>OX411881.1:3813935-6631910 GCA_948293265.1 Cheilosia impressa
AAAAGTGGTCGGCGTTTCCTTCCAACTTTTATTTCGGCGGTGATCTCATTCGGTTCGATGATATCGTAGAATGGAAATCCAAGCCCAAAAAAATGCGGAGGAAGGCTCCCCATCTATTTTATTTTAAAGCGGAAGTAGCATCACATTGTTGAAATTTGTTGTAGGAATAACCCAAAGCAATTCAAATAAAACGAGTTAAATATGAGCAGAAATAGTTCTGAGTATCTTTGATATTGGAAATATTAAATTGTTGCTGGCGAACTCAGCTTTAGTTAGGGTACGCACGCAATATCCAATTTAGATTATAACCTGTGACGTAGTTTCAACTTAAATTCTTTCTTAATGAGGTCAAAGACTTTTTCCTTTCTTGGATTTTCTACCAACCCATATTTGAGTTAAATTTTTGCTTTCCTAGTATAAGAAATGAATAAATTACAGCAGATTGAACAAAGAGTCGAATTCATGTTTATGGGGCTCTTCTTTAGAACAATAGGTTCTTCAAAAAATGCGCACTTGACCACAATCATTTGGTGCCTCATATATTTTATGAGACCTATGACAAGTGGGGACTATTTTTTATTTATGGTTCCATTTTGAATCCCCTGGAAGTGTAAATTATGAGAAAGTTTTCGAATGAAAGAATTTTTTGAGATAGAAATCTGTCGAAATGCAACTTTTCAAAACCTCCCTTCAGTTGTAGTTCCCTTCCATTTGTCCAAAAAGAAAAAAACTCACTCAAACGAGCTGCTGCTAAACTCTGCTAGATTCCTGTTCTTTCTGATGTTTTATGAATTACCGAGCCGATACGTGTGTTTGTTCAGATGGATTAGTGAACCACCAGAAACACAAAAAGTTCAATATTTGCAAAAATATTTACAACACTGTTCCCGGTTTAAGAAAGCCTTCAAGGTATAACCTATTTCTTCAACGAGTGGTTTGAGCTATCTCTAGGTTTTTTTGCCCTTCAGATATTTCAATGAAACAGTTTTGAAGTGTTCCAACTATTTCGTTTAAAGCTAAGTACACCTCCCTCTTCCATTTAATCCAAAGTCTACTTTGTCCATGGACTTCTTTGTTTAGGTCGTTGTAAGACAAATAATTTTAAGTGTTTCGCGTAACCATTGCAAGGGTCGCTGGTGCAAGATGTTCAAGCGAACCTTTAGTTTTGGTCATACCTACTTTTTACTCTAAAAGTTTTGTATGAAAATATAATCTTTTTACGAAAACATTTTGCTTAGAATTGGTCTAAGGAATCCCTGTTCCAGTGGGCAGTCACGTTTTAGCTGAAATTAGTTCAACATGTCGCTTAGTATAATGTTTAACTTTTTGAAATTAAACTACAATTGCAGCGAAAAACCTTGGTCCGGCTTTTTTGATAAAACTGGTTCAAAAGTTATCTCTTACTAAAAACAGTCTTTTTGTTCTATTCAGGACTGACTAAAAGAAATATGTCGAATCTAGAAACAGAGTTTTGTCCGACTTATGTACGTTAAAGAGGTCTGCTTAAGTCACAGCGTTTGTCAAAGCAACCGATTATGGTTCGAAAAGTAGGCGTTCCAATCATGGAGGTGAAAACGCATGAAAAAGACCGGGGAATGCGCCTTTCGATTTAAAGTTGGTCATTAGTCTAATTGTGCAGTTCCCCAATTAGCAGATTTTACATAATATTTCCAATGACTCCCTATTATTGTTGCCAACTTTTTTACATTTCTCATTATTCATTTCTTAAATTGTGACGTGCCTCTGCAAAATAAATGAATTTGCAAAGCTTTTGTGGCGCTATAAATACCAAAATACAACGCCACGTACATGTGACTATCCATCCAAGTGAGGTATCCATCGGAACGGAAAATTCTCCGTAGCGCGTACTCCGTCGGAACCTTAAATCACATTCGAGGTATCCGTTTTCGCAAAGGAAATAATTGAAATGCGATGACGCATTGATTTCACGTCCTGGTATTGTTTGGTGTATGTAGCTTTTTATTTCGCTTAATTTTGCACTGGAAACACAAATTGTAGCAATTAATACAAAAAAAATGCGTTGCTTAATTGTTTTTTATTTTTATTACTCACATTTATTAACACTTCACTGCAAATCGTAAATAAATTCAACTGAATGGTGTCAAAGGATATCGGAAACAATTCTTATAAAGTTGTCAAAATTGTCATTCAAAAACAAACTTGATCGCATTGCAAGTTGCAACACAAAACGCTGGAGTGCGTCACATTTGTATCGGACAATTTTTCGAACAGCGTTTGAACGGATACCTCGTGAGGGCCGTATGTCTCTTGTTACGTAGAAGCAAAGAGAACTGAAGACTGAATTTACTCAGTGTTCTCTAGGGGATTTCGATGGAATAAAAACATTAGTGAATCGATTTATTTTTATTCCATACGCAGCTATACAAATATGTATTTTTCAGAACTTAATTTCTTCAAGACCTTTGTTATCCAGAGGGTCCCGAAAAAAAATTCCATCTCAGGGTTTTTTTTCCACTGCCTCTCGCGAAAGTGTCAATAACATCCGAGAGTAAGACTGTCACGAAAGAGCTTCTCAAAACTCAATTAACCGTTTCCACTCGGTATAAAACTGTAGATCCCTTCCATTCTTCCCAAAAATGGAAAACTCACACAAAACAAATACATAGTTGCGAGAAGTTAGACCAAGGATCCCCACGGACCTGTTGCGCCAACTATTTTTTCTGAAAGGCAGTTTAAAATTTCTTTATTTAAGCAATTTTTTCGATAGCTAGAAATCTTATGCCGATACATATTTTTCGAAAATAAAAAGTATTCCGGTTGTTCACGATAGCCCCTATAACTAATTTTACTGAGTACATTTTGTTGTAGAGGGAAACTTGATGAATTCGCACCTTGGTTATGAAACTAAGAGCCCAAACTATACTCCAGCTGTTTCCTTCACGATCTATCTATGCTTCAAATTTCAGCTTCTTATCAGCCGTGATGGCTCCAAAATACTTTCAATTTAACAGAGGACAGAGGACACATATAGTAATTTTTGCTTACACGACTTTGACTGAATGCTTGACTAAAGACTTGACTAAATACTTGCCAGTTTATGCTGTTTTTTTTCTCTGAGAAGTGATTATAGAACTCTGGCCTTTCTGTGATTTTTGTATCGGCCAGAGATTGGGACCTATTTTCAAAAGGTTAAACCTCCACAGACAAATAACCGCCCTAAAATATATTATACCGCTTGAAACAGTCACGGGAAATATGGGATTTGTGCCAATTTAAACTTGCTTCGTATAACCTTTAAATGCGAAGAGAATATTGTTTATGGTCGAATTTAATTCGTTTAATGTTTTATTGTTAATTTTCTCTCTCTAACATTTTAAACAGAGCATCACAAAATAATAACAGATAAAAAAGCAAGTCTTGCTTTTTACACAAAAATGTTATCTGTACTTTTGGAACTCTTTTCAACTTCCATTATTAATTTTTGAAGGAAGCAAGCCAAAAAGTTTGCTTTATAAGCGGTGAATTTAATCCATTAGCGTGTTCTTTCTAACCAATCTCTGTTAAAGCTGCCAGGTCTATAAAATTCCAGGTTTTAAACGAAATACATCAGCTTTAACACTGCGGTAGAAATGGTTTCTTTATGGAAAACGTATGCCTTTTCACAAAAATCAAATCAAAACTGCTAGCTAAATCAAAAATAAATTCTTAATTATAAAAAAAGTACATTTGTTTCAAAAAACGTCAAAACTTGTAGCAGACAAAATATCAACTCATTGGAGAAAAATGGCGTCGAAAAAATCGACTCATCTAAAACTTCCCACATCACTATAAAATTTAAATCGAATTACAGGACACAACCTCACCATCTGGGCCAACATCTCCGCATCAATTGTCAGTAACATGGGCCTCGCAGTGTGATCTCAATGACCTCAATTCGAAAGCCAAACAAATGCTAAGTCATTTGGACGCATCAACCGAAAAGGGAAAGAGGTATGTCCTCTCAAGAATTTTAATTTCGAAAACAAAGCACACGCAACCATTTGAAATTTGAAATCCAATTCACAGATCACAAGAGGAAAAATCCCGAAGACTGTCAACGATTTTAATCAGCCCTTCAGTGGATGCGTTTGGTAGGTATCCTTTCCCCACACAAACAGTGCAAAATGCTCACTTCCATGAAAACCCCATCCTGCCGCCAGGATTGGACCAACAACCGCAACCGTCCGACGATGAGGACGACGATGACGAGTACTCGGTATCAGTATCGGCTATAATGCAAAAACGTGCCAGTGTACGGGGTAACCGTAGACGCGGCAGCCGCAGGTCCCGCAGAGCCTCCAGCCCAATGGATCACATACTGGATACGATCAGCCAAACAGGCGACAGACGTCGCTCCAGCGTCTACACCACCAGCTCAGGCGAGTAAGCTTTTCCACAAATCTCAATTATTTGTGCAACGTGACTGTGGTATATGAGCCCATTCCATCAACACTTATGCACTGCCATTTCTGTAGATGACGGAACAAATCAGGACTCTACACAGGAGCAAATCTACGAGAACATCCGACTGCACAAGGAAGTCATTCAGTCGGTGAAGCTACAGCCATGGAATATCAGAAAGAAGTTGAAGCTCGTGCGACAGGTATGTGTTTGAGTATATGTCGTGTCCTTGTCAGAAATGTCCTTTTGACGAGCAAGTGGAAGTTTGTGTGTGTTTGGCTCGATTATTGACATATGATTGTGGGCCAACCCCTTGTTTGTATGTGGTTTGTCTTCCTTAAACAGGCCAAAACGTATGTGGCACGTCACGAGGGAGCACTGCAGGAGCGCTTCGCCCTATCGAGAAGTGTGAGAGACTTGTGGGCAAGGTTTAAAATTTTAATGGCTGCGGTAAGTGATTTTCCTAGATGTAGGGTATTTTTTTTTTCTTTTGTCTTCTTCGGTTTGTTTGAGTGAGAATCGGGGGTGTGGAACTGATATGTAGTGCACCGGGTGGGTGGTGGGTGGCAAATGTTCTGTACTCCTTTCCTTGGCTGGTGCTTCCTGCTTTTGAGCATATTTGCCTGATCTGCACTCCTCGTATATGGTGCATGCATTGAAGCTCATGCGGAAATTGCTACGAAAATCCTTTTAACCATAGCGATGTCATGTTTGGAATTCATGTCGCTGTCGGAGAGGACTCTTTGTGAGGCGCGCAGAGATTCTTAACTTGTGTTCAAACCAGACACATAGTTGTGGAGGCAACATTCCCATATGAGAGGAGCGTCAAATAGCGTGTCACCGTGGTCTTAAATTGCTGAAATCCATTCGACGAATGAAGCAATTTAAATATTGAACTTTTTTTTATGCACACTCTGGGGATGTATCAATGTGTGGACGTAAATGGTTCTTGGGGAATTGAAGAGGAGTGTCATGGGATGTATCATTTCATTTGATTTGGGTTCAGTGTGTGCAGCATTTTATCAAGCAAATTTGAATTTGCTTCCGTTTAAATATGGGAAAGGGGCTGGAAACAGTATCAACAGTTGAATGTAGGTTACCTACATCTCTGTTCAGCTTTAAAAGCCCTAGAGAGGATAAAAGTAACAGTCTCTGGTTCCTGGTTGCACGATTTTTTGAGTCTTTTATTTATAGAGGGGAATGTGAGTGTCTTTCAGAAGGCTATTCATCTTTGCTTGATGTCTGGGGTTTATAACTTTGGAAGGAAATAAACTTAAAACTCTAAGATGGAGTATGAACCTCTGTCACTAGTTAGGTCCTTCAAGTAGCAAGCTGGCATTCACACCTTTGACTGCCCAAGGAGCATTTTGCGACTTCATGTGTCATGTGTCATGAGCGACGACGTTAAGACGGTTTTGTTACCAGAAAATATTCCCAATGAGTAACTTTTTCGACACATGCTAGGTAACATTTCCCATTTAGGAATATTCCAATCTAGGGATTTTATGTCTACACAGATTCTTTATTGTGTCAAAATTGTTTCTTCAGTGAAACATTATGTCCGCAGCGTGTAAAATGTGTGGAGATGTGTGTACATGCACACAATTCCTAAAAACTTACTGTCAACACAGATTAAACGCGATTCCCGATTGGGAAGTTTGTGGCACACAGAATAAACACAATTCCCAATAGATTATTTACTACACAAATAAGAACGAGTTCCTAATTGGGAATATTTTGTTAGGTATCCATTTTGCATTGGAAAAAAAATGTGTATGGGAAATAAGAAATTTTAAATTTGCAGTTTTGGTGGATATGGTGAAATTAAATAGATTAAAATGTCACTATTATGTGTATAAAGACATCGTAGATTTATTTTATACTGATTTTATAATGATCCTTATCAGCAATTAAAATACGACAAATAATTACAAAAGAGACTTTTCATTAAATATAGCATATTTTGGAAGGATCATGGTTTTTTTCGAAGTACATTAGTAACATTTCAAGGCAAAATGATGTTCCCCATAAAATTTTAGTAGTTGTTTTCTGTTAAATAATGAAATGTTTGATGCAGTGAGAATATTATTTGGGTACATAACACAGGTACACAAAATGAATGACGTATCATAACGTCACAAATTATATGGTATGGCATTCTTCCCAATTTGTGTGTATATAAGATTTGCGTCAAAAACAATTCCTACTTTGTGTTGCGCCACTTCCGAACCAAAAAAGGAACTGTTACTGCGTTGTTTCGAAACATATGTTCCTAAATGGGATCACGAATTGACACCAGAACGTCGCCAGGCTTTAAACGTGTATTCGAATGCTACTTGGGTGCTGATTGAAGTTGTGCCCACTGCACTTCATTTTCAGGCAAAATGTTCTAAAATCCCGATCACGTAGTCCTTCACCAGCTATAATTTTTGTTGTTTCAATCTTTTGGTCTTTGCTTTTTCGAATTAGCAAGTTTAGCTTTCATCTATTTCTGAGGGGACGCCCGACCATTCCTAGAAGGCTTCCAACTTAGCAAATCCAAACTCACAAGTTTGGTCAGTGATTTTTGTGAGCCCGACTCCAACAAATACAGAACTTCTAAAGGTGCTTGGTGCTAATTGGAAAGCCGCCTTCGAGACCTTGTACTCTGCAGATTTTGTCTTCTATTTAACACAGAACCCTCTTGGATATCCATTTATACCTATCCACGATCAAAGGAAACACAAATTGTGACTAATTCTTTATGTTGAAAGTGAAACAAATACGGCAACGAGCTCACAACAGCTACCCCACGCATAAGCCTTCCATTATTCATAAAGAACGTACTTTACTTCAGTTCACTGAAATTATATTAGCTTTCCATTATGTTTGAATTGCCGCTCAAGGACACACACATTATGCAATATTTTCCGCAACACATTATACCAACCGCCGGCCGGATTTATATTACAAAGCCACCGTAACCATAGAATTACAAAATTACGCTCTCCATGGATGTATATTGTATAGTACTGCTACCCCACACTCGAGCAATTCCACGAAAATGTTAATTCATACATTTGAATCATTGAACAAGAAAATTATATTGACAAACGAGATGAACAGTACCATCGCCTCCATCTGAGCCCTTCAAATCGATTTGTCAGCACTTTTCACCAGCAACGACTCTCACTCAGCAACTCAATCACCGTGAAGTCTAATATTCAAATTATTAAAATGTAATTACCAACTCTCAATAACGTTAACACCCTCTCCGCCCTCGTTCGCTTTCTTTCGCGTTTCCGGCCTAAACACTTTGAATAGCGTTGGCGGCATTGGAAACGTGAAACGAGCAGTTTCCTCACCGTTCTGATACCATGGGAACTGCGTATCAAAGAAATCGAATCACATTTCGGATCGGGTGTCGCATCCTATTTCACATTTCTCAGATGGCTTTTATGGGTTAATATTATGATGACTATACCGTTGGTAGCGTTCGTTATAGCACCAGAAGTGAGTATTTGACGGGTGCCTATAGAAACGTGACTTGGAAATTGTTTTTCCCACCTCCAGCTTTTGTCGACAAGTCCAAATGAGGAGGATCCGCGCAAGAAGATGTCGGACCGGGAGCTGAAGGTAGCTGGCAACTTTTACACGTTTTGGGAATTCGAAGGATATCTCAAGTACTCACCTCTGTTTTATGGGTAAGTTGTATTTATTAGCCTGGGCTTCTTTATCAAAACTTGATTTACTTTTGTTTCCTTGCAGGTATTACTCAAGTAAATCGGGAGCGATTCGGAAAGGATACAATCTGCCGTTGGCATATTTTTTGACTGCTGTTGCTGTGTACATTTATAGTTTTGTTGCCACCCTGCAAAAGTGAGTAAATTGGGGGCTTATCTGGGGTCTAAGTTGGCTTTTGTAAGGTAGCTTTGAGATTGACGAAAACCTCGACTCAAAACCTTTTGTTTTTAAGAGGAGATGTGCAATATGCAGTCCAACTTGTGAATGTGGTTTGGTTTTTATGCCGGAAGAGTGGGCGTGGCTGATATTATTTACTTTCTCATTCAATGGTCTATACCTTGCACACAATTTTAACCAACACTATTTCGCTCTTATTTGTTTCCTTAATTATTTTCTGCTTTGTCAGTTTAAAGATCAAGTGTATGCCTAAATCAAATCTATTACAATTATAGTAACCAACGTGCCAGGCGTTATACTTTCTCCTTTATTGCAAGGGTGCATTTAAAAATAAGAGTTTTTGCCTCTTCTCCCATCATAGACTATAGGGATTTTAAATTTCCTTAGCTCAAATATTTTTGCCAAGTGGTTTCAATTCAAGTGCGATCATCTGCATCTGAAGCTTCTTATCAAAACATATGCCTCAATTTCTTTAAACGCAATTATTTTCCGTTACCAAAAATCACTTTTGGTAAAATTTTGACCAAGGTCACAACCAACAAGCCCCTCCAGCCAGCTAGTAAGACTCTAGTAAGCTGCCTCCAGTGTTGCTAGCGAAGTTGGTTGGTTGGTCGCAATCTGGTAACTTTCCTCTGTTACGCTGTCTCTCAGGTCTAATGCGTACTTGCCCATTGAGCTGAAGACTGAGTATTAGATATTGTTCGGGATGTAAACTTTGCTTGGTTTTTTAAGTTTTATCCAAATCGAAAATGGAGTGTTCGAGATATGAGCAGTTTCTAAAATTGGCAAGAAGCGTTTTCGGTGAGTTGAAAGAAAACATCAATCTTTTTTAAGGTAAACTAAAGACGCCAGATTTAAAAAAAAAATACTTTTTTAAAAAAAACCATTAAACAGTCATATATAGGAAAACTGAGTTAGAAATGACCATATTACCTTAGGAATGAATTTTTGTTACAATCGTATGGACCGTTTTCGAGATATGTCCAAAAACTGAGTATGCAGTCATGTTAACCTTTTCTATTTGAGCTCAAATATTGAATTTGTTTGAAATCGTTGGAGCCGTTTTCGAACAAATCGAACTGGTATGAAAATTGTATATGGGAAGTTGGGTTTCCATCCTCTTTTGACAGAGTCCATGTTTCGGACCAAACAGCGATTAGCAAAAGTGATTCTGAAGTTATAGTGCAGCCCAGATAGACAAAGTCTTTATCTAAATCGAAGTTTTATCTGTCCATCGTGACAGATCTTTCTTGTTATATCTCTTTTTTTAAACAGCCATACCAATTTCCGCCGCCTCCATTTCAATAGTTGCAAAAGCGACACGGTTAGCTAGCTGCGGATCTTCTAATAATTTTTATATCGTTTTTTTTTTTTAAATTGTACCTCTTGGCATGTGAGTTTAGTACAATTGCTTCAAGAATGATATTACAGAAGTGACATCGGGAAGTCTCACTTTTTCCGCCACAATTCCTATTAATCGTCGTATAGAGCTTGGGAAAGTTGGTAAACTATTTGTAGGGGAAGCTGTTGTATCTCAGTTTTGATTTCAGTTTTTTTGCCAATAACTTGAGTTTTGTTTTTTTTAACATAACAAGATAACTCAAATCTTATCTGTTATATGGCAAAAATACCAAAAGGATTCCGATTACCATTCCTTAGGAAACATAACTTTTATTAGGCAGCCTCAAACGGTCCAAGGTAAAGAAAGCGATTGTACCTTGGTCCACAGAGGCTTGTACCTTGGACCACTGGACCTTTTTCTGTACTCAAAAGATGAACAAGTGGAAATTGTTAATAAAAACGTGAACATTTTTTTAAGTATATTATTTAATATTTTTATTTTTTCAAAACAGTAACAAAAAAATACTTTTGGGAGTCAAAATCATGTCTTCTCAATTTTCTTTAAGATGCATGCAGCTTGGCACCGAAAAAAAAACTGATAAAAGAAAGATTTCACAGAAGAAAATTTGCTTGCGTGTTAAGTGCATATTTTGCTGAGAAATGGCACTCGGACAAAGGTACAAACCAACCAAGGTACACCACTTTCCCCTACTTGCGTTCAATGACATTCAAAGTATGTATTTGTATATTAAAAATACATGCAAGATACGCTTGCTGTGTATAAGGTGGATCTGTGCAGGATGAATATGTTTGAAGAAGTCTTTATAAAGTTCCACCATTCATTTTAGGCCTTTAATGTGTCGACTAAAAAAGGGTGGCCCATGAATATATTTCTAAAAGAATGTGTGACTTGAAGTGCATAATGGAGCTGCCCTACTTTGATGCTTCCGTTCATGACTCAAACTCACCGAAGGTTAGCTATATGCACAAACTAAACAAGTACGGAGTTGCAAATTAAAAAGACCGCACTCTCGAATCAACCAAATGTATGCTCCTACACTGATCATGTTATAAACACTGATGATGTTGCTCCTACAGACGATAAAAATATCCTAAAGTGCTTTTGATCCCTCTTAAATACGTTATCTGAAGTAAACTCGCCAATAAGTGTCTTCTTTGTCAATCACCTGTCTTTCTTCATGTTATCGCAGAAGAATATGCTGGATATGAGCCTGGCTATAGCTTGTGGCTTACAGGGCAACCACTCTTTAGAGTGCGCACTCCTCAGATAAAAATTAATACAATAGTCTACTATAAAGCTCTTTTAAAATTATATTCCAAATTCGTATTTAATGATATAACTAGGTGATGCCGTATGACAGTTGAACTTGCTTTGTTTGGAATCTCTTTCTACAGTGCAACAGTAGAATGTGCTCACTTGATAACCTCGTCTTCCACTCACCAGAATAGGGTATCCTTATCGCCAAAAAAAGATCCACCCTCCACTCCAATCTACTCATAGAGCTGCCTTGTTGAATCAGCTCAAAGGAAACCGCCGTCCAATCAAGTGGTCCGCCACGTCTCTTCCCGAACTCCCCTTGCTTTGTGTCCTAATTTAATGTCCCTGCCATAACAGATGATAACAATCTATTTATCACCGAAACACATAAAGGTTACACATCACTTTAGCACACAGTGGGGATATAAACTCGTCTGTGGAAAAAAGAAATTCCACCCCCTTGAACTACTCGCCTCCCTTAGCACATATCTGAATGATTACATCAGGGAAACGCTTCACGGCCATAATACACCAACACAACAGAATATCCTTGTCTAGCAATTTTGTGAATCAATTTGGTACGTGCCCGGAATTTCCATCGAATTGCCAGCATCGACACATCCTCGACTGCTGTGTATCCTTCGACTCAATTGCTCGAGAACAATATAAATTATAGTTCATCAGAGGATAACCGCACAGATGACGGAAGTGCCTGCTGTTCATTAATTCACACTCCGCTGGACCAAAACAGACACCGGCGACGTCGACGACACGACAGGAAATGTAATACAATGACCCGCCATTGCGAGAGTCCGTAGATGGTGCGCCATTATTTGTTGCTAAATTCGCTTGATTGTAATCCGAGTATCTTGTAAGCGGTTTATCATTTCCGGTCCAGTAAATAGGCATTCACCACCGCAACGGGATACATAATTGCATTTCTCCCTTTTCGCAGGATGGCCGAGAATTCGAGGAACTCCAAGCTCTCCTCCAAGGACGACGAGTGTATCTTTTCCTGGAAGCTCTTCACCGGTTGGGATTTCATGATCGGTAACGATTTGCATTCGTGCTGTGGAATGTTTTTAATTTCAGATTTTTTGCAGGCCATGCGGAAACGGCCCATAACAGAATAGCATCCGTAGTTGTTGGCTTCAAAGAAGCCCTGCTGGAGGAGGCCGAAAAGAAGAAGGACAATCGGAAGTACCAAGCGCGCAACGAAGCTAGAAATAACCGCTTTATCATGTCGCTCTTTTCAGGTGGCGCGTCATACTTCAAAGGATTCTGGTGAATATTATAGTTCTGGGACTTTTGGCTGCATCCGGCTATACGGTTGTGTCGGCTGTTGATAGGTAATTCAAGGAAATTTCCCCCACTTAATGAAATTCGTTTCCTTTGAGGCATGTTCTCCGATTTTCTCGCCCCTAGGTCGGAGAATATTGGACCCAACGCCAATGTGTGGCGGCGCAACGAGGTGAACTTGATAATGACCTTGCTGTCGTTCTTCATGCCGATGATATTCGATGCTCTGGGGTTGTTTGAGAACTGGCATCCCCGGCAGCAGTTGCGTCTGCAATTAGCGAGGTAAGCTTGTTTTTTTTTTTTATCGTCCTTTCTTTGTAGTAGACCAGTGGGAATTTTCGGGAGGTACATCTTTTCGAGCTGCGTAACCCCACAGCAATCTCATTCAGAGTCATTTCCCGGAGGACATGTGTTTATTAGCACGTCGGTTGTGGACGGTGGTGGATTCTGTTGAATATATTGTTCGGGGGATTGTGTCGGCGATCTTATTTATTCACACCACGTAGGGGAGATTTTTCCCATGGAAAATAGCACAAAAGAAAAGTGGCGAGGGTTGAGTTTTCCTTTGAAGTTAACTAGACGTGAACAAGACAAGATGCATGCACATGCAATGCATTGGGATGGGGCTCTTAGATGTCAGATTGAATTGTATAACATGACGTAGAGAATTCTCAAAAGAGGGGGTATGGTTGAGAGTTGGAAGGTCTACCTGCTTTGTTTTCATAACTCTTGGGACAGCGTTTGGAACAGTCGAAAATACCACGCTAGGTTCCTACAGACGGGCAACAAACTAAAGTACTTAAATATTCAATCGTGTGTCTGCCTTCATGTGGATTTGTACGGGCATCACGTAAAAACTACTCATCCTATCTGTATGCGCTTTTCAGGAAAACCAAAGTCCTTACATGATGCAGCATATCAGAATTAGCTAATTCATTCGAAAGATTTGCGAATTCAAAAGTTTCCCAAGGACGGCAGGTGTCTTTGCCGATGCTGTATTGCTGCATGCGATATAAGCTTAATTCAGGCAAGCTTTATGCCCAATTCACAATGTCGCGTAGCAGATTATGTAGAAACGCTGCGTTCCTATGCTGCCTCACAACAAAATACAACTTTATGCGTTGGATCGACTTTAGATCGTAAATATCGTAAATTTAAACGCGACGTCGGAGTAGAGCTCAGAGCGCGCTCATAAGTCTCAAGCGAAGTTCAGTGCTCAGCTCTGAACTGAAAAATAAAAACGCTTTTTGTAAATTCGGCATTATATTTGATTAAAGGTGTCAATTCAAAAGTCTCGTATTAAATGACTGCACATATGGGCTGGTGGTAATCAAGTGTCGCCTTGTTTTCGCTCTTTAGTTGCTACCTTTTTGTCGTCGATTTTAAAAGAAGGTGGACTTTTTGAGGTCTGCTAACGCGAAGTTGAGCAATTTCATCGTCTAAATGTGCTATATATTGTCTTCTACTTGAAGGAGTTGCAAGAGGAGATCCCGAAGGCTTCCTCTGTCCACTCACTTCAAGGAACTGTGAGATTCAAGAGCCATGATCATAGCGGGAGCACTTTTTATGATGAAGAAGGTGTTTCTCTTTACTTTTCGGGTTTTCAAGTCTCCCTTGCTATTCAGAAGGTTGCCATTTAGTTCCAAAACCATTGATTAGCTTAAGTGGAACGGCGGTGGGAGATGTTGGCATTAAAACGACCTTAGAGTCGATTGAAGGGGATGGACATGAATTGACTGCTTGAACAGTCGACAGGAAACGATCTTGCGCGATCTTTTTATAAAAAAATAAGACTCAACCTAAAGTGATATACTCCAGATGTGGGTAATGCAATCTCGTCAATTTTGAAGCAACACGCTTTAGTCCGATTTTCAATATCGCTCTCCCAGCCGCAGTAAGTTCGTCGTCGATGTCACTGATTCTACCGAGCATGACAAGGGAGATTTTTCAGATTTTCTTTCATAAATGTTGCCTGTTCACAAAACCGGTCATATGATAGTCCGCGTCGTCGATCTCACCCTTGATTTTCGAAAAATCTTCGCTATTATCGTCGACGCTGTTCTCCAAATGTATTGCTGGATCACCAGGATCACCTGGATCACCTACTGGATTTTTTAAGGATAGAGGTGTAGGTCCAAGTTTCTTAATCGACGAATAGTGCCACGCGGAATATCCTCGCCATCATGGCGACTTTTCAGGATTGGCTGCAACACTTTAACGAACTAAGTGCATTTTTGCGGCTGATCGTCCTTGACGAGGTCAGTCCGCAAGTGTCACAGCTTCAGATAAATTCGCCAACCGTGTATGAAGAAGAATGCCATCCGACTTATTGCCCCTGCTATAATAGTCGTTTATAGGCTATAACACGCAGGTATAGTGCAGCTTTAAAAGAGTGAACGAATTTTTGGAATCGATTTAGTAGTTTCAGAGATTACCGTCTTCAAACCACTGTTACCTCTGTTACAATGCAAAGTCTGAAATCACTAGCGATTTTAGCGAAGGTGAAAGATTGGTGGAAGCTTACATACCTACTGTCCTTCGGCCAACTTAAACCTAGTAAGCTGCCGGCTTGCATTATATCATTTCTAAGAATCCTACCAGACCTCCTGCAAGAAGTCGATAAACTTGTGTGATTTTTGTAAGATCCGTCTTGGTTTTCCACTATCCTCGCTGTGAGGAACGCCCTACAAACACTTGAGACTAAAAATGTTCTAAAGAATGCATCTCATTCAAAAAGTTAACCACAAAAACATCTTTCAGAAACACAGTTTATTTTTAGCAACTCTCCCTACCTCTTGTGTCCTTCCAGGATCATGATACTGAATTTGCTGAATTTGTACTCGCTGATGTTCTCGTTCATCTATAAAATCACCGGCAAGGACGAAAGCCTGCAGCTTCTCAAGGAAATCAATCAGAATGCCACCATCGAAAAGGGCCAAATCGAAAAGATGATTGCCAGCCTGCTCATAACGACGACGGTAATGTCGCCCGCCGCAAATAAAACAAGTTTGAGTGATTTGACAGCATCGGCTGTCGCCCCCACCACAGCAGTACCATGGGCACACCTAATCAACCAGACGCGCTGCTTCACCGTGCGCGTGAATTGCTCAAGGATGAGACCCTCCCCCACCCACGCCTTAACTACGTCGATGCTGCTGTTAAATCTGAGTACCACGATGTTTCCAAATCTGTGGACCAGTCCGTCGACCACACCATCAACGTTCTCGACCACTCCATACGATGCGGTGACCAGCACCGTCGACTTCCTCACATCAACAATCGACTTTAACGACTCGATAGCAAGTACAAGCAGCACTACGGACGACGACTGGAGTAGCACGATGCTGTACAGTACATCGCCGCCGCCATCGTCCACCACAAGGGAGGACTACCGGTCCGAGTTTAACGATACCTTCTTTGACTACCACGATTATTTCGAAAATTTCGCATCGATAGAGGAGGGCGACGATAATCCCGATGGTGGCAGGGTGAAGCGGGCCGCTGCAGACACCACACTCTCTACAGAGGACACCTCTGCGAGCAGCGTGGAATATCCAACCACGTCGCCGTACAGCACAGAGTTCTCTTCCAGCCTCAGCTGGTCGACAGACACTCCCGATGAACAGTATTCAACAGCGGACCTGTCGAGCACAACAACGCTGGCCGAATTCATGGACACCATGTCCACCGTTGTGAGTTCAACCGAATCAGATGCGCTACGTGACAAAGTTCTCGAGTACGTTACCACTTTGATGGACGATGATGGTACCAGCACCACCCCAGCCAGTTCTGACGACAACGAGGACGAGGAGAGGTGCACAGAAACGTTTTGCATCACCCTGCCACCGGATCTATTCACTTTGCCAACGAAAGTGCCCTCAACAACCGCGCCATCTAGTTTGGGCAACATCACAACAACGACCCCCGAATATCCGATAGAATACCATCAGGAGCGACTGAGGAACGTAACCGTCGCTCTGCAGAACGTTCGCCGCAATTTGACGTCCATGTGCTGGGAGACATCCCTCGGGCAGGAGCTCTCCAAGGTTATCGTCTTGGATATGGTGAGTCCCGATATTGACTATTATTTATTATCTGCCACTCACGCATTTTATCGCACGCCCCCCCACTGCCGAGTCCTTGAACATATTTTGTTGTCTTCCGGCAGGTCGCTCCTATCCCCTGACAAATTGAGCGGAAAATACCATAATGACGTCTGTCCGTTTCCCACTGTTGGCTGGTGCCCGTGCCCACCCCCCCTGGGGACTACAAGATGATTCCTGTTTTCATTTTTTCCGCTCTTGTGCAATCCCCGAAGCGAGAGCACATTACTTCCACACAGCAAAGTCCCTCGGGTGCGGGGATTATATGTTTACAATATTTTCTTTTTTTTTTGGAAAATTCAAAATTCGTTTCATATCGAAAATGTTATTCCTCCTCGGCCGGGTGAGGAATTCCTTTGTCCAGATCATAACTGATTGCACACTAGATTTAATAAAGGGAAATTGGAAAAGTTTCTCCGCAAAACAATTTCTGCCCGCAATGGGGGCGTACCGGTCTGTAGACTGTAGGCAGTAGGCTGGCAGTAGGCAGTAGGTCTCTGCAGGACTTATTGAATTTTCTGATTCAATTGGCTGATTCTATGCTAGGGCAATCGAAAAACAATTGTCGAGTAATGAATGGGCACCTAAAGTGGGGGCCAACTTTTTTAGGTAACTGCGAATGTGAAAAAGTACTTATTCCCTGGAAGCAGATGGAAATTATTTTGTGAAACACTTTCGTCAGGACGTTATGTTCGAAAGTATTTGTTTGCAGAAGGATTACTGAGTTGTTGTTTTTTATTTGTTTTCCGATATCCTACCCCTACGTGACTGGGAGACTAAGTGGGGAATTTGATTTTTACGCCCGTATTCAAAAGTTGAGTTGTAAGGATTTTAAGAAAGTTCAAACTGCGTTGGGTCCAAAAGGGTTCTTCGAACCGATGAGGGGATGGGGGGGATTGTTGTACTTGCTACACCATTCGGTGGGAGTTATGTTTATGCCCCCAGCAGGCAATTTCGAGAATTTCCCTCCACATCTTGTGTCATCTGGTGCATTTTACGAGGAATTAACTTTCTGGTTTGTTTACGTTTGTTTTTCGCCTTGAGGCTGAAAGCTTGATTGCCTGTAGTTATTTCTCAGTATATTCAGATGCTCTCCTGGCATATTAAACAAATTGTTTTTAATTGAGACCCAGGTCAGGGCGGACATTTCAATAACCCACCACCCGGGGCCTACAAAAGTAGCTAAGTGATTTAAGTATTTGACCATGTGCTTCGATACCCCAGCTTCGAGGCATCACCTCTTAATGAAAGAGTACGCCTTAGAAGACCCTCTAAATTTAAATGTAATCGTCACAGGATGGATTAGAGTCCACACCCATTTGTTGTTCATCAACTTACAAGTGGGAGTTCCCTTCCTCCATCCAGCGAGGTCTATATTCTCTAGGCCTTCCTAATAATTATTTTTAACCCTCTATATATATAAAATTTTGGATATTGGAAAATCTTTAATTCTTAGTTTGAAACGGGACTTTAAAATTCCTAGTTTCGCCCTTTCAAAATTTCTTGTATCGTTAATCAGAGGTTTAAACTGAGATGCCTGTGATGATGTCTTTAGTGCAGGTCGCGACAGGGCCTTTGAAGATGAAGTCGTTTACAGCCTCAGAAGAATTTATGCCGGGTGTTGTATTCTGTTCATGTGACGTGTGATGTTTTTGCATAGGCTCTTATTTTTCATATGAAAGATTCATCTTTCCGCTACCGTATTTCACTTACAAATGCACCAGCTCAGGGAGTTTCTTCAAGATTGTCTCAATTTTGACGAGCGACCCATCCGTATGGCCGTCAGTCTAGAGTCGGTTGCACATGCTGTAAGAAGTTGGATTTTTGTTATAGCTCTGTTAAAAGCTGTCCAAATCTTCTAGGAAATGAGGCAACTAATACGAATCGTTCACCTAGGTCGTTACTTAAGGCACAATAGGCTTCTTTGATAGGCCGCAGTACCAGAGCTTCGTGAAGGCTCTCCCGCTTCATAATCTAGGGCGTACCCTTAAGTTGGAGTACAAAAAGTTTTCTCACTTCATCCACCCTATCGGGAGATAGACTTTCGCTCTTGATCTTCCTTTGGGTGTTGTCTACTCAGTGACCTGCACTATCATAGAGTGTTGCAGACCAGCTTTCAGTTTCTTTCAGTTTGGCAGCTAAAGTTTTAAGAATCATGTTCAGCGGTTTGTTTGAACCTTGTAGCCCATTGAAGCAGTTTTTAAAATTAGGATGTTGTAGGCTGTACATAAGGCAGAGGCTGCCATACAAGATTCACATCAGATTGGGCCAAACTGGCGTTTTTATAAAAAAGATAACCGTCTTTGGTAAAAATTTTGCTACAAAGACAGAAGGATAGATCGCTGCAGCAATTTTCGATATCGGACTTCCAGAGTTAAGTCTATAAAAATGTTTTATGGCAATCGGTTCCTATATGACCCTAACCCTATGCTTTTCCCAAACCAATCCATTATTTAGGTTTTTTTTTAAGACGAATGGAAGGGACTTAAAATTCAAGTTGGTTCCAAGCTTTGGAACTAAAGCTCTACTCTAGGATCTTGGAGGCGGTCAGTAACAAACCAACCTTAAGATATAATTTGTTTAACCTGAGACCCTTTGCAATAGTCCACCAAACTAGACTCTTAATCACGTTAAGCCCACTGTGTTCGGCACTGTGCCGCCGGGATAATTATTATTTATTTTTTAGACGGGAACGGATGTATTGGTACTTGAGTTTTAGTGGTAAATAAAATCAGTTCCGTTTTCATTTGTCTAAAGCTAAGACCGCACCTGGTAGGTGTCTGCGAGTAAATGCAATCGGACGTTTGACAAGCCTTCCATTTGAGCTCCGATTTCCTACGCAAGATTTTTTGAAAATCGCATAAAAGAGCGTCCACCTTGCTGTTGTTTTTATATGCGTGCAACCCAAAAGACATTTAGTCGAAGGGACTTGTTGCCTTTTGTCAACAATTTCCCTACAAATTCTTTGCCTCTTTTGTACTCTGTGCAGACCTTACAACTTAAGGCTATATCTTCTTCAAAATATACGATTTAAAGCTGTCAAATTTTACAGCCTTTAACCAGACACCAAGGAATCTATCAAGCTTTTGGCGCTCGGCCTCAGACGTTTGACGTTATTTGTAGATAGGAACTTGTGAGCGATCTTGAGGTGACTTAAACTACTATACTTGCTGCGATTCTAATGGGTACCCACCAAATCAGCTTGGAACTCTGCAGCTTCTATGCCGTCAGTTTTCAAAGCTACCTTGGACATAAGCTAAGTTACAACAAAGTCTCTCTTCAAAAGGTAGTGGTTAAGTGAATTATTTTCTATCGTTGTCAATATTGTATGATAGATGCTGTCAGACAGCTGAATCTTGGTCTCAAATTCAAGATTTCGGTTAGGGCTTTTCAGCTTTGGTGTAGATTACTCCATTTACCCTTCAGAAGCTATTCTTGTTTTTTTTTATTAGAAACTTGTTATTGACCTTGGCAGTTGGGAACTTTTATAGAGGTTTGGGCAGATGTGGTCTTTAAAAATACCTGCCTATATCTGTGACGCAAATGTTATCGAAAAAAAGGATAAAAAGGTCGCCCAAAAAAACGTCAAAAATCAAACCCTTTCAGTGAGTTCCACTAGTTTCCTATCAACCTATCAACCTGTGATTGAATTCTTCTGCTCCCCATAAATCCTTGAGTCTCTCCGTCACCTGCTGGTTATACCACACACAACTAACCAACCTCCGGATGCAAAGTAAAATGTAACTGATATTCCACCAGGTGTGCACATCCCCTGCAAAACACCTCCCTTTCACTTAAGCACATGTACACATCCTTATCCTTTGTTTAAATAACGTCAACTCAACTTGCAGATGATGTCCATAGCGGGAACACTTATAATCGACTTCCTGCGAGCTCTCTTTGTGCGCTACGTGAATAAATACTGGTGCTGGGATATGGAGAAAACTTTTCCGCAGGTAACAGCAATGGCACACGATGTAAGACTAAACTTTGAACACTCCTTTACAGTATGGGGATTTTAAAATTGCCGAGAGTATCCTAAATCTGGTCTACAACCAGGGCCAGGTGTGGATGGGAATTTTCTTCTCGCCCGGGCTGGTTATCATCAACTTTGTTAAACTAATGATTATCATGTACCTGAGATCGTGGATTGTCCTCACGTGCAATGTACCGCATGAGGTGGTTTTTAAGTAAGTCGCACAAGCATTTGGCTCCTCCTCCTGTTGAAGACAATGTTCACTTTTAGGGCGTCCAAGTCGAATAATTTTTACTTGTCGCTGCTGTTGACGATGCTGTTCCTGTGCGTGCTGCCAGTTGGGTATGCGATTGTTTGGCTGCGCCCCTCGTGGCATTGTGGACCGTTTTCGGACTACGATCGCATATCGGAGTTTTTCACGAAGACCATTATAACAGCTTTACCTCCGTAAGTTAAGATGCTCTCTTCTGAGTAGCTCCCCACTGACCTCCCTTGCCTTTACAGAGAACTGCATAAACCACTGGAATACCTGACCTCGCCGAGTACGGTGATACCCCTGCTGCTCCTGCTGACACTCATAATTTACTACTTGGTCTCGCTAACTGGCGCCCTGCGCGAGGCTAACCAAGATCTGCGGAATCAACTGCTGAAGGAACGTGAGGAAGAACGGAAGAAGATGTTTAAACTCCCCGAGACCAAGACCAATGAACAAGCTGCGACGGCCCTGACTAATCGATGGAGGAAGGTTTTGGAGGCCTCATCACCAGTGACGCCCACAGGCCCCGGACAGCAGCCGCCTGACTTTGACGAAGCCTACAAAAATCAGGCCAGAAAAGGTAGGTTATCTCTATTTGCAGGTCCACGTCTAATGATTTCCATTCCCCGCAGAGCTCCTTGCGAGGATCATGAAGAAAGCTCTGCGCAAGAGTTCAGCCACCTCCGACGACGAGAGCTTCGTCAGAGGCAGAGATGAGGATGACACCGATACGGAGCATCACGAATCTCTTCCCCACGATGAGGAATCCAAGGAGAAGATGTTCGGCCTGTCGAAATTGCAAAACATTCGACGGACCCGCAAGCCATCGCTTGTCGACATAGTTCAAATAGCCAAAAGTGAGCAGAACAAAATGAGGGATCAACCTCCGAAGGGTCGATTTAAAGTCGAAAAGGTGGGAAAGCCCGAGAAGTCCACCAAGCCCGACAGGCACGTCGATAACGATAATGACCCGGAAACAAACTCGAGAATTGTTTCCGAGCGGCGCATGAGTTTGCTTCGAAAGCAGCCTCAAGACGACCAACCAGCGCCTTCCAAGCCAGCAGACCCCCCTGAAGCTGTGAGCAACTTCGCAGTTATCAATGAAAGAGCTACAGACACACTGAGAAAGCACAAACGAAAACCACCCCAAACGAGCTCGGAACCTAAGGTTTTCAAATTCGACGACAAGTCCGTCGAACGCAGCAAGTCCAAGGAGGCCCAAAAGGCAGACGAAGCTGCAAGGAACGACACTGAGCCGGCAGACAAGAAAAAGCCACTGGAACCATCGCACGAGGATGACAGACCCGACTCGCATAGGCACGATCTATTTTCGAACTTCTCTAAGCAGGGACGCAAGAAGATCGGAACCTTTATGACCCTTGTCCGGGAAGCTGTGAAGAAAGTCGAGCCAAATGGTGACTCTCCCCCACCCAGGCCACCATTACCTGATCCACAAGAGGAATCGGAGCCCGAACACAAAGCAGAACCAATACCCGAACCCAAATCTGAGCCCAAATCTGAGCTCCAACCAATGCCAGAACCAATTGCAAGCCCCCCGCCGGAGAAAATCGTTCCCGCAGCGCCAATCGATTCCGAAGAAGACGACCAACTCGGGCCAACGCCTCCGGCAGTGAGAATCGGATCGCTACGCTGGACAGAGAGACCTCCACCCACGCGCCAAGACTCTCAGACTTCGGTGTGGTCGGACAATATACCCACTATAACAATAAGCACGACTGGTAGCGAGGAGTGCATTTTGGAAGGTGCTGCCGCTGCGCCCCTCGATGAGCAACATGAGCGGGAGATCGAAAAGGCTGCTGATGACGATTAGGGTCAATTTTTGCTGGACCGCTAAAGTATTTCGCGTACCATGGTACTTTAGTGATACATGATTTTTTTGTAAGGGAATCCTGATCGAGATTCCCAAGGATTTGTAGTCATAAGTATCTAATGAATAAATTTAAATGCACAAAATGTAAGTCCGGTTGGTTTGGATAGCTGGCGTTGCTAGGGACCAAGGTTCACAAAACAGTCTGGCTTTTGAGCCAATATTTTATAGTTTAGCAGTTCTACTAAGGGGTGAAAGCTGAATGCCTTCGAAAGTTTCCTTTCGTTTTTAGGGGCTAAATAATTTATGGACTTTATTAATTGACCTCTTTCCGAAAGATCTAGTTATTTTTCAAATCTCAGCTTTCAAGGCCTGATACTTCGAGTTATTTCAGAGGATTGTTTCACCAAAGACCAGCAGGTAGTACCTACTAGAAAAGACAGTGGCATTTGTAGCTTAAGTGGCTGCTTGTTCGATCAGCTTGGGGTTGGAGTCTTTACTTCTGCAATGGACCAAAGTGGAATAAAACCGAAGCGTCCACTAAAAAAAAATAATTATTAGTGTTTAGGAATCTATTAAAATTCCCAGTGATATATAATTTGAAGAAGCCCTTTTGAAATCAATGCACTTGGTGCTAGTGCAATGTCCATGACAATCTTGAGTGACTGACACTTAAAGGTGTGGAATTTGAGACTCAAAAGGTCCTTTAAAAAATATTATGAATTATGGCAACACGCTATGAATCGCGGATTTTTACTGCAGAATCGGGCCGTAAGGGCGAATTGCAAAACCGAGATTTCCCAAACTGACGCGATAATAAATAAAATATCAATCAGACTGACTTAGTTGAGATTGATTGTTTTACTTCATTTTGGCGGAGATATGACGTTTGATTTGAGCCGCACAAGAAAAACAATCGAAAATGGACCATTTTTTAAGAATTCCTACCTCCGTCGGTCTAGTTGGAGTTGGAGTCTTAGTCTTTGCATGGACCAAAGAGGACAAACCCGGGGCGTCCGACAAAAAAAAACTCCGGAACGAAGTAATCGCAAATTCAAGAAATTCGTGAAAATCCTGGCGAATCGGCATTTTATTTGCAATTTCTCCTTAGCTTATACACAATCCACCAATTTTTTTGAATTCACAAGTTTATTTTGTGCAACAACACCACAACTCAGAGTAGCTCAATCCGCTCTTTACCTCAGCCAAATAGTAAAACCAGTCCCATTTAGCAATTTTAACAACCGCACTAAGCAACCATTCTTGTAGCACATACACCAACCACATATTTTGTGGTTGTTCTACGGCACGAAACTGGGGCGACACCTCTGCTTTCAAAAAGACAGCGTATGATTTTCCGGTGTATAGTGATGGCAAAAACTGGTATATTTGCTGAAAATCGGGTACATCTAACTTATCCCCGGACTACCTACTCTTCAAAAATCAAAAGCTCCTTAGCGCAATCTACATCTCAACATCGCCACTGACAGCCAATATTCGCATCACTCAACTTTCGCAGATAGTGTCACAACTAAACGAGTATTGTGTTGAATGTTCGGCCCCGATTTACCAGGAACATATTCCTGGCGAATTTTCCTAAAACTTAAGTTAAGTCTGGAGTTTTCTTCTTATTTTTATTCCGCGATACTAATAATCATTTTTAGTGTCCAGGCTAAATTTTTCGAACTCACAATGACGAAAATTTCAATAGGAAATTGCATATTGTGACCTACAAAATATTTAGTGTGGAGGTTAAAAATGATTATTAGTAAGGCCCATTGTAGGCACCGGGTTTAGGATTCCTACTGCTTAACAGAAATATCCAATTTTGAAGTTTGGTCCATTTTTGTTTGTTTTGGTTGTTGTGCACTTAAAACAAACATCCAGTCTCAGCCAAAGCAAAGTACAACAATCAATCTCACCTCCTCCGAGTCAGTCTGGAATTATGCAAGCATCTGATTAAGCGCTTGTTAGTTATCTCGGTTTTGCTTGTTTATTTAAATTTGGGATGTTATTTCGTAATTCATGTCCTTAGGGCCTGATTCTGGGTGAAATAATCGGGTTTCCTTTTTGTTCTGTTATAAAGCTGTCGCGTTTTGGATTCGCACAATGCATGCTTATAAAACTTTGTTGGTGTACTTTGCAAGTCCTTTTTGGAGTTTCGTTCATCATTAGGCCTGTTTTTTTTTAGCTTCGATAAAGTAGGATTTTCAGCACGCAATTACAACAACTACGCTCTACCAGTGGCGGACTAAGAGGCAGTGACACCCGGGGCGGTAAAGCAAGCTTACACCCCTTGAAAAATTTAAGAAAAAAACACGAACAAATATTTTATTTAAAGGTGCTTACGAGCTTTTATTGTACTGAATGTTTCGATTATATCATTAAAATCTATATTTTTTGTGTGCTCCGTTTCGATTGAAAGTATAGCCAAATTAGTCAACCTATTTTGGCTCATCGTTGATCTTAGATAAGTCTTTATTAATTTTAATTTGGAAAAGCTTCGTTCACACGATGCCACTGAGACGCAAATTGTTAAATAAATTCTCATCGCCAATGACAGACTCGGTAAAGAGTCTGAAAAATCCCACTTAACAATGAAGCTTAAAAATTCAAAGGCTGTCCAAATTTCTGCATCTTTTAAATTTATCTTTGAAGCTACCATGTGACGCCGAATTCGCTGGATTTCCAATATGATACTGTTGTCTGTAAGTTCTGTAAATGTCTAGGTAAGCATTGGAACCACAGCCCGCAGTTCTTTTTCCGTTCCATACAGCAATATTTTCGGTAGAAGAGCTGAGAAAACTGACGCAATATCTTCCATGGCCTTAGATCGATGCACAAGTTCAGTATAAAATGTATCCTGACATTCTAACATGGCTCTTCGTGTTTCCTCTTCCAACGTCAAACCAGCATCTTGAGCCTTTGAGCCCTTGGGCGATGAATATTTTATTTCCATATTACTTATATTAAGAGAATAGGCCAGTAACAAAATTCATGCGCACATATATATAGGTAGGTATTTGGGAAACAAATTTATTGTTTTATTTGTGTTTTTATTTTTTGTAGTGTGCAAAGCTATTTTTCTGTTACTGATGGCACCCGCTATTAGTCTGCCACCCGGGGCGGAACGCCCCCACCGCCCTCACCGCCCCCCCCCCCCCCCCCCTCCCTCTTAGTCCGCCACTGCGCTCTACTTGACACTTCGAGACTCAGCTTTGCTGAGTTGAAGCTCTAAAAAACACGACTATTATCGTTCAGCCATTTTGTGTTGCTTTTAAAATTAACACGCATAATTCGTATACAGTACTTAATGCTGGAGGTCGCGCATTTTTAACAAACTGCATTTGCCCAAGTCCATGTCCAGTTTGCAACACAAACTGCGAAAAATTTGTAGGTACCTAACCTACCTATATATACTCAGAGGAAGAACGTTCGACCTGTCCTAATTTCCAATGGGGTGTGTAGGTAGTTCCTTTTTATTTTTATTCGATTTATGACACCATTTTCATTTGGTTTTTGTGACTTGGTGGAATTTTTCGGTTCTAGAATTTGCTAGGCGCCATTTTTTTTCTCGTTTTTAAGTTTCTTAGGTGCGCCATAATCTTTGTAGTTTTTAGTTGACATTTTTGTGAAAATTTGTGTGAAATCGGAGTTTCTCGAGTCTTCGGTCTTGAATTTTGTAAACGTCCTTGAAAGCCGTGATTTTGTCACTTTTTACGTAACCATTTTCTTCAATTGTGACGGCTTTTGCGATCTTAAAGGGAAATTTGGTTACTCCTTTTCTCCAGTTTATTAGAGAAGTTGCAAATTTTGTGCGTATCTCGTTTCTAGACAGTGATTTCTAATTTGGAACACCTGAATATTTTCCTAAATCTGCGAGTCTTGGGTAGGTATATTGTGGATGTTCCCGGTTTATGAAGGATCTAGGTACCAAAGAAAGCACCTCAGAAGTATAAGTGTGGAAATAGCATTCTTTCGGAATTGTCACCAGTCTTCTGCTCTTCAATCTGGCGTAATTGGCCTTCTTGAGGGAAACATCTTGAGCGCTTTTAGAATTTTGTACAGAGATTTACATAGGAAGGACCGGTTGGTGGTGTTTCCTCCACAGGCTGATTGGCAAAAGTACCAGCCAAGTGGATTTAAAAATTTTAGTTTAAAGGTACATTTTAGAAAAAGAAGAACATGCTTCAAAATTTCCATATGTGCAAACTCAACATTCGAGTGATGTATGGAATCATTTCCTTCCCGCCACAACTCGTTTGCGTGAGTTGTTGTTTTGTATTCTCAGGCCATCCCAACGTAACTAGAAGCTCTTTATAAATATGACTATTTCCACTGACTTGACAAATTCGCAAAACTCTCTATTACAACAACTCTTGTAACAAGACACAAGGAAGCCATATAAGACGGAAGACGTCACTTCAACCGCAACTGCCTCCAACCGGAAGGAAAGATATAGATTAGCAAACTCCGCGCTCGGACAGAAAGTAAAAAGAAAAATTAAAAATACACCGACTATCTCACCATAACAAGCCTATGATCTGGAAGACAGTTCTTATCTCCGATTACTTCACAAAACGTTGACGCGTCGCCTTCCTTGGCGGATCGCCATAGAGGATGTTTTGATGTGTTTCATTTGCCCCTTCCAAATCAAATATCATGTTTATGTATGTAGAGTCCACTACGGGACTACGTGATGAAGTGCAAAGTATCTCATGACCAACAGTGCAGTCCACATTATCGTGGGTGGAAACATTATCTCATTGCATCTTCTCAACCTTGATGTTTGTTCCTTAATTTTGCACAAAAAAATAAAAACCCTCATTAATTTGCAACTGGGAACACAATTCATTCAGCTTCAATTGACACGAGTGCCTACACATAAATTTGATGATTTCAGCGGGAACTTAATTTTTTTTGTTCCCCATTCGCCAACAGCCTGGTGTACTCGTATTTAATTGCAGATAAGCCTTCAGCTCCAGCGCTCTAGTTTAATGATCTCAACTCGTATTAAAGATAGAGATAACTCGGTCACCATTTTTTGTAAGAACAAAATTCTTCAAAAATGTGAACATAGTTTCAGTGGTGCTGAGTATAAAATCTCTGGCACAATGAACTCTTATCGGGGAATACTTATGCTGGTCTTGAGATAACCTTTGAACGATGGTTCTCACATTTTTAACATTGTTCTTGACGAAAGCCTAAAAATATTTTTCTAATCACAATCGGGCGGCATAACTTCAGCACTTGCTGTGATCTCTGCCAAATAAAATGGAAATCATGTTACACTCACAGGGAAGAGTGAGACTTGGTTCACAATTCAAACAGTGCAACTGGCTGCAAAATGAATGTGGGAACGTGGAGTGGAGTGGAGACGGAGAGTTGTTTTTGTGTCTGCCTACCTGAAGAACCCACCCGCATTATTTTGAGCCACATACACACGTTCGCATCGCACCTTCGTTCCATGAGATATTATGTTTTTGTTTATCCATTTTCTTTATGAAAACAGAGATCGCTTCGTCTTCGTTGTCCACTCCATAAAGTATCTAACGACAACGAGAAGAAAAGATCTATTATCCGATTTCCGAAGCCGATCTCTCTCGCATTCTCTTTTTAAGCGAATTCAATGGAAGGTTGCGATTGTATGCGAGTAGCTGAGATCATAAAACTCCGTCGAAGAATGACTGAATTGAAATTCGCCTCTGGAAAGACGACAAAGAAAGGAAAGAGATAGTGCGAGTCACACACACTGAAATGTTTCACGAAATGCGATTAGAGTTACCAAGGTAACAGAAAATGTAAAATTCAATTTTGCACTCAGGCTACTGACAACAACTGAAAGCAGGAGGCAACTTGTCAAAGATCGAATGGCTGAAGCATTTTTATGGGCTATTCACCAGTCGGCTACTTAACGCTGTCGAAAAAGTAATTAAGCAAGTCCAAAACTGACCCTGGTAGAGTTCGTAAGAGTGGCCGATTTTTTTTCATTGAATCACTCGACAAACACTTAGAAGAGGAATGAGACCTTCAAAGAACCGAATGCAGTGCAGGCTGTTTTAAATGCAAGTAAAAAATTCAGTAAGGACCTAGAAACGGACTAAAAGTGTATAAATTCGAAATCAATACCTTAAGAAATTGGATCTTTCCTTCACTTAGAATAAGGACATTTTTTAATGCGATCCGATCTGTCTTTGCTGAGGGTATTGCGACAGAAACTATAAGAGGGTACTCTCTGTCTTCCATTACTCAGACTGCAATATTTTTAGTGTTCAGGACAGTTTTTTCAAACTCACAATGGCGAAATTTTCCATACAAAATCGCATATTGTGACCTACAAAACACACAAGGTGCCAGGTGAAGGTTAAAAATTATTATTGGTAAGGCCCAGATACTCAGATAATTGAATTTTTGTAGGTTTACACTGGCCAAATAGTCTGTTTACCGAAAACATTAAAGTGGACTGCTAAATCGCCAAGAACTTCAAGCCAATAAATATAAAAGTCTTAAAAAAAACTGATAGATTGGTATGTCCAGTTGCAGAGAATCCGTTGAGACTTCGTCTAGGACAGGTATCGCATTTTAGGCTTGTTAATTAATATTGTTTGAAAATTGTAATTGCGGTTGTCGAAGCATTGGTTGGATTTTTTAAGACCTTAAAGGGTTATATGTCCTAACATAAGTAAAAAGAGTTCGACCACAAGGCCGCATGTTTCGCATTTCGATCACTATAAAATTTGCATAACCTTTCTATATAACTCCGCTTAGACTTCCTGTTGATAATCGCATTTCGTTCTTCTGCCTTGGTTTTGTTGAATCGCGACTGCTTTTTCTATCGGCATTTGTTAATATAAGGTCCACCATTTTATACGAAACACGTATCGCCAGAGATTCTCAGATGAACTCGTTGGCGAATTTAATTATTTCTCGGGTAACTTGATTGAGAAACTCTTTCATGACGGTTTTACTCTCAGGTGTTTGTCAGACATTTGCGAGAGTTGACGCAGTGGAAAAAGCCTTAGTTTTTCCGCGCATCGAACCTGGGATCCCTCGCTTGGTGGTCCAACGCACTAACCACTAAGCCACTGCGCCTACATAATTTATTATCATAATTTTATGGATGCTCTCCCTTAACAAGATACCAAAACGAGAGAAAACGTGCTTAGAAACTATTCCTGACTCAGTGGTACCGAAAATTGCTACACATAAACTTCGATTTCGACGATAACACTCACCAAAAACTCACGATTTCACTATTTTAAGGCGAGACCATAGATACCCCTGCTGTTTTAAAAATCGATTTGTGTCCGCAATCTCATTAAAAATGTTAAGATAATCATTAAAGTCCTATCGTTGGGCGCCAATTTCTTTTCTGCAGTTCTATATTTACGATCTTTTAGAATTTCCGCTGTCGCACATATTTCTGTTCAAATTGTTCGAGTTGCATTACAGAAAAGGTCTAAAACGTAGAAGTCACTCGGCACATGGTAACCCTATTTCACGATCTTTTGGTATATGTGTTGGTTGGTGGATCCATCCCATTCTCACGCAGTCACAGCCCTAGAAAAGAAATAAATAAAAAGAGCATCTCAAAAAATAATTATCGCCGGACTTCCATTCGGTACGGAATATCTTCTCGTGTACAGTCCGTTTTGATCGCGCGACGGCAACGGCGGTGGTTGCAATAGTGACTCGTGTTCTCTTGGTTGGTACTTCCCTACTTCATCTTGATAAAAAATTGTGAAAATTATTCATTTGCCTGTCTGTTGTACAATACTCGGCGGTTACACTCCACCAAATGGATTACGATTCTCAAACTTTACTTCCCGTCCATCCGCCACAAGTCGCCCAATCTAACCAAACGATCTTCAAGTGATCATGTTCATCAAACTCATAATGGAGTACCTACCTATAAAATATATGATTTTTTGAAGGAAATTTAAAGTGAAAAACAAATTCCAACCTCATATCGAAGCAAAGTGAAGAAAAAAGTGTACAGTCAAACGATCGCTATAATCAAAGTGCATCGACGTATTGCATGTGTTTTTTCGAGTTGGAGTGGGTGTGAGTGTGTGCGTGTTGCTCTGCATCTCAGCAAACATATGGAAATCACGTTTTCCTATGCTGTCGGCTGTCCTCCTTCGATCCCTGCCTAAATCGCAAAAGTGAAATCCTTTGAGAAGATCGCTTCGTAAAAGAATTCTGCGCACAACAACAAAACTCGGAAATACACTGCCCGCCCAAGTGCCTTACACAGGAAGGAGGGCAAAAGTTTATCTCGTCGACTAAGGAAACTAATTTTACTTGGTTTATTTTTTTGTTCAATCTTGTACTGTGTTTCTGTATTGTACAGCGGATGTGTCCCTATTCCAAGAATTTCTCATATCAGCTCTGAGAAAGAGGGAAAAAAAAAACCAACAAATTGTTCTTCGATAAACAGACAAGACGAATGGTCGGGGGGTCGGCGGCGGGGTAACCCTGTTTTTCGTTGAATTTATCGGTTTCGGAATTTGTGTGAAGTATAATTGCAGTCTGCGGTGGGAGGTGGGAGTGTTGGGCGCGGAACACGCTAAACGACTGAGAAGATATTATTTGGCCACAGATGGTCTTTTTTTTCAATTTTTATCTTGCATCTTTAACGCGAACCTTATGCGCGTACGGCGTACCGATACCGAGCATGACTTCCAATCGAAGACTCTTTTATTTGTTTATGATTTCAATTCTATTTATAATCGGCTGTTTCGAAGGCAAAATAATTGAACAGTACACACGAACAGCCATCCAATGGATGGCAGTGCCAGTGCCATATGTGCGCTGCTAGTTAACTTATGCCGGCTAAGTTTATTTTGTTGTGTCAATAAGTCTTCAAGTCGAAGTCGAAGTCGTTTCAAACGCACACCCCAGTAGAGTCAATTTAATTATTCCTCGCTGAGATCATTGTGCATGTACACACTTTAATTTAAAGCCAAATAATATCTTGAGCACAGTCGTGGTCCGCGCTAACAACGAGTGTCTTACTTTTCAGGGAAGTGTATCTGCAACTGCACCGTATACGCAAAAGTGTTTGTTCTCATAACACCAACATTATGATGAATTAAAGAAAAAAGTGTTCAGAAAGAGTTCATATACCTGCATATTCGAATATTAGTTTTAATTAAAAAAAAAAAGTGTAATTTAGGTACAACAAATAGATCTACCAAAAATGAAAATGATCAAGTGGACCTCAGGGAACCTTGTGTGTAGTGCACTTTTAGTGATCCTGTTAGTGCGCAATGACGTAACGAATGCTGCTCACGATGCGGAGACGACGTTTATGCCGGCGTTAGAGTGCTACGATCCCTATGGGCGACCTCAGGTAAGCTGGTGTACTCAAAACAAATTATGCTGTGCAAATATTTACCTTGGTTGGAGAATACCTAATTCGCTGTTGATTTAGCCAGATGAATGTCAATATTTATTTAAGAAGTGTGTTTGCACTTCCTTCCAGAGCTATGATCTCATGCAGAATTTGGGTGTTGGTTTTTGGTGCAAAATTATTATTTTTATTTAGACACGAAGAGATAAGTGAATTTGTGTACATGGGGCGGTTATGTCATAATCTCGTAGAATATGCATGGCTGGTTTTATTGGTCTCATCACAGCGACTTTTGAAACGCATGGCTTGGCTACTAGGCATTCGCAAGCGATAAGCGTAGTTCCGAAAACAATTCTCTTGTCTGGCTACTTAATTTAAGAACAATGAAATGATGGAACGTTGGGTTGAGGCTTGAAGTTCGCATAAAGCTGATTTAAAATGTTTTTTTGATGTTGGCTCAGTGAATTTAAAAAAAATTTAAATAAATAGGTACCTATCATTGCAAGACCAGCTTTTCGTAGCCGTTCAGGTGTGATTTTTATTTTTGAAACTACTCACATGTGCCATACCTTTTTAAACGGCCAGTTCTTATTAAGAGCTGAGTCCTGTTTTTTAGATCCTGTTGGAATATATTTGAATGGTCTAACAAGGTCCTAAAGTTCATCATCGCCCAGTCTTTTAGCTCATTCTGATCATACAAATGCAACGACATTAAACCTGTTACCGCAGCTTATTCCGGGGTAGGTAGGTACTTGCTAGTTTTTGCAAACCTTTGGGCATTGTCTCCAACGATATTTGCATTTTTCAACAACCGCTGACAAAAAAGCAATAGTTAGGTACTGCCCATAGTGATAGCCTGAGAGCTGTTCTTGAGTTATCTGCATCTACGAATATGACTGGTTTTATTTTTTTCCAGCCAAAGTGGCGTTAGTTTTGGGATTGAATTATACCTAATTCAGCATTGATAACATTTTTAAATGATGCCAGTAAATAATTTCAAGAAGAATACTGGAAAAACAACTAAGCTTAGCTCAAATAAACATGAACCAGATAAATAGGTGTTGGGTGCAGCGGCAGTTGCCACCTGTCCCGAAGGCTTGACCAAAAGCCGCCAGTAGAACTGTCCTGAAAAAACTTTATTCTGACTTTGTGGCATAAAATTAAAAGTATAAGCGAGTGGTTTTGAGAGGCCGGACCGGTCAAGCTTGATGAAAATAATAATGACAGCTTCAAGAAGTGTCATTTCATCGCCACGTATTCTTTTCATTTTCTTTTGCACCCTTTGAGCTTAAACCACGATGGCGAATATTATCTAACAATAAAATTAGCATTTTACAAAAATATTCAACTCTTTATTTGATTTATTACTTAGCAGCTTGTTAACAACTTTGAAGAAAAACATACTTATTACGATTGTCAATGTTATCTATTATATAAAGGTCGCAGGTAGAGGATTTTAATATAACTAACAATTTTACGCCAACATCAGGGTAAAATTTGTTTTTTGTGACAAAATTTAGCGAATTATGTTCTGTTTAAGGCAGTGAAAGTGGTTCTTACCTTTTTCCCTTTGACTACTTATATACTGATTTTGAATTTAAATAGTGGAGTTTTTTCAATGTCTTTCTGAAATTTTACAAGAGCTTCGAATCAATTTGCGAGTGATCTACTTTTCTCTTCCAGTGAAGTAATAACTGTAGGGTTCTCCGAATTCGCTATAGTCTTATTCGATTTATATAACCATTTTGTAAATTCTGAACTAATAAAATTAGATTCGAATTTTAGAATTTCGTTGAGACATTAAAAAAAAACTCCACTAGCTGTCAAATTCAAAACAGAACCAATAACTAAGAGAATGAAATTTAAACTGAAGACAGCTTCAAATTGTCAATGAAGTTGTTTAAACACTTTAATATAAATGTAATGCGGTTTGAAGCTTTGATAATTACATACGTCTGTGCTACACTTGACTACTTTTAAACCTTCAAAATTTATAGACTGCAAGAAGCCAATTCAAAGAAAATTCTTAAAATAATCTACTGATCACCTTTACGTTTCAAATCCATGCACCTACATGCTCACTTAGTTACTTAGCGTCTCCACAATTGGGATCAAAAACGCCCTCAAAAAGTGGGCGTATAAAAACATTTTTTGTGAGAGCCCCGTAAAAAGCGGCCTTGTAAAAAACGCATACAGGTCCATATCCTTTTCATGAAATATTCCATAACCAAATCGCAAAGTGGCTGCCCTATGTCCTCGATAGCCTCACGTTGAGGATGGAGAGGCTTCTCAACAATAACTCTTGGGTTTTCCGAGCCCCAGATGCGACAACTTTGCTTGTTGTCGTAGCCACCGAGGTGGAAATGGGCCTCATCAGTCAAGGTGATTTTTCGATGGAATTCCGGATCATTTTCATGCATTTCAAGGACCTAATCAGCAAAGACACGGCGTTTTTTCACCATTTTTGTAGTATATTTTAATAATTTCAATGAGTTGTTGAAGCGTGTATCCTTCCGTTTTTAGTAATGGCGTAGTTTCTACTTATCAAATGTCAAAGAATAAAAGCTTCAAAAGTGACAGCTACCGAAATAGCGGATCATTCACAATAATACCTCTTATTGCAAAACCCTTTATTAAAGTTTCCGGCTGTCAAGTTTATTATTAAATAAATTAAAATAGATTTTTAATTTGTATCATCGGTTTGAATTTTATTTTGACTTAAAAAAGCCATCTTTGCTCTTTCCATCGTTGACAATCATTTTTACCAAATTATTATATATTTACAATTTTTTAAAAAATATTTATATAAATTTTAAGAACGTATATAGAGCAAACTTATAGTTTTATATTTTCGTAAATATGCACGAAGTTCCTTTAAACAAATGTTGCTTTTTAAGTAAGCATTAAATTGAGGTTTCGTTCAAGTTTTGTACTCGTTTTTGCGATTCAAGTTCGTGATTTTCAAGTTCGATACCTAGTTTTTACAAAATGTTTTCCAAAATTCAAAGATGAACTCCGCAGATTTTGCTACGAATTTCGAAAATACCATCAAATAGAGTTATAAATATGGGAGTGATAAAAACGAACATGAAGTTAGTGGCATTGTACCACCTGTCAAACAACCTAATCGCACATAAAGACCTAAAGGAAGCTGTTTACGCAAAATAAATAGATTCCTCTTACCATTATGATGGGTGATGATATACAATCGTAAAGCTATCGTGCTTGGTGTAGAAGCCTTTTAATTAAAATCACTACGGGTTTTAATTTGTTTCAGAAAACTCAGCATAAACTGTATTATCATAATTCTTATCGCCGTCGCTTTGTGTGTGGGAACAACCATATTTCCTCAGTGACAATGTTTGCAAAGATAAGACCGCGAATGTTATGTTAACTTTACATTTATTTTTAATCCGATCGAAGACTTGACTTGCATTATACTTCTCCGATCTTCATTTGAATTTTCATTACCGTACGATATCGGTGAAGTGACATTATTTGAGTAGAAGTACCCACAGTTAATCACTTTTCCGCTCTCCGTTTTGTTGATTTTTTTTTTTTTGTTTTAATTAAAGGAAAATGGTTCAAGCAACTTGTCACGCGCCTTATTACTACAAACTGAGATAACGCACTTCCGCTTGATGTCACACTACGAAGTTCGTGCTGCAATACTCGTATCAGTTAGTGAGTATCATTGTGTACTAACGGCATAATGCATACGGAGCGTAGGGGCTACATTGCCATGGGAAATAGTCTGTACATTTTGTTTTCATCTTTGTGATGCTTTCGGGGCTGGTTTGATCCGTCTTTTACTGAATGAGACCATATTCGTGGTAATCGCACTGAATGGGCGCATAAATCAAACGAATTTATGGCTTATTGAACACATCTTGAGAGGGAAGACAAAAATCCACTGAGATGAAGGCACACGCATTCAATTGAGCTGATAAGGTTGCCTTTGAAGTGTTTTGTGACTGTGAGCATTTCATGGGGTGTGCTCACGGTTGCCACTTTGGTAATTTTCTACCAAATTTGGTAATTTTTTATTTACTTTTTGAGTTTTGGTAATTAGGTAATTTTTATCTGGTTATGGTAACTTTTTGAGCAGTAGCACCGAAAATACGAACTCGATATCAATTCATTTAAATGATGTCTTACTGTATCTGAGTGAACATTGCATTTGCATTAGGTATATGCGTCAGCCAGCACCACCCATGTAAACCTGTTTTGTTCAAAAAATTACTGAATGCACTCATTTTCTTTTTTTGACAGATTGTCAACTTCGAAATATTTTCTGTTTCTGTTTATAACTACATTGAGATATGGATAGGTTAATTAATCATAATATTTATATACAGACATAAAACTCTAATTTGTTAAAGGTTTTTTAAAAGAAAAAAGGATCGAAAATGGTAGATGATTCCATTCTAGCAGCTGGTAATTTTGTGCACAACTTTGTTGACGTTGTTTAACTACTTAAAGGTCGACTAAGTTACTACAAACCTAATGTACGTACCCAATTAAAAGAACTTAAGTTTTTTTTTTTTATGTTTTAAAAATGTGTGTTATAATAAATAAAAATAAAGGGCTAGGAATTCTGCACTTTTCTTTTAGTTTCTCTGAAGACTAAGCAAATGGACGTTTTTACAATGTCATGCTGATTTTTTTTTATATTATGTTCGTAAATCACAGAAAAGTCCTTGGATACTGATAAGGCATTTTCACGGTGGTTCAAGACTATAATATTGTATGCTTTTCCCTTTTTTTGTTTTATCAACGTCTCCAGATTTTTGGTAAATTTTATCTTGGTTTGGTAACTTTTTTTTTCAATTTTGGTAGCTAATTTTTTTTGCAAGTGGCAACCGTGGGTGTGCTGCGGAAGGATTTTCATTATTAATTCTTTGCGGATGTCGGCGAAGGGATATATGCTGGGTGAGCTAAAGAAACGAGGATTTGCGGTAGTGTCAGATAGGTTTGCGGTGTGATTGGGATTTGAAGGAGCAGTGACATATGTGAATTTTTTTTTCAATTTTGAATGTCATTCATTTTTATTCATTACGAATGAAATTTGCTTGCATTTTGCTTTCTTTGTTATTGTCACCATCCATATTTGAAATGCTTATGAAGGCTGAATTATGGATGTTTGTCAGATATCTTCACGTCTCACTTACCAATCCAGCAGCTTTATTCGACAAGTAGACAAGGTTGAACTCCTGGGGATGAAAAACCTATTCAACGAATTCCATTGCAGCTTGTTTCAGTCCACTAAAGTAAATGTCTATAGTGGGCAATTTTAAAACCGAATCATATTTGAGAAAACAGAAGTCTTTTGGAAATTACGTACGTTTCTGCAGGCGTTAGTGGTGGACCTGGTAAAACTGTTGTTTCCTTTTTCAGCTCATGGTAACTATAAAATGCAATTGTACCACATTCGTCGTGTACGCCACCCTAGGCACACTTGTCGATCAGTTCATTATAAATACATACGATACACTTCCCAATCGTGAAAACTATTCAGATCATTTTCAACCGCTCTTAAAATGCTGCAGTTGATATTTTGACAACGAAGGAGGTACGATATAAAACTTCTTTATAACCCTAAAAAATCCCAATATATTTAGTTCATAGTTTATTGATGATCACACATCACTGATGAATGAGGCGAGGTGTCTATAAAAAAATGTGTAGACACCTACTGTTCAGAGCATGAAAGTCCAAGTTGAATATATTTTCTGTGGACTCTTCGAATTTGGTATTCGCTTTCAGCAGATACCTAGTCTATTGGGAGGTTTACACATCAAGAGTCAGCAATTCGTTGAAATGTTAACAAGGTGTCCGATTACAATTTTGCTTGGACTGTCCTACACCATAGGGTGTTGTCATTGTTGACAAATGGTATTCAACAAAGAGAAGCAGTGACATGGAGAAAAAAATTCACTTTTGCTTTAGCGAGAAACTATACTATATATGTCCGAATTTAAAGCTGGAAATGTACTCGTAATTTTGTTTAATGGTCGATTTCAAAAGCTACACAATGTAGGTCTTGAAAAATCAATATATCAGTCAAAAGACTGAAAGAACTCACTTGGAAAATAGGTATAGGAATAAGACTGATGATCATATAAGAATTTTTCGTAAGAATAATTAATTGATCAATAAAACACGATCGGCAGAAACCCACAAGTAATTGTTTTTCATTCGTGCTCTTCGCTCTTTCCTTCTAAAGCACAATAAGACGCTTTACTTAAATATTTCCAATTTCTTTTTATCTGTGTTTAAGAAGCATGTTTTTGACATTAAAGCATTTTGTGGTGTGGATCTTAAAACCCTACACAGGCCGTTTTTAGATCGCATTTTAAGTATTCATCACCGTTTCAATTTCAGGCACTTTTCCAGCCATTTTTGTAATTACTCGTACAAGGGAAAGAGTCTTTAAGTGTATATGAGTAAATTTTGCGGAATCGCCACTTGGTGTGTTGTTTTTTTTTATTTGCTGGAAATGGAATTGTCTGAACGTAGATCCCCTTTCTGAAATTTTTAAAAATAAAAGCCATTTTCAGATTCTTTAAGCTGTTGTCAGTTGTCAGAGAGGAGGTCATTTAAATTCGAAAATGTGTTTGACCTATAGGGTACTAACCGATTTACACAGATTCTCAAGTCTCTCTGTATGGTTTTTATTGCATTTGGGTATAGGTGCTTACGTTACTGATTCTGACCAACAATTGGTGTTCACATAGCGGGGGAGAATGAGTAACTTTATTCACTTTTAGCTTATGGTCATTGACCGCGAGTTTCTTTGACACATGCAGAGCAAAATGTTGTAGTAAACGAATGTATATGAGTAGGTTCTTGTATCATGTGCGGTGGATATAATTCAAGTCTTGGTCCTGAGGTTTTTTTAAAATTCGTCTTGACTTTGAATTTGATCGATTGAAAATATTCCGCTGTGCAGTCTTCTCACATGTGGATGCAATAACTCAGTGAGTTGGACATGCATTTTGTTGGTCATTAAAATGTTTATCCTCTCACATGTTTCAAAGTCTTACCCAGGTGATGTGAAGACAAATACAATCGATGAAAACAAGTGGACCCAACAATCTATCTGCATATCAGTAGCTTCTTCTTTTCGCTCAAGGAATAGTTCAAAAGTCGCCACCGAATTTTACGATTGATTCCGCCTTTAGATAGAGAAGATGACATTAATTGGCCATGTATGTCGCCGTTAATTAACCACATGTTGGTTTCAGTTCACATCTGAACATCCCAACCTTGAATAGCCTTAACAATGTATTTAAACCACTTTTAGAAAGTCGTCCAACCCAGAGTGGCTGCGGCGTGTCAACACCTACCGAAAATCATCCATTGCCGTACCGCAACCGCAGCGAACCTCTCCTATAATCGCCATCCACTTCAAATTCACACAAAGCGATTCCGCACAAAATCAACCCATATAATACGAAGCAAGCCAGTGAGGCCTAACCTAACACCCGCAAGTCTCCGAATATGAGTCAACATCCAACTAATCCCAAGGATGAAAAAAAAAAATTTTAAAACCCAAAACCCACATAGTGTTTGGCAAACCACTTCATGGTTCAGCCTCTTGGAAGGGTATTAGGACGAAATCCACTCGACAAAGTCCCCCCAAACACGCCGTAGTTAATGAAGCGTTCACTTCCATCGATAGGCTACACCCCACAGTAGAGCGAACGTTTTCTATTTGGTTTTCGGCGCACACACACCCAGGGCATTTAATAAAACATTTCTTTCGCACGAAAGTCACGTACCGACCGATTTGACAGCACACAAAACACACACCGCTGATGTTGACTGATTCTACGGGCCGACAGTGATATCCTCTTGGTTTTTCTTTGCAGAAATGTATGCCCGAGTTCGTGAACGCTGCGTACCAGTTGCAGTTCCATTCGACAAACACCTGCGGCGAAACGGGAGACAATCTCTTCTGCACCCAGACCATCTATTCCAACAAGAAGAGCTGCGAGTTCTGCAAGTTTGTATATCATTGCGTGGCCATGTTGCGAAGTAGCGTGTAACCGAATCTTCCTCTCAATGTATATAGATATGGAGACCATGATCCCTCGCACCTTACGGACTTGCACGATCCGCAGAACCCCACTTGGTGGCAGTCGGAGACTATGCGACAAGGCATCCAGTACCCGAACCACGTCAATCTGACGCTGAATCTGGGTGAGTAGCAGTTGACCTAGTTCCTGAGAGTATTTTTGCATGACCCACATTCGCAGGCAAGGCATTCGATATCACGTATGTGCGTTTGCTGTTCCGCTCACCGCGGCCAGAGTCGTTTGCGATCTACAAGCGCAGCTCGGAAGACGGACCTTGGGTGCCGTACCAGTACTACAGTGCGACCTGTCGCGACACCTATGCACTGCCGGACTCGCGTTCCATTGCAACTGGGGATATTGAGGCGCGTGCGTGGTGTACCAGCGACTACAGCGACATCTCACCCCTGAGGGATGGTGAAATCGCCTTCTCCACACTGGAGGGCAGACCCAGTGGTATCTACTTTGAGCGCAGTGCCGAAATTCAGGTGAGTTTACCAGCCCCAGTCGTAAACATTTCATAACCGAGCTCTCTTTCTAGCACTGGGTAACCGCAACCGACATTCGGATCACCTTGGACCGACTTAACACCTTCGGTGACGAGGTGTTCGGCGACGCACAGGTATTGCAGTCGTACTTCTATGCCATTTCGGATATCGCTGTTGGTGCGCGCTGCAAGTGCAACGGTCACTCCAGCAAGTGCGTACCGAGCACCGGTTTACATGGCGAACACAAGCTCGTCTGCGAATGTCGCCACAACACCGATGGACCCGACTGCGAAAAATGTCTGCCACTGTACAACGATGTGAAGTGGAAGATGGCCACCTCACAAGATGTGAACGAGTGCAAGGGTAAGAAAGAGGAAGTCATGCGTGCGCTTTCATCCGATGCGAGGAAACGTCGTGTGTAACCGGATAGGATGGGGGATTCCTTTTATGTCAACATGGCGATAATAGAATTGCCCGTTACATAAGATAGGTTGTAGTTGGTTTGTATGGAGCGATCGGCTGGGAAGTCAATTCCCGCAACTATCGATCGGAGTTTGTAGTTAGTCGTGCTGTGGCTAAGATGGGTTTGAGTTCAGTGGTTTTGTGGTTGCTGGTGAGGCATTCCTGTGGACAGTATTGGGACTATGAGTCGAATAAGATTCACAAGTACTCGTCGTGGTACTCCATCAATTGTAAGGAAGTTTAAATAGGATATTCTTTTTAAATTCTTATCTTCCGTCGCGAAAGGCAGTCCGAAAGGGTAGGACCTGCCGTTTGAAGATCCGAAAGAAAGACAGATTTTTACTTCCCATTCCCTGAATAAGGGCGAGAGCAGAAAGGTTTTGTGCAATTAAAGACCTGGCCCGAGCCTTTCCTCGGGTGCAAATTACAAATGAGATCCATGGAATGTATTCTGCCAACTGGTGTCATTCCGTTGGCTGGTAAAAATGACCGCTGGAGCCACGCTTGGTTCAAGAAGTCCCTAAGAATCTTCTTCATCTGTTTACAAATGTCGATGCAGCTTTTCGTAATGGAAGCGGTCTCTTTCCAAGTGGTAAACCCAGTTAAGGAATTCGAAGCTTAAGCTTTAAGCTGATTATGCTTGCAACGTTTCAAAAGCCTTGGCAAATATTCTACTAGGGCTTGAACTCCCCTCCCATTGGAATGCCTCTTCATGTCTTGTCCGCCTGCTGATTATTCAGCCTCGGAGGGCGCTCTGTGGCCCTCTTTGAGCGGTTCTTTAACTGACTTTCTTAGGACGCTTATTTCAGCTTATCCTCTCCAATCCTGACACATTTACTTTTCAGCTTGCAACTGTAATGGCCTTGCGGACAAATGTTTCTTCGACGAGCACCTCTACAACATAACCGGCCACGGTGGGCACTGCTTGGATTGTCGCGAGAACCGCGATGGCGCCAACTGTGAACGCTGCAAGGAGAACTTCTACATGCGAGACGACGGCTACTGCATCCACTGTCAATGCAACTCAATTGGTAAGCATCCAAGCACCCATAGCAACTATCCCATCTCTGTTGACAATCTCCCTCTGTCCCATGTAGGTTCGCGTTCGCTGCAGTGTAATAGTGAGGGCAAATGCCAATGCAAGCCCGGCGTAACCGGCGACAAATGCGACCGCTGCGACAACAACTACTACCAGTTCGGACAGCATGGCTGCCAGCCATGCGGCTGTGATCCCCGTGGCTCATACGACAACATCCCGTCGTGCGATGCCGAGAACGGTATATGCTACTGCAAGGAGAATGTGGAGGGCAAACGTTGTAACGAGTGCAAGCCTGGCTTCTTCAATTTGGACATTACGAACCGATTCGGTTGCACGCCGTGCTTCTGCTACGGCCACACGTCGGAGTGTCAAAGTGCACCGGACTACTCTGTCGTGTCGGTGGCGTCGAACTTCAATAAGCACAAGGAACGCTGGCAGGCGGTAGACATCTACAATCGGAACGCCGACATCAAGTACAACCAGTACAGTCAGAGTATCGGAACAACGGCACAGGGCAACGAGTTCATCTTCTTCAATGCTCCGGATAGGTTTTTGGGCGATCAACGTGCATCGTACAATCGCCTGCTCAAGTTCAAACTGCAGTTGGTGGGACAGGTCGGGCCGAGTACTAGCGCCAGCGATATCGTCCTCGAGGGGTCTGGCACTAAGATTTCGCTGCCAATTTTCGCCCAGAACAACGGAATGCCCGACCAGACTGCTAAGTCGTACCAGTTCCGTTTGAATGAGCACACCGACTACCAATGGCAGCCCAGTCAGTCGGCCAGAGGGTTCCTCTCGATTCTGAGCAACCTCACGGCTATCAAGATCCGCGCTACATACTCCATCCAGGGCGAGGCGATCTTGGACGATGTGGAGCTTCAGAGTGCACATCGTGGTGCTGCCGGACAGCCAGCAACCTGGATCGAACAGTGTACCTGCCCCGAGGGGTATTTGGGACAGTTCTGCGAGTCATGCGCGCCTGGCTTCCGCCACAGTCCAGCTAGAGGAGGACCGTTCATGCCGTGTATCCCCTGTGACTGTAACAAGCACGCGGAGATTTGCGATTCAGAGACGGGACGATGCATTTGTCAGCACAACACCGCCGGCGACACGTGTGACCAGTGTGCCAAGGGGTACTATGGCAACGCCCTGGATGGTACACAATACGACTGTAAGCGCTGTCCCTGTCCCGATGATGGTGCTTGCATCCAAATCAACGGCGACCAAGTGATTTGTATCGAGTGTCCCGTGGGTTACTTCGGTGCTCGCTGTGAGCAGTGCTCGGACGGGTTCTACGGAGATCCGACCGGACTCTTGGGCGAAGTGCAAGTGTGCAAAGCCTGCGACTGTAATGGCAACGTCGACCCGAACGCCGTAGGCAACTGCAACAGAACAACTGGCGAGTGCCTGAAGTGTACCCACAATACCGCTGGCAAGCACTGCGATGAGTGTTTGGCAGGACACTTTGGAGACCCCTTGGCCTTGCCCCATGGCCAGTGTGACAGATGCTCGTGCTACCCACCCGGAACCGAACAAACCGAAGAGGGTATCTCGCAATGCGACCAAGTCACCGGCAATTGTCACTGTAAGCCGAATATTATTGGGCGCGACTGTAACGAGTGCCAACCCGGATACTTCAACATTGTCTCCGGCAACGGATGCGAGAACTGTAACTGCGATCCCATTGGCAGTTACAACTCGACCTGCGACAAATTCACTGGCAACTGCTACTGCAAACCGGGCGTGATTGGACAACACTGCGACCAGTGTGACCAGTATTACTATGGATTCTCGGGTGATGGCTGCAAGCCATGCGAATGCGACGAGAGTGGCTCGAGAGGGTTCCAGTGCGACCAGAATGGCCAGTGTCCCTGCAATGACAACGTCGAGGGCCGTCGCTGCGATCGTTGCAAGGAGAACAAGTTCGATCGGCATAAGGGCTGTGTCGACTGTCCAGCTTGCTACAATCTGGTGCAGGACGCGGCCAACGACCACAGAGCAAAGTTGCAAAACCTCAGCCAACAACTTGACGACATAGCCCGTACCCCGGTGACCAACGATGAAGAGTTTGAATCTAAGCTCAAGGCTGTTCAGGAGAAGGTGGATATTCTGTTGGCCGATGCCAGGTCGGCTGCAGGCGAGGGCGACCGAACACTGTTGGAGCGCTTGAATGATTTGCACGAGCGATTGGATACGGTGCGCAACCACTTGAGGGCGGCGGATGAGCTGCAGAACACTGCGAACGCAGAAATTGACAGAGCGCAGCAGAACTACACCATTGCGCACAACATCATCGAGGACGCCAAAAATGAGTTGCAGGTGAGAATATGATTTTGTAGGAAACATTCAAAAGACTCACGCATTTTTCTTTTAGACCGCCCTAAACCTCCTGAACGACGAGGGAGCCATAGCACTAGCCAGGGCCAAGAATAAGTCGGCGGAGTTCGGAGAGCAATCGGAACAGATCAGCGGTATCTCACGCGAAGCCCGTGCGCTGGCCGATAAGCTGGAGTCACAGGCGCAATTTGATTTGAAAAACGCGAAGGATGCGAATGATGCCATCGCCAAGGCGCACGAGTTGGCCAAGGCCGCCATCACGCTGCAACAGAAAGTCACGTAAGAGTCGGGTTATGTCTGCTAGCTCTGTAAACTATTTCATCTTTTATACAATTTTAGAGATGAACTACGTACCGATGTCCGTTTGGAGCTGGACACAGTGAAAACAAACCTCGGCTCAGTCGCTCAAGTCACAAAGGATGCGCTGCGAAAGGCGAATGAGGTCTATGATGCTGCATTGACCCTGCTAACTGATGTGAATGCGTTGAAAACTCCCGACATCGATATCGCACAGCTGAAGCGGGAGGCTTTGGACGCCAATGAGAAGGTGAGTCGCCTTCTCCATTTGCAGAGTCTGTCTTTCGAAATTGTCAAGCAGTTTTTGCAAAAAGTTAAAGGAACGCTTTAGCTGAACTTACAATTCGCTAGTTCCCTCATTTGAGTTCGAAAAAGTCTTGCAAAATTTTTAACATTCATCCGAACGATGCTACGACATTCGAAATCGAATAATTGGCAGCCTTGATTCTGCCCGAAGTTCCTTCGAAGTCGATGTCGAAGTATAAAACATTCCAACAGTCGCTTCTTGTCGAGGGGTATCACCATTTGATTCCAATTTTGGCACAGTTCCTTTCGAATTTAACTCAAATGAGAAAGGTTTTCGAAAACTCAAGTTCGAATCAATATGAACCACTCACTCATACTTATTTTTAGGCAAACCAACTTCTAGAACGAGTCAATGGAGTCTCGAACACCAACGGAGAGATCTTCGCCGATTTCGAAGAAGAACAATATTTGGCCGCAGTCCTAGCCGAACGGTAAGTCAGCCACGTGTTCGTCTCCATTATATTCAAATTAAAATCTCAATCACTATTTTAGGGCAACTGCTCAGAAATTGGATGAGATCGATCTTTTGGAGAAAGCTAAGGCCGCATTCGAAAATGCCACACAGGCAGTTGAGCAAGGCGACAACACGTTGAAGGAAGCCAACAACACGTATCAGACACTGTCACGTGAGTCAATTAATTTCGAATAATTTTTCGGTAATTTAACTAACAATGTTGGGGATAGGCTTCCAAACGGACGTCAAGAAGTCATCAGAGAAAGCAGAGCTGGCACTGAGAACTGTCCCCGGTATCGAGATGGAAATTGAAAATGCCAAGACTCTCATCAAACAGGCCGATGACGTAAGTCTGCAATTTTGATCCAGTTTGTCGCTGGTATTGACAAGTTAATTTTTCTCTAGGCTTTGACTGGAGCAAACAAAAATGCGAATGAGGCTAAAGCCAATGCACAGGAAGCGCAAGAGAAGTACGCTGAGCAGGCATCGAAGGTAAGTGTCATGCCCACGCAAATGGTAGAAATAGTCAAGACCCTTCCAACCTTATAAATAGTAAACCAAAACGGTGTCATTTATATATCAAAGCAAATTTAATGAAATTCCTGATTGATTGCACATTTTCCTTCTCGCCTTTCAAGGACGCTGAGATAATCCGCAAAAAAGCGAATGATACCAAAGAAAACGCCAGGAAGCTTCGAGATGAAGCCGACCAATTGAATCATCGTGTCAAAGTGACAGAAACGGACATCACCAAGCAAGAGGAATTATCCAGCAAGGACGATACCCTGGTCGATGAAGCTAAGCGAAAGGTAACAGAATTCAAATAGCGCACATTCTCTGCAGAAATATTTACCACTTCTCAAATTTGTTGTTAAGGTTGGCCAAGCCAAGGCTGATACACAAGAAGCTCAAAAGAAAATCACCAAAGCGGTTGGAGATCTCAACTCAATCAAGGAGGAGCTGGAGAACCTCACGGACATAAACAACGACGATTTGGACGGCTTAGGTAAGGACTTTTAAAGAATAAGTAAGCACATGTAAACCTCCCCCTTTTTTCACAGAAAGTCGCCTCGACGCCGTGGAAAAGGAGCTGAACCGTGCCAATCTCACCAGTCGAATTGAGAAATTCCGCGAAATGAGAAACAGACAAAACAAATCGGTTGACAAATACGAAAAGGAACTGGGTCAACTGCAGGCAGAAGTCAGCAACATCAAGGCGATATCGGATGTCCTACCATCAGAATGCTATACGCGAAACAAACTAGAACCATAGATCTTAAATTATATAGAAACGAGGAGTAATGCAATTTTCTACCCCCAAGTGTCATCCAGCCGTTGTGGCTTAGTCTAGTTTTTCTCTTTACTCACCACGTTCGCAAATGTGTATAAATGACTGAAGCATTTGTCAAAAGCCAAAACAGCACACTGAGATAAGTAAAACAACAACAAATAAAATATATTTCAACCGAAGACGACATTTCCTTTCAATTAATAGATTGTATGAATAATCTCGAATCGTTTAACTGTAATAGTTGCCATATAATTAGTTACCACCAATCAAGCACCGCACTCGCTAGAGTTCCTCCGTTGAAAGTGTATATTTCCCCTCACCGCCCTCAGAATCCCTTTTATGAATGTTTTTCATTTTTTCTTTTAGTTTTTTTTTTTTTTTTTTATTTGTTACTTAATATTATGTTGTAAGCAATGCATTTTATTGTATTTTAGAAAATAATAATTTTTTTGTGTTTAAGAGTAATTTTATACCTAATGTTGTCATAGAATGCATTTCAGTGGAGTCCTTAGGATCTTCGAATGCAAGTTAATAAAGAAAACTGGGAGTAATACAGTTGAATTTTTTTTTTTAATACCTAAATGATTTGGGTAGGCAAGAAATGCAAGAAATGAAGTAAAGGGTCTTTCATTTGCGACCACTTTAAACTTGCAGTGTGAACGCACCCCTAAACCGATTACTGAATTGTGAATGTCAAAAATATTCAGTAAAATCAATATTTTCATGAAGGTGAAGTACTCGAAGGAGCAACGCTTACAAATAATTAAAATTTAGTACCGAAATTCCGAGTCGGTGCTCGCAACTTTAAAAGCGTTAACGCCAATTTTCAGCCGATATCCTCGTCCCAGTAGACAAGCAATTCATGGTCTAGTGAAAAATTTGAGCCAGAATATGCGTAAATGGACAGGTGAGAGCCCTCATGTGCTTTATGAAACATTCATCCGCAAAAGTCACTGTTTGGTGCGGTGGCGTCATTGGGCCGTCTTTTTCCTCACGTTACAGTAAATGGTATTTGCTACCAGCGTTGCCACTTCAAAAAAATAGTAGTGCAGTAGATCATGAAAAAAAATGCAGTAGATTTTTTTATTATACAAAAAGTAAGGGTTTTCCTCACGGACACGATACACGAAACACGAAGTCAAATTTCAAATAAGCTTTCAGAGACAGAATCCCGTTAGTTTAGCAGAAAACGAGAAAACAACAGAAAGATAGACAGAGCCAGAAGCAGAGATTTGTTTCATGATTCGTGATATCATGAATAAAAGCAGCCAAGGCCAACTCATTTCATATGTCAAAAGAGAATATGGCCAAGTTCGCAATAAGCTGGTTTCTTTCTTTTTTTACAGTCGTTATTTTTATGCATGGTTTTTGTATGCATGACAGTTGACGGTACAGCTTAGAGAGGGTTTATCAAATAAAAAAAGTGCATTAGATTGGATTAAGTGGCAGCAGATTTAGTTTTTGCGAAAAGTGCAGTGCACTGCTCTTGCAGCAAAGTGGCAACGCTGTTCGCTACAGAGACATTTTGGAACTTTATTTCTTTGAGCAATTGCATGAATTGGGCATCAGTGATACTCAGCCCTATCGAGGTATCCGTTCGGAAAAAATTCCGATCGGAAAGTTAACTCTGATCGGAACTCAAATTGCGTTCGAAGTATCCGTTTCGAAACAAAATAAATGAAGCGCATAAACGTGTTCATTTCACATTAAAATATTCCGCAGAAATTAGATGTCGGAGAGCTTCATAAAAAATGTACTGTGTAGCTGTCAAAAGTTAGTCGTATAACGCAGTTCCACGCAATGCGACAAGGTGCGCTACACATCATCGGAGAATTTTTCCGAAAGTTGAATCGGAACGGATACCTCGAATGGAATTTCTCCGATTTCGTACAAATCGGAGAAAATTCCGTTCCGAACGGATACCTCGATAGGGGTAACTATGTTGTTTCAATAAGACGGTGCCACAAGCCTAGCCACAGAGCAGGGGTCGAATCGCGTCGTCCGTGATCGAGCATTACGTGACGGAATTTGTTTTTGTTTCACATAGCTCGTTCACGGACGACGCGATTCGACCCCAGGTGCAGCAATCGAGTTATTAAAGTCTCAGTTCAGTGAATGTGTTATCTCGAGAAACGGACCCGCCTATTGGCCGCCGAGATCGTTTCTATAGACTTTTTTGATGGGGCTACATTAAATCATTGCCAACGAGCCAACAAGCTTTGAGCCAATATGGAACGAGAAATAGCGGCCGAGTCATTGAAAATTGGGTTCAACGTATTCACCGCAGCATGCGTTCCCGTGGTGCACATATGAACGAAGTCGAATTCCATTCATAAATGTTTCGATATAACAAATAAATGAATAAAATTTTGTCTGAGATATCTCAAGTACTTTGTACTGTATTTAAAAAAGAAGTTCTCAAGTCCTTAATGAGAGAGGACCATTGATCCCATGGATCACGGCAAATATTCAATTAAATTGCTAAACTTGATAGCTACCTACAAGCAGTGGGACACGGAAAACTTGTGGCTGGAATGTTACTGTTCTTGGTGTCATGGCCTCTAAATATGTTCTACATAGGCACCAGGGATGCATATTGCATAGTTAACCTTTTCAACTTTATTTATATCGCAGTTGAAATTGTACTTAAAAGATCGGAAAACACATTAAAACCGAGATTGAAACACACTTCCAACTACGATTGAAAACGCTTCAAAAAACGAGTCAAAAACCCCCAAAAACGAGTTGAATACGTCTCGAAAAACACATCCAAAATGAGGCGAAAACACTTTGAAAAACACACCTAAGAATGCAAGAAAAAATGAGTCCAAAACATGTTAAGAAAACGTGTCGAAAAATACGTATTTTTTAAGAGATTTCTGGAAACTTATTACTGAAATATTACAACTGACAATAATTTAAATGGAGATGTACCACTTACCTGAAAGTATGTCGAGGCGCTGTTGAGTAGTTCAAGTTCATCTTCATATATTCAAGTATTCACAAAACTTAGACTTAGACTAGCAAGAAAGCCGATATTGGCATTTTTTTTTTGCGGAATCGGTCGTTTTTCGTTGACTTCCATTTTTCAGAAAAAAAAATATTGTTTGCCGCAACGATTGTGGAAGAACTGGCTATTTAAAATTCATAAGGAAGAATACGAAGCAAATAAGATAACGGAAGCTTATGCAAATGAATACAGGGAGACTATGCAAACTTGCTTAGGGAACGATGGACAAATTAACTTACATGGATTTTTCAAAACTTTTAAAAGAAGAGATCTACATTTTTTCTGTTCTGATTTTCAAGGTGGAAACGTATTCCTCTTTTACCAAGAGTTATGAATGTTTTCACAAAAAAAAAAAAACAGAAACATGTGAAATAGCCTGATACGAAGTTGGAGAAGATTTTATAAAACAACCTTCCTTCTGTCGTAGAAGGAAGTCGTCAGGTTAAGATCACATTTCTATTTCAATCAAAAATCAAATTGCTACGATGTTCGCGATGTGTATGCTGAGAAATAGCTGTGAGAAGATGTTGTAAGTTGTCAAAAACTAAAAAGACCCGATGAATTACGATGTTGCACTTTATTTAATCGGAAATTTTGTCTAAGTAAATTGGAAGAAACGCCTCAGAACACAACTTTTATAGAAAAACCGTTAAAATGTTCGTTTCGTAATGATATCTCAATATTATATCAAACGCAGGTCGCTTTTAATTTTACAGAAAGAGTTCATACAAAATTTTCCAAATAACCATCAGCCCCCTCAAATTAGGAACGCAAATGAAAAGCCTTTGATAGCTGTAATAGCTACAAAATATGTCCTTCTATACCCTTTTGATTATTTAAATTCGAGTGAACTGTCATGTTGGCAGGAAAGGCTCCAACAGAGTTTATTCATCTTTTCTTTTAGGGTACAAAACTGATTGCGAAACATTATTCACCTTACTTTGTCATCAACTTTGTCATCCCTTCTATAAAAACGAAAACGAAAAACTCCCTTTTAACAGTGCATGCAAACAAATAAAACATGATCATCCCCTTTGAGCACAAAGCCCCTCTTAAGCGAATGACTTTTGTGTTACGAACGTCAGTGATTTCTTTCCTTTTTTTTGCTGCCTTCATATTTAATTTATGTATTGTCGTCTAGGCGCCGGATAAGAATTTCATAAATATGACACGCGCCACAAAGAAAAGGATCCCAAACGTGATGAAAATTCAAAAGAACCCCTCCCAGCAGGGATTTTGATGACAGCCGGTGTTATTTAATAATTAGAAAGATTTTTCGTAGTTGAACAAATTTTGCTTTGGGTTCACCGCTTTGACAAGTCAGAGTGAAACTTTTACTTCGCGTAGTCCTTGACCTACTTGAAATGTTAAAATATTCTTTGAGCTAAAAATAGCAACAACCAATGCGTGACCAGGGCCAAATAATCGTTCAAAAACTGACAACTTTGCTTCGAAAGGATGCACACCACTCGACAGCAGGTAAAATCTGCGACATACTCGTATCACACGGCTTGCTGACATGTATGTACATAGTTCCCACAAAATGATACATGCCATCCAAGGTCAGAGATGTGTTTTAGTAGGCCCACCTTGTGATTGGATTACTTGTAAAGGCTAAAAGGGTTTATCTGCTGTTGTGGGTGAAGTGTCAGCCTGGACAATGGACATGGAGTATAGCTAGCTATCTTCCAAAGAGAGCCACCCCCGCACTCCAAGGCAATAAAAACATAAAATTTTTCAAACAAAATCCTCGGAATGGAAGCACCTCAAATTCAAACAGAGGAGATCGTCCCTTTGCAAATACGAATATGCAAATATACTTATAGCTTACCGACTCAATTTTTTCTTTTAAAAACTCGAATGACCAACCAACAACCGGACTGACAAACTGGATCCAAAATTAACTGAAGTGGACACACTTGAAAGCCTATTCGTGCAAATTGAGGTTCATTCTATGAGCATCTATACCTAAAATAAATTGCCTGTCCACAGGCTTTTGAAATCTCAATTTGAAAGATATGTCCACGACAATGCATAACTTATTGAATTGCCCCGAGCGAAACGCAAATCAAATTACATCAACGGCGACTCGCACATAAAGACATCACTTCAGACCAAAGATGGTGTCTCATACTTTAGCGCCATTACTGCAACAACAACCACCACAATTCCATCTCGTGCTCAACTCGACTGTAATTGAATTAGGAATGCAATGGCAATGCTCAAAATGCTGCTGCCAATTACGCCAAGTTTACTGACCGCAACTAGTCATTCACATTGCAATATCTTTCTCAATGGTCTTCGGCATGCAACTATTTCCGATTGACAACATTGTAACTAACAACAACTACAACACCATCCGGGTGTACTAAATATATCTCCCCCATATCGTAAGGTGATTCCCCACCCCGACAATGGACATGCGCCAACCGCCCCTCACTCGAAAGTGTTATAACAAAACATTCGCATTTATGAATGGAAGCTTCCGTCCATTGGTAGAGCAATTTTTGGCGGCAAACCCAGCCACATTCTGTGCTACCATTCAAACTCAGGCAATAGCTGCTTAAACAGCTGAGCACGTGTACTAAAACGAAAACCACCCCCTAGCGATGCCCCCAAAAATCGCGTGGGCCCACTTCTCGATGACCGGATTTTCTATCCTCTATCACTGTCAACAAACTTTCGCTTGAGATACATTTTCGAATTGGCTACACGAGTCTCTTTCAATTTCAATCTTCAGTTGGCATCCAACGTGCTGCTGGTTCACATCGTGCTCATCGAAGTCGACACGCGACCCTCTCTCTGTGTGTGTGTGTGCGTCTGATTTTGTGGCAACTTTCGCGTTTACACCGCGCCGCCAGACAAGTTCGACCTTCAATCGAAGAAGAATTTCTTCCTCTCGTTGTTGCCTGACTAACTCGTCGCGTGAAGGGATTACGACTCGAATACGAAGACCAACCCGACGAGGTGTTGCGTTAGTTTTAATTTTATTTTAAATCGACAAATTTTTTATGGTGATCTATAAGAAAAGTGTGGTTAGAGTTAATTTCCTGCAAGAAAATAAGTAAAAAATAAAAGAGTCCGATTTTAGCTGAAAGAAATATTTTAAATCGAGTGTAAAAAATTGTTGCATATAATTTAAATGTTTAAATTTATTTTATATACCATCCCCAAGGGAATGCAAAATATAATAGAATCTACTGAGATAAATAAAACAAATAAAAATTGGAAATAAATATAAATTGTAAACAGTGTTTACAGAATAAACCACACGCACTTTGGATAACAATTCAGCAGACAGAACGAGAATAGAACAACATAACACACAAGCCGGTGGCCGCAGAAAATAATAATTAATAGCTGCTCAAGGTAAATGCTTACATTTCCTTTATTTAGAGAAAATTTAAAGAAGAAAAAAATACGACATAGCTACAACAGACGACACCGCGTGTGGTGATCACCTCATGTATCTGCTGCGAGGGAAAATTTGAATACTTTTATAAAAAATTATCTCCGTCTTTCACATATAAATTATTTATTTTATTTAATTTTTGTTATTTTAATTTATGGCATTTAATTTACAAACCCGAAAAATTTTATATGATATATAAGAGTATTTCGGTTTTTTTTTATGAAACTTTCTTGGGAAAAAAGGCAAACAAAAATCGAGAAAATTAATTTTTGAAACGAGGCGACAATTCTATTTTTGGTTGACATAGAACGGATAACCCAAGGCTGAGGATTTTTTCGCCGTGGCCGCTGTTGTTGACTCTTAGTTTTGAGCGGATTTGTTGGGTAGGAACAATGTTCGTTTTTTCTTCACGATTTTTTTTTATTATTCTTTTCGCTGAATGGTAATTAAAACTGAAATATATTTCAAGAAGAAGAAGGGGATGTATTTTCACAATTGCTAAAGTGAAAGCGCAGGTGATGTGGTCGGTTCGTTTGTGTCTTGGATAACAGATAGGATTTCTATTGCGGCATTGACGTTGTTTTTGGGGCTGAGTGGTTCCGATGATATTTGTGGGTGATGATTAAAATCGAGAATGAGATGTTTTGTAGTTATTTATAGCGAGCATTATAAGGAAGTGTAGTTGTTTTCTTGTGAAAGTACTAGGATAGAACTTGATTGAATCTTAGCCGATGAATGGAAATGGGAAGGTAATTGCGAAACAGGCTGCTGTCTTTTTAGTTTTAAATTCGAGGGGGGTGTGTTTAATTTTTCACTCAAATGTTATCGATGGGTGAACTTTAATTGAACGAGAAGTCAAGTGAAGTGCTTGTTGATTTTCAATTTTTCGCAACAAACATCTGCAAATTTTTGCTGATATGGAGAAGGTACTTGCCTCGTTAGGGTCTTGCTGAGGTCTGACGCACTTGTCGAATGGCCATTGCAATTCAAAGGAAATAATTTTGTTATTGTCTTTGGAGCCAAAATCGGTGACTAACTCGGGTTTGGTTGGACAAATAAACAGTTTTTATTTTAAGCTAAATAAACAATACGTGAACAGTTTTCATCAGGTGGATATTTTTAGTCTTTGCACACTAAACAGGTTCACGGGTCGGGTGGTTGAAAGTTTCTGTTTTTAAGAAAAACTGTTACCACTTGCTTGCTAGTCACACTAATCACTGAAGCACGAAAATAAAACAATTATGTTGAATTGGGAGCAACAAATTTGATTCGGAAATTCATCTTCATCTTGATTTCAATCTATAAATCAATTTTCAAGATTCACATGTTTAAGCTTACACCTAAGGATATCGCAAATTGCTTTCGAATGTTAAAGTCGCTTAGTCCGTTTGCAGGAAAGGACTTATGGAATGTATGCACTGAGGGAATTTTAAAATTTTTCTTTGAGCCATTTCTACTACAGATGTTCTCTGTATAAATACTCCTTTTGGATACAAGTATACATCATACATCTTTGGCATTCCCCTGACAGGAAGCGAACTTGCAGTATGATTCGGGGTCAATTGGCAGTCCTTGATTGAGCGACTATAATTCTTGCTTAGCATTAACATACCACCAATTTTGAATTTAACAGAGATGAGGTGACAATCGTCATGCATTTTAAATGTATGATAGGATTTCATTGATCCTCCACATACCAGCTCAAATACGTGCTTTAAATGTGTTGAAACTCAATTTCGTAAGGAGAACCGACATCTCTTTTTGTTTAAATCACATTTTTTGAGGCATGAAAAATGGTATACTAAAACGAAAATTAAACTCAATCATAAAATTGATGGAATGTAAATATCAAAAGAAAAATTGTTCGATTAGCTGACTGAACGCCGCACTACTTTAACCTACTGCCACATTTTTTATGGTGTTCCCCTTTCCACATCTTATACGCAAAATAAAAGCTAAAATGTGAGTTTAAATATTTTGCAACCGCAATGAAAGTAGCTACCTCGAATTCACCGGACTTAAATAATGCTTTTGAGTTAATATTCTGGACATCATGTGGGTCTTAATTTTCCAGATTCAAATATGCGGATGAATATTGGTCCGGTATAAAATTGAGTTAGTTATAATTTACCCCCGGATTGGAGTGAAAAAAATATTTTTTTTTAATAATAGGACTTGTTGTTTAAATGGGGTACATTTAAAATTTTTTTTTTGACAGAGAAATATGTTTGTTTCGCAAGACGTCAATTCTGTTACCCTCTATTATTAATCACCCTTATTCCGAGTGGCGTTTAACTTTCACGCGGTTGTCGTTTTTTGTTTCGTTTACCGCCTTAGAGAATGGCAGTAAAGTTACTCACATGACGTTCGCCGTAAGCGAATAGGTTCAACATGAACTTCAGTGACAAAGGGCGTTTAACGACTGAAATTCCAAATTCTCGTAATTCCAAATTCCAAATTCAAATTGGCGTTTTTTAAATCCTCGTAAACGCCACTCGGAATAGGGGGGGATATTTAAACTTACTACTGGAAACACACTTTTTGTTGCGCATTAGTCGGGCTGAACTGAACTCAGTCATTTGCAAAGGCAATAAGTACATCCGTCTAAAACGCTTATCCCATTTTTACCTCGTTTTAGAAGAACAGTTCGATAGGTTACACTCAGTGATGTTATTTTGAGGGATTTATCCCTTTTTGAGGGATTTTCTGCGAATTTAAATATGTCAGAGGGATAAAGGGGAATTTTTCTTCCATAGTACAAGTTTAATATAATAACGATTTTCAAACACTAGTGGAATGAAATGGTACTCACTTCACAGCAAAATAAAATCATCTGGAATTAGTTCGTTGTCGTTCATATTTTCCCAAGTGATTTTTTGTTGACAGGCAAATTCATTGAATCTACAGATTTTTTACTTGAGAGGTCATTCCTTATTCCTTGTTTTTAGAATGGCAGCCCTGGTTCCACTAAGTAACCTTTCCCAAATGTCTGACAATTTAGGCATTCGTTTACGATTTACGACATTAGTTAGCATATATCCAGAATATTCTGGACTATATTGCAAACAATTTGTGTTTGCTTAATTCGGCTATTTATTCAAAAAATAAGCCCAAATTCATAACAGGGATAAGTCTTAATTTAACTGCTCCCTTGCTTAATTCAAAAGCTGACATTTAAATAAGAAATCAATTGGCCTTACCAATCACCATTTTTAGTTTCCACTCTAAATTTTAGTTGTTCAAATACAAATTCAATACAAATTTCGCAATTGTGAGCTTCCGTAAATTTAATGTCGACACTAAAATTTGTTATTAGTATGGTTGAATACATTGAAAAATATTGAAAATAATTAAAATGTGTTTTTTCCAGCCACATTACTTTCTCTAAACCCTTAAAGAGTTCTCAAAGAATTCTGATAACGAAAGACACTACTTCGAAAGTTGTTTGTTTTTTGAACAAAAAGTTTTACTCGCCTTCAAATGGCTTTTGATGTTTATAACAGAAATGCAATTAAAAAATTAGTTTGCAAGTATTTTTAGGAAAATTTATTTTGAATGACTTCATAAAACATTTTTTTAAGAAAAACTTCCTTTGTCGATGAATGGCTAAGCCAAACCTTGAACTTACTTGAAACATTTTGTAAAGAGTGCATATAGCTACAATCGCTTTTAAAAGTAAATGAGTCATTTTTTACATGTAAGTGAGAAATAAGTTTAGAAGAACAAAGTCCACAAGAAGAGTTAAAAGTGAGTGTAGTGTTTTTGATATGAAGACAAAAGACGACAACTTTCCTCGCATCTCTCAGTACTAATAAATTTCGTTTTTCAAAACCACTACACTATCAGGTCAATCGGAGAATAAATGTCAGTTTAAGCATCTAAATTGTAGCCAAAAACAAAGAAACAACTCTAAATTCCATAACCAAGGAAAGCAATGCATCTAAGACACAACCTCAATAAATTCCCCCGATAATGGTGATTCATAAAGCATTCAAGGACCGATAACCACAGGCTCAACACCTGTGGATGCTCCACAACATATAGACATTGTTTATTGTGATCTGTCCAAGGTGAACTAATTTATTTGTTTTTAATTCAATTCGCGCAGATTATACGTACATCATCTTCGAATCGGAACACCAAAGCTTTCATAATTTCAGTTTCACTAGGCAAAGAAAATCATCATCGGCTATAGGAGAGGATGTCATAAATAAAAAGTAAAAGGTGTAAATTTTATTTCACTTAAAGAAAAGGAAGCGAGGTAAATTTTAAACCGTACATTTTGTTGACATACAACTCAATCAAATTTATTCGATTCTATAAAGAAGTAGACTCGATATAAAAACATTTTATTGCCATGAGTGTTGTTGGTTGGGGTTTTTTTTTTATTCTGCTCTTGTGTCTATCTAAAAAATATAGGATATTTCAAAAATACAGCGTAGAAACAGATAAAAATGTATTTCGGTATTTTGCAAGATGTGTCTTATGTTTTTTAAATGTAATGCGCCTTACTTCAGTTTGGAGATAAACAAGTTTTTGTTTTGCATTCGAAACAGGAAATAAATAATAATTTTATATAAAAAAAAAAACCCGCATTTGAGAATTTGTTGTAACAAAATTAATCAACAATCCTACTCATTTAGAATACACTTAACACATCACTTTTTTCGGTTTTGATCATTGTGTGGGAGGAATTTTATAATATTTCTTTTATTTCGTCGAATTATCGTCGCACACGCTTCTAATAAATATTTGGCAACATCTCTAGGGAATTATTTTCAGACACACGTTTTTAGTGCGGGTTTCGATAGTTGAAAAAAATAACCGAGGGATTTTTGAAAACACACAAACAGAAGTTCAAGTGAGTGCATGTTGAATAAAAATAACGTATTGCACTGTTAGGTCGAAGGAGTCTTCCTATAAAATACTTGACTTGTCTGCCATAGGGTAATGATGCAGAATCACTCACCATGAATCAAAAAATAAAAGAAAGAAACATTTTCAGAGGCATCATTTGTGCAAGAGACTTGTATTTGGATCTTCAAGAAGTCGACCTTACAAATAAAGAATTTTGTAGGCCACAGTTGGTGATTTCATATGGAAAATTTCGCCATTTTGGGTTTGTAAAATCTATCCTGGACAGTATGATTATGAGAATCGCCAATACCTCTAAGGACGTTAAATTTCGTTCCGCATAATAGTCAAGGTTACCCGGAAATCGTATATTCGATTTCTAATTCCATCTACCTAGCTCATGAGAATGAGACTCTTTTTTAGCGCTGTTAGCCAAATATCTACTGCCTTTAGTCTTCTCTTCAGTTTTACATTCCACCCTCCTTTTTATTACCGAAATAACGACATACCCCAGAATCAATTCTGCCCAGATACCCCATCCTGTGAGTAAAGGCTGTCTTGGGACTATAATATCCTTTCCAAACAACCTATCCATTGCAACAATATCCAGCTGTAATCCCCCAGGCGCTAAAACTCTATGGAATTAATTTTCTTCGATTATCCTCCGTCGTTTATTGTAATTGATGCTGATTAATCAATTTGATGGATAAATTAATTGAATTCTATCCCCGAGAGGGTTAAATAATTAATATTAAAGAATTACCCGCCTTAATCTCATTAACCCACTGTTACTGTTACCGATGTTCATGCCTCAAGGCAATGGCTTTAGTTTAGTTAAGTTTCGTTTCATATCCCTTGAAAATGTGATTAATCGAAGACTAGCCTTATTATTGCAATAACTTGATTAGGCACCTTTGAGTGGAGTTAAGGTGAGGTTGGAGCTTTTTAGGTAGGTTTTTCTTAAAAGAAGCATTTTTAAAAATTGTTATACCTAGTTCTGTAGACACAACGCGATACCAATAATCTTTGTTAGTGTCCAGTCTAAATTTTTCCGAACTCTCAATGGCGAAATTTCCCATACAAAATTGCATATTGTGACCTACAAAATATGTAAGGTGAAGGTTTGAAAAGGATTATTGGTAAGGCCCACAAACAATAAGAATACGTTGGCTGTAACGAAAACTTAATAAATTTAGGGGTAGTTCACTAGAAAACTGGCTCCCTATTACTGGTATACTCTTAGTCCTTAGATCCGTCAATATAGATCATGTATTTGCTTGCAAAAGCCATTTGTTTTTGCAAAAATGTTGACCGAACTGTTCCTTTTTTACAATAATTTGTTGTTGTCTCTATTTAATGCAGTGTAGTAAACTATCTACAAACTTGTGAGCTAACAATATAAATGCATTTGCAAAGAATCATTTAGAAACTTATAAGTCTTTGGAATAATCTTCGGCGACTCGCCAAAACCTACGCAGAGGAACAAAATGCGAATGTCCGAAGGAAGTTTACTTTCCAGAGGAACTTTATGCAAGTTTACCAGGGAGGTTCTTACATACGTGTCTTAAAGGGGTGGACCTATAGTAGTTATGAACAAAATTAGTTTTACATACGCTTAGCCGTATTGTGCTTAGGAAGCACAAATTTTGTGAAGCTGTCTTTATATTTAACGCACAGTTCATTTTTAAGCTAAAGACTATAAAACCAGCTAATTATATCCTGGGTTGGGATTCTGTAGGATGAAAACGTTCAATCGTTTTCGTTCAAATGAACGTTTTGCTTCACGTAACTTCGAAAACGAAAGGAAATTTCATTTACGCGAAAGTTAAAAAGCGAAAGCTATTTCATCGACGTTTTCGTTTTCTTTGCTTTATGTAAGTAGCTCCAAAAACGAAAAACATTTTCGTTTCATGCGAAAGGTATTTCGTTGACATTTTATTTTTGGTGGTTTAGTGGTTGTGGCTAATTTTTATGTCACAAAAAATCAGCTGTTAGCTGTCAAAACAACATATTTGATATATACAGCTTCTCAAACACCGTTGCGAATGGGGAGAAGAAAACGAAAGCAGTTACATTAACAAATTTTCGTTTTATAAAACGCAAAAGTGGTTTTCGCTTCGTTTTTTATATAATCCCACCCCTGGCTAAGGCCGAAAAGGCTTTTAAGCGCTCTTATGTCCCTATATAATATTTTCAACTTTTCCTTAAGTAACTCTGTAAGCTGTTTAAATATTTCCTTTCACTTACTTGTCCCAAAAAGACTGATCCAACTAGATGTTTGACCATCAAACACATTTCCGATTAAAGCTTCGAGACCGAGATTTTTGAAATTAAAATACATATAGTCTTTCAAGAGCCAGTTGAAGAGTAAACTACTACATTCCGATTAAAACACTCATCCATTGGAAGACAATTTGACGATAGAAGTGAAAGCTGTTCAGCCGTACGATTAAATTTCGAATAGAGTTGAAATAATCAAATTCAACTTAAATAACTTAACTTTAAAAAGTCTATCAAAAAGTAGACGTACAAAGAGCCAACCAATTCCGTTCAAACATAAACAACCCTAAATCTAAAGTCACCAACCTCATAATCGAAACGAGTCACAGCGATGCGAATGAATGCATTTCAATTTAGCTTAAACACATAACAGGGTCAAATCGCTGCCACGCAATCAAATCGCACCAACTGAAAAAAAAAAAACAACCAACACTTTCGATTTGCACCACACTATAGTGACTTTCAAACGGTTTATACAGATCAACGCCATTCCGCACGAATGCCATTGCAATGCAAACCAATTTATTCAAAGTGCCAGGCAAGTTGGAACTACAGTTCGGGAAATGAAATGAAATTCTATCCAATTCCAGAGAAATATGCATCGACAGATCCTTGGCCGAGCATCCCAAGAACAGATTACAATATCTGTATCTGTTGTATGCAGTATGCATCTCTGGGTTTTTAAAAGAAATTCAATGGACCAGTAGTTACGCAATTTGCCCACATAATAGCATTATGTTATGCTTATGAGTTTTGCGTCCACATTCCACAATTCCTCAAGGCTCACCGGCAATTGCTCACTCGGGGGGAAACTATACACCTTCTGTTTGAAAACTTAGAAGCCAACCAAATTATCATACAGACACGTGTATGTCCATGCAAAACTGGTTAAAATACTGGCTTGATAGTGGACGTGGATGTGTCTTATCGCAAAGGCAAAACTTGGAAACCAATTAGTTGTGCGCAACTTTGGTGAAATTAATCCAACCAAAGTTGGGGAACTAAAATGGAATTTGCCTTCTCTTGGGATATGGCAGGATTTTAGTTCCAATTAAAGTAATGTGAGCAGGTGTACCTTCAGCTTCTCATTTAATTAGGATAATGGTGCAGGACCATTTCTACTTCATAGATCTTGAGATTGCTTCAATTATGTGTAACAATGTTGTTCGAAATGTAGGATTTCAAAATTTGTGCCACCGAAATGTGAGTCCTCTTTAAATGCCATAAAGTGTGACAGCCCTCGATTTGTTTGCCATTAAAACTTTGCACCCTGGCCCCTCCTAATGAATAAATGCAATCGTAATAATTATGAAAACACTTTTGCGCATAATAAAGCAGAAAAGTAAACACTAAGCCAAAACAAAATATTATTTTGTAAATATGTGTGCAATGTATTTTGAATTTTTGTTCTTAACCTGAACGGGTGCCAACGTTTTTGTCATTAAGTTTCTGGCTTGCCAACAATACAGTACCGCAACAAAGAAACAGACACACACAATTGTTTAACATCCCGTCCCGACCGATACCGAACGAGGTGAGTCAAAAAGGAAGAGGAACACATTTCAGAGACAAGCCATAAGAGAATTAAATACGTAATCACTGTTATTCTGTTTATAGTTGCATACTTCGACATAGGTGTGTGTGAGGCTTGCACGAAAATATGTTCTTTTTTTATAGGGACTCATAAACCTAAAAACGATGTGGAAAGTAGTGCATTTGTGCCGTTTGAACTTTATGTTTTAAAAAACATCTGTCAAATAAGACGCGCTACTGTGTGTGGTTGCCTTTTGTTGTGGTTGAGTGGTCGATTGGGGCAAAATTGACTCAACAATCGACAAATAAAAGGGGCTACGCAATATTTGAATTTGGCGCCATTTGTGCGGTAAAGTACTGTCAATTCAAACAAAAGACAGCCAACAGTAAATTTACGGAAGCTCACAATTGTAACATTTGTATGAAAAATATAAATACATTTGAACTATTAGAATCTAAAGTCGAAACTAAAATTGTTTATTGGTAAGGCACACAGTTTTTATTAGTACCTTAAAAATATTAAATAAAAAATGAAAGTTTGGCAGCACTGTAGGTCGCAGTTTTCGCACTTGGCCGATAAGATTTAATTTCATCTCGCTTTTTAATCATCAAAACTCTCAAATTTGGGTTTCAGAAAATAAACAAGTGATCATCGAGAAACATCCACCATGTGTCAATTTTTGTTCCGCATTTTGAGTTGGAGGCATCACTGGCCCGTTCTTCTTTAAACGTGCGTCTGATGAGCAGTGATAGTTAATGGTGATCGCTTTTGCTACAGTTTTTTTTTGTGTCGAAATTGAAATTTATAAGGATGTAGATGATATGTGGTTTCAGCAAGACGTTGGCACAAGCCATATAGACCGAGAAACAATTCGTCGTCGTCTAATATCCTAGTTTGGTGATCAAAACTACCATTGAACGCCTTTAGACTTTTTTGTTTTTCGTACTTTAAGTTCGTAGATGTAAGGCAACACATTTCGAACTACCAACACTTTTAGGAGCGAAAAACTATTTTTGACAGCTGACATCTGATATGTACCTAATTTTCTTAGCCATTCCACATTTCCACTATTAGGATAGACTCTATTCATTGCGCTATATATTTTTAGTTGAGCGGTAATGACACCCAACAACCTTCCTAATAAAGTTAATGCCATGTTTTAATTGTGCTATTCCTCTTTAAAATTCTGTGCTAATAAAATGGGCCTAAGCTATATTATGTACGGTCGTCTAGACAAGACTTAATGGAAGATGCTCAAAATTGAACAACTTTGAAAAAGGAGGTGTACCAAATAACGACCAACATTCGGCTGAGAAATTAAGTTTGGTTTCCCATCATCAATGATCGCAATATTTTTCATTTTATAAATTTGAAAATCAATTGGAAGTCAGTTTTTATGGCTTTAATATATAAGTCTCTCTTCCGACAAAAGGGTTCTTCTGTTAAATATCCATCTCAGCATAGTAGCTTAGTAAAACCATACTGGCTCACTTCTTCTGAAGCATAATCAGCCTGAAAATATGCAACATTTGTGCTAAATTGTCATTAACCAGCTTATTTCACGTAGGTAGGTCTTCGACATTTAGTAGGTTCTTGAGCTTGTGCCATCATCGCTAAAGTTATGAAGAAAATTGCTATCTCAGTAGCAGTGTTCATGAAGAAGATTGGAAGTCGCGAAGGCACACATGTCGCTTAGATCGCATAATGCTTCAAACGATTTTCGATCTCATTTGCTTTGACGGGTTTTGGAAATTTGAAGATTTAACGAGTTACACAGTGGCATCTTCCTGATCAGAGAACTGCGAATCGGTCGTCTAAGATGGGTACGACCTGCAGAGCAAACAGCCACGTACGATTACGATCCGATATTCAAAAGCGGCTTCTAGTCCAACCATCGGAGTATAGAGGAAGACCTAGACGCTTTAGGTAACAAGCACAAGTAAAAGGGGCGCTAAAAAACTAAAATGCTCAATTTATTAAACAGCCCTTGCTTAAATTTAATTTAATAAATAAAATGTAGTGAAAAGTGGATTTTGTTAGTTTGATTTCAAAAATGTTCTCCAAAAGATTAGCAAAATCCTGTCGGTTACTTCAACTTTTTAAAAATAATTTACTTTCGACGAAGCTTAGTACAATTTTGAATGATATTGTTTACATGACCCCCTCTTGCAGCTACTTCCCCAAATAATATTGGCCCATATTAAAACCCTCATAATCGGTAAAAAAATAGGTGTCCCTTTTTTTGTCCCTACAATAACAATTGTTTAAAATGCCTTTATCAGATGACAATTGATTTTTTATGTACCCTGTTCTGTGAATCACCGCTCTCATCTGGCTTTACAATAAAGGCTTTTGTAAATGCCGTCGCTTGATGATTCCGAATGGTATACCTAGATGTTTGGTGGGTTATTCCTGTTGTTTGCGTACCTACGCCTACGTACCTACGAGGATTGCGCAATTCCAGATAAATGTCTAAAAATAAACTTGACTGAAAGTTACAAAGAAAAAGGCTCCTGCGTGGTGTGGTGAGCGCTGTTTAGACTAATTTAGCTCTTTGAGAACTTTACTGTCTTTTGAATAAATAATCGTATATTTCACCAAAGTAGGGTTGAGTCTGAAACTTTTCTTTGGACGCAGGTTTCATAAAAGCACATTTCACAAAAATTATTAATTCAGGAACTTCAGACTGGTCACTTAATAATTCACAGGACGAAGTAATGTAATCCCCACCTTTAGGCTCGTTTCAAAATAGAGTTAATAAATCAATTCGCATGCAAGACGCCAGTAGTGGGTACTATGCTTGTGCCTAGGAGACAAATTAGTTCGACAGCCACTGCCTTCAGTAAGGGGAAGTGGGCGTCATTTTGAAATTTATAGTTATTAAGTGAACCTGCCAGACTTTTGCCTTTTGTACTTTCGGCTTCAATTAATTTGATTTTTCCACATGAAATTCCCACGCATATCCATTGCCACAGGGCATCCCGCAGCGAGTTTCCGACTTCATGCCATCCGATAAGAATGACGTATGTAGCTCATCCTTATCTCCACTCTAACGCGTAATACCAGTGTGTGCCAGTGACACACACCACCCACGCGATGGTTAAGTTTTATCGATATTCGAGCAAACGACAGTCGCAGTCATCAATTCCATAAACTGAATCTATGAGAAGAGGATTCTCCTTGCATAATGGGAAATTCCGTCATCGACTTTAAATCAAATTTGCCGGCAAATTGAGTGGAAATCTCGTGGCCATACCCGGATGTCCCACAACGCGTTAGGGTTGACTTCTTTCGTCGTATCAAGAATAAACTGCTCACATGAATTGGTATCTCTGTCTGCCCTTGCAAAAGTTTGACTTTGCAACAAAAGAACGAAATCAATGGCTGACTGGTGCGAACCCTTTTTTATCTCGTAATTTGTGCAACCAGGAGAAAATAAACATCTTCTTCGAAAATGTTTCATTTCAACGACCTTGTCGACTTCTTCTCGTCGTCTCTGGGGTAATCAAAGAAAACACGCTGAAAAGGCACTCAGGAGAAACAACACAATGGTATACTGCGTTCTCTTGTATGGAATAGCAAGGACTTGGCAAGGGAGTAGTAGGGTTACTGGGGGATTGCTCTTTTCGCTGGCGTCGGTGGAGAGGATTCACGAGCATGCCCTTGTCAGAATACAAGGCGTGCACCTGCACATATTTATTTTTAATTTATCGAACAAAATAATGTGGTTCGCATATTTTACTTGGAATTGGTATGTGCCGGCAGAAGACAATGTTTTAAAGCTGATGGAAAAAATGTAAATGTCAGATGAGCATTCCAAAAATAACTGCGTTTGCTTTTTACGGAAACGTCTGAACCAACTTTTGCTTGACAATTGAAATATATTTGTTTTCCTGGTACAATTAAAATTGAAAGCTTTCTATATTCGCGGAGCATTAGCTCTGCTAGTCATTCAACACAATAGGCTGGGAGCACTTATTTAACTCTGTAAAAGAAACGAAACGAAAATCGCTTTTCGCTTTTGAAAAACGAAAGAAATCATGCGAAAATATCTTTCATCTAACTCTTTCTTTTTCTTTTTTCTAGTCACAAAGATTCAAGAAGCAGTATGGCTTACAGTGCAAGTTCAGGGATATATTTCACAATTCGAGGAAGTTTGCTTTTTTGGCAACTCTTATTGAATGTAGGTACCTTCCTGTTTGTTTTTGTGGTTTCCAACCCAAAAGTAATTTCCACAAAAAGAAAACTTTTCACACTCCGCACCAAAGTGACTTCGAAGTAAAAGAAAAAGCAGATCTTTATGGAACCCGATAGATGCCAGTTGCAGTCTTAGATTATAGCCACTTCTTTGCATCGGAACCGATCAATATAAATGGCTTACAGGCTTTTTTTAATAACTGAAGGCCTGTCCCTGACTCAAAATCTTTTACCACCTCTGTGTAAATTTATCTGTTGGCTGTTTTTTTTTAGAACTCACTCTCTTTTGGTCTTCTGCAATGGAATTCAAATTTTTTGATATTTTTTTTACCATTGTAATGCCAAGTTTGCACCGTGCACGTCCTTGTCGGACTAAAAAAAAATGTCTGAAAAATATTTTGCCACTTAAAACGAATGTTTTATGTATAACATTTTGAAATGAAATCATATTTTTCAACCACTCGTTTTCCCTTTAAAGAGATACCCAATGGTGCGCAGAAATTTTCTGGGCCTTTGTTTTCTATCCCAATTGTACCTAATACCTCTGATTCAAATTGTTACAAGAAGATTAGGTAACAAGAACAAGACTGAAGCATTTGGCCCATCTTCCCATGGCCGTGTTTATCAGAGAAGTATGCGCTTGAGACTTATGGTAGTTTGTCCACAAAAGCCTGTGACAAAATCAGAAATCACCTTAACCGTTCATTTTTTCGCATGGACCAATATTTTGCTCTTTTGAAAACGATGAACGTCAATCACAAGCGATTAATATTTGAAGTAAAAGCATTCTTTCTATTAAACATCCTTTAATTTTCACTTCTTACAAGTTAAAAGCTTGCTGGGTGACAATCAAATGAATGAATTCTGTTGGTAAAAGTACTAGGAAAGATACGAGTATGATAGGAAATCAGGATATTATTTGAAGAATTGCAGTAATTATACTAAATTCGGCTTGATGTGAATTTTAAAATTTTCGAACTTCTTTCTTTTATGACATGAATTGTAAAGCAGGTTCAGTCTTTTCCAAAGCACAGAAGTAGTAGAACAAGGCCAAGTATAAAAGTCATAGAGTATTTTTTGGCCATTGCGTCGTAGGTGCCACTGTGCTTTCGGTGACACTGTGTTTTAGTAAGCAACATTTCGTTGCTTCAGTTTTGTGAAAATTTGATTTGATTTCAAATATTTATTAAGAACATGAGTTGTCGTTGGATCCAATTAGAAAAATCCTCGACTGGAAAACAGAGAAATAACACAGTAAATGTATATCTTGCCTTAGTTATGTCACTTGCACTTATCGAAGGAGGACCGCAATCTACTGAAAACCAAAATACATATTAAGGCATAGGGCCGAGGTCTAACCGGGCTGTAGTTTCATCATCTGTAACTGTTAAAAAAAAATTGATTTTAAAAATTGACACTGTACGACGAGCTTTGTCAATTTGTGACTTCAGTTTATTCCATTCCATCTCCCAATCAAATGAAGATCCTTTATGTACTCTAGAAAATTAGCCCGTCCCATGACCAAACCCAAATCCAACTGAACGTTACCGCAACTACTACAACTACTCTAACCATCTCTTTCTACACGCAAATAATAATAAGAACAAACATTAATTATTGCGAATTACCACTCTGGGTCAACAGGGCAGACAAGATTGTATTCCATTATCCAATTTACTAGCACAACATAATTATGTCTACCAATCGAACACATTTCCTTACCACCACAGCGTGTTGATTACCTCCGAGCAGGCTCTGTTTATTTATAGCTGCTGTAAAGGCAAGTGGAACCAGACCAACTGTATACTGTATGCTTACATGAAGCGACTCTTTAATTATATTATTACACACATCCAAAGAAGCCTCTGGACGAGTACATTGCAGACAATAACTTTGACCAGGTGGTTGGCGTTCGTGTCCAGTCGGAAATTTTAACTGTAATTCATCGGCTACAGTACGAGTATGTTGCTTGCTTGTACTTCAATTTTAAGTCCTTTTACGGGTGGGTGGTCGTGAAGGACCTTTTTCACTTTTTAATCGGTTTCAGTCGATCGACATTTTAAAGTTTATTGTGTTGGTATTCCTGGTGCAATTACATCCCGCTCCGACTGTATCTCTTTTTTAATTGCGTAAAAATACAAAATCATCCTGAGGACTATGGTACACACTTTTGCGAGAACAACGAAATCCAATTAAGGGCTGATGGCATACCTCGTCTGCTTCTCACAGTCAGAAGGTGGGGTAAGTATGCACCCGGAGGTGATTTGAATTTTCCCATATTTTTCTACATTACATCAAGAATGTCTTCCAAACTTCAAGATGGTCTTGAGAGGCGGAAAAGTTTTCCGTAAATTATTCAGACACTCAAATAGGCTGCTCAAAGTTGTGCGAGTTGCAAAGGAGTATAAATTTCGAAATTAAATTGTCCGCCTGACATTGGAAGGGTTAATCTAACCAAGGTATGTAGAGAGAGAGGCTTTAAATAAGGAGACAACTTAAAATCAATGACAAGCGGGAAACAAAATCGGAATCCCATTCAACTCTCACTCCAAGCCGAACCTCTTAAAAATCTTAAAGTAATTTTTGAATTGATTGAACCCACCACCTTTGTGTAAGTAATTACACGGAATTCTCTTGAGTTTTTCCCAAACGTACCTACTCATCTGAAAGCAGAGTAAAACATACAGCAAGTACTCGTAGACCTATGTTAAATATCGGCGTACCTACGGGTTAGAGGATGGCAAAGTCCAATGAGTTATCTGTAGCGGAGGAACAAATTCCCAGAAATTACAGAACGATTTTGTTACAATTTCGGAAATACTGGCGTGGGGGGAAATTTGCATAGCCTTTTGACATGACAGCTCGAAGGCACGTGCTTAATCGCACCTAGTGTCTGATAAGGAATGAGTAAACCCAGCTGTCTTGCGATGATGCAGGCTGACTTTAAATTGTGCGAGGTAATTCCCCAGGTTTAGGCATTTTCGTACCTTAATAAGTTTTCCATTTCGTTGCGAATAGAGAAACTTTTTACAAATAATCGTACATAATTATATTACTGACATCTGAGGTGACTTTAATAGGAGCTCTACTACTTTATCGTTCCGGCTTGAGGCAAGAAGTACTCTATGAAAACTTTACTACTCGAAGCATCTTAAAACCTATAATTTAAGGGAATGTGCTACGCAGTAGTGTGAGGATAAGTAACGCTTGTTGCGCCGTACCTAAAACTGAAGCGAGAAATAAAATGAATGTCATCTTGTTCCAGATGAGAGGGGGTACTTCGTAATTGTGCTTAGAATAAGTTCTCTGGTTAGAAGCTATTTGAAATTTGAAATAGGTGACTCCTTTTGCAACTTGGAGCTGTGTTGATACTCCGAGCGAATTAAATGCTGACTATGTGTAAATTTAAAAAAACGAAAGATGGCAAAACTGCGGAAGAACATGTGGACCCAGAGATTTCTCCGTTCAGCTGTAGAGCGTTTCAGCAGCACCCTCTTTACCGGGTATTGAGCTGCCTGGTGGCTCTTGGGGTGTTCTTACTATTGTTCAATGGACGAGCATTTTTGTTTGCCACTACTATAGGTGTTGCGCGCCACAATGTCTTTGACTTTTTGTTTGGGATGGGCATTGGATAAGTGAAAGGGATACGCTGCGTTAAAATATATAAAAAAGGGAAACAAGGACTAAGCAAATTGTTTATGAAGCATATCACAAGAATCTAGTATCATACATTTGATTGGCTGGTCTTATGCAGGCAATGTGTAGGTGGGGTTAGGATAGGTAACGAAGGTGTGTGTGATCAAAAATAGCTCCGTAGACTCTAAAAGTCCTATTGAAAAATAAAAAATCCCAAACCTGTCACGTTACTGGTTGACTTGTAATAAAGTGTAGATCTGAGGTCCTACTCTCTATTTCGTCCCATTCGAACCGCTTTTAAAGGTACCTACTCAGTAATAATTTGGGAATACTAAATGCGACATAAGTACATTTCATTCCACTTTCAAAATATAGAGTAAAAAAGGTTCGTTTTCGAAAAATTTTACTTTCGGAACGAGATACAGAGTAGGGCCTTTGATATCTGAAAGCCTTTTAAATCTGCGGTGCTTGGGAAGGACCTGAGCGTAGGCTCTACATTTTGGAGCCATTGGAGGTTATTATACGTGCATACCTCCAATAAAGCAAGGTCCTGTGAATTATTTAGTTATGATGCTGATGGAGTATCGATTTTATATCAGAAGTTTTCTTTCTGTCTAATTTCGACCGTATAATGTGGGAGAGTGATAACAAGGGCAAGTTGGTTGTCAACTATGCTACACAATTTTTGCAATTGCTGGCAGTAAGCATTTTTCGTTTTGTAGAAGCTTCAAACGAGTAAAAACTCGCTTAACTTACGTGGTAGCGTTAGCTTTATATTTCAGGTCTAGTGTGTCGAATTTTCTTGGCAGCTACTTCCAACTAAGCTAACCCACCGGAAGGGTATAACATCTGCACAGAGTTCACATTGTAATTGGACTCGGACTATTTTTCAAGACTTTTAGAAACTTATCGTATCGACAACAAATTGTGATATATCTAAGTGTAAAAGTGATGCCAATAGAACTCAATACTCGGTCTCTTCTCATCAACTTAGTCATACCGCTGAATCGGTTGAGAATTTAGCGACAGCTTCTGTCTATTTCAGAATTGATTTAACGGGTCCCAGTCAAAGCCTTGCCGCCGTTTGATTAGCCATACCTTCTGCTTAGAAGATCGTGCTTATATCGGGTGATCGGTGGCCGCTCACCTTTAAAATTGTATCTGCAGAACAGAAGCCAGTATTCGTTCCTTCCTTGAGCTCACTATGCTGGCTTTAATCTCATACGGTTGTGCTTTTGCATCGGATTTTCAACTATCTAAAATACTTTCAGCCAAAATAAAGTAAGCCGTCTGTAACTCTTCTAAGATCTAGCAGTATACACGGCTACAATCCCTAAATTAATCCAAGTTTGTGTATCATAGAGCTAGGTTACGAACGTTATTTGATCCAGTTCAAGCGGAACTGGGTTCGAAAAAGCCCTGGGATGTTTAGACTTTAGTGCGTGTCGCTAATTTTCTGAGCAATTTTTTTTAATTGTTGTCCACCATGATAGAAGTCCATATTACTAAGTTTGAGTGTCATAAGCCTCCATATAGCCAGTGCCCCGGAGACGGCCTCAAACTGCGAGTCTTCTCTATAGCTCGTTGCAAAAGCTAAGCTCATTATAAGTCTTCTAAATATTGAGGTTCTAGTCCGATTTTCTGTTTGCGACTACTCTTATGTAGCTAGTTTGCGGAAAGAATTTACTTTAAATTCCTGCACTAAGGCAGTAATAAATAGGCCAGCTGCTGTTGGGCTCATTTTATTAACAAAAAGAGCCACACATGTGAGCACTTCTCACCATTATATTCGCTCTAATCATAATTTCAAAAGTAAGTTGTCCACAGGAATGGAATTACTTCTGAGAATAAACGACTTTCGACAACCAAAACCAATTTCAAGAATAAATACCCTCGCCACTAAAAACAAAAATATAAGCTCGCCTGCATGCTTCATTATCACTTACACAATAGTCCTTGAAGGGACAGCCAAAATGAGGGTCTCAAGTTCCCATCAGTCTACTTTAAGCTTATCATACCGCAATTACACCACCCCGACGGATATGAAAACCGTCAAGAACTCGCACAGCTCATCTGGCCATCGCGTCAGACCCAAGTGGCTAATCTTGTCGTAAAATAATTATTGTCCATCATAAAATCGCAGTGACTGCTCCACTTATTACCATCGCTGATTTAGGGACAATCCAGGACAGTTTATCTTCCGCCGGAACGCGAATTCTCACACAACCTTGAGATTTCGTCAAAACCCCTTTTAATCTGTCATCAGCTGACAGTGTGCGCTTTATGTAAATTTCACGCCGTGCCGCTGGCGAAAGGGGCTATTTCGTTATGGGGAAACTTTATGCCACTGTCATCCGAAGTGTCACCAGAAGAAATTGTCCCACGCAGCGATGAGATGTCTTTGTCGGAGGATTACCTAAAATTCATCGCCGACTTTGTGAGTTCCGTACAAGAAATATGACAGGCATTCCCTGTGGGCATTCACTTGAATTTACTTAGTAAAATGACTGGAATCAGAATTTCTTTCATAAGACTACTGGAAATTCGAGGGTCACTTGTGACGCTAACGCGGAGCATATCAGTTTGAGAGTCACCTTCAAGTGAGTTTTACTCATTTATCTTCAAAAATGTTAACTGCTCCTCGTAGTAATTCGCATCTACGGTTTTTTTTTAGAAGCACACCCTCAGCGAGATGATTTATTTCACGTCTGCAAGGACATACCTACAAACTTGCACCATTTCCACACAAATTACCCGGAAAGACATCCTGTTGAGTAGGGAATCACCTGCAACTACATATCTACGTGACTACTCCAGGAGAGGAAACATTAATTTCGCAAGTGCAACTGCCATGCAGCTGCACTTGAAGTCGCTACCCTTCCGTTCAGTGGTTCTGGCTTAAGGGTATTCATGAACAGTAAGTAATTACCCTCGACAACTGCAGACACTCCGTAGCCCATCAACACTTACACATGCAGGAAGGTCTAACTCGCATTGTGTTAACCTTGTTAAATGTTGCTCAACTCATGGCGACGACGACATCCGGGGCACAAATTTCACATTAGGAACCTAGTCAAGTGTGGGAATGTGTCTTTTATTGCTTCATTGGAACGTAACGCAGAATGGGGAACTGCGATTCCATTATTACAGAGATGACGAGTGAGACACCGCGACACAATACTCGGCACGATGTCGACGGTGTGACAGTAACACGCTTTGTCATACAATTTAAATATTTAATGAAATTATGTGGGGGAGTCAATCTAGGTCAGACGGAGCTGGGGTGGAGTTTTTTTTTTTTTGCCAGAGATGTGGAAAATATTTACCCTCGATGAAATAAAAAGCAACGTTTTGACATCTCCCGGCAGTGGAGCATAAAACTAATGACAGCCATAAGACCGACCCTTACAAGGTACAGTGAGGGGAGTTTTCCTTTTAACGGATAAAGGGTTTACTGAAGGAAACATTCTGTGGAATAGGTTCTTGTATATATTTGCGCATCCGGGGAGCTGTGAAATTGTTATCTCCCTCATCGGTCTGAAGATATTCTCTCTACGCAGCAAATGGTTTGCACATACCTTTTTTTTGGGGGGGGTGCAACGTCGTAGCAATCATAAAACTGGGTATAGCCAACCGATGTTAAGCTTGGAACTCGTAAAATTCTTCCAAGATATAAGATTTTCATGGTCTGGTGGACAGCTGAACTTTATAAAAAGCATTTGAGGTCCGTGAGTGGAATTGGTTGTGTAATTATTTGGGGAAATAAAAGTTGGAGTCTTGGTGACCTAGTTGTAATGTGTTTGTGGAGCGTGACAGGTTTCTGCGTTAATGTTTAAGATTCAAAGGAAACCCTCGCCTTTTGGTTATGACCTTACATTGAATGAACAAAATTTACGGTCGCTATCGGAAGATCGAGTGCGTTTTTGTCAAGCAGCAGAACGGTCTAGTAATGAAGTCGGTATTTATTAACACCATAACCCAGGCATTAACGAATTGACTCTAGATTGGCGCTTAAAGTCCGGGCTTAGCCACAGCCCTGCTTATGAGATTCTTTCGACCAAACCAGTGCCTTATGATGCCTTCAGTTGGTTCAAATTTGTTCTTCGATGCCATCTAGTGTGGATCTTTCCTTGCTTGGTTGTCTTCCCGATCCTATCATCAGCGAAGCTTAAGACGCAATGATAAGAGAATCCGCTTCTCCGCTGGTGCTGCAGTTTACCAGCCTAGAGCTATAGCACTGGGAAAAGTCATCTAACTTTAGGTACACACTAATAAAAAAAGTTTTTTAGGGTACTTACGCGAGTTAAGTATCCATAGCAAAACATATTGAGAAAAAAGATAACATTATTTGTATTCAATGATATCTTTAGTCTCTAGTACAGTCTTGCACACAACGCTACAATGATAACATATGTAAAAGAGATAATATCGTTTGTATACAATGTTGGAATATTATCTCTTCTTCATTATCAAGCAAGACGATTGTACGCTTGGGTCTCCTTGTAGATAGATAAGAAAAGTATATAAATACGACTGTATGATGAATTTATCAACAGTCTTATTGTAACTACATAGTAGCCTTAAGCTCCTTTTAGAATTAGTAAAAAGTATTTCAATAATAAAGGACATAGTTCCAAATAAATATTGTTTAATTTTAAAAGTAAGAAACAAGTGTTTTAATTGGCGATCCTGCCAGGAGGTTAAATATACTTTTTAACTTCAATCGAGCGGACCTCGGGAACAAGTAGTGAAATCTAGTATAAACAGAACACTCGCGTTACCGGTTACAAGAATTACCTAGCATAGCAGGTACAAATATAGCTTCTTCGTACGAAGCAGCAAAGCAATTCAGTGAAAGTGTATATGTGGAGAAAAAAAACACACAAATTCGACGACAACAGACACGAGTTCAAAATGGAACAACTCGCAGTATTAATGGCAAGATTAGAAGCTTTAGAAACCAGGAGCAACACAGTAACACAAACCCTAGAGCACACACGCACAGAGAATGCAAGGTTAGCAGCAATAATAACTAACCAAAATCAAATAAACACTAATTTAGAAACAAAACTAAATGAAGTAAAATCTGGATTAGGCATAGTACCAAACATACCTGTGCTAGAGGAAATAAGAACCACATATACAGATGGTAGTGAAATACAGTTAGACGCATTTAAAAGCCTACCTATTTTCAACGGCGATCAATCAAATTATCGGTCGTGGCGCGAAGAAGCATCCAGATTAATGGACAGCATTAAAAACTTCAAAACACACAGTAAGTACGCAGCAGCATTGACTATAGTGAAAAGTAAAATACAGGGTGCAGCCGCGAATGTGTTAACTAATTATAACACAATTTTTAATTTTGAGGCGATACGTAACAGATTAGATTATACGTACTCTAATCAAGAACCTCTATACGTGCTACAAGACATGATGAAAGCCATCACGCAAAAAAGAAGCACACTGTCTGAATACCACGACGAGATAAATAAAAATCTCAATTTAATAATATCAAAAATCACTATGTCAGGTGATCCGCCGAATATAATCGACAGACTAATTAAAAATGCTAACGACGACGCAGTTCGTATATTCATTGATGGTATGAGTGACAACTTTACAAGAGGATCATTATATTCAGCTACAATAAATGATCTAGAACACGCATTCGCAATTGCTCGCAGAATAGAACATGATAATGTGCACAGGCATTTACATCTCACTCAGGATAAGCACCACAAAAATATGCCACATGAACGCAGAAACGAAAGAAGACCAAATTATTCGAGCCAAACAACGAATTATCAACCCCAGAAGCAATACGATAATATGCAGCAACACAATCAAGGACCACAGCCGATGGAGATAAACTCGAGACAAATTGTACATGCACAGCGACAAAATTGGAATCAATACAAACCCGATGTATATAATCCACCAGCGAAACGTGAACACAGCGGGAGTTTCAACACACACAACAGACCGCAACGATCTTATCAGCAGAACTTCAAGCAGCAGAGAGTAAATAACTCCCGACAACAACGCAGAGACGATGTCAGCAGTACATATGCAGAAGCAGATGAAACGGAATGTATGGTAAATAATAACATAAGAATAGATCATTTAAACTAGTAGACGGGTTGCCCTGCTTAAATTTAACTAGTACTATTTCTAAGAAAATTTATAAAATTCTTATTGATACTGGTGCAACCCATAATTACATTAATAGAAAATGCGATTCTAGCAAAAAAATTAAAATTAAACCTATAAAAATAAAAACAATGCATGGTTATTCTATGGTAGATACAAAGAAAGTAGTTAGGATATTAAAGAAAAATATAACATTTTTTGAATTAGAGGATATTCAGTCTTTTGATATGATATTAGGATATGAAGGACTTAAAGTTCTAAACGCGGAAATAAATTTCAGTAATATGACTCTAACTACCATAAGCAGTGTCGAATCTATTCAGAAAATTAATTACATAATTGGGGAAAATAATATTTATAAAGCAGACATAGATAGACTGATGAAGATTAATAACAGCATAGGACCGTTACCCTTTACAGATACTATAGAAGCAAGCATTAGGACGACCAATGATAATCCGGTTTATGTTAAACAATATCCATATCCCATAGCAGATAACGAATTCGTAAACAAAGAAATACAGAAACTCTTACATGACGATATAATAGAAAAAAGCCATAGTCCTTATAACAGTCCCATATGGACAGTACCTAAAAAAGGTTTGGACGAAAAAGGAAAACCAAAACGGCGCATGGTTGTTGATTTCCAAAAACTTAACGCTCACACTGTAACAGACAGATACCCCATTCCGGATGTCAACATGACAATTCAAAATTTAGGTAAAGCCAAGTACTTTACAACATTAGATTTGGAGTCAGGTTTCCACCAAATTAAAATCAAAACAGATGACAAAGAAAAAACAGCTTTTGCTATAAATGGCGCAAAATATCATTTTAAACGAATGCCTTTCGGGCTCAAAAATGCACCAAGCATATTTCAGAGATGCGTGGACGACATTTTGAGAGACTTTGTAGGTAAATTCGTACACGTTTACATTGATGACGTATTGATATATTCTTCATCTGAGGAAGAACATATACAGCACATAAGTCAAGTATTCGACGTACTCAATAAAGCCACATTAAAAATATCTGATGAGAAAAGTAAGTTTTTTCAAGAAGAAGTAGAATACTTAGGTCACATAATCAGACATGGTAGAATCACTACGAACCCTGAGAAAATAGCAGCTATAGAAAATTTTCCAGTCCCACAAACGGTAAAGGATTTGAGAGGATTTTTAGGTCTTACAGGTTACTATCGTAAGTTTATAAAAGGATACGCAAGCATAGCCAAGCCCCTGACATTATATTTACGAGGAGATAACGGTAAAGTAAACAAAAAACAAAGTAAAAATATTAAGTTAAATCTGAATGATTCAGCATTAGAAGCGATTAGAATTTTAAAAAATTATTTGAAAGAACAAGTCGAACTTTTTCAACCGGATTATAGTAAACCATTCGAGCTTACTACTGATGCATCCAACATAGCTATTGGAGCCGTACTAAGTCAGAATAAGCAACCTATACACTTCTTGTCAAGAACACTGAGTAAGACAGAAGAGAACTATAGCACAAACGAGAAAGAGCTATTAGCGATCATATGGTCCTTACAAAAACTCAGAAACTACATATATGGTATAGCAGACTTAACCATATATACCGATCACCAGAGCCTTATATATTCTGTATCAGGAAAAAATCCCAACACAAAGCTGAAACGTTGGAAGGGAATCATTGAAGACTTTGGAGCAAAATTAGTTTATAAACCAGGAAACCTAAATCTTGTAGCTGACGCATTATCACGTCAACGCATAAATACTTCTACCATAGAAACAGCACATTCAGCTGAAAGTTCTTCTAATGATATAATAAAAACTGTGAATCAGCCTTTTAATGCATACACTGCACAGTTCGAACTTATTGAAGATATAACAAATAATATCGAAACACAAATCTATTTTAGTAACAAAATAAGACTCATAATAAAGTTTAAGGACAAAGACTCTTTACTAAGGCAGATGAAAGAAGTTATACAACCCCAAAAGATTGTAGCTTTGCATACGAAATTTGAAAACATATACAAATATGGTGAAAACATAAAAAAAGAATTCCCACTAGTAAGATTTATATTCACACCAAGAAAACTTCAAGACGTGACAAATTTGGAGGAACAACTAAAACTTGTAAGGGTAACTCACGAAAGAGCACACCGAGGGTTACGTAACAATATACAAGAAATCTCAGAGAAATATTACTGGCCCGATCTAAATAAACAAGCAAAGAGTTTCAACAAAAAATGCATAGCATGTCTACATGGAAAAATCATTACAGATAAAACAATTGCCTTATGTAACCAAACTTATTTAAGAACAAGAAATTGTCAAAATCATCTAAGTAAAAACATTTGTGAAATTAACTTTGAAGAAGAAAATTGTCTTATTCCACTTTTAAAGAATATAACTTCAAAATGCAACATTAAACAAGAATACGATTACGACTTAGAAATTGAATCCGGTGTTATGTTATTAAGCGGTAAGCATAAGTTAAATAATCAAACAATTAATGGTATAAACTTAGTTACTTATGAAAATACTATAAATCTAGACGATAAAATATACAAAAACATGCATAAGCAAATTAAAGAAGTTATATTAAGAAATCATAATTCAGAGTCTTACATCGACCAAATAATTAAAGAAGATACAATGTACAAATTCGATAACATAGATACTTTAAAAAAACTAATTATTCCTTTTGAAGAAAAACCGATATTATCAACTATATACACAATTGTAACACTGATTGTTATTCTAGCATTTACGTACGTAATGATAAAAACTATACAATGTATAACAGATCGTCAAAAACAAAAAAAGATTGACGCATATAACAAAACTTATGAAAGAGAAATGTTAAAAATAGCGTCGAAAAATCGGGACGATTTCGTTTAACAAGGGGGGGAGTTAAGTATCCATAGCAAAACATATTGAGAAAAAAGATAACATTATTTGTATTCAATGATATCTTTAGTCTCTAGTACAGTCTTGCACACAACGCTACAATGATAACATATGTAAAAGAGATAATATCGTTTGTATACAATGTTGGAATATTATCTCTTCTTCATTATCAAGCAAGACGATTGTACGCTTGGGTCTCCTTGTAGATAGATAAGAAAAGTATATAAATACGACTGTATGATGAATTTATCAACAGTCTTATTGTAACTACATAGTAGCCTTAAGCTCCTTTTAGAATTAGTAAAAAGTATTTCAATAATAAAGGACATAGTTCCAAATAAATATTGTTTAATTTTAAAAGTAAGAAACAAGTGTTTTAATTCGCGTCTACAACTGTTGAGACGGTTAAGCAACCTTTAATGCCAAAAGATCATGTTCGGTTTGGTCAAAGTTTGGTTTGGGGTTGTGTATTTATTTTTCCCCGAAGATCTTCCAAAAGAGAAAAGGATACAACATCGTGATGCTTTCGAAAGCAATAAGTTATCTGGCGAGTACACTCGTTATCAACCTTTGTCCAAGGGCTTGTTGCACTGCATTACTTTACTGGCTCATAGTTCTGCATAAAACTGCTTAGGATCTCGTACAATATCTCCTTAATTTTAAGAGAGACCAGGGTTTCATCTCTCAGATGCATTTTCAGACCAAACAGCGATTGGGAAGTGTGATTCGACGATTGATCTATGTGCGTATGGGGATATGCACTTCTCGTACTCTTTCTGTTTCCTCTAAAATCGATTTCCCTTCATTGACTTTCATCCCAAAGCACGGGGATCGGGGATCGCTCTCAGCAGCTCTGTTTTGGTATACTGCATTTGCGAATATAGGTCTTGGCTATATGATATATCAGTCTGCACTTATCATGCCTCATTGGACTACAAGGCCTTTGTGGCCAACAGATAACCGTCACATTTGATAGCGCTAATTCTGATGGCATATTTTCAGTGTTGCCTCATTTTATGCTGGTGTATCTGCTTGGAAACAGGCCGCCAGAGCTCTGACGGTCTTTAGAGATTTTGTTGGCATCTGTTGGAAGTTTTTGCGTGATTTCATCATCCGTCTCTGTCCGACTGTCCGTATTATGAATTGTAGTCGGACGCTTGGAACGTTCACTTGTCCACAATGCTAGAGGTTTGTCGAATGTCCATCAAAAGGAAGGCAATCAGTTTGGGTAATGTTCAAAATGATCGGGAAAGCAATTATTCCCCATGAGAACTTCCAGGTTCAGGGGTATTTCCGATTAACTTGATTACGTTCTGTCCCAAACATTTTACCCTCTCTTGCTTTGGCTCTGGCTTATTGAAGTCAAACTTGAGAAGATATGTCTTCTTGAAAAGATCTCAAAATGCTTACCCGGGCACATTATCATTCTTTTCTGTTCGGATGATACAATTTTTTTTTTTTCATGAAATCCTGATGCAAATTAGGACCAAATGAAGGTCCATATTACGCGGAACACAACATTTTCTTGTCCAAGTCTTCTTTAAATTAAAATTCCGCATCCAAATAAAAGCAAGCACTGCTGCTTGTAGTATTCGCCTTGAAAAACCTTTCAGTTGTGCATCCTTCTTTTATTGTTCATATCACATCTCACCTTCAGCAAAGCTATATATAAGGTAAATGTGGCTTTTGTACCTATACATGGTCTCGACTAACTCTTCAGCTGCACACAGTTTGTTGGGATATCCGCAGCGGTATATACTTAAAAATTATGCAAGAACAGTTTTTGATTTTTGTGCTATTTTACTTAGCTTTTAGTCCTGATTTTTTATATTTAGCTATTTATCCACGAAACTTACCATAGCTGTGCCTCATTTTTTAACACAGTTGGTGTAACGTGTACCTAAGTATGATAAAAATTCACGTCTCCTACGACGCTCATCAATAAATTTTTTACTGTACTGCTCCTCTGTAGGTAAAGGTCGTTTGAAAAGGCCCACTTGATTGGCCCTGCAAATAAAATGCAGAGACATGGTCAGATGTAAGCTCGCCCTACAAGAAGGCTTCATTAATAAATTATTTGTTCAGCCCACACGTTCTGGTCATTCACTATGTAATCACAGATCCGAGGCAGAGGCGATGGTACATGATAACGTCGTTTGCTCCATAACCCAAAAGCTCGTATTATACCATCCACCATGTCACTCCCCTGCCCACATACAGCCCCACTCAAGTACCATAAATCATGTCTCTCACATCATCTGGCAGTGCAGATTACATTGCAGCAGTCCTAAATTATGCACGAGGGCTTCACACAAATTTGAACCATCCAAGAGAGACAATCTCTGCACTCTACAACAATTAATTTCGGTGAAACCATTAAATATGCTAATCAAAACCAAACGCTTGATTATTTCAAATTATCGTTCAGCTAAATGTAATTGGCGTGACGCCGAAAGCACTGCAACTTGTTCAATTAACCAGGCCAATATAATTTCACTAATAAAGAGCCGAGCATAATGTACTATAGTGGAGCAATTTTACTACAGCAATGGAAGCTGAACTGCTGACAATTAACCTCAAAGCAGCTCCAGCGACGACGTGCACTGTATCCAACTGTATTCACAATTTTAATGGTTTACCTTTTTATAACCCCTGCACGCGTTCTGGCAACATTTATTTATCCCAACCCTCCCTCGGTTATAGTGCGAATAAAATCCAAACGTAATTGTGTTCGAGATGGGCTACAGATTTCGCTCTAGGATATGAAGGATGAGTCTCTGAATGTAATGTGATTATATGCTATCACAATGAAATCACTTTTTCATCAAACATTCGTACGGCAGGACTGTTTTATGTCTTTGGCAATAAAGTGAATTGTATTGTTAATTGCTTTGCTCCTGAGGGATTCAACGGGTCTAAGGCCATTCAGAGCAGGGTTTCGTGGGAATATGTACATGACCTTGGGATGGTTGATCACTTTTAAGCCAAGTTGTTGTTGGGTGGCGCTGAAACTGGTAGTATGATGTTGATGGTAAGAAATCCTGTTTCCTCTTGTGGATCAAACTTAAATATCTTAAGATATCGTATATGAGACCAAACTTCAGTAGATATAGTAAACATGGAAAACGTGGGTTGGGGTTGAAATTCTTATTACACAATTCGGCTTTACCACATTTGTTTACAAAATTTTGTAAAAAAGTTAAGAAATTTTAGAAAATGTTCAAAAGCGCGCGTGTTTTTACAACCCTTTTTTTATTGTTTGCAGAATTTTGTAAAGCAGGGATGGAGAGAATATTTTCTTGTTTTAATTTGTATTTTTATCAATTTTAATTTGAACTCCTTTTTTCTTAAAATATCGCATTTTTTAAATTTTTTTCAATGCAAATTTTTTTTTGTTCAATATCTAATCTTATTTTTATTGTTTTTTTTTATTTATTCTTCTTTCTATGTTTTATCTTTTAAATTTTAATATTTTGTAGATTTAAAAAGTATTTTTCAATAATATCTATTTTTTTTTTCATTTATAAATATTGGTTGGAAAAAAGCAATAAAAGCTAAATTCTGTTGCTTTAAATTTTAAAAGCAGAAGAATAAAACAGAATTATTGTGTGAGAAGACAGAATCTTTCAAATCAGTATGTGAAAAGCAATATTTCGACCCGTTCCCAGAGAACGTTGTATAGTTGTCTGTTTTTTTTTCAGTTTGAACGCACTCAAAAGTAGTCTGATGATGAATTAGTGGTGTTTTTAGAAATAGTTTATAATCCTATCGAAATGACAGTCTAAAAATATGAAAGTAAATATTTATCGCACCATAAAGGCACCTAGACCTATCTTCCTATAAAAATAATAATTGGTTTGCCTAAAGTTTCCAGTGGGTGCTTACATTTAGCCCCCAATTGTTGAAAAATTAAAACGGAGCGTAAATGTTTGGGGCGAGTGTGTGGTTCAAAAACGGCCTTTGTAGGCCCTCTGCAGAACCCCTTGAGATTTAAGAAGACAGTTGCTTACCTTCGTATTTTATTTCGATCTCCAATTTGGACTGCAATAAAAAAATATATATATATATATATTACATTTTATAGCGACATTTTCCAATGCAACAATCAAAACCGGACCCAATTTCGTGCAGCACTTCTTAAATTTAAATCTGTCAAACACCTTAAAGACGAAAAAAAAAATATTACTTTTGTAAGAAGGAGGTTGTACGGTTTTTTCTTTTTTGACAACATACCCTGATTTTCAGCTGATTTGTAGTTTAGGTAAATTGAAGAGATGCTTGATGTTTATTATTTTTTTTTTAAAAATTGTTTTGCTGCTTAAATATGAAATAGAAAAATTCCGCAGATACCTGAAATATAATTTAGCGTTTCCATTAATTTCCCAAAACTCTTAATTAATTTTTTAAATTGCCAAAAGTTAACAAGCGGAGTGGCTCAATAGTACGGTTATTCCACTGAGAGAATGGTGTCAGGTCCGATCACCAGAAAAATACATAAATAATATCCATCGCATTGAAGGCGCTTGTAGTGGCTCAATGGTTATTGTGTTGGACTACTAAGCGAGGGATCGCAGGTCCCAGGTTCGATTTCCGAAAAAAAAAAACAAATCCATCTGAAGGTTTTTTTTTTCCAATGCGCCACCTCTCGTCAGCATCTGACAAACAGACGAGATTACAACTGTCAAGACGGAGCTTTTCAATCAGCCGGACTCGTCATAAAATTCTATATCCCTTCCATTCGTCGCAAAAATGAAAACTTACACAAAACGAATGATTGTGATAAACTAGCCCTAGGGTCCCTATGGACCTGTTGCGCCAACTATTTCTCGAGTGTATAGATGTCCTCAGAAAGCTTCTTTATTCATCCGCTCGGACTCGGCATAAAATTGTAGATCTCTTCCATTCATCCAAGAAAATATAAAATCTACACAAACGAAAGGTTGTATGAGACCCAACACCTATGATGCCTGTCCAGCCAATTACTAAATCTACAAAGTCATACAATCCTTCGGATATTGTAGTTCCTTTGCCTCTTGGGGTCATATGCGAATTTTATGTATTCAAACGTCGTCTTTTTGGCTCTATAAATGTTTGTCAATTGACTTTCTTAAAACGGAAACTTTAATTTTGTTTAAACTATTTGCAAAACTGATCCATTTAGGATCTCTAATGAATTTTGTGTAAAGTAAAGTCTGAATTAAATTAAATTAAACAAAATATTTTATATGACGGATTGTAAATAAAATAAGGGACTCCCCTCCCAATTTATTCCAATCGTCCTGATATGTTGACGTATATTTCCTTCCTTCTAAAATAATTATTGACAAACATGCCGAAAAAAATAATTACCTAATTATTGGTTCACTGGAACTGCCTTAGCAGTCCAAAAAATTCGAACTAAAGACTGATTGAAACATAGGGCACACTCGTATCTACGTATCCTAACAATCACTCACTGCCAAAATGATTTATGCACCAACAATGAACCGACACTTCTAAGAACCGATTACCTGAAGCCGCACACGACTTTTAAATTTGTTTACAACAAATTCACTGCAACATTTAAAAACAAGTAAGGGGAGTTATTTATTTGGAGGGCCCACATAATTTTCGGTATACCACAAAAGTTCATTCATTCATACACGCGCGTCAGTGATTGATTTATATTTGACTTTTGTTCCATTATGATGAGGAACCAAAAATGGATATATTACCGAAGCATTTATTACATTTCATTCTTGTTCAATGGCTTGTTAAACATATTTTTAGAATAACCTGTCTGCGTTAGTTCAACTTTCTGTTTCTGTCTACACATGCGAAAGACTGACAGTGGCGCACCGCCGCCATGCCAAAGCAATTGTGGCGGCAGTCAAATTGATTGATTATACCCTAATATCAAAGTCAATCAATGAAGTGAAATGATTGTATCTAAACGATTGGTTGAAACATTCTTTTCGAATTTATTTTTTTTCTTATTAAAAGATATGTTTCAGATGTTCGGCGGTTTCTTTCTGCTTATACAAATTAGTTTCTGTTTATACCGTACTAATAGATGTCTGTCGTTTGAGATGGCTTGTTGACAGGTCTGTTAAATTGCACGCTCGGTGTAGGTGTCCTTTATATTTATAATAGTCGATAGAGAGAGCCGATCTTACCTAGTTTGAATGCTCACAAAATTAAATAGAACAGCTGGAACGCTTACGTCAAGCGCTCTGATTTTAAGACGCTCCTGTGTTGCCTATGGATTTAGAATTAGGTGGGTTCTACGCTCAATTTTTTTCTGCTTTATTTTAATTGTTAATCATCATAATAGACCGCCAGCTCAGCCAACTAAAGAGAATTTGGTCAGAAGCTGTTTATTCTTTTTTTTTTACACTTCCCACCATTTATAATTTTTGTTTGCTGTCTCACGTGTACTCACAGATAGCAATTTTAAAATGTGTCTGGGTAAAGTACTGTTCCTGATCCTGATGCAGTCTGTGAGTACTTACAAAGATGGCGCTGATCTCAGTAGGGTAAGAATATTTACTTCCGTGCTTTAAATTTCATTTAAAAACTGTGTCAAAAAAACTTTTTAAAACCATCAATAAGTCAATGATGGCAATTGGCAGCATGAGAGCCCTTTTTCGCAAAAGAAATGTAGTAGATTCCTTAAGCATTTTTCTTAACTCTACAAAATGATTTGTATCACCCAGTGAAATTTTTTTTAATAATTCTTTCTTGAGCTCTATTGGACTTTTGACAACCAAATTCTAGAACCACCTACATAATTTAACAAAACAGGCTTACCCTTTTCCATTTCCTAGCAAAAATCGATTAATAAAACTCAAAACAACATTCAAGAGACGCCTGGTCTCATGCATTACGCAACACTCCATACATGTACTAATTACCCGCATAGCTTACTCCCTTTCAAGCCGACAAATGCGTTAAGCAATCAACTATTACCTTCTCGAAGGGTGAGTTCAATATGTAAACCAAATCATATTCCCCATTCTACTTCAATTGATTTTGCTGGCATCTGCAGGTTACATTATTGGAACTCAAATTGAATTCCACTCCCCCAACTGGGGGGTTAGAGCAAGTCCAGAAAGGTCTGTCATGGGCGAGTGTTGGAAAAACTATGCCAACCAATTATCAGCATTTGCATTTCTAATTGGAGAGCTCTTGTTTTATGATGAAAACTCGTTGCCCGTCCGGAAAAGTTTTATCCTCGAATGTAATCAGCCCGCTATCTGCGAAATTAGAATAAATTCCCTTCATTTCAATGTCGTGATTAGTGTTGCTATCTGGCATGTAGAAGTAGACATGGACATGCTTAATCGTTGCCAATACATTTAGGTTCTGGAGGATATAAGTTCGGTCATAATGGGATGCGATTAGTGAAATAATCAATCAGGTTGCGTCCCATGTTGGGGCGATTACGAAGTTTGTTCTGTCCGAACGAGGGTATATGTTATCGAATGGAAATAATTACGAATTTGGTCAACTGAATAAGTGAAAATTGAAATGCAATATAACGCGGTTTCGATCCTTGTAGACCCTTTGACTATTAGAGTCCACCTTGATTTAGATTCGGCAGTGGAATGCTTTACGGCGTAAAATTCTGAAATAAGTATGTTTTACTGTCTAGGAGGATCCTCATTAGTTTTAACAGAGACAAGTAATGAACTGTTTTGTGCCCCAACTTTGTCAGCATTATCCTTGCCCCTAAAATAAGGAAGCAGGGCGTGCGACTGTCAATAGAGAGCGCTCTGCGGCAATTTTCCACAGCTATTTCGAACAAAATGATCGTGGGATGGATGGAAGGCGTTTAGTTTCAACAAGAACGCCACATGCGGTCCATATCTGTTCAAGTCGGCATATGGCGACCTTATCTACCCAAAGAGCAATAATATGATGAGATGACAAGCGGCATTTAAAAGTGCAATGTTTTCATTCAATGCACTCACAAACAGCGCCCTCTGTTGTTGTAAATATTTAGTTGCAAAAGTGCAGGTTTCATCTGGTGAGTTGCACTTTCTGAACCACTATCAACTGCCACTACAACAAAAATACAGAACAACATTGCCATCCGAAACAGATCAATTATTCTGACTTTCGTCAAAAATTCCTTCCAGATTTACTAAGAACTTAGAATTTTATTAGCAACCTTCATCGCATGAACCTTTTTCAGCAAAGGCCTTAGACTTTTGCAAAATATTCTGAGAGGATCTCATATGCACCATAATGCAGTCAGAAAATGCTTTCGTCAAGATATGATGCTCAATGCTCGGTCAATGTTAACATAGTCATAATTTTATGTAGGCAAACCAATGAATTAATAATCGGGCGACCAGTAATTGGACGAGCTTATATTGAGGTCCAAAACCAACCCGAGTGGGACCACAGTCCCACGTGTCGATGAATGATATTTTGAATTTTCGATCACAGATTACTGTCAAGACGACCAAAAATCAACCATGAGCTCCTTTTCTACTGTCCTTCGCTTTAAGCTGTTAAGAACTTTCTGGGAGGCCACATCTCCTACTCAAAACTTTCACCTGCCCACCGGCATTGAAATAACTTTCAGAACACACCCAATACCTTTATTTATCTCTCTAGATATGAAGTGAAAAATGTTTGATTTTCCTCTTGTCTGTTTATAACCTCGGTGGCACTTCAGCTTCTTTGTGGGTCGGACACCCATTGCCCTTCTCCTAAAATTTAAAATCAGTTTGAAGAAGCTGTTATACGAAGTGTGTACGCAGCTGTAAATATTTCCAAACACTACGTATAGGCCCCCTTTTATTATTGACCGATTTTCAATTAACAACTTTGTTCGTAAGTTGTTTAAAAAAAATGTTCTCTTTCTTTCTAAGGACTACAAGTTCTTCGATTCTCGGAATCACAGCTTTAACCAATTTCACGAAGTCCTGTAAGAGTTGACGATTTTTTGACATCTCACTCCCCAACAATGTATTTTCCAACCATCGAAAATAATTTCCTGCTCAACTATTCGGTGCGCCCCTTTTCGGGACTGTAGCCTGATACAACCAAATCCACAAGTTTAAAGCCGGCACGTGTACACTGAACACCATTCAAATAAATCTCCACTCACACTATTGGGTATATGGGTTTGTATATATTTTCACCGCTCAAAAGCAATTTCCTGTCATGCGATCCCGAAAGGAGGAAATCAAACAAATCTGCTGTATAGTGGATATGCGAATTTGGTCACCAACCAGCAGCAGCGTTTTATTCGGTTGTAAGCAAGCACTATTTGCATCATCGACCGAAAGGTCATATTGTAATATGCTTTTATTTGAACAGCTTGTGATCCTTGTCTGCCCCCGATTGTGAAGGGTATTATGCATGCAACAGTGGATAAAAACATTGACACTGCGTGCTGGAAATTGCAGTTACACTTTGTGAGATAAACGGCTGCACAATGATTCTGCTGGAATAACAATTGGAAGACACACTCGCGGATGGTAGGCAAATTGGTTTTGTTTCATTTTGTTGCAGGACATTTATTTATTTGTCACTGTATGTATTTGGAGATTCTGTTTTCGATGTACAATTGGGTTTTCTGGTCGAATTGTCAGCACAGGTGTCACGTATGACACTTGTCCAATTGTTTTTATTTTTATTAATTTTCGAAGGGTAAAAGCAGGCATTTTCGACACAGACAATATTTGAATTAGGTTATTTTGAAAATGTATGCTTTTTTAGTGCTTTAAAGTAAAAAAAAGATATTTGACATAGTGAAGGTTGTATGGTAAAAGCTACAACGGAGTTGGCCGGCCAACTGGTCCTTTTTTTAGAGAAAAAAAAACTAAATATATGAGGGACGCAAAGCAGGCAGGAACTTTGTCGCTTTGTATGAATTCCTTCAGCTTTCTATCAGCCACAGATTATGTTAGTCGGAGGTTAGTCTTTTGCAACACTAATCTTTATGAGCAACTATTAAAAAGACCTTCAACTGATTTCATTCTTAGAACTGAAGTAAGTTCTTACGGGGCATTTGAAAAATTCAGAGTTTGATGGCATAAGAACCAACTTAAACAGGGCTGACTATATTAGAGAAAATCCGTTGCCTGAACTCTAAATGCGTTGTCTTTAATAATATTTGACAAGTAGAAACTACGCCATTACTAAAACTGGAACGATACACGCTTGATGGTGAAAAAACGTGGTGTCTTTGCTGATTGGGTCCTTGAAATGCATGAAAATGATCCGGAATTCCATCGAAAAATCATATTGAATGAAAGGCCCATTTCCACCTCGGTGGCTACGTCAATAAGCAAAATTGTCGCATCTCGGGCTCGGAAAACCCAAGAGTTAATGTTGAGAAGCCTCTCCATCCTCAACGTGAGGCTATCGAGGACATAGGGCAGCCACTTTGCGATTTGGATATGGAAAATTTCATGAAAAGGATATGGTCCTGTATGCGTGCTCGTGGTGGCCATTCAGCTGATGTTGTTTTTAGTTATTAACGGCATACCTTCCTCTTTATTATGAAATAAACATCCGATTATTTATCTCAAAAAATGGCATTTTTCTTTGAATACCAAAATAACACCTCTTATTGGAGAACGCTGTTCTTATGATGGACCAAAAGTGTTGAAAATTAAACGTGTTCAGTGATATATGTTATGAGTAACGCTTTGCTTTGTAAATAATTTCCCCAACGGCTTTAACTCTTTTCCAACAGAAAACAAAAATTCCAATGTAGACTTCTGCCTTCAAACTCATTTCTTTACGTTCTCAACTCGAATGCACAAGAAGCCAGCTACCACTTGAAAATTCATGTATCCAGCTCAAGGCTGTCGCCATAAAAACGACGACATTATTGCCTCTCTCATGACGGAAAGCATAGCAATTCGGCATAGGTCTGTTGTAACTATTTCGTCAGCTACAACTGAGTTGCAAATTCTTGTTAGTCGCATTTACGGATTGGTCCCAAATAGGGGAACCCGACCAGACAGCTCCTTGTAAGCGATTCGATGAATAACACACGCAGTCTGTCCGTGCACAAACATCGATCAAGCAACATCTGCGGTCAGCTATGAATAGCCTCCGCAGTCGTAACGGATGACGCCCGCGGATATTTACACAATTTGTGGAAATTATTCAGAAGCATTAAAATTCAATCAAGTAATTGAATTGGGATGGTCCCCCAGTTGTTGACACATATGGGTCAAGTCAAGTCATCCGCGATTAATAGCATTCGCATAATTACCCGGTGACGGACGTAATGATCGTTAATGTGTGTTTTATGTGTGCGTAGTCTGAAATTATTTCGCACATAAACCGGGGTCGTTAGGACCCCTGCTACAATGTCCTAAATTCATAACCAACTAATAAGCAAGAGTTGTGTTTTCACCGCGTGAACTCAGTTTATACTCTATTGCTGGATTGATTTTTAGACTAGCATCCTAGCAGAGAACTGAAAATTAATTAGAAGCACGAAGAGCCTTCACTCTGCCTTCACAATTGACATTGTTCGCTCTACCCCAGTTAACCGGATGTGGTTCGTATAGTTTTAATAGCACAGCCACAGCCCACTTCCTTTATGAGGCTTTTAACTAAGCCTTGGGTATGGCTGCACTTTTAATCGATATTTTTTTAGTTTTCACAGATTTACGGATAAGATGAAATGCATTGTTGTTTGTGTTGCCTTCGGAAGCCCTTGAAGAGCCTTTTGTTCGTTTGAAGTATGCTGGCGGTGGAGGGTTCGCAATAAACTCTTCTGCCGGGGGAATGGCTTCGAGTTTGTTTCGTTTTTTTCACTTCATATCCAATAAAGGGAAATACGTTTTTCCTCCTCTCGGAAATCACATTTTCCATTCAGAGATGCATGCCGCTGCCGATAAGCTGTATATGAACAGCGAAAAGTCATCGTTACAAAATGAGGTGCCGCACAGTGGGGTATAGCGTATAGTGGTGGTGCTGCAGGTTTTCACTGGCTAAGTGGGGAAATTCTAGTTGTTCCATTTGGAAGGAAGCGTATATATCTCTTTTAGAGCGAATCCACTTTCACTTGGAGTGCTCGCACTGGTTGCCGATGGAAAGGAGTTATGTGGGCCAAATTTTGCTGTTATTCATCTCGCCAGAGCGGGGAGCTTGCTTTAATCAGGAGTTGCATTCATAAACATTGTTGGTTGATTTGTTTGGTATATATTTTCAGAAAAGTGCAAGTCGGAGCAGCATTAGTGCTGTTTGCTGTGGTTGTGTGTAGCCGCCGCCATAAATATTCATTGCAAGCAATATTGTGGAAATCTTGAATAAATAATATAGATGGCGGTTTCATTGAAAACGAAAGAAAAGGAGGGCATAACAAAGGGTTTCCGGGGAACTGGTTACTTGACAGAAAAGAATTTTCAATATGCACACAATAAGCGAAAGTTATGTAGGTTCTTCCTCATAAATAGTTTCTGAAATTAAGTCCGATTTCATATTTTTTTTTTTATTTTAACAACTGTTTTAGTGTCTTATTTAAAGCCTTGGAATGGTAGCTCTCGATTATATAGAACATTTTGAGAATGTTTCCGACTATCTAACCAAGCCGCTGTATTCATAAAACTTCCGTGGTACTCGTAATAACCCCAATTTTTTCTTTTATCTTGCAGAATCAAACTGGATCGAAGTCAATAAATAAGATTCAGGCTAAAAATTAAATGGAATGTTCATCCACATAAAAACTGCATAACTAAATAAAATCAACGTGCAAAAGTTTATAAAGCTCACACCTTATATGCAAACGATCTGTCAACCAGCGCAGTGAAAAGTAAGTATAAAAATATTTGAAATTAATAAAATCCCATCCCACACCAATAATATCGTCCTCTCACCATCATTATCCAGCTGAAAACCAATTCACAGCAAAAATTAAAGTGAAGTAAGACTACTAAGCAAGGGGCCACAGGTTCGATTCCCGAAAAACGCAAAGTTTTTCCTCTCGACCCTTTCGCGAACGTCTGACAAACATCCGAGAGTAAAGCTGTCAAGAAAGAGCTTCTCAATTAGCCGTTTGGGCTAAAAGATGTCAGAAAAAAATATAAATAGCCGGCGCTACAAGAACGTAAACGTATACGCCGTCACATCCGTTTAAAAGCTTGTTGTTTTCTTAAAAATATTAAAAACATTAATTCTTATGAAAAATGCTATAAGACTGTTTTTTTTAAATAAAAATCTTGTTAAATGGAATGAAATAATCAAATCCCCCCGTCGGTCTATCTATCCGCTTCTGAGGCGGTTTGTACGTTCCAAGCTTCATATTTAGAGTTTAGTTTGTCAGTTAACATTTTGGAGCCAATTTCTACTCGGATTTTTGCCTCAATATAAAGATCGAATTTAGAAGGTTTTAAATTTTCGAGTTTCGAATTTAAGAATGATTTACATGAACCAGTTGTTCGGTACGAAATTAGGTTTCTTTTAGCGGTTTATAGGTCATGGGCTTTACCAATACACATTTTTTGTTTTGACTTTAAATTCTAGCAATTCAAAATAGCTATTTGTGAGCTTTCGTGAATTTAAAGTCGAGACTTAAATTTGTTATTAGTACGGCGCTGTGACTTTATTTCTAAAATAAATGGTCGTTCTTTACTTGGAAGTAAATTCAGTTTTTTTTACGTTATCGATCGTATAATGAATTTTTAGTTTTAAATCAAACTTTTCTAAAAACCCTATAGCTCAACTTTAAAACGATTTTATTTTATATATAATATTTTAATCGATAAATGCGATAGGCTTTGAATAAAATAAGAGTCCATCGTTGTCGATCTCTTCGATCGGTCGATTTTCAGTCGCCGTGACTGATCTGTCAAATGACTTGGGGACCAAATTCGAATGCGAGAGAAAAAAGAGATCGACAACGATGGACTCTTCTTTTATTCAAAGCCTATCGCATTACCTTACCTTATTTTTTTAAAAAGACAGGATTCAGCTGACAAAGGGAAATAAGAATTTTGAGAACAATGTTTTCTTGATGATGTAAAAAACGTATCTTTCAAAAGTGATTGCCTTCTCTATTTTCCACTAGCAATATGAACAGTGGAACCCAACTTTTAAAAAATTTCTTGTCGTATCCCAAAAACCGTACTTTTAATTTATGTTTACCCTGCTTGTTTTCTCGTATTAAATTTGTTTAAAAGTTTTAAACGTTCTCTTTGTGCCAAAACTTTTCAATAGTCATTACTATTTTTGTTTTTAAAATTTACAAAAACCGCTTCAAAGATATTGACGGACATAAATATTTGAGATAACTTAAGTAGGTATTTTAAAAATATATTCCGCACTCGGTTTTTCTTAAATAAATCCAGAAAAATGTGTTTTAAATAATAGTCACGGAAAATGACTACTCGAACTCCTCTCACTGTATATTTTTTAAAGTTCACGTTTATGGTTTTGAAAAGAAACTATAAAGAAATTATGTAGTGTTTAATGGTTGTCAGATATGTTCTGCCTTGCCTTTTCAAGTGAAGGCATCTCATTTGACACAATTCTTATATTTAATGTAGGTACAGTTTATTGTATCGTGTATTGCTCAAAAATAAAAAAATCAACCAAATTTTCTATGAACAAGAAAGAGTCGTGCGACTCAGCCGTGCACTTTTTTGAATGTACAGCCAGTTTATTGTGCCACTGAAATATGCGGCGTTGTTTTGAGATATGATACCAGCGCCGAGGTAAGCAAAGTCCCTTTAACCGAGGTTACGTCCGTTTGTTGTGTGTCTCTTGTCCCTTCTTGTTGACGACATCACTTGGTTTTGTTGATATTTCCCTTGCTAACTGGTTTTAGTTTTTTTTTTTACTCGAACCCAGAATGGATTTTTCATATATCCTGTTTTCCACCCCATCCGAATTTCCTGTTCCCATGACCTTCTCAACTCGAAGTAAATTTTATTAAAGCCCAACCCCAGCTCATAATAATTTGCATAATAATTTGCGTGATATTATTTTCTCTTGCAGAAACAAAACTCAACAGCACTAGAGATAACAACCGCCGGGCCTTTCATCGAGGACCAAAACAACCAAGGAGACACATCCAATGAAACACGAGGCAAGGTGCACACCCCAACCATAAACTGCAACTTATCATGATAGCTCCGGCAGGCGGCACTGACAATATTCGTGAAATGCACATCTGGTATGCAAATGACGTTCTAGCCAGCAGCAGATAGTACGCTCAACGAAGCAGCGGAAACACATTAAACCTCCTCCCACCGAGGAAGAAGAGTACACCACCAGAAGAACACCCATCGCTCACCCACCGCCGAACAATCCCCATCCATTAGAGCAACTCTTATGCACATTGTCCCTCTGCGTAAGCTGTTCAAGAGGATCAAGTGCAAAATGAAAACCTACTGCGAGGAGCAGCTCCCTAAAGTGTGTATCTTACTGAGTAGAATAGGTCATTGTATATTGTAAGCTCGGAATCAAGATACGTATAGTTTGTAAATTTTTTATTTTCCACAACCCGCAGCGACAAACGTGAAGACACAAACCCATTCACGTCGCAAGCACTGAACCGATGATTGACTTCAATATAACGAGTAATTTTTACCAAAGTGCTGAGACTCAATTTGGTGACGCTGGTAGGTTTATCGTGGAATATGTGGACTCTGTAACGGAGGCTTCAGCAACGACAACAAGCACAACAGCCGCTACAATCGCAACGAAATTCCTCAATCTGACATTTGACAATGGCTACTTCTCGAGTGGTGGCGGCTCGCTCAACGACTCCCAGTTCACGGGATCGGACAACTTTGACGACATCTTTATCGGGCAGGGCGGCGACGATCTGGGACACACATGCGACCACGTCTACAATCCCACATCGGACCTCACCAAGCTAGAGTTCTGGGTGTGCGGTGTCATCCTCAATGTGGTCGGCATCCTGGGCATCCTGGGAAACATTCTGTCGATGGTGATTCTGTCGCGACCTCAAATGCGTTCTAGCATTAACTACCTTCTGATAGGACTGGCGCGGTGTGACACCGTCCTAATCATAACCTCGATGCTGCTATTTGGCATCCCCTCGATATACCCCTACACGGGGTACCTCTTCTACTACTACAACTACATCTATCCGAATATTTCGCCTTCGGTATTCCCTATCGCAATGGCCGCGCAAACGGCCAGTGTGTACATGACGTTCACGGTGACACTGGAGCGCTACGTGGCCGTGTGTCATCCGCTGAAAGCGCGAGCGCTGTGCACCTACGGCCGGGCGAAGATCTACTTCATAGCCTGCATAGTGTTTGCGGTGCTGTATAACCTGCCGCGCTTCTGGGAGGTGATCGTTGTGACGTATACGCCCAGCGACGGCGGCGATGTGATATTCTGCGTCCGAGCATCGAAGCTCAGGCAGGACCCCGACTACATCAATATCTACATTCATTGGTGCTACCTAGTATTCAATTATTTTATCCCCTTCCTCAATCTGGCGGTGCTGAACTGCTTGATCTATCGGCAGATCAAGCTGGCGAACCGCGAGCGACAGCGCCTGAGTCGCACCGAAAAGCGCGAGATCGGCCTCGCCACCATGCTGCTCTGTGTGGTGGTGGTGTTCTTCCTGCTGAACTTTCTCGCTCTCTATACCAACATCCTGGAGGCGTTCTACGGCATCATCGACGACTATCTGACAAAGATATCGAATCTGCTGGTGACGATCAACAGCAGCGCCAACTTCATCATCTATGTGATATTCGGCGAGAAGTTCAAGCGGATTTTCCTGCTGATCTTCTTCAAGCGCCGCCTCAGTCGCGACCAGCCCGACCTGATCCACTACGAGAGCTCGATCTCGAATGGCGACGGAACGAACAGGTCGTCGGGGAGGTTCTCCCGACACGGCACGCAGCGCAGTATGACCCGGAACGGATCGACTCTGAATAATGTCCGACTGACGACGGGCGCGTCGGGCACTGTCAAGATCAAGCGGAGCAGGGCACCCTCCCCCGGACCGTGCGTCTACTATCCCGCCAGGGATATCCAGCGCTGCGGCATGAGCACCACCACCACGGTGCTCACCTCGAACACCTCCTTGAACTGTGATTGGGACACGAAGAACGGCCAGATGACGTCGGGTTTTTGAGATAGGGCCCGTGTGCGTGCACACAACAATTCGGCTACTCTCTGATGCGCAGCGAGAGACTTTAATCTAATCACCGTCGACAATGGCGTCTTTTTTGTTGGTCCCTGACGAAGCGCCCTGGAGCCTTTTCCCAACGGGCATTGTCGGTACTAGTTTGTCGCTTTCGGTTCAAGATGCCATGGAAGAGTCTGGGAATATTTATTTGGGTTTTTCATTTGAAAATTGTTTCAGAATTTTCTTCCTTTAGGTATGCAAAAGGGGGTGGGAATCAATTGATTGGCGAGTCGTTAACTCTAATGGAATCGATAAATTGAACACTCAATGTGACGGAGGGCAATCCAGAGCACAAGCAAGTAGGCGACATTGTTTTCGAATTCACGCGACGTGGGAGTGGATCCGAATTAGATTGATGATGTAAATAATACTCGTAAATATATTCGGTTGATGAAGGAAAACGGTTTGGCGGTTATTCAAATTGAAATCGATTTCGGTTTTTACCGAGGGAATTGACTAGAGGGGGAATGGAACTCAATAAGAGTCCTTTCTTCTAAGTACTAATTGTATTTGTCTTCTTTTCTCGCTTGTCAGGCGATCATCATTTCAATCTCAGGTTCAATGAACAAGCGCTTAAGCAGGTTGAAGTCGATCCACGTTTTTTACAGCAGTCAAATTTGGTTCAGTTATGAGACTTATTTCTGTTCCTTGGATTTATTGATAACCAGAATTGTCACGTTCTGAACGGAACAACAAGCAGGTGGCATCATGGGGTATTCCTTAAAACTGCAGGAAACAGAAATAATGACCTGCTGCACCAACATCGAAATTACCATCCCTGGGATACGGCCTCAATTTCGCCAACAAGAGTTGGAACACCTTCCTTCAAAACCGCTTTTCTTCACTGATGTCATAGAATTATTTATCGCATATAAAAGTATTCCTTAAATGTTAGGTTATACAGCTCTTAAAAGTAACAAGTGTTTTAAAGGATTTTACTTTCTTAAATGTGTACGTGGTTTAAGATGGACTTATCCCATACTCGACCCTAAGAACAATCATCAAAAACAAATAAAAAACTGTCAGAAATGCGTGGTTAAGAAGAGGTAGACCGATCTAATGGAACAATTGACAAGCTATCCACAATTTTAGTATTTTTTGGAACTATTTTAAGTCACTCCTGCGGAGTCTTGCAGGTGAATTCCTTCACCTCCTCAACAGTTCCCAACAGATCAGGAAAATTCGCCCATTTAACTAATTAATCGAAATTTAAGTTACTCTGAAAATACTAACAGCTTTCGTTTCAGATGTTCCTCTGACTTTATTTCACAGAAGGTGTCTCCCCATCAGTGTCAAAAGATTCTGATAAAAAGTCATAAAGCAAAAGCCGTAGAAGAGGCAGGTGGTCCTCCTTCAACTTCTCTGTAAACTTATCCATTAAAACGTCGTTCATCTGACTTTTAATCATTTCCGGCGAAAATTTCCGCCATAATTGGCGCCATCGACATGCCACTCTCACTTTAAAGCCCCCTGAATGAATTTAAAACTACATGAATTGCAGCCATCAAAATTAGCATTCACATCAAAGAGCTCCGCTAAAAGGGTTTCCCCTGTTCCTCTCCAAACACCAAATTGTTATCGATCGTTTAATTGAAATTTCTTCCTCGCCAACCCACAAATTCTATTGGGACGAAATTTTACGCGAGCAAAAGTTTAGACATACCCAAGAGCAATAGACACAACCACAGAAATTACCCACTTACACAATCGTTCACCAACCACCAGCGCTCCTATTACACTGGCCAACATTTTTTATCCAGTGGAAAGCAGACCGAAAAATCGATATATGCAAACAAACCTCGTTAGGCGTTAAAGTTTGCTTTGTGATTTTCAAATTCTGAAAGCAGATCCTTTGTCGTTACTCGCGGTAAATTAATTCCCTCGGATGAGGGTAGTTCATTTGCGATTTGCTTGCCGCCACCGCCACAGATCTCAAATGAAAATTACAGCGGAGAATCCTCTTCGTAATCCCGTTTCTTCCTTCTTTTTTTTAATCTTCTCTGAGGGCATTTTCGCTGATGGCAAATCCTTGGAATTATTAGCGGCTTCACTTCCCATAAGACATGATTATATTCGTATTCGTACATTTATTTATTCTTATTGTTGATTAACTTTTTGGTTTAATTAATTAAGTTGTTGTCATCCCCGCCATATAATATTGTGGAGTAATATCTTGCAATATCTTTGTACATATACATTTACGAGTCGACACTTATTCTACTCGCTGTAATAAATCCAACCAGCTTCACCAAAGCGAGAATTTGTTTCGTTTTCCCTGTGAAATCTTGTACATTTTCATTGTAAATATCGAAATTAAAAATTGTTGAAAAAATTTATATAAAAAGAAATTTATTAGATATGCTTAAGAAGACAGACGGAAAATAAGTGAAATGTGATTTGTAGTCGAGTTACATTAAAAGAATGTTATATAGATGATATAAAAAATTATTTTTGCATTAAAATGTGTATAAATTAAATTATTAAATATACAAGAACAACTATAAATAAATTAGATGTAAGAACCTATCAGATAGGGAGTCTCTATCTAAGCTTTAAATGAGGATTACTATTCAAATGGAACATTCAGTCATGACCTGCATACGTTTTTACTGTTAAATTGTTTATTTCCTTTGAAACTAAATCAGATGAGAATTGGGAAATTAAATTTTGTATTTTAAGGTAAAAAGTTTTTATGAAAAAATGTAAATTTGCTAAAAGAAATAATTTTCTTTGTTTGCAATGAAATAGTAAATCACCACATTGTTGAAGCTTTTCAAAAGCAAAATCATTTAAAGTGTTAAAAGTAGATCAGTGGTAAAATCAGAGAGAAGAAAAAAAAGAAACGTTTACTTATAATAAAAATATTACCATCGAACTTTTATACTTCGTGTGTTTTAATTAGTTTTTCTGGTTTGGGAATGGTTTCGTTGTGCTTATGCAAGTTGGTAAGTATGGCATTGCTGTTTATGATTTAGTGCTAAAAAAAGTCATATAAAATATCCGTAATAAGTTGTTTGAACAAAACCTGTTTATTTTTAAAATTAAGAAAAAAGAAGAAGTTTTTTGGACGAAGGAAGATATTTTTATGCTGTTTCCAAAGGGATTTTTAAACACTAATTCACTGTTTGAGAATATGTTTAAGTTATTATTGTCGGAAGAAATATTCTTTCAAGCATGATTGGAGTTTAGCAATTTGTCAATGAAATGCGTTGAAGGTATGAATGGTATAATATATAGTTCTACAAGAAATAATACACAAATTCAACAGACATGAATATTGCGTGAGTATTTATAGCACGAGTCTGCAATGGGCAACGGTGAAGATGAGAGCTTAACCAGTCGACTCAGCACTGCAAGACTTATATATTACATGGGTTTCCAAAGTATACCTATATGATTCAAAAAAAAAAAATAGTCCACGGAACAGGACCGAATAGATAGCTTTAGGCGTCACTAATAACCATCCGCTTGTTTGAGTCTTATTTTGTGACAAATGGAAGGGATATACAATTTTACACCGAGTTCAAACGGCTAAATTGGAAGGCTTTTCGAGAACAGATTACACTCTTAAAATTCACTTACGAATGTTCCTGGCCTATAATTAAAAAAATTCGGTCTCCAAATGACGCCGTAATCGGTACGACAAAAATAAGTATAGCCCTATTAATAATGACAGTATTGAACTGTTGAATAAATTTAATATTTATTTTTGGCAGAAAATATCGTTTCTTAAGCTCATGGAAGTGGGTATCTGCCTCCTTGGTATGACAAAAAAATGTATGCATAATTTTTACTATGTCACTATGTAAAGTATTTATATACAGTAGACGCCCGATATAGTGAACTAATAAAAACCATTCCTGTTCCTGTTCGAGAGCGAGTTTTTAAACGTTTACCAAAGTTTTACTTGATATAAATAAAATTCTTTTTCTTTCAGATTTTTTTTAATTCAACAGTTCAAACTTAAACCACAACAAACAAATATTTTTCATTGAATTGTGCGAAAAAATATCTGAGTTCAATATATCGACATTTTCATAGTTCACTATTTGGAGAAGTCTGTTTGAATTTTATTGAATAGTTCACTATACAAAGGTTCACTTAGGACTGAACTTTAGTCACAGAAAAACCAGCATTTCCAACAATCATTTTATATCGGTCTGACTTCAAACAGGCTTTCAATATAATATATATTCAATCTTTTAATCGAGATGCATTGACCCACTGAACAACTTTATTCAAAACTCGAAATCAGCAACATTTTAAGTTAAAGTGAGCGCCTTGCAAGTAGAACCAAATAATGCTTCATGTAAGACACTCTTATCCATTATTTCCAGCTCAGTGGTTCACAATCATGGACCATGTCAGAATCGGATGAACTTGTTCTGTGAGTGAAAAATTCCTGTACTAGTATGTTCGTTGACAGATATGACGATTAAACGAATAATGTCAAGGTCCATATCCCCTTCATTATATAGTAGTTAAGCAGAAATGCTTTACAAATGTCAAAAAATCCAACCAAGAAAGACTACAAAAGAGAAAAGAAGTCATATATAATGGACGTGTGCAAGAAAGCCAGATATGCTTGGCCTCTTAGGCTTCTACAGAAATTTAACTACTCAATTATTATAAGATTGTAATTGCTTTCTGTTTCGAATTAAGTTTACTAAACCAAATTGAATTGCCAATCACCCGAGAGTCTCCATAAACATGATTGTGGGGCATGCCTTGTAATTGGTTTCAATAAGCTTCCATAAATATCGACGTTCAATAAAGGGAACACCTACAATTTCAAAATACAGTACGGTGGATTTATAGGGATCAAAGAAATTGAATTTGGTTGGTACGAACTAACAACATCACTTGACTGTTTTCTATTTTCTCGTCGACAAACTTTTGCGCATTTGAAACCATCTCGCATTACGGAAAGCAACTGTTTATGCTGACAAACCAGAAACAATTGACACCTTCAAAACCAGCATTGTTCGAGCTATTTTTTAAAACAACATTGTTTGAAAATATAGCACAAAGCAAAACTAATACGAGAAGGAAAATCGCAGTTAACGTCAAGTATTGATCTGTCGAATGACATTTTCATTGGAAATTATTTGCAATAGTCGGCATAGCTCAAGAGGAAAATTCAGGAAATATTTTACTCTACAAATGAAAATCAATATTTTCATTTCAGGAAATTCATTCTGCTCTTCAACCTACAAAGTCTAGATTATAAAAGGGCCAAAAAGTAGGTTCCGCAGCAGAAATCTTGAAACATGTACCCACCTTTTGTTTATCCCATTGCTACACATATCCATTGTATATAAACATTATATAGTCTCTATATACAATGACATATCCTTAGCTTATGCTTGAACCAACAATCATATGCAGCAACTACTAATGCACGATTCTAACAACCCAATCATACAAGTCTACTGTTAGGCGCATAAAATTGTTCGTGGCTAGCACTAGGGTCCAATAGTGCGCACTAAGAAGTGTCAGCTAATTTCCACGCCTGTCAAAAAACATGCACAACCCTGAAAATTCGGCTTCTATATCGAACGCAAAATGTTGCCCTGAAGTCTGTCAGTCTTTATCTTTTGGTAACACTTTTTCCCGTTTATTGTTAAAAACGAGTGAACTCAATTCTGAATTTGCGTTTGCCATAATGCAAAAAAAAAGTGTGCGCAATATAGATGATGAGTTTGAAAATAAATGACAGCAAAACTCAGCACTGACCTCTTGCCCCGACAAATTAACTGGGGCCAGTTCAGGGCTCAACTAGGGTGCCCTAGAAGCCATGCCAAACACAGGTACAGGGCGAGTTCAGTGCTATATCGAAGGCATTACAGTTAACCCAGTGCGCACTAGGGCCCACGTCAATCAAACCTATAGAAATATCTTCCCTTGCTCACATAACCGCTATAACCAGAGTCATACTAAATAGTAGCTTAACAATAATCCCAATGACACTCTTATCAGCTAAACAATGTGTCACTGAACATCTGACACTGACATTTACATATTTTCCCATTGTTCCATGCATACCACCATCGACTGTGATGTCATCTTCTCCGTGCAATCACACATGAATAATGCGCTTGTGCTCAACAAATCACCGTTTCGAATGCAATTGCAACAAAGGTATGCGCCAGGACTTGCAATTCTTTGATGGATGAGAATAATTTCGCGTGTTCATTGTTCTCAACAATGCAGTCAGTCGTGAATTCCTGGAAACTTTTGAACTCGTAAATTATTAGCCATTTATCTGCAGAGTGAAGGTGCACATCCTCGTACTGCATGTGGGGTTGACGTTGAATTCCTGTAACTGCATTTAAAACAGGAAATTACGCGATTTAGATTTTTATGTTAGAGATAGAAAAAAGGTTTGTGAACTGATTTTGTTGTTGAAATATGTAAAAAATCTGTAGTTGAGGTGCCTCCTATTAGAAATAGGCATATTATGATATATACATGCAGCTGTGAAATGAATTCGACTTTAAATTATGAAATAAAAACAAATACCGACTGAAATGAATTCCACATGGATGACGCGGTTCCATCCCCTCTTTTTTTGTAATCATGGATAAAGGTTCCACTGTGCCATCAACTTGTAAGAGTGTAATTAAGATACTGGCAACCTTTTGACGGTTGGAGAAGAAAATTAAAGGCCCAGCTATATGCTAATGTACTTCTTGTTCTTCTACTAGCTGCAGAAAAATAGCACGCAGAGTGCGATCACTAATTACAAACCAAACGCAAAGAAATCAATAAAGGCTTATATTTGGTTGACTGAAAAAATAAGTTCCTTCCCCTAACAACCACATCTAACTTAAATGTGGTCAGAAACATATTATAACAAATCATAAACCCAAAAACGAATCTTCGTTCCAAGACTAAATCATCAAAGTTTAAGTTTTACTCTGTATACCTACTAAAGGGTGTCCCATAATTTTAACTTCGCGCCATTTAATAGGACAGTGATGCCATCGGAAAAAAAAATAACAATGTGACAGCTGACAGTTCGGGGTTAGTAAAAACGGAGCGCTTTACTAAAGAACAACGCATTTTCATTGTTGAGCAATATTTTAAAAATAATGAAGGTCTGGCTGCTACAGTCCGTATTTTTGGAACAAAATCACCTTCAGTGATGAAGCTCATTTTCATCTTGATGGCTTGTCGCATTTAGAGTTCAAAAAAACCCACGAGTAATTGTTAAGCAACAAATGCGTCCACAACGCGTGACTGTTTGGTGCGGATTTTGGGCGGGAGCCCTTATCGGTGTTCGTTATCGTGACATAATAAAAACCCAGTTTTTAGTGCCTATACAAGATGTGGATGTGACCAATATGTGGTTTCAACAACACGGTGCCACATGTCATACAGCCAGAGTAACAACTCAATTACCGCATGAGTCATTTCCTAATAGTGTAATCGGGCGTTTTTGCGGTCAGAATTGGCCATTGGACTTTTTTCTTTGGGGTTTTTTGAAATTAAAGGTCTATGCAAACCACCAACGCCTTGAAAGATGAAATCCGGAGGTGTATTAATAAAATTCAGCCACATTTATGCGAAACGGTCATAGAGAATTTCAATAAAAGAATAGGTACGTACTTGCCAGCAAAGCCGTGGCTGTCATTTTTTATCCTATGTGCTATTCCATACATAACCCCAATCAGTTTACTCTATGAATCAACAAAAATTTTAAGCTTTTTAATTTAAAATCTGCATTTTCTATCAAAATTACATTTTGCGTGAATTATGAGACACCCTTTAGACCTGTCATAGTTGACATTCCGACTATTATGCGAATAAGTTTGGTATTTTTGAAAACCAGTTTTACGCAAAACTTGTGCTTGTAAGTACTTTTTATTGCCATATAGAAATATCTTGCATTTTAGTTCTGCAAAAAATCGGTGCGGACCAAGTTTTAATCACCAACAAGCCATTCTCAGTCGACAAAAGGTGGGTAGGCACTTCGTACCAACCACATATATGCTAAAGAAATCGTGAATCGGAAAAGTTTTGGCGAAACTTCAAAAACTCGTTGGTAGGCTTGTGTATCACAGTTAAACGTACCCTAAAAGTAGTTTGCAACCGCTAATGGAATCCTCTTTACAATACCACATGCTAAATTGACATCCAACCGAAAATTCCCCAGTACCTAGGGACTTTGCGAAATTTTAAATGAACTTGCGGTTAATTTATGTCCTTGCCGCCATTTATAACTAAATAGCGTGTAGGAAACGATTGTGGGTGTTACCACGTACAAGTGTGCTTGTGGAACTAAGAGTGTTCTGAGAAATAAATTGGAGGAGGATACGTGCTTGAATACAAACCGCGGGTTGTGGAGCAATGAACTGTTTCATTCGCGCTCTATTAGAGTTCACTCGCTTGTATTATTTATTATCCGGAAGATCAAAGTGTAATACTATGCAATCGAATCAAGGGGCTTTAGTGTGGTGTGCTGGATCCCATGTCAAATATATGGTTCTTCTTTCAGATGGTGGTGTGTTGTGCCAGTGTTTATGGCTTCTCCATTAAGTGAGATCATCGCACGGTCGTTAAAAGTTATGTCAGTGAACTAGTTGTGCATCAGATGCCTGCGGTTTGCATATAGCGTTGGGATCTGAGTTACCAGAGTAGGTTAGAAGCAGGTCTTTAATTCTCTTCTGCTCAAATGTGTCCTAATCAGCTTTCTTTTTGGCTTAGGTCTTTATGACGTTGTTGTTGCGTAAATTGAACATGTCTGCCCTGAATGACCTCACCGGTAGTCGTAGTTGAACAATGGGTTTCTTGCTAACAGTTGCAATTGGTAGGCAACGTCTTTGGGACCGTAGAGGATAGAGAACTGGAAAAAAGCTGCAAGCGGGAATTTACCTACAGCAATATAGGCTTTCATTTGGTAAATATTTCGAAGATATCGGTTTTGAAATGACGTCGTAATCAGTAAAACCAAATCATATATGTAACAGCAGCACATTCAACAGACTACCTTACTTAACCAATTTTAAAAGAACTTTTGCCGGACTCCAATCCTCCATACATCCATCCCCACTGTAGAAGCTCCAAACATTCACTATTTCTATTCCAAAAATCTATCTTCTCTATCTAACCTCTTATGTCCTTTTCAAACTCGTCCACTTTTGACTCTTCTACCTATCTAAAAATAAATGCACCTGGTTTCCAGATAATTGCTGTGCTCTGTTCAGCTCCATCCAGACATTTTAATTCACAGTCGGCTGGATGAATGGCCGTAATTTAGGCAGCTTTTTTTAGAAGCACTTTCAGCGAGCAAATGACCGTCCGTCTGGGGTAGTTAACTCCTGCATATCTATCTCGTTTTTTTCTCACTATTTTCTATGTTCCTCACGTCCGGTGTTCTTATAACATGAATACAGCCACTGCATTGAATCACAGCCATTTGTCTGATCTGACATGAGACAGCCATTTCTCAACGTGGACTATCCAAACTCACACCACCAATGACACATTGTTCGCTTATAAGCTTGAGTTGGAAGCAGCTAAATGACCGTCGGCATGCATCCACAGCATCAGTGCTGGTTTTATGAAATAGCTCGGCGACAGATGAACTCATCCCTCAGGTGAACTTGAAATTGTTCGACTAAGTGCTTGAGTCGTATCATAAACCCTTAACCTCTTTTGCAATTTAGTCACTTTTTCTCAAGGGCTAAACTATAAAAATGAGAAGAAGGAAAATATCCCTCCAGAAATCCATTTGTCGACCGCAACGAGGAAGTGCTACAGTTCACATAGTTTGTTGTAGAAATGTGAAATCAAAGTGTCTCTGGAGAGGATACCTCCTTCTTGGGATTCTTTTCGGCCCACCAGCAAGTTGTGCTGCCTGTTATCTTGTACATCTGCCATCTCCCTCGCCCTATAGGTATGTTTTTGTTTTCCTCGAAGCGCAACCCTCGTCATGTGTGCTCTCACTCAAATCGGTGTTTGCATAATAAACTCAAAATTGCTGCACGTTGAACATAATAGATTCGCACAAACGAATCCCTGCGAATCACAAATTAAATAGAAATTTACATTTTAATGACTGTTTGTCTATTATGCAGACAATATACGTCCTTAGGGATGGCGGTGCCTATGGAATACATTATCCCTGCTAAGTGATAAAAGATTACAATGAGGGTGTCAACTTTCTGGTGAAAGGATTAATTAATAATTTACCCAGAAAGTGTTGTAAGACAATCTGGCGAAATTATTTAGTTGAGCAACTAACGCAATTAATCGTAATTGTCGAACGATGGCTTTGGTGAATGGAATAATTGGGAAGAGCTTTTTGGAAGCAGTGTAACCACATATGCGTGCAGTGCATATTTTGTATTGGATAAAGAGTCCGTAGCTTGGGGATCTTTCAGCCGGATGGATTCAGGACTAGTGCACAAAAAAATCAAATTTGAATCGCAAATCCTTCATTTATTCGACGAAGGAGAATTGCCTTTTCCAAAACGTGACACTTATATTGCAAATGGCTGTTAATAACGGAACACGTTATGTTCATTCGGGTACGCGGCTTAATCGACTGCAGTGGCAACGATCGTTTTTATTGACTAGATTTTTCGGCTTCCTCTTCATAGACGTCAACTGCAAAAACTCTGGGCCAATAAAAACTGAAATACCTACATCTAGTCAGTCAGCTGTCAGACTTACTAAACTAGGAATCCGAATCCGTCTAAAAACGTTCTCATCGAAAATGACAGAAAAAGAGAAAATCACCAAAATAACGAGTAACGAGCAGTTCCTCTCTTGGCCCAAAAAAGCTTAGAGAATTTCAACTGATAAATATGTCAAAGGCTAGAAACAAATTCAAAATCGGTCTTGAAAGTCAATTGCACTCAAAAATAAATTCTGTGAAAATAAAGAAAATGCGGTAATAGTCAAATAATGTTTTCCCAAAAAGTTTCACATTTTGTAAAATGGTAAGTTATATATTTATTATTGATATGGATATGGATTAGGTGTCAAAGATGCAAGTGGCTTAAAGTAGCTCGGGTCCTTTCACGTACCTTGGGGTTGGCGTTTATTTTTAACTCTATGAGATAATTTCATCAACTTTTTTAGTTTGACAGATTTTTAGTGCTCGGCTTGGGAAATAACGCGAATAGGCCTTTAATGAGCGTCAGCTTTCGAATCGTCTGCACAAATAACATGGCAAATTTAAACCCAAAGAATTTAATGTTTTCTTGGTTTTCAGCACCGACTTCCGTAACACTTTACATTCATAGTCCCAGAGGAAATAATGCAGAGGTGTCTCGGCGGCTAAATAGCAGAACAGTTTCTGTAAATTAAATTCATGACAAATTCTGGTCTCAAAAACTGGCAAATAAATCTGTCCCTTTGAAGCAACATCTCCTCCTGAAAAATTAGCTGGCGGGACATTTTTACATTTGAAGTGAAAAACCCGGTTTTATTATACCCTCCACAGGAAGGTATATTCACTTTGCCAATACATTTGTAACGCCAAGAAGGAGTCACCGGAGACCTCATACTACTACTTAACGGGCTCCCGACCCGTGGAGAGTCTCTGCCTGAGACACTGCAGCCTTCCATCCTCTGCGATCCCGGGCACGCTGCTTCCAGTTATCCAGACCAAGCGCTCTGGCATCCGCGATGGCTTGGTCTTTGAAACGGAGGTTCAGTCTTCCCTGTCGTCTCGAACCTGGCGGCTGGGATTCGAAGATCCTCTTAGCTGGAGCATTATTGTCCATTCGCTCGATGTGGCCGAGCCAATGTAGTCGACGTATTTTGGCCTTTTGGACTACATCCACATCTTGGTACAGCTCATAGAGTTCGCGGTTGTATCTTCTCCTCCATTCGCCCTCCTCGCACACAGGACCAAAAATCCGCCGAAGAATTTTTCTTTCGAAGGAGCCCAGTATCAGCTCTCCCTTCCTGCTTATCGTCCAGCACTCGGCGCCATAAAGCAGAACTGGCAGGATAAGGGTTCTGTAAAGCATACATTTTGTCCTTCGAGTTAGGAGTTTTGAACCCAATTGTTTTGCCAAACCGAAGTAGCAGCGGTTTCCTAGGGTAATTCTTCGCCGGATCTCCACTAGGATGTCATTTGTGGAGTTCATGTTTACTCCGAGGTAGATAAACTCCTTAACTACCTCGAAATTGTTGCTATCAATAGTGACGTTCTGTCCTAGGCGGTGGACAGATGCTTGTTTGTTTGTTGATAGCATGTACTTAGTCTTGTCCTCATTTACTACAAGACCTCATAAAGTATATATATTCTGAATCATGATTACATTCTGAATCGATTTAGCCATGTCCGTCTGTCTGTCTGTTGAAAGCACGATAGCGCCCAAAGTAATTGACGTAGGTAAATGTAATTCGGTGAAAGGACTTCTTTTTATCGGCGTCAGGTTGGTATTGAAAATGGGCTATGTCGGTCAAGTAGTTCTGGTACCTCCCTCACAAAGCCAATTTTGCATGACTTGTATGCAGTGGAGGGTATCAAAGCATCGGCCAGGCCGATGATAACACTTTTACTTGTTTTACATTAAATTTGTCGTTATAAGTAATATTTGGTTTAAGTAAAAGTCTTTTAATTCATATTTCTAAATTTTATGCTATGTATGTTATGCATTTTACATACTTAATCGACTCTACCCAGTGGTCTCCGGTCTTTTGGAAATACTTTCCTTACTGTCCATCTATAAATTTTTTGAGCGGAATTACTCGCTACTCGTTATTTCGGAATTTGTTAATATTTCTTTGGCATTTTTAACAAGTAGGATAGGACTTATATTTTAATTGAAGAAAATCATAAATTCGCCAGTACCATTCTTTCCGTTTTTGACTTCGAAGCATTTTCTGACAGAGCACAAACAAAATCACAGATTTATGAAAGCACAAGTGCCTCCGGATCTGTTCACTTTACAAACATCGCTCATTAGTTAAACTTAATCAAGGAGATAAACCTAACGCCCTAAAGGAAAGGCACACACTTCCCTAAAGTGATAATTCATCCACACACAAGGCAAATACACCTCGCGGCACTAGCGCGAATATGCTAATTATTTCTGATTCTAATAAGGTCAAAGAACTTCCTAACAGAACAGAACAGACCACATGGAATCCTGCCAACGCCACACGCAGACCTCCAGCGTGTACTATCTACACGAATACATAAAAGTAGCTCTCTTGGTTCGTTGACGCACTATTGTCTTGAGTCTTCTCCTCACAAACAATACATCAACATGCAGATTTCGGCTATATATAACAGACGACTTGCGTTTGACGTAAGCTCTAATGAACTTATTGCACTGCGTCGTAAGGGCGTGCCTGCTGACGATATACCCAAACTAATGACTAGCTCTATACACGCAGTTTTCCTCTAATGGATGTCTTCCAAATAGAGTCCACACATAAAATGCTAATTAAAGATCCCATTCCCCGTCGAATTCCTAATCGAGATATACGGTCTATCGCTTTAACTGCTTGGACGGTGAAATATTTGGGCACGTTTCTATCTCCTGTGGCAAGAACGAGTGATTACGACCTTAAAGCGGGCGAATAAAAGAAAAAATAGCAGTATTCCACCCACTAATAGCGTAACGAATGGGCACATGTATAACACTGCTAACTAGGCGCCGGTAGATGGGTTTTGCTTCCGTCCACTCCCACTGAAACCAAATGAAGCCACTTTGTGTTGAATGTGCTTTAACTGTGCTTAATGGGCGGCCAAGGGGTGATAATAGCACTCTGGGCTATTGTGTTTGCCGGCAGCAGGCTGCTAGACCAAGGAAGTGAAAAATTACAAGTACTTCTCGGTCAAGAACTATGGCGAATAACCAGTTTGGAATTTTTGTCAGTGTATCCAACCGGAACCAACCTTAAGGGTACTTTACGCGTTGCAATGGCACTGGATGGTTGAGGCACTTTCATTTCCAATACTGCCACCAACGTTTATTTATATAAATGTAGGCGAAAATATTTTTAAAATTAGCTCGTCCCCATTTGTGGTGGCGAAAGTAAACAAATGCAAATCACGGCGCATCCGTTCGGATGTTTGCTTTTCTAATTGATATTCGATGGTGGAGCGCAGTCAATACTTTCGAGGGCCACATTAAATATTCCCACTCGACAAATTTGGATTTATTTACCCGCCACACCTAGCAAAAATAAAAACTTGGGAAGCCCCAGCGTTTCTATATGCATATAGAACTGTGACTTGGGACATTGAAAACGTCTCCCTAATTTAAAGTTGTCCTTTCCCATCAGGAAAGCAACTCTGTTCTCTATCGGATCGAATCGAAAAGTCTATGCCTGGCTAAATGTCCACCCATATGAGCTTAACTACTCTCACATTGTGACAGATGGTAAAATTGATTTTTCATCCCATATGGGTTTTACCCTTGGAGCACGTTTGCGTCTTTGCCATTCGAATAATGGAAACGTACGTTCATGTCTGTCCGGCACTTCACAGGCCAAGTCAGGAATAGTTAAACTGTCACATGGTCTGTGGCCGACTCTCTTGGCACGCAACACTAGGAAGAGGAACTGATTATATTGCCTTGGCTTTTATATGAGTTTTCCTCGTTCGAATTTTGTTGATGGTTAGGGTTTTATTTGCTTTATCCTTGGGGTGAAGATATCCTCGCATTTATGGGGGATGGAGGATATGGTGGGTTAAATATTTTTTTATTATGTAAGCAATTTTGCGTGCGAAAATTTGTGTTGACCAAAAGTAGAGACACCTCATTAAAATTCGAAATCTACCTCGATCTGAAATGAGATTTTGATAAAAATCTAGAAAGTGCAAGCCTATTTCATTTGGAGTCTGATTTAGTTGGCTGTATTTGATTTGAACCAGAGAATTTAAGAGACAAATCGGACACTAGGGATAATTCGAAGAGAAAGATGAAAGTGTGCCCAGTGGTCCCAGACTGTGAAGACTCTTTTCCACTTTTCCCTAAATACCAAAATTGGCAATTGATCCCCTCAATCTGCGACCACTGACTGTGCCCCGACATCAATATGAAGTGTGAGAGTTTTTCTTAGAGGACTGTTTTCCGAACTGGCAACACTTTATACAGAGACAACCAATTTTGCATTTGATAGCTGGTTTGTACACATTTCGGCTTACCATTAATAGACCTAAGTTGAAACATAAATAGTTGACGAAACGGGTCACAGAGGACCTATGTGATCCAGCTTCTCACAACCATTCGTTTGGACAAATGAAAGGGGCCTACAACTTTAAGTCCAGTTCGATTGACTGACCGTTAGACTCCTAGATATTTGTCAATCATGTCTTGGTGGATAAAAAATCTTTAGATGCAATTTGTGGCTTTCCAAAGATCAAACATGAAACCAGTATCGCTCAGCAGTTCAGCACTCTAACCACCGATGCACTGCGCTCCGAATGAGTAGACTTACGTTTGCAAATTTGCAATGAGTGAGTACAAGCTTTCGGTACACGGCACAGCTCGGAAAACAGTCGAACATTAGACTTCCAGAGAGCCACCTTTTATTTTTCATTGTTAAATATTAATCTTTCTAATAAAGGAGCGATGTAAATGCGATGCGGAAGAAGATTTTCTTCCAATTCCCAAAATAGGCACACCCGCAAATTACTAAATTTTTACAACTTCGTAAATTTTTGCTCTTGCAAAAGTTGTCTTTTAAATAATCCTCTAGAATTTGAGTTGTGAAAACCTACAATATTAAGATGAAAACACTTGGAAATAAATTCGAAGACTGAGAGAACTATTCTGGTTTTAGCTGGTAGAAAAACAAAAAATCAAGGGCATCGTCCTATAAAAATTCTTAATCATATTTTAAGCAGTATTGACGTCTTGCTAAAAACGTACACATACACATGATCTACAACTGAGTTTCTGAACTTTAACGATGCCCAAGAAATGACATATCTGACACGTTCTGTCGTCCTTTCGGAAAAAGCGATTCACTCCAGAGGTAGATGTCCTTTTTCTTTTTGTCTTTTTAAAGTGTTAACTAATTTTTATCAAAATCTAAATAAAACAATTTAAATGAACCGAAAGTTGCCATTAGAAAATTAGGTTAGGTTATTAGATTAATAGGTCCTTTGTGTTACCACATGAATTAGAGGAAGGGAAGACACGAACAAATAGTTGGTGCAACAGGTCGGTAAGTGACCCTAGGCGAGACAACTTGCGGTGTGAAATTTGTCACGAATTGCGTGTGTAAAAACTAAAAATTTTTTTTTCAAACTAGTGGAGGAGTGGGTTGTAGATAATGACTATGAGGAATTGTCCTCTCTTCTCACAACCATTCGTTTTGTGTTTTTGTATTGCTGGGAAGATTAAATAGGATCTACAATTTTATGCTGATTTCAAACGGCCGATGCGAAGCTCCTTCATGATGGTTATACTGTCGGATGATTGTCACACGCGAGAGCTGAAAATCCTCGAGATGGAATTCGTGTCTTTTTCGGGTATCGAAGCTTGGACCCCTCGCTTAGTAGCCCAACACACTAACCACTAGGCCACTGGCCAGAGGAAAATCTAGACCGTCCATACTAGTGGAAGCCTTGTAGCTGCGTGTAGGCTTGGTGGCGATTTTTCTTTGTTCTAATTCCGTTCTAATCTGGCAAATTAGTTCCATAACAATTCATCAAGAGGACTAGTCTTTTAAACTTTTACTGAATTTTACCAAAGTCAGCTAACAAATTTTTCTTGGAAACAGAACAGAAATGAGGCACCGAAACATATCCCTTTTATGAACTATCCCTTTTAAGAACAAGCCATATTTACTTGTAGAATTTAAAGCTCCTTTGTCACAATAGCCAACAGCCAACAAGGTTGGAAATACCTTGCCGCATGTGACAGCTATTTGTATATAAACATTTTTGTTTTCGTGTTTTTTTGTAAAATAAATCAATTTTGTTTTATAACGTTTTAAGGAAGCAGTTGGTTTCATTTTATCCGTTCAAAGTTTACAGATTGAATTTGTGCTTAAAGAAATACTAAATACCGGTAAATCATTCTTTTGAGTTCAAAGTCGAACACCTTCTTTTGACAAAAAAAGTTAAAATGAGAAATTTTAAACAAATTTATGATTAAAGACCTCAAAACTTAATTACACACAAAAGAGTAACATTGAATATCCCCCAACCCACTAACAGACATCAATCAGTTACTTGATTGTCCATTTCAATTTCTGTAACTTATGACATGCCCTCAAAATGCTGCTTCAATTCAACAAAAAATACTCCCACTTTCTCATCACAGAACTGAAAAGAAACACAACAACCTTCCCGACTCCGTTGCTTCCTATTAGATGATTACATTTAGGAACTGCAAGCTTCAATCCAACTTCTCTCCCACCATAATAAGTCCTGTTTTTGATCCGAACTGCCAAAGAGAATGACTGTTCATAAAGAATGAATTTAAAGCTTTTACTCTATAAAACCGGGAATTCCCCAGTGACCAAGACCCTTAAGACAGAACAAACACAAACGCCATAGGGTAGATGGTCGGCGATAAAACAAACATCAAAAACACATTATAACCGTCTGTGGAACCTGTCGAAAGCGATTGTTTCCATCGAAACATAATCATTTACAAATTGTGTTTCGAAAACTTATTTGAGAGCTGCTGGCTCCCTGGCGTAATAAAAACTTTTCCTATTAAAAGACTTTAACGAATAGTGAGCGTACCCGGGAAGTGATATTGCTGACCGAACTCAATCGAATTACCTTTTCACTGTTTACGGGGGCTTAATGGATGAAACCATTAAAAATGTAAGAACAGCGGAACGTAAACACGCACTGTGGAGAGAAATTGAAAACAAACTGTCTGATTGGTGATGGGGAAAATGTTTCTATGAAAAAAGGTCGCCACCATGTTTTTTTTTTTGTAAATGATTTATCATTTCCGACTGACAGTATTTTAATATTTCTGAAATAAAAAGTTATTGAATTTAGGTCTGTTCCTCTACTTTTGTAGTATGAATGGAAAAGACTGTCAAAATGACAGTGGTGGGAATAAATTCTCTCACAGAGAGAGACACTTACGAAAAAGTTAGGGAACGCTTTTGTAATTATATATGAAAGTGGCAGGTACTTGAAAAATTCAAAAAAGTGGTACGAAAAGACGTTATAATATCGAATAAACTCAAACCCCCCTATTAATAAACAAATGTATACAAGTTCGTTAGCTAGTACACATCAGAGAGCATACAAAAATTTGACGTAACTTCTGAATAACGAGTTGATAACTTTTACGCAGCGTTTATTATAAGGGTGAAAGAGTTTTGCGAACAAAATTAGTTGATTCATCTTCTTAGCGATGAAAGTGATTCGGAATTGATCGAACTTCTTCTTCATAAATCCCAGTATGTGGAAGATTTTGTACTGATTGAACTACAAACATTTGAGAAGAGTACGGTATTCAAAATTACGTAGAGGAGCTTGTCCTTTCTTACCTCTTACAGCAAGGAAGAATTTCGTCTCCACTTTCGAAAGCAAATCTAAGGACAGCATTCAGTTTTATTTTCCCGCTTGTTGATACCACTTTATTACACAAGAAATCAAAATGCACTCATTTATGTCAAATAGGACAACAAATTTCAAATCACCTGTCAATTGTAAGATGACAGCTTTTTCAATTTATTGAGTAAAAATTCGTAAGATTCTCAGTGGAGGGGTATAATATCTTGCTCTCACGATGCCACTCTCTTTTCGGAATTTTTGGGTTAAGGAACGACATTGAGTAAAAATTTCTAAAAAGTCGTAAGATTTTAAGTAAAGGAACAGACATTTTGTTTTGTAGGTACCTACTGTGAATTGTGATGTATTAGCTAAGGATGAGATTTCCTCAGTTAAAAATAAGATGTACCTTCCAGTTTTCATAAGAAACCTCACTCGATGGCGCGCAGGCGACCTTAAGATCATCCCAAGGTCTAAGCGATTTTCTGCAATGAAAGTTACAGCCTCTTTTCAGATACCTCTAAGACTCAAAAAAAACCGCATTCAAACACCATGATATTGCATAATGATGATTTAGCAACTATTCACTCCTTGAGTCCTATTTGAGTTTTGCAGTTTAACAACGAACTTTACATGCTGTACAGAGGAATCGGGTCCAATTAGTGAGAATCAGTCACCGAAAATGGCTTGGACATGTAGGGTAAATAAACGACCCGGATATCGTTCGGCAAGACCTCGACTTATAGTCAAAAAGGGGCAAAAAGCAAGATGGAGTTAGCTGGAAGTAAATAGCTACAGACCACGTTTTCTGGCACGGCATAGTTGAGACCCAGGTACAAACAGTCAATTGCATTATCACTAAGCTAGTGGTCTCCCATAATATGGACCGACATATGTCACAAAAACTTAAAGCTCCAACTCTTTGAAGCTCACATTCTTCTTCGCCTTTCCAAAATTGTATCAGAATCTAAAGTTTTGGAGCCCTGAGTGAGACTTGAGTCCGTGATAGACATGATGGGACTTTCCTTGTCAATCTAAGCTTTAAAATAGTCAACGGTAGCCGTTTCAGCTCCATCGGAGCTCAGAATATACTAGGATCTGTGCAGAGATCTTGTCCACCTCCTGCACCTTTTCTGCATTTGAACCATTAACTCAATAACATATGGAAAGTGATATCAATGAAGCTGGCAGACCAACCGTAAGATCAGGTACGTCACTGCATATTACAAGGCGTCAAAGTACCCTCAAAGGCAGCCTGGCTTTCACAACAATCTTAAATTCTCCACCCCATAAGATGTGTCTACCTAAAAGAATGTTATCTCAAAGTTAACTAAGATCACTCGCATCATATTCAAATCACAACCCTGACAAGTTTGAAAACCACTCCCGAGGACTCGATTACATTCAAAATCAAAGCCTAATTTGGCACATACACAAATAACAGTCTTTCAGATCAAAGTTTTTCTTCCATACTCTGGTTGTGGAACAACCAAAAGTCGCACACCTTGAACCCCGCTCTGGCAACACCAACCCACGTGTGCCAATAAAACTTTCTCTACTGATTTTTACTTTATGCATAATTTGCACCATAAATGGTGCATATGTCAATTGCATTTACCTCGCATGAGATAACGTTCACCTTCCTTCCGCTGCATGCAGAAGTAGAGATATCCCGAAAAGTTAATAGGACGTGATAAAACGCTTTCACTAGAACGACATAAATTAGAGAAAAAGGAAACGAAAAGAAACTTCCTAGTTCTATTTTTAACGACATTGGTGGAATGTTTAATTGATTTGAAAATCGATGGCACTTAAGACTTAATGGGAACAAACGAGATAAATCCTTTTTTCTCTCCTGTTTTTGTATTCCCATGACTGTGGCCGCCTACACATCTGCGGCGCCAATTTATTTATAATTTCTATGCAAATCACGATAGAGGATATTGCTTACTGGAGCTGCTTACAAATGTCGAACCTTAGACTTTCATTTGATCTTTGGACTTATGCATTGCAGATGCGGACCTTTGAAGAAACATATGGCTGCTAGAAAAGTTTCAAAGGAAATAAGTTTCAACCTTGTTATAACCGAATTTGAATAAATATGAAGGGGTTACATATTTCTGGTCAGGTACAAGAACATTCATCCGTTTTCCGTTAATATAATGGATTCCGCAGGGACCCTAGGTTGTTTGTCCAAGGAAATCTACCACAAAGTCATGTTTATTTACTTCCTAGTCCATTTCAACTACTTTTGAGTTGAAAGAAATTTGAAATCCTTCATACAAAGCGTTGACACATGGTCTAGAATCAACCCAACTCAAACTAATCACCCTAATTCGAAATGGCATTTATTTGACAAGATGATTCGATTTTTCGTGACTCATTCAATTTTTACGACGACGTTCTATTTTTTTTGCGTACAATCCAAAGATGGGTATATGGAGAAATGGAATCTCCGATTGGTGACATTTTTCGTTGTGACGACATCGTTAAATAAGATAGAGAAACTTTCTCATATACTAAAGACAATGAAAGCTATTTGCTGTCAAGTTTGCGCATATTCAGAAATAGAAATAACTGACTTAAAGATGAAAAGAGGATATTTAACATCGCTGGCACATGTGGAACTTTTTTTATGGTGGCAAATGATTTCTTCTTCCACGTAATGTCAGTGGCATTTGACAGTTCCACTTGGTACAAAATCATACACCAATCATTTTGTTTATGGCAACGGTGACCGTTTTTTAAATCACATAAAGGAGGAGATTTTTAAGTCAAAATACAGTCGAAAATGGTTTAAGAAAATTGTTATTATCATAGTTCACAGGTTCAACAAAAGAAATTGACTAGGTTTTTGAAAATCAATATATCAGGACTTCCATCCAACTCCAGCTTTATAAGAATTGAGAAAGTATCCACTTGCGCATTTCTAAACTTAGAAAGAAGGTTTTTTAGAATAAAAGAGATATACTTTTAGTAAAAAAATCAGAGAGAACATAGTCCTCTCAAAAAGACGGTGAATGGTCGCGTTTTGTTTGGCATATTGGTGTAGTTTTATGCCCAAGAACTTGTAGAGAGTTATCGTTTAAAAAATATTAATAAGGCTACTGTGCGTCCGTAAAGCTAATGGAGCCCCTCAAGGTTTCGTTACACACCGATTAGCAGTTTGAGCTGCACGATGATGAGTCCTTGAGTCAAGGCGTAGCTGTATAGTTATTCCATCTAGTAATGCCTTTAGATAAGGACTGAAAAATTAGCTCAAAATTATTTTTGAATAACCAAATTACAGGCAACACCTTTCCTATGGCAACGATTGTCAAAATCGAGTGCTTTAGCCGTAAAATATTTTGTTATATATTTCCGAAGCTAGAGGTAAAAAATCACAACGCTTTAAAATGTTGTCGAAAGTACTTTGGTTTTCTTTTCATATGCAGAAGGGCATGCTTTGACATCTTTTTCAGTGGATATGTAAACCATGGTGACATCGTTTACTCCTGCTGCCGTTTCGACACCATTTTCTTTTTCATTTTTCTGTTTTCAAGTGTATATATTATATTTTAAATATTTTAGTATACTATACATATGTCCAAAACAATAAACATTCCATTTGAGATATTTTTTATTGAACATCTATCTCAGCAAGGCGAGAGTCACTTGTTCTAAATCATCCTGAATATATGCAACATTATGTGATCATGGAAGATAAACCCAAGTAAATTTTGTGTTTTTCTCGAAACTTGTTGTGTAAGTCAGATTATAGCACGATTACCCTCTAAACAAATCATATTACACAGCAGCTGTGCCATTAGCACTGGAACACTACAAAGGTATACACTTCCCATAGTCCTAAAACCTGAGTTGCTTTGAAACTAATTCTACCTATGATAAATCATACAATTTTCAAATAAAGTGTAGTTGTTGCTTTTTCGTATTTAAGACTCTACTTTCCGTGATTTACTGAGAAAAACAAACGGAAAAATACATAAACGGTACTCGCTCTTTTTGATTCAAAAATGAGTTGGTCCCTTGCCATAGTTTCCTTTCTCAGGAACTTTTACGTTGTTTTCTTTATATTCAGTGCAATGTCTCCTTCTTATGATATTTTATATTCGCTTTCACGATTAGTCGATGAAGTACGGACTTCCATCAATAGCTCGTAAAACAAGTTACATTACAGTCTGTGACACTAACCACCCGTACTAGAGGTTATTTAAATAAAATTACCTTTCCCCATTCCACAGTGGAATTCGTAAATGGAAAGCAGCTTTACCTGTCGCCAACTACCAAAACAATGTTACTATGAACATCAACATCAAGCCAAACGAAGGTTTTTGCGTTTCAAATGGGGTTAGAGATAGGACTTCCTGCATACTCACGAAACTCTTTTTTATTCCAGATCTTCAACTGCACAAATGTGTGTTCCCATTCTCCAGTTCCAACTTCATTACGTGAGAAGGAGAAACATTTCAAAATTACCAATTGTTACCACATAAATCCTATAAGCGTGTTGTAGATCCGTTCATGCGGGGGCATAAACAAACAGATAGAATTGCGTGACCTACTTTCTTGAGCTCCCCTTCCATCGTTCAACAAATCTACCAACGCACAAAACACATTCCAAAAAAAAACGACGAGCTGTTGGGTTATTTTTAGATCTACTTCTAAATAAACTTCAAGGCGAGGCACGTAATGCATTTTGAGTGATAGTAAGGTTCCTCCTCGCGGTGCTTGTTTAGTGACGATCTCACAATCCCGCTCAACCTAACCCAGCCTACGGTTCCTCCTCAAATTGAATGAATTTAAAGTTTATTTGACAAAATGTTGTAATTTATTAAAATAATGCGTTTCCTACACTTTTCCTTTTTCTCTCATCGAAAAAAGAAAGTGAAAAGCAGGAAATCATAGTAAAGCCTACAGTTTTTTTTACTGCCATTTATTTTAATTCATTCAATTCATTAGACCTTGTCTTCCTTGGAGAGGAATTGAATAAATCTCCTGTTTAGGATTTAATGGAGCTGAAGAGAAATCTTAGAAGAACGATGAGAATTGAAGACAGGAAACACTACAAGGCCAGAGATTCACTTTCAAGGGAGGAATTGAACTGTAAAATAAATCCAAATAGCTTTTGCTTTGAAAGCCCATGAACTACGAGTAGATCCTATATTATATTCAGTGCGTAATGGTTTCTGAAGTAAGTCCTTAGGCGTCAGTAATAGTAAATATATATCTTTTCATACACAATTTGCATACATTTGCTGTGTAGAGATGGACTCTGGCTGAAAATCAGTATTGGACGGCTATCGACTTTCTACTGACTTATGTTGGAAATGTCGATTCATCTGGTTCTAACAGTATTTGAAGCAAATTACTATAGAAGCACAAATTTTAATTGGGTTAACCCAAACCCCATGGTAGGTAATTTAAGTCCATACAAACTAATGGTTCGACCAGGCACGAGTCTTCGAAAACATAAAAGCTTTTGGCAGCGGTCCAAAAAAGTGATTTCCTAGTAAACCACATTGTACGCGAAAAACTTTTCAGTTTAACGCTGCCCTTATCAGATTTTCTACAGAATAGAAAAGCTTACTTGTTATGCATTGCAATTTCGTTGTCAGCTGTGAAAACTGAGTACCTACATTCTTTGGTGCAGAAAAACATCATCGAGTGAACCTTCTACCGAAGTTCTGAAATTGCTTGGTACTCGCATTATGTGACAAGACTTACTTTAGAGAAATAAACTTCTTGCTTATGGTTTTGGCCACGTTTCCAGCGACCACAGCTAGTGTTGAAAGAACATTTTCTACTATTAAAAAGATTAAAACAGTCTCCCGGAAAGCAAGATTAATCTCACTTGCTATGACATCTGTCATGATTGATCTCTAGGTGTCTAAATAAAATAATTTAAGTATGTTCGTTTAAGTACATACGATTTAAAAACTAGTAAAAGTTGGAAGATATATAGTTTTTTGTTTAAATAATTCCTCGTGAGATTTGGAAGCAAGCCCCCCCGGAAACAAAATCCTGGCTACCGCACTGGGTTCGACCATTAATGCTCCACTCAAAAGCGCAACACTGCATGTACTCGTACACAAGAATAGTATTTGCAATTCACTCGGGCGATGTTACTTACTACAAGTGGTATGTGAATTAATTAAGAAAGGGTTTCCATTCAATTTTCCACCTCGATTGATGTACTTTTGAATCAAGCTGAAGTACGGCACGGAATGTGCGCTAGGCATTTTCGCCGAATGGAGTACTTTACGTGCGTGTTTCAGGTACGTGGAAGAGAAACAGAAATTCCTAGTAAAAGTACACCCCTTCGAATTGAAACACAGTTAAAATTGAATTTACTACATCCCAAAGAGGATTTAATTAGCTTGGTGTGTGTTGCCTTTGAGAGAACTCTGGTAAACTAAATTGTGGATGTTTTTCAGTGCGCATTTAGAATTGTAGGTACTTGGACTTTTATTGAGCTATACTGAAGATAAATGATCATTTCTAAAGTCGAAACTAGTTTGGCTCAAATATAAAAAAGCCAGAGAAGGTTGAATGACTTGTTATAAGGCTCTTTAAAGAAATGCAAAACAAATTTATCCAAAGTGGGGTATCTTACGCAAATAGTGAAAAAAAATATTTGCTGTGGGTGTGATTAGCATTGTGAGTGATTCTATAAAATGAATTCTGATTCAGTAGAATAAACCTTTTTAAACAAGGAAGATCCGTAGGCAAAAATGTTGGCCTAAAATAGAATTATAGCCCTGAATGTGCAATGAATTAAAGTTCAGTTAATTATTGTTAAATCTCATAATTTCCAACAGTTTTTTTTTATAGATAAAAATACATTATTTCATCCTGCGAAATTATACCCTCCATTTAGTTCATATTTCACAAATTTCTCAGCACAATGTTGCTCCAGAGGAAGGTATATTCACTTTGCCAATACATTTGTAACGCCAAGAAGGAGTCACCGGAGACCTCATAAAGTATATATATTCTGAATCAGGATCACATTCTGAATCGATTTAGCCATGTCCGTCTGTCTGTCTGTCTGTCCGTTGAAAGCACGATAGCGCCCAAAGTAATTGACGTAGGTAAATGTAATTCGGTGAAAGGACTTCCTTTTTATCGGCGTCAGGTTGGTATTGAAAATGGGCTATGTCGGTCAAGTAGTTCTGGTACCTCCCTCACAAAGCCAATTTTGCATGACTTGTATGCAGTGGAGGGTATCAAAGCATCGGCCAGGCCGATGATAACACTTTTACTTGTTTTTAATTTACTCCGTTTTTTGAGTTATTTGTTTCGAAAAATATGTCCATGTCAATGTTTGGATCGCTGTAAGCTTTCTTATAATAAAATGGTAGATTTCTGATTTGTTTAAACACACCGAACCATATCTCGATATGCTCCCGTCACTGCCTACTTTTAACAGCTTAAAATGTTTTTATATACAGTTGAACAACGCAGACCTTACTAGGAGGCTATATAGAAACAACGTGAACGACTGGGTCGCATGAAACTTTCCCTATCATTGCAAATAACCCCAGTTTTTATCGCCAAACTTAAAATAATATCCGCCGTCTTCAATAAAATCCCCCAAAACAAAATTAAATCCCCGGAAATTCGGCTTTATAGGATATTCCGTATAAAGCCTTTGGACGTGAACTAAAAGCAGTTGAAGCGAATTTATTTTGTACTCTCATGTATTGCACCCAATTCACTAGAATCTGCAGTTTATCTCATTACATTGTGCTGCTAAATATGTAATTAAATAAATTGGTGCAATTGTTACGACCCTTTCAAAAACCAAAATCAACTTTAAGCTTTGAATAGTAAACTTCCCCAACCGAAACAATATTTATTTCCCGTAATTTTTGTGTGCTTAGCAAAAAAATCCTAATTTGTAAACAAATACCCACTTTTCTTGTACCGTTCAGTAGTGCATAAAAGTGAATCATCTGCAGAACACAAACTAAAATGTTCGTACCACTTTCAGCACCCTACACTTACGTAGTATCTACCTTCAAAATACTGGAGGTGTCCATGTCAGCAGCAAAAATTTCCACCGCAGAAACATGTTTACATGAGAGTATCATGTCGAGCGCTCGTGTACACGTTTTATGATGGTTTGTCATACCTTCCTGCCAACCCTTGTAGTAAAAAGGGAAACTCCCAAGTCTGTTCTCTATTCATAACGTTATTTATTGGTTGGCTTCTGAATCGCGTTTGAAGTATTATTTTGGTAGTTTTTTTTTTTTCATTATAATAGAAAGGGAAGCCCCCATTTTTTGTTTTATTTGTCCAATGCTAGTACCACGGGAAATTACTCACGTGGGTGTTGCAATACAACAGCTGGTGGAAATATGTCTGAGTTCACGAGGAAGGAAGGCATTGCCACGGCAAGCCATCGAACAATTAATCATACTCGGGTCAGCGTACTCATTAGGTGGACATTACAAACTTGATTGTGGCTGAGCAGAAGAAACTTAATTTAAATATATGTATAGCCAACCATCACACCGGGGGTACATCAGTAAATCTCAATTCAACAAACCGCATTAAATTCCAAATCTATCTTAATTTGTACCCAAAATGACTGCGAGCTGCCTTTGTCGTCTGCTCTGTGGACCATTAAGCATCAAGGATGAACAAAACACGCAAATAAACTCAGTCAGTATGAAAAATTGATCCAGTTCTTGATTCTGACCTACTTTCGACTACAACTAGATGTAGACTCTTGTGTCATTAGCCGGCGCCAGATTGTTGACCGAATACACTCTCGCAAGGACTGACGTTTTTGTTTATTTAGCTCAAACATGGAATCTGAAAGGATTTTGCAGAGTCACGTGCTGTAGTTTTAAAGGGGGTGGACGACATATTTTTTACACTCAATATTAAAGTCAAAATTAAAGCATAAAGATGGCGGTTTTTTTAAGCTGCCATCTTATAATGAGTTCGCACGAAAAACAGTCCTAAATGGAAGGCGTTAAAGTTGCAATTATATAAAGGACGTTATCAACATTAATTTAATCGTTTTTAGCTCTTGCGACGGCCTGTTGAATTCAACAAACTATATTTATAGTCGTTATGCACGCATGTAACTCATGTGTACATGTAAACGACTACAGATGTAGACTTTGAAATGGCTACCCTTAAATAACAAGTGAGTTATATTACACTTTAGTAAGTGCTTTTAAAAATTTTATGGTTGGGCAATAAAATCCAAAGAAATCGCAGCAGTTTTTCTAAAATGAAATTGTCTTTGAGTTAGGAGGGCGGCGCAAATTATTTACCGAAAGGGATTTTCTCAGGGTTTCATAAGAAATTAAAAGCAGGTAAAATGCAGTCCACAAGGCAAAACTGGCTAGGAACAAAATCAGTTCTAACCGTCAATGTAAGTCTTTTCAGTCAAACTACACGGACATTTATTTTAGGCCACCAGCTATTTTTTGAGCATTGCCCGTAATACGATTATCCTTGTTAAAAACTATGTATAATATTTCGCAAAATCATCAACTCCATTCATCTCCCTAAGTCGTACTTCGCCTGCTAACAATACAACCACCTTATACCGATAATCCCCACGTCGCTCTGAGCGCTTAATTGTTTAATAAAAAAACAATTTCCGCCCTCTAACTAATTTATACCACCCAACCTGTTGGATTATTGTTCCCTTCATAATATCAGACTCCATGCTACAATTAAAAAAAAAACGGATATTTGGTTTTCCGTACCGGTAAAATCGGAATATCCTTCCTGTAGCACAGTGTTCAATGTCCATGTCCGGATTTAATGGAAAAGTTGAAACCGTGTCGCACCGTTGCACATTTCAAACAGACATCCCCCACCGCAAGCAAATTCGTCCATTTCGTCATCGATTATCGAAAGTCCTTGCAGTGGCAGTAGCTATATTAGCAACTTCGCCAGACAACTCAAGTAAATAATTAGGAAAAGTTGACCGAGCACACCACTCCGAAGCACAAAGATTAATTAATAAACTTTGCAAACAAAACCGCACTTACCCCAATGAGCAGAGTGAGAGTCAAATTGTGTCCCTGAACACCAATCAGGTGACAAACTCTCGTTGGAACTCTATTAGGCTAGACCTTCGGGTCGTTTAAGTGGATGTTAATTTTCTGTATGAAAGGTATACTCTTGAAGCGATGCCGTAATATTTTCTTCGGTGTTGATTATGAAATTCTGTATACAATGAATTTAAAGGGTCACCCCTTAGAGAGAGGATTAGCATATATTGATACTAAAACGGTGGAATGCAGTGGTGGCGCTTTAATCAATTCGAAACCCCATTTCAACATCGTCTTTGATGTGTATACGGGATATATTGAGTACTACAGCCTCTAGGCCTACAACATTCACGTTGCAACCCTTACCCTTACCCTCACCCTCACCATACGGTTACACTCAATATAACCCACATCGTTTCCAATCAGGTTGCGTATTTTCGCAGTAAAACCAATTAGGCTGATCTGCAGGATGAAATTAAGCATTCCATGCGTGACATCGAAATTCACCCGCACAGAGGCAAAGAGCGTGCCATTGGATACAAGGTTCGATTGAGTCAAGCTGTCGATGCCGCAAAAGTCAATAAAGACCCGCAGTTCGTTTGTGCTCAGGTTTTCTTTTTTTGGGAATCAAATGACCTTTTGCCAGTGGGCCGGCTGCTCATCCGTGTAGAATTAAGTGGCTTAGTGAGCTCGAAGGGGACTACAATTCACATAGCTGGCCGAGCACAGCTTGTTGCGTGGAGCTGAGTTGAATCGATTGAGTGCACCAAATTGGACTGGCTCTAGTCAAATGGCCAGCACACTCAAAAATAAAGTTATACACGTTAAAATGTGGTCACATTATCATTTTGGGAGAGCTCTTGTAGACATTTCCTTGATTTCACTTTCAGTAAATAAGACCCTTGTCATTATAGACAAGATGTAACCAGCATTTCATCAGATGGTAAACATTTGTGGGTCTGTTTCGAAAGGGAGCAGCACTACCCAAATGGGTGTATTAAAGTTTTTGAGATGCTTGCCGGGGTAAATAATCCTAAGACGTATACATGGAAACTCAATAGATTTCGGAGAGGCAAATATTCCCACAAATTTCACATGAATTTGATCAGCAATTTTATTTAAATACAAAATACAATCAGACAATTGCGCTATTAATCACACCAGACATAATGACATTTAGCATCACCGGTCTAAGTGTCAAGGTTTGAAAATGACTGATACGGAGTGGAAATGCCAAAATAGAATGCTTTCGGTCTCTGATGAATGGAAAATAATATATTTTTATGAGGTGTGTTCAATAAAAAAAACAGAAAAACAAAAGTTAGAACAGCAAAAGTTAGTAAATATCGTCAGATGCCGTCAGAAAAAAAGAGCACGCAAAAGCAGAGCCTTGTGTGAGAAACCAAATTAGGTTTTTTTTGGCTAACTAACGACTCAACTTACTTACACAGCGAATGACCACTTATCTAGTTTTGATATCTTGGATGGTGTGCAAGGGATGAAAAAATTTCAATGCACCCCATCAAATTTGGATAATTGATCTAGATAAAGCTAAATCTATGTACTTGCTTTAGCCCTACAACGAAGGCCTTGTTGTCCCTATAACACTTACCTATTTTTATTTATTTAATTGGAACGTTATTTACCTTATAACACTTTTATTTAAATTCACACAGCTTGGCCATGGATGACACATTTATTTTGACAGATTGTAATGCAAGTAATTGGTTTTAATGTATTTTTATCTGGCTGCAATACCACGCATCCAGAGCATGCTTTATTTTAAGTGGGTTTTTCATCCCCTGTCGTACTATACGACGTGCAATTAAAGCAGTCGTTTATTAAGTTTGACATCATTTACAGAAAACAGCACGAACGTCAACCTTTGCATGTCCATATAAATATATCCAAAGTTTATTCAATTGCTCGTTTTTAAACGCCTGACTTTCGTTGCATTTTATCATTCGATTTAAGCTTTACAAAAATTCGATTAAAAATAAAATGTACCTGATTTTTTTCTCTGCGAGGGCTCACGTTTTATATTGAATTAACTCGCCAATTGTTTTGAGTGGACATTGGGATAAATAATGATTTAATAATATTTAATATTTTTTTTTAAATAATCTAATTAAAAAAAAGACTGCTTGCAAAAGTCGACACCGCCCTACCCGTCTACGCGTGGTTATGAGATGTATCACTAACCGGCTCGGAATATCAAGGAATTTCAAAATTAACACCCAGAAAATTGAAAGTGTTTTTTTAGTATTACAATGCCAACAATAGGCAATCGTTCCAGTATTAAATTCAAACACTTTTTACTGGAAAAATTAAAATATGCGAATATATTCCAAATATGGCGGGAAAAATCTGTTGATTTAGTTTTTTCTTTAAATTTCTTTTAAAGAGGTAATACCGTTGAAACTTGGCCAGGATGCATTTATTTAAAAATATTGCTACATACAGAAGCCTGTATATACACTGACCAGAAGGCCCAAAGTAAAAATTTTCTGCTTTCTACCGAAGGGAAATACATCAGTGTCTTCCACGCGAGCATCAAAAACCGGCATCGAAAATATTTATTTCGTCCTTATCAAATTTGCATGACTTCCTGCTGTCCTTGAATAGTAGCCTGTAGCTTCCAGGCTTGGATAGTGATTCTTCCGACTCCCTCCAGTAATAAGTAAAATGTTGAGATAAAGTAATGAGTCTGTGCCATTGAGTACATTTACTTTTACCAGTAACTCGATGTGAAGGTTTATATTCGAACCGTCGAAGCGGAAATTACTTTACAAAGTTCTTAAATGAATTCCACCTTGTTCTTGGATGATGGTGCACGGGTTAAGTAACACGGCAGCGGCACAGTTCTTGCGTTTACTGTATCTAAATAGATTGCGATTTCCCCCATAGTTTGTTGTGTAAAAAATATGTTTTTTTTTTTGAAAATGAGTTATACAAATGCGGATATTAAGTATCAGAAAAAAAAGTTTAAGTAAATAAAGTTGACCCCCCACTTGACAAGCGCTCACTTTTAAAAACTCCCTAAGACAAGCAAACTTTGGAGCATACTACTGATGAATACTTCCAAGAAGCCTACCCTACCGTTACCACAATTTGAGTGCAGACCTAGAACCTCTCTGAAATTATCTCGAAATAGATATATTTCAGAAAGCGAGCAACAAGAACATACAAATTTAATTTCAACTGCAAAGATACTCCAATGAATAAGATATACCTACGTGCGATGAGAATATCCTGTTGTATTACATTGAAGTTCAAGCACAAAATGGTATAACAAGATTTTCGCGAGGAATCAATAAAATTAACAGCAACCACGTACTTCATTTACTAATTGCAGACTCACGCAATCAATTTTTTCCCCTCCTACATTTATAGTTATCCCTCTGGGTGGTAGCTGAATAAAGTTTCGTTCATATTACATACATCAGTGGTGGTTAATGTGCTCTGAATAATAATACTCTAGGAAGGATTAACACGAAAATTACATTAGAACTTTTCTTTTAATGAAATTGCTTGAAAACTCTTACATCCTGTTGGAATCGTTTGAGAGGATTTCAGAGAAATCACCTTCTTCAGTGTTGACCGCCAAAGGTAGTTTAGTTAAACGTTCTTTTGGAACATGAGAGGATTTTTCTTTAATTTCCAGAAATTTAGTTGGATGGGGGCGTACATGTTGGTAACCTTTTTTTACTTATCTAATGTTCTAAAAGTTGGCAAAAATTTTATAATTGCATTTGCGCCATTACAGTCTCTTGAAAATATTTTTTTTATTGTTAAAAAAAGGAAGGAAAAGGAACTTTTACAAACGGTACGGTAGACTAGGTTTGAGTGAGTTGAGCATGTGTACACTGGGTCACAGCGCATATGAATTTAAATAGGTGCAACCACTTCAAGTACATTTGTCATATTGCGGTAGGGTTCAGGTACAGGGACGTGGGAACCTTTTTTAAAGTTCAAAGTTAACTTAGAGGAATGGCTATTTTTGAATCAAAAATTTCTTATAAATTCAAAAATAATAAAGAGGTGTTATTTTGGTATTCAAAAAAAAATTCAAGTTTTTTAGATAAATGATCGGATGTTTATTTCTTTATAAAGACGAAGGTATGCCGTTCCGTTAATAATGAAAAACAACATCAGCCAAATGGCCACCACGTGCACGCATACAGGACCATATCCTTTTATGAAATTTTCCATAACCAAATCGCAAAGTGGCTGCCCTATGTCCTCGACAACCTCACGAATTTTATCTTTGAGGTCTTGCATCGACGCTGCGCTGTTGGCGTAGACATTATCTTTCACGTGGCCCCAAAGGAAGAAGTCACAAGGTGTTAAATCACAAGATCTCGGTGGTCAATTGTGATCACCTCTTCGAGAGATAATACGGTCCGGAAACTTTTCCCGTAAAAGGTCAATGGTTTCGTTGCTTGTGTGGCACGTAGCGCCGTCTTGTTGAAAGTAAACGTTAACCAGATCAATACCATCCAACTTCGACCATAAAAATGGTTTGTGGAATTCCTAATTCCAAAGAACGACAATGAATGGACAAACCTAGGTTCAAAACTGAGTTTTATAAAATATAGACCAAATAATGAAAGGTAAAGCTTTATAGAAGTAATAACAAATTCTTTTAATGAAAAAAATGTATTTCACTTATATTCAAAAAATTATATTTTTACCAAAGTAAAACCCCTCAAAAATGAATACTATTGAGGATATGAAATGCCATAAATCGACAGATGTAACAAAATACACCACCATCCAGAGTAACCCAAAAAAAGACCTTGTTAGACCGGTGTTGTAACGTTGGCAATGGAGTTATTTCAGGAAAGTAGAACAGGATTATTGGGGTTCCATTCAAACTCATTTTGGTCCACATAAGCTACTGATTTACCTTGCTTTTGTTCTTGAATCAATTTCAGGAAATGCAAGCCACAAAATCACTACCTTTACTACTCCTAATATCTGATAACTCCACATGATTAACTTCCAAATGTCCGAAACATGTGAATTACTGGGCTTTCAACTAGAATCTGCCTTACATCATTCTCTTACGACAATTTTATTATATCCTTAATTTTAATGGATGGTTATATGATAGTTCTACATGTCTCTAATTTAATTGTTATCGTTTGTCCTGTTTATTCATTTTGTTAAGATAGCATATATTCCGATCCAATAAGACCTTCCTTGAAGGGTGTTTAAAGTTTATGACAAGTAACGAAACGAACATGGAACGATTCTTTTTTGAAATGGAACTAAATAGTTCCTGTTTCCATGTGCGCGGAACTATGTTATTCTATTAAGCAACATCATTTTTGCCTTAAAGGAAAGGGAATAGAAAGGATTGAACGAGAGAACTCTAAAGGTTGCCCTATCACTCCATTCTGTGTGTCTCCTCTGCCCCATTATCCTCGAAGAGTCTGAGCTCTTATTATTTTCCATTCGCATATTTGTTCTACAATTTATCATCGTGGTTTGGGTATTTTAAACTTTCAAAAGATTACTTTTGTGCAATGCAATTGTATAAAAACGTATTCTCCTTAGCTTTCAGTTTTTATTGGTAAGATCCTCTTATTGCGAAAAGTTCTTTCATTTGTCAAAGCTCCGCTTACTGGTTTTTGTTTCCAAATATCTTTTTAATACAATTAAGGTATATATTGCAAAACTCTCTGTCGTTTTCTGACGAAGAGATGTTCTCCTAAGAGGATTAAGTCTACTGTGCCCTACTCTGCGGATGCAATTATTTCTGTTTTAAGATTTAACTTCTTCCAGCTAAATAGACGATTTCAGACAAAGTTTGCATTTTTTTAAATAATAGCCCCCACACCATTCTTCTTCGAAGAGATGTCCAAAAGAGAATATACCAACCCATCACATTATAGCCACAAAAAACACAAGTCAGATGTGACAAATTAAATATCTTGTGTAAGGACATGCCTCATATATGCATTCGGCTATAGCATATTGGTTTACTTCTACAGATTAATCAAGCTGTGAAATTGATAGCCCAGTTCATATGAAATGGGTATGCAATGGAATTTCCTGTTGGACATCAACAACTGCAAACATGACAAATTTGCAGTTATCGGTTACGAAATGTTAATGTCAAAATATTTACTGTCAACAACGACAATAAGGCAGGAGATACTGGAGTCGAGTCGACGGTTTTTATCAAGATGCTGTGGTGATACTGCAGAGCGTGTTAACTTCGAATGTAGGTCAACACGGACGAAGGGTGATGGGTGAGCATGTTTAGGTTTTGATTGAATAGGGGCAGAAATGAATCAATAACTGGAGACAGCAACGGGGTATCGAAAAAAAAGTTAGATTAATAAACAAAAACTGTCATAAAACAAATTAAAAATGCTTCGAAATATACGCAAAAATTGCTCCAAAAGACTTCCTGAATAAGACACCGAAAATCGTCCAAAAAAACTGAAAAATTTGGAAAAAAAACACACATAAAGCATCGAAAAATGCTCCGAAACATGCTCTAAAATATAGCACAACAGAAGGACCAAAAATTAACACGAAAGCTACAAAAACGCTGAGAAATATCCCCAAAACAAACCTCTAAAAACTGAAAGAAAAAAATGCAACGACCTCAAAGTGTCTGAAAATACACCAAACAATTAGTGAAAAACTACTCCAAATTGGTGGAAGGAATCTTTCAAGGGAATGCTAAAATTACACGCCAATAAATATTCCGAAAGTGCTTCGGGGCAAAGCGAAAAATCCTCAAAAAGTTACATGTGAAAATTTCTAAAAAATACGGACGCGAAATCAGTGATCCCAGATTGAGGGGAAAGCACCAATTTTGGGGAGACAGTCTTATAAAAAAAGTGTCAAAAATCAAAAATCGCTGTGCAGATTATATTTTTTTAAAAAAAATATTTCCATAACAAACAAATTTCAAAGTCTCCACAGAATGAAATATTCATCGAACGTCTACGTACATGTACAGAAATTGATTTTTAGCACTTAAAAAGTCGTGAGTTTTTGTTATTGAATTTATGATTTTTTCCCTATTTTTTTATATGAAAATAAATACAAATTTCCATTGGAGGGATACAAGGGGAACTTTCTTGGAATTTAGGGGAACATTAGTGCTTGTGCTGATAAAAAAAAGGGCGAAAACAGTCTTTAAAGTCTAAGAACACTAGGCGGAATATGTAAGAAAAATACCCCTGAAAACACATAAAAAAAGTTTCGAAAAACATTCCAAAAGACTCATCGAAAACGCCCAAAACCGCTGCAAAAAAAAACCCACAAAAGGGACCTTAAAAAAAATTCCGAAAGCAATCAGAAAAATTCCCGAGAAAAAACCTCAAAAAATTCCAATATACGCATAAAAATACAGCAACATATTTTATAAAACGACCAAAGTAATCTCACCTAAAAACGTTTAAAAAAACAGTCAGGCCATTGAAAAATGCCTGAAAAAGCTTTTAAGTAATTGACGAACCAGAAAAACGAACAAAGAACCACAACTGATTTCCTTTTGCCACTCAGCAATAACTGAAATAAGGAAAAGTTATTTATGCAAAGAAACCCGAAAAGAAAACCTAAAAAGTCTGACTTTGTGACACCTTTGACACCATCTCTAAAACCATTCGTGGTCCCCTATCCATTTTATCAATTCATTACACTGCAACCAAGGTCAACACCTCTATTTTATTTTTACCTCGACAACAGTGACAAACTGATGACAGTTTGGAAAATTTAATATGTGAGCATGTAAATAAAATGAAAATCCTTTGAAAATCCTTGCTTCAAGAGTCACAGTGATAACAAATATAAAAACGAGATGAAATCACCATCTTTGAGGGTTTTGTTTTTAGGATTCAGGCAGGAGTTTAACCTTTTTAAATTTATTTGGGACAGTCGACAAAATTTCGTTTAACCCTTGTTATGTGTCTCTGTAATAGGGTTTTTTTTTGTGTTTATAAGATCACATGGGTTACTTTGTTCCCAGCTAATGTGGTCTAGTCTTCTACTTTGTGGTTGTCTTTTACATAAATATTGAAAGCTTTCAAACAAATTCAATCCCTCCACAAAGTGGTCGAAAGGAAAAAAGAATAGCGTTGAAAATAGATGTTATATCTTTTACGATACTATCTTAGGTTCAGTTAAATCTAGATATGTTATGTATAGTGTACAAGACCTACTTTATTTCTTCAACAGAAGATAAAGGATTGACGAAGGTTATTTGATGATTTGAACTAAATCTTAAGACATTTTGAATTTGAATAAAAAATGTTGCTACTTGGCATATTTTGTTGAAGGGACGGACGATTTGATGGGGTTTTTGGCCTTAGGAGACTGTGACGCCCTTGAATGAAGATGTATTATCGTCTGTGACGAAGGTGACAGTGTTCTAGCTGTTGTATATCAACCGCGATCCTAATAACCATTTTTAGTGCAAAAATATATAAGTAGTATGATGTATGAAGGTTAAAAATATTTTTTGTGAGGTCCAAAGAATTTAGGCTAAGATAGAGAGAACTTGAGACAGTATGCATAGCCCCTTGTTGGGCATAAACGGTCTTCTTGGAAAGCTTATTTTAACGAATTTATTTACAAGTTCCTAATCCCTCTGCTCAATAAATAGATAAACAACTCTTTACGATCAATATCCCCTAAGTATTTGTATCAGCTATGCAGGTTGGAACTTTGTTATCACATTCGCAACTCTGATAAGGACGATGTTGCCTTCGATTTCGATTAGATATCAACCACTTGACAACACAAATACATGCAAAGTCATTGGATAGGTGATTTATTGTTTTATGCCATGGCAATCGAAAATAAACTTTTGGCCTGGAAACATGAACTCGCCCACTTTATAGCTCAGTAGGCTGAATTTATGACCAAGATAAAATGAAATGTGTTGTAGATATTCCCCTTAAAGCTGGGTACTGACCTTTTTTTAATATTTCTGAGAACTTCAGTTTTATTTTCTACGGACATCCTTGATTTTCAGATTTTATAGGACTAATGAACTATTTGTCATTTTGAAAAACTCAGCTCATGATAAATTGTAATATTCTTGGTATGGATTTAAAAGTCATGCATTTTTTATTTTTCAGGAACGACATCAAAGGAAGGGATAGTCCGTCGTTTTAATTTCAGCAACCCTTCGAGTCGAGCGAAGAATCCACGCAAATTTAAATCAAACTAAGAAATAGTATGGGTAATGGCTGAAACCAAGAAGACGTTGACTTTCATGCAATTGCGAAAATAAAATTCCGCTACTTATGCTTATCTGCAACTTGGAGCTGTCCAAAGTCCCTTTATTGATTTCCTTCTAGAATTGTTAACATTTCTCTTAAAATTTCAAAAGATAGTTGACAATGCAGTTCAATTGACTGCAAGCGATTGCAATTGTATACTCGTACGTGCCATGTGGTGGTAGGAGAAGAAATATTCTTTGTTGGCTGTCACATAAATTCATGTGATATCAGGAAACGTACTCGTATTAGACAGGCACGTTTGCAATTGTGTAATGTTGTGTGCATTGATTTGCTCTACATGTGGATTTGGTGGATGAAGTTTATGAATTTTATTGGGTATTGGCATTCATTCAATCAATCAAGAGAAAATTGGATTTCGCCAACGGACAGTGGGGAAAAAAATGGAAATGCATTTATTTTTTTATAAAGTTCATGAAAATTCTTTCCTATTCCTATTTTTGTGTTGGCTAAAATTTTAGAAAGTTGTTGACTCATTTCTCAATATGTTCAAGCAAATGCTGATTTGCAATCAACTGTTGGATAAACAATTGCAAACTGGGAATGGGAAATCATTTTTTTTTTAAAGGACATTGCTTTGTATTCGTCAAGTATTCGTCTTAGACAACGCCATTCCCTCCATTTTTGTCGGGTTTTAAAAAAATATTTTAACCAAAACGGACTGCAAACTTGTCGGTGCTCAAATTGGAATACTTTTTTAAAAACTAGGTATATTGACAAAGTCCACACGTATCAAAACCGAATTCTTTATAAACAACTGAAGAAACTACCAACTGATCTGCAAGCTATTTAAATTCCCCAGAAGCCCGGTAAATCGATTCCTGTTAAAATCTGAATAAAATCAGACAGATATGTCACCCGCCACCTATGAAATTCCATTTCATTCGAAACTCAACCCTTCTCAGAAGAGGTCTTCATGTATGCAGTATGCACAATAAATGGAAAATGATCCGCCTGGGATTTGTTGACGGAGCCCTTGGGGGTTGGTATTACTTCGACATTGATACTTCAATACTCCTTTGGTATACATAAATTGACATCTACTAGCGAAGAGCTCATTAACTCTGGCGCATTCAGTATTCCAAAAAAAAAAAGCATATCCTTATTGCCTTCAAGAGAAACGGCACATCATAGTCCGGTATGGCTTTCTACCCACAATTTCTATTTAAAATGACCACCGCATTCAGGTAGTCCTCCTAAAAATGGAACGCACTGTTAGAACTTCCTATTTACGATCCTATTTGGCAAACATTTAACGTCGACATTAAAGCTAACAACCTGCGCTGGAAAGGATAATGGAAACCCGAACTTTTTCCACCAGATTCAGAGTCCATTGTCCATTGCTCGCATCTGTTAAATTGCCAGTTAATAATGGGATTTTATCATTTCATCGGCTTTCGACGTATATGTAATAAAGTCCGATTTTCCAATCGATTAGTGGATAGGGTTATTTGCTTTGGATTCGGTATATTACATCGGAAGAGGACTATCTTTTTTGTGGAATCACCGGGCAACCTGTGGTTGGCATTGTATCGGTTGAATTTATTTGGCAACTCACAATGGAGACTATTACATTGTGTTAGTTAAATTCACCGCAGCGCATAATAGGATGGGGCCTTGTATACGTTTATTAGCACGGGCTTTATTGACTGACTGAAAATTAAAACAATAAAGGCTGCTAGTTGTTAATCAGGAATATCGGTTACAGTAAAATGCTAATCAAGTACTTTTAGATGGGGGATCCGATAGGGGTGACTTTTGCTTTGAAATGTGTATTCAAATCATTCCCGGTCGAAGATAAAAAGGGCTGGTGAAATATTTGTAGTCGTCGTTGGATTTTATTATAAAGTTGCTTTCTAATAAGTTTGAAATAAAACCGTTAAAAAAAGGAACTTTGCGAATTGCTAAAATACGTGGTTTATCATTTTAAACATCGCCGATTGCCATTACCTACTATATTTGAATTAAATTTGACAAAAAAAAGGGGGTTGCCCCCATTAAAAGTGGCTGTATGTTAATAATATGTCATAAAACTCGTATCCAATTATATCCTAGTCACTATCGACTTGTTAAATTGTACATAGCCGTTATAAATGGTAAGGAAGTTACAGCCGTTAAGCCCGGTACTTGATTTTTATTATTTCCCCCAAAAACGGGGTAGGGTTGTCGTTTTTAAAACTGCGAAAAATAATAATTTATATATGTACCTTCTTGTTGCTGATAATATTTCAAGTAAGGTGCTTTTCTAATTGGTATTGCAGTCCTCGTCGTATATAAAATCTAAAGAAAATCTATATCCTATAGCAGAGTTATTCTTATACGCGAACACGTTTATAAAAAATAAAGTGCGACGCTGTTACCACACGGGTTTCTTATTAGCGATTTTTTCCTTAAATGGGTGTTTCTTCTATTAGTCTGTACTACTATTCCGACATAGCTTGGGTGGTGTGTGCATTAAATAAAAGAAACGGAAAATAAAAATAGAAATAACGCAGACTTTGTGATGTATCTCATTGCTATAAGGTCTGGAAGCTAAAAGAACAAAAGCTTCGTTAGTTCTTCATTTAAACAGGCTGCGAGTTCCAGGCATGTGATAAAATATGGAGAGAACAAAATGGGGAATGGGGAATTTACAAGTAGCTCTCCATAACCTCTCTTTGAAGAGGGGACTTGTCTTAGGACACAGGAACCTTTTAGCTGATGCTGACATTATTTTAGGTGGGTACAGCATTATTTCTGTGCCTGAAACGTAAAACATTATAAGTCGACTTAAGTTGTTTTTGTGCTTTCCTTACTGTCTCTCTTAAGCCAAACGAGGTGAACAAAATTTCAACTAATGAGGAAGTTATAACTGTTTGTAAAATAGATTTTACATTAACTGTAGTGCCTTGCATAAGTAATCAGTATATCAGTACTTGATTGGATGAGGAACTCATAACAATTGTTAATTTTTTGTGTTTTTATTTGTAGTATAATTATTTATGTATATATATTTTCATGGGGTTTTTCTGAAAGCTTGGCATCACTGGCGCTTTGGTCTTTTTTTTCCTTAAAGTACCTATCTACGAAATAAAAAGTTAAAGAAACTTCAACCTGCCAATTGCCAAGTCAAAGGTACAGCCAAGACATCAAATAAGTGTTTGGAAATAAATAGTTTGGTATAGGTACAGGAACACTAAGATCAGCTTTAATCCTACTTTTAAGCCTTCAATTTTCTGCCGAAGCCGAACAACTAAATTGAGAAGCTTTTCTATTGCAATAATTATAATCGCAGATGTTGGTCATAGGTTCGCGCGATATGCTGCAATGGGAAAAACCATACCAGATCAAAATTCAGCTTGTGTGGCCGTGTGGGGATGAACACCCCTAATCACTAATAATCACTGTGCCACTGCAGCTGCAAATTTTTCAACGCAAAATAAATTTATCCCTTTAAAGGGCAATGTAAGCATCGACCGCTTTAACAGAAATACAAAATTCTGATGTCATCACATGAACAGGACATTGTGTGTGTACCAGGAGATTTTTACATCCACTCCACCAATCCACCGTCCAAAATAAAAAATGATTTTCATGAAGAAATATCTCTTCTCATTTTTATTATGATCCCGCACCAACAACGACATGACTTGCATTTGTATTTTAATTTTCTTTAATTTATGAACTTATATGGCTCATAATATAAGGCCACAGTGAAAGCGTAAACAAATAAAAGCAACTCAAAATTCGAGTAAGACCACACCACAAGGGATGGAGTGAATTATTGTAATGAAAGTGTAGCGATTATCTGGGCTTATGCAAATGTGAATTATTTTTAACTGTAGGGGGGATGGGTTTAAACAATTGTGACAAGGCATGTCGTGTACGACTATATCAACATATGGCATGCGTGTTAAGGATCATGGTTTGTGTCATAAGTGAAATGAGTCTTTTTGATTATTTAATTTTTGCTGTAGACCCTTGTGAGGCAAAAAAGTGGGTATGCGGCAAATATGACATTTTTAATGGCAGTATCAGTATACAAAGTGGTAGAAAGGTAGAAACAAAAAAAAAACTTGATGTAAAGAGTCGTGATAAAAATAACACAGGTCATGATGATCCATCACTCAGGTACATCTCTGTGTCGAAAGCACTTTAATCCAACCGCAGGAATATACAAAAACAACTTTCCCCCCACTAGATGATATAATTTTAGCTAGTCTATGTAGTAACACCTAACTCACCGTCACCATTCAGCCAAGTGGTGTGCGTTCCCGAAAGAACTATCATAATTTTCTCGTCATAAAAATTAAAAAAGCCTACCAAGTTACTTGTTAGCCACCCATATCGCTGTTTCCACAGCCATTCAAGCGCCAACTGCATTAGGGATAAAATGGGTCATGTGAATTCTAGCAGAGTAGTGGCATCATTGCGGGGGAGCATTATAACACCACCAGCCCACATAATTTATGACGCCTTTTGTATGCACGCATTCTCCCGCAGGGTACACTCAAATCCTTGTAGTACCCCGTTTGGAGAGACGCCAAGGTGTCCTTTTGTTGGAAGAATAATGCAACTAATGTCAGTGCTGTACGTAAGTAGCTTTAAATGGATTTTCGAGTTTGTGGAAGTGGTCCTTTTTACCAAAGGAAAGGGCAATAATTTGAATTTCAATTTGACAGAGAGGCTATACTTCAAAGTATTAATTCCCTTAGCTTAGTTAATTCATTGGGGCGCTCTGCTTGTCGAATTAAAAGAAAATCTCTTTTTGTAATACTAAATGTGCTTGGCTGTCCTTGAGACTGTAAAGTGAGCTCCGCTTTTGTTGAATAAGAGTTGGCTGTCGCAGTGAATTCAAGGAGATAAATACCGCCTCAATGGGATGGCAGTTAATAATTAATGACTGTGAACAGATTTGTCTTACGGGGAGGAGACAAACTCTAGGTGTGGGAGTCCCAACACAAAGCTGCCGAATATTTCGAAATTTCAAGGAAAAGTCGTTTACACTCACAGTGAACCGTTCAGCGACAAGTTAAGCCTGTAATGTGGGCACTTAGAAACTTATTTTTAAATAATCGGTCGGGAATTTGTTCACCTACCCACCGACATGGTAGACATGATGCTTGTACTTTGATATGGGACCATGTCACCCTTGAAGAAGGAAGATGTTTTAGGAAATTTCGAAATGGACGTTAAATTAGTAATTATGTGAAGAAAACACAATTTCCATATAATTTTTAGCCAAACAATCCATTGAAGAGCATTTCGTTCATCCGCAAGTTCATCCGAGAATCCCAGGCGATGTATGCCTCGTGTTGACGTCGGTGTAAATTTCGGTCAAATAATTAAAATGCTGCAACCTTCCCAGACATCGATATCATTGATGTCGCTGTGAATTTCGATCAAATAATTAACTGAGCTTCGCAAAAAAAAAAACACAAGCGGAAGAACTAAATGCGGAAACATAGACGAACCTCATACGAGTGCTTAAAAGAAAATGCTGCAACCTTCCAAGAGATCGATATCCGAAGTTACGAGTATAAATTTTGCAAACTCATAAATATATGAAAGGATTACTATTCCACGTCAAAGAAAGTACTTTCAACCCAAAATATATTTCCTACGAAAAATACCTAGCAATTCCACAGAATAAGTCACTCAATGAGATTTCCCAGAAACCCCTTAAGTGCGATAGGAAAACTGTGTGGATATAATATCTGGGTCAACACTATCAAGCTTCAGATGGTAAATATTTGATGCAAACAGCATTCGCCCCACATAAACAAACGCCTCCTCTATGTCCTCCATTAATAGAATGTACAATATCCCTCCCCGATACTCAAGAGCATTTGCTTCACTTCACCACTTTTCGAATAAATCGTACACCCAGCGTATGGACGTGCGTTCCCTTTTTTGCCGCAAAATCAGTTAACTTCTATAAATATTTGAAAATAGACACACGCTTCTAATTTCAGGTCAATGGAATGCCAAGTAAATTAGACCAGCTTTCCCTATCCCTATATCCATTGTAATCGGATACTCTCAATTAATGTCCTTCTACCCAATGGTGGTTATTTATTGAAATATCCTTTAGGTGGACCATTTCCCACAGAAAAGGGTATAGGGGACGAGTGCGCATTTATACATTTTTTTGCATTTATGACAATTGATCCGACTAGGTGTACGGATACGAATAAACGATGTAGAGACGCCACCACTACAACAAACTTGTCGCCCTTGGAAACTACGCAATCCACGAACTTCGCGCTTCCGAAACACTGGATTTAATTACATCAAAAGCGATAATTCATTCAACCAGAATGGCACTTCGTAAGCTCTCAATAAAGTCATGCAGTGTCGTGCTAAAATTTCGTCTGCTCTTTACGAGTACCTTCCACCTTGCCAATTCAGTTAGCATAGTGTCAGTGAAAAGCAGTTCCCCTGATGGCCTGCTGTAGGATATCTCATCAAAAAGCCGAAAACTTTCCAAATTAAATTCCTGAATTGCGGATCGAAATTTACTACCCAGCTAAATCTAAAATTTGTTTTGCTGGGAAAGTAAAAAGTTTCGAGACAAATATCAAATTACGCTCAAAAACAGACAGAGACAAAGAGACCGAAAGAGATGTCCTTCGTTAAGTGTGCCACTGGGTTGAAATTAGAGTCCAGTGGATTTAATTTCCAGATGACAAAAATTGTTTGTAAAATGTTTCGGCTGTAAAAATATTTCTAAACTAATGTGAGCCGTGAAAAGGACCTCCACTGCAATTTCATATCCATCAATCATTAGGTCTAAATTAGTAAACAAGACATGCACGAGTGCTCGCCGTGGCGATTAACTCTCGAACCACACCAGTCATTCAATGTCACGCAAGGTACAACCGTGCAGATGGATAACGTTTGCAGTATTAATTTTCAGTCAAGTCGACGTGACGGTTTTATCCGATTTTTATATGGGGGGAAATGGAGTGGGCTTAGGGGCCGACATAACCATGTTGCATTTTGACGATTTGCCTGTTGTTGTTCTATCTAAGCTAAGTAAAAACTTCATCCGATCAAGCCTGCAGGTATGCAACGATTTGTGATAATGATGGAAACTGGTTATTTTGGTGCACGTCTCGACTATTTTTTGTTTAATTCAACATTCTTATTGCTCTTGCTCACTGAAAGCAGTTTAGTAGTATGAACTATGAACACACCCCACCAGAAAGGTATCAACATTTAGCTGCTCCCAAGAATCTTTTATTTTTGCAAAAAACTCCTGGCGTGTGTCTCAGATATTTCATTTATAGTTGAGTCGGTAATCGTGTGCTAAGAGTTCTAAAGTTCTTAACTCAGGAAAATGTTAACAGGTTGCTACCTTAAAAAGCAATGGCCATCATATCGTTGAAGCTCCAGTTCTCTATGTAGAACTTTGCAATGGTTGTTCAAATAAAAATCGAATCCACTTTTGATAAATTAGCTCGAAAACCAGCCAAAGAAATACCTAAGACACTATTGGAACTCACAAGCCTATTAAAAAAGTAGAGTAAAAAGGTCTTTTAGTTAACTTATAGGTTTGGAACTCATTTATTTTTTAAGGGCTCATAAGTTGGAGAATTTAATAAATTCCGGAAATGGTCTTTCGGAAAAAATTGACAGAAGAGCTCTACATAAAAAAAATGATTGCTCAGTTGTTCTTTCAACTATGGAATGCCATCTGTCCGTGAGACTTTTTTTCAATTTCCTTAAAAGCTTTCTAAAAGATGGAATAATCATATCCATGAAGTGGGAGGACATGATTATACGAATATAAGGAACACATTTCTATTTCGAATTTCTAATGTAAGTAAGAGATCTCGAAAGAGATAAATGAGGACTTATATTCGATTATCCTTTTTCTCTCTCTCAATAAGCGGACATTGCATCAGAAAGTTTTATAGCCATTGCCAGTTATCAAACTTAATGCCGAACTTTGGCATGGTTCACATTGTTTTAAGTTCTTTTCTCCCTCTAACCTGACACCCATTTCTACAAGCTTCATAAATAAATACATCACCCACAACTTGTCATGCCCAGAAAGTGTCAAGGAATTGAAATTCGTAATGTAACATACTTACCAGCTGCTTAAAGTTATTCCCTCGTTTTAATGCTTACAAGTGCTCTGCAGTACTCCTAAGGGTGGTCTAATTTTTGTGCGCTCTTTCCCATGTCCAGACTCTGGAGAATGCTTGCGGTTCTACAACGAAAGTGAGTATGTTCGTGACCGCACAAGTTGACTGTAGCATGCAAGCTTTCCCCAAAGGATTTAGATTACCCCAGCATCTTCCGAACCGTCCTTTCCTATATCCCTACCCACTCTGTCTTACTTTAGCTATCCCCTGAGTGATGGTCACCGATAAAAATGGAATTTATTTATTTTACAAACAGTCACGATATTTGAAGGCATGAATGCTTTTTGGCATTTAAATTTTCAATTTATTTAGAAAACATTTCTCAAGGGTATCATGCACCTTCGCTGGTGGTCGATAAACAAACAAACAGGCAACCGATGCCTGCATGAATGCAACACAAATTGAATATCAGTTTACAAAGCATCACGTTTTCCTTGTTGCAGATTTATTTAACGATTTGTATTCAGAGCTTGTAAGGAGCACGATTTCGACCACCGCATGTTGTTGCGATGAAAGTTTTCGTTAGAGGTGAGCGAAATTGTATTGTCTGTTTGTCCAAAGCCTTCGAAATGATGAGGGGATGAAACAATCTATTGGTGGATTGTAAAGTTTCCATGGGAAGGTCATCCGATCAGGGTCGGATTATATGGCGTCCTGCGGGAATTTAAATTTTATCGTAGAAGGGATTGGTTTTCGGAAGTGAATATGTGGAAAATGGCGAGGCTTTGACAACTTCTTTTTAATAACCCAGACAGGGTATTCATCGCTTTTGTACAGAATCGTAATTTTGCCCGAAAAGTGCGAGCCTATTTTAAAAATAGTCCAATGTAGGCAATAGAAAACAAAACCGCTAAATTTAAGCTTGAACAATGTCAAAAATTAGTACAAATATTCTATCCTTTTAAAGATGGAAGACATTTGATACGGAAAATGCTACCAAAAATTACACTTGCGAAGGCTTTCACTTTCACAGCGCCCTATAGCACTGAACACTACCAAGTGCGGCCCTTTAACCTGCTCACCCAATTCTAAACAAAATATTTCAATTTTTTCAAAAACACATTCGATTTTAGTGCCAGACATAATTTTCTTTTCAAGGACAGCACAAAATGGAAACACTATGTAAATACGATAGGGTTTCCTCTTAGGATTCTAATTTAAAGTTTATCCAGCACTTTAACTTTTCGTATATTTTGTCCTGCTTTGTGAAGACACGTCTCTTTGGGTAGAGGAAATTAAAATTTCTGTGCCATGTCATAAAAAAATATCGCTGCCTTCTGCGTTTGTGCTTTGCTCTTGGAAATGTGTTCCTTTTAGTAAATACTATGAGGACTAACACAATTTCAAGGTCAAAAGATTTCGGATTTATGATTCCACTCCGTTCCGGGGAAAAGGTGTACGGATTGAGCCTTTGTATCACTGAACAAAGCGAAAAAAGGTCCTTTCCTTATTTTATGATTAATGACGGTTCTTTTTGATACAGAAAAAGAATGAAAAGTGATGGTATATGCGAAGCTGGTTGGTTGTCCTCACTCACTTCTGTGTCAAGCCGCAGTCCAAACCACTTGTTCTACCAGCTTGTTTATTGCTTCAAAAAACAAATATTGGGAAACGATTTATTTGAAATGACATCATCGATTTCTTTTGAGGATGATGCGCACAGATCATCCCTTTGGGCAGACATTTTTACGCTTGCTGGTGAAAAAGAAAATCGAAAAAGGATTGGTAACTAGATTTATTTTTTTTTAATTTCAGGCCGGCACAACTGGGACACAAGCTCGTGTTACGAGTATATATGGGCCAATGGCTGATTTAAAATGTTTGCTTTGAAGTTGTATGGTTAAAGAAATCGTCAGTCGATTCTTTTAGAATAGAACACCTGTCTTTGAAAAGACGCTAGGTGGCCGACGGATCAATTAAATTTCGTTTGAATCGCGGCTACCCCAGCAGTATAGGGAGAAATAACACACTACTGTCCGTGTGTCTCTAAAAGGTGAAAGTCGTTATGGGAAGACGATGAAAAGACGTCGCAATCCCCAAATTCCAGAATCCGTGACAATGGCACCAAACTAGCACCACTTTTATAAGCTGTAGATGTTCGTTAATAAGTGCTTGCAGAGCATTTGCATGATTTCTATTCGCAACTGATATGAACGAGTTTACTTAGGAACGAGTTGGAAACCAATCGTCTACTGAAAACAACTCTTGAGTGGCTAAGAATATTTTTGCAATTGGGTTAGACGGGAACTGCAACTTGCAGGCACGGAACGCGGACCCACCCATGATTGCATAATGCATATACCTTACTTTAAAAAATCTCCGTCGGCATTCTGTTAGGCAAAACGTTTTGCTTGTGTAACAAAGGACAATCATTCGTGCGCACGAAGACGTTTGATCGTTTCGCCTTACATAATCTGACCCCTGTTTACAAAAACTCGGTTAAGAGACTTTGAATGATGGTAGAGCTCTTTAAAGGCCATTTGAAACCAGATTCCATATTTGAAAATGGGTTTTTTCTTTCGTTTTTTTTTCGCAATTTTCTTCATGTTTTCCTTAAGAAAAGTAAATAATTTTCCCCGAAATGAAGCGAACCCCATCGCACTTTATCACAACTTACTTTTTATGGAATTGCCACATCACAGTTAACAACTTTACACGTCGGTCGGTCGCGTCGTTGGGTGAGTAAAAAATGCCCCAGCCAAGCTTGAATAAACGTGGCATCTCATGGTTTTTAAAGCATTCCCTGCGATAACATCATGTAAATTGTCCGCGAAAGTGTATTCGAAAATGTTGTTTTGTTCCATAAATTCGTACTACAAGTAGACGCGTCCCCTGGTGGAATAGTCTTTTCGCCGAGATATGCAAATTCCTATGGCAAAGTATAAAGAACTACGAATTTCTCTCATAAACGCATATGTGTGGTTGAGCTTATGTAGGTATGAATAATTTATGTTTCCGTAAGTAGAATGCAAACGGTACTTTGTATAAAATATACCTTCGCCTTAAATCAGACACAGAAAATTCTGTCGGTCGTTTTAAACCGGCATCCTGTTGTCTTACTATTGACACATCTCATTCAGGACACGTACTTGTAAACTGGAACTTGCATTATGTATCAAAAAAAAAACTAGAACCTGTCCAACAAATAATGGCACCATCAAGCTATGAGCACTTCATTCGACAGCACGATGCCCAAGAGGATATCGATAACGGTATCAAGAGAACAATATCGAATCACAGCAGAATGGGTTTAAGTTGATCATTCTCAGTAGATATCCTGTTGTACTGTCCGTGGAAGCTATATAATAAGGGAAGTCCTTCTATTTTCCGCCAGCGGTTGATATCCCAGTGGAAGTGGTATCCGATTTTATTTAACCAGGACAGAGTGTCGTTCCTTGTTAGGGAAACACTGATGATGGTGCGCTATGGATATAGCCTTGAAAGGGGTTACAGGATACCAACGGATTTATTGGAACAGAGATATCATATTTGCAGCTTTGGATATTGCGTAGCTGTTGCATTGAGAGATGTTCTGGTGGCACATGGAAGCAAGGAGCGGGAATGTACATTATAAAGGTAAACCGCTTTGCGCCTTATATATAAATGAATCAATAAGTCAGCAACGATCAACTCCTGGGTATGTCGTACTTGCTGTAATAATTTGCATTGACTTCCGTTTTTTTTTTTTAAACAACGTTTAACGGTTTTTTTTTATAGCCTTTGCAAAAGTTATTTGTTGCACCATCTCCTTGATGAATTTTCTGCTTATATGTTAATCAATGACTACTTTCACTCCGACTTTGACAGGGTCGATGTTGATAATGAAGTTGTTAACCTGGACACTTCAGAAATACACTCAACATTCTTTTTTCCTCACACCAAATCCTTTGGTAATGGTCTCTGGATTGTTGTTTTTTTTTCATATTAGCATTGCGCATTATAGCCTATAGCTCCAGCTAACCTGTGGGTGATATAGATCAGGCGGTCCTCTATTTTTTCCAGACATTTCCAACATATTTGGTATAGAAGTTACTAGAATCTCCTCCTAAGTCTTAAAATCAGTTGACCTCCCAATTTCTCGGACTACTTCATGCAGGGCTGTATCTTTTGACGCATCCTTAAAGTAAGCGTGTTAAAACTGAAAAAATTTAAACCTTTTTGGCTTGAAGTAAATCAGCCACTCTGGACCACTCTTGTCGACTTTAGGTATGAAAACATATCCACTACAAGAGAAAGCAATTTCGGCTTCTTTAATTGGCAAAGACGCAAGACGTTAATTTAATCGGTTCTGCTCCGGATTAAGCCTGTCAGACCTACTGACAATGGGAGCTAGGCCTTCATCGCTATTTCAATATCTAGTTCCAAAGCGTCTTCTCACTGGCCCTTTGGGTTTTTGCAAAGACTTGCGATTCCTAATTTCTTTCTGATATTGGTAGTTCAATTCAAAAGTTTCCTGCTCCAATCCTTTCAGAAAAAGCCGTCTAATTGTATCTGACTTTTAAATATATAAACTCGCTCTTATAAGGGAGTTGCCAAAACTTAATCATTTAGTTGGATGTAATCACTCGGCGACGTTTTTCGAGGGGGTTTAGGCTTAAGAGCTTGTTTGATAAAATGATCACAAGACCGACCTTTTACTATCGATATGCAAAATGCATTCCTACCTCTGTTCAATTTATAAACCAATACCTAAACCTCTGCCTTCTGTAGTTGGTTAGTGAAAATACTGAAGCGATTGTCTTAAGATGCCCAATGACATCTTGACAGTTTCCAAATAGGGTCTAGTCCATAATACGCAAGGAACTACGAGTTTTTCTGCAAGCTTTAGTCTGTTATACCGGTAGAACTGTGGATTTTTTTGAAAGAATTTAACTATTGTTGTAAATCATTAAACCGCAAACAACCCATCAAGCGATTCCTTGTCTCCCTATGACCGAAAACATTTCTATGAAGCTTCCACAAGTCTGGCGAGGACCTCCCTCTCTATTTGCATTTCAAAGTAAATCTACTTATTTACCATCTCACTCAACACCCTGACAGAGTGTACGGACCTTTTTGAAAATCGTTCCCAGATATTGTCGTTTCGCTTACCTTCCAATTACCAAGCTGAGTCTTTCTTCACTTCAAACTAATTACAATTTACCGACAGTGAAAATTCTTTAAATTACCGGGCGAATTCACAAACACCATCAATTGTCAAGGACCTTTATTTGTTTGCTTCCAGACCATTTGATTTAACTCTCCTAGAATTCCAAACAAAGAATTCCTTCCTGTTATGGTTAAAAAAGGTAAAAAAGACCGCCTGTGTCTAAAGGATCTTAGCCTGGCAGGGGGCGTTTTATTTGTAGGAATGTTTATCCCATTGAGAGAAAAAAAATAATAACAAGCTCACCTATGTCAAATGAACCGAGAAAAGGGTCAATTTATTTAAGACGTCTCCGGAATGATGGTGTGAAGACTTAAAGCTCAATGTGCCAGGGCTTACCTTGATCGATCGACATATTAACATATTTTATTGTTTCAACAGATTGGAGGAAATGAAGATGGACAATAGATTCTACGATTTAGATAAAACGAAAATAAAATGCTGCAGAATTTGCATTTGTTGGACTACCTCAACAACCCTTGACCATTATTCGACTAGTTTGAAGATTGCATAAAAATATACTCCATAAATACTGTGATTGAAGTGAAGAGAAGTGGCTTTTCATGACGCTTGTGTATCATTCTCGTACATGCTGTGATAGCTCTCCTTCTGCAATTGGCATCAATTTCAAAACACCATACAGAAGATTTGTCCTCACTGTACTCCTTTCCCATTGAATAACAAAATACGGAAATACAAGAAAATCCGTCATCACATCCGCGCACATCCTTTGTAAACTACGCATCGTGACATGACAGCTGCAAAAAGTGTCCCTCTGGCCATACTCCTCTCAACAGAAATAACACTCCCCAGCGATAACCATTTCAACAGTTACATACCTTCTAAGACGACAAGGAGCCGACAAGTGTTTCTCAATTTTCTTTTCCTTAATTTCTTTTATTCGCCTTGCGCGCTTAAAATTATAGGGGCACACGAAGTCCCTGCAGTGCCACTAAATTATAAGCAAAAAAAGGAAAAGCATTCAAAAAACCATTTTCCCGCCATAATCACGATTATATCTCTCTGCTGAAGCGGCCGTCCCCCTCCTGGGGTCGGAGTTTATAAATTGCGTGAGCGGCAATTATCGCACGTTCGGTTCTAACCAATTTGGTAAAGTGCTCCGTTTCATCCAGGCAATTTCAAAAGCTCGTAAAAAATACGAAATTATTTAGCTAGGATCATACCCCAGATACAACTCGAATGGAATCATCGCCACTGTCCTTTTTTTTCCTGCCGCATAGAGAAGATTTTTGCTGCAGGAACACCACCCTCCAGTGGTGTCTATATTTACTGAGCATTTTCACGCGGTTTGTTTTTGATTGCCTATGTGCCACTTGCATGTTCTTCGGTTACAGATTTAAGTTGTAGGACGATCTGAAAATGTAATGTAAATTGTGCGGGTGATTTGATATATGTGACGGTGTTTAAAATTGGGTAGGAGTCTCTTAGGATAGACAATATACATTCATACTAGAGAAAGTACGAACTCAACTTTATTTTTGTCCTCAATGAATTTCGTAAGCTGAATAAAAAATGGAAAAAGAGTCTTCATCAGGATATATCATGCAGATCTTTAAAAATTCGTGAGCACTTCTAACTCAAGACTGTAAATCACATCGCTTCGATATGTGAGGGAAATTGCTATTCTTCTGAAAAAAGTTATCCCCCTACAGTCCCAAAATAAGCCTTAAGGCAAATACGCACAAAATCAAAACCAACTCGTATCATGGAATAGTAATTAAGGCTGCTGAGGCACTATCGGTGAGTTTAAACTTAATAAGCCAACGAAAATGTTGCCTTAGGAGGAAGGTGCAATTGCATCCCCAACAAATTCGCAAAAAGCTCTCAACTCCACCTACTTATGCGCATTAAAAGTTGAACGTTCAACCGATGCAGCAAACTAGTTTCTTCCTGCATCCCGTTTCCAACAAAGCTCAAATAAGGATACTTATATCATGTCGGCGAACTTTTCCACCTTCCGCATGCATCATACATCCGGCAGGATAAATGAATTAATTTATCGGTGAGCACAGTATTAAAGGGGAGCTACAGACATTTCTATTCATGGTTCATGAAATGAAGAGCTATTGCTAACTGCACTGGAAAAAAACTTTTCCAAAAAACAAAAACAGAACTATACGAACCTCTGTTTCAACAATTCAATCCCTGACCCAGGAGAAAATGTTTTTCAGCACGTAGGAGTCTCCCCCAAAGGCTAATTAAATTTACAAACAATCAGCTCTCACAAATCCTTTTAATCAGCATTTAAGCATTCTCCACACAAAAGGACTGCCTATTCTGCAATACCTGCTACCTGCTGTGCCCCGAAAGGCCAACAACTGACTCGTGTAACATGCAAATTCCTCACAATTCATCGCCTTAAGGCAACAGCCTCCTTTTTGAGCGGCACGTGGCCATGCAGATGTATACCGAACTCAATCTTAAAAATATAATACCATTGGCAGGAATAAAGGTCTGGGGAGTACAAGGAGAAAAAAACTGAAAATGATTTATAACCCTCATCCAATGCGGCAGCAATTAATTCAGAAACATCCACCTCCGAGTGTGGCGGGTCGGTCTGCTCAGCATTACTAAAGCCATAAACCATAAGCGATTTGGTTTGTGGATCACAGGACATGGTAGGAGGCACCCCACGGACAAAATCCACTGCCGTTTGACCCAACATTTCTGTCGGCCAGCAAACCAGGACCAATTTCAGGCGTTAGGCCCTGGACACGGAATTATCGTGCTGTACTTGACGTATTTGGGGTGCGCTTGAGAGCCTTTGAAAAGATTACCATTAGCTTTGGCATTATGTAGAGGTGATTGTCGGAAGGAAATTCGAGTTGCGATAAAAATGCTCAAGGCTATTAAGGAAATCACTCGTGTTTGGTAATGCTAATTATCACCTCTCCCGCCGGTCTTCCATGCAAAATTTAATTTATTTTTAGACTTTTTTGGCTTTTGTTGTTTTTGGGGGACAGCAAAATTATTTAAGCTAATAATAATGAATATTGCAAAAAAAAAATCAAATAAGCGATGGTTCCGCAAAATTGTTTGACGTCTTTATTTTGGGTTGAAGGTTTGACATTTTTGTGTTGTGTTTCACTTAAATTTGAAAGTGTCCAGGAGAGGCAACTTGTTTTACCAAGCGGAGGGATATCCCACTCTATCTGTTGGAAGTGTAGACATTTTAGCAACTATGCACATTGGAATAGAAGTTCCTGTGAGGCTCGACCTTTAAAAATGGAATCGCTTTCTACGGGGTTTCTATGACCAACTCACGCTTAATGCGGGAATAGTCTTAAACACTTAAATATCAGACATAAAACCGATTTGTTTCCGAAGTTGTCCAAACGCAATTTTTTCCATATTTTCAGTCTGCCACAGCTCATTTTACATACTTAAGCCGGCCTAGGAGTCTGCTGCGAAAAGTTCTGTCATTTTCACATAAACGAAAGAAATCATGCTGAAACGAAAGAACTTCATGTAGCTTCTTCTATCTAAACGTTTGTGAACCAATGCTGTTTCAATGAGACACTTTTGCCTCTGTCACAGCTAAATTGCTAACCTTTCCCACTAAACGAAAATGTTTTTCGTTTTTAGAAAAGCATTTCAAAAACGAAAAAAGTCAGTGAGATAGCTTTCATATTCTTCCTTGGTTTTCTCAAGTCTAAATGAAAAACACTTTCGTTTTCAAAGTAACATGAAGCAAAACGATTAAACGTTTTCATCTTACACATTCCGACTCCTTTCACTCGTTACATCATCACCAGAGATCCGCAACCTTAAAGGGCATTAAATCTTTATCTGTGTTTACGCGGGTTTCTTTCTTATGGCCTTTTATATCCAACGATCTTAAGTTTACTGACATACTCCCTTTCGAAGCATGTTTTAAAATCTAACTACAGTTGAGCGCCACATTTCAATATATTTCCAGCGCTCATTTTCGGTCCAACAAAGCTAACACATGGCCCACTGTTGCGCAAGATGACAGAAGTGACGAAAAGAAAGCAAACAACATTGAATACCACAGATAATTTTGCGATGACAATATTGGAAGCGGGACCATAAATTGTTTGTTCATGACCAAGCACTTGCACGTTTGAAATCGACACTGTTTTGACAAGTCATTATTATCGTTGGGTGGTTGGTAAGAGGTTTCTTTTATCGTAAGTGTAAGTGTAAAAAATCAATTTAAACTTTAGTATACAATCGAGTGGCCTTTTAGAATGAATAGAATTATTCATAGGGTAAGTTTGATCTGCGAAGTAGAGCAATGAGACATTTTTCCCCCTTGAAATGGGGTAAATTTAGTATTCAACTTAGGGGACAAAATATACCACAAATGGAATTACTGAAAATTTAAGTGGTGCTCATTTTTAAGGTTGTTTAGTCCCTTTTTGGTGGATGGGCTCATCAGTAGACAAAGCATCACATCGTTCCTTCGAATATAGGTGCCTACCCATTTCATCGTCAAATGTAAATTTTCTACATTCCATTGAAGCCTGGGGGTAAATTGTTGTCACCGATATCAACTTCTAGGCTCATCACGAAAATGTTACGAGGCACTGAAATGTTACACCTTGTGAGGTCGCACCCCCATTAAGCGATATAATTACGAAGTTAACTTCAGCCATAAGGGCATCGTTTTGTTGAATTTGGTTATCTGCGTTATATCAATCTTTTACAAATTTTAGGCTAAAAAGGATTTCTACAAAGGCACGCCTTTTAAACAAAAGACTTGATGCCCTATTTGACCTATTTTACATATTAAGCGCATAATGCTTTGCTAAAATTAAGACCTTTAAGATGCGTTTTGATAAGGCTGTATCAAAATGGTATGGTGTAGAGATAGGGCAAAGTAAACTTTTGACAAAGCAGTGGGTGACAGTATCCTGAGGGTGAAAGGTGCCAAATTTTTTTATATTTTTTTTTTACAAAAATATGCATTTTACTAGACCGATGGTTTGAATTTCAGACAACTTGCAGTTAAAAACTTGTGGCATAGAAAAAAACTCTAGAGGGGTTCGCGCTTCAACTTATCTTTTAGGAAAAAAAACTTTGATACATAGTGCGCCTCGTTGTAACCACATCTCTTAAATATCTATGCTTTCAAATTTTATCCACAAAAGTTCTAGTAATATACTTAAATATAGGTCACCATTGACCAGCTACGGCCACACACTCCTCAAACTGAAAGAACAAAGGTTCCCTGACAATGCCATGGCATAAATCACACAGGAACATTATTGAGATGCAATGGCACGTTATGTAGCTCTTGTGGGTTTCTCTTAATAACATATTACGCTCCGTTATTCAAAACCGCTCGCATATTTCAATTTTTGCACAATAAACCTCAAAGTTACAAACTCCGATTTAAGCTCGCATTAAGCGTCGAAAAATAGCATTTGAATTGGAACGTCTTGTGTACGAACAAATAAAGATCAGGGAGACAAACATTATTTGTATATTATGTACATATATGGCAAGTTTTACACCCTTGTTACTTTAAACCCAGAGCAACCAACTAATACCTATACAACGTAAAACAAATATCATGCTTCTGGCAGCATGACTGACGAAGCCTACACCCATGATGACAAGCCATATAAATTCAGCACCGGATTTCGGAAAGCTTCTAAAACTAGGTGTGTCTTTAAAAATTTTAGAATTAAATGTAATCGAAATTGTTTGCGACCAAACACAGTCGTTTTGAAATGTCAGAACCTATGCATAATCGCTTTTGAGATGGGATTTTTTCAGCTTGGCAGAGTGAAAAGAAAAAGATAAAAAAAATAAATAGTTGGCGCAACAGGTCTGTAGGAATCCTAGGCCTAGCTTCTCACAACCATTCGTTCTGTGTGATGTTTTTTAATTTGGGGGATGAATGGAAGGGATCTACAATTTTATGCCGAGTCCAAACGGCTAATTAATAACATAAAATACAGCCACAAAACTGAACTTTATAGAGGGACAATCTAGTAGGAAACTCACACAATGTTACAACCTCAGGTTTCAATATATTTTTATTGAGCTGCCACTTACAAATTACCCATCATGTAGATGATTGAATGACTTTGCAGAATATCAGTCCACGTCGAAGAGAATCCACCCAGAAGTTGCTTTCACGTCACGTTTTAGTTATAAATACTCCAACAATTTACCTAATCAATCTGACGTTACATTTTTTTATTTTGACTGCCACTTCAATAATAAACAAAATCAATACCAAACAGCTTCAAGGTAGCACCAACGAAACATTTTAAACCACACGTCGGCGGTCCCAAATAAATTTCGTGCCTGCAACTGTTCGATTGATTGTTTTCAATTTAGCCTCATTTATATAACCTTCCAAAACATGAGGAAAAGCTTTTCCCTGTCTAACGCGGGAAAAAACGATAATACGAGGAATCCTCGCAAAAACGTGTTTTGAATCCTGTATGCCAGAGAATTTATTCAGATTTTTATCTCGGCAGCGGACGCATTTCCATTTCTAGGTTCGAAATAAGTTTTCCAATAACACAGTTGAACACCATGTTTGAAAAATGTGAGCGCCCTTACAAGGTACACCCTTGTAGGACACATGAAAGTGTTTCTCAATTAAACGTAAATTGGTTGCCTGCGTACCCAGTTTAAATTAGTGCGACAAACCGCTCCGACACAAATGTTTTCGACGACTATCATTGTCCCGTTTGTTCATTTAGTATGGGTGTGGGTACCTTCAGTGAGACAGCAAATTGCGGCTCCATTTGTGGTCATTTAACCGAAAGCCCCTTTGAACGTGTAGTTTGTTCGGAGATATGCAGTTACTGTGCCTATAAGGTACGGCAGGATAAAATTGTTCAGTACTGCGTGCTGCATTTAATTGGATGTCCGTGTTCGAAGGCTTTCTATGCGTTTCGGTGCGAAACGGTGTACATAGTCCTTTGTAAAGAAGGGTGTGTGACATTTTTAGATTTCTCCCTTTATACTCCAATAGCACTTTGGGCCCTAAAATAATGACTATGCCACAGCGCTATCTGATTCTATGTCGGACAGAGATGTTGAAGAATTTCAGTTGAGCCTGCTGGAATTGTTGTTGCAAGCTTGTGCTCTGATATGGCTGATAAGAGGGGAAAGAACGAATCATGCAAAAAATTATGTCAAGAGCTATAGTCGCCTTTATATATTTAAAGAAGGGCTTGCAGGGGATGGTTTCATTAGTTTGACGACCACTGCATGGGTTGGTTCTAGATGAACTGATTGTTAAATTTTTAGCGGGATTATCGGCCTTACAAATGAGTTGTCTCTTACCGCAGATTTTTATTTTTACATTGCTCAGTATTTTTGTGCAACTATGCAGAAACAGAATCAGCCCCAATGAATCCATAAATCGCCTTAAGAAAACATTTTTTCTGGCAAAGCCTATACACAGTTTTCATTAAGTCGCACTATGATTAATGGTGGCACGACATTTAGGATAAACGTTGCTTGTGGGAATGTCCGCTGGGCTCTCAAATCATCGCTGGCGATAATAAATCACCCGACATAACCTTTTATTAAGCCTGAGTGGCTTGATATATTTTCGTTTTTGTACAACAAAAATCCCCGCTTATTAGCTGGAGAGCAAATTCATACCCTTGGGGCGGGAAGGGTATTTTGAAAACATTTTTCATATGCACAAAAAAGGATATCAATTGGCTTACAGGCCATAAAAACTTGCGAGTGTCTACTGATTACTTCCAGCGAGTGAATGATCATTTTACAAATGGTCATCAGATATTGACTGGTAGTTGGGGTAGTTTCATCTCTGGTACATCTACTGGGGTGTGCAGACGATATTGACATCATCGGTCGCTTCCAGCGTGCCGTGATAGAGGCTTTTACGGCGATTGAAGAACAGGCCAAATTCGTTGGTCTTATAGTAAATGAGGACAAGACTAAATACATGCTATCAATAAACAAACAATCATCTGTCCACCGCCTAGAACAGAACGTCACTATTGATAGCAACAATTTCGAGGTAGTTAAGGAGTTTATCTACCTCGGAGTAAACATGAACTCCACAAATGACATCCTAGTGGAGATCCGGCGAAGAATTACCCTAGGAAACCGCTGCTACTTCGGTTTGGCAAAGCAATTGGGCTCAAAACTCCTAACTCGAAGGACAAAATGTATGCTTTACACAACCCTTATCCTGCCAGTTTTGCTTTATGGCGCCGAGTGCTGGACGATAAGCAGGAAGGGAGAGCTGATACTGGGCTCCTTCGAAAGAAAAATTCTTCGGCGGATTTTTGGTCCTGTGTGCGAGGAGGGCGAATGGAGGAGAAGATACAACCGCGAACTCTATGAGCTGTACCAAGATGTAGATGTAGTCCAAAAGGCCTAAATACGTCTACTACATTGTCTCGGCCACATTGAGCGAATGGACAATAATGCTCCAGCTAAGAGGATCTTCGAATCCCAGCCGCCAGGTTCGAGACGACAAGGAAGACCGAACCTCCGTTTCAAAGACCAAGCCATCGCGGATGCCAGAGCGCTTGGTCTGGACAACTGGAAGCAGCGTGCCCGGGATCGCAGAGGATGGAAGGCTGCAGTGTCTCAGGCAGAGACTCTCCACGGGTCGGGAGCCCGTTAAGGAAGTAGGTAACATCTGGCTTGCGTGGGTGTTTGCCTCTAGGCTCTATCTAGTTTCGTCAACGTCAACAACTCGTTGCGTCGGTGCATACCGTTGGTGTTTTGTTCGTTAGAATCTGTCTGTCTTATGTATGGGTGTGTAAATATTTGTGTCACACTTCATTCGCTTGTTCATCTGTCGTGTTTATCTTTTGCAACAGTGCAAGTTTGTTCATTTTATTTTGAATCGTCTTGGATCTGTTTTACCACTTACCTTGCCCCATCCAGTATGTGGTGTCCGTTAATGCATACTTGTTCTACTGTGTGTCGACAAAATTTATGTCGTTTTGACATTTTGGAGTCATGTCCTCTTTCAAGACCAAAAAGCGTCATTATTCCAAGCGAATCTGTTGCTCTGGCATTTATATGAACTCACAAGAAGTGGGTCGACAAATCTACTTAAATCCATGCACCAATTATTTTTGCATAACCTTCCACACTTTCTTTCAATCATGAACTAAAAAAAAAAAACGAAATAAAAATAGCACTCCCACAGTAGCAAATGATTGTGGGCGTATTGGGACTTAAGAGAGTTATTGCCGCCTTACATAAATCCAAAGCGTACTCAAAAATAGAAACGACCTCCTTCTCAGATTTGATTGATTTCAATTATCCACACATGCTGTAGGCTTCGCAACACATGAGCTAAATCGGCTTTGTGCCAGAACAAAATATTGCCATCCACACACACCAAAATAGGTTTCAAATTTCTCCACTGCACAGTAAAATTGTTATTTATCTGTCACCTAACCCCAACCAAAATATCGAAACCAAACGACATCATAAAATGGTCCCAAAGTAAATTCTAGCAACGAGTAAGCAAATTTTATGTCCCACAAAAATTTGAATTATGGCAAATTCGTGGCCACATTACCAATGTCACATTGAAATGTTGTATTAAATTCAAGAATTGAAAATTATTGTTCACCCTTTGCGGCTTTTTCACTGACACGATATGAAAGTTATGTTGCGCAAAGTAGTCCCAGTTGGATCTCGAACAAAGTGTCACGTCCAATTCATCAAGTTAAGTGTCAAAGACCCTCCGGTAAGGTAGCATCTTTCGCTAAGATGTTTTGCCCAAAATTACAACTTAACTCTAATGACTCTGGCACACCCATTGCCCGTCCTTATGGTGTGTAATTATGGAGGCAGTTAATTATGAAGTTGGATCTTTAATTAAAGGCGACTTCGCTATTGCCACTCATATCCGCCCCCCGAAGCTGTCTATTCTTTATGAAGTGTTAATTTCTCCGTGACAGTATAATTGATTTCCATTTTGGGGACTCCATAAATTAAAATCGCCGAGGAGAAAATTAATTCTATTGGTGCGTGTGCCTTAAAGTAGTTTAACCAACGAAACGAAAAGTAGGTACTCTTTCATCATATGGTACACTCTATTAATTTTTGTTCGATTTAAAAAAGAACTATACATATATCAATTCCCTATTAAAGTTCCGTTAAAGTAAATGAAAATGAAAACTCCTTCCTTTTTGGTGATTCAGCAGTCAGCACTTTAGGCAACTAAGAAGTGGCAAGTAAAGGAAGGCTTCCAATGCTGACGCACATTTTCAACAATTTCTTATTTTGCTTCAGTGACTCATCATATAACAGGGGCGATTCCTCTCAGTTAGCTAGTTTAGCGGCGCTAAACCAAGAAAATAAATTGAAATACATATACGCAAAATACACCAAATAACGAGCTTAAAGTAATTATGAAGATTAATAATTGCAATAATCAATGACATACTAAATAACAAAACTATCATTTACAAAGAATATTTGCCTACCCAAACACACAACACAATACTCCCATGCAATAAGTTTCACTTGAAATACTCTTCAGCGTTACAACTTGCGATACCGCAAATTCCCTGCCTGCACGCACACACACAATCTAAAACTCCCATAGAAAAGTCTCCTGCTGTAGCATTTTAGCGTAAAAAAATTGCGCTACCGAATTTCCTACAATCTGTATAAGTGTGGAATTTGAGTACCTCTACCAGTCGTAAGCAAAGCACAGGAAAATATACGGAAGGGTAAGCGCAAAACAAATGCGATAAAACTTGAAAGTAGAGTGTAAGTGTAAGCAAGCAGGTATATTTTGCGCGTTATCTTTTTTTGTACTTCTGTGTGTTTCTCTTTCTAGTCAAATTGCAGTAAGAATGTGTCGTTGGGTTCTTATTTGACTGAATTAATAGTCTTATTGAATTCCATACCAAAAGTAAAGTGCGATTTATAATTTTATATTTGCGTGGATTATAAATGTGAGTAAATACATAATAATTATTTTTGTCGTGCTTTTGGAATAAGAGGGGGCCTTTTTTTTTTTTTTTTGTTGGTGAGAAGTGGGCACGTAGCTAACCCAATGCTTAAGACCAGGAATCGCCACTGTCATATAAGAGTATTTCTGGCTTTGTCCTGCTTTAAACATGCAGCGAAATGATGAATTTTAAGGGTGTCCTTGCGATTATATTCGGTAACCAGTCCTCGCGTTGGGTATTGTATTTATAAATTCGGTGGAAAATATTTTATGAATTCTGGAAGAGTGTAGGTTATAAAAATGATTTCTTGATATGTAAGGCTTTTGTCTCCACTTTAAATCAGAATGACATTTGTCAAAATGGACAAGCAAGAAAAAGAAAAACTTTTTTGTTATTATAAACATTTTTTATTTTCAGAAATAAATTTAGGGTTAAAAAAAATTGAACTTTAGTTTTATGGTAAAGCGTAGTACGCTGCTCGAGCTAAACTAAATTTGTTCTCTCCAAACATCAGCTAAAGTCCTATCTTAATTTTGACATAGAGTACGCCGTGGATAAGTGTCACAGAAAAAATCAGTTCTTTGAAAAACTCCCTTCAAAAATTTAGTTCTCTCTTATTTCAACTATTTCTGATTCTAGGTACATCTCATCCTTGCATACTTTTCAACAAATACACAACGATCTGTCACATTTCTTATTTTCAGAAATATATTTAGGGTTAAAAAAAAATTGAACTTTAGTTTTATGGTAAAGCGTAGTACGCTGCTCGAGCTAAACTAAATTTTTTCCCTCCAAACATCAGCTAAAGTCCTATCTTAATTTTGACATAGAGTACGCTGTGGATAAGTGTCACAGAAAAAATCAGTTCTTTGAAAAACACCCTTCAAAAATTTAGTTCTCTCTTATTTCAACTATTTCTGATTCTAGGTACTTCTCGTCCATGTAATAATTAAAACATCTCGGCCTTGCATACTTTTCAACAAATACACAACGATCTGTCACCATTTAGCTTGAGATAATGTGCCAACCAATTAAATGGGCAAGCTTAATTTTGACGGACCCATTCTGAAACAAAAGTTTGATTATTTAGCTCGAGCTGCGTACCACTCAGCTAAATGGGTTCGCTTTAATTTAGCTCGGCTAAATTTTTGAGAGAATTTTGTATGTTAGCGAAAATTTAGCTCAAGCAGAGTACCTACCGAGCTTAAGCATATGGGGCGAAAGCGGGCCATTTGTGTCTTAAAATGATTTTGTCTCTCAAAATTTAAAACACAAAGGGGAAACAGAAAATTCCTTCAACACTGAACACATTTGTTCAACGATTTTTGTATATAAAATATTTTAAAAGATCTCGCTATTTAAATTTTTAAAATTCTAAAAATGTAAACTAAGAATGTGTAATAATTTTTGAAATCTGAAACCGAATACTAAGAACTTTTTAATGATGTTAAAGTTTTTATTTACTCATTGTCAAAATTGTCCACTCTAAAAATTTTTAATATTTCCTTTTCTCGTTTGTCAGTATTGTATCTAACCCTATTTAGTTGTAACCAATTGACCTAACCCTATTTAGTCGTACCGTAACCAATTGTTTTCAATACTTTCTTCAATCCATCAAGTTTTTATTTAAAAATGCGTCACAAAAGACATCGCATGCGTATTCATTTTTAACTCCTACTATGTAGGTGATTCTTTCGTTTCGTTTCGTTTCGTTTTTTTTTTTAATGTGTATTGAACCATTAAAATATTTATTTAAATACAACATTCATCGGGAAATATTTGTCCTTAAGAAACCAAATTCTGTGAATAGTTAGTTACCTTAATGCTTTTTCAAGACAATCGTTTGAAAATTAAAACACAAATTTAATAAATAAACATTCTAAGTTGAAGTAATAATTTAAATAAGCGATAATTGGAAAAATAGAAAGGTGATTGATAAAAGATAATATGTCACTAAATTTCTGTACAATAGTTTTTTTTTTTAATTTCTGATTGTGTGAGCCCCTATGCACTTATCTTATATTTATTTATCTTAATAAACTCTAAAAATGTATAATTGTTATAAATAAATTGAATTGAATAATAATAAATTGGATTGAATTGCTCAAAAGTCTCAGTGTCTGCAGAATGTGGCTCTGGCAACTTAATTCCTGCATCATGTCCTTTTTTTAGTAAAAATATCTATTCCAATTAGCTCACTCTCTAATTATTATTTTTCTTCGTGTCCTCGGTTTTTATTTTTTTTATCATTAAAAAAATAATATATCAGTCGACGAACTATAAACTCAATTTTCATCCATCACATTTAGACAGATGGTGGAATTACTTTCCAGATTTTTGTACAGCCTTTGCTTGTATTCTTTTCTTTTTGGAATTTTTAATTTTTTTTTTGCAAGAGTTATGAATTTTTACTGCAAATAGTTTCTTAAATATCTAAACACTTTGTCACCACAAGCTATTAAGTAGAGTTGAACTTTTAAACTGTAATGTGTGCTGAAGGGATCCCTCTCCCAAAGTGAAATGTAAAGTGGTAAGAATAATTAATTTGTACTGCAAACATTTCTCAAACTTTTCACATAAACTCACCGGCCGGCAGCACCTTCTGCTGACTCTGGGAGCCTCGCACTCACATTCTTGTTCGTTCCCACGTGTACTTGGAATAACATTTTAGTAGCTGCCAAAACAGCATCCAACTGAAACGCGACCAATGCAGCAAATGTCCTTTTGCATAATTCATAGGTCTCTCTCGCTCTCTCTCTAATCCATTAACACTTTTGTTCTGCCACGTTTTGTGACTAGTACCAGATGCAGGCAATGATTTAAAAGTTCATGCAAACTTGTCAAAATTTGCATTGCACGTCAGACTGGGATATTAAAGTCCCCCACACATGTGTCTTTGATCTGTCGGATTGAAGCTATGATTATACCAAGTATCCACTCTGGGAAAACACGAACAACTTTCTAATTGCTGTGAATAATTCAAGGACCCCGATAGTAAGCTAAGTCGTAGATGGATATGAGTTGTGGAATTGTACAACAACTCCCAGGGGAATAGAGATACATTTTGCTACCTCCCACTTGCCACTCGAACAACGTTCGGTTGACCTTGCCCCAAGACGTCAGAGGAAAATGATTGAAACGATAATTTGGCAACCTAACCTGGGGCTTTACATAATTTACACTTTGAGGGTTGTGGCAAACATTAAGTAGGCTCATTAAGCGAGTGAAATGTCAAGTTTTATGACTCCAAAAATTTGGTTGCCACAAATCACTGGAATAAAACGATTGTTCTGTTAATGGGGTTTTCAAATAAAAGGAGTGCTTCGTAGGTTTTACCATTTTCTGGGAAACGACAGAGATTCATTTTGGCATATTTTCGCCACAACCGCTCTTGAGGCAGAGGACGCACTTTTTCATTTATTATGCCATTTGATGGATACGGATGATTCTGTACACACCGCAACCGTGGCATGTTGGTTGCGTCAAATAGATTGCGCACATACGCATTTCGTCACTCGTATGACGAGGCTTAGTTGGGCATAAGCAAATGTATCCAATACCGTTAATGGTATGCTGGAAAGAGGAAAGAAAAATGAGCCACCTTTTCCATGCTTAAAATTTGTTTTATTTGTGGGATTACTCCTTGTAAAAGATGCAGCTCTGCTGGGTGCTAAATTGCTCCACTATGCTGGAGGAAGCTCCGGTCCCATTTATTCATGTTCATTAATGCGGTTAGGGGCGCCTTTGAATTGATGTTGTGTTGAACGGCAGCAGATTAGGCCGCTGACAAATGGGTATTTTATTCAATGTAGTGGATTGCAAGTATCCATGTTGGCATTAGAACTTGAATGCAGTTGGTTGAAAGTATGTAAATACAACTTCATGGATTGAGTAGCCACATGGTGATTGATATACTTTTACTTGTATGGGAACATAAAAGGTACAGCTTTGAAATATATACAATGAAATCATTTGCAAACCAGGTCAGTTGATTGAAAAGGAGGGTGTTCTGTGAGCTTGTGGTATAAAAATAACATCCGCGAGACAGATATGCAAAGTTAGAATAATGCGAACAATGCCGCGATTATTTGTTGCGCAGGGACAGCTAATTAGACCGAACCTCGATTTGTGGAGTAGAATTGAAAGAACCGCACCAGTGGCTGGCGATGTGCTCGGTTTTTAATATGACAAGCGGAAGTCAGTCTTTGGTAGGTTTTTGTGGTATAAGATTTTGATTGCTTTTTTTGTACGGAAGGTGCAACGCCCCTTTGTTCAATTTGAACCAACCTTTCCGTATGTTCTTTTTCAAATCTCAGATTTACTCTTTGTTAAAGAGCATAACGATTGTTTCAGGGGTGACCGTGCCTATGCTACAGCCGAATGTGTTTAATCACAAGTCACAGTCTTCTTATTCGTACAAAGTCCCTCCCTAGTTCCGTTTATATTATTCTTCCTGGCGCCTTTATCATCCCCCTGCTTTGGTCGATGAACTCAAGTTCAAACTTCAATCTCCCCCGCTGTGGATACCCGCGCAAAAAATAAATCATCATCATCTGCAGACTATTACCAAATTTTAATCCAATTCCGACAGCCTCCCTGAACCGTGAATCCACTGTCACTCACATGCTGTTGCTCCTCACAAATGTGAACATCACGACTGTTTCTGACAAATAATGAAAAAATCAATTCGCCTTATGCCGCAGAGCAAAAAGTAAATGCCATCCGTGATGAATGTTGAGTTAAGGGAATAGAATATTATGACAACGTGTGGCTATCAATTGAAATGGATAATGTTTCCACGTGGGACTCCCTACCCGGACTGGTTAATTTGGCAGTGAATTGATTGATGGATGCTCTCTCTCATCGTCTTCGTCATAAAGATTGGCATTAGCTCGGGAAATGCGAATTATCATCGAATAGAGATCACACAAAGAAAACGGAAGCACTTTGGTCTGAAGGTGAATACGGATGATCGATAAGGAAATAAATCATGGAAATTATTCCTTCGAGACACAAACAACGTTCGTGATTGACGTAAATAAAGTGCCACGAGGGTTAGCTGCTGATATCATCGTCATCCTTGAGCGGATTCTGGGAATACCTTTGGGAATAGCTTTGGTGGAACCCTTATTCTCACTAAAAGCAGAATGAATTTGTGGAAGACTTTTTTTGAGACCACCCTGAAGGGATGCACCCAAGAAAGAAAATAATTCTCGACTCAAGATCGGGATGAGTCGAGAGATGAGTGTTATTCTTCGAATAAGTTAGGTAAAAAGGGGTATGAGATAGTAAGGTCTCATACGGCATTAGGCACCTTAAGGGCCCATCGTGATCCTATTTTTGGAATTACTCATATAAAAGTTGTGAAAGTAATATGATAAAACACTCAAATACCTGTCACATCCTCGCTCATATTCTGCCGGTGGGTAAATCGTATACAGAACATAAGAACATAAACGAGTACACTTCGCTCGAGTGTCCTTCAGGGCGGATGCCAAAATTGAATTACGAAAATATCGTAAACGGAAATTCTACTGGGAGTCTTTAAAACGCAAAGACATATTGAATTTTAAAGCACACTTCCCACGGCATGGATGACGAGTAGCTATGTGGTGGGAAAATTTCGGAAACAGCGTCATGCTCCGTGGAACTTTAAGGTTGTTCACTTTCGAATTTGAGTCCATTTTTGTCTGTGAATATATGCTTCTTTAAGGATAGGATTTATACATCATTAAGAGACCTTGATAGTAGCTCTGCCTATAGTTCGAGGAAAGAAGCAACCCGTGAACAGTTGTGTTAACATCACCACTTACAAGAATAAGAGGAAATAGAAAGACTTGAAGTAATAAAACTCTCAGCTACGACACTGATGCCAGTCAATCATAAGAAGTATCGATTAACGCTGAATTGTTTTGAAAAAAGGCATTTGTGGTCTTTTTTCAGAACATAATCGTAAGTGCTATAGAACGTAAGAGCAAGACGTGGGCCGCTGTCCAATGGCATCCTGCGATAGATGTATAGTGCATCGTAACTGCGGGACCATTTATCACATACGGAGCTGGTATATGCGGGCAAATCGAATATGGCCACTTCAAAATATAGTCTCCACTAGGTTTTAAAACTGGCGGGCCCATGGATCACCTTCTGGTGCCTTTTCCCAGTTTACTCCTCTTCATCCCATGGCTTTGGACTAGAGCGGTACTTATCAAAGACTACTTAACTGCTCGCAAGTTCGTGAGAATCGTACGTATTCAAACGAACAAACAACTCGTTTTAATTTTGAAGAAAATCCTCTCCTTCTCGAAATCGCTCTTTCACTGAATAATATCTACCATGCAGTGATACCAGATCCATTTCGCGGACATTTTGCCTTTCAAAATCAGCTAAATGGGCAGAAGAGGGCATTTTTTTATCTCTCAGAACAAAATAGTGTTTTTTAACGTCGGCATGGGCAAAAAGGGCATTTTTTTTTTGAATTTTTGATAATCGTCGTAGGCAGTTCAGTCGGAAAAGTCTGGCATCACTGCTATTATCGTCATGTGCAGTGCTGTGCCATCGAATATATTTCCTCCGAAGCAGTTGAGATGTTTACCTTTGTTCAAAAAATCTGTAAAAATAAATCCTGTATATTTTCTTTTAAATTACTTAGACACAAAGATCGAAATGGATATACATATAATAATTTGTACTACCCGAAGTATGTAACCTTTCTTAAGGTGGGCAGCAAATAATAAATAATCTAACCTTTATAAATAATTTTTATAAAGGTTAAGTCTTGCCTACATAATTTATTAAAAACACTTTATATTAGCACATATTTTCTTTTAAAGTAAAATCAATAATTTTCTTTTTCCCTTTTGAATGAAAAAAAAAACCCCACGGTATGAAAACACTGTCAAACCACAACTTTGTTTATTGCGAATATCTACATAATTTTTTAAACAGAGAAATCTTATTTGCAATTTGAAAGATTAAAAATAAAACAAAAAAACACAATCATCGGTTCTTAAAAACCTGTTAAGTTTGTCGAATCTGATGCGCTTTTGAATTTGAACATTTTAAGATGATCTGGCTTTTAATTTTATAGGAGTGCAGCGTGCATGGGACCATTCGTAGGTCCTATCAGCGCAGTAATACCCATTGGTGAATAGGTTTACGAAGCTCTTAGTTTACGAGTACAATTTAGGAAACTCTTAGACTCCCGACTGCTTGGCGTACTTATGTATGCTGCTTAACTTTGAGCTTAGCTTCTTCTTGCAGGGGCGCAGATATATTTTTCTGCATCAATAGTTTGCTACTACTCGTTCTTCGCAATGTTCCTACTTTGGTGGCGCTCTTTTCGGGGGATTGCAACTGATCTTCAGCAACAATTCCTCCGCAGTCTGAAGACACACAAAAAGTGTCGGTTCAGGTTTCATGCGACTTGTAGGTGCTACTTAAGACAAAGCCAAGGCCGCAGTAAACTAAGTTACTGCTGCTTAACTTTGAGCTAGACAGAAGGCATTCTTTTTAATTTGACAAGAAACCAAGTTCGATCTATACCAAGGTGTCTGACTACGTCGATGTCAGGGCAAATCTCGCTTCTCTTATAGTGGATCTTCTCCTCCAAAGGCGACCTTTCGACTATTTACTATATATGCTGCGAAAGGGTCATTCATTCGGCCTTGACGTTGCAACATATCATACACAACCCAACTCTTAAGCGAGCAGCACATTTGATTTTACCAATACCTTAAGGACGTCCACAAAGCTTTAAAACAAAATAGGCAAACACGTGTTTTTATTCTGACCACATGCTGCGTGCTTTCATCATTGCAAGCAGTTCCTTTCTCTTTCTTATTTTACAAAATGAACGAACAGGCGGACACACGTTATCACATGATTGGTCCTAGGGTTGAATGAATGCCATTCAGGTCACTGTGTAGTTGAATAGCCCTTAATTATTATTATTTATGATGTCAACGTAACTCAGCCCAAGTTTCATATTTGTCCAAACATAATATGGCCCATTGCTTAAGGACATTATGACATAATAGCAATGAGACAGAATGCCTCCCGTCGGCAACTCCATTGACAGCGACTTCCTGCTGAATCGCTTCATTTACTCAGTTCACCCTGAAATTGCTAACACGTGCTCATTATGTTGGCTCTGGTGACATCAGGAACACCTGGTGAATACAAATGGCTTGCAACGAAGTGGCGAATTTCAGGATAAAATGATACAACGCGATTGTACTTGGCGCACAGTGTAGAGCGAATTTAGATCGTGTCACAAATGAAGAAGAAATCTGCGAAGAGGGCAACTACTTAGCTCACTTGAAGGTACATTTCGCTATACTTCATCTGACAATGCATACCGATGAAACATAATCATGTATAGATCATATCGAACCAATACGTACATAAATGGGTGGCTGGTGCTGTACCCACTCGAAAGCAAAACCACAAAATGCGGCCTGGTGTGTCATGGCATTTTAGATACTTTTCCAAGAAAAAATCGAGTTCGCAGGATGTGGTGGCAAAATTGATGACAAACTGTTTTGTGGTTTGGCTTCATTGTGCCCGTCAGGGTAATGGAAGAATTGTGTCGGTGTGAGGAGTGACGATAATTGAAAACTTGATTTATTACGGGTGATGATAATTCACTTATCTGTTGGTTTAACTTTCTTTATTGACTTTTAGACTTGCGAACTTTACCTATAAGTATGGCAGGTCTGCGTATCTCCCTCCCATAACAAACACGAAAAACCTCCCCCGTATCAATTGCGAATTAATATCTCACCCTGAATACTGATTAAGTGCAAATCAATGTCAAACTTTCCCAACTCGAATACAGATTGTGCAAAGTCTCCTCGTCGGTATTTGTTTCAATTTTTCATCCCCAAAGTGTCATCCTTTTTGGCATCCTCAATCGTCGGATAACAATTTGGTAATATTCACGCCCGTTGCTCTATGCTAAACACGTATCTGTGAAACTCGTTATCATACCATACACGCGTAGTTAGGCAAAAGTTTGGAGAGCTTTCGTGTGAGGCAAATGTCCCGAAAAAGGATAACCCAACCTCACGAGTCCCAGTACGGCATTCGGTAGTATTCCCCATAGTGACAAGGACTAAATGAGCAATTTACTACGAAGCACAATTCCGATAAAAGGGGATAACGTATCCATGTTATCGATATCACGCGTTAAGTGTTATAATATATTATTGGGTCATAAATTCGGCACATATCCCAACTGAGCTCACGAGCAGGCACATTCGCTCCCTGGGGATTGGGATCACTTTGGCATGTCTTGCGGGGATTTGGATTTGGGTCATCTATCAATAGTCGAGTGAAAAAGAATCTCACGGTTTTTTTCTCTGTCTCTTTAAATGGATGTTTACCTTTGACGGTCTTTTCTGAAACTGCTGTGAAAAGTTGTCTCTATGGTTTATACGAGATGCTTTTGGTTTGGGGAACTTACCTACTTGTGGGAAAAAGGTGGTCGACCGTAATAGAGAAATTGTAAAATAGCTTTTCGTTGACCTTCATTCAAATAAAACCGCATATTTCCTTGAACGTTTTAACTGGTAACTGAAGAGTATAAAAACGCATAATGAGTCCCTTGATATCAATGAAAGCTGTCTACGTACATAATTATTAGCCACTCGTCAGAAACAGTACCAAGATTTAACAGCAAAAAGAAAGCCCAACTACCTACAACTAAAATAATTCCAAAAACTGCTAATTGAAAGGAAGTCTGAGTACTATTCAGAGGGAAGTGATTCATAAAATAAAATCAGCTATAAGAATTATGCTTACACCCACATATGTGATCTATATATAGTTTTTTAATTTAAAAAATTTCTTTAAGTTAAAAAAAAAGTTCTTCGTTTAAGAAAGTATTCTTATTTCTTAGACCAAAAATGTTTGAAATATATTTTTTTAAGTATCAACAGGATCGATATGGGAAATTAGCTTTTGTCTAAGAAACTGTTATAAAATATTTTTCTAAAGATCTCGCTTATTCTCAGTCCATAATCTATTGACGAACACATTTAAAAAATAAAGAAATAATGGACTTGGACACAATTTAGTTGGATATTCTTATTTTAACTCTTCTTGCTGCTGATTTCATTCACATTAAATATTGGATATTTCTCTTAATCAGAAAAAAATGCTCTCAGTACACAGACGCAGAGTTTGTGTCTTGGATGACCACCAAGGCGCCAACCACCCGAAGAACCACAATTAAGAACAATCGGTGCAGATATTTTTCGATTTAATTAAGTTAACTTGGCTTCATCGTGCTGGATTTTGGTCAGTAAAATTTTAGAAAATGTTGGCCACCTTTTATTTTTATTTTAAATAAGATGCAGTCAGGAAAAAAAACGGTTGTGGTCAAAAATCCGTCAAAAAGTGGACATGGCAATAAACGCAATAGGCTACAACCTTCTAAGAGTTTTCAGAAAAATTCGACACAAAAATTCTTATCAAAATAAGTTTAATGGAATTTACGAAAATGGAAAACAAACACGTAACCCTCTACTGTAAGGCTAACTCCATTTAAAAACAGAAAGACAGTCACAGTCAGTCAATAATTAGAGCGAAGATGTGATTCTCCTTGTTCACATTGCTGTTGAGGACCTCTAATTCTAACTGCGACTTGAAGCTTGCACTTGAGCCGATTTCTGAACTTCTGTTTCTTACATTTGAAATTCAGGTTTGCTTTTGTAAGAAGCCAATTTAAGCTAAATTGCATTTCGCAAATAGTTTTGCGATCTTAAAATAATATACCGATCACCCTATCGCTTCAAATCCATGCACCTACATGCTCGCTTAGCGACTTAGCGTATCTTATGTAAAATAATACACAACGAGATCAAAGATCCAACTATAAAACAGTTTAACCTTCACATTTCTTTGTAGGTATATAAGTTTACCGTATTCCATTGTTTGCCGAAGACGATTCGTATTGTTAAGCTTAGCTGATATTTGTCGAAACGAGATTAAGTTAGTTGCAATAAAGACTCTACCAAGAATCGTCGTCTCCTGTGTTGTTTTTTGCACTGAATGTCTTATACTTTAAACAAGACAAAAAGTGAAGTTTTAAAAGTTTCGAATTTTACCCTAGACCTAGCTTTAAAAAACCATTCGTTTGTTAACGTTTTGCTTTTGTGAAAAATTAAGTTACCTGCAACCTTTTCTAATCCAAAGAATTATTAATCACTTTCAAGACACTTTGGATGAGCGACAGATATTCATAGAACGTAAACTTAAGCTGTACCTCTGTGGGATAAACCTGGGAGCAAGCCACTAACCAATGCACCGCCTCACCCTGTGTTTAATTTCAAATCGAAAATACAATCACAATTTTTCTTAGCCATCTTGAAACAATTCTGTATCCCATCCCACACTGACTTTCAAACCCAGAAAAGGCCAAATCACCTGCACCTGAGTTTCAATTTTAAAATTTTTTTGGTTATCTGCGACCTGTCACATCAACCTTGTCACTTGACAACTGGTATTCATTCTAGCAAGATGATCAACACATGTATTTCCCCGAAGCGAACCATTTGTAAGGCAGGAATTTTATGTAAATGTCTCATTTCCTTGATATCATCGACCACCCTCTAACCTAGGATGTATATCATCCCACCTTCCGTTGACAGGACTCGTGAATTTAAAATTACAAAATCCTTGAAAGTGCCACATGAGCGACTAGCTGTCAAGGTCAAACATACATATATTTACTGGTGTGGAAGAAGGTAAACAAAAGCCGAAAAGGCAAACAAATTATTTCTTCCAGTCAAAAGCTTACATCGACTAATCCCAAAAGCCAACACCCTTATTATGCCCGCAAATTCACACAAGTCTTGGAATGTTAATCCCTAGCAAATAGATACCAACATACGCATCATGCATGGAGGTACAGATGTGTGTTTCATTGGCAGAAAGGCTGTGTTATCTTGATGCCGCACTAAAAGTATCAGCTACGGAAAGAATTTTTTCTGGCACAGGCATTAGGGTTCTTTTCGATTTGTTTACGCCTGAAGATGTCCTGAGCCCATGTGGAGGGTATAGGGAGAGTTTTTTTCTCTTGCTATTTCTTGGTCCCGCAGCCTGTGTGACCCAAATAACCCACATTCTACATCTGTAGTTTTTATCTGGAGACATTCATGTTGTAAGGGTTCTCCTGAACACAGATGGCATTTATCTGATGTGGTTTTGAAATGAAGGATAGAGTTCAGAGTCCTGTGGAATTATTGCCGATTAATTAAAGTGGAGTAGATGTCACAAAATCCCATGGATGATACGGAGCTGTGGAATGCCACGCTGTGTGAACCAGTCAATTTTGGTTAGCAAACACGTTGAATGCTTGTCAATGGAATGTCACCTCTTAGGATATTAAAGGGGCTTTTGCATTGGGCTTGTCTCTTTTAAGTATTGGTGTTATCCAGATGAGCTTGATGGAAGCCAGTACATGGCTACTGAATAGCTATTAAATGTAACTGAATCGAATACAGTCCAGTTAAGCTTGAAAAAGAAAAAGGCAAATCCGAACTGCGTTCCGGTCGTTACAGTCTATTAATTGCATTTAGTACAAAAAATCTATTTGAAAATTTATGGACTTTGAAAATACTTCGCCTTTCAGCTGAAGACTTTGATAAGTAAATCATAAAAAAGTACCATGGTACTGAAAAGTATTTGTCAGAAGGGAAAATTGCTTTCGGACAAATGCTTTCAAAGTCCTTTTCTTAAACTCTGTCAAAATAAATCACACTCGTGCATTACACACAGATTTTCAGCCGAAGGACAGGGAATAGTTTACACCCAATATGGGCACGTGGACCGCATTTTCGTTTTTATATCCAAAGTCAACCCTTTTGGGATTAGAGATTTAAGATACTGACGTCATGGCAACAAATCAATTTATTTGGCTTTTTACTTCATGGATATTATGGATTCGACAAATCAAAGTCTTTCGCAACTGTCCTTCGTTCCGAGAACTGAGATTTTATTATAGGTATTCACCCCATAATAATGGTGGTAATAAAATGGACCAAGGAAAACCAAATTAGGAAACGATTTGTGATTTGTGAGGTTATGTTGGCACTTTATGATACAATGAATGTATTATCGCTTGAAGTGGATTTATAATTTATGACTTGAAGTTACTTTATTTCACATGCCAGGCCAGAAAACTGCTTATTTAATAAGAAAAACAAGTAAAAGTGTTATCATCGGCCTGGCCGATGCTTTGATACCCTCCACTGCATACAAGTCATGAAAAATACCAGAACTACTTGACCGACATAGCCCATTTTTAATACCAACCTGACGCCGATAAAAAGAAGTCCTTTCACCAAGATTTCGTTCAGCTACGTCAATTACTTTGGGCGCCATCGTGTTTTCAACAGCCAGAGAGACACATGGGTCCAATATTGGTTTTGTATGGGAGGTACCAGAACTACTTGACCGACATACCCCGTTTTCAATACCAACCTGACGCTGATAAAAATAAGTGTTCTCACCAAATTTCATTCACCTACGTCAATTACTTTGGGCGCTATCGTGCTTTCAACAGACACACAGACAGACAGACAGACAGACGGACATGGCTAAATCGGTTCAGAATGTGATCCTGATTCAGAATATATATACTTTATGAGGTCTCCGGTGACTCCTTCTTGGCGTTACAAATGTATTGGCAAAGTGAATATACCTTCCTCTGGAGAGTATAATAAGTAACACAAGATCTGAAAATAAATGTTATAACGATTCAAAGCTTTAATCATTAAGTGCACATTGCTGTACCAGAAACAAACTTGTGGAAGAGCAGTTGCTGTGAATGACAAATCAATTGCAACGCTAAGAGTCCTTTCCTTATACAGACAATATTAGCTCCTCCACATATTTTGCATTATTCTTCTCTCTCTACCATATCCGAAAATTTGTTTGAGTAATCTTCTCGTAAACATTCGCATAAAATTCCCTTAGATGTTCGCATTTCATTCTTTCGCGTACATTTTGGCGAATCACGAGTCTTTTCTTTCTAGTTGGCATGATCCACATCTGTAAATTATTAATTAATATAGCATTTTGTATGAATATTTAATATTATTAAATATTAAATTTAATTAGTAAATTCCACATTAAAAACTAACTTATTTTGTTATTTTTAAAAACCCAAATAATTCAATGTAACTAAAGGACGTCTATATTTTCCATTTTTTATTTATGCAATAACCCGAGAAAACCCAAATTCCAACTTAAGCGTTTTTTTTCACTGCGCCACCTCTCGCGAACGTCTGACAAACATCCGAGAGTATAACTGTCATGAAGAAGCTTCTCAATTAGCCGTTTGGACTCGGCATAAAACTGTAGATCCCTTCCATTTGTCCCAAAAATTAAAAGTATCACAAAACGAATGGTTGTGAGAAGCTAGGCCCAGGGTCCCTACGGACCTGTTGCGCCAACTATTTATTTTTAATAACACTTTTTCTACACGTTTTAATAAAACGAATAATTTACTACAGTCAAACAAAATTTACTAACTCATGCGAAATAATTTTCATTTATGAAATACGAATTAAAGGTTACAACTTTGCTACAATCCTTATGAAAAGTGCATGCAGTGAAAGTCCTATTTAAACCATTTTGTTCGTAATGTCATGTCATGCCGCAACCATTGCATTGGTGACAGATATGTCAACATTGACGTGGAAATCAGTGGAAATTCGCTGGCAAATAAAATTGTGCGCATTTTTTTAAAAAGCTAAGTACATAGTTCTAGGCATAGAGATATTCACCCTTATTCCGAGTGGCGTTTTACTTTCACGAAGTTTGTCGTTTTTGTGGCATTCGCCGCCTTACAGAATGGCAGTAAAGTTTCGCACATGACGTTCGCCGTAAGCGAATAGGTTCAATATGGCCTTCAGTGACAAATGGTGTTCAACGACTGAAATTCCAAATTCTCGTAATTCCAAATTCCAAATTCAAATTGGTGTTTTTTAAAATCGTCGTAAACGCCACTCGGAATAGGCGTGATTTACACTCATGTGCTTTACCTCAACTGTCAACGGACTTGCATTTTAGATTAAGATTTATTAGATTTAGCAAAGCAAATAGTTCTTCCAACATTGAATGTATTTACTTGGCAGAAGTAGCTGTCGGATGCCAGTAATCGATGATTTGGTACAGGATATTTGAACTCTCGTCAATTTTCGTCAATTGTTGAAAAGAGAACCTATACAAATTGCTTTACATGAAGGCATTCATCTCAAGCTGTTTAACATGAGTGACTGATTTTCATTGGTAACAATCTTGATCCCAAGTTTCAGAGTGGAACAATCAAGTTGATAAAAAGTAGTACCAAGTCATTGGGATAAAAGGATAAAAGGAAACTTTAAGAATTTATTAAGTATGTCTCCTGAAAGTTTCCTAACGGGGTGTTAAAAATGCGATAAATAAATCCCATTAAAAGTATAGGACTACGAATAGGAACTTCTGGAACACCAGCTGTTGTTTAAAATCAATTCAAACCTCGTTGATGCATTTCAAGCTGCGCTGCAGTAGTAGATGTCAAAAATTTAATAAACATTGACAGAAATTTCTTGAAGATTCCAATTCAAAACTGTTTGTAAGATAGAGATTGTCTACTAAGACCATAAGAAGGACGTAGATTTTTTTTCGATTGGTACTGGTCAGAGAAAAAAAGCGGTCAACTATTGAAAATTTAGAAAGAACGCAATCTAAAGCAAAATACAAAAGCAATTGTCATTCTTTATCCAAATTGTTAGCCCTTCAGTTCAGAATTGAATCTGTTACTCTATTTGGCGCAGGTGTATTTAATATTTTTTTTTGAAAGCGAATAAGAGTCCTTTGATCCAAGCCTAGGAGGCTTTGTTATTTTTTCTTCTTGAACTTCCAAGCAACCTACTCACAAGAAACTAGGGTCCGCATTCTGTAAGAATCTGACCCCAGGATAAGTGTGCACTATGGACCCGTTGCCTTAACAACTTGCTGATTTTTTATTCGATGTTGCCACCCTAAACCCTTTTATCTCCACTCGAGGCAAAGAGAATCTCATCACTTTCATTTAAGGATGCTATTCAAAGCAATTCTTGGAAAAAAATGTACCGCCCTCTATAGTGCAATACATTGGACTACCAAATGCGCTCATAAATCGCAACGAAATCTCATGGCATTCGTCTGCTGGATTGTCATACCATAGAAGCGAAATTTCAACCTTAAGGACAGAGTGATGATACCTATAATGCACACTTTAGCACCAGCTATGCTAACCTAATACTTTCGCACAAGTTCACAGACCGTAAGAGATAACGTTAATATTCCTGACATATTCCTGGCGACTGTATGACTTCGTTTGCACTATCTTTACTGGCGGGGTGATGGATAAAATGTCTGAAGATGAAATTTTATTCCGAAAACCATTGTCACTCTAAAAGTCGTATATTCATGTCGCACTCTACATCGCATCCCTGGAGGCGACACTTCGTTTTATTCCGACAGTGAGAAAATCGGATTTATTTCCCAGACAAAAAATACTTATAACGCCATTGACTCTGACTGAAGGTAACCAGCAAACTTGTATCCATCAAACATCCTGGATTCGCACAAGTGAACCCCATTTCGCACGTTTGTATACATTTTCAAAACACACACAACTAACCATGGAATAAATTGTGAAACTACAGCTAAACTACACCAAGCTGCCCATTTTGCTCGGCCAATAAATCAGGACAGCTCTTGTTCTAGTTTATTAAACACTCTCGGTTATCGGTGTACTTTTACGACGTTAGATTCAATTTAAAGTGCGCATTTCCAGCACTTGGCTTCGAACAAGCAGCGGCCAAGAGTTATCTGTCACCCTGAGTACTAATGTTCCCACTCCTCCTGGGATGCAGTGTTGCTATCTAACCGAGATTAATGTTTCCCCAGTTGTGGACCAAGAAATGGCAGAGTTTTCCCTTTCCTCGTTTTCTTGTTAATCCCATTCAATTGCTCGCCGATAAGGGGATAGTTTTAAATAAATAATCCTCAACGGAGGGTGTGCAAATCGATGGGGAAGACATATAGTGGCGATTAATGTTACAAGGGTATAGACAAAAAAAAATGTATTTATTGCACAACAGTTGAAACCAATTGGGCCTTAAATAAAGTGGCAGGATGGCAAATGCTACCTTCTTACCACCTGCCATCGAGCGACAGTCGTCACAGAAAAAGGCTCAAAACGAAAACCTTTTTAACGACGAGGATGAACCGATCTATTGAATTTTTTGGCTACCTACATTAGCATGTCCACCCCTAATGGTTCTCCAAAAAACACAAGTACCTAGCCCTACACTCGTCGTTTATTACCCTCCTGCCTCCTCAAAAGAAACAATTCCATTGCGTAGTAGATCGAAATCGAACTGAAAAAAAGTAGAATGAATAGCTAAGGCACTGGGTATTGAATTTGAAGAGTTGCCGCTTTTATTTGGCAGCACAAGGCTTTCCACCTTCAATTACTTATTTGGATTGTATCACGAATAAGTATTCATTTGCCTACGCTAAACCTGCGGACCAGGGCAATTTCGTTGTTATTAGGCTGAAGTAGGTAGCTTGTCGCCAGCGAAAGTAACTCGTTTCATTTGGTTGCTCTGTCATAGTTAAGTTATGCTTAGGATTCGCTAGAAGTAATAATTCTGGTGATGATGAATGATAATTATTGCCGTGGAGGGAATTTTATAAACTTGGGTTCACAAAATAAACCACTTATGGGGATAGGTATTTTGTGTGTATTAAAAAGGAGTTGTATTGGACGTTGTAAATTGTTTTCTTTTTACAATTTATATTAAAAAATATTTTTGGGAATATTTTGTTTAACCAAAAAGAATGATGCATTTCGATGTCTTTGCCAGTCGGTAGAAGGGCTTCTCAAAAGTGCACGACTGAGTCGCACAAATCTTTTAATTTGATTAAGACTTTTACGGAGATATGTTTTTCTTTAAACTCTCCCCCGTATTAATAAACAAATGTGCACAAGTTAGTTAGCTAGTAGACATCAGATAGCATACAAAAATTTGACGTAACTTCTGAATAACGAGTTGATAACTTTTACGCAGCGTTTATTAATAAGGCGGTGACTTGTGAGATCGACTGTCTCAAAACTGTCAGACATTTTTTTAAATAGGTCTCTACTTCCCTTACAAAGTTGATTCATGAATTGCTCATGATATTTATTTAAATTGAAAAAAAAATCTCACCTATTCCGTAAAAAGCCAAAAATTCGCATATGATTTGCTTATTAGTTTCGTCTTCCTCAAGACGTAGTCTATACTCTGGGTAGTTGATTAGCTGCACTTTAAAGAGACTGACGTATATCAAGTCTTTCTTTCTAAATTTTGTGGTCACAGCACGTTAACTGCGGTTTATTACAAAACCGAATACCGTCTGGAGATAAAAAGCTGGACATCATTTATAGGTAAAATGAATCAAGATTGGTCACAAAATTGAACCCTTAGGTACTCCTTGTTTGGCAGGCTACTTATTGAACATTTTTCCACAATGCCAACTCAAAAGCAACCGCACTGCCAATTAAATGTCTTACTTTTAAGCAAGGAAAGCATGATTTAATTTTTCGAAAGCTTTTGAGAAATCAAGTAGACAGAGCAGGGACAAAAATCTATTAAGGAATTCCTTGATTATGCCGTCCAGATTATAAACCAGAGCAACAATAATATTCGACTTGAAAGCCGAATTAAAATAGATTAAACAGCATGTCCCGAGAAAATGTAATTTTTCGTGGCAAATTTTGACATACTGGCGTTGCAAAAATTCGGCCATTCGTGTGTCATTCCTGAGAGTGCACTGCGACCAGGAGCTTGATAGGCGGAGAAATGTTTACGTCATAATGACATTGGAATACCAAATTTGACATGAAAAGTGGTATGTGCAATCGTAGCTAAAGACTTTTGACAAAAATTACAAAACGCTTATGGGTCTAAAGTCACTTACCGAGGATCCGTTCGACTTTCCGGCAATGGGTATTACGAGTACTATTGCTGACTTCCAAGCTTGAGGAAGCTTGAAGTCAGAATACAAAAATTTCTCGTATGTGTCAGGTCACTACCTATATAGAGCAAAATGATTTTATGTAGGATTTGTGTTCTCCAAATGAAGTCCATTTCAAATTCAGACACATTTTAAAAATACTCCCTTCCAAAATTTGTAAAGAGGTATTCTTCCAGAATTTTGAGGAAAAGTGTGCGAATTTTCTATGAAAAGGGGAATTTCTTACGACTTGTCAACACTTTACAGTAATAGACTCTTACCGGTTGGGGTTCATCTTTACAATTTTGTCCTTCTTTTTGTTTATCTCCCTGCGCAATGTGAATCCACCTGAGGCATAAGGTGCAAGAAGTTAGACTTTGTGGACAAAATTTTATTAAGTCTCGACATTGGTCGAGTTCTGTGAACAACTGTTTAGAGAATATTTAAGGACTTAAAAAAATAAAAATTATTGTTTTGGTACTAAACCAACTAGCAATAGAGACATAAATATTTTTCTCAGGTAAAAAATTTAACTTTGGCCTTAAATTCGTTTATAAAATATTTTATTTTTTTTAAACCACTGCGACTATATCTAGAAAGGGACATCAGACAACAAGCAGCTCTTCCTTTTTTTCCATTTTAACACCAGAAAATTGCAATAAACTCCTTTGAATTTTTTGAATTAAACTTAATTGCAATTCACAAAATTTAATTCGTTTTTATGTCCCCAAGGGATAAAATAAAGCAATCTCTCAACTGTGTTTTTATTATTCGATGGGAGTGCAGAGTGATAACACTGCTGGTGAATTCCATTACAGGACTTTTATAAAAGGGAAAGAAAAGTGCTAACTTAAATGTTTGTTTGAATTCATTTCATTGTTTCGCTGTGTGATGAATATAAATTAGACAAATGATGGAATTTTTTTAATTAGAAAAAAGATGATACAGAAGTAATGGAGCAGTGTTTCGAAAGAAATTGTCAACCAATTAATAGACAAATATTTTCTTTAGGTCATGAGCATTCAACTGAACTCAAAACAGTTGTTCACCAAGAAAAAGTTTGTAATTGGAGAAAAATTTAACTCCAACCCGTCTATTTTATTTTATATTTTCAAACCCCATTTTTGAGGTGTAAGTCGAAAGTATTCTTGTATGTTTTTTAAAGGAAAAAACTCTCACTCCAACTAATTCTAATCGAATGACAAAATTATCTTAAATCAAATATACACCGATTGACAAGTTATTGCTACTGAGTGGTTACTGGTGAGGCTAGCAAATTAGTTACGCTGATGTCCGTAAGGCGTAATTTGCAGTGGGCAATGCGATTATCATTTGCTTCCAACCGCAATTCATTTCGAGGTCAATTAAAAAAAAAATATTTTCCACTCAATTCGATTCTATACCCAAAAATAAGTGGGGGTGTCAAATAAACAGAAAACATCAAACGTAGCTAATTAAATTAAGCGTATTATGACTGTTTTTAAGGCAGATGTGTTTTTTACGAACTTTCCAATTAAACCAAATTTATATCGAATATTTGTTTTTTGTTGATTGTTTTTAATTGACTCTATGATGATATGAAGTCTGCTTTCCCTCTTTAAATACTGATTTGCTCCTTGATGCCTCGTAAATTTGTCTTGTTTCTGACTTCGTTTTTGCGACAATAGATATAAGTCGATCCAACACCTTCCTTAATAACAACTCCATCCTGAAGTACGAAAAAGAAAACCAGATTGCCACACTTTCCCCAAACCAAAAACGCTTCTTGTTCATTCACACTTATCCAAAATGTACCACCGATCTTCACCGAGCCATTTGATGTCGAAAAAGGTTTGAGACAAGGCGACGCGCTATCATGAACTTTCTTTAACATTGTTCTTGAAGCAATTTTACGAAACTCCGTACAATTCTTCAAAAGTCCGTTCAACTACTTGCCTATGCTGATGATATTGACAGATGACAGTATTGGGAGAACACGGCGAGCTGTCTGTGGCAAGCAGTGGCAGTTTGCAAGCATCGAAACGGAGGCGGCGAAGATGGATCTGGCTGTTAATGAAGACAAAACGAAGTATATGCTGTCAACGAGAAAGGACTCTCAACTCGGACTCATGTCACGATGGACGGATATAATTTCGAAGTAGTTAAGGACTTTTTCTACCTGGGCTCAACTGTCACTTCGCAAAATGACATCGGCGCAGAGATCAAGCGAAGAATCACTCTTGCCAATCGCTGTTGCTTCGGGCTTCGGGCTTATCTAAGAAGTAAAGTCCTCTCTCATAGAACCAAGGAGATATTATATAAGACCGGTCGTGCTGTATGGTGCAGAAGCATGGACCCTGTCAAAAGCGGATAAAAACCTTTTGGGATGCTTTGAGAGAAAGAGTCTTTGAGTGATATTCGGTCCAGTTTGTGACAATGGAGTGTGGAGAAGAAGATTCAACGACGAACTATACGGTATATACAGCGCCGCTGACCCGGTCAAAAAGCTAAAAATACAACGACTGAGATGGCTGGGACACGTGGAGCGTATGGACAACACATCAACGCATCAGCCCGACGAGTCTTCGCTACCACTGAGGGACAACGCAGCAGAGAAAGACCCCACCTTAGGTGGCGCACACAACTGGAAAACAACCTCAACCAACTAGGTGTGCGTAACTGGAGGCAGCTAGCGAGGGACCGAGCTGGCTGGAGGGGCTTGTTGGTTGAGGCCGTGGTCCACCCTGGACTGTAAGCTCCACCAAAAGTGAAGTAAGCCTACTATCTTCTTAGATAAAGTTCACTTATTAAATAAACTGCAATCTTGTGGATTACGTGGCATTACGAATGGAAATGAACTGTGCCAGAGTACATAGCCCTAGTGCAGCAACGATTTTCGTGGAATATTTTTTTAACTGATTTCCTCGGGATTGTTTTTTTTTCACAGTACGTGCTGCGACTGCGATATCATTCGTCGAATATAATCTTCAAAACATAAATTTTCCATTGCAAACGTTTCCTTTTATGAATATTTTTTTTTTTTTTATTTTTAGTACACAACTTTCTTCCGTATAACACTATTTTATCTCAACCATTAAGTGAGCATTTGTACTTGCCAAGTCCGATGTGCTGTTTCAAGTGTCATTTTCTATATTTTGAATGAAGAAAATTATGCGTCAAAAAATTACTCTGCTCCTGCAACACAGATGTTGGCAAGTCTTCGCCCAAACCGGTGACTCGATGTCCAAATTCACTCATATTATACTATCTGCAACTTTAAAAACAACTTTAAGTCCAACAGCAATGTCTCTTTTCGACAGTGACAGTGTAGGGAATTTGCTGACATTATTTCTATCTAGTGGTAGGTAGTTTTGTTGGCACATGATCGTGTAGTACCCCTAGTTTCCATTGGTGTTATTCTTGAAAAATTCGTCCTATCTGTCAGTGGGAGATGAAATTGCATTTAAGATTTGACGACTTTCTTTCCAGTCATGATGTAAAAAAGTTCTCCTTACTCTTGTAACTGCACTGAACCAAAAAGGTACATCATAGTAATGAAAAAGTTCATCAATATAATGAAAAAATCATCAATTTTAGTCTAGTGAATTTGTTTGTTGATATGATGAAACCGATTTCCTCAATATGATGAACTTTGAAAATTATAAAATTCCGTTCATCATTCATCAATTTTGTTCATCAATGTTATGAAAAATTCGTCAATATGATGAACCGAAATTCCCCTCCAATTTCATCAATTAGATGAATGTATTCATCACATTGACAAATTTGTTCATCAATATGATGCACACTTTCTTCATATTCATGAATGATTTTCATTAAATTGGTGAATTTATTCGTTAATATGATGCACATTTACATCGTATTGATGATTGCATACATCTATATGAAGAATCCTTTTCATCACCTTCACGAATTTATTTACCAATATGATGGTCGCATTCATTTATATGAAGAATCGTTTTCATCACTTTTAGGAATATATTATATATACGATGTTTTATTTTCATCAATCTAGTGAATATTAACATCAATATGATTAATTGTACTCATTAATCCAATTATACTAAACTTCATTGTGAAGCATTTCTATTCCTCATACTAATGGTTCAATTCATCAAAACTAAGAATAAATAATCATCTTATTTATATAGAGACTTCATAATTTCTCAGATGTAATATAATAAACCATTATGATTACATATGAATTTTGTTTCAAATCACACCTCAAGTTAATATAAGTAAATTGTAAGTAGTATTTTTTCCGAATATTTTCTTAAAGTGCCCTGGTATACCAGTGCACCATGGTCCATATAAAAGGTATGTAATATCCGAGAAACTATGACTCTCTATATCAATAAGTATATTATTTATTAATAATTTTCGTAAATTCGATCATCAGCACGATGAATAGAAATGCTTTATTATGTAGTGGATTGATGTAAATATTCACCTAGAAATAGAAAAGTTGCCATTAAAAAGTCATTATTTAAATACTTACTCCATCACAATATATAAATACAGAAATCGTATATTTTAGATAGATGATTTTGTACCTTTAGCCAAAGACCTAAGATCATCAACTTAAAATTATTCTTTTTCTGAAAATAAAAAAATAAAAGATCAAAACCAAATGGACTTAAAGTATTAAATTTTATTGGTCCTTAAGTGTTTCAATAATTGTGCTTAGCATGCTAGAAAAATTTCTTTTAATGGTGCTATTGAGTAAAAATACGACTTTATGACCAAAACCCAAAACTGCTCGCAGGCAAATGGGTATTGCAAATCAAAAACAATCAAAAATTTTAGACAAATGTCTTCAGCCCGCAATAATTTTTTGAATTGAAGTTTAAGAGATACTCTTTCGAGTGACGCTAAGTTAAAGGTTGTATGTTGTTGTTTTTTGTATTTAAAAAAAATCCAAATGGTCTTCTATTTACTGAACGCCTTCGGCTTCAAAGCAGGTAATTGTGCAGACTTTTAAGAAGACAAAGAACCGCATTTTCTATAAATGAAAAGAGGAATTGTAATATTAATACAATAACTTTGTAAATTGTTGTATGTAGTATAAATGATATTTATTACCTTTATGGGCATCGCAGTCTTCAAAATTCACATAGGTACTGCTGCGTGGAATGTTTAGCTAAATTTTAAGGGAATTAGTTAAACTCAATCGTTTTAAAAGTTCCGCAATCCAATAACAAAGTACTTAATAATAAATCACATTAATCATATTTAAAAGGCATACATCATATTTATATAAAAAAAACTATAAAAATTAAATCATAAATATTTCGAAAGCCATCATCAATATGATGAAAATATTAACGCATTCGTCAATAGGATGAACATTTTGATTAATTATGCTGTGTATGTACATACAACAAAGAAATGCATAAGTATGAAGATAGCGTTCATCGATAGGATGAAAAGATAATCGCATTCGTCAATGTGATGAACGCAATCATCGATATGATAAAATCTTGAGTCAATTAGTGAAAAAAATGGCCACATTTATTTCGGAAAAAAAAATGGAAATATGGAGAAATTGCAACACACGTTTGGTAACGTTCTTTTAACAAATATGTATAAAAAAAAGTACATCGGCTTAAAAATTATTATAACATTACCTACCTGTGATATTAGATGTTCCTTAGAAAATAATTTTTGACAATGCAGACAAGAAGAACGGGATTTAATTGATATAATTTGTTTAATAATAATAAACTTAACTTCTCCAATTGATTTAGTAGATATTTAGTAGCACTTATAACGAAATCACTTATTTAATTTTTTTTCTTTTGAAATTTACACTTTTCGCGATCACTATACTTTTACGTCTCACTTATTGAACTTTAAAATGCGAACTGAATCGAATATGGAATGGACGCCTTGTTTCTTTGTCTGTGTTTATCTACGTACACGGTATTCGATATGATGATTTCATTCATCAATAAGAAGATTAAATCATCAACTGGATGAAAAAATAACTAAGTTCATCAAAATAAGTATTTTCATCATATTGATGAAATGTTTTGATGAAATTGTGAACCTATTACATGAGAAAATTTGCCAAAATCTTATAAGAATCCTGCCAAAAAAATTGATGAATGCACTTTCTTCATATTGAAAAACGGTTCGTCAATTGTCAAAAAGTTTTTCATGAATTTGTTCATCATATTGATGAAAAGTACGTCATATCAATGAATATCATGTTGAAAACCGCCATTCGTCAATATGACGACGACTTTTTTTTTCAGTGTGTGCGCCTTCATAGGGGACTGACGAATTTCCTTTTCAGAAACCTCATTTATCGCTCAAGATTAGCATCAGTTTTCGATAGAGGAAGCTTTCTGTTTTGTCGATGGTTTAATTAACGCTTCATCAAGATTTGACACGAATCAAAATCACATCAATGTCGTTACGGTGATTACAAAGTAATTTGCTTTGATCCGCTTCTTGTGTTTGACCTCTAACGAGGAATTTATTCGACAGAGTGATTTTCAAAAGTAACGCTGGGAACTCTTTTGTCGTCAAGTTTTGGCAGAGGTAATTGCTCTTTTGATATTCACTAGTTTTGATGATAAATTGGGTAATTTTGTTGCTTATATTAGTTTATTGTGGGTTGGGTTCATCACAGGGGTGCTCTGGTTGGGGTAGACTGGTGATTGGTTGGCCGATAAAAAGGAGCACGTGTCAAGAGTTATTTTTCAAATGTTAATTAGGTAGATGTGGAAACTAATAAAGGAAACCCTTGTGCAGAACTGTATTTATGACAGAATATGGTACATTCTTACTTACTTAGATGGCGCTACAGTCCGGGGTGGACCTGGGCCTCAACCAATACGCCTCTCCAGTTAGCGCGATCTTTGGCTAACTGCCCCCAGTTGCGCACTCCAAGTTGGTTGAGGTCCCCTTCCACTTGCGTGCGCCACCTAAGGCGAGGTCTTCCTCTACTGCGTTGTCCCTCCAGGTTGGAATCGAAGACTCTTCGGGCCGGAGCGTTGGTGTCCATTCGCTCTACATGTCCCATCTGATACGACGACTGATACGTACTTTTCTGACTAGGTCGATGTCGCTATACAGCTCGTTGAGTTCGCTGTTAAATCTAATCCTCCAGAGCCCGTCAACGCAAACGGGACCAAAAATCACACGAAGAATTTTGCTTTCGAAACGACCAAGGAGCTCTTCATCCGACTTTGATAGGGTCCATGCTTCTGCACCATAAAGCAGGACTGGGATGATGAGGGTCTTATATAGAGTCTCCTTAGTATTTCTCGACAGGGCCTTACTAATCAATTGCCTTCTTAGACCAAAGTAACAGCGGTTGGCAAGTGTGATTCTTCGCTTGATTTCTGAGGTGATGCCATTTTCAGAGTTAATACCGGAGCCGAGGTAGACAAAGTCCCGAACTACCTCAAAGTTAAAGCTGTCTATCGTGACGTTCTGTCCGATTCGTCGATGTTGTGTGTCCCTTCTTGTTAACAGCATATATTTTGTTTTGCCCTCATTCACCACTAAACCCATTTTTGCCGCATCTGTGCTAATACATACTTGCAAACGCACCAGTTACAGCTCGCTGTGTTCTGACAGAATATGGTACATATATCACGAAAATCTTTTCGCGTGTTCAGAATTTTTTTTCAAATTCACTCGATTTAGCTTAGTTCAAAGTGACACCATTTTTTCCCATTTTTCCATTCAAAATGCGTTCTCGAGGTTACTTCTAAAATAATCTGCAGGCAATTTCTGCGGAATTTCACAACTTCAGAACACAAAACACTTTAAAAACACACAGATGAAAAAAAAAGGATGTGAACAACTCAACAGCTTATTTCCACGTCATCGCCCAAGGTTTTGAAAACCTATATATAAACGAACAATACTGGCGATCTAAATCAGCTTTTCAAAAAAAACTCCCGACAACCACCCGAAAGAACGACATCACACAAAATCAGAGTGGAATCTATGCAAACCAAATTCAAAGGGTAAAGGCAATTTTTACGGATGAGCAAACCTTCTCGCGTAATATAACCGGAGCCAGGAAAAAAAAGGATACCACCGGAAAACTCAACACTAGAAAGCACAATTCGCCGTTCGGTGACAAATCACGTAGTATAGTGGCATCAGCATTTGACGTGTGCATAATTGAGTGTACACTGTACACGACATCCGTTCAAAGGCAACGCCGTTGAAATGTGTAAAAGGAATGATAGAATTTTATATTTTCATGATAAATTGTCGAGGAATTTTCCCAAGCGATGCAGAGATGATGTGTCAATTGATTTATTATTTCACAAGTGACTTTAAGATGGCAGTGATTGAATATCGTCGTCAATTTTTGAGCGTCTTTTGTCAAGGACCCATGAGAAGGGATATCTGTTCAAAGAAATGTTGAGAAATATCGCTGAAATGGGGCGGCAGCTGGCTCCGAACGGTTATTGGTAATAGTGAACAAATGAAATAAATAATGTAGTCAAACCTGAGACATGAAATTGGTCCTTAGCGCACTCAAATTCCACTTGTGGAACGTATATATGAAAATTATGAATTTGAAAAATAAGTGAATGAGTTTACGAATTAAAGTGGTCTCTATTCAAAAAAAATGTGCTTCTTAGAAGCCCCCATTCAAATGGCCATCAATTCGAAACAAATAGGTAAAAAACTGATGTCAGTAAAACGAAGGCGTCCGTTGACAGTACTTGACATACTTTATGATAACTTGACTTCCAAAATACTCGTAACAGCTTGGTAGGTATTTAAATACAGTCGCCTTCTACAAGGCGTATCCCCCGTTAAGTCTACTGTATCATGTGCAGTACTAAGGCTTTAGAAAAAGACAGGGTAGCCTAAAAGCACACCTCATTGTTTGGTATATCTTTTAAGTGAGACAACACAATTTTTTTTTTCTTTTAAGTGTTTGTTTGTATCTTCAGTTTTTTACTAAAAGAAAATTCTGGAGTTCGAGTCGCCATTATTAATGACAATTTGGGCTGTTTTTACAGCATTTTTAGTCGTTTTGGCTCGACCTTTGAGAGGCAAATTCTCTCTCACATGTCAGATTTCAGTTATTTTTTTTCGAGAGCTTTTAAAAGCTTTAACGAAACTTAAAGAAACAAGTTTGGATTGGTCAAATCGGGTGATATTGTCTGCCAGTGAAAATTGCCAAAACAGGAGGAAAAGCATCCTTCAAAATCAGGGTTATCGCAAATAAATTCCGATGGAAATGTTTCCCTTGTCAGCAAAGTAAATCAGATTCCTGAATGGGCAACATTCCCAGGAAAATTTTATTCCCGATTCAACAGTCCTGTTGAAACCACATGTCCTCCATACTCATTGCATCGTCATCAGTCACAGGAACGGTGTTGCACTCGAACAAATTAATCTCGATGACAACTCCAGCGTAGATGGCGCAGTGACTTTGGCAATATTCCCAACGATACGAAGACAACGAGGTGCGAGGCCATTCCGGCACCCCTTCTGTCACTTGTTGTTGCAGTTTCTTCGAGGCGAGTGGTTGCACGAATAACTGTTCGACCGATCTTCCCCGAAATTTATGTTGTGTCAAAATCACTGAAATAAATGGTCCCTTGAATTTATACACTTTGAGGTGTAAAGCGTGAATGTGTCAGTTAACTTTACAAATATTAAAGCAAAACTGACAGTTGCCGCCATTTGCACGAGTCAAACGATAATCATCAAAGCAAAACTAATTACATGCAACTTCAATGCAACCGTTGAAACTATTAAACATAAGGAACAAAAATACCTTCCTACCCGTACTTTCCCTGAACAAAGTCCACAAAGTATTTCGCCTGATGTTGACAGGCCGCGAAATTACAAATTAAAATCCATTCCGTAATGACTTGTCTGTTTACCTTATTCAAGAGTACAGACCCTAAATGGAACCATAACTGAGTTACTCGGAATAAATTGTGCTTGTTTGTGCAAACTTGTAAAAGCAATTTCCGTCGTCTCCGTTCACTGCAGGAAAGTGCAAGGATAATATTTGCGTTTTCCTTCAGTAAGTTGGTATCATTCGGCGGAACAATTATTTTCCAACTCCAAGAAAAATTCTTCCTCTTCGCCCACCCCTCTCTCACTCAATGCATCATCCAATCACACTAAAACAGACACGAAAAAAAATTGAATTCCAACCCGTAATTGCGAAAGCACAAATCTCATTACACCAACTCATGCATAATCCCACAAATTAACGGTAACAACCTTCCGCTTGGCTAATCAACTGAATTTCAATCTATGCGCCCTCACAAAGCCAATTTAAAAATCGTCATATTTTACAGTCTAAATCGAAAATTATCTCACACTATGGCCACTATGGGTCAATGGCTTCCGAATTCTAGAATCCAAATACCTTTGTTTGCACAGCGTCCCATTAAATTCGTTTCAATTGACCGAAGGAATCCAAGCAGCAAGAAGTCCTCGCACAGCGGAATTGCGAATTTGCTCGTGTACCCCAGGAGAGGACATAAAACATCTTCTACACCGTTAATTCCGGAAACTCGACACCGGGCACAGACGAACAAAATCAATACCGCTCTGACTTTTGTTTTGTGGTTCATGTCGGCGGGCCGACTGCTTCCGGTTGGTTTCGCACAAAATTAGCTGCAGGGGGGGAGTGGGTGACAACAGAATCGATGACAGTCACATCTGTGAGGGAATTCTTTTTGCGAATTCGCGCCGATAGGAATAACATCGGCGAATTATCTGTGCGCGACGCGATACATTTCCAATTCAATTTCAAATCATTTTTATTTGTATTCCTCCCGATGGGACTGTTTAAATTTCGGGCTTAGTTACTGGAAAGGAACATTTGGCCAATAAGCGAAATGAAAGAACGAAGTGATGCGAAAAGTGTGAAGCAGGAAAGAGCAATTGCTGTAAAGAATCACCGAATTAAATAATATTTTAGCGCTTGGTAAGGATTCGGTAAGGGTGTGCACAGAATGATTCAAAAAAGTGTGGGTAAATGTGTGTGTTTGATTTGAGTGTTTGTTTGTTCGACTGGGACATTAATGGTAGTCTCACAGGTGCTGGAAAATAATTTGTTTGGTCAATAAATATTTAGCAAAACAGGCATATAAGAGAACCAGAGTCTAGCTTCCATTACTCCCTGCATAAGCTTTCTCAAGACGTTGGAATTTAGGTGCGTTTGCTTTTGATTCTGCTAAGATCTGTGGACGAATTAGCGCCTCAGTAAACGAGTACAAAGCGACTGAATCTGTTGTTGCTTATCCAAATCCGTGGCGGTTGCAGTAATACAACCTCTGTTTTTCGAGGTTTTTTCCAGACTGGAATTTAGCTTGTAGCCTCAAGGTGGAGGTATTCAATTACTTCGTGGTGATATTAACGATCGATTAAAGGGTTTGACTTGCTGCCAAAGCTATCAGGGATCACTGTCACTCACAAATATTTGAAATTTGCAACTGCGGCTATTACCCTGGATGTTAAAGACTGAACTAAACACTGAATAAATCAACATCTGTCAAGAGTCACTAGTGTCAAAAACTTGAAGCTGGAGCTTCTGAAGTGACAATCGAAAATATGGATAGGTGCTTTTTTTGACGTAAGTAGAATAAACCTCTTCAGCAGGGGGTAAGCCTAACCAGACTTCCACTCCAAAACTAAAGCCTTATACGTTATACCTCTTTTAAGGCAGCTTCAAAAATAGTCAGCGACCACCATAAACTTCTTATAGTTCTAGCCAAAGACAAGAAAGTTCGCTTGATTTTACAAAAGCCAGATCGATATAGATAGACATCTGCCAACAATAAACTCCTTTTTTCAACGACTGTGGGCATAAGGCTGTCCTAAAGAAACACAAGCTTTCAGAGTCTTGCACCGACTTTATTCGTATCATCACTGACAACTGCGAAATGTTTAATAAGATTGCTCAATTCAAGTCAAACTCGACGAGGAAGTCTCAATTATCTAATTCTGACGCCAAAAGTTAGGGGATTTTGTAAAGTAGCCTGGGATTTTAAATGCGTTTAAGAGCTGTTTCGAAGAGGAACCAAACGGAAGATGGCTGCAAGGGGATTTTGTGGTATTGAATTTAAATTTAAATTTGAGAGATGTTCGAAACTGACCACCGTACGGGAGCATTTTCGTCACTTTAGCAGCTTTCTGGTTGCCATCCCTAGTGTCAGCGGTAGCATCTGTTGAAAATAGACCAGTTAAGGATTTCAGTCTAGTAATGTCCCAATGTCTCTATTTTGTTGACACCTTCATATCGCTTGTTAGGTTGGTAGATTACTGGAGATTTTCTATACTGTATCTCAGCTTTCGCCAAACTTTACAGACATCATCCTCTGAAAGGTCCATCTTCCTTAACTTATCATCAAAATTCACATGTCTTCTGGATAACGCTACCACCCAATTAAGTGCTTGTCGCCTCATGCTTAGAAGTATTGTTGATCGGGCAAGTTGTTCCCTTTATTGCCATGTGTTCCCCTCTCTATCATCTCTCTCTATTCTCTATTTTCTCGGCTGTTCTATCCGAGAGCCTTTTGCGGAAAAAGATGCTCTACCATTTCTCTACCAATTAAGGAAAATTTTTTCCGTCGCAGTAACTTTTATGTTGATCCCTATCTAGGAACCTACTAAAGAAGTTTCAAACAGAGCCAACACTAATAAAACTAAGAAGACCGCTCTGCCTGGCTTTTTTTTCTATGGCACTTCAAAAGAAGAACTGTCTCCGATTGATGGTGATAGAAAATAGTTTTAGCAAATGGTTCTAGCAGCATCGGACTGCATCAATCTTTCACGACATTCTTTGGTAAATTACACTAAAAATGTTGAAAAATATCATACCAAGCTAATGTTGTCCTTCAGTAGAGGCAACACATTTCTCAATTTATTTTTCGGTTCCTGCAGGTCAGTTCTGGTTTTCCACCATTTCGCCGCAATTTCGATTCAATAGTTCTACGAAAATGTGAAAGCTTTTGTGAATGTGAAAGGTGTGATAATTTTCAGTAAAGTTCACAGTTTCAGAATTTTTTTTTAAAAAATATTGCAAACGTTTGGGCTATGTTGTGGAACTTGTTCACCAAAGAATTAGGTGATCTAAAATTTGAGCCATTGGGCACATTTATATAAACAAAGCCGCAGTGTGTGCTATATTGGGTTTAAGACTTTATTCGAATGCCTAGCATGTGTTCGAATCAAGTCATCAACCCAACATAAATATAGCACATTCCTAAAATTTTTAAATAAGTCAAAATCTCATTTGGTTTACCAGACCTTTGTGCTGCTCTACTTAAAATTATAATTCAATTTCAACCTTTATGTAAATTTAAATGTCAGTCGAATTTGCAGCTTTACTCAAATATTTTTGCCGAATTTTTAATGAATATTCGCCAGAAAAAAAATTATTTCATTCCTATTATCTTTAAAGGCAAAGAATAAAACGGAAGCTTTCGCATTTCGATCCACAGAATTTACCTATAAGAATAAGGATTTTCTGTTCAGACTTTTCAATTTGTTCGAAAAATAATCCTACCCCCATCGATGCTCAGTCTCATTTCCACTTCTTTCAATTCTTTGTTCTGCTTTAATTGAGCAACTCGATTTTTTAAAGCCGCATGGGAATTTCAATTCAGTTCAAAACTCCATTGAATAAATAAATACATATGTATTTAGACAGACGTTCGTCTAGCAAAGCCGTCGGCAAATAGAAAACCGAACCATTTATCCGTAAGCCTATATTGCCTTCATAATGTCGCCCGTGTCAACGAAGACAAACGAGAATGGATCTGGAGACTGCCAGCAGGTTATCTTGTACAATTCTCTCATACATCCAATTTGCATGCCCAACTACGCAATAATTCCACTGTATTCCAGTTGGTGCAGAGAATGCCTGTGGAGTTCCAGTCGCACCCTCTGTATCCACTATGAGGATCAGGATTCAGGACAAAATTCAACCCACGCGAATGACCTACGTGAAGTTAGCGCGCACTTTTTCTAGAATGAAAAACGTGAAATGCAGTTCGATAGACATTCGTTTGTAGTTGTTTGTAGTGAATTTTTTTTCGTTTGTAGTTCAACCGTTAGAAAGTTAGAAGCATTAGAAAAAAATTTCAGCGCGCACTTTTGAGCTTTTGAAATGAAAACCAGCCAGTTGCATTCGAAATCGTTTGTAGTTGTTTGTAGTGAAATTCTTTTTTCCCAAAAATGTCTTATTTCGGAGATATAAGGACATTTGTGTTTGCATCTATAACTCCGAATTTCCAATAGACAGAATTTTTTTGAAATTACTGTTGCATTAAGCACATCCCAACTTAAATAACTGCATTTAAAATTTCTGAATTCACTCAAGCGTTACTTAATAAAACGCAATTAAAGTCAAAAAATGCATAATTTCACGTTTGCATCCATCATATCGATTTCCCAACAACAACAAACCAACGGTAAACACATTTCCGCAAAGCATTCATCCGTGTCCATCGATATGAGTCATAATTTGTCAATTAGCAACAACAACCAATCAATAAACTCCGCTTTTATCTAAGAATTTTTTCTATTCCTTTGAATAACCTTAAAAAACGACCACTTTTAAACAATTTATAGCAACAAAAACATATATTTTGCAAACTCTGTACTCCTGGCCATCTAATCCAATTCAAATGATTTGGTTTTATCACAAATAACAAGATTTTGATGCAACTTATGCAAACAGTAGTTTTTCATATAAACTCATATCAATATTTCGGTTATTAAGCAACTCAAAGTAGTGAAATCTATTTTTTTCTAATGCTTTCTATTAGATGCTTCTAATGGAATAAAAAAAAGTGATCTTTTTTTCATAGATAACGGTTTATTCAAAATATAAGAAAATGGGTGAAATCTTCAGCGCAACCCGATTTAAGGGGGCGGATATTTCAAATGCTGGACAACTACAAACGACAAAAACTGGTTAGTTGGTAGAAAGCATGTATGCTCTATCTAATAAAACCAAAAATAGCAAATTTGTTCCAACCAAAGAGAATTTATATGCAATTTAAGCAGTCGACCTAAAACCCTCGTTATCTCCGAAACGGTATAAAGCCAAGTGATGAAATTTACTATTTTCAATAGTTTTCCACCTAACCAATCTAATAAAACACAAATTGTATCCATCCGCCTAACGGTTTACGATTTATATCAAATTTAAGCGAAATTGAAACTTAATTTTTTTTGTGAAGTTAGCGCGCACTTTTTCTAGAATGAAAAATGTGAAGTGCAGTTCGATAGACATTCGTTTGTAGTTGTTTGTAGTGAAATTATTTTCGTTTGTAGTTCAACCGTTAGAAAGTTAGAACCATTTGAAAAAAAAATTTCAAATCCCTTAAATCCGTGTTATCTCCGAAACCGTAGCAAGTAGAGTGATAAAATTTTCTGTATTTGAAAGTGTCCACTTCACTAATCTAATAAAATTCAAATTGCGTCAATCGGCGTAACGGTTTATGATTTATTTGAAATTTAAGCAAATTCAGACCCCAATTTAAGGGACTCATTACTCAAAAACTGTTGAACTACAAACGATGAAATTCTACATATCTATTCTATACACCCTTCTTTACCTCTGATATAAAATAGAAGACAATCCCCATTAGAGAAAACTTTTTATTCGCAATTTAAGGGAAGCCTTAAATGGACTCAGTCGCTTATGGTCTCATATCACTCATTTTTAAGCGATTCGATAAAACGTTAACCGTTAGTGGAAAATGAGTTTTAATGACTTTGTTAGAAAGAGAAGGGTAGTTTCATTAGAAAAAAACATATTTCAAGCTTCAAAGCGTTTTAGGAATGGAAATATCGAATCGATTAAAAATGAGTGATATGAGACCATAAGCGACTGAGTCCATTTAAGGCTTCCCTTAAATTGCGAATAAAAAGTTTTCTCTAATGGGGATTGTCTTCTATTTTATATCAGAGGTAAAGAAGGGTGTATAGAATAGATATGTAGAATTTCATCGTTTGTAGTTCAACAGTTTTTGAGTAATGAGTCCCTTAAATTGGGGTCTGAATTTGCTTAAATTTCAAATAAATCATAAACCGTTACGCCGATTGACGCAATTTGAATTTTATTAGATTAGTGAAGTGGACACTTTCAAATACAGAAAATTTTATCACTCTACTTGCTACGGTTTCGGAGATAACACGGATTTAAGGGATTTGAAATTTTTTTTTCAAATGGTTCTAACTTTCTAACGGTTGAACTACAAACGAAAATAATTTCACTACAAACAACTACAAACGAATGTCTATCGAACTGCACTTCACATTTTTCATTCTAGAAAAAGTGCGCGCTAACTTCACAAAAAAAATTAAGTTTCAATTTCGCTTAAATTTGATATAAATCGTAAACCGTTAGGCGGATGGATACAATTTGTGTTTTATTAGATTGGTTAGGTGGAAAACTATTGAAAATAGTAAATTTCATCACTTGGCTTTATACCGTTTCGGAGATAACGAGGGTTTTAGGTCGACTGCTTAAATTGCATATAAATTCTCTTTGGTTGGAACAAATTTGCTATTTTTGGTTTTATTAGATAGAGCATACATGCTTTCTACCAACTAACCAGTTTTTGTCGTTTGTAGTTGTCCAGCATTTGAAATATCCGCCCCCTTAAATCGGGTTGCGCTGAAGATTTCACCCATTTTCTTATATTTTGAATAAACCGTTATCTATGAAAAAAAGATCACTTTTTTTTATTCCATTAGAAGCATCTAATAGAAAGCATTAGAAAAAAATAGATTTCACTACTTTGAGTTGCTTAATAACCGAAATATTGATATGAGTTTATATGAAAAACTACTGTTTGCATAAGTTGCATCAAAATCTTGTTATTTGTGATAAAACCAAATCATTTGAATTGGATTAGATGGCCAGGAGTACAGAGTTTGCAAAATATATGTTTTTGTTGCTATAAATTGTTTAAAAGTGGTCGTTTTTTAAGGTTATTCAAAGGAATAGAAAAAATTCTTAGATAAAAGCGGAGTTTATTGATTGGTTGTTGTTGCTAATTGACAAATTATGACTCATATCGATGGACACGGATGAATGCTTTGCGGAAATGTGTTTACCGTTGGTTTGTTGTTGTTGGGAAATCGATATGATGGATGCAAACGTGAAATTATGCATTTTTTGACTTTAATTGCGTTTTATTAAGTAACGCTTGAGTGAATTCAGAAATTTTAAATGCAGTTATTTAAGTTGGGATGTGCTTAATGCAACAGTAATTTCAAAAAAATTCTGTCTATTGGAAATTCGGAGTTATAGATGCAAACACAAATGTCCTTATATCTCCGAAATAAGACATTTTTGGGAAAAAAGAATTTCACTACAAACAACTACAAACGATTTCGAATGCAACTGGCTGGTTTTCATTTCAAAAGCTCAAAAGTGCGCGCTGAAATTTTTTTCTAATGCTTCTAACTTTCTAACGGTTGAACTACAAACGAAAAAAAATTCACTACAAACAACTACAAACGAATGTCTATCGAACTGCATTTCACGTTTTTCATTCTAGAAAAAGTGCGCGCTAACTTCACGTAGGTACGCGAATGCAATATTAACGTGAGAAATTGCAGCTATGCCTTGGGGCACCTGCAGATTGTCAGGAGTAAGGGCGCCAGTAAATTTGCATTTTTCCAATTTTCTCCGAACACCGATAAATCGCAGGACATTCGACCATGTGGGTAAAATTGTCCCCATCATCAAGTGATTACCCATGCAGAATGTGTTTTTGTGTTGAGCTAAGTTGTGGGAATAAATATATTCAGTGGCAAAAGGTTGAATTCATTTCGCAGAATCGGGGATGCCATGAGGCGACCTTCTGCTCAATTAAATATTAACATCTTAGGAAAGATTAATTTTAACTTTTTCGCATAAAACTGAAGTTGACTTTTCAAAGGCGAGTCGCCAGCAATAGCTACTCCTCTCCTGCTGCTCTAATGTAATTGGGAAACTTTCTTCTCGGCAGCTATGGGGTGGATAATACGAAAATGCGAAAAAGTTAGACTCGCCTATGGGAGTTCAAGGCCATAAGGACATTTATGTTAAGAGACCCTTCGAGGCAGGGCGGCCTGAGGGCGTTTTTGACCTGTGGTATTTTCTCTGCGTCATGCGACTTAAACTTTAATTTGTTTCCTCTTAAGTGGATAACTCAATTAATGCTTCCTTGTGTAAGGAAATGTGATTAGACAGAAACGGAACAGACGGAGCTTTATAAATGGGAGAGCAGTTTTTTATGAAAATTGGTTCGAATTGATTTTGAAGATTGCACCCCGACAAAATAGTGCGAATAGATTTTGTTTAGCCGACCTTTATGTGTTCCTCTACCGTACTTCCCAGCGTCAGGATATCTCAAAAGATATGTCGGGTTTTACTGCAAGATGTCCTTGCAATTTCGTTGTGATCAAAAATAACTTCGAAACTCATTATGCACTCCCAACAAACTGAGGACATTTTCCCACAGCCATATTTCGTCCTTTGAATTTTTATCCGATTTGGGAGATTGGCAGAGCATTGTCCTCGACAGCTCAGTAACTGAACGAAGTTCCCACTGGTGATTCCAGTACAAAGGAAATTGATAGCATAGTGCGCGCATTGAAGAGCGGATTACAACGAATGCGTATACATTAAATTGAGATCAGCTCTGGAATACGGAATGAGGCCACTTAGCGTACGACAAAGGGCATCGGACACTTCAGTTGTCAATGTTCTTGTAAATGGTCGTCGTCTGTCGTTCAAGCAGTCCACACGTAATGGTTCTTTGTCTGAATTTCCAATTTTTCAGAACGCGCAGTTAAGATGTCGTTCAATTTAGTGACGCAAACTTTTGCATAGCTGCCTCGCAGGAGAGAGGTTTTTCTCGATTGAGGAATGTTTTGCAGGACAGCCCATCATGAGTATGCAATTTAGTGAATGTGCTGAGTAAGGGGAGACGATCCGAATTATGCAGTTAATTGGTGGGTGGGAATTGAGAAAGTTTTCTTGTTTTTAGATTTTGGGAGCAGTGAGAAATGGGGGTGGCTTGAAATTGGTCTTAAAAATCGCAGCAGTTACACTTCGAGCTTGAATTATCGAAAGGCAGGCGATTTGTATTTAATGGAACAACGTCGCCGCCCTAAGAAAGTGGAGCCACCAAACTTATTGAAGAAGGTGTCCTGTCCGGAAGTACATAATATCAGCTAGTTATATGTGCTCTCTAAGAGTTTCAGTCGCAATATTTAAAAAAATAAATCAAAAGGAGAAGACAATCTTACCAAACCATGCTTCTTAAGACAGTGGTACCCAGGAGCACTATCCAACAAAATTTTGATACCGACTAAAGCCTTCTTCTAAATATTATTCAAATCTTGGTTCGAATTAATTTCGATTCGTTTCCAGTTTATATTTCTTCTAAGCAGCATTCATCTCTTGCCTTGTCTGCCTATGCAATTTGGCATTGGCATTCGTAAGCTGAGCACATTTGCCATTAATCCATAAATGAATCAAGCATAAATTAAGCACTCGCTAGTCGCAACGGGCCGCCCTAGCAACCAAGGACACTCGAGTTGACGCCAATTAATTTATACGTCCGTTTTTGTTTTTGTCTCGACTAGAAGTTACTGCTGTGGAAAGAGTTGACAAAACCGATTACGTCACCATCAAAGAGAAAATTCCTTGATGATATCATGCTCCTTATAACGCAATAAAGTAGAAGGCACAATGAATATCACTCCTTCGCAATGAAACGAGACGACAAGGAAAGACTTCTACGCACTTTGGCATCAATAAACTTGGCCTAGTTATGCGGAGGGTGCTAGAGTAACAGAATGTCTGCCTTGAGGATTCTTTTGTGGACAGTGTCGACATGTATGTAGCATTGTAGCAGCTATCTGCTTTTGTACAATATGTCGGGTCTGACTAGGGTATTACATGTATAGATGTCGGATTTAATTTTATCCCTTTGCGAGTCCTTTTGTATGTGTTGGTACTAGAAGTGCCAGGGCAATGTGTTTTGAAGAAAAGTGCGGAGGTTAATATTGGGCACAATACGTACTTATATTGGCACGATGCGGATATCGATTTCATATACTTTTTGGTGGCATAGACTTTTGTCGCAGAAGCATTTATTTCCGCGGAAATGTGTTCAAATTTAATAAAATCAGGTTGGTTCTTGTAGGCAAGCGATTGAGGTTGGGGGGAATTTTGAATTTGCATGATTGTAAAAAACTTTGAAGGGCTAAATGGAATTGAATTGCAGGAATACTTTGGAAATGAGTATCCTCTCAACAAATTTGTTCCTTCTTTTATATGGTAAGCATATTTTTGACCAAAATTATCAAAAACAGTATGAAATGTAAAAAATTGGCAATCGATTTATAAATTTTAGCTACAGGTTATGTAGTCCGTAACCGTTTCGTTCTCATTGCCAGGTTTCTATTCCCTAAACAGAGTAGAATTGGCATTTTTAGGAAACCTAGAAGCAAATGGTTGAAGTGTCAAAATCGTATCCAAATTAAAAATTTGAATCTACCAATCGCAATCAGGAAATCAAAGTTATACAAATCAAACAAAAAATACAAGGGGTTGTCCAAGAGACACATTAAAATTCCCTTAATCTGTGAAATGGCTCCAGTGATCCCAGATTGAGGGGAAAAACACAAATCTCATAATTAACATGAAAGATAACAGCCCATCGAACGTCTACATAAGAATTTTTCTGAGTAATAGGAGCGGAAATTATTCTAAAGGGTTTAACAATAAGAGGTGTTATATTGGTATTCAAAGCAAAATGCCATTTTTTGAGATGATCAGATAATTATTTCATAATAAAGAGGAAGGTATGCCGTTATTAATGCAAAACTACATCAGCCAAATGGCCACCACGAGTACGCATACAGGACCATATCCTTTTCATGAAATTTTCCATAACCAAATCGCAAAGTGGCTGCCCTATGTCCTCGATAGCCTCACGAATTTTATCTTTGAGGTCTTGAACCGAGGCTGGACTGTTGGCGTAGACCTTATCTTTCACGTGGCCCCAAAGGAAGAAGTCGCAAGGTGTTAAATCACAAGATCTCGGTGGCCAATTGTGATGACCTCTTCGAGAGATAACACGGTCCGGAAACTTTTCTCCGTAAAAGATCAATGGTTTCGTTGCTTGTGTGGCACGTAGCGCCTTCTTGTTGAAAGTAAACGTAAAGACCCAAGTCTTTATGCAAAATACGGTGTAATGGCGTTTGTGGAATGCCCAATTCCAAAGAACGACGAGGAATGGACAAACCTGGGTTTTTTTCAACACTTTGGGCTACAGCAGCAATATTCTCAGTTGTTCTTGAGCGACGTGCACGGGTTTTATTCTTCACATCACTAACTTGTCCCAAAACCTGGATTTTTTCCACCAATTTCTAGGTGCTTCAGGACAACCAAAAAATGCTTTAGTTTTGCGAACTGTGACTGCAACATTTTCACCATTTTTGTAGCAAATATTAATAACTTCAATGCGTTGTTGAAGTGTGTATCGTTCCATTTTTAGTAATGGCGTAGTTTCTACTTGTCAAATGTCAAAGAATAAAAGCTTCAAAAGGGAAAGCTACCGAAATAGCGGGTCATTCACAATAACACCTTTCATTGTATTTTTATGTTATATTCTTATTTCAAGCTTGTTAATAAAAACGGTTACATTTCTTTATTTTTTCATATAAAAATATGTGCAAATTTCAATTAGGGGAAAAAAAGGGATTTTTTACCAATTTGAGGGAAACTAAGAAAATAAAGGGGGAAATAGTCTTTAAAGTCTGGGAACACTGAAAAGGTGTTTTCGCGCGATGTATGTACAAACTGCAAGTTGTAAAATTAGCTTTTCGCAGATCTATTCTGGATCTGGTTTTATATATCAACATATTTTGTTTTTTTTAGAAAAGGGCAGACCTAAGATTCAAATGGAGTCAAAGCAGTCGAGCGTTTCCATACATAATTCGTTAATTAAACTCAAGCTTTTGGTTCCGGGAGGAATGCTTATTTTTTTATCTCGTCGGAAATGCAGAAATGCAAAGTTTGCATAAAAGTTTCAAAAGCGATATCGTCTTGACGACTATTGCCAGGAATCTGCCACCAGAATTTTGAAAAGCTAAATTTTGAGAGCAGACTTTTGTAAAAAGAATTTTGTGTCTGAATTCTAGAATATCTTCTTGTAAATTTTTGAAAACATTTTTAGGATTGCGAGTCGTCTTCTTAATCGATTTAAATAGTTAATAGCTTCTGCAGCGGACCAAGCTTCAAGAAGTTGACTCTAAAAATCCCATAAACTGCCTTTAGTCACTTTGTAAATTCAACTGTTTTTCAATGTCAAGTTTTATTCATTCCTTGACTAATAAAGTGCATAGGTATCTTGTGGTTTGTTAGTCCCCGTAGTGAAATATGTCTGCCTCAGCCCTCAATGAAGGCACGTTGCATTTTATCACACTCACCTAACACTGAAATGATAAAACCCCACTGTGAATGCAATTACAAGCATCCTTCTTTCAGTCTGCAATATATATCCTTTTTCCATTTCCGCCAAAAAATCTAAAAAAAAATGCACGCACAAAATATGCTAGCCCTTCAAACAAACCCACTCCACTGTTCTCCGCGAAACCGAACACACACATCCTAGCAACCATTCCCGCTTCCTAGTACAAACGTGTTAAGCATTAACAAGTTTACCAAACTCACCGCTCAACAGCATCTGAAGGAGTTAATAACTCCAACTTCAACACCTAGCCGGAGTAGGGATTTGCATTTGCATACCTTAACGAAACACGTCCAATGAATGTTGCTCACCACATATACATATACAGCCCTGCGCTCCTTCCGGGAATATCAATTTCATGGTGCAGTGCAAATCATCTCCACTTCTTCTGTTCTGCCTTACATCCTAGACAGAGAATATGATGGAAAATATGAAAATAATAATAAACTCCCCTGATATTCATAGGATTCTGCCCGCGGTAATAAAATGAATTTCGTATCAGACATGCAAGAAACGTGATAGCTACTCGAACACAGGAACCTCGTTCCGGAGAAATAAAATTTCAACCATATCCGTGCTCGTGTACATCAATTTGTTTTATTTATCCTGATAATGTAATTTCGACTAAATTACTGCGCCGATAAGCTACTATACGACTGGGATATTGAATGTTGAAATGTTACTTTTGTTTCCATCGGAGCAGGTCATCCTTGACGAGCGTTTTATTTATATATAGAAGGATATCGATTTTGTCAGTTTGTCTGATTGTGACCTTGAGCGGATGAACTTGATTCCAGCGAAAATGGGCCCAAAATTATTCGAGGTATTTCGTGGATGGTGGATGTCTTTGACTGTTTGAGTACCATCACTAACCATGTTTTCAAAATTTTAATTTAATTAAATTGTTGTCTTTAAATTGACAACTGAAAAAAGTTGATTTGGGCCTACATCCTGTTCAAAATAACATTTTCATTCATGAAATCTTCACAACACACCCACAATATCACAAACCAATGTCCTATAGAAACAACATTACACATCAAGAGCGAATTCCTGAATCCAGGAGTCAAAAAGGTTGTGCTTATCATACTCGTACATTTATTGATTTCTTGAAGTGCAAACGTGCCCTTACCAAGTACTAACACCGGCGTGTTGACGAAATTTCCGATTGATGTCCGCTTTGGATTTGAGTACTTTTTATCTTCCCAAAATCGCAGACATATTCCGCTTTTTTACGGGCTAGTGTCGTATTTGCGGCTGATTTTGGTATCCCTCGTGAATGCGGAAAACGTGTCGATAAGTGTCACTGCCTTGCAATCCGGTTTCATAAATTATGTTTCCTTAAAGGTCAGTTTCGGAAATTGGTTCGGCTATAAAAGCGGCTTACGATGAATACCTCTATGACGAGTTACTCGGAATAAGGGTCGTAAATTTGTTGGCCTTGCTTCGGAATATATATTTGGGGCAGCTGAATTTGAAAGGCCAATACCTTGGGAGGACCATTGTCAGCTGCCTCCCATTCCCTTATATTTCTTTTTCTAGGTAATTTTCGATGACTTTCGGAGAACAATGAATTAACTTGTTGTTCTCATCATAAATTTCTAGGAACGATGAGCTGCTTTTGCTGATTGGCAGGATTCTTGGAAGCTACAGATAGTTATGGTCGTTCCGAGAACAGGCTCTCATGCTAATTGCAATTAAGTGGGTTTTCCATGGACTTCGATTCCAAGTGATGCTGGGTCATTATTGCTGAAGTGAGGCTCGGTCTGACGTTCATTGTTAGGTCTTTACACTGACAGGGTAAAAGTCCACATTATTTAAAAACTGAGACTGAGACTGAGAATAAGATTGAAAATGAAACAAAAATTGAGGCTGAGACTGAGACTGAGACTGAGACTGAGACTGAGACTGAGACTGAGACTGAGACTGAGACTGAGACTGAGACTGAGACTGAGACTGAGACTGAGACTGAGACTGAGACTGAGACTGAGACTGAGACTGAGACTGAGACTGAGACTGAGACTGAGACTGAGACTGAGACTGAGACTGAGACTGAGACTGAGACTGAGACTGAGACTGAGACTGAGACTGAGACTGAGACTGAGACTGAGACTGAGACTGAGACTGAGACTGATACTGTGACTAAGACTGAGATTGAGAATGAACGAAATTTTTGTTCGAGTTTCGGAAATAAATTTTCAGTCATATAGCTAATTAAAATATCCTGCCCTTTGAACCTGACGGATGAATGTCATGAAATTTTTGTCAAAATGACCACTTCACCGACCGACAAGCAAACACTTTCCAATAAAACAAATTTCTTGAATCTCTTGTCAGAGTCTTACACCCGTCTCCTATTTTATTGCTTTCAATGGTCTACTGCGACTACTTTATTACTACAGTCATCGTTGTATTTCCTTATTTCGGCATTTTCCTGCATCGAATCCCCAATAAATATCAATCCCATCTGCAGGTATTCGCTTTGTTCCCCAATCACATCTTCCCAACATTGGTCCCAAACAAGCAGTATAAACACGACAGTAGCATGCATTATCCCCCGTTCAACATAAAAGGACCTTTTTGCATGCTTACTGCAAATACAAAGTTTACTCGCAATCAATAAGCATTTTACGTCCATGCCTGGGTATAAAAGTCGCTCGGGGATAATGCTTAAAAAAACAATTTTAAAGGATACCCAATTCCCATTCCCAGTCAATGGCTACATCCAACGTTTTATTGCCAATAACTTCAAGTGGTTCTGAAATAAATCGAAATTGGAGTTTATTTTTGGACAAGATGCTTCTTTAAATTGGGAGCGCCATTTTTTTACTTAGTTTTGCGACGGATATCTTTTTAAATGGCGGAATGAATTTGTGATTTGGAGACATCATGAATCATGACAAATTTGCAAGTAGTCCTCCAAAATAGGAGCTCAGTACCTGACTGCGAATTATTTTCTTTAAAACGTAGCTCTGTCCATGTCCATCATGCTGCAATAGTAAAGGTAGGCACGATTATTTTCTTTATAAAAAGCATTTCACTCCCTTCCGTGATGTGTGCAAGGAGCACCTTTCGAAGTGTACGTGTTTTGAATGTCTGATATGAAAACATCTCTGCCGGATATGTAAACACGGTCGATTACAAGCTACACAAGCTTACCAATCAGAATAATTGAATTACCCACAAGCAAATACTAATGTTGGTACATCGTACATCCAGATAAACGTTATAGTCCTCAGCACACAAATCAGGCAGGGACGAGCAAATTTACGGACACGCATTTATCTTCTTGTTACATTTTGGATCTGGATATGTATATTTCATAAACTGGAGGTAATGTTGGATGTCAATGGGCTTTAATCAAATTACACAAATTCAATACTGAACCGTGACACACATCGTCCGGAAAGGAATGGGAAAAATGTGCAATGCAGTTGGGAAAAAATGTATGTGCTTGCGAAATGTTCACTGTATGGAGTGTAATTACGAGTGTGTTTAATTTGACTTTGTTTGGCTGTCCACGGACTTTCTTGTTAAACCATGTTCGCGTTTCTTTTTTTATCGCCACAGTATAAAAAAGTTGTTTCCTCTTTTTTTTATAAAAAAAATTATACAACTGTAAAGCTTCTAAAGTACTCCGAGATGTTTGCAGATAGAGGTTGGTTCAGCACTTAAATTCGTGCAAGTTTAAGTCTCTTGGAAACATCATTTTCTCAGGAAATTGTTGAAATGTGTAGGTACTTGTCCTGTAGCCAATAAAGAGGTTTTGAATTAGTGACTAGGAGCGTTTCCCAATCTTAGCTGTGTAAAGAACGAGAATCCGCAGTACCAACCGTTGCTTAAAAAAAGGTAAAACTCTATGGACACCGATCGTTTGCTTACAGTTTTTTTGGGATTTAAAATAAAATAAAATCAAAAAATAATTCACCCTTCTGGATTTGTTCCCCTTTTGCAAGCTTGAGCCTCGTTTTCCCTCATTTCATTGTAAAATCAGCAAAATTTTACGATTTTCCCTCATGGTAGGTAGGTAGTAAGGTATAAATGGGCTCTTGTGGTGGTTGCCACAGCTTGACATAGGCCATCAATTGGATCCATTGTGTCCAGTTACTGGAACAATCCTATGTAAAGCAGCCGTCACAAGAGCACCCAAATACCGACCTACTTGTTGAAAGACAACAAGTTGACAGCTTTTCATATCAGAACCTCATATATTTAGTATGAATCACATGGGTTCTTAAGCTCCGTTGAAACCACATCCTCTAGTTCGTCCTAAGAGTACCTACCGATTGAGGTCTGTCTATCTACTACAACCACCCAGATTTGAGTGTGAATCGCAGGAGTACTTTAAGATCGACATTCTTCAGATTCTCTAAGTCGTCAAAGAAGTAACTGCTGAGAATCCTCTGTCTTCTCATATCATGGTCGATTATTATGGTTTCCAATTATCTCCGAATTCGTATGTAGCCTTAGCCGCACAATGCCCAGAGGCGATTTCAAGAAAAAGAGCCAAACTTTTCTATCTGCCTTGAATGACGACGAAGAGTGCTTTTTTACTCCATCAAGTTGAGGACCGATACAAACACTACTAGACGCTTTAAAAATTCTGTCTACCTTGTAACGCACGCCAAAAATACGTGCTTTAGGTTAGCCTTCCTTCAGAGAAGGATGGCCTAGTTGAAGTGGAGAATTTATGGTCAAAATACTAGAAAAAGGTCATGGTAGATGCTGCGGATTGATACCGAAGGTTGTAAGAAGCCATGGGCCCAGGGACTCGTTGCGCCAAATATTTATTTATTTAATAATTTACATAATTTTACCGAGTACAATTCTTTTTAAAAATGACTACCTCAAAAGACTGTTAGTTATATTTTTAGGTCCGCTCTGCAGTCAACATTCCTAATATTAGAAAGTTCACTCAACTTTTTTCGAGTGTATCGACTGTCCTTTAAAATGGCGGAACACATTTCAAAATTTGTTACTTACCTCTTACTTTTGAAGTTTCAAATCAACAGAAAGAATTCCCATTATAAGCTTAGGGTCATTCAAAGCAGAGAGCCCAAAATCTACATCTTGCTACTCAACCTTATTCAATTTTTATCGGCATACATTCAGGCAGAATAATCACAGCCCTATATTCAAGGATTACAGCGATTAACCTCAATGTAAGTTATGGTTATTTCTCGGTAAAAAAAACACCCACGGACTGTTCCATGCTAGACATTGCATGTGTCCGCGATTGTGTAATGTACTTATACCTGGGCATAAACTTGTGAAAACAAGCTCGCCTGCTCGTAGGAAACCACACTCACGATAAGAATTCTCTCGCAACCACAACCGAGGAGTGAGTTCAGAGGTCTAACCATTACTTTTCATTTCCTTGCGACTCGGTTCAGTGACCGACTGAATTTAAAAATACTGCTATCTGTTTATTTTTGCCGGGTGGGAAGATGAAAGCATAACAAAGTTTCGCCACTGGTGCGGTGTGTGCTTGGGAGGGTGGGTCTCGTTGCTCGAATTATTTGTACCCAATTTAATTTCGTAACTTGTTTTGCGAAATTAAAATATTTTCTCAATGGATATGGTTATAGGGGAATGGAAATGAATTTTTTAGGAGTTTATTACGCTAATCGAATTTATTATCTGTGGAATTAAACAAAATTTAGAAAAAATATTGGCGAGGTTGTGTGGCAATAACTTTTCAATGCCCACCTTAAAAATATTTGTAAGTTGCAATTGATAATCGTAGACCTCGCCAAAGAGAGCTCCTAAAATGTGACCTGAACACGAAAAGGGGATATTAATTCCGGGTAGTTTTTCAGGCGCACCTGTAGAGGTTTTCCTGTCGAAAGTTTCACTGAACTTTTTGCACAGTCCACAATTTGCAAACATTTGGTAAAATATTCTGTGTGCATAATTCCACTATCTGCTGCACAAAACCTTCCCCTTTAAGAGCGACTTCAATATTGAAATGCGAAAACAGAAACCCCATCTATCTTTCAATGGGATAACGAGTACCTATACAGAGTCGCATTCCACTCCACTATGTTGATTCGAAGCAACACTGTTTCATTGTAAGGTAGAGCTGACAAACGCAATAAACTGCAGTTGGTTATTCGTGAAAGCAAGCAAAAGCATTCCCCCCCTCGGTGGGTACACTTAAATGGCTCTTTGGCTGGAGGAGCTGTCAGCCGTGTTGAATTAATTTCTGTTGCACTAAACGGGAATGGGATTCTGTAATTGGTGGGTATGGATTGGAGTAGTGGAATCTCTGCGAATATTTAATCGATTTAAATCTCTACATGGAAATGGGAATTTACTTTAAAATTCCAACAAAAAGGACATGAGTGAAACGATTTAAACAATTTTCACAGTTTCATTGAGTGAAATTGAAAATGCGGCTTCCCATGGTGATGATTGGTCTTTTTTTATTGCTTGGGGCAATTTGTAAAAGTGGCAATAGCTATAAATGCCGAGAGTTACATGCGGGACAATCAATAATTATTATGGTAATTCCTGTTCTACTTTCGATGGTGTAAGGCGATATATGTAACACTTTATTCTTTAGGTGGATGAATGTAGAAGTAGAGTGGACTTCCTTGAGTCTACCGCCCAAATTCTAAAAAATTAACAATGCCCAACATTTTAAACACGGTTTACGAATAGAAAGCAGTAACGATCATAAATAGTTGACTCCTTATAATGTACGTATGTAAAAAAATCAAGGATAGGTAAATTTTTTTAATCAATTTTTGTTGGAATTCGCTGAAATAAAGACCAAGTGATAAATAAAACTGCTCTCCAAATTCATAAGTTCTACTATTCAGTGAGTTAGATTCGTAATAAACCTGATAGTTTCGTGGGCACTAAGCCAGGCTTCTCAAAACCATTCGTGAATGAAAGGGATCTCGAGTTTGACGACGACATATCCATAAGGATGATTTTAGAAGTTTTGCCAGACTTCTGTGGTTTCGCAAATTTCCAAGACTTTTGCAAGCTCTCAGTAGTTGATCCCACGCAGTAGCTACTGGCCCATTGCGCTATGTGCGTTTTCAAAGTTGAAAAGAAGTACGTCCCGCTGGGTGTTGTCCTTGTGACTATAAACAATATTTGAAACCGCCGAAAGGGAGATGTTTTGGGTTGATCACAATTTTGAAAGTTTCCAATAGCACATAGAATTTCGCAGCAATTTGAGGCTTTTACTTTGTAAATGGAAAGGAATGGGCACGTTTTATGGAAGATATGCAGATCTGTCGAAATCTATACTAAGCTCACATTAAAACGGAAGGTCGAGGTTGTTTTTCAAAGTCATTATCAGAAGTTTTGAATTGATGTAAGAAATACCTAAGCTGTATCTAATTTGAAACGACTCCAAAGGTAGAACCCTGAACCATATCGACTTCAAAAGGGTAGCAGAAGGCCCTTAATAGGTTACTCAAGACAAATTTGGAAGGAGACTGCAACCTTTCCCTTCATAGTAAGTCAAAAGCCACTTTCTGTGGTGACCTTTGTAAACGAAATAGTGTCTGAGTTGGCAAGCCTTCTGAAAAAAAAACTAGGGTTCGCCCAGTGGTCGAAGTTCTACCATTTTAGTGACAAAATATTGGAAAGCAAATTACACACAGCATTGCATCTCTGGCTTAATCTTAAAAAAAAAGAAATAAAAATAGTGATTCTTAACTATGCGTGTTCCTTCGTCTATTTGTATATACGATTGTAATGACTGAAAGTTGATTAATTTTAAATTACGTTCTCAACAGCCCAAAAGGTGAACTTTTGAGTGCTTACTAAAACTTTCTTCCTAAAGCCCCTCTGTGGCAAGTGCAATCCTTGAAATGGGAGTACTCTCTCTCTCTTCTCCCACTCAGTGAATTTTTTAATTAGACAAATTTCCTCAAAGTCTTAAATGGCATTTGGAAGTCACTTATTTGGATTTTGAGCTCAGGCAAGCTTTAAAAAACCAATGGATCATTTTTATCAAAGAGATTCAATTGGAAAAAAATTGCCAAACCTGTTTATCATAAATCTTAACTCATACAGTAGCATTTTGCTTTGTAAATTGTCATTTCTTTATAAAAAAAAATCCAAAGCAATAAAAAAAAAACTCCTTTCTACACTTGACATACATTCGACTATTTTGCCGGCAGCAATATACAGACAGTTATATTTTATTTTAAACCTAACCGGCCATCGACCCACTTAGCTCATGAGTTGAAAATACCGACTAAGAAGGAGACTGTTGGTTTTATTGCAACACATCCATTATCGTGCGTGTGTTGTCTTACTGACGTAGGACTACTGTAGGGTGTAGGGTGGTTGTTTATTTGTTTGCTCTTTCAAGATTTATTTTTAAATAAAAAACAAATGACAGATTTAATCAACGAACTCTGTTACAGTTCTGTCCTTGTATTGAATAATCTGATGGCCGATTTGTTAATTTATTTTTGCAGCAGTATTAAAATTCACAGGGATGGCATTGGAGTACAAAGTTTCTGTTCGATTTTAGACTCTTTTGAAAAAAAGTTTTAGGGATATCACTAAATTTCTTTCGTTTGAAATAAAAGTTGTTATGTTTTGTGATTGGTCACAGTTTAATATTTAAACCTGAAGATCGTTTGCACAGTACGTCATATCAGGGGCACTTCCGTGATGCACTAAATTTTGGAATTTTTTGATTCCCCTTTATTGAAGCAAATTGTTGGAATTTTTTAGGAATGCTTCTGAATATCAGGATTTATTTTTTCACTCAGTTTGTTAACGACAGATAACACTAGCCGGTCTGTTTCTGTAAGCCGTTGAAAACCCCTGAAAACGCTTACAAAATTGAAGCTCTTTTCTCTTCGTCACAAAAATAAAAATAGAATGGTTGCGAAAAGGCAGGCCTGCGGTACTCCGTCTGTATGAAACTTATTTCGCTGACAATTCTTGCAGGCTAAATCGAGTACAAATCTCATAGAATGAACTCTCCATTCATACACTAAAGCAATTTCATCTTTGGACTTTGAATACACAAAAAAAGGTCCACTCAACGGATATATCGTTTATTCCTTCCTGAGGAACCATCTGCTGCATGTAATGAATTTCGACCGCAAAGTCCATGCTCTGTATTTCATTTTTGCAAGTCCACAGTCCCAAATATATCTCCTATCTTAGAGTTTATTGCAAACCCCCTGTTTGGTAGCTCAAGCACAAAACCCGCAGATGAAAAACTTTTAGTCATATACCACTGAGGAGTGTTCCCTTTGCAACTTCTAAACTGCGCTCTTCCTTAAAATTGAAATAAAAAAATCAGACTCATTTGGACAGCAAACTATTTAAATTAATTTAAGAGGCATTCTAAAAACCCCGTTTCGAAATTATCACAGAGGGCAACAACAAGGATGCATCCGCCGTGGCAAGCAACAACATAAACTTCTGCAAATGACGCAACAGTCATGCGAGAACTTTCATCTCATATGTAGAATGGGTGCAAACTGCAAAGTAGTCAGCTTGCAATATAAACTCGTGCACGGACACATAAGGAAGAGTGGGAAGTAAATTTTGTTCCACCACGATGTCCTTGACGGGAATTTTGGGTTTAGTTCTTCTTGTTTGCGAAATTTAAGCACTTTAATTATTTTAATTAATTATTTTGAAAGTGGCTACTGTTTGTGACGCATGACGGATTAACTTCAATCTTAAATAGAAAGAACAAATAAAACAACATTGTTAAATTAATTTTAAAGTGCAGGACAAATATTGTTTACTTAACCGAAGGACCTCAATTCGTTATAAAAGACGTCCCCTGTCTTCGATTTAAGCCAACTTAAATGACCCCTTGCGTTTAAATTATTGATTTGTCATTTTATCCTGCTTTGTGCTTCCCTATATACAATACCTAACCTATCATATTTTTTCAAACTCGTTGACTCGTTAAATTTTTTTTGCTGCTTCCGAATTTATCGTTTTTCGAACAACGATGCGACAACGGCACCAGAAGTACAGTATTCAGCAAAAACATTATCTGGCAGAAAAAATTAAATTTTTTGTGCTCCTGGGCGAATTCTTGCCGACGAAAATATACGAGAGAGAAAACGAAATAACTCCAGGACGAACATTTCGATGAACAAATTTTTTTTTTTTCTTCTTCTTCTTTTTGTTTGCAACCATGGAAGAAACTTTTGTCGTTGTCATGGACGAGATGCCGTACATTATCTTCCCGAGATATAATTTTTCTATTAAGGATAAAGATTCTTAAATTGTGTGCGTTTAGAACAGAGTTGCCACTTTGCTCGAATTGCAGTAGATCTGGTGTATGTTTTTCTCGAAATTCAAATCGAATTTAAAATCAAATCTACTGCATTTTTGTAGTAGACTTGTACATCTAGATCGAGTATCCTTTTTAGCAGAAAACGTAACAACTAAATTAATGACTTTTTCTATTTTGATTAATTACTCGGTTTTTTATAACTTCGTACTGTTTATTCACTTTGGTTTTGTTTGAAAAATAATTCAATCTACTGAAATTTTTAGAGAATCTACTGCGGAAAAATAGTCCTAAAGTGGCAACGCTGGTATAGACATACAAAAGTAGATTGTGCCAATATTACTGGAGTGAATGTAGGAGCTATGGCAAGGCCGATGGACACTGTGAGTTACTAGGGATTCCACTTCCTCTTTGACATCTTGTCACGAAAAAATGTCTCTTGCTACTCAGGGTAGATATAACGTGTGCATTATAAGAAGACAAACGAGCTTATATGCATGTGTAATAGTAAATCGTAAATTAATTTGAGTTAAAGCCGCTGTAACTGTGATCTAACCAAATCAGGGGCTTTTATGTCATTAATTGCACGCTGCCACTGTTGGTATTCAGATTAATTATAAGCGGCAGCTTTGCAATTACGGATCTTTGTTTATGAGGACAATATGGACTTGTTCCGATGAGTGGCTGCGTGTGTTGTCGAATTATGAAGGCAGGTGATGATGTGTAGTTGCGATGGGAATCAGGGAATTAATGGCTTCTGGTAGGTAAATTGATGCAATTCACGGGCAATTCGCCCCCCAACTTGTTTGTTGTGGGCCAAATTTTAAAGCCAATATAATAACTTGCAGCAAGACTGAAGCTACGATTATACAGATCTTTTTTGTGGCAAAGTGTGGCATGCTGAGGCCGCACAAATTTGGTCATTCGATGGTGACTCGTGAGAGTCCGCTGCGAACAGACGCTCGACAGGCGTTCACTCGTAGTGACAAATTTTTGGACAAATGTTTACGTCATAATGACGTCGAATCGTAGCTTGAGTTTAATAAACGTGGCGTTATGGGATCGAATTCTTTGTGTTAGTAACGTTAGAGCTCAATTTTTACAAAATTGCACCGTACCAAAGACATATAAAGGCTTTTCCAATGAGAGGTGTTATTGTGAGTGACCCGCTATTTCGGTAGCTGTCTCTTTCGAAGCTTTTATTCTCTGACATTTGACAAGTAGAAACTATGCCATTACTAAAAATGGAAGGATACACGCTTCAACAACGCATTGAAATTATTAAAATTTGCTACAAAAATGCTAAAAAATGTTGCAGTTACAGTTCGCAAAACTAAAGCATTTTTTGGTTGTCCTGATCACCTAGAAATTGGTGGAAAAAATCCAGGTTTTGGGACAAGTTAGTGATGTGAAGAATAAAACCCGTGCACGTCGCTCAAGAACAACTGAGAATATTGCTGCTGTAGCCCAAAGTGTTGAAGAAAACCCAGGTTTGTCCATTCCTCGTCGTTCTTTGGAATTGGGCATTCCACAAACGTCATTACACCGTATTTTGCATAAAGACTTGGGTCTTAACGTTTACTTTCAACAAGACGGTGCTACGTGCCACACAAGCAACGAAACCATTGATCTTTTACGGGAAAAATTTCCGGACCGTGTTATCTCTCGAAGAGGTGATCACAAGTGGCCACCGAGGTCTTGTGATTTAACACCTTGTGACTTCTTCCTTTGGGGCCACGTGAAAGATAAGGTCTACGCCAACAGCCCAGCGTCGATTCAAGACCTCAAAAATAAAATTCGTGAGGCTATCGACGACATAGGGCAACCACTTTGCGATTTGCTTATGGAAAATTTCATGAAAACGATATGGTCCTTTACGCGTGCTCGTGGTGGCCATTTGGCTGATGTTGTTATTCATTATTAACGGCATACCTTCCTCTTTATTATGAAATAAACTTCCGATCATTTATCTCAAAAAATGGCATTTTTCTTCGAATACCAAAATAACCCCTCTTATTGGAAAATCCTTTAGTTAAGTCTCGACTTTAAATTTACGGAAGTTCCAATTCCGAAATTTGTATTAAAAATATACCCACTACAGAGTCAAAATTAAAAAATGGTTATTGGTAAGGCCCATTGTGTTAACGGACGAAGCTCACTAAACCACTGAGCGAGGGGTTTCAGTATTTTCCCCTGGAAATCTCGACTCACAAATATAGGGCGACAAATATGTTAATTTCACATCCACGCAAGTCCTTCCTTCGACCAATTTGTTAAATTAAAAAACATCCTCTTCTGAAACGAAATCGACCTACAGAAGGACAAGACTGACTTCGCCTGGGTATACGTATAAAAAAAAATACGACGAAAATAGGCCTCCCATACCCAATTCTAAGTAGGAGGTTATTAACAGCACTCATCCCTCCATTGAACACTTAATCAAAACGCCCACTTTCCTTAAGTCGAAAACTATTTACAACTTACTTATGCCCGCAAGTTTCTTTTTCCAATTACACTCCTGAGATCGAATGGTGGCTGTAAAAACGAACCGGATACGGGCTACCTCATCAATTACTAGTGTTCCACTAAAAGGGAACCAAACTAATCTAGACCATTGGACTCTGGAGAAACATTTCCATAATATTATCGGAGCTCACACTATTAGCCTTGAACTGTACTCCAAATTTACGTACATCGTATGTCCGGGCAAAAAGTAAGCGAAATCCCCAAAGTCTTCCGTGAAAAACCAAAGCTAATGTCTGCAGTAAGTTTTTATGGGAATAAATACAAATTGGACCGCGGGATTGTCGGTGTTTACTCGAATTTGCATTTTTTATGCTGGTTTCCTTAATGAAATGTTTTTCTGGTGGTTGGCAGATAATTAGATTTGTAGTTTAACTCAGCTGATGCAGTCCAAACTGTTGTCCAGTGAGGTGAGATTTTCGTATGTCTATAGTTCCGCTCGGACTTTATAACAGCGACGACTTTGGTAGTTTGTTGACAGAGTTGCTCCGTGTTGCACTAGCTACAAATTGAGTTTGCTGGAGGGTTGCAAATCTCGCACTTTAACCGCCATTTTGCCCAGATTTCTTAATTAGGGACAAAATGAGAGAAATAAACCCCTAGCGGTAATCAAATGATGAGAGAGAAATCACCTTGTACTCTGATGAATTTTGCAGAACTACGAGCAGCAAATCAGCTCACAAACAAAACCCCTTTCCATTCTACTCCCATGTGATGACTTATCAAATTTTTCCGTCGACGCCATCTTGACTGCAAATTATTTCCGAATTTCCTACCCGCCCATGGCTTTGATTTCGTTTTCCAAAGACCAAGGTTCTCTTAAATTACCATTCAACCCACGCCTACACCCGGCAAGCGCCTTTACGAGTAGGACGAGCATGCAAACAGCTATAAGCTACATCCGAACACAATTATCGTTTATGACATGTCCCTTTTTTATACAATTCTTGTGTAGTGACCGCCAAACTGGTTCCTTACATGCTGGTACAATTTTCAATGATTTATCACTCGCAGTGATTGGGGGCAGCTGTCAGGCATGAGGATATGGGTTGCCAGCCTAGAAATATTGATATTCCTCAACACTGCAGCATCGATGCCAATTTTGGAAACAAACGACCCATTTGTGGCCTGTATTAACTTACACGAAGATGAAAAATGATTTCATGCACGAGGCCAAGGTTCTAAGGGAAGAGAGGCACGTTCGGTACAGCAAACTTCTGGGGCACGTGTCCAATTGAGTATATTCATCCCCGCTTATATTTGTGTTTAGAGTTTAGTCATTCAAATGTCCATTGACCCATTTGCACTTGTTACCAAATCACACAATCTGTCCGAAAATGTTTGCGATATCAAAGCCACAATCGAATAGATTATCTTGGCTATTAAAAGACTTATATCGACTTTGGGGGACCGACCAAAGGACTGACAATAATTTATGGCTCCGGTTGAACTGGCTACGCATTCAGCAAATTTCCCATTATAAATATTGACCCAAATCCAAAAATGTTGTCGGCATCTACAAGTAGATGATGATGCACGCAAATAGCCTTTGGAAGGTGAGCCGAAATAAATCATTTGGGTATACCAAATGATTTTGTTTCTTGTATTTGACACAAGGTCTTTGGGGTTGGTGCTCCAAAGAAAATTAGAAGCACTTAGATGGAGCAGATAGAGAAGTGAAAGGAAAGTATAGGATAGGATTCTTGGCTTTGCTTTTCATTTAAGGATGAAGGGATCTATCATTTTCTGTGAAAATCTTTTTGAATCATTACTCTCTCAGATATCCGCGGGAGTGGGAAAAATTAAAGCTGAAATATAAAACTGCTCTTGCATCGAAGGGCGCCTATCAAAAAATTTTAATGTATTTTAAGACCCCATTTGCTTTTTCCAACAGTCTATTTAATTCAAGTAAAAAACGCTGTAGTCGGTCAGTGCTTAACTACGGTAGGAAATTTCCTTTTTTTGGGAAAGGAGAGAGTACATTTTACAGCCACGATGTTGGATTGTTACAAATTTAGTTAGAAAGAGAAATCTTTTACAACTACTTTCAAATTAAAAGGCAATTTGTAAACTCGTGGAAAAATATCATTTTTGTCCCAATTTCTATGGTAAATAAACATGTAACTTATTTCCAAAGTGAGTGCTGTGTAGCCCAAACAGTGCGTTTTTTGAAAAGAAGTTTTGGCCGAAATGAAGCACCCACCGCGCCTATTGTACGCAAGTTTGTGCAAAAAGTTCCTGAGATATATGCTAGTGGACAACATTCATGGTCCGCGTCATCGTACGGTGCGCACAGACGAGAGTGTGGAGTGGTGGCCATTTTTGAACCATGTTTCTTCGAAATTGAGGCTGGGAACAACGTTTCGGTCAACGATGGGCTTTACAGAGCCCTGCTAACCGACTCTTTTTTACTAAAATTGAAGATATGGATTTGGACAACCTCTGGTTCTTGCAGGATAGCGCGCCATGCCACACAGCCCATGCCACAATCGATCTTTTGCGCACCAAATTCCCAAATCGTTCTATCAGCCGTCTTGGCGATAGCAATTGGCCGCCGCGCTTTGACCTCTTTGGAATGTTTTTTGTGGGGAACCGTGAAGGGCCGATGACGAAACGATTTCAGCCCGAAACCATCAACAAGGTCTTCGAGAATTAAAGTGACAGAAGGCCCTACTGTGAAGCCAGCCGAGGCAGCGACTTGAACGAAGTTGTCTTCCATCATAATTAATGGGAATGTTTGCTCTTACTTAAGAAGTTATAATACATGGAAAAAAATAATTTTGTTCGTTTTATTGCATTATTAAAAAGAAACTTGGAATTGACCCACCCTGTATATTTCTCTAAAAAGACTTTGTTTAAAGAAATGATATATAGACCTTTACCAAAGATGTGTAAGAGTTTGGTTAAAATCGGTTAATGCGTTAAGGCGTGAATCGGCGACAAACCAACACAATTTTAAGGCTCAATTTTTTTTTATATATACACTAGCTGATCCGGCGAACTTCGTACCGCCTAAAATTGATTAAATTATTAACATCCCTTTTGATAGTTGAACCTCTCTATTGAACGACTGAAACTCCCTTTAAATTGAATTGAGTTGAATGCATAGAAACTTCATAGATTTTCGGGCTTCTTGATCGTTTTTTTGCGCTAATGAATGAATCGAGTTGTTCCGGTCAGATTTTCAAAAATTGATGGTTAGCATCTGTGATTGGCAACAATGAACCAATTTTCTGATAGACTTGTCCTTGTATCTGTAATGTAGAAGGAAAGTATTCAAAAGATAAGCTTGAACTTGTAAAAACCTCACAAATTTGGCTGTCTCTTTCAAATGTTTTATTTGAAATGCCTAAAACCGAAATTACCTTAAATGTCGGCATAAAATTATCTCGTATTATATTCGTTGCTCCAAAAGATGTCATTTGGAAGCATGAATTCTACATTTGAATGTTATCCAAAAAATGTTTTGATTCTGGTGTTGTGCCAGAAAGTAATGATCGTAATGGTTCAGGTGGATATTGCAATTCTGGTAATCGAACTTTCCCAGAAGCTCAACACATTCCAGAAGTTTCATTTCCAAATTTGAATGCATTACAAAATTGACATAATTAGTTCATTGCGCCAATAACCACAAATTTGTTCAAAATATAATCAATGACACTATTATATCGAAATCCAGCACCATTTAAAAAAACATTAACATTGATTCGTTCAGCATTTTCATTAGATGACAAAATTTCTTGTTGTGCGATGCGATTGCATTCTCAATCTTTCTTGCTCATTACGATGTTCACGTTGTTCAGATGAATGACCTGAACTTAATGAATTGAGAAAAAAGGAATTTAAAAATTAAAGTTAGAAATGACCTGAACGTGATCTGGCCATACGTTCTCTTTGAATTCGATTTTGATTTTCTCGCTCTTCTTGTGATTGATTTTGCCTTTCATTTGATCTATTTTGCGTTCTACGTGACCGACTACCAATATCACTTCTCCGCTGACGTGGCATTTTTGATACAAAATAAAAAAAAAATTAATTATAAGAAATCAATCTTCAATAAGTTAAAAGTACCAGCGTAGGAACCGCAGGACTAAACATTTTCAAAATGTTGGGAAAACATGAAAAACCTGATTGAAAACTCGAAAAAGTATTTTGACAAAATAAAAATTGATTTCTCATAAAAACAAAAAACTTATTTTACAGTACAAACACATTTTTTTGTTCCGGTTTTGGCAAAAAAATTGTCATAATCTTCCAATTAGTAGTCTTCAGCTTCTCGAACGACAGCTTGAGATGTCAAATCACTAAAAAAATCATTCAAAAACCAAAATGTACTGAAATTCATATGTTTTTCCAAGCACGCACAACACACGCATACGTTTTTCAATTTCAACCAAACTTCACAAAAATGATATATAGACCAATACCAGAGATGTGTGAAAGTTTGGTTAAAATCGGTAGATGCGTTAAGGCGTGAATCGGCGACAAACCAACACAATTTTAGGCTCAATTTTTATATATATAGATTAAGTTCATTTATATTTTTCGAACTGTTTTCCAACTTTCAAAGTCCCTTCACTCAGTTGCATTAATTCAGCATTTTAGTTCGAAATATCTCTAAAGTTCACCGTATTACCAACTTTCTCTGAAAATTAATCACAGCACACAAGTTACTACGAATTACTCCAGAAGGACAAACTACAAGTTAAATGACGAAAAAGGAACAACCAATACTATTTATCCTTCCAATTAATAAACCCTGTTGAATAATTTACTATACCTAATTGAATATACAGCCCAAATTCTTAAACTGATATCCGAACCAATTTCTTACTTGACCTTTTGGCTCGTAAATTATTATACATTTTTTTATCTGAAAGATTATTATTATGTGTTCTTTTTTACACAACTTTGTGCGGAAAACTTCGACGTCCCACACGTGAGAATTTTGTTGGAATTGAAATATTTTTTTTAGCCAAAGTTAGACGCAGACATTTGGCGCCAGGCAGCTTATCGATGGGAGTGGTTTTATATAGTTTTGGTGACATTTATCTTTTCTTACATTTAAGGGCATATGCCAAATAATTTGCCTATGTTTTCCCTCTTTCATTACACATATGAGCAGTCTTCATCTTTTTTGAGGTAGTTTTCCAAAAAAAAAATATAAAATACTTAGGATCCAAGTAAACGACAACACAAAAATGTGAATAAAATGTTCACAAAATCTTTCGAAAAGACTCTCCGATTCGACTGCCCATCACGTAGAAACTATGAGCCTATAAAATAAAACCTGTCATGCTTCCGACATACAATTAGTCATAGGAAATTGCAAACCCCTTCGAATCGGATCCACTTTGGGCTAAAAAATTGTGCGATTCACCAGTTTCATCGATCCACTTAAGCCCAAACATAAATCATGCGATTTCATCTTAACAAAACAAGGACAACCATCAACCCGTCATATCCGCCGCTGTCCCTGCTAACAATGACCGATATATTTCTGCACCGTATACACAGTGCCTGGGCAAATCAATAAGCTTATGACAGATACGTCTTCCGCCCACTGCGGACGTAGTTTCCGACGCCGCAGACGGCAGCGGATGTTTATGCGCCATCAATTTGGCGCAAAATCTATTATATGTGTGCGGGACTTGTGTGCTGGTTGTAAGGACTTGGGCTTACTGGCAAAATTTATGTATCGGAAAATGCTTGCCCTAGAAAAGAGCTTCAGCGTAGGGTTGTAAACTTGAAAATTTTGAAGACTAGGAAATGCGACATATAGTCGGCGAGTCGTGGGGGAAGTTTTATGATCACATAAACGAATGCTCTTTAAAATTGCCGCTGATGTGACAGAAACTGGTAGGGGACATGTGGGCAATTAAAACTTGCTGAGAGGCGCTAAATTTCAGCCGAAATGGTCTGGGTGAGGAGATAGTGTTTTTATGGAGTTGAGTTTATCGGCGCAGTTCAATTGGACGGACAGTAAATATTACAGTGGAGAAAGGTTATTATTATGGACTGCGCTAGCATCACTTCGAGCTCCCAAGTAATTTATTCTCTGAGCGAGTAAATCATGACTTGATGCAATTCTTCAAAAAGTGACCCATTTGATAGAATTTCCCTGCAGTTTCAATTTTGTTCTTTTTTCACTTTGACAACCAATTTATCCCCAAACTTATTCCTTTTGTTTTGCGCTGCAACACTGGGATGAGGGGGCAGACAAAAACTGCTGTAAATGTTTATCGCCAAGCTCCAGGATGCATGATGATTAAAAACTCCTACTGAAACAACTACAAACTTTGGTCCCAGTGAATTCATGCGAAATGTGCCCCAGTGTGCAGTTAGCAATCAACTTGCTCCGTAGGAAGGTTTTCAATTATTCATGCAGTCGTTTTTGCATTTTAGAAATCACAATGGCTGGATGGTTGGACTTTTGTTATTCCATACAAATGAATACTGAGAAGTTTATGTAAGTGCCTAGTGGGTTGTTAAGTGATGGATAAACATGGATGGTAATTTATGTTATTTGAGGGAACATCAATTTGGGAAGTAACACTTTGGGTGGGAATGCATGCTAGCTATTTCGAGGCAATTCGAGACACAGCTAATTGATATACGAGTGGATGATAGTTTGATTGAAGGCCGGCAATTATCCGTATACTCCTCTTAGAAGGATACTTCTCTTCTCACTCATTCTATTCAAATAAAAAAGGAGTACAATGCCAGCAGAACATATTTTCATTCAGCCCACAAACACAATACCAAAAGTGTTTTCAAATTCAGTCTTAAATTCAACTTTAAAATTGCTAAAAATAATGTAATCCATCTGCAACCAAATCGTCCCAAAAAAAGAAAGGACTTGGCCACAAATTCCCTTTCCCAATAAATCATAAAATATCTCACAGTTTGTCACAAAAGCGCTCAAAATTGAACTGAGATATTTCCCAAATATTCCCCTTTTCAAAAACCACCCATCACTTGAAATATTCTCCGAGAAATTGTGAAGAACTGCTTCAAAATCTATTTAAAAAATAGATCATAAATCCTTTTGAAAGCGGTCAAAAAAACCCTAATCTAATGAACTTTAAAGTATCATCAAATAAAATTCTTAACAAAACAAATTCTGTGAAAAAAAAAATAAAACTCTAGTAGCAGTGGGTAACAAAAATTTCCCCGCAAACTATTTAAAAATCCCAATAAAAAAATGTCTGGATAAATTCGTTCCAAAAATGATTTCAAATAACATTCAAATGCTGGCTCAAACGTTTCGTTAAAGTTTGACCTCGATAATCAAGAACAGCTCAAAAATCGCTACCCACTTGTAGGAGCTTTATAATTAACTCAACAAATTTTCTTTATTTATAAAAAAATTAAATTTTGGAAAGAAAATTCTTAACGAAAATGCTTGACAAAAAGGACTGACTTGTCGATTGTTTGAAGGTCAAAACGCGAATTAATATTTATGACTGACATAAAATACAAGGTGGCGCAAAAGTAATCCTCCTATCAGAAAATGCTATAAATTTTGCGATTGACCCCTAATGTCAGTTCTGTTTTGACATTTGTGTAGTAAACACATGCGAAATACACGTTAATAAACAATGTTACGCTACACTGCTCCAGAACGCGGAATATTGGTGACTATTTATTTGAGCAATAATCGGTCGGTGACTTTGGCACAACGTGAATTTCGTCGCAGATTTCCTAGCCGTCCAACGCCTACTGGTGAAACACTGCGACGTTTAGCCGCTCGCCTCGAAGAGACTGGCACAACACGAGATGCTGCCAGGCGTGGCAGACCCCGGAGTAGCCGTTCTGCAGAGAGTATTGCTGCTGTAGCCGAAGGTGTCATGGAAGCGCCGTCGACATCGACCAGACGACGTGCCACGCAAATGGGTATCAGTCGACGGTCTTTACAGCGAATTTTAGTACAAAATTTGAAGATGTTTCTGTACAAAGTCCAGACGGTGCATCAGCTGTTAGCTGCTGACTGCCAATCGCGTCTAACATACGCTCAAGCCATCCTTAATCACCACCAAGAGGAAGATGATTTTTCATCAAAAATAATCATGAGTGATGAGGCCCATTTCCATCTTAGCGGGTACGTAAATAAGCAAAATTTACGCTTCTGGGGCACTGAAAATCCGCGTGTAACTCACGCGCTCAAAGTCACTGTATGGTGTGCTGTTTTCGTTGGAGGAGTCATCGGACCTTTTTTCTTCGAAGACGTCGCGGGCCAAACGGTTACTGTGAATGGTGAGCGCTACAGAGCAATGATCGACGAGTTCTTTTTGCCGCAACTTGATGAATTGGGATTGGAAAACATGTGGTTCCAACAGGACGGTGCAACGGCACACACTGCACGTGCCACAACCGATATGCTGAAGGATGCATTTCCCGGGCGCCTAATCTCCCGTTTTGGCGATTTGCACTGGCCAGCAAGATCGCCTGATTTGACCGCTCCAGACTTCTTTTTGTGGGGCTTTTGGAAGTCGCGGGTTTATGTCAACAAGCCTCAGACTCTTGCAGCTCTTAAAGACAAAATCCGTCAAGAATGTGAGGACCTATCGCCGGAAGTTTTGGTCAAAGTGATGGAAAATGCCATAAAAAGGGCTCAAATGACAATCAACTGTGGCGGAGGCCATTTACATGACATCATATTCTCGACTTGATGTAAAAAAAATGAAAAGACCAAATAAAAATAATCCACAAGAAGAATCGAAGTTTTTAATTTTTTTTTTAATTACAGCCAAAAAACATCGGAAGGTTATTTTTGCGCCACCTTGTACAAAATGGTAGGTAGGTTTTGTGTCGCACTCTTGTGGTCGATCCGAGAAGTTGATGTTTTTTTTTTAGTTTTAATATTTGAATATTAAAATAACAGTCGGTTGGATGTAGACTCTACACGCTTTGACTTGGAAATTACTTCGAAAATCAAGAACAGCTCTAAAGACTGACTGAAAAGTGCTAAGTTTTGCTTTAAAATCACATTGATAATCTGAAACGTATATTTATAAAAATAGCCTAGAAAACTTCTTACCCACCAGTTGTAAGGGGTCTTGCAACATTTTCTCTAATCTTTACAATAAGCTTTTGAAATCTTCGAAAAATCGTTCTTAAAATCACTCTAAGTCTGGCGTCTAAATCGGTTCTAAGATTACCAATGCTTATGACGCTTATTGCAACAATCCGAACGCTTTTCACAACGGTACTAATACATATTTGTTGGGCCCATGATCACAAAGTTCACAGTGGCAAAACTTTCCATACAAAATAAGCTATTGTGACCCAAAATAAAGCCAAGGTAAATGCAACAAATGATTGTTGGTTATGCCCATTTCTTTCAGTGTACAATAACTCACATGACGCCAAAAAAAATCCCAGTAGTTGGTGAGTTTTGAAAGGCGAAGTATTTTAGGTTGAACCCCCGGAAAAATGTAAGAAACTTTTGTTTTCCACTCTTTAAATATTCGACGTTCAAACACATTGCATAAAATCAAACGTATCCCTTCATATTCAATCCAAAAATAGGTCTCGTCGCGCTCGAATGATTGCAAGTACCACTACAGACAGCCCTTTATGTGGGCACACATAGAATGTTACACACATAGAATAAAAAACTAAACATAGAAAAAAATGGGTGGTCACCAACTGCTGAAGTAAACGGGGTCACCATATCCACTCAACAACACTTCATGCACCTAGGCCATAAACGAACACTATTACAAGGTAATCCGTTCTAATTACTTTGATTGGCAAAGCATGTAATTTCTTATGTCACTTCCTAACTGCCGTAAACTTTTAATTTAGAACACCACAGGAGCCATGCAGGTTGCAACGAGTAATAAAAGTACGTCCAGCTATACCAATGCCTCACAGCTCGCAGCGTGGGATATGAAAGGATTTGCCGCAACGACTCTCTGCGTCGCCAACAAGGATAAATGTTCATTAAAAGTCTTTCTTTATGCAAATTGCACTTTGTTTAGTTTTTGTTGTTCGTGACTTCTCAGGCAGATCCGGCTGTTCATTTCCTTCAATAAAGTTCTACCCTCCAGGAAGTTGTTGCAGTTTTCAGTTTTTTTTCCCCTCTTCCTTCTGCGAATCCTAGGTAATTCATCAAGCCAGACGTCCTTTCAATAAGCAGCAGGGTATCCAATAGTTTTATGAAATTCATCGTTATACAAGGATACATCTTGGAGAAGTGTCTTCGTTGAAACAGGACTACTGATAGCCTGTTGAATGTACTTCCACCCTTAAAGAGAGAAAACGTGCGGAAAAAATTGTCCCACAGAGATGTAAACTCTGCTGTCCTACGTTTCCAATAACCAGCTTGGACGAGCGTCTTATCCGTGCACGTGTAGTTCTCATTCATCAGTGACAGTGAAAGACTGAGTAAATAGATTTCAAAGGCACACAGGATAATAAGTCCTAACTGGGTGACGGAGGAAAGGGTTTACTTCTTTACCTTTGCATGTGACCTGCATGTCGGTCTGGATTGGATTCGATTTTCTTAGAAAATATTGCAACACGAGGAGGAATATAGTCTGGAATCGAACAGCTTTATTAAAATGCAATTTTGTATTTCACTTCTTCAAATAATATTAAACTTGAATTCAATTACGGTGGGACGAAATGTCGCTAGAGTGCGGCACATAGTCCGTCATTTCTGTGACGACTTGAAGGAAATTTATTAGACTTCTGATGTTAAGGTTCCGTTTAGAAGGAAGGTAAACGAAAGGAGTTTTATCTTTCTCTTGCAAAAGCAGTTCGAAGGGACTCTTCCACACTTGTTGCTTTCTTTGGCTTTGTACTGAGGGTTTCTTGTAAACCTACTTTTATAACTGATATCACAAAGATGGTGAAGTTGGTCCATTCCCGAACCAATAGAACAACTCCTTTCCAAATGTTCCAAATGTTCTAAATATTCCAAAGCTAGCTCTGAGAGTAAGGCGACACCGTACAAAGCCATTCATTAGCAGTCACTTTCTGGCCTACCTCAACATGAAACTTTCCTCGAATAGCACTTGTCTGATCCCAAGAACAACCCACAGCAACCAAACTCTGGTGTACAACAATAAAACTCGTAAAATAATTGCTTCCTTCCACACGCGATTTGGTTGAACAGGTAAATTTAAGCAAATTAAATGCGCTGCGAGAAAAATTTCCAAAACGGATACACTGGCTACGAAGTAACAGCTTGAGCCGGAAATCATTTCGAAAAGTTAATTTTTATGGGTCGAATTTAATGGATGGCGTAACTTCGTTCTATGCGCTTTATATGGATTCGTTTGCGGACATGTTCAAGTGAGTAAAATCAAACTCAGTTGGAAGCAATTTAATTAAAATATTTTTAATGCTTTCAACTGAAATAAATTAAAAGAGTGTAAAGAGTGACGGTTGTCATTGCACAGTCGTTTGGTTTTAATCGCATCCTTCGCCGAACGGGGTCAATGACTTCGTCAAAGCTCTTAATGGAAGTGGATGGGAAAAGGCTACAAACCATCTTTTATTGGGATTGCTTGCCTTGAGCTGTTGTAAATTTATTCATAAGAGATTACATCTGCAGAGATGAAGAATTACGTCGAGTATGCGTTGCTTAATCGAGCTGCAAGAATCAAATAAAAATTAACATCGACGGTTGATGATACTGTAGTGAAAGGGATAGGTGATGGAATTGCAGGATGGGAACATTTAATCTCATTAGTTTCAGTTGATAAACAAAATGTGATGAAAAATATTGGAAAACGAACTGAGTTGATCACCGTCACCCAGCCACCTAAAATAAGGTTTAAGTTATATAAATTTTAAAATATATCTACGTGATTATTTGGAACGACCCCTTTGAGGAGTTTTCGCCGGTTATTTAAGCACAAACGTCTTGGGCAAACTTTCCTTAGAAAACCACTGAAAAATCAACACCCACAAAGACAAATTCTGCATTTTAGCTCATCGTTTATCAGACCCGTTTCATGCCCAAGTTTAACATCCACAGAAGCACATCCAAAAAAATTTTCCTGTCAATTTGTTTATTAAATTACAAGGTAAGCTTGTTCGCGACGACAGCACGAATAAAATAACCCCTTCTTAGCGGAGTCATTGGAATATTCTATACCAGTTGCGCAGTCAGCATTTCTGTCGAAATTTGTCGAACTCTCATTCTAAATCCAATCAAATTGGCTTTGAGGATGAACATGAACATGGGCAGGTTGTAAAGCTTGGTGTGAAATATCCTCTTCCGAACCCATTTAATTTTTTTTTAATTCTTCTCTCCGAAAGAACCATCAAGCGGTTAAAAGGCGAGCTTCCATGTAAAAGTAGCTTCTGTACTTGCAGTTGTAGTCATCTAAAAATTCGACTTAAAAAAAAGCGAAAACTTCTTTTTACTGGCAAGTAAAAATGAGTTCCTATTCGTCATCTTTGAGATTGAATTTAATTAATTTATGCGGTTTCTTATGAAGTTATGATCTCATTTCAAGTTAAGAGAAAGCCTGGTTTGAAAGAAAGTTGAATGTTCTGTCGAAATTCAAGCAACCAAAAGTACAATCGGAGGCAGGAGCTAAGACCATTCCCTATGTACATTTTCAATATCAGCCTAGGCCCTGAAAGACCCCAGCTCCAAACGTGTTTTCGGCTGATCATAAGCTTATAGAACAAGACTAAAAGTCATCTCGAACACAGCGGTTAATGACGTTCTAAAGCTACGACTACACGTGTCATTTTTCGTGGCAAATTTTAACGTCAGAAAAATTCGGCCATTCGGTGGTCACTCGTGTTTCTTTCCAGACGATTGACAGGCGATCACACTCTGGGACAAATTTAGGACAAATGTTTACTTAATAATGACGTCGCCATCTCAAAATTTTACATCAAAAGTGGCATGTGTAATCGTAATGCAAGATTTCCCCCGTATATCAAAGTCTTTTAGTGTTTTTGACTTGAGATTCGTTGAATTTACTGTAGCTTTATGGTTGACGAGCCTGTACAGCACGCCTCGATCTTTTTTTTTAGAAAATTCAAGCCCGCTTTGCATAAGCCGCTGAAGTAATAGAAAATGAAAACTTTTCGGAAATTCGCCAAAAAACTTTTAAAAACTCGGTTCCAAATTCATCACAAAAAAAAAGACCTTTTAAAGAACGCCCCTGAAAATGTCTAAATAAAGAGATTCGTCAATTTGTACAATAAAAATAAAGTTTTTGACAAAAATGGCACGGAAAACATTACCCTTCTGGGTGAAGTCGGTTAGAAATTAGTAATAAGCTTAACACCAAAAAACAGCTCGAAAATCTTGAAAAATTACTCCCAACAAGAGCTTAAAAAACGTCTCAAAAAAAGAGTCAAGAAAAATTGTTTACATATGCATGTCCCAGTTTTGCAAAAGGCGGTTATCCATAATGCCGAAAGCAGACTTCAACTCTCCTACAAGGTTTCTTTGTTCGTCCTTAAAGGTTCATGTTCTGCTCTTGTTGCACTGACAATATCTTTTCACATTTTTGATTGATTTCTGAATATTCTTTCCTCCGCTTTTATTCATAGAGCAGCTGCTTTCTTCCACTTCATCAGTGATGCTTGCTATGGGGTTCCGTGGGATGGGCGGTTAATGCCATATTCAAAAAAGACTCAAAAACAGACACCTATTGATTAACAAGTTGAGAGAATTACACCCCTTAACAAATAAAATAAACTTGACGTTCGTTGTTGACCTGCGATTTTTGTTCTGATTTTTGTTCTTTTATTGCATTTTTTCATTGCTCGCATATCTTTCAAAAAGTGGTGTTGTTACGACTGTCTGTTCCTCAGCAAATCTAGGGCGCATTCTTCGAGAATTGGTCCAGTTGCTACCACTCTTTTTTCAAACACAATTTGAACAGCAATCTCCAACCACAAACTGCCAAAGCCAACCATCGTTAAATACACACTTTGCCAATAGGGATATTCGATTGGCCCTCATATTAGGCTGCTTATTGGAATAAAAAAAGAAAAAAAATCCCTATAAAAATGTAGATTTGCCGGCGCCATTTAAATAAATTCAAACCGCTTTTTCACCATAAAATTTTTAAATTACCCAACTCAGTTCGCGAGTATTTAAAGAATTTCGGATACTTCAATTTAAGCCTTCATGTGGTCACAGCCGTAACCCTGATTCCCCTGAATATGACATAAATTTGCTGATAAAATGTTAACGAACGCGGCCCAAAACGAAAAAAGAAAACACCATCACTGTGACGCCGACACAAAGCATTACCCGACCGGCCTAAAGATAAGGGTGGGGGCATCTCTATCTGTCGACCCGACATTTCGTGTCACGTCACAGAGTACGTAGGCACGTAGCAAATATCTTTTTTGTTGAATCAGGCTTTCATGGTTATTTTTAATTTTTTTTTTCTTCACTTGGGCTCAATTTTAAGGAATTCGCTAAAGGATTTTCACGAATCATCCGCAAACATGTTGCGAATATTTTTTTTTTAAATTGAGTTCTGAGCGGAAAACCTTGTTGTTGGGTATTTACGTGGGTGGTAAAAATGTCCAATTTGTTTAGTCCTTGTTTTTAAAAACACGTTTTTATAGAAAGACATTCATCAAAGGTTGGTCGTTAAAATGAATGCCACCTTTTAGGTCTTTTGTAGATTAGAAATTATGACGACATGAAAATCTGCCCCGCTTTATTGGGCTACACGCAAATTACATTAAATTACAAATTACAAATTACATTTGCGTGGGCATTTACCGAAATATTTCCTTTAAATGCCCACGCACTGATTTGTGACCACCGACCAAGTAAACATTTTTCTTGCCGACTGGACTTCCGCCTTTTGGATGGGTTTGGTTAATTTGCGGTTCGCTTCCCTGTTAAAGGCGAATTTGTGATTTGGCGCAGTAAATTACAGTGCTAATGTGTTTTTTGAGGGTAGAAGGAACTCAGTCTGGGTTGGGATGCAAATTAGCACCTTTAGGCTTTTGGGTTGTTTCTTTTAGGAGAGAGACCACTTTATGAAGGCGGTAGGCGGGAGCCTATTCTGTTTTGTTTTCTGCAGGCCGTAGATATTGCAAAGGTAATCAATAAGTTTATTTATGGACATCCTCGATATTCGGTTGAGATGCTCGAAATAGACCGCAATCGGGTGGATAGATTGGCATGCTGCAAGCGAATAAGACTGTAAAGGGTTTTATGTTTGTAACCGGTTAAATGAAAAACTGCTGGACAGATTTAGGAAAAAATTTCAGTAAAATGTTGCTCAAAACTCCTAGAAAGCTATGGGCTATGTCGTTAATTGCCACGCCCATATTCTGGGGGCGTTTTTGACTAAAGTATGTTTTTTCCTGACTTCAGTGCCTTCCACTTGTTAATATTTAAATAACTTTAATCAATAGAAAGGCAAGAATAGGTACCTTGGGCTGTCAAGACTTTCTAAAAAATATAAACCCTTCTGCTCCATCATGAAGCCGAGCTACCGGCTAAAGTCTTCCCAAGTCTTCCCTGGTGAAGCTGTATTTAGTCCTGGCGCACATTTTAATTCGATCAATAAGAATTCAATTACCTAACTGCGCTTTCAAGCACCGCCTTTGAAGCATTACACAAAGGTAACTAAGTAAAATCCCCACATGCCAAAGTTTTAATTTGATTAATTTCTTTTCAAAGGGCATTTCCAGCATAAATTGGTAGGTACTATAGGTACTCAGTCCCAACTTTATTTGGGTGGCATTTCAGAAATCGATTTTTACGTCCAGGAAGTCATATCTAGCTGGCTCGATAGGTGCCATATCCGCAAATAGGTGGGGAAATGTATACAAACCATCTGTCAAAGCCCTCATGGCTTAAAGATTTAAATGGCAGCAGTATCCTTTATTTTGTATCAACAATAGAACACGATATTTCGATAAAATACTCTTGACTGCCTTCAAGGAATCCCAAGTACACAACAACTTTCGGATACGTTCTTGGCTACTTTACTGCCTTCAGAGTATTCTCTTCCCATTGTTGGGCTATCTGAAAGTTCGGTGTTTTTCTTTTCTTTTCGCTTTCGGGAACATTCAATTCCTTTCTGGAAATCGAATTACAATTCAAATAGTGTGTTGAGAATCACACGGAAATAAAGTTTTTTGCTTCCAAAACATTGCTCACTCAAGTGAGTGTATCTGTTGTCAAAGTTTAGATTCGCTCCGTTGTGTGTTAGGTGCTGTGTTGCCCTTGAACCTTGGCGAACTTTTCGATAAAAAGAAGTTGATTCGTGTTTTAATGGGGTGAAAACAATTCGAATACAATTGCCAATGGCGATTGATGTTTCGGGTTATCTTACAGACATCGGGAGTGCAATTCCTTGAAATTGGTTCCCTTGGGTTGCAGCGGATGTACAGTTTAGTTTTGGACATCCTTGCTGGATGTTTAATTTTTTTTTTTTAAGGGCTGGCTCTAAATTTGTAATTAAAAGTGCTACATAAATGTAATTAATGGCTTCACTGCCCATCTGTCTGTCAAACTTGTTCTTCCCGGCAATGTCAGACCTAAAGAATCTTACACCATGTTTGATGAATTGTTTCAAAACCAACAAGCCCTTCAGGGTGGCATTTTAAAATGTCAGAAAGTTTTGAAATGGATTCCGAAAATCACACCTTTGAGTACTCTCCTCGCGGTAAGTGTAACCTGTTTGATTTCGCCTTCTAAGAAGAGACTAATTGAATTAGAACTTTGTCCCGCGGGATTTTATTTCCCCATCGTAATGTTACGTCGTGGGTGGCAGCGCTGGTAGGTGGTTGAATTTTTAAGCATTCGCTATATAAAAAGGTTAAATCACCACCCGATACGACTTTTTGGCATCAGTTCATTTAAACAATAAGGCGATCGGCCTTGCAGGTTGTTTGCCTTATTCGCTTTTGTACAAACAGATTTCGAATTATTTAAGCAAATTCAATTTAATTTTAAAAGCTGGAAAAGTATGGATTTTTGAAAAATTTCGTCTACATTTTGTTGTCAAATGGAGAATTGAATTTGTTTTTAATTGAGACGGGAATTCACCCATGACGAAGTGGAGGTTTGTATAATTTGTATGTAATTACTGATGGGAAATGCACGTCGCAACATAATGCTCTAAATGACGGAAAAACGAGTTTAGTACGAAAGCATGAAATAGGGTAACAAAATTGAATGACAGTCTAAAAACAAAACACGGAAATACGTTCAGATAAGGAAAGCATGCAAGAGCGCTCTAAGAAACCCGTGAAAAAGAAACAAAGCAAAAAACAGCTTTAAAACGTTTTAAAAAATGTACATCAAAATGAACATAACGCTTCGAAAATTTACCTAAAGAAAGTAGTAGAAATACAACAAAATGACTTGCAAAAAAGCGTCAGAAATTAAATAAAGCATGCGATAAAAAGCGGGACCAAATAACAGAAAAAAATAGTCTTTATGTTCGATAGGAATACTCGTACAAAAATATGTTGAATCACGAATACAAAGATGCAGAAAAACCTGCAAGAATGTCTGTTAAAAAATGCCATAACCAGGATGTTTCAAGTACAAGGTGGCGCAAAAATAACCTTCCGATGTTTTTTGGCTGTAATTTAAAAAAAAAAACTTTGATTCTCCTTGTGGATTATTTTTATTTGGTCTTTTATATTTTTTTTACATCAAGTCGAGAATATGATGTCATGTAAATGGCCGCCGCCACAGTTGATTGTCATTTGAGCCCTTTTTATGGCATTTTCCATCACTTTGACCAAAACTTCCGGCGATAGGTCCCCACATTCTTGACGGATTTTGTCTTTAAGAGCTGCAAGAGTCTGAGGCTTGTTGACATAAACCCGCGACTTCAAAAAGCCCCACAAAAAGAAGTCTGGAGCGGTCAAATCAGGCGATCTTGCTGGCCAGTGCAAATCGCCAAAACGGGAGATTAGGCGCCCGGGAAATGCATCCTTCAGCATATCGGTTGTGGCACGTGCAGTGTGTGCCGTTGCACCGTCCTGTTGGAACCACATGTTTTCCAATCCCAATTCATCAAGTTGCGGCAAAAAGAACTCGTCGATCATTGCTCTGTAGCGCTCACCATTCACAGTAACCGTTTGGCCCGCGACGTCTTCGAAGAAAAAAGTTCCGATGACTCCTCCAGCGAAAACAGAACACCATACAGGGTGTAATGGCTCTTCGTGGGTTACACGCGGATTTTCAGTGCCCCGGAAGCGTGAATTTTGCTTATTTACGTACCCGCTAAGATGGAAATGGGCCTCATCACTCATGATTATTTTTGATAAAAAATCATCTTTCTCTTGGTGGTGATTAAGGATGGCTTGAGCGTACGTTAGACGCGATTGGCGGTCAGCAGCTAACAGCTGATGCACCGTCTGGACTTTGTACGGAAACATCTTCAAATTTTGTACTAAAATTCGCTGTAAAGACCGTCGACTGATACCCATTTGCGTGGCACGTCGTCTGGTCGATGTCGACGGCTCTTCTATGACATCTTCGGCTACAGCAGCAATATTCTCTGCAGAACGGCTACTCCGGGGTCTGCCACGCCTGGCAGCATCTCGTGTTGTGCCAGTCTCTTCGAGGCGAGCGGCTAAACGTCGCAGTGTTTCACCAGTAGGCGTTGGACGGCTAGGAAATCTGCGACGAAATTCACGTTGTGCCAAAGTCACCGACCGAGTATTGCTCAAATAAATAGTCACCAATATTCCGCGTTCTGGAGCAGTGTAGCGTAACATTGTTTATTAACGTGTATTTCGCATGTGTTTACTACACAAATGTCAAAACAGAACTGACATTAGGGGTCAATCGCAAAATTTATAGCATTTTCTGATAGGAGGATTACTTTGGCGCTACCTTGTATAAAAAAAATGCACAAAAATCGGATAGCAAAAGTGTCAAAAATGCTTCAAAACAACCTGAAATGCTCATGAATATCGGACACAAAACAGAATTAAGGAAAAATCTTAAAAATAACGCATTAAAACCTTTTGGGGAAAGCTCTTAAAAATAGTTTAAACATGCCAATGTATGTATACGCTGAGAAAGGGGCACAAAAATGTGACAAAAAGCGCGACATATATGCCAAAAAAAAACGAGTCAAAAAGCAGTCAAAAACAGTCGAAACCAGTTGATAGAAAACGCAGAAAAATTGTTTAATAAACTCGGTACATTCCCGAAAATACTAAAAAAGAACGAGTCCAAAAACGCAACAAAAATATTTGAGTATGCACCGAAAATGAGTCATAAACAAGTCGTAAAAACGGTCCAAAGTAAGAGAAGAAGAATAATCCCAACTTTTACGGCTTAGATTCATTGATTTTTTCACTTTCAATGGTGGTCACACAATTCTGGTTGAAAATTCGTTCACTTTGAAAATCTCCTTCCAGAGGACTTTCTATTACGCATCCTGCTTCTGTACCTTTTCCAGTCATATATCTGCTGATGATCTGATATGGGTTGAGATTTTTTTGAAAAATAGTTCAAAATTTGTTAAACACAACTGCCCATTTAAATTCCCAACGCAGGATTCACATTATTCCATACGGCTGTCGCATTGATAGGTTTATTTGTCCATTCGCCTAATTCCAAGAATACTTTCCCACCCGTTCGGCATTCCGGAGATTTTCCAAAAGGCCAACCGAAACATTTGCTTCCGTTTATTGCACATCCTTTTGCAAACATAAAATTAAAGCCAAAAGAAAGGCCTCACAAAAAGGAGCCTACGATATCTTCCAACGCTCCACCCATATTACCCCCGATTACAAACACAAATATTAAACCGAATTCATTTGCCTTTATCCCAATATCGGCAGAATGGGAATCACGAAAAATGTAAAACTAACATTAACCATCTGCCTCTCCTTCGAACTTTGAATAAGAGAATTTTCTCTTGAATACAAACGACCAAATTAAGTTATCAAAAAAAGAATCCGATTTCTAGGAATTCATCGGAGTGTGAGCACGGGTATGCTAAGCGATAAAAATTTCAGCAAAAAATCCAAAATGAGAACCTGACACGAACGCCTGGTATCCATTTCATATATAGAATTGAAAAAAAAGGACATTTCATTTATTTTCAGGTTGTGCGAATGTTCTGCCCAAATTTATACACAGCATTAACTGAATAACTTATAAACAGTGAAGTCATTTGCGATATGTTCATTCAATCAGGACAAGCAAGTTGATAGCATCAGGAAAGAAGCGTCATGCAAAAAGTTGTCCCAACGTTAACGTGGGACAACTTAAAGCCGACTTAAGTCTCCATTTCAAAAACGTCCTGTCACAAAATCTGACAAGAGAAAAATAATCTTTCAGCAGTTTAAGTTGGCTTGCGATAAATTCATGTTTACCTAGGTGCTTCTGTGATTGGGATTTATTTTGTTATTCGAATTTTAATGAAGTTGCGTTCGGATAATTTTGTTTTTCTCAAAAAGCAAAAGTTCGTAAAGTATGCTAATGCGATTCGGGATTTTTGTTTTGTCAACACTTCTTGTTGTTTGCGTCGCCGACAGTTTATAATGATCACAAATTAGCAAAATAAAAACAGACAGCGGGACATAATAAGTTTGCCAGGTGACATTTAATGGGAAAAACAGATAAACTAGGAAAACATTCGTTTCACTGAGTTCCCAGTGGGGTTGCAAGCTGTCAAACGCATTGTGAATGAATGAACTTCTAAGTTTCCTGACGGAAGTGACAAGCCAAAAAGTTTAAGCTGCCAAAGTGGCATTCTCAATTTGACAGTTGGAAGTTGCGGTGTTTATAATGCGAAGTACTAACAACAAAAAATATTAGCCTCGACTTTAAATTTACAGGAGCTCACAACTGCCAAATTTTTATGGAGAATATAGCTTTTCTAACATTTGAAGTTGGAAATAGAAATATTGATTGGTAAGGCTCAATGTGGCTTAAATCGGGAAAATGGGGCCTTGGCGTTGAAGGTTATTTTTTTTACATACATTAGGGGGCACTTGATGGGGACGTGTCTGTTCAAAATATGACTCACGGAGTAGGTCTTACTCTGTCAATCTTCATCAAACAAAACAAGCCAGTCCCTGTTTTTTTTTATGTGCGTACCTAACCTCTACATCGTTTAACCTTGACTCATTGCCACCCCTGTGTATTAAAATAAATGGTGAACATTCGCGTGCCGTAGAAACTCCGTCGGTTTCTTAAAGCATTCATTTGCTTACGGATATTATTATTATATTGCCCATAATTTAATAGCAATTTCCATGTAAATGGTAATAAAACACGAGGACGCACCATTGTTGTTGAGCAAAACAAACTTCGCCCTAAGCGCCCATTGTTGTGTGCGAAAGTTAAAGCGATTGCCACAAGAAATCTAACAACAATAAAAGTGAATGGTTCATGTGAACACACATCACCTGTGGGAGAGTTCCAAAAATCACAAGGACGAAAGTGAGCAAAAGTGTACCCTAGTCTATGTAAACTTTACCACATCTTTGTGGGGCACCTCTGCCAGTCAAATTAATCTAAAAGTCTTTTGGGGTGCTACTGAGTATGCAATGGTACTATGAACAGCTCCATTGAAGTAATTTTATTCCAAAGACTAAATTTTGGACACGGTAGACTCCAATCTGTAACAAACAGCCATCAAGTCGTCGGTAAACATCCATCAATTTCCACCCATCATCCCCAAGTAGGTTACTTCATATGCAATCCAATACTAAACGATGTGCTGAGATTTTCCTTAAACGATTTCGGAGTGAGGCGGCGGAAATATTTGGTATTCCCACTTGATTTATGGATAAATCACATTCATCAGGCCTTAAGCACTTCTTGATATCTATGCTCATGTGCGTGTTTGTGACTGTGGGTTTATATTTCCTGTCCTGAGTGTGTTTCCCTGGGTGAGGTAACCATGACACAGCTTGACAGTAGCACAAACGATATGGCGATGATAGTGTTTGTTGACGATGATACCAGGAATGTGATTGATATACCGAATCAACGTTTGTACAGTAAATGTGTGATTAATGGAGATGGCAGCTATATGTGTCTCCGATAATGGATTTACCCATTTTAATATCCTTAAAGTGCATTGGAGCAACAAGTTGTGTTTCACAATCTCGAGAAATGTGTCTGTTCCTCCTTTCATGACCGGGAAATAATAAAATATTTACAGCGGAGTTTAGTAGCTACACCTGTCAGGGAGAAAAAATACCCAGCAGAACAGAAAGAAGGTGGAATTTCAGTTTCTGTTCATAAATTCTAAAGTGGCTATTATCAGCTCTACGAGTTCGCTTCCCATTCGTTTGAGTTCGCCAATTAATTTTGGCCGTTTCGCGAACAATTTTCTTCGACTTGGGTTTATTGCAGAACATTGGGAAAAAAGCAACAGAAACTAAAAGATACTGCCGTGTTCTTTTTTTGAACGTTAGGGCCCATTAGAGCTGAAAGAAAGAAATGTTTCCTATTTGTTGGTGGAATATCCGCAAAAGCAATTTAATATCACTAGACCGTGCAAATTTCCTCATTTCTTTTTGAGGCTTGAAATTCGAGGCTTACGAGTTTTTGCAGGAGGATGGCTCTAACTTCGACGTCCAAAAACAACCGGAAACGGACTTAAAAATGAATCGGAACAGCCGTTGGATGGGTGTGGGATCTCTGAATACGGTAATCGGTTGTTAATTTTTCCGGGAAATGGTTCCGGCTTTGTAGCCTTGGTAAGTTCGTTTGCATTTTCATAAAATTTGCAGGCGTTTCTCAAGCACAAAGTACTCGCTTTGAGTGTTCTCCTTTTCTGTAGGTAGATTTTTTCCCGGCTCTGGTCGTTGTTTGCAGCGTTAGAGACATATGCCTTCGGTTCTTTGAGTTTGCTCGCCGAGACTCGTCATAGAAGCATGATTATTGTGGTTATCGTTTTAACATCGCTTCCTGGCAATTCCACTGAAGAAAATTCTACGTCGAGCTTTACTACAGTATTTTCATCTAACTGGACTGTTTGACATATACGCGAGGATGCCTTAGCTGCCACTGAGAAGAATCACTGCTACGTCAAACTGCAAAAGGACATCAGCGAGACGATAAAAAAATAAGTAAACAATCAACAACTTTTTTAGCATTTCAGCTTTTGCAATATTGCTATCCCGATTCGCATAATTCGGTTGCATTTCCTTATTTCGCAAAGTTTTTGGCAACTCGCCAGAGATTCTTGTGTAAGCATTCGCATCGTTTTCTCAAATGTACTCGCCGGTGAACCGGTCGGCGCAGTGGCTTAGTGGTTAGTGTGTTGGACTACTAAGCGAGGGGTCCCAGGTTCGAATCCCGAGAAAAACCCAAATTTCAACTCAAGGTTTTTTTCCACTGCGCCACCTCTCGCGAACGTCTGACAAACATCCGGGAGTATAACTGTCATGAAGAAGCTTCTCAATTAGCCGTTTGGACTCGGCATAAAATTGTAGATCTCTTCCATTCGTCCCAAAAATGAAAAACTCACACAAAACGAATGGTTGCGAGAAGCTAGGCCCAGGTCCCTACCGACCTGTAGCGCCAACTATTTATTTATTTTTTTTTTTTACTCGCCGGTGAACGGAATTTCGGCAGAATTTCGAATGAAAAGCGTTAGTCAAGTTTGATGCTTATGCTAAAATAGCTCCAATCCGTTAACCCCTTTTCAAATTGGCTTTTCTAATTAAATCAAAGTATTTTAACTTAGCAGGGAATTACTAAATTTGCTTGTCGCCATTTTATAAATATCTTTGCCCCATTCAAATTCGAAACTATCGACTTCACTGTGACTGCAAATGTGTGGCGGCAAAGGACGATCTTCTTTCGTTAATTTTCCGCTGAACTTTTAGTGCTTGAACGAGAAAACATACAACATGACGCCGCCATTTTTGTCGGCAAAGGTCAAAGGCATTTGAATTCCTAAATTATTCCAGCTCCCTTTACAGACTAAAACCCTTTCAATAATAATCAGCCATCCTTGACTGTGCTCTCAGTGGTGAGAAGCCAAAAAAAAGATTTTTTTCTTAAATTAGAATTCACTCTCAATACGTCGGTAAAGCTTGCCCCAAAATATCGCAAGTATATAAATATTGCAAAAGCCACATAATTCATTTTGCAGAAATTACAATTTTCTGTATCTTTCCTAGGAACATGTTTATTATTATGAGTCTATGACGCATGAATTTTTAACTCCCACAGGCGACAGACATACAGACACACTTAACGAACGAGAAAAGAAGGATCATCCCATTCAATTTTGATTTACTTCGGATTTGTCTGTGATGTTGCTTCTAAGAAATGGTTTAAAAAATGTCCAACGTTATGATGGGGATCAAAAACCGAAAGGCAAACCAACTTAAAGACTGACTTTTAAATGTTTAACGTCACGCAGCCAATTGTGTTTGAAAGTCTGCGTCATGCGTCCTCCCACCTGAAGGTGATTGTGTATATCGTAATTAAATTTAAGCTAACTTAATAAATCTCAATGAAAGGCGTTATGCATACTCTCAAAAAGACGTGTGCTCTTTAAATGGGGCGAAGGGAATATTCTGCGTTTTTATTGAACTAGGTGAAGATTGAGGTGGGGGCTTGTATTATTTGCTTAACATAATATAATTGGCTGTAGGTAGAATAAGGACAAAATTGAGTTTTTTCTAAAAGGGAAATGAGTTGAAGTGTCTTTTGGGGGGAATTTGGGTGGAGAATAATTGTCGGTAGCGTCTTTGGGCTTGCCTTCCGCTTATTTTTATAACAAAAATAAGAGAAGACTGAAAAATGTTCTTCTGTTTTAATATTGGAAACTCGCAATTCAAATATATATGTGAACTACACATATTATCCTCATCAGTTATTTATTTTTTAAGACTTAAGCATCCTACACCCTTATACAAGGTGGGCCAAAAGAAGCCTGCCAATGTTGTTTGGCCTTCATTTTTTTTTCTATTTTTTGATTATGTTTATTTGAACCTTTAGCCGATATCATCTTCTCGACTTGACCAATAAAACTCTAAAGGTCCAAATAAACATAATCAAAAAACAGTATCGAAGTTTTTCATTTAGAAAAAAGTGAGAGCCAATCAACATCGGATGACTTCTCTTGGCCCACCTTGTAGCTTATAGTGAATAAGCATTGCAAGTGCTTGTGACAGAGGATTGATTCAGAACCACGCTCATGTTGATACGATATCGATAGCTTTAAAATATTTACTAAGTTCGTGCATGGATCAAGGTCATAAAGAGTGTACTTCGTATAAACAACCCATTCAAACCCCACAAACAAACATCAGTATCTGATAAAGAAAGCGAGCACACAGGCAGAAGGGAGACTCTCAACTTCACTTCAAATCGTACACTCTAAGAATGCATTATATCATTTTAAAAGGACACCTTTTGTGCATTTTATTCCTTCGTTCTTTTTGCTAACACTTTCCTACTCAAAACCTAATCCGACTTCTGCTACAAAAGAAATGAAAAATTTTCCCCACACAAATAGAGCTAAATATAAATTTCTCGCACGCTTCACGGTGAGTCATGCTGTTTTTCTCTCATGAAATATTTTAGTACATATCCCCTTCGAGTTGTTTTCGAACGAAACCACCCCCTTGGTATTATTATCAATGGCAATTGGATGCTTCTCCACGGTTTTACGATATTCAGAAGTTTACACATTGCTTGAGTGTGCATTTCTTTGATGACATATTTGTCGTGCGATAACTTTTATGCAAGTTGTTTGCATTACAATGGCTGATGCATTTTGGGCTGCCATTACGTACCTGCATACTTATGATAATCGTTAAAAAACATGTAAGGAGTGGCGTTTTCTGCTGAGGTTAGTTCGCCTATTATAACTTTGGGTGAAGGTCCTGAGTATCATTATATTCCACATGTGCTTTCGACTCATCAATGAAGTTCTCAATTTCTATAGACTGTTGTAGCTTGGGAGAAATCAAGGGAAAAGCGATGAACTCGAACTTGCGGATTTCGTCAAATTTTTCAACACTCTTTTTTGAATATTTGCTTCGGAAAGAAATATCCTGCTGAGGAAAGTTTTACTTCCCATCGGTTGCATGGAGTTTTTATTTTTTTTTGTGTAAAAAGTTGGAAGAAAACAGCACATTTGGAGTTGAAAAACTCCCAAAATATGCTTTAAAATAATAAGGGACACTAACACATTCGAGTGGCAAATGTCCCCATAAACAAAAAGTCCTACCATTATTAATTACGACCTTAATTACTCACCGTAAAATATTATACTGTACATTTCTCAAACTATTTCGAAATTCATACAAAATTGCTTACGAGGCGAAACTTCAACCCGACCACCTGTTGCAATCCGGTGGTGTAATATTGACGAACCTAATTGCCTTGGCATGGAGTAAAGGCAACTCCCCTTGGTAAAACACAGCAACAGCAGGTTTGATAAATCGGTCTTCGGATATGAAAAATGGAATCAATACCGGGCAAGTACATGACTTGACAAATATTTATCCATCCCCTGGAATGTGATATTGATGGTACGTGTTTGTTCCCCCCAAAGTGTATCGATTAGCCTCTAGTATTTTATTTCATATAAATTGGCTGGGGATATATCATTGGAGTGAAATATTTCCTTGTTATGGAATACAACAAAAGAAAATCAATGTAGCAGGCCAAGATTGCACATGATCCTTGTGCAGATGGGACTCGAAGGTATGTTGTGGGCCTCCCACCTGATATTGAATTGTTTATACAAGTCCCTCCTTGGTGTTGTCTCCCCAATATGAATATCACAGTATCAGAGAGGGAAGGATATATAATTGAGGGCGGATGTACATTGGAAACCATTCACAGAGGAAGTACGGGAAATGGGAATTACTTTAATTACAATCCGGCAGACAGCGGACACGGCCCAGGTTGGTTTGTAATTACTGGCTGGTTATTTTGGAAAGCATCTCTGTGAATCGTGAAATCCTTCTTCGGTGGAATGTGCTGTGGAACGAGTCCTTTGTTGTGTTAATTTAAAGAGTTGCCATTGATTGTATGTATGTCGGTGGTGTGCGAACAAGTTGTGAGTGGGATGGGTTGGTTGGCTGTTTATTGACTTCTTGCTGACGTCGCGACATTGGGAGTATTAGATATACCTATATGTATAAATCTACCAAAATGCGGAGGTGTATACTAAATTATGTACGTCTGTGACCGTTTTTAGACAGAAACAATGAATGGTTGTGTTTTTTCACACAATTGACACACATTTGACAACTGCAAGCATTTGGCAGATGTAAGCATTTTTAGACATCTTCGAGTATTAATAGGGCACCATTTTTTTTGTGGTACCGATTGCGGCGTTCTTTCAAAAGCAATTTTAAAAAAGTTTCGATGAAATGAAAGGTAGCATTGTTAAGTAAAAAAAAGTACTGCTGCAATTGGTACCCTAGGCCTAGCTTTTCACAACCATTCATTCTGTGTTAGTTTTTACCCCGAAGAATAAAAGAGGCATACATTGGCCGCATTCAATAATCTAGTCATCTTAAGTCGACTAGATTGGTCTGGATGAGATGCAACCTGAACGCAAAAACTAGATTGGTCGGGAACGTCACGTTTTCTACGTCAGCCACATATGAGAACTGTCAACTTAGTACTCAGTCACGAATTTCTCGACTAGATTCGTCGGCTACCCCTCCATAAACGTCAACTGAAACAGCTGCTCTCTCGACCTATTTCGACCAATCAAAACCGAGATTCACTTAGTGAGAGAGCTGTCAGACTTACTAAACTAGATACTTGAACGTCCCCATTTAAATGCCTTAAATGCCGCGTCCGTACGACTGAATTGAGAAGTTCTTTCATGACAGTTATACCCTCGGACATTTGTCGGACGAACACGAGTGGTGGCTCGGTAGAAAAGACCTGAATATTAAATTTCTGGGGTATCGATTCTGAGTCCCCATTAAAAATTTCGTATTGTGACCTGCAAAATACTTGGTGAGAAGGTTAAAAATAATTTTTAATAAGATTTTGATCTATGCATGTCTAAGCAAAAGAATCGAATAAATGAAAGAATGTGTTGCATATTATTAGGCTGCGCCCTATTTTAGGCCTAGTATGCTCGCGCTTAAATTAAGTCCCCATGCAAAAATGTCTCCAAAGATAAAATTAAGCAAAGCGGTTAAGCCCAGCAGTACGCAGTTCTGCTCTACAGAATTTAAGTAAGCGTATTAATGCAAAATACATTTTTCCACAGCTGGATTTTGACAGATCAGAGAAAATATCGGTATTCGCAACAAAATTTCAAACGAAAGCAAATTAACAGTAGCAAGTCAATCAACTTTACGAACACAGTTCTTTTTTTTACGAAACTTACACTGTCAAAATTAAGCGAACATTAAGCGAAGCGGTGGAGAGAAACATTGGAGAGACGCTTAATTTTAGCTTTCCTGGAACAGCATACTAGGCTTCAGTTTCAATTTAACAGAAGGTAATTTGTGCCGTGTCAATCGCCTATTCTCACTATCAAGCATCTTAAGTCTTTCCTTTGACTCTTCCAATGAATTTATTTATGAAAGAAAAAGACGCCTGTATTTTATTAGTTTCGCTTTTTCTCTGAATTCATTTCAATTCATTCGCAATCACAGCAAAACTATTTAATTGGCTTTGAAAAGAACTTCAACAATTTGAAATCATTTTCACTTAGCGTAAAAATATGACAAATCAATTCCTGACAAGAAGACACCCCATTTCCTGTCTTGCTAAAGAAAACTTTATTCCTACTTACCTCCATTGCCGCGATGTCAGTGTTTTTTTTTATTTTTATTTTTATCAACAGACACCTCCCTTTCAAAGGAACTTTCTTAATTAGAGCACGTTCCTGGAAAAACATAAGAAAACACAGAGGTACAACAGTGTAAATAATTTTTCTCAACTTTCCTAGAAAAGGATATTGCGCTGCGTAGAGTGAGCATTTTAGTGAGCATTTGTTCATTTGCATTTTTCTCCAGTTCAGAGATGTTTTTTTTTTGTCGTTTCCAGCCAATCGAATGAATATCATAAATGATGTGGAAATTGGTTTGACTTTGGTGGTTGGAGTTTTTTTTTTTTTAATCGATTATGAGGCAAAAAGGAAGAGCTATAAACTCTTTCCTTTTTCGCTGCTAATTTAGTGGTAATAATTTATTTTAACGACTCTGACTCGAAATCGTGCGAAAGTTCGCATCTGTTTCGTTGGCTGAATAACTTTTCCAGTATACGAAGTTGGTTAAGGAAGGCTGCAGTCCTTAAGGAAAATCAATAAGGAACTGCATGCAATGCAATAAACTTCAGATAATTGCGAAAGCTTAGAACCAGGCGTTCGCGTTTAGAAAGAGGAAGTTTGTACAAAAGAAATTTATTATTCCTGATTTTGGGATCCGCGGCACTTAGAGTTTGGTATTAAGTTTGGTATATGTTTGTCGCCATTAAGGTTTTTTATTTGCGCTCTTGGAAAAAAAATTGTTAGAAATCTATGAAAGGTTTTTTTTTAATTTATCCGTTCTCGTCGGTATTGAACCTTGCTGATGTTTTCCTAATGTATTATCGCAAATGACGAAAGCTGGTTTTATTCCCCTAAACATCTAATTTCTTTATGATACATAAATGTAGCCCATAAATGAATGAAGAAACTTGCATCAAATTTGGTTTTGAAGATGTGTATGGTGTCTGGTAGTAAATTTGACAAACCATACAACTCCCACATGAGTGCCAACAAACCAACTCGAAGAAATAGTTCCCAGAAGAAGAACAGCTGGATGCGACAGTAAATTTCTTTTGTGATTAGATTAGAAATCAACCAAATATAGTAGCAGTTCCGCTCGCTCTATGTCATAGGGTTTGGATCGTCTCAATCGAACTGCGTCCCTTTTAATTAAACCTTTTCCAGGTGATTCTACCAGCTCTTTCGAAAGAATGCTGACGTTGGAATTGAAAAACTGAACTAGATGGCCAATTATACAGTACAAATTGAATTGACCATACCCATTCTCATATGCACATTCGATTTGGAAGTAGCTTTCGTGTGGCTCTCGAGGACATGCGGTAAAAGTAATTGTGGTTTTTGCCTTCTGAACAAATGCCGACAAGAAAATGCATGCGTCCTTGAGGCGCATTAAAAACCACCCACACATGGGGTTCCACCAAAGAACCTCATCACGCACCATATTTCAACGGCAGACAGAAAATATTAACTTGATATATTGATACTTGAAAAAGCGTCTTTTTCAATGCAGCTCATTTGTCTTGGAGCGCTGTCCTAAAATATTCACCTAATGAAACATCCATTTACTTTAGCTTCGCGCACCTGGCTCCCCAGCAAGTCTGAGTCGATAAATATGTCATTAAGCACACATTCAAGTGGCATGAAGGATTTTATCGTCACCGTTCCTTTGTCTTATTTCAGGAGTTCTGACGCGCAATAAAAACCGCATTAACTCTGATGATAGTCGCTCTCGGCGGGAGAATATAGGTTGGAGCACATTAAACCGCGATAAACAAACCCATTAACCAAGTGGCTTTTATACACAACTTATTTGCACGTGCAATTTCGGTGATTAGCATTTTTGTGTGAAGTTTGTCCTATTGACAAAAAAAAAATAAATCTCGCACAAAGTTTACGACTTCATGTGAGGTAATTGGCGAGATACCTGTGTCCAGGGTGCCATAAATATCCGCACGAAAGCGCCACATCCTGTGACATAATACTGAGAGCGGAAACATTGACACTCGTTATACGAGTGATGGGTATTCCTTTGCCGGCGAAGATGTCTATTACAGGTCGAGATATCTTTACTTTCCCTTTGATATCGATATCAAGGGACCCATTCCTATAGGTCTTTATGTCCGTCAATAAATTGATGTTTTCGGTTATATAGACTTTCTCTTTTTTGTGGGCAATTTAGGGTTATGTATCTTCTGGATTATTAGGTACGTATTTGTTTTCGTTTTTTTTTGTGCTTTGAGGAGTTTAAAAAAAAAGTTTCCTTAGTAAATGTATTTTGTTGGGATGCTTAGAAGCATTCCCATCCTGTTAGTTTTTGTTACTAGGTTTCCTTTCTATCTCGCATCTTAAACTGGGCGGTGAGATGTTTTATTTTCCAAGGGAGGGTATATGGAATCACAAAAACTCGTCCCACACTTGATTCCCTTTAATTTTATTTCTCCAGGGAAGGTTTTGTTATCGCAATATTTTGTGGAACGAACAGGAAAATTGTCGTCTTTATTGAAGAGATCAGGAGTTTATTCTGTCTTTTGGGACGGACCAAATGTAACAGTTGAAATTTTTGCCTTCAGACCTCTCACACTTTTTAAAATTATAGTCTTTTTTATTCTAAAGATTTTTTGTTGGGCGTACGGAATATGGAAGGCGAACCCAAAGAGATTCACCCACTATATATATTTGGAAAACCTTTATGAGAAAAAGTGACACACTGCCCCAAAGGTCGATACTTTCATCCAAATAGAGTGTTTATATTAAATAGTTTAAGTAGTTGGTAGATACAATAATTCAATTCGCAAATCTACAATAAATTTACCCAGGAAAGTGGACATAACTACATAACTAATACATCATTAGACTCGGTTAGTCATTTGTTTACTTTCCACTCTTGCGCCAACTCAAGCCAAACATTTTTTAACGCAACAGAGAACTTGGTCATCGTAATTTTTCGATCTCTTCAGTCTTTTCCTTCTTTAAGGCAATTTAATTTATTTAAATCAGTGGCATATTTATTTAAACTTAAACGTATAACGAAAAAGGCTTTTGTACCAAAAATGTTGCGTATACGCCAGAGTGCACCATGATCTATGTCATGCAACATGACTGAAATGTTAAGCATAAGACATGCATGCTTACAAGCTTTAATTTTTAACGTCTAAGGAACATAATTTCTTCAAGGTTTTTGCCCTCAGGAAAGACTTTTGCACCTACCAACACCTTATGTGCTTTTTTTGAGCGTTCTGCGAAGATTCAAAGTAATCTGTCGCAGAGTTCCTCCAATTTGTTTCTGTATAGTATTTTGTAGATGGAGCCTATTTTGAAGTCAATTTACCTAAACAATTTACGAGGAAAAGAGCCTGACTCCACTTCTCGGCATCCCCTAACCTGATTGGGTACTACGAAAGCATTCTTTACTGAATATGTCTTAAGATAATCCGAAGATCGGCATTTGGAGATTTTCCCAATTCACTTGTGATACACTGGCAAATTTGAACAATCTAAGCTTCTCTCTAGAGTCGGCTATCATACCACAATGCCCTAAAAAATTATCGCTCTGATTTAAGTTCGATATGGAGCCTGCACATTATATTGGCCAGAAGACAGGCTTCACTTAGAACTTAGCCCTGACAGAAGTATAGACTTCCTAGAAGCTATTCGCATTCCTAGATATTTGGCACTCGTTCATTTTCTATTCGCATCGCGTTTGAAAAATTCTTCTTCTTTCAATTTTACCACCTTTGGGAAAAGTCCTTACCGATGTCATTAATACAGGTCAAACAGATGACCTACAGCGCATCAACTCACAAGCTTTTCAGCACATTTTCAAATAAGAATTTCCCTCTGAGTTTACTTATCTAGATGATCGGAGAAAAAGGCGACCAAGTGATTGGCTTCAAAAGAATTTGATGTGAGTACTTGACTCTTGCAAGAAATGCATGCGACATTTTGTGAAGAGCAATACCTCTTCTCCTACAGTTCAGTTACAAATTGAATGAAAAAGAGTATTTGTCACGAGTGAACTCTTTATTGGATGGCCACTCTGACGTACTCCGACGACAGCGCTAAACAATCAAACTGATGTAACCATAGTTTCTACTTTGTTCCGTTTGTTAATTTTTTTATTAAAACTAAAACCGGAAACAACAATTTCTCTTGGGAAATTACAGTCCTTCCTTTTTTTTGCACTACAATCGAATTATCTCGAATGCCTACCATTATCATATGACATTCACAATAAAAATTCGCCTACTGTTTGCCGAAAATCCATAAATAAAGCTGCGAATATGACTGTTCGAGATAAATCATGAATACTCTGTTGTGACACATGACCAGGACCGTATATGTTGGCAGGTTGGCAGGCTATCGGGATCCTTTTGTTTGAAAACAGCTCAATCGCAAGCTGACTCTACAAAATTCGCTGTGCCCATAGAATTTGCTTCTATGCCGGAAGCCGTTTCGCTTTAATTTCGTTTCACAAAATTACATGAACGCGAGTAGACACACAAATAACAGTAGCCTTGTCCTGATGGTCAGCTAAAGTTGGCTTTGAAAATGTCAACATAACGAATTTCACGCACAATGTAACATTGTATGCCTGCGTGTCCTTTTGTGCTGTCTGATAAATGGATGCGTCATGAAGTTGCCTTGATTACATCTTTTGTGAGTTGGTTGATTAAAACTGGTGCTGCATTTTCGGACATGAGCTGAGATCAGAGAGGTTATACCTCATTATTGGGTGGTAGTCGGAAACAGCTTTTGTATCGCAGTTGTGTGAGTATCTATATGATTCCATTTTGAATGCCGAAAACTTGGTTATTTCTATGAGGGTCTTTTCGAAAACCTCTGAATTGCGTTCCTAAATATGGTTGCTCTGCTGTCAATTGACAAAAGAGTGATTCCCTCGTTTTTCTACTAAAATATCCTTTTTTGAAATTTTTCAAACGAATGACAATTTCCACATGTTTTACACAGCACACCAGCACGATGGCGATAATAAAAGAGAACTAGCTGGTACCCGCGACTTCGTCTGCGTAGAATTAGCACTTCGAGTAAACTCAATTAAAATATTTATGTCAACAACAGCGCCACTTATCGGGTCCAAAACTAACCTATCTTTCAAGCCAACTAATTAGCCCTACACATTTAAGTTCATTCGTAAAATACACAGCAAATGTATTATTTCTTACCAATTATAGATACCTATGATGAATTTTCTAATCCCTAGCTTGAAAAATAATTGGTTCGTCATTTAAACTTCAATCCCCTACTTCATCCCCTTCACGTTTTGTGAAGTAGCCTATGTCATTCTCAGTGGTCCCATCTATCCCTATACCCAAAATTCATAAAAATTGGTTTTGCGGTCGTTAAAAGGTAATAATCTTATATTCGCATTTATAATAGTTGGATTATATCAAGGCTATCTTGAAAATGACAACTGACAACAAAACTATTTTTGGAAATAGCATAATAGCAGACAGCACTCCTTCCTACTCCTACCCGATTCCCCGCAAATTTTGAAAATTCTCTCTTAGATTTCCTATGACTGTAACTCTCTTTTGTGGCGTCGTTTGTACGGGCTACGGAGCCTTCTCCAACAAAAAAGGGCCAAAATAGCAAAAAAAACCTCGAAAAAAGTGCCAAATTGTAACTTAAGTCGCATAACTTAAAATAAAATTTTCTCTTAAATTTCTTATTAGTGCTCTGTGATTCTTACGACTGTACTCTCTTCGACCATCGACACTCTTTCGTGGCGTCATTTGTGGGCAGTGATGCCAGATTACAAGATATATCTTTTTTTAAGATTTTTGAGCTCCAAAATAGGTGCAAGACTTTTTACCTCAAATTTCAATATATTTGATATCAAGAATTTTCGAATTTTTTTACATTGAAACTACCTTTTCTATTGGAGAAAACCGTTTTCTATAAACTCCATAATTATGAGTAATATGAGTCGAACAGAGCCCATGTACAATTTCTGTTTTACTAACGTTTCCATCAACTCTTAAGAAACATAAATTTCAACGAATTTGATAAAATAACCGATGTAATATGTTTTTGGAAAAAAAATATAGTAGAAACAGCCAATGAAAACTTCGCATATCCAATTTTTAAAGATTTTATTTTACCAGAACTACTTGACCGACATAGCCCATTTTGAATACCAACCTAACGACGATAAAAGAAGTCCTTTCACAAAACTTCATTCACCTAGGTTGATTCCTTTGGACGCTATCGTGTTTTCAACGGAAAGAGGGACACATGAGTCTAATATTGGTTTTGTATGGGAGGTACCAGAACTACTTGACCGACATAGCTGATTTTGAATACCAACCTGACGCCGATAAAAAGAAGTCCTTTCACCGAATTTCATTCACCTACGTCAATTACTTCGGGCGCTATCGTGCTTTCAACAGACAGACAGATAGACAGACAGACAGACAGACAGACGGACATGGCTAAATCGATTCAGAATGTGATCCTGATTCAGAATATATATACTTTATAAGGTCTCCGGTGACTCCTTCTTGGCGTTACAAATGTATTGGCAAATTGAATATACCTTCCTCTGGAGGGTATAAAAATAATGACATAACTGCAATTTTGTCGAAAAAGATATGTAGGTATAACAGTTTGTTTTAAGTACTTCAAAATTGTATTTTATATTCCGTTGTTTTTCTATTTTGAAAATATCTTGAAAAAAAGATTTTTTATTTCGGAAAATAAGATTTTTAGATTTTTCATCTGGCAACACTGTTTGTGGGCATGATGAATGAAAGAAAATTTGTACACAACTATTGCGTAGTTGAAATTGAATGTAGTAAAATTCAACTTTTTCAATTGTTAATATTTAAAAAAAGTAAAAATGCAAAGATAAGCACCTAGAGAATATCTTTTACCTGACACTTAATTTGTTAAGATTGGTTGAGCGTGTGAAACGCAAGAGGTAAATATACGACTATAAAACTACAGAAATAATATAGAGTGGATAGTGACATTGCTACCGTTCAAAGAAGTGAACCAAACAGACTATCACAGTCTCAAAGCATATCGCAGACAAACTCAGAAATTTAATTATAATTTCTGCAATATCCGAAAGTTTTTACTATCCGAGCCGATAAACTTTACGACGACATTCCCTATCTATTTGTGCATGCACTTGTTCACTTGGTTTGCTGGAACTTTGATGGTCAAATAAACTTGCAAAGCATCTACGAAGCTGCTTTGTTCATCATGTAATTTTGCACTAGCACTTGCATGTCCTGCAATATGTTTTCGAACTTGTTATGGTCATCACTCTATTGTCTGGGGTGAGAAATATTCCAAACCATAAAATCTTGTTTGCCATTCGTTGCAGTTGCAAGCATGTGAATGGTATTCAATGAGGTGTCTCGAAGAAGGTACATATTTGGATGTGCAGACATAAATCGTAAATACTGTCTGGTTGTAAGTAGTTTCTTATTCTCATAGCAACACGAAGTACCCCTAGATTGTGGAAGCTATATCGGGTCTAATTGGGGATTTGTAAATTTACAATAACCTTTGTGATCGAAGAGTTGTTTTCTTGCAGAGAACGTTGAATAATTTTATCAATAATTGCCAAAATAACATTTACAATGTCACACATATATTATCACGATGGGTAAGGTGCTCAAAGCTACGATTACACATGTCATTCGGCCATTCGCTGGTTACTCGTGTGTATTTTCAGACGCTTGACAGCCGATCACACGTAGTGACAAATTTGTTGAAATTGTTTACGTCATACTGACATCGGAATGTCATAGTTTTACATGAAAATTGGCATATGTAATCGTAGCTTAAGTGGCTGACTGATGCGGGACACCGCTAAGTGTGACATATACTTTGGTCGGCCATCTTGTTTACGTAACACGAATTATGTCAAACAATCAACTTTCTGATACTTTTCAGAGCAGATGGTCTATGAAGGAATTCTAACGCCACGGGAACACTAACAACGACCGAAAACGGAAGGGGGTCATTCGGATCCTGACACGGTAACGAGCGGACGTCTTCAACTTTTAATTTAAAGAAGTTTGAGTCGTTTTAGAATTTTGATTTTTGCAAAACAAAATGCTTTCCAGAAGTGGTGAACGGTCAATAATTTGTATATTTGTTAATTTTCTTATAAGGTAGGTTAAATTTACCATTTACTTTTTCTAGAGTTGCTTTTCGCCGGAACTGGTTTCATTTAACATGTCTTTAATTATAGCTAAGAAATGACTATGACACTCCAATCAGCTGATTTATACCTTATTAGCAATAAAAACACGGATCTCTCTGTCTAAGCTCGTGTAAGAAAGTAAATAAATATTTGATCATGTAAATGTCCCTTAAGGCTGCGAAAGATTTTTATTTATAATACAAATATAAAAGTCATAATATGTGACTTATGGCATTCGTTTTGGGCACTTCTATCTTTAAATATACCACGTACTAGAGTACCAAAGAATTTTACATCATCAACAAAAAGTGCAAGACTGTGCTACAATCCTTGGAAATTAGAAAAAAGAAATACAACAAGGATTGTGTTACTTCCTGAATGTGGCCACGCGCAAACGTAATATCCTGTTGTGTGCATTTTATGATTTTATCAAGTGCTTCTTTCAATGAATGGGCATAATAAAAATATAATGCCCACCATAGAATCCAACTTTTATGCTGAAACATTTTACGATAGATGATGTACCGCGAACACAAAGGAGTAAATGCTTTCGTCCTGGCGATGCTTACGATTGTTATATATGTTTGCGATCAAAAGAATTTACGGTGTGTAACTCAATCGAGCATAAAACCGAAATGGGCTCTAAAAGTCTTCAGAAAACGTAACACTCGACGTTGACAAATCGTGGTTTAGTACATTTTTATGTGATTAACATAGGTGGATGAGGATGGAGTAATTTTATTGTATTGTGTCATAAAGTCGATGATCTTAATTTTCTATGTACAGCACTATTGTCGATAGCCTGCAGAATAGGAAAGTGATAAAGTGTGGAATGGATATAAAATAGTTTGGGACATTATAAGCATGCGAAGTTGTGATACTGTAATAGATTGCTTTGAGTTAGTAGTTGGAATAAACTACTTGTATAACACAAATTTGTTATCTTTAATGGTTGTACAAATTTCTTAGATCTGGATCACTGTTTAGTAAACCCTTTTTCAGATGGAATGTTGCAGCAGCATTCATAAAATTCTGTTACCTATCTGTCAGTTAAAACGTAAACCGATTGGTTCAGTACAAAAAATTCTGACGTATTTCCTATAGTAACACTTAAGGGCTGTCATCACTTCACCGAATCATACTAGAAACTACTACATTCAAAAAACGGTAGTCGTAATCTACAATGCAATCCGATATCCGGACCTTTGTCTTGTAATTATCGCAATAAACTTGTCCAATATGTGGAGCTGACAGTTAAAATATACCCACAATTACTCTCAGAAACTTCATCATGAATTAAGTAGTTCAAACAACAACCGGTACCCTAAATTAGGTGGAGGTAGAGCTCATTGCCGTAATTGCCCGAAACTTTCCACTGTTTTCAGCAGTGACCTCGTTCTTCTCTATTTATAGAACGACAATTATCATATACTTATTCCTTCAATTCTGTTATTAAGACTCTTTGCCAGAAAACGTCATCATTACTTAGACCATTAGAGAAATTGGAAAACGTAGCCTGATTTTGTCTCTGTGCATTGTTTTATTGTAACAAATAATATTGTGAGGTAGGAAGGATAAGTTAGAAGAAGATGAGAAGATTATTAAATGCAACATATAACTTGGCAATTAAAAAAACAGGTATGTAGGTACTTGAGGACACACCCCAATTCTGTTAAACACAGTTGTGGGAACGGATTATTTAAATGAATTGCAAAATTTTCCTTTTAAGGAATGAAAACCGACTCTCATCCGATATTAAGGAGTGACTTGCAGGATTTGATGGAAATATTTTCAACTGACGATAACGACCTCCATCCGTGTTTATATTTTCCAGACAAGGGTTTCTTTTAAAGTTGGAGTGTTTTTTTTTTCTGGTCTTCGCAAATTCAAAAGTCACTTTTACATTAGAGAAATGAGGGCATGAAAAGAATGTAAACATTTTTTAAAGTGCTAACAGGATGATGAACTTTTTGCCCTCACGCACATGTAGGTGCATTATGACAGTAGCAGTTTTAGCTGTTTTTAATATCTCCTTTTGCTTATATACAAAATGTGTTATTTGTCACTTTTCAGGTACTTTTTTGGGTGCCAAAAGTTAAAAAGAATTAAATGTACATTCAGCACCCCCTCCCAAAGGTACGACAATTTTGAAGGTTTAGCAAAAAGCTTGCAAAACACAATTTCTTAACTGTTACGACTGCAACGCTGGTACTTATGGGAAATGACAATTCGTCTTTTACCAAGGCCAAGTTGTTTTTCTTTGAAAAGTCCTTAAATGCAGTTTTACCGTTGGATTTTGCTTATTTTAGAAATTCAAAATCGAGACGCTTTTATTTTGACATCTGCTTTTGATTCAAGGCCGCCCCGTGGCCAACGATAAAACGTTCATAAGAACGAGCTTCTAAATTAAAAACACCATTCCATCTGTTCGTCATAGCAAAGGTTCTGGAGCGGTCCATTCGTCCTGCCCGCGAGGGCGAACTTTTGAAAACTAATTCATCGCCATAATTGCAAGTAAAAGTTTTCCTGACGAGGGTTACAAAGACCTGCTCACCATAATCGCTTTCGGGTTTTCTTTGTTTCACTTCCATACAAATTACTGGACTCTATCCATCAGCGGACAAGAAGGATTTAAGTTTTGCAAAAGCGACAAAGAAACACTTAGCAATCCTGAAAAAAAAACGCGCTTTCATGTCACCGCAATTTAGTGCGTCAATGTTGTGCAAAGGACATAATAATCTATAATGCCATTTTGAGCTTACTGCACTTAGCGATTTAATTCGCTTCTTTTTTTATGAAAGAAGGGATTTTAATCTGTCCAAACGTGTGGCGATACTTCAGCGATGTGGTTCCCTGCAGAGGAGTTCAACGAAACCAAAGTAAATATTTGTATTGATTTACCACAATCTTTGGTGAGTGCAGCTTTAACGAAGACGGCAAATATTTGCACAAAGTTGGGAAAGTTTATCTTTAAATATGTCGCCTCAGAAGTGGTTGCTCTCTTGACAAAGTTCTCCGTTAAAATCTGGTGTCTCTGAGAGTTTACGTTTGGTTGGGATATTTAGTAATGAGGACTTGTGATGTATGATGAAATGGTAGACGAACGCCAATCATATTGAAATTAAAATTTAAAATTGTTGTGCAATACACCAACCGCCGCTGTTTGGTCCCAGGTTTCCCAGTAGATGTATTCATCGAATCCCTGGACGGTGGACGGATACCAGTTTGTTTTTAGATGGATTTGTATAGTTCTAACCTCACCCAAAACGTTGTTGAGATTTTATGAAGTTGAGTGGCTCTATGACTCGACTGACTTCAAGCATTATCCCTTAGCGTTTTTTTTATTTAACACTACTCTGATTTTAAGGCTTAAGTTGCACCCACGCAATCGTCACAGTATGCAATTTGTCACCTACTTGCCAACTAACTTTAATTGGTAGGGGAAATATTTTAGTTGTAATAACTATTAAAACATTATCTACTCATACCTCCATCATTATTCGCAGTATTCTATATAAACAGGGATCAGCAATGCAACCGCTAATTCTGTATAAATAATGTCGTGGAAAAGAGAACCAAACAAAAGAAACATTAATCAAAGGATAAATAAATATTCGCATGCACATCTATTTAATTTATCTTTTAAACTGTGATAGCTTAACTCACACACGTAACCCACCGACCTCATTTCAATGTTAACAATGCCCTTAATCCTTTTTATAGTGTTTGCAGTTAAACATTATGCAATAATACTATGTTCGCTTGTGGTCAAACAGAATAATATTATTTATTTGCGGCTTGGATAAAAACGTGCATTCATCTGCTTGGACAATTAATTACAATGTACACTCGGTCCTTAATCAAATTTGGAATTTTATTTACATTCCTTAATTAAAGGAAATTGAAGTGTGGGCGGATAAAAACTTGTTATTAGCATAGTTACTGTGTCGTTTATTTAACTGTGTTTACGGTAAGGTTTAATCAACATTATTATTGAGTGTCACTCTTCATAACTCTTGATCTTCCGCCGGCGACTCATTTAAGGACAAGGGCAACTGCAATACGAGAAAAGCGAGATCTAGGGCTTGACGCACCGATCGACACTGGAGACCTGACGTCTGGCAAGCCTGGGGTCGTATCACGTCGTCCGACAACGAGCACTACGTGACGCATTTAAGGACAAGGGCAACTGCAATACGAGAAAAGCGAGATCTAGGGCTTGACGCACCGATCGACACTGGAGACCTGACGTCTGGCAAGCCTGGGGTCGTATCACGTCGTCCGACAACGAGCACTACGTGACAGTAACGTAGTTACAGCTCGATCACGGAAGTGGCAATTGCGATGTGATAAATTTGTTAACGAAATGAAAGAGTAATCAATGTGAGTAGTCATATATTTCCAAACAAAACAATACTGTACAGTAATCAACCCTAGCTAACTGGTCAAATCCTGTTCATTAACGTAGCAAACTAGATGCTGCCCAAATGCCTTGACCTTACCGCGACTATTCCAACGGCCGTCCCAAAATTCCCTCAACCGCTGACGCTCCGTGTCCTTCAATGTCAGCGACATAAAATTCGGAAGATTCTTTGATGCAGGGTACATCTCCAGCCGTCGCAGATCCATCATCCCCGGGCAATTGGTTACAATCAGCTTTCGCAGGGAGCTAAGCTCATCCAACACGTACTGCAGGGAGACCCCATTGAGCAGTGGATTCTCTGCCAAATTGAGTACCTCCAAATCCACCGCCTTTCCGAGACTTTGGACAAATTTGTACACGTCGGCATCGACCAGGTTGCACCCAACCAATTCGATCCGTTTGAACTTCTCGCACGTTCCACTCTCAAAGAACTCCGCCATCCGAACGGAGCAGTTTCTATCTGGACCCATACAAGAACTGACATTCAAATTCTGAAGTCGGCTGCTGTTCAACTTGGTCAGCAACTTTCGAAAGCACTCGCTTGTGAGGGGATTGAAACTGACATCAATCTCGGTCAACTGATAGAAATTTAAATCGAAGTCGTACAAGTTGGAAATGCCACAGTGGGAGAGGTGAAGCTTTTGCAAGGACTTGCAGCCCGTGCAGAGTTTGTCCAACGAGCGAATGCTCTTGTTTCCGAGCGGATTCTGACTAAGATTTAACTCCTCCAAGTCTTCTAGGCTGGCGTTGCATGATGTGAGACTGTCCAAGCCTTCGCTCGTGATGCAATTACCACGAAGACTGAGCACCTTCAACTGCTTGAGGGTCGCCAAGGACTTTCCAAGCTGCTTGCAGCCTTCGTTTTGTATAAAGTTGTTGGACAAGTCAAGAATGCGTAGGTTGGACTGACGCAGTATCGCCTTGAAGATGGGCTCCGTCAGATCAGGGGTAAGGGAAAAATCAGAGAAGATGATGCTGTTGGAGACTTGACCCTTCTCCAGGGCCGATTTAATGTCACCTTGTACGGCTGCAAGAGAGATGGCGTTAATTGTGAGCTTTGAAATCAAAGCAATCAATGAACTTACTCTTCTGTAGTTGATGGCACATTTCCTCGTATCGCTGGGACAGCGGCGAGATTTTCCATTCGAGAACTGCCGCCGTGATCATAGCCTCCTCCACGGCCACCTGTATCGGATCGTTCTCCTCAAAGGCGAAGCCATCGGCGGTCTTCAGCCGAAGGAGGGGCTTTAGGCCCACCAAACTGTGAACAGAAATGCCATAAGAAAACACCAAGGGAAGTGGCATCGCGTTACTTACTTGTAATACCGCCTTGAAGCTTCCTCAGCCAGCCACCGGATGTTCACTTCGTTCAGCTTCTTTCGCTCTACGGGTACGAGCAGAAGCTCTTCCTCCACCTTTATTTTGAACGATATAGTTGAGAGTACGATTGGCGCTGCGGGCACAATCTTTATCGGGGATACAAGTGCTATTGCGGGCTGGGTTGTGGAGTCCGGTTCAATTGTCACACCATCCTCGCTGGACATGGGGCTTTCACTGCGAAAACGGCAAAAGCCGCTGTCGAACAGAGATGCCTGTTGCTTTGGCTTTCTTGACGAACCACTGGCCGAACTGCTCATGCTCGTGGAACGAGGAAGTTTCAGCTTTTGAGCTTGCTTCTGCCGATTGCCAGACTCGAGAAGAACTTGGAATGCATCGGGTTCGTCGATGGACAATGCCGAGTCGCTGAAATTCTCTTTGGACGTGTGTGGTAGGTCACGGTCCTGTAAACATCGTCTCCTCTTTCTATCCGGACCCAAGTCGTCATCTAACCAATTCTCGCCCACGTCATCTGCATCTAGGAAGGCCGCCCTTTTGTTCTGCTGCTGCCCTAAAGGTTCATCCTCCTGGCTCGAGTATTGCAGACGATTCGGTCGCTTAAGGTGCTCCATCACGCTGCGATACTCATGCTTGGCGCTGGACGTCTTAAGTGGTGAATGTGAATTAAACTCCTTAAGGATTTGGGAATCGCTGCTCGACGTGTTCTGGTTCTCAACCTCTTCCAGCGCAGGAGCAGATACATCATGATTTTCTCTTGACCTGTTCAGCGACAAACTACTTCGCTGTCTTCCACTGCGATTGGAGTTGGATGAGGCCACACTGTCACCAGAAATGCCTGCTTTGCTTAGCCTGTCCGAGAGAATACGTCGAATGGAAGCGTACTGTGCGTGTTCGACAGCGGTTAGTTCGTTATTTTCCCTCCAGTTGTCAAGTGCACGAAGGCAGGTGTCGCCATAGTCAGTTTTAACAGTCGCATTCGCCCCGCGCTCCAGAAGCAGCTCAACCACGTCGAGGAAGCCGTTGGCGCAGGCGTCGTACAAAGGTGTTATTCCATCGCAGCTAGTGCCACCCTTGTCGTTGATTGCAGGCGTCGCACCCTTGTCCAGCAGCAGCTCGACTATGTCGCGGAAGCCGTGATTGCAAGCTTCGTGCAATGGTAACCATCCCGCGTGGTCTCTGACGTTTACAATATGTCCTTGCTCCATGAGACGACGTACCAGTTCGAGATTGCCTGCAATACAGGCCTGATGCAGCTGAGTTTCACCTTTGTTATTCCGCTTTATGGTCAGGGTAGTTCCTCGCTTGCGGTTGCGTGGCTTCTCTGTTTCGTCCAAGTCACTGCTGTCCGAGTCGGTGAGCTCCTCCAGGCATACATCGTCGCCCAGCTCTGGGGTGTTGTGTTCGGTGGGTGCACCCTCACTGTCACTATCCTCGTCGATTGTATCGGGATCGATTCCTGCAAAAAAGAAACACTTAGATTACAGATGGCAGAAATAAACGTCTGCAGCGAAATACCTCGCAATCTCGCATCCTCCTCCAGCTGCTCGGTCAGAGTGTTCATGTTAAACTTCGTTTGAACCCGCTTAAGCCTGGCGAATGCAATTTTCTCCATTTTGGTGCTGCTGGCCTTCTTTGCCAAGTCCAGGGCCTTCTGGTAGACGTCCTGAATCGTCCAAAACGACTGCATCTGCAACTCGCAGACCTCGCCTATGCTGCAGAGTGTCGAAAATGCTTCAGCTGGCAGCTCCTTATTAAGCTCAAACTCCTTCCACAGGTATTCCAGAGCGTTTTCGTACTGTTTATCGTCCTTGTACGTCTGGTAGAGACTCACATATATCGGGATAAGTTCTTTGCCGGTCTCTGCATTGAGCTGCGCACACTCCAACATCTGCAGGTAATACTCAATAGCCTTGGGATAGTTTAGCAACTGACAACAGCCATCGCCCAGCGTCTCGTAGAGCTTCTTACGCCCGGCATAATTGTCCGAGCTTGTGGTAACTAACTCGTCTAGTGTACGGCAGATCTTTACCACTGAAAGATACGAAATTAAGAGCCTATCATGCAAAATATTGACGCCTTACCAACTCTCAGCTCCTTTTCTATGGTCTGCCGATCGTTTTCGTCTGGGGTGTTCTTCTTGTACGCTTTTGTTAGTATCTGCTTGGCGCTGGAGAAGTCGCCCTCCCTAATCAGAATCTCTGACTTGGCAATCAACGTTTCGCAAATCTTCTTCACCTTATTTGGCAAACGCTTGGCCACTTCCAAAGCGAGATTGCAGTATCTCAGCGCCAATGTAGCTTCGCTCAGCTTGAACTGATACAACAGGCTCATCGACACGTAGCACAGGTGGAGCAATTCAAATATCTCATTGGCCTTACTAATTTTTATCGCTTTCTCGATGTAAGTTATGGATTCATCGAACGCCTTCATGTATTGCTTGACGACGCCTATGTTCAGATACAGACGCGCTTGCATGTCCAACTGCTCCACTTTTGTGATTTGACCTGAAATTCTATTACAACGCAAATTAGCCAAGTAAGCACCTTGCCCCAAAAACGTTTGCTTACTCTTTCGAAATCAGCAGACTGCGAATGAATGCTTTCTCAGCACTTTTCAGCGGAGCCAGTGCAGTTGCCGTGTCAGTAGCACTTTGACCCTGTAGCAGGTAGGCTCGGCCGAGTGTTGCATACGCTCTCTGCTCCTCGACTTTGTTTTTCAGCTTTTTCACAGTTTCTATAAGGGAAAAGTAGTAAAAGTAAATGCGACTTGATTAGATTCAAGGTCTTACTTAAGTAGACATTTATGTGGTCCAGTGCACTCTGAAACTCACAGAGGAGCATGAACATCTCCCCAGCCATACGATGTGCCTTCGCCATTTCGAGATTCTTTCCGAGTTTAAGGTAAATCGAGGCTTCTTGTTCATATTCCCTAACTGCTTCGGTGTATTTTCCGTGCTGGTTGTAGTAATCGCCCAAGTTGGTACATGCAATAGCTAGTGCATCATGATTGCCGTCAGTGAATGCCTTTTCTTTTCGCTTTAAATACTCTACCAAGAAACAAAGGAATATGAGAAATTTGTATTTCATGGGATATATCACTGAACAAACTTTTTTCCTCCATGTTTCCAAGAGTATATTTTAAATTTAGCAGCAAATAAATAAAATAATATTTAAAAACTACCACAGATCTTTGGTATGCTATTGAAACTTGGCGCCGCAGTCATTTCTTTTCCCAACTGTCAACATGATGTACTGGGATTTTGCGAAAGGTGTGTTTGCTTTGACATGTTGTCGAGGACCCAGTTGTTGATAGCTAGCAGAATGTACCTAATATGGCTTTCGATATACCAAACAAAATTAATTAAGATACAGCCAACTCAATATACACACAACCCAATCAAATTCGGAATTAATGTTCAATTTGGTAGAAGAAGTCTCAAATCTCAGATCAAAACCTGAAGTGCCAAAACGGAAAGCTGTTGTTATTCGCACGTCGTTCGGCACACAGCATGTAACGAGATGTCAAAGTAAAATTGTGGCAAGTAGGGGTAAGGTGGCTCGCTTCGCTCTCTAAAAGGACTCTAAACTCCAGTATTTCAAATTGTTTCTTATAACACTATTTTTAATTAAAGTACCATTACTTATGTCAAATACGTAACAGTGTCCCGAGGCCACACAAAATTTATATAAGAAGTTACCTCTAGGTAACTAATTTAATTAATAAAACGTATGTAACATACCCTGATATAATGTCTGCTCTAGTACAATATTCCCTGTGGTGCTAAAAAATTATCGAATCTATCGTCACTACTGTGAATTGCCATAAAAGTTGTGAAAAGAAAAAGAAGTAAGCTCTGTGAGACTTGTAAATTTTCCACCAATTTTCGCAAACACACGGTAATAATTGAATAAATAACCAAATAGTTTACATCAAGTGACCATACTCCGTATATTTCAATCATCATTTGCAGAAAAAACATTTCTGCCGTGGATCGCGAACACATTTTCGCCCGACATAGAACATTTTGTAATTATACTCAACTAAAATGGTGGTGTTCATTTGACGCCGCCGCTTACGATTTTTCTTGCAGAAAACCACATTCAGTGTGCTCTTTGCAGATCTTAGCCACAATACAACGCGAACAAATAACCAGGCATCACAATAGACAGGGGGCCCGTTTCAAATGGCGACAAACAATTACTTTCCGTACAGTGGTACCCAGTATGGGGCTGCGGCGGCAACTCCCCCGGCAGGTTATCCGGCGGCACAAGCAGGCTTTTCGGTAACTTCAGCCGCACCTACAACATATAACGCTCAGCGGACGGGCTACGATCAACCGTTTCCGACGACAGGGGCCAACACAACTACATTCAATCCAGGACCTCCTGGAGCGGGATCTAACTTTGGATATGACTACAATAGGACTTTGCAAAACTATGACTCGTCGAAGACGTTCTATCAACAAGCAGCCAGCTATAGTAGTGCCCCACAGCCGACAGTGTCCAAGACGCATTACTCTGCTCCGCCGGTACGTAATCCTACACCAGCAGCAGCAGCTAAAATAGCAGCAAACTCAGCGACAAACAGCGCCAAAGATAAACTAAACAATGCAGCGGCCAAGCCATCAGCCGCCACAGCTACAGTGGCACCCACATACACCAACTATGACGCGGCGCTATACAGCGCGGCTACGATGTACGTTGCCCAGCAACACAACAAGGCGCCGCCGAACAACACCAATTGGCAGCCATTTAAGAAGCAGGGTCCCAGTAACCCCAGCAATCACAAAATGCGTACCAAAGCACCACCACGCCCTCAGCAACTGCACTACTGTGAGGTTTGTAAGATCAGCTGCGCTGGCCCCCAGACTTATCGCGAACACTTGGAAGGACAGAAACACAAAAAGCGTGAAGCAAGTCTCAAGATGCAGGCAAGTGCCACTACAACCACCCAGAATCGTGGTAATAGCTATCACTGCGAGCTGTGCGATGTCACGTGCACCGGCAATGACGCCTATGCCGCTCATGTGCGCGGTTCTAAGCACCAGAAAGTCGTGAAACTTCACCAGAAGCTCGGCAAGCCCATTCCGTCAGAGGACCCCAAAAAGATGAGCAAAATCAACTTCGTTCCAGCGAGCGCCGACGGCAAAGATTCCTCGAAGGACAATGCAACCAGCGTCGAAGTCGCGGCTACAAAGGTGTCCTCAACCGATGTTCACATGGACGATCATGTACCGTCGGATGACATCAAGCCCGTTGGCGTTGAGTACATCGAGGAGATGAAGGATGACGAGGGCAAGATCCTCAGCTTCAACTGTAAACTCTGCGATTGCAAATTTAACGACCCCAACGCCAAGGAGATGCATATGAAGGGTCGCCGACATCGGCTCCAATACAAGCGCAAGGTGCAACCAGATTTGGTGGTTGACTTCAAGCCGACACTGCGCCACAGGCGGCTGGCCGAGGCGCGTGCCCAGCGTGCAATGATGCAGTCTGATTATGGTAACGGCGGCAGACGAGGAAGCAATTTTGGAGGAAACGATGACACAAGCGACAGCATGATGTACTGGGATGAGCGCCGCCGCTTCGACGATGAATTTGACTATGGCAATTGGATGCAGCGCGGCTTTCAGGGTGGAGGACCTCGCGGTGCACCATTTATGGGACGAGGCGGTGGCGGTCCTCCAGGCCACCCATTCTTCGGCATGATGCCAGGACGCAGGCCTGAAAGCACCGACGATCGGCATGCAATTGCTCGTCATGCCGAGATTTACCCAAAAGAAGAGGAACTGCAGACCATCCAGAGGATCGTGTCGCACACAGAGCGCGCACTGAAATTCGTGTCGGACGCTTTTGCCGAAAGCTCTCAGGAAAACGGCGCCAAGGAAAAGAAGCCAGACGAGAAGTGCGCCAACATCAAGGACGGCCGTGACAATCAGATGTTTTCATTCCAGCGGGAGAGCGAGAATGGCGGCAGCGTCCAGCGCACCCTGAAGGGTGTCATGCGTGTTGGCTACCTGGCCAAGGGACTACTCCTGCAAGGTGACAACCTCGTCGAGCTGGTCGTCCTCTGCGCGGAGAAGCCCACCCTCGGGCTGCTGAACCGCGTGGCCGATGAACTGCCAGCCAAACTGAAGGAAGTATGGACAAGCAATAATGCCGGTGAGGTAGACTATCGCGTTGAGACGGCGATAGAGGAGTCTGCCATTCTGGTCTCGGACGACTCTGTCACAGTCAAGATTTGCCTCACGTCGCCACTGTTGCGCGAGACACTGGATGCCGGTGACGTCGTCGAGGATATTCCACAGAAGGCTACTGATTTCCTCCCACGCGAGCCCTGCTTGCAGGCGCTCGCCGAACTCCGCCACGCCAAATGGTTCCAGGCCAGAGCCACCGGTCTGCAGTCCTGCGTTATGGTCATTCGAATTCTGCGCGACCTATGCCAACGCGTGCCCTCGTGGCAGGCCATCAACCAGTGGGCCTTGGAGCTGCTCATCGAGAAGGTCATCTCATCGGGCGGTTTCCCCCTCAGTCCAGGTGATTGTCTACGCCGCATCATGGAGGCCATCTCCACGGGTCTGCTCATCAACGGGCCCGGCATCCTCGACCCGTGCGAGAAGGAACCCCGCGACGCCCTCGACGGCCTCACGAAACAACAGCGCGAAGATCTCACTGTCTCGGCCCAGCAATTCCTGCGGCTCATCGCATTTAGACAAATCTACAAAGTGCTCGGCATGGACCAACTGCCGGTGATAAAGTTCCCATTGCGCCCGTGGCGCATCAACCGCAAGCGGCGCCGCTCCATCGGTGGCGATGCCTGCTCCAACGACACCGACGACAAGCCCGACGAGAAGCTAATCAAGAAGGAGAACGGCGGTGCCGACTAAGCCAGCCAGCCCCAGCCCCCTCCACCAAAAAAAAAACACACACACACACAGTCTGGGTATTCTTTACATTTAAGTCTTTTTAGTAATTTACACATTTTTTTCAGTTTAACCTAACAGATCAAACGTAAAATACAACTTGCAAGGCAGTAAAATACCGTTGATACCATTATTATTGAGAAAAGAGAGAAATTTCAAAACAGGTCCACATCCACACATCATCCACTGTGATGGCTGTTGTATGCCGCGCCGCGAAATTCCTTATTTATCTCTGACCGATTACCGAGTACACATACATAGATAATAGCAACTATTCTCTATTTGCAACTTAGCCCTTAACAAATGAATTTATTTGATTGAACAAAAGCCATGCAAAAGCAAACAAAACAAAAATCTTCTTACAAATGTTTAAGAAACTCATAATTAATAACTTAGAGTCTGTGCGTCTGCACCAAACACAGTACGCACGTAGAGAGACAAGAAACCGTTCTAGTAGGCAAAAATATTATAATATATATTATATCTATTTAAACAAACAAAAACGAAAAAGAATAACAAAACGAAAAACAAAAAACAAAAATACTGAGAAGGAAATGAAAATGAAATTACTGACTACTTGTCACACAGAGGCGGGCCCAGAGAGAGGAAGCGAGATGGTTTCTCTGCCTGTCCGTTATTTAGAAAATGTGTTTGCAAACAAAAGAAACTTGAAAATTAATAATTAATTAATCATATTATTAACAAGCAATTAATAATAGTAATTATTTCTGTATTCATTGACCTAATTAATATGCAAAATAAAAAAAACTTCAAAACTACGGAAGTTACACGAGAGGTATTTTTTTATTTTCCATTAGTGGTTACCGACATTTATAACTTTGGCCGACGACGACGCGACGCACGGTATTTCATTTTTATTTTCTTTCTGTTTTCAAACGAACCACAACTGTATTCTGATTTTTATACATATTTTATTTGTTGTTGGCCTTTGATTTTTGATGCAAAACAAGAATAGAACAAAAAGAAAAGTTTCTGGGTCTCGAAATAGACAGATAGTTGCTGTTACCATTGTAGATGCAATGTGTCCGATGTTATGATGTTGAACTTTCTCTGCTATGTATAGTACTCTTGTATTTAAGTATTCTCGCCGCTATGTATTGCAATTTGTAAGTTTGGATTGGTTTTGATGAGTCAGCTTTATTTCGAAGGTCGGACGGAAATTCATTCGAATTCGAGTCGGTTTCCGTTCGATCTAAGTCGGAAATAAGAGTGACTATCCAGCGAGCTCTGTAGAGAGTGAAAAACACTTTTGAACGAACCCACAGCGCAGCGGTCGCAAACGATAATCGCCACAGTCGACTTGGATTGGTCACAGCTCAATTGACTTCTGAGTTCATTTGACAAGTGGCACAAGCGACAATGGCAAATATGGCTTGCGACCGAAGAAATATTAAACCAGCCGTAGGTTCGTACGAAAGTGTATTTAACATTAGCCCCCATATTAATAAACAAATGTGCACAAGTTAGTGAGCTTTGACGTTACTTCTGAATAACGAGTTGATAACTTTTACGCAGCGTTTATTAATATGGGGGTAGGTTATCCGTATGCCCCATATCCCATTGGAGAAGGTAACAAAACTAATTCGACTCTGCGCGACAAATTAAAATGCTAACCAATTTTACAACTAATCTAAAGGGGGTGTATCTTTTGCCACGGACATTCAATTAGCAAGTGTTTGGGGAAGTTTTGTTCAACCTAAGAAAGAGTCATGCTTTTGCAAAGTCCTGCGGTTTTGTTGGGCCTTACTAATAATCATTTTTACTAAATATTCTGTAGGTCACAATATGCTATTTTGTATGGAAAATTTCGCCTTAGTGATTTCGATAAATTTAGCCTGGCCACTAAAAATGATTATTGGTATCGCGGAATATCTTTCATCACTTTGGAATGACACCAATCTTTTGTAAGGGATATCGAAGCTGACGGTGAACTGTACGTAAATTAACCGGGTAGCTTTTCATACTTGTATTGACAGTTTTAAAAGCTTAGATTTATCTTGATCTATTCTGAAAGGCTTTTGATGGCGGATGTGAATTTTTGTATAAGCGAAAGCACTTTTTAACGTCATTTTATGATTGCATTGAAAGCGGTAGGTTTTTAGGTGACGGATTGTTTGCGGACCTAATAAAAATGTGGTCGAATGGAAATACAAAAATTTAAATCCGCCATCAAAAGCGATCAGTCGCGCATTTGGGAATGACCCCGCTGTGTTTTTGCCTGTCGGAGCGCCTGAGTTTTATTCCAATGGGGAGGACATATTTTTTACTTGCGTTTTGATTGCTGTTTTCACTTCTGTGCTTGCTGAATGAGAGATACAGTAAAGAAGTTATAGGCCACAAGGGCTTTCGCAAATTGTTTTTTTTGAAAATCTTGCTGGGTGTTATTGTGTTTGGCAGATCTCAACTCCTACTCCTTTGTCCGTTTTAGATATACATCCGTATAGCATTTGTAACATTGCATATATTTTTTGTGCGGTCTATTTGAAGTAGAAAGTATTTGGTAAACATCCATTCATGTCGAGCTTAGGACTGTCAAATGGGTTAACATGGACCTGAATGTGGTGCGAAATATTCCTCACCGACCCACAAACCTAACCTAAACCTAACCTAGGACTGTCAAATTTCATTTTTGTCGTTTTCAGAAGTGAGTTTGCTTCTTTCTAAATTCCATGGTTTCTAGTAATGTTCCACAATGAAGGAACTCTACCTATCGTCTATCGTTTAAAGCACTTTCTGTATTATTGCATTATGTAAATATTTTCAAAACTTTTCGTATACAGGGTAAAAGCCTTTTCGTGTACTTAAGTATCCAAACCTTTACCTTTCAATTAGTAGGTAGTCTACACAATTTTGCATACCACAAAGTGCTCATTATAAACTTTAAATTTACCCTAGCTTTCAGAATTGTATTTGCTCCCAACTGACTCCGCAGTGAGATAACATCTACTGTGTCTATGGTAAAATCAAGGAGACTGTGGTTATTTTAATTTCGCGTTGGAGGCTCTATCGCGGATTGTGTTATCGCTCTGCAATTTGTATATATAACTGCAAAAGTAACTATCATTCAAACAAAATTTGAAAGTTGTTCTGCTATACTTTTCCTCTTACTTCTGCTTGGTTGTATAGATTTATCGCAAGAGGAGACAGTGTGCTCTGTAGACAGATTCGTCTCACAAATTGCTATGTTTATTAAGTAAAGTTATCGTAACTGATTTAAAGAAAAGAAAAAGTAGAAAGATGCTGTCTCACGGCCTGGTGCCATCGAACGGTAACGAAAATGTTGTTTTTCCCCAATTTTATCGTGTTCCTTCTTTGAAATCAAGCATTAGGATGCTGCATCAGGGAAAAGGCAACGGCGAAGGTTATCATAAAGCTTTCCAGATGTTCTAGTTCTAGTTAAAAACTGAAGGAATTCCATCAAGAGATTGGAGAAATAACTTCAGTTTAGATGAGATTACTCTTATTCCCACAATAAATTATATAAATGTGAACAAATTCAGGTAAGTAATAGTGCATGAACTAAAAACTAGTTTTATCACGAAACTTTAACAGGAGGACTATATTTCATAGAATGTATGTATTTATTTTGAATAACATATCATACAAAATAAAACAATTTTTTTTAAATTGAATGTGCTTTTATTTCCTGCATACGAACAAAATCGTTAACGCTACTCCAAAGAAAAAAATCAATGGGAATTGTTTAGTTTCTTCGAATATGTAGTATTTGAGCAAATATGTATAAATACACAGAGGCAGAGAGTGCAGTGTAAGTAATCAAAAGGTACACTACAGCAGATCCAAATTTCGAAATCTGAAACAAAAAAAATAACCCTTGTGACTCACTACGACAAATTCAACCCTGACCCTGCCCCAGAAAAAGTTAATCGAATTGAGAGAAAAATCAAACGATGCCGATTTGAAGTTAATAACAATGGAATAAACAGAACAGGGGCTGAATTCCCCTTCTGCATTACTGCTTTAATCAAGCGATCCTTAACGCTGACGGATTACTATGATACAATGAATACTTTTCTAAAACGCATTGTGAACGCATCAACTGCGCAAGCAAAAGAAAATAGGGCATCGGTAACGATTATGATGCCAATGACATTTCAGTTTGAAACGCCAAATAAAATGGATGGAGTAAGTTAAATTTGTTTGTTATAATTTCCCATTTTTACTTTGATTTACAGTTACAAATGCAAAGCAGCGCAAAAGCATTTATAACCGGGCGCCAGAAAAGCAGTGTGCATTCACAATGTGCATTTTTTGGAATTTAGCCAGGTTCTGCTTTGTACATAAATAATATTTTAGCAAAAGGGCTTACATTACTTGTTCTACAGTTATCCATAACCAGATGCCAAAAGTTAAACCACAAAATAATGCCGATGTGAGATCAAAATTAAAATATCACCCCTATCGGGAATAAAGTTTCCTATTCAGCAATCTTATTTACATTGCTGACAAGGGAAACATTTCCATCGGAATTTATTCGCAATAACGCTGTAAAACTATTTAAATGAGCCTGATTAACAAAAGCCAAAGAGTTTGCTAAATAGGTAACTTAATGAATATTGTGTAGCGTTAAAATTACACAAAATAGGTGTTTTTAACAATATAAATGCTAAGGTTAGTTACGTTTATAGCTATTCAGCAAAACGCAAGAAATCCATTTGCTTCTGGCAATACCCATCCTGCACGTGCTGAAGGCTGAACCAGTCAGCTGTTAAGAATTGGTATTCAATGACAGCTGTCAGCCGGTACCGCTGAACAAACGAGTGTTTATTTTTCATTTCATAAAAGTTTTGTAAATTTCCTGAGAAACAATGGCATCTCGCATACTTTTCACATCATTTGCTAGAAGGCTATCTTCCGTATATCTTGCACGCAACACCACAGCCCTCGCAAATGCGACTCACCCATTGAAAAATCACGTAAGTTTTCTTCATGTCAAAACGTACGACAAAGATTTACGTCTGAATGAAGAAGCACAAGTTGATTATCCATCGGCACCGATTGCTCGAACCAAGATTGCATCGCCAAAGATCCAAAAGTTAAAAGAAGAACTTCTTAGCACTGATCCCGATGTTTTTGGCAATGCCTCACTCGATGACACCCCACCAGATCCGGGCGATGTGAAAGAAGATGAATACATCCAGAATCCCACGCGGCGGTCGAAGAAACTGCGCACCAAGGAATATGCTAACATGATCAAGGAACACCTGAACAACAATCGTCTAAAGGAGGCTATTGACGTTCTGGAAGTGCGAATGATCAAGGAGGACCGTGTTAAGCCTGAGAACTACATTTACAACCTTGTGATAAGTGGATGTGCCAAGGCTGGTTATACAAGAAAAGCGTTTCAGTTGTTCTTCAAAATGAAACAACGTGATTTGAAAATTACAGGCGGCACATACACCTCGCTGTTCAATGCATGCTCTAATGCGCCTACAATCGCAGATGGCTTGACAAAAGCCAACCATCTAAGAGAGATTATGCACGAGAAGGGATACGAGCCCAACGCGACGAACTATAATGCGATGATTAAAGCCTATGGGCGCTGTGGTGATACAAAGACGGCCTACATGCTGGCTGATGAAATGTTGGACAAGAAGCTGCAAGTAAATACGGATACGTTCAATTTCCTGCTGCAAGCGTGTGCTTCTGACAAGCGGTACGGGTTCAGGCACGCTCTTCTGACTTGGCATAGAATGCATAAGAAACGCATTACGCCGGACTATTACTCGTTCAATTTGATGTTGCGATGCGTAAGGGACACTTCCATTGGAGACATAGAGACCATGGAGGGAGTTCTGAAGTATATACTCGACGGTAGCAAGCCGGTAGATTCTGTTACTTCGCCGGAACAGCTTCAAATAGCTTCACGGTCAGACGGCGATGATAGTGTTTCAAATGGTCAAGGAACAGAATCATCTGTCTTAATACAAGAATCCGCGGGCAAAACACAAATTGAAGCCACGCAAAATACAAATTCTGTAAACCACTTTGAAAAGCAGATAGCCGAACTATCTCGTCCCGAATTTGAGACGCCAAATTTATTGTCAAACCGCCCCCACCTTGGCAGCCTGTTGTCCATCGAGGAAGTCACAAGTCCGCATGACAAACTCCTTCTACTGGGTGGATTCTCGGGATTCTTACAAGAGATGAAGAAGTACGGCATAACGCCTAATATTCAGACGTTTACCTCGCTTCTGGAAGTCATCCCGCCCACATATGCTGCTGAGAACCAGCTTATCACAATGATAAGGAAGATTGGCCTCAAAGCTGACATCGACTTCTTTAACGTTTTGATCAAAAAGCGAAGTATGCGCTTTGACTACGAGGGTGCCAAGGATGTGCTGTCCATGATTCAAACCGCCGGATTATACCCTGATATCGTGACATACGGTGTTCTGGCGCTGGGCTGTCAAACACAGGAGTCGGCGAGAGAACTAATTGCTGAGATGCGCAACAAGAACATCAGGTGAGTTATACAAATGTAAATCCCAAACCAAATCTAACTGCCATCCTCCTTTCAGAATGAACACACAGATTCTGGGAGCAATGCTGCGTCAGGGATGCGCTCAAAAAGCGCTGCCCTATGTCACAGAAATTTTACAAATCAGCTTGGATGAGAACGTTCGACCAAACGACGTGTTTCTTCGGCATTTGGACAACTTCTACAAGCAGTGCGGCAAATTGATTGATATTCGAGTAAGTCGCTGAGCAGAGTCCATTTTAAGTTATTTATGGCTAACACTTAAATTGCATTTGTAGCACCACTCGACGAAGACGAAAACATTTAAGAGAGACCATGCTAAGTTCTGCGCAAAGTATCGAACATGGCAGGAGGAACATGGCATTTCTGGGCTCAAACTAGACGACGCCGTCAAGAAGATAAAACCGCGCCCATATCAGCAGTTCTCTGAGTCCGCTGGGAGTGGCGTGGAAGATACGAAGAATGAGAAACTCGCGAAAAAGACAAAGTTGCGTAAATATATCAAAAAGATTAAGGTCGCAAATTTAAGAAGTGACGAGGATAATCAAAGCAAGCCAAATCCGTTTGTTTCTCCAACGAAAAGTATCGAACCGGTGTAGAAATTTTGTAGTTGGTTAAGCACTTAGTTAAGGAATGCAAATGTTTTTTTTAAATTGCAAAAGTAAAGATGCTATAAACGCCTATAAAAAGAAAGTTGAAAAGTTTTTGTTTTAAAGGAGGTATCTTTAACAAGGTACCCTCCGCAAATCCAACAGATGCGATTCCTGTGTAAAGAGGGTACCATATCTTTCTAGGTGAGTCAGTGTCTATCACAGTGGAGGCAAACATCGATGGTAGGTATGAATGGTTCAGGATGATGATTCAATTTCGGGCATATTGCGGTCAAAATCATTAACACTTTGAAAATACCTACCGTTCCCGACTCCGTTTGCATTTCGTTCAATTTAATTTAAAGCGAGTTTTCTATTTGTTAGTAGGGCTTGGTTCAAAATGATATTAATTATTTATTGCTTGATATGTATTCACTTAGATTGAAAAGAAACACACATCTCTTGAATACTGGTTCTGTAAAACACTCCCTAAACGATTACATTGCTTCCTTTTAAACATTGTATGTATACGAAGACGAAATTGTCAAATGCCTTACAAACTAATGAGCAAAAGTTATTTCAGTGTAAATTCTTCTTATTTCATTGTAAACGCGAATGCTAATATCATGCGTTGGCGCCATATGCCTATGTGGCCAATGGTTGCTTGAAATTACACTCGGATTTGAGCAGAGATTAATTAGCGATTTGAGCGCCAACGGAGTTCTAGATGTGTAGAAAATGCCAGGGAAAAATCTGGTACCTTTGAATATCTATAAAAGCAGAAAAGTTTAGGTAATCGTGTGAGGAGAGGCGAACTTGTTACCTTTGAGCACACAATTTGCAGATTATTGTTCTGTTGAATGCCAGTGCAGAGCCTTAGCCCCATGTCGCACTTGCCTAAGCACTGCTCGTAGGTGCAGTCGTCGTCCGAACTGCACTGTGAGCCATCTGAGAGCATTCTATCTAGCTGCGTTTCTGAATAGACATATCGTGCAGTCTGATACTTGATTCTGGAAAAAAACTTTGAAATCTTAGCAAAGATCAAGTTTTGTGCTACAGGTTTATACCTCTTGTCAGCCGTCATGCCAAAGAAATTTGGGTCTATTTTGCAAATTCTTAAAGGCTCCGGTTTAACTGACTCCAGCCGGTACAGGAAGTCCATTATTTGCATGGCAAATTTGAGTCGTCCTGCCCAGTCCATGGTGCTGAGATTTAGGATAAATATCACTCATATAACAGATCCAGTTGTTGAATACTTACATATAATACTTTAGGCCTGTTTCTGGTTGAATAGAAATCAACTGCTCCGTTGCATAATACGGTCCGCATGAGCCCAAGACCGTCGGAAATACTGAGTCCTCTTCGTAGAGTTTTCCCATCATGTAGTTATTGTCCTTGAAAAGCCGCCAGAAGCTTTCCATTTGTTCTGGATTTTGTGAATCTATCTCTTGACTTAGAAGTGCAGAAATCTTTAGAGAAAATTTTGCGAAGAAATGTTATTAAAGGGTAAAACAAAAATTAAGGCTCAACTTAAAATGGGTAAGTTAGAACCCACCACTTACCATACTCTCATCCAGCGAGACATTGTACGACAATATAATGTGCATTTTGACCATCCGCTGAAAAACATCAATCCGCGGATATCTCTGATTGCCCTTGGAGTCCTTCCAACTCAAATCATTCTTGATATGCTTCGCCAGCTGCGGTAAATAGAAGGAAACTTGCAGTTTATTGAATTTACACGGACGAACTGTATATACCTACCTTGATGGCGTACACATCTGCATTCTTAACTGCTACAAACATCGTCGTCTTCATATCGTTGGGGGGACATCGGAAGTTATTAAAATTGCCCGCAGTGCACAATTCCTCACACAGGCTGCCACTGTAGTCCTTATTTCTAAACTTATTGCACTAAAATTCAAGAATATTACTCCTTAGTTACAAACGGCTCGTAAGTTTGTCGCAACAAATAACTAATACCATGTAATTTAGACCACCATTCCAGAGGAGTTTGTAGCAAAACTCTAAATTAAAATACGACGTGAGGACGAGACCTGTAACAATCAGCAGCGCGAGTAGGATCAGTCTTTGGTAAAATAAACGAAATTTACGTCGAACTGCATTTAGTGCAGACAACATTTTGAAAACAAATTTAATAAAACTTCCATTGAGATGTACAGTACAGGTTTTGTGGATGTTGCCTAGTTTTGTTTTGTTTATACTGCAGGAATATTTCTCTGGCAAGGAAATAGATACATCCCTATAGTTTGCCAATGTACTTGGATTCTGCGCAGAAAGTTGCAAGGGAGAGGAATGTCGGTGTAAGGATATGCTGCGCTTCATATCAATTCGTTCCTTTAAAAGGGAATAATAACTAAGGAATGATGTATTTATATCTTTGAAATTCATTGGCTTCAAATAATGAACGTTCTTTAAAGAAGGCCGCTTGAACAACGCTCATTGGATTTGTAAACGCCCTAGAGCCATGAAGGTGATATACTCTGGCTATATATATTTATTATGTTACAAGCAAACCAGATAAAAAGTTGGCACAGACTTGCAATTTGATTTTATTTAAGTGAATAGTTGGGGTCCCAAGGAGCATTTTGCGACTTCATGTGTCATGTGTCATGAGCGACGTCGATATGACGGTTTTGTTACCAGAAAATATTCCCAATGAGTAACATTTTCGACACATGCTAGGTAACATTTCCCATTTAGGAATATTCCTATCGAGGGATTTTATGTCTACACAGGTTCTTTATCGTGTCAAAATTGTTTCTTCAATGAAACATTATGTCCGCAGCGTGTAAAATGTGTGGAGATGCGTGTTCATGCACACAATTCCTAAAAACTTACTGTCAACACAGATTAAACGCGATTCCCGATTGGGAAGTTTGTGGCACACAGAATAAACACAATTCCCAATAGATTATTTACTACACAAACAAGAACGAATTCCTAATTGGGAATATCTTGTTGGGTATCCATTTGGCATTGAAAAAAAAAATGTATATGGAGCATAAGAAATTTTAAATTTACTGATTTGGTGGATATGGTGTAATTAATTAGATTAAACTGTCACTATTATGTCTATATTGACATCGTAGATTTATTTTATACTGATTTTATAATGCTCCTTATCAGCATTTAAAATACCACAAATAATTACAAAAGAGATTTTTAATTAAATATAGCATATTTTGTAAGGAACAAGGTTTTTTTCGAAGTACATTAGTAACATTTCAAGCCAAAATTATGTCCCCCATAAAATTTCAGCAGCAGTTTTCTTTTTAATAATGAAATGTTTGATGCAGTCAGAATATTATTTTGGTATATTCGAATGCTACTTGGGGTGTGTATATTTTTTACTCTATTTCTGGATCAATTTCGGGAATGACTGCACCCACAGATTTTGTTTTCTTTATAAATAGAAAATTACCTCTTTGAACCTCTAAACGATATGTTTCAACTACTGCCTCTCTAAATCTACGGACATTGAGATTAGCTTTCTGTGCAACGGAACCAGGGAAACTGAATTTAATTTATAAATTGAACGACTTTGGGGCGTATGCGCAACTTTATGGAACAATTTTAGCTTACGTACATAATCGGCCTTACTAACAACGAAATTTTAGACTCAACTTTAGGGCAAAAGTCGAAATTAAAATACACTGTGTACAAATAATCAAGATATCTTTGATTTTAAGATAATCGGGACTGTAACTTTCGACCCGAAGAAAGTCGAGCCGAACTCATTATTTAAGTTTAAACATCAGTTGTTTTCAATTAAATTAGGTAGATTGAATTGGGAAGTTTATTTAAATATGTTACAAAAATGTCGTATCTTATGGTGTTTTTCATTGAAGATCCGAGAGAAGTGCCCCGAAGTTCAGAATTGCTCTTTTCAATAAAATTCGTTGGAGCACTTTTGCAACAGTGGTAGACTGTAGACACCATAATGTGTGATTAGATTTTCTGTTGTTACTTGTTTTTTTTTTAAGTAAATATGAAAGTTTTAATAGCCCAAATTAATATATTTCAATTTCAGTTTAAATTTTGCGCGCGTAATTGTATATTTTCGGATCACAAGCGAAAAATTTGTTTCTAATAACACAACAAACATTTAAATCTGACATTTTGCTAGTGTGTGTTGGTGAGTTCAGGGCAATTTTCTCAAAATATTTCGGACGCTTCTTTCGTATTTTCACTTTTTTTCAATGAAACATAGAATATCTACATAGAAAGAGCACTTCTAGATTTGATCTTTTCATAGAAAGGGGAATTCTTTTCCTCAATCGAAAACGCCATAACATGTTATTAAAGTTTAAACGTCAGTCTGAAGAATCATCTTTTTTTTTCTTTTTCGAGAAAACGCAGCCTCATTAACCATATGAATATCAGAATTAGAAGTTAGGTATTCAAAATACATCCAACTGCCAATTTCAGCAAATTATATGAAAGTTTTGAAAAAAACATAACGCATTTGAGTTATACTGTAATAATTTTGCTATAGTCAGATGTAGTTAAAATTCAGATTACCTACTTTGATTGTTGGTACCTACAAATTAAGAGTCGAAACTATAGTTAGTTTTGAAATTAGTTAAACTCGAGTTTACGGTTTGGTTGTTGGTAAGGCCCTAATGCTAGTGACATGCTAGGCTGTTTTTGCAAAACGCTTATATATTTCATTGTACATACTTGCAGTGAAAAGCAAGGTCAAGTTATGTCGTTTTCCATTGGACAAAAAGAAGCGTCCGGGAATGTCCGGAATCGAAAAAATGCCGTTCCATTGGCACAAAAATACTCTTCTGGTGATTCTGAGAAGAGAATTTCGCTTTTCGATTTCAAGTCAGAATCCACTCAAGAAGCGCTCATACAAGTGCAATTTATGTATTTATTACAAGTCAGCTGACAGCAGTTGTAGATTTATTTTTTGGCATTTCACCAATACTTTGGTGGATTCTGTCAGAAGCAGTTTTGCTGTTCCATTGGATTTCCGAATGAGTGGATCCCCGAGTGAAACGACATTACAGTCGTAAGGTTGTCAGTTACCAATTGAAATCAAATGTATCTGACACGGAATTAAGTTGATTTTACATGTGGAACAAAAAGTAATTCCGTCACGTAATGCTCGTTAACGGATGACGCGATTCGACCCCTGACATTTTAACGCCGCGGAAAATTTTGTTTTCCTTATGTGGCCCTGCTATTTCGGAAAAGGGAATGCTATAGATATTTGTCTCTTATTTCCTCTGTCGCTCTTGTAAACTTTCACGAAACTTCCGAGAGGTACAGCAGTTAAATCAAAGCCAATTACAGAAAATCCTATCCATCAAAACTGAACGCAATAAGGGGACCAAAAACTAAAAAAATCAACTTCTCTACAGAAAGCTGAGAATCAAGTTCTTAGTTGCAACATTTGGCATTATAGTCATTTGGTAGATACCTTTGTTCAAAAGACTAGTTTGCAAGCTTGCTTTCGCGATTTAATTGGCCTGGAGAGATCACTTGTGCATTTTAACAATCATTGTAATCGATAACAGGAAAATAATGTGTTAAGAAAGTTCGAAAGTCCCCGGAAAGCTCTCGAAACTGTGGTTGATTTCGAAGTCAAGGGCTGTTAAACCTACACATTCAATACATTCATAGCTGTGAATTTAAATTCGAACTTTTAGAACAGAAAAAGTCAAGAAATCGATTTCATTCTCATTTCCTTCTTTGAACTCCGTACTTGTACGTCTTGGGAAAGTTTTAATAATTTAACGTTTGCCGTTGACCATTGTTGATAAACCGAACCCACTGCCCAACCAGCTCAACTCGGCATTGTTCTCCACCTGCAAAACCGCAAACAAATAAAACAATTTGAATATTATATTCTTTTTACATATTTCTTTATTTTGTTTTTAATCCTTAAAATGTTATTTATATATTTATTCTTCTTCGTGATTCAATTTTTTAAAATTACAGTCCAAATGGTACGATCTGACACATCAGCGTCTTCTTTCACTTTTTATTTAAATTGGATTTAATTGGTAATATTTGGTAACATTTCTAAGAAATATAAAATTTAACTACAAGTTATTTATAATTTTGTTTTAAAATATTTCTTTATTTATATATATATATTCCATTTTTTTTTTATGATTTTTAATGCTGAAATGTACATGAAAATTTACTAAAATGTTTTTTTTTCGTTTTCTAAAATTTGCATGTTCAAAATTGAAATAATTTATTGTTGGTAACATATTTCATTTATTTATAAACAATTTCAATATATAATCTTTTCATTACATCCATCTATGTTAATTATTTGATTTGTATTTAAAGAGTTGATCCAATTTTACGATGATTCTGATTTATGTTTGTTTCATGTAGGTACAAGGGGAGGAGTGATTAATATGTACGTTTATTTTTGTTTGTTTAACTTAAAACTTATTCACGATGAACTTAGAAACAATGAGCATAAAAGTAAACAAAAATAATTGCTGAAGTCGAGATAAAATAAAAGGATTGAGTATTCAGATAAAATTCAACGAAAATCTTTCCCAAATGTTTATATTAATTATTTACTTTAATACTTTGGCATTGTTATTTTCTTTTCTTACATACTTTTGAGACATTTAAAACAAAGGCGTTTTATAAGAATTAGTCAATAGATTAGATAAAAAGAAGGATAATGTAGCAAAAGCATTTTTCTTTATGATAGCAATTATTATTTTAAAAATAAACAAAAGTTGTGAACCTAACAATTTTATTTCATAAATTTCTAAAAAGGTTTTTTTTTTACATCCAACATCACAATATTGTAAATCTAGATTTTTCTTTTATTTAAGTACATACGACATTAATTTTAATTGTTTCCCATCAATTTTTTCCATTTGTTTTGGTTTGGTTTTTATTTTAAGACCTTTGCGGACACATTTGAAGTCAGATAGGGTAGGAATAGCTTTCAGGGGTGTGCACTTCTTGCTTTGCAAAGCGGTAGGGTTTTTGATAACTTTCAACAGAACATTCGCTCTGATTTTTGCGAAAACCACACCAAGACACAGTAATACTTCTTAATGTCTTTGGTAAGAAATTGTCGTCACTCGTAAGGTTTTCCCTTGCACTCACATTCGTTTAAAAACGCTTTTCGCGTTTCCTGAAATTGGGCGCCATTTCTTAGTCCATTAGAAAGCTGCTACTTCATTTCTGACTTATCACAGTCTGTGGGATAAGTAATGACATTTGTAGCTTTGCAGTTAGCATTTCTCGAATTTCCTAAGACGCGAAGTTTGACAGTGATGGCGCACGAAGTGCGTTAATGTTTTTAAGGGTGTTTTAGATTTTTAATATTAAAGCATCATTTGACTTTTCGGTGAATGGAATTGAGCGACATTTTTTTGTCGTGACGGGTTGCAGAGGAGTTTGCGCTACAACACACATCGTTGACATTTGAGGAATACCCTTTTGTAAGACAACACACAGTAAGATAGGTTAAATTTTTAAGGATTAAACCAAAAGTCGATTTATTACTTGCCAACTCTTCGTGCTCTATGTTACAAAAGAAAAACATAAAACTAAAAAAAAAAAAATGTATAGTACAAGATAACAAAACTTAAAACAATTCATTAGATCCTTCAGGTACAGGATTCCACAAGCACGAGATAAACAATCGAGAAACAATGTAACTAACTGAAGGAGTCATATTTGTACAACCCGTTCAGACGTGTCGTATTGAAATAACCAAACGTCAAGGCCCAGAGGTCACGAATCTGCTGATCACTTATGTTTGCCCACGCAAACAAAAACACATAATGGCCAATATCAGTCTTGCCACTTCGAATGTCCGCATACACGCGAGGATCCAATCGCCACGACCAGAAACTAGTTATCGTGATGTTTGAACTCTGTGCCAGGGTTCCAGTTATGTGCACATCGTCGATCCAAAAGTATTTTGCGCGCTGTGCTTCTTTGTACAGTCGAAACACCACATCCGGTGAATACATTATTGAATAGCCAGGACAGTAGGTTGGATAGTATCGACCGGCGAATTCACGACCACTGACGCGCCACTTTGAGCGGTAGCTGCGTTTGACACGGGCACCCGCTTGTCGCTGGCAAAATAGGAAGTCCTTCGGCTGAAGCGCATTCAAAATATGACTAGTGTTGTGACTTAAGGTATAACTACTACTGCTGCTGCTGCTAGGTACATGGTAGGTACGCGGTGTGAATGGCGACAATAGAGGTGGCAGTTGCCGCTGCTGTTTCAGCTCGACATACTCCACCAGTTGCAGAGTATTCACAAAGACATCGTCATCGGTTTTTATCAGGAATTTCGCTTCGGGACAGTAGTAGATGAACCACTTCAAAGCCATCACGTGTTTGTAGGTCATGTTCCTGTAATCGTCGACAAAGTTACCTTGCACCAGGTCGGAGAATTTCGAGTTTTCCTTGTCCAGTTTTAGCTGGAGTTTGTCGGTGGCAACAGCGCCCACAAGAAACAGCAATCGCAGGTGCCGACTCTGTAGGGATCCCCATGTTTCGCGGATTATCTTTCGTTTCTCCTGATTCTCTGGAGCTGAGTGGACGAGAATTAGAAAAAACGCGGTCTTCCCGCGTGGGCATGATGGCTGATTGATGAGCAGCCGAAAGTCCTTAAGATCTATCAGCGTTGAGTAGTCGTCTGCTGGCAATGACTCATAGTCATACGATGACGCCGACTGTGTGGTAAAGCTAGTTAAACTTAAATTATTATTTGAGATTGAATTGCCGTTATCAAAGTTGTGCGGAGTAGTGCGCCCATCTGGCAGGTTGCGCACGTAATTTGTGCGACTATACTGTTGATGGTGAGATTCTGCTGGTTCGGGTTGAGTGAGTTTAAACTGCGAGGCCGTCGGCAATGGACGATGATCTTCGAATGGCACTTGATTGCCGTAGCCATAGTCGGTGGCGTAGAGCGATGGCTCCTGCACTGATATTCGCCATATTGAGATACAAAGGGTCAAACCAATCAGAAGTCCTAGGATGGGGCGACGCTCAAACATGACCGCCCTCCGAACGCACCCACAAAAAATGGTGGCGTCCTATTTGGGTTCCCCTGGTGAATGGTTATGAGTATCGATAGTCTACTACAGTTGGTGTGCGTCGTGGTGTTTTGTGTACAAGTGCTGCTAATGCCGGGACCGGAATGTGTAGTTGGCTGTTGCGATTAGGTTGTTGTCCTTTGTGCTGGCGTTTATTTCTGGTTGTTGCTGCTGAAGCTGGGTGCGGTTTTTTTCTTCTTTTTAATCGTACAATGAGCAGCATTTCAGATGGTTTTTAGATGAATATCTGCAAAAAAAGGAAACTAATGAGAAAGAATTGCGCAATTTTTCAATTGGAGATTATTTAAATATTCTTTGAGCAGGTTCTTGAAATGAGATGGCGTACCAAATATTAAGACTAAGCCCTACAACCATTGGATCGTAAATAACCTCTGAACTCGAACAATCAAATGCCAATCAAGCCAGAAAGGCAGCCAAATAAAATCAAAACATCAAACGTACAAAGGATGACCTTCGCCTTTTTCGGACATAGAAGGAAGAGTTGCAACCTTGTAAGGAAATAAATGAGTCCTATTTCGGGGCATCACGACTGGCAGAAATGGCGCAAATTCAGGGCAGTGCCTTCACCCGTGAGCTACCAAAGAGCTGTTTTTTGTGATGTTCCGCCCGACTGACCTACACAAGTATTCAGCAAAAAATAAAACAAAATTTTGGTCTCAAATTCTACTGATCTGAATCACAAGAAAGGATTGCTTAAAATACGTCCCTAAATATAAAGTGCGTTAGATATCATTCCTTGGAATCAATGCTTTTGGAGGTCATTTCTAGAAAACTCCGACCTATGGCATTTCAGTTCTTTGTATTTAAAAGTTTCCATGTTCGTTAGTACGTACAATGGAAAGAAAGTCGAGTGCATACATCCCACGCCGTATTATCAAACAAAGTCGAACGATAACCGTCATTAAGAACCTTTCCTTGGATGGAAATACTACCGTGGCGATAATCAATAAAATCATTTAATATTTATGGCACACCTGATGATTCCAAACGGCTATTGCTCAAATCAACCCCTTATACTGTTTTAACCCGCGTCGCCTTGTCGGACGACGCCAGCGATTCACAGGACTTCTTTTGTTCCATTGTCTCCAACTACAATACGTATATGAACTATATTTATATTTGGTGCAAGCCAAAGTGTACTTTAGAGAATGCAAACAAAAGTACAGAATGACAAGAAGAAAGGACATCCTTCAACGGATCATGCAATGTTTTTCTATTTTTAGTAAGGACGCAAGGGTGAAACAGTTTATTAAATATTTCAACACCTTCCCAATGGAATGTTAAATATTTATTTCCAAAAAAACGAAAAATGCAATGAAAACAACTAAGTGGACCGAAGGCTTCTACTTTTTCTATAATTAATTTCCAAAGGTGAGTGCACATATTTGTGCATAGCTTTTGTGTTTTATTTTCTGATTTACACGAGTGGAAGCACAACAAGCTGCCCTGCGTGCAGCAATTATTTAATTATGAATCGCTTGAGAAAGTGGTCATAAAATGTGTAATTACTCACATGGAATACAAATACGAAGGGAGAGCTGAAGAACTGTGAAAATGATTTAGTGTTGATGTCCAGAACCCAGATGGCTGCTATAATCTTCAGAATATGTTCCAAAATGTTTATACAAACTATCACTTCCGGAGTGTATAATTGCAATGAGAGCTTTAACAAAACCCCTTTCGAGTTGCATATTCAATGCAAAATGAAAAATATTTGATGTGCTCTACATTCGGTAATCTTCGCAGATTCCACTGAAGTTGATGCCATGTTTATTCACAAATGTAGATATATGAATGTACATTTATGTCGCCGTTGGATTGAAACAGTTTTATTTGCACAAAAAACATAAATAAATAACCGTTAGATTGTGTCTACAAAAATTCAACTGGCGGAATGTACGCACTTGGGAAACAACTCTGCACACACAAAATGCTTCTGTCAATTCGATTTGTTTGCAAAACAGCAGCTGAAATTTTTTTTTCCATTTCTCAAGAAAATATATATCAACAAATATTGGGCTCAGCAACTCAAGGCGCACAAAATGATGACATCATTGCAGCAGGATAATGTCACTTCACTTGCGATTTCAATTTGCATGTTGTCATTATCATCACAACTAAAATTATACTTCACTTTAGTTTATGCACTAATTACATTACTTATTGATGTGCCATGCCAAGCACCAGCCAAACGATAGGGGGAACAGGGAGCTTTTAACTGCAATAACATTTTAATTAGTGGTAGTTACAATACTATTTATCTAATAGTTCTGTGGCGCGCTCAAGGGGATTTGTCAATTCCATTGATTTTAGCACACGAATGAATGTGTCAAATCTGCGTCAGAGATTGGAAGTGCAATGGGTTGAAAAAAATGAGAAGTAAAAGAGTTACTGAATTTTTAATATAAACGGCAAACAGAATTTTTTATTCGAAACATAACTGCTCTACTATGCAAATGGACAATCATGATTACACGATGCCAATAGTGATGCTGATGGAAAATTTTTAACTGACAGTAAAGTTAAACTATATTCTTATTCTTGAAGTGCTTTTTAGAAAGAGAACATTTCCACTAATAAAACTTTTCATATGCATTCATCTCTTTTATGTTTATGTTACGAGTTTCAGTACAGCATTACTCGTATGTCTGTTTAAATTATACTTTCTCTCAAAAACAATCAGTTGATAAGTTTACATACTTTGGTTAATTAAAATGTGCTTCAATTAGCTTTGCGTGCATTTGGCTGTACATAAAAATATCGGGTTAATTTAATAAGCATAAAAAGCGTAAGAACGTACCGAGGAAAAATGTCAAAGTTCAAATGGATTAAGTCTGCTAAAGCACAAATTATGGTTTGGGGTGTATGTATGCCAAATAGTCTGTCAAAATAATGTCATTAGGGGTTTTCCTTTTTAAGTTCGGAGGAGAACCTGAACTGTTATACAAAAAGTCAAAGATTTGTGTTTCGGTTTTCGTTCAGAGCATGATCTGAGCGCCCTCTATGATTGAAAAGCTGATTACACACTTACATTTGAAAAAAAAAATAGTTGAAATGGCGGACGCTCGGTTCAGAGCGCGCTCATGATGTCCGAGTTCAGTTCAGTGCTCAGATCTGAGCTAAAGAAGAAAATCGCCTATTGAAAACTATGACAGATTATATTGACATAAAGAACCAACATTTGGTTTCAATTTGTTTAACGTCCTCATTGCTTGTGGGATACAAGCGAAATAGTTACAAGAGAAAACGTATTGATGACGTTGACTTGTGTTAAAGATTCCGCAAAAAGTCCTTTGCGTTTTATCTTACCAAATAAGTTTGAGTTTTATTTTACCAAATAAGATAAAAGGCAAATAGTCACAATATACGATAAAGTTGTGTCACAATTTAATATAAGATGTCATACATATTGGTGTCGAGAAACTTGCAAATTGTACAACAAATACTGTTAAACTACTTTAGTACTTTGTATTGAACTTCGAAAATTCTCATCATGCTGTAATAATAATGTCTAAAAGTCTAATTTAATTAGTCCAAGCACAAATTTCAAACTCAGTTTCACAAATGTTTGAAACGTCTAAAAAAACCTGGCTGGTATTCGGTGTGGACAGTTCGATAAGTTTTTAAACCCTTTTAATTGGAAATTCTGTTTTTAGTGCGCATGAAATGGGTTTGAACATGTTGATAGCACTTAGACCCAAACACTCTTAACAAATAACGAGTAAGAATAATTGCACTTTCACTTAATATATTCATGATTATTATTTTGTTTGTCGTTCATAAACTTGTAGCCACCCACAATAAATACAGTAAATTCTCATGGTCTCTGCCCGTTCACGCATAATTTCAAACTGAAAAGATTTAATCAGTTGATTCTCAGACAGCAGGCTGGATGTAACACCTTTTAATCGTAAGACCAAAAACTAGGGAACATTTTTTTAACAATAATGTGTCAATATTCCAACTTTCGCGTCTTGTTTGGCATTTGTAATAGAAATACCCGCCAATATGGTATCTAAGAGAAAGAGTTATAATGCACACCAAACAAAAAGTTCGCGTGAACAGTTTTACATAAATTAAAAGAAAATATATGCAAAAATTTACTTACGCCGTCTTGACAAGCGACTTCGTTCAAAATCAACTTGTTGCAATCACTGCACTGGGGAATGGCAAGCACCTCTGGAATGCTAAAATGAGAGGAAAAAAAAACACAATAAAAAATTAAAATCACTTTAAAATATGCGAGGAATATTTATACTTGTATAGTTATGAAGTATGCACACGAACGAACTTGAGTATAAATTTAAAGGAAGTATATAATAAGGAAGGGAAGCTTATGGTATTCGTATTCGTTATATTATGCCGGAGGACGTTTAAAAATATGCGGTTTGCACTTCATATTAACATATCCATATTTGCTCGTTAGTTGATAGAATGAAAACGACATTTTAAATCTTTTGTATTCCAATAGAATACGAAAACGTCAACTGTCCACCTAGCGAATATGTTTCCAAATGTCAATCAGCGTATAACGATAAATGATAAGACATTTCAAATAATGTCATAGTTCCGTAAACTGCAACAGGATGTTTTAAAACTGCACTCAAATGCACTCATGTACCAAAAAAATGACTGGTGAGTCATTTTGTTTTTTTAATACTTGAATTTCCACGCTGACAACTCTAATATACATTGAATTTTCACAGACTTGTATAGTGTCTAAAACACAGCTATATGTAATCGACCATTCTACAAAATTCAACAATACTGTCGGATAAATATCTGACACTAGGATAAATATCTGACACTACTAAAAAAAACACTTAAAAACTCCAAAACAATCTATTATGACAGCTCGCGAAATGATTTTCCTCTTATAAATTTAAACTTTTAGAAATAAATTTGGCGAACAACAACAGTACAACTCTTTAGATTTTAAATTCCGCAAACTTCGTTCCTCTGTATACGCTGAGCGTGACATTTGAATAAACACATATTGCCTCGCGATTGTAGGCAGTTTTGAAATTTTGTGTAAATCCATATAAATCTGTTTGTTTATCCAAGTGTCACGTTTTGCATTGAGGACGTCTGCGTTCGGGGATTTTAATATCCAGAATAAAGACACATTTTTAAGTAATACTCCGGTGAATGTACGCGCAAAATATTTTTGAACAAACACTTTATTCAATAAATGTACTAGATTTATATAAAAGACTTTGTTTTTCATAATTCGTGCAAATAATATTCGTCAATGTTGAACTTTCTATCCGCACTTTCTATTCATGGCATACAAACAGCTAGTATGTTTTAAATATAAATACACGTTACGGGCTAATGTAGATTGTGCATGGGGAGTAATACACTCCCTATCGCATAGACAGACAACATGTGCAATTGATGCATTAACCTAGTTCGTGTCACACAACGCAAAATGTTGTTTTTTTTTTTATTTGAATTGTAAATCATAATTGGTTTGTCAGGTCGATGACGTTTTCGACTTTTTAATGTCACACTCAATATTTTGTAGGTCACAATATGCAATTTTGTATGGAAAATGGACACTTAAAATTATTATTAGATCGCGGATAGTGAGATCTTTCAAAAGAAAAAGGGAGGATCCAGGTTTCCAGAATCGTTTTCCTTCATTGTTTCACATATTATTGGATCGGCAGATAAGTAGATTTGTGCTAATAAATTCTATTGCAATTTACAATTAGACTTTCCGGTGTATTTAACTGAGTGAAATCATTAAATTCGTTTTAGTAATCAGGTCCATCGCTGACTCTACTACATTTTTTTGCAAATTGGCATTTCACAAGCTTATACTTTACGTCAATAGTTTCACGCACTTCAAGGAATTGTTAAACGATATAGGCGCCAAAAGAACATTCGATTTTAATGATAAATCAAAACGAACAGTTTGACATAAAACATCTAATAACACCTATCAGCTTTTGCGTTGATGTGAGTACATTGCATTAAAGGTGCAGCAGCACTTTGATTACGCGTGTCACACGCGATATATTTCAGTCACCACTTTGGTATCACCCTCTCTGGTGAGTTGCGCTAATTAAAAAAAAATGTCAAATGGGAGTGCACCTCTTGAGACAAATATGATCATTATAAAAAGAAAAATATAGAAACACTATTTGGTGCTTTATTGAAGGTACTAAGAGTGCCGGCAGGTAATCCAACCTAAGCCACTGTGTGATTAAATTTAAATATAATGTTGCAGTCACAATAGCGTTAGGGGAACATTTCCAGTCTTTCACTGAACTTATCTATAGATTTCCGACCTGTTGGACACAACAATAAGACAGCATAATCCTGAGTCATACCTCATACTGTCACATTTTCTGAAAAAAGCGGAAACGCAGAGATTTCTGACAGAGGAAAACCAATTTGAACTTGTTTTTCTGAGGACTAATGTTATACCAGGCCTAGGCTAACCCCGGACTGTAGCGCCACCTTAATAAGTGATGTTATACCAAATAAGACGTGCATAGCTCAGATCGAGATTCATAGAGTTGCATACTTAGAGGGGCCTTTTGAATTTTTAATTTTTGATCTGAAACAGGATACGACTATTTTCATGCAACTTGATGTTATATTTTCTATAAAATTATTTGTTTTTTAACGAGTTTTTTATACGATCCCCCGGTCTGTCTTTTTTGCTAAAGTTTCACATTGGCTTAGCTAGACTGGAAATGTCAAACATTTTCATGCGCAAAATTGTGAATCACTCCCCGACAGTAATAAATTCAGTTCCCTATAGTGTTGATATTGCATCTTTAACCTGGTAATATTAGGATTCAGGGCCCCGCTATAAATCATTTTAAAACTTCACCCTGAATACATTGCGGTTCACAATAGTTGACTTGATACGCAAAAATTCATTAGTCATTTAGAGATAGTGATTTTTACTTGCGCGCTTAATCTTTTTACTTTTTATAGTGTAGCTTCTCAACAACAACGTAAACCTCATCAAATCTCTCAAATCGTTTGCTTGAATTTAAGAAACTTTGTTGTAAGTTCTTGACAGCCTGTGAATTACCCTTTCAAGTGCTGCCAGTCGTATTGATAAATGTAATTTTGGGTTCTCTTCTGAATTTGTCGTTATATATTTGGTCGTTTGTGGACTTACCGAGAGTTCAACGGCACTGGTACGCGCAAATCAGCTCGCTGCCAAATAAATCTTGTATCGTGTTAAGCACACATATTTACAAAAGTGTACACCCAAGGTATATCAATATGGTTTCATGAAACACATTGCTCAAATAATTGAGCAACATGCAAAAGTCTCGCACTTTTTACGTTTCATCGTTCTCACTCTTTATTGGGCCGTCCAAAGTTCAATGGACCATTTCCATTTCACTTGCACTTGCAGCCCATTGCCAAACTGTCTCAAATAGTCATTCAATGCTAATTGACAGCGTTTTGCTTTCATTTTGAATGTAATTGACAAGAACAATACAGAGTGCAAGCATTTGGGCCAAACGTTGCAATACAATTACTAACAAAAAATTAATTTAAACAGTTCCCAGATGCATTCGTCGCATTTGCTATATTATTTAGTTCAATTGTTTTTCTGTTTCGTTTCAAGCCTTTGAAATTCATTAGACAAGTGTTTGTCTTCCCCCATTAGTCGTGTCAGTCTGGCAGAAAACAATCCAAACAATCACACCCTGTTTATACGGTCTCTATCGTGACATTACGAGTAGGTATATATAGCTAGTCATAGAAACAAAAGGACTATTTTTATTGCCCTAAACGCCATTGTTTTCATATACCCTCTTGTGCATTTTGACGCCCCGTAGTGCCTTCAGGTTGGCTGCTATGACATGACTAAGGCTCTGTCCTGCCTGGCTGGCTGGGCTATTTTGAGACTTTGCCAAATTTGTGGCACGAATTTGCTGGCACGAAACCAATAATAAACAAAACATTTTCGCAACAGTATAGAGTCGTACTCGTACCGACCATGCCGGTCTCTTTTCTTTTGTGCTTGTTGGGTGAGAGATTTTCCGTCTTCTATTTTTCTATTATACCTTAACCTTCGACTTGAATTGTCTCCTGCGATTTATGGGCTTCCGGTCTGCGATTAAATATTTATTTCAGCTTTTGGTGGTGCGAAATTATTTAATTCGACTCACACTTTGTGCTAAGTGTACGCGCCGGGTAACTATACACGCTAGAGGGAGCTTTTAATTAAACAAGGTTAAGGAACATATAGTTCTGTAAGTTGGTAAGGACGTTTGCTTTGTTTCGGTTGGAACAGTGAGAGGTCACGAATGCGAATAAGTTGCCTTGAATATGTACGTAGGTTCATCCAAGCGGAGTGTTTGCATGAAATTGCGCACTATGCCTACGACTGAGGTAACGTGATACTCCTTGGCATTGGGGAATAAAGAATAAGGGTCGTACGTAACAGGCAATCGGTTTGAGTTATTGCGGGTGAATGCAGTTATGCGCCGACGAGGGTATACACTTGGCGCCATTCGATTTTTTTTTTTTTTACCTCAGCTGGGTACAAGTTCAGCGCTTAATTGGAGTGAAATTTCAGAGGTGCGAGGGAGGATAGTTTGCACAGCAGAAACGACAAGGTTCCTTGAACTCGGTGGTTTATTATCATGCGAGGGTGTTGTGGTTTTATTGACCAGAAAAGGGTTAGTTTTCAACAGAATCGAGGGGGACTGTTAGTTATTTGAGAATTTTTTTTTTCTGCGCAGGACGTTGCCAATTTTTGTGGGAATTGAGTGGGTAGGTTAAAGCGATTGCCAAGCCGAAATCCTGACTTTTCATTTTGTCTTCAATGGGTGGTTCTTCTTATTCAGTAAAAATAAAGCAGTACCTATAACTCTAATGCGAAGCATTAGCACCGCCATCTGCAGATGAATGCTTAAAGGTTTGAAGCTTATACCATTTGAGACACTGTCTGCTAAATCCCCGAAGCAATATATTAAGGTGTCGCAAAAACACGGCAAATGCAAATATGTCTACAGTAAATAAGGACCACCACTGTTTCAACACGCAAGCGGGTTACATGCAAATAGTAACTTTTTCATTGATGTAGACATGCACAAGTTCACGATGGTAAGTTCGTGGAAGGGGGCAAGCCGCCTCCCATGGGGTAGTATTCGTTTTAATTACTGGAAAATCATAGTCGTTAGGGACCTAGATACTATACAAACACGCCGCGGCGCACATACCAATTTAAATTGCATTTATGGTAGAATCGGTGAAACAAGAAATTAATTCAATACGGGAATGGTTAATTATTCAATTCTGTTTGAGTTCTCAGTGATGGGGGGAAGAGGGAAAATCCAATGAATATTAATATTAATAAGCGGTTTATTTGGGGGAACAAATTTGTGTGATTTTTGATGAGAAGTTGACGTGGGTTTTGTGAGTGGAATGTGCAGTTTAAAAAATATCGGACCCCAGCAGGTCAATGAAGAAACCTAGGTCTTTTTCCGATGATAGTCAAAATGTCGACCAACCTTGTAAAAAAAACGAAGTGAAGATAGCAATCTTGAAGCCAGCCGAGTCAGCTCTGGAGCGCACAAGCTCTTTTTCAAGAATTTGGTCAGATTTACCTATGCCTGATAGACCTACACTCCTCCTACTCTACCAGATAAAAGCACCTTAGGTATACCGATCGCCATTTGCAAATTCATGATAAAACTGGATGCTGTATCAGGAGAACAGACGTAGTTAGACAGATATGGCTAAAAGGTGAATGTAAAATGTAAAACGGGTCTCGACAGACTGGACAAGTAAAACTGGACTAGACAAGCATGCAACAAGGCTTGGGGGCACTACTCTCCCCTTTCTTGGTACTTGCCTCTTTCTTGACAGTAACTTCAACCTTGCCTTACCTATATAATAAGTAAAAACAGTCAGTTATTACTTCTGAGGTGCTATCGCCTTTCAACACTGCTAAGACTTTTATTGACAGCGTCACCACACAACTGGCTAAGGAACAATGGAGCAACACCATCGGTTGCGTCATAACCCGTAGTCTGTGGCCTGTGGTTGACACCAAAAGATCAAAACTCCTGGTCTCTTTTACCAGAAGTCAAATCCGGATGCTCGTCGGGGTTCTAACCGGACACTGTATCATAGAAAACATGGCTAAAAGGCTGGGAGTTCTTGCAAATGACTTCTGCAGAAGCTGCAGAGATGAAGAGGAAATAGAGATCGTGGAACATCTTCTATGCCACTGCCCAGCTTTACAAGAACGCCGCTCATCCTGTATGGGAGCAAGGTTCTTCGAAAATTTGGACGACTTGGCTGGGGTACCTCTATCATCATCATCATCATCATCATCATCATCATCATATAAATAAAATTGGTGTAGTTCTGTTCGACTAAGATTGAATTTGACTGCATGTCTTTAAATGCAAAAATCTTAGAAACTACTGAATATATTCTGGTGCATTTTTCTTAGTCCTATAGAGGATACCTAGGTCTACAATCTACACTTTATTTCAACTCTCTATCTCTATAAATTCCGGAAGAAATTGGACAAGAGTAATTTATTTTTTCGTTTTGTTTCGCTTTTTTCTTTGTAACGCTTTCCGTTCGAAAATACTGGGAGCATTTAAATATAGTAACCAACATCTTATAGAGGACATCTGCGGGTACAACTTAGGATATCCATTAACTCGAAAACTAAAAGGTTTTTAAAGAAATAGGCAAAATTTTAAACATTTCAACGATTTTCACCTGCGTGAGTGGATATGCACTTCACTCTCAAATCAAACATACTAACTGCGCGATATATTTACATCTCTTTTAACATTATTTTACTCCTGTAAGGGAGAGGGAGACAGATAGAGGCAGTGTGCTGTATGCTGTTTGTTTGTTAAAAAAGGAAAAGAAGAAACATTAAAAGAAATGTCAAATAGGTATAGGTATCAGTGATACTAGATCGTGGGTAATTACCCAATTCGCGGGTATTTTGCCTTTACAAAAAAAGCTAAAAGAGCGATCAAGGGTAGTAAATTAGCCGCTCGAGTTTTTAAATAGCATTACAGCCCATGGCCTTCCTGCTCATAAAATTGAATTAAAAGTTGGAGACCCCATTATGATGCTTCGCAATTTGAATGCCCCCAGAGCTTTATGGTGGAACCAGATTGAGAGTGATATCGTTATAGAAAAACTTTTTTGAGGCGTTCATTTTAACTGGGTGTGGTAAAGGAAAAACGGTGTTTATAACAAGAATGCCTACAAAAATTCCCAGCAGTTATTCATTTCAGTTTAAACGGATTTAATTTCCTATTAATGTTTGTTCTACCATGACAATCAATAAGTCACAGGGTCAAACTTTAAGAAAATCGGGAGTTTATTTAAGAAAGATTTGCTTCACACACGGGCAGTTATATGTAGCGTGCTCCAGGGTAATTAATGCAGGAAATATCACTATCTTAGCCGATAGAAACAAAACCGCAACATAGTGGTATACAAAGAAGTGTTACATTAATAAAAAAAAGTGAGTTAAACATTATAACATTATCTTCGCTCATTTTCATTGTCCACTCAGACTCAGTCTTCGGGAGTTTTTTTTTAGATCGGGTTCAAGTCCCTCACTATTGAAGAAGGCTTCCTCACTTTATACCTCTACAATGTCTTTCGAGGATTTTTTGATTTTTCCTTCCAGGGATTTTCAAAAGAAATACGTTTTTATGTTCCCTAGAAGACAGTAAATTTCTTTATTTTTTTTCCATCAACTGTTCTGGTACCACATTTTACACGGGCGAAGCCGGGCGGGTACAGCTAGTCAGACATAAAACTATTCCTCAACAGATCGAAGTGGTTTTGTTAGCCACATGTCCTTACATGTATAAACCAGGGTACTCACAATGGGCCTGCACGGCTTCCGGGTGAAAATTTGCATCTGATACAAAACTGCCCTCCCAACCTAACCTTACCTATATAATACCTCGCTGATGAATGCAGAAAATGTAGTCTTGTTTCTAAATTTATGTCTCTGTTTCATAAGAAATGGAGACAATCAAGCACCTGCTCTGCGATTGTCCTAACCTCTAAGCGAATCGACTCTCGAAATTTACCTTTTCGTCAACTAGGGAACACAGCGCGGGTACCTTTGACGAACTGGCAGTTAAAAGAAAGAGTTGCTTCCGATAGACCAACTCAATCAAGAAATTACTCCACAAGCAAAGAGGACGCGCAGTAAGTAATAACCTTTGTCTTTAAACCCAACTTAACCTATTTCTCTGCTTGGCAGATAAATTTTTTGAATACCTGCATTTAAAAAGACGTCTTTTGAATGTATATTGCAGCTCCCCCGCAATTGGAATTTACCGCAGATATTCATATTTGAAAACAGAGAACATTGCTAAGGTGATTCCCCGTCCAAACAATAACCATCAAAAGCAGATCAATGAATTTGCCCTTGAACTCGAAATAATCTTGGGAGTTCATACTTAATACCGCAGCTTTGGGCTTACCGAGATAAACAAAAATGATTGCAACATGTTTTACGAAAGTACAATTATGTACACGAAAAACTCTATTCTTTGTATGCTTAAAAATATTTAAAGTTCACTAAGCCATGCCTTGGCATGATTGCGATTTGGATAAGTTCAATTTTTAAAATAGCCTTAGCCCTCGTAAATGTTAAATGAAATTTTAAATGGCTCACACGGTGATAAAGTACCAAAAACTATATCCACTAGGAAAAGAGAAGACTACAATTTCACGAGTCAATTTGTCAGTCAGCTAAACTATTTGACGTCGGAATGTTGGAAGAAAACATCTTTAGCTATGTTAACCCAGTTAAAAGCCCTAAAAAAAAATATTTTACCTGCTAATACGATCAACCGCACTCTTTTATTTAAACAGAGTACATACCTCTACCCAACCTAGTTATTATGCACTGAGGGCTATACCCGTAGAGGTGGATATTAAAAGAGCATATTATTATTATTATTAAAAGAGCACTTAAATCTTTTATCTCTCAATGTCAAAGCGAGATATTGTGCACGGCTTTGTTCTGCTGTCGCTCAATTAATAAATATTTGTTTAATTACCGAGTAACTTACGTCCTATTCAAACACTGTAAAGTTATTAATAACAAGAACAACTAGTGACAGGCAATGGCAGTGTTGAAATAAACCCATTTACCTACTGATATCAACGTAATTTCACATCTCATCTTGAACTGAAATCGTATCTATAACACGAAATGTCAACAACCTGTCTTAACTGTGCTCATGTCGGTATCTTTTTATTTATTTCTCAAATAGAACTTGTGAACATTTATTTACATTGTTTGACGGTTTGCTTGCGCTGCTATCGTGTGATTCCCCATCGTGTTTTTGATTTATTCTGTTGACCACACGTTGTTAAGGAACTGGGCAAGCATGTGGTTTTTATTCTCACAGAAGTAGTCTACCGAAATGTTGACAGATTTAGTTTATATTATATAGTTGCTCCTCCCACAAAGTATCGATCTAAAAATATATGCATACATACCTTAAAACGTTGACTTCGTTATTTTTCACTTTTTATAATGTTTGTTGCTTGAGGTGCTGAAGAATTTAGACAATTTAATGTGATGCAATAGCCTTGACGGGTTTTATACTATCCAACTATGACTTATGCCCAGCACTTTTTATTTATTTAAGCGTACGATTTGTTCAAGGCCAAGATATAATTACAAAAAAAATATTTGCGGAACACGATTTGCAAAATATTTCCGAAATAGCCTCAGTGATGCCAGACTTTTCGGACTGAATTGCCCACGACGATAATTGAAAATACCCTTTTGCCCATGCCAACTTAAAAAAAAAAAACAAAATACACTACTTTTTTTGTTGTGAGGGATAAAAAAATGCATTTTCCCCCTCTTACCTCATTTTCCACGAAGTGGGTAATTTACTTACGATCTGGCATCACTTATCGCCTTGAAATTTGGTGAAGTAATAAATGTGCTTAACGACTGGTGTTCGGTTTATCACAAATCGCAAATCGTAAAGATTTTTCCACAGCGCCACCTATTGGAAAGCGTCGGAACAAAAACTCAAGAGTACCTATCGGTGTCCTGAGAAAACGTCAAATCAGCCGTTTGGACTTCTAAGTCGCTTCCACTGCTCACAAAAATTGGGATATATAATATTTATAACCAATGGTTGAGAAAATACCGCTCTAGGGCACCCTTTATGGACCGATTGTGGTTGTGTTTATTTATTTACATACTTATTTCCAGCTTGCTGCGACTTTGAACAGTTACTGAAATATAAGAGGAATATTTTTTTCTAATATGTTCCTCTTACCCAAACAAATGAATAAAACGAAAACTGCTAAGCTGACATCTAACCAAATAAGTTAATCGATTGCGATGCGATAGCAAATAAATGTTGGTCCATGTTAGGTCTAATGTTATCTGACAAACCCATACGTATTGGGGTAGTAGATTCGACGTGATGCGTTTACAAATCCACAAACAAACATACCAGTTTTAAAATTTTATTATATGGATAGATATAGTTGTGAACTTTTTCGCAATAGTTTGATTTTAATTTTGACACTTGTACTCGCAGTTCTACCTAGGGACTGTTCACATTTTATTGGGGTTTGAGTAACTTACGCAGCAGTAAGTAAGTAAGCAAAAATTAAAAAAAAAAATTATAGGAGAAGAATGCAAGCTATTGAGGAAATTTACAGATTAGAGATAGTAATGACAAAATTTTATAGTTATTTTTATAGAGTACAGGGTTTTAAAGCTGAAGTCGTAAAAATACTTTACATCGGTACTTTATATTTTAAATTTAAATTCCACAATATTGTACAGACATTGTAAAGCAATCACCTGAAACAGTCAAAAGAATGTAATAGTTCTTGATTGCTTGTGTTCTTGGAAGTCGTTTACATTCTTTGGATTGTTTTGCTTGTTTAAAGGCACTCATGTATTGATTGATTTGATGTGATTTTTTTCATTGGGGACGTTCACGGATTGAGTTTAATGTAAGCTTGACAGCTCGCCGACTTGATAAGTCTGTTCATATACTTTAAACTTAAACGAATTTTTACAGACTGTTTTTTACGAATTTTTAGTCAATGCATGGTTGAAAAATTCGTAAAAGAGAGCGTCACCTTTACCCCTCTAATTTCTTGGTGTAAGAATTGGAAAAGCTGTCAGTCACCTGACGATTATTGACAGATGATTTGAATTTTATTGTCCTATTTGGCCGACCGGTTACTTAAGCTTTTCTTTTCCTGCGTATTAAAATGGTAGCAATAGACGGCACAAAAAAATGTAATGTACTGTTAGAGTAGAACACAAGCTTTGACAGTAGAAATCAGAGTGATTATATATTCAGTATGGAAGGTATAGGTATATAATACAAAAAGTAATAGATTAATAAATTCATGTATAACTATAGGAAAATGGTGTATCTGCCATTTTTTTCATAGATTACTACAAAACGTTCCCAAACTTTTATGTAAGTGTCTTTCTCTGTGAGTGCCCATTCATGTTACAACAGAGAAGCAATGTCGATTCTGTTAACAAGAACGCGTTCAACTTATTAGCGCTAGGAAATCTACAAAAATAAACGTTAAAACAAAAACATGCTTTCGGGGTTAAGTTGTTTTTCGGTCACTTATTTTCGGTTAACATTATCTAGTGCATCGCAGGGCAATATTTTTTGTAACTATTATATAAATTACCAACAGAACGTTTTTGGGCCAGATTCGTTGGTTGTTTTCATTCTTTTTTGGTACCTTTTGGGATGTGTACTTTTTGGGCATTTTTCGGGCGTTTTCTGAAAAGTTATTCGTCGTGTTACCATTCCTCCATCTAATTTCAAAAATCCTTCAGGAATTAAATAAACCATGAAGCGACATATTTTCTCTATACAAGTATGAATTATATATCTATTTAAATCTAGTTAGCCTGACAAGTTACGGAATTCAGTCCAGCTGCAGACAACCGACAGCACGTGTTTTAAATTAATAATAATTGATTTCCGTTCAACTTCTTAACGAAACACCAAAGACACAGATATTATGGAATCAGTTTTATATACGCAAACAAAGTTGTTAACTAGTAATATATAAGATACACGTGTATATATATTTCAGTCACAGCTCCTTGTGATTACCTGATACATTTCATTGTACTATTACGAGAATGAAATAGCTTTGTTGATCGAAATGTTTATGCGAATTAGCCGCTTGCTAATTGCTTGCGAGTTGCGAATCAGCCAACCAACTAAACTCGATGGACGAATCCAAATATAGACGGAATGCGGCAGATCAGGAAACTGGTTTTTGCAAAGCATTCGCCATCATGGCTTCTGCACATGACATTTGCGGATTTTATTGACGTGTAGTGTAACGTCCCAGCCATAAACGTCACAGTCTGGTTGTGTAATTGTCTTGTCAATAACGACTTTATATACTTAACGATCGAAATGGTAATTTTTTCAAAAGAATGGCGCTCGTTCGCCACCATTGAAAATAAAAGTCCCTGTAAAATTCCCCGTGAAAAATACAATTTTTCGTGACATTGTCCAATGATCGACTATTCCAGCAATAGATTGCACACGAATTACAGCCCTGCAAGTAAGGCGCGGTCCCCACACCATCAGCGTCTTTATTGACATAACACGCAATGTTGAAATGTTGTCCCGGCGTGTCGGTCGTCGCCGTATGTCTCTGTGGCTCAAAGTAACGCGTAGTTTATTCCAAATTTAAAAGCAAAACCAAACCAACAAAATATATATATATATCGCATCGTCTGGTAGTGGTAGCTGTTGAACTTTGCAGGTCTACGCTTATTTGGTATACACGAGTATGACGTACTTGCTTGGGGGTTTCTTCTTCATCCTGAGACGACAGAGACATTTTGTGTTTTGCGCCTTCCAACCTCCAAACTCAGTGCGGTTTGCACGTCTTCGAAAAGGCAATTAACATTTCTGTGTAGGGGGGCAGAGAGGGCAATTTTGAACTGAACTGATTGAATGAATCGATGGAGCAATTTCAATTGAATTTTCTGGCTGGCAACTAGCTAAATTGAGCCACAATGGTGCCGTAACTGCATCACTTTTCATACGGTAAATTTGTGTGAGAGATTGTTTGTGGTTGCTAAACGTGAAGAAATTTAATTCGAATACATACAGTGCTGCGTGCTGCTGTGATGCACTTTGGTGGCTATGCACTTTGGATTTCAGTATCTTTAGCTAGGTACGCACTGGTGGTTTACAGCTATGCAGTGTATGAATTAATCGGATATTAACCCAATTATTGTGAGAGCGAGAGTAAAGACGTGGGCAAATCGTGAAAGTGCAACGTGAGGTGTTATAATTTGTTATACTCTGCGATTTTGTGAGAATGTGTGCTCGTCTATATTAAGCGTCTAAATGGCGTCAGTTCAAAGTGAACTTTCAATTCAACCATAGGTTTATTGATTTAGAAGAAACTAAAAGAAAGAATTGTAGTCGAATGTGCAAGTAGATCACTTGAATAATAATTCGTCAAGAGCTATACTTTGAAACCATAAACAATCAGTTTTGCTTCAGTTGGCACCACTGGACATGAAAAAGAAGAAGCGAGCTTTTTTAAGTCTACTTCAACCACATGATTACATTTTGCTATTACTACTATTTGAACTAAGAAACGTCAGCCCTGATTAAGGGGTAAATAACCAACTTTTCATTTACAACATTTAACAAAAAAATATTAGCCAATAATTGCAAAACAAAAGTAGGAAACAGACTTTCAGATAGCAACGATTTTTTGTGAAAGTCTGACAGCTTGTGTGAAATGAGAACTACGTGGAAATAGAATAATTACGGTGATAGTTGGGAGTTGCAAGTATCTTGTTTAGTAAGTCTGACAGCTGGCCGACTTAATGTGTCTCAGTTTCGATTAACCTAGATCGGTCATATGAACATATTTTTCAGTTGACTTATAGCAGACGAATCTAGTGAAGAATTTTGTGGCTGAATACTAGGAAGAAGGTTCGTAAATGTGGCTGACGTAGTGACGTTACCGACCGGACCAATCTAGTTTTTGTGTGACTAATCTAGTCGACTAAAGACAACTAGATTTTTAAATGTGTCCAGTGTACTTTCTGACAACGTCAGTGTTAAATAAGAAACAGTAGGTTTGTTTGACGTGGGTTAACCCTCATGCGTTCGATATAGCACTGGACTCGCACTGGTACTGAAAACCTGTGTTTGACATGGCTTTTAGCTTCTAGGGCACCCTAGTTGTGCGCTGAACTGACTCCAGTTAATTTGTGGGGGCAAGAGTTCAGTGCTGAGTTTTGCTGTCATTCATTTTCAAACTCGTCATCTATAACAATTTTATCAACTATTTATTTGCATTATATAGCAAACCCAAATTCAGAATTTAGTTCACTCATATCAACAGCTGACAGACTTCAGGGCAACATTTTGCGCTCGATATAGAAGTCGAATATTCAGAGTTCTGCAGGGTTTTTGACAGGCGTGAAAATTAGCTGACACTTCTCAGTGCGCACTACTGGGCACTAGTGCTATCCACGTCAAACAAACCTACTAAAAATAAAGTGACAGCTAAAAATTTGTAGGAGAACAAAGTAGACTTCTACTGAAACATCTGTTTTAAAAGTAACGTTTCTAGATGTCAAATGAGCGCTAGTTACGTGTCAAAACATCGTTCTGTGGGATTTGTAGTTCCCATTGCTAAATCTGGTTAGTAGCTCACTATACGTTGGGCCTTACTAATAATCATTTTTAACCTTCACACTTAACATTTTATATATATGTATATTTATATTATAAATTATAAATTATATTTGTAGAACATCAATTTTGTTTATTTTTGCTAAAATGTTCGCTAAATTCGTTGGTGAAAACATGTTTTGCGGATTGTGATTGGTCTACTTGCTGTTATTGTACTTTGTACAAGAAATCTAGTACAATCGTACTTGGCAGAGCGTTTAAGCACTTTAGGCCTTTTTTTTATTGTGCCAACATGATCTATATAGATCATTGATTTCTATGGTTTTCGTACGTGAAAATCAATATTCTTTATAGATCACGTGGGTAGAATAAATATCGCATACTGTTTCGTGTCTGTCCTGTTCACATGTGTATTCAGAAATAACGTTTTTAGAGAAATTGTGCGCGTTTAATTTAAAAAAAACTTTAACGAATTAAAAGAAAAAACATTTTGACTGCATTTGATATATAAATTTTAACCTTTCGTTATTTGTTGATGTTTTTACCAGCTTTCTTTTCTGTGCTAAATCGAGAAGTTTAAGTTCGCAAAACTGATTCTATTCTTGATATAAAGAACATTTAAGGAAACGACCACATGTCAGTAATTAAATATGGCATTTAAAGCGTGCATTCTCAAACCCAATTCATCTGCATGCTGTAAATTCAATTAACAAAGTGCGTGCAAAAAAAAAAAACAGTTATAACTCTAAGCCGCCAGTTGACAGAGAGAAAGATTTTGTTTTCAAAGCCAATGCAAAGACGTGATCACATTACTGACAAAGACAATACAGAGATGGATCTGAAAATGAAGGCGACCCGTTTTATTACTTTGTTTTACACATTCATACCATGTGTAGACGCAGCCAAGTTGAATACTAATTTGTGTTGTTACTTTAAAAGAGTGTCACTCACGCTTCCATTTATAAATGCACAACGTCGACGACAGTACTCAATGCAGCACACATCTGGACGGAATATGGTACTGTCGTTGCGGTTGCTGCTGTTGTTGACCCTTCTTCTCTTATAGCAACGTACCCGTTCCTGGGGTTGATTATTTTGCTTGTTTTCCAGTTCTTTTTATATTTTCCATTCACTGAATGTGCATCAGTGTGGTGCCAGTGCCATAAACGGAAACAAAAACTCTGCCAAACAGATCATTTCGGGTTAAACGCTCGAGTATGGGGGAGGAAACAAAGCAATATGGAGTTGGAATGTATCCTTCTGTTTTAATACATATTTGTTTCAGTTTCAGTTTCAGGGTGCGGTTGGTTGCGTTTTATGGATATTACTGCATAGGGTGCAGTAAAGCGTATACCGAACATGTACATATATAGTTTGTGTGGTCAGTAGCGATATGTGACATAAACAACAGGTTTCCGGTTCCGGTTAGCATGTCTATTACAGACGCTATTTGTAAATGTATTACCAGAATGCCAACCAAAGCCCATTCGTTCAGGTCAGACATTGAAACAGATAACAAATCATTGTTATTAATCAAAGATGTTGGGTATGAAGGCGTCATATGCAATTTTCTATTAGTGATATATGCCTAGGTGGTGCACACGCAAAGAGAAATGGGACAGACTTATAAATCGTGCAATTGCTTGCAATTGACGTCATTTGACTACATTTTCAGTGGTGATTTGTTGGTTGTCCCAGTTTGAATTCGTATCCCGATTCTTTGTGTAGGAGCACTACATCATTGCGATATGTTTATTCTTTCCGGTTATAAGTATGACTTTGCGTCCCACTATCCACTCGTTTATTTAATTGTCTTCTCTTTTCTTTCTGCAAGGCGATTCTGAATGTATCCTTTATGTGGCAGGCTGGCTTATTTACTTGACACAAAGTCTTTGTGCTGCTTTAAATGGAGTTGTTGTATTACGATTCATCGTCGTGTAAGAAATGGTTGAAGAAGTGTTGCTATGGGAATCGGGCAGACATATTGAGCGTCGTGTTGGGATATTGTTCGACACATTTTTGTAGCTCTTTCACAGAACTTCATCTGTACAAATTTGCTACACCGAATTTTGTCTTCAATCAGAGTATACCTATAGGCATGTGAATTGTTCCGACGTCAGAGATGAAGCGGGATTTTATAATTAAGACTTTTAAGAAATTTGTATAAAAAAAAATTATATTCATACCAAAGGTATCTAAGTAAAATGGAAAAACTTAATAATATATGTAAATGAAAATATATTTAAAATAAAAACATCAAAATTTTGTTATTTTATTTTGAAATGAAGCGCACGAAATCATAATTTACGAACTACCTACCTACACCTACAACATTTGCCGTGAAGTTCTCCTAGCTAAAAATAACATGCACTTCCTCTAGCTGGCTATTTTTATGATAACAAGCGAGAGCACAAAAACTGGCTACTGTAAAAAATGGTGGTTTCAAAACAAAGACGGTTGATAAGCTATTTGACATCCGTAACCCTTCAAACAGTGAAATTAGCGTAATATAAAATCCACATGGGACTTTCGTCGTAACCATTTGTGTCTTATTTTTTTAAATTGTTTGATAATTTTCTTTACAAAAATACCAGAGTAGTTGTCGTTTGTAAAAATGGGTAAAAACAATCAAGATAACGTTTCTGGAATGAAATATCTCTGATTTAGGTGGGCAGTTAACTACCAACACAGCTTTTCATTTCCTGTCATTTATACATAAGATTCTTATTTTATCTACTTTTCCGTGGCGTTTCTGCGAAGAACGAGAAGATAACAAATAAAAACAAATTTTCATATCGGATTGTATTTCACTGCCAGGGACGTCTAGAGTAAAAACCCAGCCCACGCAGTTGCCAGCATACTTCCTAGCCCTTTCCTTCATCGAAACTTCATTGTGCCTCTGCACTGTTTTCTATAAAACGATAAACATTTTTATGAATTGCCCACTTCTATGATTAGTATTGCAGTCACGAATGGGATTCCCGGCACGAAGCCCTCAGACAACCTTCATCCATGTACCCCTGCCAATGTGCACATTAGCCGTGTGCACATACTTTATTCACACACTGTACCTGAACGATGCCGATAGTGGATGCCCAAAAAAAGAACACAAACAAAAAACACGTCAACGAACTTACTTAGGTTAACGTATTCCATTCCAGTTTGGGGCACAATTGCAGACGGAAATTATGTTATGTTCTTTTTTTTATTGCTAATTTTAGGAATGTCGTCCGATTGCACGACTGCACTGAACCGCACTGTGAACACTTTAAGGCGAGGACGACCGCAACGATAACGTCAAAAATATTACCCACACTGAGTTGGCTTGAATTTAGTAGTCCTCTGCGACACTGGACATTAATTTAGCCGTAAAGTGGGTCGCACTCGTAGGCGTCTGGGACGCTACACTCAACACGACAGTATGGAAATTTTTAATTGATTTACTTTAAAATGAATTGAATGTGAATCAAATAAGATTTTCAGTGGTACAACGGCACTTAACTTTATTGGAATCAGACAAAAAAAAAAAACAACATCTGACGAGCGAAAGAGAAGTTCACAGCCACACACGCACACTAACGCATGAGACAACAAAACATTCCTTTGCTCAGCCAAATAGGATGCGCGTCGGACAGGACTTTACACACGGGAGGTGGAGAGATTTTCCTGATGATGCGATGATGATGGAAGCTGCGGCCCTGACACAACAGACTGCTGCTTCTATTTCGAATTTTCCAAATTTCAATTTAAATTTTCACACACTTTTCGCGATTGTAAAAACTTTCCATTTTATTAGTGCACAAATACTGGCCGCTGGACACTTGCTTTTGCTCTGAAAAATCCAATCGAAAGCGAACTAAATTTGGTATTACACGTCCGTATCACGATCCGGCTCGCACGATGGCACCCAAGGAAAAGCACCTAATACCGGAATGGAAAAATGTTAAGGTGGTAGAAAAGGAGAAGAACAAGAGGATTTCCCCCCTACGTATAGGTATAACAGTTGAGGAGTACCATTATGTTGTCTCTTTTCAACGACAAAAAAATTTTCTAGTAAATTAAAACGTACTAGAACAGAAATTGAAGTGCGGCGTAAATCGTAAATGTTGAATAAAAAAATAATTAAAAGAAAGACGACACTTTATGCTCGTTATACTCCGAGCTTGAACGAACTTCTTTCATATAGTGCTGCCAACAAAGAACTGCATTTAAAACTAATTAATGTTCTATTGTGTCATTGTAACAGATGAGAATAATTGAAATGCGTTATACCACAGTGACGCGCAAGAAAAAAATTCGAATGAACTACTACTATAAACCTTCCACAAACTGTTTTATTTATAATTCCTTCTAAAATTCAAAGTAGAAAATTGACATTGAGATATAATAGGTTTATTTGAAAAACTGTGGTAAACTGTTGTAAATTTAATTTAAGTGAAAATGTATCGTAACCGCAAAAATCTGATTTCTTTTATTAATTTTGGTTAATTATTAACCAATGACTGATGAATGATTTGCCCTATTTTACATAACCAAATTTCTACGTGCACACGAAAACGTTTGAACGTTTCGGCTTGCAGAATGCCAAACCTGGTTTCAGGCTTGGGTTCCGTGTAGTCAAATCTTTTAGATTAAAAATTGTTAAGGCACACGAATGGCAGAATTTTTGTGAAGTCAGCATATCAAAATAGTCCACGAAAAATGGCACATAATCGTAATTGTAGCTTGAGAGCGCGCTACTACAGCCCGCGTAACCAAACGCTTGACAGGCGATAACACGTAGTGGCAAATTCATTACAAATGTTTACTTCATAACGATGTTGATATATTAAAATCTTATATGAAAATTGGTATATGTAAAGGTGGCTTAAGGGGCTGCTAATTTGAATTTGATTGCCTTAAAATACTGATGCATATAAAAGTCATAATATATGCACTTCTTATTGAAGTCCTAATTCGAATTTGATAAGGTACCGACATACCTATACACATTTAACAAAATATTGACCTCATCCCAAAGATTCCTACTTAATTTCCAATAGGAGGAATTTCCCAATCCGAACTTGGCATCACTATTAAAAGTAAGAAAAAGTTCATCTCTCTCCTCCATCTGAAGTGTTTTCCTGTCATCCCTGTTGAACTCGCACAGATTTCCAACAAAACCTGAAACAAAATTAAGCTCTCTATTAGAAAAAAAAAAACGATTACTTCGTCAAATGTGAGACAGACTGACGACCGACGAAATAGCAAGAAACAGAACAAGCAAAATCCATCGTACACGAACAAAATAATTTCAGTCATCTGTTCGCTCAGCACTCTGCCATTTTGGAATATTGAGTTTCATTCTTCAGTTCGTGTGGGAAAAAGAAAGAAAAAAGCCAAAAACGAAGAAAAAACGGGGTCTCTTCTAAAGAATTTCAGCTTTTACTGTGTGCAAAGGAATTTTTTCAGTCTCTCTCGATCCGTGTGTGAATAGAAATTTTCTACAAAATCCAATATATCCTGCAAACGAAAAAGACTAGTTCCGAAAGAAAAATATCTTCGAATTGGAATAAACGTAGAAAATCGTTTTTTCTTCCAGTGTCGTGTACAGAAAAAAGATAAAAACTGTATTCCGAAAGTGAGCGACAGAAGTAGTCAAGGAAAAAAATTTAATTTTTTTTTTTGTCGAACGGTAAGTGTTGTAAAGGGAATTGATAACGTTTACTGGCTCAATGACTAAGAATGAAGATATTAAATTTTGCTTCGAGAAAAAAAAGACCTGGCAAAATGGCTAAAAATTACGTTTTCTTAGTCAGTAGCTAGAGCTCTAGCTGTTTTTTTCTATTCTATTCTGTTCTGCTATGTAAAGTTTTTTTTTCTCTTTAGCGGAAAAGAGAAGAGTGAGAGGAAAATTAGGTTAGTATGTCATCTTGGCATCGTAGTTGTTCGTTCGTCTAGTACTGCGAGCAAAGTGAGCAAAAGTCTCTAACTTGGCTAGTGGGAAAACTGAAAATCTTGCAGGTGTCTCCTGAGATTCCCCCAGAATTCGATGAGATGTCTTGCGTCCGACTACGCCATGAAAATGAGTGTGTTGCTTTGCTACTAAGTGAAGGAATGCTTGTGCATGGTATGATGATGTGCTCTGGGATTTACAATCTCGTTGATGTTTGCTCTTTGGTGTGCTGTGTGTACTCGTGTTTTTGTTTTATCTTGTGTTTGCTGCCTGTTATATGAGAATGACACTAGGGGGTGGCCTCGTAAGCGCCCCTGAATTAACTACACACTACAGAGTCACGGGGGAGGCTGCTGCTTGCTGCTGCTCCCAATTTCAATGTTTTCACAAAAGGGAAGTTAAAGAAGAAAAAAAAAAAGTTGAAGTAGCAATCCAGAGAGCGAGAGCTGTTTGTAGCCCCCGCCCCCGCATTACATACAGTACGTCGATGCCGATAATATGATGGTTGACTTTGGCTCTATGGTTTCATGGGTTTTTGGCCCACACCAACCATCATCAGAGAGCAGCGCGCACGAGGGAGCGAGAGATAAGGCTAATTTTGTATATAATATCGGATTTTTCGTCGTCGTAGTTGAGAGAAAATGGGAATTTTCATTTTTAACCTATATTTGGCTGATGGCTGGTACTGGTAGTGTGTTCTAGTAGTTTATACCAACCTACTCTGTGATTGTGTGACGTGACGATTGCGACTCGAGTTGTGCTTTATTTGGTGTAATGGTGTAATTGTATCGGGAAATTAAGCAGTTCTCTACCCATTCGCCAAGGATATTGATGAAAACGAATCGATTCGACACGCCATTGTTCGTCGTCCGTACAACTTTAAACAAAAAGCAGCAAATCCTCTGCAGATTGCCCAGAGTTGTGTGAAAATTATAAAATATATAATTGCCAGTGTACTGCGGAGTGGTGTGGAGCGAATCCTTACAGCAATTCAGTGTAAGGCGAAACCTTTTTAATAAAATTGTGTGTATCTGTGGAGGAAAAACTCAGAATCGTGTGTGTATATACAAAATGTTACGTATACGCATCAGTGAATCGTGCTTCTGGTTCTGTTCTGTTTCTGGTTTGTGCTTTTTGTTGACGGTAGAAAATTACTTTTCGGGAGTAGGTGAGGTGCATGTGGTCCTCCCAGGATGACCTTTAAATTTTTTTTCGGAAAAACCACTGTGCCCACTGTGGCACTTTGTTCGACACAAATAATTCCTCACACACATATCGTATCCAGTAGGCAGGGTCTAGTTTTGTTGTAGTTTTGTTCATGTTTTCGCCTCGTTCGCATACAAAATTTCTTGAATTATTTTCTTATTTGTCAATCAATTCTTGCAGAGCTACCCTTGTGCTAAAACATAAAAAAAGCCAACGTCACCCGGAGAAAGGAACAAGTAAAAGTCGACGACGACGGCCAATTTCTATTTCACTAAAGGATATTGGACAGAAAAAACTCCCAAAATCGATCTAATAATGCATAAGATGGCAGCACCCACTGGAGCAGCCCAGCTGGAGGCCCCACTGTCGGCGCCAAAGTACGGGACACTGATCCCGAATCGCATATTTGTCGGCGGCATTAGGTATTACAATCCACACCCTAACACAATTCATGTAACTACAATTTTCTCCTTTCCTTTCAACTTGCAGCGGCGATACTACAGAATCGGAGCTGTGTCGAGTCTTCTCCGCCTATGGCAACGTCAAGTCGACTAAGATTATCGTGGATCGAGCTGGTGTCAGCAAGGGCTATGGCTTTGTCACATTCGAAACGGAGCAAGAGGCTCAACGTCTACAAACCGAGGTAAGTTCTACAATTCTCTTCCACATACCAAAAAAAAATCGAATTATAATTTCATTCTTGTTGAAATGCCACACCATGGGCTAATATATAACAATTTGTTGTAATTCTCATCCCATATAGGGCCCAAACAAATATAAACTCCTCTTCTTGATTCATAAATGTGTGTAGTGTGCCTACGATATTATCTCCTCTCAAATGTCTCCAACACTCTCAGGGAAGATTTTGTTTTGTTTGTTCAGTTTACCAATTTTATTTTGATTCTTATTTTTGAATTCCTTAAAACAAATGAAAAGTTGTTGAAAATACGTTGTTTTTTCTTTTGTTTTTTGTTGTTTTTCTTTTGAGAAATTGAAACTTTGTTCGATTGGATTGGATTCAGTGTTTTTCGTTTAATTTGGCGTTTTCCGTTTTCGTTTGGTTCTGGATTTCCTTTAATTTTTCTTTTTCGTTGGAACATTGTTTTTTGTTTTATACAATTTACTATATTCCTTGTGATCTTGGTTCGAGTTGGTGATTCAAAGTTTCGCACTTTATGCTGCAAGTTTATTATTATTACATATATTCTTCTCTTGTGTTGTGTTTTATTGCTGTAAGATAAACATTTTGTTTTTGTTAATCATTTTGTATACCTACTTCCTACGTACATGAGTATATATACATTCCCATGTGGAAAAGACGAAGACGAATTAAAAACAAAGTTAATTAGATGTAAATAAGTTATTTTTCTGTTGCAGTGTATCTAGATAGCAGCATTGACCAAAATGTAGAAATGTAGTCGCGTGGGACTTGTTGTTTTTCTATAACGTGTGGACTAGTTTTTATTATTTCTGTTGTTATTCTTTTCATTTGAGTTTTTATGGAACCCAAAGCTTTAGTGCATTTCGCTAGTTAGCTCGATTTATTTTTTGATGCAGGCCTGCAACACGTGCGTCACACAATTGTGACATCATTTTGTGAATTTTTTTTATATGTGTATTTTAAGTTAAGTCTCTCAAGCAAGTAACTGTCATCTAGATGTGTGCTTTCGTATTTTTTAAAACTAGACGCGATTTACCAACGGACGTAGAGAAGGTACATTTGGGTACAGAATTTTGCCCGCATCGATTTTTTTGATGGTCGTAGTTTCGTGAACACGCAGCTTGGGCTCATGTTTGACTTTGACTTCTTATTACTTGGCAAAATTGTCCCAACAGGTATTTAAATCATACCGCATATCACAAAGAATAGTCGAAACGCGTTGGATAAAAACAAAAGCAACAACAAATTCGTACTGCCAGGCGAAAAACGGTCTTAAACAAATAAAGCAATGGCCTATTTTAAATAGGATGCGAACTCCAAACATCCGAAATAGTTTACACTTTTCCGTACCTATAAAAAGTACTTCTTTTCCACGCTCATCGATTGCTATTGAATGCGAAGGGTCGGCCAGATAGTAGGTAGATAGAGAGCGACTTGTGTTGTTGTACGTTTAAATCGCAGAGGTTTTTTTTAACTACAAATCAGGTCATCGGGTCATGAATATGATGTACTCTCCTTTGGATTAAAACAAAGCAGTCTTTTTAAAATTGTTTGACAGGGAACGCTGCTTGTGGTGGAAGGTTAAATTCGTCTGTTTACATATGGAACTTGTGTACAGAGTGTTAGCAAAGACAATAACAGTATGAAATGTTGTGTTGTAAAAGTGTGTACAAAGTAAATAGCGACAATCCATACAACGATCGACCACTTTATTCAGCTGGGCTAACGTGCCGGATGGAATTATCACAACTGCAACTTTGATCTTTATTTTGCAGCTGATTGCAATTGATTTTGCCACACAAAGGGCCTTACACACTTTGCGCTTCCACTCTAAATTAGAGAAGTTCAGTTGTAAATTTCACGGCGATATATCTACATCCCGCACATTCTTACCCGAATTCTATGCTTCCAAATAAAGTTCTGCATTACTTTCTGTAACAGCTAAACAATAAAACGATTTTCCAAAGCCACCCGTGTTCTTAGTACTTTTGCAGTTGTACGTTCGACCATAAACGCCAAATATAAATATTTACCACAGAATACGAACTCGTTGACGTGCGCCTCCCCCTTTCACACAGCCAACGTGGTGGTGTGCTTTCACCCCACTTCTTCCCTATGACTTCTGACGACAAGGGGTTGCTATTTTGTATTTTGTCCGAATTTTCAAGCGCATGATTCAAATTAAAGAAGGAACCAAACGGAAAATGTAAAACATAATCGAATGTTTTCCTCGTGGAATGTGTGCCAATGTGAACAAGTTCAATGACATCACTCTTGCTATATTGATGAGCTCATTGAAGGATTTTTGATTTTTTATTTGCACTGGTATGCATTTCAATCACAATTATATCCAAAAGGAGGCTAATCTTAAATGTCAGCCCTTTAAGAGTTTTAAATCTATGGGAGAGAACGTTTTATTATTTGTAACGCACGATTGGTTTCCCCAAGCCCCCAAACTTCAACTGTAATAATTGTATCACCGCAGCTGGGTCATGGAGCTGGAGTTAAGTTAAGCGTGAAATAACAATTATCTGGTAGCATTAGGGGAGTTTCGCGACCAGTCAATGCTTCTTATTTGGTTTTACACGGTTGGCTACATTCCATTCCATGTATAGGGCATTCGATTGGCAGCTAATGAACAGTCCATTGAGCTAAGCTTCGCCCTTTATGGGCTCAATAAAAACAAAAATCAGTTGTGTTGCGCGCGATGTTCAATTTAATCAGCTATGTTATAGAGCTGGAATTGGAGGTGGGACTAAAACGCAATTAAGAACGCAGTTGAGTCGTGTTTGCTGATTTCGTCAAGTGTTTTCTTGGATCTTGAAACAAAAATAAAAGCGAAGGCAAGCACCTAAAAGCATTCTTTGGTGGGTAGTTTATTAAATACACAGGTGCTATCATGTGTACGAGTAAATGTACAGGATCGTTTCATTGTGAATGATTGCAGTCGCTGTCACGTGTACAATTGTTCAGTTAATACTCATTGACCTAGGGTTTTCGGTTGTCCGCAACACACCCCCATGGCCTTTTCATAACCATACAAATCTAAGTGACAACCCCATTTAGGATAACTCATCTGTGGACATTTCATACCAAGATGGTGGATGAAATGTCAAACAGTTGATATATTCCCAAATTCTATTGTCTCGTGGACGACCTGCAATGAGTGGCCACAGAGCATCATCAAGAATCCTTGGTTTGCCAATTTTATTTTATTTAAAGTACATTTCACTTCGAAGCATGATTTTTGCTCGCTGGCCAGAGAACTCGTGGCTTCATGCATATACAAAGATATCGGCCAAATGGGCGCCGTCACAATTGATTGCCATACGGGCTCGTTTTAGCAATGGGATGTATGACAACAGTGGACGGTGCGCGCTATATGGCCAAGATAACCGAGTTTTTTTCTGCCGCAATTGGACGAATTAGGACTGGAGGCCATGTGGTTCCAACAGGACGGAGCTACGGCACACACTGCGCGAGCCACAACCGATATTCTGACGGCGGCGTTCCCGGGTCGCCTCATCTCTCAAGAGATAAATGGCAAGATCGCCCGATTTAACCGTTCCAGACTTTTTTTGTGGGGTTTTTTTGAAGTCGTGAACAAGCCCGAGACCCTAAAAGCCCTCAAGGACAACATTCGACACGAGTGCGAGAATCTTTCGCCCGAAGTTCTCGCCGAAGTGAGGAAAAGTGCCATAAAACGAGCCCGTATGGCAATCAATTGTGACGGCGCCCATTTGGCCGATATCATCTTCTCGACTTGACCAATAAAATTCTTAAGGTTCAAATAAACATAATCAAAAAACAGAATCGAAGTTTCTCATTTAGAAAAAAAAATGAGAGCCAAACAACATCGGATTTGCGAAAAGAGTCAAAATCAGCTGCCAATAGTAATTCGCAGTAACAGGCGCACTGCTCTTAGAAGCAAAAGCTAGAGACAGAACCCATTTCATGTATTTTTATTTTGTAACGCAGCATAAATAGCTAAGCTTTGAAACCGCTTCAAATAGTAAAGAAGAATATTGTTGAAATCCATTACTCGTCTGGTATGGATGACTTGCTCGAATTACATCTGTATAGCCTCATTGGACAGTGGAAAGAAAACAAAGTTTTAATCGATTTATTATTATTTTTCTGTAAAAATTTGTCAACTTTTCCAATCTAACAAACAAATGTACTATAATCAATTGAAAACACTGTTTATAGTTTTGCTTACACATTTTGTACACACACAGTTCTTGTCTTTTGTTTCATTCGTTTACATTTTTCCATGAGCACTTTATTTTCTTAAATAAGTGAAAAGCTTTCAACACTTCGTTCTATCGTTCTCGTTCCGTTTTTCAATTCGCTTCTATAGTATGAATAAAGTATCCGTAAAACCCAGAATGTGTTCACCTAATGAGGTTATACAGCACCAGTATTAGAAATAGGATATTTTCTAAATCTCATTTTCGTTTTCTGTCCTCACGCACCAAATAAATCAGTTGTTTTCGTTTTATATATTTTATAAAAAAAAAAGAGTCCGAAATTTCGTTTGGTTTCCTTAGTTCGATTTGTTCACACAAGGTCTCCTAGTTTCGTATTGGATAAATAAGTTTTTTTTCCATTTTTTCTGTCGTTGATTTTACTGATGTACTTTTTCATTTGAATTTATCAAGCTTCTTTTTAACTTTGATATTGAATATAATATAAATATTTTTTGAAAGAAAGTTCCACCAGTTTGTTTGTTACGAACGCTATAGCATTTTGATTGTTTGACACATCGTTAGTGGTTTGCAGTGACAAATGTTTAATAAATGATTTACTTTGTGTTTTCTTCTCCCAAACAACAGGGTGAGAGTGTCGTGCTCAGGGATCGGAAGCTTAATATCGCTCCAGCTATCAAGAAGCAAGTAAGTGTCATGCTTGTTTGTAGCTAAACAATTCGTTTTGCTGACTTTCTTTTATATTTCTTTCATCTTTCAGTCAATTGTCGCAACGAACGGTGCTGTTTACTATACTACAACACCACCGGCTCCTATAAGCAATATGCCGATTGATCAGTTTGCTGCAGCGGTCTATCCACCAGGTATTATACAATAAAACACAAAATTTCCCTTCAATTTGACTTGGTGACTCTTAACAAAAGTTACTGATTTTCCAGCAGCTGGTGTGCCAACTTTATACCCACCTTCAATGCAATATCAACCATTCTATCAGTACTACAGCGTGCCAATGGTAAGTCCTTATTCGGTCTTTATAAACATAAATTTGCACTGTCAAGTGGTGGTAATTATGGTGTCAATAGAACTCGCTCCCCTTTTCAACAAAATTTTCATTCAATTTTCTCAAGTTTCTCAAGTGGCTGTCGTGCAAACGGACTACCGCCGCCGATGTCGTTTGATAAATTTAATTGCGCCCAGATGGGATGCCTTTTTTTATTTAGATTGGTTGCACTAATTGCATAATTATTATGCAGTTACTAGGATGTAAGTGGTGACGAGGTAGAGAGAGTGGACTCTAGATGGGTTCCTTTCTTCGTTTTTTATCAAAGAACAAAAACAATACCAGCATTGTTAGACCAGAAGCACAGTTCAAGTTTGGTTTCAACACCAACATTTCCGTAATCCAAACAATTGCTAACTACAATGCTTTCTGTATTTGACAGATTCATACATCTCGTGTGTACTTTTAAAGGATAAATAAAGAGCGCTACAACAGTTTTTTTAAATAAAACAAAAACGGTTTTGGATATCAATGAAATTCTTTATTCCTGTGAAAGTACCTTCGATGCCATTACGTATGGAACTCGATTTCTTTTGCTTGGCCACCACGGGCACGCTTGCAGAAGTCCAGACGCTGAACCCAATTTCCGACGGTTTTCAAGCATAAATCGGCCGATACTGCTGCAATTTCACGTTCGATATTCGTACGAAGTTGATCAATCGTCGCTGGCTTGTTGGCATAGACCATAGACTTGGCGTAGCCCCACAGGAAATAGTCTAACGGCGCCAAATCGCACGACCGAGGCGGCCAAGCGACTGGACCATTTCGTGAGATAACACGTTCTCAAAACTTGGTTTCCAATAAATTGATTGTGACATTCGCTGTGTGGCTTGTGCCGTCGTCCTGTTGAAACCACATGTCCTCCAAGTCCATATCATCCAATTGGGGCCAAAAATATTAGGATATCATTGAACGGTAGCGATTCCCATTTACAGTAACGTGCCGGTCTTGATCATCACGGAAGAAGTACGGCCCAATGACGCCGCCGGCCCATAAACCACACCACACCAAAACGTAATTTTTTCGGGATGCAATGATGACTCATGGAGTATGTGTGGATTGCTGCCTGACCAATACCGCGTATTTTGTTTATTGACGAAGCCATTCAGCCAGAAATGAGCCTCATCGCTGAAGATGATAAATTGGACGTAGCGCTCTTAACGTTGAGGCCACTGACTCCGAATTTCGGTAGTAAATTTTAATGATTTCGCATCGTTGTTGGCTCGTATATCTTTCCATCATGAAATGGCAAACCTTACTGAAGAGAAATGTCAAAAGAGCGGCAAGAAATTCGGCGTAGTTTGCTGTCCCTGTCGCTCTACTTTTGTAGCGTCTCTATTGAAAAACCCTTTAGTTTATATCAGATTCGCTTTTCTTTACTGGCTTTACTTTTTACTTTTTTTACTTTTCTCTTCTTTATAAAGAGTGGTTAAGTTTTAAGGGCCGATGTTGATTTTGAATAAAACACAAATTATTTAGGAAGTTATTAAATGGCAACCGCGACCTCGGCGGCACACCTCCATCCGATGGTCCAAATTTTCGATGACGCTGAGGCATAATTGAGGTTCTATGCCATTAATGTGCCGGATTATCTCATCCTTTAGCTCTTGAATTGTTGCTGGCTTATCGACGTACACCTTTTCTTTCAAATAATCCCAAAGAAAGAAGTCCACATGATCTTGGCGTCCAATTGACATCGCCACCACGTGAGATAACACGTCCATTAAATTTGTCGCGCAAAAGAGCCAAATCACGAAGTGCACGATATGCATTTTGATTTGAAGAACCATTTTCATAATAAGCCTGAATAACTTTGCTCGATTGTGTGATTTCCATGGTTCAAATTGAGTTAGTCTGAAATTGAAAAATGTCAAATGAAATGCAGAAAAAAACTCTAAGTTTAGGTGTGGTTCGCATTCAACATCGGCCCTTAAAATTTAACCACTCTTTACTTTCTTCTCCAACCTATATGGGGGAGTTTTCGCTCCCTTTGAACAGGGTTCGTACTCCTGTCAGAAGAATCCATCGACAAATTCTTTGCTTGATCTGTAGACAAAGTCGTTCACTGCCTCAGAATTATATTGTAACAGTCCTTCAATTGACGTTTAAGCTTCAATGGCGAAATACGCAATAACAATAAAAATGTTTCTTTACAGAATGTACCCACCATCTGGCCCCAAAACTATCAAGGTAATTGAGAAATCCAGAATTAGCAGCATGAAAACAACTTAATTTATGATTTGTAAGAGTTAATTTAATTTTCTGTTAGAATTTATTTAATATCTTATTTCCCCTCTGCAATATAATGCCCCATGTGCATTGCAACATCCTTAACTAATTCTCTCCACTTCGATTTGTGTATTTTAGGCATTTATCCATGTTAATTTCGAGGACAAACAATAATACAATTTACAAAAAAAAAAAGTCATCATCATTCACAAATCAAATGAAAACAAACAAAAAATATATATATGAAAAACAAAACTTTGTTGTGGGTATATTCAGGCTACACCAAAGATAGTTTTTTTGTTTTTTTTTGTTTTTGTTGCTTAAACGTGAAACAGGAGAATATAAAAATAAATATATATATATTATTAGGAACTCATTCGCAACATACTGAGTTGAGATATATAAATGTAATATAATAATTAACATATATAGAGAGAAACTAACAGAGGTTAAGCAGACAACAAAATAACGAACATAATTCATAGTATTTATTAAAATAACAAAACATAGATATATATATTAAAATAAAACGTATATACATATATTAAACAAACACTAAAATATGTACGAACCTAAAGAAAAACATAAAGATGAAGACATAGTTAATTATAAACTAATATAGATAAGTAAATTATTATATATAAAAACAAAAAACAAAAATGAGAACGCATCACACAACATACAGTAGTAGGAAAGATAATAGTGTACTAAACAAAACTAGAGAAAAATAACGAAAAATTATAAGCAATATAATAACAAATGGAAACATAAACTCAATAACCATATATAGATGAAAGAATAATTTATAGTATTAGCAGCAGCATTGCAAGTAAAAGCAAGTATTGAATGCGCAAAACGAAATTCAACAAAAATCAAAAAGACAACAAAATTTTGTTATACACCTTAATTTTAACTGTTAATTATTATTAGTTAATATGATGGATGCTAGAAGACGTGCGAAGTGCATGAGAATGTGTTGTACTAACTACCGACAGGCGAATCTAATATTAACCCAAGAGAACACACAGCAAATTCTCTCGATTGATTAATATTAATTCAGAAAATGAGAAATAAATATATATATATATATTGATATTATTTATTAATAATTAGTGAATATATTTAAATATGCCGTGCATTTCTTTTGAGATGTACATTTTTTACTCAACAAAATATATATATATATATGTAATATATAACATATTATACATGGTATGCATAATTAAGTCATTCTCAAAAAAAAAAGAAGAAGAAAACTCTAATGAAAGAACAAACAAATATTTATTCGCAGAATATTAACAAAGAACGCAACAAACAAAAGCAAAAAAAAAAACAGTCAGCAGAGAGTATTCGACGTGGAAAAGTTATTTGTTGTTCAAAATTGTGAACTTCACACACACACACGCAAAGATAAAACGAAAGTAGAGAGGAGAAAAAAAAACAATTCAAGCAATAAAATGCATAAAAACATTATTATTATATTTATTTTAATTTATGGTATTGTTCCCATTATGCAGTGCATAATGCGAAACATACAATTCGTGATATTTTAAAATATAAATTTTTAGAACATACAAATTTAAATAATATTAATGAAATGAAAACAAAAAAATGATCAAAAACAAAAGAAAACATGAGAAAAACAAAACAAAACAACACTAGACTTGTTTGACATGAGAAATTTAAACTATTCATAATTATTTACCTATATATTATTTATTTAAATAAGAAGACACTTTCAACATTTAAAATAACATTAAATAAATTAATATATTAAATACATGTATACATATAAACATAATATTATAGCATATACCCATATGTCGCATAGTTTAATAATTTGCTAAACTGAATTACTGTTAATAATTTCTTTTTATTTCTTTTTTTTGTTTTGTGGAAAAAATCATATATACATATATATTTATTTAATTTATCACAAGAAGACAGACAATATATTATTTAGTCTTAGCTATTGTTGTTTATTACGAGAGAGAGAACGTAGTATCACTGTTAGTTTGCACATCCCCCGTCTTTATTAATTTTTTCCTTAGTAAAAATCTATTCAAAGATACAAAATCGTATGTAAATCTAATTCATAGACATTGGTAATTTATAAATAAAACAAATGTACACGTAATATTTATTTACATATTGTATCAAGAAAAAAGAAATGCAATACACAAAATAACGAGTTTACACTTTATACACGCGAAGAGTAACAAATATTGTGAACGTTCTAGTTTTATGTTTCTCTTACGATGACAATAAGAATTCGTTTATATTTTTTGTTTTTTTTTCTTGTCAACGTTTGGAACACCCGAGCGAAACTGCACAAGAGGAGACATAATCGAAAGTAAAAGCAATATCAAGTTGAATTTAATTTAAACGTGATCTATTTGAATAGAATTTGTTAGTCATTACTTGTAGGTTTTGAATGTAACTAAACCGGGAGGCTAAAGTAGCAGTGGTGTTTGTGATTGAAGGGTGTTTTTTGTTCTTTTAATTGGAAGGACTCGTAAGATGTGCGACTAGAAGATTTTCCAGTCGTTGGTTTTGGCAAATTGCGTGGGTGTTTACTGTACTCATAAATGGGAACAAATATTCGTTGTGTTAAAATGTATTTCGAGCGTTTGTCTGTCGACTAGATGTCACTTCTTTGTTACGTTACTATGGAAATCAAATACTTGTAGCAAACTTTTCAAGTCATTTTTACCGATGATAAGTGCTTCGTTCGCCTTCTGTGGCTGGCCAAACTGAGTTTGACCAAAGTTCAGCAACATTTTTCAACTGCTATGCCTTGGCTTCCGACATCGCAGATTTTATTGTCCATAGGAAACCATGGGGCTTATTCCCAAATGCGCGGCGGATTTGAATTTTTGTATAAGCGAAAACACTTTCCAACGTCATTTTATGATTGCATTGAAAGCGATAGTGGATTGTTTGCGGTCCTAAAAATGGGAATTCAAATCCGCCATCAAAAGCGATCCGCCGCGCAATTGGGAATAACCCCGCAGTCCTATTATTTTAAATACCAAAATTGCAGAAGCTGATAAGATTGCATAAAACACACAATTGGCACAAATAATCTCATCTTAGTGGTGATTGAACTATTTTTCATACGGTCTGCAGAACGCTTCCGTTTCCAAAATAATCCATGTATTGGTAAAATGTAAAAATTGAATTATATTGGTGCTGGCAGTTGGCTTCTGTAAAAGAGGTAGATAGGCTCTACTTTTGTAAGTACTTGTTGAATAGATTCTGACTTGGAATCGTACAGCACCTTCTATTTTTCTAAGTGTAGAAAAACCACCTTCCTTGCACGATGCTTTCCTTTCTAACATTCCCAACCCATTCCTGTACACTGCCCAATGAAGGCAGCTTCTCTATTTTAGTGTCTATTCCTTAAATGTATTATTCAAAGAATATACAACCTTAGTGATATTTTGATTTATTTTTTATAAGCTCTTAGGTTACTAATGATTGTAATCGTAAAACATAAGGCAAGGGTTTCCTGGAACACGTACATTTTAATAGACGATTTTGTATTGACCATGTGCCTCATCATTGGCAGAAACTCGAAATATACTTTTTTATGCAAGTTGCTGCAAGGCACGGCTGTGTTTAAAGGAAATGGTGGACTCTGACGACACACAGACGCCATGCAAAGCTAATTCAAATAAGCTTTCTCTGTTTCATCAACTTTAACTGTGCTGTCTGTCCGACAGATTGAATCTATTTGATTATTTAATAATACGTCGCCGCGTATTGTAAAAGATTAAATTTTAGACAACTCTATTTAAAAGTTAGGTTAATGCAACCACATTGAGAAGGTAAATATATTCACCCTGATTTTGCTGAATTATCAGGCGCAATCGGTCTTAAATATCAATTCCTGCTGAAAAGAGTATTCGATTTAGGTAATTTAATACTTATAATCCTAATTTTCTTTGACGATAAACTGTTACGCGGAACTAGATTGAAAAACGTTGCATTTCATAGCGTTACAAAAGAGTTATCTTCAAAAATATCGTCTCTTATGTAGACAATGCTATATTGAGTCGATGCCTTTGCGACACGCGCAATGAGTAGGTATTTCTTGTGCAGCACTGGCACAAAATTATGGCAGCAAATATGTATAATTGTACATCTTATTCAGATCTACCAATGGGCTTCTGACCGACGCGCTGAAACACTTTCGTAGCTACTGCTTAGCCTTTGGTTCATAATTTTCTTTAAATACCTTTCTATGGAACTACATATAAAATCAAAACAACGTTGTTAATAAGAAAATTCCGGTTTAGATATCTCTGAACCGGAATACTCTCGCCAAAAATGCAGACTATTGCAAAGAATCGCGTCAGCCAACAAAAACGATACGCTACATAATTATTACAAAACGAATGCACACTCCCAAAAGCCCATTTCTGACTGGTTCACACCTTTCATCTAGGCATTCACTGCTATTTTTCTCAAAGGATGACAACCGTTTTTCTTGGTGACCTATGTATCTAACGCCCTAGTCCTAGTATGTCTACAGTCTACACATATTTGTCTTCATAATTTCATTTAATTCAATTAATTATTTATTTTACTTTTCCGTTTAAGGTTTAAATTATTGCGAAAGCGACTTAAACCAAAATGTTTCCGCTCAAATTTTGTAAAAAAATAAAAAAAACGCGCAACAAAAAACCAAAAACATCGGAAGCAAAGAAAATCAATATTATAAAAGCCGACGCATGAATAATTCATAAAGAAATAAGAAAAACAAAACGAATTTCAAAATGAACTGCCATTAGTTTGAAACACAAAAAAAAACACCTTTCGGAAATGCGAAGCAAAGTAAAAGACTCAATTTGTATTTAATTTATGAACATGAAGCAATGGGCGACATTACTACGTATATGCATGAACTATTTATTTTTAAATGCATATAGGGTTTACTTTGTCGCATTAATATTTAATATTTATAATCATTAAAGAATTTTTTTTTTGTTATCCTGTGTTTTTGTCATGTCTCCCTAAAATTTATTTGCACATACACCATACCCACAAAGAACAAACCTAAATCAAATTCTAATATTAAAGCAAAAGAAAACATAGAAATTTCTCAAAGAATAAACTAAAAAAAAACAATAAGTTGTAGTGTAAACATAAAATAAAAGAAAAAATATGCGGTTGTGTCAAATTAGATAATATATAAAAGAATAATTAATAAATAATGCAACTAATACTAGGTATGTAATCTACTTAATTATTATTATAATTATTATATATATATACTTGTAAAATGTAATACAAAAAAAAAAAAAAAACATTTGTGTGTTGAAATATATAAAAAATAACAAAACAAACTTCTCTAGCGAAAAAAACAACAAAATATATATATACATTAAAAAATATTGTTATTCATAAATATATTACAAAGAAAAAACCAACAAAATAATAATAAAAGATATGCAATTGTTAATATGAATGCAAATTACTTTTCCGAGTTTTCAAAAACAAAGAATATACAAAATCGGATTGGCAATGTGATTTGCATTTCTATCCAACAACTTTGCAAGTAAATTTATTATTACAAAAAAAAAACCTGAGATATATTTACAAATGTATTTAAATATATATATATATACTAAATGAAATATACAGTGTTATTTTATTATAAAAACACAAATCTGAAAAATGTGATGAAATATCTTTTTGACATTAATTCTTGTTGTCACACACATTATTGTAAAAAAAAAAAACATAAATAAAAAAATCTTTGTAGAAATCTAAAAAAAATAAATACCTATTGTATCAAGCCGAGTACATATAAATTTAAATAAATATATACAAAAGAAATATTATGTATGGAAGAAATATATAAGTGTACACAATAATTGCGCAACGAAAATAACAAAAATGTAGCATAAACTAAAGAAACCAACAAAATAAGTATCTCTTAAAAAAAAAAAACTCACAATTATCACAAATCAAGAGGAAATATCTATTTCTTTTTTTATTTTTATTCAAAATTGATTTTTCGTCGTTGGCATTGAGGTTCATGCGAGGTTTTGCGGAGACGTACTTTTTTTAGAACTGTTGCGCACTAATTTAAGCGACGGTTTTTGGAAGATATTCACCTTGGGAAGTTGCCTCATTTCCAGCTGCAACCCACATTTTAATACGTTTTTAGGTCGTTCAGTAAGTGACTTTTTTGATCAAGCGATTTGAAAGGACTTATTTATTGCTGGAGTTAAATCTTAATCGTACACGACAGACGAGGAATAGTGGTGATAAGTAAAATGTTATCGACCCCATGGGGCGCCATTCTTAAAAAAAAACAATGAAAATGTTTTAGACAAATGAATGAATGCTTTTCATTGTTTGGTATAAACGAAGATGTTTCTTTCCGTCATCAAATTTGAACACAATGCACATTTTTTATTTAGTTTGTCATATTGGGTCCTTTAATTTGAGGGCATGTTGCATCAGCCTTACGAAAGAGTCTTGTCTAAGGAATAAGAACATCGAAAGTCCTAACCCAGTCACACATTTCATTTCGCCAGGAATGTGCTAATTTTTGAAAACTTGTTTATTTTTCGTCTTCACAAATATTAGTACATCAGTCAAGCAACCATATTCCTTTCCATATGCTGTCAAATATGACTCGTCTCACAATGCAAGCGTGCGAAAGAAAAGACGCGAGTAAGTACCCACATAGATTAGACTGGATTGTTTGTGGGAGGTGGAAACAAGTTACCATATTACCATAATTGGGCATATTCACCCCTATCGGGAATAAAATTTCCCTGGGAATGTTTCCCATTCAGCAATCTGATTTTCATTGCTGACAAGGGAAACATTTCCATCGGAATTTATTCGCCATGGCCCTGATTGTGATTTCTTCCATTTAGAGCTCGATCATGATACCGGATCAGCGGTGATGAATCCTATCAAAGTACCCGCATAACATTGGAACTCGTAAAATATTTAATGTTAAGGTTCGTGAGGTTAATGGCTATAATTTTCGCGCAGTATTTAAAATATGAGTGCCAAAGGTCATGAAAGGTGACCAAGCAGACTTTTTAAATTAATGTACTTGTTGTGTTTTTTTTAGAGTTCTACTTTGCGCTCCTTTCCTTGTCACATACAAAGGCCCTTTTAATCCTGAGACATTCGTCTTCTCGGTTATTGGATAGTGTATATGAACAATTTGTACCGAAAGCTTTTTCACTCAAAATTATCAAAACAAATACTCGTACTCGTATGTACCTACCTACTCTATTTGGTACTTGCATTGAACGCAATTTTAACTTCCTTTAGTCCGAAACTGTCTGCATGCTACTGAACGCCAACGATGTTTGAAAATACTTTATTTCCTCATCAGTGGCCCAAAGGCCTTTCATAATAGAAAAAAGTAACTTACACCACGTACACACTACTAACTAAAACAAAACATTCACATTACAACATAAATAACATAATAGTATAACAAATTAGTAATTAATAAAAAAATCATTATAAATGGCCCGCCCTCTTAAACATACATTAAACAAACAAAACTACATAAATTATAAAAATACCAGAAATTACTCAATTTAAATGTGTATTTTAAACAAATCTTTATATTTACTTACAAATACATTTGATATTCAGCATATTACTAAAAGAAAACTAAAAATAACAAACGATAAATTAATTAGTTGTAGTCAATTAAAACTAAAGCAGAAACTATTAAAAAAGAAAACAACAAAAACATGCACAATGTATATAATATATATATATGAACAAACTGTTTTTCCAAATTTTTGTTAAGTTTGTAACGATCCCATTTCCAGACTATTTTCCAAGACCCGACTTTTTCAGGCAGATTTTTTTATTTATCCTTATACCAATGATAGATGTTTCTTTTTCTACTTTCAATGGTTGTTATTACAATGACATAATTTGTATTTTCTTTTAGAATTTCAATAAATAACAAATTGCGGTGCAACCCTTCACAACACAACCCAAGCCACAACACTTATTTTTTTTATTTGTATAACTTTTTGTATACTTTGTACAATTATTTACAAAAAGAGAACAAAACAAAAACTAAACAACATACAGCTCAAATTTTTTCTTTTTTCAATTTCTTAATAACATATAGTTAAGGGAAGGCAAGGAATGATAAAAAAGCCACCGATTTGTTACTTAAGATTAATCACTAAACGTACTAAAAGTAAATATGTAATACGTCAGAGGATAAAAGTTTAAAGAACACAATAATTTTCTTCTGGATTGTGGAATGCGGTTGATAATAAACAAGTAAATATTTAAAATACATATATACCTAACGATCATAGTAAAAAAAAAATAAAATAAAACAAAAGCAAGGAATAAAGTAAAACAAGAAATACAAAAAAAAGAAATGATATACTATACTAGAGTGCATAATATATTTTTGTTGTTATATACAAAATACTATTTTTAGTGTGTAATTTCAATTTTCAATTATACAAGTTTCACTTAAGTTAATTATTTGACAATACCTAATTTAAAGTACGAACGAAATTATTAATAAAGAAAAATATAAAACCAACAACTTTCTCAAAAATAAATTTAACAAAATAAAAGCGATTTTAAGACGAAGTAAAATAAAAGTGAATAGCAAAGAAATATAAAATTAAAAAAAAAAACCTTTTAAACATACATACATGCAAATGTGTAGAGTGCTGCATTAAATAGTAAAACAAAAATGGTTTCAACGGAAAATTGTTGAGTATTTTTTAGTCAAAATAAAAACAAATGGAAATTTTTAAAAAATACAAAATTTGTTAATATGTATACACACACATATATAGTATATAAATATATGATATTGATTATTGTCATTATTATTGAATGGACAAGTAATTTAAATTTAAACCGTAGATTATTTAGATATATGAGCATTTATAAATGTAAAACAAAACTGCATACAACATGAATGTGGATTCACGCCCCCCCCCCCCCCGCCCCCTAAATCGGAACTTTTGGAATGGTAAAATTCAAGGACACGCTAATTATTTGGATGGTAAATTGTATGGCCAAGCGAAGGAATGCCCAATTGAATTTGTTTTTTTTTTTATTCTTTTATATAAATACGTATACAAAAATATTATCTATAATTTTTTTTGTAATGTAGGTTTTCAAGCTGAAATTGATTAGTATTTGTCAAAAAAGTACTGTGGGTTGTGTAGCTTGTGACAGAAGACAGAAACGATTGTCTGGTAATTTGTAGGAAATGGAATCACAGTTTGTTTGTAATTTTCATAAACAAGGGTTGGGTATACATTCAGTATTTTCTTTCAGTTGGTATAGCACCTCGTCATGCGTGCTAGGTCTCAGTTTGATCAGACACTTGACAGTATTCTGTGCAGTACGGGGAAATTGATGAATTTGTGCTAATTATTGAATATAGTCTTCCATGTTACGCGGCGTACTCTATCTACGTTTTCATGCCAATATTGCCAAAACAGTGCTAATTGGGCGAACGAAAATCGCGCAGAATTCATAGTCAATCTGAATCTTTTTATCGAAACCCACTTTAAAATTGGCGGCACTTGCTACCGGTGTAAGCCACAAAAGGCATTCAAAAGTCAACGCAAATATTATTTTTTTCTATAAGTGTTTCTATATTTCGATGAACATGCAGAAAAGAATTAAGTTGCTTCATGGAGTTCCACTATACTTCCGTATGTCTGTCATCCATATATTAACAATAAATCTAAGCGAATTGCTTGTGAATTTGCTGAATTTAATTTACGAATTTCAAGTGAAGAAGCTCTATTCTTGGAAGCATTATTTCCAAATGCAGCACGTTCAAATGTGAGGTGGGCATTGCATGCACTTCAAGACTAATGCCACCTCTCAGCACTTTTTACTTTAAGATGTAGTAAAAGAACCTGCAAATGTTTTTTTTTTAATATCCTTCCCATAAGACGACTTATGTCATCTTAACATTTTCTAAAAAAAAAATCTAAAAATTTGTTAAACGTCCACCATCGCAAGCTACACAACAATTTCCGCTCCTTAAAACAAAAACCCACCCATCAACCAAACTTAAGTTCCACCCCTTAATGATTCGCTACACTATATAGAAACTTTTTGATAAAAGTTGATAAGAAAATAATTGATTTCTAAAATTTTAAAAATTTCTTTTCAAAACAAATAAGGTTCAAATGAGAAAAAAATATACATTTTTTAATAAATATTTTTATTCCTTATGTGCCTACTATGTGTACGGTAAGAGTTTGAATTATTCTTTCTGAATTGTTACATGAACAAATAAAAAAATGTGAAACCCACAAAATCACGGATACATTGTGAGAACTAAGTGCAATTTAATTGCGTTTCATTTTTGCAGTAGTGAATCATTAAATAAACAAAGAAAAAGAAACGTACATATTTAAAAATATAAACAAATGACTACAACCTCTGTTGAATCAACAATGATATCACGAAGAAGAAGGCAACGAAACTTTTGTTTTTAACAACAAAAAAAAAAAGCATTCAACATTTTCTTTTTGGTAGTTTAACTTGCTGAGGCTATTTACGGATCATAAGTGAATTTGTTAAAAATATAATAAAAGAACCTTGTATGATTTATCCCTAGAAACTGTTTCTTATCGGTATGTATAGAATCCATACAAAAACAAATGTCGTATACATTATAATTTGCTTAGCTTTTTTCGTAAAACAGAAGTAAAAAAAACTGTACACATAACTATGTAACAAAAAGTAATATATTACTAAAACATAATAAACAAATGGTGCAAAAACATTGGAAAAATAAAAATAAATATATTATTAGTATTGTAAGCAAACAAAAATATTGTTATCAACAAAATAAAATAAACAAAAACCTAGTGAAAATTATTTTTTAGAATATGAATTGATTTAAAACTTAGCACAGTAGACGAAAACAATAATACAATGAAAGCGAGAATATAATTATTTAAATTGGTCTAAGTAGCATTGAAAACAAAAAAATAAATAAAAATTTATGAAACATATTTCCTCTCTAAATCTAAATGTATTAATATCCAAAATATCCACAGAAAATATTTTTAGTATTAAACAAACAAAGAAAACAAAAAAAAAATCCTTTGAAAAATCATCTAATTGTATCTGAAATTTAAAATTATATTAGCGACTAAAAATACAAGACAAGTGAACGGCGAACGAAGTTTTCGTATAACTAAACTGCATTTGCTGCAAATCCTCTTCCATTATAAATTATAAACATATAAGTATTAAATGGTTTAAAGAACACATATTTCCGTACTAATAAATATCTTTTTTCTTAAAAACCAAACTCAATCATAACTTTTAGCCAATAAAAAGCCCAAAACAAAAACGAATATCAAAATACAAAGAAAAACCTTACTTTTGGAGTACAAGAAATGAATAGAACACTAGAATACCATTTCTCTTAGATTATTATCTTATCCCATGCAATAACAAAGTTCAAATGAAAATCTTTATTTTTATCCAAATAAAACAAATAGAAGTGTCTAAATAAATTCAATTCAATCTGTCTGAATGGTAAACATTTTTTAAAACATTTTTAATCTATTTGTATTATAAATTGATCTCTACTGTGTTCTAAACAAAAACAAAAAAAATCAAAATCAAATTAAATACATATTAATATGGTAAAAAATAAATGAAATATCTATACTAACAAAACACTCTCACACGCAATACACAACTTAAAGTAAAGAAAACAAAAAAAAATAAAAATCATAAACATCTTAACAATATTGTTCTTTTTTTCTCTTTTGAGAATTAAAACTCTGAGAAATACAACATAATAAGTGAAATACAAAAATGGATTATTTGTTATTACTGTAAAAAAATATATATACACATATATAACGTATGTGGTTATTGATGATCCAAAAAAGTAAAACTTGTATACATAATAATTGCAATATAATATTACAAGGACAAAGCCGACTCTGTATATTAACAGTATATTGGAGGAGTTATTTTTTAGGAATGGCCATGATGTTTAGACTATGGAAAGAAAAGGCATCTATATATAAATATATAAATACCGACAAAAGCAAAAAAATATTAACAATGTGTAACGTATGTAAAACCCTAAGAAAAAAGTAAAAGAACACATAAAAGGCTGTAATTTTAAGTGAAGTAAATAAATTAACGTAAAGTAATAAATAAATTAAACCTAGAAGTAATTGTAACCATAAAATTTAAATATAAGAAAAATAAAGTGTAAATGAAATGGATGTGTTGTTTTTTATTAATTATGTCGTTTTCCACTGGGACCACCAAAAATCTTTTTCAGATCTCAGATTTAACGCAGCTCATGGAACATGCAACGAAATTGATTAGCTTTTGTAAATGGATTAGTGCGTTATTTGACAGCAACATCAGCTGTTCAAATTGCATTCGCTTTTGGAGAAATCAGCTATGGATATCGACTTGAAAAATGTTTCCACTGTTGTAGACACAAATGGAGTAGTTTCGGTGATTCGTAGTTTCCAGATGACGAGGAAGACAATGAAGGTAATAATTCCTCCAACATTATATCAATTGCTTTTGTATTCCTTTATTTTGCTTTTCACGAAACTTTGCGCATTTATTTTGAAAGCAAACTTCTTAAAATGACGTGAAACAGCTGTGGGTGTTTGTGGCAGTATGTGTAAATCTGAAAAATTATCGAGATTTGCAAAAAGTGATCCGAATCGAAAAGTATTGATTTTTTTCCCCAATGGAAAACCACATTAGTTTAGTAAGCCTGGGGGGTTATTACCAAATGCGCGGCGGATCGCTTTTGATGGCGGATTTGAATTTTTGTATAAGCGAAAGCACTTTCCAACGTCATTTTATGATTGCATTGAAAGTGATAGGTGTTTAGGTGACGGATTTCTGGCGGATTGTTTGCGGACCTAATAAAAATGTGGTCAAATGGAAATACAAAAATTCGCCATCAAAAGCGATCCGCCGCGCATTTGGGAATAACACCACTGACAGCTACCTGACTAGATTTATTTCGGTTTTGATTGGGGGAAATCGGTCATATATGTAGCTGTTTTAGTTGACGTTTATTCGTGACTAATGTCGTTTTCCATTGGGACCACCAAAAATCTTTTTCAGATCTCAGATTTATCGCGGTTCATGGAACGTGAAACGAAATTGATCTGCTTTTGTGAATGGATTAGTGCGTATTTGACAGCAAAATCAGCTGTTCAAATTGCATTTGCTTTTGCAAAAATCAGCTATGGATATCGACTTGAAAAATGTTTCCCCTGTTGTAGGCACAAATGGAATAGTTTCGGTGATTCGTAGTTTCCAGATGATGAGGAAAATAATAAAGATAATAATTCCTCCAACATTATATCAATTGCTTTTTATGTATTTCTTTATTTTGCTTTTCACGAAACTTTGCGCATTTCTTTTGAAAGCAAACTTCTTGCAATGACATAAATCAGCTGTGGGTATTTGTGGCAGTATGTGTAAATCTGAAAAATTATCGAGATCTGCAAAAAGTGCTCCGAATCGAAAAAAAGATTGATTTTTTTCCCCAATGGAACGCGAAAAGTGATTTAGATCAAAAAAAAGATTGATTTTTTGTCCCAATGGAAAACGACATAAGTACTAAGTTGACAGTTCTCATATGTGGCTGACGTAGAAAAAGTGACGTTTCCGACCAATCTAGTTTTTGCGTTCAATATTGACGACTTAAGATAACTAGATTCTTAAATGTGCCAATTGACCTTAAGCGAGTTCAAAGTTGTCCTTTGATTAAACGCGTGAAATTAAAGATATATCTGTTTTGAATTTGGAGTCTTGTGAACTCCTTCTTTCTACGCTCACATTTACTTGTCCGAAAATTAACCCTTTACTCAAAAGATAAAATGGCTTAAGTTGATTTTTCAAATTTTTCAGGAGAGCAATTTTAAACTTAAAAATATTCGTGTAAATAAAACCTGATTTGAGTAGACGGCTGCAATTTACTACAGAATTAAGATGTTATTCCAAATGCAATGTTTTTACTTTTATTGAGTTAAGTCGTTGTAACAGAAGGAAAAACAGTTTCCCGGGTATAGAGAGAAACAAGGTGATTATACCAAACTGCAGCTAAACCTTTTCTCATTTCAAATATTTAAAAATTGTTTTTGGCTTAAATCGACTTAAGCCACTTTACCTTTTGAGTAAAGAACTGAAGACAATAGTGTAGAGCAATTGGCACACGGCCTACACAATCAATTGAGAAGTGAAAAGCTCATTGGAATAAAACAAGGGTCAGATTCTGTAAGGCGAAACGATCAAACGTTTTCGAATGATTTTTGCCCTCTGTTATACAACCAAATTTTTTCGTGCACACAAAAACGTTTGAACGTTTCGCCTTACAGAATGCCGACCCAGATTGATATCTTCCGTATGTCTATCCCTCCAAAAACCCATTTGTTTGTGTACAATAGTTTAAAACAAACCGAGCTTTTAATCTGGCATACTCTACTCTCTCAACGCGCATTCGCTTCAAAGCAGCATTTCGTTTTACAAAATTGTTGCTCGCGTGCTTTGGCATTTAAAATCGTAAAGTTTCGATAAAGCGTGTCAAAGCGCGCCGACGCACGCACGCGTTCAACGCGACATTGTGAATTGGGCATAACTCCCGTCAACTACTTGCGCTTTTTGAATTTCAAATGGCCTTTTCCTTTTGAATTGCTCTGCGCAAGCGTCGAATAAAGAAGTTCAATGTTCAAACATTCCCTTTCTCACATTTTTAAAATAACCGCTTTAATTTGGTTCTCACCAAGAATGGTTCTCTTTTACGAGATTCAAGCTCTTTTGGTTTTTCGCCTTATAACACATTTCCCTACCCCTCGACACCAACCCTGCTGTGACAGCTTTTTTTTTTTTTTTGTTGACATCCATATGTCTTGTTAAGTGTCATTTTGTTCCTTACTGTATCGCGTGCATCGCTTCAGCTTACATTTTATTTTAAAGATATTTTTGATTTTGCAACAATTTTTATATTTTTGCGTGGATTAAAAAGTGAGTAAATACATAATAAGGGTATTCACTTATGGCGTTTTCGATTTAAGAAAAGTAGTGACCTTTCTATGAAAAGATCAAATCTAGAAGTGCTCTTTCTATGTTTTCTATGTTTCATTCAAAAAAAAAGTGCACTTCCAGGTCAATTCTTAACACGAAAGAAGTGTCCGGAATATTTTGAGAGAATTGCCCTGAACTCACGTTCACATACTAGCAAAATGTCAGATTGAAACGTTTGTTGTTTTATTACAAACAAATTTTTCGCTTGTGATCCGAAAATATACAATTACGCGCAAAATTTAAACTGAATTTGAAATATATTAATTTGGGCTATTAAAACTTTCATATTTACTGTGGAAAATAAAAAAAAACAAGTAACTACAGAAAGTCTACCACTGTTGCAAAAGTGCTCCAACGAATTTTATTGAAAAGAGCAATTCTGAACTTCGGGGCACTTCTCTCGGATCTTCAATGAAAAACGCCATTAATCTCATAACATTATGCAGCTCGAAAATGCATAAACTTCTGCGGTGCTTTAAGTGAACACCCCTATCATTGCGTAAATCGCGTAAATCGACTGTTAAGTCGGCTGTCAAACTCAGCTGTTCAAACCATAGACAAACCATACTGAGACCCCCAACTCAATATCCTCTTGCCGCTGGCCCCCTCACTTTTTTTTTCAAATTCGCCATTTTGTATTCCCATCGGTGTTCTGTCAATTGGGAATCCGTGTGACATGCAAAAACATACAAAAAATACAAAAATAAATGCTGCCAACCTCGGCAACCGTGGGGAAATGTGCAAGAGTTCGGGAATACGACATTTTAGCATAACTGATTGCCATTGGTTAGTTATTATAAATTTTTTAAAGGTGAATAATTTGATTTGTGTGGTTAATAAATCTATCTAAAGGAGATGTCTTATATACTAAAAATATCTTAGGACAAATATGGTTGTGTATTTCCCGCTTTTGGATATAATTAACTTCGATTTCGTGTGTAAATTTTTCTTAAATAATAAAGAAAATTTGCTCAAAATGTTTTTATTTTCCCGCAACCAACCCACATTCTTAATTTTTCTCAAATATTTTAAGCAAATGTACACTTTTTCCTAAAAAAAAATATTATTCACACGTAACGCACAATTTCAAATTTAACGGATAAAATTCTATGAACGCTGCAAGCCACTTTCAGAGATCAATGAATAAAAGAGATGGATATCTTTCGTACGTCTATCCCCCCAAAACCCATTTGTTTACATTGTTGTTTTTGTAATTTCAACCCCCGTCTGTGAATACGTGTGACATAAAAAAAGCATGTTGCTAACGGCCGGCCACCATTCCTTTTGCTTTTCTGGGCATCGCGCTGTTCAATTGCTTTGTGTTTCGTATTGAACTTGATTGATTTTTGTTAAGGCTTCGATTAAAATAAAGAAAATAGTGAAAAACACATTTCGGAATCGCGAATTCTTGCATTAAAGTTCAATTCATGAACTCACAAACACTTGAAAAGAAATGAGCAAATGTGCGTGACTTCATGAATTTTACGGGAAAACAGCTTGTAGGCAGCCGCCTTTCCACTGGAAAGTTATCCATCTCTGTATTCAAGTTGTAAACAAGTTCTTTAATAATTTAAAGAGGTTTATAAAAAAAATCGGTGCACATTTCAAAATACATTGTTATACAATTTGTAAAAGAATATATGCACAGAAAACGAAATATAGCATGCAAATACCAACAATTAACAAAACAATATGTTACCAAAGTAACATTATTCAACACTGTAAGTGTTATTAAACTACAGAATTTCCAATCATATTTTGAATTTGTACAAATATGGTGTTAAATAAATAAATTTGAAAACATTCACCAAACCTTATAAAAATTTATTGAATGCTTATAAACATTTTAGAAAATTCACTTATGCCCTAGTGAAAGCTTGGGTTTAATGCATAATTTTTGGAACAACCCCTTTTATGCAGCAGCATGAATTTTGCTGTCAAAAATAGAATTCATACAAATAAAATTAAAAAAAAACTGAAATGTGAATGGATGAACAGTTTTTGGTGACGAAAATGGGTAGAGAAGAAATTATGCTATTTAAAAAAACGATAATCAACATTTGCTTTTTTACATTTATTGTTATAAATCTATTTACTAATTGTTTGTTTTTGGAAATAGTTCCACCCGCGGCCATTAATACACGTATTCACAGACAGGAAAAAAAGAGCGCGCGAGAGAGGGCTGTCATTCAAAATTTGCGGGGAAAATCGGGTAGGTGTGCTGAAAGTCGGCCCTCTAGTTTAGTTCCTCTATGGCTATGGTATTGTCTCTGGTTCAAAGTATCAAAATGCCGAAAGGAAGCGAAAAGAAAAAAAATTTATGGCGTTTTCGATTTAAGAAAAGTAGTGACCTTTCTATGAAAAGATCAAATCTAGAAGTGCTCTTTCTATGTTTTCTATGTTTCATTCAAAAAAAAAGTGCACTTCCAGGTCAATTCTTAACACGAAAGAAGTGTCCGGAATATTTTGAGAGAATTGCCCTGAACTCACGTTCACATACTAGCAAAATGTCAGATTGAAACGTTTGTTGTTTTATTACAAACAAATTTTTCGCTTGTGATCCGAAAATATACAATTACGCGCAAAATTTAAACTGAATTTGAAATATATTAATTTGGGCTATTAAAACTTTCATATTTACTGTGGAAAATAAAAAAAAACAAGTAACTACAGAAAGTCTACCACTGTTGCAAAAGTGCTCCAACGAATTTTATTGAAAAGAGCAATTCTGAACTTCGGGGCACTTCTCTCGGATCTTCAATGAAAAACGCCATAAGATAAATAATAGGATCTTTATTTTGGTAGGAAATAAAATGGAATCTGCAACATTAACTGGTCAAAACAAATCCATAATTGAAGATCTACTGGAGAAACCATTCGGAACGAGATCGTTTGCGAAAAAACTTTCAATCATTCAAAAGGGACGCCCGTGCCCAAAACTATCAGGCTTAAAATCAACGCACAAGGACCGTAAGAGAGAGTATACTAGAAACTTTAAAGAAAATCAGTATTACCTCTACGCATGGTTAGCTGGATGTGAAAATAAGAAAAAACTTTTTTGTTGGCCTTGCTTACTGTTCTCCGGAATTGATTCTGCCTGGAGTTCATCGGGCGTTGACAGTCTTAATGCTCTAACCACACTTCAAAAAAAACACAAACAAAGCGCATCCCATTTACAATGTGTGTTAAAACTAGCAAGATTTGGTGAAAATAGTATAGACGAATCTTTAAGCTCGCAGTTAAATACTTCCCACACTCAACATAACATCCAGGTCAGGAGAAATCGTGCGGTTCTCAAACGCCTAATAGATGTGACATGTTATCTCGCAAACCAGGAGCTATCATTTAGAGGCCAAAGTGAATCTGTTTTGTCCCTGAATCGAGGAAACTACATTGAGTTTTTAAATGTATTAAAACAATACGATCCTGTATTATCACAGCACCTTGAAACGGCAACGGTTTTTAAAGGTACCTCAATGGCTATTCAAAATGATTTGATCAAAGCGGTTGGTGAGTATTTAAACAGTCACATTTCCAAAAGAATTAAGCATTCAGAGTTTGTCGCAATAATGCTTGACGAGACTTCCGACATTCACATGAAATCTCAATTATCCGTCGTTTTTCGGTATTACTTCAATAAGAAAATTCATGAAACGTTCGTTGGATTTATTGATGCAAGCTCTGGGACAGCCGAAGATTTGTTTCAATTAGTTACAGCTCTGTTGGAAAAATATTACATAAAAGATAAACTAGTAGCCCAGACTTACGACGGGGCTTTCGTTATGAGTGGCCACTTGAATGTACTTCAAATGAAAGTTAAGAACGTATGTCCCAATGCTGTATTTGTCCACTGCTATGCACACGTGTTAAATTTAGTGCTGTCTCAAGGACTAAACGATGTAAGAGAGTGCAGGATTTTTTTTAGCACTTTGAATGGCATCGCAACCTTCGCATCTCATTCAAGCAAAAGGACGTATGCGCTTAAAGAATTTTTAAAAAGAGAAATTCCATCTCTATCCACGACAAAATGGTGCTTTAGTTCACGACTTGTGAATGTAATCTACTCTTACGCCGAAAACATTGAACAATATTTTGAAAGTATTCAAAATGATGAGACAAATATATGGGAGAGTCATGATCGGATGGCTGCATCGGGTTACTTTAAATTTTTGAAAAGCTTTGAAACTGTTTTTCTTTTGAATGTGTTTTCAAAACTTTTTTCACACTCGGATGTACTTTTCAATACATTACAAAATGCCAATATAGACATTGTTTTCTGTATGAACCAAATTGAAAAGTTTAATGAATTTCTCAAAGTTCAAAGAAACGAAGGGTTTCGGGAAATTTGGCAATCAACATTGCAGGCTGTGCCATCACATGCTAACAAGCGAAAAGCTCGAAAAGATCAATTCGATACAAATAAAACGAAATACAGGAAATTATTCTTTGAAATAGTTGACAATCTAAGTATGCACATATCAGAAAGGTTCGCATCCTTTGAAAAACTGAAATATTTCGATTTGCTGAACGGGAAGAAATTCAGTAACTATCGCCAAAAAAACAATTTTCCTGGTGAATTGATTAAAAATCTAATTGAAAGCTACCCGAACATATTTGAATTCACTCAATTAAAGAATGAATTGACTGTTTTTTATGAAAACACAGACGCTGTACAGCCAACAGGTACAACATCAGCTGGATCGTCAACAACGACAACACCATTTGATGTCTTGCTCGGGATGGAGACAATTAATATCGCCGACAGTTTTGAGCAGGTGTACAAGCTTTCGAAACTTATATGTACGGTACCAGCTTCAACAGCGGCTGTGGAACGCTCCTTTTCTGCTTTGAAGAGGATAAAGACGTACCTGCGAAGCACTCATGGTCAGGAGAGGTTGAGCGATTTGGCTCTCATCTCTATAGAAAAGGAGCTTTTGAAAGAGCTGAAAGAAACCGACGAATTTTACAATCAAGTCATCGAACATTTTGTGACCGTTAACCGACGAACCGAATTTATATATCGGTAAATGCTACTTTTAAATTTTGTATTTTCTATCGTGTATTTATTTCTGGAGTACATTTTTCTGTTCAACACCTAAACCAAGGGTTCTCTGTAAAATTGCTGGAATTGTTCATTGTCACATTAAGAGGGTCCAATAAAACTCAACGTATTTTATAGTAAAATCAACTGTTTTAATATTTTTTTTGTAACATACAAAACTAAGATAAAAATATCTTTAGCAGTGATAAACACGAATGGCTTACACGCCAATAAACTTAAATATTTTATATGTACATTGTACAATGACTAGAATATCACGATAACTCGGCAGCGGCAAATTCACAACACTTCTTCATGGCAATTTCGAGTTTCTCCTCGAACACGGAAAAGACTTTCTTGCCTTTCATGTTGCACACTTCGTCCAAGTTCTGCCCCTTGGACAGAGAAAGTTGAGCATCAAAGACAGCAGCAAACAATTGCAACCATTTTTGTGCGGTAAATGTAGTTGTTATGAATTTCTAAAGAAAAACAAGCAAGATAAATCGGTTTTAGTCGTCGTGAATGCATTTTTATACTCACTTGTGGCACGCAACACCTTGCCTTGACAATCCCATCACACATGCTCACAACTAGTATGGGACGATCGGGGCACAGTTTGGTGGCTTTCTGAAGAGCGACCTCTTCGAAAAGCGCCGAACTTGACAGGTAGTGAACGATGAAGGGGTGCTTTTCGATTGGTCTATCCTGGAGTAGGTTTTTCATCTCATCCTCAACGAACGCCCTGCAAAAATATACATTAGCGGAAGCCTTTCAGGAGAGCTCACGCCATCATACTTAAGGGAAGTTCGAGCGGTTTTCTTTAGCTGCTTGAGGATTTCATTGATTCGATCTAATATATCAACACGGAACACATATGGCAGGACAATGTCGGTATGAAGGATATTGTTGCGGATCTTTTGCAGTTCGATTTCCGTTGTGTACAACCTATCGGTGTTAGTCTTGTAGTCCTCCTCGAGGCGGTTGACCCGCACTTCAATTTGTTCTGCAAGGTCTAGGGCCTGCAAGTACAGAAAAACAGTTTAGGAACAGCACTTAATTTTTAATGGCAACCTACATCACTTGCGACTTGACCGGCAACAGCAGTGAAGGCATACCTAGCTCGGTTCGTCTGTTTGAGATTGGTTATGACGAAATTATCCAGTTCACTTGTATTAAGGACATGGGTTCCACAGCACAGCTCATTTGATATGAAGCCCAGATTCTTGTTTTCGATCGTGAGTAAGCGTAGACCTGTTTCAGGGTATATCTCTCCGGGAATGAGAGTAACACTGGACTGGCCAACAACATCCGATGCATTAACAACAGAGATCTGTGTCGAGATTCCCGATTGAACAACATTTCTGGAGGAAGAGTACATGTCATATGGGCTGTGAAAAATTCCCGGAGCACAATTACCTGATTAGCTGCTCGACTTCTTGGACCTCCGCTTTTGTGATCCGTTTACCAATGATTCCCAGCTCAAGCTTGCAATTTTCACTGCACACCGAGCTGGTGACTTGGTATGTGACCTTTTTGTACAGAGATCGCACGGCTCCATTAAGAAGATGGGTAGCTGCTCAGACAAACAATGAATTATAAGATCATTCAAAGAAATCAAGCCAAACCACCTACCTGTATGGTGGCAAGTATTCCTTGTGCGATGCTCTGCATCGACTCTCAACGTCACCTTGTCGCCAACGTTAAGCGTTCCTCCTGAGTCCGAATTTTCGAAGCTTCCCACATGCACCACACAATTGTTCATGCAGAAAACTTTCTGAATCTGAAATTGCATTCCTTGCGCGTCGATGTGGCCCTTATCGGCTTGTTGCCCGCCAGCTTCATGGTAAAAGTTCGTTTTATCTGTAATCACGCTGAATAAACCCTTACTGCCAGCAGCAATGTTGAAAGATTCCACTTCTTGATCGTTTCGTAGAATCCCAAGCACCTGTGCGTCCAAAGTTGGTACCTCGTACAGGCGGGAATTAGGATCGAACGTATAGTTATACCTGGCACTGTTATCAGTGGCCGCACACCTCGTTGTGAGCTTCGTCAGAGCCTCATTTATTCGTCGTCTAGTACCACTATCAGCGCTCAATGTTTTCGACCTTTCTTTCGCACTGGCAACCTCGTGCCTATATCCCTCCTCATCTAACTTCATTCCCTCCAGTTCGGCAAGTTTGTGAAATGAGTCCTCGGCCAAACCAAAAGTGTCGGTCAATTTGTACAGAAACTTTCCCGGAATGATTCCACCAGCAAATGTCGACTTTTGAGCTTGAAGATCCTTAAAGGCTGGCACAAATCCCGGGAATTCCATTAAATCCACGTCCTGCAGTGCAGGATATTGGTGAAGAACCTCAGCGAATGCCTTTGATGAGCTGCTGCGCACAGTTTTGAACACATCCTGTTCGTGGGCGATTATTTCGAGAACGTCGCTGAGCTTCGCATTCATTTCGGGATAAGCTGCGCCTAGAGTGTCGACCACAACGGGTATGAGCGACGACAGGAGATTGGGATTTTTGAAAATAGTTTCTGATGTTAAAATAGCTTTGCGCAGAACACGTCTTAGCTTTTGACTATTAAAATTAAAAGACCTTTCAATTGAATCACTTTGAGAAGAATGTGCCTACATACTTTTGATCTGGAAGCATTCCATCGGATACACATGCTGTTACCATTCGCGAATGATCGGCCAGTATTCTGTAGCCGGTGTCCAAGGGTTGTTTTTCTGTTGCTGTTTCAAACAAACCAGCATATGGAGGTACCTTGCAAAGCTACAAGGCAAATACGGGTGACTCTTGATAGCATTGAAAAAATATTAAACAAACCTTTTGTGTTGTTTGAAAAATTGGTGCAAACAAGTCAGTGTCGTAGTTCGATGACCTGTTCTGCAGAATGGCTGTCAGCCGTTCGAAGCCCATTCCAGTATCCACGTGCTGCTCGGGTAACTGCTCAATGGAGCCGTCTTCAGACCTAGAGAAGATTTTAGCATGTCAAAAGAGGAAAAACACGAGTACCGACCTATAGACGATTCAACCGATAGACAGACGCCAGCCTCGAAAGAGGCAAAACGTGTCATGCGGTAAAACCCTCCAAATATAGCTGTGAAACTCAGATTTCGTTTTCCCTTACCTATTGTACTGTATAAATACAATATTCCATAGTTCGGTCAAGTCTGGTCTTCCAGTATTTACCAGTTTCGCCCGATCTCCAGATGACGACAGTCCCGGCTCGTGATCAATGTGAATTTCAGTGCAGGGACCACACGGTCCAGTTGTACCCATTTCCCAAAAGTTGTCTTTAGATCCAAATGGAAGGATTCTCTCAGGGGGAAACCTGAAAAGTACACTTTCTCATTGTTCGACCATTGTTCCTTTTGAAACCTACCCCAAACTACGCCATATCTCGAAGCATTCCATATCAGCTGGCAGTCCCAGCGCTTTATCCCCCGCGAAGTACGTAACATACAATCGTGATGTATCTATTCCATAGGGACCTTTGAGCAGCTCTAATGCCATTTTACATGCTTCTCGCTAAATAAGAAGCTGTAGACCATAATTTACATTCTTATACTATAAACTTACCTTAAAGTAATCACCAAATGACCAATTACCTAACATTTCAAAAAATGTATGATGGTACCCATCCTGTCCCACAACGGAGAGATCATTGTGCTTGCCACCCACACGAACGCACTTTTGTGAGTTTGCAACTCGTTTACTAGGCGGCACAGTCTTACCAAGGAACACAGATTTGAACTGGAATTGAGTGGAATGATAATTGACGCTCAAATGTAGCGGCTCAGGAATAAATTACCTGATTCATCCCAGCGTTGACAAATGCAACGGTGGGATCACAGAAAGGAATCACTGGACTTGATCGGACGAACTGGTGACCATTGTTTTCTACAAAATATTCGAGGAACGTCTTCCTTATTTCCGTAGAGGAGAGGACCTTGTTCAATTTACGTGAGGATGAGTACATTCTAATAAGGTTTAATGGGTTTTTCCTCAGTAACATGCCCAAGAGCACCCGAAATTTATTTTTGCCAATTTTCTGCCGGTTTTGGAGAAGAATCTGACACTGACAGTTGTGTGGTGTGCGTTTAGGCGATAAAATGAACTGTTTAGCTCTGTTTGTCCTAGATGAGGCAGGTTTCAAAAAATGTGAGTTGGTACATAAAATCGGTACCTAGTTTTGCGTGGTGTCGGGTAGATCAGCAGGTAAATAATCAGTTTCAAGGTAAACTATTTCGTAAGAAGGCTCATTGTTTTACGTTCGATTCAAGTTTCGCAAATTGCAATCCAGTGGACTCATAGCTCACATTCTCATATAAAAATAGGAAGTTAAGGAGGTGGACGTTCGAAGTTAAAATGAATTCCTTGGAGTTTTCTCAGTGACATTCATAGCTTAAATATATGGAGATGAATCAAATACCAACAATGCAATAATAAACAGAAACTTGCAAATTTTGTTGGTATGTATTTGAAACCATGGGATCGCAAATATGTAGTGGAAAGTTTCTAAACAATATTTTAAATTCAATCTCAGTGGCTTAAATCGTGCTTAAATAAACCTAATGATTTAAAATGGGTATTGCCATAGTTTCTGTTTGTTTTCTGCATTCCATTCAATATTAGAGAGGTAGGTTAGGTAGGTACCACAGGAAGCGAAATAATTTGCCAATGCTACCAATCCATCTGTCATTGTGTATTTTTTTTCGGAATGCCATCCCTGAACAACTTTCTGACATTTCATATGTCGCCTGGAAAAACAAATGGCGTTTGTAGATAAACTGACGCTTTTTTGTGGAAAATTTGTAATTCGTCCTAATTGTTGTAAATGTGAATAGAATCATTATTGAATATTAAGTATTTTATCAACGGGCACTAAAATAGATTAAGTTTGTCTCAAAGTTGCAAAAACTTAGCCCAAAAATGTTAGCAAGAAGAGGCGGCAAACGAATACGTATGGATGATCCTCCACCTGATTATGAAGATGAGCGGTAAAAAGCGAATATAAATATTTTTGTTTTAAAATTGTTATCCTTAATCGGCTTTTGTTTTAGTGAGCCTCTGAACGAGAGTATCTCTGATGGGGTGGAAGGTGAAAGCCCTACAAAGCGTATGACCCGCCTTCGTGCTCGAGGCGGTGTACGAGACAAACCACCGATCATCGACGACGACGAAGACGATTTCTTTGCGCCAGTTGTAAGGAAACGTAAACAAGCGGTACCGCGAAAGCCTCCCACAGAAAAACGTGAGCGTGTGGAACGAGTTCGAAGGGAGGATGTCGACAAGGAGCAGGAACGCATCGACAAGGAGCGTGATGTTACCACAGACGAGTCGAGTCTTTACTATATTGTTCGACATTCAAAGGCTGCCATAGCAGTAAGTACTTATACTCTAGCCCAAGCAGAAATGGGATGTCAATGAAATCATTTTAGAGCATTGTCGATGATTGGATTGAAAACTATAAACAAAACCGCGATAAGGCCCTAATAGCCCTAATGCAGTTCTTTATCAATGCGAGCGGATGTAAGGGAAGAATCGCCGAAGATATGCCGCACCCCATGGAACACACGGCTGTTATTCGAAAGATGACGGAAGAATTTGATGAGGTTTGTTTGATAGACTTACAGGATTAAGCGTGTGATTTACGGAATTGTGATTTAGGAAAGTGGAGAGTATCCCCTGATAATGCCGGGAGCACAATGGAAGAAATTTAAAATGAATTTCTGCGACTTTGTGCAGACATTAGTGAAGCAGTGCCAGTATTCGATTATCTATGACCAGTTTCTCATGGACAACGTTATTTCCCTCCTCACTGGATTGTCTGATTCGCAAGTTCGCGCATTTCGTCACACCGCGACATTAGCTGGTAAGTTTTAATAAAATCACAGCCCGGCACTGCATCCGATTTCTACCATGCAATTGTTTCAGCAATGAAATTGATGACAGCATTGGTTGACGTAGCCCTGTTGGTGTCCTCTAATTTCGAAAATGCTGCCAAGCAGTACGAAGCCGAACGGGTCAAGGTAGGCTTTCCTGCGCAGTGAGCTGTTTCTGTTCTTATTCATTCTGTATTCTGTAGACCAGGGACCGAAGAGCTAACGACCGCCTGGAGTCGCTGATGACCAAGCGGGCAGAACTTGAGGAAAACATGGATGAAATCAAGAACATGCTTACGTATATGTTTAAGTCGGTGTTTGTTCATCGATACAGGTAAGCTCTTTGAACATAGACTCAGGAATTTGTGTCAACGGGTGTCCCTCTCCAAACAGAGACACACTCCCCGACATCAGAGCGATATGCATGTCCGAAATAGGCGTTTGGATGGACAACTATTCGCAGAACTTTTTGGACGATTCCTATCTAAAGTACATCGGTTGGACCTTGCACGACAAAGTGGGAGAAGTGCGCCTACGCTGCCTGCAGGCTCTTCTGCCCCTTTACGAAAGAGACACGCTCAAAGGCAAACTAGAGCTGTTCACATCAAAATTTAAGGACCGCATTGTGGCCATGACTTTGGATAAGGAGTTCGATGTCGCCGTTCATGCTGTCAAGCTTGTCATAAGTATTCTCAAAATCCACCCAGACATACTTTCCGACAAGGACTGTGAAATTGTCTATGAGCTGGTCTACTCCTCACATCGAGGCGTAGCCCAGGCTGCTGCAGAATTTTTGAATGTTCGTCTATTTCACCTAACACCGGACATGGAGGAGGTGAAGACTAAACGCGGCAAGGTGCGTCTACCCAATACACCCCTCATTCGTGACTTGGTGCAGTTCTTTATCGAATCTGAGCTCCACGAACATGGCGCCTATTTGGTGGACTCGTTCATTGATAACAACACAATGGTCAAAGACTGGGAGTGTATGACGGATTTGTTGCTAGAAGAACCAGGGCCCAACGAAGAGCAGCTGGACAACAAACAGGAGTCGACTCTCATTGAGATTATGGTCAGTAGTGTTAAACAATCGGCAACAGGCGAAGCGCCAGTAGGACGTGCAAGCAATCGCAAAATCACCCTGAACGTTAAGGAAGTCAAAGCAATACAGGATGAGAAGACAAAGCTCACCGAACACTTCATTGTTACGCTGCCGCCAATGCTGGAGAAGTACCAAGCAGACAGTGAGAAACTGACCAATCTGCTCTCGATTCCCCAGTACTTTGAGCTGGACATATACACTACATCCAGGCAGGAGTCAAATCTGCAGGCACTGCTCGACAAAATGGGACAAATCATGTCGAAGCACACAGATCGGGATGTTTTGGAGACTTGCGCAAAGACATTGGAATACCTCTGCTCGGAGGGGAGCGCCACATACACAAGATGCGACGTGGCTCGTTCGAATATCATAGACAATGCGGTGAACAAGTACAAGGACGCCATCGATCGATGGCGAAATCTGATTGCGGGTAAGTGAGACGCACATCCGTCACGAGAAGTGCTTCCATACATCTTCCTTCTTTTAGGTGAAGAGCTGCCGAACCCTGATGAAATCTACAAAATAATCATATCACTCAAAGTGGTGTCCATATTGTATTCGTGTCACAACTTGAATCCCTGGAATCTGTTTGACTCTCTCTACCAGGACATTGAAGAGAGCCAGTCGAAGGAGAACCCCGAACGTGGTCTGCCAAACGAGGCGCTGGTCTATTGCATTGAAGCTTGCTACTTTTCGTTAACTTGGGGCTTGTACTACCTGGAAAATCAGTGTGAAAGCTCCAGTGTGGCAAGTGGATGTGAAGGATTGCGCACGAACTTGCACAAGTATATGAATGCGTGTTTTGAGCTGACACGTGATGGACCAACTCAGCAGATTCAGGAGTCGGTAAGTGGAGCGCTTTCTGCTGTTGTATATTGTTAATTTATTAATCAATTTGTAGGCATATCAATCAGTGTGTGACCTTCTCATAACATTCTCCGATCAACTTTCAACCAATGAAAATGAACACATACGAATCCTGGAGTACAAACCTGCCCTAGATGAGCAGTTGATATTGAACAACTTCGTCCAGCACTATGTCTTTTCACTGAAGCAAGAAGGTAAACCCAGGTCCTCCGCATATCTCCATTATGTTGACAATTACCTCCACAGAGACCCAAGATGAGACCTGCATTGAGGAGCTGCACAAAAAACGAAACTTCTTGGCTTCCTACTGCAAACTGATTGTTTACAACATCATCTTCACAAAGAGTGCCGCCGGCTTGTTCAAACATTACGTTAGGGTAAGTGTAACAGACTTGTCCAAAATCTGCGTTAACACCCCCACTTTCCAGTACTACAACGAATATGGCGACATTATCAAAGCCACACTGGGCAAGGCGAGGGAAATCAACAAAGTTAACTTCTCACTCACTCTCCTGCTGAGTTTAGTGGCCGTCTTCAAGGACATCCATCAGCAGTCCGAAAACGGCGTGATTTCAAAGTCATCACACGATTTCATTGAACTGAAGGAGTTGGCCAAGCGATTTGCTCTGACTTTTGGTTTCGATGCAATAAAGAACCGTGAGCCAGTCATTGCCCTGCATAGAGCTGGTATTCTCTTTGCGGTAAAAGAAATTCCAGACGATCCATCGGCAGCGCCTACGTGGATCTTGTTCTTGGAAATTCTCAATGAGTTCAATAACAAACTACTGAAGCAGGACAAGAAAGTTGTGTTGAATTTCCTAGATCGCCGAATATCACCCGGAATGCCGTCGAGTAAGGCCGACGAATGGCAACCTTTGGTGTTGTATAGGAATTCGTTGCTTCACGGTGAAACAGATCAGGCGCCGGTGGCGGCTAAGAAAGCATACCACAGAAAACGTCGAGACCATGGTGAGTTTGGAAAGCACAGCTTGCTGAATTTTGCAATTTACTTGGGTGCACCATTTCAGATGACGACGACGAGGAGGACTACGATGATGACCATAACGATCCGGACTTTAGGGGCTGAGTCAGGGTTGGAATAAAATAAAAAAGTGTGTTGTTCTCTATTTGAATAAAAATTCAATATGTGGTATATCCCCACGGATAGATCCGAAATGGGAGTTGTCTGATTTTTTACAGCGAGGAATGTAGTTCGCCAAAGTTTTTTTTTAAATCGAAACGAAAAACGAGCCGTGCTTAAGAATAAAACCTGCTGACCACGCAATGCTTTGAGTGTTTTGGTGGGCTGAATTTTTTGTTTACTTCCTTTTGCAGCAACGTTTGTGTTGATTGGAGAAATGCTGACGATGGGTAAAGCTAAAGATACCGCCCGATTCCTATTCGAGTTAAATGTCGAAATGGATTTAGTTGTGATATGTCAAGAGTGACTGAACCCGACTGGGAGGTTGCAAACGTTTTAAGGGCAAGTGATAGTTTTTGTGGAAATGTTCAAACTCGATATCTCTGTTCAAGTTGGAGTAAGAATCGGTAATATAGATAAATCCAAGAGAGTAAGTATGCAAATACCATTTTCTTCCTATCACATACCAAATAGCCGCCTAGCTGGTAGAGAATTAGTATTGTACAAGGTGGGCCAAAAGAAGTCATCCGATGTTGTTTGATGTTGGCTCTCATTTTTTTCTAAATAAAAACCTTCGATTCTGTTTTTTGATTATGTTTATTTGAACCTTTAAGAATTTTATTGGTCAACTAGCTGACCCGGCGAACTTCGTTCCGCCCAAATTCGTTAATGAAATGATCATGATCATGCTTATTTTCAGATTCGAACGAATAATCTATGTCTCTATTCGTTCGAATAAACTCCGTGTATTTTGAGATTCGAACAAATAATATTCACTATCGAGAATGTCATAAAATGAATTTAAATGAATTCAACTTTCGAAATCAGCGGTTGCACATTTTTATTTTATATGGAGTGAACATACTTTTGTTTTTTTTATTGAGGCTCTTTTTTCATTGTTTTAATAAAACTATATAAATATTTAAAATATTAACTACCTACTTATTGAGAAATACATGCTACGATCTACAAAAATGTGAAGTAGAAGTCTTTTCTGAAATGGGACCAGGCTTAAGAATATTAAAATGTGTTATTACTAATATTTTGACATGCTAAAGTCTGAAGTTTAAATATGAGCTTATCTAAAATAGGTTTTAAATTGAAGTAAAGAATGCAAAAAGAAGATTATGTTATATTGAACCTCAAGTTTTAAAGTTATTTATTCAACTCAATTCTGGTCACACTACCTCTTAAATATGGTTATTGTATAAATAAAACAAATTTTTTTTGATACAGTTTTTCTGTAAACAATCGGTGACAAATACCAGCAGACATGGCGATTGTTTTGGTTATGAAAGAAGAAAAAAATTCATACAGGAGGATGCCTTAAATCCATTTCCGAAAAAAAATCCCTCAAGAAAATATGGAAAAACAACAAATATCACTGTTTAGCGTTAGGAAATTACAGACGAATAGAAAATTGACATTTGTTGCGAACGATTAGAAAGTGAAAATATACTCAACATTGGAATGAAAAATGAACTTTCGATTGATAGAGTGAACTTCCTATCTGTTCGAAATTCAAAATACAGATTCTTCAAATTCGGCAAACTTTCGAAAGAATCGAATCTCAAAATAAGCATGAAATAATTCCGAGAATGCACATTTTATAAATAACTATTGGCGCAACAGATCCGTAGGGACCTAAGGCCTAGTTTCTCACAACTATTAGTTTTGTGAGTTTTTTTTTTTATTTTTGGGACGGATGGAAGGGAAGGACAATTTTATACCGAGTCCAAACGGCCAATTAAGAAGCTCTTTCACGACAATTATACCCTCGGATGTTTGTCAGACATTTGCGAGATGTGGAGCATTAAAAAAAAAATTGTAATTTGGAATTTTTTTTTTTTCGGAATTCGAACCTGGAACCCTTCGCTTAGTAGTCCAACACGCTTACCACTAAGCCACTGCACCGACATGTAATTCGGTCAATTCAATGTTTCATTTGAAATGCCTGATGCCGAAATGTTATTTGGAAGCATGAATTGTACATTTGAATGTTATCCAAAAAATGTTTTGATTCTGGTGTTGTGCCAGAAAGTAATGATCGTAATGGTTCAGGTGGATATTGCAATTCTGGTAATCGAACTATCCCAGAAGCACAACACATTCCAGAAGTTTAATTTCCAAATTTGAATGCGTTACAAAATTGACATAATTAGTTCATTGTGCCATTAACCACAAATTTGTGCGAACTATAATCAATGGCACTATTATATCGAAATCCAGCACCATTTAAAACAACATTAACATTGATTCGTTCAGCATTTTCATTAACATTTCTTGTTGTGCGATGCGATTGCATTCTCAATCTTTCTTGCTCATTACGATGTTCACGTTGTTCAGATGAATGACCTGAACTTAATGAATGAATTAAGTAAAAATTAATTTAAAAGTTAAAGTTAAAAATGACCTGAACGTGATCTGGCCATACGTTCTCTTTGAATTCGATTTTGATTTTCTTGCTCTTCTTGTGATTGATTTTGCCTTTTATTTGATCTATTTTGCGTTCTACGTGACCGACTTCCAATATCACTTCTCCGCTGAGGTGGCATTTTTGATACAAACTAAAAGAAAAAATTAAATTATAAGAAATCAATCTTCAATAAGTTAAAGGTACCAGCGTAGGAACCGCAGAACTAAACTTTTTCAAAATGTTGGAAAAACATGAAAAACTTGATTGAAAACTCGAAAAAGTATATTGACAAAATAAAAATTGACTTCTCATAAAAACAAAAAACTTATTTTACAGTACAAATACATTTTTTGCTCCGGTTTTGGTAAAAAAATTGTCATAATCTTCTAATTAGTAGTCTTCAGCTTCTCGAACGACATCTTGAGATGTCAAATCACTAAAAAAATCATTCAAAAACCAAAATGTACTGAAATTCATGTGTTTTTCCAAGCATGCACAACACACGCATACGTTTTCCAATTTCAACCAAACTTCACAAAAATGATATATAGACCAATACCAGAGATGTGTGAAAATTTGGTAAAAATCGGTAGATGCGTTAAGACGTGAATCGGCGACAAACCAACACAATTTTAGGCTCAATTTTTATATATATAGATAGGGTGATCTCTTTTGGCCCACCTTGTGTAAGGAAAAGCAAGAATAATAATTGGATTGCATGGGAACAATGCAGCTCAAGCCAGTGCGCGATTATTGCAGGCGTTTTTACTTTATTTGAGAGTACATATTTCGGTTTTTTTTTTTAATAAACTACAATTAGTGTGGCCATGGTCAAAAATCTGGAAACGAAACCGAAAGCATTTACCTATATTTTTGAACAAATTCAGTGAACCCTTCATATAACTACCTTTCACTGTCCTGTTTACCTGAACGCAGCGAAAGCATTCAACGAAGCAAACATGCAAAACGGCTGATCCGTGACATTTCACTTTGCTTTCGTATTCGTGAGTCGTGACTTGGCTTAGTGCACCTAACCTAGCAGAAAAGGCGAAATCGAAAACGTAAGCAAAATCGTCACGGCGTCTGGCCAGCCGTCAAGTTTTCCCTTTGACACAATTCGTTCCGGTTTCCCATACAAATTAGTGGATAAATCCGAAGTTCCAGTTTATATAGGTCTTCAAAGTTTGTTTATATCGCTAAGAAAGAAATCGTGTGTGCACAGATTACGACCGTTTAAAACTGCCTTCAAAAGTATACACAATTTTCATTCATTTTGATTAAATGTTGTTTTAAACTACAAAGTCTGCACTATTGATTTTCTTTCTCATCAGCCGTTCCATTCCCAGTGTATTTTTCTCGATCACAGTCGTCATATTTTTTCTCGGAATTGCTTTATATGCACATGCTAAATTCTTGTTTTTTTTGTTTTACAATATTTTAAACCAAAATAAGGCTGAGCCAAAGTATAATGTAGTTATGAGTATACTAGTTCAAGTGATACGCTTAGCAAAGTTCGATTCTGTAGTTCTTCATCAGCGCACATGCCGCTGGAGGTCCTATGCAACATTGGTTGGTGATACATCAAGAAAAAATCGAAACACGTGTGCTCTTTCTCCATCCACCTTTATTGCTTATTCGATACCTTTTAAAATTACATCATACAACTTGTAGAAACATTCGAAAGCATGACTGTGCACTGCACAAGAACTCAGTAGACATTTAATACGAATAACGTTATCATTTCTTGTGTGTAGTTTACCCAATTCTAACCTGATTTCGAGTAGACCGACAGCATTAACACTACTTATCTGTTTTCAGACATCTAAAATGAAGAAGGAGAAGCAAAAGAATGCTGCAGTGAGTGGCTCCGGATCTGGATCCCAAATAAAGGAGCTGAATCCCTGGCCAGCATACATCGAGGAAAGGAACCAATTCTGGGAGAAATGTAAAAAGCAGTACGCCGAAGATTTGGCAGCCAAAGCAAGGGTCGCCGTGAAGGTAACTTTGCCCGATGGCAAAGAAGTGGAAGCAAAGGCCTGGGAGACCACTCCCTATGATGTGGCAAGGGGGATTAGCCAAGGTTTAGCGGACAATACAGTAATTGCGAAGGTAAATGGAGTGCTTTGGGACTTGGATCGGGTTTTGGAAGGCGACTGCACACTGCAGCTGTTGAAGTTCGACGACCCGGAGGCGCAGGCCGTTTTCTGGCACAGTTCCGCCCACATTGTCGGTGAAGCTATGGAGCGAGTATACGGAGGTCATCTGTGCTACGGCCCGCCAATCGAGAATGGTTTCTATTACGATATGTTCATCGAAGGTGATGGTATTTCCACCAATGACTACCCCGTCATGGAGAGCCTGGTAAAGCAGATCGTCAAGGAGAAGCAGCCTTTTGAGCGGCTGGAGATGAAAAAGTCCGACTTGTTGGAGATGTTCAAGTACAATGAGTTCAAGGTGCGTATTCTCAACGAGAAAGTCGACACAGAAACCACAACAGTATACAAGTGCGGGCCGCTTATCGATTTGTGTCGTGGCCCCCATGTCCGGAACACAGGAAAGGTGAAGGCACTGAAAATCACAAAGAACTCGTCCACATACTGGGAGGGTAAATCTGACGCCGAGACACTTCAGCGGGTATATGGTATTTCATTCCCCGACAGCAAGCAACTTAAGGAATGGGAGAAGATCCAAGAGGAAGCAGCCAAGAGGGATCACAGGAAGATTGGCAGAGAACAGGAATTGTTCTTCTTCCACGAACTTTCTCCGGGTTCGTGCTTTTTCCAACCACGCGGCGCCCACATCTACAACACTCTTATGGCCCTCATGAAGAAGGAGTACCGAAAGCGTGGTTTCCAAGAGGTGATCTCGCCCAACATCTATAATTCCAAGCTCTGGCAAACATCTGGCCACTGGGAGCATTACGCCGACAACATGTTCTCATTCGAGTCGGAGAAGGAGACTTTCGCCTTGAAGCCAATGAATTGCCCCGGTCACTGTTTGATCTTCGACACACGAAACCGCTCGTGGAGGGAACTTCCTCTCCGCATGGCTGACTTCGGTGTACTGCATCGCAATGAGTTGTCGGGTGCTCTTACTGGCTTAACTCGGGTTCGTCGCTTCCAGCAAGACGACGCGCACATCTTCTGCGCCCCAGAGCAGATCAAGGGCGAAATAAAGGGAGCTCTTGACTTCCTACGGAGCATTTACACTATCTTTGGCTTTTCTTTCAATTTGGTGTTGTCCACACGGCCAGAAAAGTACCTCGGCGAGCTACAACAGTGGAATGAAGCCGAAAAGGCACTTGCTGAGTCCCTCGACGAATTTGGCCTGCCATGGAAAGAGAATCCCGGTGATGGTGCATTCTACGGACCAAAGATTGACATCACCATTCATGATGCATTGAAGAGGGCACATCAGTGCGCTACTATCCAACTGGATTTCCAGTTGCCTATCCGTTTCAACCTAAACTATGTCGCAGAGTCTGGTGAGAAGAAGCGGCCCGTCATCATTCACAGAGCCATTCTCGGTTCAGTTGAACGGATGATTGCTATCCTCACAGAGAACTATGCCGGCAAGTGGCCATTCTGGCTATCGCCCCGGCAAGTTATGGTCGTTCCAGTGGGTCCCAATTTCGATGAATATGCTCAGTCGGTTCGCGAACAACTGCACAATGCTGGCTTTATGGTCGAGGCTGATCTGGACGCTGGTGACACCATGAACAAGAAGATTCGCAATGCTCAATTGGCACAGTTCAACTTTATCCTTGTTGTTGGCGAAAAGGAACGCTCATCGGGCACAGCCAATGTCCGCACACGCGACAACAAAGTCCATGGTGAGGTGTCCATCAGCGACCTAATCATCAAGTTGACGAAAATTCGCGACGAATTCATCCCGAACGAGGATAATTTCTAAAAATGCATTACAAATGTGAACTCAAATTTGAATATTCTTAATAAATTATTATCGTAAAGCTTCAAAGTCCTGTGAGGGTGTACACTACTGACACGAAGTGTTTTATTGAGTTTTTTTTTCGTTACATGAATAAGAGCCCTTTACCTCTTATTCATGGAGAATTCAGTGGAAATGACGTTATTACTCGGAAGTAGACAACGGCGTATGGAAGGTTGATTAAAATTCTTGTTATCTATTATTTGTTCTATCGCGCAAGAGACTGTAATCATGATTTGATTGAAAAAAAATGCGTTATGATGAATTATCGTAGGTCGTAGCCTCACTGATTAGTGTTGATGGAAATTGAACGATCCCCTGGGCACAGCCGAACAAAGGCAAGGTGCTTTAACGTGGCAGCAAATCAATTACGAAAATTGTGAGAAGTTGGCACCACATTACGCATCAAGAAAGCGCTCTTACAACAAGGAACCGCTGTTAGCAATACAAACAAGTCGCACTTCCGGTTTTTTTTTTCATATCTGTCGCGTTTGGTTATTGCAATAGCATTTTTGATTTCCTTGAGATATATACATACTAGTAACTAGAGAGAAGCGTATAGAAGATGAAGGTCCTGACATTTTTTGGGATTTGCCTTTTTTCTTACGGATGAAGGTCCGATGTGAACTTTTATTTCTGTCTCATGTGGACTTCTCTAATGCCTCTATATTAAGATTTAGCAAACGATGAAGGTGTTATATGCAACCACTTTGTCCATAAACTTAGTGGAAGAAGGTGTAAACCTTTTATTTCAATATGTCGCTCAAGCCCTTCATCTTCTAAACGCGTATACTCTTATTATTTTTTGTCTCTGCTAGGAACGGAGCTGTTACCAGAAAAATAAAGCCATTGCTGATTTGGACTTGGAGAAATTCATCTCCTACATCTTCTTCAACAAGCTTGAAGTCGATTTATAATGTATTTGGCAAACTACACACCAATCAAATATCAATACGTGCGGATTTGACACTTGTGAGTTGTGACCTCTTCAGCGTTCCCAAATTAAAAATCAAACAACTGTTTAAATCTAAATTTTATTTCTTATAAGCTAAAGAAAAATTCAAGTCTGGCGTATCACAGTTTAGAAAACGAAATAATACAAATTCATTCACAGTAGAAAAACAAATGCATCTTCATTTGCAGACCCTTTACATCCACCGTCTCTTCTATGCAGTCTTTTGCATCTTTGACGTCTGAACTAGCCACGTCAATTTTACATCTTTCGTTCTTTTCCAAGTTCGCCTTATGTTTATCTATAACTTGCCGAAGGCACTCGTCCTTAGTTGAGTAGTAAATAGTTGCGAAATCACTTGGGTAATATCCTCCCTTTTTCTTCAGAGTTCTTATCCTTTTGGCGAGCTCCTTGACTGTACCCTCCTCGTAGTAGAAGAGGCGCTTGTTCATCTTCATAACTACGATTACGTCTTTCTCATTTGCGATAGTGCAGTTGACTTCTGCTTTCTTCCCGATTCGGTAAGTTATTTCAATGTCATTCAAAGGAATTTCATGATCCAGAACGTTTACAGCTCCCACCTGAATTAAAGACTCTACCTCTCCATCATTGAGAAAAAACACGGCTGCTGTGCTTTTTGTATCTCTACTGAATGTTGATGTAGATTTTAGGTCCGCTTCGTAAACAGCACCAAACTCGTGGCGATCATTTGAAACACGTACATAATTAGCGTTGGTAAGCTTTTTGATGTTTTTATGTAACAATTTAATGTCGTTTAGGTAATCGTCGCTGTAATGGACAACAACCACTTCATTGATTTGATATTGAATAGGAACAATATGACGAGTTCGAAGGCCTCGCACTATATTCACCACCCTTTGCATTCGAGCAACTTTCGTCTCTATCTTGGGATTGATCAGCGTTTCACTGGGCGAAATAAATGGAGCTTCATGTATTGATTCGTGACGAAGCCAGAAAACCATGTGCCGCCTTTGGAATTGGTAAATATATTCGGAAATAAATGGAGCAAAAGGTGCCAACACAAGAGTCAACCTGTAAATCACGTTAAATAGAACGATGGGAGAGTATTGTTCCATTGATACAGTTTGTCGAATAGGAATGTAAAACTCCTCAATTTGTTGAATCAACTCGACCACTCTCGGTAAAATTGTATGCGGGCGATAGTCTTTCATTTCATTGTCATATAACTTTAGAAGTGATTCTGCCCTCGACAGGATCCAATGGTCCATAGTGTTACCAACGTGAAACCTCTCTGTCATGTAGCCGTAATTGGTCCAATCGGGACTATCGAGTTGGCTGTTGCAGTGATGGAAAATCCTGTAAAGTGGTTCAATCAGATTTTTTGAAATGTTTAGTACTCCTTCCTCTTGTATAGTAAAATCACCGCAGCCAGCTTCGGAAAGGAGGTAGATTCGCAGGGCATCTGCGCCATACTTTTCTATAAGTCGCATGGGATCGTTGTGATTGTGCTTTCGTTTAGAGACCTTTGACCCATCAGGTTCCTGTACTAGTCCGGTGGCATAAACATTGCGAAACGCTGGCTGAGATAGAGCCGTTGAGAGCACTAGCACAGTGTAAAACCATCCTTGCGTTTGATCACGGCCTTCAGCAACGAAATCCACTTCGTTCTCTGATGATTGATTAAGAACAAATGGCATTGCCCCAGATTCGAACCAGCAGTCAAACACTTCAGAAACCCTACGGAGTGGAGGGTTGCCAGGAGTTCGTGAGGGAATCACCATCCAATCTATACATTCCCTGTGCAAATCGGTTATATTTGTTTTACCTGTTTAAGAAACCAATATAGAAAACGTGTTACTTGCTCAAACTTAGGTGAGGACTGATGACTTTATAATCTCAAACTGAAAAGGTCCTACTACCGCCCCAATAATAATTTAATGATATAAGCAATAAAATCTCCGAAAACCTTACCTGTGAGATTTTTGAGTTCTTCGATACTTCCCACGCAAATGACTTCATCGCCGGAGGCCGACGACCAAATAGGAATCGGAGTGCCCCATGATCGCGTCCGGCCGACAGCCCAATCTTCTTTTAAGTTGTCCTTTAGCTTCTCATTGTTATCGTTGTCTGGAATCCAGTTGACTTTGGAAATGTTGTTCACCACGTCTGCAGCTATTGCCTTCACTCGGATGAACCACGACTCAACCTGTTTCTTGTTGAGTGGAGTATCAGATCGGCTACAATAGGGCTTTTTGTATGTCACTTCGTTCACATTAAGTACTTGTCGGCGTTCTTTCAATGAGTCAACCGGATTTTCACCAAGTGGTACAATTCCTGTGCCAATATCGTCGGAGAGACAACTATCTATGAGAATTTGAAAATCCTTACTCCCTGCAACGTTGTTGAACAAAGGTTCATACTTCAGGCAGTGCAATGATTTTCCTTTAAATTCCTCTAAGACAGTATATTCCCTGGGATTTTTAAACACAAACTGCAAGCAGTTCTTTGCCAAAATGTAAACTTTCTCGCCCACAGCAACTTTTAAGTAAACAGCATCAGGATTGACGCACATAACTGAGTTCGAGCAAAGCGTCCAAGGGCTCGTCGTCCATATAAGTAGCTTTTCATCAGAATCCACAATATTAACAATAACTGTCATGCCACTCTCTGTTATATCCTTACAGTTCTGCCGGGCTTCAAAATCGGACAGGTGTGTGAAGCAAGCAGTTGAATATGGCAGAACTTTAACGTCCCGGTACACCAAACCCTTGTCGAAAAGCTGTTTGAACACTTTCCATACACCTTCCATGTACTCGGTGTCCATCGTCCTGTACACCTCTGTGAAATCCACCCAGTTTGCAGCTCGTTCAAATACATTTTTCCACTCATCCGAATGTCGTTGCACAAAGTTACGACACTCCTGATTGTATGTAGCTATTCCCATTTGCTGGATATCGTAATTCGTTCTGATATCAAGTTTCTTGTCGACTTCATGCTCCACAGGAAGACCATGACAGTCCCAGCCGAATCTGCTTTCAACGTGAAGAATCTTTTGATGGCCGTAGCGCGTAAACACGTCCTTTACAACACCATTGAAGATATGCCCCGCGTGCGGAAAACCAGTTGGAAACACTGGTCCACTATGGAATGACAATTTTCCACTGTTTTTCTCCTGTCGGGATTTGCGAATGTTTTTAAAGATCTGTTGTTTACACCAGAATTTGATGATTTTTTTCTCCTCTGACTGGCTGTCGTAAGAGTCGGGCAAAGTTATGGTGTTTTTATGTCTTTTCATAGTCAGGTTAAGTATTTCCGCCATATCCACTTATAAAACTGTGCAGGAAAATACGGTTTTCAGAGCAATTTATATTAATTTTCTGTCATGAATCTTGAAATACATTTTTTGTAATTGAGTTTGTTTTGACGACTTGCAGTTTATGGTGAAATACTGAAAGCCATCTAGTGGTGAGTGGATAAGCATTGGTAGTTTGCGTGTTGCCGTCTTCATGTGCAAGTACGTACTTTTAAGGAAAACCGTCTGATTATAATTATTTATTTTTGTTTAAAAAAACATGTAGCGACACAAAAGCGGTTTTTTAAGTACAGACAACTGATAAAATTACAGCTTTAACAAATACCGTTTGGTTATGTTTTATTTGCGTACTTTTTAAAAGAAACTGTGTTCTTATTTGTTTTTCGTTGCCTTCGCGTTTTCGGGAAGAATATTTCGTTTGCCAGCGAGTTTCTTTCAGAAACCAATTCGATACAGATTTTACTCCGAATAGAGGAATATAGGTAGATGGAAGGATGTGCAATAAATGCTTCATAAACAGCTTACATTTTGCCTTTAGGGATGCTTTAATGACCATGGCGGTAATGATACTTTCCTATTGTCAAAATGTATTATGGGTGGGGTGCTTGACATTATAATATAGTCGGTGTTGTTGTTGTACATTCTAACTAAGAGCTAATAAACGAATTATTACCGCCGAAGGTGAATAAATGTTCTACTTTTAATAGTTGTAGTTTAATACTCAAAGTTCGTACTACAAAGTTAAGTTAAAAAATAAAACAAGATGCATGTGAGTAAGTACCCAGAGCCTCAGCCGGGCAGCATCTCTCTGACCTAAAATATTTCATCAACTTCAGCAGATCCTTATGAAGAGAACAGAAATTGATTCCTTCAAATCAATTACCACTGAGTAGAGCAACTTAGACGTTCCTCCAAGTGTAAGCACAAATACCTAGGTACCCACGTGCCACGTGCATACCAACACAACACTTTAGCCTAACAATTCATATTGAATTTCAATTGATTTTCCCTAAAACTAAAACTTTTTTAATCCATTTCGTAAAGGGGCTTCTTTCAAGAAACACTGACCAGCCAGTCTCAAATTGAATTTTCTACAACAGCCCTTATAAAACACAATGGCCGCTATTACTTCCTAAAACGTTAGATGAGTGTACTACCTATACTCCATGTATGTATTCGTATATAGTATATAGAGCTCAAGACTGAAGAATTCCGACAAGTGTGCAGCAAACAGGAAGACCATTAAAAGGACCATCTCATTCCCTCGCGTGTGTATCGAATTTTCATCCGATGCGGAGGGCAAGGATTCAGAAACCACCGCCACTTGGTAATCCTTCATGGTTGAAATGTCACCATCGTTTTAGAGGATACGGAAGAGCACATTACCCCACCAAGCTATTGGGTAGAGTTCCACCCTCGGAAATTACTTGTAAGTGCGGCCATTAGAAAGGACGGACATTGTTCGGGCTAAAGTGCGTTGAATACCCCAATGATTACTACATTTATATGAGCTCAAGATACTAAACACTTATCTGATCGTTGACCAGTGTCCTATTTTTTTTTATTCCCATTTCAAGGCCACTTGGGGAAAGCCAACACGCACAGAGAGTGAGTGAATGGATTCCACAAAAGTCACAATCATAAATTGAATTTCAATTGACAAAATTTGCGAAAGCCTTTTAAAAATGGAATGGGTCAAATGGAATGAAATATATTGGCGAAATTAAATGATTCTAGTGAACGAATTTGAAATTGAACCTAGCTGGCTCCTCTGCTCTAAGTGGAGTGGAATTTCGTAGCCGAACGAATAATTTTATTTCCTCGCAGTCTTTTGCAAATGGCTTCTTGATGAATGAATTAGGAAATATTGCCAACAGCGACCTAAGGGGCGTTTTGTTGAGCGCGATATCATGGAGTGTAAAGATTGGTTGGGTATAATGGCGAATATTTTTTCGAAGAGGAAATAGTCAAATATTGGACTCCATTCACTCATTATATATGATGGAATCGGTATTTGAAATCGAGCTCGAGACGGACTAATGATTGTTTGATTGTTTTGAATTTTAATTGAAAGTTATCGTGACTTAAATTATGATGCGGAGTGGACCGTTAAATGCATAGATAAATCATGCGTGGAATTTTGTTCCTTCAAATTAACCGAGTAAGGAGCTACAAGAGTCAGAATTTTACAGGGAAAGTACTCTGTTAGAATTGTACAGAGCACTTTTGGCAGTATAGACTACAAACACATAAAAGAGGACATTTTTTTAAGTATAAGTTCGACAGAAGGAATTTACTTGGTCTTTGAAAAACAATATAAATCAAGATTTCAATCTGACTCCAGCTTTGTAAGAATTGAGAAATTACCTACTTGCATAAAAAAAAGGTTTTCAGAGGAAAAAGAGGACATTTCGAGTAAAAAGAGGACGACATATTGTTTTTCTTGTAGTTTAAAGAAAGTCAGAGAGGGCGTAGAACCGAAAAAGAGGACTGTCCTCTCAAAAAGAGAACGAATGATCACCGTAACTAGATATACATGACATTTTTGAGATTTGCATTAGGTATTTATCCCAATTAGAAGTGACTTGACAGAAGCAGTTCGTGCTGACCCCTTTCTGTTGATGTGTTCATGGCGCTGCTAGCAAATGGCCGCATTCAAGAATCTGGTTATCTTAAGTCGACTAGATTGGTCTGGATGAGATGCAACCTGAACGCAAAAACTATAGATTGGTCGGGAACGTCACGTTTTCTACGTCTGCCACATATGAGAACTGTCAACTTAGTACTCAGTCATGAATTTCTTGACTAGATTCGTCGGCTACCCCTCCATAAACAACTGCTCAACTGAAACAGCTGCTCTCATAACCGATTTCGACCAATCAAAACCGAGATTCACTTAGTGAGACACTTAGTGAGCTGTCAGACTTACTAAACTAGATACTTGAACGTCCCCAATCTGTTTCAACGCCATTTTATTACAGAGAGCGGGAATTAGAAGAACGTAAAATAAGAGTAAACGTCAAGACAAAACCAAATTTAACAGTTCATTTACTCCTTTTTCACAAATGCCTCTCTGAACTGTTCATTCGGGCGTTCGTCAACTTTACTTTTGATGAGAAAGGTAAAAGGAGCCTTATATAATATGTTAGTTGTTTATAAATAAGTTGGGTTCACTGGTATAACTTCAACTGCTAACATCAATTATTGCTACTTAATTCTTGTGATTCCTTCAAAAAACCTCGAGAACAATTATTCAAATATTTAAAAAAAAAAAACAAATCCAAGTTCAAAGTATTACTCACATACGTAGTTCTAATTGCCTCTGCCTATGTCAATGCTAAAATAATCATTTTCAATGTAAACCAGTAAGAATTCTGCGCACCCATAAACAAGGTGACATCACTCCGCAAGCAAGATTAACAGAAATAATTACAATTGACTGGTCAGTGTTCTGGACCGGTCATAGATACATACATCCCCAATCATAGAGTGATATCTGTCACAAGACAGCTTCTGCCAACTGCCACCCCTAATAATTTGCAAGTCTCCCCAATCAAATGATCCTTGTCATTGATCAATAAAATAACAATTAATCTACTCACACCGAGTCGCTATAATAAAACAATTACGAACTGAGTGACGTCTGTCTTTTGTGCCCCTAGCCCAGCAAACAACATTTCATTGACTACAACTTTTGCTGTTGCGGGTAGACGTCCGTCCAAAGCCTTGTGGGATCAGTTAATTGGCATAGTGACCTAGTGTAACTGCAGAATTATTCCCTACCAATGAGTTCAGTCCTATTATTAAGACAACAATTGAAAACGGAATGTAAGTGTTGTACGTTTCTACGATTTAAATGGTATTTATTGATCTTACTCCCCGTTTCTGTGATCTTGGAGTGGGCGCGGTTATATCTATATGTTTAAATGGAAATGGCAATTGTGTGCTCCAAAAGTAAAATATCTTTCCAATGAGAACGGATCATATTGGCAGCATATGTCCGCGATCCGAGTCCGATTAATATATAAATACGTGATTGTTCTTATGGCTATTTTTAGCCGGACTGTTTGTTTAGGAAATTCCTTGATCATTATGTAATCCGAAGTCAATGTCAAGTCAACTGTATTCCGCAGTTTTTGATTCACAATTATTGGCTGTTGACAATGTGCTGTCATAGAAAAAAGATCTGTCATGGCATCTGATCGATGACATTTTGTATAAGATTGCGAGTTCGAAGTGAAGTTAGCAAGATGAAATGTCGCCAATGTGTGTAAGCCAAGGTTGCTTACACACCGAGTGGGCTTCGATTGGCAGCGCCTATGATCGTATGTGCATAATCAATTGCAAATTTGGTATTGATAGAGGAAATTATTGAAATATCAAAGTCAGCTGCAGTTTGTTGAAATGGCTGTCGTTTGATGACCATGAGTCATAAGTATGATATCGGTTATTGCAGGTGCACCACTGTAAATTTCGGTCGTGAGTTTGTAAACAATGGACTAGTGGGCGTAGCTCGAAATAATTAATGGGATATATTCATGGTCATGCCATCGGCATTACTTGCTTTATAGTTTATGAGCCAGACTGCGCGGAGTGTCCACAAAGACACGTAGTCTTGCCTTTAGTTCAAGTTTAGTATAGATACCTAATATTCCACTCTTCTTGCATCAATTGAGTATGACAATGTTGCGTGACATATAAAATCAAACGTCTAGTCGTACGTCAAGTATAAAAACTACAGCTAACAGTTGCAAGTATGTGGTTTTGCCTTGGAGAGTTCCGATTTTTACTTCTGGTATCACATCTCATATTTATGTCACATGGAATGAGAAATAAGTTATTATTTTTTTGACTGAACCCTAGTGTGATATTTGACAGCCCGACAGATGTGCACCTTCCTCAACAACAACTCTGATAGTTCTCGAGAAAAATCAAGATCAGTGTTATTTCACCACTCATTCGTTGTTGATAGTGGGGACGTTCAGCCTGACAGCTGTCTGACTTGATGTATCTCAGTTTCGATTGACTGAAATCGGTCATATCACAAGCTGTTCCAGTTGACGTTTATACAGGGGTAGCCGACGAATCTAGTAAAAAAATTCGTGACTGAGTACTTAGTTGACAGTTCGTATATTATGACTGACGTAGTAAAAGTGACGTTCCCAACCAACTTAGTTTTTGCGTTCAGGAAACATCTAGTCCTGACCAATCTAGTCGATTTAAGATAACTAGATTTAATGTACCCAGTGACATACTATTCAACCAACAGACCAACAAGATATATACCGAGAGACCACCAACATCAATCCGTAATTTCTGTTTTCTCTCAGATTTCCTTTATGTGTACGTCAATCAATGAAATGAAACTTATTTCTTCCATGTTAACTCCGCTACCTATTGCGAATATCTGACATACCTACTGTGACCCCAAGAGGGTGTATTATTCCTTTCAGTAATTTTCCTGCACAAATTAAGCTGTATTATAGATAAGCAAGCTTATACTGAAGTTTCACAACGTTTGAGTAAGAAAGCGAAATTCAGCACATTGTACAACATATTTATTTTAGTGTGTAGTATAAAGTATGACTTCTCCTAATAAATAACTAAGGAAACAAAATTTATAGCACTCGACCAAATAGACGTTTTGTCTGTCAAATGATATCTCTTTCTGTCTGTCAAATGATATCTCTTTATACGATGACGTTACAGATTACTCCAATGACCGATATTGCCGTCGTGTGCAATAATTCTTCAAAACTTGCGAGTATTTACCAATAAAATTGAAGTGGAGTTTCCCATTGACAAGTCGATCGATTACGCACGATACAGTCAGGCGTTGTTGTAAAACCTGTCTGTTTGACAACCCATCCTCTGTTCCGAATGTGCTGGGTGGCAAATATTTGCATATTGTTGATATATACATACGAACATACCCACATGTTCATACCGTTTTGGTATGACAATTAATTTGACCATTTTGCTTACTATTGCTGGCTGGGCAGCCATTGATGGCAGTGAATTTTATTGCAAAACTCATTTGCCGACAGTGATGGCGAGGAGCGGTAAAGTCAAAGTCATTTTATTATTTCCAAGTTGACATTCGATTGCTATATTCGATTGGTATTGCATAGATTTTGCATTATTTGCATGAGTTATGCATGTACTAATTATGAATTCCACTCGGAGTCCAAAGATTGTAGTATGGTGATGTGAAATTTTTATCGTTGGAGATAGAACATGGTGCGTGGTTTACTTTAATTGCAATTGTACTTGTATTTAAGTTGAACTGCACTACCGACAGTTTTTGTATTTTTTTTGCATTTCGCTATGATGTTATGGGTGGGCTCATAAGTTCGAGTTAGAAGACACTCATTAGTTCAAACTGTTTAACTTTGCAGGCACCTTTTAAGAAAAATATCCACTGACATGATTCTTCTTTGAATCCGAAACGGATATGTCTCCGTTCCATGGAATAATTTGTCATCCTTCCACACATTTCTGCATGCGCAATATTAACAACACAGTTCGTGATTCTGGTTGACCCATTTACAACCACGAAGGTAAGGTGTGCCTTGCGAATCACCTTTCTCTTCAATCTTGCACAAAACCAGGCTCCAATTTCCTCATCCTCTCAGTCGCAACAATGCTGATGAAAGTATTCGATTAGCGAAAAATGTCACCACATCGGAATTTCACAAGAGGAAATCCGCAAACTTTGCAGTCTTCTACTCGAGGAGAGGACCTTTAATTCGATTACCAGAACGAAATAACGTCGCGTCGTGTCACTATCTTTAGCATCGTTGCCTCATTTGTCTCATCGCAGATTCTCAATGACACACAACAAATCGATTAGCCACGGAGTCTGAGCTGAGATGTAATTTCAGTTCAGAATTCCGGGCAAATGCAAGTATAATCCAATCTACGATAAGCCATTCAACTGCTCCAGTCATCCAAGCCAACCGTACCAAGTGTCTAGTCAAAGTTAATTATCCTGTCGCCACATCTTCAATGGGGAAGCCAATCTCAGCTACAAACTGCAGTAGTATCGCCTCGTTGCGGCGCATCAGGTGTCTGCAATCGCTACTTGGCCATCTGCCCCAAAGTGGAGACTCGCCGTATGCCAATGCGACAAATGAAACTGTTCGTTGCAAGGAGCGCGAAGTGTTATGTTGAAATTGGCCACACGACTCCTTATCACAGGATGAATCACACTCACATCGCGCGTCGTGTAATTTTCGGTGCAAAACATGACACTCACTGCGAGAGAGTTCAAAAATCACCTGCAATGCATTTCAAGAGCTCCGCATTGGATCGCATTCGCATGGCTCGCATATGCTGCCACCAGAACCGGCAGGCAATCGGCTCGGCACAGCTGTTCACCAAGAGTGTAGTGGCATTTTGTCAACCCTTATTAATTGTCGGCCGTAAATAATTCCTCCAACAGAATTACATCGAGGAAATGAACCGAAAATAAAATAGAATCGCGTCATCGTCAGTCACCGCAAATTTAAGAATAGAAATTTATTCCTAGAACTTGTTAATGGGATTTGCCGCAAATGCATTTCGGGGAGGGCCGGTGGACCGTGTGGACTGTGGGCGACCTTTAGGCGCCGTTCGATGGCCGGATTTTGTAAAGATGCCAGGGCGGTGTTGTCAATTATACCATTGGCAGTCAGAAGACATTCTGCGAAAGTGAATTGCATTGTGCACATAGCAAGTAGGCAACTATGTACACAATAATTTTAGAATATCACGTAAGGGACTGTACAGAACAGAGCTCAGAGCGATCTGATTTATTCATTGAACGCATTTAAGTACTAACTTAACTATAAAATCGCCCATGTTCACAATATTTCAGCTTTTTAGAACTTTTGCTCGATATAGCTTTGTTACTTTTCTACTATTTACTGCATTTTCGCATTACTGATCAGCAATCAAAAGGTTAGCTGTCAAAGCTGAAGTCTGGTTCTTACTCAGACTGCTCAGTCAAAGGCGACAAATGTAGTAGATTTTTGAATGCGCCCTGTGTTGCGAGGGTCACAGTTTTCCGATTACCTACCTTCTCACATATCAGTAAAAACTCTTCGTCACAGATGTTTCCAATGCAAGATCTCAAGTGGAAAAAGTCACACTTCGTTTTCCTGCTTCTCTCGATAATAAAGCGACATTTTAACTACAACCTCTCATTCATTTTAACGCCTTAATTAAATTTAACGATGTTTTCGCAGATCAAACTAATTTCAACGCACAACTACTAATTCCGTTTGATGACAAGATCTGTCCCATTGGCGCAAAGACTACGCTCTGGCGCATAACAAACATTTATATTACTGTAACTTGAATCAATAACACTAAAACTATGTACGCAATTTAAGATCCAAAGCTGAACGAACAAAAAGTCGACGACCAGATAGACTACATGTGTACGAGTACCCCGTTTCAGTATTTGAATTCCGATATTGTTTACAAAAAGAAAGAACGTGCGTTGGCGATAAAATCTGACAACGCCTTTCGCGCCAGACGCATTGTTTTACATTTTTCTTTGCAAAATGAAGACGCTGACAAATGATGTTCGTTCATAATGACAGTATGTGAGATGCGATTGAATGGAGTGAGTTATTTGAATGGCCCAAATTGGAGGAGTGCTATTCCAAGTGGGGCCTCTCATTTGTCAAAAATTGAATTGAATTTTATTTACTTTTGACGTTTGAGTGTCGATAGCATCATTTTTTTTTGTTTAATGTTCGCAATTTATTATTGCAAACTGTGGTTTCCGTTATTGTCTTAAGCGAAATTCTGTTATAAACGAACTACATCAGATTTTTGTCAGATTTTTGATATATTTTTTATCATGAATGTGAACGCTTTTTCGCTTGGCTGTTTATAAACAGAAAACTTTAATGAAGTCGGCGTGTTGGATGTTTATTTGTTAGCGGTGAAACAGCTGCACTGCATTTTGTAAACAAAATTTATTCCACAAAAATTAAAAAACACACAGTAAAGTGGGAACATTTTTTTAAAATTTTTTTTTACCACAAGCAATGTAAACTCAGAAATCACCAATTTGAAATGGCTGTTCTTAAATTGGAAATGAAAAATACTTGTTCATATTTGTTTTAGAGATTAAGAGGACGGTTGATACGAACTTTGGAATTCCTATACTTTCTCACTATTTTGCTAGTATTTTTGTGTAACAAACTTAAACAGTACCAGCTCCCAGTTTAGTCTCTTCACCGAACTGATTGTTTAAATAGTAACTCCTTAAAAGAACTAGGAGTCAAATATCACATCGCGTTGGAGTAAACTTGATAAAATGCTTTATAGCTTAAAGTCGTGTCAAGTACGTTTCAGCCTGGCACATAGTTTAATCGTACCTTTAGTAAAAAAATATATTAAAATGATGAAAAGTCATATTTACAACAAACAAATTCACAGGCTTTTGGTACAACATCGATCTGTTTTCTCAATCAATACGAAATTTCTGTTTTGACAGTTTTTATTTATCCAAGTTTTCCTCACTTAAAAGACCTTTCAAGGTCTTTACGTTAAGGCAGTAAGTGTTTACCTCCCTATTTTTAATTTGACATTAAATACTTCGGCAAGCTGTTCACATACGGTTCAGAGTTAGCACTTCGATAATCTTGAAAAGCATGCATTTTCCTTGGCCATTTTTTGTTCTGTTTAAGAAATTTTAAGAAGGTATTAGTTTGTTGTGAAAAATCCTAAACAGTGTTGTTTAGATGACTAACAACTAATCCACTGACGAACTAGTTCATTTGACCGAAATACTCCTCAGCTAAACAAAAGATTAAAAAGAAATGTTTCGTTCTTCACCGAGTATTGGGTATTAGAAAATAAAAACATTTTTTTTTTAAAGAAAAAAATAAAACAATGTCTACCTACTCAATCTAGGTATCCCTTAGATAAAACAAAGCTAAATTGTCAAATTTATTAATATACACACACATTGTGTTCTTAATTAGTGACAACATTTTGACGAGTTTCTTTTTTATAAAATAAAATTTTTTATTTTCAGGCCATTAAAATAGCGCCAGAAGCCTTTGTAGTTTGCAGCCAGTGGGTGTGTGCGTAGCTCAAGTTCATTCAAAGTTAAGTTGCCTAAGAATTGACATTTATGTGTCAAGGTTCTGGGAATGGTGTGTTTCGATTATTAGCATATAGAATTGGGCAGTTGCGTCATGCCGTGTTGCGTGGAGTGGCATGTGTTTATATTGTTTTGTTTTTGAGCAAATAAATGTCAATTGGACTGAACAGGTAAATCATTTGAGAGAGGAATGATGGTGAGCTAATAATTTGTGTACTATACTTGACAATCACCACAATTTGGCATTTTGACAAATATTGGTAATTTACTCTTCAAGTTACATTAATTTTTGGGAGCGGTCTGTAACATAGTTCACGCTTGTCAATTTTGACAGGAAGAGTACAGAATGTATAAGTATTTAGTTAGGTAAGACTGACAGTTGGTTAGCTTGATGTATCTCAATTTAAATTACCTTAGATCGGTCATGTGAATAGCTGTATCAGTTGACGTTTATGGAAGGGGTGCCCGAAGATTGTAGCCAAGAAATTCGTAACTGAGTACTAAGTTGACAGTTCGCATATATGGCTGACTTAGGAAAAGTGGCGTTCCCGATCAATCTTGTCCAGAGCAATTTAGTCGATTTAAGATAACTAGATATTTGAATAGTCTTTGATTAAGAGTTGACATTTTGAGGCTAACATACTGTGTGTGTATAAAATACATATTCCTTTTACAAAACAGAAGACCCTAGTTCCTTAATTCTGGAGGCAGCCGTCGTACCCATGTCATAAATTTTATTTATCTAAATTGATCACGTAAATTGTTTCTTAAGTGACGTTTGTGGAAGATTAGAAGTTTACTTAGTTGACATGACAAAGTGACGTTACCGACCAATTTAGTTTTTGTAAAACTAAAAAAAATATGAATTGGGTAGGTATTTGTTTGCAAAATGTCAACGATACATTTCTTATACTTAACTGATGAATTGAATGAATATGAAAGTGACGTAAAAGGTTTTTTTTTTATTAAATTAAAAGCAAAATTTACCTGCCACCATTTGGAAATGGAACCTTTTTCGGTGCACCCGTCAAGTCCACGTAAAGATTCATTTAAACATAAACTGGCATTCACTACCAACGCTTGAATCTCTAGTGAAAATTGTTTTATTTATTATTGGTCTCATCTAGTTGTCAATTAAATGCCGGCTGTGACTGAGACTGTGACATTGAGCCGCGATGGTGATCCATCACAACGGCAAATGACAATGCACGCTCTACCAATAATTTGTCAAATATTTCCGGCATCGAGAAACAGTAACCAAAATTCTGTCACTATGCGCGTAATCAACGAGTACAACGTCTGCTCATTTTGGGCAATATGCCCCATATAAGTTGTCAATCTTAATTTAACGAAAACACAAATCAATTCCCCCCACATCCACAATTTTATTGGGCCATAGCAATCAACATTGACATCTAATGCCCATCAAATCAAACATCTGATGTTGTCGACGACGAGACACTTTCTTAAAATGTTTCCATATCCCTTCACTACTTGATCAAATGGCAATCATCTCATTGCAGAAGCCAGAAGAAGACATTACAATGTAGGTTAACAATAATTGTCTCCGAAGCCTACATACCGATGATGATATCGATTATCTTGCACCGGAATATCATTTATTATAATTTGACAGTAAATTGAACAAAGGCGGTGTTCCACCATCGGGCAGTCTCATCTGCTGTGACAGTTGCTAATCATTCCAACTGTCGGCAGTTGAGAGTACTCGTATAGAGGGAACAAGTGGAAAATTTGAGATTATGATCAATTGTAACAATAGCACGTGACTAAACCTCATAATTGACTACACCCCAGGGGCAGTACATGACATTGACACAGTCAAACTTTGACATACGTTAAGGGTGTTGCCAATATACAGTGAGAATCACAATGACATCTGAAATGATGACTCTGTGTATGCATTTCCTGAAAACGTTTTCAATATTTGTCAAAGCCTTTTCGATGAATTCCTATAGTTAGCAGTGCAATGTATTACTCACGCACACTGAGTGGAGTGCAGTTTAGGTAATGTCTGAGCTCACGTAATTTATTAGATAGATGAAAATATTCCTATGAATATTATAAATAGTGTTATGATGGAGTGATTCACTGGAAGTTGCAGACATTTCTGAGAAAATATTTTGTGGAACCGAACGGGGGAATACTCGTACTTAGCATCGTATGGTGCATTTCTTGAAATAAGAATGAGAAAGTGAAAAGTTTTGATATGACATTTCATATTTCCTTGCCCAAATGTAAGATTGTCTCTTAACAAGAAATTCTCGCTGAAATTACATCAATGTAATGAGAAGTGGTACGTGACCAGAAGTTTGACACAAGAACTTGAAACAGAATATAACTGGATTGGTTTTCCGTGGCACGTTTTTGATGGAAGCGACTTTGAAAAGTTGTTCAGCAGGCCATTAGGCAGCACTGGTATAAGACATAAGAGACGTTTCGTGACATTGACACTTTTATCTAAACTTGAGTCAAAGACAGAATGTCTCTTATATTTTGCACATTGTAAAACGGTTTCATGTCTCGTTACGTATATTCCGATATTCTGTTTACTGACAGCATATATCAAATGAGTTTAATTTGACATTCACAAATGGGTTGTTGGGAGATCTAGTTTCGTTTTGGAGGAAAAGTCTTCCACTCCGCTGACATATTTGTCTTACTTTTATGACTGTTGTCTTAAAAAATAAGCAGACTATTTGCATTTCTTGTCAGACATGTAAAATTGATTATTCAAAGAAAATGTAGTAACCCACTAAAAGCTTTCATTTCATTTCTTAAATTGTAATTAATAATAATTTCAACTTGAGAGTATTTCATTTGAGATGTCATGACTCATGATCCAACAGTTACATTTACACTGATACAAAAATGAATCGCTCTATCATCAAGCCAAACCAACCAGCAGGTGTAGATCAAAGATATTTCATTGAGAAACTTACCACCTAATAAAATTTAATTTTTTACAAACAGAACTGTCAGATGTTTAAATTGTTTCAACCAAACCGCCATCAGCATATTGGAAGCATTTTCAGCCGGCTTTAAGGTCAATTTAATAAAAAGCACACTCCCCATCATATCGAACTCACTGTTTACAACCACTCATCGTTATGTCAAGTCATACATAGTCACACTAGAATAAATCACAAGCCATCATCAATTCTCGCGAATCATCAATAAAAACTCCACACACACACAATCAATCGGTTGTAAAAAATGCTTAACAAACGAAATCGAGAAAACGATGAAGACCAATTCATTGGGTACTCTGACACTGCATCATCAACGAAAATGTTTCACCACCCCTTCACAATAAACGCTGCTGATCCTTGCCATTGCGTCATCGCTACACCATCCTCAAATAGATTGACATAAACAATCGTTGTTATGATTAAAAATACCGCCAACGGGCCGCATCGATTAGTGTAGTGCCAACTCTATTTTTTTGAAATGCATTACGATTGCGATGCGATGCGATGCGATGAATTAACTAATTTTGACTCGCGGCAATTCTTTTTTATACCCTCCAGAGGAAGGTATATTCACTTTGCCAATACATTTGTAACGCAAAGAAGGAGTCACCGGAGACCTCATAAAGTATATATATTCTGAATCAGGATCACATTCTGAATCGATTTAGCCATGTCCGTCTGTCTGTCTGTCTGTCTGTCTGTCTGTCTGTCTGTCTGTCTGTCTGTCTGTCTGTCTGTCTGTCTGTCTGTCTGTTGAAAGCACGATAGCGCCCAAAGTAATTGACGTAGGTGAATGAAATTTGGTGAAAAGACTTCTTTTTATCGGCGTCAGGTTGGTATTGAAAATGGGCTATGTCGGTCAAGTAGTTCTGGTACCTCCCATACAAAACCAATATTGGACCCATGCCTCTCTGTCTGTTGAAAGCACGATAGCGCCCAAAGTAATTGACGTAAGTGAATGAAATTTGGTGAAAGGACTTCTTTTTATCGGCGTCAGGTTGGTATTGAAAATGGGCTATGTCGGTCAAGTAGTTCTGGTACCTCCCATACAAAACCAATATTGGACCCATATGTCTCTCTGTCTGTTGAAAGCACGATAGCGCCCAAAGTAATTGACATAGGTGAATGAAATTTGGTGAAAGGACTTATTTTTATCGGCGTTAGGTTGGTATTGAAAATGGGCTATGTCGGTCAAGTAGTTCTGGTACCTCCCATACAAAACCAATATTGGACCCATGCCTCTCTGTCTGTTGAAAGCACGATAGCGCCCAAAGTAATTGACGTAGGTGAATGAAATTTGGTGAGAGAACTTATTTTTATCGTCGTTAGGTTGGTATTGAAAACCTGCTATGTCGGTCAAGTAGTTCTGGTACCTCCCTCACAAAACCAATTTTGCATGACTTGTATGCAGTGGAGGGTATCAAAGCATCGGCCAGGCCGATGATAACACTTTTACTTGTTATTCCGTTCATGTGTGCATAAGTAGTGAACGAATTGTCATTTTCGAGAATTCACTCAATGACATTTGCATTGAGTATAGGCGAATGGCTTGTGTACACAACCGAACTAAGGGAATGAATATTGACACAGTCTCGAATGCCAAATCAATTTGTTTATTCGTGAGAATGATGTCATGTTAGATACAAAATTGCGCACTCTCTGACCAAGAGGAAGAGGAGAAGTCCACTCCACACACCGAAGAAAACTCGATCAAGGAAGCTGTCGATTGACAACTCTTAAAGCAGACATAACACATAAGGGAAAGCTTTACCGATAGACAGACAGACAATTAATTTTCTTTCGATTTGGCATTGGTCGAACAGATGTTTCAACTTTGTATGGAATACGGTCGTCATAAGCGGGGTAAGAGTAGGGAAAAGTCGTGGAAATTATTCGAAAATATACACAGAAACACTGAAACAACGCGTTGCCTTTGGTGCAAAGAAAAAAAAGTATCGAATGACATGTAGTTTTCACAGCTAATGTGGCCGTGTAGAATATTTTCCAATTCATGTCTCATTTTGTCAGAAAGGATTCAAATTAATTTAATCACCTTTACGCTTAGTTTCATTCAGAAATTTCGTACTATTCATCTTTATTTATTTCTTGATAATATTACAGAACCATGAAACGGAATTGAATTCGCCTGAAAGTCAAATTGAGTACCCAAGGAAATTCTAACGAAATTTATCGCAGAGATGATTATATTTATTTGTAAATGAGGAATTTTCAATTTTTCCCAATTAGTTCGTGGATAATAACCACCCTGCACTTAAGCTTAATATGTGCTGTCAAAAAAGAAAGCAAATTTGGTGAATTTCAGATATTCGCTCATTGAATTTTTCGCTTTTTTCACCACTTTGTTGCAACCTCAGAAACATAATACCCGCACGAACGTCTTAATTTTAGGCCAACATTCTGTCATCATTTTCGCAGGTAGTAACACTTGTCACTTTGCCAAAACCAGTGAAAGCGGGCTGGCAGTTCTAGCCAACTGTGCCTAAATATGATAAAAGAGATTCTCAAATCTCAAGCAGCGCGCTGCATACAAATAAGTGATTTTGTCTGTTGCATACTCACCACACAAAATCGATTCAATTGAATCCTCTACAAGGCAGATTCACTAACAGGTTGTCACTTTGTTAACTGATTCAAGTGGCATGAGTAAACGAGATTCTGCGAATTTTTATGAAATGTAGGGCGTGTGCTGCGCGCAAAAGTCATTTCAATTGTTGGCGTATCGTGCGCCACGCACTTGGCACCTCCGCAAATCATGACAGAAGGCAGTCAATTGAAAAAAAGAAAACTGCAGACAAGATGACAGTTGACAGATAGGGGTTAGGTCAGAGTAAACAGAGCCGCCATAAGTGTGGCGAGTGGGTACTATACCAACTCTTTCTGTGAATTTCATTTTGTATAATTGAAAAGTTGAGTGATGGTTTCCGGTTTCCGTCAATTGCAATGCACAACAGCATTTACTTGAATTTGGTCACATAACACAATGGTGCTCAATCACCCGGCTGTGGGAATATTTGAATTTCTCCAAACACACGTTGTATGGAAAATTTATCAATCACATCCGTGAGTGCATTCGAAAATTGAATTCCCTTGCTGTGATTGCTCAATGCAGGATTTCGGGATAGAGACTGGTCTGGTGCCGGTCCGCTAGTGTGAAATTTCAATTGTGACCAAACACGAATCGTATTTAGAGATTCCACCAAAACCACATGTGAGCCTGTAAATCAGTTTCACATTTTCCTCGCAAACACATTTGCAATAAAGACAACAACAGCGCGAGTGGGATGATTAATGAACACCGCCAACGATTTGAACGATTTGAGTGATGCGAATTTTAAGAAATTGCAATAAGATGAGTAAATATTTTAGCCGGGGGTGTAATGACCAAGTGACCGAATTTTTTCTTGGAATAATATTTTTGAATTGTGTCTGCGAGTTGTATTTGACATAAGCAAATGATATGCTAGATAAAATGTTCAAGCTGTCAGATAGTATTTATAGTTGCGCAGTTTGTTATTTTGTTTTGATGCAATGAGCTGACAACATTTGATGGTGGCCATCAATCAGAACAAAACAAATCTAACTTTTTTAGTGCTAAAAATATGTAAATATCGATGTATCGACGATTTGTATAGTGAATTTGCTTACAGTTGTTTCAAATTTTATATTTCTCTTGATGAAAGAGTGCACAAATGTGCACAAGTTAGTTAGCTAGTAGACATCAGATAGTGTACAAAAATTTGACGTAACTTCTGAATAACGAGTTTATAACTTTTACGCAGCGTTTATTAATAAGGGGGTAAAGTTTTTCTAAAGTAACTAGACTAATTAAATTGATATTATAATTACAAATGAGGACGTTGAAGAATCTTGTTTAGTAAATCTGACAGCTGACTGACAGCATTTTGATGTTTTTTCCAAGTGAAGTTTATGGAGAGGATGAATGTAGTTAAGAATTTCTTGACTGAGTTTTAAGTTGACAATTCGGTTTTGTGACGTTACCATACAATCTAGTTTATATGTCAGGTTACATCTAGTCGACTTAAGATAACCAACTTTTTCAATCTGCCTCTATCACAGCAAATAAGGTTTATTAATTTGTAATTATACGTCACCCTTCAAGGGATATGTTAAGCTCAGCATATTACATCTATGACACGGGTCAGTTTGACAACACATTTTTGGCCAATTTCCTTATATGTAGTTCAATCGGACAATGAGCACAAATGTCAATATAACTCATATTAAAAACTGAGCTTTTCGAATTAAAAAAAAAAATTGATATGATTTGTCAAATACTTATCGGTGTCCGTCGTTGCTAGTTCTGTCACAAACAAACAAACAAAAACTGCTTGACGTTTTTGACAAGTTGGATTAAAAACTGCAAATTAGTGAGTTTTACCGAATAGGCTCAAAAAGCCTAAAAAGCAGTTACCTATTGAAAGTAAAGTTCAGTTGTAAATTCCTACAACGACACAGTTGTTCACCTTTCAGACTGTCTTACAGAGTATCGACAAAATTCTATCAGTCAAAACACGAATTGCATGTTTAAAGGGCCAACGAGAATCTGATTATGTGGGCTCAAACTTATGAAACTGAGAGTGGAAATAAATGATTTCATCCCCTAATCATTCATTCTTTATAAAGACTGTTTCATTCACTATTTCCAAATGCATTGCTGTGATATAGCCCCATACAATTTCCGGCAACTAAAATGAACCAACTTCTTATTTGACGACAATTATACTGTCTGCGACCATTTATTTCAATCATTCAAAAGCACTTGCAAATGGTTGACATATTTGGCGCCAATCAATTGATCTCTTCCTCTCCGTCTAGTACCCAAGTCCGTTAATTTTTCGTATCAAATAAATGCGCTTGGAATACCAATTGTGGCAAGTACTTAAGGCGCAATATCACTACAACTAACTGACATTCACTCAATCAATCCTTTACAATGTAGCACGCGTAACGAAAGAAAAAATAAAATCACTTTTCATCACTTGCACTCCTACAACAATTTAATTGCTTTATGAGTGACACACATACAGAGCAATTATCGTTTTCAGATAGAACTTACGCAGAGGAACGCCAGAGCAAAATAACAGTTTTTGTGGTTGGCTGCATGCAACAGTGATAGCTTTCTCTGGTGATAATCTCTGGAAATAGCTTAGCGTCAGCATCATTATATTTTTCGAAATATTTTCGGGGCTCGGTTGCGTTCGGTGAAGCATCAAATTAAATTTACGACCTGCTCGTGGTGGTTGTACACGAGTATGCACCGTTGACCCTGAGTATATAATACAACTAGCTAATAGGTCTTCTAATGTACAAAACTCTTTAATAGCAAAGTGCTCGTTGCTCGTGCTGATGTGCTGCAAATAAGTTTCAAAAACAGCCGCCTCACTGCAGACAGTGGATGACGTTATTTTTTAATGGCAAACTGGGGTGTCATACTCAAGTCATAACCGGCTTGCCACTTGCCATTCCTTATTGGGAATAGCTACTTTCGCAGTAAATTGATATGAAAGCGTAAATTGATCGGGAAGAACTTTTAATAAATTTATCGACGACTGCCAAAGATGGACGGCAAGTTCAAGTAAACTGGGCGGCGCGGCGCCCAATCGGCGTAGTGGTGGGTTCATTGATTAATGACCCACATAAAATGTTAAATAATTTATTTTTCATACTTTGCGATTTGATAAGGAAGAGGAAGCCTTGATCTTACTTGATCTAGTTTTATTGGTCTGGAATAGAAGTGACAGCGCAGATTTAGTCTGCTTTGATCTTTAAGGTAATTTTTTTTATTTCCCTTTAATAATAATAACCGCCTGAACGGTGCCGCTGTCAAAATAAAATAGTAATAAGAAGAATGTGGTATTTCTGAAATCTGTCACACAGTGTCGTTTACAATATTTTCTTGTGACAATTTGTACATTGCGACGGACTTAAAATGAGGAACAAAATGGAGTAAAATTCGGTTATTAGGTAGTAAACGCCATTGACCAAGTAAATGTAGTAGATTTGCGTCATGTGCAGCAAATTCACAAACTTGATTTGGAAATGTCATTAACTTTGTCATTCATCGCTAAATAGAAGATTTTCTTTTTGAATTCGAAGCAAATACAGAAATGTCACAAAGAATTTCGTGTTTATCTTTTAACCCATGCTGCTGAATGTGGGTTACTTTATTTCATTTAGAGTACGATCAGAGCGGACTCTATTAGATAAAAATAAATTGACAGTTTAAGCAAACCTTTGAGAACAGCTTATTTTGACAGCTTACAATTTAGATGCAAATCAGAAATGTACAGAAAGAGAAATTAGGTTATAAAAAATGTAGTAGATCAAACAAAAAAAAAATTAAATGACATCTAGTGGTCAAATGTGCGTCATAAATAACACAGATTGCTCTGAGCTTACAATTCAAATCTACTGAGTTCAGACAATTGTTTCAATAGCACGAGTTTTAATGCTTGGCCAATATCGAGCTCATGAAAGGTTATGTTGAAAAACTGAATAAATTTTTGTCGGGTAAACCATTTTCTCTATGTAATTCCGGAATACCCACTGTAATTAAAACTAGTAACTTCTGGTAAATAGTAAATTGGCGGGATAACTGAATCAGTTTCCATTTAGTTTCATAAAAAAATTACAACGTTCATAAAACAATGATATATGTACCAGTACCTACTCGCAAGCAGTCACCAATTGATTCGAAAAAAAAAAACAATTAAAACTGTCAAATTGAAATGCTACACAGCAAAAGCAGCCCTAGCCCCATTCCATATACACCAAAATTGTTGTTTTCCATTGCCAATGGACTATTGCCCTTTGGAATTCTCCAAAATTAACTCGTTGACAGAAATCTAAATTTTGGGTGGTCAAGACCTTCCGCGCCATTGCCTTCATTAACCAAATTTTCGACTATCCCGCCATTCTTGTCGACGCGTCGCGTCCCATTAAAGTTGATAAGAATTCATTTGTGCGAGTCATCATTCACCGAAAACGGACCTTGCATTCGGATTAAATTGGAATCGGTCGCTGGGCTTGTTTAGAATCGCCCTGCTGGTCGGTATGCTGCTTATTGTCCATCCATTTTGTTGTCTGCTTCCTTCTGCGATATTCTTAACTTAATTTGTTGATGCATTCATTCCGAGTGAATGCGAAATGTGGCGGAACCCGAAATTGTCATTTTAAATTTTAGCCAAGAATTAAAACGTTTGCCCAGCACCAGCAAATCGTGACCACATGACGCGAGATCGTATTTGCTGCATGCGTTGGAAAAGTTTCTGCCGCATCGCATCTGTGTGTGTGTGTATATATTGTGTGGTCGAGTTTCGACAGAAATTGGCGATTTAATTGGCCCAGTGCCCAGTAAATGTCCAGCGCAGGGCCAAGCAGACATAGAAAGGGAATTATGAAATTAAATTTGAATTATCCCTACGGAACGTGAACCGAAAAGTTAACTACAGCTTTTAGTTGGGTGTGTGTTTTATGCAGTTCTGGACGAACAAATGTATTGAATTTAATTTAGATTTATTATGCGGCAGGGTGCTACAAATGTCGTTTCGCAGACTGTTCGGCTAATTGGAAAATCGTTATCTTAGCCATAACCGTGACATATTCCTGTATGAGTTGACATGTTTCACACAATTAGACTCTATCGGCCAGTCACACAGATTAGCGCAGCAGTTACATTCGGACAAGTGTGTTTTAGATAAGAATTTTGCAAAAGCATTCACTAGGTGCCCTGTGTTTTTAGTTGCTTGACCTTGAGACTCTATTGATAGTTGTGTTCGGTTTTTCGAGTGATTTTTAAACACAAATGAACAAGATTTTATTAGCGATTGGTATTTTTATTTTGCGATAAGTTCTATTAATAAAAAGAAAGTAGGGAACGCGTTTGATTTGAATTCGCGAAGGTAAGTCTGTAACTTGTACAGAAACCATTTGATTGAAACATTTCAAGTAAGGCCACTCGTTCTGCTATTTATTTTATGAACATTATACAAACGTCCTTCGTGCATCTGTGAAATATCAACCATTCTGTTGCACAATTTACACAAAGAACTATCAAAAGCCCTAGTGCTTCTCGAAACTGATTGCAAAGCCAAACACTTGAGAGCTGCAGCAAGTTGCTAACACGCAATAGCACTCATTGGTAGGGGAAAGTGGTCACCCTTCGTACACTTTTTGCATTTTTATTATTTAGTTAATAATTAACTCACTTCAGTATTAAGTTCATGCACTTATGTGTAATATATATATTGTAGCTTATTACAAAAAAGTCTGAAACCATTATGTCGAAGAGTTTCAGAATTATAGAATATCGTCTGGGATTAGATATTTGTATGAATGCACCCCACCTGTGGGGAGCTTTCGCACAGCAGATGGGGTAGTTTCGTACAGTATGGGGAAGACTCATACAGGGTATTTAAAAAGTTAATTTAACCTGTTAATTGTTAAAATAGCAACAAAAGAAATTATTAAACCTACAAATTACTTAATAATATTCAACTTGACTTATAGTTCACTTAAAAACCTTTCAAAGAAAACAACTAAAAACAATAAACTCTTAATTTATTTACTTGTAATTCTAACGTTTACAAACTATATGAGATCTTTGTAATAAGTCGTTGACAATTTGTACTTTAAAAAGGTAATTAAACATTTGGTTGTGACTTTGGAAGTCATTGCACATTAAAATTATTTAAGTCAATTGCAAAAGTAAAAAGTCTTGATGTTCTAGCTGTACAATGTGGCCTTGGTTCAGGATCAGGCAGGATCATGGCGACGTCAATTATATATAAAGTGTGTATGTCTTCTAGATCAGGAAAAATGAAGGACATTAACGATCCCGGTTTCTTTCGAAGATAAGATACTTTTAACTCTGTTGGCGAATAATGACTGATAACTTTTCCGACGTAATAGACAACAGCATTTTTTTTTTCAAATTTAACCAAAATAAAACAATTATCTTTGATATTCTCCGGTGTAACATCATCATTTGTGTCGATATAGAAATCATCATTATCTTCATCGGCTTCGAAATTAAATGGAGACGTAGAGCTTTCCCGCAAACTTATTTGTCCTTCAGACTCCTCTGAATCTTCATAACTTTCTGCTTTTCTAGCTTTCTTTTTCTTTTCAATAGAATTAAGTTCCACCAAACTACGTTTAATTTTTTTAGCTCTAGCTTTTCGTTCCTGCTCTACTTTTTTCATTTCTTTCTGTTTGAATCTTTCTTCTACTTCATTTTTTTCAGGTGTATCTGTGTATATACGAGATTTACCTGGTTTTCTTCCTTTATTAGTTTTTCTGTTTCTTACAACTCTAGGATATGGTCTTATAGCTTCTGGTGTTATGGGAACATTAGTAGTTGTTTCAGGTTGAGTCCCAGCTGTTGAAGTAGAAGTGTTCAGTTCAGGATGCCTCTCTGTTATAGAAGTTTCGGTTTCTTGACGATTTTTAAGCAAGGAAGTATGTAAGATATCACGATTATCATTGGTAGATCGAGGAAGATAACTTTCATTGATATCGGTCGATGGAACACAAATAGAAGGTAGCGGTTCTAGTGCAGCAGAACTTGCTTCCGGGTTTGGTGGAGTATTTTCATAAATATTAGAAGCATATACGTCAATGGGAGCAAAATCTTCATCGCCAAAGGCCATTTCATTCAACGGCCATATACCTGGCTTAGCAAATCCACTTGTTATATTCTTCGCTGTGAAAGATTCAAAATATGCAATTTTAACCAGTTTGGGAATATTATAAATGCTGACGGTTTTTCCTGGATTCACCATATGCCAATTATTGAATGCTATTTTCAACTTCGACTTAAACGGCCCAAAAACTGCAACATCTAAAGGTTGCAAGCGATGGCTTGTGTGTGGGGGAAAAGACACAAAAGTTATTCCATTATCTCGAGCATATGTTATAGCTTGTAAGCTGATGTGGCTTTCATGATTATCACATAATAATAAAATCGGGTGATCTTTGGATGTCAGTGTGTGCTTTTGGATATGTTTTAATACTGACACAAATATGTCAGAATTTATCCAGCCACTCCTATTTGCAGACCCAATGCTTCCTTCAGGTGCACCTTCAAGAAAATGGTCTTTGTAATGCACACGTGGGAATACAAAAAGCGGCGGAATTGTATTCCCGTTTGCCGAAATAATAGCACCAAAAGTAACAAGTTCGCCCCTCTCCGCTGAAACGATCTGACCTACTTGTTTCTGTGATTTAGGAGCCAAAACTTTAGGAGTGTCTAAAACAGTAGAAACACCCGACTCATCGAAGTTAAATATTCGGTCGGCAGTAAAATGATGTCGCTGCAATACTTCGGTCAAATTATTGTAAAACTCTGTTACTGCAGTTTTATTAAAAGCGAATGATCGTGCAGCACTTGTATTTTCTGGTTTTCGCAAACTGAGATTTGGATTCCGTTCCCTGTATTTACGCATCCACTCTAAGCCAGCCATTTGATCCTCGTCCCATTTTGCTGGATACTTTATCTTTATTGCTTTTGCGTATTCATATGCAAGTTTCCGAATTTGTACTGTCGTAAGACCATAATGCATCTTGCAGCAATTAATTATATAGGCATTTAAGCGCTTCACTTCTTCCAAGGAGAAGACTTGCAGGCTTGTGTATTTGGAATGAAAAGTACGTGGCGGTCTATCTTTATTAATATCATTTCGGAATTTTTGAACTCTGCTTTGCAAAGTTGATACCTTAACGTTGTATTTCAAAGCAGCTTTTCTAAAAGACAAACACCCTTGCATTACTTCCTCAATTGCTGAATTAATGGATTCATCAACTTCTTGGGTTCGGGTGCCCTTTTTTTATATTTCCGCACCATGATTCTGAAGGAAATATTTATATAGAAAATACCTCAATTATAGAATGTGTAAAACAAATTTTAAATTGTTATATTTTCTTTAATTGATATCTATATGATGTTGTGATAATAATTGTTCGTAAATAAAATTTAAAGGGGATCATTCGTACGCGTACGAATGTACCCCCTGTATTACTGTCCGAATGTACCCCAGGCTATGCACAAAATAAAAACTACAAGTTTTTATAAATTATAATTTAGTATGGAAATATTAGTAATTAAATCACAAAATTAACATTGTAAACACAAATTCGTCATCACTATTTTGCAAAAAACATAAAAAATGTACTCACAATGCGATCGTAAACTTCGGTAGACAAATTACTCGCAGCGCTCGGAAACAAGTTAGGTCTTGTCAGTTCCCACTCTATTGTGCGACTGGACCGAAGTTAGTTGGGCGAAAAGGTACCTGGTATGACTATGCACACAAGCAACCACGTGTTTGTGCGCCGTTTATTTTTTCTTTCATACTTACTGTACGAATGTGCCTCATGTACGAAGGGTGACCACTTTCCCCTATCCATTCAAACGCATTCGCATCTACCATTATTCTCTGTTGAATAATCACAATTCGCATTTCAAATTTCATCTAGGACGTCTTCTCAAGAGTCCACTTTAAAATCGATACAATGTCAATTGCATGCTGCCAGTGCCACATTACTTTCGTTCTCAATTCATTCATTCAAAATCAAAGTGGATTTTTGTCGAATGAGAAAACGAAACCAACTCACCAAGTCTAGGACAGCATTCTAATAGCTGCGCATTCATGAAGGTCGTTTCAGCGCCAGAAGCTGAATACAAAAAAAAAAGTGAATTCCACCGCCACATTTCGGCGATAATTAGACGTGAAATGGCGTGTAACCAAAGATGCTAAAGATCGACATAAGCATCTTACTCTTGATTCGCGTTTAATTACCGTGCGCGCTAAAGATATTTCGATCGCAACGAATTAGCATCTGCATTTGGACAGACGGTATGCACCCTCATCGCAGGGCAGGACGTCCGCGTCCGTTTTTGCTCTGACATTGGCATGGGTTTGTTATAAACTACGCTGTGTTTGGCCATTGTCCACAGAGAGGCAGTGAGAGAGAGACGAGACATGAGATCATCTTGAAATAGATCGGTCGATTGCAATTTTAGAAATATGTATTTTCAAACGGCTAGCGCTTAGTAATAGTTTAGCCGATGAAAACGTTTCGCAATCAAGTTGTTGTGGAAATAATTGATTCGGTCGTGGGAATGTAATCGTGGCACTTACCGAAAGATCGTTACAGCGTCGATCATCAACTTAATTGCATGAGTGATGGGGCTCTGAACGCAAATTATGCGAAACACTCCGGAAGGAAGTAGGATGTCAAAAATGGAGGTAGACCGTAGACGATTGAGGGGAGGAGTGGCTATGTATTGGGCTATGTATTGGGTATATATTATCATTGTGACGGATATACAATACGCCTTAAATTCATGAAAACTTTGTGAGTAGGTATATTGCATCTCCTGCCGGGAAAATTAAGAAAAAAACCCGCTGACAATAAACGAAACTGCAACCTTTTTTTCGCACTACACGAAAATAAACTAACCTAACCCTATAGCAACAGAAAAATAAAACAGAGTAAAGTGTACCCATCCCCTTTTGACAGTTCGCTGAATGTCAGTGTCACTGGCTGTCCATAATTTTTCTTCAGTGTTGCTAGAGATTAGAAAAGTGTGTTCACGATCGGATAAAATAAAATAAAATTTCGCCTATTGCACCAAATCGTGAATACCCCTAATGTCAAACTTTTTACATTTTCGAGGAATGAGAGTCGATTGTTTTATGTTCTTAAAAATCAGGTGCGTTTGTTTTGAGAAAACTTCAATTCTTACCAGTACCTTATAACAAAAACTCGTTAGATATCAATGCCTCTTAGTCGCAATTTCGCAAGCCTGTCAAGAGAGATCCCTTAAGTCAATAGTTGCAACATTTGTCAATTCGACAGGATTTTTTATTTTATTTAAACTGAAATTGTATGTGCAGCTTTTAGCGTCATTTATTTAAACATAAGAACTAAAACTTCTTTCCGTTCTCCAATGACAAATAATTTCTATAACTTCTTCTCCATTTTGAAACGTCAAACTCAGACGTCACTTTCGCAAAAACATTCCTGTTCAAATGAACAAAAATGTAACCCCATGTTAGTCCATCAACAACTGACATCTGTTAGTTCGATGCAATCTGGGATACTCATTTGAAATGTTTGGTCTTTTAGCTTTGTGCGTTTACCGCTACATGCCGCCGTCGAAGAGATAAAACTCAATTTGTAATTAATTATCCTAATACAGGTGTTAGAGTCGTAAAATAATATTAATTGCCATCGCCGCCAAACGTATAGCTGCGGATTGGCAGAAATTCAAATCATGAAGCAAAAGCTGTAAATAAATCCGCACGAGTTTTTTTTTTTTTTCTGAATGACACACTTACCACTACACGATGACGTGTAAAGTAGGCGCGCTTTAAAACGCGCACCAAAGTGCTTGTACGAACCCCCAATGACATCACCATGAACACGTACTCTATGCCTGTGTGCAATGTGCACTTCAATGCAACTCATCATATGCGGCCTGCACTTTGTAGAGATACTTTTGATGGCGGCGACCGAACATCAAATTTGCATACAAGCACCACTAAGTTCACCTGTCAATGGCTACGTTGGATTTTTTCTTCCTAAAAGAGCAACGCGATTATCTCATCGGCACGGTACATTGCGCATCCGATGTGAAATGGTTATGAGTTTTCGTGTTTAGATCTTTAAGATAAGATTTGCATGGAAATTACTTTAAAATCTACGCTCAGCTACAGCTATTGATGCAGTCCTATGTTCTGATGGTTGTGCTTTCACTTTGAACGGTAGAAATGGTGGAATTTGTTAAAGTGAATGTGTTGTAAGGTAATTATTATTTGCAATTTAGTGGATCCATTTAATCGCCGATTGGCAGGATGTGTCAAATGTACAGCAACATGTAAAATATTTGATTGAAAATGGCGACGTTCAAATATTTAGTGAGTCTGACAGCTATCTCATTTGACAGTTTTAATTGGCTTAGATCGGTCATATCACAGCTGTTCCAGTTGACGTTTGATTAGGGGTAGCCGACTAGAATCTAGTCAAGAAATTCGTGACTGAGTACTAAGTTGACAGTTCGCATATGCAGCTGACGTAAGAAAAGTGGCGTTTCCGTTCAATCTTGTTTTTGCGTTCAGGTAACATCTAGTCCAGACCAATCAAGTCGACTTGAGGTGACTAGATTTTTGAATGTGCCCAATTTAAGACTGGAGTCTTTTTCGATCAACATTGATTGATCACAATACTTGATTGTGACAGGTGACAGGTGTTTCTATAGGAAATGCAATGAAGATTTAAATTTATAAGGCAAATGGGCGGGTTACTGCTGAATTTCGCTCTTTTTTATGAGATAATTATTCTTTGAGCAACAATTTAGTTACAGTACTGTCGAACAAAAATTGGCATTACTTTTTTTTGTGCTTTTCAGCAAGATGCGGAAAAAGGAAGTACTTTGCTAAAGAAAGTGTATTAGATTTGCAAAAAGTTTAGTAAATGTTTAGCAATACAACAGAAATTATCCATCGTTAAATATTTTTATGACTTTTGATTATTGCCAATACAACAATGAAAATCCTTCTCAAAAATTGAAGATAATAAATTATAAAGTTAAGAAAAGTAACTTTACCGAAGAAAAATAAATTTGTAGCCATCGTTCACAATGTAGTAGATGGGAAATGGTTAACAAATGTAGTAGTTCCACTAGGTATATACGACGACGATATCAATTTTACAGTAACGCATAAGGGACTCCTTCTCACCGAAGGAAATGAACTCGTTCTACCCTTGGTGCAACAAAAATTTCTTAGTAACCTAATAAACCTAATATTTCTGGAACGTTCCAAAAAATTGCCGGAATCGGAATTTCTAATAAACTATACTGCTGATGTACAGGATATTGTGACGCATATGCCCTCTTTTAAGGTAACTATACTGATGTTAGATGAAAGTGTCGCAATTTTCTATAGACAAATACGCCATGCACATAACTTCCATCTCAATTCTCCCAATTTAGAACTAGAAAAATAAGTGCATAGTGGCATTCTTTCTATACAACTTGCCTCCTCCTTTCTGCTTAACTGTCATCTGTTATTTCATAATACATACTGTTGAAAGTGCAATCAATCATGCTTACGACCACCTACCCACTCTAAATTCAAAATTTAGCCAAAAGCTTTACAAACTCTTATCTCGAAAGACATTGCGTTTGTTAGAACAACTCTTATATTACAATTTCACAAATCCAATCAACACAACACCCTACGACTGTGTATACCATACATTCCAATTGGTCTTGCAATTTGCCGCGACCCAGATTCCAATCGAGAACGCAATCAAATCATAAATCTCGTGCGCATTTTCTCTATCACACCCGTTAACTGTTGTGCTTTATTTTCAGATAGACTTCCTGTCCCACCAACCCCCGCCCCAAGTAATCTTATCTTCTGTTTAGATCAATGTGGTCCATAAACACTGAATGCCACTATGTATACGACGCCGGTAAGATGTTGTTTCCCAAAAGTATTCCATTACGCTGTGCACTTGATAGCAACAATGTTATTTGTGCGATAAGAACACATCACTAGTTGTGATTGCATAAGCGAAAAGTACAAATTTGTTTTATTTTTGTAAATACGGCGGCAAACTCACCCTTACCTACCCCCAGGTGCAGGGTGTTATCATGTTGATAACAATTAACAAGAGAACGACGACGACGCGACGGAGACGGAAACCATAAATAACAACATAAACAACGCAACATGTGCTCATAGAAAGCTTCCGTCGTTCCCTCTCATATGCGGAGGCACTGTGACTGCGAGTGTGACAGTGATGCGACAGCGATACTGAAAGCAGGTGAGAAAGACGCCGGCTATGTATCGGATGTGTCAGACGGACAGGCAATGTCGGCGCTGTGAGGGATTTTTTCAAAACGGACATTCATCATTTCATTATATCTAATAAAGCCGGCATTAGCCCTTCCCCAATTCAAGTACGTAACGTATCTAGCTTGTTCGAAAATCTGGTGAGATAAAAAAACACAAATCAGCTGACAAACTGAATGGCAGTGGGTTTCGTATCACAGAAAATGAAAAAAAGGAGAAGAGATTTCAGAGAGGCAATGGGAAGCTTTTGCACTTTTCATTGAGAAAACTGTTAACTAACAGTTTGTTGCTGAGAGTTTAACATTGGCAACATTTTCGCTGTTCACAGTGATGATGTGATGGTGCGATGGATGGTGATGTCATAAAGTGTATTTTAGTGACGGTTACAAACGAAATTGAGATGTAACAACAAATGAATGAATAGGTGGATGTAATGATATTAATGAATAATAATGAATTTGAATGTAGATAAACGGGTGGGAGTGGTTTTGATGTGAGGATTCATAGAGAGATTCCAAGAACGTGTGACACGTAACTCTTCATCAAGATTATTGTCAGGTATTTAGTGCAGCAAATTATGCTGCCAACTTAAAAAAATGAGGGACTTTGAGGGTGGTTTTAAGTTGCTACGTAGGTATCTAAGACAGGAGCATATTATGCTGTTAAAAATTGGTCAGCAAATGAACAGATTTTATAGGAAAGATTTTGTGAGTCCAAGTGGAGGTGGCAGTAGGCATCTATAAAGGCAGTAGGCTACGATAAATGATTACGCTAGATGTTAATGCAAAATGAGTATGAGGCGGATCGCTCTCTTCGGTCCCTGGGTACTAGGGCATTCGAGGCAATACTTCGCACTAATAATCATTTTAAATATTTTGTAGTTCACTATATGCAATTTTAAAGAAAAGTATATTAAATTATTATTAACTCACAATGGAGTTCGAAAAATTTAGCCTGGATACTAAAAATGATTATTAGTATCGCGGAATGAATAAGTGGACGAAAAGAACTTTTTACACCCTTCAAAGGCACTGTTCTTAAGGACTCAATCAACTTTCTATGATATTACCCAGATCTTTAACTTACCAGGACCAAGAGTAGAGGGAGGCACTTTTTCCCGGATCTTGACGCGCTCTTGAGCACATCAGCAAAAATAGGTACCTACCTAATGAATTTCACAAAATCCCCAGGACGGCTTGTATTCAGCATAGTGAAATTTTAGAGTCTGATTTTATTATGTGGAGTATGGATACGTAACCGCATGACTTTGAAAGCACTCAACAATCCAAATTCTCGGAAAAATATGGGGCTAAATGGAGCAACAAATAGCTATAACTTCATTTTAATCGGTGAACTGATTTTTTTTACACTTTCATATATTAAGTCAGAGGCCACTTCTCATTGGACTGGTGGTCGCGATAATTTTTATTTAATTGTTGCTACCATCTTCGTGACCGTTGTACGACCAAAGTTGCAGTTTGGCAGTTTTCTCGATAGCCTGCCACAATTCTTTGTCATTTTGGCATTTTTTTTAGTTGGAAGAGGAGCTTCGCAAAATTTTCAAATGCTGTTATTCCCAAATAAAAACCGTTAAAATGTAACGCAGTTGCCTGTCACAACACTATTACAGAGCCGATGATTGTTAGATAACGTTTGAAAATTCTAAATTTTCAGAATGGCTCCATAAATGTCTCTTTTATTTATTAATGGCAATTTTTCTTGCGATTTTTCAGAACTTCCATCTTTTCCTATTGCGATTTATTATTATTTTTGTTTTTATTAATATAAAAATTTAGTACAATGAAGTGCAAACATCGTTCGGAGACATGTTCCTCTGCAACTGAGAGACTGAGGGTTTCTCCCGCGATTTAACAATTGTATGCATTTTGTATCGTCACATAATCGAATTACCTGCTAGCTCACTGTGTCTATCGTCGGTCTAAATAGTTCTCAGATCAAGCAATATCATTCTATAAAAAAAATTCGTAAGGTAGCCCAGTTTTTAGGTAAACTCTTTTAATTTTATAAAAATATACGAATTTCTTGAGTTCTTATTTTGTGAAACCCTAGATATATTATTTAAATGGTTGAACTAGTCGGCTGCCACTTTTAAATAATGGAAATAATATTCAAAAAAATAGGAAAGACAAAAGAGTTGACAAGAAAACTGTGCAAACGAATTATCAGATGTGCTGCAAAAGAGTATTTTTGGGCCTGATGCACCACAAATAAAATCGAATACAATACACCGCATTAATTTTCAAGCCGACTTTTGTAGGGTAAAAGAGCTTTGACAGTTTTCGATCCATAAATGCATAGAAACAGTGTCAACAGCCAAAGCGACTATGCCTTCAAAATCACCGTCAAACATTTACGGCAACATAAAACAAAAATCTTTAAATTTGAAAAATCATAATTTTTGTGTACAAAATTCGCTCTCGCTCCTTTCATCAAAGCCAATGCATTAGTTTTTATTTGTCTTCCCATAAATATGCAGAAGCCGCGCATCGCATCCAATTTGAAACTAATATGCTCAATGGAATACAGAAAAAAAAAACAACCTCTAATGCTCTGCTCGTCTTTGCAGGCAAAACGTTCCATGCACATATGCAGACAATGATCTCATCAATGCGCCCCCTATCTGTCTGCATCTCTGGCCAAGCGAACTATCGATCCCCTTCTGTCCTCACAATCAATTTTCACCCACGATCGATAGACGATTTTTGTTTTTATTTTCCTCTTGCAAATCGGCACAACATTTCTGCAACAGTACACGAATGTTGTCGTATTGTCGTGTCTTTATCTGTGGAAATGAATCCACACTTTGGCGCAAAATGTTGCCAATGTTGCGCTCTGCTCGGTGTGGCTGGTGGCTGGTTGCTGGTAGTCGATGGTGATTTGATTTTTCGCCAGCACACCAAAGCACCAACAGCAACCGGCACGCGTCCACCACATCCGTATCTATAGTCAGTTGGGCTACCAGAGATACATTTTCCGTTGGCATTCAGTTGCGATTTTACCCTCGATTCGAGTGAACGTGTGTGTCTCTATGGTGGGTCTGAACGCCCCAGTTTGTGCTTAGTATCTCAGTGGTATCGCTAGTCTTGTGTGTTACAAAAAGTGCGAGCAATTGCTACGACTAATATCTACAGTAGTGCAAAATTAAATCCTCTCCATTCAGAGTGGATTAAGTGCTAAGAATTAATTTCAAAAAATTGCATATTAGGCAATTTTGTGTACAAAAAAAAAATAAAAATATATTTCAAAGAAAATTGCATCAACTTTTGCGGAAGGTCCTTTTAAAGATCCGGCACAAGGAGTGGGAAAAATCCAAAGGAAAAAATAAAAGGTGTGTGCTATGTTTAAAATTAAATTTTGTACAAAGGACCTTGTCACGGTAGCTACACAAAGTTTAATCTCAAAAGAAAAGTTTCCCCATATTTGCTGTTGTGTTTTCCTGACAAATTGATTCAACAAGGATACGACAAACGAACCGACACAAAATGAAATGAAAATTGGGGGTGAGGCTCGACAAAAAGGTGTTTAAAACATATTTAGCGAAGGAGCAGAACACACACATACTCGTTGAACTTCGAGGGAGTGTATTTTAAAGTCAAATTGTAATCTTTTTCGGGGCATGCCGCCGTTCGAAATCCTTTCCTTGCGTCTGTGGCTGCGGTGGGGACACGGGGAATTGTCACTTTTTAACTGCCGCTCGGTGGAATCGTAAAAGCCCCAAAGGATTGCGATCTAGAGGATTTCTTTTGAGGGAAGGGAGAAGCATTTCTGTTTGCCCGTTCTCTTTTAGAAGATGAAATTTATTTTTGGGAATCGCAGACACTGGGTTGGGTAGGGCGTATGGCTATGGGCATGCCAATAAAAGAATCGCATACCCGAGGTTATATTAAAGCCACGGAATGGCATCTGCGCTGCACACATGCAGTTTTTTCTTGCCGGAGACGGGGATTTGTATTAATCTTTTATTCGGAAACCATGGTCGTGAATAAGTTATGCTTATGGGTACCTGTGTACGAGTATTAAGCTACTGGGTGTGTGGAACTCTTCCAGAAGACTTTCGCTTTTCGATGTCTATACTTCTGGATGCCATGCTTTAGTGTCGTTAGTTTCTTTTTTTTGTTGTTGGCGGGCTTTTTATTGTGTTTCAGGTTGCCGCTTCAACATTGGGAAGGAGACGTGATTTTTTTGATTTGCCTCCGGCGGCGTTTGATTTAATTTAAATTCTGAGGCGAAACTTTTTTTTCCCCATTGGACGCGAAGTCTGGTTTATATTGGTATTTTTGGCGGGAAGGCTGCCTTAGTTTTGTTTAGCATTAGAATTGAATGGGTGCCTGAGGGTAAATTCGCAAACTTTAAATTGAGTGATAAATATATTCTTAATTGGCTGTTATCTATAAACTTGTCATAAACAAAATAATTTAAAGAACTTTGTTTGATGTTGATTTGAGCTATTTTTATATTTTATGTTTTTGTTTGTTAAATATTGTTGTTATATATTTTTGAAGAATATTTTTTATACCTTGGGAAAACGCTTTCCGAATTTTCGGTAGGCAGGTATATTTATTCACAATTTTGTTTTAGATTTGGTGGCTCTGTACGACCTCCTGTATGTTTTCATATGCGTCATAGTCTTGGATATTATAAAATTGTTCAAACACGTTTTTCTAAGCTGTCAGTCATTGCCCGCGATAGTGATGATTGATGAATGCGTCAATTTGAAAGGTCAATTTGAATTAAATGCAATTGCTAGTGTTTTCGAGGGAGATAAGGATTTTTTGTTTGGAACGTGTGTGTTTTGGGATTTCTAGGAATATGCTTTTGGGGTCGCCGTACTCGTAATACCTCGACTATTATATCTCTTCATATATAAAAGTATAATTGCAATAGCTGGGCATGTCCGGATCCATCCCAACAAACAGTTTAGATAAGAATACATGGATAAATAAAAATTCTGCAGTGACATACAAGCCGAAGAGGAGTTAAAGCAAATACTGCGCGGATGTAAGCGAGTATCGGGAAACCCTAGAAAAATCCTGGATTTTATTATTTATTTTTCGAGCATATAAAGAATTTATAAACTAATGGGGGCTATGAAATTCTGCAGGGAAATTTGGTAAAAAATAGAAAACGCCCCTCAAAAGTGGGCGTGTCACCTATCTTTTTATTGCTGAACTGTAAGGAAGGGCATTATACTTTTAAGAGAGCTTCATTTTTCTTTTCGTCATCGCAAAAGCAACACCTCGAAAGAAAAAAACGTGGGTTTTGGTGTCATTTACCATTAACCTTTACATATTTATTTTCTTGATTAAAACAATATTTTTGAAAGTTATCGTGTCCGTAAATGGATTTTAAAAAAGCCTTCTCAACAGTTTTGAATATAAAAGATGCCAAACGGATCGGTTTTACCTTCTTGGTTATAAAAAAGCAATTTTACGCCGGACCATAGGTGTCGGACATAGTTTCCATAGTTAGACAGCCTTTCAGATTACAGCACAAGTTCCATTCAGATAAATTCGAATTTCATTTACAGGAAAATATCATCAGCGATTCATGCGTTGCGAAACCATCAACTTCCTCGTTATACCTATAGATAAGGTCAGTAAAAATTTGTGGACGCAATCTAGCAGGTTTTTGATCAGTATAAAGGCATATACCCAGTGAAGTGAGTGTTCTTTAGCAAACAGAGCATACATGTCGTTTCTTATTCCCAACCTTATTCATTTGGATACACTGGAAGATGTTTTTAAAGAGGGTTTTTTTTTTTTGTTTAAAAGCCTGTCAGACGTATTCTCAATCCTCTGACAAAATATGCGCCTGCGTTGCGCTTTGCATCAGTTTGAAACATTGATATGGAGCTTTCTGGAAACATTTACAGTCTTGGATGTTTTTCAGACGTTCGCTAGAGGTTCCAATCTTATCACCACTCTACATTTTGAAGGCCAATATCGCGTGTAATACCACTTATTCTGTTTTAGTTTCCGCCCCAACTGAGAAAACGACACACAGTGTTTGAGTTCATACTTACTTACTTAAGGTGGCGCTACAGTCCGGGGTGGACCTGGGCCTCAACCAACAAGCGTCTCCAGCCAGCACGATCTTTGGCCAGCTGTTTGAGTTCATACGACCTTATATTTTGCGCCCACAACTCCAAAGGAGGAAAGTCCCTGTTGATATTTTTGGATGATTTTATAAACTACATTATAGCGCATAATCGTAGAAGCGACTTAAATTATTAAGGGGTGTTTGCTGATCGACTCATATCGAATTAAGTTCCACATAAACTCTTATGTGACAGTTTATGACCTGAAAAAAGTAGCCCATAAGTATTTAAGTAGAACTTAAATCGTTAAGAGCCGTATGAGCAAACGGCCCTAAGCTCTTTATAAAATTCATTTTTAAAATGTTTGCATAATAATTTCCATTAAAAAATTTTTTTTTCGAATACTACGGGAACCCTAAACACCCAATTTGCTTATTCTTGTGATTGGCCAAGGGTTAAACCCAGTTTTTTACATCTAAGTCCGGTTTGACTAGACAGCTGCTTCTAAACGTTTTATGCACCACACAACATACGACAAATTTCGGCCGCACACAAATAAAATCCAACAAGAATAAAAGTATGAGCAAGGTGTTTACGCACATCGATGATTACCATTCCCTGCATCATAGACTGATCCAAACTTCATTAATATGTTAATTTGCGACTTCAAGACACATGTTCAATGTGTGCGACCTTGTTTAGAATATACAACAAAATAATACGCAAATTTTATGCAAATTATTCCAGGAATAGCTTATGAATAGCATTGAACTCTGGAGAGAATAATATTTTCCTCAGGTGAATTTCATAGCACAAATTTAGTTCTACATAATTTGTACACATAGATATAGAATTTATCTACTCATTTAAATGAGATAAAAAAACTGAAAAGACTGGCTTTTTGTAAAAGTAACCAATATTAATAGGTTATTCATGTTAACCGTGGCAACTAGTTTTATATTTATATAACTTAAGGTTTGTGCGGAATTTTTATTCATTTATTTGTTTTCGCGAAATTTCACGTCTTTAGGATGACATTTCGAGACGATTACGTTTTGCCGAGCAAATATTATCTGATCGAGCTAATAATATTCAAATCGTTTCGGTAAACTTTTTCGAAGACTCTAGCTAACTGGCGAGTAAATAGAATTTGCTTCGGTTCTATTTATTCCACATGTTGATGAGTTTGAATGTGAACTACCAATTGGAGGTTAGAATTGAAAAGATTGAGAACTTTCTGCGTGTGTTTAACCAACTCTCCCTAATTCCAAACGCATCTATCCCACTTAATCTTTTACATAACTCATCATTACCCCATCACTTTAAAATATTGCCGCAAATTGGCACACTGCGCAGCGGTTACATTTGTTTGACAGCTGAAAAGAAGTTGCCATTTGCATCGAATGCAAATGTGTGCGCTGTCAAAATTAAAGTTAAAAATAATGTCATCTGTCATTTGCACTTCGATAACTGTCGGCGTATTAAACGTTCATTTGACGTCTCCAAACACGGCTTTAAATGCCAAGCAATTTCTCTCCCGCAAAACGTCAAGACAGTGTATGCTAATCAATCCACGAATTCAATTCGTGTACCGCTTCCACATTTGGAAAACCGATTTGCCACTTCATTAGCCGGGGATTGACATATCCAATGAAATGAATCAGAAGTACGCCTATTACTTCACCGCAGAGTAAAACAAAAAGCCGAATTAACAACACGTAATCTAATAACCACTTGACAAGTATTTTCCATTTAACAATAATTAACTCGATAGCTTCCAGTTCAAAGAGGGTGCGTGTGTGTGTGTGTGGTGACGGTATCCCCATTATCCGAAGGCGTATATAAATTCTCGTCCAAAACAATAATAATTCATTCATTCATTCATGGTCTCTCTGTGGGCATGGGCACATTGTTGTCGAACAACAACAAAACCTCACTTTCCCTTTGAATAAGCTAAGACCGGCATTATGATGCCGGTCGATCGGCCCACAGGCGAGGCATTGGCTTCCAATTTCAATAGAAGACCAGCAAGTGTACAACAAACGTTAGTTTGCCCTTGATTTTAGTATGGAATCGAATGTCAATGACCAACGCCATTGGTATGAGTCGATCCATATACTCATTAAGACACGATTTTTGAGCTCTCCTCTCACCTGCTGTGGCGCTATTCGGACGGGATGCGGGACGTCTGTGCAAATTTAATTGAAAAATGTTGTCACTTTCTGACACCACCCACACCACGCCGAGACGACATTAGACCTCATAACAAATTCATTGCTCACCTTAACGCCAGATACACCTCTGCGCTCTGCCTCCCATACCGAGTGCGACTCTATTTGTGTCTGGCATGACGTTGTCATTGTAAACTTTTGAGGTTAAGTCGGGCGAACCACCGCCACAGTGCGTAGGGTGTATGCTTCTATGTATTTTAATAATTCATGAATTCGTCGCAATGTTTGCTGACAATGTAAACATTAAAAGGGGTCAATACTTTGCGAACACAAATAAAACCCGAAAGGGTTTCCCGCATATGTCCACAGCGCTTAGAAGGAGTACCTACCCTAAGGGACGTTTTTCTAAGGCGTCCTTGGGTTGGGTGCCCCCAAAGGCAAACATCACAGAATTTCGTGAAATTCAAACCGAAACACGAGTACAACATCACGCAGGGCAAAAAAAAAAACAAACCAACAAGGACAACACAGTGCGATGATAAACGATTTCTTTTATCTGGTTTTTAGGCATGTGCGGAAGGAAACCACTCAATTGGTAGCTGGAATGAAGATTTTTAGTCTAGCTCTAGGCACTCTGGAGTCTGGAGGGCGCCTTTAAATTTTTAATTTTTCAATTTCGATTTGGCAGACACTTGTTATTTTATTCATCTGCCATACTCATGCATACACTTAGTGCGGATTTTGAGTACAGTTTATTGTTTGTGTTGAGTTTGCTCATTCTGATGACGGGCATTTTTGATGTCTTCTATTTGATAAGAAAGAATTCCTTGGAATGTTGTATTGAATAATGAATTCGGCGTTGGCAGTGCATATTGGATGTGAGAGGGGCGTGTCTCTCTCAGTGTTTCTGTTGTATCAATTCATTGGGCAGAGCGTGCAGTTTCAAAAGGCAAACATATGACAAATTTTACGATCTGTCAAAAAATCAACAAAAATCAAAATACAGGAAAAAAAAAAACTTATACGGCTTCCCGAACTCAAGAAATATGATTCGGACAACATTTTTGGGGATATTTTCCTTTCACCAATGCCGATGGCAAAGTTTGCCAATGGATAAGTCTTTTAGTAAAGTTTCTACGGCATAAGTTTTAGGCAGACGCTCTTTTCAGGGAATGGGCTGACTAGCAAGCACTCGTAGCTCTGCTCGCAATGGCACATCGTATGCTTCTCTTTCGTTCCGGTCCAACACAGAAAAATCCACACAGTGCTTTCCGTGTGCTCCTATGAATCAGAACTATCGTTGCTGATGATGTTTTTCGATTTGGTCATGACGAATATTGGTCTGTTGGGCAGACAAAAAGCGGTTTGATAGCTTAAAATATTTTTATAGGTGGTGGATGGTGGTGCCCCTAAAGAACTTTACTTTTTTTATGGATAAAGAATTATCTGAGCAAGTGGAAGTTAAGAGCAGTGATGTATGAAAATTAGGTAGTTGTGCCAATATGAAATTGAAAAAATTTTAGGGTTGGACCTGAGGCCCAAATTCGACCAAAAACTGCTTTCAAAAGAATAAAAGTTATGGAGCTCTGCTTCTGGTTTTCTCCTTCGTCACATAGAGTTTTCTAGCAGATAATTGCATTTTTTCTATTGGAAAAATTAAAATACCCTAGGCTTTCGTGAACGACGCCATTTGCAAAATTTTCCTATTGGGTTGGGTGTCGGCTAAAGGCCAAATAGGAACACCCATCCAGATTGTTACTTTTTGGCCTTTAGCCGACACCCAATTCGAATTTGCCCTCAAAAATGCAAAAATGCCCTCTATTACGCGAAAATAAATTTCAGTTTAAAGTGTTCCACATTTTTGTAACGCAGAGTGACGAGTTCAATCCTTATCAACGCTAAACGTGCAACTGTCATAGACACTGTAGATATTTTTTGGGACCGGACAAAATCAATCGAAAAAATACTAAATTCCCCATACACATACAGATACACATCAGCAAACACAGGCGAACAAAAATTCCACACTCATCCTTAGCCATGAGAAACCACTTTTCAGTTCGAAGAACGTGACTGAAAATTCCAATCACATCCATCAACTCCCCTTGCTTCCGAAAATCAATAGCTTAAACACACTTTCATCACATGTCCTGTCCAACAGCACCCACACAGTGCTTTACTCCTGTTTGCACATCAAAAAGTCACACATAACCTGAAACCGACTGCGTAACACCTCGTACCAAATCATTAACTTTTAAAGAACACACAATCCCTTTCATTGCCATTTCTACTGGAAGATCAAAGGTTATGTTCCGGTTGCCGGGCTTTATTGTGTCACCAGTCATCCCCGCACCCCCCTGCAACTGAATTCAATGAATTATGCATGGAGAGGGAAGACCCTAAAATCTGATTACGTTTTCGAAAATCCCCACAGTCAGCAGTAGCCGCTTCGACCTCAGTGCGATTCTGAACTTTAATCCCACATACACTGCCGCTGGTATCAAAAAGCGTATAGCTCCCGCCCCGGTCTGGAAATGTTTATGTCGATCAATGTGAATTGTGCCGATCCACTGGCAGCTTTTGAAATGAAAACGTTTGCCAGCACACAAAAGGCCAGTGGGAGCGTACTCTTACACATACCACAGAAGGGCAGTAATGTAACTTCCAGCCCATGGAACGATTTCAACGGCTGACTTACTGCCAGCACGGGCTACATATCCCTATCCATAAACCCATTAAGGGTTTAGTTTAATCCATATCGCATAGTAGAAACCGAACCATCTTGGGGGTGGCACACTCTGGACAATGGGACGTAGCGTGTCAATATAAAAGTTGACTGGCCTTACTGCGGTGGCGGTAGCTGTTGGTTACCTAATCTGCACTTGAGTTGTTAGTCAGTACAGTAAACACAGCCACTCACACCATCACGGAATTAGATAATCGAAAAATGTAGGTTAGTGGAGACGTGTATTTCACTATCTAATCAGTTGGACACACATTATGGCCTATCTTTCATTGCTGGCGCGGGCGGTCGGCGGAGAGCGCGGGAAACCAGTATAGTTCACCTTATTCAGATGATGGGCATGACATACATTTCCGCGGTGTGTGCAGAATTAATACAACTTGATTGCAGTTAAAAACAAGATAGACATGACTTTTCAGGACGTGAACGTGAATTTACCAAAAGTCAACATTGTTTGATGCTCGCATACAGTGCGGTCGTGTCAAATGGGACTGTGTTTTTATATTTTCGAGCACATAATTGATGATAGAAGGGTCTCTTTCAAAATCAGTTGAGTTGCAAATAAATTGGCAAGTGTGTTGCCGCGATAAGATATACTCGTATTCACGGGTTTTAATGTGTCATCGATAAATGCCGACTGATAGAGTATAATTTGTAAATGTTCTGTTTCCAATTGATAGCCGCACATGTTCATTTTTTATCGAAAGGCTATTATGTATTTTATCGAAGCGAGTTGAATAAGAATTTGCGGCTGCTGAATTGAGGCAGATCACGGCGAATTCGCAAGAGGGAAGTGGTCTACCGGAGCTGGTCAAATGGAAGAATTTTTTTTAAGAAAGGGATTAGTTTATATTAAAAATAGATTACCTACATGTGGCTATTTGACCGATAAGTAACTGGTAATTTATTAGGTAATAGATTAAGAGTTCGGGTTGGAAAAAAGGAAGATATACCCGTACTGTTTGCAGTTGCAAGTTCTGAAGAAAAACGGTTTAAAATTTAAAAACATCTCTTTTTGAAACATTATACAACTGAATGTATTTATTGTAGGAAAAACGGTCTTTTATATAATATTTATATATTAAATTTAGATTTACATGGATTTGACGTTAGACATTAGTTTGAAATAATTTCCCTTTTGGGAAATTTCTGAATGAGTGGGTGCGTTCCGTGAACTTGTTGATGATATCGTCAACATAAAGTTTGGCACATAAGTAAAGTTGAAAATTCCTTTATAGAAAATAAGGTTAAACATAAAATAAAATATTCATAAGAGAAATTGAAGTAACTAATAACCTAAAACTACTCTTTTTCAATGCGGCGATGATTGTGTTTCTAAATTGACGGTAATTTTGCCAAAGTTTGGCATTTCCAAATTACCTACCTCTTATAACAATGCAAAATGACTGACTGTCTGTTTGCCATTCAAACTTTTTCAGAATCTCTTTCCAAACTTATATCCAATGACTGTCGCCAGCACGTGGTAGTTGGGAAGATGTTTTAGATCTGAAATGGATAAGGATTTCGCTCTAGGAGGCTATTTGGCTATAGAAAAATAATTAAACGCTTTATCTTTGATTTAAAATGCTTGGCAATTTCAGTTATGATTTTGATGTGCGAACATATTAAGTCCTACTATGCCGGGCGCGATTATGCAGCGAAATAAGCACCAAAGCATATTCAGCTCTTTCACAAAACGAAAGAGCTTCAGCCGTGAATGTAACAGTTGCGATTACTTCGATCGTCATCAATCCTATTCATTGGTGCGCTTTGAGCTGGGATACGTGCTGGCTGTGAATTTTTTGTTTATTTTGCGTGGGAATTTGGGATTTGATTCTCATCGCTGCAAACAACATTTGACGTATGTCATTTCATCTGTCATATATTTGCTATAGAAAGAAAAACTAATTTCTTGAACCTTTAAACCCTAATTAACTGCTAGATTTACTTGCTGAAATATAAAAACCACAAAACATCAATCGGCTAATGCCTCCATCAAAGCGAGTTAAGAAACTGTTATTGGAGTAAACTAAGACAACTCTGTCTAATGCCGGTCGTACACTTCTTGCGCACCGAAACATTTTCTAATCAAGCATATTTAACTCTATTGCCTTGGGTTCACTTCGAGCGCAACGTATTCAATCCTTGTGGAGACTCTCAACTCTGTCTTACCTTGTCTAGAGATACATAGTTGCTCAGGAATTGTACAAGTAATGTATAAGCTTGTATTGCTCGTTGGACATAGTTGTGCAATCCGATGAGCAAAAATTGCAAAACAGTAAGCTGCATTTTTTCTTTCCAAATCATTGTTATTTTTTTACTTTTAGTAGAGAGATGCTGTAGGCTGCGCAACGAAATATGTCTGCATAGAGAGCCGCAGCCCGGAATTGATCAACCCAACAAGGACCTATTAATTCTTCTGTTCTTGCTATTGTGGTCACTTGTCCAATGGTCGCAATTGCTCTGTGATTACTTAAGCAGTCACACAAATTTAAGTTTATTCTACGTCTTCAACTGTCATTCGACGAGTGCGTTCAACGCATTGCTTAACATCCGATGCTTGATTTTGTGTATTACAAGGATATCAATATCAAGTAACAACCCTATTGTGCATCAAAAACTTTCGCTGTGTACTAGAGGAACACGTTTTTGAAGTGATAACTTCTTTAGGCGCGTTGGGGCACTTTTGATATGGGATAAAACCATTGAACTCGCGACACCAATGTTGTGTAACCAATGTTGCCGACACCAGTGTTCGTGAAGACTCTTGAGGCGCGTTGGGTCATTGTATATAAACATTTGTTGGGAAAAACAATTCTCTTAAGTTGTCAGATCAGCGGCATCGTTGCCAGCCTTTTTTAACGAAAAACTGCTAAACTTGAAAAAGATGCCTTTTTTAATAAAAGAATGCCTAAAATATCTTTTTTTTTCCTGTAAAGTGAAAAAGAACCTAAATCAAAAATTTAAACACACTCATAGAAAAAATAAACAAAAACTAATTCTAATGCCCCTATTATCGTTAGCGAGTCGAACAAAAAAAAAAGCGAATGTGACTTATTTGTATTATGGTTAGCGAATTGAACAAAATTCGTTCGCCTGAACTGTCAAACCGCTGGCGAATTTAAAGTCGCCTTATTGCGGTTTGCGAATTTATGAAATATCATTCGCCTAAAACTTCAAATTTTGGCGAACAAAACTATTGGGTGAAACCTGAGGCGAATGTAACTTATAAATGAAAATTCAAGAACAACGTATAAAACCCATTCAATTCATATTTCTACATACATATGAAACAAAACCCAGCTATAGCCAAAGGGTTGGTACAATTTGGAGCTTCAAAAAAATCCAATAAAGAATATTTTATATTTAAGGCACACAAATTTTTCATTTTAAATTCCTCTTTTGTTGACATAAATGTTCGAATTGTTGTTTTGGTGCTGTCATTTTCGTTTTTATTATATAGGTAGCCTTTGATTTCTAGGCGAATGAATTAATTCGCCGACAATAATCGTACAAGGCGAATGTTTCGACAACTGACTCGATTTACGCGAATAATTCGACTCGCTAACGATAATAGGCCTATTAAACAACAAACAGTTTTAAAATTTGTTTCCAATTTCATTCATCAATCCAGCTTCCACTTCAAGTAAGTTGAATGAAATTGGAAACAAATTTGAAAGCTGTTTGTTGCATAAAAAAAAATTGTTTTTGTTTATTTTTTCTATATTTTTGTTTAATTTTTGATTTACTGTTCCACTTTAAAAAAAAAAAAAAAAATTTAGGAATTCCTTTTGAAAAAGGCATCTTTTTTTCAAGTTGGCAACGATGACGCCATCTCAGACAACTTAAGAGATTTGTTTTGCCCAACTGCCAACTAATGTTTATATACAATGGCAAAACGCGCCTTAAGAGAATTTACCTACAAGTGTGTGTGTGATACCAGTGTTCGCGTTGCCATTTGCCAACCACTTTTGACGACTTAGTATGTATGTTAATGTGGGGAAGTGTGTTTGCCTTTGCCATGCTGAAGTAATTGCAGACAGAATTTTATTTCTAAAATTTGCGGGGCAATCGGGTGTGCGTTTCATAAGTTTCACTGGTATTCATTTTAAAGAATACCAATTAATTGCATGCTTTGTAAATTTACGTTTTAAGCAATAGATTGCAAATTTTGTGTTTAAAATAGTCCATCCATCCATCCATCCACTCTATTATTATTTCTGTTTCTGTAGAAGTATATTTACCTCTTGCTGTTCACACACTCAACCAATCTTACACATACAATTTCAACTACGCAGTTGTGTACAAACTATGATTCGGGGAAAAATAATCTTTCATTCATAATGCCCGTAGCGCCGTAGCCGTAGCACAAAAGCCGCCACGAAAGAGAGTCAACGGCCGAAGAGAGCATAAACTAAGTATGAAATAGACTGACAGCTCTACTACGTCTCACCGATTCCCTCCGCAATTTTTTTCAATATAAGCCCCTCCCTCCCGCTCGCAATTTACTATCTGTGAATACGTGTGAATTCAGCGTGTTCCTACCAGCGTTGCCACAAAGTGCCCGATCGGGCCATTTGGCCCGCTGATTTTTATTTTGGCCCTTTGCCCGGGCCAATTAGAAATGGCCCGCAAATATAGATTTTAGAAGATTTAACATTTCATCATTACAAAACTAAATAGAAACCATAGCCATTACAATGTGTTTCCACCCCAAACAAATAATCATAATTAAAATAGCGTAAGCAATCCAATGAATTTAATAAATAATATAAATAAATACAAATATTAATAAATTGAATTTTTTTTATGAAGGATTTTTGTGTAAAATATTTGGCCACAACTTTTGTCATTTGGCCCGCAAAAAATTTTACAATGGCCCTCTCTGTTTTTTTCTTTACGGCAACGCTGGTTCCTACATCGTTGTATCCATAAACTAAGTATTAAATAGACCGTCAGCTCCCGCGCACCTACCCGATTCACCCCTCAAATTTTGTAAAGAAAATTCTCTCTTAAATTTCCTATCTGTGAATACGTGTGAAGCAGCAAAAAAAGAAATTCTAATTGGCGGGAGATGTAAAAAAAATAATGACACTCAGCAGTGTTCCTACATAGTAGTATTTCTACCTTTTTGTGGGAATTACGATTTCCGAAAAGCTTTCCATGCGTCAAATGAAAAACATCAAAATTGTGTGAATATCAACAATTTGACTAGAAAACATTCAAACTACATTTCACCATGAATATCAACGCACTAAATGTACATAAAAAGGAGATTTTCCTCTAGCAACAATTTCTAGTACCAAAAAATAATCATTAAAGTGTTAGCAAACTGCGATTTTTATACTGAAGATTAATTAAGTGTGATTTTTGTCCGATCAATACAAATTTTACTTTTATTTAATTTAAATTTAGTGAAAAAGGAGAATGAACACACTTCGTGGGAAAAATAAAGAGAGACGTCTAAGAACACTGACTGATAGTTTGTGTGTTTGGTGATTTCTGTCTACTGATGGATGCGTTCTGAGAGTTTAAATTTGTTGTTTTATTTCGCAACGAATACATGTTCATATTCTACAAATTGCATAATAACGAATGTAATCAATATAAATAATATAATAAAGGAAAAAAATCATTCGCTCAAATAAAATGATTTTGTTCCTATATTTATTATTGAGTATGTTTTCGTTTGTTGTTTTTGGCGAAAAATTACTTTTAAATTTAATAGTTAGTTTATGGAAGAGAGTTGCAGTCATAGGAATCTAAGAAGGAATTTTCAAAATTTTGTGGGGAAATCGGATAGTAAGAAGCGCTGTTATGTTATTTCAAAACAGTTTTGTTGACAGTTGTCCTAATATTGAAAATTTTAGACCCGATTGATATAAATATTTTTATGAGTTACTCGAAATACTAATTCTACGCAGATAAAGTCGCGGGTATTATATTAGCTAGTATGCTTTATTTTTCATGTAGGTATACAATAGCGCATTAAACGAAAATGAAAATTGTAGGTAGTACCTATGGTTTTTGTAGTAGTAGTTTATAGTAATGAACTGGGAAACACTTCATTTAAAAGTATTTCCTGCTCAACAAAATATTGCCTGACGATTCAAAAAATACACGTAGAGTTGTTCAAGTTTTCACTTCTGTCGGCACTCCCGGAGTGCACTGTTTTTTTTTTTTTGTTAATATTACCTACTTCAATTAATGAAGTAGATGTAGGTAAGGTATACCTAAGGCTACTTAAGAGAGCTTTGTGACTCGATTCTAGGTTTGGGAAGATATTTTCAGAATTTGTTATAGACTGCGTTTTGCAATGCAAGCACTATTGAAATTGCTTGATCCATTTCAATGTGGAAAAGTTGGTTGAATCCGCAGCAATTCTAATGTACGACCGGCCTTAATAGTGATTGATACATACCCCTCGTGGAAATGTTAATCAAAATTACCTGTCTTTTGAAGTTCCTCACTGAAGGGCCTTAAAAATACACACCAACATGATATATGCATTAACTACCGTCCTTCAGGTCCGAAGACTCCGACCCCTAAAGTGGTGGTTCTTCAAAAACCTGTCAAGACTGTCTAAAATAGAAAAACCATCCCATCAGCTCAAATTTGACAAGAGCTTTAATTTGTTTAGAAAAATAGAAAAATGGGCCATCCTCTCGATTGGCTCTGGGTGTAACAAAACTACTCCTTCTCTAACCCAACCTAACTCGCGTCCCAATTTACCGATGAAAATGTACTCATCTCCAGCAAAATTTATTGCGACTTCTTTTCAGCGATAAAATTTGATCACCCAAACCCCCTTCAGACACCGCAGTAATTTACGACACAAAAGACTGACACTTAACGAGGTGTAGCCGTCACCTTCAAGCCTCAACTGCGGGGTGACCTCAATAGAATAGAACGCTTCAGCTGTAAACCTAATATACGATCGCCAATCTGTAAAGAATTTCCACCTCCATTCCCAGCTGTGAACTTACAATTTAATTACCACATGTGACATCATTCCACAGACTTCCAATGTTTACATATTCGGTTCTATTGGTCTTTTATATCCGTTTTATCTCGCGAATGCATTATTCATTATTCATGCACCTGCATCAATATAGCTCATGCTATTGGTAGTAAAAAAATCTCCCATTTTCCTAAAAGCCCAGACAATGCAAACATTAAGCCATTCTCCAAGTGACTGTGACTATATAAGCCGTCAGTGGGATGTCATTAATTTATCGTCTGCTGCGATTGATTTAATTTCGCTTGCGAATTGTTCTTCTAGGTAGACAGTTCTGTCAGCGGTTGTTAGACATCTTTCCATTTCCATTACGGAAATGGCATCGATTCGCTGTAGTGCAAATTTTGCACGCCGCTCTTACGAAAACATTTGTTTAGAGGGAGACTGGCTCTTTGAAATCTATCCATCTTGTGATGAACGTATTAATTAGCATCATAGCAAAAGTGACAGCTCGGTAGAGCAGAAGCATCGACTCCAACAGCAAAAACAAACAAACTTGTCACAGTGCGAAGCACGCAAGTGGCCAACTCGAATGTGGTGTTGCGATTGAAACTTTTCGCATGCAAAATGTGTGAGATAGAAATATTTTTAAATTTCCATCGGGGTTACACTCTGGTTATTTTTAGAGAATCTGATATTCTAGCGCAATCAACACACACTCACACGCCGACTGCATGAGCAGCGAGAAGAATGTGTGTCTCTGGATTGCGAGGATGAATCGGTGTCGTAGTCGTCGTCGTCGCGTTGCTGATGCTATTTTGCAAAAATATCTTCATCATCATCAACTGTGTAGATGCTTCTACATCATTCCTCGCTGCCATAGACGAAACGGCCAACACAGACAGTAGGGAATCCGATTCAGAATCAGAATCAGAATCGGAATCAGACTCAGATTCACCGGGACTGCGGTACGTGTATCTATTGCTTTTTTGCATCTATTTGCAAGAATTACCTAAGAGTATCTCGCGCATAGCGCTTGATTGGCGTGGGCGTACCGTAGGAGATACAATAATAATAATAATGCGGCACAGTCTGAGGTCGTAAAATACCTGGGATAGCTTTTCGCCAAATCAGAGTGCCCCAGTGTACACTGTACAGTGTACACCCCACAGCAGCACAGGCATCGCACCCCATGCAGTGCCAGTGACTTAAAATTGCCGCCGTTAATTCGTTCTGACATTAGGACAGAGTTGATTTGGTTTTATTTTATTTAGAGAGCGAAATAGATACAAACTGCAGATACATGGCTAAAATTGATGATGACAACATGCGTAAGGGCGTGCCGGCTCGCAATGAAGATCCAAATAACAAGATAGCACCGCCAAATGATTAATCATCGCAACAGTAAACTTGGAGGTAGTTGATGGGCCTTATCGCTGGGGCCTCATGAGTTTGGGTTATCTTGGGCGACGTATCTATTGCTGGAGAGTTTTTCATAGACTAAGTGGCTTCACCGTTTGTTTAGATGAACGTTCACACAGTAGGTAGTCAAAAATATTTGCAGAGTGTTGGGTTTTTGGTCTGGGATTGTTTTTTTTTTTTTCTGTAAATTGTTTGGAATAAAATTAAGTCGAAATTGCGAGCAGTTGCTGGAAAAAGATACGAGTACCTAATAGCGGGGCCAATTCCGTGAGTTGTTTTAGTTGGTTTTCCTGCAACCATCGATAAAAATCGGTATGGAATTGTCAGTGCAGTCCCAATCATTTGAAATGCCCGGCAAAAGAGTCCATCGGCTTCAAAAGATTATAGTCCTACGACAGTAAAGCTCCCACTTACATTTGGAACATCAAAGAACTCGTAATCTCAGGGGGCTAATGACTGCGTATGGATATACCTTTCTGGCACACACCCAATATCGACCGCATCCACTGGACAACATTGAAAAAATGGAAAGGTCAAAGCTACCGTGACGCCCTGTTTGAAGTTCTTTTCTAACTAAAAATAGCAACAACTCCGTTGATCCCTCTAATAATGTTAAGCACAATCTAATACAAACAAGGTCAAGCACAGATACGCATTAATACCTTTGGTATATCAATTTCCTTATCACAAAACGAATTCCATGCCTTTTCGAATTTCGAGCCGATTATACCTGCCGACTGGCCAAACCTTACCTTCCGCTTATCGAGTTCCTTGAATCTTGATCCATATATCACACAGCATGTTACCCCCAAACAGAATACCAATTTGTCAGCGCTTACCCCAAGGTTACCGACGTCGGTTGTAATTGCTATAGCACCGTTTAGCCGCTTAGATTTTCTATGGTTGCCTACAAAGGTGGTTGATCCCAAAATTTAGAAGTTTACACTCACATTCGCCCGGGGGTGAAGAACCGATTTCTGCGGTCCACGGCGAGCGTAATTCAAGCTTCGCAGTTCATATCAAATGTTTATTTTCCTTGATCACATTGTGTTCTATCCTTTGAACGGCTCATTTCTTATTCACCACTTGATACACTTCAACTTCTTTGACACACAAACGAATCTAATTCCTTACTGCTGGCATATGCCCACGTGAGGATGACAGTTTTTTTGATTTCAATTCAAATCGCTTTGTAATGAAGTTCTGCGAATGTGGCTACGTACGTTAGATCTGCGTATTTTGATATGCAAAACAAAAATAAAAGGTGTGACTTGAATGAGGTTTTTTTTTCTTATGACAGGTCTTGATGGTCCCCCGTATTTGCTTTCTGATACCATCAATGTTTTACATATTCGTGATGTTTGTTTGGTTGTGTAGCTTTGATTGGTAAAATTCATAATAACTATATTTTGTTGTTAAAATTCATATGGGGGAATGAAAGACAAAATCAGTAGGTGGCGCCTATTGATATTTATCGGGAACAGGCTGAAAGTGGACTTTTGACAGCTCAATTTATTTTGTATAATTAATCTGAAAGTATAATACTCAAATAATTGTGGTTGAAGAGTAGCGCTTTGCTTTCGATAGTTTATTCTGCAAGTTAAAAAAATTTAAGCTGACATTTCGCAGGTACAAAAAAAATTACCGAACGAAAAGTCAAAATCTGCAAATAACCTCTCTCTGTCATTTATTTCTATTCAATCCTATATCAATAGTCCTTTAAATAGGAGTGGCAAGAATGACCTTCCGCCAGGGCTTAAAATTATTTTCTGAAAATAAGCCCTTAAGCTACGATTACACCTCCTGTCGTTTTTGGTGGCAAATTTTGCAACGCTGACGACACAAAAATTCGGCCTTACTTTCATGAGAGTGCGCTGCCGCAGACCACGTGATCAGACGCTTGACAGGCGATCACAAGTTATGTCAAATTTAGGACAAAATATTTACGTCATTATGACGTCGGCATGTCAACATTTGACAAAAAAGTGGCATGTGTAATCGTAGCTTTAGAAATTGCGACCGAATAGAAAATAGCAAAAGTTAGGTTAAAGTTAGAAGCCGTTTCTGAAGTATCGCTGCTAGTTAAATAAGACAAAAGGGTTTTAAGGTTTTTCTCCAATTTGGACTCGTTTTATTTGCAAAAATTCCTAACATATTTTACTGAATAATGTTTCCAGGCTTTAAAGACTGTCTTACCCTTTTTTCTATCGGCAAAATCATCATTTCCCCTAAATTCGAAAAAATTCCTCTTTTTTGGAAATTTGAAACTGTTTTCATATGAAAAAATTAGAAACTGTCAACGTTTTTATAAACAAGCCTTAAATAATCATATAACATAGAAATATCATAATATATATCCTTTTCTATTGGAAATAATATCAAAAAGACTGAATATATTCGGATACACAAAAGTTCTTATGTGGACGTTCGATGGGCCGTTTTCTTTCATATTTGATATGAACAATTCATTCTTTGAGTTTTTTCGTAATAAAAATGAGTTATATTTTTATTTTTAAACAATTCACGAATCACCGAGATTTTTGATTTTTTTCGCCTTTTTTTAAGCTTGTCCCCTCGTACCCCAATGTTTTCTTTTTCCTTTTAAAATGGTGTAGGAGGCGAAAGTGCAATCACTCATAAACCTTAAATAGGCAAATTGAGCTCTAAACAAATAGTCTCTAAGGGCCGTCAAACCGGAAAACCTTTTCGAAGTAATACGGTCAGAATGAGCTCGTTTGCATGAATTTTCCATTGAAATTGCGTTTTTGGCCGGTAACAATTTCAACTTCATACTCTAGCTCGAGGTATATGAAGAACTTGAAAGATACAGCCGCAACTGCCACATCTTGCAGTGGAACACAATTCGTGTCTATATGGAATAGGACTTGGAGCCCTCGACTTTTATTAAAAACAAAGCGAAGCCAAGCCACTTCACCACTGAAAAAATGTGATGCTCTACTTTTGACTTGACAGGTATACGTCTTCGAAGTTCGACAACAAATGCTCAAATGCTAGGGCGTTCTCTGACCCCTATGCGCTAAAAATTTTATATTTGTCGTTTGTTCGATCACTGTTGGAATATGCGTCCATTGTTTGGTGTCCATACTACAATACTCATGTTGTTAGAATCGAAGCAATTCAAAAGAGATTTCTTAGGTTTGCCCTCAGATGTCTTCCTTGGTCAGATTTTAATAACTTACCCCCTTATTCAGCCCGATTACAACTTATTGGACTTGAGTCCCTTGAGGTTAGGAGAAAGGTGTCAAGAGTTATTTTTCTCCACAGAATACTTATTGGGGAGATTGACTGTTCTGATATTTTAAGTCTTTTGGGTCTTAATGTTCCATCACTTAATTTGCGTAATAACAGATTCTTATATGTTCCTCGTTCTCGTACTAATTACGGTAGATCCTGCTCTTTAAATGGTTTAATGTTATTGTATAATGAGTGTGCGTCTTTAATTGACTTTAATATGACAATACCATTAATAAAATCCATCTTGTTCAATTATTTCCAGTTGTAATTGTATTGCTCAATTTGAATTCGTTTTGTACTTGCATTTTCTTTTTCTTTTTTTTTCTGTATTTCCTTTTTTTTACATAATTTGTTCCTCAATTTTTAGTTCACTTTTTTGTAATATGTCTAAGAAAGGCCAAGTACTTTGTTGACAAACAAATAAATAAATAAAATAAAATTGCCTTAGACGAGATGGCCAAAAAGAACGCATAAGCCAGCAGTGTTCGTTGAACTTTCCTAAAAGGCGAAAAAAGGTGAAAACGAGGGACAAGCTTTGAAAAAGGGGAAAAGGGGAACGCAATGATGGAGGCAAATTTTTGATATCACAGACACCCATGCCTACTTTGAAGAGCTCCGCTTGCAGTCACTCGGGCTATAGTTTTTCTTTAGCTTTTTTATAACTTAGCCAATAGGTTTTTCATGGGCTGTGTGTATCGGTTCTCTTTTTATTTTTCAAACTTGTTATAGGTACATGATGGATGTTCATAAAAACCGCTGTAGGTTCTTATATGCCCTGCGCTCTGGGGGCTATAAGTTTCTTCGGATGTTTCGAAGATGACTGCTTTTCGACTTTAAAGCTTGCAGACAGCTGCTTGGCTTTTTTTTATTAGACCACAGCAAGCTATTTCTAACGCAAGACTCTTTGATCGCCTTGGAAGGCTGTGTAGGAATTCTTCTTTCAAAGCACGATCCTTCTCCGTATTCCTCTTCATTTCTCGAAAATTTCCATCGCTACTGGTCGATTTGTTTCGCTTCTTTTTTTCAACTCGATAAAGGCTGTAGCAACGCCGTCATGTGACAAGATATTCCGGTCCCGTAACGTTCTACTTTGGGGGATGTCGGCAGTTAAATAAAATTCGTAACCACTATCTAATTTTGACTACTTCCGCGAACATTTTCCCGACTTAACCTCAAATATTTATGTGAAAATGTCACCCTGTCTTCTGAAGACACCATTGGATCAATCAATCCTAATTCTGTAAGCTCCCTGATACACCTGTGAAACCAACAATGTTGACTTCTTTACTTTCGAATGCTCCAATTCAAATCTATTACTATGCATTTGCAAAATATATTTCTTTAACGCGCGCATGTATACGTCTTCGTTTGAAACACCATTTAATTTTGTAGTACAAACTAAACACACAATTAAAAGTAAATTACGCGGCCATTTCCACGCACTTGCCGCGCGCTACAACGGAATTTGCGAAAAACAGTTTTGCAAAAATATCGCGTCCCGCAACGGGCGGCGTGTGCCATTTCATGCCGTTGAACCAACTCGATAGATTTCGCGATTTTTCTAAAAATACCCTCTGACCGAATCGATACTCGAATTCAATACGCGCAATTATGATTTATGTTACTTTTGCGATTGTGAACAGAGGTACACCCTGTTGCCGCCTCCATTCAATTGGCACTTGCTCCAGAATCTGTTTGTGGGCGCCATGCGATATGTGCCGACAAAACGGGGTACCCTCAATGAAATTTAACCTCAAGTTGTCACTTGCATGAGTATCTGTGCTTTATTTTCTGTCTATAAACAAAAATTACATCACTTGCTTCTCTTCTTTCTCGTTTCAGGTAACGCCCTTGGATATGCTCGTAATAAATCAGATTAAAAGTAAGATATACTGAACGAAAATGAGTGAAAAAGTTGGTAAATGGTATCTACGAAGTTGTGCGGGAGAAAACTAGTCCAGAATGCCATATATACCTACAGTGAATGATGGCTATTATGGGCATTAGGGGATAAAGGCGTTATGCCTTAGCTTAGCCATAATTAACTTATTAGTTTGCGTCGACTGGTGGTAATTATGCAAATGTGTGTTCTATGATGTGATTTGTGTTAGCACCTGGGGGTCTGTTTGGACTTGTTTTAATTTCAAGTTATAATTTGATCTGTGTCGGAACCCAAAATTGGAGCTTAGGTTGACATTTAAGATGTGGACGTGACCATAACTATGTTTTGGGTTGGCGCTAGTCGGTTTTACTGTTTATTGCGAAAGTTTTTTTTTTGTAAGTCGAGGTATAGTTCCGAGAAGTTGGAAGCTCCCATTATACGACTGAAATGCGTAGAAGTGCCAAAGAAGGTATATTTCTGATGCGATATTTAGATAAGCTTGGCAAATGTGGGGGTAGAGACAGCCAATTGGAGATTCTTCGACAGTGAGTTCATTTCTACTTGCACAAAACACAACGCGGAATGGTAGGCTTGGGGAGGGTTTTGTCAACTCGATTTGAGCTGAGTCGTTACATATTCTCGTCAACTTTGGACTTTTTAGCCCGAGTCTACAAGGCTTTAAATTCTGCAGTTTTTTTTGTTGAAAACACCTTTCTACTGCTTTTTTTGTATCCTGTGATACCACTAAGGTACCGCTGCAATTCAAATAGTTTTAGGCTCACACTCCAAACCCAGCATTCCAATACCAGCAATATTTGGGTGTCGAAAACGTTTCTTTAATAAACAAATGGTTGGCGCAACAGGTCCATATAGGGTCGGGGGCCTAGCCTCCTCAAAAACAATTCTAGCCCTTATGCAGTTCTGCATTTTTGGGTGAGCTTTTAGTTGCGCTGGCAGTATGAATTTAAGAAACTCGTGCTGACATGCTCTCAGAAGTATCCATTCATTGACAGCAAAAAGAGTTTTTTTTTTTAAAGCCGTTCGTCAAAGTTGGGGATCAGTCTTGGATGTCTATCGTCTATCGACTTGGTTGCTCTACTCGTTTATCGATAGTCAAAGTTTTTGAATACCAAAAAAAAGTGTTACTCATGCTGGGGGCAGATTCCGTATAACAATAATCGTCGGGACGATATCGTTTTTAAAACTTAGATGACCACAAGAAGTTAAATTCTGCCCGAATTTGTTTGAATATCGTCAGGTTCCATTACATTTATAGAAAATGAACTGAGTTAAGGTCTCAAACTCGTAATTTTGCCACTTAGTTGCTACTTTTGGAGGCCTATCGTTTCGACGATAATCGTCTGGAAAATTACGAAATGAGTGCCCTGAGCAACTACGTACAGTGGAAACATTTTTCTTGTAAGACAGCCTTTTAGGAATATGGAAACTAGTTCTGAAGACAAGTTGAATTAATTTCCATCAAAGTACTATCCTCACTCTCTTTGTCATCAGCAACACAATCGAAATCGACCTTGTTCGATAGTCTTTCTATCGATATCACCACTGCTCTGAATTTTCCACTAGTTTTGCGGGATCTTTCACAGTCATATTTCAAGGAAGTCATCCGACCCTTAGAGTTGATTTTTTGCTGCTCAAAGTTACCACTACATCGCGATTCATGCTGTGGAGTAGTAGGTACTTATTCATACCAATTTTTCGCAAACAAAGGCCCCTCCAGTCATTGACAACTACCAACTCCAAAGTATAAATCGAATCATGCATTCATTTTGACATTTCTCCTAACCTCAATCCAAATTCGACTCAAGTGCACATCAAGCAGTGCTTTGTAGTTATTATTATAGACTTTGGCTTCAATGTATCCTCTGCATCTCAATTAATACACTTTGATGTAAAACGCCTACTTAAAAATTCCAAATGCCATGATACAGAGTCAACGATCCTTCTCCCCATGTCCTCATGTATCATCATAAATTGCAAGCGACTCCCTTCAAACAAATAATCGCACTAGCTGCAATTGGAACGCGCAATAGACAAACAAAATGATACAGAAGGAGAGGAAGGACAGGGGCGGAAAAAAATTCCAATTTTGCACAAGGACACACAACACAACAAAGCACACAAATCAAGAGACATTCAATTGGCTTTTGTAGACTGTATATCTCTGGCCGTATGGTGCATGCACTCCCGATTCAGTACTGAATGGCTGCTGACGCGAACACAATCCTCGCACGGATCTGCTGAATATGAGCTTTCATGTACTATGGGTAATCCAACCCTTAGTCCACATATAGAAGTAGGCATTCTATACAGCATTTATAGATACACACCCTACAATCCTGCTGCACACGGCCTAACAAAACTAATTTATCGTTCCGCTCAACCCTCCCCGTGTCGAGGGAATTTCAATTGCGTCAGAGAGCACTTTGCTGCTGCTGCTTTCATTTCTCTAATTGTTGGATAAATAATGAAACTAGATACAAAATTTTAAGCCTGTGGCATCGTATGGTTGTAGAGACGTGCCTTACCTCTGGCATAGAGCATCATGACAGGGGGTAATTAAGGCGCGCCAGTCTTAGCCATTGGTATTATTTTTTTTTGTTCTTGTTCTATTTCGGAAACAACGACACACAAAGGATTGATGGTGGAAAAGGACGATATTTGGATTGATTTTTGCAAGTACAGGATGTTTGCATAGGTAAACTCTGATGATGTTATCTATCTAGAGGATCTAGAGGAGTCTGGTTGAAGACGGTTGTCCACTGGACGATGATGAGTACGCTTTCGATTGCGGGAATCATTCGTATATGTGGCGATGTGATTTAAATGCGCTCTTTCTTTATGAAGGCAACTCAATGCTTCTAAAAAGACAATCAATGAGACTCCATATCAAGGATCCTCATCATACAGCGCAGAAGCATCAACGTTAATTAAAGCGGACAATGACATAGGTAGCTGACTATTTAAAATTAAAAATTCTTCAAGTGATTTTCGGTCGCACTTGAGTTGACGTTAAGAAAATTACAGCTGTCTGTTCTAACTCTTAGAAAAGTTTAAATCAATCTGTTGGTGGGTGTCTTCTAAAAGCTGTGAAAACGCGAATTTTGAAAAAGTTTTTTGATATGCCCCTCCAGCTCTTTTAAGGGGGGGGAGGGCTTAATTTTTAAATCCTCGATAAATCAAAAAACGTTACTCGTTTGAGTTCTAAGCTTTGGATATTTGTAGCAGAAGTAAAAATAAGTGGATAGGTACTTAAGGTGACCCCCCTTTGGAGGGGCAAAGTGTTTCTAAATGACTAGAGCTAATTCTCGGCCAACTGCAAAGACACTACTTATGCAAACTTCCACAGAGAAAAAAGTACTTTAAGTACAGAAAATTCATTCAATAAACCACAAAGCATGGTTCCTGAGTAATTGTGTCAGAAAGCGACCCACCGTCCAACATGGTTTCGAGAGCTCTTGACGTGTAATTCGTGGTTTCTGGGGCAACACCTAATACTTTGTTGACAAACAAACAAACAAATAAAAAAGACAGCAAGATTTGTCTAACAGGAACTGGGAACATAGGAGCAAGCGGTGCACCAAAATTTTCAAATAGCAAATTTAGGCGCAAAAATATTCCAAATACCTAGTGTAATAAATTTCGATACTAGGCGTCTTAAATAGTTCACAAAAATCATATCCCCCCACATTGATACGAACTTCACAAATGATACTCCGGTCCAAAAAAGAAAATTTAGTGTGAATTATATATCGGATTCAAATAAATGTCTTTCCTCACTGGGACCTACGAAATCCGTATGTAAGGCGTGACGAAAAGGAATATTTTGTTACGAGCTAGATATCACAAGTCACAGTCATAAGTTAAGGTAACCATCAGTCGGACATTGAGCCTAGAACAGAAGCTGAAGAGCCCAAACAACACCAGATGATATCCGAAAAAAACTCAAAGAGTGACAACTTTTGTACGCTTTGACGTCACCTGGAAAAAAATTTAAAAGAGGATCCAGATACAGAATGAGATGGTTAACTGAAGTAGAGTAAAAATAAAAGCGGACCAAGAATAGAACCGTGGAGCCCATCCTAAGTTTTAAAGGAAATGAGAAAGGTTTCCCTTTTCCTGGCTTGCTTTCTGCCAATGAAATGTAAATTAGCTGCTTGGCACAAAGTGACTATTTGTGTAGCATTGATTAAGTTTCACCAAGCTGAACAGTCAACTATGCCAAAAGAACACGACATTTGTCACATCTTTCAAGTCCTCAATCAAGTGTACAGCACTATTTTTCCCTGTATTCATGTTGCTTCTGTGATTAAACATTCGTCCTTTTAAAAACTAAATAACTGATGTTACATGTTTTTCAATAATAAAAAATAAAAATGAAAATTGAGGAAATTACTCCTTAAATCAGAAAGTTGGCGCTCCTCTCAAGTAGATACCTACAATGTTTTTAAAATGTGAAATGAATTTAAAAAATATTCAGTAAGCAAAGTTCATTTATTGCGAACTTCAACGGGGGTTGAAATTATACAAGTGGACCTTTGAAAATTTGCATTCGTAGTAATTGAACTCGTACTTTTAAATCCGCTCTACTCCCTCGCCTGCACATGCTTGTGGGTTATTTTTATTTTCAGCAGAGCTACCCCAGTTTCAAACCGAACATACCAACAGAAAGCACTCTCCATTATCTGAATGAAAATGGAGTCCAAGCACCCTTATGCTTATACCTGCTCGGCAGAACCTCTGAATGCATACCTACCTTAATTAAAAAGCACTCCACTTCATTTCCCATCCTCTTCCACTTTTTTTTAACGAAAACGTCGCCTCCTGCCAGTACGTTTCGCAACGTAATTTCCCATATACCCCAGAGTGGCAGAAAAACTTTCGCTTTTCTCATGTGCACATGTCCATGCCCGTTGCCCGGTGCCCGATGCACGATGCCCGATGGCACTGCTGCACGTCAAGCCGACCAAAAAGAATACTGTGTAAATGAAAATGTCCGAAATATTTCCCCCATATTTTCACTTTTCCCACTCGCACAGATGAAATATTCATTTCGTTAAGTACTTTGCAATTGCGGTTTCCCAGTTGCCAACCCCCACCCATGCGCCTACAAACATATATGAAAAAAAAAAAAATTACCTCAAGGATGAACACAAACAAACCACAGCTGTGTGTTTTCTATTCCTTTGCAACATCCATTTTCGGTGCTCTGTGCACGCGCCTTGACTCGAATTTTTCTTTTCTCTTTTTTTTTTGCACCGCATGAATTTAAAGCAAAATCGCACGAAATGCAAATTGTATCTTGTATCCGAGTTCCGAGGCCTTGGCATAAACAACCCCCGCTCATTATTTAACCATTCAGTTTTCGTTTTCACTTTCCTTGCACGATATGGTACCTATCCTCTCCAGGGTTCAAACGGGACTCCATTCATTTATATCCTTTGCTTCGTCTACTGTTTTGCTTGCGCCAAATTCAATGGGAAGCTACTTAAGTTAATGGAACTCTATGGTGAATAAGTAACAGCTTGCAGCCACCCCAAAAGGCGGCAGGTCGCCAGCTAGTACACCTAGTAGGGAACCGCAAAAGTTCCAAACCACCAGGAATACAGAGACACACTGCGTAGCTCTCTCAGTTGGAATGCTATAATGCGGTTTGTCAGAGGTCGAATTCCATTTAAGCCGCACGATGACGAGAAGAAACGGGCACAGCAGGTGAGTTCATAAAAGTGAGCAGATCTAAGGCGAATTTATGCGGTTCCGTTTTGTATATATGTACAAGTTGGTCGTTCTAGTTATACGGGTGTCCTTGATGGGCGGTAGGGAGGGGAAAATTATGATTAAACGATTTTCCGACCAGGGGATGCCAGTAAAGAAATCCACTTTTGGACAATAATTGGAGATGAAGTGAAACCAGTTTGAGTTTGTGTCTCTTTGTTTGCAGAATTATGTAAGGACTGCACATAACATGGTTATGCACTTCGTGGACAACAGAGCGTTGTGAAATGGAATCGATTATGGGAACTGATTGAAATCGAAATACTGCAAGCCAGCCCCAGAGGAATGGCGTATGCAAGGGGGAAAACTGAAACATTAAGCATTCGGCGATGTTATTCTATGCAACAACTGTCTCTGTCTGATGTTGTTATTATGCGAATGCCAATGTGACGCTGATATATCATTTGCATAGAGGCGTGGGAAGCTTTCGTCTGCCAAATAGAAAAAAGATGTATACAATTCAATTGAAAAGTATATTCAGCAGAGGAGTTCCTTATAATATACCAACCAAGCCTGCCAGGATGTTGATGGTTTGTCGGTTCGAAAACTGCCTGAAGATAAATACCAAATGGAGCTTCTTCGCAGTTGGCGTTGATGGAAAATGGCATCAGTCATGCCTGCGATTGCAGGATATGCAGCTAAAAGATACCTTCAGGATATGTCCGTACATATATATTTTTTTCTTGCTACGATTTTTGTTGGAAAATTTATAGCATATCGCTTTCCATCTGCATTATTTATGCTTTCATGTGTAGACTTAACAACTCCGATATAATGTAAGGAGTAAGCCCGTAAACTGCTCAACGGATTTTGATGAAAACTCCGCTAAACTATTTTTTTTTTAATTTTTCTTCGTGGTATTAATCTTTGGGCTTCGGTCCTAACAGTGTACTGAAAAATTACTTATCTGTTATAACTTTTTGAGTTAGATTACTATTTATTTTCATTTTACCTTGTTTAGGTGAGGGCAAGTCTTCAAAAAAGTTAAGCACCAGACTTTAAGGCATTTTAAGTAATTTAGAAAATATTTTTTTTAATCTAAAGGGGTAAGCTGGGTCCACAAAATCCAAAATTTTTGATATGAACTCTTTGGAACTGAACTAAACTGAACCTTGAACTGATATGTTTTCAGTCGGTGTCTTCAAAAACTTCATTCATCTCAATCCAATTGAAGAATACGTCTGAAATCAATTTTGGGCTGTCTCAAAATTTTACTCGAAGTGAAGTCTTTTGCTGTACACAAAAAGTCGATATGTCTGCTGTCTTGACACGAAATCGCTCGGTCTAATCTTTCTGTGCAAACTCGAGGGTTCCAATTCAACTCCAGCCTCATCATGCCGTTTAATCTTCTCTTTCTATTTACTATTGAATGTTGAGCAAAGATTATCTAGGAAAGATATTTTTTTAGGGAACTAGGAGATTTATTTTTCAAAACTGAAAAAGGTTCCATGAACAATTTTTAAAACCAGTTTTTTGTTGAAAGATAATGGACTCCGCTTCTAGCCTAATATTGAAAACTTACTTCCAAAGTGAGTGCTGTGTAGCCCAAACATTGCGTTTTTTGAAAAGAAGTTTTGCCCGAAATGAAGCACCCACCGCGCCTCTGCTCTACTGAAGTTGGTGCAAAAAGTTCGTGAGACTGTTTGCTCTTACTCATAAAGCCATAATACATGGTAAAAAAAAAATTTTGTTCATTTTATTGCATTTTTAAAAAGAAACTTGTATTTGTCCCACCCTGTAAATTTAAATTTTCCTAAAGCCCGTATTTTTATAATCATGTCATCATGTTGAAAAGTCAGTAGAAGAAAACAAAAATTTTATTGCGAAAGGGGTAACAATTGTTTGCAAGGCAACCACAAATTTCCAAGCGATAATAATGTTGAAATGTCAGAAACAAACTGACAGCAGCTGAAAAATGTTCATACATTTTTAATGCATTTATTTTTGATGCGTCTACATAAATAAGGTTTGTGTGTATGCACTCACTTCTATCGGGAATTTTCAGCAACAAAACTTGAAATAAGAGTGATTTTGGTAAAACGGCTATTTTTTGACTCGTGTTACAGAAATTCTACCACAGACCTATTTCTGTATTTCAGTCAAATACACTCTGCCAATAACACGGCATTCCACCCCATCTAACCTCACCTGAACTCGTCACCGCCAAACTATGCAAAAATTAAAACAAAAAAGTAAAAAATAAAAATAAATAAAATCAAAACAAACAGCTAATTAATTACCACAAATTCAAATAAACGTTTGTGCGGTATTTTAATTCGGAACCCCATTCAATTTGACAACACAAATACAACAAAGTCTGATACAAGTTTGTTTTCCCGCAAATTAATTTATTCCAAACTCTCAGCGCGGTAGCTGTATGCAATCATTTTAATTATACCTCAAGTGCGACCCCTCAAACACCGTCACGTCGCGGCGTCATAAGCGCATACTAATTAATGTCAACGTTTTAAATTAGTTTGTAATTGTTTAAAATAATGCACATGCAAGAGTGCTGCCCGGAGGCCGATAGTATACCTCACATTAAGATTCGGATTATATTGGTGCAGCCGAAAAAAAACAAAACGTGACTTCATCGTGAAGGTGTGAAACGCATGCCGCGCATAAATATACGGCCGAACTTGTCCCAACGTATTCGGATCAAGGTTTCTCTGGAATTGTTTGTTTTCGTAATTTGTAATCCTACCTCCACCTAGAAGGTGTAAATGGAAAATGGACTTTTAATGTAAATTAATTGGAAATCGTAAGCACGAAACTCAAGTAGTTGGTGGATACGTACAAACAAATCTGGGCAAAAAGAGAAAACTATCTGTAACGACGATCTGAAGCAAATGATCTCGGACTTTGGGTAATTAGTTATTTGTTGTAAGAAAACAAAGTAAAAAAGTGAGCACCGACTCGTTGAATTGTGCTAAATGGGCCTCTAATAAGCCACCGACGACGTTCCTACTGTGGAATAATCTCACGTCCATGTGGTGATACATCTGATGGATGACTGTTGTGACTACATCGAGATAAAGTGGCAAATGATGTTATGGCACAGGTACACACGATTTGAAATTTAGTCATATGGAGTTGGCATTGATGGAGTGACGTAACGTGAGCCACATTCATCATATTTGATATAATCTAGCGGAAGTGTAGACGGTTAAACGTGAATTTATTCTGACGAGCCGAGTTGTTTGGCAAAAAGTTCCGGTTTTTTTTTATTTTTTTAAATACAAAAGGTTCAAGAGCAGAATCTATTGTCTGATGTATGTCATTTCTGTAAGTGGAAAGAAGGAAGTTCTCAAGGGGTTTTGATGTAATTCTATTAAATTCCATCACTTATCTTCGGCTTTGATTGTGAGGGGTTAGACCATATATTCTCCTTCCACCTTGAGCTAGCTTAAGCTGTACTGCATCGCTCCTGGGGCCCTTTTGAAGTGCGTTCTCACTGGGACTTTCGCTTTTTGAATACTTGTTTCAATCAGTGCCGACATTGTTTATATTCAGCCGTTCACAAATTTTTATGTGCTTCAACGTGGCTTTCCTGCGAACATAAGTCTCTAACAGATAAAAAGATAAACCGGGTTTCGCTAAGGTTATTGTCCAAGTCAAGTGTGAAGGTTGTATAAAGCTCCTAAGAGTATTACAAAATTTGTCCCTTTCCTTCCTATCTTGCCTCTATCCAAAAAAGAAAATTTTAAACCTCAATTTCTTAGTTCAAGTGCATACCTGTCACCCTGGCGTAGTAAGCGACCATCGTCTTAAGGGCTTGGTCACGTAATAAGAACAAAGAGGGCCAAGAAAGTCGAAAATAAAAAACCACATAGAGGGTTTGTTTTAGAGGCAGTTTTTTTTTAATTGCCAACACTTTTTCCAGCGGCAACCGATGACAGCTGATTTGTGCCTTTTTGGCCATTTCACCACAAAAAAAACTTAGAGTAGCGCTGGTGTGAGTTCTTGTTCCTTGCTTGGACCGCAGGTTATTTGTAACATCAATACTCATCACTGATCCTTGAGACATTAACTATTCAGAATTTCTCCAGTCCTATACCCAAGAAGGACGCCTTGAGTATTTAAGTCTTAAAGGTTGAAATGTGCTAAAAGAGCCGCATATGGTTTGTCAATATTTATGGCAGTACAAGTATAAACTACATGTTCGCAGCGGCTCTGTGGTTATTAAGCTGGACTTCTGAGCGAGAAATTAAATCTCCGGAAAAATACGGTTTAAATTAGGTTTTTCCACTGTGCAGCTTCTCGCGTGCGTCTAGAAAACATTGTAGAGTACTATATTAATTTTCATGGAAAAGCGAAGCTCCCTTTCACTCGTTCCAAGAAAACTCCCACAAAACGAATCGTTGTGAGAAGCTACACTGATCTGTTGCGCCGTCTACACATTTATTTATTTAAACATAAATTCCTTCGTCATTTTGCAGCTTTTTGCAAGTATTCTCTAAAAGTAGACCTATCCCCTTGCTCACAAAAATCAGGGCACTCCTTCCGTAACTTTTCAGCCGATTATCGTCGAAACGGTAGACCTCCAAAACTATAGCAACTAAGTGCTAAAATTACAAGTTTGCAGGCTTAATCCAGTTCATTTTACACAAATATAATGAAAGCTGACGTTTGTCAAAAAAATTCGAGCAGAATATGACTTATTTCAGTGATCAAAGTTTCAAAAACGCTATCGTTTAGACGATCGTTGATACACGGAATCTGGCCACAGGTGAATATTTTGAACATATATTTTTTATCCGTGAACTACAGAATCAGCGACTTGTTGCCTAGGAGCAATTTAGACCTCAAAATGCAGTTCGGCGTTCTTAAAAATACTTGCTCCTTCTCTAACAGAAGTTGGTGGACTTTTACGAGAACTCAATGCAGATTTAGGGTGGTTCAAACTCCTTAAAACAGTCGGTAGAAGTTGTGCCACCCTAAATCTTCATTGAGTGCTCCCGAAAGTCGAACAACTTCTGTTAGAGAAAGAGCAACTATCGACTATTCTTCTCCTCCTACGCTCCTAACCTAATCTAGCCTGACCTTTGGTGGCATTGAAATGAAGGAAACTTTAAGGACTATCTAGGCATGGACTAGGAAGAAGTCGAAAAAAATGCGTCTGTAATGCACCACTCATTGAAGTCGCAACCAGTGATACAAGATCTTGGGTAATTACCCATTTTGCGGCCATTTTCCATTTCGAAACAAGCTAAAAGGGCGAAGAAGGAGTATTTTTATTACTGCAGCTTAGTATGCTGCTCGAGCTTAACTAAATTTAAGCTGCTCTCCAACTTATCTCTCCAAACATTAGCTAAAATCCAAGCTTCATTTCGACATAGAGTATGTGCCGTGAATGCGTGTCACAGAAAACAGCTGTTGTTTGAAAAAACTTCCTTCAAAAATTGTGTTCTCTCTTATTTCAACTATTTCAGATTCTAAATACTTCTCGTCCATGTAAAAATTAAGAAAGCTCATCCTTGCAACGATCTGTCACAATTTAGCTTGAGAAAATGTGCCGACCCATTAAATGGCCACGCTGAATTTTGACAGACACAAGAAAAACATTCTGAAACAAAAGTTTGATTATTTAGCTTCAGCTCAGCTAAATGTGTTCGCTTCTCAGCTAAATTTTGGAGAGAATTTTGTATGGAAGCGGAAATTCAGCTCGAGCAGCGTACCTACTAAGCTTGAGTCTGAAGAAACACCTTTCGAGTTCAATGTGGAATATTGTTGGGGTTTTCCTAACAGCAGTATGAACAAAAAGGGTTTTTCGATAATCGTAGTTTACTGATAGAACCGCCTTAAATCAGTATTCATAAAGCTTGAGATCTGAGACCTTGTACAGTGCTTAAATCATCATTCACGACATTTTCATGTTTTGACAACATCACATGCTTAATTCATCAGTAAAATAATTGAGCTTGTCGGGAAATACTCTTGAAGGACATTTTTCGTTAAATTACCCTAAAAGACTAAATTGTGAATTAATGGTAATTTGAAACCTCCCCTCTAATCCCATAAGTCATATTAGGCTATTACATTAACAATCATGTCCATCACATCGTTATACAATCGCACTGTCATTTTGGTAATTTTTACGCATTAAGCGCGCGAATAATCAGCCAAGGAATGCGGGAAGCATCGCTCCGTGCATTCGAATGAGATCTAGCCTGACACACTCAGTCTGGAGTTCTGAAAAAAAAAATAACGCTTTCGTTCCATTGTTACTTGACGTAAATACACAGTGTCTACCGCGTAAATCCGCCAATTGGGTGCGATGACATCAGTAGATGGAGGTGTTATAGTTGTTGTTAGCCGCCCCGGCATTACCTATGTACATAATTTGGAAAACAAAAATTCCTGTTCCCGTTTTAATGATTTATTTTGCGGTTGAAATTTATTCAAAGCACGAACTGTTGTTTTCGGCTCTATTTCTTGCGAGAGCAACGGGTTGGTCATTATGCTGGCCCGTTTAGGTGGCGCGGGTGGAAGGTAGTTAGAGCCACCTTTCGAATAGTTAAATTGGCGATTTGTTGTTCATCGGTATTGTCCGCTGGTCGATTGTTATCTAAACTTTAGGTTTAAGTTTAAGTGTTTCGCTTAATAGGTTTTCGGTCAGTACTTTGAATATGTAATGAGGTTCGAGGTTGGGAGCCTACGCTATAGAGTCGTGTCATGCAGATTTAGTGCAGTTGATTGCCATTCAAATGTTGTCAGATAATTCTAGACTTTCTAGAACTTTTGCAGATGACTGTTGTTTGGCGAGAAATATTTTATTTATCAGGTGACGCCTTTGCTTTTTATTGCTGCGTTGATTTGCTGTGAAATGAGCTATCAAAAGATCAAGAAGGTAGGCGACTTGTGCAAATAATTGGATTCATTCCAAACGGCACATGAGTCAGAGGTCTAAATGTGAGACAATAAATCTCAAAAGACATCTGCAGAAGACTGTTATTTTTCTGACAGCTATACATCTGCTTGCAGGCATCTGCCTGAGTCACATTTAAATAGGTAGGCAGAGAAATTTCAACACATTCATGGAATTATTTTTTATTTCCGTCCAGTGACTGCTTAAGTGAAATGGCTCACATTTTTCACAGATTGTCGGATTGTTTTCACAGGAGATTCTTCGAAGCGGGAGCCTTTTTCACCCACATTTCGATAAGAGATGGTGCCAAAAAGTGATGCTGTAGAGGTTTTCCGGTATAAAATCCTGCAAAGAAATGTAAATTTCTCACTCTGTTAAATACCAGGCTCAAAAAATGAAATCTGCGCTGAAAATTTGAAACTCAGTCAGAGTTGGCCTCTTCATGATCAACAGATTCTAAAAGAAAATCTTATCCGGACAGTAATAGATAAAATAAAAATCGCAGCTTCCCTTAAACAAATTGAGCAATTTAAATCGCTTAACTGGATAATCTTATAAAACGTCCACTCAATTGAAGACTCAAGGCAGTCGCTTTGATGGCTGCGGCTAATTAAAAGGGCATAACAACCCTCTTCATTCACTCCTCCGAAGGCGTTCCTCAGCTCCCCTTCACCAGCAAAGCAATGACGTCCATGAACTCCGTCCAAACTAAAAAAAATCACTGACACCCGTACTGCCATTGCTCCCGCACAACTACTTGGTGGGTACCGATATTACGAAAATAAATTGACCCACTTGAACACATCGAATATTGGATATCCATTTCGAATCCTGCACTCTCTCTCCCCCCACAGACCAACAGCAGCTAGAGCGAGGAGTAAACAAAAAAAAAATGACGACTCCCCCAAAGTCAACTCGTTGGGATATTGATTTCGCATCTCAATAACGAAATCACAAGGAAAAGGAAACCCCCCCGCCAAAGTGGAACGGAAGGAGTTCTTCGTCGGTGTGTACACAGCGTTTTTGTCGTTCGTCCTACGTTCGAATGTTAGCCGGATTGGATAATAAGATACAGATACACCGGATGGGATGGGATGGTGCGTATTTCCTTGAATAAACCAAGCAAATCGTCGTTTTCATCGGTTCCGACGGTAGTTGATCTATGACGGCAATCTTCTCTCCCTTGGGCAAATTAAATTGAAGTTAGGCTATAGTGGGTGGTGTCTTCGATCAGGCCACAAAAGGTGAGCGAGGAGGATGCATAAGAGATTACTGGTGATGATAACGAAATCATCTTCTAGATTCGTTTGTAATTTCGCTCTCAAGATAAAGCAGCGACAGCGGCGATGTAGAATGTTTTCTTATCGGCGGGGAAGTTTCTTAAACTAATTGCGTCGCTTTTTCAAGTGGAAATTGGTTGGAAATTTCAACAAGAGATAAGGAAGGACTGAGACGGGTGTAGACTGATTGCAGGCGATATTGTACCACTGTCCGATTTGTGATGCGAATAAGTTTGCGAGGAGATGAATAGGAAAGGTGCAGAGGGTGCCCATCATTTCAATGAATCGAGTACACATGTAGAAATAGACGAAGTCCTTGGTTTTTGCAAGTCCGTTAAGGTAAGAGACAGCGACAGAAAAAAGTGCTTCCCAATATCTTTGCTGCCGTCGAACTTCCGTTGGTCTTCCTAATTTTTTTAGGAGTCGAGTGGCGACAGACTCAATATCCGGTTTTACCGAGTAATATTTTTTTTACCTACACCCGACAAGGATTGTTTTAGCGAAAAACTGCGGTCTAGAGGTTTTAATCCGATTTGATATTACGATGATAGGAAAACCCTCCTCCTTTTTGAACGGCTCCAGCTAGAGCTGAAACGGTTTGATGGATTTGTCCTCTCCAACTTAGAACCGAACGTTTTGTGGTCCCACCCCGAGGCGAGATCAAGATTTTTAATTCATCCCTTAGATTAAAAGTCCTCGCCATACATTTATTTATAGTTTGTTTAGAATAGGGTCGTATATAGAAATGTTGACCTTTATTTAAAAGAAATGAATGTACTATTTTTTTAGGGGTTCAACCGAATTATTTTGTTACAAATTGCTTACTTTGATGTGTGGAAAAATGTTTGATTTGAGGTTGGGAAATTTTCTTTAGGTTTGTTTACTTGTTGACTCTGTGAATACTTCAGTCAATAGTTTTGAAGTCTGTTTTTGAGACTAGCCCAGCTTTTGACATGCCGAAATAGATAGCTACGACAAAATGTTTCCATTGTTGCATTAAGGACAAAATCGCACCTAGAACAGTTAACGCTGTCATGTAACTTCTTAAGACAATTACGCGCAGCTTAAAACCCAACACCAGAGGTATATTTTCCGAAACAACAACCACAATCACAGATTTGTAATTGTAAATCACAACTACAAACTTGTAATTGTAAATCAGACTTACAAAGTTTGTAATTGTAAATCACAACTACATATTTGTAGCCAAGTTTTTTGATTCAAAATCTTCAAATAACATCACAAACTGATGATGGACATGCAAGGAAATTGTTGAAAAAATTTGATAATCAAAAGTGTTACAAATTTCTGTCGCATTGAATTTGTGAGGGATTTACAATTTACAAGAATTTTCTCACAAGTTGAACGTCGTCTTTCCGAATTTTCAATGGAAACCAAAGTTTGTCGGATAAATTTCACAAGAACTTTCACTTGTAAAATTTGCGAATTTATTTTCTGTGGTGAAATTGTAAACTAAGTCAAATTTTCACAAATGGTAAGCTCCAAATTTTAACTACAAACATCTTTGAAGCAAGAAGTGCGATATTTCCACAAATTTCCCTTTGTAGAATACAACTACAAATTTGTTATACTCAAAGTTTGGTAGAGGACAATAAATAAAATACAAAATTTGTTAAAGAACGCTTGTATATACAAATTTCTAACTTGATGGAATAGAAAACTGTGGCCTATTTCCCTAAACTACAAATTACAACCACAAATTTGTACGTGTGAATCACAACTACAAACTTGTATAATCAAGTTTTTTGTTTCACAAATTACAAATATATAACCAACAAATTTGTGAGTAGAACGCTAAAAAAATTGTTGATGGCAAATTGTTGATTATAAGTGTTCAAAATAATCGTTACACCGGATTTATGATTGACTTGTAATGTACAAGTGTTTCTTCACAAGTTAGTTGTACATGCGTCGGTCTTGGCAATGAATAAACAAAGCAAGATCTTTGTCGCGTCTCTAATTAGAGATATAAAAGACATTTTGTTTGGGAAATTTTCAAATACTTTAACCCACGACATAAAAATGAAAGAGTGGACAAGTATCTTAACTGCCCTAACATCTCAAGGCAATTTAAGCAACAAACACTGGAAATACCTTCGTGATGTTGTGTGGTAATATTTAAAGTGAGGAACTGTCGTAGTATGCAGGTACACAGGGGAACAATTTTTCGCAATAACTCTTCCACTAGGATGATATTGCCTTGTAGAACGTGAGCTGCCACTGTGGAAATATTGAGAAAGAAGATGCAAAAGTAGGTTAAGTGAGGGCAAATGGCTGCATAACTAGGGTGCTATAGCAACTGGTCTACGAGCAAAAAACTAATAAGGCTTTTAAAATTAATGCGATCATGAATGAAATAATTCCCATCTGAGCCAACTCTACGGGTGATAATAATATCCCCATTATAGTAATAACAATTGTACGTAATTAATGTTTCATATACTCCCCGCAATTCGCATTACTGTACCTACTATCTCTGCTTACACAACACGGCGCCATTCAGTTAATTTCCCCCCATTCCCCCATACAGTGCATGGAAAATTAATTTGTTTAACTTTGGCTCACCAGAGCCAGTGGACCTCTTCAGTTATATGTATTTGCATTTGTATATGTGTGTGATCCCAGCAAAAAAGAAATCAATAAGCCTAGCTACATAGCAACAGCAAGATGCAGTATGGACTTGTGCAATTTTGCATTAAAAATTAAATGACACACAAATTATGAAAGACCAGGCATGTTCATTGATTTATTGCGAAAATAAATAATAAACAGATTTAGCTCTGGGGAGAGCTTTTTAATTAAAATAACCTCCAAGCCCTGATACGAGTGAAAAAGTCCATAAAACGTACCATATCTATCATCGGGTAATAGCGATACACATTTGTGTATCTAATTTGGCCTTTTGAGTGTTTTTTTTTTGGTACCCGATAGCGCTGGTTCATTGGCACTTTAATTATAGCCCCAGATCCACTTGGAAGCAAATAAAATTACACTTGTTTTCGTTTCACACTCAAGAGCGGGTTCATTGATAGATGAAGGGCGTGCAATCTCAAGTTGGGCGGATACTGTTTCTTTTGTGTAGAATGCATCCGAAGGTAACTACAAATGGATAATGGATGATATCATTAGCGAGTCTGTGTGCATTGTATCTGAGGAAAGGTGATTCAGCTGTCAACATTGTACTGCTTTATCTAGTCCAATATCGTGATGGGTTTATTACGGTCTACACATAGTTGCACTTAAGAGTGACAAATATTTACGTAGTGATATCATTCGATTAGCAAAAAGGCGCCCACATCACGTAGGCGGGATACGTCTTCAAATACTTCAACTCTATGTCCAGAACGTGCCACTGGTTAACTTTCATATGCCACTAAATAACCAGTATAAAGAGCAATATTTCGCACCGAAACCATTTTAAATTGATTGCCTGACATCGAACCCTCTCGTCGGGCCAAAAGTCAATTCGACTTTAACTCCTTTGGATGACCCCTTCACTCTATAGATAAAATTATGCTAATTCACTTGTACCTTTCCACAAAAGGGAGAAAAAAAACCCAATCAACAAACACTCAACATCTCTAAGGACCGAACGTGACTGGACTTTCGGAAAGAAGGGATTATTCCGCTGATACATTCTCCTGTCAGTGGGATGCGAATGAAAGTAATTGAACTCAAGGCTGACTTGTTGCCTGCAACTGTCTTCTATTCAATAGTGGAACTGATGCACAGTGGGGCGGATCGGAGTTTTAGAGACGGAAAAAAGTCGGAAGGAAAGGATTCGAGCACTTAAATCAATGACTTTGACAATCATTTATTTTCAATCTTTAAATGAAAATCTTTCATTAATATAAGTAAGCAATTTTTCCCGCAGAAATAAAATCAAATCTTGTAATCATTGCTGTTGAGGGGCTAAAGGTTGTTGTCACGCAGTACAAAGGAAGACGCAACAGATTCAGATCTAGCTTCTCACAAACATTTGCTACCTTAAAAAAGCTTGTGGCAAATCATGTAATTAAATAATGTAAGTCATGTAAGTCATGTAAATTTAATGAACTGTCAAGCACCTTTGATCAATAGAAAAGGCCTAATCTTAAAATTGTAGGTTTTAGCTTCAATTGAAACAAAACATTTTGCAATTTCAGCAAGTAGTGCTTAAATCTTTCAACTTAAGCTTAGGACGATCCTCGAGCCAAACTAAATTTTATCTGCTCTCCTACTTTTCTTTCCCAACATTTGTTAAAATCCTAGTTAAATTTTGACATAGAGCGCCGTGGATAAGTCAAAGTGTCTTTGAAAATAACTTGTTCAAAAATTCAACTCTCTCTGATTTCAGCCATTTCGTATTGTAGGTACTCCTCGTCGATTTATTTATTTAAAAACTCATCCTTGCTTAATTCTTCGCTATAAAAAAACGCAACAGAACATAGCGATCTGTCAAAATTAAGCCTGAGAAAATGTGTCGCCCCATTAAATGGGGACGCTAAATTTTGACAGATACATGAAGTACATTCTGAAACGAGAGTTTTGATTTTTTAGCTCGAGCTACTAAAGGTATTCGCTTAAATTTAGCTCAGCTAAATTTTGGAGAGAATTTTGTAAAAACTTAGCTCGATAGCTAAGTTGAAACTTTCTGATACAGTCTAAAAGTCTTTTTAAAACATCTGTCATTAAGTAAAAACGAGATTTTTCAATATAGCGTGGACATTTTTTGTTTCCTTTTAAGCGACATTGGACCTTACCAGCTTACATTATTAGTTTCTACTAAAAACTGTAGTAGTTCACAGTGTCTACATTTTACATACAAATTTCGCAATTGTGAGCTTCCGAAAATTTAACCTCGAGACCTAAATTTGTTATTAGTTCGGCGTATTGACTTTTGGTTAAAACAAATCATAGTTTCGCCCACCGTACGGCGAGTTTGGATAAAAGTTTCGAGGGTCATAAGCCCAAATACATGATCAGAATTGGCAAATGCGCCGAGCAACCGCATAAAATAAAAAGGATGTGCGGATATATATTATTTATTTCAGTTTTATGGTTGTATGGTTTGAAATCCTCTCCAGCAACATGCAATGAGATGTAATATTTAATGTTAACATTTGGTGTGAGCATACTTTCGATGGAAGACGGTTTTTATCTACTTATTCGCATATCTGAATTCAAGGATGAATGGATTTATTTGGTGTTCACATCTATATTTGGCGCAAGCCTATGTAGCGGGTAAGGGAAAGGAATTGATATTTGGAATGGGGTTGGAAGTTTTTCATTGGAATTTTGGGATTTTGAGGGATAAGAGTGGGTGTTAATGGAAAAGTTGTTCGGCCATAGGGCATGTCGAAGATCTTATGCAAACCGTTTTACATAAATTGTGTAGGTTGCAGGCTCTTAATGTTAAGCACTATGTTGGTGGAAGATAAATAGGTTATTGTTAAATGGAGTTTCCATTCCAGAATAACGAACAGAGTTAGTCTGCCTGTTAACAGAGAGGACTAGCGAGTCAACCATTGCGACAGATCTGATAATTTTTTTTAAATACCTACATATCTTAATTTTTAAAATGCCCTTGAACTTTAAAAAAATACTGTCGAATTTACGTAGTTTTGATAGAAGAGTAAGAGTCTCACCCAGAGCTATTTTATATTTCTTCGCTATTGTGAACTTAATTACTTTCAAAGACAAACTAGCCTTTTATGTTAAATCTTTTTGATGAGGTGGTAATATCAATCCTTGGTGTCACCTTATATTTTAAGAACCCGAAATCTAAAAAAATATTACTATCAAAGTAGCTATTGTGACCTACAATAAATGCCATGTGTATTAACTATGCTGCCATATTTGATATTGCTATCTCTTTGTCTTCTTTTATATATATTGTTCACTTAGTTCTCAAAAAAAAAAAATAAATTACCAGAAGTATCTTAACATTGTGACTTCATATCATTTAAAGACAAATGTAATATTCTCAAAGAATTATTGTTTACAGTTTACAGACAAAATTACAGTTTTGTCATGTTTTACATAGATTTAAAAAAAAAAAAACTGAGAACTCTTCACATGATCAACAAATTTTACAGGAGCTACTTCACTATTGTGATATTAATTTGATTTTACGATAAATAGGGCTTTCTTTAAGGTCTCCTTGACTCCCATTGTTTCTGACACATAGCAAGGCGTTTCATACGTAATTGGTTCACAGTAGACAACATTAAGAATAATAAAACATTCAATCACATTTAAAATAATAATTGATTTCTGAATTTATTTGTGTAAAAGTTCACAATGAACAGAATTTGAATAAGTTTTTATTTAGTATTAGATTGTTGCAACGCTTTGTCTACCATGACGCACATTAAATACACGTCAACAATACATTTCGTACAACGTGTTTCTCCTGGAATGGTTCACAATGGCAACAAAAGTTAAAATTTTTAGCAAAAGCCTACAAAAAACAATATGAACATTCAAATCTTTGTTTTACAGTGTCTGACAGCATTTATCAAACTTCCAATTATCGTGATTATGTACTAGTTTTTCCAGGTAAGGAAAGATAGCTAGGAAATCTATTCCAATCTGCAAAAACTTATGAAAATATGGCAAGGAAATCTTTTGCGTAACAAATGTACACTCGAGCTAGCCCATGGGCTCTGTTGATCTGCATTAATGGATTTTTGCATATTGTGAATACAAACGCTAAAACTGTCTAAAACAATTCACAATAACCAATAACATACTCACAAGAATCTCTATAGACACAATTTAATGTAACAAGAGTCTAACCTCAACTTTAATTTACTGAATGTAACTTCTTCCATTTCTTAAGTGTATCCCTACCGATTTCCTGCTTCTCCACTGTGAATCCTAAATCGTCTTAAAATAGCCGAATTTCCGATTTCGTTTGAGTTAATTTGCCGAATTCCCATGTCAAAACATCCTGCTTTCGTGTGCAAAATTGCGACTATATTTCAAAACAGTCCCTCATCAATAAATGAAATTCCACAGAAGACTGGCGGAAAGGAATCTTTCACTTTTACAAGAGTCTAATCTTCGACGTCCCATCTTCGATCCGATCCTTCCACCACCATCCGCAAAAAGTCACAGTGATAACATTTTATCGTTTAAATTGAATTAGACTGGTTAATTGAACGTTCAGTTCGTATCAAAACCGAGAACAATATCCTGGGAATCTTGATCAAAAATGAAAGTGCGAGGTTGATACTCGTAGGATGCAGACGCACGAGAAGGGACGCCTCTCCCCCTGCAATCTGGCTGGCAACGTGAATTGGGATTTCACAAAATGATGCCATCAAAGGACAAGGCAAATGAAGCAAAGGTTGGTGCTGTTATTGTGTGCCCTCCTATATACATGTCGATGTGTGTCTGGTCGAAAGGAGTTCTGAATAATTTCGCCTCCTCCGTGCGACTTGTGCGGAGAAAGGGAGTGTGAAGATTATAAAGTTTTAAATGAAAATAGTTTCCTAGTTAAAAGTTCATCACCAAATAATGAGGAGCAAAATAGCTCGTAGCGTTCGCTGGAAATTATCTCAAAATCTAAGCAAACTCAATTCGGCTCGACGTCAACAAACAGCACGAATATTGCGAACGAAAACTCATCCATCGATGCGGTATTTATGGTATCCACTCCCTGCAGAGGGTCCTCTGTCTGCGTCGATTGAATTATGCGCTCGGCTTCTACTTCTATCACAAGTCTTTAAATTTATAATGGACCATCCATTATCATAAAGTATGAAGGCAGAGCATGAATTGTGTATTTCACTTTGGCAGAACAGAACGTGCGATAAAAGGTCACTGCCTACGGTTGGCGTCCACCTCCGCCCTCGAGGACGGCTCGAAATATCGATGGCTGTCGCCGTCGTCGGTTGAAGAACATTTAAAACGATTGCAGTTCTTTTCCATCATTTATGTTGGCATAGCTGAACAGAAAGTCAACATTGGCCACACTGCAGAGGAAGTGGGACCTTTTTTACGCTTTTCCGTTTTTCGGTTATGGTCAATGAATTTTGCAGCAAACAGGGGATGGCCTGAGATATATTAAAGTGCATCCGATAAATCATGAAATGTGATGCAGGGACATTCATCTCTCTCTAGGATTTTCCGGTTTCGTGGCGAATTCATTTATCGGAATTCTATTAAATCGGGCGAACGGATGATGGTGGTGTATGGAGGACCACATAACTCAAGCACCGGAAGGGTTCGGACGGTGTCATTGTTTGCCCGGCAGTTCAACACTTGGTTACACAAATGTAGATAGTTTTACCTAGCCATGTAAAAGTGAGGGCAGTTTGTTAAATTTCGTTCCTTATTTAACGAGGACATCGTGTAAGGGGTATATGACAGCTGGCTGCGGGTACATCGTTACATGGACGCATGGCGTTCTGTTGCTTTAATTCATAATTTGTTGAATGAAATACTTTTTTAGATTGTTTTAGGAACAAAGGCCAGGCATTTCTACCAATTTTCGAAGCCTCCAAAGAGGATTTTCTGACGTTTGTTATTCTCAAATATTTTAAAGCCTAGTATGCTGTTCCAGAAAAGCTAAAATTAAGCGCCCTGAAATGTTTCCCTCCACCACTTCGCTTAATTTTGACAGTGTTAGTTCCGTAAAAAAAAAGAACTTTATTGGTAAAGTTGATTGACTTGCTACTGTTAATTTGCTTTCGTTTGAAATTTTCCTGCGAATACAGATATTTTTCTCTGATCTGTCAAAATTTAGCTGTGGAAAAATGTATTTATTTGGCAAACGCTTTGCTTAATTTTGTCTTTGGAGACATTTTTGTATGGGGGCTTAATTTAAGCACGAGCAGTATACTAGGCTTAAATGAAAAAAGAACTTACTCATCACTTTATTCTGTCACAATTTCTCACATTTCTGACGTATAAGGGAATATTTTCGAAGTTCGACTACCTAAATATATTTTGGGATTTTCTTCAAACAAAATATGGACGTCTTTTTTGTAAGCAACCTATTGAGTAAATAAATTAAAACTGTGTTACTAACCAAAAGTCGAATAGTTTTCTGCTTCAATATTTTGTATAAAAAATATGCCCGTGTGATTGCTCTTAAAAAGGCATACTCTCCTTTATCAGCAAAAAAATTCTGCAAGTGCAATAGATATTATATTCCTCGCTGGTCACACTAACCACGACTTTTTTGAGGATTTAGGTTTTCAACCTGAAATAAAAATATAAAAATTATAGCTTTCAATTATTATTAAAAGTATTCTTTTCTTTGTTCTCTTTACAGGTAAACTATTTTCGTCTATTGTATAGCTAGGCATACTATTTACATACCACCTGGTAAGGCAATCCTCACAACTCACAACGCGTTTTAGAAGATTCAAATCGGTTTATCGTGTAAATATTAGTGCCGATAAAAAATTATGCTTATCAGGCAAATAATGTTAAGTTAACTTTGCTGCCGCTCTCCATAAGGAATGTTTGTAAAATGTCTATTTGAATTTTCAATTCAGTTATGTATTCGGTGTTGTAACTTATTGCGCTTACTAAAAAGTTCTAGTTTCGACTATAACTTTACGACAGCTCACAGTTGCGAAATTTGGGTAAGAAATGAGTTACAAGTGGGATCCTAAATTGGTTAACAGCAATTCCCATAAGGATTTTTATAAAGTATGTACGTACGAAGTGAATAATTTTGCTCCATATTCAGATAAGAAAGCATCACTAAATCCTTTTAAAATAATGAAGGGTTTTCCAATAAAAGGTGTTATTTTGGTATTCAAAGAAAAATGTCATTTTTTGAGATAAATGATCGGATGTTTATTCCATAATAAAGGGGAAGGTATTTTTTTTTTTTTTTTTTTTTCCTGTTGGGGGGAGGAGAAATGCTTTGTGCACCGTAGGGAGGTCTTTTTGGCGTTGACCATCCCCGTGTGTGCGACTCCCATTTGTACAACGCGTTTGTACAAGGTTTACAGGTTTACGGACTAAAACTCCTCCTTCCCTTCGGTTTCTGACCCGCCCCCCTGGGACCGCTGTTCGCATTACTTCAGGGGGGCTGTAATCATACGCCCTTTCGGGCTCACTCTGTTTCGCGGGATTTCTCTTCTTCTCTTTTCTTTCTTCTGAGAATGCGTTGGACGTAGGCGCAGATCTTGTTCCAGTTCTGCTCGCTGGCCAGCATCTTTTCTGTTATGTTGTCTGGAGTGATGATACCGATATTCGTCTCCAGTTCTCTTCTTTTGGATTCCCACCTGCTGCAGGCGAAGAAGGTATGATGCGCGTCGTCTTCCTGGGAGTCCCCGTACTGGCAGGTGGCAGGCTGGACTGTTTGTTTTCCCGATCTTGTGGAGAAAGGCGTTGAAGTATCCGTGTCCGGTGAGTAACTGTGTGACGTAATAGTTAACTTCACCGTGTTTCCGGTCATTCCACTCAGCCAAGTTCCTGATAAGCCTCGCTGTCCATCGTCCTCTGCTTTCCGAGCTCCAGCGTTCTTGCCACTTCTGTTTCGTGAGCTCTTTGGCCTCTTCCGTAGCCCTTTCTACTCCAGCTTCCGTCTTTTTGTCGTAGACGTACTTCTTTTCTGTCGCTAAGAGGTCTATTGGGGTCACCCCTGCGACAACAAGAACGGCTGGCTCCGATACGGTTCGGTATGCGCTTGCAACAAGTAGAGCTCCGCGTCTCTGCACAGCTGCCATCTGCTTTCTGTACTTTTCCTTTCGAAGTGCATCTGCCCAGATCTCACATCCGTAAAGGAGAATGGCATGCGTGATCGACATCAGGAGCCTTCGTTTGCTGGCCGTTGGGCCACCTACATTTGCCATCAGCCTGCTCAGTGACGCAGTCACTTTCGATGCTCTTTCCGCTGCATTCTTTATATGGTGCCAGAAGATGAGTTTGGTGTTGATGGTCACACCCAGATACTTCACGGCGTCTTTGCTTCTTATTACCTCCTGGCCGATTTGGAAGTCGATTGAAGTCGGGATCCTTTTCTTCGTCAGAAGCACTATCTCGGTTTTTTCTGTAGCCAAGCCGAGACCGTGTTCATCCATCCAAAAGGTTACTCGTCGCATGACTTGGTTTAGCTTCAGTTGCGCGTTTTCAGTGTCTTTTGCCATTATGACCGCGGCGATATCATCTGCATACCCCACCAGGAAGGTGTCCGGCGGCATATCCATGCGTAGAATGCCATCATACGAGATGTTCCAGAGGTCAGGCCCCAAAATTGATCCTTGGGCTGCTCCTGAGGTTACTTGCATTCTTCTTTGGCCTTCTGTAGTCTCGTAGATCAGCTCCCGGTCCCTGAGGTAGTCCTTAACCATCCGTAAGAGATAGGCTGGGATGTTGAAAGTGTTCTCGAGCGCGTTCAGCATGTCACTCCACCTGGCTGAGTTAAAGGCGTTCCTGACATCCAGAGTTGCCAGCAGTACGATCTTCCTTGAGTAGTTGCTACCCCTTTGGGCGGATTGGGTGGCCCTTACTACTTCTTCGATCGCTCCAATAGTAGAGCGACCTTTTCTGAAGCCGTACTGTCTTTCCGAGAGGTCTCCTCCTCGATATACTGCAGCGGTAAGTCGCGGTCTCAACATCTTCTCCAAGAGTTTCCCTAGCGTGTCAAGCATACACAGAGGTCTGTACGCTGATGCAGAATCTGGGTCTCCTTTGCCTTTACTAATTAGCACTAGGCGTTGTTTCTTCCAATTTCTAGGGAAAACTCCATCTTCCAGGCAACTATTGAACATATTCAGTAGTAGTTGGGGGCATGAGTTGGCGATCGCCTTTAGCGCTTCTGATGGTATCCCGTCAAGTCCAGGGGCTCTTCTGTTTTGTAGGGTTTTCACTGCTGAACACAGCTCTTCTTCATTAAAGGGTGGTATTTCCTCACGTTGGACCAATGTGGTGTCGAGGGGCCTAACGGGGTGAGTTGGGAAAAGCGTGTCCACAATACCCTTCACCTTTCCTTCGTCGAGAACAGGATTTCCTGTCTGGGCTCCAAGTTTTCGCATAACGATCCTGTAGCCTAACCCCCAGGGGTCGTTGTTAATGTCTCGACGGAGATCCTCCCACTTCTGTTTTTTGCTCGAATTGATGGCCTTCTTGAGCTCGGATCTTTTGCTTCTGTATTCCAATAGAGCTTCCTCCGTTGACTCAGCATGTCTTCTCCTTCCCCTAGTGACCTTGCGTCTGAGATGTAAGCATCTTCTGCATAGCGCCGCTATATTCTCCGTCCACCAGTACACTGGGTCCTTGCATATCCTTTTTAAAGTAGCTCTTTGCATTCTCCCTATTTAATTGTGAGGCGTCGTTATAAATGTGATGTTTTTGACAGTATTCCGCCAAGAGGAAGCTTTTTTACATTGCTCTTGCATTTTAGATAGAACATACTACTTAACGGGCTCCCGACCCGTGAAGAGTCTCTGCCTGAGACACTGTAGCCTTCCATCCTCTGCGATCCCGGGCACGCTGCTTCCAGTTATCATAGAACATAAGTCCCAAAATATTTTCTCACAATGTGTCGTTTAAAAAGAAGGAAGTGGCAAACTCTAAGCCCTTTTATCCAACCCTGCCATTGATATTCTCATTGGTATTCAATGGCAACCGCAAGCAATCCGGCATGTTTGCGTAGCATTTCTTTCCGATCAAACCCCTAGATATCATAACCGAAATGCCGGCTATAAATACCTCCCATGCTTTGGCTAATTATTATTTAGCTAATAATTCTCTACCACTAATTGTGCGCTCCCATGGCAAAGTCGCCCAATCACGTTCAATTCCACTGGGCGGCATTGCATTCCGTTCACTTATATCACAACATATGGCCCGTGCTATTTCTGTTCTCTCAACATAATCGCATGCCATTGAACTATTCTGGCATCAACAAACCGACCGACAGCGGACGCTACGAAAATATAAAGACTGCCATTCGGGCTTTGCCGATGTGAGACAGTTTACAGAGGTGAACTCTTTCACCGGCAACATGTTGCACTGCGAGCGCATTGTGCAGCAGACACAATTAGCAGCGCAAAACATCAGCAAGCTGGTATTGTGTTCCCGCCAACGGGTGATCGTTTAAACTGTATCTAGGTACGGGCTGCAGTCAAATGGTTGGCCCATTGTTAATGGCCGTGCCAGTGAGCAATATTTACGATATTTCTCGTTTATGGGCCTTATTAAGTGGCTGATATCTGTGGCGCAGATAACGAAGCTAAATACATCCAAAAGGCTTCTGAATTTTTCGCTATCGACGGCTAGCATCCAAGCTGGGGACTCAAATCGAATTTGAAAAATCACTCGCTCCAGTATCGGTGGATCGCCTCTTTATGAGCTGGGTTGGACTGCCTGTGGTTTACCGAAACACATAGATCGGTATCTAGACAGTACTAACAAGAATATAGCTAGGGAGTATCATCTATGTCTATGGCGCACATAATGGATGAATGAGGCAGGAAGTGATTCGGATAGAACAGGCACTCGTAGGGAGAGATATCATAAATTTGTATCTATTGATTGGAAAATGGGAAAATCGCTCTGGACGTGCATCCGCAAATTATAAATTGGGGATACTTCTTGTCTGACTGTGTTGTTGTTTTAGTTGTTGCTGCGGTGGGGAGCGGTACACCAGTAGTGTGGCCTATTGCGTACGGCTGATTAATGGCTGCTGTCGTTGGCATGTTAGCAGTTGCTTGCGAGATGTTTTAAATTTCTGCGAAAACAAATTTGTTATTAGCTTGATATGATCAAGTCGTCAAGTTGGGTGACTATTATCTCTAATCCAACCAGAGATGACCGGGGATAAGTGGTAATTCGAGCAGGTAGACGCGCGGTTTATTTTCCTTCTTTTGTTTGATACTCGTAAGTCGTGTCATGTCTTTGAATAAGGATAAGCAGAATATAGCTTCTCCGCAGCTATTAGATTGTGAGGTAAGAAACTACATGTTTAAAATTAAGCCGCCAGAATCTCCACCTCAAATTCTGGTGACACTATCTACTCATATATCTATTCTCTCTCAAAATATACCCCTCCAAATCACTCAGAATTACCCGTAAACTGATGCAGATAACCTTTGAAGTAATGGAGGGCCTTGCATAATTGCAAATCCCACCATGAGACCAGACGTGATAGAGATAAATATTTAACTTCCCTACTTCCCGCTTCGTTTTATCCATTCTGCTTTGGAGATGACTGCAAGACGAACCTCGGGGGAGACGTATTAAAATTTCACGCTCGAGATAATTGCAGCTGAATAAGCTTTTTTCTGACGTTTTGGTTGTTTTCGCTTTTGTGAAAATAAAATGAAATATAAGGAGCAATTTCAAAGGCATAGCTGCACAATAATCACAGAGGAAGTCGGTCCCTGCAATTGTCTGGAAACGTTTTTCTTCTCTATACTAGAAATGAAGTTGGCAACACTTGTCTAAACTACAAACTGATTAAAATGACTACCTGTCAGCTGAGTCAACCAATGCATACCAATAATTATCGCACCCTCAAACATTCAAATTAAATTAAACAGAACTAACTTTCGGAGTTGCAGTAAAATTATATTTTAACAACTGTCACTCCTTTTCTTCTCACTTTGGTTCAAATTTGTTGTGTCAACAAAATGTCTACTGATTGGAGTGCATATTTCTTTTGAAATAAAACTATTGACGTCAATAATTAAATAGTCAACTTTTTTTTTAAATACATTTATAAACTTGCAAATTGAAATTTAGACACAAAAAACGTTCGCAGTTGGCTTAAATATATAACAATGTGTCAGTTAGGAATACAAATTTGTCTGTTGTGTGATTAAATGGGGGCGGTTGAAAGTTCTTCCAAAAGTCTCACTAAATCGTCTCCCACTCTGGTGTGACACTCTTTTTGCCAAACTCAACAGCTCAGGGAAATATTTTGCGGCCATAAATCAATTGTCAGAAAAAGCAAAACGTGCAATCTCAATTTGACAGATCGTTGAACCTCACAAACACAAATCATTTTCGTTGCGACAAGTGTCTTCTGGTACTTACCCGAACAGATAACATAGATTAATTGCACTCATGTTTCTACTGTCATTATTTGCTGTATTTTCGAATTGACCACTTGAGTGGAAAACAATCGTTTAACAACTATTGCTTTGGTCATGTAGTGACACATTTTTAAGGTTTCACTCTCTGCGTGAGAAAGTGAAAGTGAGACTGTTTTGTGGCCACTTTAGATTGTTCTATCGAAAGACTGACGAAGGCTCAAACATATGTCATTTGGAAGTGACAAGAACACGACTTTTGCTCAAAGTAGTGAACTTTCTCGTCTTTGACTTTGGTAATTTATCGATTGATGAAACGATGTGACAGACGTAGTTAAAGTCTTGCATGCAACTGTTTAAGTGAGCTTCGCATGGCTTGTTTATTGCAAAAAAGTGATAGAAATGCAGAAATAATTTTAATCGGGTAGGGAAAAGATTTGTATACGAACCTTTAAAAGCTTCGTCACCAAATTTGTAGTGATAATCATGTACTGAACCTATGTGCAACCGCTTAATTTGTTTAGTTTGAGAAGTTTATCACTGGTCTACTTTACGAGGTATGAAAAAAGCTGTAGAATTGGTTATGAGACAGCTAAATAGGTGATTCTGTGAACAGAAGAAGGGATCTTTGTGTCAAAGCAAGGCTACCTGTCTTTAAATTGGTAACCTACGGTCTTAATATTAAATATCGGTGACGAAATTTCGAGATACCTCTTTGAAACACACTCGATTCATTTTGACTTAAAACTGTTTGAAACCCATTGATTTACTTTCTCACATACATAGTTTTAAAACAAGAGTTTTTATCAATTTTTGGGTCGCACTGGTATCGCAGATGATCAGTTCAAGGTTCAGGACCCAAGATATAGGCGTGTCAATAAATTTTGTATGAAATAAATCTGTAGGGAGATCACATAAGTATATCTATAAATTTTCCTTTTCTGAGAGATTTATGCTGAAAAAGAATTTTGCTCAAAAAAGAGCCCCAACAATAATAAGCTCGGTCTAAACTTTAAACTTGAACTGCTCTTATACTGACAGTTAAATTAATGTCGCTTTCCGTTGGGACAGAAAAAGCTATCGAAATCCGCTGGCTGTCAGATTTCATGTTCCATGTTCAGAAATCTGAGAGCAAAATCTGAAAATCCCAATTTAAAACGATATATGAACTAAAATAAGAAGCAAACAGCTGTCAACTGTCAAATTGATTGCCGCTGGATAAAGTGTTGCCAATTCGAAAAACATACCACTAAATGAATCACCCTGCACGTAAGAACACAACTGAATTCTGGGGTTGAATTACCGCATCCGTGATCTAGCTTTACGTGACTGAATTTGTTATTGTTTTGCGTGTAAAATCCACAAAATTCAGTGACGTATTGCTCGCTCACGGATGCGGTAATTTGACCCCTGAGTTCGTGGTTAAATCTTTAAAATAGCGATAAGGGTTCTGACAAAGCTACAGATGATCGAGACTTACAAAAAATATGACAGTTCCTCACAAATGCCTGCTGACATCGGCCAAACATTCATGTGAACCTTTCTCCACTTCAGATGTTCAATAAAACAATCAAAGCATCGGGATTGGCCAATTTTTTTTTATTTTAAAAGTATAACTCATTTTTGTTGCTTAAAAGTGTAAAAGGTCAAATTTCCGCCCGAGTCCACAACTCCACTGTGTACTAAAATGTGCTACGTTTGAGTTTGAAATATGTGCACTCGTATAAGTCCATTTTACGTTCGCAAATTGAATTATTTCACTCGCATTCGGCTTTAGTACATTCCCAATAGTAATGACTTATTTTACGATTGCATCTCATACAAAAAGATGCTCATGCCAGCATCTTCTACAAAGAGCCCAGGCGAAAAGTCGACATACCTCGACTGGGAATGGGAAGCCAATCAATATTTGAACAAGTGTCTATAAAAAAAATCGGTTGGCAAACGAAATTTCGCATATCATCACGTGCGAGTGTCTTCTTCCGAGTATATATACGAAAAATGCAAATGAATGTTTAGTGTTCCCAACAGAGATCTGGAACACCGGGCACACAGCACATACGAAAGTAATATTATTTCCCAGTACCAATTTCGCCCATTCACTCACCCAATCGATGATTTTTTCCAAGCAGTGTTTTTTTTTTCTCCGTTTTATGGTTCTCAAAAATGGGTTCTGTTTGTGTACGTACAGTATTCAACAAGAGCATCAACTCATTCACAGAGGAATGTGCTGTATAATTTGCAAATTAAGTCTGTTTAGATAAAAGACGCAAGCTGTTTGAACTGTGTTGACAATGCAGCATGTTCTGTTTGCGGTATTTGAGCTTCAAGATGTCAGGCATGGAGATTAGGAGACCCAATGGAAGTGCTTACAAATTGGGATGAAGTTGCATCATCTGGGGGGATCGTAAAAACAAATGTTAGATGTGGTTCTGATTGATGTCACTGTTATTTCTGTGGCGACTGTTTGCGAAACAAATTAGCCGATCTTCTCCATTTAAAGCAAAAAAAGAAGCGTTGTGGGGCAGCACCAAAAATGACAAGCAGCGAAATTAGCATGCCCATTGAAGTGTCACTTGGCGAATAGTTCTATACACTTGACATGGCGGAAACAACAAATCATTGTTTCGCATTTCCTCCGATGAAACGTTCCATTCATATGCGGCTAGTCGTACATTTCAATCGCCATTTATCTTATTTATCACGGTCACACATCTGGAATGTATCAGGTCGATCTTAAGTGCGCGTGGAATACACTGAGCCGCCACCACGCACCGGCATCTCTATCGCAGGCGCTGACCTATTGAGACGAAGACCGCCTTCTGTCATCGGTCGGCAAACTTCAACAAATTTAATGCAGCTGACACAGAAAATTGATGTTTGCCTAGAAGAGTCCGAGCGAAATGACATCATAAACATGGGAACGTCGGCTGCGCGATATCTATTTACCACCTCTAAAGATGCGTATAGCCCATAGCCGATCTAACAATTTGAGAATGTTTACAGCCACTTGGGTTTTATGATGTGTCATGTCAAGAGTGGCAACATCGTTTAGCACCTTAAAACCGTTATCAGCATATTTGCCTGCGACGGAAGTGGAAACATTGCACACTTCGATTGTGAGGTGGAAGAGTGCGATTTTGTTTTCTCGGCGTGTGAAGTGCATATTTATAAATCTACGCAAATAGGAGATATTCAAATCCGATGCGATCAGAAATGCTTTATTTACACAATCGATACAGGTGACAGAGTAGATTGAACAGAACTATCCGGGGTTTCACTTAAAGAGGAAGGGTTTCAATTTAGGGCATGATTGAGCCACCTTGTGGGGCTCCTCTTTTAACTGATATTCTGACAGATGATGAGTGCATAATTAGCTGGATCTGGAGCACCTTTTCAGCTGTTTCCCTTTAGACTGTGCACATTCGACTTCGACGTTTTGAGGCCTCAACTTATGTGACCTGTAAATAAAAAAAAGAAAATGGGAATCGCGCTCGAAACTATATTGGTGAACCCATATTTCGAAATTAATTTAAGTCCTAAGATGTCAGAGAGGTCTTCAAGGAACGCAAAGCCCTGTTTTAGGTAAAGCCGAAAATCTGCAGAGAAAATTTAATTAAAATAAAAGTTTGTGCTAAGAGGAGCTTTCCGACGCTTTCCAGTTTTTAGTGGTTGGCCCGTTTACTTCTGAACACCAGTCTAACGACGTTTCCAAAGTGGTCTGGAGGTTAGGGAAAAGAGCTTAATTTACTAGACAGCCTTGCTAGTGGAGGCCTACTATTATTAGGCTGAATACAGCTTCTGTAAACCAAGTTATGGCATCACTGTACACTGTGCCTTTGATTTTTTAGCCTGCCGACTTCATGGAGATTTATAAATTGCCCAGTTTGGGTTCTCTCAAAACTTACCTTGAACTGCACAAATACCTCTGCAAGCTTTTGACTGTCCTGGTGTTGGATATAAGCTCTAAAAAGTCGTCAGTGGATTCGAAGTTATTCTTACTTTCTTCATGAATGCAGCAGAATTTTCTTTAAATATAAAATCAAAGTAAAGCTGTTTATCAGATAAACAAATCGGCTGTCTTAGCTGTTCGCATTTATAAAACTTAAAAAACTTACACATGATGTAAAAAAATCTTACAAATATTGCTAGATATACAAATATTTCTAGATTGGTAAGGTCTTTACTCTACCATGGCGGCAAGGTTTTCTTGCTATATCTAACCGGGCACGACACCTGAAAAGATTTATCTAATCTATAGCCTATTTCTTCACATCTTCTCCAGATTATGCACTTTATAAAGCTTAGAGCTTGTGAGTCAAACAATTTTATTAAAGTGCATCTGTAAGGAGGGTCCGCTCTTCATTCGGGAAAATATTCATGTTGTAGACTACCCAGTTTTTCACCCGATCACTATCGTCCTTCAGATTTACATGCGGTTTACATGATTTTTTGGCTTTATTCAAACTATACCTTCTTATACTCCTATTCCTTCACTTTGTAGCAGAAGAACGCGCACCTCCAAACAATTAAATTAAAGAAGAACGCTAACCTCCAAACAATTGCTTAAAATTGTCTCCAGTGCTGTTAGGATTGTATAATAAGCTATAAGTTTGAATCAGTCAAAGTTATACCAATGGCAGTTTGTTAACGATGAGAGCATTTATATTTACGAATGACTTCAATCGGGAACAAATTTCCAATAGAACTCCGAACCACTAACTAGACTAGTGGTCTAACTTGTAACGCAGTAAAAAAAAGAACTCATTAAAATCGAAAGTTCACTTTTAACGGCCATTACTGTCAGTATGATCAGTGAGGTCGGATGCAAAAAACTTTCAAGAATACCATCTGCATCAGTAAATCAAAAAGATCGACCTATACAATTCCCATTCAATCCGTGCGACATGATGAAGTTAAAGCATATTCCGGTCAGCATTTTACAGTCATAACCACTGCAACAGTGTCTCGATTGTATATCGCACTATCCATGTGGTCCAATTGAAATTCAATACCCCACTCGGAGAATGCTGTTCCAATTTTCTTATCGATTCTCCGCTCAAGCGCCATAAATTTGTTTCATCGGCTTTTATTTGTTTGGGTTGTTTTTTTTTTATCTTAACGCATTATTCATGCTGCAATTACTTTGTATAAGTATAAAGCTCAAAACATACTGTGCAGACCGACCATGAGCAAAGTATCTTTCGTCGCCTCACATAATTCATAATGTAAACATTTGTTTTGGACCGTCTTTTCGCCCTGCCGCTGCCGCCGGCCACCGCATCAACAGATTTAATTAGAATCACCCGGAGGGCTATAACAAGAAGTCCGAATCATGACACCCAACTTTGCACACCAGCACACGCACACAAGTTAAAATGATAATTACGAGCGAGCGACGAAATTCCATTTGCTTTATTCAAATTTAAAAAGTAAAAACAAACGAAATGTATTTCACAATCATAATAGCGTACGACGTCGATGTTGCTCCTGTATTCGAGTTCGAGCACGAAACTATGTTTACAGTTGAGAGCGGCGTCTCCGGGGATCGAGCGCTAGGAGAGAGGGGGCGACTATAATGATTTTTGATTGCGAAATATTCCGCGAGCTACACAACTTTGTTTTCTTGGAACTGAATCGCTCGCTAGCGCACGCCCTAATACAAAGTCTGTCGATATATGCCAACGCACAATTTAGAATCTAGATATACGATCGCACGAGCGCACCACATATGCTCAGTCAGGTCACAGATACTCGCATTCAATTAATTTGTGAAAAAAAATACTGTGTTCGTCATCTTTTATCAGCCATAATGTTTGTTTGTTTAAAATTAGGTTTTTATGGGAAAAAATCTTCGCAAAATTTATCACTTCATCACAATATTCGCGCGAAAAATTCGAAATTCCTACCGAAATCAAAGAAAACATAATTTACATTGTGATGGCACTCATCCGCTTATTAACGGGTCGCCGGAAGGGGCCTCCTAATGGAATCGCAAGTGATTTGTGTTTTAGCTAAATAAAAATTATTCGCTTTTATTTCACTGGCTGAGACCCCCTGCGGCATCGGAGGACAACTTTTATTGATTCCGACGGGGTAGTGGTACGGGAAATGGTAGCCCATCGACGAGAGCGTCGGCAAAACACACTTGGCAATTAAAAAAGGAGACAAAATAATACTAATAATAAAATATTTAAATAGAAATAAATGGAAAAAACGTTGAAATATGTTTTTGACAATTCAACATGACAACTTAATGTGTTGTGGTTTTAGTTTCTATTAATAAAAGGCTTTTTGATTTGTTGTCCTTGTATAAATCATTCGAATATTTACGATGTGATTAATTTTAAAGGAGCTTCAAAATATAATTCGTTCTAATTTATTAAATTTTGACTTTGAACTTGTGTTCATAAATTCGAAATGAATTCAAATACAAGGTGGGCCAAAAGAAGTCGTCTGATGTTGTTTGGCTCTCATTTTCCAAATGAAAAACTTCGACTCTGTTTTTTGATTATGTTTATTTGAACCTTTAGAATTTTATTGGTCAAGTCGAGGAGATGATATCGGCCAAATGGGCGCCGTCACAATTGAGAGCCAAACAACATCGGATGACTTTTTTGGCGCACCCTGTAGTTGGTCGAAGTAATGTTCGTCGGGTGTCGATATTAGCAAACAGGCTGCAGGACTGCAAATTTCGGTTTAAGAAAGGGTAGACTTGAAGCCGAAAGACAGTAATGAAAAATAGACTTTGTCCTATCTATGCTGTCTGAAAGAGTGATAAGTTTTCAATTGATGGTGCGATTGGACTAACTAAAATGTTTGACAGAAACAAATTTGACACGAATTTGATTCATATTCAAATATTTGAAACCCTGTTTGAGGACAGTTGTAAAACGTGTCAAATACTGTCAACGATGTTTGTACAAATTTGATAGTCAAACTGAGAATTTCTTTTCAGAGATATATACAAAACAAGTTCGATATAAACTTTGTGCTGAGTGCAGAGATTTGTTCGATGGTTGACTTTTCTGATCCGAAGAACGTCCACATTAGGTTATAGGTACTTATGAAAGATTTTTGTCGTTTATACAATGAAACCTACAAACTCTATAGCGGAATTTAGGACACTTATTCCTACTTAATTGAGGATGTTAAGAGAAACTCCTTTCATCTCAATTGGGCATAAGATACTGTGGTTTCATGTATCGGCATCGTACATACTTTCTACCGACAGAATTTTGGAAATAATTAAAGTATTGAATCAATGTCGGAAAATGGACTGCACTTGTTCAAAATAGTTGCTCCTTCGATATAGTGAAGTCTTAGCCACTATTGACGTTACTGAAACAATAAACGGACTACAGAAGGAGTACGATTTACCAGAGATGTTATTTTTACTTGGAGCTTAAACGGTGCACACTTTGTTGAGTTATGGCAAATCTTCAACCGAAGCCTAAGAATTTAAAAAAAAAATGTCACAACTTTGGTGGACGGCCACAACTCTCATTTATACCGGTAAGAAAGACAAACCAAGACAGAAAACACCTATCAATGCACTTGACAACCACGAGGTAGGGAATATTTTGAGCTTCCCACTCCGCAAGGTATGCAATATAAAATGTAAAACACTTTCTTGTTCACACTTCCGAGTGTTTTAAAACACAATTAATTACTTGTTCTACGCTTAAGTTATTTTTTGAAAGAAATAACATTTCCCAAGCTGAAAGTTCAACACGTAAACACCACAAATATACCTACGCAATTGTCTCAAAATTGACATAAATGACCCCAGGCCCAACACCTTACAAGCGTTTGTATTTTATATTTATTTCTGTTCGTCATCCACCCGCATTTATTACTGCAAAACCATTCTACACACCACTTGCGAATTTCGACAAACTAATATCACTGATTGATTCCCTTGATCCCCTATTCCATGTGCGACATGTGAAGTCCCATCCCCAATACTTCGCCTCCTCTCATGAACGAACTATCAATCAGTTTTGCCAATCCCCACAGGACATATAGCAAAGCCCCTTGTAATTACTTGAAAGGGTAAGCCATGATGAAATGCCATACCCCATTTAAATATGGGTATCCCTACTAGCAACAAATCCTCATGAGTTTCTAAGTCAGGCTATGAGTGAAAAAATTTAAAACATTTTCCCTCGATTCCAACCTAGGAACGTTCCTCCATACATCGTCAGCAACATTTCTGTAGTTTTGCTTGGTGGCTTCCTCGAGGGAATGCATTAAATATTTAAACTTTATTCCAGGATGGATGGCACTGGTAGTTATCCTTCTTTTTTACGCCAAATGTGTTTTTCACTTGCAGAGATACTGAGCAAAAAATACCAGCTGCTTGGAGCATGATTTCAAGCGTAGTGTGTAGCAAAATCCGAATGAGGGATATTGCGTTAAAAAGCTTTTCCCTCTATTTGGACGCTTTTATGCTTATTCATTGACTTAAAGTGCATGTTCCTTCTGGATGATGCTGACTAATTTAAGATGCACAACAACAGATGGGTAGGTAGATAAATTCAAAGGTAGACTTTCGGTCACTTTTAAGTCGAAGAGAAACAACCACGAGTTGAGTTCCATCACAGCTGTCACTCCCACCTCAGAGTGACAGCTCGGTGGAAACTAACTTCACTTGAACTCTTCTCGAACCAACCACCTATCGAATGTCCGATTTATGTAAGCGTATAGAAAATCCCCCTCATAATCGGTAATCTGAAGTCGCCTTTAAATCGACTTACAAAGACGAGAGTTCTGGAACGAAGACGATTCACTTGCGAAACTCTCACTCCTCTGTTGCGCAACGGACGACGTTAGGAAGATGGTCCCAACGAAAATACGACGGAAAATCTGCACCGTAATCTATCTTAATGATATCTTCTTGGGGCCCTTTGTCGGTCGCGTGACAAACTCCTCCATTGAGTAACACCAGCTCGGCTATGTGCTGCAGTATACCTGTTCGGACGCCCTTTCTTCGATTTTAATTAAAAACATTGCGAGAGAGTATCTCGCGATAAAACGACTCTCAAGTGGTGACAATATTTTATCCGTCTCGAGTACCTATACCTATACCAGCAGCAGCAATGGCGATGGGAATGAACGCACTTTTAAGCTGATTTATGACTTTGGGTTCAAACGAGGGAAAGTATGGAGAAAAAAAATTCTGTCGGGCTGTGCCGTGACAAACAAAACGAAGACCCAGTAGTTGAGGAGGTGATTGTTGTCATTATCTCAGAGGTGATACCGTGAAATTTAAGGAAATTTGATACCATTACCATTAATCACGCCAACGATTATGTAACGAAGTTGGGTTTGAACTCTCAAGTCACTGCGAGGAAGCAACTTGGGCGTATTTTGATGGTTGGAGGTGAGTGCGATTCTATTAAGGTATAAGAAGTCTCGTGTCGATTTCTTGTGATTGGTTGATTAAAAAGTCAATTCTTGAGTTTTGCGTAAAAACAAAGAAAAATATAAAAGTTTTTGAAAACCCCAGCAAAACACTCTTTTATTGTAGCCACTGATTGGCCCCAGCATATAATTTCAGAGTCACTTTTTTGAATAGGTATACAAAAGAAGTCATCCGATGTTGTTTGGCTCTCATTTTCTTTCTAAACTTCGATTCTGTTTTTTGATTATGTTTATTTGAACCTTTAGAATTTTATTGGTCAAGTCGAGAAGATGATATCGGCCAAATGGGCGCCGTCACAATTGTAAAAACAGCGGTAGAAACTTCGCTTATAAATCTTACAATCTTGAAAGGTATTTTATCGCTTCTACACTCCTCTGCAAATGTTGAAATAATATTTTCTGCTGTAAATTTAAATAAAACAACAATTCTTTATCGTTTGAGTACGGAAATAGTTGAAGCGTAAAGAATGAGAAGGGGTTAAGTGACATTTTTGAAAATTTTAATGTTTTTTATACAATAAAGATTAAATTTTGGTCTATTCGCCGATACTCTACTGTAATTAATATAGGAGTTGGATAACATGCTTAAAGGTAGAAAATAAATACTAATTTTTTTAGGTGCTAAAATAAACGCGTTAAAGGCATTAGTTTGTAAAAAAAATACCACTTATTAAAACGTTTAATAAATGAAGTCACGTTGTCTAAAAAATATTTTCTTTATTTACCTTTATTTCGTAAAACCGAACTCCAACTGTTTTTATAGGGAGATTTAGGGGCAGACAACTTTAAACGTTTGTTACTCGAAACTTTAAAATTGTCACTCAACATCTTCTCATTCTGAACGCTTCAGTTGAAAGTTCAATAGCTATAAAGGATTTGCTGCGCTTTAATGATGCGAATTGCTATGATTTTGATATAAGCAATGAAATATATGTAAATATAAATAAATACAGGCAATCAATTGTGACGGCGCCCATTTGGCCGATATAATCTTCTCGACTTGACCAATAAAATTCTAAAGATTCTAAACAACATCGGATGACTTCTGTTGGCCCACCTTGTATACATATTCCAAAATTTTAAATAGCAATAAGATTAATTTATAACTAACATTTTTATTATGTGTGTATATAGGTACCTACCTATTACAATTTAGTCGAAAAAATAAATATATTTTTTTGTTATATTTTAAAAAAATCTTGAAAATACAAAATTTTTTTTTTTCGGATAAATAAGATTTTAAAAATTTTCATCTTGCAACTCTGCTGTGAGGTGGATCTTCCCTTGGATAGTCAGTTTGTACCACTATTTTTCTTTCTCGTTTTTGGATCCCTATTCAATTCACAATCGGCCGATTCAAAAGTTAACTTACGTCGACTTACGTTTGGACTAGATATTTCCTGAATGTAGATCCTTTATTAACATCGCCTTTTCTACACCAACTGAGAACTTCATTGACAAATTCTTCGCAAAATTTGTCTGTTACTCCTTCACAAACGTCAACTAAAAAAAAACTGTTAAGTCATCCATCGAGGCAAACGATTAGTGTGACCGTAGCAGAACTCTGAAAAGTGTCATCTCTGAAGCAGAATAGCTTATTTAGAAGTTTTGAAGAAAATTTAAGAAACACTAAAAGCAACAGCTTTCCATTTAAAAGGTTTTTATTTGGAAATAACATCATTTAGATAGATAATTGTATTATGTTTGATTTTACATTTTGCGTGTTGCCGCAACAATTTACAATCACAGAGATACGATATAAATATTCTTGCTGCTGAACAGTGGCGTGGTGTGAACATTTTAAAATGCGAAGTCGAAGCAAAATTAATCACATACAAATGTAAAAGACTCTACATCTGTGTATCTTGAAACAAAAGTATACATTGTTCATTTGCTTTCCACATCAACTAAGCTCACAGTACTAAATTCACTTCAAGTCACGCACTGCGTGTTGACTGGTGGAGATTTAACAAGTAAAAGTGTTATCATCGGCCTGGCCGATGCTTTGATACCCTCCACGGCATACAAGTCATGCAAAATACCAGAACTACTTGACCGACATAGCCCATTTTGAATACCAACCTAACGACGATAAAAGAAGTCCTTTCACAAAACTTCATTCACCTAGGTTGATTCCTTTGGACGCTATCGTGTTTTCAACGGAAAGAGGGACACATGGGTCTAATATTGGTTTTGTATGGGAGGTACCAGAACTACTTGACCGACATACCCCGTTTTCAATACCAACCTGACGCCGATAAAAATAAGTCCTTTCACCAAATTTCATTCACCTACGTCAATTACTTTGGGCGCTATCGTGCTTTCAACAGACAGACAGACAGACGGACATGGCTAAATCGATTCAGAATGTGATCCTGATTCAGAATATATATACTTTATAAGGTCTCCGGTGACTCCTTCTTGGCGTTACAAATGTATTGGCAAAGTGAATATACCTTCCTCTGGAGGGTATAAAAAGGGAAGTCGGTAGGAATCGGGTTTTATGGACACCACGCCACTGCTACTGAACAATTAATTTAAGCCTATATTGAGATATTAATTTTGGAACTAAACAAAATAGCAATAAATTGTGGCACAACGGTCACACTGCATAGGACGCGCGGGTTCTTGCTATCAGACTCAGCGCGTTGAATGTTCCCATTGATATAAGGGGACAGAAAAAAACACAAATCATACTGGTGTTCCTTTCTATATTTGCACTTCTATCAATTTTGTTTGCGACTTCATACCGGACGTTCTTTAGGTGTCGAGCGAGAAAGAGTTACTTTTAGTAATGCAACCGAATTCGCAGTAAAACATATAAGACATCAGCGATAGTATCCTTATTAAGTAAAAATTCGGTTTCAAATGGACTGACAGCAACATCTTGGCGTTTAGAGATTGAAAAAGCTGGAAACCGTCATCGTACGGTTGGTATTGGACTCATGTCATACGGCAACCGAGAAATTCAAACTTAAAAAGTGGTGGCAGAAGAAGACTAGGCCGAACGTCGACATATTGCTCTGCTAATGTCTTTCATGTCATAAAAAAGGGATTGGTTGTAAGAAGTGTGCTGTCGCTTTTAAAATAACTGTTTGCTCTTCAATAGTAGGTACTGTCCTAAGCCAGTCTTCTTCCAAAGAAGGACCTATTACAGGCTGAATGTGGGAGCAGACTGTAAGTCAGTAGACTTACGAGAATGATCGTGCCCTGCCTCTTGTAGTGTCGAATTCAGATGCTCCCTACACAACTATCTTGTATAGTAATTCTGTTTAATCAGAGTGGGACTTGAGTTCACTGATGTCTACCTTAACTGCTCGTCTAGACCTAGATTGCAACAATGCCTCCCACTGAATACGTTCAGTTAATATTCGAACGGACGACACTGACCCCTCCCACTGCTGACGCTTAATCTTTCAGCTTCCGCTTCCCTGATTTGATTAATTAAGACCTCAAACCATTCAGAGCCGTGGTTCATCCCAAGTCGCAGTGTTCCACTACGTGCTTGACTGCGTCTGGAAAGATGATATCTCAGCAGTGTGCTACGACTACCCGCCCACTCTACGCACTCCCACTCAGCGTCATCACAATAATCTCGCGTCTAAATCTTAATAGACACACTTCGCTGGTCAATTGCCTTTGCAGGAACCAAGTCACACGAGGTTACTGTGTTACGCGACTAACACAGCAAAATGTCTTTATTGCCAGACACAGATGTCATATCTTGGTTCAGAAGTGCAAATGTTGTCCCACTCCCATAGAGACCGCTTGTACCCTATTCTCCTGCACGCAGCCGATAGCAATCTATATTCTGTCCGCTTTCCAGATTAAGCGGAGAAAATTCTCCCATTTGGGGGGCTCCTCAGTCCTCATCCTCATAGCGTCATAGCGCACGACAAGTCATCCCAGAAGATCGGCGCACGCGATTAATCCAATAATGAGCGAACAGCATACATACTGATCCGATCCGTCGTCTGTCGTTGAACCTATGCTAGCAATAGCAAATCGTGTTGCCATCTTCACGATTGCATAACATGTGTAAATACATCGTACGTTTGGGCAGCAAACAGCTGGAAAGCAATGATTGACGGAAGGATCACTGACACCGAGAGAACATGTTGTAAGCATAATTGATTTAGCTGCACGCGCGAGTCATACGTCTGATGCGAGCGCATTCTCCGTTCGTCTGTCAGAATTTATTAGACTGTAGCGAAGTCGTCGTCGTGGTCATTGCAGAGCCGAAGCCGACACACGAGGATTTATTTATTGCTTTGCGCATTGTCAATTTGTATAAATTAAGTTCTCTGTTCAATGCTCGTGAGAGTATCTTCGTTTTTCTTGGCCGTGAGGTTTAAATGTAGTAGCTCTGGGGAAAAAAAATAAAACAGACAAGTCAGCCGGTTCTCAGATCGGATTGCATTGCGTAATTTTTCAGCGCAAGGAATGATCTTAATTTGTTGTTTGTTTACTTTGGAATTAAATAAATTAATTTGTTGATAATGAGTGTGTGAATGTTTGTCGACACAAATTTACGTGTCTTCTCTCGACTAACAATAATGACATTTTGTTTTCTCTCTTTGCAGAGTATCTTTCTCTGGATCACCGGTTTTAAGGAATTTCAGGGTAAGTTAAGGGTCACATTTCACAGATCTTCCGATTAAGGAGGCTCATTGGAGTTAAAATATGTATGGTTTGAAATACGTGGACTAATAAAATATATATTATACTTCTTTAAGTTTAGTTTTCAGTTTGTTTCTCGCTCAAGCCCCAGCAATACAGCCGAGAATCAAAATTGAACAAAATTATGCCTCTATGAAATTTGGCAGAAAAGTGAAAGCAATAAAATGAGACATATTCTGGCTAAACATTAAGTTATACTGTAAGTCCGAGTAAGTTGTCAGTTAAAGTCAGCTTAAGACAAACGCTATTAAGACAAAATGCTTACAGAAATATTATTTTTCTGACAAGTTGCTGTCAAGAAAAAATTATTACTGTCAACGCAAGACAATTTTTTCAGTACTACCTACTACCTACCGTTAATTTCTTTGACGCGTTGACATTTTGACATATTTCTGTGCTCACTCTAAACTTCAAAACTGTTGTAAAACCGAACAGCTTAACTATTACGTTTTCGTTAAGTTGTGAAATTTCGGAACTAAAAACATAATTTGACAGTGCATTGGAAAGTCCTTTTTGATTGAGAATTGAGATCTACTTAAGGGCGATTGATATCGGATTTTTGTATCAAAATTTGTACTAGAAAAGATTGTGCAGATTTTAATAAAATTGTCTAGGTACTTAGTGTAAAAGCATTGTTAGAGAAAAAAATGTAAAAGGGAAAATTACGAGTACAAACGTGACTTCCATTTACGACTGAATTGATCTGTTACAATCGCAGTAAATTCATTACCGTTAGGTATCTATTACATTTTCATCAAATGACAGACTTCAATCTGACACTTGGAATTTAATATCAGTATGGTTTAATTTATACTTTTTCTTAAAAATTTAAATAAAAACAAAATATGCGAGAAACATAATTCGAAACTAGAGATAGAAACGAAAAACATATTTATGAAGTGTGTCGGTTTTGATGTCAAGTGTCAAGGTACAATTATGACAAGAGGAATTATTTTTTGTAACTATTCGTATTTAATAAGATCGTTGTCATAAGTCATTATTTTTGACAGCTGTATCTCGAGAAAAAACCATAAAAAGTCATGTACATCGGGTTCTTCTTGTCATTTTATCTTCGTTAAATCTCCTAAAAATGGCTGTTTCATAATTGACACATTCATAATCGTCAAAATGATTACTGACGGTCAATCGAGAAATGTTAATCACTTGTATTGTATAAGTAAAAATATAAATGGATGCGTCACATACATCCGATGACGTCTAATTAATGTAAATCAAAGTAGTTTCTATATTTTTATCAACCACAATGATTGATATCAATTGATTGACGGTAAAAACACAGCCTTACGTAAGATAGTGTCGTCCAATAACCCCTCCCAATACATCTACTATGCTACAGATTTTGTAGACAAAATGCGGGCAAGATCTGACAGATGTCAATGCGTCTCTGACAATCAAATTAGATTGGATTAAATGACAAAAATGCTGGGGCTGCGTTCCAAGAAGATTCACTTTTCTATTAGAAAAAACAATGATTGGTTATTTAGTTGCATTTTGGATCCTGGGAAAACTTGCAATTGTTATAATTATTTATTAGAGTTAAATTTGGTAAAACACGACAAAAATGTCTGACAGACAGCGACACTCCTCTTCATTGTGCTGTCACAACTATACATGCTGTACTGTAAGTTATTTTTTTGTTCAAGGTTCTGTGATTTGACAGCCAAACCGACAACACTTTGGCTTGAGGCATTTTTCGAAAGTAGCTAAATCTAGATGTGGAATAGTTAAAGCTGCAATTTTGTTAAAATTTCAAAGGTGACAGAAAATCGCTCTAATGGGTCAAATTAGTTGGGCGCCAATTTACCACCGGTGAAACCCACGCTAACAACTCCCTCCATCTCTTATCTGCAACTAATAAATTGATATGATGACGACATACATTTGTTTAACATCCTGCGGAGAATATAAATATTAACAGACTTGTCAGCATCGCCTGACATTTGTAAATTTACTGAAGTAATTAATTCAAATTCAAACTACCATCATGGATGCGATAATAAAATCATTAAAAATTTTCAACGTGCGGACTTCGCAGCCAAATAACCCTGAAGAAGAACCCCCCAATTAACATAAACATTTTATTTTATAACAAATAACTTCATTCACTCTCGTCCCAACAATAGAGTCAGAGTACCCTATCTCAGTTAGAATCGGCAGAGAGGCAGACAACAAACTCTACTCCTTCTCAGCTCTCCTTTTGAAATATAAATTCGCAACGAAACGTGTACGAGTATCTCTTGGCTATACCTCTAAATGTTTCATGCATTCTTGAACAGCGCAGCATAGGAAAAAAAATCCCAAACATTAGGAAAAATATATTGTTCTGTTCTGGCAGCAGCATTTAGTAAAAGATACATCAGGAGAGCGGTGGAATACGAGAAACGAACGTACATAAAATCCCAACAAACACGTGAACACGTATCTCGAGAATAATTTATGTGGGTTAGAAGGAAATTCTTTTTTTCGGCTCCTATTAAATTATTTTTTGCTGTTTCCACTCGTGTTTCGTGTATCTCCGTGATATTCAAGGTTAATGGCTGCCAAGGGGAGGGAGGGGGTTAAAATCCGGTGATTTATACCACCAGAAAACTTAAGTTCGTATGCGAGTATGTCGGGAGGATTAACTAAGGATTGACGAATGGCAAGGGTTGTGCAGTCCTTTTTTTTAATAATAAATTTCATTGAAAGGCCCCATTCACTGGTGGAAAGGTGTTTAATTCAGTTGGGTAATGAAATTATTTAAAATTCCATTCAGGCGCAGCGGATACAGTGACAACACAGCGACATATTGTTGTGACAAACAAAACGTGAACGCTATTTGTTTGCCTATTTATTTTTGTGTCAAAATTAAATTAAGTGCGTGATACCGCAACATACGTAAATAAAAAGCAAAAAACACATACACACGCCCCAAATGTTAGACAAGGGTGTGTGTAATGGTTTTGTCATGGGTTTTCCCCGTCTTTAAGGATCGCAATTGGGTGGGAGTGGGAGCCTGGGAGCACGTAGCTGGTGTTTTTTTTATGTTGCTCAATTCTCGGCGATATAAAACGAAACGGATGCAGCGATAAACTAGTTGTTGTTCACTGTAATCCTCAAGACATAAAACTAAGGGAGGCACCGTGTTTATAGTGTTGTGGATTTGACGCGATTATATGTAGTAGTCTCATGAAAATGGGGAGCTTACTTTGGATCATTTATATTAAATAAAGACGTTTTCTTATTTTACGAAGTCAGCTTTCGCAGAAGATTGCCAAAACTTGCCTCAGACAGAGTTAGGAAAGCAAATAAAATGCAAGGCCTTGTTCACAACTCAATTACTATCGGAGTTGATTGCATCAGATTATTTCTCTTTACGGAATAAAATGGCCTTAAACACAATTTTCAAGAAATTCAATTCAATCTCTTCCACATCGACATTAGTTCTGCCTTTTAAATTAAAAAGCGTAAAATGTTGAAACGGGTTTTTGCAAAATCAAGTTCAGTTCGATATTGAAAGAATTTTAATGGGTTCACTTAAATAAAAGCAATAAATTGAGCCAACTTGGTGATACATAATAAAGTCTAAAAAAATCATAAGTACCTCAATATTATTTTTATTTTATTTTTTTTTTTTATTTTATGACAGATTCCTAAATTATAGCACTAGATGAATGTCACGAGCTTAACTTCGAATCTCCTGAGCGCCATAAGAACAAGAATAAAACAGAAAAGGCAACCAAGCGTAAAATGTCAAACCGCGACCAAAAACTAATCCCATGCAATAACAGTCAGTGAGCTTCATGGCATTCAAGGAGGTTTAAATACGCTGTAGGGTAGGGTTGGTTTTGTAGATTTGTTGCAACATATTTAAGTGAATAATTTCCTCAATTTAGTTACAAGGGAAAATTCATTTTTAATCGTTACTTTAGAGAATTTCAATATAAGAATTGAGTGGGTGTAAGTTAGCTTAAGCCAACGTGAAACTTGATTTTCAGACTTAAAACATTGTTAAGCTTGGTTAGCTTTCCAATTTCCAACAATCCTGCAATCATATTCCGACTATATTCGGAATAGAACCATAACAAAAACATAGCAACTGCCATATCGACTAGTTTGTGTTACCGACTGCAGGGTTTCGTTGTCAAAATCAATCACCTGTGAAGAAATGATTTGCAAAAGGAAATAATTATAACCAGCTAAAAAGCCATAACGTAGAAAAACAGAGTGAATAATGTCGAAGGTTGATTTGATTGGTTATTACTGGAATGATGAAAATGTTCGAACTTATTTCATTCGAACTTATTTATTAGGTTTACTTCATTACCGACATGCGAGTACATAAATAAATAAATAAATAGTTGGCGCTACAGGTCGGTAGGGACCCTGGGCCTAGCTTCTCGCAACCATTCGTTTTGTGTGAGTTTTAATTTTTGGGACGAATGGAAGGGATCTACAGTTTTATGCCGAGTCCAAACGGCTTATTGAGAAGCTTCTTCATGACAGTTATACTCTCGGATGTTTGTCAGACGTTCGCGAGAGGTGGCGCAGTGGAAAAAAACCTTAAGTTGGAATTTGGGTTTTCTCGGGATTCGAACCTGGGACCCCTCGCTTAGTAGTCCAACACACTAACCACTAAGCCACTGCGCCATGCGAGTACATAGCTCTTTTAAAATAAGAATATGCTGAAATGAATGTGGTGAAGTTTGCACTAGTAAAACAATTACATACCTAGTGAATGTTTTTCGAATAAAAGAAACGGATTATTCGAAAATTTCATTATAGCTCTTTGGAAAAATAGAAAAGGCTTGAGTTTTAAGTGAGAAAAATTTCTGTCGATTTTTTTTTAGGAAAATGAAAGAATATTTTCGATTGCAAAAATGATTTTTAAACCATTCAACTTTGCTTCCATTAAGCGCGCCAGTAGCTTTTTCAATTTATTAAGGGTATTCACTTAATCTCGTAATTTTTTGCAACTCGTAAATTCATAAATTTCTGCGGTGCTTTAAGTAAACAACCCTCGGAAATGTCTTTGCATAATTCGCTGCAAAAAATTAATTTAATTCTTACCGTCATTGCTGAAATCCTAAGAACATGAAAAGCAATTCACACGACCGCTTGTCTCAGTTTGACATTTGTAAATTTGTGCAACTTTCCGCATTCGATTTCCGAGCTATTCTCCGTACAAAATCTGACAGTTCTTTCACTAGGTGGTAAATTTCTGCAGTTTACACAGTTTGTAATAATTTTACACGTTTAAGTGAATACCCTTATTTATTTATTTCTATTTATGTTCGCTTATTTTGTGTGATACCAAAAAGAAATTTTTGGTATGAAAAAATACGAAAATATTCGAGAAGTAGGTTAGTCATTTTTATAATTTTTATGTTCCCGTGGACAGTTAAAGAAATGTTGCTGTTGCCTGGTAGAAAATGCCGTCAAAGCAAATTTTGTTCACACCAAATAGAAAAGGTGTGAAATTGTAGTAAACTCTAGACAAAGAGAAAAAGAAAATGGATTTTAATCTTTTTAATACCATTTGTCCAATTGCAATAAAATTTAAAGACAGGTCTGCGTTGGCACATCTTACATAAAAATATTAAACAGCACCTAGAAATAAGGCTCTTAATAAACAATTTAGCAGTTTTTTAGCTTTTGAGTTGAAAATGATAACATGGCAACGCTGTGCTAAAAACAAAGCATGGAACTAATATTAGTATTTTGGATAACTTTCAATAAGTTTTGAGACTTTGTCGTTTCTGCAGATTGTCTAGAAACTTTCGAAAATGTTCGAAAAAGCCAAATATTGTATTGGAATTCGAAAAATCGCTACTTTAGTACAATCTACGCAATCACGGTCGAAGAGCAGTACAATAATTACAGAGTGCTTACCCATTTTGGAAAATGTTCAAAAACTGTCATTAATTATATGCGACTACAAAAAATCATGAGTTAAAGTACACTCTAAGCAAACACCGTCGAAGAGTAGTACAAAAACGATATTTTTTTAATCCGTTCTATTACCTTTTTGCTGTGTTTTTGTCTGGAACAGTAATGACAGTATGGAATATCCAAATTTGTCCTCTCGTTGCTTAATGGTGTCTGTCGGTCGTTTTGATTTTATTGATTTTAATGAATTTTTGAATAATTTAGAGATGGAGGACTACAACCCCCATAGACATTTCAGTGACAGTCCCCATTTTGTTTACTGCTTAAATGTCATGACATCTATACTGTACCCTCTTCAATATCTTCTTGTTATCCCAAGATTTTACTTTATAGAGATGATAAAAAAATGACTCAAATAAATATGCAATCAGACACATTGAGTTGGCACACCTCCTATACCTAGACTGCATAATCCTGGGGTATAAATATCTGCGATTGGCCTACCGAAGGATTCAGTCGATCCTAAACAGTGCTAGCGATAACAAGTGAACATAAAATTGTAAGTAAAAGCAATACCTATCATAGGGTGTCCCAGCATCCACCTTAACAATTGATAGCCTGCCTGTTTACCTTCATTTTTAATTTGGAAAAAAAAGAAAAGAAACAGGGAAAACAGTCTCCGATTTTTGTTTATACTTCCTTCGTTTTTCTTTGTTGTCAAATAATTTCCGAATTAGACGCTTATAATGTTTTGTCACGGATCGAGTTGCATCATCTCGCGCACCGAAAAGCACCGGAGAATTACATATCTTTTGAATTCATGAGCTGGAGCCGGGCTATACACACGTAAGGAGATACATTTTGCGTCAGCAGCGTTGGTGCTCTTAAATTTCAGTGATATACTATACATCGTGGTAGGGACATTTTCTGCGTTGCTTATCATGGGGATGAGGTTTCGGATATAAATTTGTTCGCCGACACACCAGCCACCAGCCATTGGGAAGGCAAGTTTACGGCAGAGGACGAATATTTCGAAATTATTGTATATACCTTTGCTTCCCTGCCGGCCGGGTGCTTGGTTATTCATTCACCTCTCTCAGTGTTGTGAAACGATAAAAGAGGATTTTCGGTTTAGTTGGGCGTTCGAAATTTCGGTTCACTCTGGTCTTGTTTAGTGGCTTTTGTATATCTGTTTCGGGGTTAGAGTGCGGGTGTGAGTGGCGCTTTATGAGCACTGTGCAACCAAGTGATACTTTATGGGCGAAACTTATTTGAATGCGCGAAAAAAGGAGCAATTTGCCGAATGAATATTAATAATGTGGGTTGCTCACAAGTGACTGTAGAAAAAGGAGTCTACCTACATGCAAATGGTGCTCGGAGAATGAATTTTATGTGTTGCTCTGCTGTACAGTGAATCCATTTGAAGTAGAACACAATACAAATTCAACGCCAACAACGACAATGTATGTGAAATTTCGGAAACTGTTCATAAACTCAGAAACAGAGTCATATCATGTCATCCGTTATATCCGTTGAACCTTTTATGTCACTTTTTTGGGCTTAAAAGCATCGCTGTGTACTTTGACTTAACCCGTCGCAGTCACATCTAAGTTTTGACATACCTACTACTACTAATATCGAAGTGAGTAACCTATTTAAAGCAAACACTCGTTTGTTAGTTTTCCCCTTGAAGGATCTGAAAAACGGCGAATATTTCGGAAAATAAGAAAAGTTATGAATTGCTCAAACCAATCTGTCACTTTTTGCAATGACATAACAGTACTATTCTCTGCGATTGTCTTACCTATTGCCCATATCGGGCTCATGGGTGTTAGTCCGGTGAATGATTAATATCTAAACTCTGTATCAGTGAAGCGGAATAACTATCACAGTAAAAGAATGTGTTTGCCTATTGGAAATTTTGGATTGAATGGGATTAACCCTGCTTAAGCCATGAAAATCGTATGTCGGGACCATAATATGATTAGTATAGTGCACTTCGAGTTTCTGACTAAGAATTAGTCGATGTTCCTACCAATTTGTATGCTAGCTTAAGCCGACTTAAATTAGTTGTGATTGACACCTAACTTTTAATACGTTTTTTATTAACTTCTGTTGGGGAAAACAAACCTACATTTGTACCTAGTTTGAAAATATTTAATTAAATAAAATAAAAGTTGCAGTGAATCTCAGCAAGCCAGCTATCAAACAGGTTGGATTGATATTTGTTACTAATCGAAAACCTTAGACGTTCGATCTTAAAAGGCCTTCTCCCTTCCTTCAAGCTTTCCGTTGACGTTACGTTATATAAACCGTAATTGGATTAAGTGGGCTTAATCTAGTGTCAAAAATATATAACTATCCACTTACTTCTGAAGCCGAAAATGCATTATTTAAATGGCAAAATAATCCTTTCTGGCTGCGGTGAGAATTTATCAGAGTACTGTCACAAGTAATTCAGCTCACGGCAGTATGCAATTGCAGTTTAATTATTATTCTCATTTAAAAATAGCTCTAAGATTGATGTTTCTGACTATATACTTATTGGGTGGTTGTCATTTGTAAGAGGCGATGTGATTGAGTGGTTAGAGAGAGTCACAAGTGAGCTTAAATCCTCGAGCAACAATAAGCGTGTTTTTTTGAACATCGATCTCAGCAAAGCAAAGTGAAATTTTCGGCACGCGATTACAAGAACTACTGTGTGTCTCGAAGTGTCAAGTAGATCGTAGTTGTTGTAATTGCGTGCTGAAAATCTTACTTTACTTTGCTCTGCTGAAATCAAAGTTAAAACAAGTAAAATTGCTATCACCAAAAATATTTGAATATACTTTCCTGTGGAGGGTATAAAAAACAGGCCTAATATATCGAACAGAAAGGGAAAATATTCGAGGGTATTTCTACGAATGTTTCAACATTATCCTTATTTTAATAAAATTTACAGAAATGTACATAACCTTGTTGAAAAATCAACCAAGCTGCTTGCTGTCAAAATTCAGTCTTCCTTTTTTGTCATAAGTGTCAGTTGTGGCTGCTGCATTTGTGAATTCGTAGACCTCTTTGTAACAGATTTGAGAGCTTAATGCAGCCGTTGGAATGCAACATAAAATTGTAACTTCCATACGTCCCTTTTAATAATAAATGTCAAATGAAGGGTGTTTTTTTTTAAAGGTATAGAACTTCGAATTGAAATAAAACACAAGAAAATCGTTTTAATGTCCATCAATTTGGCTTTATTGGAAGGATAATTTTACGCCATTAATGTTTAAATATGATTTCGGGCATGTGGCCGCCGCGGCTTATTCGAATAAAGCCAAGTCTAGAGGTCCAATTTTCAACCACTTTTTCGAGCATTTGGGGCTGTATGTCGCCACGAATGCTGGCTTCCAAGTCCCCTAACGTTTCTGGTTTGTTGGCGTAGGCGAGCAACTTCACATATCCCCAAAGAAAATAATCCAATGGTGTTAAATCACACGATCTTGGTGGCCAATTGGCAGGTCCACTCCGCGAAATTATGCGCTCATCGAATGTTTCCTTCAATAAATCGATTGTGACGGGCGCTGTGTGGCATGTAGTGCCGTCTTGTTGGAACCACATCTCATCCATATTCATGCCATCCAATTCGGGAAGAAAATAGTCGGTTATCATGGCCAATTGGGAATCGATCCGTTCGGGTCCTCTTCAACACTTTGTTCTACAGCGGCAATTGTTTCTTCGGTGCGCATTGTTCGACGTCTCTGCGGATGCGTATTATCACATAGAGTAAACGTAGTGCGAAAACGATCCATGGTTAACCAAATTAATTGCTCTAATGGACGGATAAACGGCATCTCGTTTCAAAACCAATCATTCGAACTTTCAAATTTCCTTTTAGTAGCCATTTAGGAGCTCTCATCAAACTTTTGGGCTGTGGATCTAATGAATTGCCTCATCTTGACCTAAAAATAATAATATTTCATACGATAGTTGATCTTTGTCATCTCATCTCACCCTCGATTGCGTTATTTAACTTGCAATCGATCTGCTACTTTAGGCTGACCCACATATCTCACCTTCCCCTCTGTGAGCCAGAGCTGCACACTGTTTAGTCATCACATCAATTTCACTGATCCTTCTAATTTGATTGTAAAATTCGCACCACAAACCGAATGATGACCAACATAAATCAGCTCTTTAATAAACATCCTTTACAAAGTACGAGTATCTCTCCCCTTTATTTATGAATCTTTTTTCTTGAAATCATTTTGATTACTAGCCAAATGGCACTGCAAATAAACAGTTGTCATTATTTACAACGAAAACATCTCCATTTACAATTCTTCGCAGACCCCTTCTGTCTCAAAATATCCCACCAAAGTGTACCGTCAATAATTACTCATACCGCAGCGCACATCAATCGAGGGATTTCAACCTTCACCCAATCTTAGTCCAATGATTGCACAAAATTGTGTTTCTGTCTAATGAAACTGACAACATCGCTCTGCTGAATCAGCGCAGCCAGTGTTTCCTAATTTCTGGAACAATATCAAAATCCATGTCGGCACACATCTTCGAGAAACTATCTGCGTGGCCCCCTCTGTGTCTCGCTGCGATCAATCAACACGAGCATGTATAATGTGCGGCGAGTATCTGCTAAATATAATTCCGAACAATAAATTTTAAGTCGCTGAATGTGAATCGTTTTATCTCCCCCCCCCCCACCCACTGAAAATAGCTCCGTTGCCGCCGAATATGACTTCAAGGTGAGTCCATTACACACTCAAGTGAATCGACTGTACTGGCACAGACCTAAAACGTGCTGGAGAACTCCCAAAAAAAGGAAACCGTCATCCACTTGGCTGGGCTCGTGTAATGTGTCATGGGGCGGTGATCTAAAATTAAACATTCATTTTCACCGCGTCATCATTGACTTTGGCATTATTTGAGATGCCAGTGTCGTCCCTGACCTAAGTTCAACTGAATTCTATTGATCCCGCACAACCATGCCTATATAGGAAACACACAGATCTGGCAGATGGCAGACACCCCATCCTCTCCGGCAGAAGATGCCAATTGATTGGGTCACCCATTCCCCAGAGATGCAGCTCAGTAGATTTACGAGTATTTGCGGTTTATTTTGGCTGAACAGCGTGGTGCATGTGTGCACTTGTCTCGTTCCCCAGAACTGGCAGGATCAGTGCCCCAGTCACTCAGAACAGGCGTATCTGAATCTGCAGTGCTATGGCAATAAATAAGGTCTCAAGTATCTGCCAGCGGAATGATGATGAAGATGATGAACCAACCGAACGATGGACTGACTCCAGCGCAACTACGAGTACATGCCAGGAACCTCTTGTGTGCACTCGAATGGCATGGGATGTGGAGAGCATTTCACTCCGAGATAGCGGTATTGGAAGGTATTATCCCATCGAGTTAATGGCTCATTTAGTTAATTAGCATCACGGCAATTTAATTTGATGTTAAACGTGCATAGAGATAGATAGGGATTGACATACTGTCCCGTGAAGAGATGGAGATTAGAGGGCAGTGGAATCGATGCGACGAAAGGGGCGGCCGACGCTACGGATATAATTATGCAAATTATTTGTTTTATTTGCCGAATTCAATTAACGCGTTGGTGGTGTTAAGTGGAAGACGCTATTACGGGGTGCTTGGCGAAATTGTTCTCAAAGACATTTACGACTATGGAGTATCCTGAGTGGTGGTCATTTGGCGCTGCGAGTTAATTGAGCCGCTGAAATTGATCAAAGGAATGTGTGGGTACTTGGAATGGCTGCCCGCATTCTCGGAATTTCAACGTAATTACGGTTTGGAACGGAACAGTTGGATTAGGCTGATGGGTGCTAATTTCCAAGCACAGTTGGTTTCTACGAATAAGACATTGAAATTGACACAAAGTTGGCTAAGGACCGTAGGCAGTTTGTATATCAATTGAATTTAAAAACAAATTTGGAATTACGTTTGAACGAGTTTCTGGGTTCTGGAAAATGTTGGACCAACAGTTTCCTAGTTTCCTCAAATTTAACTGCAGCTGTGCTAAAACTATATGTCAGAGGCTGTAAATTCGGCTAAACTCGATTGAAGGAGTTCTTTCATAAGTCGAGTTTCGCATTGACATTGGCCTCTTCATGTGGTTGTCACTGAAGCCCAACACAAGGCAGTGACACCGCCTTCCTTCATCTTAGCACGTTTGGTTTAATGAAACTATCTGCACAAAAAATTGTCTTCTGGTGGTCAAGTTTTTCCGCTTTTTTTCTTTCTAATTACACATCTTTTAGGAAAATCAGTCAAATTCTTCTTCTCGTGAGAAAACAGCTTCAGTTTTAAGAAGATTGTCCAAACTCCTTCTTGTGGTGAACCAGTCATTGACAATTCCAACTAGCGCGGTCTTCACATTAGCAAAAGGGATTTCTAGGCATCAACCGACATCATCAGCAAACGCTAAGAGTCACAATATTAATCTGATTCAGCAGAGATCGACCAGATCGAACGAGACTTTCGGAATGTCACCTTGTGATCATCAAACGTTAAAATATCAGACTTCAGTCGAATTTCCCATTGACACTAGCATTTTGTTCACCTATTTCCCAGGTGTTTTTGTCTACTTCATGCGTAGGAACACACATGGTATCCGGCGTCGCATTGTCAAAACCACTCTGGGGATTGCTAACACAAAGCAACATGGTTACAAGTCTACGAAGTCCTTGTTGAAAATGTAAATAAAGGATCGAAATATTTGCATTGGTCTTGTTACTCTAATTAATGAATTCGTCCAGTCTTGTTGAAGTACACTTGTACTTATGGTACAGTGTTATATGTAGACCCCTCAACATGAATGAAAATACTGGGAGCGTAAAAAGTTTGGAAACGATTTTGTAATAGAACCTTGAAGGGTTTTCCTCGCATATTGCATTTAAGAGCTTAAATGGTCTCGAAATGAAACTTTAATCGCCTGCTATTTCTCTTGTTTTTTAAAGCTTCTAGACTTTTGGGCTTCAAATACTTGGCGAGGGTGTGCACATTTCTACCGACTTTGGGTACGAAAATCAAGTTAGCAAACTAGAAGGGAATGAAACAGAATGTGCATGCGTTTCAGTCGAATTTTTGGCGGTACTCTGTATACTCAGTACCTGGGTAGGGGTTTCTGAAACGGACCGAGAATGATTCCATATTTTCGCCAGCATTCGACACTGGAATTTTTATAGCCAAACCTTGCTGGGTAATATGTGGACATAGTATATTCTCCTAAGCCAAAGCGAACAAATCGTCATCACTTTGAGGTATCAGACCATGGATGCCTTGAGCATATCGTCAAGTCTCGAACAACTTGAATCTCAGTCAATCGGATTTTCTTTCATCGTTGATATCCCATATACAGCTGCAATAACAAACTGCAATTGATCAAATGTCCACAAGTCACAGTCAAGGGGAAACAATATTTCGGAAAGTGCGGTGTCGTATACGTAACATTTTTTATTATTTTTATAAAAATGGGTTGGTACCTATTTTAAATTGCTATTAAGACTACAACGTTCAATATTTTTTTACCACCTTGGCATAGATGAGGTTCAGCGAATCATGTTCTCCTTTGAAAGGCCGCTTATTTCAAAATTTTGTGCGGTTTCTTAAAACTAGAACTAGATTTTGGAATGTATTGAAATGGAGGCATTTCAAGAAGGCAGATGTTGTCAGTGCCGATATCTAAGGGAAGGCTTCAAGTTGACTCTAAAGTAGACTTCTCTAACAAGTAACGAGTAAGAGTGCTTGGCGTTAATACGAGACTTTTTCAAAACCTTACTTCCCATACGAAATATAAACACAGACTCCAACCCCCACCATCACATATGTACGCATCCTTATAAATCAGTTCAAATCAAATCGGTAAATATCATTGACAAGTACTAGATAACTTAATTTCCATTTCGCACATCATCTCTATCTGACTGTATGGAGTTAACTTAAAGCACATATTCGCATCCCCTCAGATCGTTATTGCTTTAGCTTACATAATGACATTTTAATTCCAGGGATTGCCACAATCCCCACCAACATCTCCGGATTAAGGGCACGTAGTCGAAGAAATCGTGCCATGTAGTCCTACTGGTCGTACAGCCCTAGTGTAGCTAATTTAAGCAGCGTCGCACCCTCTCTAGAGTGACGATAATGGCGCGGCAATTGGTAACGAACCCTCTTAACACGCATTTAGCTGACGCGTGCAATTTTATAAATATCACAGCCAGCAGCGTGATACATACGTGCGACGAGTGTGCAAAAATCAATAGCAGCACGGTAAATCTTCTTTTTTTGTTGTTGCTGCTTTGCTTTAATTTTAATTGAAAGATGTTAAAGGATGCGGTATCGAATAGTACCTACGCCCACGTTTATGGTGAAACTTTCCGTGTTGCCACCCACACCCACTCTGACGGCTGACTTTGACTTTAATGCGAAATTTTAATCGGTCTCCATGGGTGTTTTATGTTTTGACATTTTAATAATCAGCCACACGGGAGATACGCAAACGCTGTCGGTATAAATTCGCTCATTTATCGTTGGTTGGTGTTGTGCAGACAGTGTAAAGGGAAATTTCTGACTGACGTTTATGCGATTTTTGAGTTACGATATCGTAAATATACCTTAAGGAAGTAATTTTCTTAAGGACTTAACTTTCTTCAGTGTAATCGAGTGGGGATTACATTTCGATTGCATTTACAAAAAACACAGGCTCACACAATATTTATCACAATATGACGACAGTCTGTCTGTAGTAACGCTATTACATATATAAAATAAATTAACAGCTGTTATCTGTATCAAGTTGGCACTCGACATACCTACTGGTTTCGAATGCATGCGAATGAGACGGATTATAGATTTCCATAACAAAATGTTCATCCGCCATAATATTTGGTTGATGAAATTTAATTTCCTTGTTTATTTTCGAATTGAAAATAATGGATATCATTTGTAATCCTGTCATCCGTGGTAGCCACTCGTTTACGCAGTAAATCGACAAAAAGGTAGATCCGCTTTTAGTTGAGTGTATTTGTTCGTTGCATATCGATAACGATTTATAGTTGGAAATGAAGATAATCAGAGCTATTGTGTGAAGTATTTATTTCGCAATTTGTTCAATACGGCTTTATGCAGAAGCAATACTGCGTGACGTGGTGAAATGCAATCGATATTATTTTGTTGGAGTGCAATCAAAGCAAATAATCTATTCGATTTGACAAGGGGTTCTTCTCTTTACATTTTTATATATTTATTAACTTTTGATGGTTATTCATTTGTAACTAAAGCTGACCTTGAAAAGATTTCGAAAGATCCTTTTATTCCTATACAAATTATGAGCTATTACTCAAAAGTTACTCATGGATGAAAATTTATAACTAATGTAAACGAGGGTTACTACTTTGGTATTCTTACTATTATTCGTATACAAATTTTGTCCAACCAGGGGTCAGATTCTGTTAAACGTTTTCGTGTGCACGAAGAAATTTGCTTGTGTAACATAGGGCAAATCATTCGTGCGCATGAAAACGTTTGATCGTTTTGCCTTACAGAATCTGACTCCTGGTTTGAGAATGCCGACCCAGGCTATTGTGATTAGGGCTTTAATTTTGGTATTTAGACAATCGTAGATAAAATACAAAAATAAATAAAAATACAAATAAAATACAAATGCCAAATTGAGATTGATGATTGTTCCAGTCAAACTGGAACTAATACCGCATTTACAACACCACGCACGCGCATTTTTGCGACAGACTGGACAGAGAGATCCCTTTGTCCGCAGTCAATGCTAATAAATGCGTAAGAATGAGATCACAAATTAAACGCCTAAAGTGTCATGAGAGTTCTACCCGTAATTATTATGTAAAACGGAGAAAAAACTTTAGTTCCGGCGACCAACTTGGAAACATTTCTATTTCTGATTTAAAACACGTGAAATGATAGTGGCAATTGCCCTAGTAAATTAAACCACCAATTCATCAATCAATTATACGAAATAAAAAATATTTGTCCGTTCATTACTTTTGGCAGCCATTTTGTTTTATAGGCAAGCGAAATTTCGTAAGCCGTCCCTATAAAAATATCAGCATGCTGAACTTTCCCATAATTCCTACCACGTAAACATGATGGCCGTCCAAAATACGTGTCACGTTTTTCTGCGTGTTAGGTATAACGCTGTCCCATTCAGTCAGACGGTATTGAGCTGCCATTTAATCTTCTGTGCTAGAAATGTGTCACTTTGGGAATGCAGAATAATAGCGCACTCTGTTTTACTTACTGCTAAAAAATGTTGCTCTCGAGGGAGAACAGAAGAACCGAAAATTAGAGTCACCTTTTGGATCTAAGATTCATGATTTTGTGCGGCTGCTTTTATGCTATCGGAACACTCAACTTGTATTAGCAAGGAGCACATATAAATTTCTTTTAAATGACTTCTTTAAAGAAAATCTAGGAAGAGAAAGAATGCAGCGTAAAAGTTGTGAATTTTAAATGTTTCCCAAATGGAAAAAACGTCCACGAACCACTGAAGCTTTTAGTAAGGAAACTTCCTGGTCTGGTTGACTGGTAAGGAAGTTATTCTTCTTTTCTTATTCTTATGACTTCCTCGTTGCGCGTTATCTTTGACGTTTAAGATATTGTTTACTTGTACTTCTATTTCGGGGACTTACAAAATAAGGTATTTTAATCCGAGTGATCGCTATTTACCTGCTGTAAGCAATCTTTTACGCTGTTGGTTTGCTTAATGCTTACAGCCTTTGTTAAACCAGCGTTTGCACGAGGTTAGTATTTTTCATAGAACATAAATATCCATGACAATTCAGATTCAGCCGAATCATTTCAGGCAGCCTTCTTTAAGCATATTTTAGCACATTCCCACCTAAACACGAAGAAAGTACGCAGATTATTTCACTTAAGACAGATAAAATTCCAAACCAGATGTCGTCGATCAGGGCAAACTGTCCTAACTGACCGACTAACTTCCGTACATAAATTCCATATTTTATTATATTTTTTAAACCAATATTCTTCTTTTTATACGGGGCATTTCTTGCATACCTTGATTTTAATACTTCTATCTCGGTGGTAAACAGTAATGTTTTCTTTATCGACGAGGTAACTTCCCTTCCACTTCTGTCTGTCCCAGACACGGCACAAGAATTAACTAGCCTCATCACAGTCCAGCTTTTCGGGAAAGTGGCACCAAGCGTCCATCTTAGCTCTTTTTTGATGAAATTTTAAGGCTCCCAAGCTCAGTTTTGTTGTCCCTGTCATCCGTTTTTGTTAAGTTTAAACAGAAATCTAACGTTACCCAGAAAAAATGTTATAGAGCCATTTGCACTTTTCATCGGGCACCCAGTGTCTCGAACCTGAAGAGAACATTATGTACCGAAAGACGATCTGTAAAATACCAAAGGTACAAACTAAAACCTCGAACTGCGCACACAAGATAAGCATACGAGATTATAGCAAGTTGACATTAAGGAGAATAACCCCTCCACAGACCCAACTCACTGCAAGACAAGTGAGTCGTAAATGGATCTTCGACTTCATCGATGCACAAGCGAAACATCCGACTGAGCAGAACCGTACAAAAACAGTTGCATGGAGATTTATTTTCAATTTATTTTCTTCCACACAGGAAGACGAATAGTCTCCATAGGCGTTTGCGACAGCACACACCACCAGCCCCATAGGCCTCCAGTCCACAGCCGAACACATCAAGTCCTTCCCATTCATGTCCACTCTTCCATCTATGGTATCTTTCAAAATTCAATTCTCCTTCACTTTAATTGAGAACTCCAGGCTGGCAGCACCAAATCCCCGTAGATCATCCAAAACCGATTGCATCAAATCCTCATTTTGAAAAGAATTTAAGAACCGAACCTTTAAGTTCGGAAGTCGTGCTTGACTGTGTGTAACGTTGCCATGCCGCCATTCATCCCCTTAAGCAAACTTCATGGCAGATGCAGCTGCTACTGCACCATGACTTCCTGGTTACCCGTTCTGCAGTGAAAACTGAGAATATAGCACCGGATCCAAGGCGAACAGCAGAAAACTATCTGCAACAATGACGATAACGCTCCGATTCCCCCCTTCTGCTGGTGGAAATTCAATTTTCTTGATTAGCAAATGGAGTTTGACTTTTCGTCCAGACACGTTCTTTACCTTGTGACATTCTCACAGAGGACACACCAAAGTTAGCCGTCCTACACTTATCGCATTAGCGTGTGATAAACGGAAGAAAAGCGACAGAACATCATTATCCCTATGAAGAGAGGCGGAAGCGCTAAAACGTTGACAAAGAGTGAACACCCACTGAGTGAGTCGGCAGTAAGACTGCTCTGTCCTCTCCAACCTTAGGAGGTTTCTTCTTGTCGATTGGATTCACTTTAAAACACAGGCGGCTCTCATAAATCACCCGCATAGGGTCTGGGTGGACCATTGTTTGAAAGTCTCGTGCGTTTCCACCTTTTTCGTGTTATAGCCACTTATGCGGGGACCTACATTGAAACCGGTAAACTCCCACTGCTCCTCGTGTCAATACGTGTGCCAGAGGGCGGTTTTTGGCAAGAAGACCTATACAAGAAGCCGGAAGCACCATCCCGTGGAGAATGAGTTCGCAGCATGACCTCGTCATGTGGATGATGGTGCTGAACGTAATTAACTTTTCCATGCACACTCAGATCGAAGGCAGAAACACCTCCTCCTCTGGTCATCAGGCGCACTTAATCCGGACCGAAATGTGATGACCGTGGCGGCATGAGTTTTTTTTTCTCTGCCACTGCGCTGCAGTTGCTCATCTCAGCGGAGGGGGCAGCTCACAACGATTTGATTTCCTACATCAACGATGTGATCGGTGAACGTATAAATCACCGCCGGTAGATGGAAGATGACATGTGTAAACATGGCTTTCACACGACGGACGGTGTGTGCGACACAGTCACTTACGAGTTGATGGTGATGAATGCTTTCGCTAAAACGGTTGGAATACATGATGACAGGCACTTTGCTTGAGTGAGTCTTTGGGATTCTTCTCCTTCGAAGTGAAGTCGTTTGCAGAATAATATGGGAGTGGTCGTTAATTAATGTGTAGAGAGATTCATTTGTCTTGATAAGCAAACAGAGGTGTTGCAGCTTGAGTGTAATTTAATGTATCGCTGATGGCTTCTTATTACGGAGGGTATCACCTAGATACGACAAGTTTGGTTAAGAGGTCGTAAAGAATTGATTGCCCTCTGTAATGGCTGTCACTTTGACATTTAATACACTAAAACGGGATAGCTTAGTTGATGTTGTTTGCTTATTAGTTGTGTTATCAACAAGCCCTGAGCAGACAATCATTCGATGGGAAGCAACAATCGAACGAAAACCACGCGCCACCTGTTTACGACCGGACCATTTCATAGTGAGAGACGCATTTGCTTAGGTCGCGCTACAGGCCGGGTTGGACCTGGGGCTGGTGGAAACACATATGACATCTAAAATTAGGAGCATTCCGTGAATCAGAAGGAACTTTCTGTTATGGAATGAGAACATAACACTGTTACGTGTTGAGCTCTATGTTCTTTAAAGCAATCCATGAGGATTGGGTGATAAGTGTTTATGCAATACGAGTACAAATCCACGTACAGACAGACAAACTTTTCAATTTTATTATTTCCACACATAGATCCACTCTTCTCTCAGTCTCGCCTTCTTCTTTTTTAAAAGTTTCGTTAGGACTTATTGGCGATTACATTCGAAACAATTTAAAAGCAAACTTCCTTTCCAAGGCCCAAGGGTAGGTTTCTCTTGTCAGACAACTTTATAGCGAACTCAGATGTAAAGGGTTTTTCAATAAGAGCGCTACAAAAGTTTATTTTAAATAAAACAAAAACGGTTTCGGATATCAATGAAATTCTTTATTCCTGTGAAAGTACGTTCGATGCCATTATGTATGGAACTCGATTTCTTTTTTATGGCCACCACGGGCACGCTTGCAGAAGTCCAGACGCTGAACCCAATTTTCGACGGTTTTCAAGCATAAATCGGCCGATACTGCTGCAGTTTCACGTTCGATACTCGTACGAAGTTCATCAATCGTCGCTGGCTTGTTGGCATAGACCATAGACTTGGCGTAGCCCCAAAGGAAATATGTAGTCTAACGGCGTCAAATCGCACGACCGAGGCGGCCAAGCAACTGGACCATTTCGTGAGATAACACGTTCTCCAAACTTGGTTTCCAATAAATTGATTGTGACATTCGCTGTGTGGCTTTTTGCGCCTTCTTGTTGGAACCACATGTCCTCCAAGTCCATATCATCCAATTGGGGCCAAAAATATTCGGTTATCATTGAACGGTAGCGATTGCCATTCACAGTAACGTGCCGGTCTTGATCATCACGGAAGAAGTACGGCCCAATGACGCCGTCGGCCCATAAACCACACCAAACCGTAATTTTTTCGGGATGCAATGATGACTCATGGAGTACGTGTGGATTGCTGCCTAACCAATACCGCATATTTCCTTTATTGACGAAGCCATTCAGCCAGAAATGAGCCTCATCGCTGAAGATGATTTTTCGATGTTGCTCAGCCCAATTCACGAACATACGACGCTTCTGGTGGTCAAGCGGCTTCAGTTCTTGCGTCAATTTAATCTTGTAAGGATGTAGGCCAAGATCTTTTCGCAAAATTCGCCACAACGATGTCACAGAGATGCCCAAGACACATTTGGGCTTTCTTCAACTGAACTCACTGGCACAGGAACATTTTGTACTGTGCCTGTGGATTCAAATTTTTCCACTAGACGCTCTATTGTTGATCTGCTAGGACGATTATGACGACCATAAACGACCATAGGACGTAGCGCTCTTAACGTTGAGGCCACTGACTCCGAATTTCGGTAGTAAATTTTAATAATTTCGACTCGTTGTTGACTCGTATATCTTTCCATCATGAAATGGCAAACCTTACTGAAGAGAAATGTCAAAAGAGCGGCAAGAAATTCGGCCTCGTTTGCTGTCCCTGTTGCTCTACTTTTGTAGCGTCCCTGTTGAAAAACCCTTTAGTAATACAGTATGGGACTGTAATTTTTATATTTATTTATTTATTATTTGTATTCGCTTAGCATCACCTTACGTTCACTCTCTTGCATCATAGGTCCATGAATGTGACCGAATCAAATGTCAAAAAGTGAGTTGATCTGTCATAAAAAATTTTGTTGCAGAGCTTGCAGCTTACGGGAATCTACTTCTGAACAACAGGCTTTTGGGCGAAAGGCTTTAAAATGCTCAAAATTCTCGGCCACCGAGTTGAATCATGCAGCTGTCAGTCAACAAATGTTATACCATCTGAAGTTTGATAGCTGAATGACGTAAAGCAAATTCATTGGCCGCATTCAAGAATCTAGTTATCTTAAGTCGACTAGATAGGTCTGGATGAGATGCAACCTGAACGCAAAAACTAGATTGGTCGGGAACGTCATGTTTTCTACGTCAGCCACATATGAGAACTGTCAACTTAGTACTCAGTCACGAATTTCTGGACTAGATTCGTCGGCTACCCCCCCATAAACGTCAACTGAAACATCTGCTCTCACGACCGATTTCGACCAATCAAAACCGAGATTCACTTAGTGAGAGAGCTGTCAGACTTACTAAACTAGATACTTGAACGTCCCCATTGACTTAAAGGGGGGAAAGAGTGACTCTCACCCACCACGGGTCCACCATTTCCGTAGTATCTTATTCTCATGACTGAATTTAGCCTTCATCACGTTCATTTCTACAAATATCTCGAAATGTTTAATAAATCCGAAAGAACGAGCACAAAACGACAGATATATCACTATCTCACTATCTCACTAAAACAAGGTCATCACTTCAATTCAAAGTTCTACTTGTCAATTCTTCCCTTCAGTCTGTAACGACTGGTAATAGTTAAGTTTGATCGATGTGCCGACAGCCAGTGTGTTGGTTCATTATCTCCACGTAACGTATTTATATCCATTTCGACAAACAGATTCACTTCCCTCTTTCGCTGACAGCTTAATGTGATACACTTCCCACAGAGCACATTAATCACCTGAAGTTCTGCGTGTCTTCCATGAAATTAACTTTAATTAACATTCGCATAGCCGCACAGGTATCTACGTATCTATCTAATGTAACGATACCTAGTCCAAGTGGTTTTTTTGTTTTTTTTTTGCTTGAGTGCGTGCGTGGTAGCAAATGCCGCCAAAATTGATTACGCTTGTGCGCGGCAATCGCCGCTCGAAACCCAAAACACACACATATGAATGCAATCAATTTCTAAGCAAGCCCATCAAACACATCACAAGTGGATTACAATTATAAATCAATCGACACCAGACACCAGTTTGATAAGTTAATCGCTTCCAATTCAACGAAAGTCTATCATCCAAATGCAGCAGTCCCGTCACGTACCCCCCACTCCTCCGACCATCCGAATGGGAAACAGAATCAAGAACGAGAATAAATACAGATTAATCACTGCGGATTAGATAAGTATCTATCTAGCTGGGCAGTTCCATAACCTTCCTCAAGCGACCGACGCGACGACGACGTGGGTATTGTATCTGAGTGCGCTTGATTATCTTTCACTTGTTGTAGCGCAACCTTAACTTGATCTCGTCTTATGGCGATGAGATTAAATTCGCTTTGATTGATGATAATATTGAGTCGTTTGAGTTGGTCTTTGGGAAGGTCGATCGTGCATGCATGACATAAGTCTGCCACTCATGGGGCGAGGTGTTGCGCAATCGGACTTATTTTTTGCCGGCCACATGCGACAGTGTCAGGAGATAATTTTGGCATTTTTATGCAAGGCGACAGGTCGCTCAGTTGTGTGAGATTGAAATTGATTGTTCTTCTTTTTTAAGATGAATGGACAGCAGTGAGGATGTAGGTAGTATTCGGCTTTTAGTTTCATTTTGTAAGCCGGTTCAGCGTGTTTCTTTTTTAAGTTATGTGGTTCTGTTCTGATTCGCCGCTTCGAGTTTAAACTCTAGCGGGAAAGTTTGGTTAAGCTATTTAGTTGTGTTGTTATTTTTTTGTTCACTTACTACTCATCCATCGCTGAGTCTCTTACTGACATTCCACTGACGTTCGAAGCAATACATGTGAAGTTCAGTAATGAAATAATATTCTGACCACAAATAGATTTTTAAGTAGGTAATAAGATGGGTCCTAATGATGTCCGAAAATTATATATTTGTCGGGAGCGAAGCGAGCCACACCTGTTTGACGTAAATCATTTTGACAACTTGTTATACGTTGCTCCAACAACATCCGAATAGCAATAGCCGGCAAAACTTAGTTCCACCCCAACTGAGCACTAACTTGACTCTTTGTATGTACATTTAGTCGCGGCGAGGCGGGTGTTAAAATTTGCTGTCAATCGTAGCTGTCATTTGGATGAACCCTAATTTTTGTTAACATCATTGACATGCTTCACACGTAAGTGTAATCAAAAATGTGTTTTCCAAATATTAAAACCATATCATATGCATCTCTAATTTAGTACTTTTTGAAAGTGACAGGTGTCACTATTAGGTTAGTTAATGTTACTTGATTGTCTTGGCAAGATCACAGTTCTTCGCGTTTTTTTCTCAGCAACGAAACTGCGCTGACAGTGCATTACTGAATTCCATATGCCCTCGATTCCATGCTCACTAACGGCAACGGCAGTTTGAACCAAACGAAACTGCACGCTTATGAGTGACTCTAATCTCACGTTTATTATTATCCTATGGTCCGTGTTAAGCAATTATTTTCCCTCAAGAATCAGAGAGAGAGAAAAAATTAAAACGAAGACTTGAATCTGAAGCAGACACCACTTGTGCTTAATCCAATGTCAAAGCACTGCTATTACTCCGGGAGCTGGATACGTATCGCATAATTGATTGTCATTACGACTTTGAGTTTTCCAATTCACGTCAAATGTGACAAATAAATTTTAAGCCGTCTCGGCGTCGTGGTAATGGTCACTTGCTATATTGCTAGGCTACGCACAGTAGTGCGTATGGAATTCCATTTCAATATTCAATCCATGCCACTACAGTAGCAGTCTTGTGCACCCAGGAAAACCAGTTCAACATTTAGCCAGGGTGGTAATGGGTAAAGTAATAGCCGATCGAAAAGACCAGATGTCTGAACAAGACGATTGTAATCGATGGCACTCAGTCACTCAATCAGAATTCAAGTGCATACGCGATGCCGCCGCAACATATATATGACATTTGCGCGATAAACTTAAGAAATCTATTTGTTTATGCGTGTTTCTCTGTCTGTCCAAGTCAATTTACATGAAAGGTATTTTTTAATTGGCTTGGAGTGTGCTTGGGTGCGCGCCGGCAGAGCTGATTGCATTGATTTTTGTTCGAATCAATATTGAGAATGTGGCCAGTTGGCTTATACCATTTCGTTTAATGTTTGCGATTGCGTTTAAGTGATTGCACTTGTAAATGAGCATAATGTGTTAATACGAAAGCATTTTTTTTTTGAGTAGAAATGCCTTTTTATAATTTTTACCTTCAGTCGTGTAGATTGGGAGATACCAAAGAAATGTCATTGAAAACGAGTGACGTATGTTGTAATTTAAGTCGAAAGATTGCACATAGGTGGGTAGACGTCACATCTTACTTCAATGGAAATACGTAAGTCTGTGGCCGCCCCGATAACGCAATCGAAAACTTTAGCCAAATTTGTTGAGATTACGTTCCTGTAGCTCTGTAGGTATGCAATTTTCTTTTACACTTTAAATGATGTTTGCCAGTAACGTCACTTGTGCTACGTCAGCTGTTCCATCAAAAAGCACCAATCGTTGAAAAAAAAAAAACTTAAGCTAACTTCAAGTAAACTTTAACCATTCCGGACTTGCTGTTTTTAGACTGAACTACCTTAAGTTTGAAAAAAATAATCCGACACTAATATCCAAATAAATTTAATGAAGCGGTTTGAATTTGAACAGCTTATTCAGCAACTTACCACGTTTGCATGTTTGTTTGATGTTTTTTTATGGCAAATGTGAAGGTAATAGGACTTGAATGTTATCGCGTTGGAAGAGTATGCTTCTTTTGTCTCTGGGCCTTCATCTTTTTAGAACTGTTCTTTTGGTAGCTTTAATACACTAAGCTCTAATTGTTTTCATTTCTTTCTTTCAGATTCATTACTATATTTGCAATGGAGTCATGTAATCTAAGGCCTAAGGACGTTCGCAACATTTTCTAAAATATTTTGTCAATCCGACACAAAATATCACAACTAGATCGCTCCAGAAAGCAGGGAAAGGAAGCTATATTCAAAAGTTGAAGAACTTTGAGAGGAGTCTCATATATTAGGATAAATATTCAATAAGGACAAAATGGGCGCTTATACAGCAGTTTGCATTTTAGTCACGCTATCAGTGTGTAAGTATTTTTCATGGCAAATTTTAAGTGTGCCCCCAATTACTTTCTCTGTCGTGGTAACAGTTAAAATTGAGTGGCATGTCTGTACCAATTGATTAATAACTGCTACGACAATGAAAATGTTGGACAATATAAAAAGAAAATCAACTCTAACCCCAAATCCCATGGCTCTCTTTCAGTGATCACAGTAGCTCAATCACAAGATCACATTCGCACAAAACGGCGCATGTATGCGATGTGTCCGCCAAAGTTCCAACGAATCGGTGCAGAATGTTACACGATCTCAGACCAGAAAGCCAATTGGCTGGAGGCACACTTCCAGTGCAAGGATAAGAACAGCAAATTGGCCGAACCAAACAAGAGCTCTGATCGAAAACTGCGAAAGTTCTTCCAAGATATGGACCACGGTATGCTGCACATATTTCCCTCAGACTTCCGAAAGTGACACTCCATTTCCCATTCAATTACAGATCCCGATGACATCTGGATGGGAGCCACCTTTGACTGGCACAGCAACGCATGGCAATGGAGCATTAGTGGCAAAAACTTGACCTACGATGCTTTCAGCCGATTGGACCCCGAGTAATGTTTATTTTTAAGCTCTACAAAATATTTTCCCCATTTGTCACTAGATAGATCAGTTTCTTATGAGCATTTTTTGCAGGAGCAGACAGAATCTGGAGTACCACTGTGCCGTCTTCAATCCATCACTCAAATACAGGTAAGTCTTGAGAGCGATCTCACACAAAAAAAACGCCACAAAACACATTCACATTTTAAGTTAAAGTACCGATGTAAGAGTGGACCCATGTGGTATCCCACGCGCAACATCGCTTAAGAACAACCACACAGGTTTGTAAATAGCCGTCGTCTATTCGTTGTATAACTTCCTCTTCTCTATATCTAGTATAGCACCTATGTACACTTTTGCATGCACTTGAGAGCACCAGCCAGTCTTGTTGGCTCAATATTGCTAGCTTGTAATTAATATTCAACACATGGTTGACAGTTGGAATCCCACACTTTTCACACTTTTCCATATCGTAGCTCCTTTGATTGACATTAGTGTCCAATTTATTACGTTTCAACGAGTTGATGTGCCTTTTGGCTGCCACAATACCGCGCCAGGGAAAGTCCATTAGTTATGGACTTGCCTGATTTGGTATGCGAGTACATATCTTAGATAGACTAAACATATATACACGCTTTTCATTAGTTGTTGCGAATTCTTTTGCATTTTACTGGGTGTTGTGATTAATTGTTTGATTTGCTTTTCTCTTCCTTTATCGATTAGATGGTCGGCACGTTCCTGCGTAGACAAGCATCGCTATATATGCCAACATAAAATGCCAAGAGTCAGTGAGAAGAACCGCTTTAAGATCTACGATCGCTGGAATCAAACGTATCCGAATCAATTGGCCAACGAAGTGGTGCTGGAAGTTTTCGACATAAACTCAAAGGACGGCGTGAGGTGAGTATTTGGGTGGGAATTGGGCGAATTTGCGTTTCTATCAGGTTTACGCTGAGATATTTGTATTTTAAAAAAGGTTACTCTACCTACGCTAATACAAGAGGCACTTTAGGAATGCAGGTTAAGGAAGTGGGAGTCGTCAGTCCCTTAGCACAAGTACAGCTTAAAATTTCACAGATATTTTCTGTTGGACGCAACTTCGATTAAAAAAATGAAATACCGACCTAACATCTTCTGCAATCTCCTCGCTGTCTTAACTATTCTAATCTAATGTAGAGCTGGATGCGTATATGGTTCTAAAATTGTGGTTAAGCGTTACTGATTGTCCGCTGTCTACTTGTTTTATGACTGGCAAGTTTGCTGGTAAAATTCCGAGTGATTAAGGGTGACACGTTGAGAGCCCCAACCTATACAGACATGCAGACAATAAAAAGTTTAACTCTTTACATTACAGCTAGTGATTGAAAATGATTGAAGCTAGGCTCATCCAATTCAGGTCAAGTCTTACGTATTATCCAGGAAAGTAACAATTCTTTTTAAAGTTTCAGTGTTTTTTCTTTAACTGATCACTTGCGTTTATTTGATGCGACACATTTTTTACAAGACTCAAGGAGAAACAGCAGCCTCCACAACGCTTTCCACAATAGCCTCTGCAGAGTTTTGCATAACAGCCTCTGCAGCGCTTTGCACAACATTCGCATTGGCCACATCACAATCGCTTTCTGTAGTCGTTGAAACTGTTAGACGGGCTTTGTCCTTCTCCTCCTTCTCTTCCTTGTCTTCCAAATACTTGTCCCATTTGCTGATACGCTCCTGTACTTCTTTGTCGGTCTCGGCAATCCTAAAAAGACACACATCATGATTACTCGCTTCGTAAGGTGCGGCTGTCGACCGACTTACTTGTATTTGGTCTTTCCATCCCAGATCTTAGCTATCAGCTTTCGCTTGCCAAAGAATCGTCCGTTCATCATTTGGACAACTAAATCAGCTTGGTCAGGATCGGCCATGTTAATCTGCGCTACTCCTTCAGCGTGTCGCTGCAGATGGATACAAATCAAACAAATGGACAATATAATGGCTAAAAAAATACTCACATCATAGACGACCACCTTGCGCACCGTTCCACATTTGGAGCATTCCTCCCTCAAGTCGTTCTGGTAGTCGATAATTAGGTGCACCTCTTTGTCGAACAATTCTGGAGTAAATAGGTTTTTGATGATGACAATCTTTTCGTGTTTGGAGCGTTCGCCTCTCATCTTCTCCGGTCGCCAATCGAAGAGCCTGGAAGAAAAATATTCGATTGAAAAAGACTCAAACGGAAGAGACATGTAGAACTCACTTCTCCTTTATCTTGAGCAGCTTCTCCTTGTCCTTCTTTTTACGCTTCGGCTTCAACGTCGGATTGTATTCACCTCTCATTTGAAATTTGGCGCGCTGCACCTTGATTTTGTTCCCTCGAACCAAACTCTCGTCTAGGAGCTTCAGAGCTAGCTCAACCGATTCCACCTGCAAATAATAATAAACCGTTTCTTTGTCATTGCAGAACCCATCGCAGAGTGAAGCCTATCGACAGCGCTGAGAACTACCCACTCAGGCCTCAGCGGCGCCCCAACCAATTTCAAGTGAAGCCACGTCGTCGTCCAAATTTGCGGGACACAACCAACGATATCTCAATCAGGTTCATTCCCAACTTCCGAACAAACGAAATCAATGGAGACAACTTTCAACCAACTTCGCCATCCACACTGTTCCCCATATCGATGGACTCCATTCCCGGAAACATTGCAACCGGACCAGCTATTGTTCAAGCCGCCCAAGGCTATCCAGACACAACAACCACGCGCTCTCGAAAACCCACGAACGCACCATCAAGCGATAACGAAACCGTCGAACCGGCTAAGCGAAAGCCCCAAGGCAAACGCGTAAGGACTAGTTTCGACAAGCTAGCCGAACAGAAGCGCCGCCAAGAGCGCGAACGCAAACGCGCCGAACATCGTCGTCGAAAGCAGCTGCGTGAGAAGAGACTACGCGCTAAGCAGGAAGAGGAAAAAAAGAGACAACAACAGGCCGAACTCGATGAACTAAGGCTCGAGCAGGCCGAAGAAGACAAACATTTAAAGGAGCAAGAACTAGCCGCTGTGGCTCAACGTGAAAAGCTGGAAGCAAAACGCATTAATGACCAAAAAGAACAAGCGCGCAAAGACGAAGAAGCCAAACGCCTGCAGGAACAACGCGAAGAGGAACAGGATCGTCAACGCAAGCAACGTCTCCACGAGGAGAACCGCTTGCGTATGGAACAAGAAGAGCTCCTCAAAGAACAGCAGAGCGAACGCGAACGTCAGCTAGCCGAACAGAAACTAGTTTCCGAGCAGAATCGCCGTCGCGCCGAAGAGGTGGAATCAAAACGACAAGAGGAACTGAAACGCCTCCAAGAAGAAGACGAAAAGCGCCTCGAACTCCAGCGGATAAAAAGCGACCGCATGCGCGAACAAGAAGAATTAGCCCGTCTCGATGAGGAGAGCCAAAAACGCAAAGCTGCACAAAAGGCCCGCGAAGAAGAAATCCGTCGTCGCGAAGAAGAGCTCGAACGCCAACTGGCCGAAGAGAAGAGCCTGCAGGAGGAGTTGAAATTGCGCGAGGAACAAGACCGTTTGCTGCGCGAACAAGACCGTCTTCGTGAAATCGAAGAAAAGAAGCAAAAGGAACAAGCCGAGCAGCGAGACCGGGAGTACCAAGATGAATTGCGTCGCCAAAAGGAAGAGAAACTAAAGAAGAAGATCGAACTTGAGACCAAACAACTGCAGGAGGAGGATGCTGAACGAAAGAAAAAAGAGAAAATGCGAAAGTACGCGGAACGTATCTCAAGACTGTCACCAGATGCACAAAAGATCTTCATCGAAGCTCGACGTAAGCGCAAGAAGAACAAGAACTCTGACAACGAGGCCACCATTCCAGAGAGAAAGTGAACAATCGAGTCATGAGAGCGTACTTTTATTTTTTAATTTTCTCTTCTTTTCGTTAAGATTCAAATTTGAAATCCAAAATTATAGTTTCACTGTGTTTCGGAGAACAAATTTATTAGTAGGCTAAGCTTATTAGGACTGTCCCAAAACAGTCCAACCGTTTCGACCAACTTTGTTCAGGCATTCTACTCTGTCCTTAAGACAGACACTCGTTTCTATTGTTTTATGTTTCTCTGTATAAGTCAACAAGTAAATTTGTAAGTGATAGACGTAAGTTTAGGCGAAAATTAACGGGAATCTAACTCGAGCTTGATGTTTGGCACAAAGGCTTCTTTTCAACCGAAAATCGTTCACGTTCTTGAACGATTCTAAGTTGTGCTGCTGACAGATGCATGAATATGTTCGATGAGAGGAGTCATAACAAAAACTCTTTTAAGGATCCAATTCAATGGACAGAATTTCAAAGTCGGTGAGTTTGCAATTGGAGTTGAAGAATTCGGCCGCCACAAATTAAGTCGAGTGCAAGTGAATCTTTGCAGTTGCAGGATCGTTTTGCAACACAAGGTTACAAGCTTTGGTTGTACACCCAACTGTAGCTTCCAGTTTTCATTTAAGAACTTCAGATGAGAGGCATTTCAAAAGCAATCATTCGACGTTCAAAACTTTGCATCGAACTAATGTACTCGTAGTTCACTCCACTTCAACTGAGAACTGTTCGCTTAGATCAGAAAATTTCAATACACTCTGGCGCCACCTTCAGTTTCCTCGGCCTTCAAATAAATTCGAATGCATGTGCCAGTGGTGCTACAACTTTGCGTCAAACAGATTCTTAATATCCTACAGCTATGTATATGTAAGTGCTTCCTGCTCAAATATTCCACCACCACCAGTACCAACAGTTAGTTTGTCCTCATATTTAATTTATTATAATATTTTTGTTCGTTTGTATTAAAATGGAAAACCTCTGTCCTCGCTCAAGTCGTTTTTTTGTTTAAAGATAAAAAAATTAAAAAATGTTTTATATGTGTAAATATATATAAAATAATATTAGGATCTTTTTTTATTATTATTATTTACACTTAAGTTGTATTGCAAACTAAATGCTTGTATTTTTTATAAATAAAATGTGAAAAATAAAAAACGCTAATCTTAGGACTAAAACTGTATATTTTTGTATTAATTTCATGTATAGAGACCAAAACAAAATTTTGAACACAAAATAAAACAGAAGGAACAATACTTTCGATTAATTTTATTTTATTTATAGAAATTTTGTTTTCTCATAACAAAAAAAAAAACCTCACGTATGCAGCTATGACGATTATTTTATTTTATTTTGAATAAGTGTAGTTTATGCACGGAATAAAAAAAATAAGTATACACCAACACTTCGAAAAAAATAATCATATCACATGCAACCGATTATAAAAAATGTTAATATGTATTTAAAAATAATAAACTATGTAATTGGAAAACAGCAGTGAGATAAACTGTATAATCAGCGAATAAGCAATATGAAAAGTAAAATGAAAAAAAATCCTCTAGATCGTTATTTTTAGAGACAACACTTAAAAAAAATTACCTCAATTGTGAGCTCATTCATAACTCATAAGTGACAATGAATTAAAATGTAATAAAGATGACAAAAATAAAACAAGGAAAATAAAAACAAATTAACACAAATATTGTTGGCTTTTGTTTTGCCGTTTTGAAGATCTTCAACGAGAGTAGCGTAAAGGAGCGGACATTGTAGGTACTTCAACGCAGCAAACGGCTCAACTGTCAAAGCCTTTCAAATGGCACTGGAAGTCCTTTTCTGTTATGGTTTTTGGCTATGGTTTCTCTACTGCTTTTAAATAAAGGGTTTTCCAATGAGAGGTGTTATTGTGAATGACCCGCTATTTCGGTAGCTGTCACTTTTGAAGCTTTTATTCTTTGACATTTGACAAGTAGAAACTACGCCATTACTAAAAATGGAACGATGCGCGCTTCAACAACGCATTGAAATTATTAAAATTCACTACAAAAATGGTGAAAATCTTGCAGTCAAAGTTCGCAAAACTAAAGCATTTTTTGGTTGTCGTGAAGCACCACAGAAATTGGTGGAAAAATTCGAGCTGTTGGGACAAGTTAGTGATGTGAAGAATAAAACCCGTGCACGTCGCTCAAGAACAACTGAGAATATTGCTGCTGTAGCCCAAAGTGTTGAAGAAAACCCAGGCTTGTCCATTCCTCGTCGTTCTTTGGAATCGGGCATTCCACAAACCATTTTTATGGTCGGAGTTGGATGGCATTGATCTGGACAACGTTTACTTTCAACAAGACGGCGCTACGTGCCACACAAGTAACGAAATCATTGATCTTTTACGGGGAAAGTTTCCGGACCGTGTTATCTCTCGAAGAGGTGATCACAATGGCCACCGAGATCTTGTGATTAAACACCTTGGGACTTCTTCCTTTGGGGCCACGTGAAAGAGAAGGCCTACGCCAATAGCCCATCATCGATTCAAGACCTCAAAGATAAAATTCGTGAGTATCGAGGACATAGGGCAGCCAATGCGATTTGGTTATGGAAAATTTCATGAAAACGATATTATGGTCCTGTATGCGTGCTCGTGGTGGCCATTTGGCTGATGTTGTTTTTCATTATTAACGGCATACCTTCCTCTTTATTATGAAATAAACATCCGATCATTTATCTAAAAAAATAAATTTTTCTTGAAATACCAAAATAACACCTCTTATTGGAAAACCCTTCATGTCCATTTGACATTTCCTACACATCCTAGCCTCTTTGAAGCGTCAAAGTTTTCGTCGAAGGCGATTTTCCTGTATAGTCCGTCGTTAAATCATCTACTTTAAGACGCATCAACACAAAGGGAAACAAATATTTGCAGTGGAGCAGTTCGCAACGACTGGAAGTGGAGGATATCTTTATATGAAGTTGGCTGCTCGGAGGAGAAACTTACTTCTCAGTCCGAAAAAAACAGCGTTTGTCAAGAGTTGTTCTCCTTTTGATTTCTGATAAGGTCTCGTGTTCAGAGCGGAGTTAGACAAAGTCCCTTCTACTTTAAAGTTGTAGCTGTTTATTGTGACGGTCTGTCCGTTCAGTATCACTTCTTTCTGTTAGTATAAACTTCGTTTTGCTCTCGGAAAGCGCTAAGCCTATTACTTGAAGTAAATATTGTTTGTCGCTTTGCCACCTATTGGAAATCGAACTTTAAATCTGTTTTTAAACTACGGTTTAATCGCACAAGAAACATAAAATTGGCTTAAGGACTAAATTTGGAAACAAACTATTTATCAACCGTCTATTCAATGTGATTGACTACGATTCGGCACCAGAAAGTATTTAACGTTTTATTGTCTTAACATTGATGAACCCATGGAAGCTTGGAAGTCGGAATTTCCGAATGCGAGTGGCTGTTGGCGCAACAACTGTGTAAAGAAATGGCCAAGGACAAACCAGTTAGAGATTAACTTATCATACGAAGCCAGAAAAACACACTTTGGGTAATGTTCTATAGATTTGCCTGTGGTACCACCGACTAGCAAAAACTTCACCATCCGTTTCCTACCATGAACGTAAAGAATTTATGGTTGGACCTTCCATCCACTGGCGCAATGATGCCATTTTCCGTAAACCAGAATGCCCCTCAAAAATTGAAAGCTTCTACAGCAATGCCAAATGCTGCCTCTGTAATCCCTCCCCAAAGGACACAACAACGCAGTGCGACCTAAAATAAACCACCCACCTTAATATAATCGCACAGTCCGTCTCCCTTGATCTGTCCATCTGCCTCCGTGTACAGCTTCAGTTTCTGCTTCTGGGTTTGTGGATCTCTCATAATCATTCCATACTTGGACATAATCTCCCCAAATTCCTCCATCGTTATGTCCAATGGCAAATTCGAAACATACACCTTTGTGTTCTGCGACTGGTCCAATTCAAACCACTCTAGCGAAAGAAAATAAAAATTGCATCTTAGTCGAGCAAACATAAATCTTCAATAAATTCAACTTACTTGGCGGTTCTGGTGGTGCCTTTCTCTTCACACCACCCACAGGGACATCAATTTTTGTCTCATTTTCCTCCACCTTGTGCTGAGGTTCAATTTTTTTCACCTCATCCTCGGCCCCTTCCACCGATGTATTATCAATAAATCCATAACTCATCTGATACCGTGCCATGAAATCGTCATCGATTTTCGGAAACCATGCTTTCTTCTCCGTCTCCCAGAAGAACACCGCTCCATCTTTATCGGTGTACGTGCGTACTCCGTCCTCATAACCATAGGTAACGTTATCCAGTGATACCTGACTCTTTAGAATCCATTCGTTCTTCTCGGCATCCCATCGATAGTGCTCGGTTTCTGTTTGACTAGATGCTGGTGCAGTCGTTTTCAGTATCCACTGGTTCGTTTCGGAGCACCAGCGGTAGTGTTCGTTCTCATAGGGATTGGATTTTTGGTTATCATCGCCGCTATGAGTGGGATTAGTGGAGTCCTCGAATGATACCCAATCGTTTTTCAACTCACACCACTTGTACTTGTATTGTGTTTTCGGATCTGTGTAGATGGCAGCTCCCTCGTCAGTGTAGGTTACATGCTCAGCATATTCATCACTGGATTGGCTGGTGGCTGGACTCGGGCGTTCTACTTCAGTGGGCTTTAATGGACCTTTAGGAACTTCAGTGACGGCCGGTTCGAGAGGAGAATTTTGTGCCAGAGTTTGGTCATTTTTGGTGGAAGTCTCAACTGATGGCGTTGTTTCGTTTGTAGGAATAGCGTTAGGTCCCCTTATAGATTCTATCGTTTTGACGGAGTTTCTTTCCTCAGTATTTGTGGAAAATTCATCCGCCGCAACAGCTGGCAGCTCATGTTCCCCTTTACCATGGATTTTTGATGGCCCATCACTTCCTCTGGCAGGCATTGTTTCGCCTGCATCTTCCTCTGAACAGCCTGTGACATTTGGAAGGCTTCTCTCGTCAGGAAGAGTATTTGTCAGCTCATCTTCATTGGGGATTTCGTCATTTGGAAGGCTTTCAGCAGAGGGTTCGTCTTCTGCGGCAATTGGTTCCGATTCTGGCTTCACAGACGGATGTGTAACTTTCTCACTTTCGTCGTATTCACTCATGATGGCGTCGTTGACATAGCTGTTCGAGTAAATAAAAAACAAAAGTCAAGGTTAACCAACAAATCGTAAGCAAAGCCCTGAGAAGCCGACTTATTTCTACAAATTACCGTAAACTTTCACAGGATACATTCCACAGCGCACATTTGCAAGAACTCTCACTAAATTTACCGCATACTTTTGAAATAAGCTGACGCTTTGTCACAACCAATTGCTCGACCTTCAAATGAGTTAACATTAATTTAACCCCCTATAGCCCACGAGCCGGTAGGTGCCTATATTTATCAACTAGGACGCCTACGTCAACATCTTTCTCCGAAACTAAGGTAAAAATAGAAATTCAACGAAAAGGTTCCCCTTCTGACAGAGGAAGTGGAACATTTTTCATTCCCATCGAATGGAGGCGCCATACTCACAGCCGATACTAACCCTCAACAACTACGTCAACGGGAATCGCTCTATACGCGCGACGGTTGTGTTGGAGTGCGTGTTTCACATCGACTAAAGTACACAGAACTGAAAAAGAAACCAAAACCCATCGACTTTGTGCTTTGTCGCCAGAAAAATAACACCTGAGACATTCCTGATGAGCTTCAAGTGTCAATGTCCAGTGTGAAGAATTTTCCACTTCATCAACACAAGAATACAACGACAATGACCCTGATGGATAATACTCAAATTACTTCTCCAAAATAATGTCAACCATATGTCAGTCAGCCGATGTTCTTGTATTTACCCGATGGAAAAGAAGCAATTGCAACCCAGTTCATTCAAAGTTGATTAATTTCGATGACAAATTTGTGGCGAGGATAATTATTGTGATTGAGTTGCAATTGTATTGAGGGAGTGTCGCATAATGGTGGGTGGATCTTACGGATTGGTGTACATCGCACCTATAAAGGAACACACTTCATGCTGGATTTATTTATTTTACATTCTTTGCAAATAAACAGGTCAGGGAACTCGAACTGGGTTGAAATGAGGTCAACACAGAGGCATAGGGTTCGATGAGGCTGGTGAGTGGCGCGAACTGTTTATATGGAAGATTGAACTTCGAAAACGGATCGGTTTTTGAGCCTAAGTGTGCTAAGCCTTAGATATGAAAACGGAAAGTGTTCATGGAGTCGATGGTATTAAAAATATCGCCAAATCCGATCTGTTTGCCTAAATGCTTAACGCGTGTCGTTTCGAAGGCGGTTTTTCTAAACGTTTTCGAAAGCGATAAATATGACGTGTTGCCACTTTGAGTCATGCTCTTAGAAAGAACTCTTCTATTTCCCAAAGGTATGTAGGACGTAAGTGGGAACCACTAGCACTGAACAACGGTTACGTGAAATATAGCCAAAACGAAATAAGGCCAAATTACCAAAATCTGGCATCACTTCGTTTTCCAAAGCGAAATTAAACCAAATTTTTAATTTTGCGTTATTTCGTCGCTGAAAACGAAACAAGGCGTATTTGTATTTGGCATTATTTCGTTTTCATTTTACAATATTTATGCTACATAAACATACGTTCCAAAAGGGAAAACACACACTTGACGTTGCCTGGTATTAACGATTCCGCCACAAGTGCTTTACATTGTCTCCTACCTGCGTATATACGTCACAAATCACAATGCACAAAATAACTACCTACATTACAATAGAATACATATTTCGGTGTCAACAAACTGTCAAATCTGACAGCAAAAACAAGAAGTCATGCTTTAGTTTCGTTTTCAAACTTGTAGATCACAAGCACAATATAAATGAAAGAATATCAAATCTGGAGGGTAAGTAGGAATTTACAGCAGATATATGAAAGCAGCTTTCAGAACCTTCCAATAAAGTCTAAAGGTCCGAAAGGACGAGAAAGACACAAAGAAAATGTGCGAGTGCTTAGTAAAAAAAGAAACAAATTCCCAGTCACAACCAATTGATCTTCTCATCGATTGTTTTATCCAAGAGAGGAGGAGCAGTCCTAATACCTGCATTAAAGCAGTCCTAAGACCCACTGAGGCAAATCCTGGAAAAGACAAATGAATTTCAAGTCGAGACTCACCACCTATTCATCGACTTCAAAGCCGCATATGATAGCATTCATCGTCAGGAGCTTTATGTGGCGATGGCCGAATTCGGGATCCCGGCAAAACTGATCCAGCTATGTAGCGTGACGCTCGAGAACACACGCTGCAACGTGCGTAGTAGTTCCTCCGAGCTATTCCAAACATGCACCGGATTTCGGCAAGGAGACGCACTATCATGTGACTTCTACAATCTCGTGCTAGAGCAGATAGTGGGCAGGGCAGGTGTCAACACGGAAGGCATTATCTTCAACAAATCCGTCCAGCTACTGGGGTATGCAGACGATATTGGCATCATCGGTCGCTCCCAGCGTGCCGTGATAGAAGCTTTTACGGCGATTGAAGAACGGGCGAAATTCGTTGGTCTTGTAGTAAATGAGGACAAGACTAAGTACATGCTATCAACAAACAAACAAGCATCTGTCCACCGCCTAGGACAGAACGTCACTACAATTTCGAGGTAGTTAGTAGGAGTAGGAGTTTAACTACCTCGGAGTAAACATGAACTCCACAAATGACATCCTACTGCAGATCCGGCGAAGAATTACCCTAGGAAACCGCTGCTACTTCGGTTTGGCAAAGCAATTGGGTTCAAAACTCCTAACTCGAAGGACAAAATGTATGCTTTACAGAACCCTTATCCTGCCAGTTCTGCTTTATGGCGCCGAGTGCTGGACGATAAGCAGGAAGGGAGAGCTGATACTGGGCTCCTTCGAAAGAACAATTCTTCGGCGGATTTTTGGTCCTGTGTGCGAGGAGGGCGAATGGAGGAGAAGATACAACCGCGAACTCTATGAGCTGTACCAAGATGTGGATGTAGTCCAAAAGGCCAAAATACGTCGACTACATTGGCTCGGCCACATCGAGCAAATGGACAATAATGCTCCAGCTAAGAGGATCTTCGAATCCCAGCCGCCAGGTTCGAGACGACAAGGAAGACCGAACCTCCGTTTCAAAGACCAAGCCATCGCAGATGCCAGAGCGCTTGGTCTGGATAACTGGAAGCAGCGTGCCCGGTATCGCAGAGGATGGAAGGCTGCAGTGTCTCAGGCAGAGACTCTCCACGGGTCGGGAGCCCGTTAAGTAAGTAAGTAGTAATACCCACATCCTAAATGCCCCCTTTAAAGGCTAGGATCGTAAAAGAACAAAAACAAGAGCGAATATAGAAAATTCGTTGATGAAGATGGTAGTCCCTGGTTATTTGACACGATGCACCTAAATGTACCCACACACTCGTCAGTCGACAAAAACTAAAACTTTCATGAGGACAGTCGGCTCTATAATTAAAATGTTGGCCCAAGTCCTTTATCTATTGCTAAGAAATCACATCAATCGCCTTTTTTCTTAACGACACGTCATTAAGAAAGGTTAATGGCTCCTACCTTGGCCAGCTACAACGTTTAAAGGAACTTTAATCGTTATTTGAGCAATTCAAGTCGCACATGACCCTTATGTGTCAAACAGCCAGTCGAAATAGTATTACGACAAAAAGAAGGCTGGCATCCCGTTCCTTTTCTCTTTCTTTTTAAATATCAACACTAATGTCCTGTTACCAAGCCCCACAATTTGGGGTCAAACAAAGAACATGAGTGTACAGCTCTTTTTAAAATTGACTCCGATTTCTAATTCGAAATAGGGAAATGAATAATTTAGCCCAATCAATCATTTTACAAAAAGAAAATCCACCCGTAGGCGGAAAGTAACCTATCATAAAATTAAATGAAGTCAACACTGACGGTGCAGGAAAAAAGTGCCTCACTTCGAATGGTATTGGGTTACCATTCGAGCCGAAAAATATATACCAACTCAGCGTTTGTAGACCACCATATGCAGTTGGTCTTCACTCTCCTTTCCATCTCGGGGAACATTTGCATAATAAAATTGTTTTTGCCCACTAACTGCGGTCATGTCATGCATTCGAGCATAACTAGGACATTGTCCTAACGTGACCACCACATACACCGAAACACTCGTGCCCGCAACAAGACCTGGCAAAGCCAAACGAGCCAGGCCTATAACCCAACAGGACACGCCAGCAAAATGCACATCGGCCGATTCCAACAAGCACAATGCAGTTAACATGCAAAATACAGACCCACAAGGTACAACAAGTGCACATCGGGGAAAGTGGGAAAAAAAGCCGCCATTTATCTTCGAAATCTAAAAGAAAATACAACTTGTGTCTATATGGGTGGACTGTACAGTGTACAGCAGAGAAGCCCCTCTTCGTTCCACATTGCGAGTCGAGCGAATTTATGAAAGGACAGCCGCTGGAATGCTCGGACATTTATTATTCTTAATCGATAGGGGAGGGAATGAATTGGGAGTTAGGTAGGGAATGGACGGAAAGTAAATACCATCCTTTGGGTACAATTATTACATGCGAGAGTGCCTTGCAGTACACGCCCTGGTTTTTATTTATTGATTCTTTTTTTTTTGAGTCAACAATAAAATTATCTACTGATTATCAGTGGTAGTAGTGGGGTCAGCTCTGACTCTGATGGAGGTCCATGTGTCGAAGTAAATTTATTTTTTTAAGTCGAGTCAAGTCGCGGGTAAATATGTGTTCACGCCGTGCTGTGTGGAGCTTTTCAAAATCCACACAGAGGGTGTTGGAAAATTATTATTGCGTGACATTTAAAAGTGAACTTAATGGAATTCCCGTCATACCCCAACTCGCTTTGTATTGAATTTTCGTCACACATCCTTGAGGTTGTACACTGAAAAAAAAAGTCGTCGTCATATTGACGAATGGCGATTTTCAACATGATATTCATTGATATGACGTACTTTTCATCAATATGATGAACAAATTCATGAAAACTTTTTTGACGATTGACGAACCGTTTTTCAATATGAAGAAAGTGCATTCATCAATTTTTTTGGCAGGATTCTTATAAGATTTTGGCAAATTTTCTCATGTAATAGGTTCATAGTTTCATCAAAACATTTCATCAATATGATGAAAATACTTATTTTGATGAACTTAGTTATTTTTTCATCCAGTTGATGATTTAATCTTCTCATTGATGAATAAAATCATCATATCGACTACCGTGTACGTAGATAAACACAGACAAAGAAACAAAGCGTCCATTCCATATTCGATTCAGTTCGCATTTCAAAGTTCAATAAGTGAGACGTAAAAGTGTAGTGATCGCGAAAAGTTTAAATTTCAAAAGAAAAAAAAATTAAATAAAAGTGATTTCGTTATAAGTGCTACTAAATACTAAAACAATTGGAGAAGTTAATTTTATTATTATTAAACAAATTATATCAATTAAATCCCGTTCTTCTTGTCTGCATTGTCAAAAATTATTTTCTAAGGAACATCTAATATCACAGGTAGGTAATGTTATAATAATTTTTAAGTCGATGTACTTTTTTTATACATATTTGTTAAAAGAACGTTACCAAACTTGTGTTGCAATTTCTCCATATTTCCATTTTTTTCGGAAATAAATTTGGCCATTTTTTTCACTAATTAACTCAAGATTTCATCATATCGATGATTGCATTCATCACATTGACGAATGCGATTATCTTTTCATCCTATTGATGAACGATATCTTCATACTTATGCATTTCTTTGTTGTAAATATGTACATACACAGCATAATTAATCAAAATGTTCATCCTATTGACGAATGCGTTAATATTTTCATCATATTGATGATGGCTTTCAAAATATTTATGATTTAATTTTTATAGTTTTTTTTATATAAATATGATGTATGCCTTTTAAATATGATTAATGTGATTTATTATTAAGTACTTTGTTATTGGATTGCGGAACTTTTAAAACGAATGAGTTTATGTAACTAATTTTATTAAAATTTAGCTAAACATTCCGCGCAGCAGTACCTATGTGAAATTTGAAGACTGCGATGCCCATAAAGGTAATAAATATCATTTATACTACATACAACAATTTACAAAGTTATTGTACCTATTAATATTACAATTCCTCTTTTCATTTATAGAAAACGCAGTTCTTTGTCTTCTTAAGTCTGCACAATTACATGCTTTGAAGCCGAAAGCGTTCAGCAAATAGAAGACCATTTGGATTTTTTTAAATACAGAAAACAACAACATAAAACCGTTTATCTTAGCGTCACTCGAAAGGGTATCTCTTAAACTTAAATTCAAAAAATTATTGCGTGCTGAAGACATTTGCCTAAAATTTTTGATTGTTTTTGATTTGCAATACCCATTTGCCTGCGAGCAGTTTTGGGTTTTGGTCATAAAGTCGTATTTTTAGTCAATAGCACCATTAAAAGAAATTTTGCTAGTATGCTAAGCACAATTATTGAAACACTTAAGGACCAATAAAATTTAATACTTTAAGTCCATTTAGTTTTGATCTTGTAGTTTGGAATATTTTCAGAAAAAGAATAATTTTGAGTTGATGATCTTAGGTCTTTGGCTAAAGGTACAAAATCATCTATCTAAAATGTACGATTTCTGTATTTATATAGTGTGATGGAGTAAGTATTTAAATAATGACTTTTTAATGGCACCTTTTCTATTTCTAGGAGAATATTTACATCAATCCACTACATAATAAAGCATTTCTATTCATCGTGCTGATGATCGAATTTACAAAAATTATTAATAAATAATATACTTATTGATATAGAGAGTCATAGTTTCTCGGATATTACATACCTTTTATATGGACCATGGTGCACTCGCACTGGTATACCAGGGCACTTTAAGAAAATATTCGGAAAAAATACTACTTACAATTTACTTATATTAACTTGAGGTGTGTTTATATACCAGTGATTTGAAACAAAATTCATATGTAATCATAATGGTTTATTTTATTATATTACATCCGAAAAATTATGAAGTCTCTACATAAATAAGATGATTATTTATTCTTAATGAATTGAACCATTAGTATGAGGAATAGAAATGCTTCACAATGAAGTTTAGTATAATTGGATTATTGAATACAATTAATCATATTGATGTTAATATTCACTAGATTGATGAAAATAAAACATCGTATATATAAATATATTCCTAAAAGTGATGAAAACGATTCTTCATATAAATGAATGCGACCATCAATAGGAAGAAAGTGTACATCATATTGATAAATAAATTCGTGAAGTTGATGAAAAGGATTCTTCATATAGATGTATGCAATCATCAATACGATGTAAATGTGCATCATATTAACGAATAAATTCACCAATTTAATGAAAATCATTCATGAATATGAAGAAAGTGTGCATCATATTGATGAACAAATTTGTCAATGTGATGAATACATTCATCTCATTGATGAAATTGGAGGGGAATTTCAGTTCATCATATTGACGAATTTTTCATAACATTGATGAACAAAATTGATGAATGATGAACGAATTTTATAATTTTCAAAGTTCGTCATATTGAGGAAATCGGTTTCATCATAGCAACAAACAAATTCACTGGACTAAAATTGATGATTTTTTCATCATATTAATGAACTTTTTCATTACTATGATGTACCTTTTTGGTTCAGTGTATAAATAGTCCAGTGGCGTTTGTTTTAAATGCGAGATCGCAATCGGATTGCTGAGAGAATTTTTATTCTCGTTTGCAATTACTTACTTTGCTTACATTTTTTGAATGAATTATTTGTTTATAAGAAGTAGTTGTCATAATTTGCTGGATTAGAAACTTGAAAGTACCTACCTCACCTTGAGTGTCGCAATGTCATGGTTATTGGGTGTGAATATTATTCTTTTTGGGAACTTGAGGGTTTCTATATTTATCTGCTGCCATGACCGAGCTCAAGGCGTAAGTACTTGGCTAAGATGGCGCCCCAATAAATAAGTGGAAAGCTACAGTTGCGTTTTTGCTTACAGGTTTTGCGAGGCGGAGTTTGTTTTATTAACCAAGCACTTAGTGTCAGACTTGGTGTTATGCGGAGCTGGCACGAAAGTGTGATAGAGGTTGAGCCCAAACTTGTTGCCTATGACGAGACGAGAAAATTTTCTGTATGCGGATAGCGCTCATGAACGAATTGAAAATTTGAGTTTAAAGTCCACTCTGGTGGTATAACATCCAGCATAGGTTTCTGAGTTCAGGTCTGCTCTGCTTAGCAGGTCTCTGGTCATGATGCTCAGGATCCGATTGCGTTATGTAAATGACTAAAATGGGTTTTGGAAAAGATTTCGATAAAGTCCCGAGCTCCGAAGGAAAACCATGTGAATATGGCACTTTAAACAAACGACCGAACAGAGCGCGACATTACCACCATAAAATAGTCAAAATCCATGAGCAAACATTTTCTAAGGAGAGACACCTGTGAGCCGACCCGTGAACGAGCATTACGCGACGGAATTTGTTTTTGTTTGACATGTAAAATCAACTTAACTCCTGAAGTTCGTTCACTGAAGTGGCGATTAGACTCCCGAATTTGTAAGGTTTGCTTAAATCAGAATCAGTTGGCCGATTGCGTTGAAAAAACAAAACAAAATGTCACTCAATACTGAGCCTAATATTTTCTGATAAATCCATACTGACTGTGGGAGGACTTTAATGTGACGCCTGTTCAAATCGGCGTAGAAGCAGACAAACTTTAGAGTGGTCTCTATATTCGCTGCTTTTTAGTTCCTCTCCACTCATCAGCTTGTTCATTTGGTCCTTTATTACAGTACCCTGGCTACCCAACTTAGTCTGACTTGATTCTAACCACATTTCGTTGGCTAGCGATTTAAATGGCAATATCCCTTCCAAAAGTTGGTCTCATCTGCATTAGCTCTACTGCCAAAAAAAACGAATGAAAGTATACTGCTTGCGCTTGGAAGGTGCTGCTTTGGTCGCAGAGTCTCATAGTCATCATCACGTACGGATCTATAGAAATGTGCCCGAACCCGCTCCCTCTGATGTTTTTGAACCATCTGTGGAGGTAACAAATTTGATTAAACCTCGTGATTACATCGCTTTGCTGAACATCCATTTTTGAGAAATATTCCATACGGAGTGTCAAAGTCAACCAAGAATGGAATTTTATACTTCGAAGTCGGACTTCCCGTCAGAAGATCTGTTAGTAGCTCAAATTTGTGCATCGCCCATCGTTAAATTGTAAAGACATTTAAACTCAACAAATAGAAAAGGCTGGGAGTTGTAAGGTTCCAAATGGAAATATTCGAAAGACTTCGAAAGAATAAGCACACACACATCTTCATATTTATTTGCGTTACTTTTCATACAGCAACCAACCTAATATGACCAAGAGCCAGCTCCAACTGCAACCAACTAAAGTATTTCCCTCTTAGACCATAACCCTCGCTGCCATCCCTGGGTTTCTAAATTTCGAACAAATTCCCAATTAAAATAAGAAAACCATTCCAAGAAAGCCAAATTACATGACCTTAATAAGAGAAGACCGTTTCCAACCCCCATTCGACCGTAATTACATTCGTTAACATATCATTTACATAACCCCCAATTTTCCAAGAACCACCGCGCTGTCAAAGTGACCCCATAATATAATCGATCACCACCAACCGAAAGCGCGTTAATAGTTAATCATAAAACTACAACAAATGACAACAGTCAAAGACCTTGAATCTTGAATTTAAGTTCAGCTTCACTTCAACAATTAATCAAGCAATATTCACATTCACCCCAGCACAGGAAACTTTAGCAATTAAAACAAAATATCGCACCAGGTACAATTTTTCATTTTCCACTGTTCCCACCATTAAAATAATCAAATAACTTCGAACTTGAGAGTATGAATCAAACTGAGCAAAAACCATAATAAAAGCGAAAACGGAATTCGCGCAAAGGGCGATGTAAAGTTCGCAATACCCAAACACATACCACTGAACGAATATCAGCGCTTTATGTTGAGCCGCACGAACATCCAGGGTCCGAATGCCCATAAATCCAACCAACTGTACTGGAATTGGAACTTGTTCACCCCTAGACGGATTAATGACTGGCTGGACTCTAGCCGAATGGTCAGCACTTGCAATTGTTTGACCAGTATTCAAGTAACCGGGTAACTGACCACAAGTCCTCGCGAACAGCGGCTTCATAGTCCTTACCGTACACACAAACACACAAACAGTGCCTGGTGATTATACTACTCTTGTGCTCGAGTTAAAATCGATATTTGAACGATTGAAAGTGTCCGCCGCCGTCGGTAGAATGGTATAGAATGCCGCTATCTCGTTGGCATAGATATACGTGGAGGAAAACAAAAGTGCAGTGAAAACGAATATTAGATTGTTCTGCTCAAAGAAAAAAGAAAAAATAGTAAAACAATGGATATACCAAATACAGGAGCTATCTTCACACTGGGCAAATCCCATTTGGCCGAGAACACACAGAGCTACTTTTATATTAAGAACGATCCGGTCAGGAGGTTAACATCCGGCGCTAATCAGAGCGCGGTTATATGCGGTAAACAATGGAATTTAAAAATAAATAAATAAACTTACAGAAGACGAGTGCACCTAAAAATGGGAGCACGACTTGTGTGACTTTGCAGAATATTTATTTAAATGTTTAATTCAGCTATAAGCTATAGTTGTTTCAGGATATAAAGAGCGCATAGTGCAGTGCGTTGAAAGAGTCAACTCAGGCTTTTACGAACAGATATTCTGTACAGCTGTTTCTAATTGAAAGACTGAAGGATAAGGGCGCACAAGCGATTTCCGTCGCACGACTTTTGAGTCGCGAAAAACAAAATCGTAGTAATCGCAACGTTAAAAGCGACGTATGCGAAATACCTCACATTGGTCTTTAGCGTTTTAGACTACTTCGCGAGAGGTTCTTGATCCGAGAAGAAACTAGAAACGCCTCATAAATAACCAGCCAAATAAAAGTCTCTACTCGTAGTCCCATCTATATCAATCAAATCTCTTCATATAAGTGCACTTATGGTTGAGTTTTGTAATCACTTTTGTAAATTTTCTGGAACTAATCAGTCTTCTTTCTGTCGAATCTCTCAAGTGTGTTTACAGAAAAAACTGCAATAAACGAGATTTAATTTATATATTTTATAATTTAAATTTATATTTTTATAGGAAATGCTTTGTTTATGGTTATTGGATCTTCTAAGGGCGAGTGTCAATTCAATTTTATCTGTCAGACAGTTCCACTTAAACCAATCCCTGCATTGGTAGTAAGGTGCAAGGGGTAATCCTTAAAAACGACAAGGGTGAGAACAGGCCTGTTTTAATGAAAGCAAAGTTGAATATACAATCTTAAAAAGAACTACAGGGTGGGCCAAATACAAGTTTCTTTAAAAAAATGCAATAAAATGAGCAAAATAAGTTATAACTTTATTAGCAAGAGCAAAACATTCCCATTAATTATGGAACACAACGTCCTTTGAGTGGCTGCCACGGCTCGCTTCGCAGTAGCGCATTCTGTCACTCCAAGCGAATAATCCGAGATCTTTGTGCAGACTTCTCCTCATGCTAGTGCGTAAAATGTTGAGCTGTTGAGATCGATGGCGAGTTGATGTTCGTGAATTGAGTCTCACACTCTCGGCTACAGCAGCCACATTCTCGTCTGTGCGTATCGTACGACGACGGGAACCGTGAGTGTTTTCCACCAGCATATCAGTCTCACGAACTTTTTGCACAAATTTGCGCACAGCAGGCGCTTTATTTCGGCCAAAGCACTGTTTGAGCTTCAGAGTGGAAATAAGTTTTCAATATTTCCCAACGTTGATCAAGCGTCAAGCGACTCCTTTCGTTCCGCGGATGTATGATACTGACTTTCTGTCAAGATTTTGAGCGGGACACAGCTGTCAGTGTCAAAATAACCTATGATTTAAGAAGAACCCACTAGATGGCCCACCCTTTATACACTCTTCTTGACACATGCGAAATTTAGTCTGGGTATTTACAATTGGGACCAGCTAAATTCTGGTCCGAAACGGTCGCTCTAATTATGTATTTAGTTCTGTCATTACTTTTTGCACCCGAAAGGTCACGAAAAAACATATTACAAAAAATATTCACTAAAATCACGGGAGAAAAACTTTCCAAACAATGCCCTGAAATTTTTCTTTAATAAAGGACTACCTATTCACATGAAAGCAAATTGCGAACAAATCAATTTAAATGTATTATTGAATGTTTTTGCAGAATAATTCAGTGGCCTTCCCATTTTCAGGTTAAGTTCGAAAGAATTTTGTATTCCCTGGTATAATGTTGTGGACTGTAAATAAACTGATAATTCGCGACAAGGGTGGCTTGGTTCGTGTTGTATAAACTCTTTTTAAGCCTCCTTTCTCAGTATATTTCGATTGATGAATTACTCATAGAATAGCGAAAGTTGTTTATCCGATTTTTACTCTTATGAGAGAGCAGAACCTTTTCTGCGCTGGTTTAAAATTTGTTTCTAATGTCGTTTTCCATTGGGACGGAAAAAGCACATTTTCAGATTTTCTGCTCTTGAAATCAGCTGGTTGTCAGATTTCATGCTCCGTTGGTCGCAAAAAAACACTTTTTTCAGAGTCGGATTCACACATACTTACACAAACGCCAAAACATTTGTCGTTATTTGCCAAACTTTATTACTTACGTTTTTAGACGACAAGTCTGTGAAGAATTAAGAAAAATTTGCATTTGTCCGCTGCAATAGATATCAACATATTGAAATGACAATTAAATAACCGCTGGCTTTTAAAACACGCACCACCACAATGTTCCATTGGGCACGAAAAATCTGAAATCTAAAAGCAAAATCTGAAAATCCCAACGGAAAACGACGTAAGGAACGCAACATCGAATGTGTACTCCATGTTACTACAACACGACCCCTTATGGCAATCAATTGTGACGGCGCCCATTTGGACGATATCATCTTCCCCACTTGACCAATAAAATTCTAAAGGTTCAAATAAACATAATCAAAAAACAGGATCGAAGTTTTTCATTTAGAAAAAAAAATGAGAGCCAAACAACATCGGATGACTTCTTTTGGCCCACCCTGTACAAAGATGAGAAGACTCCTTTGTGATACTGGCGGCATTTCGTTCAACTAGATACCCAGCTGTTATTGTGTGCAGCATTTCGCCATATTCATTTTAGGGAGGTGATATGGCTAACTAGAACCAAATCCAATCTCAAAACATGTCAATCAGTAGCATTAGGCAGAGTCAGCCATTGAAAAGGCTACAATTTCCGTTTCGTTTCCATAATTTTGCATGCGAATCAAATGTGAAAAATTGCAAACATGCAGCGACTTCACACTTCCTTCGATGCTTAAGTTTATGCACGCGACACAGCTGGTAAACACAATAATATCCGCGTTAATATATTCAACTTTCCCAAAAGGACATTTCAAATGTGCATATCTAAGCATTCCTTTCTCAATGTTACCAAGAATCTTTTATAAACCGTATAAACACCCCAAGACTGGTTCAACTGTTTTTGGAATTCGGTCCGAGAAAGGTCTGTTTCATTGCTTTAAATATTTAAACCAACTCGAGCACGAAACGAATGCATAAAGGGCAGTAAATGTGTTGATGCTTTCACTTTTCTTAAAGTTTCCGCACGTAAAGTGAAAATTACGTACCTTCGACTACGAGCTCCTTAAATCCACGTTGTGCTGCCCCCTGCATTTCGTGTTCATTAAACTTTCATTTTTCTAGTAGAATCCACGCGTCTTTATGTTTGATGATGGGCGTTTCTGTTTTGTTTCCTTTCTTATTCCCCTTTCGCTTTTCAGTGACCTTATTTAATTTAATTCTTTGTTTTTGCACTTTTATGTAAGTACCTACTGTCGGAGTGTTTCCAGTAAAGCGTATTTTTTTTTGTTCATTAAAAAAAATCACTTCCCTAATGGAAGTAGCAACTCCTTGAGAGGAAAGTCAAGAAAAGGAAACGTTATGAAAAAGGGGAAATGAATTAAAATCAAAACTTTGACAGCCAAGTGTGGCGTGGATAAATGATTAGGAAAATGGACTGTTTGAGTGGGTAATGGAAATAGAACTGAACTTAGTGAAGAGGGCTTTAAAGTGCAGCGTAAATTGGAGGGTTTTCATGTGATTAATTGGGATAAGGACATTTTTGTTTTGCAAATTAATGCCATTGACCGTTTTGCGACGTTGAACTTTGGTTTGTTTTACTGAAATCTTTCATTGGAGGTGGAGGTAGGGTTGCCATATTTGTTCGCTGAAATATCAGGGATTTACCAAAGGGAAATGGGAAATTAATGGAAAAATAGGGAAATTGCATATTTTGAAAGAAACTTCATGTCCTAAAAGTACTTTTCCTTAAATAGTTGACGAAGTGGACAACTTTGTGTTGTTTTGGCTCTGTTCGCTGAGAAAGTTTAGTTTTGGATCGCCACACAAGACAAAGTGTCCATGTCCATCTGTAGTACTGACAAAACGTTTAAGAAAAAATCAAATCCACTTGAATGATCAATCTCTTCTGACGAACTGGTGCGGCTTCTGACGAGTAAAACGTGTGCACTGTAAGTGGTTCCATAAGCACTGTCCTATTCATAAGTAGAGGGTTTTCCAATAAGAGGTGTTATTGTGAATGACCCGCTATTCGGTAGCTGTCACTTTTGAAGCTTTTATTCTTTGACATTTGACAAGTAGAAACTACGCCATTACTAAAAATGGAACGATACACGCTTCAACAACGCATTGAAATTATTAAAATTCACTACAAAAATGGTGAAAATCTTGCAGTCACAGTTCGCAAAACTAAAGCATTTTTTGGTCGTCGTGAAGCACCTTGTCGGACCGCAATACAGAAATTGGTGGAAAAATTCGAGCTGTTGGGACAAGTTAGTGATGTGAAGAATAAAACCCGTGCACGTCGCTCAAGAACTGAGAATATTGCTGCTGTAGCCCAAAGTGTTGAAGAAAACCCAGGTTTGTCCATTCCTCGTCGTTCTTTGAAATCGGGCATTCCACAAACCATTTTTATGGTCGGAGTTGGATGGTATTGATCTGGACAACGTTTACTTTCAACAAGACGGCGCTACGTGCCACACATGCAACGAAACCACTGATCTTTTACGGGAAAAGTCTCCGGACCATGTTATCTCTCGAAGAGGAGATCACAATTGGCCGCCGAGATCTTGTGATTAAACACCTTGCGACTTCTTCCTTTGGGGCCACGTGAAAGATAAGGTCTACGCCGACAGCCCAGCATCGATTCTAGACCTCAAAGATAAAATTCGTGAGTATCGAGGACATAGGGCAGCCACTTTGCGATTTGGTTACGGAAAATTTCATGAAAAGGATATGGTCCTGTGAGCGTGCTCATGGTACCCATTTGGCTGATGTTGTTTTTCATTATTAACGGCATACCTTCCTCCTTATTATGAAGTAAACATCCGATCATTTATCTCAAAAAATGACATTTTTCTTTAAATACCAAAAAAACACCTCTTATTGGAAAACCCTTTATAAAGGCGACAGGGCGGCAGCAAAAAGGGAAACGCGACTCCTTTTTTATGCAACCGAAGAGTTTATTTCACAAATGACTTTTGTTAATAATAAAGTAACTAATGTATTATCAATAGTTTATAATGTTTAAAAGGTGAAAAATGTTCCGAGAAATGAGCAATGGCGATGATGGTCGGATGTTTCTTTATTGTATGTTTTAATGGCGTCCGTCCTCACTGGCCTTCTTTTATCGACTGTCTTTTATTTCCGTGGGTGTTTTGTTGCACTGGTTGTTTGGTAGAGTGAGTGACTTAAACAATAAGTTAAGATCAAATCTGATCGCAACTTATGTCAGTACTTGCGCCGACTCTTAAATCTGAAAACCCACCTTCGCTTCTTAAAGGTGGTGGTCCGATTCGCATGTCCTACAAGTAGTTGACGAAGTGGAGAACTTTGTGTTGTTGAGGTTCTGTTCGCTAAGAAAGTTTAAGTAAGTGTTCGCTTAAATTTCTAAGGCTCAAGACGTTTTATCGAAGGCTGCTAGTTATGACAAATCCTTACATACTTACCCAAGAGACACTAAGTCCAGGGTGGACCTGATGGGCCCAACAAGTGCCGCTAACGTCGTTTTTTACCTCCAGTTGCGCACTCCAAGTTTAGAAGTTTTGTTTGAAGTCACCTTCCACATGAGGTGTGGCTTTTCCCTAATGCGTTGTTTCCCTTGGTTGGTGTCAAAGGGCCTTACTAACAATGATTATTTGTAGGTCACAATACGCAATTCTACCGCTTCTATAATTGCTCTTAGTCTACATCCCCACTAATCGCTGTACAGGTTATAGAATTCTCTCTTAGATTTTATCCTCTAAATCCCATCAACGCATAGTTAGGTTATGGGTTAAAGTAGTGAGTTGATGATAACGCACCAGGCACCATAGAGGGTCAGAAACTTCAATTAATTCGCGAAGGCACCAAGTTCCCCTACAGAACCTACAGCCTCAATTTTCTTTAGGGAACTTATTTCCTCTTGACGAGCGTAGTAAATGATGGCGCTAACGTGATTCCGACGTAGATCAAGTCCCATAAACTACTTCAAAGTTAAAGCCGACCCAGTTGTTCATACCCCTTTTACCTGATGGTCCAGCGGTGAGTCTGCTTTGTTGGCCCCACCTTGGCACGTAACCTACTAAGGACTCTCGATTGCCAAGTGCATATTCGCAAATCATTGTCCCTACTACGATTGCATGAGTCGTCAAAATTACAGCTTCCTCAGACAAATGTTCAGTGAATTAAAATAAGCTGTATGCCCAATAACAGCCAGCAGCTGATACAAGCCATCTACGCCCTGTAATAGGGTTCATGAAAATCAATACAAACAACAATCAGTGTTACGTGGGAATAACAAGTGTGATTGGACCTAATACCACTCACCATGCTGCTCACTCCCAAAGGTTTATTGTAAACCCATTCAATTACAGTACAACCCCACCTCCTTTACGAGGACTTTCCATCCACGCCAATGACTTTCCTTTGCAGACATTGAAATTCATGCAACAGCCAGCAGTAATTACTCGACCGGAAAATCACCCCCAAATTGCAATCGCCTTTCTAATCGTTTCCATTTGCTTTCTTTTGCAGAGTCAGGACGGCTGTTTGTTTGGGGTGAAAACCACTTTGGCCAACTGGGCGTTGGAACCAACAGCAATGGCAACAGCGACATAATCACAAAGCCAACATGCGTAAAGTCGCTCAAGACGCTGGGACTAAAAATTGCCGACATTGCATTCGGAAACGGTTGGGCCGTCATTCTGGCATGTAGGACCGACAAAATTAAGCACGATCCACCTATACTTCCCCTTGAAATGTTGTTTCTCTCTTTCAGATTCCAATGAAGTCTTCTTCACCGGACGCAACATATTCCCGGCCGGCACCAGAGTCGTAGAGAACTTCACCAGTGCCACGGTGGGTGCGGAGAAGTGCTCCATCATCCGGAAGCCCTTTCGCCTGGAGGAATTCGATAACTGCCTCTCGACCAGCGAGGACCAGGAGAATTTCACAGACATTTCAGCTGGAAATGAACACTTTGCCGTCATGACATGTGAGTTGGTGAAATTTTTGACTTTACTGTTTCGATTTCCGGGAAAAATATGCTGCGACAGTTGCAGTGGGTGTCATGAAGTAATCGCTGTTTGTTGTGTGATGGAATTGATTCTGAGTTCTACTGGCAGTTGACATGCAATGGGGCCTATCACTGTTTGGCGGAGCCATACAGGATCGTGGGTCAGTTTAGGACAGTCATATACGAGGTAGTGTGCTCCGCGGAAGCGACTATAGGGTAAAGCGTAGGGTGGATTCCGTTCGTGCTGCCATGATTAGCAGTTGGCTTATTGACGCCATAATTATACCACCCGTGAGGGTAGTTCCGCACCGGATATATGCAGCCCCTAAAAATAGCCATTAACTCGGAATATTTAGTTTTGGGTTAGAAATGGCTCTTAAAACACTTTTATCGATCTCCTGACAACTGGTGGTCGACATTTTCTTTTATGGTGTGGGTTTTCGATGGACTTTCTGATGAAGTAGCCGATTTTGAAAAAGTTTCTTGACCCGCCAAGTGGGTTTGTTGTTTTAAATTCAGGAAACGTGCCTCAAAGAAATGCGGCATTCATCGTGAATGATATGGTGCTTGGAAAAAACAATGTAAGTAGTTCGTCAGGCATCGGACATGTTGTCAATTAAAAATGCATAAGTTTGGTGATTACAGTTGACGAGGAAATTTGATTTATGATTTAAAACGAACAGTGTGCGAGTGTGCCTGGCACCTACGACAACAACTTCTTTTCAGTTCTTATGGATACATATATAGTTTTTGTGAAATATAGGGTTTTCCAATAAGAGGTGTTATTTTGGTATTCAAAGAAAAATGTAATTTTTTGAGATAAATGATCGGATGTTTATTTCATAATAAAGAGGAAGATATGCCGTTAAAAATTAAAAACAACATAAGCCTAATGGCCACCACGAGCACGCATACAGGACCATATATCCTTTTCATAAAATTTTCCATAACCAAATCGCAAAGTGGCTGTCCTTCCTCCTCGATAGCCTTACGAATTTTATCTTTGAGGTCTTGAATCGACGCTGGGCTGTTGGCCTAGGCCTTTTCTTTCACGTGGCCCCAAAGGAAGAAGTCGCAAGGTGTTAAATCACAAGGTTTCGGTGGCCAATTGTGATCACCTCTTCGAGAGATAACACGGTCCGGAAACTTTTCCCGTAAAGGATCAATGGTTTCGTTGCTTGTGTGGCACGTAGCGCCGTCTTGTTGAAAGTAAACGTTGTCCAGATCAATACCATCCAACTCCGACCATAAAAATGGTTTGTGGAATGCCCGATTCCAAAGAACGACGAGGAACGGACTAACCTGGGTTTTCTTCAACACTTTGGGCTACAGCAGCAATATTCTCAGTTGTTCTTGAGCGACGTGCACGGGTTTTATTCTTCACATCACTAACTTGTCCCAACAGCTCGAATTCTTCCACCAATTTCTGTATTGCGGTCCGACAAGGTGCTTCACGACGACCAAAAAATGCTTTAGTTTTGCGAACTGTGACTGCAAGATTTTCACCATTTTTGTAGTGAATTTTAATAATTTAAATGCGTTGTTGAAGCGTGTATCGTTCCATTTTTAGTAATGGCGTAGTTTCTACTTGTCAAATGTCAAAGAATAAAAACTTCAAAAGTGACAGCTACCGAAATAGCGGGTCATTCACAATTACACCTCTTATTGGAAAACCCTATAGTAACCGCTTTAGAGAACTGGGGTCGAATCGCGTCGTCCGTGAACGAGCATTACGTGACGGAATTTGTTTTTGTTTCACATGTAAAATCAACATAATACCGTGAACGCATCGCATTCCGTTTACTCCATTCTTTTCCGTAAGCAGGGCGGGAGGTTGTTTTTTCTACCATTTTGCGCACCGAAATTATTTTTTTTCGACATGTAGAACAAGTCCTGTTCCGCGTTATCTCCATCGCGTTTCGGGTACCTTTGGGAAAGGAAAAGTTTCACCCAAACAGCTCACCTAATGCTCAAACTACAGCGGCCCGTTTAACTCTTTTAAAACGCCTTATTCCGTCGTTCGGTGTACTTCCCACAGGTGATAATAATTACTAAGTTGACATAAACGACTGTCATTTGGAATCTTCCGCCACAGCCTATAATCGGCACAGTATAGACCGATACAATCAGTCTTTGCACATGTACACATTATTTTGATGGTCAGACGACATACACGTCGTTTGCTTCGCTGGTTTGCCTCAACCTTCTGATATCGTTGTAGGTTCATGTTAAACTAACGTTAATTGATAGTTTCCATTTGAGGCTGGTGTATTTGTTGGCAACATAAGCGTTCCTGTCCCGCAGCGAAGTGGAAACTGTCCCACCAACCTTGGTCAACGAAAAAGCTGAAGTTTTTTTTAAACCTGAAGGCTGCGATCTTCAACAACTGCTCACGTTTGCGACCTGCAAGTTCACAAAAACAAAAAAGGTCTCGCTGGCTAAGCGCCACCTTTCTTTTCACGTACTGTTTACTGGAAACTTGGGAACCTCTCAGATTTTTCGTCATAAGTGTTCTTAATCTATTTTTGTCACTGCAGACTTTCCCCTGCGGGGAAAGACTCAAGACTCATCCCTTCAGTGGTTTGCTTGCAACTATATTTGGAATAATTGTTCTCTTCTCCTTTTCAGCTGTTGGCCGCCTCATAGGCTGGGGTTGCAACGAGCAACACCAACTCGGATCGAACAACACTGAGCTAAGTGAACCCTACGAGATTGTGCTGGAGTCGAAAGTCAAGCAATTTGTGTGTGGGCCAACGTCAACGCTCATTCTGACCGAGAATGAGAGCCTGTATCTGACTGGGCGACTCAGTGAATTCGTTTTCCCCCAGTTCACCGAACTGCAAAAGAATCTCTCGGCGCAGGAGAAGATCCTCTTCATGCACATCTCACAGGCGAGTGAGATATACATAGTGACGAATGAAGGAGGGATTTACCGCAGCATGGAATCGAAGCGGCACAACAGTTTGATATTTCAGCGATTCTACGACTACGACAGTGAGGAGAACGGACAAATCGTCAAGCTGTTGCGTGGAACCTCATTTTATGCTGCCCTCACGAAGGCGAACAAATTCTATACCACCTTCTCAGAGAGTGGCCATCACCTGAAGACTTTCCGCGAGATTTCCAAATTCAAGAATCTGCGGTCGTTGGATATGGTGGTGGGAGACCAGCACATCTTGGTTCATGGGATTCCGAGGTCGGCGAACAAGCTACTCAATAAGACGTTTGTGGTGCGGCCCGATTCGAATGCAAATATCAATCAGGTAGTGGGACAGAGTAGAGTTCTCGAGGAGAAGATATCAGAAGAGGCAGAGGAGGGCGAGGCCAATGGGAATGGCGAGGAGACAATAAAGCCGAATACACCGGTCCATGTGAGAAGTGACGAAGAGCAGGTGGAAATCAAGGAAATCAAAGAGGAAGCAGAAGTAGTCGAGACTGTGTCTACGGTAAATGGAGCGGGGAATGAAAATCGACCTCCATCAGGATCGTCGTCAAAAGACTTGGACATTCTGGAGGATTCATCGCCGACAAATTCGATGAAGTCATCGAGATACCGCAGGCTGGACGACTCCGAAATAGAGAGCAACAGCTCCACACCATCGAAGAAGACCATTCTCACCGTGAATGCGGACAGCTCGTCGCCAACGCCCACGATAAAGTCCCGAATGGGTTCGGCTCGATCGATTCGGTTCGATGAGTCAACGCTTATAAAGCAGCCCTCTGTGGAGCGTATAGTGCGTCCAAAGACGCCATTTCCCGAAGAAATTCCACAGGAAAGTGGAGATAAGACGAGTCCCGCATTCAAAGACAGTTTGGAGAACATTCCAGTGACTGTGGTGGAAGTCCTTAGCGGTGAGTACTCTCATTTGTTTTCCTCAGACACACTAAAACACCTTCTTGCAGAGAACGAAGTGCGAAATGGCAGCAGCAAGAGCCGAGCGTCGACTAAGAAGAGGAAACTGACGCCATTGCATCGGAACGCCGAGCCAGTGCTGTCGAGCGAGGAGGACGAACAACTTGCAGTGGAAATTAGCTCGACCGATTTTCTGGACAAAACCGTTGTCAACGAGATCCGATTCATCAACAATGGCGTGGATGTTACAGACGTTTCCAAGAAGATTTTGCCGAAAATCGACAGTGTTGGCAGTGCCATTGAAGAGGAGGCTACAAATGGCCTGGAGCATGCTGAGGAGTCACTCAATAGTACTGTAGATGAGGTGAAAACCTCAGCAGCCACCGCAGTCGAAGACGCCGTGGAGAAGGTATCAAAAGAAGCTGACAGGGCCGACAAAGCAGTGGAGAGTGCGGTAGAGAAGGTTACGAAAGACGCCGACAACGCTGTTGAGCGGGCCTCGGAGAAAGCGAAGGAAGTCTCCGCTGAAGCGGATACCACGTTCGGAAAGGTTTCCAATACGGTAAGCGCGGCCGTAGCCAAGGCATCCTCAGGTGTTGACAGTGCAGTTGGCAAGGTTTCGTCAACGTTTGATTCCGCCGTAGCGAGTGTGTCCGAGGGTGTGGACAGCACGATGTCATCGGTGTCCCATACGATGGATACAGCCGTGATTCGGATCTCATCTAAGGTTGACGATGCAAAGCAGAATATTAGCAATTTGTTCGGTGGGAACAAGGAGGGCACTCCCAACCGCAGCTCAGATGTGACCACAGAAGACGTGTCCACTTCGAAGATTGACGACGACGAACGAACAACGGCGTCTGTCAACTCCAATCCCTTTGATAATGACCACGAACAGAGCATCGATCCGGTGAAGCGAACCTTGGGCGATGAAATCCGTTCAACCGGCGAATCTGGCAAGGGCAAGGTCAAGCAGTTTTTTGATGACATAAAGGCGAAAGGAAAGGGAATGTCATGTCGCGATGAGAGATCGATTCGAATTGAAGGTGATTACATAGGTTCCAATTGATTATCTATTTCTATTCGAGTTTCTGTTCCACAGATGATCCACCAAAATACACCCCAGTAGACGAGTATGCCGATCAAACCAACAAGACATCAAAAGTTTGCACAATTTTGTAGGAGAATGCATTTAAACAAGTGTTTCAGTAGAATTTATATTTTGCAATGTGTAAAATGTTTCAAATGGAGAAATAAAATTTAAACTTTTAGCTTCGATATTTTAAGGGGTAAACAGGTGATAACATTGAGTCGGTACTTACCGTTTGAAGGTGAATTTTTGTGGAAATTTACTCACTTTAAATTATAAATTCGAATGGATAGTGGTATTTATTTTGGGAAATAAACAAAACAAAAATACTTCACAGAATAAAAAATCTTGAACTTTTGTAGAAACGTCAACCGGTTGTCAAAGGTGACATGAACTTGGAATACAGCGGCGATTTGAAAAGAGTTATGTTTAGCACATTTTTAAACATTTTGTTTAAAATTAACTACGGTTTTCATACAGTTTGCTATATAAACAACATTTTCAATCCCCAGTGACACTTCGTTCAGTGAATCCGGGACACAAACTTATGTGTCAGTAGTATTCATAAGAGAGAACCGTTTTTTTTTTAAATTCGACTTCAGCAAAGCAGCAAAGGAAAGAAAAGTATGCAATTACATCAACTACACTCTACTTGACACTTCGAGAACTCACAGTAGTTGTTGTAATTGCGTGCTGGAAATAATACTTCTCTTTCTTTTGCTGAGATCGATTATTGAAAAACACGCCTATCATTCAACGGACAGATCTCAAATTCAAAGCAAACACTTTCTCCACGACTTACTTCATTAAATTGATTTATATGTTTTAAAAAATGCATTGATACAGTGAGAAAAAAAAACACGGTGAACGATTGCACACGACACTGACACTGGCAATACAAATCAATTATATTAATCCACGTGGATTATAGCTTCCGCGAATTACAGAATTTTTGGTTCCTCAACACCATACCTGAACTGTCCCATCGACACCGCTGTACAAGAAAATCGTTTATCAAAATTCGCGCACACACATTTCTGTCACGGCACAAAAATCTACTACAATCCATTGCATATTCCATCTTTTTTCTCCGTCCGCAGTACTTTTCTTTTACAAGGCGTTAAACAAACAACAACTGTCAAAAGTCGTGCTCTCAAAAAAGTAAAAAAACTTCATTTTGATTTTTCATAAAAAAAATCTCACTTTTTTACATTCAACTGGAAATTTTGGACACATTTGGAACTTATTATTTTATTTCATTGCACCGAAACGAAAGGTGACTATTTGAGCTTTAATTTGATATCACATTGGCTAAGCTATGAAAATCTCTTGTGTCGTCAGGCGAAAAAAGTTGGAATTAGCCAGAGGGATGCCGTAGGTAGGTCAAAGGTGAAAAGTGCTCGCGAATAAGGACACAAATTGTTTACTTTAGTGATTTTATATAATTTTCGACTGTTCGACATGCTGCCACATTACAAGTGTTTCGAATTTAACTCTTACGTTGCATGCAAAGTGGACGCATTTCCAATTGAATCGAGTGATCACGAAGTTTTCGACAGCAACCTAACCTCACTGGGTGGACTAAAGAAATGAAGTGTTACCTCAACTTTTTGGTCAGCCACAAAGTAGATAGCAAAGAATTTCTTTGAATTATACGCGATGTGTATGACGATTGGTAGATGAGTTAGAGGTTTGGGTCTGCTACATTATGCATTGGGGAATGGTCACTCACTGGACATATGGTTCGGGTAGTGATGATGGAAATTGTTTGTCATTTTGTTGCGATTGGGTTAAATGATTTCAAGAAATTCGTTTTTAAAACACATCTTACAGCATTTTTTACTGTATGCGTGTAGTACCTATATAAGATCTATTATTAAGGTAAATTTCTCTGCCACTGCTTTATAAGTCGGAGTTTATCTTTTAGTTTTAGCCTTTCGCCTAGGAGCGCTTTAATATATCGATAGAATGTCTGGTTTAAACGCTGGCAATTTGTTCGGTTTCCAAAATGTGTCAAACCGTATTTATGCACAGGATTTTTTTAGCTGTTTACTTATCCGTACGACCTTGTCTCTCCATAGTCGTGCTTGACTCGTCGCTGAGACACGGACTTCAACTCAAACTTTGACATGTGGCTGTGTGAATGTAGTTTTGCAACTTCATGATGATCACGTCTTAGCATTTCGATTCTGTGCAGATTTCATTCACAATCTCCTATCGTTCTGTCGAATGGCCTTCCGCTTGCCAACAAGTACTCTGCGGGCAGTTCTCTCGCTTTTCACCCGTCCTAAAAATCTGCGCAACTTTACTACCATTACAAGAATTTGGCCCTGCGGTTAGTTATTTCAGTTGCGCAATTTTGCTGTCTTTTGGCCTTAAATTCGTACAGTTACTGCCTTCAAAGTCGGGTAATAGGTCTTTGCCCTACCACTCTAGATAGCCCTGCAATTTATCTGCCAATATGCAGCCGCAGAGGATTCCAGGCGTCCACTCTTCGTGCCGTCCATTTGTTCTATGTGCGTATTGCAGGTCTTTTCTCTTGCATGGGGAGCAAGTCCATCTTCTTGCACTCAAACTTATATAGAAACATAGATCAGGAATAGGTAGACAACGTTGCAAACCTTTTCCCGTCCTGCTAAACCAAATTGCAATCCAAATAAATATTAAAGTGCTTCTTTTTCTCTTGTTGCAGGCATCACCACAGAATGCTTGCCATCACCAAATGCTGTGGCTATTGCCTTCCAAATTAAAAAACGAACGAGCACCTCTACTTCGTCTTCTTCTTCCGTTGTCTATCAGCCCACTGTAACCTCGAAAACACCATAAACACGAACTCACACTGCAAACTACTCCCCCCCACGCCATTCTACCTACACAATGACTAATTGTGAAATTGTTATCGTTGCCACAACCGACGAACCAGCAACAGATATCCAAATACCCTTCAACGTGATAGCCTCAGCGACAACAGTCGCAGCTACTGGTGCCACCACCACAACTCATCACCTCGCTTCATTGCAGCAACAGCATAACGAACCGCAGGTGATACAACTGCAGCCAGAAACTCTCCAAGCGCAGGTGCAAGCGGGCACTTTACCGCCGCACTTGGATCGTCCGCCTACCAACGGTCCCGAAAAGCCATTCCAATGCAACATCTGTGAGCGGCGGTTTCGGCAGCTGAGCACCCTAACAAATCACGTGAAGATCCACACCGGCGAGAAACCCTACAAATGTACGATCTGCGACAAATCCTTCCGACAATCGAGCACTCTTACGAATCACATGAAAATCCATACTGGCGAGAAGCCGTTCATTTGCTCGTACTGTCCCAAGCAGTTCCGTCAGCTGAGCACACTCACCAATCACCTGAAGATCCACACCGGCGAGAAGCCCTTCGAATGTGCCGTCTGCAAGAAACAATTCCGCCAATCGAGCACGCTCAACAACCACATAAAGATCCACGTCATGGACAAGGTGTACATACCGGTGAAAATCAAGACCGAAGAGGAAGAGGGATGACTAGAAATGGTGACCGATGGTCCGGCGTCGGTCACCACCACCAACAATCACCAGCCACAAGTCCAGCAGCTTCCGCTCCAGCTTCAGCAGCAAACGCACCAGGTAGTGTTGGATGCGACGCAACTAGCCGAGGGCATAATCTCAGCAGCTGACGTGGTGAAGATCGAGGTGAATAGCGTACAATCGGACTGCGAGTATCCAGGTGAAGGATGAGTGTATACAGTTTCCTTTCTTTTTAGTTCTTCTGATTCTTCTGATTAGCAACAGTTGTTCTCTTCTCCTACTACTACTACTACTACTACTTTACCTTCTATTTATATATGTATAGTGTTATGGATTAGTTTATGTTTACACAAGCAATTTTTTACTTTAGTTTCCTGTTTTCTTTTATAAATATGTTGGCTTCATTCCTTAACAGAGGCAACGAGACCTTAAGCTGTGTAAATGGGGAGCAAAGTTGATGAAAAGTAAACGAAAGAGAAAGCAAGCAAAACTGTAGTAATTTTTCTTTTCCTTCCCGAGTGTTGTTCGGTATTTGTTTGGTCATCACTTTTTTGTTTGTTTTTCTGTTGAAAATGTATTGTAGTCCTAGAAATGTAATACACCGTAAGGGAGTGTTTGTGCAATGGGTGATCTGGAAGGTGTTGCATGGCGTAGTTCGTTGAGTCTGATGATGCCACATGGGGTTGTCTATCGGAGGCTCCTATATGTGTTGTCCGTACAGTAATTTAGAACGTTCAAGCCGGATTTGCACGCCTTCTGTGCAGTTCGTAGGAACGACCACTCTTTGTTTCTTTGGTTGAAATAAGCCCCTCACGCGGGTTAGTTAAATCTGCCTGCACCATGTCCAAGACGCATTAAATTTTTGTGCGTATAATCCTTGAAACATCATTTTGTTTATAAGTCCCCCTTATGTAGGAGGCACCATAGTCTGGGACCTCAGTCGTTGTCTCAGCTTATTCCTATCCATTACCTCACAGATTCGCAGGAATAATTCTAGATCGTCGACCAACGTAGAGCCATCATATTTTGTGAACTCTGCAGCGCATCTGTCTATCTTCTTAAAAACATTGTACCTACTTACTCCTTTAACCAGTAAACCTTCGAAGTGGGGCGGTCTTTAGCCTTAAAATGCACACACGTAGTTTTCTAAAGTTACGCTCCGCATATGGGCGCCACCTACGGTCTTTCTTGCTGTCTCTCTGAGGCCCGTTTGCTGATACGACTCATAGCGAATTTACGTGCCACATAAACTCTTATGTGACAGTGGCCTAAAAAAGTATCCCATAAGTAATTAAGTATAACTGGAAGCGTTAAGAGTTGTAAGAGGCCCTGAAACGAAGTCGAAGCCCTTTACCATAGCTATCGTGTTGAGTGTGGCTACGTTTTCGAGCCATTGAAGACGACTGAAGTGCACTTTTCTGATATCTCCGTGTCACTCTAGAGCTAGTACAGTTCGCTGCCAGATCCCATCCTTCAAAGCGAAAACCAGATCTCATCCTTCAAAATGATTGATAATAATGCATTCAAAACGACCGTCCATGGCCCTACGCCATTCATCAGGACTGCACTGATGAGAATTTTGCTCCTCATGTTTCTTAACAACAACTAAGTTCTCAATTGCCTTCTTAGGGCAAATACCCTGAATCCGGGAAGTGCAAATTTTGCGCTACATTTATCATGCGGAAGTGTAAAACGAGCCGTTGAAACAAATTCCCGCACTCTGAGAGTTTTATTCGCTGAATTTTTCAAACATTACAGATTTGCTGCGGCAATAGTCCGGGAATATTTATAAAAAAAAAAAAACATTGCGAGGTCATACACTGTATCAACACTTATGTACGAGGCCTTCAACTCTGTTAATTGCGTTGCAACTTATTTTGGCTCAACAGTTGTAAAACCTCTTCGGATAAAGTTGTGCATTGCGTGGACCAACGATTTCAAAATGGTGCTGCACAGACTTACTTTTTAAAGTGGCAGATTTGTTTGACAAAATCACGCGAGTTATTTCTATTGCTGTATAGCCTTGGATATTTTTAACAAAAGAATGAGTTGATCAACTAGCCGCCGTATGAATAAACAAATGTGCACAAGTTAGTTAGCTAGTAGACATCAGATTTGCTATCTGAATCAGACAGCATACAAAAATTTGACGTAACTTCTGAATAACGATTTGATAAGTTTTACGCAGCGTTTATTAATAAGGAGGTAGATGTGTAGGCTTCGCAACGCGTCCTGCACAAGGATGTTGATTTTTTGCGTGATATTGCGACGTGTATTTGTGCACAGCTGTAAAGGGCTAAATATTTGTTTCTTTAGAGTTAAATTAACAATTGGAGGCCGTTGGTAGAGCCAGTAAGCCGAACATTCTATGTCGTATTTGTGAATATTATACTTGTACTTTGTCTCCGCCACATAAAATCCCGTCGGTGTTTTAAATGAGCACATATCTAAAAAATAAAACAGCAGATGACATAAATTTTTGCGCCAAAACCACTACATCAACCACCCTCAGTCGATTTTCTTTCAACCCATAGATAAAATATTACGCACAACCCCCTCTATGCATGTAGTCACAAACTAATTTCGATAAGAATAGGGAACCTCTAAACAAAACAAAAAATAATTTATTCACCGACACATAACAACATACTGCCTCTTTTATTACAGCTTTTCGTGTTACTTACACTACTACCTGAAGAGTTGATCGCCCTCGTGATGCTTATGAAAATGCATGAACTTGTTGATCGTTCACAAAAAGTTAGTTGGATACACACTTGGAATGCAAAACAAACTATACACTCGTGACTGATTTTTTTTTCTCTTTTCTCTTATTAATTTCGTTACAATTTTTCTCATTAATTTTTTTTTTTTTTTGTTAAAGATGTCTTGCTTGACCTCAAAAGAACTTCATAAACATACAAGAACTTGCTAACCTCTTCTACACGCACTCGTAACTTTAGCTTCTCAAACAAAAGATAAACAGAACAGAAATATCAACGATTCTTAAATGATAATGTGTGCCATTATAATAATACATAAAGAAGTTCCTATAAAAATAAACAAAACCATAAAAATAATGAAGCAAAATACATTCTGGACCTCTTTCCTATGATTTTCTGTTTGAATATTTATATTTTGCTTGCTTTTATCTAAAGAAATCTAAATCAAATCCAACGCACTTACAAGTATACGATCAAAAGTTGTTTAGACAAAATGGAAAATTATAAATTTTACACAAAAAGAAAAAAAAACAGCCAAGCTGATAGAATAAATGTTTTAATTTTTATTTCTGATTAAACGAATTCAAATGCAGCTCAAAAAGAAACTTAACGAAAACTCAACAAAGACTATCTTTCACAAAGTTGTGCAAGTTTTAAGTAAAACAAAAGAAAACAAAAATTAGCTCACTCACATGCCCTTTCCCAGTTAAAAAAAGAAAAAGAAAAAGAAAACAAAAAATGCTCCGCCCGCCTCTAAAAAATAAAAATAAATCTTAGATGGATTATAAATCGTTGTATAAACATAATAGAATGAATATGAAAAACAAAGGAGAAGGTTAATTAAAAAAATATATACCTAAAAGCGATAGCCTGTAAGTTTTAAACAATATTTCTGTTTAATTAATTCTTTTTTCGTTTCCTTTTTTTTTTATAAATATTTAAAACATAAAATATATATTTATATATGGATATACAATTAAAACTTAGCGTATAAATGGAAATAAAATTAATAATAATTACAGGGCGTCACATGTGCGGCAACATAAAAAAAACAAAAACAAAAACGAAATGTTTTATTTTTTAGTAAATAGCAGTTAAGTTTAGTAGAATAATAAAAATAAAAACAAAACACGACAAGCAAACCATAAAGTTGTATGAATCTTTTTCTTTTTTATTATCAAAAATTTGTTAAAAGTGCATGAAAACCAAGCGACAACAATACTTGCTTCTAGTGTTATAACAATAAGATGCGGTGACACTTTGTAGCGAAAACGGTGAATTCAAACATGAATAATGAACCAATTATTATTGTGAGAACAACAAAATATACTTGAAGCGAAAAAAAACGATATAACAAACAGTGATGTGTATAAATTAAATTTTAAACAAAAAACGCGCTTTCTAGAAGCCAGCTAATCTAAAATAATTATAAATAATATATATACATACATATATATATATATATACAAAGAATGGAATGTTTTCAGCAAACAATAAACTATAAATTAATAACGGAAAACGAAACAGAAAACATGTTAAGCATTATTTTTTATTTATGAAGATTGTATAACTATTGTAATAATTGAAAATTATTATTATTTGTAATATTATTGAAAAAACGAAAGAAAAAATCACACAAAAAAGAATATAATATGTTTGTAAGAAATGTCAGAAGGCTGTTTTGAATGGTGTCGAAGCTAATGACATTTTTCGGAGTGCGTAACACGGTTATTAGTGCACATCGTCACACTCTTGGATACATCAGGTGTGTTTTTTTGAGCTTCGATCTCAGCAAAGCAAAGTAAAGTAGGATTTTCAGCACACTTATTACAACAACTACTGCGAGTCTCCAAGTGTCAAGTAGAGCGTTGCGTGCTGAAAATCCTACTTTACTTTGCTTTGCTGAGATCGAAGCTCAAAAAACAGGGCTATCATCTCTTCAGCTACTTGCTGCATAAAGAATTGTCGGATATGATCAGACTTCCATTGAAATTGCCTTTCGCTCAGTGGCCTTAGATGACAGACAGTCGTCTGTCGCTTAGTGTCTAGGCCTAAGATGGCAATCGTCTGTCAACGGCTGCAAAAAAAACAGCCAGAACTTCTCTATCTCTAGTGCCCCAGCTTTCAAGGAGCCTTTTACCCACCACCAGCGTTTTTAAAGCCACGATACTTTCAGGGATGCCGGAACTGCTGTGCTAGGTCTTAAGCGACTACGCACACAAAACACTTGCCCCGTTATTATTAAACGCTGCGTAAAAGTTATCATCTCGTTACTCAGAAGTTACATCAAATTTTTGTATGCTATCCGATGTCTACTATACTCTGTTCAATTTATCACCCCTATCGTAGAATCCGCCGGGGGGAATTATTAGCTTAAAAAAATATTTCAGTATCGTCAAATCCGCAAAGTGAATAGTTCCCTATATCGGTAATGTGAATGATAAGGCAACTTTTCCAGCGGATTCTACGATAGCAGTGGAAGGTGAAAGGGAATCGAATAGGTGAAGTGAAACTCAATTCCGACGGATTCCACGATAGGGGTGTATATTTTCAGTACAGGGAAGATAGGCTATTTGCCTTTCACCCTTACTATTAGGGATTTTAATAAGCTGTCTCCATTTTAAAGCTCTCACATGGTTGCCATAGTGAGCTTGGCTTGGTTTTTGTTTCAGTGGCAATCATTGTGATTGGGTGCCGTGAGAGTATCTACAGGCACCATTGGTAGAAAAAAGAGCTTCCCATAAGGCTTCCCAATAGCTAACTAACTTGTGAACATTTGTTTATTAATACTGGGGTTGGTTTGATAAAAAGCAACTGCAAGCTTGTGTTGCAAAACAATTATTAGAAAAGGACAAGAGCAAGGAAATGAGAAGACCAAAATATCGGTCAGTAAGAGCGCATGATCTAGGAACTTGGTCTTGATGAAAAATATTCAGATATTTAACCAAAGGTTGAGGGAAAAACTCCCTAACAGAACTGTAAGAAGAGTTATGAACAAGAAAACCTTGTGTAGTCACAGTTTAACGGCGAAAACAATCGAAATTTCGCTGTCAAGCAGAACGAACCATCCGAAAAAGCCTAGACTTCCGTCCACCCCAACATAATGAAGTAAGGATAGCAGTATTCTGTATCTAAACCAGAGTTCAACATGGTTGGAGAACGCACGTTGCTCCATTACGGTTGTGAGCAATCTCACCGAGACAAGGCGAGAAAATTGTGCGAAACTCACTCAAACTCAACTCGCAAGCCAACACCAGTGTCACCATTTTAAACGCAATCGTACCTACGACTATTTGCAAACGTGTTTGACATTAGGCGTGTGTTTTTATCCAACTGCTGTTGTAAACAATAGAAATCGAAGATCTATATAGTCCAAAAAGAAAGCTTATTGACATCATTGGCATAACCTAGCGAGCTGTCACTAGTGCGGTTGCTAGTACACAAAGTTATGTCCTTTTCCAAAAAATTCACTTCTGAAACCGTTCCATTGGCACAAAAAATACTCTTCTGGTGATTCCGAGAAGAGAATTTCGCTTCTCGATTTCAGCTAACAGCAGTCGAAGATTATTTTTTGGCATTTTACCAATACTTTTGTGGATTCTTTCAGAAGCAGTTTTGTTGTTCCATTGGATTACAGAAAACTGAATGGAAAACGAAATTAATTTGTAAAAAAAAACCCGACTGACTGTAAAAAAGAACTAAAAAGATGTGAAAAAGCGCGAAACGCATTACCTACCCTCCGAGTCGAGTCACCTTTCATCGAGAAATCAGACAGAACGTCACGGTCGACAGCTATAAATTTTAAGGACTTAACCTCGGCTCCGCAATAAATTCTGCAAATGATATATCGGCAAAAGTTGAGCTCTTGGCAATCAATGTTAAAAGCTGCCTATCGGTCCTGAAGATAGTAACTTAACCTCCAAATATTGTTTCGATTACAACAATCTTCGATTGGTTTCAGTTTGAAGGCTGTGTAAGTCCTCTTGTTACAGATGGTATTCATTTCATTCTTTCTTTTTGTCAGATACTCTCCCCCTTTTTTTCTTTTTTTTACTGCGCTGCATCGTGTTTATGTTCTAAGCATTCGTCATCGTACCAGAGACAATACTATGTATGGTTTGTCTTTGATCTTACTACGGTCGCGTTCACTGTAGTAACCTGTGCTTGCTTCGTATCTTGTTTGCCTTTTTAGTCCTATACGCAATCTTACCAGTATTGGCAGTAATTTTTGCATTGAATTTTGCATGAAAATTACCTTACCAAATAAATGGACCTAACTCAGACCATTCGTCAACCAAGTTCAAACGTTTTCTGATCCATCTTTCCTCACCACGACATCGAAACGAAACAAACAAACAGTTGAACGTTTAACGCATTTTAAAGATTATATTCAGTAAAACAAAAACTAAAAAATAAATACTATACTCGGCAAAAAAAAAAAAGACCAACAATTCAGAGAAAAAAAGTAGATACCCAGCGAACTTATAGACTGAATTCATTTAGAAACTTTACAAACTCTGAGAAGTCCTCGGTGTGCTGGCCTTGCAAAACTGGAATGTACGCGTGCAGAATCATCGCAAACTTCAAATCGTTTCGGTACTGTAAAAACAGGGTCGAGTTGACGCGAATATTCACTAGTGGAATCTCTGGGTGTGGCTCACGAAGTACCATCGACATGTCGACCGACGCTTCTAGACGAGCAATATCTTTGCTCATTGCTGACAAATCAATTTCCATAGTACTCGGTTTGGGCAGGTTTTCTGATGCTTTAATTGGAGCATTGAGGACTGCTCCCTTCTTACTCAATTGTACTGCGTACAGATATTGTTTGGTGCCGTAAAAGTCACAATAGCTGCGAAGAGCGTCCAAGAGAATCTCCAGATAGTCCCGCCGATAGATGATGGACTGGTTTCTAGTAGAGGACCCACCCTCGAGTGGTGCTTCTGTGTGGGATGAGCACTCGAGCCAGCGATTCTTGCGAAAGTTTTCGACAATCTTTTCGGGACACATTTTACCGATAGCGGGATTCATTCTCTTTAGGAATAGGTCAATATATTCATAGCGCACGAAGGGGCAGCGCAGAGTTCTGATGAGGCGAATGTAGCTGCCGACATCACGCTTCATGTACACTGCAAATGAAGGAGGAAACCAACTTTCAGTTTTCAGTTCGACTTCAGTTTGGGACAGAGGAATGAATTTTCCCAATGAAGTACCTACCTTCAGAGGTTTTGAACAGATCCAATGTGAATGAGGAAGTGGCCGGCCCTACGTAAGGGTAAGTAATGCCCGCGGGAGTAGTTTCAATCTCAGCCAGATTCTGGACGTTCGCCAAAAGCGAGACAAAGCGCTAAAAGAGAGAACCCTGACATCACCCGAGTAGAGCGATATAGACCACTAAACCTACCTCCATCACATTGAGATAGTGTTGGTCCAGATTTTGCTCCACGCACAGCGCGAAAAGTGACATCACTCTCTTCACCAGCACCGGAGACCGCGTGTAGTTCGAGAGTGAGAACAATGTGATTACCAGCGGTTGATCGTCAGTGTAGATGTGCTTTCTCGGATGCTTGTGATAGCGCAACATCCACATGGCCAAGTCCATTTCCAGCATCTTCGCAATCAAATGCAGCACTTGCATTAAACGATCGATTCGCGTTTTATTAGAGAGAGCCGAGAACGATTGCTGTTCATTGTCGTACTTCTCCCAGTGCTGCATATTGTGATACTCGTCGTCAAAGTACGTGAGGTTCAGGTCCTTGATTCGTTTGGAATTGCGGTCGTCTCGCAAGTTCTGCTTGTCCTCGCGGTTTTCAATCGTGTCCTCCAGCAGCATGAGCACTACTTCGAAAATTGTATTCTGCGCCTGCAGCGATTTGTCCGGCAGAAGCTTGGACATTACTAAAGTGTTCCGAAGGAACTTCATATAGCTGGATCGAATCGCCAGCCAGCAGGGCGGAAATCTTTGCAGGATCACATCGAATAGCCATAGTAACTGGTCAATGATGGGCTGCAGATACGCATTGAACTTACCTTCTGGATTAAGGGTCTGTAACGGAAGGTTTAATGCCATAGCACCCGGCTGTACCATATTATACTTACAAGAAGCAACTGAACGATGTTTGTTAAGATGACATCGCCAGGAAATTGTTCGCTTTGACATGTATTCCACACCAGACTGACAAATATCTTGTACCTCGACTGCTGCAGCGCGTTTCGCAACATATTCACCTGTGTGACACTTGGCATCTTTGGTGGCGGAGCATTTTTGTAGTGCTTCTTGTGGCAGTGACCAATGTTCTCAGCACAAAACGGCACAAAGTCCAGCTTAAGACGTTCCACGACCGTGACGTACTTGTTGCTAATGACCTTCTGCAGGAGTTCGTACTTCTTCAGGAGCGTTTCTACCACTTGTTCGCTTTGAGAATTTTGTACTTCTACGGTTGATTTTTTGGCAGCGCGCACGTCTTGAACGGAATCCTTCTTTTCCCTGGCTTTACGTTTTAATTTTTTCGAATTCATCGTTTCCAGATTTAATTTTGGTAGTTTTACGCAGCAATTTCTCAAGTTTTCTTGATTGGTCTGTTCTCGTAGGTTTGTAATGTTCTTAAGAACTTTTGCCGACGAATGATTTAATTCAGATTGATTGCTTGTCATTCTGCTAAATTGAAGATAGTTCAATTTATACAGTATATTTAAGGAAAACCAAAAGGAAATTACCGCCATCACCACTTTAACCAAGGACGGCTCAAACGAAATATTTCGGATTAGAAATTTAATGAATCTGTTGAATTACCTTATAGATGAGTCGAGTTTTTGTATAATTTTATAAAGGGAATCAACCAAATTTGGCAAAGTAGCAAATTTTAAACGGTTTGCAATCTACTTGTTTTATTTTGTACTATCACGAAGTTTTTTGTTTATAAAGATTGCGCCAGTAGCAGCTGCAGCTGCAAAGCGAATTTTGATTTTAGCAGAAACCAGACAGTTGATGTTTCGGTACAGGCAGAAGGAAAATTGTATAGGTTTGTTTGATTTGGAAACTAATCAGACTGTTTATGGTTGGAACGCCTTCCTACCTATGCTTGTTTACATTTTTGATAAAAGACACATGTAATGGAAATAATGTACTTTCTTTAAGAAAAATCTTGACAGGGAAATCTACTCCTTGCTAATTAAAATCTGAATAGAGAGAAACATGAGTTTTATCGACGTACTATTCGCCTTCGATTTGAAGAGCAACAATATGCACAGAAAATTAATATAGGTACCTACTATTTTTAATTTAAATTAAATACATTGCGAGCCAGAACTATAGGTAGGGGAAACGTTTTGATGCTAATCGATTCATTATGTCAACAGGTACAAATGACAGATCAAGTGAATCTGACTTTATTATTGGTACAATTTCTGATGAGATGCGTTTTCGGATGTAATAGCAGAGCCGAGGTAGACAAAGTCCTTTCCTTACTATCTACATCAAAGTTATAGATGTTTATAGTAAAATTCTGTCGGATTCGTCAGTGTTGGACGCCATTTTTTATTGAACACCTTACTTGACAGTCAAACTTTGTCTAGAGCCTTCGTCAGGCGTAAGGTATTAGGTAGTGGAAAAACATACTCATTTTTGATAAATAAATAAATAAATTACCCAAAATAATTAGGTACACTGTTTAAACTTGACAGACAAAGTGGCATCACATCAGATGGCGCTTAGTTTGAGGCGGACTTTTCCCAACATGACGTGTGCACGTAGTTCCAGATCCGATCGAACTGTATCGCATTCAACAGCAAACAACATAGACAAACCATACTGAGACCCCCAACTCACAATCCTCTTGCCGCTGGCCCCCTCAGTTTTTTTTCAAATTCGCCATTTTGTATTCCTATCGGTGTTATATCAATTCGGAATCCGAATGAATCCGAATGACATGCAAAAACATACAAAAAATACAAAAATAAATGCTGCCAACCTCGGCAGCCGTGGGGAAATGTGAAAGAGTTCGGGAATACCACATTTTAACATAACTGAATGCCATTGGTTAGTAATTATAAATTTTTTGAAGGTAAATAATTTGATTTGTGTGGTTAATAAAACTATCTAAAGGAGATGTTTTATATACTAGAAATATATTGGGACAAATATGGTTGTGTATTTCCCGCTTTTGGATAAAATTAACTTCGGTTTCGTGTGTAATTTTTTCTTAAATAATAAAGAAAATTTGGTCAAAATGTTTTTATTTTCCCTCAACCAACATACATTCTTAATTTTTCGTAAATATTTTAAGCAAATGTACACTTTTTCCCAAAAAAAAAATATTATTCACACGTAACGAACAATTTCAAATTTAACTGATAAAATTCTATGAACGCTGCAAGCCACTTTGCCCAAAGCGGAAGTGGCTCATATTTTTTGGGAGTGTATTGGTGACTCAGAACTTTTGAAGTTACGTGACATTTGTCAATACGAATTTCTATGTATCAATACTAGCGCAGTAAATCGTGACCACTCCGAAAAAATATAGCTTGTAGGCTAAGTAACGGGAAATCGGCCGAAGTTGGTGGTCTCAGTATTGTCTCTGGCAAACAAACCGGACCCACAAACACATCTAGCATCCTATAAGTCGCATCGCAAAAGGGTCTCTGATGTCTCACTTACGAATATTGCAACGACTTTGGAAATTCATTCATAATGACGTCTTACCAGTTTGCCTAATCTGGTCATTATAACAAAATCCTGTTCTTCTACATACCTGGAATCCTGATGGCGACACCCTTTCCAAGTCAGTAGCTGTCTGCCAAACACATCACATTTCACTTTTCAGTTTCACTAACATTATGACATGAAACAACTTTCCATGGTATACTCGTTGCAATAATGTAGGCTAAGCGTGGTGGTAGCCCCATATTACACTATAAAATCAAATATATGGGTCACAGCGAAATCAATTACTGTTGTGGCACGCATGCGCAACCAGAAAACCAGGAAAGCAAACCGAAGCAGTTGCATTCCATTTTAATTTTTATTTTTTTTTTCATCAGCCCCTTTCTTCCACTTTTCTTGTTTTCTGCTTGCTGCTTCTACGTCTTGTGATTTAATTTAAATTTGTATTTTATTACGTCAACACCGAGTGCTCCGCATGTCTTAGAGCGACCATAAATGACGACGCTGTAGATGTAGACTTCGGCTAAGACTTAAGCCAGCAGTTTAGCTGTTACATAATATCTTTAGCTAAAATGTCCATCTCTCTCTCTGTGTTGTGGCGAGCTTGTTGGGTGCATGTGAGCTAAGGCATTCCTGTTGGCCGCAATTTATACTGTCTTTGGGGGCATTATAAGAGTAGGTATCAAAGAAGTCTCACTCACTAATCGCATTCCATCGGCGGCGATTTGAACCGTGACAAAAAGCGATTTCTTTCAGACTCACTTTTGCCAGCAACAACTGATTGCTAGTATGATTTTGAAAAATATATTGATCCTCATACAACAATGGCGGTGGTGACAGTTTTAAATCGCACTCTTGCTTTTTTTAATGAGCTAATGTAATGACAATAGTGCAAATCATTATATTGCGAACGGGAAGAAACCGATCTGATTTGGGTCAAGTGGTACTTACTACCAGGTATCAGCATTTAGCCTTTAACAACTGTATTTAGCTGTCAATTTGTCAGCGGATAAAGGAGCATACTTATAGCTGGTAGTTTGTACTATAACTACAATCTGCAAACGAATTTTATGATTTAATTATGATTCGTGGTAATTGGCCTTTTACAAAGTGGCAGAGCGCACGATGACGGAAAATAAAACTAGATCACGCTGTCAAGTCAATTGTGACGTTGACATGTGCTAAAGTTGAGATATGTTTTTTTAATAACCGATTTCAATAGAAATTACTGCAGGTATTAAGCAAAACTATAGCATGGGCGGAAGCCAAACGATACACAAAACGTCACATCGTTTTAAATGCACAGAAGAGAACATAAACAAGAAAAGCGCTCTTCACGAATGCCCAACTTCGAAGCGGTGTTGTGCCTGAATGTCTGAATTATAATTATATAGTCGACTGAACAGAGTATTACAATTCAGAAACGCACGACCGAAGTAGAGACAAATTTTATTTTGCATTTGGTACGTTTGCTGACTATGCAAAACGCACGACTCACTATTGCGTCTAGATGTATGAAGTATGATTCCCAAAATGTCAAACGTACGAACAAATTAATGGACATTTGGGTGCTTAATATTCAGCAATCGACTGTTTAAGAGACATACTTTTAATAGGCGTGTTTTTTTGAGCTTCGTTCTCATCAGCCAGGCAAAGTAAAGTAGGATTTTCAGCACGCGATTACAACAACTACCGTGAGTCTCGAAGTGTCAACTAGAGCGAAGTTGTTTTAATTGCGTGCTGAAAATCCTACTTTACTTTACTTTGCTGAGATCGAAGCTCAAAAAAACAAGCCTAATGATGCAAAAACGTCTCACTCCGACTTAAAAAACGCAATAGAAAATAGGTAATAGTCCATCGTTCGCTTGAGGAAATTCGAATGTATTGAACATTTTATTTCGACTGACATTTCATTTGCGCTCCCTGTGTGATTGGCTGCATTCAAGAATCTAGTTATCTTAAGTCGACTAGATTGGTCTGGATGAGATGCAACCTGAACGCAAAAACTAGATTGGTCGGGAACGTCACATTTTCTGCGTCAGGTGCATATGAGAACTGTCAACTTAGTACTCAGTCTCGAATTTCTTGACTGGATTCGTTGGCTACCCCTCCATAAACGTCAACTAAAGCAGCTGCTCTCATGACCGATTTCGACCAAACAAAACCGAGATTCACTTAGTGAGAGAGCTGTCAGACTTACTAAACTAGATACTTGAACGTCCCCATTGAGGAGCATTTGCTTCTGCGCCGATCAAAGATGTGTGAAGCTGCAGAACAACAAAACGTGTCCAAAAATCTTCAGTCAAAAGCCAAATGTCATAATGAAATGGCTGCCGAAGATTGGGAAACCATTAAACCGGCAGTCCCTCAACGATCTAAATCTCTCGCTGCTGGATGAGGACATATTTATTCAGCATGGTATTGGTGTTTTCCTATTCAGATTTCGCTAAAGATCACTGCACTTGAGACTGCAATGACACCATTAAGTGCTTACTCGCCTTCCTGCCTGCAGCTTTGAATAGCCAACAATTGAAATAGATTTCACATTTCCCACTGAGCTGGGACTTCATGGTCCAGGTTCAGCAGGTATTCGTTTTTGTGGTTTGCCTCCTCGTCGCGTCGGTTGCGTAAAGTCGTCACAAACCGTGACAGAGTTAACTTCCTCTATAGGGAAGCATTAGCCAAACAATTATCACCTCCAACCACTACTGGTGTCTATAAATAATCCGCAAATGACAAGCTCTTGATTTAGTGTCTCCGAAACGGACTGGATTACCATTACTCTACTAAAGAAGCCACCATGAGGATACTGATACACCATGTACGTTGCTACAAAATTGTGTTGCCAACTAATTTAAAAAAAACATCTCCCTGCTCATTTACCACAGCTAATGAAACTCGAAATCCTGACTGCATTCCTCATACTCCTCCTACACCATGGACGGATGGTCGACGGGTTTGGTTACTCGTATTCCAGATTTATTGGACCCGTTCGTGGACCAGAGAGGCAAATCATCGTTCACGACCGACACGACGGCAGGGGACGAGTGGATTACGTGGCCAGACCAGAGTACCAGTTCGCATATGGCGTCGAAGACGCCAAGACACGAGTATTGCAAAATCGCCGGGAGACCCGTAATGGCGATGCCGTAAAAGGTGTCTACAGGTAAGTTGGGTAATCCGCTCCAAGCAATGTGGCTCCCACAGTCGCACACGGCTCAGGATTACAAATTACACTGTGTTTATACTTCTTCTCATGCCGATTTGTGATTTTATTTTGCTTTTTGGTACTCCTCCTTGGCGTCTATGCCATCCGAATGCTTGACGCTTGTTGTTCTTGCGATCTGGTTGCGCGTATACTGATGTTTCGCTCTTAATGAATGCGAATTATGCGTGGCTGGTGTAGTGTTGTCGACCCTGATGGCTCCCTGAGAGTGGTGAAGTACACTGCGGACAATGTCAATGGATTCCAAGCTGAAGTCATCTCGAACGGTGTTTCAAGTATTCACGGTCATGACAATCCGGTGGTACATCCGCCGCAATTACCTGTTGCCGCTGTTACTGATGGTAATCGGGTGAGCGACAAGGACAACGGTAATCGGCTTCGTCATCATCACCAACAGCAAATTGAAGTGCAGCATCCAGGGGATGACGATGATGCGGAGGAGGACGGTAACCATCAAAAGAGCAACGATGATGAAGCGGATTACGAAGAAACGGAAGATGCCTCGTCGGCTTCAAGAGATGCCAGCGATTACGAGGAGAAGGACGGCGAATCGGAGCAGGAGGAAGACAGTGACGAAGAAGTTGAAGATTATTAGTTTGGAATATTGGGTGGTAGCTAATAAAGTCTCGGAGGAGTGAATATTTTTTTTTTCTTGCGACGCCATATGGGACGCTTTGCAAAAGGAGTACCATAACTTTGAGGATTCATAGCAAACTAACCCAGGTTTTTTTTTCTGTCATCTCTTTGATATACTTAAGGCCTGCAATCATTTCCGGCTAATTGTCTACAGCTGTGCACAGCAATTGATTCAGTTTCAGTTCACTCAGTTCGTACGCGCCATCGATGGTGAATTTTTTCCTCTACTACGTTGTCACTCCGGGTTGAAATCGGAAACTCTTCAGGCCGATGACAGTTAACTCACAAAGCATCCCAGTGTCGTGTGAAAATATTTTGCAAGAAATCATTCTGCGTACAACGGATATGCGACGTATTTTATGGGACTGTTCGTTAAGTTCAATACGTGAACGATGACGTTTACTTGTCAACGCAACGAATGCAATCAACTTAATCGGTTGGGATCCCTTTGTAGACTATATGTGTCTGGACTGGATTACTCTGAACGCATAACCTGGGGTCGAATCGTGTATTCCGTGAACGAGTAATACGTGAGGGAATTTGTTTTTGTTTCGTTTGTAAAATCGGCATAACTCCGTGAACATTGCTTGGGCGATTTGACCCCCGAACTGGTGGTTAACGTCGCTTACCAAGTAAACATTTATCGTATTGTCAACTGAGTACTAAATCGAGAATTTCTTAACAAGATTTGTTGGTTACCCTTTCGAATAAGTCAATAGCAAGAGCTGTTTAAGTGGCCAATCTCAACAAAAAATACCTCACCTTCTGTCTGATTTAGTGAACTTTTTGTAGATGCTCGTTATTTTGTAAACTCGGTAAAGTTTGACAAATCTAGTAATACGTTTAAGACATGAAAATGGTTTCCAAAACACTTTCGATGTTTGTTTGTCTCTTTTTTGTGGACATTATACTGAAATATACTTGCAAACACAATGGGGACGTTAAAGTATTTAAGTTAGTAAGTCTGACAGCTGGTTAACTAGATGTATCTGGGTTTGGATTGACTGAAACATGAGAAGCTGTTTCAGTTGACGTTTATGGAGGGGTAGCGGAAGAATCTAGTCAAGAAGTTCGTGACTGAGTACTAAGTTGACAGTTCGCATATGTGGTTGACGTAGAAAAAGTGACGTTTCCGAACAACATAGTTTTTGCATTCAGGTTACCATCTCATGCAGACCAATCTAGTGGACTTAAGATTACTTGGTTCTTGAATGTGCCCAATGCTTAGTTATATACCTATCGCATTCCTCTCTGCATGTTTATCGGTTTGGCTGTATTCGCCACCTCCTTATACTATTTATCTATAGACGTGTTTTTTGAGTTTTGATCTCAGCAAAGCAAAGTAAAGTACGAGTCTCGAAGTGTCAAGTAGAGCGTAGTTATTTTAATTGCGTGCTGAAAATCCTACTTTACTTTTCTTTGCTGAGATCGAGGCTCAGAAAAACACGCCTATAGTAATTGCTGTTTCTGCAGAAAGAGGAAAAAGAAATGTACTAGATGTACTAGATTAAAAAGTGTGTCAAAGTCTTATGGAAATTCATATCACCTGTGTTCAAAGCAAAGATAATGGAATACAGAGATGGATAACTTTCCAGTGGAAAGGCGGCTGCCTACAAGCTGTTTTCCCGTAAAATTCATGAAGTCACGCACATTTGCTCATTTCTTTTCAAGTGTTTGTGAGTTCATGAATTGGACTTTAATGCAAGAATTCGCTATTCCGAAATGTGTTTTTCACTATTTTCTTTATTTTAATCGAAGCCTTAACAAAAACCAAACAAGTTCACTACGAAACACAAAGCAATTGAACAGCGCGATGCCCAGAAAAGCAAAAGGAATGGTGGTCGGCCATTAGCAATATGCTTTTCTTATGTCACACGTATTCACAGACGGGGGTTGAAATTACAAAAACAACAATGTAAACAAATGGGTTTTGGGGGGATAGACGTACGAAAGATATTCATCTCTTTTATTCCATTATCTTTGGTTCAAAGTTTGCAATTGCATGTTTACTGGAGTCCCCCTTAAAGTAGGTTATGTTATATAAAATGTTGAGTTCCTATACGATAGAACGGAGGCTGGTTGTAACGCGCTGCTTGCCATGTATTGGGCCTTTTCAGCTTACACGTTGGGCGCCATTTTGTAACGCGCTGCTTGCCATGTATTGGGCCTTTGCTGGCATGCTTGCACCCGCTCTCTATGCTCGCCGGAGGACGTGGGAATTTGACCCAGGCGCGTCACAAAAAAACTCATGCCAGTCTTCGCGTCAGGTCTAACTACGCTTGCGAGAAAGTTGGTCTGTACCCACCCTTCCTTAGCTGTCGTACTCGCCTTGACAGCCCCTTTTTATGGCATCTTCTCCTTGTCTTACCCCAGTGTCATTTGTATACAGTGGAAATTAAGAAACCGTCTTAATTCACATTAAATCCCGCTGAATCAACTACCAAATAAAAGCAACTCCTGACCCACAGCTGCTTCGTCCGCTTACAATTTAACAGAATGCATACCACATCCATCAACCCGCTCCATCGGATGTGATACATTGAAAGTAAACCTGGACCTCTGGTACCGCGCGAACGAATACCACCACAATGACAGACCGCACAGTTTTACCTCCGACTGTGCGACTAAGGATTAACTAATCGCATTCATGCTCCACGAAAACACACAGACACAGAGAGGAAAGTGGAGGAAAATTTAAATTCGATCAACTTTTCTGGAGCAACTTTTAATTGAATTATGTGCATTTCTATGTGTGCCCGTGCACCTATGTCGCAATCGTTTGGCGATTGCAATTCGAAAGTGTATCTCGTGTGTGGCTGTACACTCTCATAGGCAAGACCATTTCGACTGTTGAGTTTTTAATTTCCCAAATTGCATGCCATTGGAACTGAATAGTAGCCCGACAGATACTGATAAAGAATCTTGTCCGCACCAAGTGTTTGCTTGGTGATAGTAGTTTTGTTAGTTTGGCGTGGCTAAGCCGTTACGTAACTCCGAACAATTATGGAAGTAACATGCGAATGAGAGCGAAGGGGGCCATGAACGGCTTAGAGTATTGATTCAATTCTGGACCTTAAACAGAGTCACTGCGATAGAGATGGACAGGTTTTCGTGAAACACGCCCAATCCCACGCTTTTGCGCGAATCCGAAAGTTGTTTCAATAGATCTCTTTCGGGCACTGCATGTGGTATCTGTCATACGAATTTAGATTGCTAAAGTGCGACCGGCCGAAGGCAGCTGAGCGAATTTTTGACACCATTTTTATGGAAAAATATTTTTATAGCATAAAAAGTTTGAAGTTTGACAGCTTCTTCACAACAATGGATCGCAGTTCTATTACTTTCTCAGCCAATTGTCACTTACTTCCAGTTCAGCGAAAATTGTACGACGTCTGAACGCGACTGAGTTGGGATTTTCCAACAAGTATTCCTTCACTTAGTAGTTGCAACAACAACAACCCATTGTCCCAAACCCTAGGGCACTCGTTGAATTAATTCTGCACTTCCTCGTTGGCTTTTTTCAGTCGCGACCAATTGTTGTCCACACTGCCGCAAGCGTTAAAATGAAAATATTTGTCCACACTAACTCCATCGCCATAAACCTACAATTATAGTCCCCAATAAATCTGCATAAATCGACAAAAAGTTCCCATAAATCTTTAGCCTGCCATATTTCTCATTTGCTTCGTTACTTCAAAGTAGATGCAAACTCAATGGACACCGTTGGCGCACTGAAGTATATCCCAAAGAGTTGCAATTTGATTCGCACACATGCACTAGGAATCGAAGATTCAAGAGATTAATTACTTTGGTCTGGCCTAAGGAGATATTACGTCATGAAGTCTGTAAAATCCAGCCTTCCTGTGCTCAACACAGCAGCAGGTAATTAAAATGCCTACAAGATAAAAAATTATGAGTATGAGTAGAATCCACAGCGAGCGCGCGCTCAACCGACTAATTGAAGACGTTGGTGCGATCTGATCAATGTGATGTGAACTTTAAGTCACGGCGACTTCCAGCCTGGGGCTATTCTGGGAGTGTTCTGATGGAGTCTGTTGTGTAAACGAGCGCCATTGTCCAGAAGCCAGTAGGTGGTAGGTATATGGTATATGGAAAGATCAATTCAGACAGAAAGGTTAACTATTTCGGTTAATAAATGACGGTGGTCGTTGAGTCCTAGTTCCCAGATATGTCAAGTGGTGTCAAGCTTTAGCATTGCGTTCTGAAGCAAAATTAATGAGGTGCCAACGCAGTGTTACTTGCAGCCACATTCGTATAGATTGAAGATGGGAACATGAAGCTTGAAATAATAGACGACAAAGATGCGTAATTATAGGCAGTTACTCCGTCCACTCCTCCTCATTAAAACGCAATTGGAAATGCCGTTAATAGTTAGTTAATCAAGAGGAATGAAAAAGACATCTGAGGCTTTTCAAAAATGCGTACCGTGCTAATGATTGGTGGTATGCGCAATCGCGGAAGCGCGGCACTTCATTCATAAAATATGCGACTGCATTAATCAGTGGCTTTTGATTTTGCTCGCTTGTCTTAATGAGCCGACTAATTACGATGGCATCTTCATTGTGGCCAATGCAAGGTATCTTAAAAGGATTATTTGTAAAAGACATTTTACAAAGCTTAGCAGCCATCGGTTCAGTTGAGGCTCTAAAAATATAACACGGAAAATGACAATGAAAATATTTTGATTGTCTTCTGCTTCGCTCGGTTGACATTTTGCTTAAAATACATTTAATCATATTCTTCTGCAGTCGAAAGTCTGACGTTCTTTTTATTTTTGGGCATATTTTACAACTGTCAAGTACAAAAATTCTTGACTTTATTTTAGGGTACACAGTTCACCTCCATAAACGTCAACTGAAAAAATCTGTATACATGTGACTAATATTGGCCAATCCAAAACTGAGACACATCAAGTTAGCCAGCTGTCAGATTTACTGAACTATTTTCGTTGCCGAAAGAATGTGAAATGAAAAAAGTTGAGACAAATATAGAAGCAAAATATTTTGCAAAAGTCTGTTTGTTAAAAAAATACATAAAGGTTGAAAATAAAGAAAAATATTCGGTACGTTCGTAAAGTGTCATTTTGTTAGAGCAGTTTAAAATACTTTTGTTTGTCTGGAAGTTGTTTAAAAGTGCACACATGACATTTTGCCGCTCAATATTTAAGTTTGACAGAAGATACCTAAGAATTGGGGACGTTCAAGAATCTAGTTTAGTAAGTCTGACAGCTCTCTCACTAAGTGAATCTCGGTTTTGATTGGTCGAAATCGGTCATGAGAGCAGCTGCTTCAGTTGACGTTTATGGAGGGGTAGCCAACGAATCCAGTCAAGAAATTCGAGACTGAGTACTAAGTTGACAGTTGTCATATGTACCTGACGCATAAAATGTGACGTTCCCGACCAATCTAGTTTTTGCGTTCAGGTTTCAACTCATCCAGACCAATCTAGTCGACTTAAGATAACTAAATTCTTGAATGCGGCCATTGTCTAATTAAATGCCAAATTTTGTTTTCTGTCGGACACTGTTGCAAAGCCTATTGACAGACGTTTAAATGACGATCAAACCACTAAAAACAGTTTGCAAATAAAAACTGTCATCTATCTGACGTCTTGTCAAACAATTACATGATTTCTATCAACAGAGCTTCAAACTCAATGACTAAACTCATTAACTGCCACTATTATTATAATCATCACCCAAACTCTCTGCCACTCGTCAAGACCAGAAGCCTGTTAGTTGACCATAAATTTTCGACCATAAATTTTCGTTACTCAGACTACTGTCGTGATCGATTTTCAATATAAGGATATGCCAAGTCAAGCAGCAAGATACGAGTAATTCCGTTCACATCGTCTCAGTGGATGTCATATGCCAACTCTTTAACAACTCTGTCGGCAAACGGACTTTGTCTGGGACAATTTCCATTGGTGTAGGGAGTTGTGATCTTTGTCACCGTTTCTCGGTAGGTAGCGCTTAATTTAGTAGGGAATCGTGACTGTGGTTACATAATTCAAACGGAATTGAATCCGTCCCGATGAGTGTCGGCTTGAATTGCATTCATTTGAAATGTGTAAATGCAAATGCAAGTCACAGATCGGTTGCTTTTTATAGAAGCGGTTCGCGTAAGTCACCAACTGGTGTGGTCTTGTGGATGGGATTTGCATGGTTCACTGATCTTGATCATGGTATGTTCATGTTGGATTCGTTTGGTAGCTCCAAATGATTGGCTATTTTGTGTAAAAATAAGTTGAATCCATCACAAAAGACTCAAACCAGCATTTAGAGAGATTTTGATATTTACAAGTTGAGTTGTTGAGATGTCAGCCGCATATTAATACAAGTGTCTGTAGGATGTCACGCTGACATTTCTTGTGACAAGCAGAAACAGATTATTTTTTATCTAATTGGTTAGAGTTGCTGCTAGAAATGATTATTTAAATAAATGTGGATGCCCTCTATCGGGGCCACGTACGTACCTTACACAGCTACACATAAACGTCAGAAAATGAATTGTCTCTGCCATTGTTAAGTATCGCTTGAAAGAAGACTGAAATATACCTACGGCACAGGGTTTTTACAATGACAAGTAATTTGCGACCTTAAATTGAGTTTGAGATGGGCTTTAAAGAGAGTTGCCAAGAAAGTCATTTTTAATGCGTATACAAAATTGTACTAGATTTCGATATGGCGCGTCTCTAAATCCACATATAAATAGAGTTTTTGTCAGTTTCTTTACCGACCAATTGAACTTGATAGGGAAAACTCAAAACTCATCGATTTCAAATATTTATTTCAGACCACTTGCCAAACAGCTCGTAATTCCATATTTTCTTTGACAGAAATATGCCACCTAACCTCATAAATTTCGATCGACTGTTTTTGCATGTCATTTCGCAACTGCCAATAATTTGTCCACATTCTTTTAATCGCACCGATCTGCCATTTAATCGAATTAGTCTCCAATCGTTTTATCACAACAGTAATCCATAATGGATCACATTTTCACCATTGCCAGTGCTGTTTGCTTCTGAGAGCCAAATCACTTATTTACCGCAACCACAACCCCATATAGTCGAATTACTTGTGCCCACAAATTAAATGGCGAGAAACGCCACAAGTTAAAAATGTATCACGCAGTCATATACCAGTTTGAGAGCTCTTGCACAAGTCTCCATAAATCCAGCTAGCGCGCATTAAAATTGCCATTAATTGACGCATTTGCGCTGCGATTTATTTCGCGGGCCAAAGTTAAGTGGGCGATTATAGCCAATTGCTGGCGTTGACTATTCTCTTGTGGATACCCTCACAGATGGCTGCGCTATGAGTCGACCCTGTTACAATTTGAGCCCTAAACACGGGCATCATGTCCAAGTTGTTAGCAATCCGCCGTCTTTTTCGGTTGCCCAGCTCTCTTTGTGAGAGACCGCTGCACGAGTCCTAATTAAAATGTTCGTTTCGTTGAGAGATCGAGCCAAATTCGGGATGAACCAGAGTCCACTTATGGCTGTCGAACGGTGTTCCAATTAAAAGGTTTACCAGCATCAAGCAGCTGTCACTTGCGAAGAATTCCAGTTATGCTTTAAAAGATTTTCGATTTCGAAATTCGTGTGCATCAAAAAAAACACCGCAACGATCTGCATAAAAATGTCCACGTACGCGGACAGCCATCGGATAATGACTTAATTTTAGAATCAAGAGTTGCCGCGGAAAATGGCCGCGATGTATATGGACTCGCCGAATTGATGTGAACACCTATTGATCCGAAAGAAATGATTTGACAGCGCTGTGGCTCTCGCAGTCGAAGAAACTACATGACCCAGTTCACGCGGAGCGAAATGTTTGTGGAATGTCTGATTGAAAGCCCATTTTAGGAATTTTTGGCTTGTACCGTATTAGTGTCAATATCCTAGAATTGGAATTGAATGGAACAACAACTGTGTATGTGATTAACAACTGTCAATTAGAGCTGACGCATTTAAGGATGTGAGCGATGCACAACGGGGCAATTAAGGGGAATTTACTGTTGCATTTGTGCGTTCACATTGCAATTTAATGAATTTGAACATACGGAGGTGGTGCTCATTGGCAGGACATAAAACATGTTGAGTGATGGGAATGTGTGAGAGTATTGATTTTTGATGGGAGCACACGTTCGCTAATGCGTAGGAGGAAAGTGCTGAATACGCATTGAGCTTGTTACATCGAAAAGGGGAAAGTCGATGTTTGTGAATCATTTTTATTAAGCTTGTCACCTCACTTCTGTCATATTCAATAAATTAATTGTCATGTTTTGTCATCGAAGAATGTCGGCAGTGGTAGGCCTTTTGTCAATAATTGACAGGGAAGCGAGTTGATAGTTCAATTCCTGACAGTAGAAACACAAACCGATTTACAAAGAGCAATATTGACTGCCAGAATTGTTCTGCTCAAACAGTTGTATTCCTGACAGTAGAAACACAAACCGATTTACAAAGAGCAATATTGACTGTCAGAATTGTTCTGCTCAAACAGTTGTGTGAGCTGCTAATTTTTCAAACATGTTGACCCATTATTTGACGTTTATTTGATTATTATTAGTTGAACCCTTTTCTGGTGACAAGTTGTCGAATTTTACATCAAAAAGTGATACCATGCGAATGTCATCATATTTAATTCCTTTAACTTGTAGTATCTAGCAGTTTACTTGAAATTTATACAGGTGGCGCTGTGGGACATACAACAAACCGCTGCAAAGTCTTATTTCGGAATGAACGGAACCTGAATAAAATAAAAGTCCTCTTTGAATGCTGCTGCTGGAATAAGGAAACAGCCTAGAATGGAAATTTTTATTGATTTTCCTTCGAGAAGCCGAGAATTACTAACATATTGTTTATGCAACAATGGTTAAAAGATCTTTTGAAAATCTTTAAGCTTTTTCCGAGATATTGCAAAATTCACGCAGCTGATCGGGCTAAAACTGTCAAAATGCAAAGTGACGGCTTTGACATGTAGACAGAGAAGTTCACCTTCAAATATAAAATACGATTGAGAGTGACAGAATTTGAAATGTGCTTAAGATGCTTGATTATACCGGCGAATAGCACATTGAAACAATTTCACAACCCATGCAAAGTCTAGAGAGCAACCATCTGAATAAGACCAACCTCATTGCGAGTATAATTGTGTTCAGAAAAGCGAATTTTCCAATTGAGTTCTAATCTAGTCCGCAAATTACTTTTACGGCCCCTGCTGCGACAATTCTCTTAAATACTCACAATCAATTATATCTGCCACATCTAGAGCAATTCACCTACCGCGTACGACCTCATAAGCTGCGAACCAACAGTTGCGATTATATAGCCAAGACAAGAAAATTGTCAGATCTAAATTGTGTCTCCACGCATATGGTGGGCCGCAGTCAAGCCCAAACTGAGGCGGCAACTTTTACAGTCCTTGAATGTTCTCATTCATGTCATATCCAACCATACATTGCACACCTTGTGTCAATCTGCAACCTCAATCTATCACAGTTGAGAGACCTTCTCCAGCCAAAGAACACGACAACATCGCTTACGAACGTGTTGTACCTACGTATCTCGCCAGAGTATCAGGCGACTTTTGTTCCATCTACTGCAGCCCCAGTTAATTATAGGCTAATTGCAAAGTTTTGTTGATCCGTTTTCAACGATACCTTACCTTGTTACCCACGAAATCAGCTAACAAGTGCGAAGTGGTGAGCAAAAATAAATCACACGACAAATGCATCGTCAACGACACAAGATCACGATAAATACCGTCGTCGTGCTACTCACACTCTGTGCCTTTCGATTGGAGTGCATTAACCTAAAAATATCGTTTTGGGACTCTGGTTAGCTTTTTTCCCACACAGTGTGAGTTGGAAAAAAAAAATTGCATCCACTGCCCGAGGTACAGACAGATGGAAAGATACACAGTATCTATGACTTTCAATTAACAAAGTAACCTACTAAAATTGATTTACGATTGGTTCGATTTATCGACTTCGGCTTCGGCTTCCCCCGGTAGAGTCCACACAGAGTAGGTGCACACAGTTGGAAGAAGTTCAACAGTACCACGGTGGGTATGAGTTCAATCCATAATGTGGATCAGGCCTAACAATATCAACTCTACAAGTGGGGTGCGTTTTTCTCAAGTCTTGTTTACTTTTTTTCTTCTTTCACTTAGTGCTCGACTTAGAGTCGTGTTGGCCCAGATTTATGTACAATCGCAGCGGCATAGAATTTGGATTTTGCATAAAGTGCAGCGTTTCGTTTTTTGGTCCGCATCTGACACATGACCAACTGAGAGCAGATTTATGGTAAATGATTTGCCGTTTCGTTCGATAGAAGAATGTGCATTGTACCTGTTCTCGAAAAAAAAAGATTAAAATTCAGATTGGCTAATGTGGGCAGCAGCTGCTGGCACGCACTATATTTGTCGGCGCTAAGAGAGCTCTTGTACCGCAGGGGAGTCTTAAAAGGTTTCAGTTCATATAAGCGCTTGGGGTTATGCCGAAGATTGTCATTTCGCATTGCAGTATACAATATCCTTCGGTTGCGAAATAAACTAATTAACAAAAGCCAAAACCGAGGTTTCAGCGATTGCATTCACCGAGAGTGACAAATCGCCGCCGTCTGATGAAGGTAGAGCAGAGTTTGGTTCATTAAAGAGAAGTTTGCCCTTGATTGAACATTCGGCTGGGCACTGGGATGTGGTGCTGGTTAAGTTGAGCAGTGGGGCGCTTACGGAGTGATGATCGATCAATTTTGGGGTAGTGCATTGAAGCACTTCATACAAAGGTTAAGTTTTAACAACTGTGCTAGAGCAAGGCAGTCATAATCAAATAAATAAGTATAGATACACCCCAGATATTATTTGAGGTTATTTTTGTCAAATGTAAAATTCAACAGTGGAGATCAAGATCGCCCAGTGCAGTTCTTGGTCAGAACATTTAGTTTAAAAGCGAAACAACTTGAAACACAATTTTGCTTTGGCCTTAATCGGAATTGTTGTATTTTTGAAACTACTTATTTGAGCACCACTGCATTCATGCATACATTTGCGACGGAAACCTTCCATTCCCTGGGTATATTATAGATTTATTCCTAAGTCAAATGAGTTTAAACGCCGAAATTCAAATTCATAAACTAACCTACAAATTGGAGAGAGAAACGAATTAGAAATGCGTTCTTCTCGGACTGTACGCATTCTTCTCGGACTGTACGCATTCTTCTCAGACTGAACACTTGTAAGAAAATTCATTCTGTTTATGAAATTGCGAAATAAAGCGTAGTACGCTGCTCGAGCTAAACTAAATTTTATCTGGTCTCCAACTTTTCGCTCCAAACATCAGCTAAAGTCCTAGATAAATTTTGACATAGAGTACGCCGTGGATAAGTGCCAGAGAAAACAGCTGTTCTTTGTTCTTCCATGTAATAATTCAAAAAGTTCATCCTTGCAAACTTTTCCGCAACAGAACAACAAATACACAACGATCTGTCACAATTTAGCTTGAGAAAATGTGCCGCCAACCCATTAAATGGGCACGCTAAATTTTGACAGACACATGAAGTACATTCTGAAACAAAAGTTTGATTATTTAGCTCGAGTTGCGTACCACTCAGCTAAATGGGTTCGCTTAGATTTAGCTCAGCAAAATTTTGAGAGAATTTTGTATGGGAGCGAAAATATAGCTCGAGCAGCATAATAAGCTTAAGTGCGCTACTAATTTTTGTAAACTAAATTTTGATATAGATCAAGGAAATCATTCGACTTGGATTCGATAATTGGTGTTTACATTTAAAAATTGACCCTGAATAAGTTAGTTTCCCACACTTTACTCAAAAACTTAAGCATTCATTCAGCAACCTCGTTGACAGGTAATTCTTTTCTATCTGAGTACAGTCACAGCCACCATTTAAAAAATGTATAAAAAAGTGGCTGTCGGTAGATTTCTGTTGCGTTGTTGAAATCATATGGTCCAAATTTTTCATTTTTAAAAATAAGAGGTGGAAAATGCATTTTCTTTGGAACGACTGTCATTTTGATTTTGATTTAGTTATTGTTAAATTTTTTTTTGTTACATAAAGTTTATTTTTTATCAATCGGGTTAAAATGTGCTGTCGCTTCAAAAGTTTGCACAAGTTTCGAGTTAAAAAATATTTATACATACTTAATCTTAGTACCCTACTCCAGCGAATGTTTAGCTTCCAAACACAATTTTCTCCAAAATTTTTAGCTCAGCTTAAATTTAAGCAAATCCCCATCCCCTCAGCGGAGTGGTTAAAAATCAAACTTTTGTTTTAGAATGTACTTCTGTATCTGTCAAAATTTAGCGTTTCCATTTAATGAGGCAGCACATTTTCTGAAGCTAAAATTTGACAGATCGTTGTGTTGTTTTATTGCGTTTTTGTATTGCGAAGAAGTGAGAAAGGATGAGTTTTTTTTAAATTAAAACCTCGACGAGGAGTACCTAGAATCGGAAATGCTTCAAATAAGAAAGAGTTGAATTTTTAAAGTACATAAGTTATTTTAAAGGAACAGCGCTGTTTTTTGTGATACTCTATGTCAAAATTTAGGTAGGAATGTAGCTCATATTTGGAGAGAAAAGTTGGAAGGCAGATAAAATTTACTTTAGCTCTAGCAGCGTACCAAGCTTTTGATTTACTTATGTTGTGTAGAAAATCGACAGCTGTAGTTTTTAAATTAAATGCAGCCAAGTTTCTTGGTTTTGTTTTCAATTTGGCGGCATTTTTCTATTTATTAAAAAAAAAAAATTCTTTCGTACTGGATAGACTGTACAGTCCGAAAAGAATGTTTTATAAGTTTAATTTGAACTGCGTACAGTTCAGCTAAAGTGCCTTGCATAGCTTAAAGTTTTGTGGAAGCTTAGCTTAGGGGCAAACATCTTAGCCTTCAATAAGTATAAGCCAAACGGTGGAATGTTATTGCTAGGTTAGACGAACTGATCGGAAATGTTTCATTTAATTTTTAATAGTTGTTTGTCAAAATTAATCTGCATTCTACGACATTACTGAGTACAAGTAGCCAACACCTCCCTTTTGCAAGCAATCACTCACAATCAATTCAGAAACGCATTCACGTTTCAATTACCGCAAATCACTTTGATCTGATCGCAATGGCGGGTAATCTGTCATAATTTTCCCAGCAGATAACAACGTCGCGTCGGCCAAGTAGTGGCACTCGCTGCGCCCGTAATTGCGCACAGAATTTATTATGTCATTTTAATTACCCGTTGTGAGTGTGTCTTTATCTGGATCGATTGATCTCTACGCGCAAATCGACCGCACTCGCTGAAGTATCAAACACTGTGATTTGCTAAGCCAGCATTCTAAACGAGTTTGATCCAGGGATTGTTCCAATTTTACTCTTACTTTCTACAGTAGGCCGTGCACCAGTGTCCCAAAGCCGCAGGCGCTCCATAGAGTTGAATGCACTTGGATCGAGTTGGGCCGCCAAGAATTGCTGTGCGCATTTTTGCATTGCTCCCCGTGAGGGAAAACTCGAACATGCACCCAAAGAGCGGCAAAACACAAATCTATGCGATGCCGAGAAATTAAAGCCGATTGCATAACTGAGATCGCATACACAGAGGTGAACCGCCACCTCGGCGCAATTCAACCTACTTCAACCTCCAGAGAATCGTACGGCCTGAACTTTTTTGTTGGCGAATAGTTTTCCCATCGAGGCGCACGTAGCTGGATTGTAGGTGGGCAACAACGTCGTCGTCGTCGTCGTCTCGCTTGTCGATTTGTTTACTTTTTAGGTCTCGGGTCGAAACACTGAAACACAGCGAGAATACGAGTGTCCAAATGGCAGTAATAAAAACAAACTGAGCAAAACCTGGTTTAAGCTTCATTCATTTGGGGGCTTTGATAGCGGCTAAGTACTGGAGGAGGATCGCCGTCATCAGCACAGTTCGATGAGATGATCGCTAATCAATAAGGTGATCATTTTGTAATTTGAATTCTTCGGAAGATGTTCACTAGTGTGGTATATCGTTTATGGCAAGTTGCGGTGGTGTGGAGGCTTGGCAGCTGGGGAGTTTCAATTTGACGCATGTTTATGTGTGATATTAGCACAATGCAAGGCTAACCCGAGGAGGTATTTCCATTGTACAATGTGAGGCGGCAGATGTAAGTGAGCATCCATCGATATCGTGATGAGTTTTGGTGTTTTCAATTGAGGTTGAGTATTACAATGCGAGTTTGATTTATTTGTAATGCCAAATCTTATCAAGATCTTTCCACTCAGCTTTAAATTGATAATCGTTGCAGCATTTGTTGTGCAAGCCTTCTGGTTTTTTTCCCAGCCTGGTTATCTGTGGACATCGATTGCTCTAGAGTGGTTCTTGTAACTATTGTTGAGACACAAAAAGGTTCAAATTGAAGCTTAAGTATGAAATTAAGATCTAGATTCGTGGGCGACAAGAAATGGAAAACTCAAATGTTGACACAACTGAAATAACCGGCGTCATGTCTTTTCTGCTGTTGCTGTACTTATTACGAGCGATTTTTCCATTGGCTATTGGTTTAAAGATCAAAAAGCACAAACATTTCTTGCTTAAAAAAAAGAAGTCTATTTTGATGTACAGCGTTTTATATATCAATAGATTACAGCTTAAGCTCAGCAGACTCTTACTTAACGGGCTCCCGACCCGTGGAGAGTCTCTGCCTGAGACACTGCAGCCTTCCATCCTCTGCGATCCCGGGCACGCTGCTTCCAGTTATCCAGACCAAGCGCTCTGGCATCCGCGATGGCTTGGTCTTTGAAACGGAGGTTCGGTCTTCCTTGTCGTCTCGAACCTGGCGGCTGGGATTCGAAGATCCTCTTAGCTGGAGCATTATTCTCCATTCGCTCGATGTGGCCGAGCCAATGTAGTCGACGTATTTTGGACTACATCCACATCTAGGTACAGCTCATAGAGTTCGCGGTTGTATCTTCTCCTCCATTCGCCCTCCTCGCACACAGGACCAAAAATCCGCCGAAGAATTTTTCTTTCGAAGGAGCCTAGTATCAGCTCTCCCTTCCTGCTTATCGTCCAGCACTCGGCGCCATAAAGCAGAACTGGCAGGATAAGGGTTCTGTAAAGCATACATTTTGTCGAGTTAGGAGTTTTGAACCCAATTGCTTTGCCAAACCGAAGTAGCAGCGGTTTCCTAGGGTAATTCTTCGCCGGATCTGCAGTAGGATGTCATTTGTGGAGTTCATGTTTACTCCGAGGTAGTTAAACTCCTACTCCTACTAACTACCTCGAAATTGTTGCTATCAATAGTGACGTTCTGTCCTAGGCGGTGGACAGATGCTTGTTTGTTTGTTGATAACATGTACTTAGTCTTGTCCTCATTTACTACAAGACCAACGAATTTCGCCTGTTCTTCAATCGCCGTAAAAGCTTCTATCACGGCACGCTGGGAGCGACCGATGATGCCAATATCGTCTGCATACCCCAGTAGCTGGACGGATTTGTTGAAGATAGTGCCTTCCGTGTTGACACCTGCCCTGCGCACTATCTGCTCTAGCACGAGATTGAAGAAGTCACATGATAATGCGTCTCCTTGCCGAAATCCGGTGCATGTTTGGAATAGCTCGGAGGAACTATTTACTTCCAAATTGCACGTTGCAGCGTGTGTTCTCCAGCGTCACGCTACATAGCTGGATCAGTTTTGCCGGGATCCCGAATTCGGCCATCGCCACATAAAGCTCCTGACGATGAATGCTATCGTATGCGGCTTTAAAGTCGATGAATAGGTGGTGAGTCTCGACTTGAAGTTCATTGGTCTTTTCCAGGATTTGCCTCAGTGTGAAAATTTGGTCTATAGTCGATCTGCAGAAATTCATCGGAAGCCACACTGGTACGTGCCGATTAGTGTGTTGCAGAACGGTTTGAGACGTTCACACAGTACGTTGGATAGGATCTTGTATGCGACATTAAGCAGGGATATGCCTCGATAGTTCTTGCAAGACATAGGATCGCCTTTTTTGTAGATGGGGCATATGGAGCTGATAGTCCAGTCATCGGGCATTCTTCCACCCATACTTGGTTGATGATTTCGTTCATGCGCCCTACCAAAACATCACCACCGTATTTGAAGAGCTCCCCTGGTAAACCATCAGAGCCGGCGGCCTTGTTGTTCTTTAGCTTTTTTATTACTAAGCCAACTTCTTCTATACTGGGTGGTGGAACTGGATCTTCAGCAGGCTCTAAGGTTCATAAAAGTTTTGCCAACATTTTGGATAGAAACTGAATTTAACGAAGAGCAGTTTTTTAGGGGTTTGCTTTTCGAATTGGCGTATTTTTTTTCCAGCTGCAAACATTTCGCAGCTTATAGCAAAGTGGTGGCTTTTTTGTTTTCCGATTTCATTATATGTTTCTTTTGTTTGTCATTTTACCATAAGTTTGAACCTACGATACGAAAAGCCACCTTGCTCATGAAAATAAACGAAAATTTGACTTCCATGTTGCAAGCAGATTAACTTCCTTTATTCGACCCAGTCGCAGACTCCCTTTTGAACGACATCAAACCTTAGCAATAAAGCAAAAGCTTTAATAAAGTCAATACTTTGGCCAAAGCTTGGTAAACTCTAAAAAACCTGTTGTACAAAAAGTAAAAAACGAAGGAGTTGAGTAGCAAACTGTGGGTCGTATGTAACTTTTTTTTAAACAGCTCACGGAAGAGATCCAAAATTTGTACACCGTATCTGAATGGCAGAATTGAGAAGCTTTCTTGGGATACCTTTACCATTGGACGATTGCTTAACTTTCGGAAAAGATTGGGCCGAGGAAAAAGCCGACCACAATAGTCGCTAAATAGTTGGTTCATATCATATTCATCAATGTACCAACTTTCCCAATCAAAGGACAAACAGAGACGCATCATTTTAATATTATTGTCATATCTAGTTACCTCTTAAAAGGGACCTAACTAAAAAGGCTACACAGAGCAACTTCGGTGTGATTTAAATGCTCATCGACTGCAAAGAAGTGCTCAAAGGATGAAGCTACTCAGTTAAGGCCTTTATTCCGTTCAGTATTCTCGCAAACCACAAGAAACAAATCGAACAAATCAACTTATAAGCCAATCTTTCAAAAAAATTAATTGCAATAGGTCAGCAAAAATCGCAACAGCTACAAATAATTGGTAAACAAAATTCTTGACGCCCGTGTAAGGCAATCAAACAGCTCCGCAGTGCCTTCAGTCAATGAATTTTTTCCACTCTCCCCTTACTTTGTATTTTTCATTGATAAACGAAAGAAAATCATTCACTCAAAATGGAGAAACTATTCCAAACAACACCAGCCAGCAGCAAATTGCTACAATTTTTGCAATAAATTCACAAAATTCTCATCTCAAAACTAGATCACGTAAACAACTCATTAAAAGACAAAAACTCTGCACCGAATATTGAACCTCTTCGGGTGGATTTTCCTTCAGCCTCTGAGGCTCCTTAACGATCTTGGTGACACCACAATTGGTTATGACAAACACATAACTATTATCGGCGTGCTAGACCGAACCGTTCTGCATGATACTGCAAAATATGTGGGTTAACCAAGTCAGTCAGCCTTTTGCTTCTAACAACAACAACTACTGCTATCCAAACACACTGTCTACCAGCTAACATAGAGATGCATTGTACCAAACTGAAACATGGTCCACGTTTAGGCAACTCGCATATGCACAGAGCACAGCATCCCAAAGTGGTAAACCTATGCCCACCATGTGCTCTCCGATTACTGCGCCACTCTGGTGGAACGTGTATGCACTAGGGGTGGGGATACTGTACCAACTCTATGATTATGCTGCACTCAGGAGAGCAAAAATGATTGAAAAAAAATTTGTAACCGATCGCAAACGAAGAAACAACCATAGCATTAGGAAAAATAAATAAATTCATCGAGGGGAGATGTTGTGACTCGATGGCAATTACACACACATGCCGATGAAGGGAGGGCACTACAGAGGGGTGTACCCTCCATAGGTTCGATGGTGTGGTGCGTGGTGCACTTTTTCTACTTCTTCTTCTTCGTCTTGCAGATTTGTTGAACTTTTATCCTCCCCTAGATTTTCCGCTGGTGGCAGTTGAAAAAATTTGAAAATATTTCGCGTATATAAATGGTTTTGGTCATCCAAACAGGCATCAGTTCAACAATATCTCACAAACGGATTACATCAGGTCCAGTCCTAGAACATCTAGAAAGAAACATTTCGTGTGAATTTTATTTCGCTGTGTAAATTGTGTTAAGTGCTTGGGATCGGTTGCCGAATTTCAGTCATATTTGAGACGAATTTAAAATAAAATTAAATCTAACTAGCCAATATGAAGGTTTGTCTAATTTAATTCTGTAATAGAACAGTGTTGCAAAAAAAAGGACATACGCTTGAGATGCGAAGGCTCAAGCTCGTGGAAGAAAGTGATTTGAGGATTTGTATCAGTGCAAGGTTCTTAAAGGAAGTGAAAGAGTTGCCAAATATTTACCATTGATATACCACGAATTTGTATAGTGCTCAGCTATCTTAAACTGTAGTGAGACACCAGTTGAAAATGTAGCAGCTTGTGAAAGTTAAATACATCTGTCAGCCGCAATGTGCACTTTTATTGAAAGTCATATTTTTAACCATTTTGCTTGTCACATTTCGGCGACAGCCATTTTTGTTACTAAACTACCACAGAATTTGACATAAATTAGAAACAAATTAGTGCTCCGTTTGAGAAGAGGAAAAACTGTAGGCAGCTCCAATTTGTTCAAGAAGATGTTACATTATAGGCCTTGTGGCCCACACATTTTCAATTGACAGTAAAACAGATGTAAAATGTAAACAACGACAACTTGAATACAGTGTGCAATGTTAAGAAAATTGTACCCTTGTGTTCTGTCTTTAAATGAAGACATGGAACAAATCAATACAATTTTATGGATAACAGAATCCACCTTCATTTCTGTTAGCAACAGAGATGCTCAACACAGTTCCAAACTATTGCTGATGTTAAATTTACTACTTACCTTGTTTTATCGAAATTTACCCATCATTCGTTAAATCATATAACTTACGATGCCTTCTATAAAAATACGTCTTTTGAATATTGTCCTTATGTCAAATTTGTCCGTCACAAAGGTGTTTGTGCTGCGGGGAAAAACAGGTGACAAGGCTTTACATTTTGAGAGACTTAGTAAGGCACTTACATTCAGTTTCAGTATCCATTGCAATACCTGCATGTAAAGTCACCCTTTGGGTATTGTATTTATTCCATAGTTTCAAAGCAAACTTCGAAGAATTATTAGTTTACTCGTTACTTTTGCAAGCAATCGAGTAACCAAATCAAACAAATCTAGGTATCTCTGTAAAATTTTCCTTTTTCTATGAGTACAATTCCGTGACAGACAGAACTAATTTTTTTTTATAATCAATCTCTCATCACTTTAACAAAAGAAAAAAAAAAATTTAAAATATCGAGTAAGTACGTGGAATTGTCACAATCAAGTTTGCAACATTGACTCACTCGATCTTTTTTTGCCTCCACTGAATTTCAAAAACCCATTACTTCGTTGAGTTCAAAAATAAAGATTGAGTTAGCAAATTACGAGCACTTTTATGGTAGATACATGAATTTAAAAAAAGTAACGACAGTGAGAAGGCCGTTTCATTTCGCTATAATGATTAATCACACCATCAGCAAAGTTGATTCTTTAGGACTTTAAATTCTGTCCACATATTTAATATTGCAAGTGGTTGGAGTAGACGGAGAAATGTGGCATTTGAATTATAAAAAAAAAACATTGACAAAAGTACTAACGCGATAAAATGACTCATTCAAAGCAAAATCAAAAACAAATGCAAGGACATTTATTTTAGCCCCTAAAAAAAAATATCATCCCAACTAACCAAGTTCACGCATTGCTTTCAGTTCTTCATTGCCATCGCTCTCTTCGTGACCGTAGCGCAAGCTATCCCCATCGAGCTCGGTCACTATGGTGCACCAGCGCTGCTCCATCATGCTCCAGTTCTCGCGCACGCTGTCGCTCATGAACCCGTGGTAAGTTAAAGTTTGTCGAAGAAAGAAAACCCCCCGCCATCGATATTAATACGTGTCTTTCAGGCCTATCCCAAGTACTCGTTCAACTACGGCATCAAGGACCCACATACCGGTGACATCAAGTCCCAGGCCGAGGAGCGTGATGGTGATGTCGTAAAGGGTCAATACTCGCTCGTCGAACCAGACGGTTCAGTGCGTACCGTCGACTACACCGCCGATGACCACAACGGTTTCAATGCCGTCGTCCATAAGTCCGCCCCAACCAAGGTCGCTGTACCAGTGCTCGCCCATGCCCCAGTGCTCGCCCATGGCCCAGTGCTGTCCCATGGTCCACTGCTCGCTCACGCCCCAGCTTCCTTGTTGCACCACTACCGTTAAGGAGTCATCGATCGACCTGTATAATGTATTCGCTAACTCTCATGTGTGAGGATATCCAACCAAGCAGCCACAAACTCTCATTCACTTAGCCGTTCATTGACCATTGTAGATTGTATTCGCCTTTTGATATATTTGTTTTATCATTTTCTTCTTCGTGTTTAGTGATGTAAGTAACGAATTTCCTCTGTTTCTTCGCTCTACTCTATTCTCTTCTCTTTATGTCATAATAACTTTAACATTATGCGTGCGCAATACTCTTATTACCACTGTTGTTTATAGTTCTTCTTCGCCTTCATTTCTCGTCTTTGTTGTGTAATATTTATGCCTCGTTGACATCAATGCGACAGATCGAGAGGGAAAGTCTAGGAGAAAATATCACACGTCAAACCAGTATTAGATATTTTTTTCCTTCTCCTTCTTTCTCCACTTGCGTCTTTAGCATCACCACCGATTGGACGAGAATAGAAAATGAAATTCATTCACATTCACTTGACAGCTGTCACTTTTACTTTCATTTCTACTCAAGTGTCAGAGCACAGACAGTCTTATTTTCTTTGCCAACAAGCTGGCTTGATTCTATTCCATTGCGGAGCTTGTGATAGTTTTTGTTTTTTTTTGAAATGAATTCTTTGTGCAACCGTGCCGGTCATTGTGCATTAAATAAAAAAAAAGAATAAATATGAAAAAAAAGTTTGGGAAAATTGTACTAGAACTAGAAATAGCAGATTTTCTCCGAATTTTTTTTTTAAGTCTTCGAATTTAACAATTTTGCTTTAAAAGCAATTAACCGATTGTCGATTTTTTTTTTGTTAACAGTGTTCTTTAAAATTGTTGACATTTGTTGATTGTTTTGGGCGATTTTGTATGTCTCAGCTAATTTGCAAAGAAATTTATTGTATTTGTTTTTTTGTTTACTTAATTTGTTTGTGTTTATTGTAGTGGAATGCATTTGTGTTGTTTTTTGTGTAAAGCATTTTCTATCATATATTTCGTTCTCTTGTATTTGCATAAACAGCTTTTGTCTATGATTTCATGTAATTTCATTTCATTACTATTAAATAATATTGTATTATATACATATTCCTTATTTTATACATATTATAAATATTTTTATACTTTTTATTGTTGTATGCATTTGGTGAGGCTATCTAATGTTAGGCCCGACTGTATGCCCGGTTGTGGTAGACAGATGGTAGACAGATGTATTTGACAAAATGTATGCGATTTTCTTGTATTGTAAATAAATGACTAAAAAAAAAAGTTAAATGAATAAAAAAAAATATTGAAAATAAAATTTGCACGGTTTTGATTATTTTTTACTCTGATGGGGTTTGGAATATTGTGAACTGACATTTGAGTTCAGTTCCAAGTTGTGACGTCGTGATTTTTACTTCGTTTTACTATTTGCAATTAATAATAAAGTGGGTGTCAAGTAGTTTGACTACTTTCTAGCAAATATTCTAGGCCTTTGGTTTCAAAATAATTTACGTTGCTCATTTCAATAAAACGTAGCAACACAGTGTTCACTCATCCAAATGAAATGGTTGTTATCTCAATTTGTGACATAAATGCTATGCACAGTTTTTAGTAAATTTTCTGTGTAAGATTTTGCAAAATGTTTGCACGATAACTATACTCTCGAGAAACCTATCTTTTCTTAAGTCTCCACTTTCCATCAGCCAAGAGTTCAAACTCTACATTGTCAGAAATAGAATCATCCAGCACTCTGGAAACTTCCAAGTGCATATGAGAGTCTAGGAAGAACATTGGATATATGTAGTTTAAAAGACTAAAGCCATTTGGACTGTTCCAATGACATCTGTTTCTTGGCAGCTTTAGCGAAAGTGTCAAGGGCTGCGCTCCATTTCTCGCTAGATGACTAGCAATACGTCAAACTAAATAACAAAAATTGACATTCTTTGAAAAAATATTTCACCTTTTGAAATGTCAATTTTTTTTTATATAGAGTTTGACATGCAACGCGGCCAATCACTGTAGGTTAATGACACTGTCGGCGAACGAACACTTGGTCGGTCTAAGAATCAACGGCAAGAACAAACGAATCAAAGACATTATGATTTACCTAAAAATATATCAAAAGGCGAATGAGACACCAATTGAGAAGGTGAAGCTGTTTGTCTACTTGAAAAATTTATAAATTTGGTATCAGTTGAAAGCGGAATGTAGCTGGACTTTAAATAATATTCAAAATTAGCGCCATCTTTGTTATATTATATGTCCTGATTTTTGAAAACAACAACACTTTGGTCGTTAACTGTGAAGGTGAACTGGACCGATCTCTGGTTTAAGACTGAGCATTGTGCTCATCTTACGCTGTTGGATTTTAAGTTGTCGTTGGAGACCACTTCGAAGCCCCTAAACAAAAGGAAAGTTTTCACTGAAACATGCGGCCAAAAACGCATACGTACCAACCTAGGATAACACGATCTTTAAATCGGCTTTAATAGAAGCCTGCAAGATGAACATGAGAGTATGGTAGTAAAGTGTGCTAAAGATTTGGAAAGTGGACAATCACAATAATTTGTTTCAAGGGAGAAAAATTCGCTCAATACAGACAGTGAGTCTGAGAAACGTATGGAAATAGCGATTTAAAATCTCAAGTCTGTTCCATATTCCTTTGAATATGGATAACTCGTGTGCGTCTATCTAAGCGCTTAACGAAACAGATATCGAAGCGAGACATTGGCTACACACGCCTTAAACACTTATCGGTGTATGAACAACCGATCGTGCGCTACCCTTTGGACCTCTCATCGAGGGAATCGATGAACAACAGCGGAAGGATACAGACGTGTCCTTTCTTTTATTTGTCAACCACTAAGAAGCTAAAAGTGAAATAAATGTTGAAATTCTTTGAAATCGTTTCTTTTCTTTTTATACAGTCCGCTAGAAGAGCATCATAAAACTATAAATAAAACAAAGGCTGCTGGAGCGGATAGCTTCAGGCCAAACTTTCCAAGGCTCCGGGAGAAGCGTGCACCAACTGGGTGGCCAATGAAACAGTGGTGCAGTGATTAAAGTGTTTGGCATCCGTCGTTCGTAGTCCGATACAAAACAGCTTCGCCTAAATTCTAAACCTTTCATAATCCAATTTATAAGCCTTCGGAGTGAAACCGGATGACGTTTTAACTCGATAAACGCTTGACCGATTTTCATACTTCTTGACGACTTTTTTGTTCTATTCGTTATGAATCGTGTTCAGGTTTATGCAGAAAGAAAAATTCCGGAGAAATTTGTCGGCCAACTGTTGCGGACAAAGCGGAGTTATGGCGGGTCCAGCCAGAGTTTAATAAAACTGGCGTAAAATTAAAATCGAATCTTTGGTCAAAGTCTATCGTGAAAATAACTTATTGCGTCTATGCCCCAACATGATTAAATTATTGCAAACAAACCAAGAAATAAATCTATTTAGTGGAATTAAACGTCGGTCCTCAATTGTTATTTCAGTATGCGAACAAAATAGTACTTCTCTTAAACAGGGGATTCCTGTCTACCAATGGTCTGACGATTATATTATCTAATTACAATTGCTTTCCACCAACCTAAAATAAATACAAATAAGAACTTCACTTGTGTCAAGCTATCTCAAAATATATTTGTGATTTTCCATTCTTCTGCGTGGACAAGTCTGGAGGATCATTAAAATTGAATTAGTAATTCAACTTTAACTTGAGGTAGGGTAAGCATTTCTGATGGCATTTTTATTTATTGAAAAGGTCGATGTCATTTTAAAATTTTTAGTACTTCCAGTCATTTTTGAAGGTGGGAGTAGGAATTACTATGAATCCCTATGTCCATTACAATGCTCAGTCTAACTTACTTGCAGAGAGTTAGTTCGACTTATTACGGTCTCACTTTAAATGCGTTGCGTTGAGCTTGACATATTCGGCGATTGTGACAAACACTGTTTTGTGTTCGTAAATTAATTAGGAACCTACACTACAGTCGATAGTTGGTGTTGTCAGTTTCCACTTACCTGCACACTAATCATTTTTAAGAACTTTTAGTGATAATTATTGCTCCTAATTCATAATTGCTTCCAGCCTTTACAATTGTTCACTACAATGCTCGTTGTGCACCCTTGATGTACACTAACTCGCACTGAACTACTGAAAATAGGCAGCCTCTGTAAAACAATCACGTAGGTGGTTTAATTGGCAATACATGCTCCCATCGCCAATTGCCAAATCTTTTCAGAAGACGGACCAAGTGAATCTTATCCGCACGTTACACCATTCACCGCAAGTGTTCTTCAGACTTTGTTTAGAATTTGTCGAGTTAAGACGTGAATACTGTGGCCGATCCTATCAGTTATGATATTTCAATTCTGGATTGTAAGTCCGAAAGAGTGTAGCTCGGAGTTCAGTGACTTATTTTTAGAGAATCAATCACCCGCAGAAGTTTATTAGTATTCCCAACACGGTGGTGTATATAAACGGTTCTGGGAATGGAGTGAACTCGGTTTTTTTGCTTGCGTTTGAGTTCCCTTTTATTAATGTCCAAGGTGTTAGAATAGAAAAAATTTGAAGTGAAAGTAAAATGCGTGTGGATGGTGATTTAGCTTAAATGCGAAAAAGTGGGCTTTCGTTAAAACTTAGCAAGTAGTGCTACAAGGGCAATTCGGAGCAGTCACCGTTGTTGTCTCCCACTTTAGACATCTTTCGTTCGTGGCAAAACCCACAAATGAGCAATTTTTTTCGTAGAATTGTGTAAAAAGAAAACGTCATATCACTTGACGTCAGACTTGATTAAAATTTCTCAAGAGGTTTGGAATGGACTACAACTTTATAAAGCATTCTGACAAAATAAAGTCAAACGACAGAAGGCGCCGCCTTCTAACAGTTTAAATTTTTGACCAAGCTTCCTCTTTTCAGATACTTTTCATTGCGCCTAATCTACTGCCAGCAGCGCTGGCCAACACACACAAAGAGAAAGCCGACTCAGCCTCTAATTCAACTATACAACCGCCCAAAGAGTCATCATACTTCTACCGCGATCCCCAAGGTATGCTACTGATAATATTTATAAAACCAAATTTACAGTGAAGCCCTGAAATAAATATATATTCTTAGGTCCTGGAACTTATGAATTTGGTTACCACATCGAAGATGAAAGAACTGGTAACACTCAGTTTCGCAAAGAACGAAGATACACCAATGGCACTATAACAGGATCGTATGGTCACCTTCGTCCTGATGGTAAACTGACAGTTACAAATTATGTGGCCGATGAAAAGGGGTATAGGACGACCAGTAAGTTGACGAAGAAACCAGTCTCGTCGACAACGGAATCAACGGGCACAGTGACAGCCGCAGATGTGACAGGATTGAACCTAACCGCTGGCACTCTACCACCGCAACTTGTTGAGGACGTTATGAATAAATACGACATAGACCTCAGCCCGAACGCCAGTCCCAGTGACATTCTTCATCCCAATATTTCGGACATCATTGAGGGCAAGGTGCCCCTAAAATCAGACAATAAAACTTCCAAGCTTGGGTTTGAGGTGGTGCACAACTTTATACCGAATGATTTTCCCATTGTGCCATTTGAGTTGCCACAGAAGACAGTTGATGATTGAATGTGACGTTTTAGAGTGCAGTTGTAAAATAAAGAAAACTAAGAAAATAAGTGGGGTTTTATGCTTTATTTCTATACCCAAAACACCAAAAAGAAAAAGACTCTGAAAAGCGTTTATTTTAAAACAAACTTACTTTTGATTGACGTTTAAATCAGATGTCAAACTGGAAATTTGTCTACAAAATAAACATGTCAGAACCGCCTGACAGCTGTGCTTTTAGCAGTTTCAAATTGTGTGTTTGGTTTATCAAATTTTAAGTTTGCAACTAAGACTTGAGAAATTTTCGTCGAAAACAAATGCAAACAAGAGTTTTCGAAAACTGAAATATGTATTAAAGGGGAAGGTCGCTTTCAGGGACTTATTTTAAACTACCTTACCGATGGTTATTGTTTTTGATACACTTACAATCCCAATCCAATCGCTCAGTAGTTTAAGTGTTCGATTTTATTTTCGGTGGGTAGGCAGCTTATTCAGAACGTTTTTTGAAACATTTTCCAATGTGGTTCTTAAAGCCGTTTCCCTGGTCGTTTTTTTGAAAGTTTTTTAAAGGTTTTTGTCGGAGTATTTTTCGAGACCTTTGGGTTCTTTCTAAAGCTTTTTATAGAGTATTTGGATGAGCGTTTTTTGGAGCTTTTCTAAAAAAATTTCATGGAATTTTATAGTTTTTTTGAGGCATTTTTTGAAACACTTTTTCGGGTCATTTTCGATATTTTTTCGAAAGTTTCATGAACACTTTTTCGAATAGTACCTGAGTTGTTTTTCGAAATGTTGTTCGAGACCTTTTGGATGGTTTTCGGGTCGCTTTTAAGGCGTTTTCAAGAGAATTTTTTGGAGATATTTCATAACGATTTTTGCTGCGTTTTGAAAACGGTTTTTGGGTCGTTTTTGAGGAGTTTACCGCAAGTTTCTTGGAGAGTTTTTCGATGTGTTCCTGAGACACTTTTTGAGAGCTTTCCTGGTTATTTTTAAAGGGTTTTTCCCAGCTGTTTTTTGAGCCTTTTGGAAAAGGTTTTTGGGAGTTTTTCAAAGTGGCTTTGAGCAGGTTTCAATTCATTTTCGATCGGCTTTTTGAACGTTTCATAAACACATTATGGAAGCGTACCTGAGGCGTTTTTAGAAATGTTTCTCGAGACATTTTGAGTGTTCTCGGGTTGCTCTCTGAGGCGTTTATAAGACCTTTCTTAGGATCTATTTCAAAGCATTTTTAGGGTCGTTTTCAAGGAACTTTTCTGCATGTTTTTTGAACAGTTTCTCGATATGTGTCGACGGCTTCGAGATCTTTATGCAGTTTTACTGGTTATTTTTTGGAGCTGTTACAGAGAGGTTAACGATCCTTTTTGAAATGGTTTCTGGGATTTCTTCAAAGTTGCTTCTGCGGAACTTTTCAGGTCATTTTCGATCGGTTTTTTGCACCTTTCATGAATAGTTTATCGAAGCCTACTTAAGGCGTTTTTCGAAATGTTTTTCCAGACCTTTTTGGGTCTCCTGTGGCATTTTTAAAAGTGTTTTTTCGGGGCTATTTCAAAACGTTCTTCGGATAGTTTCCCAGTCGTTTTTCTGCAACTTTTTGAAAAGTTTTCCAAACAATTTTTGTTGAATTCGTGGCATGAGATCAAAAAATCAATTTTGGGCTTCTCACAACCGCCAACACTTTTTCCATCAAATTCAACAACAATTTACATTTTTTATAAGAAACGTCTAAAACACACCATTAGTCAAACCGAAGAAAGCGTATCTGTCCAGTGGTACGGCCAGACACAAAATCTCTTGCATAGTGAAATTAACAGTTCACCCGAATCCAAAGAAACTCTCAATGTCCCACCATCATCCTCAAATGGCCGTTCGTTACGCAGCAATACTCTTTCCAGCCAAGAAGTGTACACGGATGCTATGCATCCACCACCTCACATCCAGTTGTTTACACCTAATTTGCATCATCTTGAAGTCCACAAAGTAATTGCACTAGGAATGCACACATGTGCGGATGTATGCAAGCCCATGTTATGGGGAAAATCCCAGCAATACTCGTAAATCGTTATTCAGATCGACAGCAGAAGAAGACTCACTTTCAGTCGGGGCCACTCTTGATTACCATAAGGCATCTGAATAATGCGGATCGCTGAGTTTCATGTTTTTGTTTTTGCTTCAATTTTCCTTCCGTTTTGGTTATTTCAAGTATTTTATACCAACACCTCGTGTATTTCCATACGTAACATGATCTCTGAACGCATGCATAAGGAAGAAGAAAAGTCGCGTTCAAAGTTTTTCCGACAACCAGCGCGACGACGGGTACGCCCAGGTATTAACATTCGCATTGCAGTCGATTTCATTTGGCCGACTGACAGATTGTGCTCGGTATGGTAGAAATTGAGACCTTATCGGGTACTGGACACATGGACTTTTGCAAGTTTTTTTGTTGTTGCATTTTCTCAAAAACAAATGTAAGTGTCACACGTGACCGGAATGAAAGTGAGAGTGCAGCCAGCAGACATTTGTTGCACAGTTACATTTGCCATGGGTTGTAATCCATTTTTTTTTTCGTTTTGTGTGGGTGATAAATTGATGGAAAAGTGACAGCTTCGGGCAGTGCTGCCAAAATCCGGCGCATTTGAGGGTGTGATCTGAATTTTAAATCGGAATATGGGAGGATAGGTTATAAGTGTTTGCATAGTTTTGATTTGTGGGTTGCAAATGATTTTGTTTGAGCTAATAGTTGGTTGGTTGGATAAAAAATGAAATGAAATTCAAGCACAAAGGAAATCAGTCGATTTTGCTACAAGAATTTTGAGTAGGTATTCTGCAATAGCGATGGATAAGAAGCCTCACGAAGACTGACTTACACCGGTTTCAAAGAACCAGTCGTTGAAAAAAATTATTATTATTATAAAAGCTTTATTGACAAAATAGTAAATTAAACTGTTAATATAAAGGGTTTTTCAATAAGAGCACTACGAAAGTTTTTTTTAAATAAAACAAAAACGGTTGCGGATATCAATGAAATTCTTTATTCCTGTGAAAGTACCTTCGATGCCATTATGTAGGGAACTCGATTTATTTTGCATGACCACCACGGGCACGCTTGCAGAAGTCCAGACGCTGAACCCAATTTTCGACGGTTTTCAAGCACAGATCAGCCGATACTGCTGCAATTTCACGTTCGATATTCGTACGAAGTTCATCAATCGTCGCTGGCTTGTTGGCATAGACCGAAGACTTGACGTAGCCCCACAGGAAATAGTCTAACATCGCCAAATCGCACGACCGAGGCGGCCAAGCGACTGGACCATTTCGTGAGATAACACGTTCTCCAAACTTGGTTTCCAATACATTGATTGTGACATTCGTTGTGTGGGGCTTGTGGCGCCGTCCTGTTGGAACCACATGTCCTCCAAGTCCATATCATCCAATAGGGGCCAAACATATTCGGTTATCATTGAACGGTAGCGATTCCCATTCACAGTAACGTGCCGGTCTTGATCATCACGGAAGAAGTACGACCCAATGACGCCGCCGGCCCATAAACCACACCAAACCGTAATTTTTTCGGGATGCAATGATGACTCATGGAGTACGTGTGGACTGCTGCCTGACCAATACCGCATATTTTGTTTATTGACGAAGCCATTCAGCCAGAAATGAGCCTCATCGCTGAAGATGATTTTTCGATGAAAATCCGAATCATTTTCAAGTTGTTGCTCAGCCCAATTCACGAACATACGACGCTTCTGGTGGTCAAGCGGCTTCAGTTCTTGCGTCAATTTAATCTTGTAAGGATATAGGCCAAGATTTTTTTTTCGCAAAATTCGCCCAACGCTTGAGAACTACGTGTGAGAGACACATTTCGGCTTTCTTCAACTGAAGCCCCAGCGGCAGCAATATTCTCGACACTACGGACACTTCTTTGTTTCACTGGCACGGGAACATTTTGCACTGTGCCTGTGGATTAAAATTTTTCCACTAGACGCTCAATTGTTGATCTGCTAGGACGATTATAACGACCATAAATTGGACGTAGCGCTCTTAACGTTGAGGCCACTGACTCCGAATGTCGGTAGTAAATTTAAATAATTTCGACTCGTTGTTGGCTCGTATATCTTTCCATCATGAAATGGGAACTTTACTGAAGAGAAATGTCAAAAGAGCGGTAAGAAATTCGGCCTCGTTTGCTGTCCCTGTCGCTCTACTTTTGTAGCATCCCTGTTGAAAAACCCTTTATAATAGCACTAGCTACCAGGGCTTCCATCTAAATTTTGACAAGATTTATGTAAGCGTTGAAAAAACCAGCAAATTTTTTGACTTTATCTTCAATCTTTTCAACCTTCCGAATCTGTGCGTAGCTTGACGTTTCCATTGTACTATAGTGTATTAACTGTGTTACGTAGGACTTTATTTTATATATTTTTGCATGTGGACTTGTTGATTTGCTATGTTTGGATATAGGTTTTTCTTCTTGGGTACCTTTTCGACAGCACGTACAGCTGCATCACCTGTTCAGGAGTTATCAATGCTGCTTCTTCATACTTTCTGGTAGATCGCTGTTGAATAGAATATACAATATACATTGCAGGACCTAATATATCGCCTTGGGGTACACCAGCTATAATGCTGTGTGAGGCTTTAGTGTTTATGGTTACGACTTTGGCAAGCAGACTTTATCGAATGCTTGTGAAATATTCAGAAATAATGGGGGGCAGAGGATTTCCTTCTTAGAATCTTTCTCAGTTTTATCAGTAATTCTACTTTATTGATCATGGAGTGTTTATTTCCAGACCCAATCAGATGGTTCTGATTAAGTAATTCTCCAAATATCTTTAGCGGAATTTTATCAATTTTTTTTAAATATTGGGCAGGATTTATTATAGGTACGTGCAACTTTTTTAAACCGCTTTCTGTGAATTGCTTAAAAACTCTCTGATAATAAGGTGACCACCTGGAGCTTTCTTTGATTCCACTCTAAAATATTATACTGGTTTGATCCCTAGCATATTTGGTTAGAAGACGCCTTCAAGACATTCAGCAAATACGTGTGGCTTCTCTCAAGTGGCTTTCATTAAATTGTCTTTCTTAGGTTTCACTGGTGGACTGTCGTGTGCTGCTAGGAGGGATAGTTGGTACACACAATGTTGCCGGATTAAAAATTAACGTTTTAAAGGATTTACATTGAAAGTATACACGTCTTTTAAGCTTACAATTTAAGTTATTTGTAACTTTTTGCAGCCAATTGTTATGTCAAAAGGAAAAGTCATAATTTTGGCTATAACACCTTTAAAAAGGATCAGAAATTTCAGTTGAAGAGTTCTTCCTGCTTCCAGTTTCTATAAGTCAGCGAATATGTGGGACTTTAATTTTTACACTCAAGTCGGCCTTGTAAAAAACGACTGATATATTTTTCCTTTTAAAAAATGAGAAATAAATTTAAAGAATCCTCGAGTTCTATTAGACCTTTTCTCATAAATATCTTCTACTTTGTTTAAAGTTTCCTATAATTCAAGACTGAAGGACCTCACGCACTTTTTCAATAAAAATTCGAATGCGTTCCGCAACTCTGTGTTTAATTTCAAATATTCAAATGAAACACGCAACACCGCTACCACCGGCAAGACAGCCGCAAGCTTTGATGCAAATTCCACACATTCCTCCTTATTAAAATACTATTATGCATTAGCAGTATTATGATAATGTTATGCTATTAAGAAACACTCTCGCATTATTACTGCCACACAATTCGACTACGAAAATATGTATGGGAATTGAAGACAGTTTGCGTGTACAAGACGCTCCATTGAACACACGTCAGCAGAGCACGGCGCTTGGAATAGGTGCTACACATTCCCCCAAACCGCGGCACTGACTAACGATGCAGAGAAGTTTCGTACACATTGGTTTTCATTTCACTGTTCGGTCTTAATATCCATTTGTGGTCACAAAGCAACCACCAGACGCTTAAGTCCCAATAGCGCATATTCGCGCGCTGTACCAACAACACACTATCCTCGCAAGTCCCTTTATTTGTTTCATCATCGCAGCCAAATGCACCACTCTTTGGCCTAGTAGCGATTAATTTTTTTTCCCAATCTGGGTAACGAGGTACGGGTACGGTACCACTCACAGTATGGTAACGCGGTGCGATATTTCCTGATTGTCATCCATTATAAGCCAATATTGTCGACAAAAATTGTTATTCACCCATAAATTACTTTTTGACTTGTTGCTCGAAATTAATTTCCAAATTGCTGTGTCTTTACAGGGTGACCGAGTGACTTAGAAGTTTTTTTTTTGTCGATCGCATTTGGTTTGTTTTAAGTCATAAACAAGGAAGCTATGAAAGGGTGAAAAGGTGGAATTATTTGACAACTTGAGGCAGTCAAGGCTACGCACGGTTTGTTTGTTTGTCGCTTAAGACTGATTTTGTTGCCCAATGATTTCTGTGAGTGCGCATACCTAACTTTTAGCCGAGCTTTGGTCTTTTAGAGCTCTTGTCTGGGGGTTATTTAAGTAAAAACAAGTAAAAGTGTTATCATCGGCCTGGCCGTAGCTTTGATACCCTCCACTGCATACAAGTCATGCAAAATACCAGAACTACTTGACCGACAGAGCCTATTTTCAACACCAACCTGACGCCGATAAAAAGAAGTCCTTTCACCAAATTTCGTTCACCTACGTCAATTACTTTGGGCGCTATCGTGCTTTCAACAGACAGACAGACAGACAGACAGACAGGCAGACGAACATGGCAAAATCGATTCAGAATGTGATGCTGATTCAGAATATATATACTTTATGAGGTCTCCGGTGACTCCTTCTTGGCGTTACAAATGTATTGGCAAAGTGAATATACCTTCCTGTGGAGGGTATAAAAATGGCAGAACTAGATATTTAGCATCGCAAGATCAGCGTCAGTGCAGTCACCTATTGAGCTCAAAAACCCCTACGCTTTTTAAAGCTTAGGCTCCAAATTTTGAGTATTTTTTACATAAATGGAGTTCCGTCTAAAAGTATTCTCAAAGCATACAAAGACCGGCGGTTTGCCGGAATGAAAATTCGTTTTTATTCTTTTTAGAAAGCACTTCAATGCGGAACTTTTCAAGGCACCCGAACGTGTTTCAAGATAGACAACCATCTCTATGCGGTAATAAAATAGATCTAATTCACTTTCCGAATATATTGGATAATTGCCACCTAACCGACACTCAGCCTAAGGCCCCATACTCTCAACTCTCATATGCCTTTCTCAAAAAGAACTCAAGAAGCGTATGCGGTAGCTCTAAATGTTCATTCAATCTGCTACCCTGTACTTAAGCTAAAACCAAAAAAAAAATAAACAATCATAATGATCGATTGTGTGCATTATGCAACCGCATACACGGACTTAATAGTTTTGTTGTCTTGCAACTGACCAGTTGTCGGTTCGTGGGTCGTTAAGTCGGCCGATCTACTTTTATCTCATGGCTCGCGAGCGCAACTGGTATGTGGACGAGTATTTCGGGCATCTCTTCAATTTGGCACACAACACCAGCAATCACTCAATCAAGCCCGGTACATGCCTCCAGCACTGAGAGTGCAGCAGGTGTTGACTGAAATTATCGCCGGTGATTGGCAGTAGCTGCTGCGGCTGCCTTCACATTGAGTGTGTATGTAAATATTAATTGCCAGCATTTAATTCCATATCCATCGAATTGAACTTACATAACCCCAGCGCTGAGGTTTTGGTATCGCTGCTTCAGAATGACAGTGCCCGATGTGCTAAGAATTATGGCCGATTGCTTCGCCTGACCGATGGTATATTGTGGTGAAAATTTGTTCGGACGGGGCGAACAGAGTTATGTCGGACGGCAGGTATTTCCTTGAACGCGCTGCGGTATGTGTTTCGGTGTGGATTTCGTGTACTTCTTCGCGCGCTGGTGGTCGTGCAGTTGTAATATTTGCAATTATTTTAATTGTATCAGGTGATTATTATATGGTTTGCTTGTTTTGAAAATGATCATTAAATAGATTTGAATGAAGTGTTTGAAGATGAGGGGGAAAGGAGAGCTGGACTTTGGAGTGCGCTGCTAGGTGAAATTGCAACATGCAATCCTTTGTGTGATTTAGACCTGAAATTAAGCTTTGGAATTGACCCCAGTTATAGTTATGGCTACATAATATGGTTTACTATTTAGGGCAAGGACCGACTCTTAATAAAAGACTTTGGGCAGAAAGTTCTTTGACGAGTATTTGATGCTGGGACGAATGAAAGGGATCTACAATTTTATGCTGAAGCCGATCGACAGTATTGGGAAGCTTCCTCAGAAGAGTTATACTTTTGGATCTTTGACAGACGTTTGTAAGACCTAGCGCAGTGCAAAATACCTTGAGACCCACGGTTAAGCATACAAACAGCATATCTAGTTTAAGAATTCAAGTAAATAATTTCTATCAAGAATGCCCAACATAGTTTAACAATCGTTAGTCGGCTGACTGAAATATGGACGTCTTTTTCTGGATACCAGATCAAGAAACAGACACGACGTTCGACTGGCAAGAGCAAGCGCCTCAAATCAGCTAAAAGGTCCTTTAAGTCGCGTGCATACACAATAATCCAACAATTAAATGATGAGGGGCCAAAAGGCAAGCTAGAGAAATCGTAAAATCGATTCTAAGAAAGCCAAATGTTACTTGAGCTCAAGAGAACAGAAATAAAGGTTCTACCGCACTCAGACAATAAGAATTGACTACATGAATCCTGGTCTTGTCGACTCTCTAAAGAGGAGAAATGGAAAACGCTTCACATATTCTGCGAGAGCCCTCTGAGGCGAAATCCTGAAAATTTCCCTCCGTATTAATAAACAAATGTGCACAAGTTAGTTAGCTAGCAGACATCAGATAGCATAAAATTTGACGTAACTTCTGAATAACGAGTTGATAACTTTTACGCAGCGTTTATTAATAAGGGGGTTCATATGCAAACAGCGTTCCTGAGTCCGGAAAGTTAGATAGCACACGAAATGCAGACAGTCACTGAGGTTCCTAAAGAGCAAAGATATCTTCTTGTGTCGAAGAAATAAATACTACCGCGATAAATCTATTTTACTTATTTTTGAATTGACTGCAGTCTGGCGATATCCATTTTTAAACTTGGCCGAATTCATAATATTATAGCTTGAACACTGATATCCTTATACTTTGTTTAAACCTACTTTTTCTGAATTGAAGACTCTCCGATTGGGTGGCAGTAACTCTCTTGAGATCGTGTAGCATCTCCATAAATGCAACTCTTCAAGTGGGTCATAAAAGTTATTCGGGGACAGAAGATTGCAAGTCTCTCAACTTTGAATTTAAATAAAAGGAGTCTAGGACCTTTAGCCCAGCCCTTTAGCCACCATACGAATATACTGCCAGACTTTAACTGATTATGGGTGTAAATGTTCCTTTGGAGGACAACAATAAAACTAAATAAATAAATAGTTGGCGCAGCAGGTCCGTAGGGATCCTAGGCCTTGCTTCTCCCAACCATTAGTTTTGTGTGAGTTTTTAATTTTTGGGAAGAATGGAAGGGATCTACAATTTTATACCGAGTCCAAACGGCCAATTGAGAAGCGCTTTCATGACAGTTATACTCTCGGATGTTTGTCAGACGTTCGCTGAATTTTTCGGGATTCGAACCTGGGACCTGGGACCTGAGACAACAATATTGCATCAAGAGGCCAAACTACTTTGAAAGCACTGAAGTTTTACAAAAGTCTCCTAAATAAAAAGAAGAATTCGGAACTTGAGAAGCGTTGCCATCATTTTTATCAGATGCTGCCTATTTGTTTTTAAAAAACGTCATTTCCTTGAAGGTAGATTATAAAGACCTGGGTGCCCCCTAAATCTCATTCATTTCATTCATCGACTCAGCAAATTTTGCAAAAGACTTTATTATGTGAGAGAAACTATCAAAGGTAAATGAAAACACCCTCGTTAGTCAAATCGAAGTAGTTAACCATCGATCGACCAGCCTGAAATGTCAATTTTGTTCAATGCCCAGGAGCACCTGGACAACAATGCCATTTAAAGGAGCAAATGGCTGTCATTTCCCCCTCCAACCCCCTGCCAAATAAATGTCCCCTCAATATACAATTTCAGCCATTCACTTTCCCATCACCAAATCGCGTCTGCTGATTTTTAAGCCAACTCCAACCAATCATTTCTGTGACACTACATGCCCCACTGTATTACTTAACCGCACATCCATGCAGACGATATTTCATAGTTCTCTCCATTCAGTTGTCCATAAACAGAAAGGATCGATGCAAAACTCAACACGGACAGCATACGCGAAGCTTTGTTCACTGCACAGTGGCAGTGATATGAGCTGACACAAGGAAATTGTTATGTGATCCAGATTGCATTGACTGGACAGTGGGTACCTACGTTTTGTAGTGCAGCGTGGGAGTCCTCTGCACGACGCGATGGGAAACTTTTCGCGCCAAGTGTGCTATGCCATAATAATTGGGTTAAGTAAGTTAGGCCGGTGTTTGCGTTTCAGACTTCTTTTCGAGCATGACAGTTTGTTTGATGTTTTTTTTTTCTCTCTTTTTTTTTTGTCTACCGCAGTTAAGTCAACTGTGGTAAAATCAATTGTGCATTAAAAATTGCGTGTGGGTCCGTGCTTTCTATTATAGGGCACTTAAGAGGTCTTAGTAGGTATTATGTATTCGACAGCAGCTGTTGAAATGAGTAGGTAAATCGCTAATTGGGTTTCGAGACGTACCAGACAGGCGTGACCAATGGATCGGCAGAAGAGGAGGCTTTTCTAATCCGCCCAAAGTGGTTGCTTAGTTAGGTCACAAGGGAATAGAGGACTGTAGCAAATTGGTTCCACTTGGGTGTGTATATGGACAAGGTTTTGTTATTTGTTACAGTTTGTCATGTGGTATCTTAGGTCACAAGGCTTTATTTAAATAGAGAAAAATCATACAAGACTTTTTAGTATCAACTTCAAATTTACAAATGGTTGCAAATTAAAAACTTTCTCCTTCTTGGAAAATTATACACAGATATGTCAAGTGGAAGATGGAGCGAGAGCTTCATTTGCAACCTAAAAACAGTGGCAAAGCTGTGAAGCAAATTTTCGGAACCATATTGGAAGAAATTTAAGAAGAACAAGCAAGTTCGCAAAGCACTCTGGCTCATAAAAATGCCTTTTGTCGCTGTTTATTCACATGTTAAAAAAAGACACAACACATCCAAACTTGCAGTCTAAATAAGGAACAATCATCCCATTTCTTTTCCCACACACTGTAACGAATGTTCCTCCTGGTAACTGATTTCCAGTTCCATCCAACTGCTCTAATGAAGTGAAAACACGACTCTCCGCAGGCAGTGGAAATTATTCGTCTATCTCCTTTGCGGACCAACGCATGGCACATGATTTAGCAACAAATGCCGAATGTAAGTCAGTCGATTCATCGTCAAATCAGATGGGCCTTCAACCGAGAAGGAGACAAGTTAGCTTAAAGGATTTATCGTCTCTAGCCAAACACAACCAAACACAAACGCTATCGATCTGAGGCAATCGCATTGAATTACCTTCGAGCTGTTGATGTTCGTGCTGCCACTGGGCACCATTTGTAATATTCAGCTCGTCGTCGTGGTTTTAGTTTAGAAGCAGATCAATTAGGGCAACCACTGTTTGCTGTTCACATCACAAGAGATTGCTTTCACAATTATGCATTGACCGACTGGGACTTTCGAAACGCAGTTCGTTTTAAGGCTCAAGATTACGGCTAGGGATGAGGTAATCACAGCACATAATCTGCACAATCTGATTGATCATCGTTTCCTCAAATGCTAAACCAACACTGCCGACCCAAAGAAAAAAAAAAAAAGAAAAATCAAAAATGTTACGTATACGCCATGTAGTCCAAGAGCAGCGATTTGCTTGCAGATGCAATCGCGTTAGCTCATCGCTTTCCTCACATTTTCCATTTAGCCGGTAATACTCGAACGATTGAGGACGAGGGAACCTCCTATTGGGTCTTACAAGAGGGATGTTCACATGCCGAAAACTATGCCCGCAGGCACAGAGTGTGTGTGCAGTTTCACTTAATGATCGACCGGAGAAAACGCCGCCGGGCTAATTCACTGCTAAAACTCATACGCCGACTGCCCACATCGGCTAACCTTCGTATGACACTCCTGAGTCGGTTTCAATATCCCAACCTTACCCTTTGTATCAAATCGAATCAAAGCGGTTCATATAAGTCACGAATCGTGATGAAGTCGACTCCTAGCGTCTCATTTCGCTGATAGGTTTTAGTGGCCAAGGCATAGAAAACGCGATTCCCCAGCCCAGGAAAGAGAAACAGAAAATGGTTACGCATGATCTTATGGCCAGAGTCTTGACAATCTAATCAGTCTTACTCCGTGTATGGAGCGACTTGGATTGCGGCCTAATCGAGAGAAAGACACAAGCGAACCTAGTTTCATTCAATCGTGCTCAACGAGAAGTTGCTACACCAAGGAAGTAAGCGAAGAAAGTCTGCGTGCAGCGTTTTCTTTGTTTTTAATTAATAAGATGGAAAACTCAAGACCCGTTTAGATGGAATATATTCGTATTATTGGTAGTTGGCGCACATTTTATTAAACTCAAACAAATAAGCAAAGCTAAAAGGAAACGTAAGCACTGGTGTGCACAGCTGTTGCAAGCATTAAGTGCCTTCGGTTGATTTGTTTCACAAGTCTTGTGTTGTTCAAGACTGGAGTTGTACAGATGTGCAATTGGTATGTGAATCAGTAGTTTGAGGTGTCAGTATTGTAGCCATTTTTTTGTACACTACTGTAAGTGTTCTCGTATAACACATACTTAATATTGTCAGAAGTAAATATTAACCGAAAGTAAGAAACTATTGTCATATCGTATGATGCTCACGCTATCTCATTTCTTTTACATAAGCGTACCGCTTCATATGAATGTATAAATGCAACCCTTCATGTCAATTTTCGCGTTTTCTCAATAAACTGTCGTAAGTAGCACGTCTCAAGTTGTTTCATTTGACCCGCTCGCCTTTCCTACAGTATCCTTTTAGTTGAGGGTGCTTCAAGTGGGATAATTGTTTGGAACGTTTTACCAGGAGTGGGTCAGTTTGGGAGTGTCGAATGTAGTATCCACGCAAAGTCTTTAGCGGAGACAGAATATAGGGCTGGACAAAATAAAAAGATATAAGAAACGACCAAAGAAAGTAATGATGGTTGAATGTTGCTGCCTGCTTTTGAAAAAAAAACATCTCCGCAAAATTTAAGACCTCTTCTGCTTTGTTTAGTTTTGTGGTCATCCTTTTATAAATCGACTTCCAAAATCCGAATGTACTCTGGACGTCCTTCCGAGGTCTCATTATACATCTGTCTCAGCAAAGCGAAGCTAGGTAAAATTGATAACTGCTCAAAAAACCATTCAAATTGATAAAACAGATAACTGCTCTAAAAAACCTTTCTAAGTGATTTGCAACCTGCAAGTATGCAATCATTTGTGCAAAGGTGCGCCAAACTATCTATTTTGGTTTATGTCTCGGCTATTGCTCTGCTAGAACCCGCTCACTGAAAGTTAATGGCGCTAAGAGGACTTTTATGTTTGTATCAAGAAGTCATCTATCAGAAAGGTTCTGTTCTGATGAAAGGAACTGCCATTGAGGAATAGCAATGTTCTTTTTTTTCTACAAAGAATGGTCGTAGGCGAACGTTCTATAGGTTGGCTGTTGGTGGAAGAATAAAATTCGCCTTTTTAAGGACGCGCTGGACAACTTTCATATTCCAGCTACTCGGAATAATTTTAGGAGAATCGAAAGGAGGAAAGACCACCTCTTCAGAAGAATGGCAGCGTCACAATCTGGACCTACGGGTTTAGCTCTGCTGAGATGTTGAGGCACTCCTGCGATTCAACCAAGCTTTTTCTTTGGTCTGATACATTTTATCCTGCTTGGAATGAAGGATTTCCCTCATAAGATATAATTTCCGGCTTTCTTTCAGATAAAATATGTCTCAGCCTTTGCAAGGAGCACATTTAAAGCAACGCACCTAAAATGCGTAAAAGGAAGCTAGTTCTTTCGATGTTCACCAGGCACCAGGTTTTTATTAGCCTCCTATAGAAGATTTAATATTTTCTTCACTCAATACCTTATGCGGAGTTCGGTCTTTTTCTGCTAAGGAGGTGCCGATGATGGTGGTCACAATTTTGTACTTCTTACCACATTACGCGGACGCCATTGCAACTGACTTTTCTAGGCAATTTCAATATCCTTAAAAAAATCTGAAATATCTAATAGCCCCCTTAAGCAAAAGGGGGAGAGCGTTTCATGCAAACGATCGCATTTTCGCCTGAAATCGAACAAAAAAGTTGTAATAAAAAAAAATACATTTCTCGGCAGTTCAACATGACCCGCATACCACGCTTTAATTGCCACAAAAATTGCAACAATTAATATTTTGCAACCGAACTGTCGCACCGATGATCAAACATCAAACGCTCATGCATGCACCATCATCCGCACATAATGTGTTACACAAACGCGCTCTCTTCATCCAGACATAACCGCCACAGTCTGGCGGATTTGAGCTCGTGTTTATTTCTTCTGCGCCACAGTAAGCCCCAAAAACAATTTTACTCGGACACCGCTGCAATAATAACAATAAAACAGAAATTACACTCGTTACATACCTCAGCAGCTATGGCCACTCTCCATCACCTATTTCCGTCTCCGGATAAGTGCTGACTTGTACCACCAGTCCGTGCAGCAGTTAATCCATGGCAATGGTCTTCACCACTTGCCCCCTCATCCTCTGGCTTTCATCCACAAATACCCAGTAACATTTGACATGCGAATGTGCTCTTCGCGGGCATTTTTCACCTACAAAGCGAGCGAAAAACGTTTCCCTCGCAATTAAGATCATCCCCCTTCGGTGTGCGGTCGCGGTGTGCCGCCACAGTTTGGTGTCGAACTCTTACCAAACGCTGAGCAGCAGCATCTATCTGCTGTTGTTGTTCCAATCCAATCAGCGACAAGCGCCTACCGCTACAGGTGCGAGTGGATTCATTGTGCAGTGTTTTCGCTGTCATCCGTACATAGATTAACATCGGTCGCGTTAGAGAGCGGTGGGGCATGGTTGGGAGATCCATACGGCGCGCCACCACATGCGATGTGTGTGCGCCACTGTGTAGCTGCACTTTGGGGGGCTTAAGCCAAACTCTTGTGTGTGCGATCGATGATGGTGTGCTGTTCGAGTTGGAAGAATCGGTCTGCATTTGAAAATGCAGATTTCGTTTTTTTTTTGTGTTTTTCCCGCGCACATTCGCTTTCTTCCGAAAAAATAATATAAAAGCAACAAATTTTCGATATTCCATCATTATTCAGTTGTGGAAAGTGCTTTAGTAAAGATCAGCTCAAAAAGTGATCTCGTTTTTTTTTCTCTCGTCTTTATTCTCCTTGATAAATTCGTATATTCGCTTGTAGCCTTTTGTGTGCTATCCTGTTTCCTGTTTTCCTTTTCGATATTTAAACACTTTGTGTTGTAATTTTTGTTTGCTTCGTGTACTCGTGTGTGGTTAAATAAATAAAAAAAAAAAACAAATAAAATGGCATTCAAGGTATGACGTTAAATGTGGATAAACGTATCGATAAGGACGTGAAGGACAATATAAAGGATTATGTGAATTTTGTGGTGGAATTGATAATGCTTTCGGAAAGTTTTATGCACATTTCGCTGGAGCTGAGTGTAGTGAAATGTTCTTAAGGAAATATGTGGGCGTTCATGAAACGTTCTTGAGGGCAACCATTTTGGTGACATAATTACCGCAAATCATGTACAAGAGTTCTGTCAAATCAACGAAAAGTTTAGAGCCGTCAATTCTATCAGCAATGGGCTACATTTTTCAGACAAACGTCTCCTTACAGAAGTGACGTAGACTTTTTGTCAAAAACATAAACATTTTTAGTTCAAAACAATCGAACTGACAGAACTAATAGTACGGGTCAATAAAAGGCTGACATTTCAATTTGAGTGCATCAACAAATTTGTAAATTGTCTCAAATCTTGCCCAGGTCAACCTGGCGCCATTGAAAGCTAAAGTCGCATCACTCGTAAATTAAATTTTTTATAAAAACCGTTACGTGTAAAACAAGTAACAATATGTGGCTGACTTCACTCCATAGTATAGCACACAATAGGGAAGTCGAAAGACTCAATGAAAAGGTCTTAAAAAATCTCTAAAAAGTACCAATAATTGTTGTAAACCAAATAAATTGCAATCCAGCCCGTAATTGTTAAAAATTAAATAAATTGCAGTGCAAACTGACAGCTACAATCAATAACAACGACTGGTTATACTTTCGCCGCTAAACGGCTTCTCCCAATCGAGACTTTCTTCTTTTCCAGTAATCAGCTTACTAACACCAAAACTGTTTAATTGCTTACAACATGTGTAGTAATGTTATTGTTCGCTGCAATGTTTTAAGAAAACAAACCACGGTGATGTCAATTCAAAGCCGCAATCACAATGTTGTTGATGCAGATTACAGCGCGTAATTGGTAGTGGCTGTATCGCCCCGTGTAATGAGACTTGTACAGGGTGGTCGGAAAATATTTAGTGGACTTTAAGCGTAAATAACCAACGAGTTTTAATAAACAAAAACGAATGTCTGAGGGAACCAATTTTGACGATACTTAAACCTTCAACTGGGTAGTATGTTGGATGACAGGAGAAATACAAAAAAAAATTTTAGCGGTTTTCACTGTGCAAGTTTTTTTTAACAACCGTCCTAAAAAACCTCTCAATTCAGCAGATCGGACTGTGGATAATATTGTAGGTCACTTTCTTGCGTTTAGTTAAAATTAAGTCGACTTTTTTTCATTTTTGGTTTTCCTTTTTCTATAAAAGTCTTAAAAGTCTCTAAATGGCTGAAAATTATTGACAGAAAACCTCTCGAGGTTTAATAACCTCAGGAAAAGTTAAGCCCTGCTAGGTAAATTTTTTTTTATAATAATTTGCCCGGCGAATATTCTTTGACGAAAAGTCATCTTGTTTATGACCTGTTAAAAATGCAGCCTCTTCAGTAATTGCAATTACAAATCGTGACTAAATCGATGCATCTGTCATTCGCGCTGATGGTTTTTTAGGCTACAATTATGAAGGTTGAAATGTCGCTTTCCCAGTAAATTTTACAATAACAATTTTTAGCTAGAAAGAGAGCGAAGACAAGTTTGACATATTTGAATTGAATCTCATTTCCATTTGTCTGTGAATTAATGAAGCTCCATCTTGCCGAAAAGGGTCAAGTTCTTAAGCCTATGTTTAGTTTATAGAAAATTTAGTCAAAAAGGTTTTATTTAAGAAAACCTACGGATCAAAAAACAAAATTACTTTGGCGTTAGAAGTCGATCTACTGTCAACTAAACGCTGGGAAGTTACCTACAAAAATTTAACTCTTTTCCAAAGTTATCGGAGGTAAGATTTATTTTATTTTTCTCCGGAAACCCTGTCGTATTATGGAACAGCTTTGTCAAACTTATGCAAAATTAGTTTCACAACGGAAAGTCGATTAACAGAACTACTGGCAGCTGTCAAAAAATATGCAAAAAACCCATACGAACAGAACTAACTACGACGAATAGTTCCGTTTGAAAAAAGAAGTCGGTTAGCATCTGCAAAAGATTTTATTTTATTCTTACCATTGCTCTCAAACCTTAAATTGGTACACATAAGAAGGTTTTTCCTCTCTAAAATTTTGGAGGACAACGTTTTACGAACATAGCCTAGGCTATATATTTTTTTTGGAACGAATGGAAGGGGTCGTACATTTTATACCGATTCCAAACGGGTAAAAGACTAGCCTTTTAAGGATATGTTCGAAAAGCCTTAAGGTGTCAATTGTGTTTTTCGGTCCTTGAATCCGGGACCACTCCCTCGGTAGCCTAGCTCACTAACCACTACCCCCTTTTCAGTTGGATCTTTACCTTTTGATGTGCGTGTAATTTAAGGAAGCGATAAGCTTGTTAAAAAACCTTCTATAGTGATCACTGGATTGAACGCGTCATTGACTCTTACTTCGAAATGTGTCAATATATTGAGCTGTTGTAACACTTTTTGGTGTAAAAATCTGCCGCTTAACTGGGTCTTTCAATATCATTTCCACATTTGCATGCTTAGCTCGGAGTACCCTACCAAAGTCGGTCTGTTAAAAGCGTTTTCTTTCCTTTTAAATAGAGATATTTCAGAGAGGCTCCAAGAAGACAATTCATTATTACGTAAAGTGATTGCATCTTATAAGCCTCAACTGACCATGCGGAAACGAAATCCTCACCGCATCTACCTATCTAATGAGTCTCTGGCAACAATAACACCAACTTACACGTACATTGTTCATGTGAATTAAAAGATTATCGGTAAATCGCAAGCGACTGCAGTTGAAACCACTTCAAAAATAATTAACCAACGATTTCCTGATTGTCTTTCACCCATTCCGTAACGATTTCCTTTTATCTGCCTTTCAGTATCTGATTTTCGCCTCAGCGCTGTGTCTAACTCTGGCCTATCCATTGGAACATTACTCTTCATATGATGGACATGATTTGTCCGAAGGCCTTCAAGAAGAGAGCCACGATTACGGTCATCAAATCGCGAGAGTTTCCTTGGGCGACGAGCACGAACACTCTGGATACGAGCATCAGGAGGAGGATCATGTCGTCGATTACTATGTAAGTCTTAAAACTGGCACAAGTTCAACTGAATTGGAGCTCCATTTGGGTGACTTTTCTTTTGAACCAGCTCTCGAAAAACCGATTGACTTTCCCGACTAACCTCACTTTCCCTTTTGCAGGCACCACCGAAGTACGCCTTCAAATACGGAGTCAACGACTACCATACCGGCGATGTCAAGTCCCAGCACGAAACTCGTGACGGCGATGTCGTTAAGGGTAAGTGTTCATGGCACAGCTGTACCTGTACACCCAGTGACATAATTTCGCTTTTTTAGGTCAATACTCTCTCGTTGAACCAGACGGTTCAATCCGTACCGTCGACTACACAGCTGACAAGCACAACGGCTTCAACGCTGTCGTGCATAAGACCGCTCCCGTGCACTCGCACTCAGATCACTACTAAAGTGCGGCGAAGACTACTGTCGCTACTCCCCCATCACACCATGTCATAGTATTGCCTCCATCACAAGAAAATGGTAAACGAAAATACGAACGTAGAGAATATTTATTATAAGATCGAACCAAAAAAGAAAACGCTACTACTATGCTACTTTTTCTTAATAATTTTGTACTATTTTTAATACCCTTTTAGTAATATTCTCATACTTTCTAATACATTTAGTGGAATTTTTTGTTTTTTTTACTCTGTGCCAGTACAGAACTTATAAGCCACACTATCCCCACCCTCCGCCCCTATCCATATTCCTCTCTTGTAAAACTCTGTGATAAGAAGACTTTTTTCATGTTCGTGCCGCGACTCATTTCACGCTCCGCCTGTACGCCCTCCTTTCCTTTATTTAATGCGTATGTGTGTAAATAATCTCTATACAGACTGTACTCATGTTAAACTATCATCTAAGTTAGGAAAACCAATCATATTTCCATATAATTTAGTCTTGGATACATTTGTGTCTTTTTCTGCATCTTTGTGAATTATTCATTGCATGTGTATTTTTTATTATTGTTTAACGATCCAAATAAATAAGAAATTATTGTAAAAAAAAAATCAGATTTGTGTATCGAGGTATCATTGAACTTGGACTTGTTGGCGCCGAGAGCGCACTGTACGCACGATCCAACTGAGCCAACCAATGCCAATGAAAAGTGAAACCGAAAGCAGGCGAACGAGTTTTTCCCAATCCACCTGGTGTGGTTGGAAAAGCTGATGGAAATCGCAGCGGAATGGTAGCGCCGTCAATCCTAGAGGCTTGTCAAATAATTTCTTGCGTTTAACTTAGGCTGCATATGTGCTTAAGGCTCTTCGCGTTACTTGCTCTGCAGAGACCAGTTCGTGGAACCACAGGAAATTGCAGCGAAAGACCACTTTCGCCGGTGCAGTTGTTACCACTAGGTGGAGGTAATTTAGTGATAACTGTTGGTGGATGTTGGGTTGTTACTTGTTTGATTGTGCGGCAAGATTGCCTGTGATGTCATATTCTGTGGCGGTTAATACAGGCAGTCGGTGGACTTCGCAGCCGCATGCAGGATAGAATCGAGAAGGTAATTGGACGTGACGAATGGAGAGGAAAATAAGGAACTGATGCTTTTTGTCGATGCAGACCGGAGACATGTGAAGGAATTATTGGTTTCCTTGTGTGGATTAAGTGCTGACGCAAGTGGATTTTGAACACAAGTCGAACGAGGAGGTAGTGTACTTTTTCACGTCACATAATGTCAGACTTGGAGTGGAAATGATTGTATAATGCGGACGTCCAATTAGAGTAGATTTGGAAGAAAACTCATTCAACCAAGTGATAAACACAACTTGAAGCCAGATGCCGCGAACCATTGTTAATATCCACTGTTGGTTTGAAAACACAAGATGGAGTCGGTTCCGGTGTCTTTTTAGAAGATCTCCATATCTACCTGTCATTCAAATCATTCAAAAGGCTGGTTGTAAGTTTTCCTATCGTCCGTCTCCTCCATTATTTTTCAGGTTTTCCGTGAGTTGTGGTCTCAAAACGGCGCTCTATGCGTTATTTGTGTTTTTCCCTCGTTCGGGAAATACAGCCACTTAAACCAACCAACCAACCAACCTGTCATTCAAAGTGCTCAGTCACTGAAGCATCTTTCAGGCTAAAGTGACAACTATTCGACAAGCAGCAGACTGCAAATAAATACCGAACGACCACCAGTCAGTCGAGGCACGAATCTGGGGACATAATCCAGACAGAGACACTAAAACAACAATTAACTCAATGACAACTATTTAATAATCATTTTTAACTTCCCTTTATGTATTTTGTAGTTCACAATGGCTAATTTGATATGGAAAACTTTGTCATAGGGAGTTCGAAAAATTTAGCCTGGACACTAAAAATTAACACCAATAAATGACATGCAGATGGGCTTAACTAAAAAACATTTTTAGCATCGACTCTAAATTTTAGTAGTTCACAGTGGCTATATTTTTAATACAAATTACACAATTGCGAGCTTTTAAAAAAATTAAAGTCGAGACTAAAATTTGTTATTGGTATCGCGCAATGGGCCTTACTTATAATCATTTTGAAACTGCACACTTAATATTTGTAGGTCACAATATGGAATTTTGTACCGATAATTCCCCCATTGTGATTTCGAAAAAATTAGTCTGGACACTGAAAAAGGTTATTGGTATCGCGGAATGGGCTTTACTAATAAAATAATCGTATTTAAGCCAAGTTTTGCGAACTCACAATTTTCCATACAAAATTGCATATTGTGACCTAAAATATAAAAGGTGAAGGTTAAAAGTGATTAGTAGTACGGTGCAATATACATAATTATATTAGATGGACATAAATATTTATGTCCATAAAACTGAGACAAATCAAGTCAGTCAGCTGTCAGACTTACCAGCTTACTTACTAGATAGTTTAACGTACCCAATATTTTCTGGCAATTTGGTATAAAATTTGAGTGTGTGGGAGAGTTAGCTTTCCAGATTAAAAACGGTTGCATTCCATAGCGAAAAAGCTACGAGAAGTATCAAATGCATGAGGATAAGTGGGGTTTGGAAAAGAACAAAGAAGAAAATGTAGGAATGTTTCGAGAGCTCAAAGTGTACGCACAAAACAAAGGAGAAGGAGCGCGGTCACAAAAACAAACAAGGGATAGGACGTATTAGGTAAGAAGTCTACATTAAGAGAGGAAAGATCCGAAATGAAGAGAACAGTGGAGGAGTAGAAAAAATAAGCAAGGTGTGTTAAAGTGATCTTTGTCCCGTTGGCTATTTTTTATAGTTAACAATAATTTTCTTGGATTCGTTAAATTTGTATTGGGCAATGGGAGTTGTTCAACGATTTTGAAAATAGTCACCCGAAATTTGGCAATTTTGTTAAAAGGGTCGAAAAGCAAGAATTGTTGGAGACGCTGCATCGTTTCATTTATCATTCCAATTCCAGACCAGAGATCAGAGTGACTGAGAGTGACACCTACCAACGCACCCATCTTCATCTGTTCAACGTCTATTTTTTTATTGTCGATTTGGCTTTGGCTGACGTGTTTGCGATGACCGTTTTGTTTCTAGACTTTATTTGCCTCCAAAATGAATAATTTTTCATCAAGACAGCTAAAAAACTGACATTGCAATTCCAGTAAACTTTCTTCGCTCTGGCATCCATCCACTCTTTTAAAAACTCTACGCGATACTAATAATTAGTTTAGTATCCACGCTTGATTTTACGAACTCACAATGGCGATATTTCCCATACAAAATTACCCATTGTGACCTACAAAATATTTAGAATGAAGTTTAAAAAGTACGGCCCTCTGATCATTGAATTTATAATATTGGCTGGCAATACCGTGTGTCGACTCCATCAAATTCACCCACCAACTAAAAGATTCAGTGCAGACAGCATCCAAACTCGAGAGCAACAAACAAAAATCTAAGGAAGGGATTCACCAGGAACAAATAACCGATTTGCTGCACAATCGAGCCAATTCACGATCATCCGAAACTGAGATAAAAAAAAAGCAAAGCCGAGATAACTATATAAAACTTAGTCAAACGCTTGCAGAATTTCAGAGACCGACTCTGAGGAAGTATGATTGTTGTACTTTAGGAGATAGGATGTTTGTACAACAAAAATTGACCAATGTTTAAAATTTGTTATTTCTGTCTGTTTAGTTTGTCTGGAAACATAGTTCATACATGGACTGAAGAGGAAAAAGTCCAACAAAAATAAAAATCACGAATATAAACTCCGGATTAATGAAGTTCTAGGACACCAGGGCCCTGATCACATAACTTTTCAGACGACTGCCGTCGAAACGATCAAATTCAGAAACTAGCAACCAGTGGCAAAATTACGACTTTAAAGGCTTCATCCAGTTAATTTTACGCAAATGTAGTGAAATCTGACGATAGTTACGAGCAAATTGGTTAGAAACTAATTTATTTTGGACATGTACTTTCAATATCGATATCTATCGCCCAGACGATTATCGTCAAACGTGATCTGCCCAAGGAAACCGTGATTTTACTGGTGGACCTCGGACCTTATTCTGCAACTGGTATAAAAATATTTCAGCCTGAAAGCAACTTGTACTTTTAATTTGACTAGGACACTACTATTTTGAAGTATACATTCAGGAGGCGAGAAATTGTATACACGAAAAGTGGCTTGTTGCTGAGAGCGCCTCTAATTTTGCGCCTTAGACTGTGCTCAGTTCAAAGCATACTATTTTCACTCCACCGACACCGATGTGGATTTTGAAATTTGGATAAGAGAAGTTTGCCCAATAAAGTTAGAGACAAACGTTGGCTTATAAAATCCTATGGCAAAGTGTGAACAATTTGTTGCAGATTTAAAAAATGATTCTAGGTTAGGTAAGAGCTTTTTCAAAAATTCCAACTTTTGTTGGTCGCTTAAGGTGTTTTTTGCGGCGTTTGTTGGAGCACTCCTTGCGGTGCTTTTTACCGGCGTTTGTTAACGATATTTTAATTATCGTTGGTTGGTAATTTGAAAGAGATTAGTGAAGAAACCGATAACAAACAGAACCAGGTCCACGCTGCACTGTAACACAATCAAATGCAGAGAGAAAAGAAAAGTTTTTGGCGTGTTTAAATGAGTTCTGGGGAATTTTTCAAGGATACAACCTTCCTTTATCAACCAATTTTTTTATTTTCTAACTTCTTCTTCTATTATTTCTCGTCGAGTTTTTTTTTTTCAATTAGCTGCAGCTTGACTTACAAGTTTGAAGTTGGTTATCGGTAAGTATTCGTAATATCCAATGATGAAGAGTAAGATTCGATGTCAAATTCTTGTCGAGCTGTGGTTAAGTTCATTGATCAGTTTTTGGCTGAGCTTTACCTGTGATAAATTGCCAAGCCAGAGTCTGAACAGTCCTTTTTACGGAGGGAAAACTTGAATGGGTCTGTATTATTACTTTTGCTTGAAATAGGTAATTTTCCCGACTTTCCACTGCGTTCATCTTGCGAAGTTGGATATGGTCCTGCCATTTTATTCCCGAATTTACCGAGTCTTTAAGAAGAGCGTGGACTTCCTAAGAAAACATGGCAACTTGTATCTTTTCTCTAGTAAATGCAACAATGATGACTTCTCACAAAAGAGGCTAACCCGCCCAGTCTGGCTCCAATCCAGTTTCTAACTATATGGACACCCTTGCTTCCCACTTACCGATTCAATTTCCACATATCTAACGATAACAATCTATCAGTGGCAACTGTTTTTTCACAATTATTCTCTGCCACCCCCTCACATCTAAATGCTAACACTTTCCCAGTGGCTTCTACTGGAATTATTTTTTTCCGTTTTCTGTGATCGCACAGCGGCGATAATGAAACCAAAGATCAACACAACAAATTCTGATTCATAAAGCTGTTCGACCACCGGCCACACCACCGAAACATATCGCACTCTCGGCCGCACTACTGGACCACGTCATTAAGTCCGTATATACCGCCTCTGACAAATGTGATCTTGTGATCGTTCAAGTTCCCACAATTAACAACAATAAAAGCTATACCGGCCACGCCATGCACTCATACAAGTGGTCGCATTAATAACCTCCACGATAGCTGACTTATTAAGCGATTCTGTAAATCGGACACATGTACGCCCATTTAGAATGCACATCGTCACTGCCGCGGCATTGCCACCGCGGTATCAGCATCTGTATCTGCGCAGCGTATTCAATCTATTTTCGTATTTATTTGCCCGCCTGTGAGATTAGCATCACCTCAATAAAGTTCTCAACAGATAATTGGATAGGTCCGACGACCAAGACGAGGGTGCACGATAGCAGGCACCTACAGCTGGCGGCAGCGCGCACATGAATCATGAAGCGGTGCGCCAGATCTGTTCCGTAATCGTCGTTGATGGCGAATTGTGGTGGCCCATTAGCGCAGAGGGAGAATTGTCTTGAGTCATAGGATCGGTCCAACTGTTGGTACTGCAACAATTTGTCGACGGATGCCAATAACTGCAAGCGGAACTAGGGTTTCCTTTCTGAATTCAGTTCAGACTGGGGGCTGCGTGACCACCGCACCTATTCCTGCAGCGAAACGTTCAAGGTTAACACTGTACGGAGGCTTTTATAAATCATTGCACGAACAATGGCACGAATATCGGTGGTGCCTTGTGTCTGAAAATGATTTCTCGGAGTCGAAAATTTAAGTTTTTATTTGATTTTTTTGGGTCTTGGGCGGGCTTGCGTGGTATTACTCGGCTAAGCCGTTGACTGACAGAGGGCGACTCGTGCTATTGTTCCCGATACACAAAGGAAAGAGTGTAACTCCTCGGTTGGGCGTATGACCTTTGATTCAGACGAACCGCCGTTTGAATTCGCTTCGGTCGATAAAATGCATTTTTCACTCGTTAAGAGCAAGGGGACGCAGAGATTAATCTAAGATTGCGGTGGGACGAGGAGGCGATTCCGTGTTTCGCAAAGGGCCTTGGCTGTATGGGTGTAGCACTTGTGTGTTTTTTTTTTCTTTTGGTTAATTAGACAAAGTCCGGACTGTGGTAAATTGATTTTGGGCTTTGCTGAGAGGCATAGGCCAACATTTGGCACATGAAGGAAAACAATTGAAACCGAATCGAAGGTGTGTTTTGGAAAGTAAAGTGGGCACTTTTGCCTCTTTTTGTCAGAGCTAAGTGCCAGTTGTGTGTTGGACGTAGGAAGTTTGTAAGTCCGCATGTTTTCCCCTATATTATAAATAAAGATATACCTGCCGCAAGAGATGGGGTTAAGTCTTGCGACAACTGTTTTAGCGGCAAGTTTTGTTGCTACTGCATTGCACCTGTAAAGGGCGAACTTGTTGACCCCGATACTTAAAAATGTTCCCTAACTAGTGGCCGTTTTTTTTTGACTCGAAACACACATTCGCTTCACACCGTCAACTTCTACTTCCGTAGAAAGTCACATTGGCCCTGCAATAACACTTGCTATTAACAAATTGCCAGCTAACCACACCGCCATTCACTTAAATTAAGCAAACTGCTTGATAATAAAAGTCCGCAGCCTGATTAATAAAATTATAACAACCTTCGCTGTAAATCTCGCACCACACCATCATCGCTTGTTTCGCATTTTTGTTATTATTTTGCACAAAAATGCGCCAGTGAGTAACTTTTCCAAACGCCTCATGCGCGTATACCCACGGTACATCATAACAAAGCAGCAGGAACGGGCCTCTTCGGCCGGGTAATAAACAAATAAATTACCACCGATTAACCGAGTCACTTAACCACATGAAATGCTGCAATTAACCTTGCAGTACAAAAAAACTGAACAGCCAGTGTCGGCCAGCAGTACCTACCTACAATTTTCGCCGGGAAACGAAAGAGTTGGGCCGCGAACTTTTACGAGTGTTGCTGGTTGCTGCTATGCTGCTTGTGTTGACAAATTGGGAGCAATTATAATTGGCGTCAGAAATGATGACATGGCAACCTTCCTTGGGTTTCATTGGACAAAATTAAAACAAAGGAAGTTGTCGAATAATTGGTAAACAATTGTACAAGTCATCTCCGCAGCGAGCTGACCTTGGAGGCGGGGGAAAAGCCAAATTCCATTTTCCCAAAAGGTCATCGATCCGGTTACAACAAAGGCACTCACTCTGGCTGCATAGTCTGCCTGCAATGACCAGGCTAAAAGCAATTTCGTGTGCACACGCACGACCGCCGTGCAGCTACTCCTTTCCAGATGGAGTACAACTGCGTTGCGCAACAGCAAGTAGATAGTAGACACAGCTTGAACAGTGTACACTGTACAGGTACACCCTGAGGCGGTGCGTTAAAGTCGACAGAGTAAAACACCCAAAAACTCACTTGCTAACCAAAAACACCTGCGGCCGTTGCCTGCATTTCAGTTATCGTGTCGGGGGAAATCTAACAATGAACTTGACACGCATTTTTCTTTGTCTTATGCAACGAGAACGAGAAGTGGCAGCGGTGTTCGTTTTCTGCAATTGGAATGTGTGGTTGTGGAATTGATGATGCGGAGAGTATTTTAATTAATTACGTTTGGGTGTTTCGCCCGTCTATTTGACTCGTTATTTTACGTGTTTGGTGCACTTCCTCGTCGAAAGAGTTGCAAACTGGAAGCCGGATGGGAGAAAGACACTCAGTTAGGTTCATGACAAATTCCACACTCGAACAGGATGTCGTCGATATTAATTAATCAATTGAGCAATTAAAACGGGTTTAATTGCGCAAAAAGTGGAGTAATTTGCAGCTTTAATGTTGGGATGACTGTTTTTTTAATTGTTCACATTTGTATTTTTATTTCTTTTCAGTGGGTTTCTAAAAAAATGCCACCAATCGAAGCACACGCGTTTACCTATTTCGAAGAGAAAGAGATCAGTAGATCAAGAGAGGAATTGCAATATCGACGTTAGCAGCACCCGTCGAATATTAAAGACGAACTTCCAACAACGAATTTGCCAAAATCATCCAACAATCGATGTCTCATCTACAACACCGAAAAACAGCTACCATATAAGACCAATGGCAACCCTGGCAGAAAGTTTTATAGTGCGACCGAGGAGCCGATTATAGGTAGTCTTAAACTGGAGAAATCCTCACAACCCCAACAAAGCCATTCTTGTTCACTTTAAACGCAAAATTAATCTCCCAGTGTTAGTATTTATATCGTGGGATAAATTTTCCTTTGAATAGTATTTTTTTCCCGTCCTAATATTTTTTTTAAGTTGTAAAATTTTCCCACTATGTTTCTGTAAGCAAACTAAAAGAAAACAGTTTTTTTTTTTAAATAGTTCCACTGGGTAGATATAGCCAAAGCTTAGATCTGCGATTTTTGACCAGGGATCTTGAAAGCTTGATAACCAATATTTTCCTTCACAATGTCGCGTTGAACGCGTGCGTGCGTTCGTTTTTACAAAATTTGACTTTATGTAAATGAGTTTATTAAGTTTTTTCCTTATTCCGCAAAAGGTAGAGTGCATCTACGCATCTAGTACTACAGACCTGAGGCTAAATTTATTTTTTCTTTAAATTTTGACAATAAACTAACCTTTTGCAATCGAAATTTCCACGAACGGGTAAATTTCCTACTAAAGACAAAATTCCCACAAATTTTCAAACAAATTTCCCCTAATAACTTAAACAAATAGTTTTTCGAATGCATAAAATTATTTACTAGCTCTCCTCGCAATAAGAATCTCAAATAAAACTAACACATGAACTAAAAATTACCTTCATCGCTGCACAAAATTTTGTCTTGAAAATAAGGAAAGAGTGCAATTTAATTTTTTGACATATTTACACAATTTCCAAGAGTTCTTCAAACATAAGTCAATTCATCATGAAATGTCTAACAAAAATGAGCACAAATAAACTGTCACCGAAAACATGTCACTGTCACCGGAAAAGAGTTGCCAATTTAAAAAAATTCAAATACTTAGAAAAATGGGCCAAGCTACTAGTGCGTGAACTAATGAAGAACTAATGCAGAACTAGACCTGGGTAATGACCGCAGAAGCAAAACCATGCTTCGGCATCGATGGTGTAATATGAAATTGTCCTAACACAACTGCCATTGAAGCTTTAACTGAACTTACGCCACGCCAAATCTTTGTCAAAGTTTTGAGCATTTCACAGCACAATCCATCAGACTTTGGCTTGGGACATATAAGCCTATTCTCTGAGATGCCCTAACTCGGGGTAATATTCGCCCCGAAAGATCATCGGATTCTCAAAAAAAAAAAAACCTCCAGAGAAGAATAACAACATTTTAATTACTTCACCGGTCCACAGACTCAGATGGTCAACGTTTTAAAGAGCACCTCCCTTGGATTGGAACGCAGAAGTAAAAACTGACATCAAATTGTAGGCAGCTTTCCTGGTTGAGGCTCGAACTATATCGCTTCTTAAAAAAGAGGCAAATCCACTAACCCTTCAAAGTAGGAAACAAAAATTCGTGATTTATTGCAACAAGAATGGCATCTCAGATCACAATGGCTACCTATCCCGCAGCCCATTCCCTATCTTTGCTCCAACACGGCGCACGATTTGCATTTCCTCGTAAGCGATCAGAAAAAAAACCAAAAATTATTATTCAATTGCCTAATTTTTTTATGCGGCTATTATAAGTAATGAATACAATATACCTAGTAACGGCTTTGATCTGCCTTTCACAAATACGCCAACCCAAGCCACAGGCAGTAGAAAAAGCCTTTGGAAAGACATGGACACAAACGCATTGCATAACCCAATTACCTACTCTTAACGTCGTCGGTCGGTCGTCGCCTTAGCCACCGCCGTCGCCGTCTTAGATATGGTGGTGGCGGTGGTGGTCTACTGCACCAGATGCATACACTTATATCTAGTTCAAAAGGAAAACCTTTGGCCGAATATGCAATTTTTTTCATCCATAACCGACTCATGAGGGTAGCTGGGTATACGTGGAAATTCCTTTCGGCGACCCACATCACTCCTCCCCCAATTTCACTGTCTGCCAACAGCGGAGGGACAGCCGATCACCAAGACCGCGCGCACAGCACACAACCGCACGTTCTGAAAAATTACACTTTTCGCTCCGTTTTCTGATACAATTTTGCAATTTTTCCGATAAAATTACCATGATAGTGTCCCGCGAGGTAAAAACAGCCACCAAATAACAAACCTCTGTTTGCCATGCGCACCGTGGTAATAGCCGCACTCGATCAATTTTCATGTGGACAAATACGATGACGCTGCGGTCTACCACTTCATCGAGGAAACCGCAAGTTGTCCGCTCGCTGCAGACAAAGGACCACGTTTTGACAGTGTCCACTTTACGGTCCACCACCATAGTGATTGCTCTGGCAACTCCCTGCGATTCGTATGGTCGGTGATAGGCTTTGAGTCAATTTGTGCAAGTAGTACTCTGGCAATGGGTGATTAATTAGCTCCAGAGACCGTTCCAAAGGTGTAGACTTTGGTGGACTGGCCTTGTCAATGCCGTTCGACTATGAGCACAGCGTACACATGTTAGAATAGAAAAAGACTTTGTTCCGTTCATGGGTTTTTACTCGTACACCAGATTGCGCCATAAAGTGCAGAGAACAAAAAAATATTTGCACGCCACAGTCTGGGCCGTGGCAAACCATTCAATTAGTCGGCGAGGAAAATTCTCTCGTGGTCATGGTGTGTAATTGGTCGAAACAGTTGCGACCGCGATTTCCATCGAATCAAATGATCGATTTCGGCCTGAATGGCCGCCCTATGTCCGGTTGAATGGATCGACACTGGGGAGAGGTTCACGCCGTCCAAACGAGGCAGCGACACTGCAACAAGAACGGAACGCAGCCAAATTGATTGATTGTGCTATTTGGGTGATTTAGGCCGCCGACAATCAATTGGACACGGCAAGGAATTCAAAGGAGTTATGGTTTAATTTCGCGGAATGCAATGTCTATCTCCATGGCAAAGAGGTGACTTCAAAGAAAGGATAGTGCACCACGACAGGGAGGCAGCGCACATTCTCTAAATGACACCACACCTTTGTGTAGTTGTCCTTGTCAGTGAGTCTATGTACATTTACAGATGTAGGTAGCACCGCTCAACAGATTTCAGTTTTGAATATCTCCAATTGAATGGTAAATGGAACCCTTGTGGTTATGCGACTAGTTTACCTGCGAGTTTAAAGAAAGAAAGATTAACAAAAAATAGCTGAGTGTTAATAATGGCAAATAATATCCTTTAGGGCCCCCAATTGGATTTCGCACCGCTTCCCCACTCTTGATGGAATTTTTCAAAATTCTGAAGAAAACAAATTCAGTGCAAGCCGGTCCATTTCCACACTGCATATCGAAACGTCACCTTATTTATCAGGACACGTTGGGTTCTATTTGTGGAGCAATATTTCCTGTAACCCACTTGCCGGTGACCACATAAAGAACTATCGCAGAACATTTCCTTCAACCTACCACGGAACCATGAGGCTCATGTTACTCGTACCACGCAGGCTTCTAGCCAAAAAAAGCTAAGAGCGGACCGATCTGCTCATTGATTAAAATATACAATATCTCACTCCAGCACGAGCATTCCGTGGGCAGGCGATAACACTCGTCCACCACATTGCAGTAAGACTTCTCGCCAAATGCACAGATTGTTGGGGTGTTACACAGCGGCGCTGCCTAAGATGTGTTTCAATGTATAAAATATACGACACAAAAAAAGGAGTACGCCGGCCGTGCGCGTCAATGCTTAGCGCAAAGTCGATAGGGTATTAATTTCAATTTACTGTGGTGTTCCTATGGAACACAGAGGCGTTTGTTTTTATCGCCTGAAGGTGTATTGAATTTTCTGTCTAATCACTTGGCTACAGGAAATTGGTGGAGATTTTTATCGCCTTTGTGAGTGTGTTCTTTGTAGTTGTTGTGTCTTTTATGGTGTATTACATTTTCATAATTGATTTGAGGGAGTTTTCGATAAAAGATTGACTAGTTAAGGTTTAAAAAACAATTAAAAATTGCATATGACGTGAGTCTTGTCCTGGTAGGTTTTAGAGGCAAACTTTTGTGTGACAAAACGTTTTTAAAAAAATTTGCTGTTAAATGTAATTTGGACAATATTTACATTTAACCAAGCACATAATATGTTGGGCTTAGGGTTGCCATCCATACTCTCAAATAGAGTATTGTACTTTATTTCATGTACTTCAAAATCTTTTACTTAAACTTACTTCTTAAGTTTTTCCCTTCTTCCTTCAAATAAACCTTCTATAAGGTAATTATTTTCAACTTCATTTCATGAACAATATTTTTTAACCATTCATCTACCTGGCATAAACAAATGAAAGGACATTTTGTTCTTCCTCCTTTGCATAATAAAAACCAGCAAATGTGAGCCAAGCCTTAAACTAATTTGTTTCTGTCTGAACGCAGCCAAAGTTGTCAAAATTATTACAACTAGCCCTCTTGGTACAGTGTGGCGAAAGTATTAAACCTCTGCGCCATAGACAAACCATACTGAGACCATCAACTTCATTCGATTTTCCGAAACTTTCCAACAAAGTATTATTTTAACAGGTGGCATCACTGCTTGTAGGGCTTCACTCTTGTGAATTCTGAAGTGTCGAAAAACTGTATCAGTTATTCTTTTTTTTTTACCGAAGATTGCGACTTTGTTACAGCTCTTCGAGGGTTCAATATACATAAATATGTCGCAGCGTCTTTATCTAACCTCAATACATACAGGGTAGTGATGTAGAAGGGTACCTCTGACAAAAGATCCGCCAACAAGCTGTCGCATCGTATAAAACTTTAAGACGAAGTGATATATCCACGGTCTCAAAGAAATTTTGATCAACATAGACTACAATATCGTAGACGGAGCCTTATTTGCTTCATGAAAGTGGACTCTGCAAGCTATCGTCCATAAAGGAACCTTGTGTGTCGATCTGATCTTGTCGTCAACCCAACCTAAATTTATCACCAGAAATACCCAAGCTGTTTTATATTACTCTTTTAAGACTGAATGGGACTTCAGTTGCGCTAGTTAACAGCTTTAAATATATGAAACTGAGGCAAGATAGAAACCTGCTTATAAGTAAAAATTAAATGAAAAGTTTCCACCCATACAAAGAATTGTGTTAATTAGACCTTAGAGGTTCAGTAGTTCTTATGCTCTCTTGGTATGTGGTACAATCAACACCTGCAAGGATTTGACTGGCCTAAATATTTCCCTGGCCATTGAGTCTTCATCCAAGTTTCTTTCAGAATCTTAAAATCCTTGAAAAATTAACCTTGCACCTTAGAAAGATGGCTCCAAAAATGAGCAGAAGCCACTGATACGAAGTAGAAAAAGTCACGGATGCTCCTTAAAGTCGATGTCATTGACAGCATCACAGTGGGTCCGCTGGTACTTATTTATTTATTTCAGTAAAAATGCACTCTTGTTTCGCCATAACGTAGTAAAATCCTTTCTGAGAGACTGGTTGGTACAGTTTCACTTTCAGACAGTTTTCAGCTGTAATCAATTCACCTTGTCAAAAATCCGTAGTCCTTTTTTGTAACCTTCCTTTATAGGAGAACCTAATTTTCACAGAAGACTCATGTATTAAGGTTCCTACTCCTAGCATTAAACTCTGCTTTCCTTGGAGACCTCTCATTTGGCAATCTTCGTTCTTATAGCCACAACACTTCATGCTGTGGTCATTACATTTCGTACTCAATGCATTTGTAATTTCATTACAATCTGTTCAACTCTTAGGTACACAAGAGTCTCTAGGTCTAGAGCTCGCTGTAAAAATTTCGGAAAAATTCCACTACACCTACGTCGGACCACTTTTAACGCACTCACATTGCTTGTTCGTCTTTTAATCTTGTGCCACAATCCACCTTACAAACCCGTATCTATTACAGATCGGATTACCTGCCTGACAAAAGGTTAATCACTGAGTAAGCACATTTTTCTTCCGTCAAGTTTGCCCAGTAGGTACAAAGATATGTGCGGTCCAACAGAAGTAAGTCAGTCATTCGTTTCTCCCCCCCAGCATCGATGGAATGGAGTTAGTTCCGAGCCACGTGAGTGCCGCTGATGCATGTCAATTGGGCTAGTAAAATGTTTAATTGGATTTTCGGTTTTTTATTACTATACCCAGATCTTGAGATAATAACACGGAGTTGAGAGATTTTTTGTTCGGCTAATTGCAACGAAAGGGAGAGTTGGTCGTGCTTTTTTTTGTTTGTTATTTCGGTTCAAGGTTTTTTTTGTTTTTTTTTTTTTTGTAAAAGGGGCTGGTATGGTAATAGTTTTAGACATTTTCAGTAACAAAATAAAACTGCACATCTGTGGTCAGCAGTTCGGTGTGTCCTTGATTGCGTTTTATTTATGACTGCGCTACCCTATTTCGGTTGCATTTTTGCTGCCTGAATGATTTCAATCGACCCATCGCATTCAACGCTTCACGCACATGTGCACATTATAAGGTGAGCTTCCGTGGTGCAATCGGAATTACTAAAGCTCTGACTAAATTGAATTATGTGCAGAGGTTCGGAGTAAATTAAGTCACTTTTGAGTGGTTAATGGGGAGATGCAAGATATGAATTAGTGCATCTAGTGAGTATAACATTTTATGAAAGGCTGGACGCTCTCACGCCTATTATTGGTGGCCATACCCATTGAGTTCAAGTTTTACATATTTAATTAGGCAGCATGGATTCTTAGCTAAACTGGGTATTTTATTACACACTAACGGCATTTAGAGCAATTATTTCACAAAAGCAATGGCGACTGAGCCACATGAGTGAGTCGATCAACTGATACTCGTATGATAATCGCATTCGCAGTTACATAAGTAAACAAAATGGTAGTGTAATTAAATGAAATAATGGAGAACGGGAATTTGTTGACTCGGACGTTTTATGGATCATGTTTTAGCTGTTAATAATTTACTGCCATGAATCTCTTTGAATCTAGCTATGTGATTCTTGGAAACTTAAATAGTGTTCCTATGAGAAATGGACCTTGAACGAGAGCGAGTATTATGGCGGACGTATCAGTGATCTAAACGGATACTACTAAAAAAATGCTTACTACAAAATGGACGCGTAAAAGTTGGCAGTCATCTCAATTAAAAACTGATGCGTATTTGGGTTTATTTTCGTTTAAAAACAGTAGTGGTTGGAATTTATCTTTCGATGTAGGTATACTAAATGCAGTCACTCCAATAAATTGTAAATAAAATTTCATGCGAAGGCTCCAAGGAGATACTGGTGGAAATGTTGCTATTTCCGACAAAGCCCAACATACCTACTTAGCTACTTAGGGAGCGGAAGGTTTGCGGAAGGTTTGGGGGTGAGCCTGAGTTGCATCCATAACCTACTCCTCCAAGGCCAGTGAATGAAGCCCAAAATCACTTAAAGAGCTTTGCGTTCTCCATAAGTCGGCACCTAAAGTCCGATTGGGGTGACGAACTTGAAGTGGGTATAAGTGTTTCATGAGAGTTTGCAGTGGGCATAGTGTCTTATAAGTGTTTTTCGACAGGACTTACTATGCAGTTTTTGTTTGCAGCACAAGGGAACGAAGGCATGAAAAACGTCCCGAAAATCATACCGGAAAGAATCCAAGAAAACTCTCTTAAGAACGCACCACAAACGGTCCTAAATACACACAAAAAGTGTGCAGAAAAACGCCAAAGAAATGCCGAGAAAAACGACTACCTAATGGCCATTAAATATATTAAGAAACAAGTGGCCAAGTTTAGACGCCTTGAGGCTTTTTATATCTTATAGTTCTTATCAGTCACTAAGTAAGCTTTCGAAGGAATGGATCAACAGTCACAGACCATCATTAAGCTTTAGATAGGCTAGTAGGACCTTTTTGAAACGCCTATAATAGCAGGGACGTATGAAGAAGTTGTCCGATATACTGATATATGTACAGATCGTCCAAAAAGGGGCACCAGGCATCTTTTCCGAAATGGTGGGCATATCAAAATTTGACGCCTATTTGACTACAGCTTTCAAGGCAGTAGCTGGGAAAAAAATATTTAAGCCATTTCACGGAATATACCAGCTTATGTCATTTTATCAAAAAATGCTTGCAGACTTTAAGGCTGATTAGCCCTTGATACGGAAAAGCTGACTTGGAATAGTTTTCTATAGTTTGTCTTTATTTTTTGTACTTTATTGAGAGGGCAGGGCTGAGACTTAATTTTGCGATGAAATGCTTGCCAAAGGAATCCATCAAAAAATTCTTCACTGCTCTCTGACCTTGACTAGAAGTTTGGGGGCCCAAACCCCTGAGCTCCTCCCCCTCTGCGTACGCCACTGGTCTAACAGCAATATGATATTCTAAATGGAATGACAGACCTTCTGTCAAGCTCACGTTCTAAATTGTGGAAGAGGCTCGGTCTAGTCTTGACCGTTGTCTAAAAGGGTTGTGTTACCACCTAACAGTAAATATTATATGTAATTTGAGAGTTTTCTGCAGACTGTCCTACCAGGGACATTATTACTTACCAGGGACTTGTAGGTTTTGAATTCATTCGGGATCTGTCTTTTTAACTTGCGCCTTTGGTCAATAATTTTTCATGAAGTTTTTTAAAAGAAAAGAATAAGAGACACATATGGGGTGCCATGGGTACAAGTTTTTATTCGCAGATGTCGCCCTAACAACTACGAGAAATTGGCAATTCATTCAGCTTGGTTATGGTTCTCAGATTTATTTTCCACAAAGGCAGAGTATATTGGATTTTTTTGTTAATTTTTTGCTTAAAAATCGTTGGTTAGGATTTAAGAACTCTTAGTATTCAAGAATCACCTACCTACCTTGCCAAAGTATACTCATCAGCCAAGTAGAAAATACATAAATCGCCTGCCACTTGTGCCGAAATGTAGTTGCATTATTTTCCACAGAAATAATTTCAGTCAACCATACTTTTCTTAGGAAGTTCGCAGCCATTTGTAGTTTGCAGCTTCGGAGTCTCCAAACATCTGAACACTTTCCCTCGCTGGGGTTTATGAATTCTGATTCTTTAAATATTTGATTTAAGCATTCATTTCAATAGGTTTTCAATAATTCCCGCCAACAGAAAAAGTTGTGTAACTCTGACCAAAAGTAGTTACCCCCTCGCCAACTTGTAATTTTTTTTTTTTTAATGTCTGCCCTATCAGCATCTTGGGCCTTCAAAATCCAATTAAAATCCAAACCGATTTGATTTATTTCGTGCATGTCGAACCCGACATTTTGACCAAATCGCCTGAGGCGAATTCACACCTACCAGGAACGCCTTCTCTTCGCCGTCACTTCCTGGAGTACACTAATTTTGCCTTAATCAAAGTATCAGTCATTTGTCTTAATGCCAATTTAATGACCAACCATTTAGCCCGTACTTTTGACAGATGGAATTTAAATTTGCAGTGCGCAACGCAAACCACCATATGAAACTGGGAAACTATGAAATCATTGAAATTAATTTAACTCAAGTAATAAAAATCAAACAGAGAGACACACACATCTCTTATGCAAATCAAAAGGCACACATTCGATGCAATTACTTCATCCCGTTGTCGGTTGATCGGTCAGTCAGTCAGTCGCATGTTATATGTCCCCATCTGGAACTATCTACAAATGTTTTCATTTTGGTCGCGCCACATTTCCTCGAGACAAGGCCCAGCAGACCAATCTGGCTGACTTCAAATACAGAGAGAGAGAAAAAAAAAAACAATTTTCGCTCGATCATTATGTCAGAGCGCGAGCTGGATAGGCCCCCTCCGCGCACGTAGAGTTATGACGATGTAACCTTGGACCATTGCATCCCGTGGTGTGCTTTTTTTCTGCGCCTTTCCTAACCTATAACTATATTACTTCGTCGTCGGTTGGTTTGGGCCACCCCCCTTCTATCAACGACCTCCTTGTTCTGTGGACCATATGTCTGCATGAATGGAGCCACCAACCTAATACACAAACATACACTTCGTTGTGCACGGGTCGCCGCCACCGTCTCATAGAAAGGGAATTTGAAACACAAATGTCCCGTCTCAAGAGCTCAACAGACAGAGAGAGAAAGAGGGAGTATGCGTTGGTAAGCTTTACTGGCACGCGTTCGCACTTGTATTAGTTAGGAGCTGACCCAAAGAGAGTGTGGTGAACAAACTAAAACGAGTGTTGTATTGTTGCAAAAACAAAACTACCAACAATTTTATCGTTTTTTCCTCTGCTGCCATACCTATTGTTGTTGTTTTCATTGAAGTGCACGAGTATAAACACAATTGGTAGGTAGGCAGCATATGCCATAGCAAAAGAGTCGGGTGGAGTCAACTATATAAGAGGCTTCCTTCTGGGTTCTAGTTATCAGTTAAACAGAGTCAATCGACGCGGTTAATTCGTTAACAAACAACCTAACAAAACCCCACAAATTTAAATATTGAAATGGCTTTCTTCAAAGTGAGTGTGCCTGAACTAGTAAAACAAACAAATAAAAGAAAGAAACAGTGTTTTCGAGTGCATTTGCAATGGATTATAAAATAAAAACCCAATTTGTGTTTGTTTACTTTTAGTCCTTTGTTTGCCTGGCTGTTATTGGTGCTGCATCCGCTGGTGTATTGCACGGTGGTTTGGCCCATGGTGGTCTGGTGCATGGTGGTGCCGCTGTGTATGCTGCTGCTCCAGCCGTATATGCTGGACACGGTTATGCTGGACACGGAGATGAACATGTCGACTACTATGTAAGTATCGGGAAGGGTAAAGTGTCCTCTTGCAGGGAAATTTCTAAAAAGAAATCAATTTGAAGGGTCCTTTAAAACGAAAGAGTTGATTTGCGAACAGGGCTTGCGAACTACACCAACTGGCAATGAGTTGGTGGAGTTGATTTCGATCGAAATTAAACGTGATATACGGGCGTGTTGCATAGTTTTGAATGCAGAAGTCTCTAATATCCCCAAGTTGAGTGGAAACACTCGAAAAAAGGATTGAAAGTGGTCATAAATTGGAGCAAATCATTGACTGGACTTTTGAATTCAATTGTCGCAATTTCGTGATTTTGCCATTTTTTAATTTTTGAGAAGTAATTGCACATTTAATCAGTTCCTCCATCTTTTACTATCGAAAGCAAAAGCAGGGTTTGTACAAAAAAATATTAACCCAAATATATAGGCCGAAGAAGTCACCTCCGCAACGGAGTCATTCCTTCAAATTGCCACATCGCCTCAAAATGGAGCACGCAGCAAAATACTCTTTGAAAGAATTGTGCTTCCTTTGTTGGAAAAATAGTTCCGCTCGTGAAAAACTACTTAGAATCTTATAGGGTCCAGAAGCACTCCATATTTCTTCTCAGACTGACAGCTGTGGTCGACTGTTGACATCAATCACTGAGCTGGTGCTTCCTGTATTCGCAATTCGCAAATCAAAAAAGCTTTCCTCGTTCCAAGACTCATCTGCTCTAGAATTCAAAGTCTGTTAAACGGAGAATTCAAGAAATCTTCCCACTTGATATGGTTCCAAATAAGTCCAGATTTTCTTGCATTTAACTGCGGTTTTCTTAAGATAAGAATCAAAACCTTAATCCATGTTTGAGCCTTCCAATCTTCCAAACCTCTCCCAATGGTCTTATGAAAAACGGAGGCAGTCTTCATACTTTCATCACAACTGCGAAAATGCAGCTTACCGCAGACTTCCGTGATTTATTCAATTAAAATTATTTTAAGAACAATCCCTGGAAAAAGTAGAGATCCATTTCGACTGCCCTGCAGTACTCCAAATAAAATCTTCTGTAGCTTCCTCGCTCCACAAGTTCTTGGTTTTCTTACGAAATCTCATTCGAAAAATTTCGGTCCTCAGTGGCAGCCTTAAAAAACTCCTAAGCCATACAAGTTTCACGATTTATTCAATTTTACATTTCCTTTTGATTTTTTAATTAAAAATCTGAGTTTTGTAAAAGTTTTGGTGTGCACCATTTTAACATTTATCGGTGAACAACTTCAACCCTGGGGGACTCCAAAGAAAATATTTGTTCTCCTTAAATTCGCGTAAAAAAAATAGATTTCCTTTTACGAGGAGTGGAATTTAAAACAAAGTTTCAACACAACTCCTGAGTTATGTAACGCATTGACATTTCCTTTGTAAATATCATGGACTTGCATGAAAAAAACCCAACAATCAACTTTCCTCAACTCATCACTTTCAACACACTCTCGCAAGTGAATACATTCAACATACATTCAACACAGCTTCGTGCGAAATGTCGGGGTCATTCCTGACTGCGGCATACCAAGCAAATGTGTATCAATTGGCTTGCGACATAAATGCCATTAAGTGTTGCACTCTGCTTCCTCATCAAATGAGTAATCACGCCAAGTTGTCTATAGTCGCTGCACGGTCCAAGAGCTAATTACCCTCAACGCGCGATTAAATATTCAAGTCTTACTCAAGCCAGAATCGCTTTCAATAGTTCAAACCGCACATAACTGTTTAGCCGACATTTTCCGACAAGAACAGGAAAATGAAAAGCAGCAAAAACACGCTTCGTAACCAGGTCCAAACGTCAGATGTTGAGCAACACAAAAAAAAGTAAACGTCCTTGTCACAGCCTCAGGCGATACACATTCAGCCAACTCATGAGAACCGTCACACAGTGACTCAGTTGGGTTTGTTTTAGTTCTCAGGCAATTATCGTAAAGCACGAATGTTATAATTAGACCAGTACAGGTGGAGCCGCAACAACTCATTCATGCCGCCGCTGCCACCCATGGTTGAGAGGTGTGGCAACATGGCGCAACCAAGGCTTTGCTAATTAGCACTTTTTGTTTCTACTATTGTCTCTCTCTCTATTGCAGTCCCATCCCAAGTACTCGTACAACTACGGTGTAGCTGACCCCCATACCGGTGATGTCAAGTCCCAGCATGAGGTTCGTGATGGTGATGTTGTCAAGGGACAATACTCCTTGGTGGAACCCGATGGTTCAGTGCGCACCGTTGACTACACCGCCGATGACCACAATGGCTTCAACGCAGTCGTCTCAAAGACCGGACCCAGTGTACATGCCGCCCCAGCACCAGCCGTCTATGCCCATGCCGCCCCAGCACCAGCTGTCTACTCGCATGCCGCTCCAATTGTCGCTGCTGCCCCAGCTTACGCCGTCGCTCCATCTGCTTATGGATCTGTGGCTCACCATGTTCCAAATGCCTATGGTTATGCTGCCCATGGTGCCCATGGCTCCCACTACTAAGTTAAAAAGGGGAAAGCAGGCGCAACTCACGGATGGAAGAAAGGACCAGCTAAAGGACCGACCTCTTCGAAGACTCTCTATACATACTACTCTTAGTCAATGCTCCTTATATTTCTCTAGTTACGTGTCGACATTACCAACTACATACTCTTGTAAATAGCTTTAGATCTCTTATCCTATTTTGCACCACCTCTATGATGTACTTCTTGCCTTCCGTCGGTTCGGAACTCGATCCCCTGTAGAGTGTCGCTGCTTAGATCTTCAACGAAAGCTTAGGGAACGCGAAAACACTACACTCTCATTACCCTCTCTCATTTCAATAAGAAAACAAAAAATAACGACCCCCATTGCCAATGTTAACGAATTTTGTGTAAACTGTAATTATTATTAATTTTTTTTTATACATGAATGTATTTTATTTATGAGTTTTTGTTTATTTTTTATTTTTGTGTATAAACTTTCTATAAATAAATATAGCGAATAACTGAAAATTAAAAACCGTTTTTGCCTTTACTGCTTAATTCAGACCAATCAATTATTTGTCACTACTTTTGATGGCTGACAACTGAGTTGACACTTTAATTGGGCAGTTTTGTGGGCTAATTGATTTGAGATTGTTCGCTTAATTGCCGCTCTGGCATTTTACATTCTGTTGACTTAATTTGGTAGCGCGTTTGGCACATGAGTGAAACGGATATGAGTGTTAACGACGTGGTAGCGCAATCGATCACTTGATTGTCACCACGATAGTGATGGACACTTTTGTCAAGCATTTGGTCAGTCATGATTAGTTGTATATGCGCATGAAGTTGGACAATGTTAACCCAATAAGGTAAGACCAATTAAGAAAATATAACCTTCTGGGACACAGTATTTTGTGACGAAGAGTGCGATGTTTCATCGCAGCAAACATTAAACAAAAAATATGACAGTAGTGCTGACGTTCGCGCTGCCAAACCATTGACACCAAGCTTAAAAAATAAAACGCATTTGAGAAATGTGGGAGAGGTAGAGCTCCTGTGTATTTTGCAAAAATAAGTATCAGCTTTTTGTATCAACCATCCGCTACCAAAAGTATAGAATTTCCTTTTATCAATTTTACAACATGGTTCTACCTAAAGGTAGGACTTTAAATGACCCTTATAGTTTCCCTAGGAATAAAAAGAGAGAAAATCGCATTTTGACATGACATGGCCTTTTATAAAGGCTCTTGTTCAAATACTTAGATTTTAAAAAATAATACATACTTCGACAACTTTCGAAAGGAATCTTGTAAACCCTCTCTTGTTTGAGCGACTTCCACCAATGCTTTGGGTGCCGAATTTAAAATGTTGGTAGATGTATTAAGGATGGAGAGTTACTGAGGTCCTTATCTGTTTCTACACCGGGATATAAATGAAGGCAATAATAGGCGTGTTTTGTTAGCTTTGATCCCAGCAAAACAAAGTAAAGTAGGACTTTCAGCACACACTTTACAACAACTACTGCGAGTCTCGAAGTATCAAGTAGAGCGTAGCTGTTGTAATTGCATGCTGAAAATTCTACTTTACTTTGCTTTGCTGAAATCGAAGCTCAAAAAAACAGGCCTAATATAAATTAAACCCGTACAAGTCTATATAAAGCTATCAGTCCAGCTGTTACCCGACTGTTGGTACCATCACCTCTCTGCCGATCTTCATAAATAGCGTTCGACCTAAAGACCCCTAAAAAGAGGTAGAAGGTTATTCCAAAAAAGTTCGATAGCCTATTTAACAACTTTTATTTTTCGATCTACAATCGATTTAGTCGACATGTTTTGGGCTTTTTGGACTGCATTCACATTCCTTGAACAGGGATAGGGCCTGTGGTTTTATCTTTCTCTTCATTAGTATCAGCTCTCCAGCTTGCTACTCCTACAGCTCGTTGTACAATATTGACGCCCACAATCCGAGCTACCAGAATAAGGCTTTTGACTCGCCCTTCAAGTCAAGATGTTGAAACGCATCTCTTCTGGCAAACCGAATACTGTTAAGGGTCCTACATCATTATAGGTAGGAACTTCAAGTCTTCGTAGTGTTCTAGTTATAAAGTTAAGGGCTTAAAATACATTCCTGCGCCTGTGTTATATATATACAAGCTCTTCCAATGTTCTAAATCTCCGCTTCGTAGTTCTTAAAATTCGCGAATTGTCGTCCAACGGAGGATTATAGATGAAATCGTTTTTAGCATTGTTAATCATTGTTGGCTAACTAAATTTCAAATGTTGGCGGCAGTTAAAAAGTACACTTTAATCTCTTTTCCAGCTGACTTTTCAATATGAAAAAAGTTAGAGAAAAATAGGGCTTTTTACAAAGCAACAATCAGAAAAACTTATAAACAATGAAAGGCCTGACTTTTTTAATCCAGCTTTCCCTTGGAAATTTTCCAGACCATCTCAAATTTCGTATATTTTCGGGGACTTAGGTTTAAGGAACTCCCTTTTCACCAGTCTAGCCGTCATTACAAAAAATATTTAGCATAAACTGAATAATGGAAAATTTATTTGCATTTGAACTTCACTCCAACGACGATCATTTTAAGTTCAGAAAATAAATCGGATCTGCCAAGGTATTTCCTGGCAAAATCTTCTTCAACTGATTAGGCAAAAATATAAAATACTACGTTTAAATGTAGATATTGTTGAGCAAGTTGTTACTATTCGTACAACAATCGAATTGACTGATTCCAACAAATAGGGCTTCAAATGCTACCAACGACTTTTTGTTACCTAAAAAAACTGAATAATAAACAACTAATCAGCGAGGCAAAGAAAATGCTGCAAACCCTCAAAATAGGCAACCATATTTTGAATGATTTACTGAAGGCTCCCACTAAATACCTGAGCATAACAATTGGCTAATGAACTAACCTCTAATCTGAGCTTTGAAAGCTTGTTTATAATTTATGAAAGCAAAACTTATTTGTAAAGTATACCTCACTGAGCAGAGCACCTACGTTATGTTATGTAGATCTTGTGCTTTTGGGGTGGGTGCCTACCCACAACTTTCGATGATGCATTCCCATTTACGTTAGACATTACAAAAGACTTGTTAATATGGTTTCTGCAATCAAATTAATCGTCAAAGAAAATGTGATGTATAAGAAATATTTCCATGAAACTGGCAACCCATTGTGACCAACTTTGGAAGTGGATACAAATCCCAAATGGGCGGGATTGTCTGTTGCACCAAACACTGTCTGCAGTGCAGTATTTGAAATTTCTGCTCACAAGCTCGTCGAACAATTTACACCGAAATATAGGTACTAAACCTTGTTTGACATATAAAACTACTTGTCAAATGTTTGTGAAAGAAGTTTTGGTATAGCTCGCACTTCTGTAAGCATAGGGTCAATTTGTTCTTTAGTTTAGGTGGGTTGTAGGCTATGTAACCTGCTGACATAGTCACCCTTAGCCCAAGTGTTTCTTAAAATCCAGGTTACAGATGCAAGTGTGGTATTGATCTTACGCATAAATAAAGCACTTTAAACCAGCATTGAACAAACCTCGCGTTATGAGACTAAACACGTTAGCCTTGCTAATAATCATTTTAAATATTCACTTTAAGTATTTTGTAGGTCACAATATGCAATTTTGTATGGAAAATTTCGCCATTGTGAGTTTGAAAAATTTAGCTGGACAAATGAAAGATTCTAGTTTCTATGTTAAGCTACGTTTTTAAAACACATTAAGGTATAGCATCGAATTCTGTTTCAAGTTCGAGCTCGAATTGGTGTGTATGAGAAATAAAGCATTTTTACCAGAGAGACAGGACGAGAGCAATGTAAAATGATGCCATTTAAAATATTTCGTTTATTCGTTTCGGTACTCGAAGTTTTTTTTAAAAATGTGCCTACATTTGATTTCATATATAACAAGTCAAACAGTGTCAGAGACGTCGCTTAAACAGCAAGTTATTCAAGCAGCTATATCTACCTTCATATGAAGATATGCGTGGACTTACACATCCTGGGCCTGTAACACAACGTTCCAAAGTTGTGACGCATTTCTCCAACACAATTTTTGACCTCTTAACCTTTCAATACCCGCACAATTTGTGAACTGAATGGAATGAATATATCTACTCCATCCACCAACTCCGCCCAGTTAAGCTGCATTTGCAGGACCTATTCTAATAATGCGTAGTTCAAGCATGAGTGGCTGGGATTTCACAACTCATTACAGTAGGGACGTGAAGTTGAGACCACTGTTGGTTAACACAGATAGGCGCCGTACTATTATTACTATAAAAAGAGAACAATCCAGACATGCATTTCTTAGAGTAAGCAGTCCAAACCCGTAAGCAGACTTTCTTTGGGGCAATGCATGGGCTCAGGAATCAGCGCATTTGGAAAAGACTTTCGAATCTTTTCGAATAAAATGTGGGCCAACAAATACTTCAACATAAGACTGGTAGTAAAAGCAAAGTTGACCAGTCCCGTAAATACGTCGTGCTGGCGCGTACCCAATCCTCATTAGAGTGTCTCATTTAGATTGCTTCCAAAACGATAAGCTGTTAATTTGCAGCTCACAACTCGAAAATATTTAACTCGCGTAAATAATAACAAAACACCTAACAGCCGATTAATTACATAAAGCATTCACTGCGTGACCCAGCTGCCATGATAGTTCAATATCAAAAACTGTGCCCACCGTCAGAACAACTCGCCCCATACCATTATATCCAAACGCAATTATTCAATCCATTGTGTGGCACGAGATACGCTATTTCTCAGTCGAAATCTGGTACGAACCGCAACCGTAGGTTAGCCATGTCTCTTTTTTCAGTGCGAATTCGGAAAGATAAATAGTGTGCATGTCCTGGTGTCAGTTCTTTGGCCATTTGTCTTGTACAAGGTCAATGGCAGACCAAACAACCCAGTAAAGCGGAGAAACCCCATGTTCCGGTAACCGAATTGGTGAGGTCGGCCCATTTAATGGCCAGGTGGTCTAATTATGTTCTCGTAATAGACTGTTTGCCGCACTGGCCGCTGCGAGTGTATCTATTCCCATCGAAGCGGGCGTTGCTATCTGAACTGATATGAATCACAGTTTCTGTTTGTTCCCCTTACAGATCACTGTTCTGAATTCAGACAACCGCAAAGTAGACTAGAGTTACAGTGGGTCGGTCGGCATTTGGCGGAGAGTTCCACGCACGCTTCAAACCGATGTCAACCTTTAAAGGTTCAGTCTGAGAGATATCAGCTTCTGTGGTGTTGCGAGTGATTAGGCGTGACCCATTAAAAACGGTTTTCTATGGCGCAGATTTGGTTTCAATCAACTTCAAGTTGAACGGAATATTATATCAGCCATTTCATAGGGGAGTAGGGAGTTCGTGGGGGTGATAACAGAGTTGCTGATGCTGAATAGGAGTTCTTAACGCTGTTTGTTTGAAAGAACTAACACAGAGTAACTAACTTACCACAGCGAGCGCTAGTTAGACCTGGGACCTATAACACGGCATAACAAGTCGGCAAAACTAAATTCAATTGCACAAGTATGCTTGTCCTGGAAGTACAAATTTATTCTGTAACAGAACGTAAACCGTTGCACTTGTAACGAATTAAATTCCCTTGACTTGTCGGCATTCGATTCATAATTCTGGTCAAACATCTTTTTAAAAAATTCTGCTTTTAAAAATTCAGTTTGCAAAGTTCTGCAAATAAAAATAACGTTTGGAAAATGTTAAAAAGCTCGCGCTTTTGAGATGGAGAAAACATTTGAGCAGTGGTCCCAGACTCTAAAGACTGTTTTCCCCCTTTTTTTATCAGCAAGGCAATAATTTTCCCCTAAATTCGAAAAAAGTTCCCCTTTTTTCCCCTAAGTAAAATTTCCTCCTATTTTTATAAGAAATGTGAATTTGAAATGCATACAGATACACAAAAATTCTTACGCAGACGTTCGATGGGCTGTTTTCATTCATATTTCATTCTGAGTGAACTTTGAAATTTATTTGGAATGGAAATGCGTTTAAATTTTATTAGATTTTTGATTTTTTTCCCCTTTTCCATCCTTTTTCATTGAAAAAGGGCCAAATTTGCCGCTTTTCCCCTCAATCTGGGACCACAACGATTTTATTTTATTTTGATTATAAAAATACGAAAGTAAACAGAAGAAGCGACAATGTTATTGATATTTTTTTCAGAAATACTGACGAAAAGTTCTTGTCTAGGCCAAAAACTATCAATTGCAGCGCAACAGTAATTACAACGAACCTCCTAGGAAAATGGCCTCAGAGTATTCAAAGTATAAGAGGAAAATTAATGAAATTATAATAAATAAAAGTTTTAATTTCTTACCGCTTAAGGCACCAAGTGACAAGAAACAGAATCCCATACATTTGCAACAGAAACAGAATTAAAAACAGAAACAAATTTTTTCAGCAACAGAATTTAGCGACAGAAAAATGGCTGTTTGACGACAGAACGTAAACAAGTCTATATTGATTGTTTCTGCAACAGAAATGCTAATTTATCATGGGGGGGGATGTTTTTTTTGTGTGGATTTTTCTGCATTTGTCATCTGACATCGAAATCGTCTGCAAACTGCCGCTTTGCTTCTTTATAGACCGCAATTCGACAATTAGCTTCCTGTAAATCGTATTCACAACACATTTTCAAAATCTTTTCCATTTTTCGTTGAAGTCAAATCTAAAATGTAATCAAACGAAACACAATTTGACAGAATATGCGGCCATGTTTTTATGGATCTGTTTCTGTTTCAGTTTTGTGTAGCTGAGCTAGCAACGTAAACAGAACCAGAATTTACTACAGAACGAAAAAACTTTCTGTTCTGCTTCAGTTTCTGTTCCTGTTTCTGTTCTTTGTCACTTGGCGCCTTTAGTGTTTTTTTTAATTAAATTTCGCATTACTTTTTTATATTTTTTTGCTTTTTTTTTATAAAACTTTTGTTGTCAATATTTAATATATTTTTTCTTGTTTCTTTTTTTTATTTTTATTAAAAAATTAAAAGTAAATAGTTTTTTATAACATTAAATAAAATTATAAATTACATTTTTTTACATTTGTTAGCTGGAAGAAAGCAGAATAAGCTGAATTTTATTGCTTTAAATTTGAAAATCCGAATTTTGTAAGGGAGAATTTTTGTGTGAGGGGACAGAATTTTGCAAAGAAGAATTTTGAAAGCAGACTGGACTCCCAAAATTGTTCAACATGTGCCGAGGTTCACTGTTCTCACTATCAAGGTCGCAATCAGAAAAGTACATTTTTAATTATATACCATTTTATTTCTGTATTTGTATTGTGCCTTTCCAATGGTATTACATTAAAAATGCATCTGTCAGCTTTGGTCCTGTTTGAACCACAGTTCTACAAGTATTTCTTGCCACTTCTGTTCTCTTATAGAAAGAGGAAAACTGTTTAATTTCTCATTCGTCATCTTTTATCGCGACAATTGTCGCAGAATTCACGGACTAGCCGTTTAGTCTTAGAGGCCCCTGCTAACATTCGGATCGACAATTCACAGATTTTATTAGTTCTTGTTGTACTAGATGCTTGGATTAGGCCCGAAAGTCTTCTTTTCCATTTGAAAATCGATGCTTAAACCATACTGGTCTGCACAAATTCGTATACCTGCCCATCTATGGCACAGAGCTTCAGTCAACACGCAACGAAACCATATTTCTGTGCAGCATTTTCCCACGAAAAGCGTTCGTTGTGAGTTATTGCCAAAATCCATCCGACTAGGAAGCCCGATACAAAAAAATTAATTACACACCACTCTCTGTCGAGAAAAGAATGCCCCCAAGACCGCAATTCGAAGGTCACCACTGTGATCCGGAAGAAGGTGTTGCTGATACATTTTTCCACACGACTACCTCCCATCAAGAGCTGCGCTTACTTGTGTCTATCAATTCTAGCACAGCGCCCAACTAATGTTTCCGTTAATGACTGTGCCTATTCTAATTTGCTCGGGCCTACCTTAATCGTTTGCTGTGACCAGCATTATTATTGCTATCTGATTTACATTCAATGGTCCGCCTAATGTCTGCATGGCAGCTTCTTGTTTTATGGCAAAAATGACGTCAAGTTGGGGAAACTTCTGATGCACAACATCGGTGGATGGGAAAAAGTGTTGCCCAAGTATTTCAGTTTTTCACAGTTTTTTTTCACAAAAAATGAGACGAAAAACAATGCCTCATCTGGAGCAACCTGTTGAGATGCTCGTGTATACAATGATGCACCGCTCGTCTGCATGAGTGATGACTTCACATATATGGGTTGCCAACACTAAAACCATAACAATTATACCGGTCTGGGGATGGCTGCATGGAGTAACTGCTTCTCATCGCCGGCCGCAGCGTCTGTAATTAATCTCCGACTCTTAGCACGACATTAGGAGCGGGCTGTTGCTACACGGCGATATCTTAATAGCCTATTGCATGTGTGGCTGCATCAATTTTGTTCGACGCATACTCCACTGAAGATCAGTCAAATGAGAGTGGTTATCCTTTGTCATAACTGCTGTGGCACCTCTGACATGGTCGATTAATTGCTAACTAAACTCTTGGGTTAATTTACCTAATTGGAGTTCAGTAGCAGAACAACCTGAATTGCCTTGCGCTGTCTGTGTGGGGTATGGCATGAACTTTAGTGGAGAGGAAAAAAAATCAGTTCAATGTTTGCAAACCACAATTGCCACAATCTATGTCGCGAACAAAATCCATGAGAATTGAGTCAGATGCGGCACGGTGACAAGTTGAGAGCTACGACCTGATCGCTGAGGCGGAATTTGATCTTGGACTTTGGGGTTTTCCGACCAAAGAATAGAAACAATCAAAATTGGCTCAAGCCACCACAATGTGATCTTTCATCCGATATTTTGGTGTCGCAATTTGTGCGGCATGCATTGTGAGATATGGAAATGTAAGTCGACTTAGAGCTGAAGTTTGTTGGAAAGTGCGACACGGCGAAGCAAAGTGAATCTGGCACTTGAAAAGTATGGAAATTGGTAGAAAAGGCTATCAAATTATGGTTGGTGGAGCTGAATGACTCAGTTACGAGACTGATTTACAATTGTTCAGGTAGGGTCCCTAAATCCATATTCTTTTTACCTAACGTTTAATATTGCGCCACTGGACTTTATGCCAACAAATTCGGGAAGGTCTTTTTCAGAACCTAGTGGCAGATCACCTATGTCAATGCTTGCCAACTTTTGCAGACTAAAAGAAGCCATTTTGCGGGCGAGCTTTGGTCAATTATCGAATGTCCTTCTTTTTTGTGATATGTTTGGCGAATTGCCCGATTTTTAAACTCTCTGTTTTTGGTTGATGTTTATCGAAACTTTGTAATCAAAAAGAGACAATAAATAGCCAATCTGAGTATCGAATATCGCAGATGGAGTTTTTTGGTCCATAAAATGACGTTCTTAAGTAAATAAAGGAGCGTTCATTTATTTGTAGACCTCTGGAACAGGATACTGCTCTCGAACATGTTATTGTAGCAATTTAGTTACAAAATTTTTTAGTTTTATTGTTTCGATAATTTATTTCGTTTCCATAAAAATCCACATGATTCATAAGCTACGAGTAGCCTTGCGCCATATTCGACGAAAATTGATTGAATGTAAAAAGTGAATAACTCGATCGCGCGGTGAGTAAAAATCGTTTCTTAGGACCAGCAGCTATACATATTTACTACAAACAGAATCCACAACCACAGTACACAAAGCGAACTAAACTAAACGATAAAAACGCGATTATTTTGGTTTCAGCCACACTTTACAGCCGCCACTGTATACTTTAGCAAATCAGAGTTTCCTTTACTCGTTATTTTTGTCAATGCTTCGACAATTTGATGCTGAATGAAGTTTCTAGCTGAAAACGAAGTTAATTCGTAGTTCTGGCTCCTACTGTTCGTGCCACACTCAGGTGCCATCGAGAGAAAAAATGTTGTTTCCTACCCATTGGAACCCCGTCTATAAATGCTGTTATCAGCTTCTTATTGTTTTTATTATTGTTTTATTAATATTTTCTTTTAAACTCTCAATGGAAATCATTTCCATGCAAAATTTCATATAAATAAGACCCACCACCTTTAAATTAGTCTCAGATCAACTTGTCTGCTTCCGTCAAGATTCTGAAAGAAAAACCTACTCCAAAGGCCTTCTTCAGTTTGGCACAATTTCCTCATGGCTCTACTTTCTAAGTTTGGGGAAGTGAAGCTGAATAAAACCCTCAGTTATTTTGAAACTCCTGTATAACCTTTCCCCTACATTCTTACTTCCTGGATCAGTTTGAAGCAGTGAAAATTCGAGAGTTGGTCTGTTTTTGATACCAACGCTCAACTTAAGTAGAGCCCTTTGTGTGATTTAAAATAATTAAAGAGAAATTATTTCTAAAAACTAGCCTCGAATGAAAAATTCGTTCGAACTTAACCTTTAACAAGTAAAAGTGTTATCATCGGCCTGGCCGATGCTTTGATACCCTCCACTGCATACAAGTCATGCAAAATTGGTTTTGTGAGGGAGGTACCAGAACTACTTGACCGACAGAGCCCATTTTTAATACCAACCTGACGCCGATAAAAATAATTCCTTTCACAAAATTTCATTCACCTACGTCAATTACTTTCAACAGACAGATAGACAGACAGACAGACAGACGGATATGGCCAAATCGATTCAGAATGTGATCCTGATTCAGAATATATATACTTTATGAGGTCTCCGGTGACTCCTTCTTGCCGTTACAAATGTATTTGCAAAGTGAATATACCTTCCTGTGGAGGGTATAAAATTGAAACTGAATCGCGGGAGTCTGCAACTAAAAAAGCGTCTTATATGAATGAAATGTCAGAAACTACGATTATTTGCTTGTCCGCAGTGCGCAATTTCCTTTCATATGAATAGTCCTTAAGAGCCATAGAATACGAGTTATAGAACCGCCCTTTGGCATACCTTTAATCCTTTATGAACTGCTCCTGTTTGAGGCTGCATAATTCTGGAATTTAAAAATATTTTGCTGACGAAACCTTTTGCATGTAGCTTGGTTATCTTCAGGGTGCACATATTGCGCAAGGTCTGAACGAACTTCGGATTTAAGGTATGATTCCGTTTCCGTTGATTGAGAGTGACTCGTAACAGCTCTGTAGTTGGGCGTATGTACCTATTCCAGCAGTAAACCGCTTCAAGTCGCTTTGTATAAGTGAATTAAAATATCTTGTTTCTTCTGAAGATGTTTAGGGAATTGCATCGACATATGTTTGTATGACAACATTTCGCTGAGTAAACAACTCGAATTGCACTGACATCACTGAATTATGTCATTGCAACTGTCAAGTTTTGAAACATTATAGCTCATAGAGAAAGGTGAAGCTGCTGCGTTATTGAGGGTTTGCAAATCAGCTTAATCGTGTGTTGTATAACGAAAAGTGAGCATGGTCAAATCGTGAGATTCTTAGGCGACATTTATTTCACAGAAAGGAAATATCCTTTCAATGGAAATATGCCACAAACGACACATCAAAGGCGGTTGCTTTTGGGTTAGACAACAATAAAAGTGTGAGTTCCTCTCACGATAAGGCGGCACATAATGCTGCGAAAGATCGTTGGAAATTTCCCAATTCCGAAAGTCATTCTGCGCTAATTCCAATTCGCCTACTACCCACATTTGTGTCATTTGCTTTCTCACTACAAAAACCATTCAAGCAGGCATCAGACCCTCCTTTCCACGCAACTTGATTTAGCGCATATTAATCGGGTTACAGGCGCTTCAACGAGTCCGCCTGCTAATCCGTAAAACAAAAGATACATCAATCTCGGCAGGCTCCCGCAAAACCATAACACTCACAGGCTTACACAACGCGCAACAATGACCCAAGCGAACTATGACCACTATCGCCACAATAAAAAATCAAAACCACCTCAATCTGTGAAATTCCAAGAAACCATGTTACAAATACACCGAATATAGGCTTACTGACTTCCATTTATCTGCAGCTACTCCTACTACCAATCGCCGTTGCAGGTTGTTAACTTTTTTCGGAAACTGTTGCAAAGCGACTGCGATGACAGCAGCGACCAAGATATGAGTATTTTCCACCTATTGTTTCGCGCAGATGGACGTGACGAAATGCCACACTATTTAGAGCTTGTTTTGCATACCGCATGCCACAATAGTTGTTGCCATTACTTCCTCCTCCACATGGGTGTATCTGCGGGCGAACAGATCTTTTTTTGCACGAAAATTTGTCATAAGTTTGTAGGGTTTTGTGTGTTCCGCTGGCGGAAAATCCTTCATGTTGGGGGTCTTTTGTAAGCCAGTTGGTTTCTGTTATTTCCCTTGTGGCGCGTGACGGTCGTATGTGATAAAATGGTAATAAATTTCACAGCCATCTCGAGAGACTTATGGGTTCAGCCTTGATGGTTTCACCAGCAGCAGCGGTAAACCAATTGGCATTGCACAGAGTTAATTGTCGAGTTGGAATTAATCGGTTTGGTTCCCTGAATTAAGTCCAACACACTAGGGGGAGCGTTTCCATTGACCCAGTTCACTGATGGAAATGCGCCTGGGCGGCTGGCATTTACATCAACAGCGATTGTGATTTTCCACAGCTACCGCATGACAGCTGTAATAGATATATGAATCTGATGAAAGTGAAAAATGTAAGCCGATCGCCGGGTATTTTGATATGTTGCCCGATGAGCTATCACTTGGACGCCCAACTCGGAAGCAAATCGGCACTAGTTGGGCGATGTCCAGAAATGCCTATATGCGCGACACGCCTAAGTAAGAGAAAAAGTGTCATGCAGCGTCGCAGTCTGACGGTGCCAATTATTAGATAAAGCGATGCGTTGATTATGACCACGTAATGGGATACAGCATGAATAGCAAGTTCCGGAAAGTTGTAACACCTAATTAGTCCCGGCCTTTGCTTGTAAACGCATTCCTCTTTCGCTCTGTCTGGTATGTGTTATGGGATCTGTTTTTGTTCATGGGTTGTGGCAATTTAGATGCGCGTCCATAGGCGAAGTTGCGCCAACTCGCCTGGGGAGTAACATTGGCAATGAGATGGTACACTTCCTGGGAATAGGTATTCATTACGAATGGCAGTATCAAGTGGTTCCTTGTGCTCATTTTTTACTTATTTTCCAACTGTGAGAAGTACATTTTTGACAGCCAGTTTTCTCTTATTCCAAACAAGAAAATTGTAAATCTTCAAGATCGAACAAAGGAAAACAGGCTTCGGATAAGCATAAGCTTGTCAGAGTGTGGTTATACTTTTCCAAAACCCAATCATCACTATAACAAACACGACGCCAAATGTGCCCCGGATTTTAAAAAGGTAAAGTCCAGGGTGAAAGTATATTTAGCTTTTATTTTTTTGGCACTTTTTTCCATTTTCCATTTATAAATTTCTCAACTTTTTAGCTAGAAAAACTCTCTCAATGTCTTCAGTAAACAGATACCACAGCCGCTTGATCCAACACTTTACATTACTTAGGCCCTTATTGGGCTCTAGAGTCCGATGTGGATTTCACCTCAATCATTATGGCTCTCCAGTTAGCTTGACTTTTTGCGGAACTGCCTAAAAGTTGTGAGCTCCAGGTTGGTCCCCATCCACTTGTGAGCACCAGCTAAGACAATGACTTCCTCTACTTCATGCCCTAGTTGGGTTAAAGGAGGCAGCTATTCGGGTTCTGCATGCTCTAGCCATTTTAGACGACTGATTTGACACTTTTAGGACCAAGTATATGTTGCTCTACAGCTCGTGGTATACGCTTTAAAATATTCCTTCGCTAGTTCTAGCTAACCCAAACGAAAGCGAGAAACGATTTGAAAGTTTTTTTGTTTCCTTACCCGATAACTGCAACCCCATCTACATTAAAATTTCAGGTCAGATGGTTGAAGTTATCGTACATTGACGTTTCAACATTTAACAGAAGTTCTATTCGCTAGCTACCTTTTCTTGTCTGTCAAATTACAGTCCAAGCTAAGCAAGCTTTCACCTACCTAAGGCAGTCATCGTTAAAACTGGTTGTGTTAACCAAAAATACTTGTACGATTTGAATCTTGTATGAAAACCGTACTCAGAAGTTTGGCTAACTTACTTTACAAAACATAAATCATTATTTTCGTTAAAACAACTGTCATACGGCTTTGATAGGCCCTTCTAATGTTCTACAGATCTGCTTAGAGTAAGGTGGTACACAATCAGTCCAAAAATGTCAGCCCAACTCGAATAATTTGCCACAAAAACATACAGCTTACCATGGATCAACATTTACTTTCTGGTTGATCGTAATCGACCAACTTATTCTATCATTGTTGGTCACCCACGGCACGTTTTGCCATGTTGTATGCGATAAAAGCTTCTTTTGATGATGGCTTTAAAATTCGTACACGATTTTTGAAGAGTTATTTTTTGCGATAGATTTCTGAATTCTTAAAGACGCTGTAAAGGCTAAGAAGGCGTAGATGAAAATCATGTTTTTCAGTGGCATGCAACAGCTTTTTGTGTGAGCTCTCTAGGTTAAGTAGCTCTACAGCTAAGTATATCAGTCTAAGAAATATTTCAAAAGGCTATGCCAACATATAAGAGAGGCTTTCAGGCTCTCTGTCTCTGAAAAGGTTTTTACAATGTTGTATATGATTAATATTTTTCTTTTGGGAGAAAACTATAAAAGGTTCTTACAGCTTCGTAAACGGGTACAATACTCACTTTTGGTGTAACGAACTATTTTTTATTGGATCCGCAGCTCTAATGAGCTGTAGCCATGTTACTGATGGCATCTTGCTTTCAGTTAACTGTCAGAAAATTAGCAGTTTTTGTAAACGAAAACAAGAGCTGACTCTTTTACTAGACCTATCGTAGCTTTACAGTTTTCTCAGTGTAAATTTATGTACTCAACTTTCGCAAATCTAACAAAAAGGAGGCTTTCCTTTTATACCTTATCAGGGTAATATTTTGGAATTGGAATTTTCCGATCTGAAGGCCCATGCAGTTCATTTGGAAATTTGAATCGACCGTACATACCAACTCCAGATGTCCACATCCTTTGTAATAATTTAAAAGCAAAACTACCCAAGGTATGCCACATCCAACACTGAAATGCAATTTCCTCAGAAAAGCCACCAGCCAATTGTTAACTATGACCAAGAACACAACCAACACCATCGGCTGCTCCCAACGATATATACTTAATTAAAATTCTCCCATATTAAGAGACGAAAATTGTTCAACACCTAATACATGACTTAATTACATAATGGCCCACTATCCACTAGTGAATATAGAATACTTGTATTTCTTTTGGGCAACCTTCCTCTTGTTCGATCTGTTTCTGTTTGATATATTTCAAATCAAAAAAAAAACTATCTTTTTGACCTGCAGCCAAACCACACATTTTCCCATTTATCATGTCATTATGCAGAAAAGAAAAACCCACCACTCACAATGAAAATAATATACGCACTGTCGCATCAGATCCAAGACCCCACTCGTTGTGCTAATCTAACGCGCCAAACAATGTAAAATAGCCCTCTCCCTTGGCAGCCCCCCTGTGATACATTTGAATTTATTTGTTTGTTTCTTGGTGTGTTTTACCTCTTCTCTTCTTTTCGTCATCCATGTCTCTTTAGGGGGCAATTTGTTTCTGTTTCTTAGTGCGCCCCAAAGCCAACGGCTTCAGTATAAAATAGAAAATTGATCTTAGAATTGGCACAGTATACCGGGCATCTTGTAAGTGATTACATCAAACAGTGTTACCAAGCAGTTTCGACCGATCACGCAGAAAAGGATTTAGTGCGAAATAATACAACAAACAAATTCAATCAACAAAATGACAAATTTTTCAACAATTCTTATCCTCGCGTTGGCGATGTTCGCTACAACGGCCCTGGCCCATCCAGGCTATGCTGTGGATTATTATGTGAGTGATGTTGTGTGCTTGAGGAGTTGAAAGGACCTAAACCACTGAAAGTGAAAAAGTTCAACTCTTCTAAGAGTTAAAAAAAAAAACGGTTTTGCGAGCTAAATTAAAGATTTGCGTTAAATTTAAATAAAACTGTCTGTTTATAATTTTGTTTTAGTTCTTAAATTTTTTAAACTTACATTTTTTTAAAAGATCGAACTCAAAAATGCAAATATTTTTTCTTTCGTACAAAAAGTAAAAATAAACTTGGCAAATAAATTACGAAAATAAGTACACTCCTCAGGTCAAAGTTAAATGAATATTTTCTCTCCGCAGGATCATCCAAAATACGCCTTCAACTATGGTGTAGCTGATCATAGTACGGGTGATGTTAAGTCACAACATGAAACCCGCGATGGCGATGTTGTCAAAGGTAGATATAAACTTTTTGATTTTACAAGCAAATTTTAATTTTAAATCATAAAAATTCTATATGAAATTTGTTTCATTAAATTTTTCTTATATTTGCTAGGTCAATACTCTCTCGTTGAACCGGACGGCTCAATTCGTACAGTCGACTATACTGCCGATCCTATTCATGGGTTCAACGCTGTTGTTTCAAAATCTGGACCAACAGTACATTCGCACGCCCTTATTGCCAAGCCTGTGATACACAAGACAATTACGCCAATTGTCAAGCACGTTCAGGCGCCACTTGTAGTTGCCTCACCTGCGCCCTATGGTAAGTGAAAAGTGATACTGATCAGTGGGTTTAGGTCTTTTATTTATCATTTTCGAAGTTTTATTGTTTTTATTTATTTTTGTTCTTATAAATTGCAAACTTTAAAAGTTTTCAAGCCTTGCTCAAAATATCTAAATAACCAACTAGTGATTTTGACTGTTTTAAAGCGCTTATGCGTGTCTTCTTCAAAAGCAAGCCTGCTTTCATTTTCGTCATACGTGCTCGTAAATTTATTTAAAGCTTCTCAGGCAAAATTTTAATTAAAAACTGAGATCTCTGAGAACTTCTTTTTATAATAGGCCTGTTTTTTTGAACTTCGATCTCAGCAAAGCAAAGTAAAGTAGGTTTTTTAGCACGCAATTACAACAACTACGCTCTACTTGACACTTCGAGACTCGCAGTAGTTGTTGTAATAAGTGTGCTGGAAATCCTACTTTACTTTGCTTTGCTGAGATCGAAGCTCAAAAAAACACGACTAATAATGCAAAATTTTAAATATTCCTTACTCGCACTTTAAGTTTAACTTGATCTTGTAAGCTTAAGGTTATCAGATCCGTATTGGACTCAAAGCGAGGCGTAGATAGGTATAACAATTTTTTTTTCTTTGCACTTTTTAATTTTCACAGTAGCTCGAAAAGATATATATTCTCCTTGTGTTTTCTTATACTTTTATTTGCAAGATGCACTATGAGTTCATTTAAAATGCTGGCATTCTTTTGTCTCTATTTTACTTTTGGAAATATATCACTTTTGTCGCAGTAGCTATTTTATTTTCTTGTTCAGAAAAAGAAAATGTTTTTTTTATTATGAGAATTGTAATATTTCTGTTCATTTTAAATCTTTTTTTCCCTCAATAGACAAGTAACCACTGTGCTAGTTTTCCAAGCGCAAGGTTGAAGTTTAAGTCTTTCAATCTCAATTTATAATAAAACGCCTACCCCAGCGATAGTCTAACCCCAAAAAAGACAGACCACTTGTAACAACTCATATAAGCCTCTCGACCTCACAAATAAATTGGGGCAGAGTTTTTTTTTTTTAATATTTAGCCCAGAACTGTCGCACTGACGTTTCCCGGAACATAACGCCTTGAATACCTACCGCAAACGCGATGCTGGAATTAAATTGTAAAACTTGAATTTTTTGTATGCTCTGTACACCCGTCATGTTAAAACTACTCACCAAATCCTTATGAGAAAACATAGGGCTTTACATGGGCAAGCATTTAAATCATTTTTCATCGCTATCAGTCTAGTAAGTAATTATAAAGCTACGCAGCTCTTAAATTAAGTATTAAAGCCTTTTACTCCATATTCAGCGAAACAAGACCTCTGATTCAATTGCAATCTTATATCTTAAGGAGAAACTAAATTCGTTTTGTGTACGCGGCTTATCAAGTTGAAAATAAGTCAACTATTCGAAAAGAGCTGTCAATTCTGGTGAAAGTTTTGAGCGATAAGTAGTGCATTTTATTAGAATTTAGACGTAAAATTTAATTATTGTCTTTGATTAACATAAAATATTCCCCAAAGTATAAAAAAAACCGGGAAAGCGTTTAAAACTCAACTAAAGTTATTTTAAAAAATATTTCAACAAAAAAAAAGATCTAATTTGTTGAAACGCTCGGTTCTCTTTCGAGTGAAAAATAAGCGTCTTGTCACAGAGGTCAGTGATGCCAGACTCTTCGGACTGAATTGCCAACGACAATTATCAAAAATACCCAAATATGCAATTTTTGCCCATGCCGCCGTTAAAAAACAACAAAATACCTGTATAATTTGTTTTTATTCTGAGAGATAAAAAAATGTCCTTTTTCGACCTTTTAGCTCATTTTCAAAGGCAAAACTCACACGAAATGGGTAATTACCCACGATCTGGCATCACTGCTAGAGGCTACTATTGCTGCTAAATTATTTTTCATTTCAGTTCTTTGTGTTGTCTTTTATTCAAATTTATTTCTAATGCATGACATTCTGTAAAATAAATTATTTACATTTAAATAAAACTTACAGCGATCATTAAAGTCGCAAATTTCTACGGTCTCAAGGCCGAAAACTGGCCCTTGTCCTAATATACGTAGTTCGTAGTCTTTTCACAGTTTAGCTATCCTAAAATTAAATTATTTCGACTTAGGCAAGTTTTCCTCTGGTGTTTTGTTCTACAACAATTTTTGTTCTTATCAAATCTATTCGTTTGAATTTCCCTTTGCAACTCTGCCTCGCTGAACTGATCTATTTTCACAATTTCCCACGCAATATCTACACCCCCATTGCACCCGACTACCAACGACCCTTCACAGCTTCTTCACAATCCGCCATACTTATAACAAATTTTCAGTCTCGACTTTAAATTTACGAAAGCTCACAATTCAAAAGTTTGTATGGCAAATACACCCATTTTGAGCAACTAAAATTTAAAGTCGAAGCTAAAAATGTTTATTGGTAGGGCCGAATGTAGTTATAGTTGCTGCGTGCTTGCAATCATCTAACCGTCAACCAATTTGTTTGGTTTCTTTTTTCCAATTTCGCGCAGGTATTGATACGTATCGCTTGGTGAAGCTTTATCGCAGGCACGCAAACTACTACAATCAGCACTTGAAATATCGCTCGGAATAGAATATAGATTCACCTGTTAGTAGCCTTAGAAACAATTAGCAACACTGTACAGTGAATTTTTCAAGTTCCAAATAAAATTATTTGCTCACATGCAAAAAACTAATGCGCTTTGAAATCATTGAAACTTCCTCCGCATTATCTAAGCGAGAGAAATCAACTCTCATCTCACTTTGTCAGACCGATCGATCGGTCGAAAAGTCTTCCGCGATACTTCAGTCGGGAGATGAACACAAATGCGCGGCAGCGGCAATTAGTAGTCGAGTCGCAGTGCGCCTTCGAGTGATTCCCGAGCGTTATGCAAATTATGGGAAAAAAAAAACAGATTCACACAGCGGAGACTCACTTTCGTTTGCTATAGCGGGTCATTGGATCTCATAGTGATACTCTTGGCTGAAAGTAAAACTGTAACAACCTAGAAATGGTGATAAATTACCAAAGAGTGATCATAACTCACCTGAACTGGCAACCGATGCAGCAGGCGTGCTTCTGCGAATTGATCTGGTTTTCTTTTTTTGCGGCTTGGATTGATGTACGCGGTGGTTACCACATAGATCTGTGCGTCCATCTCCTATCTCTCAACGGATTGACACAGGCGACGTGATTTCTTTGTATGGTTTTTCTTTGATTTTCGTCTTCTGCTGGTAGGTATCCGCAATCAGTGCGTTAGCTAACATGGTTTCTGTTTTGCTTGGTTTCCACGACGTTTGAGGAAGGAGGATATCTGCTACCAGTTCGATGATTCATTGAAATTTAATAGGCTGATTTATGTATGATATAGTGTCACTGCAAGTCTGTGGAACACATGTTTCCGGCAGGTTGAGGAGGTCAAAAACTTTGCAGCTGACGTTTGCAATCAAATTTGAAACCAATTCAATAACCAAGGTGCAGACTCCGTATCGTTTTTGCAACTTTGATCACCAAAATGAACCATATTCTGCTGGAATCTTTCTGACAAACGACAGCTTTCATTATATTTGTGGAAAATGAACTGGATTAAGCTCTTAAGCTTATAATTTTAGCACTTAGTTGCTGATTTTGGAGGTCTATCGTTTCGACGATCACCGTTTGAAAAGTTACGGAATGAGTGCCCAGAGCTTTGCTTGAAGTACAAGACCAAAAATATTCAAATTCGGTGCGGAGTTTCGTTAAATACTCAAGATGTATCGAGCATCTTGCTTTTGAATGGATTTTGAAAAATTATCCCCTAAGCGGTGAAAAAACAGGTGGAAACTTTTTATTTATTTTAACTTTTGTCAAATTATTTACAAGTCTTAAAAAGTACAAAAAAATGTTGAAATTGTTTTTAGGTAAAGCTTCGCCGAGTTTTTTGAGCCATCACTTCATGCAGAAGCTGAACTACAGGAAGTGCAAAGCAGATCTTATCTGCTCAAATGCAAACAAATGAAAAACCGATTGTTTACGATTGTAGCTCTGGAACATTTTGCTCCATCATTGAACCAATATCAGGGAACAGACTATTTCATATATATGGCAACATTCTGCTCCACGAATATCTCAAGTGCTGCATATCCCTATTCGGTATCTCATTCCGAAAGTAAATATTTTTCGAAAACAAACGTTCCGTACTCTGTATTTGGAAAGGGGAATGAAATGCACTACTTTCGGACTTAGAATTCCGAAATATTATTTGAAACTATTTTTCTTATTTCGAATGTATTACAGCAGACTGCTTAAAAGCGCCAGATCCTTGCCTAAATTCGTGTTTCGTCCAATTAAATCGATATGCTTTGAAAATGGAACGAATATGGCTCCATCTCCATAAAGTCCCGCCAAACTGTAGATGCTTCGCAATCCACAAGCAGGTAGCTCTCATTAGCATACCCATTCTCATAAAGCTGGTGTTTATACTTCGCTTGGGGTAAGGGAAACGTCATTTATCTCTCACCAACGCGGCGACGTCATCACTTGACATGATGAATGTGCTGATTGTGGTATTGTTTCAACAAACAAGAGTTTTCATCGTTTCCTACTACCACAAATTAATGCCAAACATACACAGCACTGTTAGTTCTTGCCCCGATCTCTGGTGATACTGCAGTACTTTATCTGAAAATCTCTCAGTGCGGTGGGAAGTTTCCTTCACTCTCGCTGTGGTTCCTCAATGTCGAAATAATTATTAGCTCCGAGCAGACAATGAGCAGTTTTTTTTTCTGCTTGCAGCATCCAATTGACCTGATTTCCCGTGTAAACCTTTAGCCAGATGCTGTAAGATTTGCTTGTAATTTGTGTAACTGCGACTTTGCATTTCGGTGACAAGCCAAGTTTGCACGTGAACTCTTTTGTTTGCCGCAATTGCACTTGTTTAATTCGCCGCGGTTGGTGTTTTTTTTTCGGTAACTTTGCGGTAAGCGATTCTTGTCGTGACAATGATGCTGTTTCATCGATTGTCTGTGACAACTCAACCGAGAACCGCATTTTCCAATCAACTTGATGGCGCAACACACTCATGCATGCGATCCAAATCGAATGCACGTGCGCGTTCACTTGTCAATCAATTATGTAGAGAAAGGTCAAGATGATATTATTTTAATGCGCCTCTCTTTTATTTGCAGTCGTTTCGAAACCACACTACGCAGCATCGGCTCCAATTCACTACGACTACGACAACTATGCTGATGGACAGTACTACGGCGGACAATACGACGAGGGACAGTACGGACACTACGAGAGCCAGTATGGACACTACGATCACTATTAAGTGAACACCCGCTGCCTTTGGGAATGAAATGAACTTATATGCTGTACACCGTGTTTAACCAAATGTGCGAATCTTGTTTTGTTTTCTTTAATAGAAAATGTCTGTAAATAGTATTAACACTTTTTGTATCAACTGAATCTGTCAAATCTTATACGTAAATCGATGTTCTTTAGTTTAAGGCTCTTAATGTTGTTTGTGTTCCAATTTTGTGTAAAGTTTCTCAATGCGACTGACATGAATGGAAAAATAAGTAACTTATACTCATGCGTACTATTTGATATAACAATAAATTATTATTAAAAAAAAAATACAATCGTAAGGATGCTTAATGAAATGCTTATAAAAAATGACGTAATGTAATCATGAAATAAACGAAGAAAAGTCAGCGAAAGTTAGTTGTTTCTTTTTTGAGGGTACAATTTATGACTTTAGCTCGAAGCACCTTTTTACCTTTTTAAAATAGGATCAGGATCACCCCTTTCAGAGTCAAATTTGTTAGGAACTCAGTTTGCGTTCGAAGTATCCGTTTCGGAACAAAATGAATGAAGCATAATTTTAATGCATAAAAATATTCCACAGCAATTGGCACACTCAAGAATCGAGTTGTCTTAAGTCGACTTGGTCTGAACGAGATGTAACCTGAACGCAAAAAGTAGATTGGTCGGAACGTCACTTTTCCTACGTCAGCCACATATCGCACATGTATTTCCAAAGTGACACAATTGAAAAAAACTCGATATTTGAGTTATCGTTAACAAAAACTCTTTAAACCTTTAAGCTTCCACCCAATATATTTATCAAAAGTGTATTAAATCAGATTCATTATTATGCCTGCAGATGGCAGGCACTTGTGTCATTCTACGATTCTCAATTCTCAAACTAAATCAAAAAAGCAAAAGTGTTTTCCGCCTTTTCTGGAAAACGCAATTTTCTGAGTTGGTTCATTTCAGAAATACGAACTCGACTTCGTACTCAGTCACAAATTCCTTGACTACATTTATCGGCTACCTCTCCAAATAGACGTCAACTGCAACAGCTGTTCGTATGACCGAACTAAGCCAATTAAAACTAAGATAAGTCAGCCAGCTGTCACACTTACTGAACTAGATACCTTCTTGAACGTTCCAAAATAAATTTGGTAGTCGGAGAGCTTCGGAAAAAATGTGCCGTGTAGCTGTCAAAAGTAAGTGACATTCGAAGAATTTTTCCAACAGTTTGTACCGGAGCGGATATCTTGAATGGAATTTCGAATTTCCGTTCCGATCGGATACCGCGATTATAAACTGCTTTTACTGGACTGAAACAATGGCCCAATGTCTTAAAATGATAAAAACTCTCTTTGTGAATATAGCGTCGTCATAGAGTCGTCATAATCATGCGAGGGAATTAATAATGCGAAGTAATTGGCTCTATAAAACAAGGCGCGGTCAAAGATTCCGGAACATAAATATTTATATTTGACAAAACAGACGCGGAGCCTATGCCGATTTCCAGAGAAGCGTCAATTATCGTTTTTTCGGACAACATCGCCGTGTTGGTTGTGACAAAAACTACAAAGCCAGGCAGCTCTTAACTTTTTAGGCCATAATTGACTGGAAAAAAATTTGGAACTTATTCAAGCTTCTCCAAGAGCTGGCTTCAAATATGGTTATAAATGTGGAAATGCTCCTGCTCGCCGGTCCTTCTTGTGGATAATTCTGGGTCACATAGCACACTGAAATATCCGAATAAAGAAAGATGATAATATTGATCAATACTTGACCAAATAAAAGACTCGCGCTAAGATAAACCCACCTTGAAGTAAGGCCAAAAGATTACTAGAGCTAAACAAATACTTAAGGGACTGACTGGGCACTGACCCCTAGAAGATACTGTCCTAAGACATTTAGGACTACCCGACGATGACTCCTACCGAGAGAAGAACGAGTTGACGAAACACCTCCTCCTCTGAATGCACTTCTTAATTACTTGGGAAAATACTCTATAAATGCAAAATGCAATTTTTCAAGATGACGGAGTGTCGCTGAAAAGTCCTATGCCACTCTTAAGTTGAGAGCAGTAATAACTTCGAAAATTCGAAATCAGCTTACAGCTGTCGTTTTCTTGTTTTTTTTTATCCAAGTAAATCAGTTCAGAACCAATTCGGCTCCACAATTCGTTTGCAATATATTTTGGCAAATAAAACCTCTTAACCTCTTCTCGCAAGTTTGTCCATGCAGTCAATTCTTTCACGAAGTGTTTTCTTTTTCCTTGATAACATTGGGGCTACCTCCAAATATTTGGTAAGCTCCTCTTCATCTGAGCTGGTGTCCGAGGACAAAGAACTGCTAGACGAAGTGCCAAGAAGTTCGCTCATACTACGACTCGAATTGAAAATTAATTAGTTTATATTTATACCACTGATTTTGACAGTTACCATTTCGAAAAAGAGTTCGTAAACTCGTTCCGGAACGCGTTGGTAAATTCGCATTTTATTTGTTCGCATTTTATTTGTTCGCATATTCGAACTCGCATATAGTTTCAACCCAATCACGCTTGGTGAATACGTCGAAAAAACTTACATTTATAAACCTCGTAAGCTAATGATCGATTTAAGAGCGCTTGATAAATACCGGCCTTAGACTTTAGAATGCAGTTAGTAGAACGACATTAAAAAAATAATGCCAAGGGAAAACCCTGGATCCAACGAGGATAACAACTTTACAAGCTCTAGAGATACAGGGAAACGATTCTTTAGAACAACATTTTCCAAGAAGTTGTCGAAATAACACTTGGAAATTTTCAGAATAATATGCAAGACATTTGCCCAAAGAATACTCAACTGCACCACTGTCATTCTATCGGTTTAAAATTGCTAGAACGCAAAATAATCGAACCATCAGAGTTAATTCCAAAATATGTCTTGTTTCACAGCAATGCAAAAAATATATATCCAGAGGTGAGTAAATATGTAATCATGTAGGCAGAGCTTGGAGGATTTGAAACTGACTTTAGAATGTTTTGCGAACGGATCCAAAAGCCTCATAGAAAACGTGGATGCGAGCAACTAATATTACCCCAAGTCCAACGCATATGCAAATTGCTCTGTGTTTCCCACTCTCTCATAAAAATGAAAATTCCATATTCGTGCAAAAAACCGACAAAGTTTCTCTTCTCTAGCGGAAGAGATTAATTCGCCTGGAATGCCATACGAAACCTAAATACCTCTCAGCTAGCGTATGCAAATTTTCTCCTAATGTTTGCAAACTAGCAGCCGCATCCAACATACACTGCGATTGGCTAATCCGTCACTGATTAATTCCCAGGGTATGTCTGCAAACGCACCATACAAACTGTGATCTGATTCATGCCTGCATGTGGCCCATTAGCATACCTCAGCTGGCGCGTATAGGTGGGCATCGCAACACCACACAAAAGATGCTACCGCATCTGCGAACTGCGCCAATGAAGAAATGACACGAAACCTACCGCACAGCGCAAGGCTACTGCTATTACGCTGGATCTGTAGCTGATGATGGGAATTTAAAAGCCTACGCTTGAGTACTACGTAATTTATTGACAACTGCGTTGCTGTGCTGGTGGAATTTTGATCAAATCCACCAGAAATGTGTGCAAATTCACAGCTGGCAGTGCAGGAATATCGAGAGGAAGCGATGCAGATTTCTGACGGAGATACGAGAACGCGATGAAATTATTCTTCCTACAGAGTCAGAGATGTACAAAGTTGTATCTAATTAATAAATTAGTCTACCCCACGAGCAGTTAATAGAGAGACTGGAAGTGGTGTCTTTCGGAGACGGAAGGGGTTTAGATCTAAGTCATAGAAATGTGATGCACAAATTATTTCTTCTACACTCGGAATTTATGTAGGCTCGCAAAGAGACATGCTGCAAGCTTCTAAGGCAATATAAAGCTTACCCGATCATCTTTCAATGACCACCCTCTCACCATTGTCGAATAGGTAGCGCTAGCTCCACCTAAGCATCCAAACGAGGACCTTGCTGATTATGTTGGCAGTGAATTTGCTGCAGTGAGTAACTGCTTAAATGCAAAGCGGCAGAAGTATGGTATATAAGCCTTATTGATAAACTTAAAGCCTGGTGCTTAAAAATATTGAAAAACCTTTGCAAAGTCGCTGTCATCAAAAAATGTTTGAAAGGTTCGCAGACTCGTCGAGCAGTAAAACAACTGGTGGATCGGGTTCTGCACGAATTCACAGTGAAGCAGACTCTTTCTTTTTGATTTATTCGAACCAGCGTTGCCACTTGTACTACATATGTAGTACTATGCTACATATTTGGCGGTTTTTTTAACGCTGTACTACATACTACATCGTTACCCCAAAGTACTACATTTCTTAAAATCCGTCTAACCTATTTCCTTTTTACGAACAACATTTCAAATTTCCCCCTTGTGCTTTTATAACTAAATAAATCGATTTAAAAAAACTTGACATCACTCTAAAGTATGTGCAAATCTTCAGCTGAATTCCGTCATTTCCGTAGATACAACATGAAGTGTCTGTCTCTGTCTATCAGCTGAATTAAGAGCTGACAGCCAATTTAAATTTGTTTGGTTATTGTGTTGCACCTACAACAACTGCAAATAATAAATAAATATGGATCGGTTTTTAAAAGTAGTTTCAGATTCGGACTCGGACTGGAATTTTATTAAGTAATTTTTTTTCTTTTTCGTTATTTTTTTGTGAATTAAAATTATAATTTTGTTATGTCATTACTATTTATTTGTTTGTTACTTAACTTAAGTGTCAATAAAAAAAAAAAAAACAGGTACTACATTTTGTTTGAAAATGCTACATTTTGTTAGCTAACGTACTACATTTGCTAAAGACTTTAGTGGCAACGCTGATTCGAACTCTTTAAAGGCAGTAGGTAAACCCCCAACTTAGAGCTATTTTCAAGCTGCTCAAATATTGCAAATTACGAATGAATTTCTAGTACCTAAGGCGGCGCCCTTGCTCGTTCATGTCCATTATTTAAAACCTCAGTCACATATTTTCAGGCGAACGATTTGCATCAAGAACTAAACGGTTGGTGAATAAGATAGGCGACTCTCAAACTGTTTATGGCAATTCAGTATAATGGGCCGATTTATCATTCCTCGTTCTTGTCCGCACTACATTCAATACACTTCACAAAACCAACTTTCAGCATGAAAATTTCCCATCTAGTACACAAACCAATCCAATGGCAAGTTCCAAATATGGCCACATTTCGCCGCAGACAAATTTCCCTTTTCCCGGATATTCCGCTTTGCGAAATGCATTTTCGTTGCGTCAACTCGTTATCTCTTCTGTTTCGTTTTGTTATTATTTTGTTTTTTTAACAATTCCTTTGTGTTTATTGATAATTTTGTTAATTTCTCGTCCGGTTCTTGTGTTCTTTTTCCACTGCAAATGCACCCGAAACCTCATATCATTGTTGGATGCTGGGGTAGTTTCTACAGAAATATTTCCATCAATCAGGAACTCAACGACGAATGGGATGAGATAAACGAGGAAATATGGGTTCGTTTTTATGATTTTCTATAAAGTGCATTGTGTGTTCTTTTGTTCTCAAATTTATTTGTCAAGTTATGTGCGAAAATGTAACGGTTTACACTTGTTGAATGTCACTTGGCTTCATTGCGCGCAGTCACCATTCCTTGTGCGAGAAAGGGAGACAGTGGTAGACGAAAGAATGCACAGCAACAGAAGTGCAATAGCATTTTATGCAATATATAGGGTTACCATCGTTTCCAGTTCAAGTTGAACTTTTGTTTTATTTTACTAGAATTTCGCAAATAATATCTAAACAAATATTATACTAGTTGTTGGAGAAGTGTCAAGTGAGCATTTTATCCACAAGTAGGAACATTTTTTATTTATTAATAATACGAATTAAAAAAAAGATGTTTTTCTGGTTGTTGGGAAGTTAATGCATCGGGGCTGAGTGCCTCAGAATAGGGAAACCTTTTACGAGAATGGAACAAAATATGCTACCTATAATTCTTTTAAGGAAAATAGTTTACAAAAAAGTCGGCTAGGGCTTTGTACAACACAAATATTTAGTATATTACAGGCAAAGCATCCAATATCTGTCCATTCGACAAGGTAACCAGTTAATTTAGGTCTCATGGTCAGCGCCTAAAGTCCCGAATCGAAGGACTTTTCTGGAAAATCGTGTGAAGCAAACATTTTACTGGCGCTCTGTTTGTTGTAAAAATAAAATAATACCATAGCACAGAATTGAATTCGCTCATGCTCTTCGAGTTGACTGTATGCGCACTCCAAGTTGATTGAAATAATTTTCTATTTGAGCCAAAGTATTATTTTCCTTCGCTTAGACCTTTGAGGATTTTTTGGAAGCCATCTTTGACTTCTTTTAGATTCGATTTTGGTCTTGATTTTTAAAGCATTTTGTGAATTTTTTGCAGTTGTCTTTGACGCGTTTTGGAATTTTTTTTAAGTATTTTTCGACTCGCTGTTATTATTAACTCGTAGGTATTAAAACTATAAACTACCCATAAGTCAAGGACTGACTGTTTGGCCTTTTTTTAAATCTGCAAAAAAATGTCTTGGATTGCACTTGACATTTCCTTTTCCGTGGGCATAAGGGAAAGAAAACGATGGGAGTTTCTTTCGGAAATCGGAATTTTAAAACGTGTTTGGCGGTGAAAGTGTTGTATTGTTTATAATTATTCAACCTTTACATAAAGTTTTCCGGAATAAGATTGTGTCCTTTTCATTCGTCCCTACTATTTATAATATAAAACCTCATACAGAGCGGCATTTGTTAGAATCGAAACCAAGTGTCTTTTTGGATCTAAGGATTCATTTATTTATGCGACAAAGTTGGGGCAAACTATGGAAAATACTTAAATACAGAACTCTTCTCAAAGCGGTTCATATTATAAAAACTACAAGCGGTTTTCGTTTGACCTTTGTCAGATGAAAATGTTTTATGGACGCTGAACTTTCGGGTTTAAGGGGGCGTTTCTTCTTTTTTCGTTTTATGCGGACTAGATTTGACAGATTTTATGGTTTAAAGTTTTAATGCAGGTTAACTAACATACGTACGTACATGCGATCATTAAAAAACAGAGCTTTTTTTAAGCACAGTTACATTTTGAAACCAGCCGCAGATATTTACCTAATCCAACTTAAGATCAACGACAATTACAAACCCTTGTAGAATTTATAATCAGCACTCATTCGACGGACCACTTACAATACGGTAATTAAAATCACGCATCTTGATCAAGTAGGGATTTAGCAATAGCCAACAAGAAGTGCCAGAGACGGCCACTTACAAGATAAAATTGTTTGCCAACTTTTTAGCTTTTTGTTGGGAAATTTTGATTAATCAGTGCATTCGGTTGCTGACACTCGAAGTGCTGTCTAAGTGGGAGTGTGAATATTTGAAAACTTGCGTAAAGTTCAGCTTGTCCGATTTATTTGAAAGTAGTGCAGATTATGTTTGGTAATATGAAATTGGACCGATGGAATTACGGCAAAAGTGCCCTCGAGAATAGGATCGAGAGTTTATGGAGGCTCCACTTAGGCATTAAGCTCGACTGTGTTTATCCGACTTGTACCTCTATAGAGATAGATAGCTACCCTACGTGCGTTTCAAAAAAAAAAACATCAGAGTAGATCATCGATTTGCATCAATTCAGTGGAAAAAAATCAAAACATTGACAGCACGTGAATCATGAGACAGAACTGTGACTTGGAGGCGCTCTCTGCGAGAGGAAGATGGAAGGACGTCTTCAGCTGCCTCGGCGTTGACCAATATGCTACTGTGGATCTAAGTGAACTGACAGGTACGAACCATACATTTTGTTGATTCATCACACCCAACAGCATTTTCCCCTCAACAGTGCCCTTGGCAAATGAAACCTCACAAAGCGTCATCGACATAGCAAAAACAAACATCCTGAACATAGCATTGGTAATAATTACGCTAATCGACATTATCCTGTCGGCCGGGTTTATACTCTACTGCGCCCTGTTTTTCCTGTCCTACTTGCGGCTTTTGGTTCTGACTCTATTCTTTAAATTCCAGAAATCCATTAGAATGTTAAGATTTAAATTTAAATTAAATTAGATACTCATATCCGCAATTAATCATCATCACTCGTTCGGACATGTGGTTACCTCATCCTAAGAGAACCGATTACTTCAACTTTGTCCGCAGACTAAGTACGCCATACTGCAATCAATCAGACTGTCAAAAAAAATAAAATTTAGGAGGGGGAGGAATTATTCAAACTACTCCATGTGTGCAGCTGTCAGCTTCCAGACTTAATCAGATTAACGAATATTATTTGCCAACTAATTATCGACAAGTGTGGGTGTCTCGGGGTAATTATCGACGGAAATATTGTCAATAAGGCGTGATGCCGGCGGCTGTGACCCTGACTTGTGCAAAAACCAATCGATTGCTTAGCGTGCGATCAATGTCAATGGCGTGACGTATTTGGACACGCATCAGTCCGAATTTGACAGAGTGTGATCTCTTTTTGGTCTCGTTAATTAGTAAATTCACATTCGCTTGTATAGAACGGTATAATTGCAACTCCAGGCTGTGGGTACTGCAATCATGCCATTTGCATTTTGATTGCGCAAGAATTAATTTTTATCTAATTGGTTGTAAATAAGCGCAATTACTGTATTACTTGATATCTTGAACGAATTTGAATATGTGAGACGTTGTAATTGAAAATTCATTTAAATGAGCACGTGGGGGAAAACTCGGCTTCAGATAAGAGTGAAGGATAATCTGTTCGAAGTGTGCATTGCTGATTTAAGAAGACCGTATCATTCTTGGTGTATGAACTGGGACCAGATCAATGCCGGTAAAGGTAATAGATGGACATGTCAGTTCTGTGTAAATGAATGAACTCATACTGATGTAATCAAAAGTCATTTGGAAATTCCAACGAAGTGACATTCATATTACGCCTGAGGCCTCAATCTTTAGAAAGGGGTTCAGCCTCAGCGGTTATAAGTTTAATAATGCTTCTAGTATTGTTGAGAGCAAAAAGCTTTTAGCAAAATAACAAACAAACTCGAGGTTGAGAATAGAAATGTCATCTTTAAAAGACATGATCATTGCAATGACTATTTTTCCCATGAACGTCGTGACTAAGACTAACTACAAACATAAAAATATCGGCGCATTGAAACGCAAACCAGACAGATGTGACATGGGAAACAGTAAAATCGAAACAAATCCAATAGTTAAGTCAAACGCAAATACGAAATAAGTGTTCGTATCGTAGGCGCCACCTTCATGCCAATACAAAAAGCACTTTTTAAGCTAAATTTCAGAGTATGGTGTGTCTGACGTCTGACCTTATCTTTTCTATTCACTCAAAATGTACGAGTACCTACCTATTTCACTATGGCAGTGTGACGAACCAAACTAAAAGCAAATCGGCTGTCAAAATTGTTCTCCTTCATGAAAGAGTTACACAAACATCTCAAAAAATTTGTCAAATTTGTTCTCAAAAAATTGTGATGATTGACAGCCATTAAATGTTTCTTATTTTTTAAGCTTGCTCGCTAAATGAGTAGCTACTCCCATGTCATTAATACTTATGGAAGTCGTGAATAAATTCCTATGAAAATGTTTTCCTCGTCAGCTGAATTATTTTTCTGACAAGGGGAAGGACTGCTGAATGAGAAACATTCTGGGTGAAATATTATTTCCGGATGATTTTTAAATGAAGCCAGTTTTCGTTAAAACTAGTTTTGTTGCGAATTAACTCAAATGTAGCCGAATCTGGTCTACGAAATTCGATATCAGGCCTGCTTTTTCGATCTGGCTCGATCTCAGCAAAGCAAAGTAAAGTAGGATTTTCAGCAAATAGAGAACATTTTATGAACTCCGAAACTACTGTCAAATTAAATGATTGCATTCTGTTGCCGACAGAAAAATGTTAAATTCAGAATAATATATGAATGACAATCAGCTGCACATGACTTCATGGTTAAACTAGTTTTAATTTTAGGCGTTCTTAACTCAAATCTTTTCTTTCCATTTAAACTGTTAAAACCATTAGATGTCTTGTTTCGAATCATAGTCTGTTGAGCAAAAAAACATAACGAGTTTGATTTATGAACGCATGATGTAAAACTCACTGAATGAACCCTAGTACCGAAACTATCTGCGACGCGAACTCGGGAAAACGCCCTTCCTGGTCAGATGCAAAAAGTGATATGAATATTATTTGACTATGCTACCTAATAGAGCAGGAGGGGTTTCCCTGTTCTCTCTCATATGACCGATCTCGTCGTTTAACAATTATTTTATAAATAATCTACCTTCAAAGGACTCAAAGCAATTTTTTTTCATGGAATTTCGAGTTTTATACAGAACTAAAATGTAGGCGCAGTGGCTTTAGTGGTTAGTGTGTTGGACTACTAAGCGAGGGATCCCAGGTTCGAATCCCGAGAAAACCCAAGTTCCAACTTAAGGTTTTTTTCCACTGCGCCACCTCTCGCGAACGTCTGACAAACATCTGAGAGTATAACTGTCATGAAAGAGCTTCTCAATTAGCCGTTTGGACTCGGCATAAAACTGTAGATCCCTTCCATTCGTCCCAAAAATTAAAACTCACACAAAACGAATGGTTGTGAGAAGCTAGGCCCAGGGTCCCTACGGACCTGTTGCGCCAACTATTTATTTATTTTTATAGTTTTCAAAATTTTGAAAATGATATTAAAAAAAAATACTGTTTGTCTATAACCCAAAAATCAAATCCTCAATAGAAGTTAGAACTAGTTTGGGAACAGAATCAAAATATTAAAACCCGGGAAAACTATTTTCCTAACAATAAGAACTTTGAGTAAACTCAGGCTGAATCGGTTAATTGAGAACACGCGCTCGCGGTAATTTTGTGGTTGATCGAGAAATTTGGACTAGTGTGTGTGTGAGAGAAAGTGCTGTTGAAACTCACAGAAGAACTGTACATTGGAGAACTCTGGACGACGCGGGACATACATCTGAGCTTAACTGCTTTCATCTAACCGCAGTTGGAGAGGTTCATTTGTATTTTTCTAAGAAAACGTTTTTATGTCTGCTATTTTTATTATCAAACTTAAAATATAAGCTCATCCACTGAACGAATTCATTTTCGTTTCTATTTGAGGTATGTTCCTTTTTTTTTGTGAATTAGTCTTTTCGGTACAGTTTCTGTTGCAAATCTCGTAAAGGCACCAAGTGACAAAGAACAGAAACAGGAACAGAAACTGAAACAGAACAGAAAGTTTTTTCGTTCTTTAGTAAATTCTGGTTCTCAGCTACGTTCTGTCGTCAAACAGTAATTTTTCTGTCGCTAAATTCTGTTGCTGACAATTTTTTTTTCTGTTCCTAATTCTGTTTCTGTTGTAAATGTATGGGATTCTGTTTCTGTTCCTGTTTCTGTTCTTTGTCACTTGGTGCCTTAAGTAAACCGCCCTTAAATCTTTCGGACATGAACTTGCATTTAGTAAAACCTGACACTTTACGCAGTTTTTCTTTTTCCTACATCTCTCGCCTTTTAGAATTTGTTTCCTGTTTATGTATTCACACATAGGAATTTGAAGAACGAATTTTATTTTCACAATTTGCGGGGAGAATCGGGTATGTGCGCGGGAGCAAACACCTGACACTTAGTTTTTATCCTTTCAGAGGCCATGGGTATATTTTAAAAATAATCAAGTTTGAGAACAACATCGTTAATTCAGTAGACTTGCTCGATCGAGTCAAGTCGAATCGATCGAGAGTTATGGAGGATCCACGAAAGCATCCTTTACCCACGAGCTACCACCCATTTAATGGATATGTGGGACATTGAAAGTTAATGAAATATTTCGGTAGCTTAAGAAACAGCTCCTCCCACAGAAGGCAAATAAATAGAGATTGAGCATTCAAATTGGGAAGCTCCTTTTGTTTTTTTCTCACCACAGGTTTCTGTAGAAAATTTCGACTTCATAAACTGAATTGCTTTCAATTTTCTCCTCATCCGCGCCACCAATTTTAATCGCAAACTTCCATTACACGCCGCCACTCTCACTGCGATTATGAGTTCATATTTGGGAATTTGAAAATATTCCGCTTGCCAATGGTTACAATGTTCAAACATATAATTACAACACAGGTAATCAAATTTAACATCCCAGCCGAAGCATATTACTTATTACTTTACGTAAGCAGTTCGCTGTATTTTTGGATGTCGTTGTTCGAAGACGATTAGATGACTCGTAGAAAGTGATAAATTTCAGAGGGAAAAGTGATTAATGTTCAAAGTACCAAGACGTTGATGTATCTAAAAACGTCTGATTAAATATCCCTCCGGCGCGGAATGTGAAACAGCGTTCAATCAGAAATAATTCGCCTCCATCTCGCGCAGATGTAATCATTAATCAGTATGCAGATCAAGCTGTTCACTGTCGGGTATTCAAATTTCTATATTTTTTACTGCACCTGCAGCATGCATATCGGTGACACTTGACCATAATGTTCACAGCAGCTCTACTCGGGTGCCCCGCGCATGCAATCAAATCGAATTGGACAGGCCTTAGCTTCTGTCACTTGAAATCGGAATAATTAGATTGGAAAGAATCTCGGTAATTCACATCTCCGATGACAATGACGGTATTAGATGCAGCCAGCAGTGATGACTGTGTTACTTCATCCGTTCAAGGATCACAACATTTTCAATTCGTGCTGCCACTCCGATCGGTTATACGAGCACTGCGAACTGGTTCTGGTGTAACTAGGAAAGGGAGTTGGTAAACGTATTCGCAATCCGATGCCTGTGGGTCTGTAGTATCCAATTCTCGAATGCAATCCCAACCAGATAGAGATATTAAAAGTGCGCTCAACAGATTTTTATGATTTTCACAGATTCTTCGACATTGAAATGGTTCCAACATCGCTGCGCGACAAGTAATTTGTTTTAATTGCAAAATTATTCAAAATCTGCGGCGCGGCACCCACAAAGGCGACTTCAGTTTTACGAGCGTCATTCTGAGGGCTTAGCTGCTACTTATGCCTATTGAGAGCCAAGCGTGGGAAGTTCGGATTACTGATCATTTATTATCTAAGCCTGTCCCATTGTTGGGGTATCAACAATGTAATAGTGCTCGAGGCACTTGTAGTGACATTAATTGTCAATGACTGACACTTGGATTTGTTTTCTACTTTTTTTCGTATGAAACCCGATAGCAGAATGAAACGAGTTGACAGGGCTAAACTATTAAGCACGGACCCCGTGGCCTATGCAAACCAACAAGGAAGTGATTCAAATGCCGGTTTGCTTCAGCGAATGAATGGTAATGCTTTGTGATTAATTGCACAATCAGAATCAGTTATGGTTATAATTCTTAAGGAGTTGAAATTCATGTTGTCACAATATTTTGAGCACAATAGGAGCTGGTACGGTTTGACTCTTAAATGTCTGACCTGTTGTATCAACATCGGATTGGATTTCAATGCAAATTCGATTGAAGATTTCGATCAAAGTCAAATTGAAACAGTGGGCATAAGTTGTTAGTTTGATAGAAACCTGAGGGGACCTCGCAAAACAGACAATGAACTGGAAGAATTAAGCAAACCAACACTCCTTATTTTGTACATAAATTCCTTTCTATTCTGAGGAATGGCCAAGAACGCTCAATCAAAATAGGCAAGAACAATACAAATCTTATCCAAAATGGATATCTTGAAACTACATAGACTTTGAAAACTGTTTTCCCCTTTTTTTCATCAGCAAAAATATTAGTTTCTCAAATAAATTCCCCTATTTTCCCCCAAAGTGACATTTGGATTTGTTTTCATAGAAGTTAAATAAATGTAACCGTTTTAAAAGACTAAAGCATATAATATAAAAATATACACATTTAACAACAATTTCCTTTTCTATTAGACTGGGCTGTTTTTCTTTTATGTTTCATAGAACAATAATTGATTCTTTGAAAATTTTGTTTGTAATGAAAGTACGTTTTAATTTTATATGCTGTTCCAGGAAAGCTAAAATTAGGCGCCACTCCAAGGTAATGTTTCTCTCCACCACTTCGCTTAATTTTGACAGTGTAAGTAAAGTAGGAAAAAAAAAAACTGTGCTGATTGACTTGCTACTGTTAATTTGCTTTCATTTGAAATTTTGTTGCGAATACCGATATTTTCTCTGATCTGTCAAAATTTAGCTGTGGAAAAATGTATTTTCCATACGCTTATTTTAATTCTGTAGAGATTTTTCATACAGTGGCTACCAAATTTAGCTTGAACTGCGTACTGCTGGCTTAACCACTTTGCTTATTTTTTATTTTCGGAAACATTTTTGTATGGGGGCTCAATTTAAGCCAGAGCAGCATACTAGGCTTAAAGAAATTACGTTTTCTAGAAATTTTTGATTTTTATCCCTATTTTATGGATGACACTCGTTCTGCCCTTTTTTATTTAAAAAGCGCCAAAATTGGCGTTTTTCTATCAACTTGGGATCATACGTATAACTGGTAATAAAAATTTTTTTTAAAAAAGAGCGCAAGCTACTTTCGCATAGACTGCTCCGTGGACTTTAATTCCCAAGTTCGACGTTTCGATAGAAAACTTATGTCCCCTAACTTTGTGATAAAAACTACTTGACTATGACAGGCAGTAAACAAAAAATACATTTTGGTCAAAAGCACCTCCAAAAAGTAGGAGTGGCAATTGGCGCTATAGCCTATAGTCTCTTTTTTTTTTCTTTATAAAGCGCGAGCGATTTCCTGGCGACTGGAGCGAAAGAGCTCTCACGACCTAGGTACCTATTCGAATTCCCAAACTGAACTCTCTCTGTCTCTCTGCTACTTGGAAAAATGATTAAAAGGTTTTATAGAAATTAGCTCCATTTTAGGGGCCATCCCTTTTTGGAAGTATATTTATTTATATAAGTCAAGATCTTCATTTTTATGGACTGCATTTATACATATATTCTAGGTTCCAATTCAGCACACATCCCTGCACTTTTTGACATCTAGTCAGTTTCAGAGATCTTTGACAAGAAAGACCGCTGAGCGATGGTAGTTTGATGTTTGATATGACAGAACAGCAGACAGATTTCTGAAAAAGCTATAGAACCAGGGATGTTGTGAGTGACAAGAGATTAATACTGATTTACCAAACTGCAATGCCCTAAGTGAAATTTTTGAAACTTTTAGAAAAGATTCAACGCGAAGTGGTTAGGAAGGACTAATGAAAACTGCAGTTACATAGAAAAAGGGCAATCTCCTCTTGATTTAAAGAACGGCCAATTAACTCTACCATAAGATTGTTTCTTTGTTTAATAAATGGAACAACTGCAACAAAAATTCACTGAGGAAGCTCCAGAAGTATAATTTTTTTATACGATTGGTACTCAATTCAAGTAACGCACCAACGATTCCTCAATTTTGTGGTTCTTTTGCTCTAGAATTAGTTGGACACGGTTGTTGTCCACAGTAAGTTGTGACTTATATTCCTGAAGAGTGCTGCTCTGTCCTTGAATTTGAGGTTTGGTCATAGTCCTACGACTCCTGTGTGATGGAATATCTTCCTCTCCAGTGCAAGAAACTATTTTATTCGTAAAAAAGAGGTCAATTGACTTAAAACGCCTTATTCTATGATGGATCAGTTTTTAAACAGAAAAGCACGATTTGAAATGTGTGTGGTTAAGCCTTTTTCACAAGTCAGTTTCCTCTTCTTTTATTTGACACTGAACTGCTTCTTATAACCTAAAGGTGCATGTAGACCTGTGCATGTACATATACTGCTTAAAATGCAATTAATTTTTCGGTAGCGGAAATACCCTCGTTGCTTTTTGCTGTCCCTTACCAAAGTCAAATTGTTGCTTGCAAATGACTCATAAGGTACCTATTCAACTCCCTTTTCAATTTCCCACCTTCTCTTGTCATAATTCATGCTTCGCCAAAACAACCCTAGAGCTGCTACCTATTCTCAAATTAACTGCCGCGATTAGCATATGCCGTGGACTAACTGTCACAAAATTGATGTCCGTCGCTAAAATCCCCCAGATTTAGACATCAATCTCGGCTCTATTTAGATTCCATTAACATTTGGCTTTGTGTCATCGAAACGTTTTGTTTCGATAGGTGATTTATTGACTTATATCGCGAGGCGGCCTCTCCTAAAGAGGATTTTATCCGAAAACAAACCGCAAACATGTTTCCGCAGAATCAAGATCGATTTATATCAACTTTCAACCCAAAGTCGGTGGGAGAGTTAGAAAAGTAAATTTTGGCGCACCAAGTGATAGAGATACGAGTACTCTAATGGATTGACGTCTAATTGACAGCTTTTCGTATTTCTCACTCATAACACTTGAGCTATTGCAATTTTTTTTCACTTGAGAATCAGAAGCTACACCTCCGTTCAACTGTCTGAACAGTTAAGCAAATCCAACCAACTGGTTAAATCAAATTGGGCAACAATGCCACGCACCCAATTGGGCAATTACCGCATTAGCATTTCCGAAAGTAGAACTTTATTAATTTGCTAGCCGCAGCTCTGCGTGATTTGGCAATTACAAGCGATTTCCCAAAGCCAGCGCTAGGACTTTTGTTTCCAATTGCTGTACCAGTTTGTGATAGTGCAGTGGCAACCCCCTCCAAAAGTTCGGTTGTAGTATTCGTTTTTTTTTTCTTTACTTGACGATGAACTCGCTGGGGCGCCTTTGAAGTGAGCTACTCTGACAACAATCTGATTTATTTGCAGTCCATATCGCATAATTAATGATTAGGGGCTGGCTTTCTCCCCCCACCTATTTTCGTTGATTATTTATGTGACTTTTGAGCAAAGCGACGGCAAACGAAAAAAAAAAGAAAGAACAAAACTGCAATCACTCCGGCTGTCAGTAAATAAATTTGTTTCAAGACCAAGTCCATTAAAACGACTCCGACTGAGACAGATTGTTGAGTTGTCGCGACACCCAGAGGACTTGGGTTTTGTCTCGTCTTACGTGCTGAAGTTGGAGGTGATGCATGATGGATTAGTGGAAAATTTAAATTGCTTTTGTTTTGTCTAACCCACTCTCCTTAGCTCGTGCCAAAGTCGTTTGAGTTCCCAGACATCATTAAGAGGAGCTTTTTGCTGCGTGTTCGAACGCCGCTAATGACGGAGACACGCATAGCTTGACAATAACTCTGAGAGATGCTGTGAGAGAGACAAATATGGATTTGCAGTGTCATACCTTGACTTTAATTACAAAAGGTTAGCGTTAGATGCGATTTGGCTGCAATTAGATTTGATTTGTGTGGTTGGGGAAAAAAAAACGACAGTTCGTCTGATGCGCACAAGTATGTACATGGATATATTATGCTTTGAGCGTAATGACCGTGAATTGGTGAGCATATGTCAAGGGGGCTAGCTAGTAAATTCTATTGTGATGGGAACACAAAAATGAGGTACTTGACGGGTGACGTAATGGGGCACTTAAGTTTTTGGCTGGTAATTGAATTTCGAGCTAAAAGTGTGGAACCGTCATGACAGGTGGTACTATTAAGAGCTTCCGGCTGTGGTTTGAATATTGATTGCCTCCATTCAGAGTAAGCTTAGAGACTGTCTCCGTGAGATTTGAGACAGTCTGACTGGTTTCTTTATTTTCCGTTCGGTCAATCAGCCAGTCAGGGACCCACGAAAACTTTAGTAGGGTTCCAAACATAAAATTAATCTGCACTCCTAATATGCAAAAGTCAAATGCTTAGGCCAAAGTTTAGATCTGTAAGTGGACCAAATGTCATATATGGCATTTTAAATGCTATTAGGGGTGCCGCATAACCAGTTGTCCGCAACGGCCCACGTTTTGGAAAATTCTTTCAACAGTCATTTAAGCTCCACTCGGAAAAAAAAGATTGTTAAGCGAAGAATTTTAAGATTCTTAAAAAATTGTTAAAAGTTCTTGGTTCAAATATTATTTTTGGTAACAAAAACTCGTTTTTAAATTTTCGAAAATCAGGTATTCAGCGTAAGAAAAATATACTCTCCATAAATATTTTATTAAATCATTGCCAACAATTTCATTCATAAATAAATGATTTTAATACTTGGGTTCATTTTAACCAGTGAAAATTTTTAGCATTACAAATTTTTATTCCGAGTGTCCACTTATCCAGCCTCAATTAGCCATACAAATCAAGATGTAGATTTTAAAGTAATTTTGATTCAACGGAGGAGTCACGCCGCCCAGTTGTTGATTGCCGCCCGCACAATTTCGAAAATGTTTTGTTCCGACAATTTATATAAATAAATAAATAAATAGTTGGTGGTGAAACGCCCCCTAATCCAAAACTCTGTAAAAATTCCTTAAAACACTCTCAGAAGATTCAAAGATGTCCGATGAATGGAAAATGGGATTATGGAAACGTAACAGAACAAACAGACGTCTTGCATTCACTTTGAACGAAGATTCTTAAACAACAGAAGAAAGCAAAGCAACTCATATCCCGGAGCAATTCATTCTACGGCAGCCACCTTCAGTCTATACAGAAAGAGGACATTATGCAACCGCTTCGATTTCGTGAACAATATTTCAAAAATTCAATTAACGAAGCCCGCCCCACTTGCTGCAAGTACAAAGTAATTTGAAGCCAAACTCTGCCTGATCATGTTCCTCAACTTTCCGATTGGCTTCCAGTCGACACAGCATCATCGTTCATCTAATGAAATATGTTTGAGAAAATTGCCCCAAGACATGGGGGTGCCGTGCATCAGTTCCCTGCGTGCAATGTGTATCAGTTCCCTGATCGATCGGTGATCGCAGCGTGGTACTCCAAATTGAGCGCGATAATACATCCAGCTTTGTGCCGCCGCGGCAGCGCCTGTCAGTTCGCATTGTTTGTACAAAATTGAACAAGTAAATCATTTTTCAACAATCGACGTAACGACTTGAATTATGATGCCTTCCCCCCAACCGCAAACCGCTAAATATTCAATTAACAAATTATGTACCACCAACCGCACGACGACGGACGACGGACTTATGCAAACCGAGCACCCATCATCCCATCTTCACGAAATGCACGCTCGACGAATTGCAAACCTACCAAAGAATCGACACAGATAATCGGCGTTCTCAGCGGTCTGACATAATAGCGCTGCGCCACACTAGTTAGTGGTTACATCGAAAGTGAAAATCGAATTGGCATCCACTTTCAGATCGGGTTAGCAAGGCACGTTTGCGAAAAGTACAACAACTAAGGCACACTGCAGATGCGGCTAACCTTGGACCAGCACAGTTCGCACCAAAGATACTCGTACTCTTCGATGAAGATGCAGATCGCGACGGTTGCACACTCGAGTGAGTGTGGCGATCGGCCTTGAAACATTAAACCACTTGAACATGCCACCGCGGGCCGATGTAATGGATGATGGCCATAATGATGAGCATGTCAGTGTGTCCTTCTGGGCGAACGGGCTCCGGTCCGACTGGTCTGTCTTTGTGTTTGTGGTAGAGGACTTTATTAATGTGCGCATTATTTTTAATTAAAATGGATTGTTGCCTCATTTCACATGCGAAGGCAGCAGTTTAGCTTCGATTTAATTGATGATTGAGTGGAATGAAAATGACGACGGTGACAATGATTAATTGTTCTACTGACGTCCGAGCTCGAAGACCAGTAGTCGACGATATTCAGCAATCCGCAGAATGCAATGGGAATGCGAATACTGATGAAAATGTGATTTTAGGTCAATAGGCTGGCTCTTCAGCGCGTTGGCTTACGTCAGTGATCAGTCTTGACCAAGGCCAGGTGCTGGGCTGCCGTATAAACAATTAACGCTTTAACCTGATACGAACTTAGATGCCGGCGCCGATGGCCTAATAGGATATGTTTTATAACAAATTTCTTAGAGATCCCTCCGATCTGTGCCAAAACTGATCGTCTGCCAAACACAACTGCACTAATGGTTGCCGTTCGAGCGCGATTATTGCCAAATTCATCTGCCATTATTTAACTTAAACAATCTGTTGGTTTTGACGGCTTTTCGATCATGAATTTGCTAAGCTCATCATTGTGCAAGATGATGATCAGGACTAATGACTAGCTTGGCCTGATAATCGATAATTAAATGGCAACACATTAACAAACAAGACGGAGAGTTCAGGGACTATGCGCCAAGTTATGATATACCCATATATGCGGATAATAAATGCTTTTTGTTTTTTCGGATAATTATAGTCGTTAGGAACGTCTATTTGACCAAGAACATCTAGTATGGAAATAACTGGAGGCAATTAACTGAGTTTCGATTCATCCTCAAATAGTTGTCTGCGAGATTTTAATTCCTGTTTTTTTTTGTTGTTGAATAATAGTGTTTGGGGCTCCACAATTAAATAGAGACAGAAAGAGGTAGTAATAATTAGAAGCAATTTATAAAAATTGGCCCCGAGCAGATTGCGATCGAGGAACTGACAGATCTTAGCTGCAACAAATTGCTCCTTCCTACGATATGGTGGAACTGATCTTATCTGTGAGTGCTAATTTCGGAGTTGCACCGCTTTCGCTTAGATTCCTCATCAAATATGAAAATAACTGCACTTATGCTGTGTGACTTCTTAAATCTGCAATCAATTTCAAAATACCTACCGAAAAGGACTAAAGAATATATTCTTGAAACGCGTTTTATCGTTTTGTTAACAACAACATCATTAGCTGCTGCAAAATTAAAAATAAAACAAAAACAAAAACAAGGCAGACGCAAGGTACAATGCCTTCTCATAAAATTAACGTTAAGCGAATGAATAATTATATAAGGGGCATTTTGCAGCTGCCTCAGAACCTTAACAATCAAACAGAGAATGGAAAGCAGAGGACCGGAGCTGCGTTTGACTTCCTCCGTCAGAGGAGTTTTTAAGGAGCCAGAAAACAAGTGGTGGGCGCTATGATACTCGTAACACGAACGCATGACCATAAAAACCTGAAAGTACATGAACAATCAATAGTTGAAAAAAGAGATCCGGAAGGTCAAGAAATACAAAGAGAGCTGGTTGATCGGTTTTTAGTAATCAACAGTCATCGGCGGTGATTTTAAAACCCATTTGACAGTAGGAACCATCTTCTTTTGGATTATGTTTATTTGATGTCTTACATTTTTGTTTACTTAGTCGAGAAAATGATATCGGCTAAGTGGCCGCCGCTAGAATTGATAACCATTCGGGGCCAATTTATTTGACTTTAGATCCGGGGGTAGGTCCTCGCATATTCTTTTTGAGGGCTTTAAGAGTCTAAGGCTTGTTGACATAGACCCGTGACTTAAAAAATTCCGCAAAAAGAAATATTGAACGGTTTAATAAAGCAATCGCCAAAACGAAAGATTAGGCAACACAGAAATGCAGCCCTCAGAACTTCGGTTGTGGCTCATATAGTAAGTTCTCCAGTCCCAATTCATCCAATTAAGAAATAAAAAAGTCATTCAGCATGGATCTGAAGCGCTACCCGTCCACGGTATAATCATTTCCGGGCTCCATCTTCAGCCACGGCTGCGATATTCTTGATATTCTCAGCAGAACGGCTGCTCTGGGGCCAATCAGACCTGGCATCACTCGGTGCTGTCCCATGCTCTTTTGGGCGAGCGGCTAAACGTCGTAGTGTTTTATTTTATAATAAGCACGCACTAAAAAGGTTATGACTACTCTTATAATGTAATGTGAAATACACAGCACCCAGTTGGTATCGAAAGACAGGGAAAACTGCGCTAAATTTCATGCTGCACCAACACCACCGACGATTTATTCCGCAAAAGAATCAAAAGAATTTTTTACGAGTTTAACTCTTCAAGTTGTTGTACTTTGTTCCTATGACTCAAAGAAAAAAGTCAATAAAAGCGTTTTCATTATCACAGAAACTGAGAATTCTACTTCAAATCATAAGTGCACATCAAGCTTAAACGAAAATTGGGCACAGCTGCTCTGCGGTTAGTTTGCTGCACTGTTGAAAGGAGGTTTCCAGTTTTAACCTTCAGAATATGCTAATTATGCCAAGTACTGAATATAAAAACCATTTCCAACGAATGAAGTGCTTGGTTATCACTCTTAGCTGTTCAAGGCAAGAGCATAAGACAGCACACTGTACTCTGTTAAGAAGATATCTAAATGCTTTGTAATTGTAATTGTACAATTGGCAACTGGCAAGACATGCTAAGGGCCTCAACTGAAGATTCTCTTAAAAGTTCTGAGTCACAGCCAATTCGAGCTTAAAAACTCATAAGTGTAGGTTAACATCGAGAAAACTGTGAGTCTGGTTGGTTGGTTTAAGTGGCTGTATTTCCCGAACGAGGGAAAAACACAAATAACCCATAGAGCGCCGTTTTGAGACCACAACTCACGGAAAACCTGAAAAATAAAGGAGGAGACGGACGATAGGAAAACTTACAACCAGCCTGAGGAGTTTAGAAATTTGATTATCCTATTGAAATGGATACTATGGATGGCCGAAAGGTCATCAAAAAAGGGATGACCTAGAGCACTGCGTCTGGTTTTGGCTAGGGACGGACACTCACAAAGAAGTTGAAACACTGTTTCACTCTTGTTCGTGTTAGCGCAACTACGGCAGTGGGTGTTATGGGGGATGCCAAGCTTGGCTGCGTGGGTTCCTAGAGGCCAACTGTGAGTCTAGACTCTAGAACAAAAAATGTGGTGGTCGTCTCCTGATGAGTCCCAGCCAAACCGGCACAACGTGGCGATACACATTTTGGAGTGGAGGGCACTAAATATTAAACATTTTTGACAAAATTATATTTGTTTAAATGCCAATCTGGTAGACGGCCTCGGGCTAAACCAAAACAGACTTTGAAACTTTTTTTGTAAAATTTATAATGAAATAAAATCAATTATTACTACTACTACTATTAAACATTTGATGACCATCATTAAATTCCACCAAATTTATTCATTTTGATATATTTGAAAATTATTTTCCAAAACCACTGTTCGCTCTTTTATTACTTTATTATTTACAATTTAATTTTATTTTTTTTTCGCCCAATTTTATCCATTTCCTGATTGTTTATGATTTTGAAAAATATATTCGAAAACCACAGTTCGCTGTTGGACTCTTTTGTTTTGTACGAAGTTGCTTTTCTCACTGACACCAGTTTGACTGTCGAATGTGAAAGGAAACTCTGAAGACACAATTTTACTACCATTATTAGCAAATCAAAATACGAATTGCATTTGTTGCTGTTTATTTAAAGTAACATTTCTCATTTAACTCTGCGCTGCGGCGAGATTTAACTTTGAGCGGCTGCAGTGCCAACCAACCACTGGTACCTTTGACAAATATCCAAAAATTCTGATTGAAAGCCTTCCTTATTTTCGTGCACAAATCAATCACGCCTACACAAACAACGTAGCAGTCAAATACGAGTATGCTTTGTCACCTTGTAGGTAGTCCTTATCAACATTTCTCGTTTCTTATTTCCGGCTTGAAACGACCCCGTCTTTCGCATTAATATGTTCTCACTGTTCCGAATTTATCCGTCTCATTGGTTATTTTCGCTGTGGTAGAACAATAAAAATCCTCATTTAGAGTTTATGCTCCAGCAGCATTTAAAAATACATATTGAACGACAAAAACAGGTCCAGCTTAAATAATATTTTTAAAAAGGCAATAAACCAAAAACGGGACAATGATACACCTCCGCACGATTTAATGTTGTGATCTTAAATTAGCCGTGGTCATTGCCAGTGCATGCTCTCTTACGTAAGAACCTACGTCAACCCTATACAATTTCACAAGTTCAAATAGACTGGGTAGGGGCGATAAAACCAACCTAATGATGGGTGAGGTAGATTAAGGAAGATTTAGTGAACGAGCTGTTGACGTACCACCATACAGCCAGAGCTATTAAGATAAAGACCATACTCGTATCAGCCTGCAACGAGACCCCCTTTGCAATGCATCATAAAATTCCAAATGCACGTGCTAAAGAGCCAATCGTCGAACTACACACAACATCGAACACGCTGCAGTCATTATTCATCGGCTATTACAACATCGACCAGGACTGAGCAGCCATACGCTACGCATATATTGCGTTAGCCATGTCTCCACGCATCAGCTGTCGCCAAAAGCTGCAGAGCGTGCCACTGGCAAGTGGATCTGCATATCTAATGTCGCGCTTTGAAAGCGAACACTGGAGAGTGTATCTAAAGCAGTTCTCCCGCATCTAACACAAGTCCGACTCAGTGTTTGTGGACTGTGGAACCTATTCAGCGTGCCGCGCCGGTTTATTTCTCTATCGTGGCGACCGAGACTGAGAGGCTTTACAACAACATTCTCTGGACATACCAAGTCCAAGAGGATATGTGTTAAAACGGTAAGATACCTTCGTTTCGCAGCAGTCGTCTTCTGCTCCGCCGTTGTAGGTTTCTCGCATTCGCTTTTGTTTTTGTTTTTATTTCTGCTTCCTCTGATCTCCATCTCAGACACATCGCTTCGACTTCGATCAGAGAAGTAAACAGCTTAAGGTTGGCGTTTGGGGCGTCCAACATTTTAGTGTGGCTCGTGTCGCCATCGTGTATTGCCACGGTAACCGTTTTCGAAGCTATAAATATTTTTGAATTCTTGTTTCCTTTTACTTCGTGCGATAAACACCTTCCTTTGTGCGAACGTACTATTTTTAAAGGTAACAACGGTTCGTTGGGGGGTTTAAAAGCGAATACCAATTGATTGCCAGTGACACTTGTTTGATAAATCGCGTCGCTGTTGTATAATCCACGCAGTGTTGGGTGGGTTTCATCATCTTTATGTCGGCTTAAATTGAGTTATTTTCTTCTTCTTCCATCGTCAGTATTACGTGCGATAAGATACTACAACTATTGTGTAACGTCAACACTTCAACTAGGTCCATCCGCGCACCACTCTGTGAAATCTAAGTACGGATTAATTATTTTTGGTTTTATTTACAAAGATACTTCAGTTCGCGAACGGAAACAGTGGCTCAGGCGCATCAATAAGAAAGCGGAGCTAATATTTGATGCCAAAAAGTCTCGGCGGCCGTGTGTGACTCTTCATGCTCTTTGGGCTGTATGTAGGGTAATTACACGTGATGTTAACATTTAAGATATGATTTTTGTGTTCGGTGGTATGTACGGAAGATCTGTTGATAGACACGGACGAAACGAGTTCGCTTCGAGGGAGATGATAGTTTGATCTTTCACACGCCAGGAGAGTTGATTTACGTGTATGGTATGGGTAATCTCCAATAATGGATTGTGAGGTGGGACTATAAGTGCTTGGGGGAAATTTGGGGTTAACTACCTTATGTAAGACGTCGGAGGCATGGGTCGTTTAGAGGAATTGAATACCGTCTCAAAATTGTGGGTTCCAAGAAACAATGTTAAAATTTATTCGTTACCACCCTAGGGGTTTTGAACTCTGATGATTGATGGAGAGTTTTATTGAAATCATTTTCGAATTTATATCGAATGTAGCAGCCAGCGGATGGCACGAAGCTTTCTCGTGCCAAGTGTAAATGGGAACAATTTGAAACGGCTTTAGGGTACTTTTACAGACTGCAACCAAATAAAAAAAAACAGATAGCTCATTAAAGGGAAGGAAGAACTAAATCAGTTTTTAGCTTGTAGGAAGCTTTTTTCGTGGTAGAGCTTGTCTTCATTAAGAACTATTGAAATCGTTTTTGCTCGTACAGTTCCGAAAGGAAAATGTGTAGAACTGCATTTCAACAAAAGAACTTATTGAAAATTGAAATATGCTTATTTAAGTTCATTGAGTTCGGCAGTTTATTCCGAAGAAATGGACGTCAAATGTGGCATGAACTGCATCTAACTAGCTCAAAGGAGAACTGATTTCCGCAGTAACTCTTGGAAACTAATAAAGAAAAATTTTGCATCAATTAGCAATACACGGATTCATACTTTCAGAAACTTGGCACCGATTTTTGAACTTTACGTTACATTAGAAATGTCTTCGAAGATGATATTCATACATGGAAATTGTAAGAAAGTTTTCAACAACGTTTTTTGATAAGTAGTCCTGTATCGTAGTATCCGGAGCGATGGGATTTTAGACTTCAAATGTGCATGTAACCTCAGTTAGCGGTGTTACTGAACTAAATAAACGGACTTGTTCAATAAATATATTAACAGCTTTCCCAAATTAAATACAAAAGCCTAGACAAATAAAAGTCCATACGGACTGTTGTACCAACTTTTTTTTTTCGTTTTATTAGTCCAAAAAAAAATTAGTAACTAAATGGCGCAAGGGACCGTGGACCTAGCTTTTCATAACCATTCGTTTTGTGTGAGTTTTTCATTTTTGCGACGAATGGAAAGGATCCACAATTTTATGCCGAGTCCAAAGAGCTAATTGAGAAGCTCCTTCATGACGTAGGTACTTATACTCTCGGATGTTTCTCAGTCGTTGACAGGAGGTAGCGCTGTCGAAAAAAACTTAAGGTCGAATTTTTTTTTGGGGAATCGAACCTGGGACGCCTCGCTTAGTAGTCCAACACACTAACCACTGCGCTTACTGTAGACTGATATCACATGTGAAATATCCGCATTTTTTGGTAGTCATTATCAAAATCTCGCCTAGTCTAGACTATGTTTCTCCAAGTTGGACAAGAACATGCAATCATTGCTTCCTTTTCTAACAGTATTTGCCTTGACCTTTATGTCTGCTGAAGTCTTAAAAGTATTTGTTTTGTGAGTAGCTTCTTACTTCAGCTCTCAGGATACGACATCAAGCTGTAGGCTTTTTCCGTTTGATTCCAGCGTATACTTAATTATTTTAATCCGTGTTCAGTGTCCCGTTTCCTTATGCCAAATTTGATATTTATTTTCGATCGCTCTGGGGACATTTTAGAAACTACATCTGGTCACTTTAAAGCTGAGGAAAGCTTGTTATTAGGCATTTGCACGGCAATACCGTTTTTGATAGGAAGATCGCCAATATTTTACCTGGAGCATTACCGAAGACAAATCCTCCGTAGATGCTTGAGGATATGTCGTAAGTCGTTCTTTATCAATGCGGAAGATGGCAGTTAACTTTATCTGCAATCGGCATTCTCTCTTTTCCCAAGTTCGGGTACAACCAGGCGTTAGAACGCACTGTGACCGTTGAAGAACTCTGAAAAGTCGCAAGAACAAGGGCCAATGAGAAAAAAAAGTGTCATTTCTGAAGCAACAGAGGTTATTTAGAATTTTTGAACTATATTTAACAAGCACAGATTTGCTTAACACTAGAAAAGTTTTGTGATAGGCAACTGCGTTCCATTTAAAAGGTTTTTATTTGGAATTTTTTTTCAAGTGCATTCTTCAACTAAAAACAGTGCCAAAATAGCAAAAAATGTGTATTATCATATTTCATTTATTTCCCGAGTTTTTGAAAACATTTTCAGCCAACTCGGGGGCAGTGTTACCCTCGGGACACTTTAGAGTCATTTTGATTCCTGAACTCCGGATTTTTTTTTAAAAATCAGTGGATTCAGACTTTTTTTTGAAAATGTAGAACGTTTTAGCTCTAATTCGAAATTGTTTACCCTATTTCGTTGAATTCGAAAGAATTTGTTTTAACCTGAGTTTGAATAACATTTATATCGTAGAAAAGAAAAAAAATAGATCGAAATAGGACTCCTTTTTTCATCCTGGCCTCCTTTTTACTCTTTCTAAAAATGTTCAGAGGTGACACTGCTCGGGGGTACAGCGCAGTAAGGTTCAGGCCTTGTAAAGGTAGTTTATAAACTTCTTCTTCGTTTTTCTTAATCATTTCGTTACCAGGAAACTACCATAGCCTGGTCTTTTTTTCGAAAGCTGAGGATAAATGTTGTTGAAACAGTATGAGACTGATTTTGAGTCTTTGTAAGATTAACTAAGCTTGTTTATAGCTGCTTTACTGTCCGTGAATATACAATTAAAAATGCTTTTGAAAAAGGAGTAACTACCACGTTTTAAAATGTCGTGAAGTTCTGGTAGGAACGTATTGGGTCAGTTGATAATACTGCTTCACAAAATGCGGCTATATTTCAATGTTTATTTTTACAAATTGGCAAACGTCAGCCAAAGAAATGCTTTTGAATTGTGTTTCTATCCTACCATTAAAGCTTAACATATCTATTGCCAACTGGGCATAATTCAAAATGATTGATAGAATGATTTTTCGTTTTAAATTTATATAATCGAAAACCTCTTTCTCATCTGTCAACTGCCTTTAACAAATTGCTCACACAATGCGCGGGTGAATCTGCCCCCACCCTAAAGTTGGTTGCCATTTTATCTACTTTATTTGGCTGCGCTCACAGTCCTTCAACCTTTTGGGCGAGTTCAGTCAGAAATGTTTTTTTTTATCGCTTGATATGTCACAGACTAAGAAAAAATGTGAACAAGTATTTCCCTTAATAGTTCCAAAAAGAACCCTATGCCTCGTTTTCAATTAACTAGAAAGAAATGTGTTTCGTGACGTAAGTTCAACGTGACATATCTCACAAGACTTTTAAACAATTTGTTTTTCAATAATCATTTCCCAGAACAATGCCCCTAGCGGTAAACCATGCCATACTCTAGAACCACTTTTACTCTTTCAATTAAAGAGAAAAATATGTTTCTATAAGAATGTAAGGTTGCAAATTGTTGCAATTTTTATTCAATTCTTTTTTATTTAATTAATCCCTCACGAGTCAAATCAGCAACAACCAACATTATGCATCGGCAATAAATTCTTGACCATTTGGTTTCAATCAACCAGCAAATTGCCCGTCAATTAGTCGGACAATAAAATTGATTTAATATTCATCCGCAGAATAGTTGCTGCACATTTAATCTGAAATATTTTTTTCGTTGTGCCCAAGATATGCATTTTTGCAATCAGTATGGATTTAGGTGGTATTGACAATTCAAATTCTTACAGCCACAGCCACTATGCCCATTCAGTAGATTCGTTCTACAAGTAGGCATTCGCAGCGCTGCGGTTTGGTTAAATATTTATCCGCACTCATTAATGCGCGCGCAGTGAGTCTTTGCCGGCTGGATGGTGAATTGTTTTTCCCGCTTGACACTTATGTGTCATAATGCAGTCGCTTTATATATATGTTAGCCCCTCGAGGTATACTGGGTGAGGTTGTAAATTTGTTTGATTGGCACTCGCATCGGATTGAGATTTTTATTTCGAACTTGCAATCTTTTTGACAGAAAATGATAATTGGACATATACGAGTTGACTCTAACGAAGGCACGTTGCAGAGCAATTCTCACTTGTGTATATGAGGTAATTAGTTGGTTCAAAAAAACATGATCCAATTGAAATTAAGGCGAAACCACTACGAGTAGTACGAGTACGTGATGTCCAAAGGAAAAATCGGACATGAACAGAACACGAACTAGCGCAACCAATTAAATGTCGCTCAAGCAGGGGAAACAGTTTCCATCTAAACATAGTGTCAAAAGTGTGACTAATTTGGGAGAGAAATTTGCAACAAGTTTTGCTACGAAGCGCCGAGCCACTCACTGCCTGACGGAGAAGTGGCATTTTTCACGAGAGCCACATCGCATATACTGTAGATATTCCGTCACTTCATTGCAGACCGGCGTAGGTAATGCATAACATTTAGGATATGCCTCAAAAATGCAGCGGCTTCAGAAAAACAGAAATATCTTCACCGATTAGAATTGTTGGTTGGCAATAGAACGCATGTTGGGATGGTGCCCTAGTTCCGAGTATAGCCGCCTCTATGCCTTGCACAACTCTTTGGAAATGGGATGGAATGTCACCACCACCGGTGGGTATCGGTGAGGTTGGCGTGGCTTAGGTTTTAGTTGGCTGCTCTCGAACTTGATGCGATTAATAATGTTGCATTGCAGACAGCAAATCTGCGGATGAGCTAGCTAGACCTGGCTCAATATCCGGGCTCAAACTGGATTCTACCGCTGTAGCATTATTCCTCCAAGGTATTCCTTATTTTGAGTAGGAAAAGTATTAGGAAGCCGATATGACATGTCACTGAGTCTATAAATAACTAATCTTAGAACGTAAATGGAATAGTTTTTTTTGTAAGCTCTGCTACTAAGAGTGCTCTAGCCCTTATGGGAATGATATATAGGTCCCCAATGATAGGAAGGAAAAAGCGTCTTAGATTGCAATGTCAAACACTTTACTCAGAAGCGAATGGAATTTCGAATGGACTAATGGATTTCTTTTAGTTTAAAAGGCTTTAGGATTGAGAGCTTTTGGACTCCATGGGGTTTTCGTAAGACCTGCAAAAAATTTAGATTGCCACACTCTTTATCAAAGATCAGGCTTCTTTAACTACTTCGGATATAGACCGTTTTGAAAAATTTGCTAGTATTTCGACTGTGAGCTTCCAACAACATTTCTGGTGAGTGTATTTAAGGTAGCTAGGGATATTTCGTCTTTCATTAAGCTTTTTCAAAACTGGTTCTTCGAATTCTTTTCACTAAATCTGCAAAAAACTATAATTCTAATGTAACAGAAGCTTCATCGAAGAGTTCCCTTCAGTCTGCAGCCACTAACAGCGTTATCACGGTCTTAGTGGTCGATTTTTAGTACATCAATGTCTCACATAAAGCTTGGTCTTTGGACAATATCCCCAAGTCAATGAAAGCCAAATAGCTCGATATGCGGGAGTGTTTGGGTACTGAGCCAGGAGTGTGCGGTCAAACTTATTTTCCACTGTTCTACCTCTGCCAAACGTCTGAAAAATATTTAAAAGTATGAACGTCCTGAAAGAGCTTCTCAATTTAGCCGTACCAATAGTCAAATCGCAGATCCCTTCAATTCAGTCTCAAAAATTAAGCTTTCGCACGTCAAACATGGAAGATCGTCAGACCCTGCTTCCTGTATATAAATTTAGACCCAAGTAGAAATTGTGACTTTTGTGTTTATATGATAAAATTTGGGGTTACCCTTCGCCTGTCTGAAATATGTTTTGAATCGTTAAAATGTTGATTAGATAGCTCTATGATTCTTTCAAAACTTTACTCTGCAACTAAAAGGAACTTATCCTTTGATTTCGTAATTAAAGTGTGTCTTATAAATATTTTGCTGTAGGTTACAAATATCTCTCTGCATGTGTTAAATTTGAGACTTTGAAGTCACCTTTCAATGGCTGTTGACAGTCAAAAATCTGGTTTCTTGCTGTCATAAAATGATTTCAACACCCACCCAGTACCCAATGAACTGGGTACCTGATTCCTGTTCCGCATTGTACATCAGAATTTTCACTTTGATAACTAAAGTAGGTACACAGTGTCGATTATCGGTTGAATTGTAGTAACTGTGTTGTAATTGGAACCAAACACTTTCTAAATCGAATGGAGTGTGCGACATTTTGCATTTATATTTAAATGATACATATTTTGCGCTCCAAACAACAATTTTTCTTCAACAGAGCGTTCCGTAACGTTGAACGTACGTTTGTCTGCAGCCATCATTTGTCAAGCTTTAAGCTTTATGTTTTAAAGTACATCTTGCCTACGAACTTGCATTGTTCTGCAGGTCTGGTTGTACAAATCATTTTATTATTTATTTTTGTAAATTTGCTGCCTTTCCTTAACCTTTAGAATCTTAAGATAAACTTTAAAAATGCACACAAAATCTTAACCTAAAATCTAGCCAGACAAAGCCATCTGTCAACTTGTTCAAAGTTCTGGCTGCCTGATTACCAGAAATACTCATTGTATTGCAATGCGTCTTAAACTGCATCACCCATCATCCATTATTCCATGCACTAACCAAGTGAGTGTAGTTTATTAAGAGATGGGTCATTCCTGAGCAACACGTTTATGCATAATCGACTCTCGCCAACAGGTGCACAGTGCTTTATTACAGAAGTCAGCATCCACCAACTATCAGCATCACCGGCCGACCGACGGTGTCATTAGAGTCATCGGTTATGGCTCGTGTGCCATATGCGGTCTGACATGTCTGCCCAGTTTTCACATCGTACTCTTTTGTTTGTGCGCATCCCATGAATGTGTGCTTATGCAATCCTAGAAACGATTTATGTGATTAATTCTGATTGGGCATTATTGGGGATAAAACCTTTAACGAAAGTATGAGGCTGCTTAACTTCTTTTTGTGTCAAAAGCAATCGGCCTTTCGTGCACATGTTCCCACGGCACCTTTTCACTCTCATTCACAATGAACAGCTAGCGCGGACACGAAGCATACCAAAACGTTTTATTGTCGAATTATGCAGATTCAATCTTAATGATGTGCGAAAATCCGTTTCATTGAGACGCGCAAATTAACAAATTGTTGTCAAAATTAGTTCGTTCGTTAAATGATCGTTTTCTAATCATTGAGCCCCATGAATTATGTGTCAACTAACACATTTCTAAATGGCCAAAGTGCTGAAATAAACCAAATACCGGTCATTACCATTTTTCAATATTTCCCCAGTGCGGATGGAGTCTGTGCACAAACCCATCAACGGAAGCAAGAGAAATTGCGAGGCACAAATGCTTGAATATTCAAAAGGTCATCAATAATACTAAACAATTGCATCACTGCCAGTGGGCACGGGTATGGATAATGGGCTTTACGGCCTACAACCAAGCAACTTGATAATTTGTAGATAGCTTAGAGCTATTTGGAATTACCATTTCCATTCATATTCAAACTTAAATAACGATTTCATTGCTTTTGTGTGTGATTACAAGAGCAGTTAATTGGGCGCCAGAGTCGCTTAAATATTATTCAACTATAGTCTCGATCGTTTGTCAAAACGCTAATTTGGGGAACAAAAGACGAAAAGGTTGTAACAGCTTTATTACACTACAATCGAAGGCAAATTATAAGCCCATTTTTAACAGTCAGAAACTGCCTCTACAACTGAGTTTTGATGTTGATGTTTAAGCTTGTAGGTTATGTTAGGGTTGCAGGTCGGAGTAGGCCCGCTTTGAAGAGTTGGCTACAAGCCTGTGAGCGTATAGCGGTCTAAGCATTGTTTTAATTTTTCTCTGAAAATACACTCTTGATAAATTGGGAAATGCGGACGGGGTTTTTTTTCTTAAATTGAAAACTTAACCATTTTAAACCTTGACCTTAAATATTTTAAAGGCCACAATGTATAAGTTTATATGAAAAAATGTCTCCACTGTGAGTTGGTAACATGTAGCCCGGATAATAAAAAAAAATGTTTATTGGTAGCGCGCTATGGATACAAATATACAATGTCATTGACACAAAAGAGTTGAAGTGAAAACTGGGCAGACATTTCAACCCGCACGCTAGCGACGACTCTTATGACAACCTCGTTCGGTCGGCCGATGATGCTGATAGTCGGCGGTTGCTTGATGGGGACTTTTGTAATAAAGCACCTCAGGACTTCTATTTAAACATCTTGTTCAGAAATGACCAATCTGAATTCACTTGGTTCGTGTACGTACTAAATAAATACAGGGTGGGCCAAATTTGGGTTTCGACACGAGTGCGAGAAAGAATCTGTCGCCCGAAGTTCTCGCCGAAGTGATGAAAAATGACATAAAACGAGCCCGTATGGCAATCAATTGTGACGGCGCCCATTCGGCCGATATCATCTTCTCGACTTGACCAATAAAATTCTAAAGGTTCAAATAAACATAATCAAAAAATAGAATCGAAGTTCTTCATTTAAAAAAAAAATTACAGGCAAATAACATTGGATGACTTCTTTTGGCCCACCTTGTATATAAAAAATTGAATCCAAAGCGAAAATCCGTTTGTCCTTCATGGGTTTGCAGAATTCCTATCAGAGACTGCAGCCATTTCAATTTATCCATCCGCGGTTATCTTGGCGATGCCATGAGCCTACAAAAAGTGTTTGAGTCAAGGGGGTGTGGCATTTTGCATTCATCAAAAGACTTACACCAAAGTTGCTTGAGCTTATAATTTGTAAGAAGTTTTTCCTTGATGTTTATGCCAGAACAAGATGCAAAATTTGGAAATTTTGCAAAAGGGAAGTTGCAGCTTTAGTAGCTCGCGCTTTTGGTCAGGCCATAGAAATTAAAATTTATTTTGAAGAGCGCATTCCACTCTTTCTGACAGACTTCTTGGAGACCATCTGTAGAACTTTTTCAGCTTTAAGGGGCATTGATCGACCTGGTACTTCTCCCTGTCAACCACAATGCACCATTGAATCATCTCTGATTTTAAACAATTTACTTAAAGCTGTCCAGATCAAATGCTCAGTCATTCGTGAGGGTTTCGTCTTCAAAACGGATTCTTACCTTTTATGTGAAATGCCTATTCAAATGTAAAGTGATCGTTCGCAGTTCCTGAGAGTTACCTAAAATGCGATTTTCGTGTTTTTATCAGTCTTAGCCGAGTGTCCAAAGCGGTAAAGTGACTGACAGACTACGCACAAGAAAGGGTCTTTCTTGTGTAGTCATGAAATTCTTGAAAAGAGGTTGCAAGATCTATTTAACCATTTTAAGGTGGCTTTTGCATAATTTTGCAAAAAAAAAAGGACTGCCGTTTTATAGATGGAGCTAAGAAAGCTGGTAGTAAAATATTTGTACCCAAACTTACTGTACTTCAAGAGCCTGCAACAAGGCTGTGAGATATGATATTCTTCAGCCTTTTCTTATATGTAGAGTTGCCGCTTAAATACGACTCAGTTTATAAGGAGAACTACGCTACAGCTTTGCTGAATTTTAGCACCTTCTAGTTCGATGATCTTAGGACTCATTTTTTGAAGTCGCAAGCCCTGAACTTCACATTATTTAGCTTTAAGGTCATTTTTCAGCCGATGTAACATAAATGAAATACACTCTCACTTGAATTTTCAATTACCATGCCAACCACCTCTGTAGGCTTAGCAAGCACCCCAAAAAGTCAGCACACTTGTGTTGCCCTGCAACATTTCTGCATCTCGTTCTCGATAAACCCACCAACTATTATTAATCCATGTCAATTGCACCCACTTCTTATTTAGTACACTCACAAATACATAAGCTCAATCAAAACTCCATTCTCTACAACTACCAATATATCTCAGCCACTAACTAGGTACCTACATAAAACACTCGACGCAAGTGCAATTAATCCCAAATGTCGACTTTCGAAATTCTTTCCCAACCTTGTGCTCGTTCCGCATGCCTCTTTTCCACTGATACCACGACAAAGCTATCCATTTAGACATCTACCTCAACTGCGCGATTATATCTCACATCCAATTGTTGCCAAACCATTCAATGAAACATATATCTCCCCCAGGAAAATTCGGTAAGAAAAATCTCCAATCGACTCTCAATCAACTCCATTTGAGAATATTTCGAAACGCCCATATACACCTTTGGCTGACATCACATCATTAGGTGTGACCACATCCAGTGGCGGTCCTAATTAGGAATCCCTGTTGACTGTCTGGCAATTAGGCCATTTTTAGTAAACTTTTAATGTTTTCAAATTACCATAAGAATTCACAGTTGACCGACACAAGAATTGAATATATAGATTCCCTGTTCACAATGGCCAACTATGGCGGTGATTAGAACTGATGCATTCCATATATGCCAGTCGGGCTGTTTAGTGTGCTGCCATCTAGCGTAATGGACACCCAAAAGGGCAGCAGTCAGTGTAGTGTTTCAAATCCATATTGATCTGGGCCTCGAGCTATTCGATTACGTTCGCGAAGCAGTGTTGGGTAATGGTAATAGAATCTGCGAGCCGCGTCCATCCTCGCTGGGTGGTGTTATGACATCAACTCGTTTGACATTCGATCAAATCGGAAATGTATCAAATTTCACAGAGTGGTGCGATAAGTGACGGCGGCAGTGACGACGCTTGTTAAATGTGAAAGTGATTTGAATTGAATTTGTCTTTGTAGAAGTGAATGGGATTTATTGCGAATTGAGGGAAAAACTTAAATCGTTACGTAACACGTTTGCATCGACTTAAACCAAGAACAAAGATGTCATCGGCAATCAGAAGGAAAATGGTGAGTGCGTTAATTGATAAGTCTTACAAATTGAATTATGAATTTCCCTATATGTAATTTAACTGAACATCGTTTTACATTTATGCGAGCTAACTATGGATAGACTGGTAATAAAAATGCGCAAAACTGATGCCTTTCTAGATCAGATCGTGTCCATAAACTTGAGTGTACTCCAGCGATAGCAATAATTTTATTCAACTAGGCATGCAGTCAATGAGGGGAGGAGATTGTGAATTTTTCTCAAGCTTTATACCACATGAAGCTACAAAAGGTTTAGATGCACCTTTCTATATTCAAAGCTTAATTACCATCTTCAGTCGTTCAGATGTAAAACTGCCGAAAAGACTTCGATAAAATTCGTTTGAAATGTTTCCCAAGACTCCAGGATTGCTAAAGGTTATGTCGTTCTTTGCCACGCCTACTTTTGGAAGCATTTTTGATCTGATATTGTTTTTTTTTCGACTCCACTGGCTGTAAGTTGTTATTAATTAAAAATACAAAAAGGAAAGAAAATCTTAAGGAGCCACCACCGCCTTTCTGTGGCTAAAGTTTTTTTTTCTGCATCTTTAACAAAAGAAACGTCCAGACAGACACTCTTAGAAAATGCACTTCTTGTGCTAGTACATTTTTGACCAAAAAGTATTGTTTTTCTGACATCGACAATTAATCAATTAAAAAAAAAACAAAAAGGAAAGAAAACTTAAGAGAATCATACCGCCTCCTTGAATATTTTAAGTCAATCGGTCTTTTGTTCCCTCCAGAAGCTGAGCTACAAAAATCTCATTTGATCAAATAAAATTTGTTTCATCAACACGAAAAATTTCAGCTTTTTTTGTTGAAAGAATCAATTTGTAGGTTGCTGCCACATCTTCTTGGACATATCGCATTTTGGGAGTAAGTTCCGCCTTTTTTGACGGCTTGCAGTATGTTTTGATTCCTCTGCGTCTTGAGGTCACACAATGGCGGTATGACAGATTGTTTTATCGGTCTATTATTTTTGGTTGATTAATTTTTATTAGTTCTTCAGCAAGTTCTTTACACTTTATGCCCCTGCTGGGCACTGTTTCTAATTTCTAATTGCACTTGTTCTGCCTACACAAGCTATATCATTTGTTTGTTTATATTTAATTGTTATGCATTCCAAAAGTCATTAAAAATGCTATGAAGGAACCAATTTCCTACCATATTTGAGCACCTTCTAAAAAAACCTTAAATTATCAGAAGTCAGAGCCTGCGGCGTTGTTGCTCAATCTTTTACCGAGATAACCTCTTTTAGGCGCAGTGGCTTAGTGGTAACTAAAGCGAGGGGTCAAAGGTTCGAATCCCAAAACCCAAATTCCAACTTCCATTCGTCCCAAAAATGAAACTCACACAAAAGGAATGGTTGTGAGATGCTAGGCCCAGGGTCCCTACAGACCTGTTGCGCCAGCTATTAATATTTTAACCTCTTTTATACATAGTTTTCCATTGACTGTATTTTTCTTTCCTTATCATTCTCTCTCTACCTCTCTCTCACTCTCTATCTGTCTCTATCTCGCTCCTTTTTCTCTTTACATTGACAGCTTAGCAAAGCAGTAGTTGCTCAAAATGTTGCTTAAGGCAATTTACGCTACCCTGTAGGTTTCCTTTGTTTTTTCGAAGATTCTAAGTTTCTGCCTCATATGCAAATTTCAACAGCTTTGTTACCTTTTTAAACCTCCGAAGTCCAGGCGTTGTCCGATTGCAAGCACATTTGACCCCGTTAAGCTGCGTAGGTCATCTCTTCTTAATTTTTGGCTCAATAATCTTGACTTGCTGCCCTTCTTTCTACGAGGAAGCATTTTACCATCCTTTCTCTATCCTCTTCCTCTTTGATAATGCGACAATGGGGACCATTATTATATAAATAAGCACATTATGAGAGCTTCCCACTCAAGCCAGACACTTTTTGTAGACCTTGCCTTCTCCAGGTAAGGCATTTGCCACTTTTGTTCGTAGCCGCCTCCTCAAAACGCTAAAGAGGTGGAACGTCTCTCTTGTGACTTCTTATTCTGAATTTCAAAAAACGCTCCCAACTACCAACCTTATCAAAAACAACTTCCTGGCTCCACAGTTTCGGGGTGAACCAATACCCCGCCTAACAAGCCTCTCCAGTCAGCCCACTCCTTAGCCATCCGCCTCCAGTTTCTTTGTTTTAAAACTTCATCTAAACGATTTCTCATGTTCCACCCATTCTAACAACAAAAGCCTGCTCCTCAGCACCAAGTTCAGTGACCCACAGCACTTCGATGGCATTCCAAAACAACGTCTATCAGACTTGAAACACGGTGACTCACAGTCACAGCCACAGCAGCGCTTTATTTGTTTTAAGCCCCCCCACTCGGCTGACTGAATGCAAAATCCGCTTTTAATTGCGATTTTATTTATTTTCAACTCATTTGCAAGTATCCAAAATAAATTATCATTCCAAGAATTGTATTATCGCTGTCAAGGCCTCAAGCCCTCTGATTACCTGCCGCTGTACGGCAGCATGCTGCCGAAGCTAATTCAAGGCCAACATCTTCCAGGCGATTATAATTCATTACGAGTATATGCGTATACGGGTATTTGCGGCACGGTTCTAACACGGCTCCAGCTCTGGCACTTCCATGGTGGAATCCAAGCATTTATATCAATCACGTTTCCGCTCAGCGATTTGCATTATGTAAAAGCCGATGTTTCTGCCCGAGACGATCAAGTTTTCCCTGAATTATGTCGCCTCGTTTGAGGTTGCCTACACTAGCTGGCGTAGCTATATCTGGTTCGCTGTATCGCTTTTAACAAACTGCGCGATGCTATTATGAGGGCCAAATGGATTGTTGTGTTAGACAATGAAAACGCTGTACAAGATCACGGCCATCGATTTTTTTATACGGGCAATTATAGCGCGGATGGGAGAGAAAATCGTTTTCTCATTTGTGGTAGGAAGTCTGGTTGAATAAGCGGCTTAGTGCGACGGTCCCATTAGCCGGGTGTTAGTTACATCATGGCTGTGAAGAATTGGTATTTTTTTTTAAATTATACCGATTGTTGTTTATTTAGTTCCAAGCGGATTGGGGGGAAGATTCGTTTCAGTCTGTCAAATAATTCTTGATAATTTTTTGTTTTTGGTTTTATCATGGGGGAGAGATGTTTTGGAGCGATCGGTTGAGTTATTGATATGTACTTGTGAATCGCCGTCAAGGTATGACTTGGCTTGGCAATGAACAGTCATTGAGACCAATTTTATGCTCATAAAAATGTGACTGCTCATGACTGAATCGGAGACAGCGACAGCCACTTGTAGTCCTTCAGGGGGTTCTTGTGAGGAGATGTAAATGTTGTTTGCTTTTTTAGTGAAGACGTCTATAATTTGCTGATGGAAATCTAAACATAGATAGTAATAACAAATTTTGGTCTCGACTTTTAATGTACGGAAGCTCGCTGAATTTTTGTGGAAAATACAGCCTAAATAATAGAGTTGAAACATAAAATGTCTATGGGTAAGGCTCGTTGGTTATTGAAGGTTAGGACCGATTCATAAACACTGCGTAAAATTTATCAGCTCGTTACACAGCAGTTACGTCAAATTCTTGTATGACATTTACTACCTAACTTACTTGAGCACATTTTCTTATTAATACGGGGGTTAGTCTTTGAAATATTCTGCCCTATTGATTGTGAAGAATAATATTCAACTTGTTGCCAAAATTTTTACAATATTCAAGTATTTTTATGAAAGACTCAGTCGCTTTTTTCACAGTTTCGTCGGTTAAAGACTGTTGTATAGGCATTTCCTTTTAAGATTAAAGTTCCTCCTTTTCCAAATGTGAAATGGATAATAACATCTCTATACGCAGGACTTCTTACATGAAAGTGACTGCTGTGTCCCTATAGATAGAAAGCTTCAAGTGGATGTATGAATCGGGGGTAGGGTATCAAAAATCCGTTTTGAAACGTCCAGATCATAATTGCTTGAAATCAAAATATATCAGCCTTTGAAGTTTGAAGTCGAAAAGAATGATTAGAAATTGTCAATGGCCAGAGATTTTAAATTCTAAATTTACTTTCTTTCTTCAGCACATGAAGACATTGACATGACATTTGTTGATAAATTAACAGTCAATCTCTCGTTTTGGCACCGGCCGTAAATGTAGTTTAAGTTAATAGCCATGATGAGGGCAACTTTTTAGATGAAAATCGTTGCCAGGTATTTACAAAATTAAACGATTCAAAAAAAGTGAAACAAAGTAGTGTCTGTTTACATTCGCAACTACCGTTATTTTTAACTACAGTAAAATCTCGGAAAATTGAACGTTCTTAAAATATGAACAGATCGGAAAGTTGAACAATTTTTTTTGTCCGACATTGATGACAGTCTACCATAGAGCAGTTTTTTTTTTTTTTAAGAAATACGTAAATAAGTCTTTTTCAATACGTTTCTTTTTTGTTATGTTTCCTGTTTGTTTTTATAACAAAACAAATTTTTTGATACACGGCTCTACGTCCTTCTTTAACTAAATGTTGAAGCTTGAAACGATGAACGGGGCCTGTTTTATTCCGTTCATCTTTCTGAGATTCTACTGTATTAAAACGCATGGTGCTCTTGAGACGATTTGAAGTTGTCTATTGTGTGCCCTCCCCTTCCACTAAATAAATAACTTCTATGGCACTTGGCTTGAGTTGAATTCATTGTCATCGGTTTCAATGTCACGCATGAAGTGGTTTTTTACAAGTAGATCTTGGCTTCAAAAATAATTAAACAAAATCTCATGAGGCAACATTTATTAAAAATGTCCTCCTTTTGTGTAAAATCACACTTAAGACTTAACCCTACTCTAGTTTAAAGGTATTTAGCCTAGGATAGGTTGAAGGAAGCCTCATTTTAGAAAAGATCCATTGCCCGTTGAAATATATGTGTGGAAAGATGTTGAGGGAGTGGGAATATTGAACTATGTCCAAAATGGCACAAATTCGACATCGAGATGGTAAAAGCGCAGACACTGACTCAAGATAAATAAATAAAATTAAAGTTTTGCCAGCCTTTTTATCGTAAGTTGAATTCTCACATCGAAGGAAGCGTTTGAAATACCTTTCCTTATAAAAGGTGACCCTTTTGCTACAACTTGGAAGGAAGTTTGCTGTCAGTTCTAAATTTAAAGTAGAGCTCTATATACCGCCAGATATAAGTAAAGGGGTTTCCAATAAGAGGTGGTTTTTTGGTATTCAAAGAAAGATGCCATTTTTGAGATAAATGATCGGATGTTTATTTCATAATAAAGTGGAAGGTATGCCGTTAATAATGAAAAACAACATCAGCCAAATGGCCACCACGACCACGCATACAGGACCATATCCTTTTCATGAAATTTTCCATAACCAAATCGCAAAGTGGCTGCCCTATGCCCTCGATAGCCTCACGTTGAGGATGGAGAGGCTTCTCAACAATAACTCTGGGGTTTTCCGAGCCCCAGATGCGACAATTTTGCTTGTTGACGTAGCCACCGAGGCGGAAATGGGCCTCCATCAGTCACGATGATTTTTCGATGAAATAGCGGGTCATTCACAATAACACCTTTATTTTCTTCTTTTTAATATAGATTCACCCGAGCCGACTTAAATTGCACTCCACTCGTAGTAACCCTCGATTATATTCATTCATTTATATATGCCAAACCCTCAATGACATTGACTTAATGATGCAACGATGAGTCAGCAAAAAAATCAAATGCACGCCAGCACATTCATGCACCTGACCTTCACATAGAACCTCATTTTCATCTCATCACAATAGCTTGCATTTTATTGCTTTTCACTATGAATTAACATTTAACTTAGCAATCAATGAAAACTAGTAACAACATAAAATACAGACGAGGGGGGAAAAGCGCAACACCGCACACGACCAAATGCATTTCAGCAGAAAAAAAAAATGCAAGCCATCACCACAAGTTATAGCTCACTACAAACTTGCGAGCCAGTGCTGGAGATATTTATTTTTCCGTTGCCATTTAATTAATGAAACCGCACCGAGTGCATACAGCATAGTGAAGATACTTTTAACAAAACAAAAAATAATTAAATAGCATTCTGGTTGTGGGTCATTGTCTGCGGTTTGTTGCGTTTACGAATCATTTTTATTACTTCTTCGAACCGCGAGGTGCTTCGAGTTGATGTGGGCGACGTGAAGGCGCATGCGACTTACGTTATTGCCACAAGGTTGCTTGGGCACACAATTGACTTTGCCTCCCGCAGACTCAACTCAATCTCGGTGCTGCGGTTTTCGCCTTGAGATATGTGACTTCCTTCACATTATTCAACTTGAATTGCTGATGATCCGCACTCAGAACGGAAATACAAATTGTATTGACAAGTGATTTGTCTGTATCTACTCGTATCTACTGATGAGACCGACAGTCTGATCGGTAAGTGGAAAGTGAGGTCACCTTACATTTTCTGGTGCAGCTGATGCGTTTGTGAAAAGTTTAATGGGAGACCTTCAGTTGAACTGGTTGTAAATTTAGTGACAGCTATATGAAGGGAAAAAAGAGAAAGGCTCTGAAGGTTCTCAAGTGTGCCTACTTATATCAAACGAGTATGAAGCAGAGCGCTCGTTGAAAATATATTTGTACGTAAGTAAACGAACTTTGACCGGATGGTGAGAGGATGCTGTAAAAATAACTAAAATAAATAGCCGCAGAAGGTCGAAGGTATAGCATGTACTTGAACAAATAAAAGAAAGTTCAAGCAGGCTAAGAATATATGAAGGGTTTCGAAGGGCAAGTGTCGTTCTTCTCGATTTGTGCCAACAACAATAAGGGAGCAATGTAGATTTGAATTATTGAAAGAAGCTACATCCAGGGCCGGCCTTAACTATCTAGGGTGAGTCAGTCCATTTGGCGCCCTTTTATATTTAAAAGAAAAATGTATTTTCAATTGTGAACCATAATTATTATTGAATTAAAAGGAAAGTTCCTATATTGTGTGTCAGTTGGTCTTTATATCGATAGAGATAGGCTTTTTAAGATCGATAAAGTTTAGCTGGCGCTCGCAGTGCCCTCTACACCTCGGCGCCCCGCGCGACCGCCACTCTCGCCCCTAAAGCCGGCACTGGCTACATCTATCAATGGAAGAGAACATGCCCACTTCCTTTGTAGGGAACTACGTTCGAACCTTCTTCTTAAATTTGTAATTGAGTGAAGCAACTACCTTGAACGCTCGTGGAGATGTCACTGACACCAAAGAGTGCTCCATTTTTTATTGATATACCTCACATGGAATTGGTTTTTATTTCAAACTTGCGCCCTGTGCACGTCCACCTAAATGATCTTTTGTGCCATAAGAGTTCGCAAACACTTATTTATTTTATGTTCTGATATATTCCCTTCGTAAATCCACTTCTCGCATAGTGTTTGTCTCGGCGTTTTTATAATGAAAGACCTACGATGAGCGAACAGAAGTCCTGGTACAAGAATCATAACTTAAATAGACAAATTAGTTCTACCAAATCTGTCTTAAGTTCTCTCCAGATATTTGTCGATCAGAAAACTAATAGAATTCGCCTGGCCCAAGGTTCTCCCATCAGCTCGCTGAACTTCCACAACAATTAAAAATCCCACCACATGCTGACTAATTTTACGAGCATAACCATTTCCGGTAAATTTATTCAATTACCCCAAACATTATTTCAAAAATTATCTAAGAAAAATCTAAATGATATTTCGACTTGTTTTCGACCTTGAAATCTTGACACTGTAAAAAACGTTTCATTTTGTTCTCATTACGAAATACAGTTGCTTTTAAATTAGGTCCCAAGTTATGACCATCACTTGGGTGGTGACTGCTTCATCCCGGCTTCATAAATATTTAATCGGGACAACCAAAGAGCAATCAAACAGTGTTTACACTGACAAACAGCCAAGTGAATTGCCAAACAAATAAAAGTATCTCCTTCGTCGATATCGAATTGATTGAAGTGCTGTTCAAATAAATCACATCGATGACGCAAAGAGTACTCGTAACCTGCCCTGGCTTGACGCCTAAGAGCTGCGGTCAAACGAAACGGTGTGTGGTGTCGTGAGACAATGCGCTCTCAGTTTTGATCAATTGATTTGTTTTTATTTTTGGTCTTCCTTTAGGAATAAATAAAAATATTTATATAAATAAAGGCATGGGAGAAATATCGGAACGAAAGTGAGAATTCGTTTGACGTTTTTCCGTAAATTTTGCGCCAAGATTAACTTTCGGCAGTCTCTAGATTTAGGAACTTGTCCAGTGGAGGCATTTACTTTTACAGAAATAAGCTGGGCACCTGACTTTTGGGCACTCTGATTCAAGGGGGTTTGCAGTGTTAGAAAAAAGGAAAAAAAAAATAATCTAGAACTTCATGTTGTAAGAACTTCAGCTAAGATCAATTCAAATGAAAGACTATAGCGTATCTTCTACATAGATAACCCATCCGAGAATGCATTAAAAAAATTGAACTCTCCTCTGACAGTATAGTGAATAGGTACCCAAAATTCCGACAGATCTCAAGTTACAAAGAACCTTTCGGCAATCCCCATGTATGCCGTCCAATCTGACGCCAACTCTAATCTCCAAAACACATACCAATCCATTAGCACGTCATTCCCCTGCAGCGGATCGAATATTTATAATTTCTGCGTTCCCATCGCAATTTTGGAATTTTCTATCGTTGATTGGGATATGTCAGAGGCGAACACTTGATCCATTCAGCGCTGGCATCTTGGGAACCAACCCAGCTCAGCATGAGAGAACCTAATCACTATCATTAAATATAACTTGTTTCGTGGATCATCAATTTGGCTGGGCATCTACATGCCAGACAGCCAGACAAGATCATAGTGGTCGGCGCTGCAGAGGAACGTGCGCCGATTAACGATCCATCCTCATCGATTTTAATTTTGAAATCTTTCTCGCATAACTCTCCGCTCCTCCCTCTGTCTGTACTGATTGACGCTGACTTTTGGCAGACCTTTGCGTTCAATCAGTGCTCGTAATAAAAATCCACGTCGATCTGATTGATTAGCTTTGATTATCTGCAAAGTACTGAGGTGTGTAGGTGTGCCCAGTAACGAATCATGGTTCTAAGGAAGCCCGGTTAGGCACACCTCTTTGCAGATAAGAGAGCTGCCATTCGCAGCCATCTGTTTGCATTTTGCAACTTTATTGCAGTCCGAAGAGCAGCAGCCGCAGCTGGTTGATGTAATGATATCTTTGGAATCCACAGCCTCATCGCGGGGGGTGACCAGATCAGGAGTTTTGAAAAGGAAAAATCCACCACCAGACTGGTAGCTTTACCGTATATGGCTTGATTATCCAACACAAGTTGGTCTCGAGTGTGCAATTTGCTCACATGGGGTTTTTGTGATTTTCTCACATGCTCGGGTGCGTGTACACTGTACACGTTAAAGATGTTACGCAACGACGCACGACCTTCAGGGCGCACATTTGAATTCAAATCGTGCTCATCATCGCGATTTTGTGGGCCTGTCATGCGTAAGCCTGTCAGTTTGTCTAAATTGACGAGTTATTTTGGGTGATTTTGACAGCATGTTGAGTTAATTTGTGCGTCGTGCTGTGCGATTCCCATGGCGCCAACTCCAAACGGATGCACTCGAAATAATGCGATTCGGAGTTTCGGAGGCTTTAATCTTTTGGGGAAGCGATGGCATTAAATGGAGTCAGAGTGTGGGAATGGAAACTTCTAACTCAGAAGCTCAGAGAGTTGTAAACGGATTCCATTGGCAAACACTTTTTGCCAACCTTTTTCAGCTTGGTATGCAACTTTAGACTTTTATAATGCAGACAAACTTCGGGGCTTACAGTCGTTTCTTTTCATAATGCGAGTAAGTCCGTCAGTTGTGTTAAGCTAGCTCCGTATCCACACCGAAGGGAGCTCAATAAGAATGTTGCTTACAATAGCAACATTTTGTTGATGAAGTACTTCTGGGCCTTCACAATATTTCCAGTAGGTCGTTATCCCTCTGTTGAACGTGATCAGCGAAGGTTACGTGCAATTCTTACAAATCTGGTCCCAATAAGTTTCCAGGTAAAGTCATAAGTTGATAGCTGCCAAAATGTAAATATGGTGCCATTGTCAGCCGATGCCCAACAAGGTCTCTCAACATCTTCGAACAGCGAGCTATAAGCTTTTATTTATAATAATGTCCCGTGCAGTCAACAGGGAACTGTTCGGTGTACAAAAAAGCGCTCTTTTTACTTCTTCGCTTATTCTATACCACAGCGCTTTGATACCCAACGAATAGTCTTTTGCCTTGAGCATTTTACTACAACTCCCGACTGCTTCCGAATGGATGTTTGCCCTGAGTAAATCTTACAGCTATCAATGTAAACAGCGATACCAGTTGCAAATATCGATATTGAGCTCTGCCGCCCTAAGTACAGCCAGAACTTTTGATTGGAAGGCACTAGTTCCGTTTGGTAGGACTTTTAAACCTGTATCCTGTATCGATTGCAATCTCGTTCGATCTCATATTTTGCACCTCTTCGCCATTCGTACCTTTCGTCACACTAAAGATAAAAATCGCCCAAGACGGTGATTTCATCCAACAATGGCTCTTATCATGGGTGATGTCATTGGAGGATTCGCCGGTGATTCGCCAAAACATTCGTGAAGGAACAAAATGGGAACATATGTCCAACCCAGCACAGTTACGTACATTTTCCAACAAGTTGTCTAATGTCTAAGTCGAGCTGTGCAAAAGGGAGGAAGTTCTCTAGTGCTACAGTAGTTACGGAGGATGCCTCTTGTTACTTACTTAACGCGCTCCCTACCCGTGGAGAGTCTCTGCCTGAGACACTGCAGCCTTCCATCCTCTGCGATCCCGGGCACGCTTCTTCCAGTTATCCAGACCAAGCGCTCTGGCATTCGCGATGGCTTGGTCTTTGAAACGGAGGTTCGGTCTTCCTTGTCGTCTGGAACCTGGCGGCTGGGATTCGAAGATCCTCTTAGCTGGAGCATTATTGTCCATTCGCTCGATGTGACCGAGCCAATGTAGTCGACGTATTTTGGCCTTTTGGACTAACGCGGATGGACTTGGTACAGCTCATAGAGTTCGCGGTTGTATCTTCTCCTCCATTCGCCCTCCTCGCACACAGCCCAGTATCAGCTCTCCCTTCCTGCTTATCGTCCAGCACTCGGCGCCATAAAGCAGAACTGGCAGGATAAGGGTTCTGTAAAGCATACATTTTGTCCTTCGAGTTAGGAGTTTTGAACCCAATTGCTTTGCCAAACCGAAGTAGCAGCGGTTTCCTAGGGTAATTCTTCGCCGGATCTCCACTAGGATGTCATGCCTCTTGTTAGGACGATTAAATAATCCTCCGACAAAATTTTGAACTAAGATACGAGTAGGAAAAGTTGTCCTTTTTCTATATGCGAAAGCCTTACCTCGATGAGTGTTAGTTCTAAGAGAGGCTGTAGCCAACGAGAAAAAAATATGAATCCAATTGGAAGACTAGAGTTTGGGCGGCAAGCGGCCTCCACAAGCTTGTAAGTAAAATATATTTAAAATCGACTGCAAATTCCAGCTGTAAGCCATTTTTTTGTTCGCCTTTATCCACCACACTATTGCGCAATAAGTCAGCCAGTGCACCATTGAGGTCTTCAATCCCAAGTGTTGCCTGTTGCTATTTTAAAAATGAGCAGGTTCGCCCTATTTACCTCCCTGCCAGCTCTTTTCAAAAATGAATATGTAGACCCTAAAGTGAGCCAAAAAAATCAATAAATTCGTTTTCCCCCACAAATCCTCTACAGTGCAGAATATCAACGGACGGCCTCTCCAATATGTTCACTTTGCACCTGCAATCTATTCCGCCTCAGGCTTTCCCAGCAATAAGAGCAAACCTTTGTTTTTGGTTCACCTATTTACCTTTTAACTGGTAATAAAAATGAACTAAGGAAAAGAAAAACAAATCCTTAAGGTGACATAACCATTTGATTGCAACAACTCCAAACGAACTTGCTGTTAAAGTTTCGTGCAACCCACTTTCTTACTGCATGAGATAGGTTTGCCTTTATTTTAAAGCTCATGCAAATTTTTATATTTGGGAAATAGCGCAAACGTCTACGCTCTTTACAGACCCCTGTAATTTTATTTCAAGTCTTTCCAGATCAAGGTCTGACCAAGATGATGAGTGCAGACAGCTACCAAGTTTCTCTACACTCCCCAACAATGCAATGTCCATAATTTTAATTGTTTAAATTATTGGGCAGGCAACCTTCAGTTGCTATTCACACATTAGTTGTCTGTGGATATGGGAACATAAAAGACTGCATCTGAATTTCTTTGTTGTGGGGAAAATCTTTCTGGTAGCAGTTGCGAACCAACAACCAGCATAGTCTATAATTGAAAAGAAGATTGATCGAGTAGCGGAATAATTAGTTTAATAAATGCCCAAGAGAACGGGTGAATTAACTCGCCAACTCGAACGATATATCTTCAGGAAAAGAAAAGAATTCTTCGGAATTGTGGCGACGGACATTCCTTCGAGCGGTTATAGGAATTCGAGTACCAGTATGGCTGTATGTACTTCAGCCAGTAATTACGTGTTGATTCGAGAGTGCTGACGAGGAAAAACAATGTATATGGTGGTGGGAGGTTCATTTGAAATGGAAATCAACAACTGATCGACGGGCAGTGTGGAGTCGAAGACGGAATAGTTCTTGGACTTGGACTTGAATTGCGCTTTGAATTCCGTTCAACCAATTAGTGAAGAACTTCTCTGTGGAGACATTATTTTTCGATTTATGTGCGACATTGAAATTTTAAATTGTCGGAGTGTGCATGGAATGGCATTGTCTTTAGTGGGCGACAAGTTGAGTTCATTAAGTCGTTTTGTTCAGGAAAGCAGTATAACCTTGTCGAAGTGGTTCAATGAAGGGCTACTGAGCTTGGGATTTATGTCGACACAATGTGTTGCGTTATTTTCCCACAGCACCATAACTTCTGACAAACGTCCGAAAGTGAAGACAACTGTCCTTTTTTTTCAGTTTGGCATACAGAGTTGTAGGTCCATTTGGAATAAAATTAAAAATTCAAACAAGAGACCGTTCTGTTCCTACCTGATGCGCCTTCTATTTACTTACTGATCTTTCAAGAAATAAGTGGTTGCGATATGGATAAGCAAGCAGTAGGTATACATCGATCGTAGTCCGACGGTCCCTTTGGGCAACTGTGCTTCCGACGTGACTACTGCCGACAGCTTTAAGAATAGCACCACCAAGATCATGGGGCTGTTACATCGATCTTAAAGTATCTGACGATCTGGCCTGATGTGGGTTCCATTTTTCTTTTCTTTGGATTTGTTTGCATAGGGTACTTAACTGGAAAAAAATCTTTCTCTAGTGAAAGGCTATAAACTTTCTGTTGGTGAATAGACAATTTTTTCAATGTCTACTACATGTTTTAGGAAGAGGCAAACTTTGTATGCATCGGGTCATTTCTTGAACTTCTCGGAAAACATTCCCAGCTCAGTACCGAGAACAAACTGCTTTTATACAAGCAAGTGCTAAAGCCGGTGTGGACCTACGGTATACAACTTTGGGGTTGTACCAAGAAAACAAATGCCAATATTTTACAAACTTTTCAAAATAAAGTACTAAGAGAAATTGTTCAAGCACCGTGGTATACTAGAAACGACGATATCCACAGGGATCTCGGAATTGCTACAATCGAAGTTGAAACTAGAAGCTTCGCGCGAAAGCATAGAAACCGACTAATCGGGCATATCAACAACACAGTCCGACAAATTTTGGATGAGAGTAATTTATTGCGCCGACTACAAAGAACGAAACCTTTCGACTTGGCAAGATAAGGATTAACCGCGTCTTAATTGCGGAACATGCAGGATCTTTCAGTGGAAAGTAACCTGTCAAAAGTGTTTTTATTTCGTTATAGAAAAATTGCTTGATAAGTTTTATCTTAGTTGCAGTATCTAACAATTTATCGAAGGATGGTGTTTTTAGTCAGTAGAAATCTGACACTACTATGAGCACGCGCTTGCTATTCTCATAGTGTCTTTGGAAGATTTTCACCTACCCTCGGGGAAAAAAAAAAAAAATTTCTTGAACTTCTGAACCGATTTTACTTTAACAGAAAGCTGTTCTATCTCTGAGTGATGTCCTTTTTGTTTAATTTTTCTTTACACTGGGCCTTACTAATAAACATTTTCAGTTTCGACTCTAAATGTAAGTAGTTCACAGTGGCAATATTTTCCATACGAATTTCGCAATTGTGAGCTTCAGTAAATTTAAAGTCGAGTCTAAAATTTGTTATTAGTACGGCGCACTGTTTCTTGGGAATGTTTCTTAGAGGAACCGAGTTGTGAACTGATTCCAAAAATCGCTTTATTGGTAGAAAGCTACATTAGGTCTGAATGATATAGACTTTCTTGAGATAACAGTTCGTAGAAAAAATAATAAGAGTCACTAATCGCCTAGATATAACAAATCTGTTTGTACCCAAAGAGAATACAGTCAACTATTAAATAGGAGTGTTCAATTTGGTAGAACCCTTGGAACTACATATACCCCCACATTCATATTACGGATCCTTGATTCACCTCGCCAGCTAGACTTGCAGTAGAAAAAACCTTCCAAGTGCAATTGGAGCAGCAATATTAATAGAACCGGCTGAGCTGAAGTATTTTTTTTCCAACGCATCCCCTTGATTACTGAAAAATGCGCCTTAATTTCAAGCTACCTATTGAATTCCCGCTTAGTTTTAAAAATACGAATAAGAAAATTGCAAGCTTTAAACTCAAACTCAATTTTAGATGCCGTACAAAATTCTCTGCAAAATTTAGCTGAGCTTAAAAAATCAAACTTTTGTTTCAGAAGGTACTTCATGTCAAAATTTACCGGACCCATTTAATGGGGCCACACATTTTCTCAAGCTAAATTTTGACAGATTAGGTCTGTTCCTTTACTTTTAAATCTTACGAATTTTTACTCAACAAATTTCTTGGTGTAAGAATTGAAAAAGCTGTTAGTCACCTAACAATTAACAGCTGATTTGAAATTTGTTATTACTTGTGTTTTAGTAAGAGTTGCTTTTTTAACTTTATTAGAACGTAAAATTTTGGGATATATTCAAATTCGTAAAGGGCCTAATAAAGTTGGGTTAATAGGAATTCCTCAACCTTTTTGTGATGCTTCTCTCTCAGTGATCTCCGTAGAGAATTTCCTGTTGAAGCATAGTGTTTTTGGAAGTCGGTCTGTTACCGTGCAGATCATCTCAAGTTCCGAGATAAGAATCATTAGTTCTGGATGGTCGCTAAAGCTTATCTCTTTCACTTGTGCCAGACTTGCTGTGCTGCGTATAGCAACTTTTTTGATGTGAATGTGGAGGGGTGTTAACCCTATTAAGGCCTCTATAACAGCTGTAGGACAGGTACGCATCGCGCCGGAAAGACCCAAGGATGCGAGTCGCTGTAGCTTGTTTAGCTTTGCAATGGTGTTCTTTTGGATAGTTTTGTTCCACCATATTATAGAAGCATATGTTATAATAGGTCTGATCATGACTGTATGGATCCAGTGTGTAATTTTGGGTGTTATCCCCCAGGTAATTTTGTTGTTTACGTGGGAGTTCCAGTTCAGTCGTTTATCTAAGATGACTCCAAGATATTTGACTTCATCGGAGTACTCAATGAGTATGTCATTAATTGAAATTTGGTTTAAATTTAAATTTCTTCTCCTAGTAAAGGGAACTATGATAGCCTTATTGGGGTTAATAGAAAGGTCCTCTTTGCGGCACCAGTCTAACACTATCTTAAGAGCGCTTTGCATAAGTATTGTAACTTCATTTGCTTTTTTACTCTTAACGATGATGACTAGGTCATCGGCGTAGCCTACAATATTGAAACCTGAGTGACTTAGTTCACGTAATAGGTTATCTATTACCAAAGACCACAGTAGAGGTGAGAGTACTCCTCCCTGCGGGCAGCCCTTTACGGCTGTAACAGATGCTGCGGTTGGTCGTGAAGAGGCCGTTATTTTTCGGCTTACAAGCATCGCTTTGACCCATTTGATGGTTGGTTCATCTATATTTCTTTGAAGCAAAGCATTTGATATGGAATCATATCCTGTGTTGTCAAAAGCACCCTCTATGTCGAGAAATGCGCATAGTGCAATCTCTTTTCAACTGTATGCATCCTTTATGTGCTTAGTTAGCTTTAAGAGCACCTTCAGTTGATTTGCTTTTCTGATAGGCATACTGACAGGGGTGTAGAGGTATGCTTCGAGTTAAGCAATCTCTAATGTGTACGTCGATTATTCTTTCCATTGTTTTCAGGAAAAACGATGTCAAGCTTATGGGACGGTATGATTTAGGTAGCTCACTAGGCTTGTTACCTGGTTTGAAAAAGCTGTTAGTCACCTTACAATTAACAGCTGGTTTGAAATTTGTTGTCCTATTTGACATATGCGTGCATTTGTTTTGATTTCTTGCGTATTAAACTGGTATTAAAAGGCGGCAAAATTAAATTGAATGTCCTCCTTAGATTCTTTTCGAAAGTGGCGACGAAATTCTTCCTCTGTAAGGAGTAAGAAAGGACTATCTCCTCCACGTAATTTTTTATGCCGAGGCGCTTTTTCCTCTTCTCTAATGCTTCTAATCGGAACAAACTCTTCCAGATACATGAAGAAGAAGTTCGATTAATTGCGAATTCATCGCTAGGTAGATGAATCAACTAATTTTGTTAGTAAATTAGAAAATTCTTCGAGTTTATGCGATAGTTTAACGACTTTTCGTACAACTTTTTTGAGTTTTTAAAATTGTATCAGTCATTTTCATAGATTACTACAAAAGCGTTCCCCAACTTTTTCGTAAGTGTCTCTCTCTCTGGGAGAGAGCAATTTTTTTGTGACACTTAACCACGGCTTCCTAAGCTTAAGCTGTTACTCTGTCAACCTTAAACTATTCTAAAAATATTTAATTTTAGATAATGAACTCACAAAATCAGTTGGCAGTTTAAAAAAAAATAAATAGTTGGCGCAACAGGTCCGTAGGGCCTTTGTTCTCATAACCATTCGTTTTGTGTGAGTTTTTAACTTTTGGGACAAATGGAAGGGATCTACAATTGTATGCCGAGTCCAAACGGCTAACTGAGAAACTCCTCCATGACACTTATACTCTCGGATTTTTGTCAGGCGTTCGCTAGGTGGTGGAAAAGCCCATAAGTTGGAATTTGGGGTTTTTGGCAGTTTGCACAGACTAATATGCTGGACTCAAAAAAAAACTATAGCAGTCCGCAGATGATCTTTCTCAGATATAAGCGGAGACCGCCTCAAATTTGTGAAAATGGATGTCAAACTAAATTGATTAAATGTCGGTAGAGCATCGACATAGAAGTCATGAATTAGTCGAACTTCAACTTCAATATACTGGAACTGAGACTGATTTGGTGCCTTTTTTTGGTAAAATGTCGAGCCAACGCTCTTGTCCCAATTGGCTGAAAATTTACTCCGAAATCCCTTCCACGAGTTGTCTAAATTTATTTCTTTAAGTCGCTTCTGGGTATAAACCTCTCTTTCCATCTTAAAAGTTCCAAAATTCAAGCTCTCCCTCTTCAAAGAAAAGTAACGTCAACCAGTTCCACTTGAGTTCTAAACCAATATTCAAAATGATCTTGCTGTCAGACAAAACGCGCAATCAAATCAGCAGTAAAATATTTTACCATACAATTTATTTTATTACCGCGTTAATTTGCAATCGCGCCTCCGTCACACAAAGGCCAAAATATACATGTGCAGAAGGTTAACCCCAAGTAATTGGGTTGTATAAAATTTATTAACAAAATATACCCGACCTGCTTTCTGATCAGTGAAACGTATCAACAATTCGCCGCGCAATTGCCAATGTAAATGGCAATTATATGCTCGTATCCAACAAGATTGATTTACCGCGTGCCCATTCCGAAATAAGGTATAATCATCACAATGCCTATAATTGACCCTCACACTGTGGGCAAAGAAACACACTCCTCCCTGCATCAAATCAAGCCGCCCCTAATTATATTCGTCTAGACGCGACGTCTGTTGTTACATCGTGCAAAAAAAAAAACTGTAAGCTTTGTGTAACAACACGCTACAAGCAACATCGCAGGCAATCACACACAACATGTTAACATGTTAACAACGGCTCACTTGAGGCTCAATTAACGGATCCATTGACTTGAACTCGTGTTTATCAAATAAACATGCTAATTTCGGAGTACTTAGGCTGCCGCCACAATCGCTTCGCTTATGACAACCGCCGTCGTTAAGTCTTTTGATCTTTGAATTAGCACAAAGTGCTGAGGGATCAGTCGTGCTGTAATGTGACCGAATCGACTTGCCAAACCACAAAAGGAGAGAGATCGCCAAGTTACATGTTGCGTAAGGCGGCCGCATGAAAATGAACACCACCCTCAAGTTCTCCAATTTTGAGGTAACTCTATAATGCACAATTTGAAAGCTTCATGGCTTGCATGCCAAGTCCATAAAGTGACTCCGTTCGATTTGCATAACCTCGCTGTGCTCCAGTGTGTGGTCACTTTTGGACATCTTCGGAAAGAAAAAAAGTGGAATCAGTTCATAAATATTCCAGCGAACGTGATGTGCCTATTGAGAGTTGGGTATGAAGATATAGCATGCTCTTGGCAGTCTTTCCGGGAGCTCACACGAGGTGTTCTACTTTTAGTGTCCATTGTTTGGATTTTGAGGCTTCTTGACAAGATGTGCTGTCGGTTTCAAGTTCATCTGCTGCCAACGGCGAGCGGATTAAGAACTAGCGAAAGTATTGTTCGTTGGTAAGTGTTCATTGTCTTGTGGCCTTCTTGCGAGTGGTATATGCAAATTTCCGTGGAGTTGCATAATGCGTTGGGTATAGTATGGTGGTATCTTCCGGCCTAGAAACAAACACTTTGAGGTACAGTATTTCAGGGTTAGGCAAAGCTTAAGCATCTAGACTTGGATTTTAATGCCGTTTTTATCTTCTCGAGAAGAAGAATAGTGGGAAAAATACACAGCCTCCAACTTTGAGATAGGTGTGGATGTCGTTCGAGAAGATAAAGCATGCCGAACGCATTGGATCTGTCACTTCTGACGGAAAGTAGTAACCCATTCAAGTGGAGCTTTGAATCGCAGCCCCAAGGTTCAAAACGACAAGCAAAACCGAGCCGACAAAGCCATTGCCAATGACAAGGCAAAAGCACTGGTTTTAGCGAGTTGTTGAAGGTTTAAGAGGATGGAGTGCTTCAGTGCTACAGTCAAAGACTTTTCACAGGTCACATGCGAGCGCATATCATTTGGTGGCACAACTCTTGAGCTGAATATATTATAATGTCAGCGACTGCGCATCAGAAATTTCAACCATCCATCCATCGGCCGAAAAAAGTAGATCGCATAGGGCCACCCGCGCACGCCCATTTTCGTCGGACGAATACTCGTCCCAAAAATGTATAACTCATCACTTTTAGTGCCAACGAGTGCACTTTAGTTTTTCGACTGCTGGGTGCTGTGTACGCTGGTCCCCCGTTTAATGTGGGTTGTTCTAAGTTAAGCGACAGAAAATGCTAATGGGAGACCAAACTTCTGTCTTTTTCCTGTTTTGGACCGAATAGTCGTGTGAGGGAACACTCATGTGTACGCCCAGTCAAAAGCGGAGAAAAGATTTCATACACGAGGACGTTCTACACGGGAACAATTCTTCCATTAAATTGCAAGTGGCGCTGGGAGTCCCACTTCCAACTTGCAATTTCATCCCACCATCGATCCAAGATCAAGATATTTTACGATATCCAAGGGCTACTGAACTCTTGGCTTCCATTTTTGAGATGCATCTGCATTCTACTTCGCGAAATATCAAACATAAATCAGATTTGAACTACCTAGTTCGATGTCGCAGGAAAAGTTGTTGCCTCCTTACATGGTTTTCAATTTTCGACTAGTTTTTGAGCAACTAAGGCTGTGTTTCTTTTCATAGTCAAATGGCAAACAAAAATCAACACAAATCAGCTACAAGTTTTCACAGTGGAGAACTGCTAGAGGAGCGTTGCCAACTCGAAAGATAGGACTCTCAAAATTGTTCGTCTATTGTTTAAAATCGTTAACTGGTTGTTCGAGCTGCTGGTGACGTTTCTATTAGGGCAACATGCACTAAAAAGTGAGCGCAAATAACCTGTAAGCTTTCAAATTGGCAAAAAGTGTTGCGAAATCGAAAAAGAAATCTATAAAATTACATCATTTAAGTGTACGTCGCTTTAAAGCATTCTGACGGTTTTTCGTGCCATGTGATGATCGCTGGCCATGTCCAGTCCACCACAAGGTTCAAAAAGTATGTTGACACAATTTCAAAATTATTTATAATATCATCTTTTCTTGGCCAAGTTGTTATTAAGCTATTAAGCCCCACTTATACGTAGATTCGATTACGATTTGAATGAGTTGCTGATCAGAACTGCATATAAAATCAACGCGACGTTTACCCTTCATTACATCGCCAGTGTCACGTACGATGGTAGATCACGAGGTGTAATGTATGCAAGCTTAATTTGTTGTTATTACTATACAAATCGAGGGCGGCTAATGAGTTGAATCGCGTGCGGCTGGTCATAGTCTTTGTTGCTATTACATGACCTACAGTCGTCGTGTGGCAGATTCCTTTAGGTGTTAATCTAACAACACATACAAGCGCTAATTAGACGGCGGCTATAGGTATTTTTACGCCCTATACCAGGAGGGTTCGACCATTTTTAAAATATGGGCTTTAACACAATTGTCGCACTGAGCAATGACCTAGTTAAGCGTATAACTCTGAAACTTTCAGACGTTCTACCAAAATTGAGTGGCCCTTCATAAATACGGAAACTTATATAGGCACTTGCAAAGTCATACTGAACACAGCTTCTTGTATTGAATGTCCTTCTGCGGAAACGATTTGACTTAACCAAATCAATACCCACACTAGCTACAAATTAAATCATCCTACAAGGTGACTGGCTGCCTTTCCAAAATCACCGGCCACCTTATTATTTATCTTACACCACACAGTCTGTGTTTATAGACACTAAACATTTTAATTACACTTCACACTCCACTTTAATAGATAATCAATCTTTTGCCACTTAATCGCATTCCCCAGACGTTCCAGCACGATCATGAACTTTGGTCGTGAATTATTACTTAAAACAAATTCAGCTAATAAACTCATACACTACATTTAATTAGACCCGACTCGAAACATGTACACACTCAAGTTCAAGGTACTGGCCTTTTGCCACTTGAATGTCAGCGATTTGGTGATTTTATTTCGAACTTCACAATATGCGATCAATCATCGCATACGAATATACAGATCATTTTTGATATCGGCTTTACAATGTATTTTCTGATTTAATTAACGATATTGTTGTAGCACCATTGTGGCCTCTCAATTAATAAAAAGCCAGACAATGGATGTGTATCAACGCCAGTGTCCCACTTTGATGCGGAATTCATTTCAATTCTAACCGCAAAAAAAGGTCCAGCACAATGCAGCGGATTCGTGTGTCTACGCAAACCGGGCGCCGTAATTTATGCCAATTTGTCGCATTTGCGCATGCAAATAATTTATTTCCAATGCTGGAATTCGAGTAGAACCCAGCGGCATGTGCGGGGCCGTTAATAATGTTAACACGACCGAGATTACAGGGGAAATTGCAGGCGTTTTGACAGTGTAAAACGAAAGAGTTGGCGTGCGAACTGCACATTGCTGCACAGTATGAGCGATGTGCCCTCAATCGAGAACTTGGGTCTTGTTCGGTTCACAACTAGTACTTAAATGAGTTTGTTTGAATTTGTGATAAAAATTTGTTCCCTTTTCTGTTTCAGTTGAATCCGGAGCTGCTTCTGCTGGCGACTTGCGTAACACTCAGCACGGCGATTCGGGTTGACTTTGGCACAAAGCCCGGTCCCATAGTTCCTGCCATTCCAACGACGACAGTGCGGCCAAAGCCGCCATTCCGCAACCCAGCACCAGTGTGGGAGGATCAGAGCAATGACATTCCAAACCCGAATCCATACCAGTAAGTAACCACCAAATCAGTACAATGAACACCCGAGTGACTCCTCTTCCTCAGGTACGTGCAGCCACCACCATCTCGGCCCAAGCCCCTGACAAACAACTTCAAGCAGTCATCGCACCTCGTGCGCAATCAGCAGAAACCCCGAGAGTTTGACTTTGGCAGGATCATCTCGCCGAACGATGTCAACTCGTGGTTCACACCAACGGTGGCCGGCCTATCGCCGCAATTCATTCCCAACTACGGCTTCAAATACAACGCCATTGTGCCATCCAGCCCCAAAAAGTACTACACCAAGAACACGGACTTCTACTACAACGAGAAATTCAACAAGTTCAACGGCAAATACAACGTCAAGACAAAGAAATACAAGGCCTACGAGAAAGTCAAATACGCCCCACAGGTCTATGTAAGTTATAGGAGGTTTTAGAACGCATTTTCATCTCACTAACATACACACCTCTCCATCATCTGCACGCTTCATATTTTTTCCAGTATTCCATTGAACTCCCAGCCCTGTCATTCGAACAAGAACTGCCATTACTGCAAGCTCCCCAACCATTTCGTCTGCCAGAGGCAACGCACACCACCACCCAGTCGACCACATTCAGAATTAGTACACCCAAATTGGCCTACACAAAGGACGATCTGAATGGCATTTCAGCGAATTTCAAAACGCCTCAGACACACGAACAAAATTCACTCTCATACGATTCGCAGAGGACACGGAGATGAGCACTTTCGTATAGCGCATTCATATGGTTACCTCAGTCGGAATTTGTATTAGCACACACGCATGTTACCCGTGACCTTTTTCTTTTCAATCATTTCATTTTTATTTACCTTCTTTTTTGTTTGCCATATTTTCATTGGCAGTTCTTGTTTGCGAAATATATTTTAGTCTAGGACGTTGAATGAAAAAACATTTAAATTAAAAAAGGACATAATGTTACCCTGAAGTTAAATTAAAACCCAAATCGTTTGATATTTTCTATCTTATGTAAATAATATAAATGTATATGATAAATGTAAATAAATAAAATATTGATATATATATAAATTGGTTGGATTTTTAATGTTTTTGGAGAATGATGTGATGCAGGTGTGGGTAAGCGGATGAATGAAAAATCGGTAGGAAAATGTTCAACAAAAAGTAATAGATCAACCAGGCGTGTTTCACTTTTAAATTATACTTCTATTAGCAACATGGTTTCAGAAAGTTTTAGAAATTAATTTTAAATAACAAAATCAAATAATTTGCCAATTAAAATAGTTGCACGACCGAATCGCATGAAACTTTCCGGTTAAAGCAAGATGTGTTTGACGTCAGTGGACCAACAATATGCAATTGGATTTAAAAATACCTCCTTAATAAATTCGTCTGTAATAGAGCAGTTTTCTGTAAAAGTTGCGAGAATCTTTCAGGCTATGGAACTTATTTTTAAATCAATATTTGTCCACAAAAAAATTGTCTGACACTTAATTTCCCTCGAAATGTCATTTCAGTAAACAAAAAATTCGATAAATAAATATGAAACAGAAGCGAATGCTATTAACAAATGCTTGTAATGGCTACAACGATTTGATACCTTCATTTGTTTTAAATAAGGCTGTGAGAAAGATTCACTTTAACAAGATTCCTTGAACAATGCGCCTTAAATTGTAGTACAAAGTCAGAAGTGAAGTAAGAGATCTGTCAGTTCCTGGTCGCCATTGATCTGACAAAACTCTGCAAATAATTACCAAATTTGACTAATTTCTGTAAAAATCAAAGCAATATAAGAGAAAGTAAAAAATATCACTTCCACCAAAATTCCTACGAACTTTTCCCGCAGCAAATTTTTGTCAATAAGTTAAGTACCTATAAAAAGAATGACATCGTAAAACTCGCGTAGCTCTGTTCGATTTGAATTTTTAAGTTGAAGGAGTCCAAAAATTGTTTAATTGTTTTCTGTTCTATGCCTTCATAAAAGACACCCAATTGTATCCATTGCCTCCGCAAAATGAAGGAAAAAAAGTAGTTTTTGACAAACTTTCGTTTCGCTGTCGAGTTCTTTCGAGTTGGTGACACTTGGTACGAATTTTGTAAAGTGCATTTAAAATTGGAGGTATATTTTGCAATCTGTGTCACATGAAATGGATCTTAAAGAAAAAATTGACATTTGAAAAATCCAGTGGTTCTACAGGTACTCCCCTTTCTTGTCAAATCAAACATACCTAGCGTGGGACTCACTGCGTTCCATTTTTTGGCTCTTTTCTCATTTGACGTCAGCTGTTTTTATTTTGTTTGAATTGGTGTCGTTCAAGTATTTAGTTTAGTAAAGGACTATTCACATGAGAGCGAGCGAACGAATTGCTGAAACGCGAACAAACCTCTTTCGATGGATTTATGAACAGAAAATTGCACATTTTACTATTCCAAGAGGAGGATAATTAATTATCCCATTAAAATGTATTAAGAAAACAAGTTAAAAAAAACAGTTTACATAACGAAATTTCGAATTCCAAACATTTTGCCACGAACGAATACACCCTTGCCGCGAATTGTCAAAGTTTATTCACAATCCACTTCATTCAATTCGCGTTCCACAAACTAGCGAAAAAAACATTCGTTCGAACTTAACCGCAAACTTGAAATGCCATTGGTATTTTTTTGTACATACTTCATTAGTTGCTGATTTTAAATTTTTTTTCCACCAAAAATAGGCTAACACTATTTTTTTTCCAATGCGGCTACCTCCCATTTTCGAGTTTTTTTTTTGTTTTTAAAATAAATAGAGACAAAAATGCCGGCGACTATCATTGGATTCGCAGGTATCTGCGACCAAATAAAATGTATCATGTGAATGGACTGTCAAAACTTGCGAATATTCGATCGTTCGTAGGTAGTTGGTCGCTCTCATATGAATGGTCCTTAAGTCTGACAGTGACAGCTGTGTGACTTATGTCGTTTTCCATTGGACAAAAAGAAGCGTCCGGGAGAGTCCGGAATCGAAAAAATGCCGTTCCATTGGCACAAAAATACTCTTCTGTTGATTCTGAGAAGAGAATTTCGCTTCTCGATTTCGAGTCAGAATCCACTCAAGAAGCACTCATACAAGTGCAATTTATGTATATTTATTACAAGTCAGTTGACAGCAGCCGTAGATTATTTTTTGGCATTTCACCAATACTTTGGTGGATTCCGTCAGAAGCAGTTTCGCTGTTCCATTGGATTTCAGAATGAGTGGATCCCCGAGTGAAACCAATGGAAAACGACATTAATGTAACTCAGTTTTGATTGACTTAGATCGGTCGAATGAACAGATGTTTCAGTTGACATCTATGGAGGGGTAGCCGACGAATTTAGACAGGAAGTTTGTGACAGATTACTAACCCCCGTATTAATAAACGCTGCGTAAAATTTATCAACTCGTTATTCAGCAGTTACCTCAAATTTATTGTATGCTATCTAATGTCAACTAGCTAACTTTCTTGTGCACATTTGTTTATTAATACGGGGTTTAGTTAACAGTTCGTATATGCGGCTGACTTGGGAAAAGTGACATTTCCGACCAATGTAGTTTTTGCGTTCAGGTTACATTCAGTCCAGACTCATCTAAAGATATCTAGATTTATGACAATGCCCAGGGTTTAAATTACTTTCGGTAGTGAATCTGGACTGTCAGACGTAGAAATATTAATGTTTTAGTTAGTTCTTTGATGTTTTAACAGTTGATTTGTTCAAAATAGGGACAAGTGTATTTAAAGTGTTTCTTTACAAGCAAATGTTGTCGTTTCCTCATCAGTAGCCAATTTGTGTCAGATGTTCCAGATATCCGAAAAATGCCTAAAAATAAGAGACTTCTCGTTTTAAAATTGTAATAGCCGAGATGCACGGACGCTTTATTTACTAGAACCATCTCTCATGCCATGCTTGCCTTATGTGCCCTTACTTTACTCGAAAAATAGTACGAGTAGGTACCCTATGCATCTGTGAAAAACCTACTTAATTTTAGATTCTTAGCGTTGTTGGGTGGTAGCGGCCGGACTTCTTTTAAACAGCTGCGCCACTGAGCATTCTTCTTCAAAATATTTAGCTGCAGCATCAACCATCAATTGTCTTTTTTTTTGTAATTTTAGCAGAATAATGAAGTAACTCCTCACAGCCAACTTTATAGCTCTCGTATGTTCGCCAACAGTCATAATTAAGGATCACAATCATCTATGCACATAATGACACTACAAACACTTCATTAATATTAAAACATCCTAAGCGCTACTCAATTTATATTCATTTGACCAATCACAAAGGAAAAGATGATCACGATCCAAAGTTGTAGTAGATCAAGCGGAATCCATTAAGTAATGATACGTGCTGCAAGTTGAATGCACGTTCGTGGTGGGTACCCATTTAACCGGTTGATGATGGTGATGACAAGAGTCTCTTGCCAATGAAGAGGACAACTCTGGCATTGTGGCAGCCAGCTAAGTGATTTCGATTGAAGATTGCACAACATAATGTTTATGTTTGCTTTCGAAGTTATTTCAAGTAGAAAACGAGGGGTCGAAGGGGAAGGGAGACACATGTGAGTGTCAATTTTACAAGGTGAGATCATGATCAGCACCTTCTTTTTGGGTGACATTAATCCGACGTCATAAACTTGCGCGCATCTGACGCAGCTCACGGAATCCACTTTTCAAATCAGTTGCCGTTATGTCATTACGTTGTTAAGGCTACAAGCATACATCACTTTTAGTCGTTCAATCCTTTTAAAAACAATATCTTTGGTTCACAAATTTCAAAGCGCAGCTCGACCGGTTGTCAATTTGTCAAATATAAAATTTATCGGTGTGAAAAATCGATCACAAATTTATTATGGATCCCATCGTGACTATGTTTATTTTTTTTAAGGGAAATCCATATCATGAGAAATACCTTACTCCGCTGACATGAGCAACCGATTTAGTAAGCCATCCGCTCCATCTTTGGGAGGATAGACTTCGACTTACTTGCTAAGTCATATTTAATTTTATTGAAAATCGTTTCACCATTAGCCGCCCGGGTCCGGCTTTTCGTAGCCAATTTTGGAAGACATTTAGTCCATAAAATGGAGTTTTCTTACATTTATATTTAGTTGCATGCACCGTTAGCGTATCTAATTAAAACCTGGCTATACGGAGCCTAATTAAATTACTTACGTTGTTTTACCATTAAACGGACAATCTTAATCGCAGTGTGTGTTAATTAACAAGGAAGTGTTGACTCATTGGAATCGATTGGACTGAATAGCTCAAGGTTGAAATGATTTTTCACTTGTGAATTTATCTGGACGGCGTTGCAACAAACTCCACTTTTGGGCCATCAAATAAAAGAGTGCTGCACGAACTGGAAATTGTTTTAACCAAACATAATGGAAGCCGATTGCAATTTCAACAATTGCGACTGACAGCACATTTGTTTGTTGAATGCAGATGGTGGTATACGGGAGTGGTTCAAAAATTTGCTTTGCAATTTGTCTTTTTCTCGCGTTTTTTCTCGGGTTTTTTGACACGTTTTTTCCATTTCGATATAAATGTTAATGAGATTGACCAACTAAGGCAAACAGTTTTTAATGGTCAAACAAAGAATGCACGAGGTGATTAACAAGACTATTGTAAGACAATAAGAATATTACCCGAAACCGTAATTCCGATCAACAAGACATTTAAAGTCGATTAAGCATTTCATTTGGATCAATGATCTTGCGCACCAGTTCACAACAATCATCACTTCATGTTGCAGCCTCTACAATCCACTCCGACTCGAATCGATGAATAAATTAAAATATTGCTAAGCTTGTTTTCATATTAGGGAACCAGTTGCAGATGCCAAGTGGTGAATCCTTTTTGTGAACGAACTCGAAAAAACTGCATCTAAGCTGGTTTTTTATTTTTGCCGAGTCAATAAACCATAATCGGCGTGGAATTGTCTACTTCCAAGTTTATTTGCTTTAAGCTGCCACCCAAAAGGGGTGGCTGTCGTTCAGTCCGATCTATTGGCAAGATAACAAATGAAGACTGAATCACTGTCAGAAAATCTCACAAGCCTTACTCTTAACACACAAAAAACAAAACCAAAACTGAGAGGCAGCCAAATTAAATCGGTTCGCCGACTTAGCCAAGGACAGCCTTGTCCAATTGTCCATTCCTGTAATCCAACGAGTGGTTGCCTGCCTAACATTCTCTACCGCACGTGGTTAAATAATCGACTTGCACCAATTTTTAATTAAATTTCAATGTCTACGATAACGGAGTGATGCAATTATGACAGCCGTTTAATCTCGTCGCTTATGGTTTCATGGGCCGGCCTTTCGCCAGGCAGTAAGCCTTTACCTTGCAACAGATTATCTGATTGCAATATTTCCTGTCAAATGTAAAACCACGACAATTGTTGTGCACATCAGACGTCCCGCTATAATTTTAATGTTCCGTAAGCAAATACAAATAATACGCCAAAACCAATAAAATGGAATCTGCCGCCAAAAAACTCTTATCGACCAACAAAATTGCATTTTGCCTTTCAGTTAATTATCAGCGAATGAAGACTGAATTCTTTGACAGTGCACGGCCATAAACCAAACACAACGATAATTAAAATAAAATAAATAAAAACAAGACCGAGCGTGGGACACTCATTGTTGTTTTAATTTTAGTCGACTCAACTGGGGCATCGAGACTGGTTTGCAATTAAGTAAAACACCCTTTGTATAGTTGATGCTGTTCATATTCAGTCTGCCGGCTTATAAAAGTTCCAAGTGAAGACTTGCGACACCCAAATGATCGTGACTTGGGCATCCTTATTCTCCGAAACAGATGTCAGTGCAGCGCACACATCTCGTAAACGTCACAGCGACTCTTAGAGACATCAACTTAGATTAGCATTAGGCCTTCATCACTCCAAAATTTACTGCCACCACAAATGAATAGCAACCCGACCGACGATGCGACACGGTGTTGTTGTCGGTGCCCACAATTTGACTGCAGCATCACTTCCATGTTCCATATAATGTAGGTATACGAGCATCAACTCATGCATTTGGACATCGTTTTGGGTTTCCTATACAGCATGCGGCACTTTGTCTGCGACCATTGACGGCGGCTCTGTGTTACCTAGCTGTCTGGCAGTGTTGCAACCCATCTAAGGGGAGCTGTTGCAAAGATTCCACATTCGAATTGTCGGCGGCCCACAAAAATAAATTGAAAGCAATAAATTTCACTGAACATCTTCTTGCATCAAAGAGTGAATGCGAAGTTGCTTACAGTTGGACGTTTTTTTTTTATGCTGATGTGTCATGTATTCTAGTAAAGATGGTTCAATTTTTGGCGCCGATTGTGAGTGTATAATGACTAAAAATATGTACTTATGTTGGAATCAATTCCAAGTCAGTTTTTGATGGTTGGTTTCACATTTGACAGCGACTTTCAAGCTGAATATCAGGCAAAGCCAAAAAGCAATTAGATCATCGACTTTTTCTAAAAATAAATGGATTGGACCTCCCTATAATACAAGCCTAGGATAGTTTATCAAAAGATGCAGTCTACTCTATGCAACTGATCTCAAAATTGAAGCATTGCTAACCGCATCCAACTTCGCGTATGTGAAAATAATTCGCTGATAGCTGTAATAGGCATGACGTTGTCTCAATATGTTCTTTCAATTTAATCTCGGCATTGAAATCTGTGGTGGGACTCCATAAAACACGAAACGAAAACCGTATTATAAAAAACGAAAGAAATCGTACGACACGACTGTGGATTTTAACAGTCACAAGCACATCAGAGCAGGTGGGTGTTTTACTGCAAAAACTAATCGAGAAAATCAAAAACCTAAAATATTCCGCACGAATGTCTTTCGCTTTTTAAGTTTCTAAATAAAAAAAACCAAAACGTGAATAAAATCGTTTTCATTTCTAATTTTTTTTTGGCACAGATAACAACTAGTTTCGTTTTTAAAATTATATGGAACAATACAATCGTGCCAGTGAAAACGTGTAAACGTTTTTATCTTACAGAATCCCACCTTTGGTTTCTGTTACGAATTCGGCTTGAGAGCTGACAAATTTGTCGTTTATACAAAAACAACCAAGACAATGGGGACGTTCAAGTATCTAGTTTAGTAAGTCTGACAGCTCTCTCACTAAGTGTATCTCGGTTTTGATTGGGTGAAATCGGTCAAATGAGCAGCTGTTTCAGTTGACGTTTATGGAGGGGTAGCCGACGAATCTAGTCAAGAAATTCCTGACTGAGTACTAAGTTGACAGTTCTCATATGTATCTGACGCAGAAAAAGTGACGTTCCCGACCAATCTAGTTTTTGCGTTCAAGTTACATCTCATCCCGACCAATCTAGTCGACTTAACCCTAGAAGGGTAATCTTCGTCGATTCGACGAACACAAATTTTATTTTTTCAATTTTCTCTTTAATATTAATCTTAACTTTTTAAAGAATAAAGACTTAATTAAAAAAAAAAATAGAAAATTATGTTTTTTTATTATAAAGAAATAGACTGTGAACATAATCTATTAGAATTAAGAAGAATTTTGTGCACAATTTTCGTAAAAATTGGAGTAAAATACTACTTCGTCGATTCGACGAATGATTACCTTTAATGTATCAAAAAATATGATTACCACTCTAGGGTTAAGATAACTATAGATTCTTGAATGCGGCCATTGGTAAAAAAGCATTGTTGTTGATTTTAAAACATTTTATCATTTGACAGTCTATGGTCTAAGGTTCCAATGCTTTATTTATTGTTGAGAATACATTCACAGAATCAATCAGTCTTTATCGATGTACATTGTACACCACTGCTAACGATCATTTTTCTTAAAACTTAATTATACAGCAGATCTACTACAATATTGATCAGCATTTGCCATCCACTACATATTAACCGATCTTCGGTCTGAACTCATTTTTTAACTTTCTAGAAGCAGACCTACATTGCCATTTCCGTGAAAATTATTTTCAGTGACACAGGTAGTAAAAAGTAGCAGAGTGATTTACGATAGAGATTTTTATCTTTATAAAGTATTTGCGTTGAGAATTGTGTTTTCGATTTAACGATATCCCTATCTGTCAAAGTGTTTTTCATTTACAATCTGATATTATGTGCTAATAATACTCATGGGAATGACAGTCACGCCCATGGTTATGTGCCAACTTTCCACGTCATAACCAATTTCGTGCTAGAGCTGTTCGTCCGAGGTTCTAAAAAAAAACAGAGATATTGAGTGCTGAATACAACCATTGTACAATGTAAAATCTATTACCTACCTCGTACCTACAATTTACCATCAATAGTATTTGTATACACTTTTTGCCAATCTGCTACACTTTTAATGACAATGTACACTTTTTTATAGCCACTAAAAACGATGTCCGCATACCAAACAAACTTTCACGATCTTTTTTGGAATTGATCTGAAATATGTAAATGTCAATCACTTTTGCCGCCGGACATTCATCTTCTCATTAACACGCGCTTTTTCTGTCACCTGCTTTGCGTCTCAGGCGCGAAAGCCAATAAACGACCCAGACTACAAATAAAAATGTTTTACATAATTAAAATAACAACTCACTGCGTTACAAACACCTTTTATGGCTGCCGCCTTCATGTTTGTTTAGTTTTAATTAATTTAATTTATTGCGATTAAAGGATATAGCAGTCCACAATGAATGATGAAATATCTCCTAAATATTTCACTCTCAGGACGGTCTTTATTAGGTCGCTGAACTTTCGACATGAATCCCCATGGATTTATTGCCAAATATTGAAATTTGTTTATATTCACTTAGTTTGCTTTATAACCTGGTTCATATCATCGTCCAAAAACAAAGAAGATGTGAATTGAACGAGAAAATTCTTCGGTTCGATTTGAAACAAAAACAGATTTAATTGAATTTATCTGTTAATTTTTCTTAAGTCACTTGTTTAAGTATTGAAGATATTAGTTGCGCATTAATGTCTTTTTGATATTCGTTTAAGAAGCGCACTCCATTGAGTGTCAAAATTTACTGAACGAGGAACATGTTTATTGACAGCGTTGCCTGATGGCGACGTGTTTTTATTTAGTAAGTCTGCGGATTTACATAAGACCACTGAACTGAATTATGCGGCATTGGTCTAAGTGCTTCAATTAACTCGACATATTTGGAGACATTAAGCCATTTATGTAAATTTGTCACTTTACATAGGCCTATCTATCGAGTACCTATTGAGTACCTACTCAAATTTAAGATGTTGGGAGCCAAACAGTTTAGAAACATATTACTTCAAGGTTCATTTATATTGAGTTGTGTTTGAGTTACAGTCATCGGAAGACTTGTCAAAGCGATCAATGTTAGGGCAAAGATTTCGCAACATGTTAGTTGACTCAACAAATCAAAGAAGACGAGCTAGTGCCTTTATGCAGCTGAATGCTGTTTAGACCTTCAGTCTTCGAATGTCAAATTTGATTTTTTTTTAGGTAAATTTCTTCTTACAACACTAAGTGGCAACACTTAGACCGATGACAGTTAAACTGACTTTTTCTTTTAGATAAAAATCATTTTTGGTGGAAAATCATTGGGGACGTTCCCGTATTATGTACATAGTTCAGTAAGTCATCAGTCCGATAGCTGTCTGACTAGATGAATCTCGGTTTTGATTGGCCGAAATCGGTCATATGAGCAGCTGTTTTAGTTGACGTTTATGGAGTGGTAGCCGACGAATCTAGTCACGAAATTCGTGACTGAGTGCTAAGTTGACAGTGCGCATACGTGGCTGACGTAGAAAAAGTGACGTTCCCGACCAATATAGCTTTTGCCTTCAGGTTACATCCTATGCGAACCAATCTAGATAACTAGATTCTTGAATGTGCCCATTTTCAACCGCCGTAAAAGCAATTAAACAAATTTTGGTAAAAAAATGCTCACAATTTACAAAAAATTATCAAATTTTATTTGAAATCGACAAGAGATAAGACGGCTCTCCCCTTCCATGCCACCAAGTCTGCAATTATAGCCAACTGCCACAACAAAGCCGACTTATGTAAAACTCGAATCACTCTCCAACCATACTGTACTTCAACGCCATAATTTGTGGGTTCAATCGACAAGTACATAGTTAAGTGCCCCTATTCTAATAGCCGACTTACGTAAGTGCAATTAAATTAAGTTGTATATCTTTCTTGGAGGAGGGCCCTGCTGCACCGCCCACCTAAGGACCAAATCGTGATTATCCCTCATGGCCTTTCTTCGCTATCGGACTAGATTTTCGAAAGAAAACTAATTTTTGGTATCACGTTGGCGCTGCATACTTCATCACAAGACACACCTCTTGCAACTGCAAGACTTATTCCACAGCCTTCATTCATGAAACTGGTTGAATATTTACATATAACTATCTCTTGGGGAATGTTTCTCGTAATGAAAGGCCAACACTAGCAGATGCGCCGACAACATCCGCCACCGATCGATTGGAAAAACCATTTTTAATTACAGATCTGCCATATTTTTTTCTATTAATAACCAATATTATCTGCATGCTTGTGTAATGGGCAATAAAGCTGCTCACGGATCACAATTTATGCAGTTTTGTGCATAAGCACGGCGAAGTAATTCGTAGCAAGATCATAAATATATTCGGTTGTATCTATATTCGATTCTGGTGACGATGATGGTGCATGTTGGAAGGTATAGCTCGTTTGAACTCGTGGATAGATGACGATCGTGTCGCTGCCATTGACGAGTGTAATAGTGTCGGCGGTCTTGTGATGATGCCAATTGGAAGGGTATTTGCCTGAAGAGATTGTATATGCCGAGTGCTGCAAGTGTGAACTTTACTGCTGATATACCCGGACACAGAAGAGGTGATAGGTCGGAAGTTCCTGGTTGCATACGTGATGGAAAGATTCAATTCTGGGAATTTGTTGCACTAATCAGGATTTCTTTGATTATTTATAGTTTGTAGCAAGAATATGGCCACTTCGACTAATTTAAAACTACTTTTGATAAATCGGGGAACCTAGTTCTAAATATTTTTTACTCCAACAAACTGTCTGTTAAAAGTCGTTGGTTTTTTTAAGCGGCATACCGAGTGGAAGCTTACAAAATAATGTTGGTTCTAACACCTTCTGAATACGTGGATAATATTCTTCTTTATAGGAAAACAAAATAAATGGGGCACTCATTCCGTAATTTTTCAGATGATTATCGTCGAAACGATAGACCTCCACAAGTAACAACTAAGTGCCAAAAATTACGTGTTTGAGACATTAATCGAGTACATTTTCCACAAATGTAATGAAGGCTGACGATATTGAAACAAATTCGGGCAGAATTTAACTTATTATGGTCGTCAAAGTTTCAAAAACGATATCGTCCCGACGAATATTGCTATACGGCATTTGCCCCCAGCATTTTTAATCTGTAGTTTAAATGTGCAGAATTCCTGACAAAACGAGTGCATTGTTTGTACGAAAGCCATTTGGCTATTTCTAATCGAGCTTCAAAGCTTTACACTCTCTTAACGCAATCATTTGCTTCAAAATTAGACCAAAATTGGGAAAGTAACTACTTGGACTTTTAAAAAAGGGTACCTTGTTCACATTCTAAGCAGGGCTGTCTCTTTGGTCCCAAGTTCGTAGATTTGGTTAGCGTTCGATTTAGTAGACTTTATTTGACAAACTCTACTCAGGAAATGAAATTGCATGTCACAAAATGTAAAATACCTACGTAAAATACTTATGCTCTTCTGTTAGCAACTGGCTCATAATTTCACATAATCATATCGTGGCTTTAAAGTTTGCAGTCCTCTTTTTTGTAAAAAAAAAAAAAAAAATGTTCATAAAATTGTATGGCCAGACTTTTCTGGAAATCTTTTCTTAAATTCAGACATTTCTTTTAAAAGTTTTGGCGTTTTTTCCGAAAGCCTGGAAAACTTCGAAACTTCAAAAACTTCATCAGTTTACTGTGGTAATTTTAAGTCGCAAGTTTGTAAGTGGCAACTGTGATTCTGGGATAAAAATCTTCCAATGCATACAAATGTCAGCAGAAAAATATATTTTTTACTATTTTTAACATCTTCCTTGGAAATACTGAATGCAAAATGTACAAGTTTGATACGGTAGAACAAACTCAAAGTCTTCGAGACCTTTACCAACAAAACTGGAAAAAAAGAAGGTGATAAAATTTATGTATTTTATATGACAAGCTGGACTTAAGGAAAAATTGTTGAACTGTTAGTAACATTTCTAAGATAGTATGACATTCAGATAAGTTAAACAAAAAAATGTGGACGGCATAAAAATCTATTTTTGGAAATGACCTATAGCCGCAAGAAGTACCCATTCTACAGCTCACCTACATCTATTACAGCGTTGTTAACGCCATCTATACAATGTACGTGGAAAAGCTTCACTCGCAGTCGGTAATGAAGTATACTGTATACATCTTAAAATTGTTTAAAATAAATGTGGATAATATAAAAATCGGAAGTTGTTTCCAACAGTAAAGAAAAATAAGTGTTAAATGGCAAAGAACGTAAAAGTGGTCAGTTGTCAGATTGAATAAATACAATAAATAAATTTGACTTCAAGGTCCATGGACGAGTTGTTCTAAAGTTCAGTGTTCTCGTTGGTTATTTGTACGACCAGGTTGTGGACGACCTGTGTAAAATTATTCCCTCGAATTTCATAAAACATTTGACATTGGCGGTCATAGCAATTGGCTCGTCCAATAATAAAGACCTTAATTAAGCTTTAATAATTCCCACTGAGTTTCTTTTTAATTAAATATGTTTAGTTTCAAAACTAAGTTGTTTCCTTTTATAAAACAATTTTAAGCGGCTAACTTTGACAGCGAAAAACTGCAGTCGGTAATTGGTCGTTGGGTTAGTGTATTTGACTCTTGATTCCTTGTTTTGACAACAAACACAATTTGACAACAAAAAATCTCAGCCCTCCATTTTGCGTTAAGTTCTTATTTGCATTTTGGTTGGTATAAAGTTTGCAGAAAATACGTCAAAAGAACTACGCAGTATTACGTCAAAATCAAGCACGAACAAAGCTCCAGGAAATCAACGACTAATTGGCGTTAATCGCGGAAAATTGGCTGGCTAGACATTTCTCCGTCTAAGTAACCAAACAAATGAATGGTTTTAATTTTGGCGCACAAACTTGAATATGTTTGACAGCGAGAAGATAACCAGTAATGAACACAGCCGCTTATGACATCAATGTCTTCATTTGCCGTTATCGTGTGAACAGCATTTAGGCGCCAACTTCTCTCTGCCTTCAAACCAACCTCTCTGTAACAACAGGATAGATCTGCAATCTACAAGAGGTTCGATTTTTTTTTGACCACTCAATATAATTAAAGCCATTCAAGAGATTTTCTCTTCGATCTTTGGGCATTAAAAACTTGTACCGCAATTTCGTTGCCAAAACTTAACGTCCATCCGAACTCAATCAAGCAGCGCACTTTACTTACGTCTATAAGTAGGTATCTTTGCCTACTAACTCCGATTCGACTTGCTTTTCGAATAAATGTAAAAATGCCATAACGATAACAATTGAATACAATATTAACCACAATCTGATCATCTCTGCAACCAAGCAATCCTCTTACCCAATTAGGTACTTACCACTAGAAAGTTAGGCCAAACATTGCAGCACCTTCAAATCGCGAATATCTCCAACCGCACACGAAACTATTCATAGCACGGAGCGTGCTCACTATCTTGAAACACATTTTTAACACTTGCATGGGAGGCTTAGACAAAAAGCCAAACAAACAAAAGGCCCAATCACGTGCATCTTTAAGCGCTGCCATTCACCTACAGCGCAACAAAAAACTAAAAAAACAACCACAACTCCGCGACGTATTTGTGAGTTTCTGAGGTGCACCTCAGCTCAAGTCAATTGCAATGCTAAGCCACAAGTGCTTACTACCGACGACATTGCCGCCACCACAACAAAGCACAAAAAAAGCATTCTTGTGCCATTCTCGTGCCATCAGCGACAATATCAGGCAAACCATTCAGGCGCGCACTTAGTCTTGTGCCAACAATTAGGTCCATTAGGCAGGACTCTGCAGTGAAAACGGAATCGAGTGATTGTTGGAAAAGGAATCTTTTCCCTCAATTCGTTCTCTGAGTGTGTGTGTGTTTATTGTGCAACAAGTACGAATTCTTAATTCGAAAGTCCAACAAAATCGTGACCAAAAGATGGTAAGTCCAAGTCCTCCAGTTTGCGGGCCCGTTTAATATGGTTAAAGTGCGACTGTGCAACTGGCTTCCTTTCTTTCAATCACAATGCGCATGTGCGCCACATTGGATCATGCAAATTGGTTTTTGTCGAATCAAATCCGCATTTCCTCGAGATGGAAAGTCAAAGTCTGGCAATGGCTTCTGACTATCTGCGCCTAAGGGCAAACGCTTCACGCAAATGTTACCAGCACAGACTTTGCTCTGTGGACAAGTGCGATGGGAAAAACTGAAACCGCATTGGACCAGGAACTGGCCACTGTAACTTTGGGCATACGTAACGTGTCGTCGAATGATACACTGGTCTCAACTCTCGAAGTGTGGATGGTGCAGGTTTCACGGGATTTGTTAACAATTTAACTTGTTATGTTGTATCGTTGATTTTTGTGGCAACAACTATAGGCAGTGCATGTGGCTACAGTAGGGGCAAGTAGTGATGGCATAGACAGTGAATTTGAATGCGGTAGCAAAAAAGTGATTACTAGTATATTGTAAGCAGGTGGAATATCTGTCAGAAATCGTTGTAGTTCTATCGCCTGTCATCGCATCGTTTTTCGGGGTTGAAACTCAAGGATATGTCCCCCAAAAGTAGGCGTGGCTGACACAAATTTAAGCACTTTTGTGGTATTAAACTCAATGGGCCTTATTTAGAATCGTTTTAAACAGTCACACTAAATATTTTTATTTTATTTTTAATTTTATGGGTCACAATGTTTAATTTTGTATGGAAAAAATCGCCATTGTGAGTTGGAAAAACTTTGCCTCAACACTAAAAATGATTATTAGTGTCGGCGAATGTTTCTTATAAATCTCTTTGAAAGGCTAAGACGGTTTTTTTTTATCTGCAATTGTTAACACGTATTTCTTAAATATTCAAATACATTATGTAATTAATTTATTTTTACATTTAAGCCTTGTATGCTGCTCGTGCTTAAATTAAGCCCCCATACAGAAAATATCTCCAAAGATAAAATTAAGCAAAGCGGTTAAGCCAAGCAGTACGCAGTTCAAGCTAAATTTGTTAGCCACTGTACGAAAAATCTCTACGGAACTAAAATAAGCGTATTAATGGAAAATACATTTTTCCACAGCTAAATTTTGACAGATCAGAGAAAATATCGGTGTTTGCAACAAAATGTCCAACGAAAGCAAATTAACAGTAGCAAGTCAATCAGCTTTACCAACACAGTTTTTTTTTGACGGAACTTACACTGTCAAAATTAAACGAAGTAGTGGAGAGAAACATTGGAGAGGCGCTTAGTTTTAGCTTTCCTGGAACAGCATACTAGGTAGGCTTTAAAAATGTGCTAAAAAATAATAGAAGGGACTTTTGCCACGTGGTTTAATGTCGAAAACAATTTGCATCTTGAAGTTTTCGAATGGCTATAAATATTTTAATAAAAACTGTCAAAATGGATGCAAAATTAACACGGAAATTGAGAAACAATATGAAAAGAAGTCAACTCAAATGCAGTTTACTTGGTAAAATGGTTTCATTTAGATCAGCACTTAACTGAATCAACAGTAAAAAATGTTGAAACAAAATAATCTACAAACTGTCCGGCTTGGGATGCAAATATTTTGGGAGCTAATTACATTTTGATATTTTTATACAATTCCAATTCCAACTGCGAGGAAAAAGTAATTTCCCACCAAATTGGCTCTGCCGTGCAACTCTTAGGCCCCACTGTAAACATCAAATGAAAACAACTGGCTCCTGATTCGCTTCACTAAAAGGAGGACTTGTTTGAGTTTAGTTTCCAGTTGTTTCCTTTTTGTTAATTGTCACAGACAAAGTTGAAATATATAAGATCTCTGTCTGGGATAGCAATTTCATAATTTCTCCAAAGTGCCCCATGGAACCCGCACTCGATCCACAAATATGCATACTCAATTGTGAGAGCTGTGATTAATACGATACAAGACTCGGCATGGACTACACACTACAGTCTTAAGTTGTTTGCGACCGCAATTGAATATACTCGTAGCTATGAGGTAACTGGAGCACAATTTCTATATACTTGAATTATTATTCAATTTCTCAAAACTGGGGCGTAATTGATCGGATCCATCTTTAAGTGAGATGCGTTGCGCCTGTGTGTCAGCGTGTCGCTCCACATGCGGTATGTGTTATGTCATAATTTACTGTGTCCGGTTGATGTACGAGTATATGCGCTCGTCGAAGCCCGTTTGAATGGACAGGCTTATCAATCAATTATGAAATGGAAAAGTACTTTTCCTCTGTGGGGAAGAGGATTTCGATGTGCGCTGTCTACGAGGTGAACGAATTGACGGTTGATGGTGAGGGGCGATGAAGTCTGGACTATTATTAGATAAGTGATACATGAGCTTTCATCAATCTTTCAACTGAGCATTATGCTTGTTATTGTTTAGGTATCGACAACTTCACTCATAGCTCCCACAATGCGGGCAAATAGATTTGCATCGATATTCATTTTTCATAAATGACCCCATCAGGTGGCCTCATAAAACCGATTCGAAATTTCATATTATCGACTTCACACTTGCGCGGACCTGAACGAACGCCTTTGAGGTATCCGCGCTGGTTTGAAACAGTTTGCATACGGTGTATCTGCGATCTGTAGCATTCAATTGAAGTTGTTAAAGATTGGCATTCGGCTAACTTCTGTTTGTTGCGGCAATCTTTGCATTGTGTACAACAACAGCAGATATAGACCTGTAAAATAGGCGGACCGCACTTCAGATGTGAAAAGGGTGAAGCCGTGCGCACAAGTAAGTGGCCAAATGCACAAGAAGTCGTTGGCGAAATTGATGTGGTACATGGTACGTACTACGTATATATATACAAAGTAAAGGTTTCCCTCCCGTTGAAGTGAGAGTAAGTGTTGGGATTGCAGGGTCAGATACATTGAGCTATAGAGCTATCGGTTGCAAGAAGGTTTTTTTTCCTTTTCCGAATCGAAATAGATGGTTATGGGTGATATTTAACAGATATGTGTAATTCAAAAGGCGCGTTTTACATTGCCTCACTTTTACCCAGTAAAGGAAGAAGTCAATTGGAATGGTAATTGCTTGTGCATCGGTTAGAAATTGAAATTAGGGAGGGGTATTTTTTTTAAAAGTAGGTACTCGTCGAAGGAGCAGAACTACGGCTTTCTTACAGGCAGGTCACAATGAGAACGATTTATCTTTACCATTCACCGCGACTCTTAGACAAAACATTCATCGGCTACGATTCTCAGATGAACTCGCGAGCGAATGGAATACTTTTCCGGGGAACGAAATGGGAATTTTCTGCTGGGTACGATTGTCTATTACAGACTGTCAATCGGCTAGATTTGTGTAACAATTTAAATGTGTCCCCATGCAAATGTAAATTTTTCCTCTCCAGCACTATTCTCATTACCAAAAATGCGGTGTTCTACAAGTGACACTTACAAAAAGTAAGCCAGAGGGTCGGTAATCTTTACATTGATTTCTTGTTCTGCATCTTGGTATTTAAGCGTAGTAGGCTGCTCGAGCTAAACTCAATTTCAGCTGGTCTCCAACTTTTCTCTCCAAACATCAGCTAAAGTCCTAGCTAAATTTTGACATAGCGTACGCCGTGGTTAAGTGTCAAAGAAAACAGCTGTTCTTTGAAAAAATTTCCTTCAAAAATTGATTTCTCTCTTATTTCAACTATTTCTGATTCTAGGTACTTCTCGTCCGTGTAATAATTAAAAAAGCTCATCCTTGCATACTTTTTCGCAACAGAACAACAAATACACAACGATTTGTCGCAATTCAGCTTGAGAAAATGTGCCAACTATCAAATGCGCACGCTAAATTTTGACAGATGCAGGAAGTAGGTACATTCGAAAACAACAGTTTGATACGTACCACTCAGCTTAAAGGGTTCGCTTAAATTTAACTCAGCTAAATTTTGGAGAGAATTTTGTATGTGAGCGAAAATTAAGCTCGAGCAGCGTACTAAGCTTTACCCCTTAAAACTATGTACCTAGTTCTAAAAAAGCAAAATACAAGAGAAAACCAGTTTTATAACCATCTAAATAATTTAACAGTCCTTGATTTAAACTCAGATACACCCCCATCTTAATTACAGGTCTTCGTAAGGAGAAGCATTATACTATTGACACTCATCGTTCTCACCATCATCAATATCGTTCGAGTCAGTGGGCAGTTTGTGGAATTCTTTAACAACTACAAGAAAAACCACATCGAAGATGAGGTTAGTTACCCTTTTCTTCGCAAGTTAATTAACTACAATTGTTGGACAGTTAAATTGCTCCCGGATGCTGCCAGCAGTCTATAGCTTTAAATTATTGCCTTAGGGTTTTTTTCTATATTCATACGGGAATGCAATTAACTGTGGCCTTTGTGGTGCAGTGGAATTCCGGATAGAGAACGCAATTTGACCTTGATTGCGGTTCAAGATGTTTACCATCTGGATATCAAGCAGCTTTTACTTTTTTTTCTAAACTTGATTTTGCAGATTAATTACTCCTTTCGCTACTTCATCGATCATCCTGACAGTGGTGTTACTCTGGATCATTGGGAGGACAGGCAGGGTAGTCGGGTCAATGGCAGATATGGTCTACTAGAACCAGGTGGATATGTGCGAGATGTGCGCTATGAAGTGGATGGCGACAATGGATTTAAAAGTGTTGTCCGAACAAGAATGCCAGGTAGGTTGACAGGGGAATACTAATGGACGTATGTCATTTTATTTATTTATTTTTTTCAGGAAGTAGAAGTCACCATGTCTTGTATGTCCTTAAATCGCAGCCAAAAGAAGCACTGAAACGAGCTGAGGCAGTTGCATTTGTTCAATAATATAAAAACATATAGTTTATTAGCTAAGAAACTGTATAAATTATAAAAGACATAAATTGTTGACCTCATTTTTATATTCGTATGTTTAAAATTAAAGTTAAAATACCAACGAAATGTGAGGTAAAACACAATCCACAGTACATCACGTACAGCTTACAACCGACTGCTTTCAACGTATGGGCCGCGTTCCATTGCCCGCTTGATGGCTATGGCTTGCGATTATGAAATAGCAAAAAAAAAACATAATATGTATGAATTTTATGACATTTAAATGACAGATTCATTATTTTTTGATGCTGCATTCAGTAAATTAAGGTCATTAATATTTTGTGACGTTTATGCGAAGCGCAAGAAAAATTGTAAAGTAAAACCTAGGCATTGATAACTTCTTTTACAACTACGAATTACGAAATGCTATGCGTTCTTCGTAACTTCCCTCAATATCGAAACTAAGTTGTTAAACATACTTTTTTTATCTATAGAAATTGTTGAATTCTTTAAATTTTTAACTAAATCTGACGATATGTCAAAACGCTTATACCAGCAATCGGAAACAACAAAAATGTATACATTTTACATAAGCCAGCTGTCAAATTTAAGTAGGGTTTTTAACGTCCTCTATGTCACGTAGTACGAAGCCAGCAAGTTACCTTATTTCGGTTCAAACAATTCAAAGAAAGTAGGATTGACGTACATAAGTAAAAAAATGTTTTTAATTCATTTTCACTCTAAAATTTGACGTTTTTCATTTTTTATCTATTCTAAAAGTAAACGAGCAAACTATTTATAAAAATGTTCGGTCGCAAATACGTCACAATCGCTCTGTATATCCAACACCTTGTTGCGAGTTCTCCACAAAATGAACTCCATCCAACTGTCATTTCGAGTTCATCTCGATTCATTCCTCTAAAACTGTCTCACGTTTGCCAACATTTCAGCAAAACTTGCAAAAAACGAAATTGGTAGCGCTGATTTCACATTTTGTTATTTACCAAATTCTAGAAATTCTTGTGCGTTCTTCGTTATCGTTCGGTGTGTTTCCGTATTGCTAATTTAAAGCAGTGTTTACAGACATCACAAAAGTAAATATTTTGCTATCGTAATTTGCTTTGTTAAACTAGTTCAATGTGTTTCTAATTTCCAAACAGATAAACAAATTATCCCAAGATTATTGCAACACTTTCCAGTTCTTTGCTGAGAAAAAGGCTGTGCTAGAAACAACGACGTAATCATATCATTATACGAAAGCAGAATATTCTTGTGCAGAACAGCAATATCCGGAAAAATTCAGGTAAACCATCGCATTCCAATAAACTTCATTTTATGGTGGAATCTTGAATCCCCTATCAAACCGTGTTGGGGCATTTCTTCCATAAATGGGAGACGACGTCATCTACCAATTAGAACTGAAAAAAAAAAATAGAAAGACCTTCGGCTGTTTTTGATTTGATTTTTACATGAAGAACGTTCCAGTTGCTGGTGGGAGTTTTACTATGAAAGTCTCGTGAGCGAAATTGAAATTATTTTAATTACCCAGCGAGTAACTGAACTGCAGTCTCAAATGTCTGATGGGGTGGCCCTACGTGTGAATGCAACGCCCTCCCATTTTTTGCAGTAACGATGCTACCGTCGCCGTCGCTGCTGTTGTATTGTTGATTAATTTATTATTTAGGCTAATCTAATATTCATCACGACGCTTGTTTGTCATCGTTGCTGATGTTCTGGTGTGGCTGGCTACTGTGTTGTGTATGTGGGATGTGTACTTTTATTAATAGCAACCCATACGACCAGCGCTCTTGGACACATACAAACTTCAACGTAAATAAAAGCCAGCGGTAGCGGAACGGCCAGCTACTTAGGTGAACTAGTGTGATGGGTGGGTAATAAGATTCTTGGTATTCGCTAGCGAAAGTACATTTCGAATCAAGGGAATAAGGTGCCCGATTGGCGCACCGATTTATTATTGATTTGTTTAGCAATTCTTCTGTATATTACTTTGATGCGCGAAGGGGTGGTGTCGGACTACCCATTGGTGCTAGCTACCTACTTCAACTAGTTTTAACTAATCCAGGATGTGTACTAGAATTAACAATTGTGATTGATTTTGAAGGAAAGTACCCACAAAAATCGGCAAAGATTTTCAATTTGTTTTCGTGATTATGGCCTCAACAATAATTTTATCATTTAAACCGCAAAGATCAACATTTCGTTGTTCTGAGCGATTTCTAAGTCCTGTCTGTCAATAAAACACCTCTTTAAAACCGAATTTTACATTTGCAGAGAAGGGAAAATGAGTAAAGCTCCAGGACCTACACCACCCCAGTACACGTATGTGCCACCACCGTCGGCTCCTCCGAGCTATCAGGAGGCGATTGGCGGTGTAAAGCCCTCCAGTCCGTTCACACCGATTGTTCAACCGGCCTCTGACACAACTATCCTGACGACGGTTGTGCCGATCGGACGTGCTGCCACTCACATGATTTGCCCCACTTGCAATGCCGAAATAGAAACAACCACCCGCACTGAACCGGGTTTGATTGCATATCTATCTGGCTTTTTTATCGCCTTACTAGGGTAATTTCAACAAGAGGAAACAACGTAAACACAACTAACTCCTGTGCTTTTCTTTCAGTTGCTGGCTAGGATGCTGCCTCATTCCGTGCTGCATTGACGAATGCATGGACGTTCATCACACTTGTCCCAATTGCAAATCATATCTCGGCCGTTATCGACGATAATCCATTCAAAACGACCTGTAATTCCACCGAGAAGATGAAGAAGTACCGCTGCCCCTGCCGACGCGATCTAAGAAACGGAACATTTCCATTTCGCGCGACAAACAAAAAACAATACAAGCAGTTTTCTTTTGTTTTAATTTTGTTTTATATTTTAACTTCTTATTTTGTTGACGAATAATTTATTTTTAACTGTTAGTAATATTAATCAACGACAGTAATTGCAGTCTTGGTCCTTTTTAGCAAGGAAGTCTCATTGCGTAGCTCAAACACAAGTGTCCACACTATACAAATCGAATGGCACAATATCGAAGAAGTTTTCTTCCCGAATTTTATATTTTTTTATTACTGCTTCGCCCAAAGCCCATTTATTCACGAGCTGCTTTTTTTTACAACCAATGCATGCATTATTACTTCTTTTTTTCGATTTTATTTATGTTGTAACAAAACACAAGTAAGAATCTCATTTTTGAAGATGAAACGCATTCAACAAGACACTTGTTTTTCTAAGATACAGTGCCTTGCAACATCAAACCTAGCAACACAATATATTGTTTTATATAACATTCGAGTGATTACTGTTCATACAATTACGTTTTGTTTGTTTCTAAGATACAGGCACAGATCGTCGTTTTTTTTATAAACAAAATTAACCCGTACTTGATGTGAGAGTATAAGATAACACAGTTTAGTATGATGATGTGCTTATTTGTAACGTTTCAATGTTATGTATCGATTTCTTTTTTTTAATGGACTTTTATTAAATAATAAAACGATTATGGTAACAATGATTGGAGTATGTATTCTTTTTTTTCTTTTCTTGTATAGCTTCTAGAATGTAGGGTTCGAAATTAACTTCGAATCGACCTATTGCGTTCCTTGTTATCCAGCCATGTTAAGGGTGATTTTAGAGATATACCACTGGTCAAATTTAGAAGCATGAATTACAAATGTGCATCGCTGGCCGGGAAATATGCCTATGCAGAAAACGGGCGACGAACAGATGCGTAAGTAACCAAGTACAACACTTAAAGATAGGGTACTACGGGTAAGGGACAGGTTGATTATCACAAGGGGTTAGTATTGTCCTGAGTGTAGCACGAATTAATTACAAACCTAACCTAACAAAACAGACACGTTCCGATATAACCCCACTTGAACACTATACAGCAAAATAAAAGAAATGGATTCTCTGGTTGTTTAAAAATATACGAACGGACCACTTTTCTGATTAAATAAAATTCACTTCGTTATCCTACCTCTCGCGAAAGTCCGGATATCATTCGAGATTGTAGCTGCCATGGAAGAGCTTCTCAGTTACCCGTTTGGACTCGGAATGAAATTGAAAAACTCACACAAACCGAAACGAATGGTTGTGGGAAGCTCCTCAGGTCCCTACGGATCTGTTGCGGCAACTATTTATATTTTTTTGTTATTCTTCAAGTGTTTTTTTTTATAAAGTTTAAACCGAGAAGATGGCACATGCGTGGAAGGATGGGCTCTACAAAAAAAACTCTGGCGGTACGCAATTTGTTCGCTTCGAGTTCCAAACGTTGCGGCCAATGCCAAAAATTAAATGATAATTCTGCAAAACTTCCTGGGCATACTTCTGATATTTACAGAGGTGAATTATGCCGCCTGACATGGAAAAATAATGACCAGCAAACGCCCGATAGCTCTGCAAACTTTAACATGAACATTACCTGTGCAAAGGTAAAACATTTTGTTTCTTTGCATCTTCATTCATACTTACGCTGCTACATACCCATAGTTTTAATTCACCAGGTCACTGTGCCAACAACAAACACATTAAAAACCGAAAAACTTCAGTTGAATTGATTTTTATACAAATATTATAACTTTTACTTTATACTTTCGCTTTGTATTGTTTTCATTTGTTTATACATACTAATATTTCTTAAATAAACACTTATGTACTAGCATCAAAAAAATATAAAATCTAATAACACATTGTTTTTTTTATTTCATTTTAACTTGTTCTTTTGTTTGTTTATACGATTTAAATTTGATTTAAAAAAATTAGTTTTTATTTTTGTTAAAATCATCGAGTTTTGTTTTCAAATGTTTATTTCTTTCGTCGTATTCATATTATATAATATATAGTTAAGCTTTGCTCAGTTGTTTTGTTTAGTATTATCGTTCGAAAAAAACATTCTCTTTATTAATATGTATTATACTTTATATGTAGTTATCGCTTTTCATTAACAATCAATTTTAATCGTTAAATAATATTCACAGGTGCGCGGACAAAGTAATCTTTGATAAATATAAAGGTTATTCGTTTCGTGTTGGTTTTTAATGATATAAATTTCAATTTAAGAAGAGCATTTATGATTACTTAGTCTTTAGCTTGAAATGGGTTGACCAAACGAGGAGAGGGATATTTTTTTAACATGGAAATGGTGCGTGTTTTTACTATACAGAATTTGCATACCTACTCGAAGACCAAAAAATGTTCGATCGGCTGTTGAAGTTATTATTCAAATAGACATACCTAAGTCATACGAAAAACAAAAACAAAAAAAAAACAATAGTCATTAGACCGATCATATAGTATGTTGGTTTTTGTGGTGTTTTTGTGTGAAAAGTTTAAACGGGCGACAATAATTGCTCTGTGGAATGATATAGAACATATTTAAATAACTAGCTGTACCCGCCCGGCTTCGCCCGTGCAAAATCTGGTTTCAGAATAGTTGATGGAAAAAAAATTTAAGAAATGTACTGTCTTCCAGGGGACACAATTTTTTATTTCTTTTGATAATCGCTGGAAGGAAAAATCAAAAAATCATCGAAAGACATTGTGGAGGTATATAGATCTAAAAAAAAACTCCCGAAGGCTGAGTCTGAGTGGACAATGAAAATGAAAGAAAATAATTTTTAGTTGATTAACTAACTTTTTTTTATTAATGTGACGATTCTTTGTATACTATGTTAGCGGTTTTGTTTCTATCGGCTAAGATAGGTAGAGATATTTCCTGCATTAATTACCCTGGAGCACGCTTCATATAACTGCCCGTGCGTGAAGCAATTCTATATTAAATCAACTCCCGCTTTTCTTAAAGTTTGTCCCTGTTCCTTATTGATTGTCGTGGAAGACAAACATTAATAGGAAATTGAATCCGTTTAAACTGAAATGAATAACTGCTGGTAATTATTTGTAGCCATTCTTGTTATAAACACCGTTTCTCCTTTACCACACCCAGTTAAAATGAACGCCTCCATAAAGTTTTTCTGTAACGATATCACTCTTAATCTGGTTCCATTACAAAGCTGTGGGGGCATTCAAATTGCGATAATGGGACCTCGAACTTTTAATTCAATTTTATGCGCTCTAATGCTATTTAAAAACTCGAGCGGCTAATTTACTGCCTCATCTTAATCGCTCTTTTAGCTTTTTTTGAAAGGCAAAATTCCCGCGAAATGGGTACCTAATTTACCCACGATCTGGTATCAGTGCACTGATACCTATAAATATTTGACATTTCTTTCAAAAATACTTTTTTCTTTGTTAGCAAAACAGAGATAAAAAAACCTTTCCTATATATTTGACATTTCATTTATGGGTTTCTTTTTTTTCTTAACACTCTGTCTCCACTTGCGATGAATTCAAAGCAAAAAGCAACAGTAAACAAAAAAAGCAAACAGCAGAGTAGCTGTCAAATTTCGTTCGTTGGGCATTTCATAGCATACTTTTTTAGTAAAGAAGACAATGCCAACGAACACGCACAAAGAGTATCTTTGCGCTGAAAGCTTTAAAACAGCTAGCAAAATTGCAAAAAAAAGAAGGCATAGATTTTGGGTTATTCCCTTTTTAGAAAAATTATTTTTAGTATTTAATTTTGAATTTCAACGGCACACTTTCAATTTCAAAATTAATTGACAGAAAAATGACAGCTATTCTTGTGTTTATAGTATGCGATATATGGTATGCTATAAAAGCATGCTTTCTATAGCAAACTATGGAAATAAAGCTGCTATAATGGTCTCCACTTGTGATATTGAAAGCATGCTTTATCGCATACTCTGATTTCATCGCAAGTGGAGACAGCGTGTAACAAACCAAACAGCACACTGTCTCTGTCTGTCTCCCTCTCCCTTACAGGAGTAATAATAAGGTTAAAAGAGATATCAATATACTGCGCGGTTAGTATGTTTGATTTGAGAGTGAAGTGCAGCAACGGCTAACCCCCCAAAACCCAATTGTTTACAATGTTGTTTTTGTAATTGCAACCCCCATCTGTACTGTGTACTACAAAAAAAAGCATGTTGGTAATGGCCGACCGCTAATCGTCTTGCTTTAATGGGCATCGCGGTGTTTAATTGTTTTGTGTTTCGTATTGAACTTGTTTAATATTTGTGGACGTTTTGATTAAATAAAACAAATTGTCAAATACACATAGAAAATACCGAATTCTCGCATTGAAGTCCACTGCTTAATGGCACCAAATTCGTTTCATAATTTTTTTTGTTTTAGTTATCTTTTCTTCTTCGCAATTTGCCTGTGTGTATGCTTATAATTGACATGCAAGCATGAGGTGTATAGGTCGCTTCTCGCTTTAGGCTTGGATAAACATTTAATGAGATGCCATCTCTCTCCTTCCTACTTAACAGGCTATACACATACACACCTCCGTTTTTGCAGAGCGGAGAGTAGAAAATAGTTCTTATTCTTACCACTGCACATGCACACTCCACAGAATAAATCGTTTCCCTTCTTATTACCGTTACGATTTGATATTTCTTTTGCGGGATTTCATTTTTTTCTTAGCAAACCAAACTGCATCTGTCTGTCTCTCTCTCCGTCACAGGAGACAAAACAGGTAAACAAAACAGAGTTAAACAAACCTCCCCTTACAGTGTTATTAGCAATCTCTCTTCATTTATCCCACGAAGCGTGGTAATTTTTCCCTTTTCACTGTACTCAAATTCCCTTTTCAAAACCCACGATACTTTTTGCGTTAAAATCCAGTTTTTGAAAGCAAAATTTGTATTACACGGAAAGAAAATCAAGTTAAATTAACCTTTAGAATAAAAATCGCAGTTTGTAACACTGCTATGATTTTTTTTTGTACCAGAAAATTTTTATAGAAGACGATTTACATGAGCTGTTTTTTATAGACAGTCAGTGCATTGATAATCATGGTGAAATACAGGTGTTGTGGTAGAATTTCACCAAAAATTTATAGTTTGAATGTTTTTTTGTTAGATTTCCGAAATTCCCACGATTTGGTGCATTATCCCTTTATCCACGGAAGTCTTTTCGGACATCGAAATTCCCACGAAAAGGAATAAATCCCACGATATAGGAACACTGCTACCCTACATATTTGACATTTCTTTTGTTGGCTTTCTTTTTTTCTTAGCAAAACAAACAGCAACTGCCTCTGTCTGTCTTCCTCTCCGTCACAGGGGTAATAAAGGTTAAAAGAGATGTCAATATTTTGCGCGGTTAGTATGTTTGATTTGAGTATGAAGTGCGTATCCACTAACCCAGGTGAAAATCGTAGAAATATTTCAAATTTTGCTTATTTATTTAAAAACCTTTTAAGTTATCGAGATAATGGATATCCTAAATTGTACTTGCAGATGTCCTTTATAAGCTGGTACTTAGTATATTTAAATGCTCCCAGTATTTTCGAACGCAAAGCGTTGCAAAGAAAAAATCGAAGCGAAACGAAAAAAAAAATTACTCTTGTCCAATTTTTTGCGGAATTTATAGAGATATAGAGTTAAGAAAAAGTGGAGATTGTAGGCCTAAGTATCCTCTATAAGCCTGTGAAAAATTCACCAGAATATATTCAGCAATTTCTAAGATTTTTGCATTTAAAGACATGCAGTCAATTTCAATTTTAGTCGAACAGAACTACACCAATTTTATTTATATGTAGAGATTTGTATGATCTGTCGGGTTGAGAACTTTGTCGAATTGTAATGACTACTGGAGTGAAACACGTGTTGTTAATCTATGAGATGTTGAGTTTGATTATTTTGTAGCCACTAGACCTAGATCTAGATATTGATATTGTATCCAATAGAACTAGATCTTCGAAAGTTTGTTCGTTCGCTTTAATTTTTAAATTTTTTGAGGGTAAAGTCTAGTATGCTGTTCCAGGAAAGCTAAAATTAAAAATTAAGCGCCTCTCCAATGTTTCTCTCCACCACTTCGCTTAATGTTCGCTTAATTTTGACAGTGTAAGTTCTGTCAAAAAAAAACTGTGTTTGTAAAGCTGATTGACCCCCGTATAAATAAACAAATGTGCACAAGTTAGTAGACGTCAGATAGTATACAAAAATCTGACGTAACTTCTGAATAACGAGTTGATAACTTTTACGCAGCGTTTATTAATTTGCTACTGTTAATTTGCTTTCGTTGGACATTTTGTTGCAAATACCGATATTTTCCCTGATCTGTCAAAATTCAGCTGTGGAACATTGTATTTTGCATTAATACGCTTACTTAAATTCTGTGGAGATTTTTTGTACAGTGGCTAACAAATTTAGCTTGAACTGCGTACTGCTTGGCTTAACCGCTTTGCGTAATTTTATCTTTGGAGACATTTTTGTATGGGGGCTTAATATAAGCGCGAGCAGCATACTAGGCTTAGCTCTGAAACAAAAATGTATCAAATAAACAATCTCCAAATCCAAAATAAAACTACAAATATTCTGATAGCAGTCAAACTGACAGCTGCTGTAATACAATTTGTAACCAAATATGTCCTTAACATTCCTACACCGATCCTTAAATAAATTGTTATAAACTCGTGATACAATCAACAAAATATTGAAATTCAACTCCTTTTTAGTGTTTACCCCTTTATAATGCAGTATTGCCCAATAAAAATAAATTCAGACCACTTCATTAGCGAATTGTTGGCTTGAGCTATTTGGCTGGCAGTTTATCATCAAAATATGGTTCAAAAGCATTAAAGTAGCAACGCATTTCTGTCACATGTGAAGCGGTTTGGAAGTTAAGCATTCCATACGTTCTTGTAAATGAAAAGCATCGCAATATGTTTTTTTCTGCAATGTTTGCAAGCGTTTTACAGCTTTTGAATATAAAAAAAGGAGCAATAGTGCTCAAGAAAAACAAAATCCCAATAAAACCCAGCAATTTAAAAAAAAAAACCTTCATAAACAAATTGCTCAATATTTGCCGAGAACAAAGAAATACTGCAAATAAATTGTAACAGTTCAATAGCGTACCAAATTCAATTCAATTCAATTACAACAAATCATGCACATCAGTCCATCTCACGATTATTTTACAACCACCCTCCGCGAATTTACACTTGATCTAACCTTAAACAAAAACTTTGCAAGCGTTTAAATAAAAAAAATAAAAATTTAATTTTCGGGTTTACTTTATTGTACACTAAAATAAAACTCCCCCTTGCCTGTCAGCGTTGACAAGTAATTAAAAATAATAACTATAATCTGTTCTAAATTAAATAACTACTTTGTTTCGCAAGCACTAGCACTATACAATGGAAAGTTCAGTTCCAACTTTCTAAAAAATAACCTGAATACGTTTGAAGTTCTTACAATTAAAACAAATAAAAAATATTTATAAATTATGCAACACATGGTTATTTGTTTTCTTTTTTTTTTCTCTAGTTACTGTTACAACTAAATATTAAACTAAATATACAATAAATCAAAAATTATAACAAATAAACATGATTTCTATAAATGCGTTGTTAGTTCACAAAAAAAAGCTCGCGCAAAATCTAGTACAATAGTCATTCATGTCAAATACGAGTGATTTATGGCTTTGTTGCAAGCGTAAGGCCTAAATGCAGTCACACCGAACAGAAAATAAAAACCATTCAGCTTTCGAAGTATGTAGGTTGTACGATTGAAGTGGAAAACTAAACATATTTTATACAAAATTACACAACACAGAGCGGGGGAATATTTAAACGATCGCGGTTTTCACGAGACAAGCTTGTGAATTGTTGCCAATACTGGAACCATCTAAGCTGTCTAAGTCTAGTGCGGTATCAATCATAGTGGTATCATGCAGCAGCCTCAAACGACTTGGTGTTATCACATCGGATTGGTTCATGGCAGCATTGGACACTTTGGCAGCATCAGAACCACCACTACCAGATGTCACTACAACATTGGGTAGCTCCTTGTCACTGTCGGAGTTTCGTTTAATCCTAGCCTTACTCGTTGACGCATACTTTTTGCGACTGTTGACGACAAACGCACTTACCGGATCATCCAGATCCAGATCGTCACTTAGCAAAGTCGATGACATTACCGATGAATTGTCAACACCTGTCACCTGCTCGTCATTACCAATTGGCTTGCTATTGCTTGTCGTCGGCAGGGTATTCACAGCCGCCGTTGATGACGCTGCCGTTTCAGTCAATTCACGTTCCTCCAATAAATTTGAATAAACGTGCAAACTAGGATCAGACTTATTGCTGCCGTTGCTGCTTACCGCTGCCGACGACATATTTGAATTTGGTATATTGCTATAGACGTTCTCCGACTCCGAAGCTGACTTGATAAGTCGCACTGGATCTGTCGTTGTCACTTCATTAGCGCTGCTGACGCCAGCAGCTGCTGCGGCCATAAGACCTGACTTGGGACCTTTATAATAACGTGCGGTGCGAGTGCTGGACAAAAGCTTACTATCATTTGGATCAATGTAATAGTGCGCTGTGTGATAATTGGATAGTAAATTACTGTCTGTCGGGTCGAATTCTTCGCTGAAAAGATTATTATAGCTGCCACTAAGGTTATTTGGACGGCCTCCGGGTGCATTTGTGGCAAGATTGGCATCGAAGTTGGCATCATCGTCTGGGGTGATTGGCGATATGGCAGCACTGCTGTTATTGTCAGCAGCAGTTGTCATCAGACCGGAAGACGGTGGACTTTCCATGTTCGATAATGGAATTTCATTGTCGACCAAGTGTGCTAAACTATTGGAGTTACCTGGATGAAAGAAAGCCAATGGCCAAAGGAAGAGAGGGGAAGAGAAAAACAAAAAAAGAATGGAATTATGAGTGAATTCGTGACTTATGGAGGGATATGTTTAAAAATGTGCGGATACTTTTTTCTTTGTTATTTATAAATGTGCTCAATGATTGTTGATTAAAAGCAACTACAAGTCGATTTAAGAATGTAATACAGCGAGATTTTATTCATATGAAAGAATGCTTTATTACAATCTTTGTGTTACACCCTCTGTAAGTGACAACCAACTGTCAATACAGGCGTATTCGACGCAAATATCATCTGGTGTTCTATTACAACAAACAAACATTCTGCATATAAACAAAGCTCACTGTAGGTAGGTCAATGAAAAAATAATAAATAAAAAGAATATCAAGAAAAATGCAACATAAAACCATTATCGAAATATCGGAGCATCATAGCGTTAAAAAGCAAAAGGGGATAAGCATTTCAATTAAAAGTGCAATAATAAACAGCTAAAACTTGTAAACATTTCCAAATGATTGCATAAGAAGAATATTTTAATTGTTTTATACATCGTTCGAATTTTATTTGCAGATGAACAGTTCATAGCTATACAAAAAAACAACAAAATCAGTTATAAAATCGTTTGTTACAATTTTATTCTTAAATACACTTGCATCAAAACTATTACTGATTTTGTTCCAGATGAGGTCGAGCAAATTAACACAATCTTCACATAATAGCGATTCAATTTCAAGGTGCTATTAAAACGGCTTTTAATTTTTGACAGTTAAGCTGCCATCAAATCCTATCAGTGTCAAAAATTGCATATTAGTGTCGTATCAGGTAGGCAAACAACATAATGGGGAAAAATGCCACACTATTCACATTTGTTCGGGGATGGAACGACTTTCTTATAATTATTTAGATAGAATATTGTACTAGATGAAACGTGAATGGATTAATGGGTTAACATTGAGTCGCGTTTCCTCAAAAATGATGCCGGTCAGAACGTAAACAGTCAATGCGGAGCGCTATCCATAATCAAAGACCTTGAATGATAATAATGTGGAAGAGCTATAATTTTAACATGCCACACAGGGGGCGCTACAGTAAGCCTAGTAATTCGTCGGTGAATTGTCTCTGAGAAGGAAGACAAATGTAGGAAGGCCGTAAATGAGTTGTAGCGACCCCTTCTTTGATTTTTGACAATGCAAGCTCAATTCTAAACTTTAAAGGCAAACATCTAATGTAAGTGCAAATGTAGATGCAAATTGTACATACATTTAAATTGGAATGAAGTTGATCACACCTGTGATTTAAAAGCTATTCTTAAACTCCTAAACTTCAAGCCTATATAGACAGTCCATGTACACAGTATGTAACAGCTTATTAAGACTGTGCTAATTAAGCTATTTAAGAAATGGAATGTTCGTGATTTGCTAATGTTAACGTCAACCTTTATCTATACTTCGCTTACAACGGATGGACATATTTAATAGAATAGTCAACGTAATGTCCGAATGCCTTACAGCGGAACGCAGTTTAATTTACATTTAACGTGTTTTTTTTTTTGTTTATTCGAATGTTAAAATTTTACTTTCTAAAAATGTTATTATAAAAATAGCTAGCAAATAAAAAAAATATTACATGAAATAAAATTCAGTTTTGTAAATCAACTCCTATTTATATAATTTGTTTGTATATTGATCTTAAGTCTAAACCGCTTTACGTCGTGTGGTATTCATGTTTTTTTTTTTCCGTTTCGGATATTCCTTCTAAATGCTGTGACGATCGCCCTCATTCAGCAGCGGCGACGAGAGCACTAAATCTATTGTCGGAACGAATAAGCAAAAGGGAAAAAGAAGTAAAAGATAAATAAAAACATATAAAAACTGCGTGGACACAATTAAAATTTATTTTGTATTTTGGTTGCGTGTTTCTTGTCCAATTTTGTTAAAAAGAATGGAATGAAAAGTAATGCCTTTCGTACTTTTTTACTAAATAGAACATGAAAATAAAAATCCTGACTCAATTTCAAGCTGTCAAAATGTCAAACCGATTTTAGCCACGTTTCAAAAAATACCGACACAAAATGGTTTTCTATCTGCAAATATGCGGGAAAGAGTTTTGCCAAAGATCTGTCAAAGTGATCAGGTTGACCTAAACCATCTATGACATTTATTTTTCTGTCGTACCAGAATAATGTCCGACGCGCTGTCAAAATTGAATACTATCAAAATTTAACGTTCGCTCGAACATCGGCGAACTTGTGCAGGATAACCATGGTTTAGTGTGGGTGCTTTAAATTTTGACAGCACCTTACGATATAGCGAAGCTGATCCTTCTATACGTGTTTGGATTTTTTAGTCCAGAACAGACCATGAACTGTCAAAAAATGTTTGTGGTTCTTTTTGAGCTCGGACACATCGGAACTCTGAATTTGTGGTTATTTTTTGTTTAGATTAGGCCTATTCGTGTACTCAGTTTGAATCGAACGCAATAAATCGATCGCAATCGCACAAAGTCTCCACTAAACCTATACTAAGTGTATAGACTTTGTGAGATGATCGATTTATATCGATTGCGTTCGATTCAAACCGAGTACGCGAATAGACCTATTGATAGAGACTTAGAAACGATTCACCTCCAATCCAGAGCTTGTAACTCAGTGATAAAATTTGAAAGCAGTTTAGTGTCTAGAAAACAACTACACAATTGAGTTCGCTGAAATTTTGAACGATGTCGTGGTGACAGTTATTGCCATATGTGACAAAATGATTTTTAGCGTTCAGAGGCTAAACAACATTTTGGGAGTTTAAAAATATTTCTGATTTCACAAAGTTTATAACTTAAATTGCGTTTAGTATATTAAAAAAAAACTGTAAATAAGAGGTACGACTATAATAATTTTAAACCTATGACGGTTCGCACTTATTACACAGTTTGGTGATTGTTGTTGCAGACATTACTTTCCATTCATTTCTTTTGTTAAATTAAAAGAATAATAAACTTATAATCAAAGGATTTTAAAACAAAAGGGAAATAGATATAACGTCGTTAAAAGTTACGAGAATACTACCGATTTCGAGTTAATAAATGGTTTGTCCTCTGCGATTGTGGTGGCGGCGACACGGTGACAACAATAATTTAAATTTACAAGTTTCTTATATACATGTTGCGTTTAAATAGCCAACCTAATAAGAATTTATTCATAAATGCTGATACTGTGCAAGGCTGTATACAAATTAAGAAAAATATATGCTGGACTTTTCGAGAGGGTTAATAATTTTTCTCATTTTATTTACACTTCAAATCTGATTTTATTTAGTTTAGTTTCAGTTAGTTATTTTACTGGCAGTTGAGCTTATTGCATAGCCTGCATTCCATTCGCAAAATGAATAGCGACACGTCAAATTTACGTCAAAATCTAAACACATAAAGCTTTTGCACCAGAGCGCATTTTGACGTGGATTTGACGTTTCGCTAGTCATCTGCCTATCAATGGAACGCGGGCAATTCGTTGTTTGCCTGACAAGTTTGATAAAAGTGGTGAGCTATCAAAACTGTCAAAGAACCAACATCGTAGTGTGAACCCCTCGAAAAACTACTCGCATAAACAAAAATAACAGAAAAAAAAACACAAGCAACAAGCTTTAAAAAATCATTCTTATCAATTAGAGAAGTGTGTTGTAGAATAGGGAAACTTCTCTTCAACTATATAGCCGCAGTGTATTGACAAATAAAATAATATCTTCTATAAAGCAAACAAAAAACAAAGAAAATACATAATGAGATGAAATACAAGTGTTGGGTTATTCCGTATTTGGTTACAAAAAAGAAACTAAAACGTTTCATATTTACAAAAAAAAAGAAACATTTTTCTGTGTTCTTTTTGTTTAATGTCAACTCACCCAATGCGTAAGTAACTTTTTAAAAATTTGTTTCACCACGCGAATTAAAAATTTGACTCGCAAATGAAGCATGGTTTGTCAAAAAATACAAAGAGAAAGAGAGAGAGAGAAAGAACAAAAAGAGAGATATAGACATATAGAGAGAGATAAAATTATGAAAGATCGTAAACACAATTATTATTTGTTTCGTTTATCGTTTGCTTATACTCTAACGCACACACACACACCATATGCCAATTTTCTTTTGGAAATTTGTTCGTATTTTCATTGGAATAAAAATAAATAAATATAGTAGCGTGTTCTCGTTGTTATAAAAAAAAACGTAATGAACAATCAAAAGCAATTGAAAATATAAGTTGGGAAAATACTTATTATATTTGTTAGTATTTGAATATTTTGCTAACTAAAATTTGATGGAAAATAAATACTTCTTCTCTGTTACATTTATATAAATATAATTTTCTGTTTTTGTTTGCTTTACATAATAAGTGTACTCGAAGGATGCCCCACAGAGGCACAATCGATATTGCTACTACTGCACCGTTGCATTATTTATGCTCTTATGGTATTATTTACAAAATACTTTTGTTTTTAAATATATATAAATGTTTAATTTTAGTTTTATACTTTATATCATATATTTATTTATATGTTTTTTTCTTGTTTGTTAATTATTATTTTTATATTTGTTCAACCATTTGTAAATGTTTTATATGTTACTATCGTTTGTTTTTGTTAATTTTGTTTAGTATTTCGAGGAACTTACAGTTTCCTGTGGTTTCGTGATGTGAGTTAGAAGAAAGGAACCAAAAATTGTTCTTAAATAATGAGAGAACTTAAAAATCACTTGAGCTACTTTTAATAGTTGGTTTTTTTTATATCTTGAGTTGATGTGAACATTGGTTGGTTGTTTGAATGCCTGAATATTGTTTTTTGTGTCAAACACGCTGAAAACAAAATGGCTGCCAAAAAACTTGTTGGGTATTAAAAACTTATTGTAGGCACAAAAAGAAGAACTGATGTCAAAGAGTGAAACTAAAAACGCATCAAGGGTCTTCATTTTACGCGTTTTTTAGTGCAGTTGTAAAATATGAATGACGTCTCTGATATTTGGATGAAGTTCGAAAATTAGCTGATATTTTAAAAATTCAAAAGTAGATGTATAGCTGTGGTCACCTTCACAGATTGGATTCCATTTGTGACGTTCTTACCCAGGCAGCCGTCTATTATGTCTAAATACTTATTGAAGTACATATTATTAAAGAGTTTATTCAGTTGACGTTTCTGAAGGCAAAAAATCACAAATTTCTAGAAGAAGTACTAAATTGACATTTCTCTTGTGTGGCTGACTTAGAAAAGCGACGTTATAGGCAAATACAGTTTCTACGTTCAGAGGAAATCTACTACTTACGGACATACTGAACGTTCACATTGATATTGGTGTAACTCTTTCAAATAACATTCAAAAAATAAACCATCCAATGTATCACACCAACAAAATATTGCTCGTTTTTCGCATGAAAATTGATTTGAAATTCGAAGATTAGTTTCTTATTTTGAAAGCTTAAAATTATGGAACACTATACTCGTTTGGTGGAGAATATGAGTATCAGTAACAAAACAGATCATTTGAGTTATGATCATGGCAGTTCTATTGGCTGTTATAGTCCTATATATAAAAATGTTATCTTTGTGTTCTGTTTTTTAATATTTGATCGGCTCGATTCGACGAGTTCTTGAAACCGCAGTTTATACATATGTTTTTTGTTGAACAAAAACAAAAATAAAACTCAAGTTGAAGTAAAGAAAATCTCAAGTGATGTATGAAATAAGTGGTCAAATATCCCAGATATTTCAACCAAGGACTGCTCGCTAACACAGTTCGCAAAAATTATAAGTTACAATATAACTAAAGCTGTTTCTATTTGTTTGTTAAATATGACTAGAGTTTGTTAGATTATGCACAATTATATTAAGATTTCTAGGTTTCATTTGGTTCGATAGAGTGCTTTTTAAGTGAGTTCTCGAATTTTGTTCCGAAGTGATTTTTCTCTTAGTTTATATTATATTTTGTTGGTTTTCTTATTTATTTTAAGGCAGAGTCCGGAAGTTCAACATTATCTTTATGTAGAAAAACAGAAGAAAACAAAGATACCCTACAATTCTGAAAGATAACTTATAGTAACACAACTACCTTGTACTTGTATCTTATAGATAAAAATGACAAAAATGACAAACAAAGGCAATACAACAAATCGACGACGACACGTTGTAGTAGTTGAATACCAAGAAGACGGTAATTGTTGATAAACCAAAAGGAAATCAAAATGCGAATGAAAAACTACTTGAATGAGGTACTATGAAGAATCACTTGCGGCAGCATCTTCAATAATCGAATTGAGGTCAATGTTGAATGAGTACTCGTAGAGATTTGAATAACGATCGCGTTCCTTCCACGGACTCCTATGATTCATATAGAGATTTCGTTTGCTAACACGAAATATTTGACTATCCTTGATCGATTGATCGTCGTCACAGGGTTCGCCGCCACCACCGAAATCGCATTCACGAATCGTTAGACGATTCGTTGGACTTTTCAATTCGAACATGACCTCTTGGTGTTTGTAGCGTGGACGCATCGGTAATGGTTGGTATTGTGTTGTGGCCTTTGTTGAGTCCACCGATTGGGTACTCATGCGACGGACAGCACGATTTTTATGAAACGGATAGCGCGCTAAATTCGTATCGGAACTACGTTGTGGCGAATAGTATTTGAATTCGCTTGGTACTGGCGGTGGAGGGGCATTTGTTGCCGTTGCTATTGTTGTTGTTGTATGATGCGAAGTCATTGAACTACTACTATGCGGATTATTAACGAGAGTTCTGTGCAAAAGCGGTAGTGGTGAATTCCGATCGAAAGACGGCGATAATGGTAGTTGCATATTTTTCTTTAAACGATAAGCAGCTGATGCTGCTGCAGGCGAATGTTGTAGTGACTTACCGTTTTGTAAATTGTCATAGCTGCGCGGTCTGTAGACACTGCCACCGCCTAGACCTAGACCGCCACCGCCGCCGCCGCCGCCAGAACCTAAGGATGGATTTGACTGCTTGTGCGGATTGATAGTGGATAATGAGGCAAGTGTTTTGTAATCCAAGCAGCGCGCGATAACGTGATGGTGTAGGAGATGGAATAAAGAAAAAGAAATAACAAAAGGTGCATATAAGCAAAGAACTGTGCTAAATAAAGGGGGTATTTAGGATAAGGGATATTTACCTCATCGTAGAGCCGGGGTTTCATATCACCAATACCGCTGGCACTGAGCATCGGTTGGCTGGTGATCATTCCAGTTTGTGTTGAGCTAATGACCTCTGTTAGCGGGTTTCGTGCATTCGTCATGGAAGATTGGTGCATTTGGAAAATGAAGTCATCGGTTGCGATTCCCCGTCTAGAAGAAAAAGCAATGTATCAGCAAAATGAAGAATGGAGTTGAAATATTAAGTAAATCGAAACTTGAAACGAATTCAGCACAAGCGGAGGCTTCTTCTACTTTGGTAAAACAATTATTTTTCAGACGGTGAATGTTGCAAAAACAAAACAGTCGTTGTGAATTTGACGTATTCTACGCAAGGCTCAATGTTGTTTGACATCCAGTCTTTTTATTCGCTGTTCAATACTTGTATCAGCTACTGCCAACTGCAGTTCCTGCGGGCTCACATTAAGCATAAGATCAGAAAAGTAATTGCAGTTCCAAGCTTAGTCTGTGACTGATGTTGTTGAAAATATTGCGATTCCATCATCGAATGACCGCGGTAGCTACTTTCTTCGGTAGCTAGAAGTTCCAGGAATCGACATCTTCAGTGGCATTGTTTTGGCGTAGGAACCACCTAACGTTCAGTTAGGACTAGAAACATAGGCTACAGAATATTGAGATGAGTCTCATTTGATGTATGAGTAATCAGTAATTAAGAGCAAACTATTTGCGATGCAAACAAAACTCTCGCTGGGGACCGTGGTTCAGTAAAGCATGGCATCGTGATTTTATTTTAATTCCTTGAGCTGACCAGCAGATTGAATTATATAGTCAATATTCATGAACATTAGCTCAATTACATCGCATTCCCAAATCGGCAGCACATACAACAGAGCAAATAAAATATCCCCAAAAATAGTACGTATACGCCACCGATGATTTGAAATTCATATTCAATTTGCAAATAGAGAAACAATCTCTCTTACCTATCGATCAACGATGGAGTCATTGGTCCACACAATATGTGAAAACAATTAAGGCAAATATTTCCCCGTGAGTATGGATTTACTGCACGTTGTCCACCTTTCGATGAAAATGATCCTTTCAGCTAAAGAAAAAGAAAAATCAATTAATTCTGCATAGCAACAATTTAAAGTACAAAACTTACATCTTCGTTTGTTGTCTGATCACTGGTTGTGAGATACGTATGGAATCCTGCCAGCCCGATAACGGACCATATCGAAAAGAAACATATGAATGTTACAATCACAGTGAATGGAGCTTTCTTGATCACTTCGAAAACTTCGGTGTGTTCGGTTTTCATTACTATACAAAGATTGAATATTTTCCACATATATTTTTATATCAGTCAAATAATTGTTTATACTTACATAAAACTAAATGCGTTACTGAACATGAAAATATAAATACAGCTAGAAATGCCAAGGACACTAGAAACATGTAAAAGAAACGATAGTTACGTTTCCCCACACAGTTTCCCACCTGAAAATTGAAATAAAAATTGTAATAGATTAAGTTCTGTTCCTACAAATGCGATGTCAATTAAAAAGGTTGTAATAACAAAGATAAATTGTGGTTTTCAAATGATGGGGACCTAAACAGTATATTTATGAAATAAAAAAACAGCGTTGTTTGGAAAATGTGTGCATTTTATTTATTTCGCGATGGAAACTTTTGTCGCAAGATTTTTTTGAGCGTTACCAGTGTACTAGGTTAGAAAGCGTTATCTACTTCCGGATCAGCGAGGCTAACTGCTGGCGTTAGTGAGCCACGATAAACTAAATAAAAAGTCCGTACACGTCACCCTAGTACACAGATTTTAAAAAGGGCTTGTTGGAATTGAAGCGTGCCAACAGATATGAGCAAACAAAAGAACTAGCAATTCAATCGAGAAGTACTCGTTGCCGGTGGCCGACGCCCAATAATTGCCAATCTTTATTTTAGGGCTTATGAGTACGGAGTTCTCGCACTATATGGAAAAAGAAAACAAAAATGGGCCCAAAACAGCGAGTCCCATAGTGCGTTTTGTGTTTCTTATCTCTATGGAGCAATAGCTCTTTTGAATGCGAGTAAGGCAGTCAACTCTATAATGCTTTCTGCTTAAAGGAACAATACTCAGACAGTACATAAAGGTAGCGGGAGAACTTGCATGTTAAAAATAAACCGAATAAAAGCCTTCAAAGAGAAAACTCTTTTTGTCAACACCAGCCTCACGAAGACGAACAACCTTCATTGAGCATAATGAGACATATCCCCAGGCGGTCATCTTTACTTTTTCCGAGCCTCAGCCCACCACCAACCACAGCGACGACGTTTATTCATGCGATAGTCGCATCAAATTAAATTGAATAAAAATAATATGACGGCAGAGTGAAAAAAAAGAAATAGCCAAGTCCCATTTCCATCCGTTTTAACCACATTCAAAGACAATGATGTGGGACATAAAAAAGAACAAAGAGTTTTTAAAACAGAGGAGATAAAAAAAAACTACTCACCCAAGGACAATGATGATCGAAACGGTCTACACAATTATCACATAGACTGCAATGTGATGCCCGAGGTGGCCTAAAAATCTTACATGTGAAACAATACTTTAATTTGACCGTTTGTCCTTTAACGAGGACCTCTTTTGTTCTCGGCGGAGGTCGATATGTGGGACTGTTGAGTGAGTTTGGCACTTCTACAAGAAAGAAAAGAGAAAACTGTTTTAGTTTTTTTTTTCTTCTTCTATTTTCGCATCTCAAAAGAAGGCATCCTTCGCCAAGGATGTGTATACATCCTAGCATCAGTAGCAGCAGCACTTACCAATTTGTTTCTCAATGTATGCAGCTTCGTCTTGCGAAGCCCGAGGGATTACACCAGGATCCGTAAACGTTGTCCGTAGTAAGGAACTCATTGTGAAGAAATATAGCACAGCGCCAACAACTGGAATAGCTGGGGTTATTCTCATCGCTAAAAAAGGACAACTGCAACGAGTAGGAGGACGTTCAGAACAAAGGCAAATGAAAACAACGAACAAAAAAGAACACAACTACTGAAAAGAAATTGAAATGTAAATAGATGCAGGCGCACAACACAATTGTGCGGCATATCCAGCACATCTTCGCCACATTTCACTGTCAAAGGATCTGGGATATGTGTGCGCTCTATATATCTACAAGTATTTTATGTTCATTTGAAGGACAACTTACTCGAATCCAAAGAAGAGTGCACTGGTTCCCGTAATCAGCACACACGTCAAATAGAATACTCCAGTGTGCGGTGCTGACATTAGCATACCATCACAATAGAATTTATTCCTGCCGGCAAAGAGTTCCCATTTCCTGGTAACTCTGGTGTTGGGCGCCATCGTACAGCAACACAATAAATTCATTGAAGGGACGAGAGTAAAAGAAAAAAAGCCAACAAACAAACACAGCCGCTGGGGGTATAATTTAATTCGTCTACGCTCTCAACGCCGTTGTAATGCCCTTTGTTGGGTCGTTTTCCTTTGCGCCCGTGTGTGTGTGCCTGTGTCTACGGAATGGAGTGGTGGAGGCCAGCAGTCAGTCGTGTAGCCGAGGTTATGGTGGTGCCACAGATAAATCGAATTCGAAATTGAAATCGAATTCAGTTCGATTCGCGCTTAAATGTCCTCTCATCAAATGGCAGAGATTGTTGCTGCGGTTCGTTTTACTACAATGGCGACGACAACGATGGCTATTGCAAGGATATGCGACGTTATCACAACGCACAGACATTTGGAATCATCACGGATGTATTTTGACGGGGCGGGATGTATTGTTTGTGTGTGTGTGTGTGGACTTATTGATGGCATACAATAAAAAATTAAAAGAATTAAATAAAAATTAAAACGAACACCGGGAGACTAGGGATTTCGCGCTGCAATTTGCTGTTGAGATCCTGTTTTTTTTTTTTGTTGTTTCGTTTTTCGCGTCTATTCCTTGCTTGTTGCTATCGTTGCGCTGTTCGAATAAATTTTGTATATGCTGGGTGTGTTGTGATGGAATAATGTTATTTGAACCGCATGCCAATAGCTAATCCTGCTGCGACCAAACGGGGGTTTTTCTTCTGCAAATGAGATAAGCAAACCAAGTTGATTGATTAGATTTAAACAATGATTCGGTATTGGGTTTCAGTCGCATTAAATCAAGGAGCCGACAGGCGACTGAAAAGGACGACAGGCTTGTCAGTTACGTCGACATTGTCGGTGGTAAGGTAACAGACAGAAGGACAAAAGAAGCTTGTTTGGGGATGGAAAAAAACCGTGAGGCAGAGAAATGTACTTTAACCTTCGCACGAGTATTGGGCTTGCAGAGGTTGATTTTATAACACCAAAAAGTCGTTCTAATTGAAAATGAGCATTTATGTAGACCGATTTGTTTATTGTGCCGCTGGATAGGTCGTCCTGTGTTCCTATATAGCTCCTCATCTCTTAAGGTGTATATAACTTAGATTTATACTTTTTTATTAGTTTTCTTCTAAATTGAAACAGATAAATCTAAGTTAAATAGACCGTAAGAGATGAGGGGGTATATAGGAATTTAGGACGACAGTCTAACTGATGAACCATTCCTTTATTTTTTTAGAAACATCGTTCAAACGCCCGAGATTCAAAGATCGATTGGTTTTGGGTGATAATTGCAGTTGGCTACAAGCGTCTATTAGCGTTTTAGATTGTCGCGCGACGATAGTTTCGGGTTGAACTTATGGAATAGCTAAAACGTTGAAAACGTAGCGCTTCTGTTAATGGAATTTACAGCGACTAACATCACTTTCCCGTCATTGGTGCATTTGTGAGTTTAGAAAAAAAGCGGGTAAAAGCACTCAACGATTACAAAGTACATTAAGTTGGATGACAGTTGCTACTTGAGTGTCTGAAAAGACATGCATTTTACCGCTTAAAATATTTTTTTAAGGTTTAACTTGAGACCGGACTCAATGGCATGAATTTCAGCCCGAAGCATTTTTGGTATCGAGGCTTTGGTGTAACGTCTACAAACGCTCAGGCTCCTACTCCAAATATGCAAGCTTAAGCTCATTCTGAGTGTCTCAAAAATCTAAATAAAGCACTTTTTCCTGCCTGTTCTCCCCATTAGGTTCCAAATTTGACTGGCTTTACCCACGTTTAACTCATGGACTATTTAACAGATTTTTACAAAGTTCATTCCGTAACGTCGCTGAAGCGTGTCAGTCGAATAACAAAGGTTTAGTGGTGTAGTGAAAGCTACGAGAATTGGAGAACTAAAAAAATCTTGGGAAGTCTAGCTGAACGGAATGCAATCTTATTTTGTTGGTTATGCGTCCGCAGACGGCGCAGAGGCTTAGTGTTTTTTGGACAAGGGGTCGAGTCACGAAAATCCCAATTTCCCACTACGCCGCTTCTGGTGAACGTCTGAAAAACCTCCGAGAGTATATGACTGTCATGAAAGAGCTTGTGAATTAACGTTTTGGACATAAAGTTGTAGATCCCTTCCATTTGTCCCAAAAATGAAGATTAAAAATCCAAACAAAGCAAATGGTTTTGAGAAGCTAGGCGGACCGTTGCGCTAAATATTTATTTATTTATTTTAGCTTCTTATACTGTTACTCAGTAGCTCAGTCCTCGGAAGCTTCTTATACTGTAACTCAGGTGGATTTTTCGGTAGTAGATTTTCAAAACATAAACAAAGAACAACATCTTCGGTGTGAAGCTTGAATTTTAGAACCGCGGCTGAGCACACATCCCGTAATTTTTCAGACGATTGTCGTCGAAACGATAGACCTCCAAAAGTAGCAACTAAGTGCCAAAATTACGAGTTTGGGACCTTAATCCAGTTCATTTTCCACAAATGTAATGAAGGCTGACGATATTGAAACAAATTCGGGGTGAATTTAACTTCTTATGGTCATCAAAGTTTCAAAAACGATATCGTCCCGACGGTTATTGTTATACGGAATATGCCCCCTGAAAGCCTAATTTTTGACTCGTTTCCCGACTAACTTGAGTCGTGTGTTGTAAGTCTATGCGCATGGTAAAATGGCAAACCAAAATAAGCACAAATCAGCTGTCGAAACATTTGTCACTGGGAAAAGCGCTGACAATTCATACAGAAACCTAAAAATAAAAACACCTCTGTGCCTACAGTAGACAAAGACAACATCACAAACAACAAGTGCACAGAGGCACAAATATACAGAGCATTTTGCTTGTGCAAGGAACATGCATGTTTAATGACACACGATGCAGCTGCTTCTCAGATCGCCTTACAGTCGCCTGAAATGTCAACTTCATTCGAAGGGCAATTTTGATATCAATTGACCTGTTGCATACATCTTCTTGGCCTTGTAGCACTCTCTGTTCTATGCACTAATTACATCCAAACATATGGTACAGAGGACGCCTGCACCTGACCCAGCCAATTAAAATATGCATCCTCAAAGCCTAGACAGTGCTTTCATCATATAATCAACAAAATTATATCATCCTCAGCTGGCTCATTTTCCACTTGAAAAACTATGTACTCCAACGATGCCGATGAATATTTAGTTCGGCAAAACCATACACATAAGAAGACTAAACTCAAAACAAGCAAAGGCGGGGTGGCGAGCAAATACACAGAAATACACAGACTCATTTATCCCCGCCGGGAATGGGTTAATTCCGTTTTGCTGTTGTCACCTTCCCCCGCTTTTGCGGCAATACGGATGGTTGGACGTATCCTTTTGGCACATATTCCCCCACAGCCAAATGTTCACCATTTGCATTTCTTAGGACTGCCAAAAGAAAAACGCTTAGATAATTTTTTTTTTTTGTGTTTTTTGTTAGGCACTCTGACATGTGTTACAGGATACATTCTACATATTCTAAACACTACTTGCTTATCTCTTCGAATGCCATTCTTCTCAACTGTCAGTCTACCGAATGAATGATATACTTTACTGGCTGGACAAAATTGGGTCATAAAAACCTACACACCCTAGTTTCGGTTGAAAAGGATATCAGCATTATGCTCCCAATTGAATGCGACACAGATAAATGAAGCAAACAGAAAAAAGGATTGGGAATCATTTTCCACGTGCGAGTAATCGCAAAAATTGCCTCTTGTTTGAACACATGTCCTGTTTGCCACCGGATATGTAGATCACATCTATTTTATGACACCAAAAATGGGGTAGAAATTCTATGGGAACAAAAGGATTTCATTTCAGAACTGCACTGATGGATTCTCTCATCATGTCCCATTGTGTCTATAGAAAGAAGGACTATTCTTCTTCGTAAATATTCCTGAAAACATATTCTACCCAGTCACATATTATCGAACTAATCGCTTTCGATGAATACATTATGCAAATGCCGGGGGAAACATAAAACTTATATCTCTTGCTCATCACTATTACTCAAACCGCCGTGTACACACAGGATACGCCAGCAGAAGCATTAAATAAAAGCCACACCGCAAATTGGTTGTAGTTCATAAAAAAAAAAATACCCAAACTGTGCACTGCAATGACAAATCTTTTTTTGTGGTAGGCATAAGGGACATTATTCCTGTATGAAGTGGGCACAACAGCAACAACAAAAGGGCACAGGTCACCTTTTAGTTTCACCTGCAGTGAAGAGTGGGCTGTATGATGCAAACACACAAACTCTGTTCTAGTTCTCGGGATTTTTATTTCACGTGCAGTCACAATGACTCAGTGTAATTGGCTGGACTGTCAAACAGTCCTGATGGATGTTATAAACTTTTCAAATTTATTGAATTATATTCTGGCGGCAGAGGTGAATTGGCTTTGTGTAGAGGGGGATTTTCCTATGAGTTGGCAGCATTTTCTTCCGCAAACATTTCGACGTGGAAGCACATTTTTGTGCCCTTGTCTGGTTTATTGCTTTTATAGCTGTGGTTTGACTACTTTTCTATCGATTGGCTGGATGATTTGAAGAGATTTTCTGACAGTTCCCGCTTTGGTTGTTAGTGCTGTCGCATGTCGATTGACCAGTTGTAACAATTCGGATGATTCTTTTTTCTGTACAAATCATCTGTCAGTTGTCAAGTCCACACAGTCACTGGAAGAAGTGCTGCCAATTAAAAAATTTAACACCTGATATACTCCAACGAATTATTAGTTAGCTGTCAAACTGACTAGTGGAAAGAGTGCTGCCAATTAAAAAGCCCAACCGCTTAAAAGACATCAAGTACAAGGACTTTAGTTTTAGGTCAATGCGGAACTTTGAAGTATAAAGTGCGTTAGTAAGACGTCAAAGTGTACTAAGTATAAATCATCCCTCATCTGTCACTAAAAAAGTGCTACCAATTTAAAACTGAAACCAATTTAAAAGAAACTCTTTAAAGGAAGAGATTTCAAATCTTTAGCCATCTGCCAAATTCACGCCAGTATATAAACAGTGCTGCCAAAACTTCTACAAATAAATAAACGGTTTACAAAAAATTGTATAACTTGAAGTTTGCCATAGTTAAAGGAGTAAACCTTCGACAGAATAAAATTACACAAAACAAGGATCATCCCAGTCACAAAAGGTCGAAAAGCTTTTCTGTTTGACAAGTGCAGAGCATTGTAGCAATAAAAGAACGGATGTACACATTGAATATAAATAACGCCTAACAAAAACCCCCTTGGAAAGGACTCAAAAACTCAAGAGATATACGCTCAGCAACCCCAAATAGATTGCAATCATTAAGTAGGCCAATGCTAGAGATTGAATGCAAATACATAACAAGAGTAAGCACTCTCACTCCAATGCCATGTCATTTTCATTGTTTTCGGGATTTACACCCATATCGACGTATTAGTACCGCAAACCGATTAAATATACTGCTGCACGTACACCCAAATACCGATGCAAATACGCCGCACAAGGATTTTATAAACTCGTCCGTGTGCAATACACGAAGCAATATAAATGCGAATCGAACGCCTGCAGAACCGCGCCGTGCCGTTCCAATAAATCCCTTCGTGCCCCTGGACGACATTTATTGCTTTAGTCTTAATTTTACACGATTTTCGTGTCCCTAGCTCACAGTGTACAGTGTGTCGTCTGCAGAGCGGATACAGTCACGAAGAAATGCATTCGATCCACAGGAACAGATATGACCACGTGTAGCGTTTCTGTCTAAACAAGTTCGTCCTCCCCAAGAACAGGGTAAACACGAGTGCAAATAACCACCCCAGAGAAGACCCTTCCCTGCGGAATGGTGTTTACCCCATCAAATTACCCCCAAAGAGATTGCGTCTCCTCCTCTCCTGCCCGGAGTATATAGGTTAAACAGCAGCATATGCTAGAATGAGGAAAAGGACACCGAATTTGCTGCTGTTGGCGCTGACCTAGTTTTGTATCTTAACCCCTATAACAGAAATCTGTCGCTCCGCTCTACCCTTTTGCGCACTCTATGTCAATGGCAACACAATGAGGAGCTCTTTCAAAGTCAATTTCTTTTAGGACAACGATTAAAAATATAAAAAGAAGCAAAATAGAAACAGACCCGATTTTTGCTGTGTTTGCATAAAGGATGGACTGCACGTTCACAAACACAATTCGCGCACTAAATTGGTTCGCGTCTCAGACGCTGAACACCGCCCAACAGTGGGGGATGTAAAATTCCATTTCACTCTGCAAACTATTACCCGAGGCTGTAGGACTCAGAAGACTATAATGAGGGGCGACATAAACCAGAATGCCTACATAGCTGATGCGGTTCTACAGTGGGGGTGTGCAGAGTTCGCCCTTGGCAGTAATTAAAAATATTAATTGCGTTCCTTTAAGGATGCCCCTTCTATGCTGTGTGATGTCGCCGTTCTGGATTGGAAAGGGGGCGAAAGTTAAATGACAAGTTACACCAAATGCAGAAGTTTTTAAACGTCGTTGGAAGCCAAAAATGGTCTTCCAGTGACAGGCACTAAATAGTATCAGCACTTTTGTTAGCGGGTCGAGCGGCTTGTTATTTTAAGTAGAAATATGGACTAAGTCGTTGAAAGGAAGCTGAGCTAAATTTACGAAGTGGTTCACGCTGCCAATCCCATTCGAAGTTTATTTTAGCACCGTGCGTGTGTACCTCCAACAGTTCGTCATTGAATCCTCTTCTCCAGCGACTACTATCCGATAACCTTTTCGCTAAAAACATTACAAAAGACTTACACGCGATTTCGACAGTCTATGATTCTGAACTACACATAGGTTCTTTCTGACAATCAGGGACAAAGATCTGATTGAGCTTCCGGAAACAGATTGAGTGAGCAGTCCTCAGCATCAATCGTTTACCGCAGGCTTTCAACCTTTTGAATAAAACAGATATAATGTGCTTTCAAACCTGTTACTAGTTTAGGCAAGCTTGATGTTCCGACAACAACCGGTTAAAAAGTTACGTGTCGTCAGAAATAAATACAACCTGTAGCCGAATTGCCGAGTACAGAAACAAGCTAAGGTTTGAGGGACCTAGACCGATTTTTGAAGCAAGAAATATTTTTTTAACGAATCGCTTGTCAACAGATGGCGCGATTCGGATCGAAGTGTTCTGTCGAAATGCACTTTACTCAGTTATACTAACTCAAAGCAAACATCCGACTCATTGGAATCATGTGTAGCCTCGTTAGTTATGAATTTAAGTCATACGAGTATATCGCTAACTGAGTAGTCCGTTGGAATATTTACAAAGAATTTATCAGAAGCCTAACACGAAAGAGTGAAAGCCGAATAAGCTTCATAAAGCGATCTGTAAGAAACCTTTTTTTGGCAGAAGCAAGTTTGTTAGAACTTTTTTTTCAAGCTCTGGGACTCGAACCGGACAGATTATCCAGCAGAGACCTGCTTTTAAGGAGTAGTCGTTGAAAAGACTCTACTATCAATTCAAAAATTTAGAAAGACTACCTATTGAAGCAAATTAGAGGCCGAATCTTTTAAGCTTCTGAGCTCGATGACTCCGTGATTAAAGTGGCAGACTATTGAGCAAGGGGACTCAGGAAAAAAAAATAATCAGACGTCTCCCAAAGATCCGCTTATTTAGCTATCCTGAGCAAGTTTGCCTGCATAAAATTGTAGGGCCCTTCCTTTCGTCTAGGAAGTAAAATCTCAGCCTGGGGTCCTACATATCCCTGCTGCGCCAACTTTTTATTTATTTTCCTCTTTCAGACTGTCAAAGCTGCCAACTACCAATGGGAGCCAACCCCTTTCCAGCACCACTGTGCGTTTGTGGATTCGCGTCCTCTGCAAACAAAGTAAAAACGTGCTTGGGTCGACTTTATTTGTCTATTGTCACCAGCATCACCTTTGTCGCTGTAGCGCCTAAGCCATCCGGTTCGCCCTCAACAGCCACACAAGCAACTCTAAGCCAACGTAATCAGTCTTTGTATTGTTGTCGTTCTCGCAGTAGCTTGGGGGCATGTCCTGGCATATATGAGCCTTTAATTTATTTTTTTTTTATTTAATTTATACCAACGGGTTAGTTTATTAAAAAAATATTTTGCTCTTTATGCTTCGCATTCTCGTTATCCCAGTCGTTCTCCCTTATTTACTTCGGAGTTGGCATAGAAATAGAAAGGACTCCCCGCTCGAAGGATGTGCTCATTCGTGTTTCTTGGTTTCATTCGCGAAATTGGGTCATTCTGGGTAGGTACACATATCCACTTATTTACGTATATCACTACCAGTGTGTAGCGGCAGAGTGTGTTGCAGGGCAACACATGTGGGACATGATTTTATGCGGCTTTCTTGTGCGAGGTGTTCTTTCGGGATGAAACATCTGTCTTTCTTTTTACTCTACTCGTAGTCGTAGTCTCCAATTCCCATTCCGCATGTCTTTCTTTTATTTATTGTAGTGCGCACAAGGTGTCGCCCTTACTGATTAGTTCATTATTAGATTCGAGAGCAGCAGTGGAGCACATGGCGGGGCGGAGGACCCCTCTCCCAGGGGACAATTCATTTCTATCTTAAAGTATTCATTATTGCTATTATTTTGTTGGTTACCTTTGTTGTTGTTGTTTCATTTGTCCCAGTGCAGCGTGGCGAGGAACGGGTGTGTGTTTTGTTTCATGTGATGGCTTTGATCCTGATGCGAATTCCCTTGGCCGTTTATGTTGGCTATTGCAATTCAAACATGTCTGCAACGCTCCCCTGTTTTTGTAACACTGATGATGTTGTCGGAGTGGAATTGGAAATTCTACAGTTACAGTTTATGGTTGGGAGATTTCATAGCCTTTCTATTTTATTTTATTTTTTGCAAGAGAACCCATTTGTTATTGTTGAACAAAACAGAATGGGAATAACGATTTCTTTTTGGCGTATGTCCAAGGGAATGAGCTGAATTTCGTTGAATAGAAAAACGCAAGAGTGACTGACGGAGACAAAACGGTACGTTACTAGTGGAAAGGATATTTGTTGGAAAAAATATAATTTAACGGTGAAGGCAACTAGACAAGACGAGAGGGATTGAATTGTTTCAGTGGTGGAGTGGTAATGAGGAGTGGGATCTGGTTGCACTTAGGAGTGATTTTGTTCGCTTTTTTTCTTTTGCTTAAATAAGCGTGCAATTATCTACTATAATGTTGGCAGACGACAACTTTCACAACTTTTAGTTCTTATTAATTTTATCAAATAGGATTCTTATAGTGAGGGAATTTTTTCATTTTGTTTACTTAAAATTTACTGAATTTGATGGCAAATTTTGTGCAAAAAGTTTCAACTTATTTATAGGGAGGCTTATAGTTCCGACAACAATCGGTTGCAAAGTTACGTAAACAGGGTCAAGGTGTTGGCAAAAATATAACCTGAAGCTGAATTGCCGCGTCCAGAAACAAGCTTAAGTTTTAAGGAGCTAGGTACATTTTTGAAGCAAGAAATATTTTTTTAATGAATCGCTTGTCAACAGATGGCGTGATTCAGATCGAAGAGTTCTGTCGGAATGCACTTTACACTTTATACTTACTCAAAGCAAATATCCGACTTAGTTCACTTATTTATATTAACATTACGAGTACAAAATTCTTAACAAAATGTGTACAAAAATAGTTGAAAATACAATTTTGTGGACAATAGCCTTACTTTGTCTTAGATTTTGCCAAAGTAATTGAAGTTATGTACGTATAACTGGGTATGGCGTAATACAAGGTGGCGCAAAAGTAATCCTCCTATCAGAAAATGCTATAAATTTTGCGATTGCCCCTAATGTCAGTTCTGTTTTGACATTTGTGTAGTAAACACATGCGAAATACACGTTAATAAACAATTTTACGCTACACTGCTCCAGAACGCGGAATATTGGTGACTATTTATTTGAGCAATAATCGGTCGGTGACTTTGGCACAACGTGAATTTCGTCGCAAATTTCCTAGCCGTCCAACGCCTACTGGTGAAACACTGCGACGTTTAGCCGCTCGCCTCGAAGAGACTGGCACAACACAAGATGCTGCCAGGCGTGGCAGACACCGGAGTAGCCGTTTTCGCTGGAGGAGTCATCGGACCTTTTTTCTTCGAAGACGTCGCGGGCCAAACGGTTACTGTGAATGGTGAGCGCTAGAGAGCAATGATCAACGAGTTCTTTTTGCCGCAACTTGATGAATTGGGATTGGAAAACATGTGGTTCCAACAGGACGGTGCAACGGCACACACTGCACGTGCCACAACCGATATGCTGAAGGATGCATTTCCCGGGCGCCTAATCTCCCGTTTTGGCGATTTGCACTGGCCAGCAAGATCGCCTGATTTGACCGCTCCAGACTTCTTTTTGTGGGGCTTGCAGCTCTTAAAGACAATATCCGTCAAGAATGTGAGGACCTATCGCCGGAAGTTTTGGCCAAAGTGATGGAAAATGCCATAAAAAGGGCTCAAATGACAATCAACTGTGGTGGCGGCCATTTACATGACATCATATTCTCGACTTGATGTAAAAAAAATTAAAAGACCAAATAAAAATAATCCACAAGAAGAATCAAAGTTTTTATTTTTTTTTAAATTACAGCCAATAAACAGCGGAAGGTTATTTTTGCGCCACCTTGTATAAGCCAGGATATGGACATCAGCATTTCTGTTCTTTAACATTTCTGTCTTATGTCTGCTACAAAGACTGGTAGTGCAACGAATCCTTTCGAGTCGATGGACTTTAAGTTGGGTTCATACTGTTTATCCTTTTATTTCCTCTGGATCTACAAGAACGTGGTACTTTTAGCTGCGACAAATATATGGGAAATGTATCATGCATCACTGCACTAGTCGGCTTAAAATATTCCTATTCAGCCTTTGAGACCTTTGTTTACCTTTAGATATTTTTACAATGCCGACAGCTTTATCAAAGACTTCTTTGCGTGGATGATCTTATGGCGATTAGCTTTAAAGTTTAGTTATCTTTGAAAAAGAGGCAAGTCTTATAAGTATAAGGAGGCAACCTAATTGCTATGCCCTTGTCACTTGCACCTAATGTCTTGGACAGTCAAGCTTTTACAAAATGTTCACCTAAAATTTAATTTTAATAGGAAATGCAACAGATCCTTAGATGTAGGTCCTTATGCCCATATTTTCCAAAACATTCGTTGTGCAGGTTTTAATTTTAAGACGAATGGAAAGGACCTACAACATTTTACAAAGAAAGGAAGGCTCGAATATTAGCCTGGCGTTCGCACGAAGTGGTGCAATTAAAAGTAAAACCGGAAGAAAAACCTGCAATTTTTATCTTTCCGGAGGTCGAAACTAAGATCCCTCGGTCAGTAGAATGTAAGCTGCTCTGTCAAATGCTTTTTGGGTGTCTTAGGTTCAACTTCGTTATGGTTTATAACTTATACGACAAATCTCGGCATACTCGCAAACTTATTATGTATTTTTTTTAAACTAAACACATCGCCAATTGCGTTGTCACGAAGTGGGGTACCACAGAGCGCCGTTGTCTGTCCCACATATTTTTTTTAAATAATTGAATTCATTTCTCTTAATGGCTGGTATTCTGAATTCTGTCAGGAAACCTACTGAACTCTTGAGAGCCCTCAAAAGGTCACAACTTAGTAGATCTAAACCTAAGAAAATTGGAATAGATGTCAAAACCAATTTTTGGAGTTGTTTCTGTCAGTGATGCCATTGATCGTAATATTCATGCCTGAAAAGTTCGAGATGTCATCAACAATCGGTTTAATTAATAGATCGCGCGCGTGCCTTATAAGCAGCGGCATGTTCTAATCACAGTCAGTCGATACTCGTACTGAAACACCCACTATGTCTCGTAGTAAACGTTAAGAAAATTCACTAACCGCTTCTTGGTCTTGTTTCTGAAGTGGGGTATAGATATCTAAGAAGATCAAGCTTCTACTGATGAATGACTTACAAATTTCGACGGAAACCTTAGGCGATCCATTTTATAAATAAGGGAGTCATGTGTTTGCAAAACTTGGGTCCGTTTAGGACTCAAACGACTTAGTTCTACATAAATACCTTTTGGGCTACTGTCTGTATGGTATTAACTGGCACACAAGATTTTATGTGGAACTTAAATCGCTATGAGTCGCGTGTCAGCGAATGGCCCTTAATGATGAAATTTTATCTCGCACGATCTCTAACCAATCATCCAACTGCCTATTCGATTTGTCAATTCGTCTGAAGTGAAGAAGTTTAACTAAGATCCAAAATTTATTGACCATGCTTACTTTTTCAAACACAAAGTTCCAGAAAGCGATCTTTCGTCGGCTGATGACCTATATCTGCATGCCTCGACTTTTTCAGCGTGAATACTCTCAACTTGCGAAATTTAAGAATTCATTTGCGGGCTAGACTTTTCCAAGAAAAACTTTTCCCCAAGAACGATCTTTTGGCGACTAATCCTTTTTTTTGAAGCAGAGTTGTTCAAATATCCACCACGGCTTTCTTTGCACTGATCCCTCCAATATTTGATCACCCATTTCCAATCTTCTCATGCTACTCTACTGAGGATCTTTTCATAACCTACAGTGGCACGATCAGTTGGACTTTGAAAAGTTCATCAGACACGATCATTGCCAGATCTTGATAAGAACGACCTGTTTACTACAGCAAAACAGAAATATGTAAACGATCTTGAGTTCTCCTGTAGTTCACCTCAGTTACCTTGGTTGCAAAGAAGTTTATTGTGATTCGGGTAATAATAAACTGCAGGTGTTATCAGTCAACAGTGATACGATCGGTTGTTAATTTAAAGGCCTTTACTTTTTTAATGTCATCCTAAAAGGTCGTTTAAGCTCTGGATGTCTTGTGCTGTTATGCGGTACCTACCCCAGTTGGTAGTTACAGGTCAAACGTCATCGATATAGTGGACGGGGCAAGGTTCTTTATGCGGGCTTTGTTGAATCAAGGAATTACTTAAAAATGCAATATTCACAATCTGATTGACAGATGGATATCCAATGGAGCGATCTCACAGCTTAAACTTATCAGTGCCAAACTAAGCTCAATGGAAGTAAATTTCCACAATTTTATAAGCGTTGTTACGATGTGAGTCTTTTTATGATGCCAACGAATATATATGTGTTATCTTGAAGAATACGAGTAACGCTGACTTTAGTTATATTTAAAAATGTAGAGCAGCCTAGAAAGAACCTTTTTTTATCTTAAGGCTGTTTTGATCGCTTTCAGTAGAAGGATTGTAGATCGATGTTCAATCTATTTGCTGCTAAATCCATTCCCCAAATTAAGGTGCCTCATTTAAGGAGCCTACTTTCAGGCAAACCACTTTAACAATAATTTTGTTTGCTTCCACTTGCAATGCCATCGCCTACTACATAATTGTGTTTTGAAAACCTTCTCCACGGCCTTAAACTCGCTTCTAACAATTTAATTAATTATTTCCTCAACAATACATTAGGCTACCTTCTGATACATCAAGCAATTTGGTCTGAAATCCATTAGTTCCAGGCGCTGTCTAAAAAATGAAGCACGTTTCATATTGACCTAGCCCATCTCCTCCATGATGACATCAGTAGTTATTTCATTAATGGTAACATAATCACACAAAAAGCACCGACCAAAGTAAGCTTTTGCAATAAAAGAATACCTACATTCAAAGGGGACACAAAGGAAAAAAAATATATAAACGGGATATAGGTGGGTACTACAACATTTTAATTCAATTACTGAGCACCATTTTACTTACTAGGTCATCCGCATTCCATTCAGTTGCCATTCACCCATATCGCCCACATTGCATTCAAATTAGGACTAAAAATGGGCGAAGCCAGAGGACGAAAAACTGAAAATAAAATAAAATAATAAAAAAGAAAGACGAAGAGGGAAAGGGGTAATGTCGCTTCGCCTCATTTCCGTATTCCGTGTGTTTGCAGTGTTATTAATGCGCTCTTCAGCATCGATGCAGCAAACTATCTGATAAAATAAACGTTATGCTCGATAGGGTTCGAGGGTTTATTTTGTTTGTGTATGGAAACTCTAATAGGGGTGCGTATTGCTTTCCTTAGAGAAACAGACAACCAATTTCTGGGGTCAAAAATGATTTTTATTTGTATTTCATTCGAAAAATGATGTCCTCCCAATTTAGCATCTCATTCGACAACAAGGATTCAATATACGGTCCTCTTGGAAGAAATTTGAATGCTGTGCATGAGTAGAGTATTTTTCGATTGAGTCCCAAGTTTTTATACGACAAGTCTATGAGCAGGTGCTCGCGACCCAATCATTGACTTTATTTTTGTTTCCTCCAGCTCCGGCAACATTTCTTTTGTGTTATCGTACAGACGAGACAGAGATTCTCTTGTTTTCCAGTATTTTTTCCTCTCTGGCAACGTTTCAATTAAATAAGACAGATTTATTACAGAGAGGAGAGAGAAAGGAGTAGAACAATAAATGCCCGAAAGTTTGTACAACAATTTGGAAACATTCCGATGCGGCGGGTTCCACAAACGACGAAAATGGACACAAACTGTTGTCAGGAATGAGTTGTGCGTAGGAAGGAGTACAGGACATTTCTTGAATTCGAAATCAAAGATTCGATTTCGGAAACATGTAAGTGGGTAGTGGAATTTTCAGGTGAATTATGATGCAAGTTGGGCAAGAGAAGGTCGAACTTTGGGAAATTGTTTAAGAGTCAACAACGATGTCGATGTACTTGGTGCATAGGACTCAGTTTGATTGAACAATCGGGTAGGTGGTTACAGTACGGGACAATTTTTTCTCTGCGTATAGTGGCACAAAGGATAGGCTTTATTTATGGATGTGCAGAAAGGAATGAACAGCCTAACACGAATAATTTCATGTCGCTTAATAGCGCAATCGATTTTATTTCACACTAATGCGAACGTAGTTATCTTCCTCTTTTTTGTCACAATCCGTTTAAAGTCACAATTTTGTTGCTTAAAATATCATAATTGGTCAATTTGCGAAGAAAAGGCTTTAGCACGTCCCAACTAATTTCTTGGGGTGGATCAACACTCAACATTCTTTGCGAACAGAGCCACAACCACAGCCAGTTCTCCACGTTCACGAACAACCATTTTGTTTTTCCAGCTGTTACATTTTCTGTCTCTTTCTTTTCCGACAGCGACGGCTTTCCAATCGCACACGTGTTATAAAATCATAATTCTTAAGTTCAGCAAATAGAATAATAATTAGTTTATATATTTCTTCTTTTTATTATTGCATTCTTAAGATCCAAACATGTAATCTTAATAAATGTCAAACATTTAGAAAAAATGCAATTTTACAGCCATTACTTAAAAAAAATACAAAAGCAGCAACAATTTCTTAGAAAGTTTTAATAAGAAGCTTCAATTTTAAGTTAAAGTAAGCTTGAAAGAAAAGAATTCCTTTTTTACTCACTTTATTCAGTTTAAAAAGACACTCACCTGTAAGGAAATAAAAAAAAAAGCCATCAGTAAATGGAATAACATACAAAATAGATTTTGGAAACAATAACATCCCTGTACGTCCCAAGAGACAACAATATACAGCGGCTTCTATCGGATGCCAACGAGAAACATTGATCCGACAGTTTGATCACTCTGTTACAGTTTTGTAGCCGGTGAACGCGAATAAGCTTGCAAGTTCCCTAAAAGGACTTTAAAAGTGTCTTGCTGGTAGTTCTTCGGACGTATGGACCGCAACCTAATTTTGCTGTGTGAACCGAAATATTTCAAATTCGCACAAAATATATTAAAATAACGTACATCATACAGTGAAAATATTCACAACTTGTTGTGACAGTTCAACAAGTAAGCTTATTGTCTCTTTTTAAATTTAATCTTTTAGGTACAAGCTGCAATTTTTTTTACAAAGAAAGACGGTCTCCCAATTTTGTCTAAGAATTCAGCTCAGCCACAGTTCTGTGGGTATTCCAATAAGAGGTGTTATTTTGGTATTCAAAGAAAAATGCCATTTTTGAGATAAATGATCGGATGTTTATTTCATAATAAGGAGGAAGGTATGACCATATCCTTTTCATGAAATTTTCCATAACCAAATCGCAAAGTGGCTGCCCTAATGTCCTCGATAGCCTCACGAATTTTATCTTTGAGGTCTTGAATCGACGCTGGGCTGTTGGCGTAGACCTTATCTTTCACGTGGCCCCAAAGGAAGAAGTCGCAAGGTGTTAAATCCCAAGATCTCGGTGGCCAATTGTGATCACCTCTTCGAGAGATAACACGGTCCGGAAACTTTTCCCGTAAAAGATCAATGGTTTCGTTGCTTGTGTGGCGCGTAGCGCCGTCTTGTTGAAAGTAAACGTTGTCCAAGTCCCAAGACCCAAGTCTTTATGCAAAATACGGTGTAATGACGTCTGTGGAATGCCCAATTCCAAAGAACGACGAGTAATGGACAAACCTGGGTTTTCTTCAATTTAATTCTCAGTTGTTTTTGAGCGACGTGCACGGGTTTTATTCTTCACATCACTAACTTGTCCCAACAGCTCGAATTTTTCCACCAATTTCTGTACTGCAGTCCGACACGGTGCTTCACGGCGACCAAAATAAGCTTTGAAACAATTTCTTTAAAATTCTTTGGAATTTGCTCGGAAGAACACTAATAACGACTAAATGAATAACTTTGGGTATAACTAGAGGAATGTTTTACAAACCAAGTTTGATAAAAAGAATCGTACGATTTCGATAAAAAATATCTAAATAAAACAAGTAAAAGTATTATCATCGGCCTGGCCGATGCTTTGATACCCTCCACGGCATACAAGTCATGCAAAATACCAGAACTACTTGACCGACATAGCCCATTTTGAATACCAACCTAACGACGATAAAAGAAGTCCTTTCACAAAACTTCATTCACCTAGGTTGATTCCTTTGGACGCTATCGTCTTTTCAACGGAAAGAGGGACACATGGGTCTAATATTGGTTTTGTATGGGAGGTACCAGAACTACTTGACCGACATAGGTCATTTTGAATACCAACCTGACGCCGATAAAAACAAGTCCTTTCACCGAATTTCATTCACCTACGTCAATTACTTTGGGCGCTATCGTGCTTTCAACAGACAGACAGACAGACAGACGGACATGGCTAAATCGATTCAGAATGTGATCCTGATTCAGAATATATATACTTTATGAGGTCTCCGGTGACTCCTTCTTGGAGTTACAAATGTATTGGCAAAGTGAATATACCTTCCTCTGGAGGGTATAATGAGAGCCATGACAAGTTACAACAACAGCTGAATGACAGTAAAATATTTTCAAATATGACCTCAATCTGCTGTCAAAATTCTATGAAGGCCCCCTTACACCCACAGCCCATCCAAATTTTTGTCTTCACCGAGAGCACCTAGTCAATTAAAAGTCATTTGGGAACAGACGAAAAATTCGCATATTAAATTAATTTGTCACTTGAGATAAGCGGCCATTTTGTGCTTACACGCGTGGAATGATGACTGAGCTTTCCTATAACACAATTGAAATGGTTATAGCAATCAATTTAGATAAAAGTGTCTCTCTGTGGAAAACAAGATAATAACGTTCCCTTGAGTCAGGAAAAGCTTCTAATTGTCGAACTTCCAATTTATTGAAAAAATAACGCACAATGTAAACACCGACTCATAGAAACATTCGACAAATAAAAAGCGATGTGAATACCTCACGCGTGTACGAAATTCGAATTGAGATAGTGAGTCAAAAATAAAGTTAATTCAAAAACGCAGTAAGTAGAACTAAAATTCAGTGCACTACCCATCAATCAACTGAACAGTCAACACCGAAAGTTGTCAAGAATTATGAGGCGCAAACTTCTTACTGATCAAACATTTCAAAATGTGTACTCACTGACAAACGCAACACAGTGTTCCTAACTCAATAATCAGCTTACTTCCACACTAACGACATTATAGAGGCAGCTTGCATTGTAATCCGACAACGCGTCGCATGTATGCAATCGCATTTTCAATTTGAATATTCTCATATTCAAGTCGTTTAATTATCCATGCACAATGCAGTGTGTAATACCACGTTATGAGTATTTGTATAAAAATGTGCAGTGTGTGTGTGTGCATGTTAGCGTCACAACTCATTTGTAGAACATAAGATCCTTCCGCTGTGTTAGCTGCCACCCCGACCCAGAAGGTTTGTTTAAAAATTCCTTCACGTGCACAAGGATACTGAAATTCCATTGCAGTTCGATGCGCACATTTTCCGCTTTCTTTTTTTTTTTTTGTAATAGCAGCTTCCTTTTTTTTCTGTTCGTCCTTTTGTTTTCCATGCTATACAAAACAAAAGTTCTTCGAACTAGAACTGCGAAACAATGAACTCTTTCCCAGTGAGAGCTCCGTACACTCATCCTTCTGTATCTGCACCGACCGTATCACTCAAACAGCAGATTCATGGTGAATCCATTATCGGCGTGTGTGTGTGTGTTACTGTGTGGACCAGTCTTAGTTAACTTTGAAAAGTTCATCTAATAAATTGCGAGAAATTGCAAAAGTTTACGCGCCATGAGTAGAAGCTGTATAAAACTTGTGCGACATATGAGCAAGAGGGTGGCTATAGCCCACAACTATATTAAGCTGAAGCACTTAATGTGTCCAACGCAAATTGAGCAGGCGAACAAGCAAATAACTAAACCGAAACATTGTACCTACTATTGTTGATTAATTTTCACTTGAGGCAGCTGGCTTAAGTGAGTTTCATGTAATCAAAGTCAATTTAAATTGAATTCAGTCTCTGGCCACATCGAACAGAGACATCTAGCAACATGGGCAAGTTAATTAAGTCGTCTTAGAAGACACTGACACCAACACTTGCGGTTAATTGATGGTATCCAATAGACGATGCGTTAATCGGTCAATAAGCTTATGCGATAGCCAATCTGGCGTCAAAATTATTTATGAGCAACGCGAACAGCTGGGTTTTCCATTTCCATTTGGGTGAACGTGCGTGGCGCAATTGACTAATGGGATCGTGATTATGATAACGAGTCACGAGTCTCTTCACAGCTGGGAAGCAATAATTGAAGTTGAATGTAGTCACAATTTTTCGGCTCGGAAGCAATGTCCCGCAGCGGGGAGGTCACAATTAAGTGGCCATGTTGCATGCTAATTTCGGCCCAAAATGTCAACTGATGTGAGAACATAGGACAAGAAACGCAGCTCAGTTGTCCTAGTTGAATCGGTGTCTTCTGGTTAAACAAATGCTGGGTTCAAGTCAGACATTGACCATCATAAAGACGGTTGGTTGGCCGAATTGTCGCATCCTTAAGCGGGCCATTTGCTTACAGTCTGCATTCGATTTGCATACGCGACAAAAAAAGGAATTCCGTCACCGATAGACCTATTCTACGCCTCAGGATAAGATAACCCTATTCTTCGCCTCAGATCTGTCTTCAGGAAGTCAGCGACAAATCCAAGAAAGTGCTCTTCGACGAACCGCCTAAAGATCCATACTATGAGTGGCGTTTAGGTTTCAGTCTGCGAAACTATCGTTGGATAGTTTTTCCCTTTCGATTTTGTCGCGATTTTTAGACTTTTCGAAACTTTTCGTTGTGCAGCTTAAAGATCCAACATCTTAAAATCGACAAGGCTCGAGGTAAGTTGGAACGAACCAGGTTAAAACGTTCCCAACCAAATTTGTCCACTGTATTAAATCGTACAACGTACCTATAGACGTTGACCACCATCCTGTTGTAGCGAATGTCGAACTTCACAAATAGAACCGCCTTCCGTGAGAAAATTCATCGTTGCAAGGATACATCGTGTTGTAAGAGCTCTCGAAAACTTCTTCTTTTCTACAGCAGCTACATCAAATGCAAAAGAACAACGACCGAAGTGAGTTTTTCCCTTTGAAGTTCCCTAGTTTGCTGCCTAATGTACACAGGCAAAAGCTGAAAAGCGACATCCTACAGAGTGGAATTGCAGAAAGGAACGAAGGTCCGTTCTCAATTTTACGAACAACATTTTTCAAATGAAGTAGAAAGTAAGCAAGGGTATGCAGCGATGGCAGGAGCGAAATTCGGATTTTCTTAAAAAATAACAGTAATGTCTGGCTACCCAAACAGAATCTTGACAAACTATTGACGGGAACACTAGTTGACAAGCAGATAGTGCTTACAGTCCGCTGATATAGAAATAAAAATGTGTCACTTAAGGTTTAGACAAAGGAAAGCATTGAAAAGTGATTCTTTTGACGTCTTTCTTAGCACCACACAATACCCTTCTATCGATCTTCCAACACAAGATCCAATAGAAACCCAAAGAATATAACTGTCATAAAAAAGATCATAAATATAAAAACTGGTCAACCCAAACAGTCAAGCAACATTAAGAGCATTCCATGAGCCCTCCCTCCTCGCAGGCGTGAAGTGACTTGTACCATAAATGTTATTAATAAACTCAATATCATCCGACAATGTGGGCGTTGGGTAGCACAAACAGACAACACTTCATTTAGCTTCATTAGTAGGAAGCACAAATGTGAAGTACAACTCTTGAATGAATCTATTTGCGAATGTCTCCATTAAGTTAACTTTAACCAGCAAGTTCGCATTTATTCAACTGTAGGTAGCAACAACCAAGTGCACTGCAGTCCGGTAATTATGAAAATTCAATATCGTGCGTACAAAAAAAAAAACGGCGTATCTACAACACTTTCCACAACAGTCACTAATTAGTTCCAAAAAATATTTTTATTCCTTTTTCGTTTTATCTAATGTACCTGCCTCTGGAGCAATGCGACCGATAACGTGCACAAATTACACACAATATGCCGTATGAATGCTTAACAAAAAAGACAAACACACACTCTAGCGATTACAAAATCGAAAAGCGTTTAGCTCAGCACTGTCATTATCGTAATAATTGCGTATGGCTGTCGTGGCATATGTAAACTCTTGCACACAGACGGTTGCTTCCACGATATACGAGTATAGCTCAATCGTTTATCTGAAGTGTTAATAACATTAGTTCGTAGATTAAGTTGTTATTTTGATTTTTACGATCGATGAGTTGCTAAAAATCGACAAAAATGTAAATAGAAACATGATAAAAAAAATGTTACGTATACGTCAGAGTGAACGACGAAATGAGTGATCATTTGGAACCTATTGCAAGGACTCAAATAGGAGTTGATATTTTGTGGAAGGTACTAACTGTGCTTAGTAACCAAACGGCCGGCGGTGACTTGTGTATTGCTCGGTATCATTTTTGTTTGCGCAAACAATTTGAAACCTAAAGCGTCCATCCTTTCCTTCCTTGTTCTCATTGTCTTTCCTGTAAAATAAAAAGTCCCCTTTCGTCTGTAATTTGCCTTTTCAATTGCAATTGCAAAACAGGCTGCGCAAAAAGAGAGCTACAATCACAAATAATCGTTTTTAAGCAGTGAAAACTTATATTTTTAATAAAAAAAATATAAATTGGGTCAGTCGCCTCACGAATTGAACCTGGATTCTTCAAAATACAAGGTGGGCCAAAAGAAGTCATCCGATGTTGTTTGGCTCTCATTTTTTTTTAAATGAAAAACTTCGATTCTGTTTTTTGATTATGTTTATTTGAACCTTTAGAATTTTATTGGTCAAGTCCAGAAGATGATTTTGGCCAAATGGGCGTCGTCACAGTTGATTGCCATACGGGCTCGTTTTATTGCGTTTGTCGGTCGATAGGCAGCAGCTGATGCACGGACTGGACTTTGACCAAAATTCGCCTTTGGGACGACCGGCTGATGGCTAATTGCGAGGCACGGCGTCTAGTCGATGTTTCCGGCAACAGATCGACATCCTCGTCAACAGCGGCGATATTCTCGGCACAACGGGCGCTCCGGGGCCGGCCACTCTTGGCAACGTTTCGTGTGGTCCCATACACTCTTAAGTTTGGTGGCCAAACGGCGCAAGGTTTGCGCAGTCGGTGTCGGACGGCCGTGGAATCGGCGACGGAATTCGCGCTGCGCCAACACTACAGACGAATTGTTACGCAAAAAAATAGACACGATTATTCCGCGTTCTTGGGGAGTGTATCGCTCCATGGGTTGTTCACTTGTATTCTACATCTGTCTAGTCCACAAATGTACAAAACAGATTTGACATTGGCGGCCATTTGCAAAAATTAGAGCATCTTCCAATAGGGTGATCTCTTGGACAAGGAAATCATATTCAAATATATATCAAAGCGGGAAAATACGGACACAAGATCCTTGATTAATACAAATCAGTCTTGAGTAGGTCGCGTTGAACTGTACGATATTTACCATCTAAAGTCGATCCAACGCCTGAAGTTGCATATGAACACTTTGTTTCTACATAATCTGTCAACACACGCGGCATTGTTAATTGGGCATTAGGCACTCTGATTCATTTGACGCAGGTTGTCTAGGATTGGTTGTCTAACCTGGTTAAACCTTAGGTCAAGAAAGCATTGGCTTTTACAATTCTAAATTGGCATATGGAGAATAGAAAATGCCACCAGAAACAGCAAGAGTGATAGTATGCAGTGGTGCGGCAAAAATCATTCGAATCAGTATGCTAAGTTAGGTGCGATACCACTCCCAATCTAGCTCATTCCTCACCACAATAATGCGATCTCGAAGGCTTAGAAAGATCCCCGCCAATGTGAAGGAAATGAGGGTAGGTTATTCCCAGAGGTCTTTGTGTTAAAAGCGAATAAGGATAACAATCGGTTTTGGTGTCGTAATTTCTAATGTCCAGCTCATGCAAGTGCACCGTTCATAGCTATTCATCTTTTGCCACCGACTCTTACTCGACAGGGGAAATTCCAATACGCGCTGAACTTAGAGGTCACCTGCCTTATGTCATGGATTCATTAGCATGTCTTGGTATCCGAGTTGTGAATACATTTTGAACATTTATAGTCAGCATCAGCGAGCTTGGGCGAAGTTTCCAACCCAAATTCCAACTTGAAATTTTGTTTCCACTGCGCCATCTGTTGCGGACGTCTGACAAACTTCCGAGAGTATAATTGTCATGAAGGAGCTTCTCAATTAGCCGTTTGGACTTCGCATAAAACTGTAGATCCCTTCCATTCGTCCCGAAAATTAAAAACCCACACAAAACGAATGAAAGCTACGCCTAGGGTCCCGACCTGTTGCGCTAACTATTAATTTATCAGCCAGCTTAGAGGCTGGGTAGGGCGGCTAAAGTAATAGAATCGTAAGTTTCTGAACATGCGCGTGGTACTTACCTACTTACTGGTTGCTCTAGAGTCTTGGGTGAACCTGGGTCTCAACAAACACGCCTCTCCTGTTAGCGGAGTTTGGCTAACCCCTTTAGCTACCTTGGCATATGGTACTAACGACTTTCTCATTTTTCGTCAGTCGTACACGCATAGTAGTATACCAGCCACATTCGACTTGACTTAGACCTTCGTTTTATTTTTAGAACGGTCAACCAAAGTCCAGAGTTTTTGCTCCTTCGTATAGACGTTTACTCAATCCTTGGACTGTTGCTCTGTGTTTCATTTTGAGACATTGAGGCAAGCAGTCGCCTATGAAGAAACCTTTTCCATCATATCTAAGCTTACCAAGGACATAAACTATTTGGGCACATCTGCTCTGTTTTTTCTTGGCCTCGAGCTGAATTCGTCACTGTAGGCATTTCCCATCCGAGGCCCCTTTTAGGATTAGTCTTGTTACTGAACGCATTCATCTCAAGAATGGATGAGGGTTCTGCTGTTTAGAGATCAATTGAAGGCAACTTTCCAAGCAATCATGCCTTCATCCACTGCGGAGCCGATGGCTAAGCCACAACCATCTGAAACCATTCCGCCCTGTTTCAAAAGGGTAGCCTTCCAACATAACTACCTCTACAACATGATGGACTACATTGCATGGGCAACCAACCAGAGTCATCTTTTAATTACTATCTCCACCGAATCGCATGTAAATACCCAAATCCAAAACAATAAATGCAAATAAATTCAACGTGAAAACGATTTATGATTCGAGTAGGACCAGCCAGAGCTTATATATGGTTTCCTTGCGAATAATAATTTCCCTTGTCCATGTCTCCACATTACACCAACCACACAGCAAATCTTGGGCCCACACCACACGACTGCGGCGGCCAAGACGATCCTTGCTCAAAGGCTATCCATTCCAATGACTAATGGCTGGAAAATGCTAAGCGGATACCTCCACACTAAATTTTAAAAGTCACCACCCGAACGGGTGGTTCGCCAGCGATAAGATATTATAAAGCATTCCATATTCCGTATGCAAAAAGGGAGCATTTTGATTTGCATAAACTGCTGGCACGCCAAGCATGGGGAAACTCTGTTTAAGCCGAGTTATCTTGTACTTAAAAAAGAAAAGCAAATCAGACCCCAATTTAAAAGTCAGAAACCTTGAAAGCGGCTTTAAATTTGTTTGCTGTCTCGTTTGCACCCTCGGGCGTATGCGTAATCTTTTAGGGGTGTTTGTTGCTTTTTTTGTCGAATTTCCTTATCGTTGAACACTCGAACCAGAAATCGATGGGTGGTTGTCGATTGCTTTGACTGCGCTTATGCCATGTCGTGTGTGCCTTAAGGGTGCGTTAGTACTTGGGGATTATCGCCTTTGAAGTCGGTTAGTGAACCTAATTCCATAGCGATATATACCGACCAAACGAGGAGACAGCTTATCTACATTGCAGATTCAATCTGCAAACATTTAAGTCGTGGCAGCTATTAAAGCTAAAAGGTTAATTGCTGCTGCTGATGCCTACCCTCATTCAAATATTTAAGCATTCACACTCAATCCATAGCCATCAGGCAGAAATATTAAAAAGAAAATAAACACAAATCGACTGCCAGTCGCAGATATATACATGCATAGAAATGGTGCACAGCGGCAAGGATATAGCATCCTCAGCCAGTTTGCCATTAAAAATTAAATCGACAGTTGATGCAAAATGCAGAAGGGCAACCATTACCAACCGTCGTCCTGTTGCGCTCTCCCGATCCCCATAGTGGTGGGGTTTTGTTTCATTTGCTGTTTATTCTGGTCCGTGTTCCATCTCGTGAAAGAAAATCATTTTGACATCCTTTATATCGTTGCCAAGAATTCAAAAAGTAATGTCGAAAGAAATAAGGATATACCGAGTGAGGGGCCGCTGCTAAACTACAAATGAGATTATGCAGTATTTCCTTTGTCTTTTCCTTGGGGAGGCCACGGAGCAATGCAATTCAACGAATGTGAAATGAATATTTTAAGAGAAATAATTAAAATTTCCCTCTCACATTAAATGGAATTGCCCAATAAGGAACACAAATTGCTGTTATGCGGACTCCCCTTGAAGTTGTGTGCGTTGCATTTTGGCACGAGCGAACCCAACGAAACTTGACGAAACTGGAAAACCAGGTTTGGAAATTAAATTACAAGCTGAAACGTAGGAGTAAGTTAGTGGGTTTTAAAACCGCTTTCACGGTTGCTTACTTTTAAATTGAAGCCTGATGTGTGGAGGACAAGGAAAGGAGATGCGTCCATGCACACGGAAAATTAATTTCAACCTTGCACTCAAATTTAATGACTTAACCTGCAAAACCTTCGTAGAATGATAGTTCCAACTGTTTGAAAGCTGTCATTGGCCGTAGCTTGTAAAGAGATGACAAAGGGTCCAACACAGTTGAGGGAATTTGTTATACCCTACAATTCTGCAATCCAGAGGACGACTTATGCAAGAATTTTTAACGGGTTTTCCAATAAGAGGTGTTATTGTGAATGACCCGCACTTTTGAAGCTTTTATTCTTTGACGTTTGACAAGTAGAAACTACGCCATTACTAAAAATGGACCGATACACGCTTCAACAACGCATTGAAATTATTAATATTCACTACAAAAATGGTGAAAAAACGTCGTGTCTTTGCTGATTGGGTTGATGCCCTTGAAATGCATGAAAATGATCCGGAATTCCATCGACAAATCATCTTGACTGAAGAGCTCGGTGGCTACGTCCACAAGTAAAATTGTCGCATCTGGGGCTCGGAAAACCCAAAAGTTATTGTTGAGAAGTCTCTCCATCCTCAACTGAGGGTAAGCGAATTTCCAACCAAATTCATCGCATTCCGATCGACTTAGGCGTTCATATTAACTCGGACCGGACCACTGATCTATTTGAGAAAGCTTATCCGGTATTCAAGCCATCATACAGCAAGTGAATGAATGAAAGTTACTGCAATCACAATATATCGCCACATCCTTCGCAGAACGCGTAGTTAAAATCTTTCGATGAATCAAATACAACCAGTTTCAAGTAACGAAGACAACGATGGCGGCAAACCTTCCGAAAAGCCACCGACTTTTCCCCGATTATCAACAAGAGTGTCAGCAAGCACATGCAGTGTTAGTAGGTCTTGGGAAATTCACATTTTCGTGGGAAATTTTGATGTTTAAAAACCATCTCGTGGGGAAAAGCCTCAATTGATGTCTAAAAATGTTGCATCGCTTTTATTTATATTTAAGAAAAGCATAAGTACAATGTTTCGTATGATTTTTGAATACTTGTTGTTTGGAAAAACAGTGTAAATTTTTTTGAATGTGCAAATGTAAAGGGGACGACGACTCCTGGTTGAAATTTCAAAACATCGCTATCTCCAGTGGCAGCTATTTAAGAAACTATTTCCAGCTTTTTATTAAAAAATAATAGAGTTGCAAGTACTATTCCGGGACCTTCACCAAGATGTCGGGGAAAAGTCCCAGCCAATGGCATATCAACACTGAGCACACAGGTAGAGGAATTCGCCCAAACGCATTCACAGCTACAATTGACAGCAAAATCTGGCCCTGGAATCTCGCTCATCACTCAACCAGGACGATTGAGTAAAAACATTGAACAGGGGCTTCTTTGTAACGCGTTATGGAAGCTATCTGAGTTCTTAAGAGCGAAGTAAAAGCAAACTGCTAGTTATTAGTTGGGAGGTTATGTGCCTAAACATATAATTTTCAGTTTATGGCCGTTGTTAGATAAGTAACTAGCAATTCATCCATAATTTGAATAAATACATGGCAGTCACACGTTCGCATGACTTTGACAATGCAATCTGAATGCAGTTTCACAGTTCAGTGATGATCGTTTCATTGTAGTTTATCAAACCAACACAAGAATGAAACTCACGATGATTAATGACATAAAACTTCCTACCCCAGTCATCGATATCTGAACAGCAAGCAGCAACGCAATTTCATCAAAGAACAGACATCGGCAGGTACATGAATAAAAATGGCAAACCCCCACCGCAACTGTAAGGACGACCCTCAAAGACCTTGCATTCTGATGCCACAAAAGAACACTCACCCTTGAAGCAGTTTTTTTTTCTATTTTCCATTTTGAAGATCCCATTGAGATGCGATTGTTCCCTTCACTGGTAAGATTCATCAAGATATTCTCCTCCCCACCATAAATTCATATCGATAGACATTGTCTATCTATGCGTCTAGAGCACTTTTCCCTCTATCAGTATCGATAGCAAGTGCAACTGGCATTTGTCCAAATATGCTCAAGAGTTGCCAACTAACGATGTCGCATCCATTTCGACTGCGATTTTCTCATGAAAATCACCACAAAATCGTTGCCTCCATCATCACGAACACCGTCAGTATGAAGCATAAATTCCCATGTAGCCGCTTCTCTAATTGGATTTGTTGACACACACAGAGCGCTATCTAATCAATTTTATTTCCAATTGCGGCCGATGGAGACATAAATCTAATCGCCCTATCGATTTGGGGGAAAATTCCAAGGACACCATAATCTGGCATTCTGGTTTTTAATTACAAATTCTTGTCGCGTTTTGTTCCTGTTCAGTTGGTGGTTGGCATACCAAGCAACAACAAAGGAAGTGCCCTTTCGCCTAGAGTCCTGCGAATTGGCGCCAACAAAATAAAAGCCGTTTCCGTGTTGACCTGTAGTCCTATGACATGTAATAACAGGAAAATGCCACCCCTTTTGCATTTTCACCCTGACTTTTAACAATTTTGATCACGCAAAGTTGCCGCCAACGCAAACGCTGCCGCCGCCATCGCCATCGCCACCGCCTCTGGATGGTTTTTCATTTCGTAACCAACATCAAGTGGATGTACATAGTTATGTCGTTACTTGTGCTGCAAATGGAGGAAGAGAAAAAACGAAAAAAAATTCTGCCGCAGCACGTAGTTACTGACTAAAAGCTGGCGTGTCAAGTCAAGTGCTTGGATTTGTCCCCTTAAATTCGAAAACGGGGGTAAGTTGTGTTGCATGGAACGCTTGCACTGATATTGCTGTGAATGTTCATGCGTGGTTTCGTTAATAGTTGTAGTTTGAGGTGTGAAAGTCGGCAGCTATATACGTACGGACTACACAAAACCAACGAATACATGCCGAAAATTCTCGATTGATGTAGGTACCTAAATCCGCTGCTAAATCGGAGAACCGTAACCAAACAACTGAATGAGGGATCACCACCTTGTCGTGCTGTGTCCATTAAAATAACTCTATCTTTATTGACTCCCATCACGAATTGACTAATTGAGCTGGCACACACAAAATAAAAACTTTAAAGCAAACAAAACCACACAAATCGCAATTAAGTAGCGCTTTTGGGAACAATTAAGAAAAATATCTCACGCCAGCACTCAAATAAGTAGGTTCAGAGGCGGCAAAGTAATTTTCTGAGATAAACAGCGATTACCAGTCTGTTGGATTCCAGCTCTCATCTGGACCGATTGATTGGAATGAACTTCATACTTAATTTGGGTATTTACGCTCACTGCACCCCTGATAGCGGTGAAGTACGTTTGAACCGAATCGAACCGTAGAAGAAGATTGTGTTTTCTTTACTTTGCGAAAATATTGTAATCTATATTCATATCAATTCAAACAACAAAGCGTACAATGTAAGCTTTGTCATGCATAGATGCTTCGAAGCAAAGAATTTAAAAAGATTTGTGTGCGTCCGGGTAATCACGATGACTTTGTGTGAGGTGCGACCTTTAACATTTCAATATTTAACAACAGATGAGCACTTGGATGGCCTCCGTAAATACCACCACTCCGTAATTGATGTTTATGATTTCAATTCCATCCCCATCGGCATTTACTTACAAAACCAATCACAACCTTCGGCTGCAATTGAACGGTAATTACAGAAGAAAGCCAGTTTGAACTTGGATGGCCAATAAACCAGCACTATGCAGTTGCAATCAATTTTAAAAGAGCCCCAATGCGACCAATCAGGAGATGAACAAACAAATGTGCACCGCAATGCTAAGGAGATGCCACCAAGGTGCAATTGCCGACACAATCGAAGGTGACACCACACCATCGAGCAGCAGCAGCTTTGACCCCCGATACGAAAGCAAAACAAACCCAATTGACCAACATATAATTCCAAAGCATAATTTAACGATATTTTGTGGCACGCCACAGAGAATACATTAATAAATGTTTTTTTGGCAGCCTCAGCAGGGCCACAACAGTAGTCACTTTGACCTCAATAGAGCGGGGGCCATCAGGTGAACAAACAACAAAAAAGAGACCCTCGCATAGCTTACATCACGTCAGAGGTTGATTGAGATCAGCCGTCGTCACTGGTTGCATACATGAGACTGTAAAAGTAAATCCCAATTTGGAGCATGAATCATGTACTTTTCATTGATAACATGAATTCCATTGTTCCTGTGCGATAAGATAAAACATTTGCCAGTAGTGAATAGTGATTGGCCCAGGCAGAGCCTTCCAGCGCCAAATCCAAGTGCATAAACATCAATCTCGACGGCAACTGCAGAACGGTAGGTACATACTCTCCGTGCATGTATGTGCCATCAATTTCAAGTTGAGTGGTCAGAAATGCGGGTCGCAATTACATGCAGTAAATCAATACACAATTAATCACACAACGACGAGGCGTCGAGTGCCGAGTTACTGAGCTGAAGAGTTACTCACCCGCTTTGACATTCCAGGGTTCTGGTCAGAAACATGTAAAATCTCTCGTGTTCTTTTATCCAAACAAATAAAATAAAATAAAAAAGGGCAACAAAAAAAATTAAACAGGAAATTTACTCCGTGTCCTCGTTTTCACACGACTCCGAGTTAATCCTTTCGGGTGAATTGTACTCTTGTAGTGCACACTTTTATTCACATTATTCCACACTCCCCGTCATCACTTTTCACGCAGGAATTTAGTTGGCTTGGATGCAGATTTTTGTATTTTTTTTTCTTTTACTCTTTTAAGGGAAAAATTCGATTATTCTCGCTGCGACACGACGATGGACTGCGATTGAAAAACTACAACAACCTTGGGTTACATTCGTTTTCACTGGCGCTGCTGCTGTTGGCGTAATTTTGCGATTATTGCGTTAAAATGAGATTTTTCATGTGCGTACTGCGAGTTCCCCACCTTGATTGATTGGTATTTCGTGGTGGAAAATAAAAAGTTTACCGTTCTACTATTAGCAAATTGTGGATTTGCAATTAATAGTAATAAAGGAAAGCACTTGGCAAGATGTTTTTTTTACTACCGAATAGAAGACCACACAAACCGACCAAGATTAGAAGACAACGAAGACAACACACACCGAGCGATGACAAAATTCTACGAATGGAAATGTCAAAAAATGTGGACAGAAAAATTTGATGGATTCAATCAGTTGAGCACACATATACAAAAACACAAATTTCAAGTCGACGAGCAATCAAATTGGAATGTGGAACTTGTGCTCAAAGTGAGAGTACATAATGGTGTGCTCAGTTTACTTTAAGGGGGAAGTTATATTGGCGCTGATCAGATATGTCCACATAAGATTAAGTGCACTTTGTCATATTGGTGATTTTAAAATTGTATTTTTGTTTGATAACTTATTTGGAAAAAAATTGATTGAGGAGGTAAGCATGCCACTGTAGTACAAGTTGAGTCAGTTTCAATTTTAGTCGTGTGCGACATGAAAATCGGGGAAACTTAAATTTTAAAATAGGAACAAGTGTTTCATTTTCCATATCTGTCACTTCCCGATTACATCTTTTTAAAAAAAATACCTACCTATCAATAAGAAGAGAGGCGGTATGGAAGCATTTTTTAACTCCGGTATCAAAAAATGTCGTTTTTTGCAACACTGACGAACAAAACGTAATTTGAATTTAGTTCTTCGTCATTTAAGCACATGATGAATTGCAAAAAATCATTGTCTACGTGTGGAAAAAAAAGAAGTCGATAGCCAAAATTACAGAATTCAGAAATACTTTAAAAAATAAAGGTATACCTACTCTATTAACCCATGTAATCGACTCCTTATCCGAAATGAATCTCTGCCCATCCCTAGAAATTCATTTAAAGCTGTCAAAAATTGCCCTTACGAAAAAAATGGCAACCAACGAAAACCCAGGTGATCTGTCAAAACAAAACAAGGGTTGAAACTTGAATTGAATCATGGCGAAGTTAGGAAAAGTTGATTTGGAAAAGGTAGGTTTTCAAAAGAAATTATTTCTCACTCACAATACTGTATAGTTAATTAAATATATTCCACAGCTTCGACTAGATGTTCAAGTTAAGTTTGATAAAATCCGTGAAGCTCTAAACGTAAGGGAAAAACTTTTATTGCGACAAATCGATGTGATTTTGACGAGTCGACAACACAAGAATGCATCAGTATCTACAACAAATGGAAAAATACCAACAGTCGGATCCGAACCAAATGAAATTAAATTTATCACCGAAAACGAGGAGAACGTCCTGAATTCCATTCGGTCATTTGGAAAATTCAATCTGGATAACATCAATCTTGCACTACAGGATTTGTACATAAATGAAGACTACATTTCGCCAGCCATCGACCATGAGACGATGTACAAGTGCCTCAGTAACTCCAGTGACGGCAGCAATGGTAACGATGAGGAATCCATTGTTGTGGATTTCTCCACAAACAAGAAACTTATTCGTGACAATGTAAACAGCATGAACGAGTCGATCATCAATATTACGCTAAATGAAGCCAAAGAATTGATTCGAAAGTCGCACAAATCATCTCTGGGTACTGCAACGGCCGCACAAACACCAGTTATGCCTTTGAATTTGGATGGTGAGTGGTTTAGTTTTTTACCGATTGTTAAATTTTAGGTAGAAAGTTTTGTTAGTTTGATTTATCTATAAACGCAAAGTGTTCCTTTTTTCTTGTCTGAAACGCTTACCGACATGCGAACATTTCGGACTGTTGGAGTGTTGTTTTAGTTTTGCAAATCGTTATTCTTGACCTTTATTCGTGCTTGCCATTGATAGAGTGCTCATATAGTCATGCGCATGGAAACTGCAATAAACACCACAATAATGTGTCTGCCACGTTTGAGACCTCCTCGGCAGTGATACTGCAGATGTGTTTCCCGTTGAATGCTTCTTTTGTTACTAGGTATTCTTACTAACACAACCGTTTTGTTCCATTTACAGGCATCCTCGACGACGACGATGATGATGACGCTGGTATGCCAGCAGCACCAACGCACTCCAAGTCTTCCCAAACAGTAGAAAATAAACGAAAGTCACGCTTCAAACCAAAAATCACAATCAACAACTGCAACGGCACAATTAACTTGAAGAACATCTCGAACTTGACCATCAATTGCGCCACAGATGATTCATTCAAGGCCGTCGACACCGACACCGACGCCAACAGCCCAAATAACAATGTTGAACCACCAAAAAGTACAACAGTCACAACGACAACTTCGACCGGCAGTGCCGACAGCAACAGTAGTGGCAACAGTGCATCGAGCAGCAATGCAATCTCACCAAAGCGAGACGATAATCAGCGCATGGACATTGAGTACAATGACGATGATCGATCGGCCACTTGTGAGTTCTACAATCGTCTGCTGAACGAAATCAAAAACAGTCTCAAACAGAAAACGCCGAAAGTTGTCACCGACAATCGTCGTTTTGTCGTTGGCACCGACGAGGACGAGGATGATGAAGAGCCCCAGCCGGAGACGACGGTGACATCCACTACCACCGACGATGCCAATGGCAACGATACCACGCAAACATCGCAAACTGCTACTGCGCCCAATAAAAAGCTGATTCTTCGAAACTTTGAAAATCTCAAGATTATCCTAGAGGCCAGCGATAGCAGTGATGTTATGCGTCCGGTTCAGATCGAACAGTGGTTGGCGGAGATTATTTCCGAGACAGAAATCGAACCGATGCAGAATACCGACATACTGGAGCACAGTAAGATTCATAGTGAGTCGTGTTAGATCGCGCACTCTTGAGTTGGGGGCAACTGTTTGGGTAGTACGGTACAGTATTAGAAATTCATGGGCTCAAGGGTAGTTAGGGGGGGGGGGGGGGGGGGGGGATTTAATTGTGATTCCACTGTGGGTATTGCGAGCATCTGAATGGCTGAGTGAGGGGAGACGTCCATTTAAGGCGGAAGTAATCCTAACGTTGTGCGATTGTAGGGCTGCTTCTTTTTCATTAATTCGTAAAGTTCTGTTTGTTTGTAACTGAATTCGGTGTATTAATACGTTTTCCTGGCTCTGAAAGTTTGTCCTTTTCACGATAATCGTCTGAAAGGGTACGAGACTGGTTCCTGGATTTATTTAACTACTTCTAAGAGTCTGCCTTTTGGTCGCAAATGTTCAATATAGGACCCTCGACCAAGCTTCGCACAGTCACTTGTTTTTAAGGGCTTTTTCTATTTATTTCAGATTAATTTTTTTGGCTAGGGACATGCACTTGTTTTATTACAGCTACTCAACATTATTTAAGTCGTATCGCGAACTGTTTTTTGTTGCGTTTCTTCCTCAGACTTATTTCGCAGCCGTTGCCTTCACAAATGTGCAAAGGCGACCATTCGCAGCAACAATATCAATGAACCCCTTTATCGGAAAATATATCAGCATTCGTAGAAGCTGTGCCAGTTCAGGGGTGCCAGCACGTAACTTGATACAATCGAGTTCAGTCGATACAATCGAGCTCTGGCAGCACCTTTGTCTCAATCGAGGATAATCGATCGAGAATAATCGATTGAGATAAATTAGGTGCTGCCAGAGTTTGATTGTATCGACTGAACTCGATGGTATCAAGTTACCCCAGTCTTTTAGGTTAATAAGCTGCTGCCCACCTCTCGATAGATGCTATTTTATTTTATTTTTCCTGATTTTCTCGAAGACTACTGAGCAGTATTTTGTTTAACAGAACACGTAGGACCAACCAAATTCAGACATTGGAACAATTTCGCTCAAATTATGCAAATTTTCGGAACCGATGGACTTTAGTGCATTTACGAAATTGGTGCAAAACAAATTAAACACTCGTGACGTTTCCGAAAACAAGCAGTCACATAACCATATGACAGAAGTATAGCAATTCCAGGGAAAGGAACATGCTTCCCAAAACCAACTCTATCTCATCAAATCACGCTGTTTCTAATGCTACTCTGTTTGATTTTCAGTCATTATATTATCTCCTTTGATGCCTTCATCTAGTGAATTACTGTCTAAGTTCAGTTTCCATAAAAAGCCAACCTCCACGATCGCACTGCAGTCACAAAAGTCTTCCATCACGACAAAACTTCCACAAACTTTCCCACAAACAGTTCTTCCCTCCAAATGAACCAAGTACCTGCTCATACGCCAACAGATTGGATCACAGACCAAATTTTAAGTCTCCTAGCTCATTGTATTATCACTCGAATTTTTCATTAGAAACTATGTACTTGTCATGCACCCTTTTCCGCAACAAGTCTCTCTTCAACACAACCAATCACTTTACAATTATTCATCACAAACACCTAAATTAATTAACACGTAAATTATTTCTACACAATTATGCGACAAAATTTTACATTGTTTACTATAAGAATAGAGTTTAATTTTAATTTGTATGTTTACTTTACGGGGAACCGTTTTCCATGTAGGTAGCATTTTATGTTGTTTCTGTCTTAGAGAACGCATTTTTAACAGTTTCATAAAAAGAACAAATAAAATATTCCAGATTAATATTTTAAGAACAAGAAAAAAACAAATACAAATGTACTTAACAAATGAAATATATAAATATACATACATTTATGTAGTATTTACACAGCACGTACAAACTGGTTTTCTTATTTATTTATTTATATCTAACGACGGTAATTAAAACGACAGTAAATTCTTTCAATGGTGCGCTGGTGTATCATCCGATCTAGGGACAAACGATCCAGGATTTACAGCTATGTTTCCTACCTATGGTGGCAGGGTCGCTAACTTATTGAGCAAATCATTATCGCAAATACCAATAATTCATGTGGAGCAACTGATCAAAGCCTCGGCGATTGGTTGTGTAAACTTTGAACCAGTTCGAGAATTGACTATACATCCGTATTGGGGAACAGCTGTGGAAACAATTCTCCAGAACGCTGACTGTGGGACATTCATATTTGTTTATGTTCCGACAGACTCTTCGTCGGTTGTGATCCATACCGTCGCCCACATCATTCGAAAGTAAACAGTTTGTATCAGATAAAATGTCTCCCATCCAACTCCGGACGATTGCATTCGACTATGACTCCCTTCCACTATTTGAAGACCGTCACTTGATTGCTACTGAAGGAAGATAACCCACAACCCACTGCGTTGCAGATACAGTCAATACCTAGATTTCACTAGAATTTCTTTCATACAGGTCGCTGTTGTGAGTGAAATTGGTGTGTGGGCAGTGCCTGTATCTGGTTTCATGACGTTTTCTTCGATTGGTAGCATAACATTCGTATGGAAGTATTAATAGCAATCAATTGCGCACTCTCTTCGTTCTATAATAATAGAGGAAAGAAAAAAAACTTTAGACGCAAGCAGCAATTTAGTGGAACTTAAATTGAAACAATATCGCAGGAGCATGGGCAAATTTGCAATCAAACGAAAAAACATCCGTACTTGCAGCAGTATCTCCATTAAGAAAGAATTAGGTAAAATTTAAAGAAAGGACTACAAAAGGCTAGGCATCTTATGGTTTAAGACAGCTTTCTCACCAGAACCGAAAAAAACCTGAGTCTTTTATTCAAATTGGGAGTTTTTTTTATCTCGCCGTACAATCTCTCCTTGAGAGATCTAGAGGAGAGATGTTTTGTGCTAGTTCAAAAGTCATAGCTAGCTAACACTAGTTCTCTCAGACAAAGTGAAATGGAAGTTTAGACAGAGGTAAATGGACAGCATCTGGAACCGAAGAGATCACACTTAATCCAAAAACCATTTCAAGAATTTTTGCAATTAACTCTCGAGAGAGAGTATCAAAAAGAGAATATTTAATAAAAATGGGTTCAAAGTAATTTAGGCATTTAATGGACTGAAATTTATTTGCGATTTCGAGCAAAATTAGCGTAAATGAAGCGACTCCGTTCTAGTAAAGGGTGTTTTTTTTTTTAGAGGTATACAACTTCGAATTGAAATAAAACACAAGACAATCGTTCTAATGTCCATCAATTTGGCTGTATTGGAAGGATAGTTTTATGCCATTAATGTTTTAATATGATTTTGGGCATGTGGCCGCCGCGGCTGGTTCAAATAAAGCCAAGTCTAGAGGTCCAATTTTCAACCACTTTTTCGAGCATTTGGGGCTGTATGTCGGCCATGTATAACGCCACGAATGTTGGCTTCCAAGTTCCCTAACGTTTCCGGTTTGTTGACGTAGGCGAGCGACTCCACATATCCCCAAAGAAAATAATCCAATGGTGTCAAATCACACGATCTTGGTGGCCAATTGACAGGTCCATTCCGCGAAATTATGCGCTTATCGAATGTTTCCTTCAATAAATCGATTGTGACGTGCACTGTGTGGCATGTAGCGCCGTCTTGTTGGAACCACATCTCATCCACATTCATGCTATCCAATTCGGGAACAAAATAGTCGGTTATCATGGCCAATTGCTGTGCACGGTGGCGAATCGATCCGTTCGAGTCCTCTTCAATATTTTGCTCTACAGCGGCAATTGTTTCTTCGGTGCGCACTGTTCGACGTCTCTGCGGATGCGTATTATCACATAGAGTAAACGTAGTTCGAAAACGATCCATGGTTAACCGAATTAATTGCTCTGATGGACGATTATGTCGACCATAAAATAAACGGAGCTTGCGGTAAACTTCGCGAACTGAACCATTATTTTCGAAATAAATTTGCACGATTTGCAAGCGTTGTTCATTTGTCAACCTGTTCATGATAAAATGGCAAACCAAACTGAACATAAATGACATTAGAGTTGCCAGATTTGACCACAAAATGTCAGTTTTATCTCTATTCGAAAAACCAACCTCTAAAAAAAACTTTGCTATACACATATTCTTCGTAACCACCAAAACCCACCCCTTATAAAATTGCATTCCATTCGCATAGACTTGCTCAAGATGTTCGCATTTTGTTTCCTTCGCAAAGGTTTTGATGAATCGCTGGCGATTTTTCAATGGACATTCGCTGCGACAACATTTCACACGATTCCTACATGTATCCCCTGAGATTCGCCAACGAACTCGCCGACGAACGAAATATTCTACCGGGGAACTGGAAGTATATTCGAATTGTTTTTGAAAAACTTTTCTTTCCAAGAGGAGTTTGTACCTGAAAAAGCCTGAATTTGATTTGGTGCTGTAATTCAAATCAGCTATAACTCCAATCACAAATGTTTTGAAAACAAGTTGTCGTCCTCTCAAATAAGCTATTCCTTAAAATCCTTGACGCCCACGTTCATATACCCACAGGCAGCCAAGGTCTTACCTGATTGACTAACAGCAGGGATTATAGATTCCTTGTTTAAGTTTTTATTCTCTATATAAAAAAATACTTAAGCTTCCCTTGGTCCTCTTAAACAGATTTTGTAACATAAAAGATAACTACATCAAGAAAAACCCACCTTCCTATTTTAATTTCCATTGCAATAAGGTTTCACTTGCCAGTTTCCAGTCACAAGCACCTGAATCGACTTTCATCTGAACCAAACAGCGACCACGGTGCACCACCCGACACTATTTTATCATTCTTATCAGCTTGATGTTCAAAAACATTCGTCTGTCGCGAAACCTTACATGTTCCAACTACAAGTCCACCAGCGAACACATCCCCTAAGCCGAAGCAATATCGAGGGCGATAAGAGCCGGGTATCCGCCCCCATTTGTATAAATGTCGCCCACCATCTCTGAATTCGGTTAGTTAACTATTGGATTTGAATTCGGTTGGTGTTTAAAGTGAATTGTGTGTCAAAATTAGTGGGCGTTATCGCGCAATAGTGCTCGAGGACACTATGTCGAATAAAATAATTCTACTGACTGTTATCCTTGTTGTGTTGCTTCAATATGTGGTCTTCTGTGATAACGACAACCAGTGAGTGAATAAAATAAAGCCCCCCTTGACTGATCGGACTACCACCCTCATTTACCTTTCTATTTAAGGCCAAGGATCATTGCACACGACGGAGGTCTAGTTTTCCAATCGGCGCAGGATAAAAATATTACACTACGTCTCGGCGGAAACTCTAGATTCATGATCAACGATGTGAATGTGTTGGACTCCTTGGAAAGGGTATTGATTAAGAAGCCACCAAGTGATGATGTTGATATTGCACACCTACCGAGTCAGGTGGAGCTTCTTAAAATGGACGTGCGACGACTGAGTAATCGCTTGCAGCGCGTGGAAAATAGGTTGACTTGTGAGATTTCAAACCTATTTGTGGGTGTGTGAATTTGGTTTTCGTTCTAGAACTGCATCGTTACCAACTGCGCGTATTAGAACGCTTCAATCACGCGTTCGTGCGTTATCGAGGCGCATCATCGACATAGAGAACAAACTAAGGGAGGACAATTGTGCTTCGAACCCTTGTCAAAATGGCGGCACGTGCTTTGATCTGTTCGAGAACTTCCATTGTGAATGTCCTGACGCATGGACCGTATGTTGAAATGACCTAATGTGGCAAGTACATGTCGAAAGAATACATAAAATCTGTTCTTAGGGAAAGACGTGTGAGGAGGATGTCGACGAGTGTTACGCCTTAACGGGAACCGATTTGGGCTGCCAGAATAACGCCGCATGTGTGAATTTGCCTGGAAGTTATCGGTAAGCTTAATAAAATGCGAAAAGCTTTCACTCCCCTAAACGCTATGTCAGTGGGGACGTTCGAGTATCTAGTTAACTAAGTCTGACAGCTGTCTCACTAGATGTACCTCGGTTTTGATTGGCTGAAATCGATCATATGTGACGTTTCGTGGCTGAGTGCTAAGTTGAGTGCTAAGTTGACATATGTAGCTGACGTATAAAAAGTGACGTTCCCGACCAATCTAGTTTTTGCGTTCAGGTTACATCTCATCCAGACCAATCTAGTCGACTTAAGATAACTAGATTCTTGAATGTGTCCAGTCTTGACACCAGCTTAAGCCCGCACAATCATATTATGGTACGAGCTTTATATTTTGAGCGTTTTGCTGGACTTTTGTCTAGAAAAGTCTTGGGATATCCTATTACATTATTTTATGGGACTTTGAAAGGGTTGTTGTTCTGAGGACCTCGTGAAAAGTGCTAATCACATGTAACTATTTTTCCGATAGCTGTGCCTGCATGAATGGTTTCACGGGGACACATTGTCGCGAGCGTGGAACTGACTGCTCTAAGTCCAGGCCCGGCGAGCTGTGTGGAAGCGGGGCATGTATTCCTGCCAACAACGATCTGGGATACGAGTGTCTGTGTGACTCTGGATGGAAGGCGGATTTGAATACAAAGTCCTGCACTATTGATGTGAACGAGTGCGTGGAATCGTTAGTTCCCTGCCACACAAGCTGTATAAACTTGCCGGGAAGCTTCATGTGCGGTCCCTGCCCAAATGGCTACACAGGAAATGGGGTTACGTGCCGCGATATTGACGAGTGTGCAACAAATAATGGCGGGTGTAGTACCCTGCCCAAGGTGCAATGTATTAACACAGAGGTGAGCGAAAGGAAAGCACACCGCGTCTGTTATGAACCTTTGATATTTTAGGGCTCGCATCGATGTGGCAACTGCCCACCGGGTTGGACAGGTGACGGGCGCTATTGTAGCCAAGCAGAAACGAACGCCTGCGCCGACAACAACATATGCCATCCACTGGCAAGGTGTGAATATATCTCGAACACAATGGTTTGTGTGTGTCCTCATGGAATGGCCGGCCATGGATATGGGCCAGCTGGATGCAGTGCAAGCTCTTCGGATCCCTGCAGCAATCATCAGTGTCAGGTACGATTGACTTCACAGACGATATTTGTTTTTTTACATTTTTTGTTTGCCATAGAACGGCGGTACTTGCATAAGCCGTGGCAGCTCCTACTCCTGCATTTGCCCTGTGGACTTCGATCCGCCCTTCTGTCAGAGCGCAAATCCCTGCGCGAGCCACCCGTGCTTGAATGGAGGCACCTGTACAAAGCAGAGCGGCTCCAATCAGTTCAGTTGCGAGTGCCCCCGCGGCACTAGCGGCCGCTTTTGCCAAAACAAACGCAACACCTGTGGCAGTGTTATTCGCGACCGTAACGGTGAGCTAACTTATCCCTCTGACGGCGGCGAGTACAAACAAAACGAAGCCTGCGCCTGGGTCATCCGCACCGACGATAGCCTTATATTGAATGTCACCTTTGCCCGCTTCAATGTACAACCCGACCCAGAGTGCAGTAAGGACTGGCTACAGATCAACGATGGCCGAACATTGGCCACGCCTCTGATTGGGCGCTTTTGTGGCAATCAACTGCCCAATGATGGCAACATTTTATCGTCACAAAACACCCTGTTCCTGTGGTTCCGCACGGATAACACCACCAACTCCGGGGGCTTTAGCTTAAGTTGGAGCAGTGTCGAACCGATTTGTGGTGGTCTCCTGAAGGAAGATGCTAACGGACACGGTGTCATCAAATCTCCGGGCTATCCGGGCAAAAGTCCACCAAAGCGCGACTGTGAATGGGTAATAGAAGCTCCATTCGGAATGCGTGTGCTACTCCGCTTCTACGAAGTGGTAATGGATCGATCGGCAAACTGTACAAAGGACTCGTTAACCATTTACGATACAAATGAGCTGTTGGAGCACGTGTGCGAGACGGGGGTGCCGCCTCCAAAGTACACTTCATCGAACGTGGCCAAGCTACACTTTCACACGGACCCTTATCGTGAGGACAGCCTGTTCCAGGTGCACTATGAAATCGTGCAGGGTAAACCAGGTTGCGGTGGGCACTTTACAGAGCCGCAAGGCAAATTTATCTTCGACTTTGAAATGCCCAATTGCGTATTTCTTATTCAGCAACCACCCGGAATTAGGATTTCAATAGTTTTTAAAAAGTCAACAATGCTGGACATGTTTGGATTAACATTTACGGATATAAAGGTAAGGGATCAGTCAATTTTCACTGACAAAAACGGGTTATATCACCAAATGGGTGGGGCTTGTCATTTAAATCGACTCTGGGCATACGAAGTAGTTGCTCGTCCTTCGATTAACTGCATAAGCAGTGAATATACAATTAACTGTCATTTTCCCAAAGTCGTTTTAAATGTGACATCTCGACTTTTATGAGACACCTGTCATAGATATTCCCCAAAAATAAGTGTTACTACATTTTTGTTTGCAGGTATTCGATGGGAAAACAGACGAGGACCCTGTTCTAGCCGATGCAAACGGTGACAATGACAGCCCCTTGCCATCTAGTCTGACGTCTTCGGGTAATTTTATGTTGATAGTCGTAAGCTCGCGAAACCCCTTCATAAACAATCGTATGGGCCATATGTACGAGGCGAATTATAAGATGCTTTGCGGCGAAGATCTAGGGTCACCGCAAGGTGGAGCTTTTAACACGCCTCATTACCCCCAGCCGTACTACACGGGCTTGAATTGTATATATACGATTGTCGGACCGCTAAATACCATTGTGCATCTCAACATAAGCGATTACGATATTTCCGAATACGATGAAGGATGTACGGACGATGCCGACTTCGTTGAAGTAAGTCAATTCGACAGATAGAACACAGAATATAAACAGTTCCATCCACAGATCTATTATACAATAAGCGGGGCAGCAGAACGACGTTGTAAAGAAGCCGGTATGAACCTTGTGGCGCCAAGCAACTACCTTCGAATTGTGTTTCGTTCGAATACAAATCCACAGAAACGAAGAGGTTTCAAGGCCGAATATCACTTTGAACGCATGGGCTGCGGCGGTGTCCTAAGCGACCCGAACGGCTCATTCCAACTTTTGGATCCGGTTAGTGCGAAAAATGCATACTGCGAGTGGATTCTTGAGGCACCGGAAGGTCATGAGATCTCATTAGATCTTACCTATAGACGGACCGGTACAAAATGTTCGACGGGTGAGCCGGATCTAAGAATCTTCCTCAATGGCACTAACTCTGCAGACCGGTTGGTGGAAAGGTGAGACTTCATATTAAAACTTGAACGTATCCCCTTTGTCGAAGTAAAGTCGTTATTTTAACAGTGATGTTCAATTTTTGAAACTTGCGGTAGATTTAATCCGGAAGCTCACGAGTTAAAAATTGACATAGTTCATGCCAAAACAACCATTGACACACAACTGACAGTGACAGCCAATAGGTCGGGCACAATTAAAAATCTAGCTCTGCTAAGTCGACTAGATTGCTCTGGACTAGATGTAACCTGAGCACAAAAACAGGATTGGTCGGCAACGTCACTTTTCCTTCGTCAACCACATATCTGAATTGCCAACTCATTAAAAAAAATTCTTGATTAGATTCGTCGGCTAAACCTCCATAAACGTCAACTGACAAACCTGTTCATGTGACCGATGTAGCTCAATCAAAAGTCAAAACTGAGACACATTAAGCCAGCCATCTGTCGGACTTATTAGACTAGATACTGAGTTCAATTAAATTCCTTTGCGAGCCTTAACTGTATTTTACGTCTGTCACTGCTTCACGCTGTTGCAATCATTCAATAGCAAAACATTAAAGAAATAAAGTGAACATTTGACAGCCATGACGGATGGCTTAAACAAATGAAATGAATTTTTATATGTTTTAAGCTCTACGTGTGTCGATCCAACCCAAATTTGCTGCAAGTACAGGAACAGAGTTATACGTAAATGAGTTTATAAAAGTGACAGTTCTCTGGAGTAAAGTTTTCGTGTTCGGTATGAACCAGTTATTTAAAAAAATTCACTTAAACATAGCCAATAAAAAAAGGTAATCTTTATTTTTACCTCTCACATCGACTAAGAGAATGCGGGTGAAACTTTCGATTCTGGGAATAGAGTTATGTTTACTTTGTTCCAGTTATTGTGGTGCGGAAAAACGTGTATTAACGATCTTGCCGTCAAATCTGGCAACCATATTCTTAAAGTTAATATCGCCATCTCTTGGGAGTGCAGTTTCATACAGTATCCAAGGAAATTACACGTTCAATCCTCGAACATCAAGTAAGTTGAGCCATTCACTTCTTAGACGGTTGGTTAATTTTGTTCGCCTCTCAGATTGCGGCGGGAATTTCTCCCTTCAGTCCGGTTTTATACAATCACCGGGTTGGCCAAACGATTATTACCCATTGCAGAATTGCATTTGGGTGATAACCGCTCCATTGGGGCACAAAATTGAGCTTGTGCCGACAAATTTTTCACTCGAATGGGGCGCTGAGTGTGACAATGACTACTTGGAGATTAGGTGAGTTTCTAAGCACTACACACATTCGCCTTAAATTGATGACATTTTGGAATTATTTTCTACAGAAATGGCATGTCTGAAGCATCTCCTCTAATTGGAATCTACTGCGGTACCGATATTCCTCCGCACTTACCATCGTTTACCAACCATCTGTATCTACATTTTCATTCCGATATATCGTTAGAGTTTCCTGGTTTTTATATTCCATTCCGGCAGACGGCGACTGGGTGTGGCGGTTCGTTAAGTTCACACAGTGGCTCTATTGCATCGCCTCATTATCCAGAAATTAGCCGCGGTCCGGTGCAATGTGACTGGAAGGTCACGGTCAGCCAGGGATCAACGATTGATGTGACAATAACGACATTCGGTCCATACACGGACAACTGTTACAATGGGGTGCTCAATTTGTATGACGGTGATGACAGTTTGGCAAATGCTATTCCAATCAGCTGTTCCAAAGACGATAGTGCTAGCTCAATCAATTCAAGCAGCAATACGCTCTTCGTTCGGTATACACTACCAGAGCTGGGTGCTGCAGACAATCAACATTTCTACCTGAGTTACAGCACGAACTGCCAGCAGACCTTAACTAATTTGGAAGGCGTTATAGAATCGCCCAACTTCCCTGAGGAATATCCCAGTCATTTGCATTGCGAGTGGACTATTCTGGGCCGCAGGGCGGATACAATATCATTGACATTCTCGCACTTTGAATTGGAAGCCCACGATAAACAGTGCACGTATGACGTTTTCAAAGTGATTGACATGAAGGAAGACGAGACCCTGAAGACGCAAGCCATCTGTCGGAATCCGGCGGAAGTAATTACATCGGACGGTAATAAGTTGGTGATTAAATTTACAACCGACTTTAGTAATGAGGGCAAAGGTTTTCGCTTGGAATACAAGCGAAACGGTTGTGGAGGATATATGACGCGTCCATGGGACAGTATTGCGTCACTAAATGCACCATATAGTGTGGATTTGGACTGTGAGTGGCTGATTGAGACTGCTCCAGGCACTCAAGTCGTTTTGGACATCTCGGATGTGCATATCGAAAGTGTGGAAGATGACTGCTCCGCAAATGGATTGATTGTAAGTATAAAGTTGGTTGAATATGTTTTACCTTGGAAATCATTGCGAGAATTCATCGGCACATCAGATGTGCGCTAATTAGCAGCGCGCATCCGCATTGGACTTTGGGTGGAGGTAGACTTCTTATCTCAGAAAAGCAAAGTAAAGTACAAGAAAGGTTGCTCAATAAAACAATACCGAGTGACATGTGTCATAAAGTGGTTAAACTGGTGTAATGTGTTGTGTGGAATCATAGGAATTTTTTTTAAAAAGTTCGTGATTCTTTTTTTAGCTCAGACACATCAGAGCTCAGAATTTGTGTTTCTTTTTTCGTTCAGAGCGTGATCAGAGTGCGCTCTATGAGCTCACGTCAAAAACTGACGTGAATATTCGCTGACACGTCAAAATATTTCGTTCTTCCTTTAGGTAAAAGATGACAAGGATTCGGTGAACGATCTTTTGAGAGAATGTAAAGTACAACAAATGCCAATGACAGTAACATCACGGGGGAACACCATGCTTATACGATTCTATACAAATTCTGTGAGATCGAGAAAATACCTGAAGGCATCATATCGAACTAATGATGCACGTAAGTTAACCGCTTATTTACCTTGTACTCCTCCATTTGTATTTCCATATGCATTTTTTAGAATGTGGTGGCATATTCCGCGGCAATAAGGGCGAAATCACATCGCCAAATTATCCCAAAAACTACTCCACAAATTTATACTGCAATTGGATGATTAGCGTTGATAGCAGTTCGATGATGAAGTTTGAATTTAAAGCTTTGGACCTACCACTTGCTGATAGAAACTGCACAAAGGCATTTGTTGAAGTGTACGATGGCAATAAATTGGATGAGAAAACTAAGCTCATTGGAAGATATTGTGATTGGGAACGCGTTGGGGCGTTAGAAATTCTATCAAAGACCAATAGAATCAATGTGATATTTAGTTCGGGAGACGGACCACCTGGTAAGGGATTCGCTCTGAAATTCCGCAAGGTTAGCACTTTTCTTGTTTTCAATGGCAAAGTATAAAATATTCGTTAAACTGTATTGCAGGCGTGTGGTGGAATTCTGACAGACAATTCAGGATTTATTAAGGCGTATCCCCAAGACAGACTTTGTTTATGGTCAATAGAACAAAAAGAAGGTAATTTGGAATTGATGTTTATTCCGGTAAACGATAAAGAAATTCGAGCTAAATTTCCGTCAAATATGTACAGTAAAATTAAAAACATAAAATATCCTGACGTTCGAATAAAATAGATGCTGTAAAATTTGACAGGTTGTCGACTTTGAAATGTATGGGATATTATATAAGGTCTATTCGCGTATTTCCCTGAACCAAGCACTAAAAATCTGTCAAACTGAGAAAATTTATCGAAAATCTCTCATATTATCTTTGGAATATATTTCCGCTCACTGAGAGAGTTTCGCTTATTTTTGTGAGTGTATAGACTTCAAGCTGAGCCATAAGTTATGGCTCAGCTCGAAGTCCATACGCTGTCAAAGATGTTATGGCCCATAACATTTTTGACAGCTACTAGTGTCAAGAATGAAACAACAAATTCGTCCACCATACAATTTTCTTTATTTTCTCATGTTTTGAGAATTTGTGTCTTGTCAACTTTGTGCATTTGACATAACCTGCTGAACGTACATAATTAATAGTTAAAATTCCCTGAGATGTTTCCAGCCAAAAAAGGAACTGCTCGTTACTCGTTATTTTAACAATGTTCTCTTTTTATGAAATTTTTTTTATGAAAACATATACAAATTTTGTGCAATATCTATCGATTTATATCGATTGCGTTCGATTTAAGTCGCGTACGCTATGTAGCTTACAAAGCAAAGCTGCAAAACACTTGTGGCGAAATCTTTAACACAGAGCAACGTCATTCGTATGTCTTTTTGTTTAGCTGTGCCTCTTGTTACGTTACAAATTTGTTCGTAGAGTTCCGATTGAACAAACTTTTTGTATTTATTTTATGGCGGAGGACGTCAAAAACAACAAATATTAAACATGATTGCAAATCGTTTGTTAATTTTCAGGGTCAAAAATTATCGTCAACTTTATGCATATTGAATGTCACTGCGAAGGCCTTAATGAGACCGAGTGTTATAAAACCCGTGGCGTTGCGGTAAGCCAGCAATGCGTTAATTCTAATAAGATGAATCGATGTTATCGATTATTTGTTATAGGTCTCCCAATTATCGGGTGCGCGACCGATAATATTCTGTGAAAATCATCCACCGGACATTATGTTGGACAATCGACATGTTATAATAACAGCAGGAAATGTGTCACTGATTGCAACATACTCGACTATTGGGACTGCTTGTGGAAGTTTGTTAACCTCTATGCGTGGATCGTTGGTGTCGCCTTATTACCCACAAACATATCCTTCAAATATTGAATGCATTTGGACAATTCAAGCTCAGCCTGGCAATTATTTGGAATTGTACTTTGATGAATTGGATATCACAAAGTCGGACGGTTGCAATCAGGACTATTTGGAAGTGCGTGAGAAGACCGCAAACGGAAAGCTGTTGGGCCTTTATTGTTCGAATAATAAGCCAGACGAAGGGTTGCAAGTTTTCGAACAATTTTGGATCAAATTCCGCAGTTCAGATGGCGGTACTGGAAAAGGGTTCAAACTTTCCTGGAGACATGGTAAGTTGGAACTTTTGACAACATCGAATAAGAAAAGAACTCGTACAATCTTTTAAATTTTTACCGTAATATGTCGCAAATTTCTACAAATTACAGAGAGCACGATATTACCTCTTTTCACCTCGCCTTTTAATTAAATATTTTGTTCAAGGAAAACTTAAGAGAACTGGCAAAAATGACTGACATTTGACAGAAATTTTGAATTGTTCTGTTCAAGGTTTTTGTGATCTATTCCCGTGCCAAAATTAGCTTAAACAAACTCGTAGTACGGGAACAGACCTTTAGATGTGTGCCCTTCTCCTTCTTAAACATTTTGAAATTTTTTTTTTTTGACAGCTCAAATGAATGCAATCACCGGCTTCAACGGAAATATTCAACCACCGCCAGTTGTGTCAATGCGCTCAGAAAAGGAACCATTTCAATGGAGAATTACCGTTCCACGAGATAACCTTATTTCTTTAACATTCGCTGAATACAATCGCGGCCTTAAGGTAAGGCTTAATTGACGCTTTTCCGAAACACCGTTATTATATTCGATATTTTACTAGCTCTACGACGGTTTCGATAGCGACGCCCTGCCAATCGAAATTCAACTGTCACCTTGGGAGATAACGTCAAGCACTAACGTGGTTTTGCTCGTCAGTGATAATGAAATGCTTGATTATTTCCGCATAACATGGAAGGCTTTATCTAAAGACGCGATTACCAAAAGTAAAGTAATGCAAACTTGCAATGAGACACTTAACATTGCGCAAGGAACATTGGTTAGTGTTACATCCCCAGGCTATCCCACGGGTTATGAAACCAATTTAGACTGCCAGTGGTTGGTAAAATCAGAACATCCAGCAAGGCACGCAGTCGTTAGGCTCATGGATGTTCGCCTAGAGAAAATTGACAGCTGCTATGCGGATTATTTGCAAATTTTAAGCTCGAAAAATTTGATCGATTGGCACGAAGAACTGAAGATATGCGATATTCCCACTCCGGTGCCTGTGATCGAAATCCATGGCACGCCAAATCTGAAGTTAAATCTTGTCACAGATGCATCGGTCAATGGAACAGGTTTTAAGGCTGAGCTGTATACAGAATGTGGCGGCAATCTTACCGGCTCCATTGGAAGAATTCTCGGTACCGATGCTTACGATTATGCCAAGGAGGACCTAACCAAAAACTGCACTTGGCACATCCAAGTCGCCTCGGGAAGGAAGATCGAACTCACTTTCGAATTCCCGCGGGACATTGCCAGGAACACGTCAAATGAATGCACAAACTACGCTCTGATTCGGGACGGAGTGGATGCTGGCGCTCCAATTTTACCCCCAGGACAGATTTGCTCGTACAGAGAATTCAACGGGACTGTCTTTACTACCACTAATTATGCCACTGTTCGATATATCATTCAGCCGCATAATCCTTTTCTTCCCTACGAGAATAAAATGTGGAATCTGACATATCGCGAGTATAGCGAATGTGGCGGTGATGTCCGCCTTACACCATACTCTAGTTCAGTGGTCTTAACCTCACCAAATTATCCGAACGTCCCGAATCCACATACGGAATGCTTGTGGACAATAGTCGCTCCACCTGGCGAAACAGTGCAAGCAGAATTCCTCGGTCAGTTTGACATGAGTGTTCGATATTGCGACCGGGAGTATATTCAATTTCGAGATGGTTCAACTGCGCTGGCGAGGCTTTTGGGTAAATACTGTCTTCGACCGGGAACGATTCATACCTCGGGGAATGTTCTTTACATGCGCTACCTAACCGACATAGCCGAACCACGAGCTGGCTTTCAAGTGAATGTTTCGTTGTCAAATTGTGGCGGTACCTTCACGCAGCTCAGCAATGTAATATCATCATCGAACTATCCAGCACCGGGTAGTTATTCGGCTTATTCTGTTTGCGACTACATCGTCAAAGTGTCAATGTTCGCCCGTCTCAATCTGTCATTCATTGATTTGCATCTGCCGTTCGATAAGGACAACTTGAACGCTTCTGATCATGTGAAAGTTTATCAGATAGTTCGTGGCGATGGCACCCGAATTGAAGATGAATTGACAGCCTTCTATGGCAATACAACTTCAATGCCGACAATGCTAGTCGAAAGCAACGAAATACTGATTCGATTGTTTAGCTACAAGGCGAACAACCTTTATCGAGGATTCAAGGTGAAATACCAGAGAATATTCGGTGCCTGCAACAAGGATGTTTCGGGAGAAAGTGGTTTCCTGACGTTCAATGTGACACCTATGCGCGTCGCAATGTTTGTGTCTTGCCGGTGGAAAATCACTGTGCCGAAGGGAAGACGGGTGAAAATCCAGGCGATTGACGGTTTCGATACACTTAGCCATCTGGCATCAAATGTGAAGTAAGTTTTGCTTTAAATTGATAATGATACATATTTCGCTAGTAAATTAGATTTAAGCAGTCATAACTATTGCGTACGAAAGGGCAACATTTGACAGCAATTTCATATTTTAAATTGAGTACACAAGTTATAGGAATTGTCTTAAATGACTGCAAAATTCTTTTGAATGCGATTTACAGGCAGAGTTTGACAGCTTTTAATGTCAACATTCGTCCATTCGAAATGTACACATGCTCAGATTTATTACGCAAAAAATTGGTGATTTGTTGCTATAGCGTAGGTACTCTGAAGTAACTTGCCGTTGAGAAATGATTGGAATGTATCCACTTTTATTGAGCTACAAAATTGACAGCTGTCAACCGTTAGACGGTTTTGTTTGCTTTTATATCTGAACGTTTTACTGGCCTCAATTAGGAATATAATTGTCTTAAGTTGACTAGATTGGTCTGGATGACATGTAACCTGAACGTAAAAACTAGATTGGAACGTCACTTTTTCTGCGTCAACTATTTACATAATAAGAACTGTCAACTTAGTACTCAGTGAGGAATTTCTTGACTAGATTCGTCGGCTACCCCTCCATAAACGTCAACTGAAACAGCTGCTCATCTGACCGATTTCCTCCAATCAAAACCAAAATACATCTAGTCAGAGAGCTGTCAGACTTACTAAACTAGATACTTGAACGTCCCTGTCAACATTAAAAAAAATATTTTAGTAAGACGGAGAGAATATTATGTAATGTGTCAACTGTTGCCAATGCGCCGTAGGTACTATTGAAAAATGTTAGCTTCGACTTTAAATTTACGGTAGCTCACAATTGCGAAATTTGTATGCAATTTCCACCGTGACCTACTAAAATTTAGAGTCGAAACTAAAAATGCTTATTGGTAATGGCGTTTTCGATTTAAGAAAAGTAGTGACCTTTCTATGAAAAGATCAAATCTAGAAGTGCTCTTTCTATGTTTTCTATGTTTCATTCAAAAAAAAAGTGCACTTCCAGGTCAATTCTTAACACGAAAGAAGTGTCCGGAATATTTTGAGAGAATTGCCCTGAACTCACGTTCACATACTAGCAAAATGTCAGATTGAAACGTTTGTTGTTTTATTACAAACAAATTTTTCGCTTGTGATCCGAAAATATACAATTACGCGCGCAAAATTTAAACTGAAATTGAAATATATTAATTTGGGCTATTAAAACTTTCATATTTACTGTGGAAAATAAAAAAAAACAAGTAACAACAGAAAGTCTACCACTGTTGCAAAAGTGCTCCAACGAATTTTATTGAAAAGAGCAATTCTGAACTTCGGGGCACTTCTCTCGGATCTTCAATGAAAAACGCCATAAGTTTGTTTAAGTTTTCCGTTAGATTGTAGTCTGTCATCTCAAGTGACACTTATCGCTAAAATACATCTCTTTTTAGTAGCAAGATCATGTTCTACAATGACTTCCAATCTCTGTCGCGCATCACAATACTGAATCTGAGGAACCTGACCTCCACCACTTCGGTAAGTTCCACAGACAACAAAATGTTTGTTCGTATTTTTGGATCGTACTCAGCAAACATTCTTCGCATACGATTCGCTTACACATCATTGGAAATGTCAAATTGCCCTGACGACATTGCCAGCGACTCTGGCTCGCTGTCAATTGCAAGTCTCGACCCCACATCCGGATTCTTTTGCAACTCCGACTTTGTTCTGAATGGCATAGAAACTCTCTCGTTCAACGTATCGCGCTTTGTTGCCGAAATCACAAAACAACAGCAATCGCCTGGCTTCGGAGTTCGATTTAGAGTTGAGGCGTTTTCGGAAAATCTAGCCACTTTAACGAAAAATTTGACAAATGGCATTATTGCGATCGCTGGTAAGCATTGTTCAGTTCAGATTCTTCAAAATGAGGCTTTCCTGGTAAAGCAGTTTGAGGCGACGTTTATGAAACACCCTTGCGGTGGTGAATACCGCATTGGGAATACGTTTGAGATATCTCTGCCAAATTTGACAGCCGGGTATGGCAGCTTAGAATGTGCCTGGCATTTGATAGGAACCGCAAATATAAATGGCTATGATATTTCTTCTATTGCTACCAAGTTTACGCTGCCATGTGAGAATGAATACTTTGCAGTTCATGCTGGAGCGTCGCTTGATAAATTGGAATTGGCAAGGCTGTGTGGCAGTGACACAACATTAAACGTAACTCGCATTCGATCAGAGAACGTATATGTCTATTATCATACGACAGACTACCGATCGAGCAGTGAAGTGAAGGTAACCTTACAGCGGGCTGGAACTTGCGGCGAAAAACTGCGGATTGAGAAGAACGAACTGGTGCAGTTCACTGCGTCGGACTACAAGAATAACCTCGAGTGTGTTTGGGAATTCGAAACGAGTCAGGGTTACTTTTTGCGTTTGGAATTCTCGGGACGTTTCTTTATTGAAGATAGCAAGGACTGCGTCAAGGATTATCTGGAAGTACGAGTATTTGAGCAGGGCGCGTTTGTACCGCAACAGCGCTATTGTGGTCGGAATATGCCAGCTGCTCTTAACACAACATTAAGTCGGCTGCAGTTGGTCTTCCGAAGTGACAATGAGACTACTGGCGATGGATTCACCTTACAAGTTCAGCAAACTTGCTACGGCGTCTTTAATGTAACTAGCCAGCCGCAATTTATAAGTTATCCCTCCAGATGGAGTCGGATAGCTATGCGAGTGCGTTGCGACTATATTCTCCAAACTGACTCGAACAAAATGATCCAGGTGAAGTTTAAAAGATTCGCCCTCGGCCACAGAAATAGATGCGCATTTACGAGCTTCAGTGCTCAGAAACAAACTGAAAGTGGTCAAGTAGTTGAACTGGGTCCATATTGCAAGGACAATGCGGTCTCTGAGCTGAGAGCCAAGAAATCCATTACACTCTCTTACAGAACGTATTTAGTGAATGGAGGCTATGAGATCGAGTTTAATTTGGACGAGTGTGGCGGCGAAGTCACCCAGTCGAAGTGGATAGGGAGTCTCAGAAATGAGAACGGCGATGCTTACACAAATAACATGAACTGTGTGTGGAATATCAACGCTCCGGAGGGTCATAATATCGCAATCCAGTTCAAGTACCTGATCATGGAGGAAGTTGACGGATGTGGCCTTGACTATGTGGCGGTATATCGCGGTTCATCTGTCAACGAAGATCAGAGGGAGGCGAAATTGTGCGGTAATATGACCACGAATGCCCCCAAAATCCATATCGAAGGCAGATCAGCAGTAGTTGTGGCCGCGTCTGACTCCAGCATCACAAGTGATGGATTTTCAGCGAGGATCATCATCAGCAAAGCATGTGACGAGCGACTAACTTTGACTTTGGCAAATTCACCGGTGGAAATTGCTCGCGAAATTACGGTTGGCCGCAATGAGGTCATGATTTGTAATTACCGCATAATGGGGGAGCCCGGCTATAGGATTGAAATCGAATTAACGAAAGTCGAAGTTAATTCTTCGAATCGTAGCTGCACTCATGACTGTAGAAACTGTGAGCACTTGGAGGTCCTGGATAGCGTGCAGGGTGGTGGTTTGTCATTGGGAAAATATTGTAAGTTGGGTGAGGCTAAACCGAAACTGATGTCATCGTACAAAGACGCAGTGATTTCAACGAACTTTGAGCGGGAGGGAAGCCATCAGTTTGTAGCAAAAGTAAGACTAGTTCAATCGGATTGCGGCGCTCAGAGTGAATACGTCCTCGAAGGAGAGAGTGTACGTATAAAAGATTTGAGGTATTTCTTGTAGCTATACAACTTAATTTTTCCCAGGGAGTGCAAATTTCGCCGGCGACGGAGCCAAACGGACTGTATCCCTCTAACGTGCATTGTACTTGGAAGATAACCTCGGAAAGGGATTTCGAAATCAGATTTCAACGATTCAACCTGCAAAACCAATCTGATGCAACGGGCCGGTGCTTGGACTACGTACTTGTAACCTACACTGTGGTAAATATTTTTGTTTTTTTACATCAATGCGTACTAATAAATCCCCGGCACTTGCAATTTTGCACAGTAAAATAAACTGAGCAAAGACTTGTTTCTATTTAAAACAAACTTTCACCGATAATTTTTAAGTTCGTGCATTGTTTTTTTGTATGATTTCATAATTGCTGACCGAAACCAGGCAATACGCATTTCATTCGCTTCAAGTTCGCGGAAGAATATCGACGGCGAGTTTATCTCAGGCAATATTATCGCGATACAAAAATCTTCGTTCAATTTGCTTAGATAGGTAGATTGGTTGCAAACTAAATTTAAAAATGATTAACCGGCTTAACCACACTTTTGTCAAGTTAGTAAACGCTGTCTGAGGTTTTGCAAATTTGTTTGCTTTGTAGGTGTCAATGTCAGCCATTTGCTTTTCCGCGATACTTTAGCTCTACGTTAATGAACTTATTAACAAATGGCGTCCATTTCAGGGTTATAAAAGGACAAACTACGAGGAGCACTGTGGTGCCATGTCTTTGTTCGTAGTTAATGTCGACAAATACGATTCTGAAGCTTCAGCGGATATAACCTTCCATACGGATGAGGCAATTGAATCAACCGGCTTTACTTTGACAGCTACCAATAGAGATCGTGAGTTTCCTTTCCACAAACACCTACTGTCACTTGCATCGCAGTGAATAATCACTTCTCTTTCAGCTTGCAATCGGATCTACAATGATACCAGCGGAACTATTAAAGGAGTAATTAAAAAAATCGATAGCTGCCTTTACGACATCTATATGCCTGAAAATTACACGGTGAACATAATTATGCCGACATTTTACTTAGCTGATTCCAACTGTTCCGCAAACTATATTAGAGTAAGTGATTTGGAGTGCGCGCAACGATTTTAATTGACGACGATTCCTTTATCAAGGTGTACGATAAGAAGACCAATAATCAAATATACGAGAGTTGTACTGAGGACTACACACAGAGAAAAATCTTCACATTAACTAATCGAGTTCGCTTGGACTTTAAGGTTAATCAGGCGACCGACACGGAGATATTTTACTATGCCAGTTACAACGCACCGGTTAAGGGCTGTGGAGGAAATTTGGCCACGCTCCAAGGCTTTGTGGCTAGTCCTGATTATGAAGGATATGGACGTGCAAGTGTTTGCCGATGGAATTTTACAACCACACCATCGAATCGCTTCGAAATAATATTTCTGGGTAATTTAGAAAACAAATTTTGCAGAGATAATGGAGAACACGGCCACAATGCAAAAACAATGGGCACATTCGAAAATCTAGTTACCTTAAGTCGACTATACATCTGTGCTAGATGTAACCTGAACGCAAGATCTAGATTGGTCGGTAACGGTGCTAGTGCTATGTAGCCCTAATTTGACAGTTTGCATGTCACTTTAGTGCTCAGTTACGAAATTCTCGTATAGATTCGTCGGCTATGACTCCATAGACATCCACTGAAAAATCTGTTAATGTGACCGAGATAGTCCAATCAAAACAAAGACACATCAAGTCAGCCAGCTGTCAGACTTAGTAAAATAGATATTTGAATGTTCTCTACTGACTTTTAATTGTTTTTTGCTGTAATTATCAGCGCGTTCGAATGTCAAGTTAACTTGATTTATCACGCATCTTATTGGCCAAGATTTGCTATCAGTAATTTCGTCACGATTAACTAATCCGAATGCCAAAATTAAGTCAACCTTTTATCAAACTTTAAGGCTTATTTATTTATCAATTTCAACTACCTATAACTTTTGTTTGCTTTTTTTAATAGAATTCAACATGGGATCGGTTTGCAGAGCAGACTACTTGAATATTATTGAAATTTCTGCAAATGGAGATGAAAAAATTGGTCGACATTATTGCGAAAGCGTAAGATAGTTAAAGATGCTTCAATTTCAAAAAAAAATTAATACCAATCTTTTGTGTAGAATATGCCACAAAGATATATCTCGGAGGGCAATCAAATCGCAATAGTATCTGTAGCTGCAGCGGACTTCGATGGAACTGGTTGGAAACTACAGTTTCGATCGCATGCACCGTGGCGAAACAACTAGGACTAGGATATATCATTCGATACCATCTAGTCAGAAAATATATTGGCAAAGATTTTCTGAATTTGATTAGAAATATATGTAAAAAACAAAGTTAAGTTTGATAAAAGCATACCCAACTCAAGTCTAATTTTTGATCTTTACCAAAAGGATCTAATGGTACATCCAAAATTAATACATCTATTGACGTCAATCGCTGTAATATTATTAGGTCTGTTCCTTTACTTTTGTAGTAAAATGGAAAAGACTGTCAAAATGGCAGTGGTGGGGTTAAATTCTCTCACGGAGGGAGACACTTACGAAAAAGTTAGGGAACGCTTTTGTAGTAAACTACGAATGATGGCAGATACATAATTCAAAAACTCAAAAAAGTGCTACGAAAAGTCGTTAAAATTTCGTATAAACCCGAAGAATTTGCTAATTAACTGACAAAATTAGTTGATTCATCTCCCTAGCGATGAAAGTGATTCGAAATAATTCGAACTTCTTTCATGTATACCTATCTGGTTAAGTTTGTTCTGATTGAACTGCAAGCATTAGAGAAGAGGAAAAAGCGACAGGGCATTTACAAATTTCTTGGAGACGATTGTCCTTTCTAACTCTTTACAGCAAAGCAGAATTTCGTCGCGATTTTCATTTTGCCGCCTTTTGATACCATTTTAAAAAAGCAATAAATAAAAACAAATGCACTCATATGTCAAATAGGACAACAAATTTCAAACCAGCTGTTCATTGAAAGGTGACTGACAGCTTTTTCAATTCTACACCAAGAAATTTGTTGAGTAAAAATTCGTAAGATTCTCAGTGGAGGGGTAGTAGCTCAGTCATCTCTCGATGACGCTCTCTTTTACAAATTTAAAGCGAAGCAGTTTTCTAGTTTCGCGAATTGTAATACCGATTGGAAACCTTTGCATACTCTTGTGTCCGCTTCGCAAACGATTTTAGGGGCATCAATGATGTTCCTCATTCTGTGAGGCTCAACTAAATAGTACGCACTATAGTAAAACTACAAAATGCTGACGCTTTACGACATTGTTCAAGTGTTGACTTCTTTATTCGTCAATAACTTATTATGACATAATGACTTAAGTTCACAATTATATTCGAGGAACCTCACATAAATAACGAACGAACATAAAAACAAAACAAACGAAAACAAAATGCATACTCGTAGTATGGCTATTACAACTACGACTATTACTTAATCAATAAGTACGACAATTAGCCTCATTAATGGGCATGCAAAACTAACTAAACTACAATAATAATTATAACAGAATACGTTGTTTCATTTGGTATTTAGCTGCGTAAGAAAAAAAAAGGAACACTGTATGTGGGTAGGTGGTGTAGGCTGTAGGAATACAAATAATAAGTTGGCGGAGGTGTTAGGAAAAATGATTTGACTCAAACAACATGTCAATACTAGAGCTATGAATAAAACGGACTTTGTCCGCACTGTGCACGGCTTTTCGCGAAGTGTGCTGATCAAAGTGGTGTTGTTGCTGTTGTTGTTGTTGTTGGTATCGTCGTGGTCGTCGTCGTCGGCGTCGTCATCTTGAATGGTGTGTATCTTGCTTTGGACTGCTGCTGCTGCTGCTGCTACTACTACTAGTACTACAACTTCCATGTTTAGGTGGTCAAGCGAAGCTGACTTGATAGAAGAGCCATTCTTCCATAAACGATGGCACAAATGCTTTGGTCGTTGTGTACTTAACAGCTGGCTTGAGTAGCTTCAGCTGGTCCTCAAACAACTTCAGCGACTCCAGGCAACTAGTTCCATTGCCATGGGTTAGGTACTTCCCACCTGGCTTAAGAATCTTGAACGAATGCTCCAGAATAGTGCGGATAAAGTCCCAAATCTCGCCGATGGGCGCATCCGAAATTGGAATGTCTGTGAGGTCACCGAAAACGTAGTCGAATTTCCTACCCTCGTCAATGAAACGCTTCATGTACTCGACACAATCGCCGACAACGATCTCGTAATTGTCGCTTTTCCGTTTCTCCAAGACGTCACCGCAAATCGAATTTAGGTACTTGTTGCATGCCTGCATGACAAGTTCGTCGATTTCCAACATGACAACGTGCTTGGGCTTCTCTTTGAGTAGCTCGTAGAGGAGCGCACCATCGCCGCCGCCCAAAATGCAAATTTCCTTGCCCTCGTAGTTTTCAATGCCACGGCCCATGAGGGTTTCCGTATAAATGAGATCCGACTCGGCAATATCTGTGAAAGAAAAAACATTTTTTTGTTGATAAAAGAATATGCACAAGAAGAACGATTAAGGGTGGAAGGGCTTCCCACAAATTCTTAAATATTTGCTCATTCACCTACAAGGACTTATTACGAAAGTGCAACACCACTTTTAGGTACCCGCCGGCTCCCCATTATCACTTACTGTTGCAAAGCTTCCAAATAAAAGGCATAACTGTGAAGAAAAAAGTTCTGCCAACTCATCTGTAATATCCTTTGTGTTGCAGTTGCAAGGACTACCCAGCGTACTATTTCCGCTTTATGAAACATTTCTTTCTCATGCACAGTGTAAAAAAAAACTTCGGCACTGCAGGCAACCTGTTGGGTTGTTTTCGCGCTATATATATTCATTTGCAAGCCCCCTTGGCGTTCATGTTCACAATTTGCTGTATATAATTCATAGGCACGTGTCCTTGCCATTGTGGGTTAATGGATGCATCATGTGCACACAAAATAAAGTTTCACACAAGACAGCAGTTGAAGAAGGCGATGAGGGGCGTCCATGAACTTTCAAGGTTTCAAAATGAATGAACGTTTCTAATGCCAGCCACAACCAATGCACAGCTCTGGTAGGACTTGCATAAGTTGCGATGGCATTGCAGTTCGAATAGAGTAGAAACTTGCTCAGGTGTTATGTACATATACGATAAGGATGTTTACCACTGCCACTGCATTATATGTAAATAAATGTCCTGAGCATACGAACTCGACGATCCGATAAAGGTATTGAAAATACCTTACGAAACCATATTCCCTTAAATAAAAATGCCAAAAACAGTGACGTTCGTCAATCTATCATATTGACAGTTTGTACAGTGTACACCCCCTTTTTTTTGGGTTTTGTGAAGGCGCTCTGACGTATCGACATCCATTTGATTTTTGTTGCTCCTCGAGTTCATCACAAATTTATAGACGTAATTCCGGCGGAAATCGCTATTGCCCTTCAATGTCATGCATCGGGAAAAAAATGTATGACGCACATTATTACGATTTATTAGCTATTGAACTTTTTTGTTTCGAGTATAGGATGAGTGGGATGCTTCATCATAAATAGTTGTCTGACGGTTGGTGACAGCTGACAGCAATACCTAACATTAAAAAATGTGTGGCACGAGGCAAGGTATTTTGGGCGGCCTATACGATTTGTGAAAGCAATCAGTGTGCATAATGATGACCTACAGAACTTCGCTGTCATTTAAAACAAAATGGCGTCCAAAGTCCGGAAGTTCTAAACGGACAATTTTAAGTTAATTACAGAAATCTTGTTCACCGGAACTTGCCTTTGCTTACATTTTATTATCTATAGTTATGGGTTGTTTGTCCATGACATTTTAAGGATTTGAGAATTGCGATCTCATCCAACTGTCATTCTACGGTAAAACTGAAACTCTCTCTCTCTATATATAATATTCTCTTGCAAAACCGAATCTCTCTCTCTATCTATTCTCGTTTAAAAAAAAATGGAGTCTGTGATGTCTCAATTAGGCTGGAAACAACACTTCTGTCTTCTGTCAGTGTCGTTTGCTGATACAACCCACAGTATTTAAATTTTACATAAATACTAATGTGACAGTTTATACGTTATAAAAGTACAACATAAGTAAGTACGTCTGCATTTTTAAGTAAGTTAAGTTAAATGCGCGCACTATATTTCTGTCAGTGCAAACGAACTGTCAGTTTACTTGCAGTTTAAATAATAACTAAGTAGATGGCCAGCCCACATTAATGCGTTTATTGAATATATGTAATTTTAAGGGAAGATATGATTGCTATGTGTATATTTGAAAATGAAAAATAATTTAAGACTATTATGAGTACTTACTTTGCAATTCGTCCAAAATCAGCATATTGCCCAGCGTCTTTGAGTGGAGTATTTGAATTTTCTGGAAGGGGGAGCGTGTCTCGTACACCAGAGAATCAATATCGTATTCGATGATACGTTCATCTGTAATAAAATGTTATTCAGTCTGCAGTCTTGATTTACAAGTAAAAAATAAAATATGTACTAACACTATCGTATAATAAGTTGCAGTCACACACAGACAATATAAACAAAAAATTATATCTTTGCTGTTTTGTATTTTACACTTAGTTTTAAATTGGGAAAATAATTCAAAAATATATTTAGAAAATAACCAAGCGTTGAAAACTTTGTTTTAAATTCTCCATATAAACTGAATAAACACAACAATTAGTCAAGGAGGGAAGTTATTTTAAACTGTGCTTGGTAATGGCGGCATTTTACAACAACAACAACAAAATAAACAATAAAACCGAATGGAACCTAGGTGAAATGTAAACTGTATCATTTATGTCTACAAGTAATAATAAATTTAAACAAATTGTACAAAAATAATAACAGACATTTAGAGTAAATTACAGATAGTAGTATTTTTAGATTTAGATGATAGTATAGTTGATTTGATTAATTTACCTGCTGATGGAAAATACCTAGATACATCGCCACGTTTCAATGGGGGTAATACTTGTCCGGAGTGAACTTTTAATTTCTTGGCTAAGGTATTTTCGAGTCGTTTGGATGACTAATAATAAAAAAATATAAATAAATACGAAGTCAACATGAAACAAAATAATAATTTTTCAAAATAAATTCAATTCAAATTATATGGGCAATGATTATATTGGATATAGTAATAGAAGTTCACAGTTATACAAATGTTTTATGTTTAATTTAACTTGAGTGTTAATAATTTTATAAGGGTTAATGGAGGCGCAGTGATGACGACGGGAGGTGTTAAAAGTGCCTATTGGGGGTCCAACAATAGACCTCTGCAGGTAACGTGAATTTTTAAGCGATGTTGTTCTTTCTACAGTTTGCAACTCAATATTGATAAAATTGCAAAAGTAATACCAGTTAACTCATTTATAAAGGGTTTTCCAATGAGAGGTGTTATTGTGAATGACCCGCTATTTTGGTAGCTGTCACTTTTGAAGCTTTTATTCTCTGACATTTGACAAGTAGAAACTAAAAATGGAACACGCTTCAACAACGCATTGAAATTATTAAAATTCACTACAAAAATGGTCACAGTTCGCAAAACTAAAGCATTTTTTGGTCGTCGTGAAGCACCTTGTCGGACCGCAATACAGAAATTGGTGGAAAAAATCGAGCTGTTGGGACAAGTTAGTGATGTGAAGAATAAAACACGTGCACTGAGAATATTGCTGCTGTAGCCCAAAGTGTTGAAGAAAACCCAGGTTTGTCCATTACTCGTCGTTCTTTGGAATTGGGCATTCCACAAACGTCATTACACCGTATTTTGCATAGAGACTTGGGTCTTGGGACTTGGACAACGTTTATTTTCAACAAGACGGCGCTACGTGCCACACAGCAACGAAACCATTGATCTTTTACGGGAAAAGTTTCCGGACCGTGTTATCTCTCGAAGACGTGATCACAATTGGCCACCGAGATCTTGTGATTTAACACCTTGCGACTTTTTCCTTTGGGGCCACGTGAAAGATAAGGTCTACGCCAACAGCCCAGCGTCGATTCAAGACCTCAAAGATAAAATTCGTGAGGCTATCGAGGACATAGGGCAGCCACTTTGCGATTTGGTTATGGAAAATTTCATGACAAGGATATATGGTCCTGTATGCGTGCTCGTGGTGGCCATTTGGCTGACGTTGTTTTTCCTTATGAATGGCATACCTTCCTCCTTATTATGAAATAAACATCCGATCATTTATCTCAAAAAATTACATTTTTCTTTGAATACCAAAATAACACCTCTTATTGGAAAAAAATCCATTTATTAACAACTGGTGTCGCTTTCAATTATTAGTTCAGCAGGTACACAAATCATCAGTAGTTGTAAGAGTTGGCATTTTTAACAGCAAATAGCTTGTAAGGGCAACCGAAAATGCTTAAAACTTTTGTATACTAGGTTTGTTTGACGTGGCTAGCACTAGTGCCCACTAGTGCGCACTGAGAAGTGTCAGCTAATTTTCAAGCCTGTCAAAAACCCTGCACTACCCTGAAAATTCGACTTCTATATCGAACGCAAAACGTTGCCCTGAAGTCTGTCAGCTGTTAATATTGACAAATATTTATCTTTTGGTAACACTATTTCCCGTTTATAGTTAAAAATGAGTGAACTAAATTCTGAATTTGGGTTTGTATATTGCAAATAGTTGATAAAAGTGTTCGCAATATATATGACGAGTTTGAAAATGAAATGACAGCAAGCGAAATGACAGCAAAACTCAGCACTGAATTCTTGCCCCCACAAATTAACTGGGGTCAGTTCAGGGCACAACTAGGGTGCCCTAGAAGCCATGTCAAACACAGGTTTTCAGTACCAGGGCGAGTTTAGTGCTACATCGAACGCATTAGGGTTAACCCAGTGCGTACTAGTGCGCACTAGGGCCCACGTCAAACAAACCTACTGGCTTTCTGCATAAAAAGCGATTACTAGTATTGGAGTGCTCTAACACAGTTTGATCGGAGCAATCAGATTTATTTTGGTACCTGTCATATGACGATGAACATAAACCCCCGTATAAATAAACGCTGCGTAAAAGTTATCAACCCGTTATTCTGTAGTAACGTCAAATCTGATGTCTAATAGCTAACTTACTTGTGCACATTTGTTTATTAATACAGGGACAGCTTTAAAACAGTATTTGCTATATTTTTTTTTCGACCTATCTATAATCATGGTTGGTAACTGTCAAAATATGAGTTTATTCTGTCCTTACAGAGTGGGAGTGCGCCCTGAAAATGTACGGAACAAAAATTCAGAGCTTTCAAGTGCTTGCTCTGAACTGAAGAAGAAAAACGCTTCTGTTGACACTTTTAAGTTTGAGCTATTTCAAAGTGATCGTTCTTTAAAAATTACTAAACACAGTTTAGTCACTTTGCTTAAACTATTTTTTTTTATAAAGCTGTTTCTCGTCGTAATAAAGAACTCAATAAAAAGAAGACACCAATCACCTGTCAGTGTTAAACACCAAAAAATTTCGGTTTTAAATTTGTTCAACTTTGTTGTTTGAGTTCTTAAGTCCAACTGAAATCGAAGATCGCTGCTATGCACACGAAGGGTCCCATTCTTATCTTTCGCTTCAGCATAATTCACGACGTTCACAGAGGATGTTTATTTGGATATCATATTACTCTGACGTTGAAGACTTGAATAAACATAATCTGCAACAAAGTATACGGAGAATAAACATGCTCCACAACAAAGTATATAAGAAAAGGAATATCGATGGCCACCCATCGTTATGCATAGCATCAGAACATCTACCTCGAAGTCCAATCAATCAGTTTAAATTTGACCCAAAAAGGCGAGAGATCGTTGCTGAAAACTTTTCACTTATGGTTTACTTGGTTAAAATCTTGGAAACCGTTACTAAAAAGTTTTCAGCAACGATAAGTGTAAACCAGGTCTAAATTAATGGTGTTCAGTTCCGCACACATCTTTCAATCGCGAAAGATTGGTATTTTTCTTATTTTTTGCATATGATTCGGTTAATTTTGGATCCAGATCTAACAATTTAGATAAAACTGATATACACCGGCTTTTCATTATTGAGAGGAATTTACTAGTTCGAATCTAAATTAAACCGAATCAATGGAATATAGTAAATGACACCTCGTTGTGCAATGAATCCATCTGAAAATGAAAATGAATAGGTAATGAATAAACAATTCATTTCTGTGAATGCAAATGTACAAATGTCAATGAAAACTCTATTTAGAGCATTGCTACTGCATACCCAATTATTCCTGTAATACATGAAATGCAGATGAATCAAATTCCATTGAATAGAAAAGTAAAAATATCAAAACCAAATGGGAAAACAGAAAATCAAAAATTATCTCAAGAACATGCGGGGGACGGAAATAATTTCAATTCACTCAACAACTCTGGTAAAAATAAAAGACCATTTACAAAATCCAGCTAACTAAGGAGGTACAATATTTCCTGTTTTGTTTTCTCTTTATACAATATTTTCATTGCTTTTATTTAGCGTTTTTATTACACAGGTACAGTTATATTACAAACTAGCAACTAAATTCATAAAAATAAATATAAGTAAGTGAGAAATAGTACGAAATGTGTAATTGCAGCCAATTGAATATTTTTAGATTTTTGGCTGTTAGCTTAAAAAAAACAAAGACAATGTTCAAATCAAGTTATGAAGGATAAAAGAAAGAAATTTGCTTTAGCATTTCCGAATTAATTAGATTGGGTTGCATATTCTTAGTCCAAATTTTATAAATAAAGTTTTGAGTTTGAAACTGGAAATGTTTGACGTTTCCCCATCTACTACAAAAGGTCTGGTCCTGCATCTGTCTCAGTAAATGGCGACATTTGAAACTATCGTTGTCTTAGGTCGATTAGATTTTCGTCGAACGTTAAAACTAGATTCAGTCACAAAATTCTTGATTAGATTCCTCGGCTACCCTTCCATAAACGTCATCTGAAAAACTTTTACACGAGGCTAATAAAAGCAGAAAAACATCAAGTCGGCCAGCTGTCAGACTTCTTTGAGGGACTATTTTATTATCTCTTGAATATTGTTGAATCTTGTCAAATTTATGACGTATGCCTAATGTAAACAGTTGTCTTTTAAACTTCAAAGTCAGAAAATAATTGTTAAGAAGCCGAATATTTTGTGGGCACAGTGGCTAAATGTGTTGGACTACTAAGAGAGAGGTCCCAGGTGCGATTCCCGAAAAAAATTCGTGCTAAGGCTTTTTCCACTGCGCCACCTCTCGCCAACGTCTGGCAAACATGCAGGAGTTTAACTGTCATAAAAGAGCGTCTCAATTAGCTGTTCGGTCTCGGCATAAAATTGTAGATCCCTTCCATTCGTCCCAAAAATTTAAAACTCACACCAAACAAATGGTTGTGAGTAGGCTTAGGTCCTTATGGACCTGTTGCGGCAACTATTTGTTTTTTTGACTGCATAATGTTTTTTTTTAATTTTGCCTAACACTGCATGACCATTATTTTGATAGCAATAATTTTGCAGTGATTTTTTTCGTAAGGCATTCAGATACGATTTTTCTGTATCGTTCAGCGAACGATTCGATTTTCGCGAGTATTTTTTTCAGTCTCTGAGTATTCTCCGACTTTTATTAAACCACCAAAGTGATCTGACACTCGTCTAAAATTGATATGTCACTGATGGGTGACACTGATCTGTTCAATGGTGACAGTGATTTGGTATTGACAGCTCACGGTTATTATATGGAACGCTAAATCTGACAGCGGTTGAAGTTACTGCTGGCACTAGAGAAAAAATAACAACTTGAAAAATAAACTCATTTTCCACAAAACTATAACTTTTGTTTGTTTTCCTAACTCGTTCCAGTTCGCTTATTATTTTTTTAACCTCTAACTGGTAATTTTGAGTTAGATTGATAAATTTCCGAAAATGGGTGAATGTATTTCTTTTTTATATGGACTTTTACGTACCGCTAGTGATAGCAACGCGGCTCTTAAATGTAAATTTGTTAACCATCAGGAAACGTCAAACGATTTCCATCAAACTTCTATTTTTCTTATCAACAGGAATGTGTCGCTGAACAAGTAGCTGCCCATCTTACTCCGAAAACATGTGCTAAAGAATACAAAATGACGTTAACTTGACCAAAGTTCTGTTCACAGATATTACTGTCACATGTCACAAGGCAATGGAATCCTCAACATTCTGGATAAATTCGGTTGTCACAGTTGGGAATTATCCGATTGTTCCAAAATACATTTTTAATGTATTATAAACTAAGAGAGTCAATCTTCATTGGATTATGTGGGCTTAAGTTTTCGTTAAAAATGGAAGAAATCGCGCTGAAATTCTGTCACTTCTTCGTTGCAATCCTATTATGGTTGCACCTTAAAACGTTTGATGAGCCACAGCTACCTGTACAGCGGCTCTATTCTGTTGAATTACCTACAATTTTTATTTTTCCAAATAGACCCAGGTAAACAGAATCTGATTGTGACTACCGTCATGTAGGCTGTCCTTATTTGGACCTCGCCCATAGTAGATGGGCAGAGTCAAAACGGAGTTTCATGTGAAAAAGGTAGAAAATAAAGGAAATAAAACTAAAAAAAGGTTAAACTAGGAAATACAAACAATACTTTATAGGTACTTTTATATTTGTGTTTTTTTATTTAGTTATATGAATTACTTGTACTTTTGTTTTATTATTTAAAAAAGGTTGAATTTTACTTATATATTTGGATTTTTGGTTTAGTTTGCTGACCTGAACTAGTCATGTAAATATCAATATATCCACCACGCTTAATCGGAGGTAAATGCTTAGAACGCATTGAATCTAATTTTTTACGTAAAATAAGTTCCATAGCTCTGATGCTCTGTAATATTTGAAAAATTTCATTTTTGTTTTTATAAATAGTTTATGAATAGTCTATGCCTTTGTAAATAGTAAATGAAGAGTAAAGAAAAATAAATTGAAACGAGCGTGTTTGGTAAGCCTACGATGAGCTCTTTTACACGTAAGATTTATTATTGAATTTAATTCTTGTTGTTCTGAATGAGTTGAGTGATATGAGAAGGTATTTAAGCAACAAACAAAAACATAATATGAGAAGTGCAGAGACTGAGAAAGTGAAACTGCCAGTGCCAATTACGTTAGCTCGCACAATCAGACACAAAAACAGAAAGGGACATTTATTTGAAAGAGAACCGGCCGATGTGGTCGTGGTGAATAGCACTTTGAGAGAAATGTGAAATATACCATAATGAAATACCGCTGGCGACCATCCAATAATATTGAAATAGAAAATTATATTAATCGTTATTTGTTGGCTATTTACTTGGAAAGGATTCCTTTTTCCCCGTTCATTGATCTTGTACAGAGATGCAAACTATTGGAGTAGTGCTACATTGGTGACGTCAAAAATAGCCTGCACAAAGCAATTCTATAAATACAGCTGGTTAGTTAGTTGCCAAGATTTGAAGCAGTTTGATTAGATTAGAGGACTGCCTTCAAAAAACCAGCAAGTACGTCAAAACAAAGGCCAAGCAAAACACTTTGCTTAAGAAACAGTTGTTGGGTACTTAGAAAAATTGTACAGCGACCCATTCTTTTGCACTGCATATCATGGGTGATGGGTAAGCTAGCTAAAGATTGCCTTACACGCACCTGTTCCAGTTCATTGCGATTATTTCGCGGTTGTGGAATATCCACAGTCGGCATCGCCATACTTGCCCCAGTTTATACAAACATGCTCATTTAGAACAGTGTCCATACAGGGTCCCACTGTCCCAGTTAAACAGTCATAAAGTTATCTCGAAAATGCAAACTCATAGTTTCACATTGTTCGATATAATCAGGGTTAACGGGAATGAACTCCGATGGAAATGTTTCCTTTGTCAGCAATGTAAATCGGATTGCTGAATAGGAAACATTCCCGGGGAAATTTTATTCCCGATAGTGGTGAATAACTGAGGAGGAATTTGCCTGCTAGATTCACTGAGAAGATGCAATCACGTGCTCGGGTTCATCAGACGAAGCGTACAATTTGAGATAACTATAATCAGCAAATATTTACATCAGTGTGGTTTCAGCGCGAGTTGCACCTTTTGTGCACCGTATATTCGAGAACTGCGACTCTTCAACTTGGCAACTCACACTGGATGCTGCATTGCATTATATGTACATATTTTCAATTCAATTCAACACATTATTTGAATTTCAAACCGGAAGCAGTCTTTGAATAAAGCGAATTGCGCTTCTTTTTGTTTAAATATTTATTTGTTCGCGACCGATCGTAGACCGCGCTCGGAACGAGGAATTCCAGAGAGGTGACGTAGAACCATACATTGAGCGCACAGTACGAGTACTTAAGCCGATGACATTTTATCGGCCACAAGAACAGCAAAAATTCCGCTAGACATGTTATGTAAACAAAGTTCTATGGAGTACCGTACCGCGGAACCGGCTGTCTTCTGACCACATGCTGTTTTTATCTTTCTGTTTTGTATTGCGTAATCGCACCGGCATGCGGGTAAGAATATGTTAATCTACAATCGAAATCAAAACAAAAATGATGAAAAACTGGAATGTCTCCAAAAATGACGGATAATAAGCAAATAAAACAAAAACATAACAAAAATGGGGAAAAGAAGGAACGACTGGTGTACGATGAAGTAGAGGTGATCGTTTCGAGCAACGACGATAGACCATGTAAATTTGCGTTTTCATCTCTCTTTCCTTCTCTGCTTGCTTTTGGGCCATGTGCTCTGCTCATGTTAAGGCAATGGAGCAAAAATGCGTGTGAAAAAAAATCCCAACTGGAGTATCCTTGGTAGGTGGGCAAAAATCAATAAACCTCGGTCATTGAAAATGTGAAGGACTGGATACAAATTCGCACTTGACACAAGGCTGCATAATTCAGCTCGCCTGTATGTCTTGTTTCTGACCTTGGTGGCATTGATTTTGCAACACCTTCCCAATTTCCAATAAAATAAAAAAGCAACTGATTGAAAGTTAAGAAGCCAAACGATTTACATCAAAAGACAGGAGCTGCTCCTTTCCCTCCTCCAGATAGTACTCCACATTGATGGTTATCAATCCCTGGCTAAAGATACGGAACGTGATTATAGTCTCCTTGTTCTCGGAGAGGACGCAAAAGTATCCATCGTCGCCTGGCATATGATAGATAAACTCTAGCTGGGGGAAGATGTGCTCCAGTTCGGAGCGGATTATTTTCGATATCTCCTGTCGTTGGTTGGGATCTTTGGTTTTGTCAGGTTCAACAGAGAAATCGAAAAGAATTGTGTTAGCAGCCATTTGAGGGATTTCACTTGCGTTTCTTCAAACAGAATATGATTTTTCACTTCAAATGGTTCTTTTTAGTCCTTTTTCCGATAGAACTACAACTACACACACTCACGCACAAAACACGAATCACGGTTCACGGAAAACTGCAACTTTTCCGTTCGGATTTCTCAAGCGAACTGTCAAATTGTGAAGAAAATTCATCCCAATTTACCCCGGCCGGACGAAAATTAGGTATTCGGAACGATAGGGAAATTTGAAAGGGAATTACAATTTCCCTCAGAGTTCATCGCCGACAGTAGAGTTGCGCAAAATGTGCTCGATCGGATTTCTTTTAAGAGTTATTATTGGAAAAGCGAAATAAAATTATATTATCAATATTTAATCAGTTGGTTTCGATAGAGAGTCACATTTTAAGTTCCATCAATAAATGGAGACTCAAATTACTCAAGAGGCAGAGTCCAAAAATCATGGACGATATATCGTCTTTGAAGTTTTGATGACCGTAATAAGTTGCATTTTGCACGATTTCAGTCGATTGGCGTTAGCTTTCATTATATTTGTAAAAAGTGTGCTGGATTAAGCTCTCAAACTAATCATTTTTGCACTTAGCTGCTGGTTTTGGACTGGAAGTCTATCGTATTTTCTTAAAGGATTTTTGTTCCCATTTGAATTCACTGAAAAAGAAGTGACTTTGGGGGAAGCTAAATTCCTTGCGCTGGAGGAAATATAAGTTTATAAACATAGACATCTTTTATGAAGTTTGTCTGATTGGGGAAGTGTTACCTTTTGATTTTGGCTACTTGGCTGTGATAAAAAATTTAAAAAAAAAAATAAAAGATACCACACCGACCAAAAATTAGGAAGCAGTCATAATAAAATCTCCTTCAGTTTCATTCTATGCAAAGTTTTTCTTAACTTCGTAGGTACCTTCTTACCTAAGAAACCCCAAACTTCTGCACTTCTTCGGGCAATTTAATTCCTCTGTTTTTCAAAGTTTCCCTTTCTGATATACGAAACAAACGAACTTTTCGTGCAGTTATTTATTGAATTTCAGTCTGACGTCATCGCAATTTTTGACACTGCATATGACATTCTTTGCCGATTACAACAGAGAGCAATTTGCGAGCAACAGAAACAGAAATTTCCATTTACTTTGCTCTACTCCTCGACCTCGTGCGTCCATTGTTGTTGTGTTGTGGGTATTTTCTGCGAGAGTTGTGTTTATCATCAGTCGATAGATGGCTAATTATAAATAAAATTCTATTCAAACAAAAGCCCGTTTCTCACGATCATACGACAACAGACTCCCGATAATTTCGTCTCGAATTAAGTCACCACATCACATCATATCATTACATAAACAATTGACAGTGAAGGGAAAAGAATAAGAAGAAATCCCAAGACGATGACGATGTGAAAAAAATGTGACCAAGCTGATTTAGAATTATTAATAGAAATACACAATCACAAGAGCCACGGAAGACAGACCGAAGATCCCGAAAAGTGAAGGAGCCTCCCATAAATCAGCCCAGCAGCCATCACATCCGACAAGGAATTGCTTTCTGCGGTGAGTCTCGTACAAGTGTGGAGTTATTGATTTTTTCAGTCACAAACGGAAACCTTTTTGAAATGCCAACAAAACTCGGCCAAGATGAAAATCAATAGCAGGAGGAGGCACCTGCAACACCTTGCGCTTAGAACAGGATAATAGCAATGCAAGGTGTCTTCGATTTGGGGTAGCACTCTGGATAAAGGCGAGTTTGTTGTCCACACCCCCCAACGTGAGTCGCTTAATAAAGACGCATCTCTGCCTCACTTCGATAAAAGTCAACTCTTTCTAGTCAACGTTGTCGTGATATATAATCTCATTTTAGTGTTTAATAGTCGAGTGTCAGCTACAGTAGTTATTTAGTGATAGATCCCAATGGATCACACAGCCAATGATGAGCGCATCACCGCCAGTCCAAAGTCTGGCAAGGGGGCGAGCACACTTTTCAGTGGACTTTGGCCAAAGCGTTCCACTAAAGTGGAGCCGCATCCTGTTGTGGAAAATCGAGAAAATAACCACCTGAGTGCCGTGAACAGTGTGCCACATGACATGTCCTTTGCCAAGTGCTCACCGGAGAAATTGGCGCAGAGTAACAACAACATTCACAGCAATAGGACGCAAAACCACAACAATGATGACAACTCGAATATAAATGCAATAACTAGTGTTAAACGTAGAATTAAGAACCGTCCACTTAGGAGTAAGTCAAATCGAGGCAGCACCGGGAGTGATCACAACCGTTTCAGCCACCAGTTCAGCCTATGCTGTAAGGTGGACCGCAAGCCGTTGACGCCGCCTGTCAGTGTGCGCTATAAGTCTCTACCAGACGCTGGCTGTCTGAGGAGGGACAATCTCATGCTGAATCTCGACTCCAACGCGAGAGAGGATACGATTTCAGAGTGCAACAGTGCACCCGAGACTCCAGTGAATGGAAAATTCCTGCAGTCGTTCAACAATTCACATAGTTCGCCTTCCAACTCGTCCGTGAAGAGCACGCAGAGTGAGTGCAATGTGCCGCGATCGATTGCGATCACAGCTTGTAGGTCGCGGCTGCGTTTAAAGCTTCTGCCGCCCGGAAAAGAGTTGGTGAACGATGTGGCGGGAGCCGTCCAGCATATGTCGTCACCGAATATATCAACACAGCCAGAAATTGTCGTGGACGAAGGGTGTGTGGATGGTGTGCGCTCGTTGTCGCATGAAAATATTCCAATTCAGAGGATAGAGCGGCAGCAGCAACAGCAGCAGGGCTCGGGATCGGGGCTAGCAAGGCAGGCCTTGATGGCAGCACAGGTGTTGAGTTTGATTCCCACAGAGAGGGCAAGAGACAGGTGAGTTCGACGAGTGGCGGTAGACAGACTTTTCAAATTATGTGTTTTCTTAGGAGTTACCTTGATGGCCGATTGGGATCGTCGTCGCTTTTGGGCCCTAGTGAGCTGGCTCGGGTGCTACCTCATAAGGAAGTCACCATATTTGTTGGAACATGGAATATGAATGGACAGAGTCCACCCAAGTAAGTCCTATTCCACTCCATTCTTTGTTGTTGTCGATTATAAGACATTTGAGTATCAATACGGTCTTTGAGTTCCCGTTTCTCTTTTGATGGTGATGGTCTTTGTTTCTTTGACGACGGCAGTGCAAGTTACGCGACATTCTCGCATCTTTAAAGCCCTTTGTAGCTGAATGACTAGGACTCGGTGATACACTTGATTGAGACATTTTCTATTTCTTTCAGACAAATGAACGATTTTGTCCTACCCGCGACAATGGAACATGTGCCCGATCTCGTTGCAGTCGGTACCCAAGAAACCTGCCCCGAACGTTTCGAATGGGAAGTCACGCTGCAGGAGACACTCGGACCATCACACGTGCTATTCCATTCGACCACACTGGGAACACTTCATCTAGCAATATACATGCGACGTGATCTAATTTGGTTCTGTTCGGCTCCCGAAGACGCTAGCATGTCGGTGCGACCGGGCACAGCATTTCGCACAAAAGGCGCCGTCGCTATATCATTTTGCCTGTTCGGTACCTCCATGCTCTTTGTCACATCCCACCTAACAGCCCATCAGCAGAAGGTGAAGGAACGGGTCTCGGATGTAAAACGAATTATTCACGCTCTGGATTTGCCCAAGAATCTACATTTGCGACACAAAAACAAAGACGTGACACAGAACTTCGACAATGTGTTCTGGTGCGGCGATTTGAACTTTCGGCTGGGCGAACCGAGAGAGAAACTACTCGAATGGATTCAAAATACAAAGTTTCCGCTGCCGTCACATTTGCCGCATGGCTACATGCACACCGATCAGTTGTCGTCGGTTCTGGCCGATGGAGCAGCATTCCGTGGATTTATGGAGGCGAATATCACGTTTCCACCGACATATAAGGTGGGTGATCAAAGTGCACTGCCATTGGCATGGTTAAAGAGGGTTTTTTCTTTCTTGTTTAATTTTAGTACGATCCAGGCACTCAACAATTTGACACATCCAGCAAGCAGCGTGCTCCAGCGTACACTGATCGAATTCTGTTCAAATATAGACAGACTCAGGGCTTGGCAATGCGAAGAGCGAGCACCTTTGCGGGGGGGAATTCGCAACAGCCAGCTATGGTGCAGTGTTTGTCATATGACTCGGTGCCATCGATAACTTCGTCCGATCACAAACCAGTGTGGGCATTGTTCAAAACGTCGATTCGTGCAGGAACAGATGCGTAAGTTGATTGTTACAATTTCATCTGAGATGTTGCCAAATCAATTGCCTTCTTATGTCTTTGCAGCATTCCACTAGCTGCTGGACTTTTCAATCGTGATATCTACATTAAAGGAATGGAGCGACGTCTCAACAACCAGTACTCTGGCTCATCGGCTGTCTGTTCAATACAGTAATATGCAATCTAACCAAATCAGTATGTGAATCTCCTTGCGCCGTCTGGCATTCAAAGCCCGATGATTCTCCTGACAAATCGCATCAATTTTCGTTTTCGTTTTCGGTTTCTTTTTCTGTTAACTGTTTCATATTCTAGTCATTATGCGTTACTCTAAGTTTCGTACGGTTGTGTGTGCTTTATTAAATAGGCCTTAAGTCACCTAGCGATGACTATATACTATTACTATCTCTCTTTTGATTGTTAGTTTCCATTGAAAATGTATAGCCGGAGCGGTTTGGCTCTGGCAATCTTTATGTATACACAATACACATGACTACTCGTACATGGGTTAGAATAATTAAATAGAAAATGTTTAATATCGTAGATAGTAAAAATATTCTTAGAAAAACAAAAACGAAAAGACAAAACAAAACCAAATATTTTTCTGTTCTATGTTTAAGGTTTCTTTGTGACGCTATTTTTGTTATTTATTTGAATTTTTCTTACAATTCTGTGGTATATATGAGTTAAGAACATGTACACATATTCGCACGAATTTAAAAAGTCTTATTTTTGTTTGGGAATATAATTCCCACGAACTTAATTTAGTGATTTTATAATTTATTTATTTATTAGTTTATATTAAAATGAAAATGACAATTTTTTGATTTGGCGATGTTTTATTTCGAATTGGAATAGCAAATTAAATGTGATTGGCTCACCACGTAGAAGGTGATGGAACAAAGAAAATGGGTTGTCGCAATGTACGAATTGATGGAAACAGAGAGGGAGCAGAATTGCCCCAAATTACAGATTAGTAAACCAACTCTACTGGTACAGTAGTTCTGCAAAGCGAACGGAAGTACATCTGTGTAACTAATTCTTTTCCATGTAGAAATAGTTGGTGCAGCAAATCCCTATGGGACCGTTGCCCTAGCTTCCCACAACCATTCGCTTGTATCAGTTGTTATATTTTTTATTGACAATTGGACATGCAATATACTCAAACGCTAACACCAGAGGCACTATCTTCCAAAAGTCCGTCCACCTACTCGCTTACGCCGACGACATGGACATAATCGGCAGAACGCAATGTGATGTCACTGGCGCGTTCGTGAGCATTGAGACGGAAGCGGCAAAGATGGGTTTGGCGGTCAATGAGGGCAAGACAAAGTATATGCTGTCATCAAGAAAGGACACCCAACACCGACGTCTTGGACAAAATGTCACCATAGACAGATATAACTTTGAGGTGGTAAAGGACTTTGTCTACCTAGGCTCCGCTATGACTTCAGACAATGACACCAGCGCTGAGATTAAACGAAGAATAACTCTTGCCAATCGCTGTTTCTTTGGGCTAAGAAAGCAATTGAGTAGCAAAGCCCTCTCTCGAACAACTAAAGTGACCCTTTATAAGACCTTGATCATCCCAGTCCTACTTTATGGTGCAGAGGCATGGACTCTATCAAAATCGGATGAGGCTACACTTGGTTACTTCGAGAGGAAAATTCTTCGAGTAATTTTCGGTCCCGTCTGCATAGACGGTGAATGGAGGAGGAGATACAACGACGAACTGTACGGGCTGTACAGCGACATCGACCTGGCCAGAAGAGTGAAGGTCCAACGACTGAGGTGGCTGGGTCATGTAGAGCGAATGGACGTCAATGCTCCGGCCCGGAAGATCTTCGAATCTACACCCGAGGGACGGCGCAGTAGAGGAAGACCGCGACTCAGGTGGCGCGCGCAAGTGGAAGGGGACCTTAACCAACTTAGCGTGCGAAACTGGAGACAGCTGGCCAAAGATCGTGCTGGCTGGAGACGCTTGTTGGTTGAGGCCCAGGTCCACCCCGGACTGTAGCGCCACCTTAAGTAAGTAAGTAAGGACATGCAATATTTATGGTTCTATGCTTTCTCAGTAAAAAAGAATTTGAGGTTAACTGAGTTTATTCGAATAAGAAACTGGGACGGGGACCCATCATCGCTCGGCAGTCCAGTCCGCTGAGCTACTGTCGCTTCCAGCAATTCCTAGTTCTAAACTGTCCAAATCTTAAGCTGTTATGAGGTTTTAGTTTTAGTAGCTGATTTAGCAAAAGAAATGCATAGCCACTTGCAAGTAGCACCAACTGTTGGATACTGGAGTGATGAAGGTACCCAGAAGCTTCTCATATAAAAAGAGTGGCACTTGTAAAAGAAACAAGTTCCACGCTCCCAAAATAATTTAATGAACAGTTTATTTAGGTAGCAATCAACAACTTTGAATTCGCCCCTCGAGCTCGCTTAAGAAGCAGTGCATACTTTTAGGAAACCGACCTCACAAGCAAACAGTTTTTCTTTTTTTAGGTTACCGAACATTCCGATCGACTTCAACAAAATCTTAAGGGCGGCATTTAGTTAGAAAATAATTTCCTCCCTCAGCTCTCGCCAGCTCCAGTCTTTAGTCTACGAAAAGTAGAATTTAATAAGACAAAAAATGCCACCCTCTCCATTTAATATTGTTTAACATACAATGCGACGCTTCATTGACTTTGAAGACCTACAACGTGCGCAATGTTTTTGCAGTAGTTTTGAACGCAAATTTTTCGAGTCATGGATGCCGTTTATGTGGGAGAGGAAATTCAACTGCAGAATCTAAGAGCTGTACTATAACATTGCTTCGGTAAAAAAGAAGCGCATCAGTCGATTCGATTATGACCCGAAGCGACAAAGTAATGGGACCCGCACAAGTGGATAAGGATTGGTACCTCAAAACAAGGACCGTTCTATTTCAAGACACCTATTCCAGGTTGTAGAAAGCCTTCTTTCCATACCAACCCTTTTTTCTTCTAAAACCTCAATGCAATTAAAGTTTTCAAATGACCGAATTACGCAGCGTCATATCTTCACCAAGAACTAACTTCATTCCCGGTCAACCCTTTGGAATAAGGACGCCAACAAATTAAGACAGTTTCATTTGCATATATGACACGCTCATGGCAAAGGCTTCTATACTAAACCCAATATCACAGAAATGGCAATTTCAAGCCAAAAACGATTTCCCCATCACCTACCGCCGCACTAACCAGCAGCTGGCCCACTTAACCTCACAAAAATTGTGCTGCAGTTGGATGATTGCGTGCTTACTCGCTTCATTTTGTGGTATTCTTCCATCCGTTCAAGGACTAGCAAGGCACAAAAAAACAGTCCCAGTGAAACTAGGAAACCCTTCTTCTCGATTGAAAAATGAAAATCAAAGGAACTACAGACTCTCATTCCACCCGCAGACCACACATTTACTAAGCTCACTATTACCCGACCTAAAAATCACCTATGTCAGCAGCTGTGCTGGTTCGTATATTAACCGGGATAATCGCCCATAGGCCTGCATATACATACATATACACAAATTGGAGCTGGGTATCCTTTGAAGGAGGATACACGCTTTCAGAAGTACTTCACATCAGCCGCATATGCGGAGCAACTGCAAACGGGCTATAGATACTCCCGTTCGCACATGCTATTCAAATTTCGAAATTGTATTCATATTCATGCACATGTAGGTAGTGGGTTGCCCAACCCACCCAAAATCCTTCAGCTGCTGTTTTAGCTTTAGGTTCCCCAGCGATTGGCATTTGGCATTTATAATTCGCAGCTGGAGTGGGTACCTCAAACGTTTTATTAAACACTCGACAGAGACAGAGATAGAGAGAGAGAGAGGGCGGGAAAGAGCGCATTTCTATTTCAAAAGGAATACTGTAACATCCTGTTCTCGGGCTACATGTTTTGATGTGTGTATAAAGCGTATTAGCCCCCATCAAGTAATGAATTCCAAACGGGAGACCCATTCAACTCTTGAATAACATGAAACACCTTTGAGGAATGTACATACGGATCCTGCCAACGTCGCATCATAATCAGTGTTGCACCACACAGGATGAACGATTTCCTTCTTAAGACGTAACCGCACTTGCAAACCTTTTTGGGGACAACGACGACGACAACGAAGACGAATACAACATTGACGGTTGAAGAGAAGGTGACAGCTGGGAAAATCTTACAATTGTCATGAATCGGTAATGGCTGGAAAATACTCCGATTCACCTCTGACTGCGAGGTGGGTCAGAGTCCTGAAACGTTACGTTCCTCCTCTAGCAATCTCCATCTTTGCTCGTTCGTCTGGCAATCGTCATTAGGCACACTCTGTTGGCAGCAAGCAGTGGATGGCGCATGCAAAGGACCTTTTCGGCTCCATTATTAATCCTGAGTTTCGTTGTTGAGTAATTTATGCCTGGCATTGTAAAGGAGAACGCCTGTTGGGTGGATTATTCATCTGCACGAGTGTAGCGTATATGCAAACACTGAAACGCTCGAATGATTAATTCGCGGGAATTTATTTCCAGCTCTGACGACGTCGACGACGACAATAACTTCACTTCAGTATTAGCTCGGAAGTGGGTTTGTTTCTTTTGCTTGAGTTTGCGGGACTTGTTCGCGCGTGTTTCCATATTGTACACAGGAAGTGGAAGAATTTGTTTCCTTCTTTTAAAAATAGATTTCCCACCAAAAGGGTGGGTGTTTAACTTGGAAGGAACGTGCAATGAATACTTAAAAGCGTAAAGCTTACGCCTCGCCACCTCATATAAATATATCTGTCTATATGCGCCTATGTAATTGCTTTTTGAGGGCGAAGATGGCACTAGGATATTGTAAATGGTATATGATTGAATGTATAGGAACAAGTCGATATACGTGACTCTAATTTTAAAATGGCAGCGGTTATAAGTCAATGGCCGCCTTTTACCATTGAAGGCGAGATGTTTTGTTTAGTGACATGTCGAATTAACTAGCTCTTGCCATTTGTATTGTCATCTAGCTGCACTTAATTTTTTGTTTTCAGTGGTCTACCGCGGACTGTAGTAAGTAACTAAGTGGGTACATTAAAAAATCCAGTTATCTTAAAACGAGTACGATATCTGCGCTCTAGGTGTGCATTGAACGCAGAAGCTAGATTTGTCTCTGTAACGTCACTTTTTTACGTCAGCCATATATGCAAGCTGTCAACTTAGTACTCAGTCACAGTCACGAATTTCTTGACAAAATTCGTCGGAAAGCCCTCCATAAACGTCAAATGAAACAGATGCTCATTTGACTGATTTCCCCAATCAAAACCGAGATACATCTAGTCAGAGAGCTGTCAGACTTACTAAACTAGATACTTGAACGTCCCCCATTAAAACTGAAACACATCAAGTCAACCAACTGTCAGACTAAACTAGATTATTGAACGTCCCTATTATCGAATTACAAAAATGAAATGGCGTTAAGGTGCTGCTGACATCTAACTGTCAGTCGTACGCGTTCATTGACCGCGTTCCACTGCCCGCTAGATGACTAGCGGCATGTCAAGCTCCATATAAAAAAAATTTATATTTCACCACTAGCGCTAGACGTCTAGCATTTTTTGTGGAATATCTCTTTCAGGGAAATTTCTCAATCTAGCGCTTAACTACTCGCTGCATTGAGAGGAAAAAATATAAAAAAAACCACCTGTCAAATGAAATCGTTCAAACGTTTACAAAATAAAAATAAATACGAAGCCGAGCAAGTGGAATTGAGATAAAATTGTTAATAAAGGTAAGTAAAATAGCAATTCAGATATTGTTTTTATTGTATAATTTGTTTAATTGTATATATGGATATTTTGTGTTAGACATCTAGCGGGCAATCGATCGCGGCCATTGATCTTCGTACCTATTAATGGCTTACTTTTTGGGTGAACTGGGTGGGCATTCTCTAAGACGAAGCGTTCAAATGTTTTCGAGTGCACGACCGATTCACTTCTGCAACTCAGAGCAAATCATTCAGGACATTAATGGGATTGCTTGATACCAATCTCAAGGCCCAACCCATGGAATCCGTCGCATCCGTTGCGGCAACGTATTCGACTGACAGTTTGATAGAATACACAGCACCTTACAGAAGCTGACGCATAAGCAGCGCACGTGCCGGATACAACGGATAAAGTAGGTAGGTTTACTTTCTACTTTTCTGTCCGTTGCATCCGTTGACGGTTGTCACAGCGAGAGAGGTAGCACTTTCATTGTGGAAATATATATTAAGAGCATGAGAGAAACTGTCATTAGCTGTAGTTTTCTTATAGGGTGGGATTGTATACTTATGAATACAATTGCCACATCCACTCACACCCCAACGAAACAACACCAGACTTGCATTACAGTGTACATTCGCAAACTCTGCCTACTTCTCCGACAACCGGCTACCAGTTAAATGATAACTACTGAATGTTACTCGGCGCGTCTGCATACACTGTGCACTGAAAACATTTCACGTTTTGGGGCCAGTCAGGTCCTTGAACTTGAACAAGTGCACATATTAAAAAACTCGCCAAATGCATATATTCATTTCGATGTTATGTAAGCGGTAGATTGCATTGTGGCCGCGACCATTAAATACTCGAACGTAGTTGCATCTGGATGTATAAAATTTGTAATGCAACTATGCATATGCACTCACTTTTATTGTAATGAAACAACAAAAACGATTTACTGTAAAAGAAATGACGCCCTAAGAGCAACATCCAGAATCCACTTACTTCCAAAGATTAGAACAAGGCTGTCATTTTTGTGGGCAATTCGTGTCATTATAATTTGGCAGAATCATTTTCTTGTGAGATCTTTTAATCCACCTCCGTAAATTTTGCAAATCGTTCCATAATCTTTCTGCATGAATTTGCAAAAGCCTTATCTGTACATGTTTGCATTTGGTTCTTCCGCAAATCGCAGTTGATTCTTCTACCAGCATTCGTTTCGACGTCATAAGAACCATGAATATTTAAGACTATAAAAAATGCCTACTTCGCAATCTAAGCTTTTGAAAGCCTGTCCGAAATTTTATACATTCATGGCGCACTGTCTTACAGAATGGTAGACCTTTCTTGTTTCTGCAGAAGTCGTGACTCTAGGTACAATGTTTTTGTGGTAAATTTGACTTTTATGCTAAATCGACATTAACCTACTTAGTTTAAGTCAAAAAATATTAAATGAGTTAAGTGATCTGCAAGGATAGTCAACGGACTTGTACTGTCAGGTAAGCTTACATGACTCTGCCCATTAAGGACTATTGCATTTTTTGTAATTGCCACAACTCAAACTGGGTTCCTACTGTAATTCATATAAGATCCCTAAGTGACATTTCTAGTGTCGGTCGTTCTTTTGCAGAACACGTTCGCTCTTCACCACCAGACTTTATTTCATTTCAACTAACTCAGAGTCAGACAATTCTTGTCATGCCAAACGCAACGGTAACAGTCGGTTGTACTGTATATATGCGAAAAGGATGTGTATTGTTCTGCTTCAGTACGGCATCGCCCCATTGCCGAGGACATAAATGAAAGAAGCACGCGTTATTAAATGGGCCATCATGCATAAATTGCACTTTGTATTCCATTTCGCTTGCTTTTATTCTTTACTGCAAGGACAGTCCCAATCCCAATCGCGAAAGTGTTACATTTGAAGGCAAAAGCAGAAGCACCAGCAGCAGCAGCAAAAAGGACCTTCTACCATTTTGTATACACTGATGCGGGTGTTTGTAACGAGCACGTCTTCGCTTTGTGCCATCCATACCGTATGCAAATATATAAATTTTTATTTCTCATTTCTCCTGGCATCGCTCTCGGCAAAGATATAGCGAAATAGTTTCCATCGTACGGCAGGATGGGATGCGCATACGATACGGTCGTGGTAGGTATGTAGTTAGAAGAAAAAAAATAATTGAGTTGTTGGAATGCGCCTCCTCGTCTTGGCACAAAAAAAAAAAGTCATAAAGTCACATTAACACGTATGAGTTGCCAGGATATTAATATGACTCTTCGTTTGCAGCCGCACGTTTGCATGCGTTGTGATCAAAACAGGCGCATAAAGTACGCTTCCTTCTTTGACAGTCTGACTGAATGGCTGTGGATGTATCGCAGGCGTTTGAGCGAGCTATTTTTGTTATACTTTTTTCTAAGGTCGAGTATGGGTTCTGTTAAAGCTTTGATGACATTGTGATATTTTTGGTCTCATTTCCAAGTTGATGAGCTGTCTTCGTTGTAATTTGAAAGTATAAAAGCAGATAACTTGGCTTAAAACAGAAGGCCTAGAATTGGGCTCAAAAACAATAATAGTTATGTAAAAAACTACGCCGTAGGTTCGTATATGGAGTCAGCGCCACCTATCGATTGTAAACGCATCTTCGCTAAAAATACTTTAGTCTTGACAAAAAATTTTCACTTTTTCTCTGTGTAAAAATCTTTTTAAATTTACGCAAACAAATCCTAAGAAAATAGCACGGCCTTAAAAATCAGATTTTAGACATTCGAAACGAACAACTACACCTATGGACAAAACTGCGCAACACAGTCGTGCACTTTTATTTTCTCCCCACCCGTTTTCTCTGCAACATAGAAAGGATTCGATGATAGTAAGTTGTCGGAGAAGCGACTGCTAGAGTGATGCCATACTTTTTTTTTTCCTTTGCTACAAATTGTTCTTTTGCCATCCTTCATTGCACGTAATTTATGAAGCCTTTGTGTGATTCAGGTGGCTGAATGTGCTGCTCTGGAGATGTCCTTAATTGGAACTTATGAAAAACGCCGAGTGGAAAATATTGTAGTTGTGTTGTCGGCTTTTGTTCAGTTGTTTCATCGTTTGATTTAGGTTAATGGGAATTAGAATGATATTTACAGCTGCAAGTTAAGAAGCATGCACGTAATGAAGTTGATGTTGAACTTAGAGGGGAGCTGTTAAAGTTTGGACAATAAAAGGAAGCAAGCAGCTCTTCTTTTACTTTCATAGGTGTATGACCGAACTGAATGCAGATGCGTACTTAACGTTGAAACGAAAATTAAATACTAAAGAAAGGCAGTCGCATTTGCTTTTCTACAAACTTACATAATTAACTTAAAGCAAAGTAAAGTAGGATTTTCAGCACACATTTTACAACATCTACTGCTAGTCTCGAAGTGTCAAGTAGAGCGTAGTTGTTGCAATTGCGTTCTGAAAATCCTACTTTACTTTGCTTTGCTGAGATCGAAGCTCAAAAAACAGGCCTAATGTATAACCTTTCGAAAGACCAAAATAATGTATTCTCTTTAAAAAAAAATGCGCAAGTTCGTTATCATATTCCTATTGTGAATAATTTAAAATGTGGCGACTTCAATTTGTGAAAAATATTACACACTTCATACGTGTTTCTATTTCCAAATTTTCTACCAAATTTTCGCAAAACACGATTCGGAATAAGTTAAATATAATTAAAAAGTGCTGAATTACAATTTTGCATTCGAAAAGTCCCATCACCTGTCAGTAGATTATAAATATTTAAGGTCCGACAAAGATAAACATGCCAACTCGCAGTAATGTAAAAAACCTAGGTACCTACCTCGTTTCCCATTTCCAGTGTCACTTGCAAAAAAAGCAACAGGAAAGTCGTAACCGCAATATGGCGTCTATCAACCACTCAATTTCAGTGCAAAAAGAAAAAAATTTAATAAAATCCGCTTGACTTTTATTGTGAACGGTTTTGGCAAAATGTCAACGATTTCCGGCTACAAAATTGAACTTTAATCGAGATGAATGGCTGCTGTGCTACAATTTTATTGTAATGTTAGCGATAAGAATGTCAACCGTCGTAGGCAGTGCTTTTGGTGGTTAAACAATAAAACTCGCATTTTTGACTAACACGCCATTTGAAGTTTTTCCTAACGAGGTTATTATTACGCGATATTGCAGAAGATTTGTGACTCAAATGCGAAAAAGAAGCGTGTGGTTAATGTGGTCTATAAGTACTTATTTTAAGGGTTTTTTTCTTTTTTATTTGATGATTGGGGTGCTTTGACATTTTGAGGTTAGGAATTTGAGCCAACTACTTTGAGTTTGGTTTCATCTTGTGAACGTCAGTGGGGTACTTTTTCAAAGGGCTCCATTTATTAAAAAACTGCTTTCTTATTGACGAACAAATCCAGTTGTCCAGTGGCAGTATTACCAGGGTTAACTGATTTCAAACTAAAGACCGTAAAATGTAATTTACATATGACTAACCACTTTACATCTCAACATGGACAGAAACAATTCGCATATTCTCCTCAGTCTCCGTTACATTTATGCGCCACAAACAGATTGAAGTTTAATGGTCCGAATTTGCCGCATCATTGCAACTGTTACCGGGGAAAAAAAAAACAGAAACAAAAAAATGATTGAATGCAACCCGACTCTGGTTACGTATTTCCGAAAAGTTAAAACCACGTGTTCATTGCCAATTCCAACCCCCAATTCACATCGTGATGTGCATTTTAACATGCCGATAAAATGGTAATTAATTACACCATCAACCCTTATCCTTGGCGCAAACACAAGGTCGTCCCAGCAGCCCACACAAATCCACGGCAATCCCCTTGCAAGGGATAACAAGTTCATTGTTTTTCTTTTTGTGTTGCCAATGAACCTGATTAATGCTAAGAAAATCTGGAAATCGTATTCGCGACCCTTCACCATCGCAAACCCCTCAATGCGACTTACCAATTCACCCCTCTAAGCAGGACACATCCCTTGTTACACAATTGCTACCTAATGTGACACATATTGTGACAAATTGCATAAATTTTAAGGTAAACTATATGTGAGCAATGCATATCCCTATCCGGTTGGGTGACATATTGAGTCCTTGCTCGGCATAGTTGATACATTCCTGTTTGATGTGCATAACAACAACGCATGACGAAAGAACATTTTCTGTGACAAATCTCGTTGGAATTTTTGTACTCAGCCTCTTGGTCTGTTTTGCCAAATGGATGGAACGAATTTGGCTCCGCATCAGGGTGACACTACAGTGACAGGTTCAGTATAGGAAAGAATGCACCTGCATGCTGGTTAAATTTTTTTTTTATTATTTTAAGCTATATAAATACATTGAGTCTGAATAAAGTTATTGCCTAAGTCTAGTTATCGCTGGGGTCCTTGCAGTCACTAAAATTGATATCTTCGGGACGAAAATACGAATTCTGCATACTGTACAGGCGATCAATTGGATTTATCATCGGTGGTTGGTTGAATGGACCCATTAGCTGCTGGAATGTTGCATAGCTCAGGCCGAGAATTGTATTGAGGATGGGTTCGTTTGTTTTGTTGCAGTTTTCTAAAATTGAAAGTAAATTATTAGACTCGCATGAAAAAAATTAAAATTATTGTGTTTACTGATAAACTACAGGGTGACGTTATTTGTATTGTGATGTAAAAAGTGTAAATTGTAAATATATTAAATACCTAACCTCCATTTTCCTGGCAACACTAAATTCAAACAAAATTTTAAAAATTAAGTGATGTTTCACCACTCTTACAAGAAAGAAACCTTGTCCCATTGAGCCCATTCATTATTGCGTAGCATTGGATAATTTGCCTTCTTTGAATTGGATCCAACTTCACTTAACGCCGATAATGATTTACTACTTGATGAGCCATGACAAAATGTTCGTCGTTGGTACGCCTTAGCTAATCCAAGTGATGCCAAATCACTGTTTCGAGCTTTGTTTGCTCTGTTTCTGGTTATTTATTTTGGACCGTGTGATGTGACTTGTGTTTTCAATCGAATTGTGGAGTGCCTATTAGCAGAGCAAGTGTTTTCTTTTTTTTTATTAATAGTAGATCTTGAACTGCCGAAGAAGTAAGTGTTCCTTTTTAAGTTTAGTTTATAGATTGTGCAGAGCATAATATTTTGACAGCTAACCATAATTACTTAGGGACTACTCTAGTAGAACAGAAGAAGAAACTAGATCTACAAAAGGTGTTGCAGTCAAATTGCTCTAAATATCATAAACTATATAGGCGTTAAATAGACCGTCAGCTCCCGCGCAACTACCCGATTCCCAACGCAAATTTTGAAAATAAAATTCTCTCTCAAATTTTCTATCTGTGAATACATGCGAAGCAGCAAACCGAAAAAAACAGAATGAACTGTCGGGTTACTATGGTCTTCTGTTTCTTTTAAATGCACCCAACTTCGGAGTGTACATCAAGTAAAGTTGTTGATGTTAGGTTCGTTCGGGTACTTTTTTGCAAACGTAAAATTATTAAAAATTAGCTAAGAAACTATGCGAATGCGACCACGTACTGAGGAAATTAAAAAAAATGAGAGAGAAATCCATTTCCCCTCTTTTCATTTTTTCGTAGTTTTCTACTCGCCGAATTTCGACTTACTGAAAAATGAAAACTGACAACTAAGTGACAGCTCAAAAGTTTGACAAGTAAAACTGTATTTATTTTCGTCTTCAACGATGTCGGAGGAATAAGTTGTAAATCTAGTATTCCCCTAGAACATATCAGCGCATTCAAATTGGTAAGTTTAATAGGTATTTAGCTTATGAAAATTGCAATTCCAACTTATTTTGTAGATGCTGCATTGTACGATAATGTCAAAATGACATTTGTTAAACTTTTTGTAAGAAAACCGATCAGGTGCTTCTCTTGAAATTGAATGATTTCTCTCTCGATTTTTAAAATTTGAAGTTTTTCATTTTTCTATGCTGAAAGTACACGAACGAACCTGTTGATGTTCGCTGAAAAGTGAAACGAAACGGGGTGTCAACTGAAACAATTCTTTTGCATATAAAAAAACGTACGAGTTTTGTAGACGGAAAATTCGAAATCCACTTTTTGTGGTAGAAGTCAATCAATGGAGTACCGACGATTTTAATAGAACAAATTCTAGCTGAGGAGGAAGCCTGCAAAAATCACCTGAAAGTTGCGGGTCTTAAGCGAGAAACACATTAAACGCAGTACAGCAAAAGCAGCGGACGATTTTGACAACAGGATCAACTTCCATCGAGAAGTCGTTTCTAACAGATTACAGACAGCAGGCCTTACTAATAATAATTTTTAACCTCCACACTTAATATTTTGTAGGTCACAATATGCAATTTTGTATTGAAAATATCGCCATTGTGAGTTCGAACTGGACTCTAAAATGATTATTGGAATCGCGGAGCAACTTTATCAATCCCCTATTTGTATCCCCTAGTTAAATCGACAAGTTGAAAAAAGCCTTAGGGCTGCTAAATGTCTCATAAACTGCTGAAATTCAATGAAGTGTTGACAAAAATCGGTGGTACATTATTTTTTTTAAGGTATAAAAGTTAGGAAAACATACATCTACAGTTACCTGACCTAAATAACTTGTCTTCTTTTTTGTACGTAGGTACTTCTGTCTGGTAGCTTGATAGCTGCTGGAAATGTTTACACGTGTCTTCCTCCCTTTGTATATAATTTTAATTTTTGCAGGTTTTGCAAAGGTTCGCGAAAGGACCTTAAAAAAGGTTTTCTCAAACATATTAGCCCTTACAAATTTGCAGGTAAATGTATTTTTGGTCTACGAGAAAGATGTGTTCATACGCACTAACAGTGCACTTGGTGAGCAATGAGTTGAGAGCCTCCTAGTAGGCAGACGTGACTTCAAAATTGATGGCATGTGCACTTAGTGTTAGACCGGCATTACGCTTTGACGGTTTTTCGAAATATTATCTACCGTAAATAGCTGTTTTGTGTTTGTTTTTGTTTAGGTTATTGGTAGATTCAAAAACTGAACTGAATCCTACTCTTAAACTTAGCTTCAAGCTTGATATCCCATTCTTTGAGGTCCACTGTCTTATGTCAAGTTGACATCTATTTGGACATAAAATACTTATAGGCCGTTGATTGGGCCGAAAGGCATGCTGAATGAAATCGCTTTGTATTTAGCATAAAACTGTTCCAAAAGCTGCCCTCCTACCTTTGTTAGTCTCCGTGCAATTGAATGGCGTGTTCTCATTCTGAATTTCATCCTTAATCAATCGCGTCTTGTCGGTCAGCAGAAACGGTGACTCCATCGATTCACTATCACTGTGCGTTTCGTCCTTGACCTTGGCCAAACTACTGTCCGATTCCTGTGAGTCTGTTTCGCTAGCCCCCTTCTGTTCCACCTTGGCTTTCTTCTGAATTTTCTTCACCTTGGCACGTTGGTTCTGGAACCAAACCTAGAAATTCAAAAGAGAGTAACCTGGAAGGTACAAAATCCCCTCCACTAAAACTCACCTGAACGATTCTCAGACTAAGGCCAGTTTCCTTGGCAAGATTCTCCCGAACCTTCCGACACGGCTTCGGTGACACCTCAAACGACGCCTTGAACGCGCGTCGCTGCTGCGTATTCAGTATTGTCCGCGGCCTCTTCGGTCCCCGCCTGCCGTCTAGCTTCGGTGGAAAAATATCGTCTCCATAGAAGTCCTCTAATCGAATAGAGAGCCGAGTGTCATTAGCGAGCTTTAAATGAAAGAACAAACCCATACCGTATCCCTGGAGCATTTCCACCTCCTTCTCGTAATCGAATCGACAGAAGAGTTGGCCCTGCTTAACCACATACTGTTCGCCCTTTTTCAACAGGACACCGCACACGACGCAGGCGAAGCATTTCAAATGGAAAACATTCTCAAGAGCCCTCATGACGAGCTCATCGGAGCCAATCTTGTGTCCGCAGCCAAGGCAACGATTTCGAATGAAAAGTCTGCAAAGGGATGGTATTAAGAAAAAATGCGTTCAAAACCAATTTCGCGAAAAATGATGCCACAAGGACCTGTTGAGATGGAATTCATATTCCGGAGGGGACAATTAGTTGTATGGGCTGGAACGGAGTCAGGATGTAGGCAAGTAGGGGGGTACTCACCTCTCGTAGTCGATGCGACAGTAGAGCTTTCCGTCGCGTATGAAGCACGAGTGAACCAAGTTGATGGCACATGTGGCGCACTTGAGGCAGCCCTCGTGATATGACGTGTCCACCACACGCATTATGTACCGATCGCAAATTGTTTGGCAACAGTAGCCGCACTGCGAGGGCACGGAGGCGCCCAGCGTCGAAGTGGCGGTGACAGAAGCAGCGGCAGCTACAGCGGCTGCAGCAGCCGCCGCCGCCAGCACTGTGGACAGCGAATGTTGCTGCTGTTGCTGCTGCTGATGCAGAATCGACGTGTGATGATGCAGGTGGTGGGGGTGGTGATGCATTTGTGGGCCGCAATTTTGCATACTGCACAGAGAACTATTGCAGTCGCTGAGAATCGTCCTTGCCGTGGGATGGGGGTGATGCGATGCAGGTGCCGACGGATGCTGCTGATGGTGATGGTGGTGATGTTGGCCACCAACACTATTAGTTTTATGATTGCCATTGATATTGTTATCGGTGGCGTTGTTACTGTTGCTGCTGTTGGTGACACTGTTATTGCGGTTTGTTGTCCTGTTTCCGAGGACACCACCAACATCTACCATTGCTTCGCTTATTGTCGGTTGAATGATTGCACTTGTTAACATTCTGTCGTTTCCGGTTGTCATTGATTGCGATGATGATGATGACGATGGTGGTAGTGGTGGTGGTCCGATGGATACTCCCGGTCCGGGACCAAGGCCGGATGCAATCGGTTGTTGACAATGATGGGGATGTTGTTGGTGCTGTAGTTGCTGCTGCTGTTGCTGGTGGCATTTCATGTCCAGCGGAACTGTGTTTTAAAGTTTTCAACTATTTTAGCAAATGTATTCATATTGTGAAAGTAATGTGCGGGTGAATATAGTTTCAACTGAGCAGAGATCTTTTGAGTTCTCAACATGTGCTGTGGTTGTTGTATACTCGTACCTATGGGGTTGATATTGAATTGTCAATGGAAGTTGGTACTTTTGTGGGTAAAAGTGGGCGGCTGTTTGAACAGGGTTTGTGGGGTTGATGGATTTCTCGGAGCCGATAAGGTTACCACATCAAATAAGTCTGACAGAGTACTTGCGGACTAAGGGAGCAAAGTTAGGCACGCTTTTAACATCCTGTACATTTTGGGAAGCAAACGTCGATTCTGACAATCATCCTGTTGTGACTAAAGTTGGAGCGATGCTGGGCGCCATTGCTCACTTAAGTATCTTGCCTAAGTGAGAAACTCTGCACAACATGCATAAATTTACAAACTAAAGCCACAACGAGAGATTACAACTCTCAATATCGCGATATGACCAAAAAGGTCACCGAAACCACAGTAGCTTACCAGCTTACTAGAGAAGAATAACAGAAGACGCACGGGTTACAATGCTGCAGCACAGAACAAGGGCAGTCGGGGCAAAAATCAACAGTGTTTCGAATCAGAAGTGAAAGAGGATTCTGCGTAGAAAAACCGGAGCTACTCTCAAGGAAATTGAAATTTTTAAGCAATCGACTCAACGTCCGGAGGTTTCATTTTAAAGGAATGGAACTGATGGCATTGGCATCTCTCTAAGAATTAAAAAAAAACCGAGTCACCGAAAAACTGAGAGTAGCATACGTAAGCAGTTTCTAATTCGGCATCATGTAGAGAGAAAGAGAGTGAGCAAGAAAATAACCCACACCCAGTCAATAAAAAGTCGAACATTTATATATTTCGGACCAACCTTTGAGCCTAGAGGCACACAAGAGACTACCCTACTCCTATTAAATATCCTTGATAGGTAATTCCTTCATACCGTTGAAGATCTAGACAGTATAGAGCTTAAACACCCATCCCCTTATTAAAAACGCAAATGTGCACAAGTTATTTATCTAGCCAACGTCAGTTAGCATACAAAAATCTGACGTAACTGCTGTGTAACCAGTTGAAAGCTCTTACGCAGCGTTTTTTAAAACGGTGGTTAGGGTTTATATAGGGTGATTTTTTAAGAGGTTTAGAACTTTTTTTAAAAAAAAAACACAAAAAATTCGAAAAAATGAATGAAATATTTATTTGAATCGATAGTTTGAACCTTGCAATTTAATGTTTAAAGATAATTTCATGCAAATGTTGACCGCGGCTGCGTCTCAGGTAGCCCATCCGCTGAGTCCAATTTTGGCATACTCTTTCACACATATCGGCCGGTATCTCACGAATGAATGCATGGATGTTGGCTTCCAGTGCGTCAATCGAAGCGGGCTTGTCCCTATACACATTAGCCTTGGCATACCCCCACCAAAAATAGTCTAATGGTGTCAAATCGCACGATCTTGGCGGCCAATTGACCGGCCCGAAACGTGAAATTAACTGTTCACCAAACTCGCCTCGCAGTTGCGCCATTGTTTCGCGTGCTGTGTGGCATGTGGCACCGTCTTGTTGAAACCACATATCATGCAAGTCAAGAACTTCCATTTCGGGCAAAAAAAAAGTTTGTTATCATCGCCTAACTGCTGGGAACGGCGCCGAATCGACATTTCGCGGTCTTCTGTCACACTAGCTGATACGGCCGCAATATTTTCTTCACTACGCACAGTACGTAAACGTGTTGGTGGTTTAATGTCCAACAAAGTAAATTTGGTGCGAAATTTGGTCACAATCTTCCGAATAGACTGCTCAGAAGGTCGAGAATGCCGATTATAAAATGGAAGCAGCGCGCGATGAACATTTCGAACCGAACACGAATTTTGATAGTAAAATTCAATAATTTGCAAGCGTTGTTCATTTGTAAGACGATCCATGGTTAAATTGCAAACCAAACTGAAGCTGTTTGACAGTGACACAAGGTACTAAACACACGTCAGCTGTCAAAACCAGTGTTGCCAAAACCAAACCAGCTAAAAAATCACCCTTTATATACGAGTAAATCTGGGTGGTTTTAAAAAACGGAATGAAAGCCCTTAAATTTATCCGGAATTCCCTGGCTATCGTAGTGATACATGTTACATTTTATTAAATAATAATAATATTTGACACAGAGAGAGAGCGTTGAAAAACTACTGAAATTACTATTCAAGTTGTTGCATTTATGTCACGGCCACTCATCTGTCAAATATTTATGTTGAAGGTTAACTTAAATATTTGACAGATGAGTGAACGACATTTAGTACTTAAATAAAGGCACTTAAATGTTGCACTGTTTCACATTGAAGTTTGCACTTAAGTGAACTTGGGAGAATATTGACACTTATGTGGGTTAGCTTAAGAAATATATGCTATTTGATAGCAAAAAAACTGTACTCGTACTGGTACATTGATATATTTTAGGATATTTTACGAATTCCAGTTCCCTCACATACAAAATAATTCTACATTCGAACGTGATATATTTTACAATATTTTACTAAATCCAGTTCCTGAACGCGAAAGCTCTTGTAAGAGAAACCAATAAAAAGAGCAAAAATGACGCCTTCATTAGAAAAATGAAAAATTGGCCGCGTTCCATTGATCGTTAGCTTACTAGCGGCATGTCAAACTGGATATAAGAAAAATTGACACTTAGCAAATTTGCGGTAGATATCATAAACAAAGGATTACATTTTTGCAATTTCTCAATCTGCCTCAGACTTACCATCCGCATTAAAGAAAGAGAAATAATAATCCAGCGTTAGCTGTCAATTTAAGTTGATTATACGCATAACTACTCACAGATTCTGAAAAAAAGTTGTGGTGAACTACGTCGATAAAATTCGGAGTAAAGTAAATTGCAACTGATGGGAAATTAGTTTACCTACTTTCGTAAATTGAACAACAGCCTATCCGCCGCTAGAACTATAACGGGCGTTCCTCCATTCAAGATATTATGTGGTAGACGTTTAGCTGAACGCAACCATTTGTGTTGGTTAGCTTTAAAAATGCGTCAAATAGAACAATATCGATCTGACGTTTACATGTTCTCGTCTTGACAACACTGAAGATTTTTTTAATATTAGTTTTGTAATTTTGCCTCCCGCAGGAAAATGTTGACCCACTCTTCTAAATTACGTGCAGTTTAAGAATCTTAATGGGAAGAGAAAGAAACGACACTCGTTGTACTTTTTCAGCGCTTTTTGGGTGCGGCTGAATTAGTAACTTTATGTCAAGTGTAGGGGGAGGGGAGGGGCGTTTCAGAGATGCAGAAAATCTCCCCGACAACGTCGATATTATTTGATTCCTTTAGTATTTCCTCGACGAATGTTTGCAGGACTTTACCAATCTCTTAGGGAGTACCTGTGATGAATCGTCACTGCACAGAGTTGTCGACACCTACCGCCAACAAATCGGTGTCTCCAATAAATTCAAACAAAAAAACAAACCACCCTCCGACGGCTGATACACTTCGGCATCGCCATATGAACATCCGACGCAATGTCAGAGAGGTGATTATAACGCCATACGCGTTAAATGAAATGCAAATCATATTTTAACCCTCCCCCCATTCGATTATTCTACCACCAAGGCAGCGTATGGCTTCGCCCTTAACCATATGTTACATCCTCGAAACGTCGTCTCATCATCATCCGCCAACTTATAGCTCACTAAACACGGGCACACGCATACACAACACACACTCGAAATGCAAACAAATCACTTATTCTCCAATAATAGGATTATCCTTTCACTCCGCCATCAATGCACTGTCCACACATCGACGGCATCAATGGAGCAAAACAATCCAAAGTTTTAATAACAAAATTCTATTCGTAATCACGCTGTCCAATATGTCACACCTTGCGCATAGTTATCCTTCCGTTTCATAGCGATGGCACTAATTCGAATGTAACAGGTGTAGAAGTCAACACTTGAATCCTGTCGCCGGCTTAATAGCGAATGATACTCGTATACCCCGCGTCAGGCGTCACAACAATAGAACTGACAGACACTGCGGAATTAGAATGGTTAATCCGATTAGTGTCCTTCTGTCCGATTTTCCGATTTTATCCACAGTTGGTAGAGGGTGTGACACTGGCAGTATCCCGTCGGCAATGATCGAGTTATTAAAAATTGGAAAAGGATACTTACACATGGAAATCGGAACGTGATGCTGATCGTCAATCATTTCGAATGATTATCCTTTGAAGAGTCTTCGCAAGAACCGCTTGAAAAAAAAATGCAGCAATGGCAGCAGAAAAATGCACTCCCGACGGCTATTGTGTGGTTAAAGGATAATCGTATCAACCAACCGACTGAAAGGAAACTCTCCAAATATTGAGCTAAAAAAAAATTCACTTTCTTTCTTGCATAAATCGCTTGAATGAGTCGGGACCTCGATTTTTTTTTTCCATTTTTCTTTTTCTATTGAAGCTCATACATCCTCGGGAAATAATTTCCCCAATGCCAAAGGAGAAGTCAGCCATTGCATCGCAGTGGATGCGCCATATTGTTGTGCTATTTGGGAAATATCTTTCTGTTCCGAGATTGCGCAGGATACCCGCATCACCAAAAGGGGAGACTCAAATGAACCGCCCACACAAATTTCCCCTGGGACAGAGGGAATTTTAAATTGCACTCGAATTTTCTTGGAATTTCCTCTTTCGTTACATCCATTGATTTTGTGTTGCGCTGATTTTCTAAAAATAAAAACAAACAACAAAAACAAAATCAAAGAGTATTGTGATAGTGTTAATGACTGGATAAATGTTGCAGCTCCTAGTTGTTGTCGGGTGTTGCGTTTTTGGAGGGCGATACATCGAATGCCCTTTCGATTTCGTTTTTAGACGAACAGTTTTGTGAAAATGAATTATGGTCTAAAGTTTTGAATATAGCGACAAGGAAGTGGTGCATGGTGGCGACGAACGGGTTCATTTAATGAGAGGTGATGACAGGGGGCGAGGTCGAGTTGGAACAGATGCGTGTGCTCATGAATGGGGACAAAAATTAAGATAAATTGGGTCATTGAGTGGCTAATGAGGGGCGTGTGCGCTGCCCTCTGCTGCATGCGATGACAGGGATATTGATTTTGAAAAAAAGGGAACAGTCGATATGATTTATTGATGCGTACTGTTGGAATCTTTGTTCGTTCTTCTAATTGAAGTGAGAGGTGTTGATGCGGTGGACATGGACATATTTGTGGGGAGTATCCTACTTAATCACTGGAGTATGGCTCTTCAAACAGGGGGAATAGTTTTCTTTGTGCCTAGGAGTCTAGTATCAGCTGGGATGTTGAGTTTATTAAATTGAGCACAAACTGGAGACGGAGTGAAACAAGGTATGTAGGGAAGAGGGGTTGAAGGACTTGTATATAGACTGTAAAAGACTACTGGTGTTTAGATTTAAAGGAGGTCATTGAGGGCAATCTTCCGAGTCGCACTTTAGACACGGAAGTGAGTATTGGTTACCCTGATGTGCGGAGGATACAAAATAACAATGTGACTTAGTGGTTGAGGTGTTGGACTTCTAAGCTCCAAAAACTCACACAAAACCAATGGTTGTAAGAACCTGGTCCTAGGGTCCCAACGGACCTGTGGCGCTCACTATTTATTTATTTTTAGAAAGCTGCATTAGTAATGGGCGACCTCGGAAAAACAAGGTCGGTGGTGCTTTAGGAGCAAGTTTCATCAGATTTCTAAAAGAACGTGAACGCAGATCTTTAGAGGTTATAGCACGAAAATCTTGTGCTGGACCATCAGTTGATTTTGTAGTCAGCAGACTATTCAATAGCAAGAACGACAAACATTTATCGGTCAGGCTTAGAGAACCATTCAATTTGAAAAACGAAAGACCAAAACTCAAAACTATTAACTCAGCTTAATTCTTTAAGGCAGTGGTGAACGACTTGGTAAAAAGCATGCGCCAAATTATTTTCTATATTTTGACGAAAGCAAGTATCAAAAGATCCAGTACCTTTTGCACGGTCCACAAGAAAGGTGACACTCAACACTGCCTCAGCTCCGGAGGCAACAGTCTCCTACACATAGCTTGGAAGATTCAGTCCGGGATATTGAGTAAATTCGGAAAATTATTTGTCAACTTTTAGTGTGGTTTTAGGGCCGGTAAGTCCACGCAACTGACCAAATATTCACCCAGAGAAGACCCTACAACTCTAGACCGATACTCGCCACTTTTTAATCGATTTTAAGGCCTCATAAGACAGCATTTATAAAGTCGATCTATATGGAGAATGTTTAGCTTCGGCATCTTTCCCAAACTCGTCCATTTTTTTAGGACGACGATGGAGGAGAAAGCTGGAAAATTTACATCAAAAAGCCGATGCGCTATCATGTAACTTCCTTATTACTATATCCTTAAGGAAATTGTACGCAACCAGATGTACATTTGACAAGTCAGTATAATTTTGGACTGTAAGTTTAAACTTTAAGGTGGTTATGGTGGCCTAACTAGGATCAGCTATAAACTCTGATAACAACATTCAAAAAGAATACCTTCTTCCAATCGCTGTTTCTTTGGACAGACAAGTCAATTGAGTAATAGAGCCACATCTCGAACAACTAAGAAGATTCAGTATAAAACCTTGATCAACCTAGTCCTGTTTTATGGCGCTGAAGCTTGACCTCTTTCTAAAGCGGATGATGGTACTTAACCTAAAATATTTGGCCCCGTTCACGGTCTTAGAGGACGGGATTCAATGCCGAACTGAAACGAGTTGTAGAAGAGTCTTCGACTCCAATTTAAAGGTACAACGCAGTAGAAAAAGGCATGTGCAATCGAAAGCGAGACTCAACAAACTTTGGAGTAGACAAAATGGTGGCCAGTAAGCCAGAGACAGCTCTGACTGGAGGGGCTGATTTTACGGGCTCAGGTCCAACCCGTCCAACTTCATAGCTTTTCCCAAAAACAGCCTTTAAAACCCTAAAGACTGTTGATGCGGGATTTTGATTCACAGATGCTGAGCTTCTATGATTGATCTTGTCTCAACTATGTGAACGACGCCTTCTATGTCAGGGCAAACAGGGACTCCGCATTCATTGACTAAGATCGATCTTTCGATAGAACTTACAACTTTCCAGACTTGACATCTTGTTATGTAAGATTAAGTATCAATAGCTCGACGCTAGGTATTAAGAGCTAAGAGGCTAACCAACGTCGATATCAACATGCCTTTGAAGAGGGTACTATCCTTAATCCGATTTAAATTCTTAGACTTCCTAAAGACTCTTGAAAGTATGACAGCTACTGATCATTCTTTAGTCCTTGGGAAGTATGTGCATATAGAAGGAAAACTGTTTGACCAACATCGGATCTTATGAGGCTCGCAACCCAGTGCTATAGAAAGATAAGTCCAGCTCCGTCACTTGTATCTACGGAAACGAACCTTAGAGCAGGTTCAAGAAAGATTCAAACATACTTCGAACTTGCCAGAATCTGCTATTAGAGTAGTTCCGTAGTCCCGTAGTCCCATTTGGAAGTAAGCACAAGTGCCTACGAATCTGCTTTACCAGATGTGGACAGCAAAATAAATCTGTATGACTTCATTCGTCCCTCAGTAGGAAGAACTGTACAGGCGACGGACTTTACCCAATATCTAAACCTTCTTTGAGCTATCTTCCAGAGACTTTTAACAGCTCACTTCCAACAAAGCAACGAATGAAACCATTGTCAGCCTGTGAAGTATATCGATACACGGCTAGGGAGTTCATCGACTCCGCTGATGTGGACTTTAGAAAAAAAAATGTTTGTCACCCAACCAGCCGTGCATTGACAAAAGCAAAGAGCACATTTGTCAAAGTGCAGTCCGAAGTCGACCAGGACAACCATCAACCCCGACTAATTTCAACTGCGCAGCCAGACCGATATCAAAACCGAATTACAACAGCCAAGTGCACCTAATAAAACTGCCAGAGGTGGTCAAATGAAAAATCTAATGTCCGCCCATCAACATCGGGAGAACAAAACAATCAAAGCGATTTAATCCGCCATCCATAACCACTAACACCCATAATCTGTGCGCGTCCACCCGCACCACATCATCCGCACAGCCGAACGAAGTATGAGTGTGCAACCCTGATGTGCTTTTGCTAGTGGAACTGGCCATATCCTCGTTAATTTAATGGGCGCGTGTGAAATCGTTCCTCAAATGGCCTCGAAATGATGACACCGCACAAGAGACACGAACCGTTCAAAAATTCGCTCAAGTCTGCGCATAAACACAAGGCAGCCGTTTTTATTGCCGCATAGATCCCTCACTTGTGCGAATTTTACAGCCTTCCCGCGATTAATTGGGAAATCTTTGTCCCGTGGAATGTCCTAAGATGCTCCGTGACACTATGCGGCGACAAACGAAAGGCCATTCGCGTCTTTCTTTTTATGTGGCACTTAATGAGAACGTTTAACGTGTGTTTACAAATAAAACTGCGTTTTTTATTGGAGCGTTTTTATTGATCCTAACCCTGCGGACTGATTGATTATTATTGAAAGGAAAACAAAGAGCAAAAGAGAGACCAACTTTAGAGACAGCATCCCCACTCGCACTGTCGCACGACAGAGTTTTTCGAAAACAACAATATGGCGGAGGTTAAACTTCTATTTGCAAATAAAGGAACAATCAGGTCCTAAAAGAGCATGACAAATTTTATTGGGGTTGCGCAAGGAGGGTGGATGCTGCCAACTGCCAAGTAAGCATATATCGTGAAATGGAGAAAATGTCCATGAAATTCCATCCGCTGCTTAGTTATGCACCCTTGTTGCTGGAGTCGTTGCTAATTCGTCACTAAACGAAGGGTCGACCGATGGGTGGGGGTGGCTGAATAATGTCAGCGCGTTGCGTCCGGTTCAGTTGGACTGCACAAGTGATTTTTCCTGATGGCAAGAATTATGTATTTGTTCCGGCAACACAATGTAATGTGAGACATATTGCTTTGATGATACGGCACTGACTCTCTGTATCTGTAGGGGGTGAGGAGTTTCGGTTGAACATTGAACTCGATTTGAGTCCGATTTTGTACCAGAAACTGGAGGCGGCTTGGAACGTACCATTTGGTTGCATTTTATGTGTGGGTTGCTTAAGTCTCTTAGTTTACATCGGAGGTGCGGTTTGTAATAGTAACGCGCTTATTGTGTACTGCACAGGGACTATAAGTGTCAAATCGCTTTAGGGTGACGCTTCCTCAAGACTCTGTTTAGATCTTGAGATTGTTCATCACTGTCCTACCAATTACATCTTAAGAGTCGTTGAAAAAGAGAGTTTATCATGCCATTTTATAGGTACTACGTTTTTAAATCCTTGCCAGTGACCTACGAGAACTACAGGAACACCTTCAGACCTTTTATGGAATCGTTTTAACTGCTCAAGTCCATATAGGGATCATTACACTGATAGATGTATCAACTACTGATGTGTCAAACCCTGCACCGCAAAACAGGGGAGTGTCGAACAGCTAAGTGTTAATCCAAATGAGAAGACACTTCGGAGAAAGAAGAGGAACGATGTGGGGCCTCCCAGCTCAGGGGGGCTTAAGAGTTCCGCAATCGAAGCAACGAAAGACAGAAATCGACTTCTGTTAGCATAGTTTTTAATTGTAGCCATATGCAATGTAGATAACTTTGTCTTTGTACCTCTTTCTACCACCTATGAACAGCTCTTTACTCATAGTTGCAGCCCTAGAGCCTTGAAAAGCCACCCCTGAAATAGATCCACTTATTGGAACCAGGCTTTTCGACGAGACGCTGAGTGCAAGGGACCACGGTTGGGTTTGTAAGTCGTAGCCAAAGAGCCTCACGTAACCCTGTTTATCGTTGGGGCGTCTTGCCGAAGGACCTTTCACGGAATGACGCTTGGCTTGGACCGCTTTTCCCACCCACAAAGCCAGCTTAGCCTGAGGAGGTTAGTCGCAGCCAAAGAGACTCCCAGAGCCACGCTCTATTACCTAGGAACCACACGTAGTTGTAGATCATAAAACAAATACGGTTGACATTAAACCGCCTTTTTGCCTTTTAGGAACCACACTTAGCTCAGTCATAGCAGTTGAGCGTCACTACTATCGCCCAAGAAGCAAGCCGTAAGTCAGTGCTGACCAACAAAAGAAAGGCGAACCTGAGTCTTGTTGCGGAGGAAACCATAAGCTTGACTTGTAGACTGAAACATCAAACTTCAAGAACTCTCTTTGTATAGTCAAGCCAGAGGCATTCAAACTTTGGTCTTCAAAATTGGGGCTAGAGGTCAATGTGCGTGTACGATTTTTAAGCTTGGAGATAATTACGTACTGACATTTATTCCATCAACAAATCCATTTTAGAAAAAATTGTTTAAAATTAAAAAAAAATTGCTTAAAATTTGAATATTCCTTAGATAAAAGTTGCATCCTGCTGGCAATACTTCGCTATAGTCAATTGGTCGACAATTTGGGACTTTCCGGCCCTTCATCTAACCTAACCTAACCTTCCGGTGATTGACCAAGTTTGAAAGTAGTTTGTGTTGTATAGGTAAAAAAAAATAGAACAAATAGTAGGCGCAACACGTCCGTAGAGACCCTAGGCCTAGCTGCTCACAACTTGTGTGATTTTAAATTTTTTAGGACGAAGGGAAGGGATCTACAATTTTATGCTGGCCAATTGAGCAGCTCTTTCATGACAATTATACTCTCGCTGGGAGGTGTTACCTACTCCATGCTTCGCCATAATCTTAGATTGATATCTAAACTGTCAGAATTGCTTCACATGTCTGTAATAGTGCCTACTCTATGACCTTTTTTCACTACAACCAACATCGAACGCTTTTCTGTATCTCATCGATTGAAATCCATTCGCCCCTCCTCTCTCTTATCAAACAGCGTCCCAGCAAATCAAGTCATATCCCCGACATCGGATGCAAATAGTCGCCGATGACAATCGATATATGATAAGACATTTCACGCTACATTGCAAATTATCTCTTATCTAACATATAAGACTATCGCATAGCATGGCTCATCATCATCATCATCATCAAGTCACAGTGGGAGCTGCGCCAATGTTCCAATAATCCACACCTACGAGTATTGCCGGAAAATGCTCCAAGTTCGCCTTCGCCTTCTTATACTGCTGTTCGCATTTCGACGTCGCATTTCCAGTTCTATCACGTTTTTATGTTCTGACCACGTGACGCCTTCTGACAAAAGCACATGTTTCCCCCTCGATTTGACTTCTCTCTGCCACCCCTAGACTATACTCCGCAGTCCAGCACTGAAAATCGCTGAGCTATACGAACAATATAAAAACCCATGGGGTACATGACAACGCACAAAATAAACCAAAGACAACAAAAAGAAAAAATGTATAAAAATAAAAGAGAAAGAATAATAAAAATAAAGCAACATGCCTCCAATATGTTTCCATTTAAGTTTCAAGATGTTTCCATGGAATCCATGGATTCATAGGTTGGGAAGATGGCACCGACGACCGACAGGGTAAAATCAATTGTTTGTTGTTTTGTTTGCTCGACTGCGGGAGGTATACAGGGGATAGAAACTGGCGCCCAATGACAGTACAATTCTAAACCTGCTCTATTAACCCTTATGAAAGGGAGTGAATGAAAAATGGGACAGATGAAATGATTCCTATCGTTTTCGGCATATAAATTTTGGAAAGTAATGTCAAATGGTTTCTTTTCGTATGAGCGCTCTTTTAATGTTTGAACAGAACCAAAGAAACCCTATTTTTAATACCAACTTAACGACGATAAAAGAGATATTTAAAAGAGACAAACACTCCTTATTACATTACCGACTGCAGTCAGAGTCAAATGTGAAAACTAAAAGCAAAAAGACAAAAGATAAAGCCATTTGCTTAAACCTTACATAACGAGAAATGTAAAAAATGTGACAAGCTATTAATTAAATTTTTGCATTTACTCCCTTACCGACTGCATTTGAATCAAGTGGCTGCACTCAGTTGAGGATTCACCAGTAAAATCACAAGTAAACTAGTCGATTTCAAATGCTTTTGCTTGGTAAGGCTCTTTGCTACTATGATAGACCTGAAACTGTCAAAGTTACAAATAAAAATTTGGCATATTTTAGGGCGGATACACATTATGACAGTTCGTTAGCTCACTTTGACAGATCAAAAACAAAACCTATTCCAATTTTAAAAATAGATAACAATTTCTAAAATCCACGTACAATTTGTCCAACACACAGTTGCGAAAATTTTCATTCAAATATATTTATTGTGAACTAAAAAATACGTCAGCTGAAGGCTTAAAATGTTAGTCATTATTATTGTTATTTAAAACAAAGAAAAACCTTGTGTTTGCCTTGCGGAAGTGATATTGTTTGCAGTAAATATTCCCTCTATACTGGTCACACCATTCAAATCGAAAATGAGCATTGAAAATTGAAACAGGCACTCAAACGGTAGGTAAGGATTGAAATTCATACGAACTGCATGTTGGTGGGAGTACTTACTTACATTCATAGTTCGAAAGCATGAGCAGTTGTAAAAGTTGTTGCAAAATTTAGAAACAGGCAGACCGTAGAATCCTTCTTCGATAAGCACTGCTGTTGCTCTTTAGCCAGTTCATTGAAAACTCTATTACATTCAGTTTAGCTCAAAATGTTGTCTTAATTAGAATTACTTTCAACGCACTGACTAGAGTAATCTTAAATGTCACTTTCCTACATTAGAAATGCTACCGATAATACAGTCGACAAATTCTTCATAATTTACACGTGAACATAAACTGTTTACCTATCTTCAACAAAGCCAATAAATAGTTAGACGAACCTTTTTAGAAAGCTCTAAGCTGTCAGCTGTCATTGCTTTAAATGTTCCTATTCCATTAAATGGGAACATTCAAAAACCTTGTCATCTTAAGTCGGTCTGGATTAAATTTTACTTGACTGCAAAAATTGGATTGGTCGGTTACTTCACTATTCCTACGTCAGTCACATTATACAAACTGTCAACGAATCATTCACGAATTTCTCAACGACATTCGTCGGCTAACCCTCCATCGACGTCAACTGACAAAAAACGTGTTCATGTGATCGATCAAAACTGAGACACATCAGTCACAAATCAGCCAGCTGTCAGAATTTTTTTTTAATAAATCCCATGCCCCGTTGGCTGACTGCGACCTAAAAGATCTATTGAATCACGTTGTCCGACTTAAGCCCGTATGATACTACATTTTTGTTTGCAATTTTTCAGCTTTTAAAATGAAAATAGAGCAGTTCGAAAAACTAGAACGAAAATTCCCGATAGGAGTGAGGGCGTACACACCGATTTTATCAATAGGCCCGTTTTTTGAGCTTCGATCTCAGCAAAGCAAAGAAAAGTAGGATTTTCAGCACGCAATTACAACAAATATGCTCTACTTGACACTTCGAGACTCGCAGTAGCTGTTGTAATATGTGTGCTGAAAATCCTACTTTACTTTGCTTTGCTGAGATCGAAGTTCAAAAAACACGCCTAATGTAGAAACATAAAAAAATATTCATTAAAAATATGTTTAAATCACAGTTTTCAGCTGCTGGCAGCATTTCTTTTTTTACATTTCAAGATTTTTTAAAAACAAAGGTTTGAAAATTTGCGGTTCCTTAGCCAACAATTGCTACCCCTTCGTAATACACTTTTAGTATATTTTACTCACCGCTGACTTTTCAACATTAAAAAAAATTAGGACAAAATGAAGTGTCATACGGGCTTTAAACTAGATATGTTATTATCTAGTTCAAGTGAACGTCCCCACTGTTAAACTAGCAGCGACACGTCATATTTCGTAAGCGCATAGGTACAGCAAATAAACATTCAGAAATTGTACTAGAATTTCAGCACTATCATTCAAATTTGGTACTAGATTTTCAGTACTATCTAAATGTCAAATGAAATTTCTTCATAAATGAAGTCAGATTAAAGCAGTGGCACGTGGTTAATCTATTGGTCAGAAGAGGACTATACTGAGTGAAGTTGGATATACTTCCAACTTTTTTTTGTACTGACACATTTTTGGAATTTACTGACAAACATCAGCTGTTCGTACTAAAAATATAAAATCACATAAATGAGCGAACACAAGAAGCCCAAGGCCTAGGTGACGTAGGGTACTCTACCGATCTGTCGCAGCAATTAGTTGCTTTTCATTTTTAAAAGTACATTTGACATATTGCTTTAGCATTGAAATAATATTGACAAGTGCACATTTTTTTAATATTTCTTAGATTTTCCATTGCGGTGTCTAGTGGTTATATGGCTTCTTTGCCCACCTCAACATAGATTTCAGTTATTGACTAAGTTGCACTTATTTTTCGACTGACCGTGACAAACAAAAGATGGACAAGAGACATCTCCTTTCTTTGGTAGTATAAATTCTGTCTCATTTGGCTCTAAGAGAAACCAGCGACACTCTTGTTTTCAGTGTCTTATTGTACAAATCAAAATTACCTTCTGTAAGTGAGTAATTTTAAAGTAACAAGGATACTCACAGTTTAAAGGAAACCTACCACTCTCGTGTTGAACGACCATGGCTGAATTTTATACAAATTGCATTTGGGTATTGGAAATCTCATAACACTTACAATAAGAGGTCGATCGGAACTCGGAAGATTTCTAACCTATAAGCAGCTCCCTATCTTATGGGGGAGTGTCCTTTTTTCCCATTCAACGCTACTATGCTAATTCCAATTCTCCAATTATACCATTTGGACTGTCTCATCCGCACGGGCACTCGTCAAAATTACCATTTTCTGAGTTAGAAAAATATTGGACTGTTATTTTTCTTTTAATTAAAGTTGTTTCACTTTTCCATCCGTCCGTATAGTGGCGGGGGAGTGTAACCTTATCCGCAGCCATAACGAAAAGCAATCTCATTTGTAATTTTGACCAATCCAGTTCGAAGCGCACTGGTGCCGCGGTCTGAAATGGAAATTAGAATTCTCGAGTACGTAATTTGAGACTGTCACTCTGTCTTGGCAGATGATGATGGTTTCCTAGTCCTATATTTTTTTAATTTTCCTGGCATATAGGTCGTTGTCGCAGTCGCAGAGTGTGCGGTTTTCTCATTTCCTTGACGTTCGAGTGTTGCTCGGGAATTCATTAAAATTTTCTATGGCCTCGGTTTTTATTATATATGCGCTGGCATTTCAGATTTTAAGTTTTAATTTTGAAATCACTGCGATGTCCAAAAAATCAAGTGGCCAACAAAATTATACCAAACCACTGCCCTTTGAGCCTGACTGACTGAATGCACAAGTGGCGAATAAATTTGAAATTAATTACGATGGCGACACTTGGTGCGGTGAATATGACCTCATTGCATTTGCATAATAAAATTCAAACGAAGTTTCCATTTCAAATAAGCTTTGAGAGGAACGAACGTCCTAGTATCTAGTTCATGTTTAGAACTCGACCGCATCTCTTGTTTTGCAATCCAATATGTCCTTGCCGCATGTGTGTTCAATCAAAGTAATGAACTTCAATTCTGTGCAACTCCCTAGACAAACTATCACATCCTGCTTTGTCCACCTACGACGACAGAGTGACATTTTATCCACCCACATACACCGAGGAGAAAAACATGTCATTTTGCACATTCCCCAAACCGCATCCATTGTTGTTTCCAACCCGTTGATTCATTCAATTCCATCATCATCCATCTGGGTGCTTTTACGATGTCCTCGCAGTGCAGAGTCCAGCTCCGGCACCATCGATGGGTGCGAGTTCATCCGCAAGTAACATCAAAGGATTGTCGTCGCTCGTCGTCGGTTCGATTGTGGTGCCGCTTTTGCCGGGCATGTCCTGCACCTATTGACTTTAGGAGACAAAAACACACTGGCAGTGTCAACCGAGAGAGAGTATACACCGCTGTGGTTCGGCAAATCAAATAAAAATTTGCATTTCGCCACCGAAGTTGGCAGACGCACCAAGAGCAGTAGTGCTCAACAATCACAAGCCCAACATCAGTATGCACACTCGGTGCGGTGCTTGGTCGTTTAGGTATATATAGCCAACACGTGAAGGACATCTCGTTGTAGCTTTCGATCGAAGGTTGAATGGGGTAAACCCAACAACCCTTAGTCAGGTTGGATGACAGGGCAAAAAATTGTACAACCAGCCCTTGTCGTGAGTCCTTTTTGTTCCTCGTTTAACCGATTATTTCCGCAGCACGAGGAGGGTTCCTCTTCCTACACAGATCGAGGACAAAACGAGTTCTCTATCCACAGGAGGAATAATCCGGCACGCAGTATACAATCGACTTTATGGGGCTGAAAATTAAATGATTGATTGAGAGTAGCGAAACTAATTAATGTGTGGTTCCAAGTGAATAGTAACAAGGATATCAACGCGCAGCCGAGGGCTTACGCGCTGTCAGCGTGTTCGCCGGATATGGGCACAAGTGTAAATGAGGGTGTTCTTGGTCTTTTTTGTGCCTTTGGCAGGTGCACCGATGGAGAATCTAGACTAAAGTGATGCTGGTGTAGGGGAGGCGTTAAGTGGCTTGCTTGCTGGGTAGTGCAGCCCGTTTTGTGGGAGCTTAGGAACCTATATCATTCGTAGAGCGGCGGCAAGTGCCCTAGTTGCCAACACAGACCAAAGTGACGAAAGAATACATCCTTGGCGAACGTTCTTTCGGATTTAAAATTCATATCAGAGCCTCCTTTTTATATATTAGAATTATTTGTTGCATGGCGGTATTTGTTTGAAGTTCTAAACCCCCTCATGCGTTTCGGACAACCTGGCGTGGCTTAGCTTTCTCTCATCCCCATAAACTCAAACGTGGTCTTTCGAAAATAGAAAGCCCCAAATGCGGACTTTCTTTCGATGGCCTCCCAAATGCGGTTTCATTATGCTTTCTCCTAGTGACGCAACACAAGAGCCATTGAAAATACTTTTCTGCTGACGAAGAAGTGGCAACTGACTGCCTTTTCGATAGTCGAACTCCCGGAGATGATGAAGCTCTAACCTGTCGCCTGTTTTACGTAAACCCATAACTTTGGACTTCAGGACTTTTTAAAGAGCGGATATTTAGTCTAAACCGCTCCTGCCCTGAACAATTTTTTTCACTTCCACTACCTTAATACTCTTAAATCAGTACAACTTCCCTGCTAAGGATTGGCATTTTCACCGAAGTGAGTTCCACTGATTCCAGACTTCTTTCGACCCCATCGAGACCACTCCTACCATCCCAAACAACCTCCATTTTGTGCTTGTTTTCTTGGCAAAATTTCGGATAAACCGCACACAACTGCACCGTATTATGCAAACACGTGCGTTGTACGACTTTCTTGACTGAATTTACGAGAACAAAATTTAAATATGACTTTTGTGCTCCTGATGAATTTATGGTTCGTTACTGGCAGAGACTATGTCTTTCCACCAACACCCTTATCGCACTCCACGCTTGATGAACATAAATTTATTAACATTCAAAGGATCCCTAGAATATTTATATGCGAATGAGCCTCAGAGTGCGCGACCTACCGACAGAAGCGAACGCCTCCTGTCTGACTTTGAGAAACCTTCCAAACTGCCAAGTTAATCCATGCAACACTATGGCTGCGTGAGATCTCTCACGATTCAGCCATTAATGATGATGTCATGAATAAATTACATAACCTTAATGGGTTTGTTTTCCATACACTGGCTATGTGCGAAGTCAGGGGGCTTACGGAGCGTATGTTAAGTCGGCGCCAGTGTTAGCCTAGGCATTGACGGGGATGAAGCTATGCACGAAAGTTGACACAGTTCTGTGGGATACTTTGAGGTTTTAATTAAATTGGAAAAATTAAGCATCGACACCTTGTGCAGGGGCGGTACTGTCTACCGCACGGTTGTGGAATCTCAGAGTATCGGTGTTGGTTTGATGGGTTACCTATTGGGAAGGCAAAGGGGTGCAACACCAGGGATATATGTAAATTTTATTGAGATTTATGGCTCTTCGTATAGACTAATGGCTGTGGCAGTACGCATCGGGGATTATGGAAGGAAACTATTTGTTGAGGGAGTCTGGAAGGAAATTTAAATAAATGAATAAGCAGAGTTGGGCGCCTTAGAGCCTGACGCACGTGCCTGAACGAATTGGAAAACCACTGAATTGAGGTGGAAATTCAATGGAAGATGTTGTTAACAGAGGCTGGAGTTTTTTTCTCTTATTTTTAGTAAGGTAGAGTGAGACTAAAGAGATTGTGATTTTAATACTACAGTCGTACAGTGCTCAAAACGGAATATTTTTCATCAGTATCAGTATCAGTATCAGTATCAGTATCAGTATCAGTATCAGTATCAGTATCAGTATCAGCATCAGTATCAGTATCAGTATCAGTATCAGTATCAGCATCAGCATCAGCATCAGCATCAGTATCAGCATCAGTATCAGCATCAGCATCAGCATCAGTATCAGTTTCTGTATCAGTATCAGTATCAGTATCAGTATCAGTATCAGTATCAGTATCAGTATTAGTATCAGTATCAGTATCAGTATCAGTATCAGTATCAGTATCAGTATCAGTATCAGTATCAGTATCAGTATCAGTATCAGTATCAGTATCAGTTTCAGTTTCAGTATCAGTATCAGTATCAGCTTCAGCATCAGCATCAGCATCAGCATCAGCATCAGTATCAGTATCAGTATCAGTATCAGTATCAGTATCAGTATCAGTATCACTATCAGTATCAGTATCAGTATCAGTATCAGTATCAGTATCAGTATCAGTATCAGTATCAGTACCAGTATCAGTATCAGCATCAGCATCAGCATCAGCATCAGCATCAGCATCAGCATCAGCATCAGCATCAGTATCAGTATCAGTATCAGTATCAGTATCAGTATCAGTATCAGTATCAGTATCAGTATCAGTATCAGTATCAGTATCAGTATCAGTATCAGTATCAGTATCAGTATCAGTATGAGTATGAGTATGAGTATCAGTATCAGTATCAGTATCAATATCAGTATGAGTATGAGTATGAGTATGAGTATGAGTATGAGTATGAGTATGAGTATCAGTATCACTATCAGTATCAGTATCAGTATCAGTATCAGTACCAGTATCAGTATCAGCATCAGTATCAGCATCAGCATCAGCATCAGCATCAGCATCAGCATCAGCATCAGCATCAGCATCAGCATCAGCATCAGCATCAGCATCAGCATCAGCATCAGCATCAGCATCAGCATCAGCATCAGCATCAGCATCAGCATCAGCACAAGTATCAGTATCAACATCAGTATCACTAACAGATTCGTCGCTCTCATTTGTTTCAGCGAATCTCTCAGCGAAGGGAAGGGGAAAAAACTACCAGCTTAGCCAACTCAAGAGGATCGCTGTTCGATTGAAATCAAGCCGTTATTTACATTAATGGTAAATAACGGCTAAAACTGCTGACTATTCGACTGCGAAATAATTACCCAAGAGCAGTCATCCATCTCGGCGGATGAATAAACGTTATGTGTCCTGTCATAATGGCTGACATTTTGTTTCTCTTTCGGTTTAGTTGATTCGCCCGCCTTCGCTTCTGTATATACGGTTTGTTTGCTAACCATCATTCAAATGCAGAAAGGATCTACTAAAACCAAGAACGACGACTATGGCAGCAGCTAATCTTTTTCTTTTTGCTTTTGCTGGAGCTTGCTCGCTTTTGGTCCGCCTGTGTGCTGTCATAAAGCGCAACGGGCAGGGGCGATTCCTCTCAGTTAGCTAGTTTAGCGGCGCTAAACCAAGAAAATAAATTGAAATACATATAGGCAAAATACAGCAAATAACGAGGTTAAAGTAATTATGAAGATTAATAATTGCAATAATCAACGACATACTAAATAAAAAAACTATCATTTACAAATAATATTTGCCTACACAAACACACAACACAATACTCCCATGCAATAAGTTTCACTTGAAATACTCTTTAGCGTTACAACTTGCGATACCGCAAATTCCCTGCCTGCACGCACACACACAATCTAAAACTCCCATAGAAAAGTCTCCTGCTTGTAGCATTTTAGCGTAAAAAAGTTGCGCTACCGAATTTCCTCCACTCTGTATAAGTGTGGAATTTGACTATACCTCTATCAGTCGTAAGCAAAGCACAGGAAAATATACGGAAGGGTAAGCGCAAAACAAATGCGATAAAAGTTGGAAGTAGAGTGTAAGTGTAAGCAAGCAGGTATATTTTGCGAGTTATCTTTTTTTGTACTTCTGTATGTTTCTCTTTCTAGGCAAATTGCAGTAAGAAAGTTTCGTTGTGTTCTTATTTGACTGAATTAATAGTCTTATTGAATTCCATACCAAAAGTAAAGTGCGATTTATAATTTTATATTTGCGTGGATTATAAATGTGAGTAAATACATAATAATTATTTTTGTTGTGCTTTTGGAATATGAGAGTGCGCTTTTGTTTTTTTTTTTTTTTTTTTTTTTGTGAGTAGTGAGCACGTAGCTAACCCAATGCTTAAGACCAGGAATCGCCACTGGCAACGGGATGAATGTCGACAACGACAACGACGATGACGATGAGGACGAGCCAAAGCCACGTCAACATGATGGCTAAGCCCCCAAGGATATCGCAGCAGAGCACATCCTCCTCCAGTTGCTCATATTTTTATGGCCGGAATAATCTTTTATCTTTATGTTTGCCGGTAAGGATTTCCACATCCTAACCAAACTGAGCAACCACCAGCAGAGTCATAGAAATTTACTGCGGATGAAGTATTATGGTCCTGGTCCCACCACGCCACACTCCTCAGGTCTTTCACTTTATATATCCTTGGGCTTGTTTGAGCTTTTCTTTTTTCCATGCGAAAAAAAATACTGTCTTTTTCGCTCTCTCCTTCTGCCGATATGTGGACGGATTAAAGTCCATGCAGCAACGTATAGAGAAACTATTCAAAATCGCAGAGGGACTCGTTTCTTTTTTCATTCGCTTCGTTTGAGTAGGTAGGTATACATGTGTGGCGGCGTGAAAGGCAGGATTTCATCATTGCCACCACCCGCTGAGCATCGGCTCAAGGAATAACAAAACTCCATACAAAGATTATTTTCTTTTGATCCTGGCTGATGCAAACACAACCCTCCACACATTGGCCAAATCCTTTGCCAAAGTCAAATAAAATGAAAACTTATTTGTCTATGGAGAGGATGTACACGACCATGCTTGTAGGCAGATCCTTTTCATGGATGTTACAGATTTTTATTTGCTCTTACATTCTTTTGTTTTATTTTCGACGAGGAGGACAATTGTCCTTCGGGAGGTGAACTGAGATAGAAAGGCAAAAACAAGGCGGAAAAAAAAAGCCAAAAGCCATTCCGTCAATCTGGGGTCAACTAAATTTGTTCTCCTTGGTCCTGTGAGGGCGGCGATTATGGTTGCGAGTTTAGTTTCAAATGGGCTCACATTTGGGATAACAATATAATGTCACAGGATATGTGCGCTCTGTGCTGATGTTTGATATTATACTTTTTTTTATCCAACTATTCTTGGGGTGTTTCCCACCAAAGCTGGAGGTTGTCACGCATGTGAAAAGAAGTACAAACTTTCCTTCCAGTGGGAGAGAGGTCTTATACCAATTGGACTTGTGACGTTTAAAGCGAATTGATGTTTAATTTTGGAGGCGGTTTTTGGGAGCGCTATGTCTGATTTCAGCGGATGTTTAAGCTGATTTGTGGTGGCCGTTTCTCGGTCACGTATTTAATAGCTTTATACGAGGTTTTTTCACTTTGCTTCTTTTTCCAACCGTGTTTTTTGGAACATTTCTGGATGGGTCAGGCCGTTTGTCGGAACGATTTTTGTACATTCTTAGATTGTTTTTGGGAGCCTTTTCGATGCGTTCTTAAAGGCATTATGGAGGCTTTTTCGGGAAAGCTTTCAGACCGATCTTTGGAGAGTTTTTTAGAACGTTTTGTAGGCGTCTTTCGGGACATTTTTTAATTCATTTTCGAGGGCTTTTAGAGAAGTTTTTGATTAGTTTTTCAGGAGTTTGTTTGCCACATGTTTAGCTTATTTCGGAGGGTTCTTTATGTTCGTTTTCGAATTACACTTGGGATTTTTGAGGTGATTTTCAGGCTATTTCTCAAATATTTTTTGATCTGTTTTTTTAGTCGTTTTTCGATGCATTTTATGTAGTTTTTTAATGACGTTCTTGTAGCCGGCATTTTGGCTATTTTGTTTAGAGATTTCGGGAGTTTTTTTGAGGCGTCTTTGAAAGCTGTTTTAGGTCGTTTTTTAGGTCGTTTTTGAAAGGGTTCTTTGAAGAATTTCTTCGATCGTCTCTCAGCATTCTTAAACATGTTGTTAAACGTCTTTTTCAAGGTTTTTCTCTCCACATTTTTGGATGTTTTTCGGTACAGCTTCTTTCGCTCTTGTCGTGACGTTTTTCAACCGATTTATGGATAAAGCAGAGGGGCTCAGATTAGTTCGTTTTTGAAGTAACATGCGGAGGGTAGAATGTCCGCACATGCCAGGCGCATATTGTTTTAGAAAGACAGTTCCAAATACTTTAGCCTCCAGCCTCAAGTCCATGTCTAAATAGTACCTTATCTTTTTTTTTGGAAGAGTCACTGATATTGTCCTTTGTGACAATGAGATGCTTTAACTGCCTGAGTTTGAAAGTTTTCGAGGAAAACAAGTTAGCCAACTACATCATGGCCGTTGGTAGCCACACACTACCGTGCAATACAATCAAGCCTTTTAAATACACACCAAAATTGAAGAGCGATCTATACTTTCGTCCTAAAATTCAAATAGATTCGGGTTATTTCGCGTCATCCCTTTTTTTTATTGCATTCAGTTCCCCAAAATCACACCCCATTTAGAAAAATAACAAACATTTCCATCGCTGTAATTCACTAGCCGACACTAAAATGTAAATGTAGATGAAAATGCACAAAAACGCGGCCATATTTACCGCACAAACTGCAAACATAATAAATTCACAAACAAACCAAAAGCAGTAAAACAAATAAACTACTTCGGTATAAAACAAAACGGATATTAATTAATTGACCGCAACAGTTTTTTCGAATTAAATTCTGGGTAAATTTATGCAATTCAACTATTTTCAAGCGGCCGCTTCATGTCCTGTCTGCGACAGAACTCAGCCCACTGCCATGTGAAATCGCACCGGCCCATCACTCCTTGCCACACTCAAACGATCAACGAGGATGCCCACAATCACAAAAACAGAAAAAAAACAAAATGGCACTCCATCCGATAATTCGACCAAAGCAATTTGTGAAATGCGCATAACATTAACCAATAAACCACGAAATTTCGAATTGCATTTCCGCCATGAGGGAGGCAAAAAATAAAAGGACCCGACTGCAGCAGCACCATGTCGGTCGTCGGTGCGTCCGATTAACATTTTCCCGTTTCGCTGCGCTTTTCGGCATCCCACCCGGCCCCAAACGCATCCCCGGAACATTTATTTCGAACGAGATATGAGTTGAAGTGCGGTACAGTTGATACGCTCGGCTACGATGACGCATATTGCATGTGCACTTGTATGTCGGAGGTGCAGTCGTCGACTGTGTGAGCCGGTCGCCCTCCAAGGCGGTTGCATTTCGAAAATTGCCCGCGGTATGGGCTATTGGGCGTTTGTTGCGTTGCAATTATTGCGAGAATTCGATTTACGGTATTCCGTGTCCGTGCGGCGTGTCAGGCAAAAGGTTCGACCGGCGCTTTTTGTTTGGGAAATTGTTTAAACCGCTGGCCACAAAACCTCGTAATGGAGTCGAAAATTGCACACAAATTGCCAGATAAGTGGGTTTAAAAAGCGTTACACTGTTACACAGGGCAAGGTATATACGGAACTGAGAGGATTCCGTGGGGCAGAAAGCTACGCAAATAGGTATTTTGTCGATTGGAATTTTGCTAGTCGGCATATTTGGATATTGTTGGACATTAAACAGGGGGCACTGTGCAACTCCCTTTAGAAGGGAGTATGTGCGGGAGAAACGTTCCGATATGGGCTTGAAATTAAATTTCCGTTGAATTGTCAAGAATCTGTGACATGACTACCATGGTTGACGGCGGTCCGAGAACAGAACTCGATGGTGGTGGATATTTTGAGACTTGCAGCGATGCAGCTGGTGTAGGCTCTTATACTTAAAATACCTCTTGTCGTTGACAACCCTTACAATCTGCAGAATGTCCGCACAATAGGCAGTACGATTTGTCTTGTGCTTGACATATGCTCAAGACAATCTGACATATGAGTGCATTTTGTATTAAAATGGTGTCGACAGGCGGGAAAATAATAGTAAATGTTCTCCTTAGATTCTTTTCGAAAGTGGCGACGAAATTCTTCCTTTTGTAAGAAATAAGAAAGAACATTTAAATGCATTTGAAAAACGGTCATAAAACACGCTCGCAAGGTCTATTTGAAAAACGCTAAAAGTTCCACAAAAACGATTATAACGAGGAAAGTAGGTACTCTAAAGAATAGCGGAATAGAACTTTTCTGACAACACGTCTAAAATTCCTTTAAAAAAATCTTTTTAAGCAAAACTCTTTTCAGAAGAAGTTCCAAAAAGGCTCTATAAAACGGCATACAAAATTGGACATGAAACCGCAAAAAACGCAAAGAAAGGTTTAGAGACACACTGCGCTGTTTTAGGAACAAATTTCAGTCTCGGCTTTAAATTTACGGAAGCACACAATTAAGAAATTTGTATATTTTTAAATATAGCTGAACTACTAAAATTTAGAGTCGAAACTAAAAATGTTTATTGATAAGGCCCACTAAAAAGCTTTATACAAATCGCTTACCAAAAACCTTAAAAAATGCGTTCCGAAAAATGCTGTTTAAAAATAAGGCCGCCTGAAAAATGCTATAAAAAATCACAAAATCACAGAAAGCTGACAAAAAAGAAAAACAAAAGACGCTGCTAAAAATACTAAGATTTTGAATCATAAAAAAGGGAACTTTGTTACATATTTCTTGATTTCTTCCGGTTTTCCAAGACGCAATTTTCCAGGGTATCTTCATATCTTAAATAATACCCTGGAAAATTACGTCTTGGAAAACCGGAAGAAATCATGGAACATGTAAAAAAGTTCCCTAAAGTAGCCCGAAAGATGTAAAAAGAAACATTTCACTGAGAACCGCAGCAGCGAACAGAAAAGAAACCTCGCAAAAAGTTTAAAAAGATGCGAAAAGTCTGCAAAGGTAACCAAAATCAAACAAACAAATAAAAAACACCTCAAAAATGGCCTAAAAATTATTTAAAAGGCTGCGAAAACCAAAAAAAAGGTATATACCTCCTAAGATGACAGGAAAAAACCTCAACAAAACGGCTGATGAAACGATTTTTTATGAATTTGAAAAACATTTCAAAAAATCACTTATGTCATATTTATTCATCACGATTTAATGAGAAGGACATAGTTAACTATGTCGTTGAATCGTGACGTTACGTTTTTCTGCTAATTCGCCAGTTTTGAGAGCTTTCTGGACGTCAACATAAACTTCTATTCGTTCACAATTGCGGCTTTCAATACTTTTAAACGCGCCTCTGACATACTCCCGTTGTAAGATAATATCAATCAACAGTAAACGAGTTTTTTGCTACTGGCATAAGTCTTATGAACTTGTCGAAAACAGTTAGCTCGTAAGATTGCTTTAAAATTGAAGAAGTTTAAAAAAGCCTACACCCGATATCGTTTCTGCTTGCCTTAGATCATTTCCAATATCCAGGGTGTTCGGTCGTCTTCTTGTCAATTTTGAAGTAGGGACGGGACTTCTCCATCACCATCCTGCCAAACGAACTTGCTTCGCAAGCTGAAACTTGACCTTGCTGTGTATGCATAGGCGACTTTAAGGTTCTTAAAAAGGCGGTGTGTATCCATCGTGAATTTATCCAACTACTAGGAGGTGCACTGACATGGATTGATCATATTATTGGCGCGAGAAGTTTGGGCTTTTTCGCAAACTACAGGCCAAAGACATCTTTTCAAGCGAATGTTTGAGTATTGAGAGGTCCTTTCGAAAACTCGCTCATGGTGTGTTTTCCCAAGTCTCCCGCATATGGAAAATGCGTATAAAAAAATTAGTCACTTCCCTGTTTACGACTTAGATTGTCAACTAATACACGAGTACACACAAAAAAAATCTTAGAAAAACACAAGTGGGCACCTACTTCTACGCATTTACTGGGGAATGTCGTCAAAGCCAGGGCAAGGTGCAAGGATACTATGTTACCTCGTTTTCAAGTTCTAAATAGCGTTTGCCGAAAGTATAACCATCGTTATTTCCATTTCCTTTTTAAACAAGAACACAAACTAAACGAATGAATGGACGCATAATGATCGAAAAGAAAAAAAAACTCGATCCCAGGACGAGGGGAAATTAAACGCCTTGTTTGTCAGAATATATGTGTGCGAGCAATAATAAGAACTTTCCGGAATTCAAGGAATGCACCATTCCTTTCTTTTACAACCGAGGGGTTCGGGTTAGTCCCTGTATTTAGAAGCCCGTTTCGCTGTCATTGTTGTTGGCGTTTTTATTTCTTGTTAGAAAGGAAGGTATTTCAATGCGTTCCAGGGTGGAAATGCGTCGTTTGGATTCAAATTTACAGATTCCCTCCCCCCCTCATGGCAACAGTGCCGTCAAAGGACCGATTCCAAGTAAGCATAGATACCCTCAGAAGTTGGCATCGAGTTTTGTGTGAGGCAAATGAAATTTCAGAAAAGAATAAGAAGGACATTTGCATTTCTTGTTTCGCGCTTAATTGTCAAACGTGATAATCTCCTATACGTATCCACGGTGCCGTTTGGAGTTTAAATTTCACACTGTGAATCTAAAAAAGGTCCTCCGAATGAAATGGCAAATAAAACTTAACGGCCAAGTACCTACTTGATTTTCGCTCGAAATGGTTTCAACGAAAAATGTACGTGCTTGAAGATTGTGTCAGTTTTTATCCCAACAACATTCAATAAATTTATTAAAATCCATTCCTCCAAGCCACACAATCTCATCAACTGATGAAATGTCCTGTTTTGCGGCCACATTTTCTGACAGCTACATTTATGTGACTTTCTCACGCCTCATGCCCGATATACCTACTCGTGATGCCTCACACTTACGAGATTGCCCTCGGCCTAATGAATAATTGAAAAGGACCTCGATTTAATATCATATTCAATAGCGGCTAATCCCCGACTACCGCTAAATGATTTCCAAGCAACCATCTCTCCGGGTAATCCAGTGTATCCCACCCAGCACGTGGCGGCAATTGTTCGATTCACGCATATGAAATGAAATATAATTTCGTCCGAACGAAGGGTGAATTCATGTCATTGGGTTGCCCCCTGAGGGCAGGCGAGGTTCGTGCTGCGTATTGAAATTCTACCTATCGACCGATGATGATTCGGGAAAACAAATAACCCAACACAGCCCATACACTTATACGGTCCTAAGTCTGTAGCGAAGAACTATTACAGTGGAGACAACAAATAAAAATCGTTCTTCGCCGCTATACAGCAGGTCCTTCCGTTTGGTCTATCTGTCGTTTCCGTTTATTTGTTCCGGCGGCAGAGCATCGTACGCCAATGACGGATGACACATTGTCATCTCGCACGTAGTCCCAAAAGGATGTGCTGGTGCTGTATGCTCGGCGCTACTCCAGTGATCGGTGTGTGAAAACTGTAAAGCAACAATGGGGCGAGGGTGCGGTGGATGATTTGATATTGGCATGCAGTGTCCTTGGGCAATGCCGCACACATATATATAGAGAGCGAGTCGTTGATATTTACTTTAACTTGGTATATAAATAACTCAATTGTTTGTTGACAGATTTATGTCACGTGACTGTATAGACGTCGCTTTGTTGTCCTTCTTTGTGAACCAAGGGAATATGAGAGCGGAATATCTTTCGTAATATATGTGGGTTTGGGTGAATGCGATATTAAAAAAGCATTAAAGTAGCTCGTTTAAAGAGGGGTGATTGTGTGGAAAGCCGCAATTTAATCAAGAGAACTCGCCAAAGATCCTGGTCAGTTTTGGGACGTTTCAGGCTGCTTCTAATGGATGCTTGGGGTATTTCAAGCCATCACTTTTCTAGGTTCAAAAATAGGATTTATGCAACATACCCCAAGGGTAGCTCTTAAGTACGGTCCCAATTCCTATATTACTGCTCCAAATACATGAGAAAACAATTCTTTGGGAGGTACCTGAAGAAAACGCGGTTCGAAACCGTAACGGGCATAAAAGGTTGGCGAAGGAGGACTCAATCAGTAGTTCCACTCATTGGACAAAGGCCTTCTGAGTCTTTGAACTGATGCATAAACACGCGGTTGGAAAGAAATTACTAAGACGGTGATCTCGCTTTTCGCGTCATTCCATTTTCGGTTTCGCACTTCTAATACGGACGTCTGAGACGAAACTCCTGATACCTCGGCTGATCGCCAAATGATCGACTTGGTTGGAAGTTGATTCCTTAGAGGTTGATCCGGCTTCGTCGTTTTTATCTGATGGCTGAACTAACCCCCATTCACATCAACCTTTCGAATCTTCTTCTAAATAATTGCATAAAAGAATTCCGCGTAAATATTTACATATAAAAACTTCACCCGTTTCAAAGTCAAATCGTGAATGGCAACCTTTCGCCCTAACCCCAGAAAAAAAAAAAAACCAACAAAAAAATACCCACCATGAGTATCAATGCTGTGGCGCATATTTAATCTGGGAACTGAAACAGGTGCGTTCTGTTCTGTCAGGAACACATTTCTCCACAGAGTGCGGGATGGTGATGCGATTTCCCACCACCCATCGCAGGTTTTTTTTGCCACGTCCTTCGCAGAGCCAATATGTTGTGCGCGCCAAACAATTCCAACAATGAGAATTGGAATATTTTATATATTTAAATTTCTCTCTCTCTCTCGTTGGTTTGTTTTATTTCAGGGGCGACTTTCGTTAAATTTAATTCATTTAACAAAAATGCGGCGGGATTACAGAGCACAACCATTACACACCCCCCTCCGCCGACGAGGAACAACAATGGATAGCGGCGCGTAATTGCGGGGATAATAGGGCTTCGTGCACAGCAACTATAGAGGAATTGTTAAAATTGTTTACAAATGGACTTATCAGCACCTAAGCGGGGTTAATTCGTCGAGGCCCAACAAAAAGGACTCGCAAATGGTTTTGCAATGCGAGTGCGAGTACGAGTGCGAGTGCCACTAATGTGGGCAATTAGCGTGTGAGGATTTGTTGTGTCCTTTTCTATGAAACAAAATAAAAATTTGTATTCGAATTTAGCCATAGAAATGTGAGATACCGACTCAATGAGGAACAGTATTAATCATTGTCAACTCGCCGGTCGGCGGTACGTAGCCCCAGAGAGGACGTAGAAAAATTGCAGAACGAAAAGGAAAAAAAAAAACATACAATAAGGATGATGGAAGTCTTTCTTGTTTCACGAAGGAAGAAAACATATTTTTCTCCTAGTGACAGGCTGTTTTGTTTTCTTTTTTCTTCTTGTTAATATTGCTAAAGTCCTATCTGTCTCTATAGAGGTTGATAGATGAGCCTCCCTGTTCCCTGTCCTGTCACAGCACCAGAGGGATGTTGTTGCTACGCTTAAATACTCGACATTCGCTTAGTATTCATCTTTGCATGGAGAAGCGGCAGCTTGGTATGTTTGGTATTCCTTTGTCATTGAGTACAGTTGTAGGTCTAGAATACGAAAGGACCTTCTTCGGGATGTTCATTGATTAAGGGGAGCAGTTTTTTTCTACGAAAATCAGCAGCCATCTATTTGACAGAAGGACTTGAAATTGTAAATTGAATCGATAGACGGCGGAACGATGAATGAATTAAACGAAACGAAGCTGACAAAGAATCCTCGGTGTTGATGTGTGTTATATATTGAATATCAAACGAAACGATTACTATGGAAGCTCCGAACGAAGAGGGAGTGTAGTTGAAGTGCCCATAAAGTATACGGAAATGCGTGCAACAGTCAAATGGAACCTATTGGAATGAATGAGGGAACTATTGAAGCCATTGTGGATGGAAATAATTTGTTTAAGATTTGCATCAAATAATTAGCAAAGATCCTGACACAGTTTTGTGAGAGTATCCGGCCTTTAGATAATTTTTTTAAGTACCCATGCAAAAGGATACCGATTCACTTTCATTTATTTTATCGTTTTCAAAGATTTTTAGGTGTAGATTTCTAAGAGCCTTGCTGTTTGTGTGCAGGTACTGCTAGTTTCCCTGTGCGAATCGACATGTGAAGTCTGCTGCAAGAACATCCCCGTCCTCGGGGTTTCAATTTGTGTTGATGATCTCTCTCAGTCGTTGCCATTTCCAATTATTGTGGATAATGGATTCGCTAAATTGGCTGTTCCACATTTTAAGCAAAACAGGGTACTTTTTGCATTTTTAATACCTCTGCTGGTGTTTTGTCAGGCGTTCTTATAACCTACTCCTAAGGTTTGCAGCCACTACACCAAGCATCCTTTTAGAAGTTTGTTCTTCAGAAATGGCAACACATTTACCAGTGACAACTAATTTGACTACCGCTGTGACAGCTGATTTTGTGCTCAATTTTGTGGGTGGCCATTTTACTATGACTATAAATACAGGACCCCCAGAAAATACGCCGCCCAGTTTACGTTTTCGACCACCTAGTCGCTGCTTCTACTTGCTCAAAAAAAAAATATCAAATCAAAAGTGGTATTAATTAGTCTCTATAACAAATTGAATGTAGGCGCAGTGACTTAGTCGTTCATCTGTGGGACTATATTAAGCGAGGAGTCCCAGGTTCGATTCCCGAAAAATACAGAAACATTTTTTTTGCATTGTGCCATCTCTAGAACGAGAAGATATTGATCAACTTTAACAGGTTCACCTTGTTACTGCTATTCGGAAAATTTAGAATATTCAACACCTAGATCTGTAAGTTGTTATCCATTGTGACATACAGAAAATTTAAGTTGGAAGCTGAAAATGTATCTAAGTTCATAAAGACCGTCAAAGAAAACTTGTCCGCCATTGTTTTTGTGCTGGCCACTAGCTGAAGCTCCAGAAAAACATAAATTAGACAACTCATACTCAGGTCTTTGCATACTTTATAAAATTTTAGGTCCCTATTCTTCAGCTCAATATTTTATTCCGTAAGCAAAAGTCTTTGAACTTGGATCCTTTGACAGATAAACAGACGGTTTTATTTTTTAGCTTTACCAATAATTTTTTTTGATTTTGACTTAAAATTTACAAATTTGGCATTCTGGGCTTCCGTAAATTGAAAGCCGAGACTGAAATTTGTCATCAGCCTTACTTACTTAGTGTCTTTTGTTTTAAAATGTTGACTAGCTAGATATTGGCTTGCCTTTCAAACTTCAAACTTCTTCATAAATACCTTTTAAGAGCTCAGGAGATTTATAACAACCGCATTTACCATTATTTTCGATTTTTTAGTTCCGAAGCTAGAGAAGAGAGTTCTGCCAAAGTTCCTGATAGTCTGCATCAATTTCCCCAATATATGATATGAATGATGGGATTCTCTGTGTACCTACCAATTTCGATAGGAAATATAAAAATAAATATTAGAAAAGATCCAAATTTTCTAATTTTGGAGTTAGAAGTCTGCTTCGCTTCATTAGAAGCTCACATTGGTTTTTCGAGTGGGGATCTAGGAATTTGTGATCCAATGGTATCAAAATGGACGCTGGCTCTCGTGGCAGGCAGCCGATCTAACCTAACCTAACCATGTTTGGAGCTCTAAAAGGTGTTCAAGAAACTCTACAAAATATTTTTGCGACCATTTATGTCTTTGAAAATCAACGTCCAAAAAAGTTAGACAGGAAACAATATTAAAAAAGCTTGTTCTGCCTAGAGTTTTGGGAAATGCTTAAGAACCTCTTCAAATAATGCAGAAAAATCTTGTGAAACTAAATTTAGGACAAGTTGTAACCACGAATTTCAAAATCCGAACAAAGAAAAATACTATTTTCATGAATCATACGAGTTCTGTTTGGAGTTGTAAAAAATATTTGACGAACTCTATACAAAAGTCTATAAAAACAAACTTGAGGCCTATTTTTTTGACCTTCGATTTCATTACAATCAATTGACACTTCGAGGACTCACAGTAGTTGTTGTAATTGCGTGTTGAAAATCTAACTTTGCTGAGATTGAAGCTCAAAAACAAGTCTTCTATAAACACAACAGCAAAGAGGTTAGAGCCAATTAAAAATTTCAATAATTTAAGGGCTAGTTTTGATTTGGAAATATTTTGCTTGGAGCTTTGGATTAACCCCTAACTTGTCTTGGTTCACAGAGTTCTTAATAGAACTTCCAAAAAATAAATTTCCTAATTTGATCACGCCTTAAAGGTTCCATAACTTTTTAGATTAAGGTCTTCTTTAAAGAGCTGCGTAATTCCTTTCTTTACCGTTTGGGATTGTATATTTACATTTCGTTTCAACACGAATTTCGGCTTGGAAGTACATGATTTTCCAAGCCGAAAGTCGTATTTACCAAATGGGCTAGGGAGAAAGGGAAAATCGGATCGGACTGACCAAACTTCGAGACAACAAACTCTTGACCTTTTATTCAGCTTTTAAAACCAAGAACAAAAATACTTTGGAAAGACTAGTTCAACTTAAAGCAAAATTTATTTTTATTTTTATTTAGACGGGCGATGTGTCTCGGGTTCTATTTAACCTTTCAAACTTGGCATAAAATTGTAAGGCCCTTCAACTGTTTTAAAAAAATACTTGTTGGTTGAAATTTTTGTACACATTTCCATTGCTAAAATTGATGGCAAACACCCGTCCTCTCGCCTACATAATTTTGGGGAAAGTATGTTGCGATTTACATTACCGCTCACAACTCAATCTAATGAAGTGCTCCCACACAAAGACACTCACCACAGCCCATCGGGTCCACCGTAGAAAGGACAACTTTTAACATTCCAATTGGAGAACAATTTTCGGATTTTGTTTAACAAAAACATTTTATTTCTGTCTTAAATCTCTGTGCACGATGGCCCCCAACAGAAGACAAACCAAATGAACCAAACAGAACAGAGCTGGCTAAATGTCACCGCATAGAAGGTCCAACCGAGAACACCTCATCCGAAGCCGCAAAAAATTGTGAAATATCCATCGCTAGTGCTAAATTAAACACTCAAATAGAATGTTTTTGTATCCTTTGCGGTGGGCAATGAATGTTTTTCGGCACCCGACCCTCCAGTGTCACCGGAAAAAAGGTTGCCACCACCCGCTTCGGGGTGGTTTATTATTTTTCGGAAAAGTACTCTCAGTCCACCTCTTAGGCAGGCGAACACTCTGGGAGCAACTGGGGCTCCAAAGTGGAACGCATACGGCCGATGCCAACTGGATATCTACAAGTATTTGGTTTTGTTAAATATTTTCCGAACGAAATTGTTTTCCCTGCAAGGAGTGGTGGCGGATGGTTTGAGGTTCTCTCTGGCCCGGACTGGTTAAGCAAATAAACAACTTGGCAGTCATTTCGTTTGGCATGAAGATGTCCGTCGAGGGCGCGCTAGCTCACTTTAAGATACTTGACTGCTTTAAAATTGGCTGCAGTCGCACAGATAGATACAGCGATACCATGGCGATTGTTGGCGGATCTCTGCTGAAGGAACTTCAACGTACACCGGCACACCGCTTAACAATTTGTTAATCCATCGGTCACGTGGCACAAATATTTAGTTAAACGTCAAAGTAGTTGCCAGGGCTTATTGCCATCCAGGGGTTAACTGCAGCTCACACTTTTATTTGGAGGGCACGTGTCCGTGTGTTTGACTAGCACACGCCTACGATCCCTTTAATGTTTAATTTACCAGAAAATAGCCGCGAGACTGTCAACAGTAAACATTGAACGTCATATCGATTAGAATCTCAGCATAGACATATTGTTTATCGATTTTTCAATTGTTGCTCGGAAGCCATTCTTGCCAATGTTTCAGATATACAAACGAATGCAACCGAATCGGAAACTGAAATTACTCCTTCCTCACCGCATTCCGAAACTTTGCGAAGACTTCAAGTGAGCTCCAGACGTTCGTGCGTTGGGATCGGAACTCGTTGGCTTGTTAGTCGAATGGAGATTTCCTTTCCGCATATATGCGTATGCAAAACTTTTTTCCTTATTGCGAGAACTTTGTTTGGTAGGGCTTCATGTGTGTGCGTACATATTGTATTGGCTCGTTAAGAACCGTATTCAGGGGAGTCGGAGCACGAGTGCGCCTTGAGAAAAGTTTTCCTGCCACAAGACAATACACAAAGGAAACTTCCCCATCCGTGTCGTCAGAGAAAAGCCGACTTTCATGTGTGTGAACCTAAAGTTTGTATCCTTTCGCTTCCTGCTGTTGGTTTCTTAAGCAGACTTCAAGTTTTATGACTTTTCCTTTTGTTTACGCCTTTACGTGTTTACTCAAACAATTCTCCTTGGTATGCTTAAGGATGCTCTGGTGGCAACCACAAGAGCAGTTTCTTCATGAGCAACGCTCAACCACAGCGTCTAAAGGTTGTTTCCTTAAAATAGGCAGCTGAGCTACAGTGATTACTGAAGATGACTGGGTGGTGTTCGATGGAAAGGGAACAAATATTGTAAAGTTTTTTTTACTTTCTTAAAACCTTTCATAAATATATAAACTGGTTGCAATCTTGAAAGGCTTCTGATGCATGGTGACAACGAAACCACAGTCCATTCAGTCATTCGAGTCTGCTGGTTTGTTTCGTTCTAAAAATAAAAGCCTGCTATGCTGATCTGTCTTACATATGCATCAGCTTATAGCCTAAGTAAGTGGGTACCTTTTAGCATTTTGGGATTCTTCGCTCAAGCGAACATTTTAAAAATCCTTATCTGACTTATAAATAAGATTTACCTTAGTTTTCTCTTTAAGAAGAGGGGTGACGACGTCACAATGTTCCATTCGTAATCTTAGTGTCTCTTTTCAACCTGGGGACATAATAGTAACGTGTGTTCACAAATGAACTCAGTCACCGATGTGCTTGCGAATGACGGTTGTGCCCGGCAGGTAAAACCGGTATTTCTATTTATTTTTATTTGTTTAATCGCGTACATCCTTACTTTCGGAGTTTTGCGGATCTTGCGCAGGATTGTTATATTATTAATTTAATATTTCCAAAGAAGAAACGTTTTTTTGTTTGTCTTTCAACGTTTTTAAAAATATGCAAATTTTAAAGCTTACTTTAAAGATTGTTTAATATTAAAAACTGAAATATTTATTTAGTAAAAATCGCGTTTTTCATTTGGCAATACCTTTCTAATCTTTTAGGAAAAGAAGAAGAACGATATGTATTACACAAATCTTTAACAAAAATATATTTCAGCATTGCTCGACGAATGATTGGCTTATTAGGGGCAGTCAGCTACCTTAGCCTTCTAGGGTTTAAGTAGGTAGTATTTTATTTATTTATTTTATGTTGAAAAGTCACCCCTAATTTTTTTAATCTGTAATTTTATTTTATTTTTTAAGCCAAGCTAAAATTTTGATAGCATTGTGGTTGGAATTAAACCTATTTCCAAATAAAAATAAAACCATTTCATCACTAGAATCAGATAAATGATTTTTTTTTAAATGAAAATTCCCCTGTCGTTGTGAGAACTTAAGTCTAAATAGATAGGTATCCAGTTCGGAGAGAGTTTACCTTTTTAAAAATGTCAAATGGGTACTTTGGCTGTCGAATCTGAAGTGACTTTTGTTGTTAATAAAACTTTGAATGTAACCCTGTTAGACCCTCTACAGCTGTCTGCAAATTGGAACGGGGAAAACGAATGGTTCTGAAGAGCTAGGATAAGGGTCCCTAGCCCTACGGACCTGTTGTGTCAACTATTTTCTCTATTGCTGTTTTACAGATCCTAATTTTGACGAAGACGTATGAATCTTTTTCCGGGTGGTTGTCATTAACAAATATAAATTAGTTAAAATAACCCAATCGGTTTTATTCAACAGAACTCGTTGGTTAATTATAACCAAGTAAAATTGTGTTACAACATAATTGTTAAACATTTCACTTAAACAATTTGGTTCGACAAATTTCAGACTGTTAGCTTCGCAGAAAAGTCGTTACAATGTTACCCGGCAGCATTTAGGCGAAAACTAGTTTATTTTAATTTGATTTTGAGATCAATTCATATCTCACATCAGGTTTATGCATTGCTATCCTAAAATAAAAATAAAAGTAACCTTGCAACTTGAAATGGTCCTTTGTTTTCACTCCTCCATTTGCCAATTGCCAGTGAACCACCTTTCCCTTTGTTTCGATCCAATACGTTCGCATTTATATTTATGACTGCCTTCGTTGACGTGGAGTGCAAATATTTGCCTGCATTGTACACAAAACAACCCCCAAGAGAACGCGAACATCGGCAATGGAAATCGCATACACAACACATACCGAAAAGCGAAATTCCACATTCCAATCCTTGTTTCGAAATAAAACAAGCTTTCCCTCTTTCCTTCCTTTGAAATAACATTTTTTAATAAAAATCGTATAGAATGCGAGAACAAAATCCGCAGCAGCAATACGAGCACACCAGTCCAAAGTGGGAAGGTAAATCAAAAGATACATCACTGTATATGCCTTAAGCTCTAAAACACCCTCCACATAGTGCCGGCTACATGCATAAGCCACCTGTGGATTGTGTCTGCAGTGCAGCTCATGGAAAATTAAAAAAATAAAAAAAAGTAATAGACCCACGGTAAGGGTTAAGAAATGTAATACCAACTATGAAGCGGTGATTTCCCAGACTGATATATGACAATTGAGTCGTCATAACAAAAAACCTTAGTCGCCTGCAAACAAAACGGTCGCGTGTCAATCACAGCGCTAAAGAGTGAACGATTTTTTGAAAACCAGGGCGATGTCCCTTTGCACTCAGCGTATAGTGTGAGCTTCTGATCTTAATCTGAGAGCGAATGTTGCAAAACATTCGAAACAATTAAGTACGGACACGCGGCACCGTTTTTTGTTGAAAGTTATCCGCGTTTAACTGAGAACTGGCATCGTTTGGCTTAAGTAGGCGATTAAAACAGTTGTAAGCCGACGATGTGAAATTGATAGCATCTTGTGCGGGGAAGAGAGCGAATTGCTGTCCTGTGGGAAGCTAATAAAATGCTGAATCTTGAAAGTTAGACTTTGACGGTAAGAAATACACTTGTGACGTGCAACCAAAGCAAAGCATCTCCTGTGGCATTGGCCTTAGAGTGGGCATATTTTTCTACCAGGCTTTTGGCAGTTACCATCTCAATTGGTTGGGCATCATACTCATCATTCCCCTGCCTGTAATTAGTTTTTGAAGCGTCTTCAGGCGACGACATAATCCATACTGTCTTCAATCGGTTAAAGTTTGTAATTGCAGCCTTCTCCGAGGACGCTTTTGACTTAGGTGCTCTAATGGTTGGTGAATACACTAAATCTACAAGTTCAAAAGTTACATGTTAACCGATTCACTTAGTAGAAAAGGGCAAACACAAATCGCTAGGACTCTATCCAGACACTGCTGCTCTACAATCTCCCCCTGTCTGAATCACCTCAACGCTGTCATAAATTTGATTGAAATCCACCACCAAATCGAAACTCATTTCGAAAACATTTCAAACACGGGGTGTGCAGGCCCTCTACAAAATTCTCTATTGATTTTGTAATCTATGATCTAATCGTATGTACGATTTGTAATGGAGGGTGGGAGCCAGCAGCGCATTGTTCCTGGCTCGTCTCTTTGGAATGACTGACTCTCTGTCTGATATTTATTTAGTTGTAGGGGTAAACAATGGGGGCAATGGCAAGCAAACAAAATTGAAAATCGGATAATTGCACTTTAAGCAAATAGCTAGTGACTTCAGATAAGACAAACAAAGCGAAATCTGTCGACGAGGTGAGATGTTCAATGGCAATATTCGTATTCCCGTGGGATGACTGTTTTTGTTTATCTCAAATTTAGATATACAAGAAGTTGGCAACAACAACTGTGATTGTGTGAGAGTTCATGTGATATGAAGGGAAAAGGACACTAACGTCGAGATGAGGATACTCGTATGCGTTCTATACTGTTATATTAATGATGGTGGGAAGCAGTTGGTTGGTTTGAATTGAAGTTTTTCTAATCAGACTTTCGAAACAGATTCCAACTGAGATTCTTCGCTTTAGCAGTTTTGTCCAACTATTTTTATTGGAGAAATAATAGCAACGCAGTTCAGTAGTCTCAGAGTGTTAATTAAAGTTCCCAAGTCGAGAATTACAATTTCCCTGAATTTTTGGTGTTTTTTAGGAATTTTTTTCACGCATTTTTTTAGAGATCCTAATCGAGTTTATAGACGCGCAATCGATCTTGCAGCATTTTTCGACACGTTTTCCTACTTGATTTTGTCCAGTATTTTGAACATTTAAAAATATTTTCCTACTCGATTTTGACGCAATTTTCTAATCGAATTTTAACGTATTTTTCACAGGTTTTTGTACTTGGTAATTAATCGCTTGTCTACCCGATTCTTAAACGCATTTTTCTATTTGACTTTGGTTCGTTTTTCTACTCGATATTGATGCGTCTTTCTACTCAAATTTGATGCGTTTTTGGACGCATTTTTAAGGCATTCTTGGAAGGATTTTCTTACTCGCTTTTGACGCGTTTTTCTACTCGAGTTTGCCGTATTTTTCGAATCCTTTTTCCCTGGATTATGACTCGTTTTTGGATGCTTTATTCTACTCGGTTTTGACGTGTAATTTTTTATGCATTTTCCGACGCATTTTTCTACGCAATTTTGACGAGTTTTTGATTCGTTCTTTTACCTAGATAGTCAAATTTGACGCAGTTTTGGGACGCATTTTATTACTCTATTTTGTGGCATTTTCTGAAGGGTTTTTGATGTGTTTTTCTTCTCGATTTAGATGCTTGTTTCGACGCATTTTTCTATTCCGTTTCGTCTCGTTTTTTATTAAATATTTTGCCACTAGACGCTTACATATTTTAGACGCGGTTTTCACTCAATTTTGACTCGGTTTTAGGACGCACGTTCTACTCAACTTTGACGACTCCTTCTTTTCTACTTGATATTTAGTAGTTTTTCTACTTGGTTTTTAAATTATTTTTTCTATTTGATAAAGGTATAAATTTTGACACGTTTTTCTATTAGATGCTGGTGCGACTTACTACTTTTTTGGACGCATTTTTGAGGCAACTTTGGAGGGATTTTTCTACTCAATTTTGAGACGCATTTTTCCACTCTGTAAATCTTTTTTTTTTCGACTTTGGGATATTTTTGAAGTCTTTTCCATGTGTTTTTCTATTCGACTTTGACATATTTTAGATGCGGATTTCACTCAATTTTTGGAAGAATTTTTGGACGCATTTTTCTACTCAAGTTCGACTCCTTTTTTACTGGATTTTTCGCCGATATATTACGCCCTTTTCCGATTGACTTTGACGTATTTTTTGACGCGTTTTACTAAATACCCAATTTTGACACTTTTGTTGACGCTTTTTATACCCTCCACAGGAAGGTATATTCACTTTGCCAATACATTTGTAACGCCAAGAAGGAGTCGCCGGAGACCTCATATAGTTTATATATTCTGAATCAGGATCACATTCTGAATCGATTTAGCCATGTCCGTCCGTCTGTCTGTCTGTCTGTCTGTTGAAAGCTCGATAGCGCCCAAAGTAATTGACGTATTTGAATGAAATTTAGTGAAAGGACTTCTTTTTATCGGCGTTAGGTTTGTGTTGAAAAGGGGCTATGTCGGTCAAGTAGTTCTCATATTTTGCATGACTTGTATGCAGTGGAGGGTATCATTGTCAACATGATAGCTAAGGGTATTTTCCGTAATATATTCCTGACACGTGCATTTAGCATTTCTGTTTACGACCTTAAGCTTGCCAACCTTCGTCGCAAATAGGCGAATAGCCCAAAATCTAAATTCTGTGATCATTTTTGAACCATAATCTTTAAGGCACCCCTTACCATCTGTAAACCAGCCCTTCGTCGATTCCTCTTCTAACAGTTAAGGACAACCAGCTTTGACGAGGAGCCAACCTATATCGTATACGATTCAAAGGATTCCGCGATTTTTCCAACCCAGTCAACAAGCAACCAATATTACGGATTCATCAAAAAGGATTTGTTTCAGATGCGGGGTTTTTAGCTGTCTCCTCTTTTGCTGCGCTCCTCTTTTCATCTCGGCATAAGTGAAAGGGATATTAGCGGACTGGTTATTTGTTTTGCTGCCTTTACCAGAACCAAAGAGAGTGTGCTTTCCTGCAAAAGAAACAAACAAACATCAAGTGCGCGCACACCAGCGCCGACGGTTTGGGGCTCCAGATGAAACAAAGATAAATGGAAATAATTCGGGAGTGATTTTTATTAAGGACCTACATTCTCCAGAGAGCAAAAAAAAAATAAAAAAAAATAAAAACAACATCACAAAGAACACGACTTGAAATTGAATTTACCATTTTTCTTTGTTTATTTTCGTTTATCGTTTCTCTGCCTCCTCGCAATTTGCCAATTTCAATTTTCAACTTTCTGCTAAAACAAAAACACGCCGAAGAAATATCCTGGACAAATGTGTTCCCATTGTCGAGCTGTTGTTGTTGGTGCTTTTTTTAATTTGTACTCTCTTAATGTTCATTCGTTTGTTCAAAGAAAAATGTACAACATAAAGAAACATCACAAAAAAAAAGAGGAGGAAAACAAAATGGCTTTCCTTTATTTTGTTTAATTGAATTCATCACGATTTGGAACGAATCAGGAGCGAAAAACAAGAAATCATGGTAAGCACCATATAAACCCACACAAAGGGATCAAGGATATATATTTTTTTTGCTGTTCGGTCACCCCCTAAAACAAATCTCCCATACCCCATTGAACCGAATGCTATCCCCTGATAAATATTTCTAAACTTTTTCACTTTTAGGATCGAATGATGGTCCGTTTTCCACACATTCAGCGCACAGGATTTTAATTAAAACGAAGGAAGAACAGAGCCTACGAGTTGGAAAAAAGTAAATAAATAAAAATCCTGATAGTGGGTGGTGCGGTTCTTCTCCTCGCCGTCTGTTTGGCCTAACGAATTTCCAATAGGTGTCCTGGACACTTCTTAGCAAGCAAATGAATTTGTTTCCCTTCGTCTTGAAGTCCAATCGCCGCCATGTTGGAGTAGTGAATTTATGCGAATCTGGATAAGTGTCACTGGTGCGAACAATATACATACCCGTAGACATTTACGAACTTTGACCAAAAGGGAAATTGTCAAAGCAATCGTCTCATTTGGGAATGGAGAGGCGTATAATGAAGTATTTGCTTAGAGGAGGCGGGCTACTCCACTCCATGGCTGCAGGCTAATGAAATTTTGTATTTTATTAACCCAGGCGAAAGGGACTACAAATTCGGTTCGTGTAAAAGTGGCCATTGCAAGTTGTTGGGTTATTGAGGCCGTTTCTCGAAAATGGGCAGTTCATCAAGCCGCCCGAAGGTTATTGATGGGTGAAGTCTTGGGGATGCTGGGTGTGCTTAACCTTAAGTGTGGTCCGTTACATCTTATTCGGACGGGTTATTTGGAAAATGTTCAACGATGGAGTGGTGCATATTTTCTTTAAGAAAATGACCCAAACATGCTCGGTGGGGTTTAATTAATTTTGCCAGAGGCTTCGGCGGTGCACAGCCTACATGAAGGAGACAATTTAATTAAAAGGCTGGAAGGGAAATGCGTGTGTAATCACATCACAACTTGGCGGAGCAGAGGAATTTTTATTTTGTCCGAAAGAACTATGGACTGGGGTACTACTAATCATTTTAAATCTTCGCTTTGGTTTGATTTTAGGTTAGAGAAGCCTATTTCGTATGAAAACCTTAACCACAAGTTCGTATAATTTATCCTGCGAAAGTGGAACCCATTTGAGTAGCTTCAACTTTTAAAAGAGTTTTCCAATAGTGTGTCGCTGTGAGGGACTTGCATTTAGTTGTTGGCTTAGGATATACCTCTTACATCCTTCACTTCCTGTCAATGGAGAAAAGGAAATAATTTTCCGCTAAAAACACTGACAGACCAACTTCATAAAAATACTCGACACGACACACGAATACAGAGTGTATACCACAGCAAAGGTCAACCTCTCTGTTGTATTCAAAAATTCGTTAGTGCTCATCGGTCAGCGGCCAGTTGGCGCAAGTGGAACATAGTTGCTGGGATAATTGACGTCGATTCGAAATGAAGGTTCACCTCCCGATAGAAGAAAAACAGTAGTGCGGTTTCAAGATGAATTTATACACCTCAATCGACCGTTGTTAAAATGGGCACATTATCATTTTGTGGCGCGGGGGAGGGCATACCTTCTTTCCTTTGAAAATAACGCTCGTTGCTACCGAATAGCAAAGACCAAGCTGGCATGGGAAGCATATGTTCACAGGGACACAGTTCGTCAACCGAAATCATTCTGGGAACCCTGTTATAAAGTTCTAAACTATAATGACAGTCGCGCTCTTAAAATGTCTAAAAGAGTTGCACAAAAATTGCTCTTAAACTGGCTGGTGATTGCTTCGCAAAGCTGTGACTATCTCAAGCTAAAAATTAATCAAACTAAAAATTAGTCAAACTAAAAATGCCATTCTAATGCTTCAAATTGAAATAGGCCAGAAAATCACACAGCATTCGCTCCCAAATCGCTCCGATATTTCTAAAAATGCAATTGCTCTAAAATCGCCCTCTAACCTCTCTCTCTAGTGAGAACTGTCCTCAGCTAACTGCCTAGTTGCGCACCTTAGTCGGATGAGGGACCATTCCGCGAAGAATATATGAAAACAAAAGTTCACTGGTCGCAACACGGAACCCTGAGGTACTCCTGTTAAGACGCGGAGTCCTATGACTACGACTTGAACTAAAACTGTGCCATTAATGAATGAATTTTCCTTGCAAAGCACATGCAGTTATTCCAACGAAATACGTAAACCGAATAAGTAATAAAAATACATACTCGACCTTCCTCCGTCCACAGAACATTGAACTCTCGGTCCAAGAGCCCATATACAAAGGCTCGTTGCAGTTCCCACAGATCGGACAGCGGTGTCCACTGTCCAGACAAATATTCGTGTCATAAACACTGCCAACGGAACACTCTCCATCCAGATGTCTTGCTCAATGTTTATTTATTCAAAAACTCTTTATTGCCATGACCGAAGGAAGTTTCCTCTGTTCCGTCTTCATCTTCATCATCGTCAACATCGATTTGTCACAAATGTTTATACTTTGCACCAAAAAAAAAAACAACAACAAGAAACTCTGTCCCTTCGATGATGATCACTTAATGGTCGCAGGATAAACAAAAATAGATATCCCACCGGACTGCCAGACAAAGAGGCAACCCTTTTGCTCGATGATCAGTTGCGCTGCATGCTTCATCTTCAACGATGTGACTTACATTTCGAACAACAACAAGAGCCCCTTGCCGACATATCCGAATTCCGTAGTTGCAGCTCGCGCTCAAGTAGGCCAATTTATGACTCTCTCTCGGCGAGTTATCAGACATCTGCGAAATTAGTTTGTGATTGTAAATCCTTTATCACGACCAGAAGTGGTTCGCTGTGAGCCGCACCGAAGGATGCCATTAAATTAGCTCTCTTTGCGCACCCCGTGGGCCTGATGTTTACCCACTTGAGTGTCAACAAGGATGCCTGCAGCAATACTCCTTTCCTTTGCGATCGTCTGAACCAGATGTTCATGCGGTGTGGATGGATGTCTTGAAAGAAGCCCAAGAAACCTCACTTGAGCGCGGGTGTATCTTTTCTGATTCTGATTGCAAGGAGATAACAACACCTCTCGGCGCGGATAGTTTCACTTTCTGTTTCACTCATCGGTAGTCCACAGGTACTCAAAGGAGTTGAGAACTCATTCGCATTCACACGGACGGATCCCGCTGCGCTGATGAAATGTTGTGATTCTCTTTTATTAATGTAACTCCGAGGTGGTTGTGCTACCGCACTCAGAGAGACCTCATGAGGTGATTCTCTGCGGCCTGACGATAGTTTGTCATATTCACGCATCGCTGCCAGTGGATAAAAGAGTTGCAGATACTTCGACAACCGAGGTGGATATACATATATAGGGGAGGACAATGAAATGAAATCTAAAGTGGATATTTATTCGAATCACGCTTTGATGAGAACTCAAGTGGATATGGCATTCGAGTTCGGTTCATGTTTTGTATGCGCATCTCTGTACGTTTTTGGGGTGCATACGAGTACGATTGCGGTTTGTTGCGTAATTGAGATGTCATTAGAAAGTTATCCAGATGTGAGGGTAAGCATTAATTAGATAGATCTGTAGCGTATCGCTGGAATATAACTCATCCGAAGAGGTATAAGCTGCGTCAACTTATTTATGTGGTTAAATTTGTATTAGGTCTGCTTGATTAAACGAATAAGAGTGAGTTTAAGAGAGACGAACTGCTCGTTACTCGTTAGTTTGCTAATTTTCTCTTTTCCTGTAATTTTTTTTGATTAGAATGTGTATAAACTTTGAGCGGTTGTGTTCGAATTGAACCACGTACGTGAATGAACCTATTCTAGTCCACAATTGCATTTCCGTTCAGTGACAAACTATTACCTACATTTACTGAACGCTGCCATTAGCACTTTGCAATGAATCAAATTTAGTTTGCTGTCAGATGGTGTTGTAAAAAATCATGTCAATTGTCAAATATCGGTCAAGAAAACCATTACAATAACTAAGCCAGTTTGAGATTGAAAAGTGTGAAATACATATACGTATGTTGTTTTCCATTGGTTTCACTCGGGGATCCAATTATTCTGTAATCCAATGGAACAAAAAAACTACTTCTGATTGAATCCACTAAAAGTATTGAGGAAATGCCAAAAATTAATCTACGGCTGCTGGCTTCTGGCATAAATAACACTTGTGGGAAGTGAAATTCTCTTCTCAGAATCAAGAAAAGAGTATTTTTTGTACCAATGGAAATGGAACGGTTTAAAAAGTAATTTCTTCGATTCCTGACTCGCCGGAATGCTTCTTTTTGCCCAATGGAAAACGTCGTTAAAGTTTTAATAAAATATGGCAACGTTCGGGTACTTACCTTAAATAGTACGTCAACTTGATTTGTCAACTAGAGATATTATTTTGATTGTTAACTAGCGCGGTGTTCCCAGCTCCCAAGTTGTTGAATATAAGCTGAAAGAAGTGGAACACTTCATTTATTTTCATTCACCTTTTAGGTGCACGTATACCAACATATTTTTCAATGTCAAAGCGCTTTGGTGAAAATTTATTGTTACTGTTATAAGTACATATATACCTACTAGAAAATAAAAAATTAAAAATGCTGAAACCGGATTAATAAAACCAATAACTGCGAAAGAGGAAAGTTATTAAAGAATTGACAGATAGGGGAAACTGTCAAACAATGATTAGGTAGTTAGCCGTCAATCTTTCGGCAAATTCACTTAATTTGGCTGCAAAGCATTTCGACCAGGTTGTGTTCTTAAACACTTTAATAAATTCTCCTGTTTTTATGCGACCTTCCAAGACAGAACTCTCTATCCAAGTGTGTTCGTTTTTCCTCTCAGTTTCAGGTTAGGTACGTTTATAATTGACATCAAAGTGGGGTGTGTTCAATACGTAGCCTACAACGATCTGACGTTACTGATGATGTGTAAGGAGTTGATTACTTCTAAGCTACGTTTGTTAATATCTACGGACTTAATCTTCTTCGAAACTAAGCTGGTTAACAACGGCCTTATTCCTACATTGGACTCGGTAAGAGGAATCTGGGTTTTTGAAATATGTTTCTTAACTACAATTCATAGCTAGGTACCCACCTACAGATTCAAAATTAAAGCGCAGTCTTTCTTGAAAGTGTCCCCTTTAAAGTGCACTTTCTATTCCAGCTTGTGTTGCAATACGATACATACAAAAAATACATGTATACCTACCTCCCTTGTATGCTTTCCAAAACAGATAACATTTAAGTTGAACCTTAAAGACTGACTTGCCTCGCTTTCCATCAACGACGTCCAAATGTATGACCCCACTTTTCGAATCCGAACAACTAACCCTGTGCTCATATAAATACACCTATATCCATGTACAAAATACCGCTGTAAACATGATATTGAAAACAAAGTACAGAACCCTTATGCCAAAGAAACTTTCAAAAAGTTACATAAACAAGGGAAGAAGACCAACAACAACAAACCTCTTTTTTGGCAGACTTCTTTAGAAAGAGTTTGGACAAAGAAAACCTTCTTCCTGCCATTCCTCTTCTTCGCCATTCTTATGACAAACAAGGACACCATTTTTTTTCAGCCTTTAGTTCGTCCTTCTAATTTCGTTTACTTAAAAGAAGAAAAAAAAAACAACAAAACAAAATAACCGTATAAACCAGCAAAGAAATGTTCCCAAGGGAAATTTTCCCTCAAAAATAACAGAACATGCGCCTTCACCAGCACGTCACTCACACATATCAAACTCAAAATGGTGTCATTCATATGCAAGCAAGCAGGGGAAACGTTCATCCAATCAGCTGACAGCAGAAGGAGTGGCCACCACCAAATCCCTTTGTCTCGCTTTAGTAATTGTTTCCACGCCGAGGGAGGACATTTCCCAGGACAATAATCACTCAGAACTTGCGCAAAGGCGCCACTCGGCCAGTAATAGCGAAATAGAGAGTTATTGTCAAACGAAAACCAAAAGCCAAACAGAGATGAGGGTCAATTGCGCTGAATGTGTACAGTGTACTAACCCAATCTCGCTCTCTCTCTGTCAAACAATCAGTGCCGCCGCCGGCGATACAAGGGAGACTTTTCTGGGTGCGTTGCGCAGCATTAGAAGGGATAATTGAGCGCTCACATGATGATTGCCAGCGAAAAAGGGGTGGACGGTTGGCGGATTGTGTTTATTTTTATCTCGTGCCAAATGATTCTCCTTAGTGGCGGTGCCGTCGTCGTTTGTATCTCGATCACATGCAAGTTGACACTGACGGTTGGCGGACGTTCTACCCACATAGTTCGTGTGTTCACGGTAATGACAGTTCGCAACAACTGCAGAGTGAAACGTTCTTCTACTCGTGCGTCCTAGTGAATTAGAAGCAAAAAAAGAAACAGTTTCGTTCGTTTTGCCACGTGTGCCCACAACAAAATCAAAAAGCAATCAAATTCATTTTGTTGGCAGAAATTGTTTTCCAATAAGAAACAGGTGCGCCGGGTGTGTTCACAGCGCGTGTGTGTTTTATGTGTCAAGTGGTTTAAGTAAATAATTTCCAAAATAAGAAAATAAAAAAAATGCTGGAGTTCTATCCGATGCCGACAAATTTAAGCTCCAGCGTAGGGGGTGGGCTTTCCGCTTCCGGAGGTGTAAGCATTGGCGGTGGTCTTATGATGCATCACCATCACCATCATCATGCGGTCAATCGTTTTTTGGAAGGAAACACAACCAAAACGTCGGACTGCAATGGACGAACAGGTAAACATGGGCGACGAGCAGTGGAACTTTCATAGGAAAGAGTTTTGTTTTGTTTTGTTTTTAAGTGACAGATTGGGAATATAAATTTAATTTTGATGGTTGTGATAAAGTTAACCTTCCAATTCAGGAGTACATTTAGGTATCTAAAGATTTGCATTCTCATTCAGATGGGCAATTATTGTTTTCTTGTAACGTTTTGTTGTCCAAATAGTGTCGTTTATTGATAAATAAAAGGTTTTTTTTAACGTCTAACTTTAGTGCACAATGCCGAAATTATTCATACGCAAAATGAGGCAAGTACCAACTTAAAAGTTGCCTACAGATCTATTGATGTAAATATTGTGGAGATTTAAAAGTTTTGTCTGTCTCCTGTCAATGAAGTCATGCGTAACGTGCAACAAAATTACAATGCAATTAGCTGCTTAGGGAACGACTCAATTACCTGAAAATCAAACAAAATTTGTTGACATTTGTGTATTTAATACACGACAAGATCAAGTGACAATTCCCGAATCCTGAATCATAACAGAAAACTCAAATTTCAAATGTAGGTTCCTGTGTAGCAGCAGTAAAGTTTTGCGGGTTGATATTACTTTGGAGATTGAAGATTGTTTTAGCTCAGACATTCCGAGACACTTTCTTAACTAACAGGAACTAAAGGGAAGTAAACAAGAGATGGCGTTCTGTCACAGCTTGATCAAAGTAAATAAGAGCTCATATGACGTTACGGTTTTAAAATGTTACCAATTGTGACTTTTGTCATTTTGGACGCCAATCGGCTGTACACGTATTTTATTTATTTATGTGTCATTCTATCGCCAATCAACACATACCAAAAATGTCTCTATAGTTTTTGTTTTTTTCTTGTTTTGTAAGTAAACCTATACTAATTTTTATAATTTTTGTGGGTACACTTGCGGGTAGGAATGGTTTCAATGGTAAAAATGTTCGCTTGAGGGACAATGTTGAGAGTTGAAATATGAGGCATTATTTCAATACATCTACAAAGATAGAAAGCCAAGCGATAGACTAGCGGTAGGTAGATACCTATAACATTCGTTCGAGAAGTGTTCGCTAAATTTAGTAGCGGAAACATGTCTTAAAAGCAGCTAACATTTCCCAAAAATAGCAAACATTGTGCTGTTACATAAACAAAAATTGTTTTGCATTTAGAAAAATTTAATGCGACAGGACTGCGGTCATTGGGCCTAATAATTTGGAAATATTATATAATCTACTACAAATTTTGTAGGTCACAAGGGGTAATTCTATATGACAAATGTCGCCATTGTAAGTTTTGCAAAATCTTGCCTGGATATATGATTATTAGTATCGCGCATTGATTTGGCGGAAAAAAGTCGCCATCAAGTAACGTTACCTTGTCACCCAGCTGTCAGATTTAGTAGGCTTGTTTTTTTAACTAAACCATTGGAAAACTTATTCATACGATCAAAACAATTGAGTTTCTAATCTCAACGGTTACAGTAGATATTGTAACCACAGTTGAGAATGGACTTACAGTTGTTGCTACTTTCAATTGGAGTTGTTAAGTAGGAGACAGCTACTGACAAACCAATAGAGGACCCTGCATTTTTCATCTGATTATGGTTATTGAATTTCAGAATTTTTTAAACTTCAAGTCTGTTCTTCTTATCATTTTTGCAGGAAGAAAACTCGTTTTTATTGGCGAAACTAGTTCATACACGTAAGGGCTGCCACTTTGTGATAACCTTAAATTTTTTGAAGATAGTTGGCTGCCAGCTTTTCATCGTCATACATTCCACAAAACTAATAATCATTTTTAGTGCCCATGCTTCTTTTTCCGAACTCACAATGGCGAAATTTTCCATACAAAATTGTATATTGTAACCAACAAAATATTTAGTGTTAAGTTTAGGAATGATTATTAGTAAGGCCCGTTGTGACTTCTTAAGATTCTGCACTGCTGTTGTGTTGACCATGCTCGGTTTCCGTTTCCGTCTTTCTATTTTATTTTCTAGAACAAAAAAGTTTAGGCGAAAGAATATGCGATTTTTAAAATTAGAAAGTTTTGATTGAGGATAAAAATTGCGATCGAAAACTGTCAGATATATTCACAATCTACATAAATATATTGCGTTCGTCTTTATATATTTCCGTGCCAAGTATCAAGTCAGGCTCGATATAACATCCCCTTTATTATTGTACCGGTTGTCATTTGTGATTGTGATTCTTCGATTTTGGAGTTTTAAACCCAATCTCGAACTCCTTAACTACAGCGGCATTGAAGATATTCAAGTATGTATATCTATTTTAGTAAATCTTACAGCTTGGTGACTTTTGGGTTGATGTGTCTCAGCTTAAATTAGCCTAGATCGGTTACATGAACAGCTTTTTCAGTTGACGTTTATGGAGCCGAACAAATTTGCCTAGTTTAGAACTTATTTATCTAGTCAAGAACTTCGTGACTAAGTACTAAGGAGACAGTTCGCATATTTGGCTGACGTAGGAAAAGTGACGTTACCGACAAATCTAGATTTGCGTTCAGACCAATCCAGCCGACAAATAGATTTTTGAATGAACACATTCACCTCAATGATTTTGTTTTCGACATCTGAAACATATTTCGAATTTAATCAGTAAAATTTAACAGACAACATACATTGAAGTTGACAGAACCCTTACCTATGAAAGACACTTGTAAAAAGTTAATTGCCCCGCTTAATTGGAGCTTCATGGTGGTTACAATTTGGTTCATTCTATGTGAGTATACTTACGCACGTCAGCCCCTTTAAAGTCCGGAATTTTGTTGTTTATTTTAATAACCAGTCTTAGTAATAATTCCTAAGGGCAAACAAAATTTCTGTTTATCCCTAATCCCGGAGAAAATATAAACCCTTGTCATAGTTTTTCCTCAAACAAAACACTCTCTGTACTTGTAGATTTCTGTACAAGAACTGTCTTGACACTTCTCCCTTAAAAAAAAAACCCTGGTGGCTGGCGTTTTCTAACAATTCCAAGTTTGTTCACTCGAAACCACCATCACTGGCCGCAAACTTAACCCTACCGGAAACCAGTGCAAACATGCATGTCTTTCAATTCTGTACATTTCTACCAGCTCTTTCTATATATATATGAACCTTCCAAAAAGCCATGCAAAATTTGGTCAATTCTATATGAGCACCTTCTTCGGATGCATAACCATAGGTGTCCTTTATAACTTCCATGCATTCCCAGTGCCCGCATACACATGTGCATATATACGTATGAAACTTCGCCTTAATGCTTCCGTTTCACATATACCTATTTCAGGAGGCATGTGGACATTTTCTTATCCTGCTCGCCCTTCTTGCCAGAGTGTACCGAGTATTTTTGGAATTCGAACATCGATATAAAGAGACGATTGAACAGGTGAGAAGGTCCATTGGCTTCCTTCCGCATGGAGATAGATATGCACTCAGTTATAGCTATCGATCGATCCTAGAAATAAGTGAACGTTGCAAAAATACCAAACTCACTTGACACACCCGGTAGACATCGGGATATGTGAGAGAGAAGTTCATGTTCCACATTGAGCATCTTACGACACACGTATACTGGTCAAACGTATGTGCAGAAGACATATATATGATATAGGATTTGCCAGAAGTGGGTGGAGAAGTAGAATGCACGAACAAATGTGGCAAACTCTACAGATGTTCCAGGAACTTTGAAACAGGACACGGTTGGCATTTTCTGCGAAAACGATTTTTTTTTCTCCTCATCCTGACATGACCGGAATGGACGCAAGCAGGAATGACACACATGCATGTGCATTTGTTTCTAGTAAATTGTTTGTCTTGGGAGCATCAGAGGATGAGTGTTATACGAACTGTTTAAGGTGTTGCCGCTGTCTAAAGAGGATGACATTTCATCTCAATGGAGTCCATGGGTATAGTACAATCACCCGGAAGTGTTTTCATCTCGTGTTTGCAGAAGGGACCCATTTTGTTGTGCAACTTTAAAGCTGTTGGATCGAGGTCTAAAATTTGTTTTAAAGTTACAAACATGGCAACCATTTTGCAGAGGAGAAAACTTTATGTAGGTAGTCTTTGTAGGTCCTCGAAATGGGTCATTTTTTGTCACATTTTTTTGAGACAGACATCTGCCCACCTTTGCACCTCGCAGCGACTGCACTTGCTCAATTGCTAATCAGTTACTAATTCCAGTCAGAATCTGTAATTTTTTCCATTTTGATGAGTGACATATCTCAAATTTGATTCAGTTTCTTACAACAAATGTGAAAAGTGAAACAGAAGTGCATCTCATGCAGTTACTGCTAAAGTTAAGTCAATTTGTTTTATTATAGGCAAGGCAGACTGACACCCCCCCAACTGACAGTTCTATGCCTCAAAAAGACGTCACAACTTCGGTCTCACTATCTCAAAACCACTCAATGATATTTTAAAAAAAAAACTCTGTTGCACTGATTTCAGATTGGGCACATTCGAAAATCTAGTTAAGTCGACTATAGATTCGCGTGGACTAGATGTCACATAAACGCAAAAACTAGATTGGGCGGGAACGTCACTTTTCCTACGTCAAACATATATGCGAACTGTCAACTTAGTAGATAATCAGTCACGGATTTCTTGACTAAATTCGTCGGCTATTACTCCATAAACGTCAAAAAATAGCTCTTCATGTGATTGATTTAAGCCAAGCAAAACTGAGATACATCAAGTTAGCCAGCTGTCAGACGTAAAACAAAATAATTGAACGTCTCCCATGGGTTTGGACAGAGAATTTAGAGAGTCAACCATTATAAGAAGACGCGGACATGACTGCCCCATCATTTTTTTATATAAATCCGCCATTTTTCTTTCTCATTTTAGCGAACAGCCGAACTATGAACATGGAAATGATCTGTCAAAGTAAGTCGTAGTAACCCTTAACACTGTGCCCACAATGATCTGTCTTGCGTCTTTTTAGCAAAATGTAGACACGAGCCATTGCATGTTGTCATATTGACAGTTCACCTCCGATTATGACTGAATGACAGTGGCTTCATTGCCAGAAAGCTATAGGTTTTTGTAATTCTGATGAATGGAAGGGAGCTAAAATTGTAGCCAGTATTTAAATGATTGAACTAAAAAGGTGCCTTAAGCCAGTTAAACTCTCGAATGTGTCTCGGAAGTTAGCAAAAACTGGGTTGAAGATGGAAATTAGTCCAATGCACTAAGAACTCTGACCCCTTTAACTTAAAACGACCCACGTAGCTTAAAGAGTACAGCACTCAGCTCCATTCAATTCTAGCCTCCTTTCGAAGTAAAAACATCACGCTCTTCCAATCTAAAACATTTAAATGAAAACGGAAAAACTTTGCGCAACCAAAAAAGGCTATCAAAGCTGTGGCGCGTATACTTTAATTCAAGTCAAATCAGCGCCCCTCCTCAACTGTGGGTGTGTGTACATCGGTGGCAAAGCAGAAAAGTTAGAATGGCATAACAGAATTACAAAAAAAAAAAATTCATCCAACTCCAACGTTCGTGAACAAAGTTTCCGAATAAATTTATTGATAAAGGTAAATTAAACCGCCCTCTGTGGGATTGAACGACAAAGGGCGCTTTTTATCGATTTGGTTTACGTTTTTCCTCAAATTTCCACGTTCTGAACTTCTATTCCACGGGGGGTCGGCTTTTGTTATCTATCGGTCTCTGGTCCATCGATCCATCTCGCAGCAACACCGGCAGTAGCATATCAGCCAACAGAGCAGAGGACCGTCAAACCGCACATGTGGAGGTTGCATTCGACTACCGAACTGAATAAAAAAACCTATAGTCGGCTCTGTGAAGTGAGTCCTGGGTCTGCCTCACTGGGAAGCTCTTTCGTCCTTTTATCGTCAATATTTTCACATTCCTCTGCAGAGAGAGACCCATTCCATTCGGACAGACGTGTAAGCTTGAGCTGCATATGCTGTCACTGATATAGGTATAGGTAATAGGTATATGTGTATATTTATGGAGGTGAGGTGTGTTTACCTTTCTTTTATATCCTTCCTTGGTCCTATGGGTGTTTTTTTTTTTTTGTTTTTTCTGAGACCACTTTGTGGTCGCTGTTAAACATCACAAACGCTTCATAGTAGTTTTGGGTTAATTTTATTTGGTTAGTGCCCACGGTATGTTGAATCGGTTTGCGATTGCAAAAGGAACTGACTTTTGTAATATGCATGAACAAAAATGGCTGCTGCTACACAATAAGAGTCATACTTTATTGTAAGGCAACAAAAAGGGATTCAGGAAAAAGTTCAATGCAATATATCTTATTTACAAAACTGACGAAAGCAGTGCTGTAGGTAGGTACTGTTAAAGAGCATTTCCAATTACGAATATGCATGAGTGGGTAAATGACAAGTTTATCTGTCAAATAAGCAATGGAACTCATCTTCCCAAACTCGTAAACGTGATCAGTTTCACCAATATGATCGATTGATCATAATTGCCTTTGTGACTATTAAAGGCATTTCTTAAATATTTTCAAAAGTTAATTATGGTAACACTGGTTATGTCAAAGTGAAAATTAAACAGTGACAATTAAATAATGTACTCTAAAGACGAATTCAACAGTCCTTAAAACGAACAAGAATTATGAAAAAGCACAATTAAACACCACGAATGTTAAAGCAAAATGATAAATATGAAAATTGACAGAAATGTCATCACCAAATGTCAAAATTAAAAAAAAATTGCGAAGTAACAAATCATTCTTCTGTTTTTGTTCTTGTTAATGGATAAATATTATATAACGTGTTTCCGTAAGAGTGACAGAGATAGATAGACATATTTTCGGTGTGATTGACGTCTACAATGACAGTGGAGGTGGTACAGTTTCATGTTACTTTTGTATGCATAAAAGGAGGTGGGGACTAAACTCAAATGATAAATGAAAAAATTTTGAAGATCTATTGACAACTGACTTACATTTTTGCTACGTTTAAAGAAATATTACATCTAGTTTAGCAAGTCTGACAGCTGGCTGACTTGATGTGTATCGGTTTTGATTGGCCTAGATCGATCACATGAACTGTTTTTTTTTTTTCAGCTGTTGTCTTTATGGAGGGGTTGCCGACTAATTTAGTCAAGAATTTCGTGACTAAGTGCCTACTAAGTTGACAGTTCGTATATGTGGCTGACATGAGAAGCTGGGAAAAGTGACGTTACCGACGAATAACATTTTTGCGTCAAAGTACTTCTAGTTCAAACCAATATAATCGACTTAAGAGATTTAGATAAATTTTTGAATCTGCCCATTAAAACAGCGCCTTTTCTGACATAGCATGAAATTATAATTTGAATTATGATATTAAAACCGTTGCAGGAATACCTACCATGTATAAACTTGTCTTTCACGTAACAGAATTGCATCGCAAAAACGATAAGATGCATTCATTTCAAATTGTTCAGAGCATTTTGCCTTTTGACAGTCTATGTCAACCCCGACTACTTGTAGCAAATTAGCGTCAATTGACTGAGGGGTATACTTCAAAGGAATACCAATATTAAATGACAGTATTGACTGCAAAAGCAAACACTTCACTCAACAATTATCGATAATTTTAATAAAAAGGGAACGAAATACTAGAGTTATTGGCAATTCCAATTGCGGCTGTTGTTGCTGTCTGGCGCGTTCGCTTGATAAATTAATCACTAAATGACACTTACACCTATCACAGGCATTTCACTTGTTGTCATATAATAAATATTAATACACCAGTTAAACAAAAGAGGAAAAAAAATCGAAAAAGGGTATATTTATGGAGCTGTCGATGACTGGAGCAATGTTTACTGATATACCTGCCATAATAGTCAAATAGTTCACGCGCGATTAGAAATAAATTACGTCGTTCGGTTGGCATTTAGCCCCATATCGCTGCCCTTCGCTCACCTCCGTTTTGACAGCTCACCCACTTGAGTTACCACTGAAGTCCTTGCTTATCTTAAAAAAAAAAAACAACAAATAACATCAAACCCCTTTCGATATCGTTATGATTATCATAAATATCGATTAATAACTTTTTTCTGGGAAGAGGGGACTCGGATGGAAAGTACTCCGATACCCACCCGTGTTTTGTCTTTTTAAGGCTGGATTACACCAGCCTTGTGGAGACTGATAAATTATTTATAATGTCAACCATGCGAGGTGTTTTATGATTGACTTGAATTTGTTCCATCCTGTGCTGGGATGTTGGGGGAATAAGGAGGAGTACCAAAACTCGTGGCATCCAGACAGATGAGAGAAAACAAGTGAAAGCCTCTTTAATTTGACGTTTCCTGATTTTTTTTCGTTTTGTTTGTCTTCTTTTCCAGAGGTGGGCACAATTAAATGCGAAAAAAACTACGAAATCTGTGAAGGATGCGGACAAAAAATTCAGGATCGATACTTGATGAATGTCGGCGACTCGAATTGGCATGAACATTGTCTAGCGTGCTGCTATTGTGGGACACAATTGAGCCATACGTGTTATGTGAGAAACTCAAAGCTGTATTGTAAAATGGACTATGATAGGTGAGTCAAACAAGACAAGAGTTGCAAAATGTATAACTGTCAACGTATGTGTGTATATATTGTGGTTGTGTATATATTTGGGGATATAATATCCTCGGAATTGACCGGTCAAGTGATGGTAGATGGTACTGCCCTTGAATGTTCAATTGCCTGATTAAATGTGGGTTGTTGGCAGCAAGAGTAGATTGCTTAGCTTTTAAAATATTGAGGAACTGATTTTCAAACTGGTCAATAGTGGTGATACTGATATAGTGTGTTGTATAGTGTGTTTATATTTAGAAATTATTTATGCATTGCTCGAAATTTGCTGCAATCCTTTTGCTGAAACATAACTCAAATGCCAAACTGCTATGCATTTTAGCCATCTTTGTATTTCAACTAAACTTTTCAACACAACCCGCAGCAATATTGACAGCTGACCCTCTGACGGTTCATTAGAAACTTCGAAATTGAGTAGACGGATGAATACCCGGCAGTATAGTTAAATTACTGCGACGTTTGTCTTTGTAGACAAACGCATTTTTTATTCTAATGACTGACATATGTCAATTTTGAATTGTTTTTTAATTTCATTGAATGATTTTACGTCAAACAGAGTGTCAAACCTTAAAACGCAATTTTGATAGTGTAGTTGATGATATAAAACGCTTATAGAACGAAGTTGAGTGATTGAGTAAGCACCAAGTCCGTCACTCCCAAATGTAAATGCTTGGGGCTGACAGACAAAAAATGTCTGGAGTCTTCCTGTCCAACTTAACAGCTGCTTAACTGGGCGTATCGTAAACGTTTTTGGAAATTTTATTTAATGAACCACATAAGTGAGAAATGCTATTTGAGCCCAATTTGATACACTAACACATCTGAGGCTTTTTGACGTTTAAATGCTATACCTGTGACTGTGAAAAACGTAAAAAGAATGATGAAGAGTCTTTTTCAAATGTGCTTATGTTTTCTGTCGTAATTAGGTTTATGCACGTCATATATTAACTTAGCAAATTGGTTTCATACAATAACGAGTGTCTTCACAGCTTTAAAGGATCCTACTTATAAAAGCCAGCGATGTAGGTACATCTTTGCTTAAAGCAAATTAATCTCCTCTTAATGCATTTAATCGTTCTACCAGTTGCAACAATCACAGACACAAGTTCTTTAAAGCTATATTCTTAGAATTTAATAAAAATATAATCAGGTTGGTTCGGAAAGGGACACAAAAACCTGACAAAGCATCCTTTCATATATTATACCATCGCGCTTAGATTCGCTTCATCGCCGAGCGCTTATTTTCCACCCCCTCATTCAATTCCTTCCCATTTTGATATAAAATTCCCGCTGCTATTCGTGTGGACAAAATATGATAAAGAAAATGCGATGACAACGGTCGAAAAGAAATCCTTGTTCAAACGAGACGAACAAGAAATTCCCCAACACACAAAAGAGATTGGAGGCAGAAATAGAAAAAAGTATGTATAGAAAAATGGCGGAAGAATAAAATGAGGATGCTCTCTAAGGAAGTAGACAGTCAAGAGGAGGTGGAGTTTTCGCCTTCTGCAGTTGCAAAACGGGACACAAAAGGGATGCTTCGACATTATTCATTGTCCCCTTGTCAATTTTGTTTGTGTGTGTGTTGTTTTTTTCTTTTTCTATTCCAAAGTTTGACTGAGTGTACGTTAAGTTTGAATAAATTGATTTGACACAATGGAGCAGGCGATATAGCACACCATTAATTTTTTGACGCAAATTCCTCAACAGTCATATTTTTTTTTGTTGTCTTTGTTAGAATCTTCGGTGTCAAATGTACCGGCTGCTGTCACCCCATCCTGCCCCATGACATGGTTATGCGACCGCAGAATTATATTTTCCACCTATCCTGCTTTGTCTGCTACGTATGCCGCCAGCCGCTGCAAAAGGGCGAACAGTTCCTGCTACGTGATGGACAGCTTTTCTGCTATCGCCACGATTTAGAGAAGGAGCTTTACCTTGCCCAACACTGTGCCGACGAGGATGACATTCTGCGACCGAGAGATGGCCGAAGAGGTCCCAAACGCCCACGAACAATTCTGACCTCGCAGCAGCGGAAACAATTCAAAGCCTCCTTCGATCAATCCCCGAAGCCGTGTCGAAAAGTCCGCGAAGCCCTAGCCAAGGATACCGGACTGTCAGTGCGAGTAGTGCAAGTGTGGTTCCAAAATCAGCGAGCGAAAATGAAGAAAATTCAACGTAAATCAAAACAAGATGGCGACAAGAATTCATCAGACAAAGACAAGGACGACAAGAGCGTCAAGCAGGAATCGTCAGGCAGTGAAAATGGATACCTCGGCTCATTCTCAACGCAGCCGCTGAATCCGAATCTGCCATATTCGCCAGATGGTAAGTGCAATTTGAAAAATATATCAGCAGTCAGTAACAACTTCTCTTTTTTAGATTATCCAGCAAACTCAAATGACAGCTTTTGCAGCTCAGACATCTCACTAGATGGCAGTAATTTCGATCACTTAGACGATGATGCCGATTCGCTGTCACTGCAAAACCTCGAACTGCAGTCATCTGGAACGCATGGACTCGGGTCGAATGGTACATCAGCGCACGATTCGTTGGCAAATCTGAATGCGAATATAATAAATCCGATTGACAAGTTATATCTAATGCAGAATTCATATTTCAATTCAGAGCAATGAAAGATCGGATTTAAGGCGAACACAAAGAGTGAGAAGAGACGAGCTATTTGACATAAATGCAAACCAAATAATAGTGCCATAAACAAAAGCAAAAAACAAAGCAAATGTATGTTAATTATTTTAAGCGAAATGCTAAACAATTTATTAAATAGTGGGACGAGAAATACGAATTTATTAGAATAGAATGGGTATATAGATAATATGTATGGAGAATATGTCACAATAACATTGCAGTTGTCAAATTTTCAAAAACAGGGTTCAAATTCAATTATCTTTGGTTTGGTTAGTTTGAGGCGGTTGTTACATTCAGCTTGGTGTGCTAATTTCTTTTTTAAGTTTACAATTTCAGTCATGTGGTATCTTTTATAACTCACCTGTCAAAATTGTTCTTATAGACAAGAGTGAGCGCTAATATGGGCTTAGTTAGAAATTTTAATTGGTGTTTGATGGTAAGTTGGTGCAGTGCAGATGTGCAATATATTGCCAAGTATTTGTTGACATTTAAGGTAAACGTCAAAAAGAATCTGCATCTTGTGAGGTAAATGTCAACATATATCTAAAAACCTTGCTGGAAACTAATATTCAAGTCAATTTACCCTCGCATTACTAAATAAATTTGAATAGTTCAGTTAGCAAATGTCAGATATCATGCAAACAGTTGACAACTTGTTTGTAATACGGGGGTCAATGTTTTCATTGCGCACTTATATAGCCCGTTCGTAACCCTTGTAGTAAACAGAACAAATACATTCCGACGATTTTTGTAAATATGTAAGTAAGTATTTATTGTTTTTGTTAGGAATTATTAAATAACGATTTATTTTCTTACAAGTTAGAAACTTGATACCAAATCCAATTATAACATTTGTACATAATGAGATCAATTAGATTTAAGAAATATTTATAAATAAAAAAAAAAAAGAAAGAAAATTCAATGTTAAAGAAAGAAAACGCAAATAATTCTGTAAAGTAGTTACAGTGTAAATAAGAACATTTTAAACAAATTATATAAAATTTTGGCGTTTTTTTACCGTACAAATTTTCCCCCAACAGAGTTTTAGGTAAATTAGCACCAACGTCGTCTTTAAGCACCATAATAATCACCCCTATCGGGAATAAAGTTTCCCCGGGAATGTTTCCTATTCAGCAATCTGATTTACATTGCTGACAAGGGAGAAATTTCCCTCGGAATTTATTCGCGATAACCTCGAATATGTGCATTTTTATGTTCCCAAAGTTTTTCGTTTTTGTTTTCAGATCTAAAAACAATAATTAAAATGTTAAGGTGACCGAAAGAGGAAACAAGGAAATGTCAATTTCGGTTTGTTCGTGGAAACATTTAAGCAAAAAAGACTTTTTTAATCTTGTTATCTGTCATTACATTGGATTGTCTCTGAGTTTTCGTCTACAACGCCACTTTCTTTTAAATTTATTTTATTTATGTATTTCTAATAAGAAATTTTCAGTGAAGTTTTTAAGTTTGGTGAATACGATTGAAACGTCAATTCCGTCGAAATCCACTGTAGTCACTGATACTATTGCAATTCGATTACTCTCCGAGTAATATTTTTGCGGAATATTAAAGAGAGAATAATATTAAAATAGTCTGACCTGCAAACCGATCCCATGTTAAAATCAAAAGAAAAAAAATATTTAGGCGTTACATTGACAGTCTGAATTTGACACTTATATTATCTCAAAGCGCCACCCCATCACGGGAACCTAGAGTTGGTCAGTAAATTGAGAGACAAATAAAGTAAAACGGAACTTTGAACGCCCTGATTAGGTACCACTAGCAAATAGTGTGTCTATGGAATGTCATATCCATTGTCATAGTTTCCAATTTGCTCTATTGAAAATAACTCGTTACATTAAAGCTCTCAACCCGGTGAAAGCATTTGCAGCGACAGCGACCACAGCAGTTTCGATTTTGAAGTTTGAATTGAATGTGAAAAAAACGCGATCCACACCCAAGCGTCAGTTCTGCTAAAATGAATTAATTTTTCTTTTCACACAAAATAAAAATAAATGAAAATTAACAAAGAATCCACTCATTTTCTTATGCCAAATATCACAGGTTTTTGTTTTGAAAATATGTATAGGCAGTTTTTTTTTTTGAAGTGATAACTTCTTTAGGCGCGTTGGGGCACTTTTGATATGGGATAAAACCATTGAACTCGCGACACCAATGTTGTGTAACCAATGTTGCCGACACCAGTGTTCGTGAAGACTCTTGAGGCGCGTTGGGCCATTGTATATAAACATTTGTTGGGAAAAACAATTCTCTTAAGTTGTCAGATCAGCGGCATCGTTGCTAGCCTTTTTTAACGAAAAACTGCTAAACTTGAAAAAGATGCCTTTTTCAATAAAAGAATGCCTTAAATATCTTTTTTTTTCTGTAAAGTGAAATAGAGCCTAAATCAAAAATTTAAACACACTCATAGAAAAAATAAACAAAAACTAATTTTATTTATGCCCCTATTATCGTTAGCGAGTCGAACAAAAAAAAAAAGCGAATGTGACTTATTTGTATTATGGTTAGCGAATTGAACAAAATTCGTTCGCCTGAACTTTTTTTTTTTTTTTTTGAACTGTCAAACCGCTGACGAATTTAAAGTCGCCTTATTGCGGTTTGCGAATTTATGAAATATCATTCGCCTAAAACTTCAAATTTTGGCGAACAAAACTATTGGGTGAAACCTGAGGCGAATGTAACTTATGAATGAAAATTCAAGAAAAACGTATAAAACCCATTCAATTCATATTTCTACATACATATGAAACAAAACCCAGCTATAGCCAAAGGGTTGGTGCAATTTGGAGCTTCAAAAAAATCCAATAAAGAATATTTTATATTTAAGGCACACAAATTTTTCATTTTGAATTCCTCTTTTGTTGACATAAATGTTCGAATTGTTGTTTTGGTGCTGTCATTTTCGTTTTTATTATATAGGTAGCCTTTGATTTCTAAGCGAATGAATTAATTCGCCGACAATAATCGTACAAGGCGAATGTTTCGACAACTGACTCGATTTACGCGAATAATTCGACTCGCTAACGATAATAGGCCTATTAAACAACAAACAGTTTTAAAATTTGTTTCCAATTTTATTCATCAATCCAGCTTCCACTTCAAGTAAGTTGAATGAAATTGGAAACAAATTTGAAAGCTGTTTGTTTCATAAAAAAAAATTGTTTTTGTTTATTTTTTCTATATTTTTGTTTAATTTTTGATTTACTGTTCCACTTCAAAAAAAGAAAGAAATTTGAGAATTCCTTTTGAAAAAGGCATCTTTTTTCAAGTTGGCAACGATGACGCCATCTCAGACAACTTAAGAGATTTGTTCTGCCAACTAATGTTTATATACAATGGCAAAACGCGCCTTAAGAGAATTTACCTACAAGTGTGTGTGTGATACCAGTGTTCGCGTTGCCATTTGCCAACCACTTTTGACGACCAGGGTTGCCATTTCAAATCCGTTCTTCCAGTCAGATTTGACTGGACAAAAAACAGTCAAAAAACTGGAATTCAGTCAAATAAAACAGTCAAAGAATTTTAAACACAAATCCAGCTAAAAATCCAGCTAAGATAAAAAAAATTGTTTTATTCAATAAAAATAACACAGAATCCATTTTCTTTCATATTTGTACATTAAAGGGTAGGTAATTAAGTATAAGAAAATAAAAATTGTTTTTATAAAAAAACAAAGAATTGTAAATATACACACAAGTCTCAAAATTCATTCTAATAAGTAGTACATTGCAAAACAAAATCATAAATAAACTTTGAAATTTGAATCCAGCTAAAAAACCAGCCGGCTGGATTTCAAAAAATCTTCCAGCTAAATTCATTTCAATCCAGTCAGATCTGACTGGAAAACAGTCAAAATGGCAACGCTGTTGACGACTCAGTATGTATGTTAATGTGGGGAAGTGTGTTTGCCTTTGCCATGCTGAAGTAATTTCAGACAGAATTTTATTTCTAAAATTTGCGGGGCAATCGGGTGTGCGTTTCATAAGTTTCACTGGTATTCATTTTAAAGAATACCAATTAATTGCATGCTTTGTAAATTTACGTTTTAAGCAATAGATTGCAATTTTTGTGTTTAAAATAGTCCATCCATCCATCCATCCACTCTATTATTATTTCTGTTTCTGTAGTAGTATATTTACCTCTTGCTGTTCACACACTCAACCAATCTTACACATACAATTTCAACTACGCAGTTGTGTACAAACTATGATTCAGGGAAAAATAATCTTTCATTCATATTGCCCGTAGCCCGTAGCGCCGTAGCCGTAGCACAAAAGCCGCCACGAAAGAGAGTCAACGGCCGAAGAGAGCATAAACTAAGTATGAAATAGACTGACAGCTTTACTACGTCTCACCGATTCCCCCGCAATTTTTTTCAATATAAGCCCCTCCCTCCCGCTCGCAATTTACTATCTGTGAATCAGCGTTGCCGTAAAGAAAAAAAACAGAGAGGGCCATTTTAAAATTTTTTGCGGGCCAAATGACAAAAGTTGTGGCCAATTATTTTACACAAAAATCCTTCATAAAAAAAAATTCTATTTATTAATATTTGTATTTATTTATATTATTTATTAAATTCATTGGATTGCTTACGCTATTTTAATTATGATTATTTGTTTGGGGTGGAAACACATTGTAATGGCTATGGTTTCTATTTAGTTTTGTAATGATGAACTGTTAAATCTTCTAAAATCTATATTTGCGGGCCATTTCTAATTGGCCCAGGCAAAGGGCCAAAATAAAAATCAGCGGGCCAAATGGCCCGATCGGGCACTTTGTGGCAACCAGAGACAATACTGAGACCACCAACTTCGGCCGATTTCCCGTTACTTAGCCTACAAGCTATATTTCTATGGGGTGGCACATGCTAAGTGCGCTTGTATTGATACATAGAAATTCGTATTGACAAATGTCACGAAACTTCAGAACCAAATACATTCGCACCTTGCATATGCCACTTCCGCTTTGGGCAAAATGCCTTGCAGCGTTCATAGAATTTTATCCGTTGAATTTGAAATTGTTCGTTACGTGTGAATAATAATTTGTTTTGGGAATAAGTGTACATTTACTTAAAATATCTACGAAAAATTAAGAATGTAGGTTGGTTGAGGGAAAATAAAAACATTTTGAGCAAATTTTCTTCATTATTTAAGAAAAATTTACACACGAAATCGAAGTTAATTATATCCAAAAGCGGAAAATACACAACCATTTTTGTCCTAATATATTTCTAGTATATAAAACATCTCCTTTAGATAGTTTTATTAACCGCACAAATCAAATTATTCACCTTCAAAAAATTTATAATTACTAACCAATGGCATTCAGTTATGCTAAAATGTGGTATTCCCGAACTCTTTCACATTTCCCCACGGTTGCCGAGGTTGGCAGCATTTATTTTTGTAGTTTTTGTATGTTTTTGCATGTCACACGGATTCATATTTGACATAACACCGATAGGAATACAAAATGGCGAATTTGAAAAAAAACTGAGGGGGCCAGCGGCAAGAGGATTGTGAGTTGGGGGTCTCAGTATGGTTTGTCTATGGTGGCAACGCTGCTGTGAATACGTGTGAATTCAGCGTGTTCCTACATCGTTGTATCCATAAACTAAGTATTAAATAGACCGTCAGCTCCCGCACACCTACCCGATTCCCCCCTCAAATTTTGTAAAGAAAATTCTCTCTTAAATTTCCTATCTGTGAATACGTGTGAAGCAGCAAAAAAAGAAATTCTAATTGGCGGGAGAAGTAAAAAAAATAATGACACTCAGCAGTGTTCCTACATATTAGTATTTCTACCTTTTTGTGGGAATTACGATTTCCGAAAAGCTTTCCATGCGTCAAATGAAAAACATCAAAATTGTGTGAATATCAACAATTTGACTAGAAAACATTCAAACTACATTTCACCATGAATATCAACGCACTAAATGTACATAAAAAGGAGATTTTCCTCTAGCAACAATTTCTAGTACCAAAAAATAATCATTAAAGTGTTAGCAAACTGCGATTTTTATACTGAAGATTAATTAAGTGTGATTTTTGTCCGAACAATACAAATTTTACTTTTATTTAATTTAAATTTAGTGAAAAAGAAAAATGAACACACTTCGTGGGAAAAATAAAGAGAGACGTCTAAGAACACTGTCTGATAGTTTGTGTGTTTGGTGATTTCTGTCTGCTGATGGATGCGTTCTGAGAGTTTAAATTCGTTGTTTTATTTCACAACGAATCCATGTTCATATTCTACAAATTGCATAATAACGAATGTAATCAATATAAATAATAATAAAGGAAAAAATTCATTCGCTCAAATAAAATGTTTTTGTTCTGATTTCGTTTGTTGTTTTTGGCGAATAATTACTTTTAAATTTAATAGTTAGTTTATGGAAGAGAGTTACAGTCATAGGAATCTAAGAAGGAATTTTCAAAATTTTGTGGGGAAATCGGATAGTAAGAAGCGCTGTTATGTTATTTCAAAACAGTTTTGTTGACAGTTGTCCTAATATTGAAAATTTTAGACCCGATTGATATAAATATTTTTATGAGTTACTCGAAATACTAATTCTACGCAGATAAAGTCGCGGGTATTAGCTAGTATGCTTTATTTTTCATGTAGGTATACAATAGCGCATTAAACGAAAATGAAAATTGTAGGTAGTACCTATGGTTTTTGTAGTAGTAGTTTATAGTAATGAACTGGAAAACACTTCATTTAAAAGTATTTCCTGCTCAACAAAATATTGCCTGACGATTCAAAAAATACACGTAGAGTTGTTCAAGTTTTCACTTCTGTCGGCACTCCCGGAGTGCACTGTTTTTTTTTTTTTGATATTATTGTGTTCCTATGCCCCAGATTTTGACACTTCGACATATGTCCTACTTAGTGGAGACAGTCGTGCCTGGAATAGCCGTCCGAAATTTTACTAGGTATCTCAATGGTAAGTTTCTGGTTATTTTTCACACTTCAATTAGCCAAATTGATAACTCCCAGCCAAATTGATGCAAGGAGCATTATTCTGTCAACGCATATCGGTTTCCATTAAAACTTTGCACCAGAGACAATGGTTTGTCTATGCTTTGCACATCATGTCAACGGATGACGGATTTTAAGTAGATTTTTCAAGTGTAAGAAATCTTATCAACATACGGTCCATGCATCTGGGCATTTACAGCGAAAGTTTTCGTACAGATCAAAACATTTGCCGCCATTTTGACAAGTACTCGAAGCACAAACGTCTTCCCTGAGTTTGGCCTCTCTCTCTCTCTGACACGTCTGGAAAACGATTGAAAGCGAGTTTCAAGCATTCTTATACGCACACTTCTTGGCACCGATTTGGAGCTTCCGACGAGAAGTATTGCAATATTTTCATCCTGTGCCGATTGCGACACTAGTTGTCTTTCGTGTACGATGACCCTTGTCCTTGAAAGTTTTATTTAAGGTAATATTTTATATTTCATTCCACTGTTCCACCAAATACGTATGAAAATTCAGTTATCTGAAAGAAACTGCCACCTTTTACTCGATTTTCTCTTATTTCCACGAAAAAGGAAAAGTTAGCGAAATTTTAAGACGTTCTTCTGTAGATATTAAAGACGACCAAACAGCATCCTTGACTTAAAGTTTTATAGCATTTTGTACTTAGGTTGGTACTTAACAAGGCCAAAATATATATTTTTTTTATAGGAAATGACTATTTAATGACTGGAAAGTTGGTTCAAATAGAAGATGAGAATGAAGATTAGATTCTAGCAAATGCACCCACCAACTGAAAGTTTATGCAACTATGGCGCTTTCGGGGATTTCAGTCAGTTCAGACATCATCCAAAGTCGCCAGATTTATAAATAAAAAAAAATATAAAAACCAGTCGGCCAGGATTCACAAATATCATTCAAAACCAATATAAGAAATAACAGAACGGAGATACTAACTAACTAAAACTTTAATCATACACTTGCAAATTTCAGACTGACTCGGAGGAAGTGAGATTTGACGTTTGCTTAAGTCGTACAAGGAAAAACAATATAAAATGGACCAATATTCAAAGTTAGCTATTTCTCTCCGTTAACAGGTTGGAATCATAATTTTTTGATAGACCAAAGTGAAAAAAACCGGGCCGCCCAATGATAAAACACAAAAGTGTTCCGTAAGCTAGCAGTTAGCACTCGAGTTTTGACCGTAACCGGGCCTTTTGTGAAGAGGTGTAGTCTTCCTCAGAAATCAGAAATGCACATGTAGGAAACAGTAACTATACAAGTTCCCATTCCCTGCATCTTATCATTCAAAGAAAACTGCTGGTTATTTTCATTTCATCGACTATTTAATAGAAAAATAAAACCAAACCAAGGAACCAGCTTCAACATTCATCGTGTACTAACAACAGCCTCTTTCCGAGCAGCATCCTGTAACAGCTGTGTGTCCACCTCATCGCCAGGCAGTTGTACATAGCGCACCACGGATCCACGAATGAAGCAATTCTTCACAGACAACATATGGGGATATTTATCAGGATCTGTTACGCTGATGTCTGTTAATTTAATATTGAGATATTGGTCCACCGAATGCAGAGTTCCACAAATGCTGAAATTGATTTATCTCTGAGTTGGGAAAGACAGCGCGTATACGTTTATACTAACCTCAGATCGTTTTTCAGCTCCACAACGACATCTTTGCCGACCAATGACTTGAAGAACGAGTAGAAAAGCTGAAATAAAATGTTATTGAATTTTGTATATTTCTTTTCCTGATTTCTGCTTTATTTTACCATATTTTTGCCGGTAAACTAGTAATCGCGGGCTATTTTGGGTTATTTACAAACTTTTCCTTCAAATTTCTTTTGACATGTGCCATTTGTATGGGGCGAGTTCAGTTAAATACATACTTTCCGCTAAGAGTGTTCTAAAAAAAAAAATAAAAAGTTATTTGTTTATTTGCTGGGTATAAAAATATCTACCTATTAATGAACTGCAACCCACTTGATAGTACTTCTATGTTTGTACAATAAATACGTTTCGAGTTACGTAATACTAGGCCTGTTACCTTGTATTTATTTAATCACCTGAAACCTGAGAATCTCAGTTGAACATGCCGAAGAACTAAATTTTATATCGGATGAAATAAAAGACAGAAAATGCTTTTACTGGGAATGAATTAATGGCTAACGTATTTGCTAATGTATAATTTCCTAAGAAAAATATTTTATTTATAGTTATATTCAATTATATCGTCCAAGGCTTCAGTTTGAAGAACATAGTGATGCCTACGCTATGAAATATTGTGTCGCTGAAGGCGCTCATCCGAATCGCAACGCCCATGCGAATTTTGTCAGCATTGAAACTGCCACAACTGTCATTAAACGTTTTCAGAAAAATGTCAAAATACGATTAACGTTAGTAAAGTAGTAAACATTAAAGTTCGTGAAAATTATGAAAAGAGGTGGTAATTATCCGTATATTTCCAGCCGGGATAGGGATCGCGAACGCCGAAGACATTCACGGAGTCGGTCCCGTTCACCAAATCGCGATAGAAAGCGAAACGACGACCATGAGCGCTCACGCGAAGATCAGAAGCGGCAACACAACCGGGACAATAGGAAACGTGATGATAAGCGCCGAAGGCGTTCACCCTCTCGACCGAGAGACAATGATAATTTCAAAAGGTAAGTGCAACCAAATTGTTAACAATTCGCTGGAAATTTTACGAAAATCAATTTCAGTCGCAACAGCAACAACTACCAGGAATCCTTCCGAGAACGTGACCGCGACCGTGATCGTGACCGCGATCGTGACCGCCACCGTGACAGGGATCGTCAAAAGGACAAGGAAAGGAGCGAGCGTATGAATTTCTCGCCGATTAAGGAAAAAGTGATTGAAAAACTCAAAACCGAACCAGAAGCCAAGGAAAGTCCCGACAAAGAGATCGACAAGGAGGAGGAACAGCGTCAATTGGAGCTGGAGATGATTAAGCGTCGCGAACGCATTGAATGCTGGCGTGCCGAGCGAAAACTCAAAGAACTTGAAGCCAATAAAAAGGAGCTGAAAACGCTGATACTTCCCACACAAGCGAACGCCAAAAAGTGGAGTTTGGAAGATGAATCCGATGACGAGGAAGACAAAGATTCGAAGGAAGTCAAAGAGCTGAAGCCACTTGTCCCTGTCGAAGAGCAGAAACAGAAAGAAGAAGAACCAGTCAAAATGGAGGAGGACACCAATGACGACATCGATCCGTTGGATGCGTATATGAACGAAGTTGCGAAGGAGGTGCGGAAAATCAACAACATTGTCAACACACCAAACACGGACAGCAGCGGGGTGCTTATCATGACGGGCGTGGTGAAGAAGACGACGAGTGCCAACAAAGGCGAACTTATCGAACAAAATCAGGACAGTTTGGATTACTCCAGCGATGACGACTTGGAGAACATCAAAGACACTGCGGCCAATCTGGCCAACAAGCACAAGAAGGAATTGGCCAAGATCAACCATGCTGATGTCAATTATGCCCCATTTAGGAAGAACTTCTACGTGGAGGTGCCGGAGCTCGCCAAGATGAAGTCCCACGAAGTGGACAAGTACCGAGTAGATCTGGAGGGAATACAAGTTAAGGGAAAGGGATGCCCCAAGCCGATCAAGGTAAGTCCTAATGAAGAATACGCTGTCCTACAATCTACAGAAGACCTATCTTTAATTTCAGACATGGGCGCAGTGCGGCGTAAGCAAGAAGGAAATGGACGTGCTCAAGAAGCTGAACTTTGAGAAACCCACTCCGATTCAGTGCCAAGCCATACCAGCGATCATGTCCGGCCGCGACCTCATCGGCATCGCGAAGACGGGCAGTGGCAAAACGTTGGCATTCATCCTGCCCATGTTTAGGCATATCCTGGACCAGCCCCCGATAGAGGACGGGGACGGTCCAATCTCGATTATCATGGCACCGACTCGAGAGTTGTGCATGCAAATCGGCAAGGATATCAAGCGATTCTCCAAGGCGCTCAACCTGCGCGCTGTGTGTGTATACGGCGGGACGGGCATCTCGGAGCAGATTGCCGAGCTTAAGCGTGGCGCGGAGATCATCGTGTGCACTCCGGGACGCATGATCGACATGCTGGCGGCGAACTCGGGAAGAGTGACGAATCTTCGTCGAGTGACATACATAGTGCTGGACGAAGCAGATCGTATGTTCGACATGGGCTTTGAGCCGCAGGTGATGCGCATCATCGATAATGTGCGTCCCGACCGGCAGACGGTCATGTTCAGCGCCACGTTCCCCCGGCAAATGGAAGCTCTGGCGAGGAGGATTCTCAGGAAACCGATCGAAGTTATTGTGGGTGGGCGGTCGGTGGTCTGTAAGGATGTCGAGCAGAACGTGGCGATTCTCGAGGACGACGCGAAGTTTTTCAAGCTTCTAGAGCTGTTGGGTGTCTATCAGGAGACTGGCAGCATCATTGTTTTTGTGGACAAGCAGGAGAATGCCGACATACTGCTGAAGGATCTCATGAAGGCGTCGTACCCGTGCATGAGTCTGCACGGCGGTATCGACCAGTTTGACCGAGACTCGACGATTCTTGACTTTAAGTCAGGGAAGGTTCGTCTGTTGATTGCTACCTCGGTGGCCGCCAGAGGCCTGGATGTAAAGGACCTGATTCTGGTGGTCAACTACGATTGCCCCAACCACTACGAGGACTACGTTCATAGGTTTGTTCGGGAAATCGCCCTGTTGAACGAGCATCTTAAAAATTTCTTTTTTGTTTCAGATGCGGACGCACTGGAAGAGCCGGTAACAAGGGAAAGGCCTGGACGTTTCTCACAACGGAGCAGGGCCGCTACGCCGGCGATGTAATTCGAGCTCTAGAACTATCCGAAACGCCTGTGCCCGAAGACCTTCAAAAGATGTGGGAGGAGTACAAGACCAATCAAGAAGCTGAAGGTAAAAAAGTGCACAGCGGAGGCGGCTTCAGTGGGAAGGGCTTCAAGTTTGACGAACAAGAGGCCAACGCTGCCAAGGAGAGCAAGAAACTTCAGAAGGCTGCTCTGGGCTTGGGAGATTCCGATGACGATGAGGACATCGAGCAAGACATTGACCAGCAAATCGAGCAGTTGTTCGCAGCCAAACGCAACATCAAAGAAACCTCAATAGCACCGGTCATTCCTCCAGCAGCTACAGCAGCGACCACGGGAACGACAGGTGCTCCTGCCACCACCACAGCACCGCCCGCCAGCGCCCCTACTACTACGATAACCGTGGTTGCGGGCAACTCTGACAAATTCGAGCTCGCGAAGAAGTTAGCTTCGAAGATCAACACGGCCAAGAATCTGACTAGCGACACCAAAGCGCCGACAGCACAACAGGCAACTGCCGAGCTAATAATGAAGGGTGCTCCCACACAGCCGATGATCACTGCGCGCACAGTTGTCGAACAGTTGGCCGCCAAGTTAAACAACAAGCTGAACTATCAACCGAAGGACGACGAAGAGGGTCTGTCCCCGCTGCAGCAATCCGTCTTCACAAAGTACGAGGAAGAGCTGGAAATCAACGACTTTCCGCAGCAGGCGCGGTGGAAGGTTACTTCAAAGGAGGCCCTGGCCCAAATATCAGAATATTCTGAGGCCGGGCTAACAGTAAGGGGTACATACGTGCCAACTGGAAAGAACCCTCCCGAGGGCGAGCGTAAGCTCTACCTGGCCATTGAGAGTTGCAGTGAGTTGTCGGTGCAAAAGGCGAAGCGAGAGATCACCCGGTTAATCAAGGAGGAACTACTCAAGTTGAGTTCTGCCCATCATGTCTTTAACAAGGGCAGATACAAGGTTTTGTAGTAGAGATTCACGATGCTCTGTATTTTGTACTCGCGTTCACTTGATGTTGTTTTTTATTCAGTAGAGAAATGTAATAAAAAAAACTGGCGAGAGAGTGTTTGCTTCTTTTGACATCACTTTGGGGTAGTTTAGATTCCACAGGACTTAGTGATCTGTTCAACTAGAATTGCTGAGGCTGCAGAATGACTGATTCTAAGGGGGAACATTACTTCCGTTGGCACTATCACAGCGACAGCAGATTCATTTTTGATAAGAAAAAGCCTTCCAGGAGACGTTTCCGCCTTGCAACAAACTAATTTGAGATGACTTCGCAAATCGAACCTCTAACCCTTGGAACATAATGTCAGATACAAAATTCAACTGTGATTGGTCATTCCATACGTGTGTGCAAACGAACCCATGTCCCTCAATCGAACGTATTTATTCGAACTTAGCCTTCTAATCCAATAAACACCTTTTGCATAAACCACCTCATCACTCCATCCACAAGTGAAAGTGATATCCCTAATGGTTTACTCCGAATGAGCGCCAACAATTCATCTAAAGATTACACCAATTCGTTCTCTCGTTTTCCCTTTTTCGCGCATGTCCTTGCATGCGAGTTCCATTCATTTCATCGCGAGGGGGTGTTTTCTGGAATGGAAAGGAAAACTAGAAAAGTTTTCTCACTGTCATACACGACGCTGTCGTCCTTAAGAACGAAAGTTGGGTCAGTAGTCACTTTTCTGGTCGATTCCGACGACTTTTAGATAAGTCTTTAAGGAGACAGATTGTTCACCTTCAAAACTTTAATAGGAGTGCCATTTAAAGGTTTACAGGGATGTATCGCCAATTTCTATGTATAGGCCTGGGATCTGCTTCACCAACCAGATAAAAGGGCAGCTCTTTAACTTAGAAAAAAAAGAGTTCTTTTACATCATGCCTCTCACTAAAGGTAGAACGTATTTGTCCTGAACGACAACGACGTTAGACATGTATATTGTATGTAAACAAGAGCGTGCCTGATGACGCGAACAGACTTCAAAGGCCGAGTCCATATTTAGAAGGGATCCCGATGATATTATTAGATATGCGTCAACGGAATGGACCTCTTCCCATCGCTAAAGTGACGGTGCTTTAATTTTGTTTATGTAAATCTTTGATGGATGTTGTCCGCTTTAAATGCGTTTTGTCTTTATTCATGGCCATCATTCAAACGTGTCCTTTATTGTATTATCCCTTTTTCGGTGGGCTCTGTTGGAATTCTATTTGGAAACGAAACTTTATCAATAAGAAATAGGCAAGTAATACTTAAACGAATGAGGGTTACAGGATGAAATCATAAAATAGCATTTTTAATCGCTGTTTCAACTTGACCAAGAAGGGCTTGGTCAAATAATAATAAAAAACCTCAACGTGACATCTGGATGTTAATTAAAAGCAAAACGTGACACTGCTTCTGCGTGTCCTTTTTTTTTGCTCTCTGGCAGACAGTTTTGTGGATTATTCGGGATTAAACTTCGTTCCAGATGAATGAATTTTAATTGCAAAAGGACCACCATGTTGGCCAAAATAATGATGACATTTTCATTACCTGTTTGCACCGAGACAGACGGTAGTTTTTATATTAACGCCGACCGGCAGCCAACAGACAAGCACGGAAAACAAATTACAAGCGATTTGGCAATGTTTGTGTCTTCTGTTCTGAAAGGATGAAAGGACACAGTGTCAATAAAGGCAAGGGCGAGGTCTATTAGCGTAGAAAAAAGTTGTGTAACAACAGCTGCCAAAAAGGTAAATAAAAGGAATGGACATCCCGCAGAGGTAATGCCCAAGAAACAAAGATAACTTAATTGATGTCATCACTTTGAGATGTTATTAGATCGCAGGGAACTGCTTTAATAAAAGTTTTTTTGAGGGAAGGTGTGGGTGCACGAATGGAGGGCGCCGGTATATGTTGTTCTAGGGGTGACAAAGCGAAATGTTTCGCTAAGAGCTTGACTCAAAAATACAAAGTTGCGAAATAGTCAGTTAAAACTCGGTAGCTGTCCTAAAAAAACATCAACTGGCAAGGGTGTGTGTCAATTTTCAAACCAACTTACCAACTTTTGCAAAGCTGTTTTAGGTCAACATAAATTCATTAACTCTGAGACTGTCTTTAACAACTTTACCCGTCGAAGGGCCACTTTAAATATTAGGGAAGCAATCAAAACAAAACCCAACTTTATATTGCAAATTGCGTATTTTCGAAATGAAGAATACACCGTACACAAATATAAACGGATCAATTGTGAAAGATAAACACAATAGAGACGGTTGGTATGTGGAAGGGAAAAGTTTTTAATGAACCTTCTGCGTTTTAAGGTAGTAGTACGTAGGTATACCTAGGTACCACCTGTAACTAACAAATTTCATTAAAACTTTGTCCGGTAACTAATGAAAGCAACTCCCTTACCCAGTGGCAATGTGAGTGGAATATATCGTAGATATCTATTTTGTGTACATATACAGGATATATAGTAAAGTGGCCTGTTTTTGTCTCTAAAGGATTGCTTAGACGAAAACTACTAAACTCCATTTCACTTAATTATTCTTTATTTAGATTACTGTTTTCGTCTCTCTCTCTCTAATTGTCTTTTAAACATTTTGTGTGCTTACAAGTTACAAGTACTCAGTGAAAAACAATGATTAGATTGTATTAATTAAATTGACAAAAACTGTAGTTTTCAGTATTTTTTTTTGTGTAGTAGCGCATGTTAAGCTCCAACACAGAGTTTCTCTAAAATCTGACAGTAGTTTTGACAGTTTGAATTGCAATGTTTGAGCTCAAATAGTATAGCGTACTCGATATTGTAAGTGAATTTGATTTTGTTTTGTTCGAAATTTTTGACCAGTTTCTATTAACCAAAGAAAATAGGGACGTCCAAGTTTAGCAAGTCTGACAGCTGTCTGACTATATGTATCTCGGCTTTAATTGGCTAAAATTTGTCATATGAGCAGTTTTTCAGTTGAAGTTTATGGAGGGTAGCCGACGAATCTAGTCAAGAAATTCGTGACTGAGTACTAAGTTGACATTTCCCATATGTGGCTGTCGTAGAAAAAGTGACGTTCCCGACCAATCTAGTTTTTGCGTTCAGGTTACATCTTATCCAGACCAATCAAGTCAACTTAATCAACTAGATTCTCGTATGTGCCTAATGATCTAACAACCCTGCTGGAGTGACAAAACGTCAAACAGAACTCCAACACCCCATTTCCATTCAGTAAAAACAGAGGTATAGCGTGGTGCAGTAGTGACATCCGAAGATGATCTGGATTAAGTCTTGATACCAAAGTTGTTTTTCCAAATACCTAACTAAAAATATATTTAATCTAGATCTTGATCACTTTTGATTCTTAACTCACCTTCAAATGTCTGACTTCTGGCATTTGCGGAAAAACTTCTTCTAAATTATTTGCAAGGGATGTAGTTGATAAAAGGGATACTCGCGTACTCGGTTGAAATCGAACGCAATCGATCGCAATCGCACAAAGTCTATACACGTAGTATAGATTTAGTATAGACCTTGTGCGATTGCGATCGATTTATATCGATTGCGTTCCATCCAAACCGAGTACGCGAATAGACCTAAATAGTGAAGGTGCACAGCCGAAGAACTGTCAAGTAGCACCCAAATATGATTACAAAAACAGATTAATCTGGGCATCGTTCCAGGAATCTAATCTTTGAAAGTTATAATATTTAAAACTACTACTAACAAAAGGATGCCAAATTTCGGTAAATAGCAATGAGACATTTCTCATGACCTGATCTAGATCTAAATAAAGTGAAATTGGTTGTAAAAGATCTAAAAAGCTGATGACCAAATTGAGAGAGATAGTGTATTGAGAAAAGTCGACGAAAGCTGTTGGCTTAGTCTACAAATCTGTATTAGACTGCTTTAATATTCCATGAAGCTGTTGTAGAAGTCTTTTACTACCTATACTTTTTCACACCGATGTGATAATGATTGGCTTAAGCCTTTTTTTTGGCAAAGTGTTGTTTAACCTTCTGTCAAAGGGTATATATCACAGTTCTAAATTATCATATAAAATCCCTGGGAGTAAGAGGAACCTTTTTTATAGGATATTTAAACTCAGTTTTGTCTGTTGTTCGTAGAACGGTGTAACAACTTAATATTTACACAGTTTCCTGCTTAAGGACACCGTAAGCTCTCCGACGCCATAAGTGTCAAAAGCCTCACCGTCAGCAAAGATCAGGTCATCTATATGTACGACTTTCCGACGATGTTAAGTCTTCAGCCTATACCCACCGACGAAGCGAAACAGAAAACCCTTAAACTTTCGCAACCTTCGTCCGATTGGCCTTTTAAGCTACAATCAACCTTTACAACCCATTTCCCACTCCGTATCACTTCCACCATATATACCAGGGCGAAGTTTTCACTCAATTTTCTTTCTATAATGCTTTTGCGGAGTTCGCACTGCGAAGAGAAACACTTTTCAGTTTGGTCGAGTAGAAAGTCTCAAAAGGAATTCACTGCTTCTGACAGCATGAAATATTCATCCCCATGGGGGGCATATTTTTTAATGGACTTCTTGAATCATGAAAACCATGGCGATCTAATTAATTTGGATATTTTTTTATTTAAACCAAAAAGAAAGAAAAAAATCAAGCATTCCCCTTTTCACTCAGAAATTATAAGTGTTTTCGTCCTTTCGTGGGCATAAGCAACGAGAAACGAGGACGAGAATATTTTCCTCAGCCGCTGCCACAGTGGTTCTTCAATATTCCAGTGGTAGTTTGCCATTGTTGCAAAACGTCCAAGTGGTAGTATTGCTCCCCCGACGATGATTACAACGATTAGTCGAACACTTAAGTTTACAACAATTGTTATCATGTATACATAAATTAACCAAATGCCATGGATACTGGTTGCGTATAGTTAAGATTACGATTATATCCTCGCCGTTTCGGGGAGCAAATTTATTATTTTGCTACAGTTAGAAGGGGATGGTACTGTGGTAGATGTAGCATGGTGCATGAAGCACATTCAAATATGTGTATGATTGCCAGGAGGCGATTACAGCAAAATGAGTTGTGACGAGGATTGGATTCGTGATTGTCTACTGATATGGAAGTTTATCGAGCGTCACAAATAGTTGGGGATAGTATGGTAACGACTTAGCGAAGTGTTAATTCTACAAACAACTCGGTAGTTACACAAAAACTCGGTGAATAGTAAAATCACCCATGACAGATTGTGGTCCAGTTGGTTTGTTGTGGGAAATTAATTGACCTACCTACAGTGTCGGTGTGAAACGCAGGATATCTCTTAAATTGCAGTCGAAATTGTCCAATTTTTTTTATTTTGCAATTAATATTTTTTATGTATCAACATGTACTACCACTTAAAGGTGATAGTGCCCTTCAATAAGTTTCATCAAAAGATCTTCCGGGTGGCCATGTTTCGATGGTCACACTTTCGCTACTTGAGGGTTCAAAGTTTCAACTGTCCTCTGCTTGGTTGCCCCACAGAAACTGTCAAGAACGATCTGAAAGAAACAGAGATTTTATTACATTTACTTCTTCAATACCGCGCCAGATAGCAAGAGCCACACGCTAATCCTTAATAGACTCCGTCCATATACGCGATTTCTCCTGTAAATTTTCCAATAAAGTTCTTCCTCGAACATTTTCCAATTTTCTTTGAGCTCGTGTCAAAACTGGCTGCGCAGTATTCACATTCACAACAACATCGCCTAATAAATTAACCTGAAGCTCTAGCAACCCTGCAGACAGCTTGTAGGCACATTTTACATTTTTGCCCTCAGCAACATTTTTAGTTTCGACTTTATATTCTAGTGGTTCATAGTGGCTACATTTTCCATACAAATTTTGCAATTGTAAGCTTCCGTAAATTTAAAGCCGATACTGGAATTTGTTATCAGTACAGTGCACTTAGTATAAGTTTTAGAACAACGAAGCTGACAAGGTTCAATTAGAGGTCTAGCAGTCGCAAGGAATGCCGTAGACTTTCAAACAAGTGAATGAGAAGTAAGAGGGCTAGAGTTTCTATAGCATTAAGATGACTTCTTATTCAAACATCGTTCAAAAACATAGCCTATATAGTGGGGTGGCAATTTTTACTAAATTGAAATTGAGGTTAAGGTAAGTACTTATGAATACTTCGGCGTAACAACATTCACCGGAGATGTACTTTTAGTGCGTTTTGTGTCTTAAAGTCAGTCTCAGGGTGTTTTCTGTTGATTTTTAGAGAAAGTCGTTGTAAGTTACCGGTAGTTTGGTTGATGTCCAACCTCTCACTGGCACGCTAAGCTGATTCAGTCCTTGCCCTCAACATCTCTTTATTTGGCTATGCAGTCGTGAGTTCTGTGAAACAGCGTTAAACTGCAAATTTTAACGAATGATTTATTGTTCACAATCTAGCTTACGTAAACGCAGAAGTTTCTCTTTAGATTAGGGTATGAATTACAAATCCAAAACTTTTCTGAGAAGTAAAGACTACTACCTCCTAGTGACAAACTTTTTTTGACATCTAATCGCCTTAGGGCGCTCAAAAAAAACTTTACTTTGAAAAGGGGGCCCGTAGATGTACACCTTTTTCACGTGTAACTTCAACTACTAGGTTCAAATAGTGGCTTAAGGTTGGAAAAAGTAAAACAAATAATGGGCGCAACAGGTCCGAAGGGACCCTAGGCCTAGCTTCTCACAACCATTTGTTTTGTGTTTTTTCGGGACGGATGGAAGGGATCTACAATTTTATGCCGAGTCCAAACGGCTAATAGAGAAGCTCCTTCATGACAGTTATACCCTCGAAAGTTTGTCAGACGTTCGAGAGAGGTGGCGCAGTGAAAAGAACCTTAAGTTGGAATTTGGTTTTTTTTTTTGGTATTCGAACCTGCGACCCCTCGCTAAGCAGTCCAACACACCAACCACTAAGCCACAGCGCCGAAGAAGTGACTAAATTATGTTGCTACTCCGTATACCTTTCCCTTAAAGACAAGGACATTTCTGCTTGTCACTGCGACTTTTATAAGTCGATTGTTTGTCGTCTTGCTGTTTCTGCCTTGTTATAAGTGCAATGGATAACTGCTGGCTTCTCACTGCAGAAATAAAACAAAAATAATGTATAATGACCTACTTATCCAACTGCGATAGGTTTTCTCCTTCCTTCGGCTTCTCCGAAGTCTCGCAACCTCAAAAATACCACTCTTCCGAAGCACAGAACTTCCAAAACAAGTCAAGCGCGAATTAAAACACTTGTTTCTTACTTTTAAAATTAAACAATATTTATTTGGAACTATGTCCTTTATTATTGAAATACTTTTTACTAATTCTAAAAGGAGCTTAAGGCTACTATGTAGTTACAATAAGACTGTTGATAAATTCATCATACAGTCGTATTTATATACTTTTCTTATCTATCTACAAGGAGACCCAAGCGTACAATCGTCTTACTTGATAATGAAGAAGAGATAATATTCCAACATTGTATACAAACGATATTATCTCTTTTACATATGTTATCATTGTAGCGTTGTGTGCAAGACTGTACTAGAGACTAAAGATATCATTGAATACAAATAATGTTATCTTTTTTCTCAATATGTTTTGCTATGGATACTTAACTCCCCCCCTTGTTAAACGAAATCGTCCCGATTTTTCGACGCTATTTTTAACATTTCTCTTTCATAAGTTTTGTTATATGCGTCAATCTTTTTTTGTTTTTGACGATCTGTTATACATTGTATAGTTTTTATCATTACGTACGTAAATGCTAGAATAACAATCAGTGTTACAATTGTGTATATAGTTGATAATATCGGTTTTTCTTCAAAAGGAATAATTAGTTTTTTTAAAGTATCTATGTTATCGAATTTGTACATTGTATCTTCTTTAATTATTTGGTCGATGTAAGACTCTGAATTATGATTTCTTAATATAACTTCTTTAATTTGCTTATGCATGTTTTTGTATATTTTATCGTCTAGATTTATAGTATTTTCATAAGTAACTAAGTTTATACCATTAATTGTTTGATTATTTAACTTATGCTTACCGCTTAATAACATAACACCGGATTCAATTTCTAAGTCGTAATCGTATTCTTGTTTAATGTTGCATTTTGAAGTTATATTCTTTAAAAGTGGAATAAGACAATTTTCTTCTTCAAAGTTAATTTCACAAATGTTTTTACTTAGATGATTTTGACAATTTCTTGTTCTTAAATAAGTTTGGTTACATAAGGCAATTGTTTTATCTGTAATGATTTTTCCATGTTTTGAATTTAAAGGTGTTACTTTATACAATTTACATGATTTAATTAGAACTGGATATTTATATATTGTGATGAAGAATTCATCAGTTCTAGCTAATAATATTTTAGAGTACTCAAGTATATTTATTATGGGTACTTGAATTATTTCATGTTGAATAATATTTTTAATGTCATCTAAGTCTAGGCTTTCTGATAAATATTCATTATTTTTTGCTGCATTAATTGTTCTGGTCAATAATAATAATTGTTCGTACACTTGTTCTATTACTAAATGTTCTTTAAGGCTCTGACCTTCGAATTGTTGCAAAATTTGTTCAAATCTAGAATTTATAGTTTTTTGTTTATTATTGTTTTCTATGAGATTATTTATACTCGTTTCTATGTTAACTAAGTCATAATGGTCAGGATTACCAAACACATATTTGAAAGCTGTTCCTAAAAAGTTAATTGGGTTTATAAACTAATTTTGCTCCAAAGTCTTCAATGATTCCCTTCCAACGTTTCAGCTTTGTGTTGGGATTTTTTCCTGATACAGAATATATAAGGCTCTGGTGATCGGTATATATGGTTAAGTCTGCTATACCATATATGTAGTTTCTGAGTTTTTGTAAGGACCATATGATCGCTAATAGCTCTTTCTCGTTTGTGCTATAGTTCTCTTCTGTCTTACTCAGTGTTCTTGACAAGAAGTGTATAGGTTGCTTATTCTGACTTAGTACGGCTCCAATAGCTATGTTGGATGCATCAGTAGTAAGCTCGAATGGTTTACTATAATCCGGTTGAAAAAGTTCGACTTGTTCTTTCAAATAATTTTTTAAAATTCTAATCGCTTCTAATGCTGAATCATTCAGATTTAACTTAATATTTTTACTTTGTTTTTTGTTTACTTTACCGTTATCTCCTCGTAAATATAATGTCAGGGGCTTGGCTATGCTTGCGTATCCTTTTATAAACTTACGATAGTAACCTGTAAGACCTAAAAATCCTCTCAAATCCTTTACCGTTTGTGGGACTGGAAAATTTTCTATAGCTGCTATTTTCTCAGGGTTCGTAGTGATTCTACCATGTCTGATTATGTGACCTAAGTATTCTACTTCTTCTTGAAAAAACTTACTTTTCTCATCAGATATTTTTAATGTGGCTTTATTGAGTACGTCGAATACTTGACTTATGTGCTGTATATGTTCTTCCTCAGATGAAGAATATATCAATACGTCATCAATGTAAACGTGTACGAATTTACCTACAAAGTCTCTCAAAATGTCGTCCACGCATCTCTGAAATATGCTTGGTGCATTTTTGAGCCCGAAAGGCATTCGTTTAAAATGATATTTTGCGCCATTTATAGCAAAAGCTGTTTTTTCTTTGTCATCTGTTTTGATTTTAATTTGGTGGAAACCTGACTCCAAATCTAATGTTGTAAAGTACTTGGCTTTACCTAAATTTTGAATTGTCATGTTGACATCCGGAATGGGGTATCTGTCTGTTACAGTGTGAGCGTTAAGTTTTTGGAAATCAACAACCATGCGCCGTTTTGGTTTTCCTTTTTCGTCCAAACCTTTTTTAGGTACTGTCCATATGGGACTGTTATAAGGACTATGGCTTTTTTCTATTATATCGTCATGTAAGAGTTTCTGTATTTCTTTGTTTACGAATTCGTTATCTGCTATGGGATATGGATATTGTTTAACATAAACCGGATTATCATTGGTCGTCCTAATGCTTGCTTCTATAGTATCTGTAAAGGGTAACGGTCCTATGCTGTTATTAATCTTCATCAGTCTATCTATGTCTGCTTTATAAATATTATTTTCCCCAATTATGTAATTAATTTTCTGAATAGATTCGACACTGCTTATGGTAGTTAGAGTCATATTACTGAAATTTATTTCCGCGTTTAGAACTTTAAGTCCTTCATATCCTAATATCATATCAAAAGACTGAATATCCTCTAATTCAAAAAATGTTATATTTTTCTTTAATATCCTAACTACTTTCTTTGTATCTACCATAGAATAACCATGCATTGTTTTTATTTTTATAGGTTTAATTTTAATTTTTTTGCTAGAATCGCATTTTCTATTAATGTAATTATGGGTTGCACCAGTATCAATAAGAATTTTATAAATTTTCTTAGAAATAGTACTAGTTAAATTTAAGCAGGGCAACCCGTCTACTAGTTTAAATGATCTATTCTTATGTTATTATTTACCATACATTCCGTTTCATCTGCTTCTGCATATGTACTGCTGACATCGTCTCTGCGTTGTTGTCGGGAGTTATTTACTCTCTGCTGCTTGAAGTTCTGCTGATAAGATCGTTGCGGTCTGTTGTGTGTGTTGAAACTCCCGCTGTGTTCACGTTTCGCTGGTGGATTATATACATCGGGTTTGTATTGATTCCAATTTTGTCGCTGTGCATGTACAATTTGTCTCGAGTTTATCTCCATCGGCTGTGGTCCTTGATTGTGTTGCTGCATATTATCGTATTGCTTCTGGGGTTGATAATTCGTTGTTTGGCTCGAATAATTTGGTCTTCTTTCGTTTCTGCGTTCATGTGGCATATTTTTGTGGTGCTTATCCTGAGTGAGATGTAAATGCCTGTGCACATTATCATGTTCTATTCTGCGAGCAATTGCGAATGCGTGTTCTAGATCATTTATTGTAGCTGAATATAATGATCCTCTTGTAAAGTTGTCACTCATACCATCAATGAATATACGAACTGCGTCGTCGTTAGCATTTTTAATTAGTCTGTCGATTATATTCGGCGGATCACCTGACATAGTGATTTTTGATATTATTAAATTGAGATTTTTATTTATCTCGTCGTGGTATTCAGACAGTGTGCTTCTTTTTTGCGTGATGGCTTTCATCATGTCTTGTAGCACGTATAGAGGTTCTTGATTAGAGTACGTATAATCTAATCTGTTACGTATCGCCTCAAAATTAAAAATTGTGTTATAATTAGTTAACACATTCGCGGCTGCACCCTGTATTTTACTTTTCACTATAGTCAATGCTGCTGCGTACTTACTGTGTGTTTTGAAGTTTTTAATGCTGTCCATTAATCTGGATGCTTCTTCGCGCCACGACCGATAATTTGATTGATCGCCGTTGAAAATAGGTAGGCTTTTAAATGCGTCTAACTGTATTTCACTACCATCTGTATATGTGGTTCTTATTTCCTCTAGCACAGGTATGTTTGGTACTATGCCTAATCCAGATTTTACTTCATTTAGTTTTGTTTCTAAATTAGTGTTTATTTGATTTTGGTTAGTTATTATTGCTGCTAACCTTGCATTCTCTGTGCGTGTGTGCTCTAGGGTTTGTGTTACTGTGTTGCTCCTGGTTTCTAAAGCTTCTAATCTTGCCATTAATACTGCGAGTTGTTCCATTTTGAACTCGTGTCTGTTGTCGTCGAATTTGTGTGTTTTTTTCCTCCACATATACACTTTCACTGAATTGCTTTGCTGCTTCGTACGAAGAAGCTATATTTGTACCTGCTATGCTAGGTAATTCTTGTAACCGGTAACGCGAGTGTTCTGTTTATACTAGATTTCACTACTTGTTCCCGAGGTCCGCTCGATTGAAGTTAAAAAGTATATTTAACCTCCTGGCAGGATCGCCAATTAAAACACTTGTTTCTTACTTTTAAAATTAAACAATATTTATTTGGAACTATGTCCTTTATTATTGAAATACTTTTTACTAATTCTAAAAGGAGCTTAAGGCTACTATGTAGTTACAATAAGACTGTTGATAAATTCATCATACAGTCGTATTTATATACTTTTCTTATCTATCTACAAGGAGACCCAAGCGTACAATCGTCTTACTTGATAATGAAGAAGAGATAATATTCCAACATTGTATACAAACGATATTATCTCTTTTACATATGTTATCATTGTAGCGTTGTGTGCAAGACTGTACTAGAGACTAAAGATATCATTGAATACAAATAATGTTATCTTTTTTCTCAATATGTTTTGCTATGGATACTTAACTCGCGTCCTCGTCTACCATTCCACTTATTGAATTACACCCACATTACCAATCGTGAACATAAAACAAAGCAGACCTTCCAAGAGTCCGTATTTATACGTCCTCGAGCACTTGTTTACTAGATCAAAATGCCTCCCATGAAATGCACGCCACACAAGCCAGCGAAAGTGGCACCACTCTGACGTATACGTAACGTTTTTACACCACTTCTACTGTGAAACCTCAAAGATGTACAAACGGCTGACGTAAAATGCAAATATGTACATTGAATGTGCAAATTGGCAAAAAATATTTAGATGACATTTTTTCGAAGACGGGTTTTTTTCCCTTCGTCGATCTCGTTTCGGAATTAAATTCGAATATGTTCCCATATTTCTGTGTTGCAAAAGGCGCAGTCAGAAACTGAGTAGAACGCAACTTACCGCACTCGATGTCGTGTGTGATTTATGCAAAATGCCTTCCACAAGCGAGCAGACGAAGTGAGATGACATCGCTTGTGTGTTGAAATTTTATTACCTGTCAGCTGAAGTGTGCAGGTACTTTGCAGAGAGTCCCTTGGAATTATGACATTTTAATGCATGCGAAGGAGACGTGTTTTTTGTTCAAGATTGCACTGCCAGCGGCTAAGTAAGTCACTGGTGGTAAATCCAAGTTGGAAGTGGTTTAAATTAGCATAATAGCCTTTGGATGGTGTGATTGATGGTGATGGTGGTGGGACTTTGCTGAATTTGCAGCATGGAACTGAAGGAATTCCAAAAGCCCATTACCATCAATTAGACGTCTTCCGGTACATTGTGTGGAAATAAAAATAATTGCCGACTCAAACAGCTAAAGGACATGCCCCAGCACAAGCAGAGAGATACTCGTGAGAATGTATACACAAGTTTCACTCGGAACACCTTATATTTGTCTTTGAGGCTTAAGCCAGTAGTCTGCGAAGACAAAAGATAAACTTCTCTCATAACTCTGAGGGGTGTGTTTTATTGCCGACAATAGACGTAGACGGCAAGTAGCATTGCACTCAGCAGTTGAGAACTTGCCACAACACCTTCAATAGGTATAGTCGTTTTGGGGGCCCCATTGTTGTGGCGTATTTGTTGCGGTGGAAAAGTTTTTAATTCTCACACGAGCTGAGATGAGAAATGCAGGTGATGATGTTGAAAAGATGCTCTCTGTTGAACTGGTGGCGCCCCCCGAAGGGGAACTATAATAGACGATAACTTGAGTGTATCTACGGGGTGTGATAAAACGTTTGATCATTGTTATTGTCGAACGGGGGGTCTTGTTGCCAGCAGGCTGTAAGTAAAGTGTGATGGAGGATGCTGGGAACTGGGATTTTGGGACGGTAGGGAGGTGGTATGGCCCAAGGTTTGAGGTGTCAGTTGTGTTTTTGAGGCACACAGAGAGAGGCGATGTTTCCTTAAATGATTACTTTTGGGAAGAGTGATTTGTCAGTAAATGGGTTTTCAAGGAATTCAAAAGCACCATAGGCTACCAGGCATCGCAGAGAAACAGCCTGTGGTAAGATGGTGTTAACCAGAGAACAATTATAGAAGGTGCAGAGGTTAAGGCGATGCAGGGTAGAGTGGCAAGACGTCGAGTTCGAAAAAGGGAAAACTGGATCTGGAGGTTTAACTAGAACCCAAGCAGACTTTTTGACTGGAAATTAAGCCTTTCGAAACAGCTAATGGGCCAGCGTGCTTCAACGTAGAGAGTCTTAGAATCGCAGACGCTACGCTCGAGACGACAGGGAAGGCCACCTTCTATTCTTTTTATTTAAAGACCAAGCTATCGCTCTTAGTACGAACAACTGGAGGCAACGAGCCAGAGGAATTCTTTAGTAAGTAAGCAAAGGGCACAAAATACGAAACAGCATGTAACGGACTGTCATCGCCCACCAGCCGCCACTTGTCATCGTGGAAGCAAAACAAAAGCCAAATTTTGCAACTCACCTCATCTTCCGGTGGGCTAGCGATAATAATCACAATTTCCAGTCGGGCTCCAGTAAATCCTTTCCACAAGCTTGATGCTGAAAGATAAAGCATTACGGAAGGATTACCCACATGCAGGTGTGGCCATTTCTGATTTTGTATGCCAGCCTGTGTGTGAGTGTGCATGTCGATGTTCCTTTCAATGGGGGAACTGGAACTGTTGTAGGAAATATTCGTATATCTCCAGTGAAAATGGAGGGGGAGGAAGTAGCGTCAGCACCATCTTGGATTTATGCCAAAATACTTGTTGGCCATTGCAGATGCAGAATGTATGCCGCCAAAAGGAAGACAATGAAAAACATTTTTGCTCATTCGCACGAGCTCCAGTGCATCAGTGAAAGAGAGACCGTACACGGAGAAATTACTTCTGCAGAGATACGAAAAGGACGCTGGGGTGATGGTTGTATAGCAGGATAAGACATTGTTTGCTCACGGAACGTTTATTTTAAAATTATGAAATTTTTCGTGCAGAACGTAGCGCGTCGGCTTCTATAAAATAATGAGCAACTGAGCGTTGCAGACGCCAAGGGAGGTAAGCGTTCTGTTTGCCTGTCAGAGAGGAGGGAATTTCGTTGTTCATTTCCTTGATACTTTGGGGGGAGCTTTAAAAGGGGAATTTTGCAACAAGGACTAGGGAGTCGTACAATCTACTGGTATATGCGCCAGTGATTTACTTAATCGAATTTAATTCATAAATAGTGCAAAATTTATTATGGTCAGACCATTGACATTGGCTGTACTCAACTGACCGATAAAAGAATAGCGGAATGTCAAGCTCTATATAACGAAAAAGACTTTCGCGAGAGACCTGGCAAATACTATGGTTAAATTTTCCTTAAAGGAATATTTTTCAATGGAAATGATCGCCTAGATTGAGAACGAGAGAGAGAGAGAGAAAAAACCAACTGTCAAAATAATTAATGGCGTTTTTCATTGAAGATCGGAGAGAATTGTCCCGAAATTCAGAATTACTGATTTCAATGAAATTCATTGGAGCACTTTTGTAATTAGACACCATAGATAATATAAATGTTTTAATAGGCCAAATTAATATCTATTTCAGTTTAAGTTTACATTTTGCACGCTTAGTTGTGTATTTTCGGATCTTATAGCGCAAAATTTGTTTCTAGTAACATAACAAACATTTTAATCCGACATTTTGCGAGTAAGTGTTGGTGAGTTCAGTGCAACTCTTTAAAAATATCCCGGACACTTTTGTTGTGTTAAGAATAGAGCTAGAAGTGCACTTTTTTACAATGCAATATAGAATACATAGAAAGAACACTTCTAGATTTGTTTTTTTTATAGGAAGGGCAATTCTTTTCTTCAATCGAAAACGCCATAAGAGAGATCCGTTTGTTCGCATTCAATGCAAATAAAGGCGTAAAGTGTCATAGATGTTCTATCTATAATTATATATGTAGAAGCCACACTAAAATCACACCATATCATCTGCCATGATACTGCGACAGTTACCAAACCATCATCATCGTCATGCGGAATGTGACAGTTACCAAAGAAAATCACAAAGGAATAATTGCCCGTCAGCCTACCCGCCGCGCAGCTGTGCTTTTTAAGTCATCATGTTATTTTGTATTAATTCATAAACCAAGTAATTTTGTAATTCACTGTTCAATCTGTTCAATCATTCCGGAAGCCATTTTGGTTTGTAAATGTAAAAATATCAACATGCTGAGCTTTGACATAATTCCTACCACCTTAACAAGATGGCCGACCAAAATATGCGTCAAGTATTTTTCCGTGTTAAAAAATGCTGTCACTTTTCGTCAGATGACTGTTTAGTAATGGGCATTCCGTTAATATTTCGTGTAAGGAATGTGTAATGTTGTAAAAGCAGCATAAAGCTTTATTCAGTTTCGGATATTATATGCTAGACGTCCAGTTTTTTTTTTTTAACAAAGTTTAAAATGAGGATTCTAACATAAAAATATTCATATAACACAATATTCTTTTCTATAAGCCAAAGAAATATCAAAACGAGTGAGTGCATTCAGATAGACACACAAATTCTTACGCAGACGTTCGATGGGCTATTGTCTTTCATGTTTAATATGAGCAATACATTCTTTGAAATTTGTTCGTAATAAAAATAGGTTTCCAGTTTTCCTTTGAAACAATTTACGTTTCACCGAGATTCTTGATTGTTTTCCCCTTTTTTTAATGGCGTCGTTCGTTTACCCCCCTTTCACTCAAAAAGCACCAAAATTGTCACTTTCGTAGTAAGAGACCTTCTCAAACGAAGAAGTAACAAATTCTCTTTTCTGTATGCTTAAGCTAATTGCTTCCAACTTGCATACCACTATAGTACCACAGCTTTCCGACAAAACCTTGTGGAAACTTCTCCCAGTAAAGTTTGGAAGTTTGTCCCGTAATAAATTCCATTAAAAACGTAGTAAATCCCACGGGTATCCTGGTTGTCACAGTCAATCGTGTAGGAAAAACCCCAGATTAGTTCAAGAACTAAAATTTAAATAGCGGAAGCTTGGAAATGGATAGTTGAACCACTCGAAACACGAACTCAAAAGATATTCATCTTCTCCAACAGACCGCCGATGATAAGTGCCAAAGAGCTGATAAAAAAAAAATCTCATCGATAGACTGCCGTCTGAACAAAATAAAATCAAATACCACGGCGTTCGTTGTACAAAATGACACCTATTGTGCACATCTCTGCTTGAAATTGAGTCCTTTATGCACTGCATATATTCCCAGTTTCCACCACCCACGACACAATGAAGAAGAAGGCCCAGCGACGGTGGTGTCTCTCTCGACGGCAGCACAATGTATTTTTTATGATGTCTCCTTTTGTGTGCGGCTCAAAGGATTCGATGAGAACGAAATTTATAATGGCTTCTGCCGTGGGACAAAATTCATAATATTCCAAGCTCCTTGCTCGTAAGAGTCGCACCGCCATTTATGTATGTGTGGCAGTAGTGCATGTATGCCAAGGGAATGAGAAGAATTTCCCAAACCAGGGGGATAACCAAGCCATCCTGACGGATTCCTTTCAAATTGAATTCTTCGCCTGTGGGTGTTCAGCTCAGGTTCAGGTTCACTCTATTATGAGTTTTTATGAGCTCTCAACTTGGCTACGTTCTATTGCCCTCAATGATATGCACTGTTCAGTGTTTATAGGCGAGAAGGGTACTTCCGTTAGTATACCAAATTGATTGGGGGAAAATTAATTTCACATTACGCCAACATGACAGAGTGAATGAATAATAGAATTAGGACTTACCGAATTTAGTTGAAAGACTGTAGGGTATGGTGGGTGAAATGTATTTTGCCTGGATACGGTTGAGTGACACGAGTGATTGCTTTTGCTAAACATTTTGTAAGATACCCATTAGGCCATAAGCCACCCAACAAAAGAGAAGCGCTGAAGTCTTTGTTCGCAGTTTTGGAGTAAGGCCCAATACCCAAGAACTGTGGCAACTACAAGACGCTCCTCTCCGTGCAACACACAACACAAACTAAGGAAATTGAAATAAAATACACAGCAGCAGCTTAATGGCCGCCATGGTTTCTATAGAGTCCTGTAGTGATCAAATAATGTCTGAAAAGATTGCTTTGGATCCAGAAAACGAAGGAAGTCTGACCCCGTTTGTAGACAACATTTGGGTAAGGAATTCCAAACAAGTTCTCTGCTTACCTCTACAGATGTTGTGTGGTGGACAAAGTTTGATTTGACATAAAATTTGTGAATTGCTTTCAGAGGACCTTTGTTGTACTTACTCTCTCGGCAAGTGGTAAACAGTCAAACAGTTTCCTCCACTCCACATCCATCGTCATTTCAACAGCCCAGAGTAGCGAAGAGTCCTCATTATCACAAATACTTCGACCTTGCATTGGCTGCATCCGGTAAAGCTGCATAACGGCTTTTAATTAATTTAAACGTCACTTCTCTCATTTGCAGAGGAAACCTTAACAACAACCGACTGAAAAGTTTAAAATTACCCAGTCGTACCCAGATGCAACTCCAGTCACGCGCCATTTTCCTTCACTCAAGTTTGAAAGGATTTTTCTAACGTCATCGTCGCCGCTCCTTCAGCGTTTAGTGTCTTCAACTTCACCCAGATATACATCTCAGGAAACCGAGAAGGAAAGAAAAAACCCTTTCAAAGGAGCATACATTATTTAAAAAACAAAACCCTCGCCTCCTTATGAAATAGTGACACACAATATTCCGCACACACACAACCGACCGCATCCTCCTCATCATGAAAACAGATTTGCCCCTTCAGCTTGTGAGTTGTAATTAAAACTGCAACAATGAGCGGAAGAGTTGTTAAAGCCAGTGAGATAAGCTGTAACCCAACTCGCTCGAGGAGTAACAGAGCAGAGTTCCATTGTCCTGCTTGATGCAACAATCCAACTGCATGTTGGTGGCTGGTGGCCACCAGCAGCGTTTGTGGTGGTGGGGGTCTAGGGGTTGTTGGATACATGACTCTGAATAACAGCGGCAGAGCCTCTGGGCGTAGACCTAACATTGCTATTACATTCTCATTTATGCGAACCGTAAGTATCGTGTGATGACACTTTAACTGAAGGCTGTGCCCACTTAAGGCAGAAGACGACATGATGTTTGTCGTGTTTTTGGTTTTCGAATTTGTGTTTCGATGTCACTCTGCTCGTAGGGGACCGACAAACTGCTGCAGTGTTTATGAACTGATCCTGATAGTGATAGTTGTCGTGTTCAGCTTTAAAGCCAAATAAGTGACGGCGCAGATTGGAATCCAACACTTGCATTGATGCGGGTTGTGTTATCTTGGCCATTACGACTGAAAATTTCCCATTAAAATATCATTACCACCACACAGCTGTAAGAAGATTGCAACGAGTTCTGTGGTGGAAACTGAACTCTAAGTTGCAAGGACTTAAAGTAAGTATTTTTCCTCGACTGCTTTTACTTTTAGTACATGAACTCTGGGGAAGTTTTCTCGCTGTTTCTGTAGTGCTAAACTTTCGCCTCAACACTGCCAGAGAAGTGTAACACATTTCCAGTTTGGCGTGCCCGCTTGAACATACGTTTTCCCCCACTCTGCGATGTATGGGTGTTGTTTTGAAACAAACTTAAGAAAAAGCATCTTCCTCCGAACCGCTGTTTCTTTAACGAATATGAGACTTAATGGTTTCCATGAGAATAGTTGCATACATATTCAGTGGAACCACATTCTCGTTGTCGGAATAAGCTCCTCAACATGGTAGTGGGATGGTGAAATGAAAACATCCCTCCGGCAGATAGTTCTGAGATTTAAAATCCGTTCATGTAGATGCTGCAAGCCTTTATCAATAGAAGACGTGGGTTGCTGTTTTTTAACTAATTTTAATTTCACTTCTCTATCCCCGCTAACCCATCAAACTGACTTTCGATCATGCTTCATGTCCGAAAACCAATAAAACCGCATCGTCCTTTATTTTGTTGACATCAACAGCACACAGGAAAAAACCTAAATCAATATACAAGACTGTGTCAGTTTCATTTTCATGGAGACCACAATGATAGTCTGCTCACGACTGAGATCAAATGAAACCAAATGGTCGGATGTGGACCAAAACAATCTTTTATCCCTTTTTTTGGGGCTTTGCACGTGCTGGTGAACCGGCGAAGGAGGAAAACAAGAAAGGACTCGGACAAAGCGAATGCAATTATGTAAATGGAGAGAGTTTGGCGCCAGTTGTTGCATGGTTTATGTGTCAGTCATCGAAGGACAACTCAGTCTCGGTTCCGTGTAGTGTACAATGAAATCAAATTGAATGGAATATTGATTTGGTGTAAAGTGGTCGATGTAGAGTGATAAATTCTGCAAGGATGTGAGTAGATTTTTTTTATTCTAGCGACTGATGTCGCGCTGAATATTTATGATGGAATTCGGAATTCAATTTCGATTTATGGAGGGTTTTACTTGATTAAGTGAATTTGTGACGGCATTTGTTTTCAGGAAATGCATATGTAAATGAAGATTTTGATTAATTATTCATAGAAGGATGGACACTGGACAGGTTGGGTATAAGTTGTGCCGGAAACTGTGTAAAAGTACAAAAGCGGTTGCCTCATTTGTAAGGCATCAACGTCCCAGTTCACCGTGAGTGAGGTGTATCAATTACCAACAACCATTTTTAGTCAACCTTAAATTTTACAAAATTTAACTAAAGCCGACCGGCTTTCGAGGTGCACAGCAACTTTGTTCCTCAAATATGCTCTTGTATATTATATTAAAAAGGACCTGACATACTCTTTTACGAAGTGCCGCCCTTCTCTCCTATGAGTGTCGAGAAATTTACATTCGCAATATCTTTTTTGTATAGAATGTGCAACGCTTCCTTCTTAACTTAACTCGAATCTACTATAAAAACACGTGCGTGTTTAAATGCAGAGTTGTGTATAAATTGAAAGTCCACCGAGGCACTACTTCTCAAGTTTTGCATACCCATAGATGCAAACAAATAAACAAGTCATAAAATAAGTCGAATGGCGTTTCGAAACGCATTGAGACACGCTACAGAAACGTGTTGAAAAATGATTTAAAAATCATTTAAAATTTCGTAAAAAGCACCAAATCGCGTTGAGAACACGCAAAAAAGGTACAAAGGTTCCAAAGGTTAAAGGGTTTAGGGTGCAAAACCTGAACCTTTGAACCTTTGAAACTTTGAACCCTTGAACCTTTGAACCTTTGAACCTTTGAACCTTTGAACCTTTGTACCTTTGAACCTTTGAACCTTTGAACCTTTGAACCTTTGAACCCTTGAGCCTTTAAACCCTTGACCCTTTGAACCTTTGAACATTTGAACCTTTGAACCTTTGAACCTTTGAACCTTTGAACCTTTGAACCTTTGAACCTTTGAACCTTTGAACCTTTGAACCTTTGAACCTTTGAACCTTTGAACCTTTGAACCTTTGAACCTTTGAACCTTTGAACCTTTGAACCTTTGAACCTTTGCACCCTTCAACCTTTGAACCTTTGAACCCCTGAACCCATGAACCTTTGAACCCTTGAACCTTTGAACCTTTGAACCTTTGAACCTTTGAACCTTTGAACCTTTGAACCTTTGAACCCTTGAACCCATGAAACTTTGAACCCTTGAACCTTTGAACCTTTGAACCGTTGAACCCTTGAACCTTTGAAATTTTGAACCCTTGAACCCTTGAACCTTTGAACCTTTGAACCCTTGAACCCTGGAACCTTTGAGCCTTTGAAAACTTGAACCCTTGAACCTTTGAACCTTTGAACCTTTGAACCTTTGAACCTTTGAACCTTTGAACCTTTGAACCCTTGAACCTATGAAGCTTTGAACCTTTGAACCTTTGAACCTTTGAACCTTTGAACCCTTGAACCTTTGAACCTTTGAACCCTTGAACCTTTGAAAATTTGAGCCCTTGAACCTTTGAACCTTTGAACCCTTGAAACTTTGAACCCTTGAACCTTTGAACCTTTGAACCTTTGAACCTTTGAAAATTTGAACCCTTGAACCTTTGAACCCTTGAACCCTTGAACCTTTGAACCTTTGAACCTTTGAACCCTTGAACCTTTGAACCCTTGAACCCTTGAACCTTTGAACCTTTGAACCTTTGAACCTTTGAAACTTTGAACCCTTGAAAATTTGAACCCTTGAACCTTTGAAGCCTTGAACCTTTGAACCTTTGAACCCTTGAACCTTTGAACCCTTGAACCCTTGAACCTTTGAACCTTTGAACCCTTGAAACTTTGAACCCTTGAACCTTTGAACCCTTGAACCTTTGAACCTTTGAACCTTTGAACCCTTGAACCTTTGAAACTTTGAACTATTGAACCTTTGAACCCTTGAACCCTTGAACCTTTGAACCTTTGAACCTTTGAACCTTTGAACCCTTGAACCTTTGAACCTTTGAAAATTTGAACCCTTGAACCTTTGAACCTTTGAACCCTTGAAACTTTGAACCCTTGAACGTTTGAACCTTTGAAAATTTGAACCTTTGAACCTTTGAACCTTTGAACTTTTGAACCTTTGAACCTTTGAACCTTTGAACCTTTGAACCTTTGAACGTTTGAACCTTTGAAACTTTGAACCCTTAAAAATTTGAACCCTTGAACCTTTGAACTATTGAACCTTTGAACCTTTGAACCCTTGAACCTTTGAACCCTTGAACCTTTGAACCCTTGAACCTTTGAACCCTTGAACCTTTGAACCTTTGAACCTTTGAACCTTTGAACCTTTGAACCTTTGAACCTTTGAACCTTTGAACCCTTGAAACATTGAACCCTTGAACACTTGAACCTTTGAAAATTTGAACCTTTGAATCTTTGAACCTTTGAAGTTTTGAACCTTTGAACCTTTGAACCTTTGAACCTTTGAACCTTTGAAATTTTGAACCCTTGAACCATTGAACCCTTGAACCTTTGAACCCTTGAACCTTTGAACCTTTGAAAATTTGAACCTTTGAATCTTTGAACCTTTGAAGTTTTGAACCTTTGAACCTTTGAACCCTTGAACCTTTGAACCTTTGAACCTTTGAACCCTTGAACCTTTGAACCCTTGAACCCTTGAACCTTTGAACCTTTGAACCTTTGAACCTTTGAAACTTTGAACCCTTGAAAATTTGAACCCTTGAACCTTTGAAGCCTTGAACCTTTGAACCTTTGAACCCTTGAACCTTTGAACCCTTGAACCCTTGAACCTTTGAACCTTTGAACCTTTGAACCCTTGAACCTTTGAACCCTTGAACCCTTGAACCTTTGAACCTTTGAACCCTTGAACCTTTGAACCTTTGAACCTATGAACCCTTGAACCCTTGAACCTTTGAACCTTTGAACCTTTGAACCCTTGAACCTTTGAACCTTTGAAAATTTGAACAATTGAACCTTTGAACCTTTGAACCCTTGAAACTTTGAACCCTTGAACCTTTGAACCCTTGAACCTTTGAACCTTTGAACCTTTGAACCTTTGAATCTTTGAACCTTTGAAACTTTGAACCCTTGAAAATTTGAACCCTTGAACCTTTGAACCCTTGAACCTTTGAACCTTTGAACTATTGAACCTTTGAACCCTTGAACCCTTGAACCTATGAACCTTTGAACCTTTGAACCTTTGAACCCTTGAACCTTTGAACCTTTGAAAATTTGAACCCTTGAACCTTTGAACCTTTGAACCCTTGAAACTTTGAACCCTTGAACGTTTGAACCTTTGAAAATTTGAACCTTTGAACCTTTGAACCTTTGAACTTTTGAACCTTTGAACCTTTGAACCTTTGAACCTTTGAACCTTTGAACCTTTGAACGTTTGAACCTTTGAAACTTTGAACCCTTAAAAATTTGAACCCTTGAACCTTTGAACTATTGAACCTTTGAACCTTTGAACCCTTGAACCTTTGAACCCTTGAACCTTTGAACCCTTGAACCTTTGAACCCTTGAACCTTTGAACCTTTGAACCTTTGAACCTTTGAACCTTTGAACCTTTGAACCTTTGAACCCTTGAAACTTTGAACCCTTGAACACTTGAACCTTTGAAAATTTGAACCTTTGAATCTTTGAACCTTTGAAGTTTTGAACCTTTGAACCTTTGAACCTTTGAACCTTTGAAATTTTGAACCCTTGAACCATTGAACCCTTGAACCTTTGAACCCTTGAACCTTTGAACCTTTGAAAATTTGAACCTTTGAATCTTTGAACCTTTGAAGTTTTGAACCTTTGAACCTTTGAACCTTTGAACCGTTAAACCCTTGAACCCTTGAACCCTTGAACCTTTGAACCTTTGAACCCGTGAAACTTTGAACCTTTGAAAATTTGAACCCTTGAACCTTTGAACCCTTGAACCCTTGAACCCTTGAACCCTTGAACCTTTGAACCTTTGAACCCTTGAAACTTTGAACCTTTGAAGATTTGAACCCTTGAACCTTTGAACCTTTGAACCTTTGAACCTTTGAACCTTTGAACCTTTGAACCTTTGAACCTTTGAAACTTTGAAGTTTTGAACCTTTGAACCTTTGAACCTTTGAACCTTTGAACCCTTGAACCTTTGAAGCTTTGAACCTTTGAACCTTTGAACCTTTGAACCTTTGAACCCTTGAACCCTTGAACCTTTGAACCCTTGAAACTTTGAACCTTTGAAAATTTGAACCCTTGAACCTTTGAACCCTTGAACCCTTGAACCCTTGAACCCTTGAACCATTGAACCTTTGAACCCTTGAAACTTTGAACCTTTGAAAATTTGAACCCTTGAACCTTTGAACCTTTGAAGTTTTGAAAATTTGAACCTTTGAACCTTTGAACCCTTGAACTATTGAACCCTTGAACTTTTGAACCCTTGAAACTTTGAACCTTTGAAAATTTGAACCCTTGAACCTTTGAACCCTTGAACCCTTGAACCCTTGAACCCTTGAACCCTTGAACCCTTGAACCTTTGAACCTTTGAACCCTTGAAACTTTGAACCTTTGAAAATTTGAACCTTTGAATCTTTGAACCTTTGAATTTTTGAACCTTTGAACCATTGAACCTTTGAACCTTTGAACCCTTGAACCCTTGAACCCTTGAACCCTTGAACCCTTGAACCTTTGAACCCTTGAAACTTTGAACCTTTGAAAATTTGAACCCTTGAACCTTTGAACCCTTGAACCCTTGAACCCTTGAACCTTTGAACCTTTGAACCCTTGAAACTTTGAACCTTTGAAAATTTGAACCCTTGAACCTTTGAACCTTTGAACCCTTGAAACTTTGAACCCTTGAACCATTGAAACTTTTGAACCCTTGAACCTTTGAACCATTGAACCTTTGAACCCTTGAACCTTTGAACCTTTGAACCTTTGAACCTTTGAACCTTTGAACCTTTGAACCTTTGAACCCTTGAACCTTTGAACCTTTGAACCCTTGAACCTATGAACCTTTGAAAATTTGAACCCTTTAACCTTTGAACCTTTGAACCTTTGAAGCTTTGAACCCTTGAACCCTTGAACCATTGAAACTTTTGAAAACTTGCACCCTTGAACCTTTGAACCTTTGAACCTTTGAACCCTTGAACCTTTGAAGCTTTGAACCTTTGAACCTTTGAACCTTTGAACCCTTGAACCTTTGAACCTTTGAACCCTTGAACCTTTGAACCTTTGAAAATTTGAACCCTTGAAAATTTGAACCTTTGAACCTTTGAACCCTTGAAACTTTGAACCCTTGAACCTTTGAACCTTTGAACCTTTGAACCCTTGAACCTTTGAACCCTTGAACACTTGAACCTTTGAACCTTTGAACCTTTGAACCTTTGAACCTTTGAACCCTTGAACCTTTGAACCTTTGAAAATTTGAACCTTTGAACCCTTGAACCCTTGAACCTTTGAACCTTTGAACCTTTGAACCTTTGAACCCTTGAACCTTTGAACCTTTGAAAATGTGAACCCTTGAACCTTTGAACCTTTGAACCCTTGAAACTTTGAACCCTTGAACGTTTGAACCTTTAAACCTTTGAACCTTTGAACCTTTGAACCTTTGAACCTTTGAACCTTTGAACCTTTGAACCTTTGAACCTTTGAACCTTTGAACCTTTGAACCCTTGAACCTTTGAACCTTTGAACCTTTGAACCTTTGAAACTTTGAACCCTTGAAAATTTGAACCCTTGAACCTTTGAACCCTTGAACCTTTGAACCTTTGAACCTTTGAACCCTTGAACCTTTGAACCTTTGAACCCTTGAACCTTTGAACCTTTGAAACTTTGAACCCTTAAAAATTTGAACCCTTGAACCTTTGAACTATTGAACCTTTGAACCTTTGAACCCTTGAACCTTTGAACCTTTGAACCTTTGAACCCTTGAACCTTTGAAAACTTGAACCTTTGAACCCTTGAACCTTTGAACCTTTGAACCTTTGAACCCTTGAAACTTTGAACCCTTGAACCTTTGAACCTTTGAAAATTTGAACCTTTGAATCTTTGAACCTTTGAAGTTTTGAACCTTTGAACCTTTGAACCCTTGAACCCTTGAACCTTTGAACCCTTGAACCTTTGAACCCTTGAACCTTTGAACCTTTGAACCTTTGAACCTTTGAACCTTTGAACCCTTGAAACTTTGAACCCTTGAACCCTTGAACCTTTGAAAATTTGAACCTTTGAAAATTTGAACCTTTGAATCTTTGAACCTTTGAAGTTTTGAACCTTTGAACCTTTGAACCTTTGAAATTTTGAACCCTTGAACCATTGAACCCTTGAACCTTTGAACCCTTGAACCTTTGAACCTTTGAAAATTTGAACCTTTGAATCTTTGAACCTTTGAAGTTTTGAACCTTTGAACCTTTGAACCTTTGAACCCTTAAACCCTTGAACCCTTGAACCCTTGAACCTTTGAACCTTTGAACCCGTGAAACTTTGAACCTTTGAAAATTTGAACCCTTGAACCTTTGAACCCTTGAACCCTTGAACCCTTGAACCTTTGAACCTTTGAACCCTTGAAACTTTGAACCTTTGAAAATTTGAACCCTTGAACCTTTGAACCTTTGAACCTTTGAACCTTTGAACCTTTGAACCTTTGAAACTTTGAAGTTTTGAACCTTTGAACCTTTGAACCTTTGAACCTTTGAACCCTTGAACCTTTGAAGCTTTGAACCTTTGAACCTTTGAACCTTTGAACCTTTGAACCCTTGAACCCTTGAACCTTTGAACCCTTGAAACTTTGAACCTTTGAAAATTTGAACCCTTGAACCTTTGAACCCTTGAACCCTTGAACCCTTGAACCATTGAACCTTTGAACCCTTGAAACTTTGAACCTTTGAAAATTTGAGCCCTTGAACCTTTGAACCTTTGAAGTTTTGAAAATTTGAACCTTTGAACCTTTGAACCTTTGAACCCTTGAACTATTGAACCCTTGAACCTTTGAACCCTTGAAACTTTGAACCTTTGAAAATTTGAACCCTTGAACCTTTGAACCCTTGAACCCTTGAACCCTTGAACCCTTGAACCTTTGAACCTTTGAACCCTTGAAACTTTGAACCTTTGAAAATTTGAACCTTTGAATCTTTGAACCTTTGAATTTTTGAACCTTTGAACCATTGAACCTTTGAACCTTTGAACCCTTGAACCCTTGAACCATTGAACCCTTGAACCTTTGAACCCTTGAAACTTTGAACCTTTGAAAATTTGAACCCTTGAACCTTTGAACCCTTGAACCCTTGAACCCTTGAACCTTTGAAAATTTGAACCCTTGAAACTTTGAACCTTTGAAAATTTGAACCCTTGAACCTTTGAACCTTTGAACCCTTGAAACTTTGAACCCTTGAACCATTGAAACTTTTGAACCCTTGAACCTTTGAACCATTGAACCTTTGAACCCTTGAACCTTTGAACCTTTGAACCTTTGAACCTTTGAACCCTTGAACCTTTGAACCTTTGAACCTTTGAACCCTTGAACCTTTGAACCTTTGAAAATTTGAACCCTTGAACCTTTGAACCTTTGAACCTTTGAACCTTTGAACCTTTGAAGCTTTGAACCCTTGAACCCTTGAACCATTGAAACTTTTGAACCCTTGAACCCTTGAACCTTTGAACCTTTGAACCTTTGAACCTTTGAACCTTTGAACCCTTGAACCTTTGAACCTTTGAACCCTTGAACCTTTGAACCTTTGAAAATTTGAACCCTTGAACCTTTGAACCTTTGAACCTTTGAACCCTTGAACCTTTGAACCTTTGAACCCTTGAACCTTTGAACCTTTGAAAATTTGAACCCTTGAAAATTTGAACCCTTGAACCATTGAAACTTTTGAACCTTTGAACCCTTGAAACTTTGAACCTTTGAACCTTTGAAACTTTGAACCTTTGAAAATTTGAACCCTTGAACCTTTGAACCCTTGAACCTTTGAACCTTTGAAAATTTGAACCTTTGAACCTTTGAACCCTTGAAACTTTGAACCCTTGAAACTTTGAACCCTTGAACGTTTGAACCTTTGAACCTTTGAACCTTTGAACCTTTGAACCTTTGAACCTTTGAACCTTTGAACCTTTGAACCTTTGAACCTTTGAAACTTTGAACCCTTGAACCTTTGAACCTTTGAAAATTTGAACCCTTGAACCTTTGAACCTTTGAACCCTTGAACCTTTGAACCTTTGAAAATTTGAACCCTTGAACGTTTGAACCTTTGAACCTTTGAACCTTTGAAACTTTGAACCCTTGAACCTTTGAACCTTTGAAACTTTGAACCCTTGAACCTTTGAACCTTTGAACCCTTGAACCTTTGAACCTTTGAAAATTTGAACCCTTGAAACTTTGAACCCTTGAACGTTTGAACCTTTGAACCTTTGAACCTTTGAACCTTTGAACCTTTGAACCTTTGAACCTTTGAACCTTTGAAACTTTGAACCCTTGAACCTTTGAACCTTTGAACCTTTGAACCCTTGAACCTTTGAACCTTTGAAAATTTGAACCTTTGAACCTTTGAACCCTTGAAACTTTGAACCCTTGAAACTTTGAACCCTTGAACGTTTGAACCTTTGAAACTTTGAACCCTTGAACCTTTGAACCTTTGAAAATTTGAACCCTTGAAACTTTGAACCCTTGAACGTTTGAACCTTTGAACCTTTGAACCTTTGAACCTTTGAACCTTTGAACCTTTGAACCTTTGAACCTTTGAACCTTTGAAACTTTGAACCCTTGAACCTTTGAACCTTTGAAACTTTGAACCCTTGAACCTTTGAACCTTTGAACCCTTGAACCTTTGAACCTTTGAAAATTTGAACCCTTGAACCTTTGAACCTTTGAACCTTTGAACCTTTGAACCCTTGAACCTTTGAACCTTTGAACCCTTGAACCTTTGAACCTTTGAAAATTTGAACCCTTGAAAATTTGAACCTTTGAACCTTTGAACCCTTGAAACTTTGAACCCTTGAACCTTTGAACCTTTGAACCTTTGAACCTTTGAACCCTTGAACCTTTGAACCCTTGAACCCTTGAACCTTTAAACCTTTGAACCTTTGAACCTTTGAACCTTTGAACCCTTGAACCTTTGAACCTTTGAAAATTTGAACCTTTGAACCTTTGAACCCTTGAAACTTTGAACCCTTGAAACTTTGAACCCTTGAACGTTTGAACCTTTGAACCTTTGAACCTTTGAACCTTTGAACCTTTGAACCTTTGAACCTTTGAACCTTTGAAACTTTGAACCCTTGAAAATTTGAAAACTTGAACCTTTGAAGCCTTGAACCTTTGAACCTTTGAACCCTTGAACCTTTGAACCTTTGAACCCTTGAACCTTTGAACCCTTGAACCCTTGAACCTTTGAACCTTTGAACCTTTGAACCTTTGAACCTTTGAACCCTTGAACCCTTGAACCTTTGAACCCTTGAACCTTTGAACCTTTGAACCCTTGAACCTTTGAACCTTTGAACCCTTGAAACTTTGAACCCTTGAACCTTTGAACCTTTGAACCTTTGAACCTTTGAACCCTTGAACCTTTGAACCCTTGAACCCTTGAACCTTTGAACCTTTGAACCTTTGAACCTTTGAACCCTTGAACCTTTGAACCTTTGAAAATTTGAACCTTTGAACCTTTGAACCCTTGAAACTTTGAACCCTTGAAACTTTGAACCCTTGAACGTTTGAACCTTTGAACCTTTGAACCTTTGAACCCTTGAAAATTTGAACCTTTGAAACTTTGAACCTTTGAACCTTTGAACCTTTGAACCTTTGAACCCTTGAACCCTTGAACCTTTGAACCCTTGAACCTTTGAACCTTTGAACCCTTGAACCTTTGAACCTTTGAACCCTTGAAACTTTGAACCCTTGAACCTTTGAACCTTTGAACCTTTGAACCTTTGAACCCTTGAACCTTTGAACCCTTGAACCCTTGAACCTTTGAACCTTTGAACCTTTGAACCTTTGAACCTTTGAACCCTTGAACCTTTGAACCTTTGAAAATTTGAACCTTTGAACCTTTGAACCCTTGAAACTTTGAACCCTTGAAACTTTGAACCCTTGAACGTTTGAACCTTTGAACCTTTGAACCTTTGAACCCTTGAAAATTTGAACCTTTGAAACTTTGAACCTTTGAACCTTTGAACCTTTGAACCCTTGAACCCTTGAACCCTTGAACCCTTGAACCTTTGAACCTTTGAACCTTTGAACCTTTGAACCCTTGAACCTTTGAACCTTTGAAAATTTGAACCCTTGAACCTTTGAACCTTTGAACCCTTGAAACTTTGAACCCTTGAACCTTTGAACCCTTGAACCTTTGAACCTTTGAACCTTTGAAGCTTTGAACCCTTGAACCATTGAAACTTTTGAACCCTTGAACCCTTGAACCTTTGAACCTTTGAACCTTTGAACCCTTGAACCTTTGAAGCTTTGAACCTTTGAACCTTTGAACCCTTGAACCTTTGAACCTTTGAACCCTTGAACCTTTGAACCTTTGAAAATTTGAACCCTTGAAAATTTGAACCTTTGAACCTTTGAACCCTTGAAACTTTGAACGTTTGAACCTTTGAACCTTTGAACCTTTGAACCCTTGAACCTTTGAACCCTTGAACCCTTGAACCCTTGAACCTTTGAACCCTTGAAACTTTGAACCTTTGAAAATTTGAACCCTTGAACCTTTGAACCTTTGAACCTTTGAACCTTTGAACCTTTGAACCTTTGAACCTTTGAACCATTGAACCTTTGAAACTTTGAACCTTTGAACCCTTGAAACTTTGAACCCTTGAACCCTTGAACCCTTGAACCTTTGAACCCTTGAAACTTTGAACCTTTGAAAATTTGAACCCTTGAACCTTTGAACCTTTGAACCCTTGAAACTTTGAACCTTTGAAAATTTGAACCCTTGAACCTTTGAACCTTTGAACCTTTGAACCTTTAAACCTTTGAACCCTTGAACCTTTGAACCTTTGAACCCTTGAAACTTTGAACCCTTGAACCTTTGAACCTTTGAACCTTTGAACCTTTGAACCTTTGAACCTTTGAACCTTTGAACCTTTGAACCTTTGAACCTTTGAAACTTTGAACCCTTGATAATTTGAACCTTTGAAACTTTGAACCTTTGAACCTTTGAACCTTTGAACCCTTGAACCCTTGAACCCTTGAACCCTTGAACCTTTGAACCCTTGAAACTTTGAACCTTTGAAAATTAGAACCCCTGAACTTTTGAACCTTTGAACCTTTGAACCTTTGAACCTTTGAACCTTTGAACCCTTGAACCTTTGAAACTTTGAACCCTTGAAAATTTGAACCTTTGAACCCTTGAACCTTTGAACCTTTGTAAATTTGAACCCTTGAACCTTTGAACCTTTGAACCTTTGAACCTTTCAACCTTTCAACCTTTGAACCTTTGAACCCTTGAACCTTTGAACCTTTGAACCCTTGAAACTTTGAACCTTTGAAAATTAGAAAACTTGAACCTTTGAACCTTTGAACCTTTGAACCTTTGAACCTTTGAACCTTTGAACATTTGAACCTTTGAACCCTTGAAACTTTGAACCCTTGAACCTTTGAACCATTGAACCCTTAAACCTTTGAACCTTTGAAAATTTGAACCCTTGAACCTTTGAACATTTGAAACTTTGAACCTTTGAACCCTTGAAACTTTGAACCCTTGAACCTTTGAACCCTTGAACCTTTGAACCTTTGAACCCTTGAATCTTTGAACCTTTGAAAATTTGAACCCTTGAACCTTTGAACCTTTGAAACTTTGAACCCTTGAAAATTTGAACCTTTGAACCCTTGAACCTTTGAACCTTTGAACCCTTGAACCTTTGAACCCTTGAACCTTTGAACCCTTGAACCCTTGAACCTTTGAACCTTTGAAAATTTGAACCCTTGAACCTTTGAACATTTGATACTTTGAACCTTTGAACCCTTGAAACTTTGAAAACTTAAACCTCTGAACCTTTGAACCTTTGAACCCTTGAACCTTTGAACCGTTGAACCTTTGAACCTTTGAACCCTTGAACCTTTGAACCCTTGAACCCTTGAACCTTTGAACCTTTGTAAATTTGAACCCTTGAACCTTTGAACCTTTGAACCTTTCAACCTTTCAACCTTTGAACCTTTGAACCTTTGAACCTTTGAACCTTTGAACCTTTGAACCTTTGAACCTTTGAACCTTTGAACCTTTGAAAATTTGAACCCTTGAACATTTGAACCTTTGAACCTTTGAACATTTGAACCCTTGAAACTTTGAACCCTTGAACCTTTGAACCATTGAACCCTTAAACCTTTGAACCTTTGAAAATTTGAACCCTTGAACCTTTGAACCTTTGAAACTTTGAATGCTTGAAAATTTGAACTTTGAACCCTTGAACCTTTGAACCTTTGAACCCTTGAACCTTTGAACCTTTGAAAATTTGAACCCTTGAACCTTTGAACATTTGAAACTTTGAACCTTTGAACCCTTGAAACTTTGAACCCTTGAACCTTTGAACCCTTGAACCTTTGAACCTTTGAACCCTTGAACCTTTGAACCTTTGAAAATTTGAACCCTTGAACCTTTGAACCTTTGAAACTTTGAACCCTTGAAAATTTGAACCTTTGAACCCTTGAACCTTTGAACCTTTGAACCCTTGAACCTTTGAACCCTTGAACCTTTGAACCCTTGAACCCTTGAACCTTTGAACCTTTGAAAATTTGAACCCTTGAACCTTTGAACATTTGAAACTTTGAACCTTTGAACCCTTGAAACTTTGAAAACTTAAACCTCTGAACCTTTGAACCTTTGAACCCTTGAACCTTTGAACCGTTGAACCTTTGAACCTTTGAACCCTTGAACCTTTGAACCCTTGAACCCTTGAACCTTTGAACCTTTGTAAATTTGAACCCTTGAACCTTTGAACCTTTGAACCTTTCAACCTTTCAACCTTTGAACCTTTGAACCTTTGAACCTTTGAACCTTTGAACCTTTGAACCTTTGAACCTTTGAACCTTTGAACCTTTGAACCTTTGAACCTTTGAAAATTTGAACCCTTGAACATTTGAACCTTTGAACCTTTGAACATTTGAACCCTTGAAACTTTGAACCCTTGAACCTTTGAACCATTGAACCCTTAAACCTTTGAACCTTTGAAAATTTGAACCCTTGAACCTTTGAACCTTTGAAACTTTGAATGCTTGAAAATTTGAACTTTGAACCCTTGAACCTTTGAACCTTTGAACCCTTGAACCTTTGAACCTTTGAAAATTTGAACCCTTGAACCTTTGAACATTTGAAACTTTGAACCTTTGAACCCTTGAAACTTTGAACCCTTGAACCTTTGAACCCTTGAACCTTTGAACCTTTGAACCCTTGAACCGTTGAACCTTTGAAAATTTGAACCCTTGAACCTTTGAAACTTTGAACCCTTGAACCTTTGAACCTTTGAACCTTTGAACCTTTGAAAATTTGAACCCTTGAACATTTGAACCTTTGAACCTTTGAACATTTGAACCCTTGAAACTTTGAACCCTTGAACCTTTGAACCATTGAACCCTTAAACCTTTGAACCTTTGAAAATTTGAACCCTTGAACCTTTGAACCTTTGAAACTTTGAATGCTTGAAAATTTGAACTTTGAACCCTTGAACCTTTGAACCTTTGAACCCTTGAACCTTTGAACCTTTGAAAATTTGAACCCTTGAACCTTTGAACATTTTAAACTTTGAACCTTTGAACCCTTGAAACTTTGAACCCTTGAACCTTTGAACCCTTGAACCTTTGAAACATTGAACCCTTGAACCTTTGAACCATTGAACAATTAAACCTTTGAACCTTTGAAAATTTGAACCCTTGAACCTTTGAACCTTTGAAACTTTGAACCCTTGAAAATTTGAACTTATAACCCTTGAACCTTTGAACCTTTGAACCCTTGAACCTTTGAACCTTTGAAAATTTGAACCCTTGAAACTTTGAACATTTGAAACTTTGAACCTTTGAACCCTTGAAACTTTGAACCCTTGAACCTTTGAACCCTTGAACCTTTGAACCTTTGAACCCTTGAACCTTTGAACCTTTGAACCTTTGAACCTTTGAAAATTTTAACCTTTGAACCTTTGAAACTTTGAACCCTTGAAAATTTGAACCTTTGAAACTTTGAACCTTTGAACCTTTGAACCTTTGAACCTTTGAACCCTTGAACCCTTGAACCCTTGAACCCTTGAACCTTTGAACCCTTGAAACTTTGAACCTTTGAAAATTAGAACCCCTGAACCTTTGAACCTTTGAACCTTTGAACCTTTGAAACTTTGAACCCTTGAAAATTTGAACCTTGAACCTTTGAACCTTTGAACCTTTGAACCTTTCAACCTTTCAACCTTTCAACCTTTCAACCTTTCAACCTTTCAACCTTTGAACCTTTGAACCTTTGAACCTTTGAACCTTTGAACCTTTGAACCTTTGAACCTTTGAACCTTTGAACCTTTGAACCTTTGAACCTTTGAACATTTGAACCTTTGAACCCTTGAAACTTTGAACCCTTGAACCTTTGAACCATTGAACCCTTAAACCTTTGAACCTTTGAAAATTTGAACCCTTGAACCTTTGAACCTTTGAAACTTTGAACCCTTGAAAATTTGAACTTTGAACCCTTGAACCTTTGAACCCTTGAACCTTTGAACCTTTGAACCTTTGAAAATTTGAACCCTTGAACCTTTGAACATTTGAAACTTTGAACCTTTGAACCCTTGAAACTTTGAACCCTTGAACCTTTGAACCCTTAAACCTTTGAACCTTTGAACCCTTGAACCTTTGAACCTTTGAAAATTTGAACCCTTGAACCTTTGAACCTTTGAAACTTTGAACCCTTGAAAATTTGAACCTTTGAACCCTTGAACCTTTGAACCTTTGAACCTTTGAACCTTTGAACCTTTGAACCCTTGAACCTTTGAACCCTTGAACCCTTGAACCTTTGAACCTTTGTAAATTTGAACCCTTGAACCTTTGAACCTTTGAACCTTTCAACCTTTGAACCTTTGAACCTTTGAACCTTTGAACCTTTGAACCTTTGAACCTTTGAACCTTTGAACCTTTGAACCTTTGAACCTTTGAAAATTTGAACCCTTGAACCTTTGAACCTTTGAACATTTGAACCCTTGAAACTTTGAACCCTTGAACCTTTGAACCATTGAACCCTTAAACCTTTGAACCTTTGAAAATTTGAACCCTTGAACCTTTGAACCTTTGAAACTTTGAACCCTTGAAAATTTGAACTTTGAACCCTTGAACCTTTGAACCTTTGAACCCTTGAACCTTTGAACCTTTGAAAATTTGAACCCTTGAACCTTTGAACATTTGAAACTTTGAACCTTTGAACCCTTGAAACTTTGAACCCTTGAACCTTTGAACCCTTGAACCTTTGAACCTTTGCACCCTTGAACCATTGAACCTTTGAAAATTTGAACCCTTGAACCTTTGAAACTTTGAACCCTTGAAAATTTGAACCTTTGAACCCTTGAACCTTTGATCCTTTGAACCTTTGAACCCTTGAACCTTTGAACCCTTGAACCTTTGAACCCTTGAACCCTTGAACCTTTGAACCTTTGAAAATTTGAACTATTGAACCTTTGAACCTTTGAACTTTTGAACCTTTGAACCCTTGAACCTTTGAAGCTTTGAAGCTTTGAACCTTCGAAACTTTGAACACTTGAACCTTTGAACCTTTGAACCTTTGAACCTTTGAACCTTTGAACCTTTGAACCTTTGAACCTTTGAACCTTTGAACCCTTGAACCCTTGAACTCTTGAACCTTTGAACCCTTGAAACTTTGAACCTTTGAAAATTTGAACTATTGAACCTTTCAACCTTTGAACTTTTGAACCTTTGAACCCTTGAACCTTTGAAGCTTTGAAGCTTTGAACCTTCGAAACTTTGAACACTTGAACCTTTGAACCTTTGAACCTTTGAAACTTTGAACCCTTGAAAATTTGAACTTTGAACCCTTGAACCTTTGAACCTTTGAACCCTTGAACCTTTGAACCTTTGAACTTTTGAACCTTTGAACCCTTGAACCTTTGAAGCTTTGAAGCTTTGAACCTTCGAAACTTTGAACACTTGAACCTTTGAACCTTTGAACCTTTGAACCTTTGAACCTTTGAACCTTTGAACCTTTGAACCTTTGAACCTTTGAACCTTTGAACCTTTGAACCTTTGAACTTTTGAACCTTTGAACCCTTGAACCTTTGAAGCTTTGAAGCTTTGAACCTTCGAAACTTTGAACACTTGAACCTTTGAATCTTTGAACCTTTGAAGTTTTGAACCTTTGAACCTTTGAACCTTTGAACCTTTGAACCTTTGAACCTTTGAACCTTTGAACCTTTGAACCCTTGAACAATTGAACCCTTGAACCCTTGAACCTTTGAACCCTTGAAACTTTGAACCTTTGAAAATTTGAACCCTTGAACCTTTGAACCCTTGAACCCTTGAACCCTTGAACCTTTGAACCCTTGAAACTTTGAACCTTTGAAAATTTGAACCCTTGAACCTTTGAACCTTTGAACCTTTGAACCTTTGAACCTTTGAACCTTTGAACCTTTGAACCTTTGAACCTTTGAACCTTTGAACCTTTGAACCTTTGAACCATTGAACCTTTGAAACTTTGAACCTTTGAACCCTTGAAACTTTGAACCCTTGAACCCTTGAACCCTTGAACCCTTGAACCTTTGAACCCTTGAAACTTTGAACCTTTGAAAATTTGAACCCTTGAACCTTTGAACCTTTGAACCTTTGAACCCTTGAAACTTTGAACCTTTGAAAATTTGAACCCTTGAACCTTTGAACCTTTGAACCTTTGAACCTTTGAACCTTTAAACCTTTGAACCCTTGAACCTTTGAACCTTTGAACCCTTGAAACTTTGAACCCTTGAACCTTTGAACCTTTGAACCTTTGAACCTTTGAACCTTTGAACCTTTGAACCTTTGAACCTTTGAACCTTTGAACCTTTGAAACTTTGAACCCTTGAAAATTTGAACCTTTGAAACTTTGAACCTTTGAACCTTTGAACCTTTGAACCCTTGAACCCTTGAACCCTTGCACCCTTGAACCCTTGAACCTTTGAACCCTTGAAACTTTGAACCTTTGAAAATTAGAACCCCTGAACCTTTGAACCTTTGAACCTTTGAACCTTTGAACCTTTGAACCTTTGAAACTTTGAACCCTTGAAAATTTGAACCTTTGAACCCTTGAACATTTGAACCTTTGTAAATTTGAACCCTTGAACCTTTGAACCTTTGAACCTTTGAACCTTTCAACCTTTCAACCTTTGAACCTTTGAACCCTTGAACCTTTGAACCTTTGAACCCTTGAAACTTTGAACCTTTGAAAATTAGAACCCTTGAACCTTTGAACCTTTGAACCTTTGAACCTTTGAACCTTTGAACCTTTGAACCTTTGAAACTTTGAAACCTTGAAAATTTGAACCTTTGAACCCTTGAACCTTTGAACCTTTGTAAATTTGAACCCTTGAACCTTTGAACCTTTGAACCTTTCAACCTTTCAACCTTTCAACCTTTCAACCTTTCAACCTTTCAACCTTTGAACCTTTGAACCTTTGAACCTTTGAACCTTTGAACCTTTGAACCTTTGAACCTTTGAACCTTTGAACCTTTGAACCTTTGAACCTTTGAACCTTTGAACCTTTGAACCTTTGAACCTTTGAACCTTTGAACCTTTGAACCTTTGAACCTTTGAACCTTTGAACCTTTGAACCTTTGAACATTTGAACCTTTGAACCCTTGAAACTTTGAACCCTTGAACCTTTGAACCATTGAACCCTTAAACCTTTGAACCTTTGAAAATTTGAACCCTTGAACCTTTGAAACTTTGAACCCTTGAAAATTTGAACTTTGAACCCTTGAACCTTTGAACCCTTGAACCTTTGAACCTTTGAAAATTTGAACCCTTGAACCTTTGAACATTTGAAACTTTGAACCTTTGAACCCTTGAAACTTTGAACCTTTGAACCTTTGAAAATTTGAACCCTTGAATTTTTGAACCTTTGAAACTTTGAACCCTTGAAAATTTGAACCTTTGAACCCTTGAACCTTTGAACCTTTGAACCTTTGAACCTTTGAACCTTTGAACCCTTGAACCTTTGAACCCTTGAACCTTTGAACCCTTGAACCCTTGAACCCTTGAACCTTTGAACCTTTGAAAATTTGAACCCTTGAACCTTTGAACATTTGAAACTTTGAACCTTTGAACCCTTGAAACTTTGAAAACTTAAACCTCTGAACCTTTGAACCTTTGAACCCTTGAACCTTTGAACCCTTGAACCTTTGAACCTTTGAACCCTTGAACCTTTGAACCCTTGAACCCTTGAACCTTTGAACCTTTGTAAATTTGAACCCTTGAACCTTTGAACCTTTGAACCTTTCAACCTTTCAACCTTTCAACCTTTCAACCTTTGAACCTTTGAACCTTTGAACCTTTGAACCTTTGAACCTTTGAACCTTTGAACCTTTGAACCCTTGAAACTTTGAAAACTTAAACCTCTGAACCTTTGAACTTTTGAACCTTTGAACCTTTGAACATTTGAACCTTTGAACGTTTGAACCTTTGAACCCTTGAACCTTTGAACCCTTGAACCTTTGAACCTTTGAACCCTTGAACCTTTGAACCCTTGAACCCTTGAACCTTTGAACCTTTGTAAATTTGAACCCTTGAACCTTTGAACCTTTGAACCTTTCAACCTTTCAACCTTTCAACCTTTCAACCTTTGAACCTTTGAACCTTTGAACCTTTGAACCTTTGAACCTTTGAACCTTTGAACCTTTGAACCTTTGAACCTTTGAACCTTTGAACCTTTGAACCTTTGAACCTTTGAACCTTTGAACCTTTGAACCTTTGAACTTTGAACCTTTGAACCTTTGAACCCTTGAACCTTTGAACCTTTGAACCCTTGAACCTTTGAACCTTTGAACCTTTGAACCCTTGAACCTTTGAACCTTTGAACCCTTGAACCTTTGAACTTTTGAACCTTTGAACCTTTGAACATTTGAACCTTTGAACGTTTGAACCTTTGAACCCTTGAACCTTTGAACCCTTGAACCTTTGAACCTTTGAACCCTTGAACTTTTGAACCCTTGAACCCTTGAACCTTTGAATGGCGACTAAAACAATCACAAATCGTATCAAGAAAATCGTTAAAGAATGCTTCGAATTACATGGCAAAAACTAGCCCGTCATAAAAATCGTCGAAAAAAGGACCAAAAATCGACCCGCAAGAAAGCGATTAAAATGGAATCTTAAACCCTGAAATAACTCGCCGAGTACGCGTTTAAAAATCGTACGCATTAGAGAGAATAAACAATGGTTCAATAAATGTTTCAGAAAACGCAACAAAACCGTTTAAAAAAAAAACCAATCAAAAACGTTTCCAAAATCGTGTCGAAGATTTCGCCAAAAGGACTTTCCGACGGTAACAAAACAAAATAAGCTTTTTTCGTAAACTGGAAATAGTAGTACATAGAGAATTTTGTAAGTCGTTTTGCACAAACAGTTCGATTGTATGCTATTTAGTATGTGTAGCATTTTTATTTGTTTTATGTACTCGAAGTTCGTATTTTGCCAAAGCTAATTATGATGCGAATATGCTTCAATTAGTCAGAATCATTTCCTTTCCCATTGAACGATGGTCCTTACCCTCAACCATCGCAGCATCAGTCATCAATCAGTCGTATTAAACCCCCAAAAACTATGCTCCCGCATAAAAATCGCATACAAACCGTATTTCTATTCACTATAAATTTCGCTTTATTCCAGAGCCCCAGCGCTTGAGTTGCGACCGCCGAAAGGTATTCTATTTGTTTTACAACCGTAGACGGGGAATTTGTTTTCAAAACCTGCGAAAGGGTTCCAATGGAAATGGCGCATAACAACTTTTATTCGTTGCGATACGCTCAATGAAACCAACAACAAGAGCTTCGCAATAAAACAAAGCGGAAGTAGGTACTAAGCGCATTCCTGCTGACTATTCCGCAACTCGGCCAGAGGATCTTTTTTATGTTCGGCACTTTGACTCTGTGCGGAGGAGGCGCGGTTGCTGTTCGAAATGGCAGGCAACTCTATACGCTCCCAAACCACAGCCTCCATCGGTCCTCGGCAAATTAATATAAATTCTGGGCTATGATAAAGCATTCGATTAAATTGATTGGAACTTCCCGGGACCAACTACCATGCGGTCAGGGAAACCTCTAATTACCTAGGCATTTCCATTGGGTGATTAATGTACTTTTCGAGGCGGGCTTAAAGTCTCCTTTGTAAAATCGCCCCACTCAACTTAGTTTAATATTCGCCGACTGTCTTCGAGGATTATGAACATCATCAGTTAGCTCAGCAATTTGCCATAGAACCTCGGGAAATGCGTTCAGCATGCGGCCAGGCAACAGAGCTTCCTGCACGTGATTTCCGCTCCTCAATCGAAAGGAAGTGTAACTGAATCTGCTTGTATTCAATCATATTGCACACTCTCCCAACTCGCCAGCAAGGATATGCCCAGTTTACTCGAACGGATATTATACTTGGTGCCAGGAAGTCACGTCCATTTCTTGAGGGGGGTCTTGATGGATCCCATGCATACGATGGCAGCCAGATGCATCTGTAAGTGGTTGCAATCAAATTCGTTTGTTGGAAGGCAATTCGTTGGCGAAGTTTAGTGCGGACGACAGAAATATTGAATTTCCATACAAACAGCGAAGTGCAGTCGATAAACATCACGGAGTAGAGTTCGGATAGAGCGCAAGATCTTAGACTCCTTGCAGTAGTATTCAACTAAAAATCCACCAAAGGAATGGTTGTGAGGAGTTCATTTATTTTTTTGCTATAAGTCGCATCCTTGGATTCTAAAATTGTCTTCTTTATTGACAGCAGCAGAAGAAGCAAGGCGATGCTACAATTATGAACTCCTTTCCCAAAATAAACCATTTCCATCACATTAAATTGTCCCAAGATATAAAACCTTCTCACTCTTTATCCCTGAATAAATACGGTGCCAATCCATGCAAGAAAAAGCGGAAACCCGTAGTCCGAGTGGAGTAAATTTTTTAAGTGCCAATCGTTAAGTGTGATAATCCCTTTAATTTACTCCCCCTATTTCGTGGCTCATGTTGAATGGTTTGTCTGTCAGGAATTGAGGATTAGTGTCCTTAGAGTCATTTGAGCTTTCAACATGTTCATCTATATACCTATACCCTATCTCTGTGCACACTCGGTTGAATCTTTTCATTCGCCTTGACACATGGAATTCCTCTTTTTGTTTTTTTTTTGCCGCCCGAGATTCAGACTTGAAAGGAATTTGCACACTTACATGTGTGAGCTGTGAGGGCGATGACAGAGAGTCGCTTGCTATTCACTGCGACAGTAACCCAAGTGTCCTCGGGAAAGTAAATTGCAATAACGTCGTCGGTCGTCGCTGGTTGTGTTTATTTTGTTTGGCACTGGGTATTGACTGAAGAATCTAATTATGCTCAGTTAAATACCCTGCGCAGAATAAATATTAGCTCTCGAGTGAGATTTGGGGTGAAGATACGTCTGGTGAGGGAGAAAATTGGGTCACCAGGTGTGGATCGGTTGATACATTTTCACGGAAGCAATCAAATACCGAGGTCAATAAGCAAGTACTTGTCACGTGCACATCTGCGTCCGACTTTATCGTGGATCGATGGAAATAAGCAATAAAATCAATCGCCATTTACATGACTTGGCTGGAGTGCATTTCAGTGGAATGTGTGTGCCTCTGAAAGTATGCAATGGGGAATAGTATGGTGTTGAGAGTCACTTCCACTATCCCTTTCAGCTGGTTAACTCCACTTTAAGCCACCTGCATTGTTCAACTCTGGTTGGTATTCACTTGGCAGTGATAGAAAAGTCGTTATCCTAATGGCTTAGGATAAACGCCAATGAAGAGTCGTGAATGGAATTGAGCAGGTGACTGTTTTTTTTTTGTATTTATCATTTCATAGGAGGAATGAGTGTTGGTTTTATGTAAGCTTTCGAAATTTTGTCGGTTTCTTGTGTTTGGAGGTTATATGAAACTTTGTTCGCACTTCCGGTATTTGGGAATATTTTTCAGAGGATAGAAGTTCATAGTTTTTGCGGTCACATAAAGAAATCAGAGTCCGGCTATTTGAACTCATCGACATATATTTTAAATAATCTGTCAGAAGGAGCACTTTTATCTAAATAACCTTTGGAAGGGATAGAGGGGACATCCATGGTTAAAGTGTCAAAGGTTCATAGCCTTGCCACTTATACAGAAACGCTTTGCAATAAAGTAGAAAACCCTAGTTTGACGGTTTTTTAGGAATGTCCCCAGTTTCAAATGCATTACTACTTCCTCAAAGCTCCATGGCATTATATGAGCCTGATCACGGAGGAAGTTGTTGGGACTAAAATGATTGACTCAGCCAATTGATGTCTAAACCATCGATAGAAATGGTGACTTCGATGTCGTTTCAAAGACATTTTGCAAAACTTTCAAACAGAAATACTTCACACTGCAGAATTATTTATCAAATCAAGAGTCGAACGATCAATTTCTCATTCAATTTTTCTGCCTACTTCCGACCGAACGACTCTCCATTATTAGATTTCATGCTGTCCCTTTATATTTCATTTGCTTTTATTTTTTTATTTTGTTCACTTGTGTTCTGTCTTCTGTGTAGTGTTTGCGAAAACTTACAGTAATGCAGTGGCGTGGTTGTAGCACTTTTTAAGGGTTAAAAAAATGTGCTTTCAAATTGATTCATTTAAATATTATGTGGAAAAAGTTAAAAATGCACCTTGTAACAATTTTCATCGTGTAGAATATTTTGTGAAATCAGTAAGTTCTTAAAAATAGAATTGGTTAGAGAATAGTTCATAAAATATATTTTTCTTAGGAAATGGCTGCTACATTTTTGAACTACAGTAAAAACTCTTTTGACCGGAACTCCAAAAAACACACATACATTTGCAAAATGTTCACGTAAATTTATTTATTTATGAATAAAATTGAATAACAATATAAATAAATATATCTCTAAAAACTGTTTTATTTTCGAAATCTCCTAACCTCCAATATCCGGAAAAATCGATTATCCGGAACACTGTCGGTCCCGAGAATTCCGGATAAAAGAGTTTTCACTGTACTTGGATTCTTGTTACAACTTTCGAAAAATATGTTCCCAAATATGTTGTGGCGTAAGAAATTGGTACAGCTTACAAAATGTTAAATATAAATCGACAGCTTGCCTAACTTATAATTATTTTTAACCTTCACGCTTAATATTTTGTGGGTCACAATATGCAAATTTGTATTGAAAATTTCGCCACTGTGATTTCGAAAAATTTAGCCTGGACACTAGAAATGATTATTAGTATCGCGGAGCGCTTTCTGTCAGTTTAAATAGAACTTTAAAAAAAATAATTCTTTACTTTCAACGCCACAACAAAAATTCGTGTTCATGGCTTCTGTGTTTTTGTTTCTAACCGAAGAAGTCTCCATGAAGCCGGACAGATTGGTCAGTGACTTCTGTTCGAGTCATGAAGTGGTTTGCTCCATTGTTATAAATATCATATGCCTACGCCTGAGTAGACTTTTTTGGCCGATAGACCTTCCAATATATGCACAAAATTTAATTTTCGCTGTAGATTTGATCGCTGACCTGCTATAGTGATCTGTGGTGCCAAAAGGAGTTTACCTGAGCTTAAATTAGTAAACAAAGTTTCACATGAAAAATTAAAACAGTATCAACTATGATTGCGATGTCGCATCTTCTGTTGGCTACAATGACCTTTTAAGGAGCAACATCAAGTGCAAAAGACTTAAGGGAATACTAGTCTGCCGCGACTTAGACGACAGATTAACGGAGAGAGAAACAAAGGAAAAACGGTCCTCAGAAAAACAAAAACCGCAGCCAAAAGTTTATGGTAAAATGCTATGCCGAGGCAAGAAAAAAGTCAGGAATTATTTAGACGGGAAGTTAAAGGTTTTGCTACCTGCAAGGTGAAAACCCGAAAACCACCGTCGAGAAGCAGTAAGTACCAAATGGATTTAAGAGACTACTTCTGCGGACTGTTAAGCCGCGGCGGAATCCCATATCGCTCTGTCAGGCAGTCTTTTAGAGGGGATTCAAAGTATAATGCAATACAAAACAAGTTTCAGCTTTTTGTAGGGCGAAGCATTCAAAAGTTTTCGTCTGCACGAACGACATCCTTCTGCAACTTAGAGCAAGTCATTCGTGCGCACCTCCTACAGAATCTGGCCCCAGATCTTAAATTTTATGTTACTGTGCCATCTCTTTTTTATTGTCTAAAGAATCTGAAAATACAACTGCATTAACAAAGGACTCTAAACTCAGTTTTAAATATTTTGAGGTGATCTCTATAGGGAAACGAGATTAGAGGATTGGTGGATGTTCTTGATGCTTGGCTGGCGTACTTATGGAGCTGCGAAGAATAGTGATGCTAAGAGCTCTAGTCGTCTAGAGGTTGAATAGAAGTTAGAATTGGACAAAGTTTAATAAAGTCAGGCGATGCCTAATTCTTTTAAAGAACACAAATTGAACTCCTTGTCATTTAAGGTCGCAAGGAGATTGGATAAGTGATAAGAAATAACCGTGACCTAGACTTATAGCACTTTGCTGGTAAGGAACTAGCGCTTTAAAAAGATTGAGGCATGACACTTGTGGTAGGTTATCAGATTTGATGTCGTCAGCTTGAAAGATAGAAGGGTTTAGTCCCTTAAAGTCATTTATCGTTTGAAAACCTAAATTAGTCGAGCATCAGTTTTGACTAAGAATGCAAATGAACATAGACCTAAGCAAAACAATCCTCCCAAGTTTTAAGATTCAATCGTGGATTGAATGATAAAAAATTTCGTATATAAGGAAAAAGGATAAACTTTGATTTCTTAATACACTGGAAAAAATATAAAGGTCCGCCTATAAGATGACCTTGGGTATTGTAAACATGTCACTGGTAGAGACGAAGTTAAGGGTTCAATAATATTTCCTTCTGACTTTTAAAAAAGAACAAAAATAATTTTAAAAAGTACCAGGAGTCCCTTTGTTATTTACCAAACAGTTTGCAGTCTTTCTTCGCCACATGCTCTTGCTGTTTGCTTGGCCATGAATATTACACATCTATGAGCAAGAATGTGCGACCAAATGGTATACCTACGTCAGCTTCTCCATTCTAAACGTGGTGGTGATTTTTTAACGCCACATGGTGTTGACGACGTGATTGGAATGGCTGCCATGAGGTTTTAATGATTATTTTATGGGTTGGGAACAGGATTAGCGGTCAATTTAAAGTGCTTTAGTGCTATGATCGCCCGAATCGATATGTTTCCGCCGGTGCCTTTTATTTGCGAAAGAGCTTCTTTGTTATAATTTCAACGCCAAGTGCGGAAAGGTGGTTCTGCAATAACATTCCCTTGGGAAATAATAAAACTGAATGTGCCCAAACTCCTAACACTCAATCGGGTGGCAATGAGTGGGAATATCGATTTGGGAAAAGGGGTAGCTTATGGTGGAATATTTTTTTAGGAAAACAACATTCAAAGTTCTTCGAATTCTTGTTGAAGGGATGATAGTGTGTGATTTATTATTTGCTATTATTTATTACATTGCACTTTGAAAAGCTGTATCTTTCAAATCACAACTTAACCTTCCGATAAAATCACCTTCAAGAATGCCTTGGATGCCCTCGCAATCGAATCACTTCCACCGAAAGTAACATCGGAAACACTTGTTTCGTGCTGCTCCATTGGCTGCGGGATTTTTACAGTCTACCTCCGCACTAATCTGTGGCATATTCACCTACTGCGTGTCATTTGTGAAATGAATCGTATCCAATACCAAATGAATGTGTTAGACCTTATGAAGTGTGCAACTCAGCACATTACGGCTTAGAAACGTGCTCCAATCGAGCCTACCCTATCTTACCATCAGAGTGAATTGGTGTGTGTAATTATTGGCTTACATTTGCCAAAGCTGGCATTTTTCTTTCCACCCCGAGCAACCACCGAAAACCCAATTACCTCAACGCAGATAAATTCTAAGATATTCCCCGATTCATTTTGTATCTCAAATCAACGCGCGTGCTATTCCCAAGTAAACGCCGCTAAGGCTGTTATTTTATTTCGGAAATAGAATGACAAACTGAACCGCCTTGGGGAAATGTGTGTGTGCCAACAAAAATCAATAATCGATTAAAAATCTGTCCTGCAGCGGGTTCATCTAGAGTACGTGACGCACCGAGGCAGCGCACACTCTTCTGATAAGTCAAGTGGACGGACATCGAAGGAAAGATAAACAGACGAAGCAACGCGACGCCTTCGTGTGGAAAATACACTCTCCTAGCAAATGTTTGAACGCGATTTATCGCATCGATTTGCATAATCGCTGCAATTGATTTAACCTCACTTTGGCGTATACTGTTGCGAAAAACAGGCACACTGTCTATAAGGTTACCGGCTAGAAGTCGAATAAATTTATGGGTCTTTTCAACACTTTCTGGCGGATTAAATGCATTCGGTCGCTTTAAGAGATGGTTAAAGGAATGGTATTTGAGCAAGGGCCCTAAAGGTAAACAAACGGTCCATTTCATATACTTGCGCGGGGGTGTAGTTCTGTTAATTACTTTAAGGAATGTTAACTTTAAGGTGTACAATGTTGAAACGGAAATTTTCGACTTCGAGGAGTTGTCGAAGTAATTACTACACTCCTTGAAGAACGTATCCCAAATTGAAGTGTCTGGATGACAGCATTTCAAGAGCACTTTAGAGGTTCCTATTTGACGACAGAACTGCGAAGTGGAATCCACTGCATCTAAGACAAGTACATACAAGTCCTAGGAGGTGACACTTATTAAAGCGGCTTCAATCAAGTGAAGCAAGAAATTTGTTGACGCTGAACTAATATCGTTTAAAGTCTTAGGTTTTAGTTTTTAAGATTAAAGTGAGTTAATCAAATTTTAAAAACTAAAGGACTGCTTAAAATAAATATGTGCAATTTTTAGGCAAGTGGAGTGGAGTTTTTCAGTACCTGTTCCATTACAACGACTTTTCGATATAACAAATTTGCGATTTAACAAACGCTTTTGAGATTTACAAGGTGGCGCAAAAGTAATCCTCCTATCAGAAAATGCTATAAATTTTGCGATTGGCCCCTAATATCAGTTCTGTTTTGACATTTGTGAGTAAACACATGCGAAATACACGTTAATAAACAATGTTACGCTACACTGCTGCAGTACGCGGAATATTGGTGACTATTTATTTGAGCAATAATCGGTCGGTGACTTTGGCACAACGTGAATTTCGTCGCAGATTTCCTAGCCGTCCAACGCCTACTGGTGAAACACTGCGACGTTTAGCCGCTCGCCTCGAAGAGACTGGCACAACACGAGATGCTGCTACAAAGTCCAGACGGTGCATCAGCTGTTAGCTGCTGACCGCCAATCGCGTCTAACATACGCTCAAGCCATCCTTAATCACTACCAAGAGGAAGATGATTTTTCATCAAAAATAATCATGAGTGATGAGGCCCATTTCCATCTTAGCGGGTACGTAAATAAGCAAAATTTACGCTTCTGGGGCACTGAAAATCCGCGTCTAACCCACGAAGAGCCATTACACCCGCTCAAAGTCACTGTATGGTGTGCTGTTTTCGCTGGAGGAGTCATCGGACCTTTTTTCTTCGAAGACGTCGCGGGCCAAACGATTACTGTGAATGGTGAGCGCTACAGAGCAATGATCAACGAGTTCTTTTTGCCGCAACTTGATGAATTGGGATTGGAAAACATGTGGTTCCAACAGGACGGAGCTACGGTACACACTGCACGTGCCACAACCGATATGCTGAAGGATGCATTTCCCGGGCGCCTAATCTCCCGTTTTGGCGATTTGCACTGGCCAGCAAGATCGCCTGATTTGACCGCTCCAGACTTCTTTTTGTGGGGCTTTTTGAAGTCGCGGGTTTATGTCAACAAGCCTCAGACTCTTGCAGCTCTTAAAGACAATATCCGTCAAGAATGTGAGGACCTATCGCCGGAAGTTTTGGCCAAAGTGATGGAAAATGCCATAAAAATGGCTCAAATCAACAATCAACTGTGGCGGCGGCCACAAGCCATATTCTCGACTTGATGTAAAAAAAATTAAAAGACCAAATAAAAATAATCCACAAGAAGAATCAAAGTTTTTAAGGCCCAAACCTACTTTCATGTTATTTGCCTCAAGAAAGAGGCTGATTCAAACTTTGTCCCGTTCCACCATTAATTTCCATGACTCCTGCTAAAAAGTTGCATTAATTTTTAAAATGGAAACCCCTTACTTGACCAAGAGTTTAATCTCCACTAAATATATTCCCGAAACAAAAAAGAAAAAAAAAAAACAAAAATCCTAATCCAAATTAAAGGGTACCCACACAGCAAGGAAACTGGAAGGCAAGGTCAAGCGAAATCGCTTGATTCCGAATAAAATAAAATGTCCCACCAATTACGAAGGATCATGCGCAATATTTTGCATTCCACTGAGAAACAGCTGAGTGGGGTTGTGAGTATATACACATTCCAGTCGAAGTTCAACGCGCCTTCTTTCCTGACTGTTATACTTGCATAGAGTCGATTTGAATGAATGCCTTGGAGTGCTAGTTGTTGGGATTAAAGTGATGGCATATAATTCAAAATAAAACGACGATATTGAAAGAAGTGCATTTAGGCGGTTTGCGCTTAATAATAAGAAGGGTGAGGAATTTCAAATTATTTCTACGAAAAGAGGCTTACTTTCCAGTCCCAAACATACAGTAAATATATACAAAAGATCCTCCAACGCAAATCGTCCGACTTATTTCGGCCTTCTACTTTTTGTTGATTGCGGGCAATAATCAAACCAGCGAACCGTATGCGTATTCGCTGAAGCTTACTCGAGTTAATTACTCCGCCAAATGTGGTGGAAATGTTCTTGGAACTTCTAGCCATCACTGAACTTCTATACCTGACGCGAAAATGTTGAGGGTGATGGGGAAATTATACTTCTGCTGAATAACCAAAAGCGTATGGCTACCTAAAAGCTTTGATGAAGAAACAACACAAACACTTATTCTACTTCAGCTCAGTCGTAATCCAATCAAGTTGAAGGATCCTCAACTGGACCCACGACCTACCGCCATTAGTTCGAAGACATCAGGGGCGATTCCCCCCTCCAAATAAAGGAGATATGAGCCATCTCTCTTTGGTCTTACCAAGGTTCATTTATTTCACAGGACGTCTCGACATTTGAGTTGGAAGAAAATGGTTTAACATTTCCAAACTACAGGAGCATGAGCCCAGCTGTCTGAAAATTGACTCAGCCTAACCAATCGTACAGGAAACTCAACACTGCTCCTTGCTTCGCTTGCAGTAGAACTTCGAAATATGTGCCTAAACTTCTCCACCTCTTTAAATGGGGCATCAACTGAACAGGCGGTCTGGAAAGGACCATCACTCCAGATTTTTGCACGTTATCGTCAGAGCTGCTTTGGAAGTACAAATCCTTCGCCCGTTTAACAAAATTTTAGAGTATTAAGGACCGGAAAATGCACAAATCATCAGTGAAAAAAAATTACTCATCAGATAAGATTGGACTGGCCTCAGTGATGTTAAAGTACGAACATTCTGGCCCATTGCTATAGGGTGGACCGTATTTCATTACCTAAAGGCAGCACCTTTTCAGCGATCCACATTTCGCACATGGATTTCTAAAATGACATGACTCAGAAAATTACCTGTTCCAGAAAAGGTGAAAAACTGTTTTGATCTCGTTTTTAACGCGTATAAGTGCCGTTTGCAGGCCTAATAATTGTTGGGTGGAAGTTAAAAAGCTTTTGTTGGTGATAGCTCAAAAATTGAGTTTTTTGAATTGTGTTACTTTTGAAATACTTGTGCGATTTGTTGCAACATGTCGACACACTGGGTCAGCTATACCATACGTGAAACATGTTTTGGGGTAGTAAATGTGCTGCGATCAATGCCACAACTCGATAGATGGCGTTTTACGTTGACTTGACTGTTTGCAATTTGACAGGTGTCCTTTTTCGATACGATATGGTGGGGCTATACTATTGCTCTACGGAGATTTTCATCAAACGCTTCCCGTCATCCCGAAATCGACCGCTGCCGATGTTCTTAATGCCTGCTTGAAATCGTCGTCTTTGTGGAGGCAAGAAGTTGAAATTATGACCACGAACATGAGGGTCGCATTGCAGAACGACATATCGGCTGCTGAGTTTTTGAGACAACTGCCTGTTGATTTTTCGACTGGATTAATATCGTTTCCGGCAAATTTTTGCGAGTTCACATCGTCGAAGGAGGAACTCATCACCAAAGTGTTTCCCGGCATTGCGCAAAATTTTAAAAATCTCAAGTGAATTAGTGAACGGGCAATACTAGCAGCGAAGAATAGGTTAGGTTAGGTTGATGGGTGGATGCTGCAGAGTAACCCTGCAGCACCCCATTTAGGTCCTTGTGGACCCATTGTGATGCCCTTGTTGAGGGGTTAGCCGATGATGTTTTCTCCCTCACGTAACTCGACTTTGTCCAGCCATCCTGATAAGTTTATGAACCTGCAAAGATCAGATAAAGAGACATTCGAAAGTTCGGAAGTACTATCTACCAAGTGTTCTATATCTCAAGTGACAAAGACTGGGGCATTGACAGAGGAAGTGAGGTGTATCCTCGTGTACCTCTTCGCCTTCACACCCCCTACATATGTCGTCATTCTTGAGTTTTAGTTTCATTGTGTGGTTTCTTAGGAAGTTGTGACCTGTTAGGGCCCCTACCAGTTTATACATCGACGTTCTGTCAAACTGCATGAGCTTGCTAGTCCGACTTGGATTGTATTCCGGCCATAGCTTCCTTGATATTTCGCAGGTAGTTAATTCTTTCCACCTGTTGTTGGCTTTCATTCGGATCTTATCTTCCACCCTCTCTCTGAGATTACAGAGTGGTGGCCTGATGAATTTGATCGCACGATTTTGATCCATAGCGGATCCATTCCTAGCCAGTTCGTCAGCTCTCTCTTTGCCGGTTTTATCCCTGTGTCCAGGAACCCAGCATAAGCGCGTGATGTGCTGCGAGCAGAGAGCCTTAAGCTCTTCACGGCAGCGGCTCTTCATGTTGCGGAATCTGAACCATCTGAAATTGTCCAACGGTACGCGGTTGTCCGTCAAGAAACTGATGAACAATGTGATTCAATCGACTATCATCGACGGCAAATTCAAGGGAGAGAAAATCCTTTTCGCTCGAATTCCGATTATTCCAACTGATCTTCCATTCCAATTCAAGCGCGGTTCCCCCTTCGATTGGCTGTTGCGATGACAATGAATAAATCGCAAGGCCGATCGTTGGAAGTCTGTGGGATTTATCTCGAATTTCCCTGTTTTTCGATCGTTGCCTGTTCGCGTGTTGGCAAACCGTCTTTGTTTTTTGTTTTCGAAAAACAATGTTCTTCATATCGCTCTCTTGAAATTTGAACTACCTGTGTCCTATTATCAGTCTGGGGTTCATCTGAACGCGTTAAATTGGGGCAAAACGAAGTCTGCCGGGTCCGCTAGTAAAATATATAAAAGAAGGAACCGCTCCCCTTCTTAGGTCATAACAAAGTCTGTTTCATTAGGGAATACCCAAATGTAACGAGTAACGAAATGGCGATTACAAGTAATAGAGTCCAACACTATAAGGCCGCCACATCAGAGCTTACCTCTTCGCATAGCCACATGCTACCGCCATAAAATAAACTTACTAGGTAAAAGCGTACAAAACCATTTGAGGGTGAATAGAAAAATATCTGCCTGCCAACCAAATCCCCCAGTGGTCCTCTGTTGTCCACATTTACTCTTTGTGTATACACAGATCTATGGTGCGACACCGTCCCCCCAAAATGGTATCCGAACATCTCATTTGGCAAATCCCTCGACATTTATATGTCATAGATGGTGTGACACTGTAAGCACCCATCAAGAGTGCTCCGCTTGATGTTGCCTCCAACTTGCAGCAGCAGTGAATGCATATCTATCGTTTGTGCATACATTTCCACCATCATATTGCTGAAAGTTACTAAACATGATGTCTTCCCTTGTTCCGTGCATGCTCGCCATAACTGTGTGACAGTCTCAACTACATACGGTTTCCTTTGTTCGCCCTCAAAGTTGTCACAAACACACATGGAGCGGTGCTTCTCGCAGTCATGCACAAACATGCCACTTAAACTGAAGCAGCTTGAATACTCATATAAATGTATCAAGGCTGCTGCATCCTTACACACAGTCAAAGAAGACTGTCATAGCGTGACGCCACAACGATAAAACGAACATTGTTTTCCGTATTTCCGTATTTATCCGACTGGCCCCTCGTCCTCGCTCTGGCTCTGGCCGTCAACGCGCCCGGCTCACATGATATGCTTGGGGATTTGTGCGGTGACGGCGTTGTTCCGAGAAATTTCATTTCAATTTGTCGAGCAGAATGTATGGCGCGAGTTAAGGACCCTTAACCATATAGTCTAAGGACCATCTATTAAGATTTATCTAAAATAAACGTTAGATAACGTGTACCTACCTAGATAAGGGTAGAAAATAATAATAATAACTATGAGATAAGAAATGAAAGGAGATTGTATTGTAACCTAAAATATGTAATAAGAACTATGAGATAAGAAAGGAAAAGAGATTGTATTCGAACACACAGTAGATAAGAAAAGATAGATTAAGAATAAAGAAAAGGTTTTATTTTGAACCAAATACATAGATTACTAAGTAGGATATAAATATAAGAAACGAACACGCAAGGGGCAGTCTAGAAATAACATCGACTTAGACCACAGTTCGGTGATAATAAACTTGAACTAGTAATTAAAATAAATATAAATAAACAGGACTATAAAATCCTAAAAAAATATAATTTGTTTTAATTACGAAATATACGCGAGTGTATTTAATTGGCGATCCTGCCAGGAGACAAATAAATTGTTTATCTTCACGGAGCGGACCAAAGGAAAATCGGGAATCAGATCCACATAGTGGCACCCATCAAACGTTCCTTCATACGAAGCAACCTGAACAAAGATACATACGTATCCAACGTAAAAGTTTTATGAATAGATTTAAGAAAAGAAAAAATTTACACGACAATCGTCGCGAGATAATAAGTGAAAGTGAAAGTGAAAGTGAAAATAAAGAAGTAGTCATCAAGATGGCAGAACCAGTTGATCTAGCAACCTTAGCAGCAAGATTCTCACAAATGGAGATGTACTGCACACAGTTAAACAATAAACTGCAAGAAGCAAATAGACAGACAGAACAATTGTCTAACATAATAAAACAACCTAAGCATAACCAACCAATTGGTACAGAAATACAAATGCCTATGGAAATAAATTCAAGACAAATAGTTCAAGCACAGAGGAAAGCAGAACATCAACCTCAGCGAAACAACTATAACCCATATAATAATAACCAGCATTGGAAGAGAGGAAGAGAGGATAGCGGGCAGTATAGGCAGCCGCAGCACTATCAGAACAACAATCAACACGTCAACAAACAACAAAGGGTGAACCAGTCATCACAACTACAAGAAGAAGACGGAGACAGCATGTATGCAGAACCGGAAGAACAAAGGGTAAATAACTTAAGATTTGACCATTTAAAACTAGTTGACGGGTTGCCTTGTTTAAAATTAACATCTAGCATTTCTAACAAAACTTATAAAATATTAATAGATACGGGAGCAACCCACAATTATATAGATAAAAAATGCAATTCAGCGGAAAGAATAAAAATTAAGGAAATCAAAATTAAAACTATAAACGGGTATTCCATAGTAAATACAAAGAAAATAATTTATTTAATGAATACTAAAATAACATTTTTCGAATTAAATAATATAGATTCATTCGATATGATATTAGGATTAGAAGGTTTAAAAGAATTAAACGCCGAAATAAACTTGAAGGATATGACCTTAATCACCATGTGCAGTGACAATCAATCCGAAAGTAAACTAAACTATATCATAGGAGAAACGTTATATAAAAAAGAAATAGATAGTTTGATGAAGGAAAATATCGGCATAGGACCACTGCCCTTTACTACTACAATAGAAGCTACAATCAGAACTATAAATAATGAACCCATATGGACCAAGCAATATCCATATCCGATAGCCGACAATGAATTTGTCAATAAAGAAATAGCTAAATTATTAAAAGAAGGTATTATTCAAAGAAGTAATAGTCCATACAATAGTCCGATTTGGACAGTACCAAAAAAGGGTCTTAGTGAAGACGGAAAACCAAAGAAAAGAATGGTAATAGATTTCCAAAAATTAAACAATAAAACAATAACTGATAGATATGTGATCCCAGATGTAAACATGACAATACAAAATCTAGGAAAAGCCAGATATTTTACAACATTAGACTTGGAATCAGGATTCCATCAAATTAAAATTAAAAAAGAAGATAGGGAAAAAACAGCATTTTGCGTAAATGGAGGTAAATATGAGTTCGTAAGAATGCCTTTTGGACTCAAAAACGCGCCCTCTATATTCCAAAGATGTGTAGACGACATATTAAGAGAATATATCGGGAAATTCGCGTATGTTTATATAGATGATGTGTTAATATATTCCTCATCAGCCGAAGAACATATGAAACACATCAATATAATTTTCAACGCTCTTAACAAAGCAACATTGAAGGTTTCGGATGATAAATCCAAATTTTTCCAATCAGAAGTCGAATACCTCGGACACATAATTAAATATAATAGGATAGGGACAAATCCGGAAAAGGTAGAAGCAATTAATAATTATGCAATTCCCCGAACGTTGAAAGATCTGAGAGGTTTTTTAGGAATGACCGGTTACTATAGGAAATTTATCAAAGGATATGCAAGCATAGCTAAGCCCCTAACGATACACCTAAGAGGAGAAAATGGTCAGGTAGGAAAAAATAAGAGTAAAAATACTTGTATAAATCTAGACGATGCAGCAATTAAAGCCATTAGTAGCTTGAAAGCACATTTGAGAGAACAAGTAGAGCTATTCCAACCAGATTATAGTAAACCCTTTGAACTAACGACAGACGCATCTAACATAGCTATTGGAGCCGTCCTTAGTCAAAACAAAAAACCTATATTCTTTTTAAGTAGAACTCTGACAAAGACAGAAGAAAGTTATGGAACGAACGAGAAGGAATTATTAGCCATCATATGGGCACTGCAGAAGCTAAGAAATTATGTATACGGAGTAGCGGATTTAACTATATACACAGACCATCAATCGTTAGTATATTCAATATCGGAAAAAAATCCGAACACTAAATTGAAGAGATGGAAAAGTATAATAGAGGATTTCGGTGCAAGGTTAGTATACAAACCGGGACACCTGAATGTAGTTGCAGACGCTCTTTCGCGGCAACAAATAAATACTTCAACAATAAGTACAGTTCACTCAGAAGAGAGCTCATCTGAAGATGTAATCAAAGTAGTAAGCCAACCATTTAACACATATAGCCTACAGGTAGAATTAATACCGAACAACGAAATAAATGAAATAAAAACACAAACCGTTTTTGAAAAAAAGATAAGGCACACTATTTATTTCACAACGGAAGATGAACTGTTAGGAAATTTGAAAAAAATTCTTCAACCTAACAAGATAATAGCAATACATGCAAAACCAGAAGACATGTATACATTCGAGAAAAAGATAAAAGAAGTCTTTATACGAAATAGGTTTATACACACACCCATAAAATTGGAAGATATTACCAACCTAGAAGAACAAATAAAGATAGTGAAAGAGACCCATGAGAGAGCTCATAGAGGATTCAAAAATAACATTCAAGAGATAAATCAAACATATTACTGGCCAAGCATGAGGAAACAGGCAAAATGTTTTAATAAAAAATGTGTAGCATGCTTATTCGGTAAATACGAGAGAAATCCAGTTAGAGAACCATTGAACGACTCAGAAATTCCAACACAAGTAGGAACACACATCCACATGGATCTATACTTCAACGACAAACATTCATTTCTAGTATCAAAAGATAAATATTCAAAGTATCTGGTCATACGAGAACTAGAAACAAAGGAGAGACTTTATGATAAAATGGAGGAAGTCTTATCAAATTATTTCCCAAATTGCGAGAGACTCATGACTGATAACGAAAGTTGTTTTAACACCCAGATGGTAAAGCAAATGTGTATAAAATATGGAATCAAGAAAGTACAGACGCCAGTCTATAGATCGACAGCAAACGGGCAAGTCGAAAGTGCACATAAAACAATATCAGAACTCTCAAGGATATTTATGGTACAAAACAATACCAATCTAATCGAAGAAGTATTTAGAACAGTGCGTGAATTAAATTACACAATTCATTCCGTCACAGGCTACAAACCTCAAGAAGTGTTTTTTAATCAAGAAAAATTCAAAGATTCAAATATACACACAAAACTTATTAAAGCATCGGAAAAAGTCCTCGAAAGACTTAATAAAGGAACAAAACATAGAACCTACCAACAAGGAGAACAAATAATGGTAAGAATTTCAGGGATTAGAAAGAAAAGTAATACTAGATATATTAAAAGAATAGTAAAGGAAGACCGTGAGGACACGATCTTAACAACGAAGGGGATAGTTGTACACAAAGACAATATTAAAAATTATTCTTTCCCTGTAGATGACGAAATTAGCATTCCTCATATTACTCGTGAATGCACTAAAGCATACTCAAGGAACAACAAAAATAGAAGACGTCACGGAAAAGAAATACATACTAACTCAAACCGATGATGTTTATATATTTAATGATCAGACACATTTATTTCATGTAACAAATCTAACAACATTACTAAATTCATTCATAGAGATAATAAGTAGCAATTACATACCTACTCAGGAAGAAGAAATTTGGATAAAAAAGGCACATAATTTAGCAAATCAAATAGAAGAACATACTAGAAGTAAGAGATCTATAAATTTCTTAGGATCTGCTATTAAATTTATATTTGGTAACCCAGATCATGATGATCTTATTGAAATACAAACCAAAATAAATAATTTAATAGAAAATAATAACAAACAGAGGAAGGTAAACTCTAGATTCGAACAAATCTTAAAGAATTTCGAGGGATACAATTTAAAAGAACATATAATCTTAGAACAGGTATATGAAGAGTTACTCTTACTAACTAGAACGATAAACGCAGCAAAGAATAATGAATATCTTTCAGAAGCATTAGATATAACGGACATAAAAGAAATAATAAAACATGAGTTAGAGGAAGTTCCAATAATAAATATTTTAGAATATGCAACCATATCAATTGCTAGAACGGAAGAACTTTTTATAATAATATATAAATACCCAATATTAAAAATACAATGTAAATGCTATAAGGTAACCCCGATAAGTTTCAAATATGGGAAAATACAAACAGACGAATTAATAGCATTTTGTGAAGATTACATTAGAATAAAAAAATGTCAAAACTATTTAGGAAAAAATATTTGCGAAGAAAATATTGAAAAAGAAGAATGTATAATTCCATTATTAAAAAATAAAAAATCTAAATGTATGTAATATTAAACAAGAATATAATTTTGATATATTAGAAATAGTACCAGGAGTAATATTAACTCATGGAAATCATAAAATAAATAACGAGACCATATACAATGTGAAATTAATCACATACGAAGATACTGTAAATATAGATGGAAAAAATTATAAAAATATGGATGGAGCCATTAAAGAAATAATAGCAAGAAAACATAATAATGATTTTTTTATAAATACTGTTATAAAAACAGAAGGGCTATATGCATTCAATAATATTGATAGCCTAAACAAAATAATGATTCCATTTGAGGAACATCCTATATTATCAATTATAAACACAATCATAATCATTGTGATAATTATTGTTATAGCTTATGTAATAACGAAAATCGTTAATTTTATAATCGAATACAGAAAACTAAAAACTGAGCAAAAATTCATTGAGTCATATGAAAAAGAAATGGCAAAAATTAAAATGAAACAATTAGAAAATCGGGACGATTTTATTAAAGAAGGGGGGGAGTTAAGGACCCTTAACCATATAGTCTAAGGACCATCTATTAAGATTTATCTAAAATAAACGTTAGATAACGTGTACCTACCTAGATAAGGGTAGAAAATAATAATAATAACTATGAGATAAGAAATGAAAGGAGATTGTATTGTAACCTAAAATATGTAATAAGAACTATGAGATAAGAAAGGAAAAGAGATTGTATTCGAACACACAGTAGATAAGAAAAGATAGATTAAGAATAAAGAAAAGGTTTTATTTTGAACCAAATACATAGATTACTAAGTAGGATATAAATATAAGAAACGAACACGCAAGGGGCAGTCTAGAAATAACATCGACTTAGACCACAGTTCGGTGATAATAAACTTGAACTAGTAATTAAAATAAATATAAATAAACAGGACTATAAAATCCTAAAAAAATATAATTTGTTTTAATTACGAAATATACGCGAGTGTATTTAATTCGCGCGGCGAAAGGTATCTTCGTGAAATTGGAATTTTTCCACTACCCTCTGTGTGTATAGTATCGAGCTATCTTGTCATGTTATTAAGTTGTGTGCAACAAACCTGTAAACGTTAATCCCCCCGGTTATGTCCTTTTTGTTGCTGCTGGACCCGCAAGGAACTACATTCGTTATGTCGTCGACGAAATTGAATTGCTTTGTCTGAGGAAAAGTGCCGAAGACGCACGACGACGATGATGAAGGATAATGCATTCCAAAGGGGATCTACCAGGATTGGATTAATTCCAAAACGGACAGGGATGCAACAATAATCGATTGGCTGGCCTTAAGAAAATTCCACTCCAACCGCGGTACAAAACAGAAATGTTCCTTCCAAACTGACTCATCGTCCTTTAAAAATTCACCTTTTACCAGCAGCGCATCACAGGAAATGTAAATCGAATGCCATTTCCCGCAAGCGGAATATTACATTTCCCAGCCATGTGGGCATTGATTTCCGCTCATCGGCAGACATATGACTTACAGGCGGTGGATCTGCTATGCTGGTGTAGGTAATATCTGCTGGTTGTCTGCTGCACCGGACGTTGAGTCCTTGCACTGGCACGGATGGCCCGGCTAATGAATGCTCCCAACTTTTCAATGCAAATACTAAGTAAACAGACAACTCCACTCGGATGCCAGCAGCACTGACAGATGCATACTCGTTTGCTTTAAAATTTTGTGAGGCACTTAATTGAATCTCACCCGTCTGTCAATGAGTTTCCACTCTCTGAGATTAATTTAATCCATCTGTCGTCATGGAATGCGCCCATGGCCAGGACACATGATTCTGACATCCTATGCACTCCGGTTGAGCTTGAACTTATTCAAAAATCACTTTGTATCTTAATTGGAGGGGAAGGGCAGGCAGAGGCGAATATTTGCTGTGTCACCCGATAGGAGAAGACTTTGCATGAACGATTTAGCAATCGATATTCGGTTGAATTCATTGAACTCTTTTAATCGCAGCAGGAGGCCAGCAGTATGTTTGATTTATGAGGAGGAAGGGAGTGTCATGCTGGACATGGTTTCAAGAATACAAGGTTTGGTCGGAGGTGGGGTAATAGAAAGAGCTATTCACACCGATTTGCTGTAGATCTATCAGACGCAATGGTGTATGGCTTTTAGGGATTTGACAAGGTAAACTTAGAGCAGTCGCCCACTAGGCAACAAATATCGTTGCGAACATATTTCCAACGTCCACAAACTCTTATTCTTCATGTTGAGCCACGTTATTCCAATTAAAATTTAACGTTTAATTTGAACGCACTGCGAGCTTTGAATTCCCATTTGACCAGGTTATTCAATTGTTGAACCCTTAGTTGAGCAAAATGACAGATTTTGGCAACAAATAGTTTTTCAATTGTGTCTTTGTTGTGGTTGCTCAAGGGGTTGCATTGATGCATTGATGCCGTCGTAGATTAAGCCCGGCATCATGGGTTGGGCAACACGTCGAACACACACGGCAGCTGAGAGCTACAAACGCCCTTAATGAAATGAGGAAAATGCACACTGAGCAGCAAATTCATAGAAAGATGTGAACTGATAAACTCCAATTGCTCAACTCGCACAGGCACACAAATTTCGGTACAGCCAACATTGCTATCAGTTCAACAAAAACTTAAATAAGTTGAGCAGCACATTTTCTTGGAATAATTGCTCAACGCGATGCACAACCAGGTTCAACGAGAAGCTTGTACGCTTCTCGTAGACTTCTTGAGCAATACGTTAGATAACGAACCACAACCGGATCCAACGCTTGGTTGCTGGAATTTAGAGCAACATACATTAGATCTCAGTGTGTTGAAATCGAGATTGATGCCTAGTGGACGACGGGCACAAGTTTATACCACTTAAAGTGGCAAGTCGTACAGATTGAATCGAAATTATATTCAAATTGAGAATGTGTCACTAGACTCAATTGACTTTCCGCTCTCAGATATTCGGATTCGGATACTCGCTTTAAATGCGTGCTTGTAAATACTAAACCAAAGACGCCATCGGTATTTTGATTCGCAAAACATAAGGACTCTGATTTCAAAGTATCCCAAATCCCATTCGAACTGTTTTCCTTGCGCTCAAATAAACTAATAAAACACCCCTTCGCCATGGTGACATTTTTTCTTATTCGAATTCAGGAGCAGAGCCTGAAATTAACTGCAAAAAAAATCAATTCGTGCTCCCAGTTCCTATAACAACCATTGAAATGTAATCCTTGGGTGGGCAATCCTCTCACATTTCTCGTTCTACATGAAATAATTGAAATTGTTTGAACTCAAACTCAGTGAATCAACATTAGGAGTTTGATTAGATCCATTCGAATTATAGGTCTCAATTGTTTCGCAATCGGATGTGCGTCACTCCGGCCAAGTCGACAAGTTTCTCCAGCCCAACCCCACAATGTTCCATGTTTGTCTTTCTTGTGCTTACAGAAGTTAGTTATCACTAGCACGGAGTCCATCCAATGTCAACACAAACGATATGCATTCTTATGAAGAGAAAGGACCTTCTATTGCCATTGGAAAGCAATTAATTCAAAGTCCCCTCAATCCGGTGGTGTGGATGCCTTCGGATGTAATTAACGCCTTTCCTCGGCGTCACTCTGGCATAGCTAATGGCAACCCCCAACCCCTCGTATATCTACTCTTTGATATTTGGTGAAAAAAATTACAAAAACAAGTTTATCCTCTTTTGGGGTCTACATAAATATTTGATCCCGGTCAGGATTGTTTTTTAATTTTTCATTACACTCAGTTGCGGATTTATCAATCCGACCCACTTTGAGTTATTTCCTTGCGATAGATCCGCACGCAAATGATTTACAGCGGTCCACTGGATACGGTAGCATTTCAACAGGCTTTCCCCTGAAGGGTGTATTGAATGAGAGCAGAGTAGTACACCCCGCCTCAGGGAGGCGTAAGCACGTCCAAACCTTAACGAATTGCTGCTGAGACTTGCACCCACTGCCACCACCCGTCGGATACATAAATCAATCACATCTTTCTATATAGGCACCCTGTGCGATGGATGAGAAGGAACGAGCTTGTATGACATTGCACGAGCACGAGACGCAAACGATGCGTGGTCGGGTTTGGAATCATCTCGATCCCGTTGAGTGACACATATCGAGAGTGGAATGTTTGCTCCTTTTTTTTTCAGAACCAAACAACGCACGGTGGGAAGGGAATGTCACGTATTGGTTATGATCTCTCTGCTGAGTGTCATTCATGTGCTGATGGTTGTGTTGTGATATTTCATTATCGATGTCCTTCGGCGGTTGCATGCATGTGGTATTGACGGTGAATGTGCTTTCAATTATGTCGAATCTGTTCAACGACGATGAGTGAGTGGATGGCATCGACATGTACATCAGGGTTATTTGTGGGGGAATGTTATTCAGTTTTGCAGTACGTTTGTAACTAGTAAATCCTGATGGAAATATTTAACAGAAACTGCTGGGGGAATTTTGTAAAAACTTGCACGAACTTCTGAGGCTTTAGATTTTAGGTGTTCCCCAAACGAAGCCGTTCCTTAAGAAGGACTAATTTTTGTTTTATATTTTGACCAAGCAATTTATGCAACTCAACAATTTATGGAATTGCCCACATGGTAGTTTTTTGCCTTGGAAACACCTGCTGCAAATAATCCAATTGAGCAGAAGATGGATTCTAATAAACACCTTTTGACGTGGCAGAGCCTGCACACTTAGCGTAATCTGTGACTAGCTATATCTGCCCCAAGTTGCGAAACTCAAGCTGATTAAGGTCCCCAGCTATTACTGCGATAAAATCGAAAGCTCTCCCGACCGGGACATTGTGACCGCATGTCCCATCCATTTAAGATGATTGATTCTTTAATTTTTTGATGATAACAGTATGCAGCTCTAAGATTTTAATCGGTAAACTCGGTTCCTCAAGCCTGTCAACTTATTTGGGGCCTAATAACCTTAAATATCTTCATCCGCCTTCGTCTACATGCGTCTGCGCTAAACTGGGATGATCGGATGTGGCTCACTCCGGCTTTTCAGGGTACTCTATAAAGTCCTTAGATGTGAAGCCAAACATGTCTCTGTAGAGCTAAAAGTTTGGCTCTATAAAAAACTCCCTCTTATGCGGGAGAAGTCAATAAAAATGCAGTCTTGATCGGTCCCCTCCAATGTTACTATTTGCATTTACCAAGCTTAGGACCGTACTGATAGGACGCGGGGTTTTAGGTGTTCACAAATTGCGACAGAGGATACTGCATGCAATGCAAAGAAGACCGACAACTCCCTTAAAAGTTGCCGCATTTTAAAGTTTTTCTTTTTGTAAAATCCTAATTGACCTTAGCTTCAAGTAAGTCAAGGTAGCTCATATAGGGTATCTATGCCAAGTTGATTAAATCAATTTTATTGGTTTGGTTACGCATCTTAATATGATTTCACTTTCATCATTTGTTTACCGCTTAGGGTTTATTTCCCTCATTTAGCTTACTGCTGATTAAACAAAAAAGAGAAAGTATCCTTAAGTTTGACTACTGAGACATAAATTGTCAGTCACTGCGGAGAGAGCTCTTGTTTTCTTTCGCCCAAATCTCGTTGCAAAACTAAAACCTTCGACCGAACCCCACCTTATGATCCTCGGTCAATATTCCTCAACCTCTTATCCTATTTTTAAAATTTTCCTCAAGGGAATATTTCCTACTTATAAAGGGTGTCTCTTAATTCACGCAAAATGTAATTTTGATAGAAAATACAGATTTTTAATTAACAACAATTATTAGTCGTGGAATTTCTTAGCCCCGAATGCGACAATTCTGACGATTAAGAAAAAAATTAGCTGAAGATGAAATTGAGGACTGTAGGTGACAAGCCTTTATTATTTTTAAAATATTGCTCAACAATGAAAATACTTTGTTCTTTCCATTTTACTAACCCCGAGCTGTCAGCTGTCATATTGTTATCTTCTTTTCTATTGGCATCACTGTACCTACTATTAAATGGCGCAAAATTAAAATTTTGCGTAAATTATGGGACACCCTTTAGAAGACAACATATGAAAAGCTGATTTACGTACAACCACCCGTCGAGGTTGTAAACGAGCTTAAATAGATTTTTATCCAGACTTGCCCCCAGGAACTTGCGCTATCATATTCTCACCGTCGCATTAAATTGTCGCTCGGCTGGGGACTACAAAAACACATTTGCAGCAACCCTTAGCCAACTGACTGCGAGAAACTAAATAAAATTTCTGTTTACCTCGCCTCGCCTGCGGAAATACAAATTGATTGCTGATATTATGGCGGAAGGTAGGACGGCTTTCGATTTCCATATACGAGTACACGTTTGTCCTTGGCAATACGTTAACTTGCAGAGCCAGCCAAACTGATTCGTTCGCCAGGTGATTGCGACTCGGAGCAACCAGTCGCTTGTACCTGCAACTACATACAAGCGGGCATATTTTGTGGAGATTGCTCTGTGGTCTGAGATTTATGGCCTCGGCATAGAGTCGGCCGAACACCGGAACCGGGATAATCCTATTAGCGCGGCACCAGGCGGAAATATTTACCACAATTTCACTTCGGGCCTTTCACTCATGTTATGATTTTGTACTTTTTTTCCACCTGGTTGGGGTGAAATGGACCATAGAGTCTGGGATTATGTACGCGATGTAGGTGAGGGTACCTAAAAATATAAAAAAATTAAAGGAAATGTTTTCTACACCAAACCTAAGTAAATTTTTGGTTCCTTTGAAAGTGTATTCGGGGAACGAACTTTGTTGTTTCAGGACGGAAACAAAGTCGGATTAGGTCCTAGTTAAGAGGAGCTCCCATTCAATACGCCCACACTGTCGTGGATCGTTCAATTAAAGTCGCATAAATGAATTAGTATTAGCATTCACATAAACGATTGCATAAACATTTTCCATTCGAGTGGAAACAAAAACCGCGCATTGTTTCAAAACAAGTCATGCAAACTGTGTCCTATAGCTAATATTGATTTGAATACGTGTAGATATTTTTTTGTTGTCGTCCTCTTTCATACATATTTCATTGTTCATAGTCACGAGGGTAGGGGGTGGGACGATATTTGTATACACAGTGGAAAACACTGCGCGCAACATCGTGCCACAATAATGCATCCTATAGAACGCGGTGTGTGTAAGTCAAATTGAAACGCGATTGATATCCTTTGAAATTGAATTGAATTCTATTTAATGTATTCAATTATGCTAAACTGTTGCTCTGGTTGAATTTGGGTTTTTTCTTTGCCGGCTGGTTGTGATTTAGTGTTTGGTAATTGGGACAGTGGGGCCATTGGGTTTCGACTTTTTAATTGAATAAATTATCAACTTGACAGTAAATTGGTTTAGACTGCATTTCGGTTGAAGATTGGGCATGCAAGTTAATGTGGTTCAGTCATCGGTAATCTTATATAAAAATGTGAAAGTTTTGTGTATTTTTTGAGTAGAGTCGGAAAGAGTAAGCGGATTTTGATTTTTGATTAGACTACAGCGTTTTTCTGTTCTGAAGTCAATGTTTAACTAAGCGAATTGTAATATTCAACACTTTTTAATTAATTTGGTAAATTTTGCTAACATTTTACCTTCCACTGGTGATTTTTAATTGCTTTTGCGCGAGGTTAGGTATAGTTGAAGGCAATTTGCACTGCGTTTAGAAGGTATGCGAGTTCATATATCTTTCACCGGAGGATCGGCGTTTACCAACTAAAATTTCCAAATGAATAAAGAAATGTACTTATGTTCGAAGTACCTTACTCTCCTTTCCTACAAAATTACAAAATAAATATTGCTCGCATATTTGCAGTTGGCTTAAATTATAAACTAAAGACAAATTGGGACCTATCTATGCTCGGCGGCACGGATTCAAAAATTTAGTCACTTATGCTTATTGCTAGGTCACTTTGAGTTTGCTTTCTGCAACACGGAGAACTGCACCCTAAAATTGCTAAGCTGCAGTACTTCAATTTATCCGCAAAAACACCCCGCTGAAGACCCACTAAAGGAACTGCTTCAACAATTTTTGACACAACTCCTGTACACCACTGGGGAAATTCCAGATTCAAATGTCACTCTGCGACGTACATAATTAAGAAGAGCATTATGACCTGATGACATTTTCCCCTCACCTATCGCTATCTGTTGCGGCTTCGAAAACTTGTCCATTTCTTAGAGGTTTCCGACGGCAATGTGGATCGTTTTTAGAAAATTGTGCGACAGTTGAGAGGAAAATGCCATTAGGTGCTGAGATGTCAAACTTCAAATGACTTGCGCCTGAAAGTGAGTGCATGAACAGTTGAGTTCCCATAGGCCAATTCACAGACATAAATATTTATTTTCCCTGTCAGGAAATGAGCCTGCACGCCGGTCCGTCACCAATTTTTTAAGGGACTACCATATGTAGTCCACTGATCAGTGGAGCTTCGTCTATTGACAATAAGTTCTATACAATTAAGTTGTTCATTCTATCGAGTCTTCTTCCTATTTGTTCTCTTTTTTAAGGCAGTGCTGCTTCTGCAGTTTACTTGTTGTTTTGCTTTCTTGTCCATCAGTTTTCGAAATCCAGCATTTGTGAGCTACCTAGTTAAAGTAGGTACAAAGACGTTTCTACGTGCAAGGTTTGACAAATCTATGTAATCTTTCAACTTTAACACTACAAGCCTACATACAAATCAGGAATTTGTCAGCTTTGTTTAATTTATAGCTTAAAGTTTGCTAGCTGCTTGTTTCAACTTCAGATATAAAAAGTGGCTTCCAGCAGCGATTGGAGGAATAAATTACAAAGCTCGGTCTTCTCTAAGCCCTCAAAAGTTCCCCTGGCAACGCTAACTTTCTGTCCGGGTGAATGTTAACTGTACATGACATACTCGTACTTCCATCCCTTTGATCTCACCTTCACGTGCTTGCATAATTACAAATGTATCTGTGCAAAAATCCCTTGATGGCCGCCGCCGTCTAGAGGGACTACCTCGGGAAAGTTGCGAATCATATATAGGACATGTCAAATCTGTCTGTGACCGACCAGGGAACGCAAGGTAATTACAAATCGCCGAGGAACGCAATCTCTCAGAGAATTTCCTAGTTGTCACCGAAGACTGAGTCCCTATACTCCATCCGATTGCCTAGGCAACAGGGTATGATTAGTTGAGGGAAATAGACGTAAACGAGTCCTGCGGTGTGCTCTATGTGTATCCATGAATTCGACTGTGATAATTACCAACCCCAAATAGACATGAGAGGGATTATCCCCTTGAACGTGCACAGCTTTGCCTTTAATTGGGATGCAGATGGAGTGTCTATGGCAACGCAACGAACGAGTTTCCATCGCAAAACTAATTGCGGTGTAAAAGATAAAGCTCGAAAGCGCAGTCTTTATTCGGGTGATAGCAAATGAGTTCCCCTCATAATATTATTGCTCCAAAGGCCAATCCCCTTCCCACAAACAACTGCACATCGGACCGTGTGTTATAATTGAAGGATACGCTATAAATTATCTCGGTCCGCAGTGGGAACATTGACACCTTCGCACTTAAATCGATTCAGATTAAGATACTGTATCGCCTGCCCAGAGGCGACGATGCCTTAACTCGCAACTTCTGGGAATATTAATTAACTAATTTGCATTAATTAAGGACTCTCTTGTCAAGTCCCATTCCGTTTTGCTCTTTTGGTTTGCATGTCTGGGAAGGGATATACTTAAAGGCACAGTCTGATGGATGAGGGTAAAGTCTAGTACTCCCACTTTGTTTAATCATTTAATTGGAATCCTTTCAGTTGCAAGCGCTTTGTGAAAATGAAAAGTCCTTAAATCATCCCGTTCATGTGACAGCTTTCGATTGTCCAGCATTTCAATCTCCATCGGCTGCAAGGAGAGCAATTTTCATAAACAAACTCTTACACCGAAAAGTTCCATCGAAACGAAGGACACTCACCCCACAGGCTATGCACTTAAAACTATATTGTTTCTTATTAGGCAGCGGGGAAGAAACGAAGAGAACAATCGTCCACCATAAACTAGGTTATACGCAGAAATCGAGTTGAGGAGCATTCTTTGCTTTAGTTTTTTTTTTACAAAAGCAAAATCCCGTTTGAGGTCTGCTTGGCTGTTTAAAACGCGCCAAACATAAGGCTCACCAAAGCGGGAAGGTAAACTTTTGAGAATTTCCAATTTTGGTCATATACACACAGCGGAGGAAGAAAGACGACCAAAGTGACGACGACGATGGCAGCTATGCAAATGCAAATATTTTCTTCGTACAGTCGCGGCACCTCTTGAGGGACTTGGAGCGGTTTCGTGTTCGTCACTTTCTTTTGTGGGAGTTTGGCAAGGGACACGCTGTCCTGTCCTCTAACAACATTTCCCATCCACTTTTAGTTGAAAATGCACGCCAAGGAGCGGGGGTCTTGAAATTGTGTCAACAGGATCTCTTATGATGGATGACGAACGAATGGCATGACGTTGTTCGCGAATGGCAAACACTTGGAATAGAAATTAATTTCTACCCAAAGAAGATTCCCCTGAAAGGTGACACTCTGAATGGCGTGCTCGGGACGAGTTTGTTGTCAAAAGGTGTTTCAAGTGGATGGCTGCAGGGGAGTTAACGTGAATTATAGGAGTGAACAGGAAGTTAGCATACTCGTGTTTTGAACCTAGGTTGCATTCAAATTTATTGTTACTTGTTTTGAAAGGAGGGTTTATTTTAAAAGAAACTTTGTTTGGACTGGCAATTTAGAGAATTTTGCAAATATAAGTTGTTGTGTGCACGAGTCCTGCAAAACGAACCGGAATTATGGTGTCAATGGTGATGACACGAACAGTAAAGTACAGAATGGAGTCAATTTTCCGACTTATTTAGACCAAAAACTGAGCCACTTTTGAAGCAATACGTACACTGGCTACTTTTGCTATTTCAGTGGACATTGAGTTACTTCAACTATCTAGTTTAGTAAGTCTGACAGCTGTCTGACTAGATGTGTCTCGGTTTTAATTGGCTAAAATCGGTCTGTTTCAGTTCACGTTTATGGAGGCGTAGCCGACGAATCTAACCAAGAAATTCGTGACTGACACTGAGTACTAAGTTGACAGTTCGCATATGTGACATGACATAGAAAAAGTGATGTTCCCGACCAATCTAGTTTTTGCCTTCAGGTGACTTCACATCCAGACCAATCTAGTTGACATATTGGCAGCGTTCCACTGCCCGCTGGATGACTAGCAGCATGTCAAACTCCATATAAACAAATATCGACATTTCTTTGTTTAAACTTTTTAACTTTTCGTAAAATATCCCTTTCAGAGAAATTTCTCAATCTAGCGCAAAACTACCAGCATCTTCGCGTCGGTTCTAATTTTAGTGCTAGCGCTCTTGGTGCAGAGCGGAATAAATTGGAAACAAATAAACAGAAAGAAGGTTAAAAGGGCTTTATTATTAGTATGAGGAATTTAAAAATAATTTCTTTTTTTTTAAATGCATTGAAGACAAAAAAAGCTGAAAATGCATTTCCTCTTACAAGTTGAACAAGGAGATAAATTTATTCAATAGCTCCCCTGTGCTATTTGTAAAACTTACTTAGCCGATACTGTGGCCTTCCGCGGTTCAGATGATTTGGAGCCTCCAGTACATCTCCCAGAGTTATGAATCTATTTTGGATGAAAAATCATTTAAAAATTTGTAAAACTGAAAAATTTGTTGATAAAAAAAACAAAAATGGCCTAACTCATGGGGCAATAAATGCAATTGTTTGGTTTCATACTTTATTAACAATTTGAACTGCACGTTTTTAAATAAGCGACATCTATTGTAAATCATTCCGCGACAATTTGAGTTTCAATCGATTTACTTAGGAAATCTACTTACACCCAATACCAATAGGTGTCTCTTGCATTCAATGGAGAAATCCAAGATGGTTGACATTTTGTTACACTTTTCTTTCGCTTTGAACCAAAGCGCTAGTTATGTTAACTTAATTTTTTTGGCAGAACTTGTATGAAACCAGTGTTGCTATAAAAATGTTTGGACAAATCTGCAATTATAGAAAAAAAAAAGATTTCTATCGAAAACTATTTTTATACCCTCCAGAGGAAGGTATATTCACTTTGCCAATACATTTGTAACGCCAAGAAGGAGTCACCGGAGACCTTATAAAGTATATATATTCTGAATCAGGATCACATTCTGGATCGATTTAGCCATGTCCGTCTGTCTGTCTGTCTGTCTGTTGAAAGCACGATAGCGCCCAAAGTAATTGACGTAGGTGAATGAAATTTGGTGAGAGCACTTATTTTTACCAGCGTCAGGTTGGTATTGAAAATGGGCTATGTGGTCGGTCAAGCAGTTCTGGTACCTCCCATACAAAACCAATATTGGACCCATGTGTCTCTCTGTCTGTTGATAGCACGATGGCGCCCAAAGTTATTGACGTAGCTGAATGAAATTTGGTGAAAGGACTTCTTTTTATCGGCGTCAGGTTGGTATTGAAAATGGGCTATGTCGGTCAAGTAGTTCTGGTATTTTGCATGACTTGTATGCCGTGGAGGGTATCAAAGCATCGGCTAGGCCGATGATAACACTTTTACTTGTTTTAATTTAAATAAAGGTACCTATAACAAAAAATTAAAAAAAGAGCTGAATACGAAAATGAAACAAGTGTGGAAAAAATGTTAAAATTATATTTTCAAGAGAACAAAATATATTATTGCGATTGCACACAAAATCTGAGCACTGATTTCTGGTTGTTAAAAGTCAGAAAACCTGCAAAATGCCAACAAATCTGCACTTATGTCGACGCTGTATGAAACGGACATCTCACTAGCAGTCAATATGTAGTAGGTATGTCAATGGTTTTGCCAATTTTCAATTTAAGTTCGAAACGTTTCTATTATTTGGTCGATATCTCAGAAAAATCTGTTTCGAAACAGCGTCACAATCGGTACGACCAAAAAGCATTTATAGCTCATTATCATCATGCTAGTGATAGGCAAAGTTGACTAAAATTGGCAAGCAGATTAGATGTTCATGCCAAAATAAAAGGAAGGTAAGTTGCACGAGCAATTTTTGACTTTAAACTTTATTTTCAGTTTTGTTAGGCAGCCAATTATTTAAATTTTTAAAGGCTTCTAAGATTATTTAAAAATAAGTCCGATCCAATTTGCATATTTGGGGAATTTGTATAGCATACTTAATACTCACATATTTCTCAAATGCTATGAACTGATGATGTTGACGAAAATAAAAATTGCTATGGCACCCTGATGACTATCAAGCAGTAAGCAAGGACAATTATTTATTAAGAGCTACTTGTAAATTTATTTCGAAGAAAAAAACAAAAAAAATAAAATATGTATTGAATTATACTTCTTACTTTTGAAGTGAGTATTGCGTTTCTCTTAACAGCAACTCAAAGAAATTTCGACTTCCCAAAAGAAAGTGCCGTGGGTATCTCTTGAATTATACTAGTCGATTTCCTCGTATATCAGTAAGTCTATCGATAGGTCCTTGATACCTTTTTAATATTCCACCAGAGATGTGCTCTAGAATGTGGAGGTGGCGAATTTATAGAAATCGGACGTACCTAACGAAATTCGATTACTATTTGAGATTAATTCATTTATAGGGCCCTATTTAACGTACCTCCAGGAAAGGTTGAAAAAATGCAAGGATATAGCAAAGTTTATTGGAAACAAAGTGAAAAAAAGGCCGACAATATTTTGTTATTGAAAAAAAAATCTCCATCAGCTCAGTTCTATTCAATAATTTGTGTACTACTACAGGGCTCATCGCAAGTCTTCTTTGATTTGTCAGATATTGGGAAAAAAAACCCTATATGTCCAAGTCGAAGCACACCGTATTTCAGATGATTTCACAGTCGCCTACAACAGCATTAATAGTGATGAGCTAAACAGAGCTATGTCTGGCTTTGGCATCACTACAAAACTATGTAGGATGACGATGTCAAAAGCTTGCTGCTGTAGCAAGGTCGGTAACAGCCTAAGCAAGACCTTTAATGTAAAAGAAAGACTAAGAGAAGGCGGCGAGCTGTTACGCGACTTTAACAACTGTGTAGGATAGAATGCGATCTTTAAAATTTTTCTATCTCACTGCTGACGCTTGTTACATTTTTAGAACATATGGCGCTTGGAGAGCTGCGTTCGGTAAGAAACGGAAAAATATTAATCAGTTTTGGTAACATCGGCAAATCGGACAGAAAACCACAACAGATACGGAGCGATGTAGATTTTTCCTGCAAACAAAATTCAGCTAACACAAGAATTAAAGTAGGTGCCGGATTTATTTTAAATTTTTGTGCCACAACAAACCTCCATCCAATAGAGCGAACAACTAATTGTAACCTTCCATTCACCATTCACACAGTATTATGACAAAAATACATTTCGCAAATTATTAGCTTACACCCCCTTCTAAGGCAAAAAAAAAAAAAAAGCAACCACCCGAACAGAATTAACTTAAACGAGGAGTAAAATAGCGTTCCTCTGAAACAGCTAGTGCGCTACTCCCCGCTTTCTCTGCCCATGGAATAAAAAATTGCCAAGTAAAATGTGAGAAATTTAAATTTTCACATGTCCCTGAATATCCCCATGCAAGCCGCACACAATTGTTGGCACAGGTGAATACATGACGTGAATCTGAATGGAGGAAACAAAAAATACATACGTCTACACTGTGGCGTATACGTTACTTTTTTGTTTTTCACTTTTTGTAAGTGGAAACATTTGCGGAAGCCCACGGCCGACTTCATGGTGGGAATTACATTATTCATACATTTAGAATGGGGTTTGCAAACAACACATACACACCCACAAAAAAAGGAACACAACCAACTAGAATTTCAGAGCACACACGGTTATTTATGTGATGAATTCTGAAATGTTCACCGTCATTGCTTGATTAATGCAAATGACACCAAGGAGTTCTCTATTCTGATGAAGGACGACATCATTCGGAAATATCAAAAGTCAACAGTTTATTGAAATTTTTTTTAACAATATTCCAGAAGATGTATGCAAATTCATAAAGGAATCAAACTAGTTGCCTGTAGGCAAATTAATATTTCAGATCTGTAGACTGTGACCCATGAGTGAAAAATTGTGGTCCATGTAATACACATCATTGAAAGTGTAAGTAAATTTGAAAGGAATATCCTCAACGGACTTATGTTGACCAAATGCCATTCACTCCCGGTAGATGTTGAACTACCATTTCACAAGTGAATGACTGCCGAATTGACCACCGATAAATGTCAAGCACTCCGAATCACTAAATCAGCAAATCGATTACCGAGGCACTTCAACAGTGTCAACTCAATTTCTTCGCCTGTACCGAATATCTCATCAACAGCCAAATACTCGGGAATTTTGATGGGCTTCCTTTCTCTACTGGCACAATACTATCCACTGCCAGCCATATGTGCGAGATGTATACACTCGTGAATGTTCGAACACGACAGTCTCAATAATGAACCCCACACTGTCATTAGTGGCACCAACACACATGGCAGTGTTTACCCATTTAATGAACAGCAATTTCCACAAATGCGGTGTGACCAAGGACTTTGGAATGATAATTTCAAATATTCTCCTGATGAGGTGGGCACTTTGGGGCTGGCTAACAAATTTGTGAAACCACCTGGAAGTTTACTAATGTGGTCTTGTGTTTGTTCAGAGAAAATAAAAAAATATTTTTATAGCGTATGTTAAGCGGATTATTGTTGAATTTATTCAAAGTGTGTCAGACATATTTATATATTTGAAAAATATTACTTAAGACTACGTGAAGCTTTAGGCTATCTCGTTGAATTGCACGCCTACTTTTTGGGGGCGTTTTGTTTTATTAAAGTGCATTTTTATCTAGCTTTACTGTCTTTGACTTGTCAATTCTCAAATAATTCTAATTCAATGCCAATTTAAAAGAATACCAAAGGGAGCCAACACTTCGTCAAATATTTTAAGCTTTCAAGCCTACTGCTTCATCCACAAACTGAGCTACAGGCCTAAAGCCATCAGCAACCAACGATGGCGCAATTTCGAAGCAGATTTACTCGAACAAGACTGTGTGTCATTTTCTCTGATGGAACGAAACGAAAGAGAAGTAGGTTATGCGTGTGCCGGTGGTCAGCTATTTGGTAGAGTTTTTCTACGGGCCTGTATCCAAACTGTAATTTTCGGTGGCTTCAATGCGAGGACCGTATATTTCAGCTTAAATTTTTTTTTCTATTTAGAATCCATTTGTGTATCGAAGTTTTGGCTTACTCTGCTTCCGGCTTAGAGGGTCTGGGAATGTTTTGTCTAAGTTGAATTTAAGTACCTGTACTAAGCCAGATGCGTTCCAAAGAATTCGTTGTACACAGTCCCTTGTATTGTATTAGTATGATCGAAGTTGGAACTCGTTTTTGGATTAACAATTTGGCAGCCATTGGGGCTTCCTTATTGATTTAAAAATAAAGTCCTGCTCTAGGTGGAGTCATGCTTTGTAAATTGCTGAGCTTTGTCAGTGCAGACCTTTATCCTTTTTCTTTGCTCTGGTGATGCTTTTGCAGTGTACATCCAAAGTGACATTTCGGGACCAAAAATTGGCCCAGTTATTTTCTTTATCATAGTCTGGTCTTTGTCCATAGAGCCCTGTTTCTAGAATGATGCTTGGATTTTTTTCCGACTCTTAGAGGAAAATGGAAGTAAGCCTAAGGGTCTGAGGGCAACCTTGAGTATGACAACGACTTCTGAATAGCTCCTCTGTATATACAACCATGTGTACTTCGTTGCTTTTAACAGGCATCAGGAGTGAGATGCCCGTTCGAAGTAACACTGAACCGCCTTCGGCAGGCTTTGAGAGGTTAAATAAAGTTCGGCACCCAGACTATGTCAACCTCAGTGCGAACTCTCGCAGTCCTCACTAAGCGAATATTCTGTGATCTGGTATCTCTTTAAAATATTTTCGTCTGTTTCCGTTTCACAAGACCTGTCAACCAATCGCTCTATCTTCGCTGACAAGTCTCAATTAAAAAAAAAAAATTATTCAACTGGCAGCCGAGAATGTAAAGAAAACACCCGCCCCTGCACAAATTGGCACAATCCCATTTCAGTTGGCAGTGTTAAGCGCAATCTTGACTTATGAACTCTGACAAAACTGTTCCATCCTGCGAATGATAAATGCCATTGCGAGTCAAAGGCGACAAAGCAACAAATGGGAAATCAAATGACTGCTTGTTCTCAAACACATGACACAAAAGAGGACGCGCTGAGAGTGTTTCACTTTCCGACGCATATCAATCATCTTACATTTATCAATCATCCAATAACTTTTTTCCGAATTAGTTACAGGCACAAACAAAATTCCATCACACATCACACTATAATATTCTTCTACGTCAAAAGCCTTTCTTCACTCTGTCATCAATTTCCACAAGCAGGCATCGAAAATACTTTCCCAAAGTAGGTATCGATCGACTCATCGCATCTATAAAGCTTCTAGCAAAATATGGGAAATCGTTTGTCGGAAGAAGGAAAAACACATCGCCCCATTTTGCAATGTGTGACAACAATAAATCGGTCCAAGGACTTGCACGAGCATCGAGCACATACCGATACCATGTCATCGCATCACCTATATGTGGCGGCGCTCAGCTCGCAGAACTTCCCAATAACTGTAATTATCTCGAAGAATCTTTGAAAAATGATGACAATAACATCCGTTATTTGTTCTTACCCACATTTGTGTCCTCAATCCGCAATGACGATGTTTACCCTTTTTGAGGTTATGTTTGCTCGTAATCTTCCTCCAGGGGGCTATCGGATTGTTGAACGACAAACACACACAGTGTTTTCTTTTACGCAAAATGGCGAAGCATTTTCAGTTTTATCTGCGGCAATTTTTTTACAGAACCGTCGCCCCTTGGCATTAGTTGGGAGTTTCATTATCGTTCCGTCGGTCTTTGATGGATGGACTGAAGTTTAAAAAAAAAACTCTTCGATGTGTGAAAAGTCGTGAAATACTCCTTCAACTTGAACGGAAGTATGGGCTTCCTGGTGTGCTCATTAAAAAATCATTAACACAAGATCCGACTTTGAGAACTCATCAACGACAGACGACTGTGGCGAAATCCCATAGGAACAAGGACAAAGTTTAAATCCGCCCTTCTGATGTGCGATCATATCTGTATCCGTTGCCGCTAGGGAAAGTTCCAATACGACCCACGTTCAGCTCTCCTTGAATCCATATATAGAAATAAATTGCCACTACGAAGACTTATTGCAGCAGATTGAACCAGCAGCACAGCACACAGACGCAGAGCAATCGCATTCTTTCACTGAGCTTTTATTATTTCAACCAAAAAGGATACACGATGAGATACGGGCACAAAGCGTGTCTGGGTTTTTATTGCGTTTCCAAATTTATGGCAATTTTTCAATCCGTGTAAGTGGTTAAATGTGACGCATCCTTTCACTGATCTCTGTATTAACTTGTTTCCATTTTAAAGTAAGACTTGCACCCGTCAAACGATTTAAGAAGGATTTAATGCGAAAACACGGATTATACCAAAAAAAAGTAAGCCACCGCATCCTGTCGGAAAGTTTGTTCTCAGTGTACGCTTGAGAGTTATTCAATCACGGGGAAGTATGGGAAAAGTTATGCTTTCACGTGGCTGAGTGCAAAGCGATTACGGGGATAGATTAAATGACAGCAATACTTCCACAGGAATGCAATCCAATATGAGGTGACAGTTGATAGAAATGGACTGTTAGTTTGCAACTCATTGGCCCGGATTGAGTTTGTTTGGTGTTTAATGTAGGCAGAGGTTTTGCGTACAATTCCACCTCAAAGCAAACATGGCTACGTAATTGCAAACCAAGTTTCATTATTGTACTTGCTCTCATTGGGAAAATCCTTTTCAGCTTTAAATCTGCTCATGCGTTAACTCCGTGCATGACATTTATTTAGTTTGAATAGTTTTAGTTTCTTTGAGCCAATTAAGGCGCAAAGTTACGACTTATGGGTGGAGGTTGACTGAGGAATGCACACGGAAAGCTGCTCACTAATGAACACGTGTGTTTGCTCCTTTGAGCGCATTTAATTCAATCTGTGTATGGAGTTATCTCTAATGTGCAGGAGGAACGGTATTCATCATGGAGCCCTTCATAAGTGAGCATTTTGCCTTCTGATAATTTGAATGACAATTTTGTTGCGGATTTTTTTTTTAAGATGAATTTTGTGGTTTGTTATAGTTAGAAAAAAAGAGGAGGAATATTTGACAGTAAAAGAGGCCAAAGATTATTTTAGAAAGGGGCTTGGTGAAAAGGTAGAGCGTGGTCCAAGTTATGCCAACAAAGGCTTCTGGGAAACCATTTGCCCTCCCAAAGGAAGAAGAAGGCGGAATATCATAAAATTATGAAGAGTTCTTTACAAATTGAATTCCCAAAAATGTTTCACCAAAATAGAATCTTTCATGTCAAGCTCAGAGGTGAATATTGAAAACCTGGTGTGCAACAAGGAAGTGTTCATGGGTGTTCTTGTCTTGTCGAAAAAAATGGTACCTTGTAGGCAACCTTGCTGATGCCACTGCTATACAACGTCGGAAGTAACAACTAAAGAATTTTAAAGCGCTCTCAACCGGATCAATAAATTGGCAACATTTTGGAGGATCTTAGTGAAACCACTGTCCAACGTTCAGGTTCGTTTCGTTTCGTTCTTTGTATATTTTGGCTTCTTTCGTGAATGCCTTCGTTTACTTCTGACAATTTAGATTTTGTTTGTTAAAGAATTATTTTACTTTAATTAAATCGAGGTCTGACAAACATCCGAGAGTATAACTGTCATGAAAGAGCTTCTCAATTAGCCGTTTGGACTCGGCATAATATTGTAGATCCCTTCCATTCGTCCCAAAAATGAAAAACTCACACAAAACGAATGTTTGTGAGTAGCTAGGCCTAGGGTCCTTGTGGACCCGTTGCGCCAACTATCTATCTATCTAATTTAATCGAGAAATGCTTTTTCATTTTCCACTTCTTGCCCTTGTGTTACAGAAAAGTATTATTTTACTACCTAAATATACAAAGAGTGGCAGCACTTAACAGGTAAATGCAGTTTACTACGAATTTACGACGCAGTTTTGCTGCAATAAAGGGACTTTGAAATTATTGCTGCCATAGAGAAGTTGTGCCGTAAGATTCGACAACAGAGCCCCGCCTGGGATTGTCCAGTCCATCAGCATTTTTTTTTTTTTAAATTTAAAGATAAGTTTTTATTTTTTTATTTATTTATTAAATTTATTTATATATATTATTTTCACCCATTTTCAATTGAAAACAATTGTGCAATGGACGCTGAAAGTCTTGCAATTCCCATTACAGCAACAATTTTCACTTTGCTCTTGCTTTGACAGCAAAAATGTAATAGATTTCAGCTAAACTCGCATTGTCAACTAAAAATCATAAAAATAAAATTGGCATCATGTTTGTTAAGATTTTATAAGTACAAAGACTTGAGGCTATTTGTAATTGCGGATGCCTATCTCAAGAAAGCATCTACGAAATGACATAAAACGGAATAGATCAACCATCCAGTACTTAAACAAATATCGTCGAACAAATTCTGATTTCAAAGTAAAAGCTGTGATGTAATTGCGTTAAAAAGTAACGCGTACACTCTTCGAATAAGATAACAGACAAACATGAGTGGGACTCGCAGAAAATATAAACACGCCCACCTCGTAAAAACCACCGCCAAAGTATGAAAAATAATAGCAGGCTATGAGCTATGACTTACTCGGTGTGGGCTTTACGACTACGGCTATGAGCATTTTCATTTATTTAACGACCAAAGCTATGAGGGCAATATTTTTAGGGATCTCTACACTTGGGGGCTCGTTGCACCTGGCGGCGACCCATGAAAGTGAAAATGCACACAAGTAGTCCTAGACCAAAGTAGGTAATTCAACATTTGATGCGGTGAATTTTATGACTAATTTGAAGACTTTTGTGGTTTTTATACAAATTTTCCCACATTGAAGAATTTAACTGAAATCGCTTACACTATGAACAGATGTGTGGTGAGGGGAATCGTTTTCTGCCTCCACAGGGCGTTCTGCCGCAAGCTTATGTTGTGAAGCGAAGGCAGCTTCATCATAAATTCGAGGTTAGGGTGGGACGGAGTCATGTGGCAAACACAAATGCGTATGGTGCGGTAAAACCAAATAAACCTAAATGAAACATTGCCCCATAAAATTGCTAAGTACCAGATGTTGGTGGCTCAAGTAAACCGCTGGGAGCATAAATTTTCAAACAATTTCTTGCGGTTTTCTTGGAGTTGGGGATGCAGTTTTTCAATACATTTTAATTGGCTTACAACGATGTTGAAGGTCGTCGCTGAAGGATGCTATATTGGGGGGATGTGCGTTGTGGTAAAGAGCTCTGGAACTTTACCAGACACACGAGCTAATTGCTTGGTGAAGTACAAATGAAATGGAAATTTATCCCACAAAACTCTTTTTGGAAGGCAAATATGCTAAAGTGATTCTCAAAATTTAAAGGATGTGTTTCCTTAAATGTTGCAATGGAAAGTATAGGAACGCGCATCTCATTATTTCCGTCTTCTATTGATGAGAGAAATTGCTTCCCAACAAAGCAAATTATAGTAACTTGAACTCAGCAGGGTTACATAAAGTCCTCCGAGGAGCAAATGCCCAAACGCAAGTGTACATTGGTAGCCTTACAACAATAGCGATTGATTATTAGTACGGCTTATAGAGAACAGTGTTTCCTTTCATGATGTATAAAAGAGAATTTTCCTTTGTTACATGGGCCAGGCGAAACCCCTATACTCCGTTCCGCTACAGAATGAAATTCAACGCAATGTTATGGCACAATATAATTCATTAGGTTCGGCTGTCAGAAATCCCGTTCCACACTCGCAGGATGCCATTTTTGTTTACAAATTATTAATCACCTCGGCCATGGCGATTATACTTGAGTACACTGAGGGAAAATCCACGATCCGAATTTAAGTACTTTTAAGATTATATTTAGAAAGCACACATTTTAATCAAAAATCTTACAATTCAAACTGATTTTTCTTTATTCAATCAAAAACATTTTAATCTAAAAACATGCGAAGTTAAATTAACGCAGTGATTCTAACTCTAAAAACATTTAGGTTCAAAGTAAGAAATAAAGTGTTAAAAGTGGATCAACTTTTCGTCATATACTGCATACTTGAATTAAGGGTTTTCAGAGTAAATATTTCTCTTACTCTCTTTGGTTTTTACTCTGTTTTGTAAGCTATTACAGTTCGTACATTCTCAATCTAAGAATGCACAGAGTAAAAAAAATATTCTGAAGTACGTACATACTCACATTAAGAAAGTTGGATTCAGTATGAGTAAATTATTTCTCGTTCCTAAATTACAGTTATAATACATCCTTATACGTATTCTCTTATGAGCAGATGCGGAGTGAATATGATTTTTTTACTCTATTTCTTCTCACTATTACAGCTACGTTATTATGTTAAAAATGTTAAGAGTAAAAGTAATATTTTGTGCTATCAAATTTACTCCGTTTAAGAGTAAACTAAGAATGTGTTGAATTAAATCAAGTATGCAATTTTAGAATTTAAGGGTGGAACGTGTTGATAGTTCAATTTTAATTGCATTCGATCTTCGATCTTTTCAGCTCATTCTGTCTTTGTTTTCGTGTCGCGTCGTGTTGTGTTCGTACCAGTCCAATGGATAACAATAATTTTGGTCAGTCTAGTGATTTCATATATGTACTTGAGAATTGTGAAAATTATAATAATTACGAAGTAGATAATGAAAGACTTTTAAATCTGTTAAAGGAGTTGATATTGAAGATATCTACAAATATTTATTGGGTAAGTACCTTTAGCATTGACCTGCAGCTCTAATTTAGCAAATCAAAAATATTTGTTTTTTTAAAATTAGCTGGCAATATTACATTTAGAAGTCTTCCATATCTTTCTAAAGACGACCTGTTGGTGATTCCACATAAAGGATTGAGGGCTGAATTTCGGCAAAAGCTGTTTATATGGAAGAAAAAAGTGGTAAGTATCTAGATATATATTTTTTTTTTCTTGAATAAAAAAATTATTTTTCCACGTTTTTCCTTTTTAGCACAATATTGACGACGACAATATATCAGCGAGCTCAAAGGTGAGTGCCTGGCTTAATACGGAAGCCAATGGGAAGGAGAGTTCTCCCAGGCAATGTGCATCAAGCATCACTTCTTGTTGTTGTTTGGTAAGAAAAAACATTTATTCGATATACCTACCTATTTTTTTTGCAAATCTTATAAACCTAATTGTACATACGTATTTCGATTACCTAAAAAAAAATTCCCCTTTCCAAGGATCTAAACAATTTGCTTCAAAACAACGTGAAAGGTACTCTGCTAGAGTTTTACAAAACACAAAAAAGGCTCAACAACAACCAAAGAGATGATATAATTTCAATTAATTTGGAGACGGTATTTCGCAGTAAGCTGCAATTACGAAATGTTTTGTTTTTAAAAATTTGTTAATATTTAAAAAATAAAATTGTTTATAAAATGAATGTGTTTTTTTTTTAAATTTACCTACCTAGGTCCGTTTATGAAAGGTTTGTATTAAGAACGTTCTTCTTAAATCAATAATGCTTTGTAATAGAAACAAGAAACATAATTACTACCTTGAGAACGTCAAATCAATCTTACATGGATTGTTTTCACTTAAATTAAGAAAGGACGTTCCAAAATCAATAGCAGGCGGTCTAATAATAATCAAAATCATTATCACATTAAAAATGACTAGTATATTAAAACAATAATGATTATACTTATATTAAGTACTTATCGTTCTTAATTCAATAATCCTGCGCTTTACGAATAAGAAAATATCGGTATCAATTTAAGGACGTATAATTACTTGAGAAGTTGTTAAATTAAACATGCGAACTCCACAAGTAAGAATGCCGTGTTACCAGTTTTAAACCGCCGTACTTGATTTAAGCACAGATCGGATAGCGATGAATATGACTCGAAAATTGATTAATTTAAGCGTGTTTTTGCTTACTATTACTCTATTTTTCTCTCGGTGTAAATTTAATTATAGTTGCGTAACTGCTACTATTCAAGCGGTCAAAGGCGCAAAGGATTAATGGCATATAGGACGTGTCCGGAAGTAATTTTTCACGGCTTCTGTGGAGATTTTCATCCAAATACCTTAAACGATTAACTATACGTTCTGTTTGTACAACACCCAATTAAGACACTCCCTACCCTTGTTAGCTTGCATAGGTGATTTAAACAGGAGTATATCACCTGCGCTTAGATCCATATCGTCATACGCAAAATGGGTTCCATTTAGTGCCTGATTAAAGCAGTACCTGCAGGTTGTTTGTGTGTGTATAGCAAATGTTCCCTCCGCTCTTCCTAGGGATCAAAATATGTGTGCAGTTGTGTGTTAATGGGTTGTATTGTTTACAATGAGGTTCCAGGGAATTAGTGTCCACAATTATGGGAGCCTGTAATGTAAGCTGATTAGAATTGTGTAGAGTGCATAGGACCTGTACAATGTGGGTGGTTAGGTACACAAATGTAATCAGATCGTCCCTAGAAAAATTTTGTATTCTTGCTAATGCAATACAATAGTTCTTAGTAACTATACTTGTGCTACTCAAAGAGAACTTTTATGCCATAGGACTGGTCCTACTACTCTGTTTCTACTCTAATATTCCACTGCTCTGCAACAATCTTCCTTAATTAACATTCTACAATATCTCTCCTATTATTCACTTCCTCTTTGGTTTTTGGCCGACTCTGCTGCTCATATACAAGTCTTCTGCTACTGCTCTGCTAATTCACTGCAGTAGCTCTGTTGTTAGCCTGTTAATATTCTGCTTACTATAGTTCACAATATCTATTGTGGTATCATTCGTTTACTTGTTTAGTCTACTTAAATGTTTCTGATCTGTTAATGCACTGCTACAACTCTGCTACCTTTATGTTATTGCAATGTTATTTTTTCACTACTGTTTAATTAACCATTTGCTACTATTTCGGTTTGGCTGATCTGATTCTGTGACTATCGCTGATACTACTGACGCTGGCCATACTTCTACTACAGTTGTTTTTCTGTTAATACTCTGTTAAACTCCTTCCTTTCATTTTCAACCAATTGTTACAATATTTGGCAATACAAGGACTCTGTCGCTTATAGGACGGATAAGCTTCTCATTTTTCCATGCTTCTGTAGTACTTAGTAGCTCCCCTTCTGTTAATGCGCTGCTACTATTCTACTGCAACTCTGTTAGCTTTATGTTACTGCCATGTTATGCTTTTGTTTTATTATTGTTTGACGATGCTTTGCCATTTTCTTGTCACTTCTAGACCACTTCTCAGCAATGAAACTGCTGATCTTCTGTTTCTATTCTTTTACGGATAATATGAGCTACTGCTATGTTATTAGTCTGCTAAGTGTCTTTTACTACTATTTTTATACTCTACCGACTCTAACTGCTGACATTGGCTACTGGTCCATTGGATATTACTGCATTGCAATCAGCATTCCAATCTATAGATGATAGCAGTTCAGCAGAGTAGTAGCAGTGATTTAACAGATGAGCTGCAGGGAAGCAATACAGCAGAATTCAGCGGATAAGCAACCGAGTTCTATCTGAATACGTCGCTGCTGCATTAATTTTTTTTCCGATCTACTTCTGCTCTGCTAATACTTCTGCTATTACTATTTTGGTACAAATCTCCGACTGATTTGATAACGATTGTTTCAGTTTTACTAGGGTCTAAGTCCAAATGTAGTTCTGCTGGTACTCAGTCTCTTCCTGGCTATTTCCAACCACCGCAAACGGCTTTTGTGCTTCTATCGATTAGTTACCGCTGTGTTACTATTCTGCGACTGAATTGCTTTCGAATGTTACTGCTCAGCTGTTGCTCTGTTATTGCTCTGTTAACCTGCCACCAGACTGCTACGGATCTACTTTTTCGTGCTCAGGTTCTAGTTGTGCTTTGTTAGTGTACTTCTTCTTTGTAATTTATTTCTTTAGTTGAACTAATATCCTAATATTTCTCAGCTGCTGCTAAGTTCCTGTTTAACTACAGGATCAGTGCTGCCTTTCTGTTTTTATTTGCTACTCATTTGCTACTTTTTTGGTACGGAAGTGGAAGTGATACTTCTACTGTTATTTCACTAAAGAATTTCTGCTAGTAACAGACTAATTTCTTAACTGTTAAAGCTTCACTACATTTTTGATGCATTTCTAAAACTCATATAATTAAAAAATTCCACATTCAACCTACTTTCATGTCAAGGAACTCTGATGACAACTTCCAACCATTTGAATATCCATCCCTTGTGCATTTTTTCATCGAAACTTGCAAAGTATAACTCGAAAATAAAAATCGTCAAACTGTACCCACTGTTAGACAGTTGCCAACACGAACGCTACTAGTGTCGTAAAAACAAAAGACTGTACTCACATATGACATATCTCACCACTTGATTATTTATTGCCCCGAAGTAGGTACCTACACACGAGATCCTATAAAATGAACAACCACACATCTAAACACTCATGAGAAACTTTTTTTACGAGCCTGTTCTCTGTTCCCTTTAATGTCAACATCAACTTCCATACAGAGGAGCATCCGCTCCGTGTACGTCATACGCACGCACATACAAATCACCCCGACATACTCCCACTCCAACTCCCATTTCCACTCCTTTTCCCACTCCTACTCCTACCACCACTATGCAGCTGTATTTTTGCACTCAAATTTAATGGCACCGAGTTCCATTTTCAACCATCACCTCCAGGTAGCAGCAACTCGCTCCCAGCATTTATCCAGCTCTGTAAATATTCCATGGTGCGTGTAATTCTGTTCCGCTGGGTAAATACCAATGGAGAGGACTCGCTCGGAATCCATTGAATTGAAAAGCCGTTCGCAAAAGAAAATTTACATACATTTTTGACTTAATTAGTTAGTTGAACGCAAATTTGCAGGATGTTTGTGCCTCATTAGCCTGTACGGATGGAATTGAGCAGCCGCAGCCAGCAGTTGCATTCCTGAAAACGGCAATAATAACTGACAGCGGTTTTGTTGAAATTTATATTTAATCCTTGTCAATTGAGACGAGTATGCCAGTAGCAGCTAATTGGTGTTTATACAGCGAGTGCATCAAAGGTGAAGCCAGCCAGATGTTGCTATCCCGGAATTTAATTGGATTCGCCTGGCAAATAGTTTTAGTGAGCTCCCAGCCCAAACATAAATATGAACCGCATGTAAATTTTTACTGCGAATTCAATTTGAATATGCTTCTGTTTTCAATGGGGATGAATGCTTTCATCGCATCGATCCGAAAGTGACAAAATCTATCAGTGGATATGAGCAGCAGCTCCTTCTCCCCCTCTCAGTGGATGGGAAGTGGACTTTTTTGTTGCTCTGTGCAACTGGTTTCGAGTGCCAACCAGCTAAGCACGTACATCCTTATTGCATTCCCCTGTTCCCTGTGACATCTCGTGGATGCATTGGGAAGCAAAGGCAGACTTATTGCTAATACAATGACTATGGGGTTCAATTGAATTCAGTTTGTTCTCCAAACTGCAAACTGCAAACTCCTGAATGCTTATTCTCCCATGTTGGGGGGCACTGTGCATTCGAGAAATCTGAGAATGCGAATTTGAGATACATTTCATTGGCATTGCAAAAGGGGATTGCAGTCATTCGGCTGCATGCTTGCCAGGGCGCTTTGATAAAGCTATTATATATCATCAAACCGAGACTATTCTGTTGATGTGCTTTGCATGCATATGGCATTAGGGGGAGAATCTGATTTCATTTGATATGAATCTAATTGTATGGAGGGTATTATTTAGGGTGCTACACTGCTTCAGCGGGAAATGAGATATGCTTCTGTGCTTGGACTGAATTATTGAGGTAATTTATAATTGACACTGACGGATGTGCTGTGCTTTACAAATGGTGATGGAGATGGTCGGCTGGGCTGTCAAATTGGCCAGTCGAGCGAAAGGATATAAATTCGTTGACATTTTCGGCTATTATTGAAGGAGTAGAACATTTCTTAAGCAGCCTTAAAGAGTGGAGGAAGTCCAATGGTTCTGAGTGCAAAGTGTATTTAAAAGGAGTGTAGAGAGAACACAAAATCTTTAGAAAGAATTTGGAGTTTGGAACCGCTTTATTCGGACTTCTGAAAGTCACAAGCTGCATTGTCCCAGGTAGGTAGTTCCTGAATGGTGTGGAGCTTGTTAAATTGTACTTAATCTTGAAGAAAAAACCTTACAACTCATGAAAACTTCAAACAAAAATTTTTTAATTCGTCAATAGAACAAATAAAATTAGAGGCTTGACAAATGCTTGAGTTCCGGCGGAACTCTAAGTAATATGCGGTCATAATTTCAGAGGAAAAGAGAAGCTTCAGCCTCGTTTCCATTTTTATAAAATTCACAACTTTTCCCCTACTTGTTGAATCAGTTTGAGTTTTCAATGAAGCCTTCGAATATGGATTCGAGAGGAAGGTTTCCTATTTTGGAGAGAGCTGGGCAGGTGTAGAGAAAGTGAAGAATGGTCTTCTATCCCTATTCGTACACAGAGCACTCTAAGACTGTTGAGAAAATTTCAAAATAAACATAATACCATTCTAGGACAATCCTAAATCCTTCTTCCTGTTGGAAGGTTCGGGGTGGACCGACAGTAAAGGAAGATACTCGATTTAAATGGCCTACCCGAAGTTAAGCTTTATCGGCCTAATTGGAGAGGACAGCTCTCCAATTAGCCCTGCATATACTGAACTACTCACTATACCTCCAGTTGCTCAATCCAAGCCCTCAAAGCTTTGCTTCAACTTGGGTAAGCCATTTAAATCGAGTACCTGTTGTCCCACTGGGATAGACTCGAAGACTCTGCGGGCGGGAGTTTTTGTATTAAGTCGCTCTACATAATCCATCCATCTCAGACTCATTCTGATGCGCAAATTCTTAATTAGCTCAATTTCGTTGTACAACTCGTAAGGTTTGTCGTTGAATCTTCTCTGTTAAAGCCTGTCAACGCATATTGGACCAAAGATTTTACGAAAGGACCGAGAATATCTTATTCACCTGCTTTGGACGAAGCCGAAGCTTCAGAGCCATAAAATAGGACAGGGTTCAGGTTTTAGGGTTCTATTTCAGAATTTTTTGTTTGCGAAATGATTCTAACAATCAATTGCCTTCCAAAAGAGCGGCCATTCGAAAGACGGTCTGATAAAAATCAGCACCAAACTGTGAAATTTTCATAGCAAGGCACTCGCTTATTTTGAGTCCTACTGCGATATTTGCTTTGTTGAGGTCCTCGTTTTGTGAGCAAGTTCACCGGTTGTCTTTAAGGGAATTTCCATTTTTATGAAAATCACTGAAAGCGATGTAAAACACTCTAACACTATTAGGAATCACTATTGTCGCATTTATGGCCTACACGTCTTTTTGTCATGCGTCTTTTGGATTGCGGAAGAATTTCAAAACCGATTTTAGTGAATTATGTAGACCATATGAAGGGAGAACTTCTGCAGATTGATTCTCAATAGTACAATTGCAGTGGATTTTTTTTTCGTTGTATCGAGTCCTGCAGTAGTATATGGCGGAGTCGAAAATTCTCTTTGGACGTCTGCTGATACAGAGAAAATTTAACTCTGGATAGATTCAGTATCAGAATCACGTAATCAATTGACATCCAATTGACATCCAATCAGGACGATAAATATTTGCTGGTAGATGATCCATTCTGCCCGTCAGCTACCAAAATGGTTTTCTTTGAAAGGCTTTCCAATCAACGCCAGTGTCGCAACGACATCGACATTAAAATGAATTGCAGAGTAAATCAAGCTTCAACACTTCCTTTAACTGTTCCCTATCCTGACTAATTTAACATGGTAACCTTGACATCGTAATGTTTGTCATATTTTTTTTTCACTTTGCAGTTCTTGCTTGATGTCATGCAAGCACTGGTGCAAATCACAGAATTTTTTCTACAATAGTAGGACATCCATCTCTTCTTCTTAACAAAGTCCTTCATCTATGTTCTCCGTCTTGTTTGCTCCGACAGATTTTCATTTGGTTCATACTCTGCAACTTTTGTGAACACCGTATGTTGAGTCTTTTCTTATTGTTGTTCATCTTTCCAAGCCAAATTTTGACTTCACCCAAAGCAAGTGACGTAATGTGCACAACATCTCAAAGTAAAAAAAATATTTTTTATTTGAAATTAAACGTCCAGCGCAATGAGTGAAAAAAAAGTGAAATCGATCCAAAACGAGTCAGGAGAATCTTCCAAAATGGGAAAAATTCAAATGCAATCCCTTGATGTATTTTATTTATTTAATCCACACAAAGATTGTCATCCCCCACTATTACCTATTAAATTTTGAGCACATTACTTCTCAGCCGAATGGATTCCTCTTTCATTCCCTACTTCGCTTTGAAAATATATCCTTAGTCCACCTCTACGTGCATTAAAGACCGATTTCGCTTTCCCAAATTTCCATATCCAGGACACAGTTCTGTCTATCTACAGAGCTCCTGTCCATTGTTCAATGCGAGCATTGTTCCACATTTCCTGCAGCTAACCGCACATCCATACTCACCATACAATACCGAGGCCACATAAAGAGAAATCCAATATTCTGTACTCCACTGGAGCTGAACTGGAGAATGCAGATGTCTGCCTAATTGTGCAGGATATGTTCCGAATTTATTTGCGCCCCGTATTTCCAAACAAAATTTGCCCAAACCCTGTGAATATAACCAAAATAAGGCCAGCGAAACAATCGCAAAATAAATTCTTTCCAAAGAGTATGTCTAATTAATTACGCAAAAGGATATCGCAATATATAAATTTAGCTTGAAAAGTATACTCCTGCTCGGGCAATCTATCAACGAATTCCATTCTTCTTCTCATTTATTGCGCACTTTTACCCCATCTCGTTCTCGGATTCAATGGCTGCACTCGAATTAAAATAGAAGATTCTGCCCAACGTAAGAAGGCAACCAACGAACACGACTTACTACGACTTCTGTTTGGCTTTCATTAAATCAAAGAAAATTGGTCCTTCAGATGTGCGCAGCATAATGAAATGGGGAAAGGGACGTTCGCAAGTACCAATTACAAGCAGCTAGGAGGTGAAACTGAAGAGAAAAATGCTCAAGGAACAGAGCAATTTGCTAGGGAAACCGGACAGCGTCCCGCTGTCAAACGAACTGCATTGCAGTTCGACTGCCTTCATCTGGATCAATAATAAATTCCTGTCAAACTTTCAGCGGCACTATGCGTGGTTCGGCATAATGGTCTTAGCTTATTCGTGGTCCCTTTTCATGGAATTTGTCGTGAGACAAGCCATCGGTGGAGAGAATAAGAATATGTTGCCATAAACCCCACGCAGATGTATCGATGTGTTCATCGATTTACTTTTTTACGAGTTCATGGTAATTTTTGTTGGACTCACTTCTTGTGTTCCACCATCGGGGATGTTGAATTCACGAGAACGACGAATGTATTTTTTTCAAAAATAATCATGGCAATGGCAGACATTCTGCCACGGGGACGGAGGAGGTGGAGGAGATGAAGCATTAAAAAGTACAAACAAAAAATAAAAGACTTCAAACTTGTCTGGCTACGATGAGGGGAAAGATAGACATGAGAAAGCTTATAATATTACCAATTGCCATCGGGGATTTTGTTCTTTTTCCACCCGGGACGGGGCAGCGAGACGGATGAAGCTGAACGTAATAAAGTTTGGAAATCAATTTAAAGTACTTAAAGGGATTAAAGGCGATGCGTTTGGAAAAATGTATTTGGATATTGGGGTGTATCTGAAACCTTGAAAAAACCATAGAAAAAACTGACATAAGTGCAAATTTCCGTAGTCTGCGCATGTACCTATATGAACCTATTTAATAAATAAATAAGTACCATCCAAATTGAAAGTAAGTAGCGACTGTCAAGCTCAAAGCTTGTCGCACATTCCGAAGTAAGACCCCTTCTATATATTTGTGCAGTGTTTCGCCTGGTGCATGAAAGATTACATGTTCCTCGCAATCTGAGCGCATCCCATGCCCGTACCTAATGACAAAACATTCCCATGTGCAGCGTGTCAAAGTGAATAAAATGCACTTTCTCCTTAGTGTCATCTCGCTGCAGACTCAGACTCAAGTGAAGATGATGATGAAAAATCGTTCCTACTTTCCGTCCACTTTGTGTATGCAGTATGCATATATAAAAACAGGACGAAAACAAAGGAATGAATTTAAAGGAATTTTTTCCAAGCAACAATTACAATAGTTCTTGTCTCCTTTTTTTTACACTTTGAGGTCGAGATGCATTGTGCAGTCGGAATCTCCCAAAAGAGATTTTTATTTGTCAGTCCTAAAAGCATTAAAAACTGTTTTTCCATCCCAGCTCATTTGGCTTTAAATTGTCAGCAAATCTGTGTACCCCACAACTGTACCTGTATTCAAGACCAATTTGAATTTCTCGCGCTCCATCTGAAGGATATTGTTTAAAATAATTTCGAAATAAAAACCAACTTGAGGACCCAGAGGGATGCAAAACCAAAAATGCAAGTGAGCCACAAATTTAATAATCTTCAGCAATCAAATTCGTATTTTAGGTCTTCCTGTATGCGAAAAGTAGAACATTTTGGAAATTTCGGTTACCATCGAACCACCCCAGCCCATTGGCCCGTGCATAACCCTCACTATCTTGAGATTTAATTTGGTTGCCTGCGTCAGCAACAGCCAGTCTGAGGGAAAATTAATTTAATTTCTTGATGCTCTTCTGCATTCTTATGACCCGTTTTATCTTCCGTCTACAGGAAGCCGGATTCAAGCCAACAGTACTCATTGTATTTTAGTTCAGAAATGTGTGTGCGCACACATAAGATTGTGAGCGTAGATAGCACAGCTGCATAGGATGAGTCGAGGAATGCAGATGGAAGACTGTAGAAACGGGTTCAATGAGGGCAATTTGTGTTTCGTGATAGTGACATCAGATTGTGCTTCAGTGCCTTCGAATCGAATTTCTTTTATGTTAATAATTTTTGCTATTAGGGCACGGCAGTGTATCTTCGGAACAACAAGGACTTATATGGTCGCAACAGATTCGAGGACAGTTTTTTGGCCGGCGGATTTTCATTTGGCACTTGGCCAAATTCGCGGTTATCAATGTCACCATCGCCTGTTAGGGATAATTGTATGATTTTAATCTGAGAATAGTGCTGATCGGCGGAAACGGTTGCTGTGTGGCCAAAATGGACGTCGTTATGTAAAAGGTAATGGCGCATTAGGACGGTTTCTGTCGTTCATCTGTACCACTGACAGCTGCTTAGAAGACGTTCAAGTAATAAATCGTGAAATTGTAGGAACTGTCAAATATTCGGGAGGAACTAATTTTATTAACTAATGTCACAATTGTCTGCATTGTTGGTATGAATTTACGTTTATTGTCGTTAAAGCTAAATGCGATTGCGATTGACGATAAATATAAAAAAAGAGATTCATACGTAAAACGTTCTTGACATGTTGATGACTTCGTTGCGAAGGAAAAATTGACAACCAGAAACATTGTTCGAAAAAATGCTACCAATCACAGTCAGCTTAAATTTAATTGCTTGTAAAATGAGAGTATTCACTTAAACGCATAAAACCCTCATAAACTCCGTAAATTGAAGAAATTTACCACCTCGTAAAAGAACTGTGAGATTTTGACTGTCAGTAGCTACCGCAGGCCTCATAATTTTCCACGATCAATCAGGCTCGGAATTCGACTGCGGAAAGTTACGCAAATTTACAAACGTCAAACAGTGACAAGCGGTCGTGTGAATTGCATATTAGCGAATTACGCAATGGCATTTCCGACATTCGTAATTATTGAGCTCTCTGCAAAAAAAAAACCTTAAGTAGACTAAAATAAAAAATATGCAGAGCGACTAACTTCGAAACTTCCAGAAAATATGCAGTAATTTGGGATGAAGTGGTATAAAATGGTAGGTTTATTCCATGATCACATCCGTATCATAAAGCTGTCAACATGAACCCTCTCGAAATCGAAAAAATTAAGCTGCTCTTAAGTCACTTTCATTGCCGATTTTAAACAGTGCTGCCACCACAAAAAAAAGTGAATTCAGTAAAATCTGATCGAATGAACGATTTTTATTATGCCCTCAAGAGGAAGGTATATTCACTTTGCCAATACATTTGTAACGCCAAGAAGGAGTCACCGGAGACCTCATAAAGTATATATATTCTGAATCAGGATCACATTCTGAATCGATTTAGCAATGTCCGTCTGTCTGTCTGTCTGTTGAAAGCACGATAGCGCCCAAAGTAATTGACGTAGGTGAATGAAATTCGGTGAAAGGACTTCTTTTTATCGGCGTCAGGTTGGTATTGAAAATGGGCTATGTCGGTCAAGTAGTTCTGGTATTTTGCATGACTTGTATGCCGTGGAGGGTATCAAAGCATCGGCCAGGCCGATGATAACACTTTTACTTGTTTTATCTTAAATTTGGTCCAAAAATCCTATCAAAAGTAAAAAATATAATAAAAAAATGTTTGACTAAATACATTAAAAGCTATATTAGGAGTGTTTTTTAGTAAAGTAGTAAAGTAAAGTATGATTTTAAGCACGCAACTACAACAACTACGCTCAACTTGACACTTCAAGACTCACAGTAGTTGTTGTAATAAGTGTGCTGAAAATCCTACTTTACTTTGCTTTGCTGAGATCGAAGCTCAAAAAACACGACTATTTTTACGTACCTACTACCAATTCATTAAAAAAATTTTCATTACAAAGTTTTGGAGAAAAGAGAACTTTAAATCGAACTTAGTCTTCGAAAATATTGCTAAACGAATATTATGGCATAGGTACCCACTTCACTACAACTGTGACTGGATGTGAGCATTCAGATCAGACCGCCGTATGGCGCCACTGTAGCATCGTAGGATTATTCACAATAACTTGTGTTCAAATTGAATTTCTGAGCGCGTTCGTTAAGTATGAAAAAATTACAATAAATTATAGAAATCTATCTTTATGTTTGCAACAGGCGTGTTTTTTTTCAAAGCAAAGTAAATTAGAATTTTCAGCATGCAAATACAAAAACTACTGTGAGTCCTTGAAATGTCAAGCAGAGGTCAGTTGTTGTAATTACGTACTGAAAAACATTAATTTACTTTGCATTGCTGAGATCGAAGATCAAAAATACAGGTCCAATACTATTTTCCCAGTAAAACAATTTTTTTCGTTTCGGTCGAAAATCGGTTAGACCGCAATTTGAAATTTTCTCCGATCACAGTAAATTGATTTCGGCCAGATATCACCGGAAGCGGTTCAGAATGGCATCACTGATTGTGAAGGTTAGAAGTGTCAAGCTGTTGCTGTTCCCTCTGCGTTAGGTACTGAGAAAAATATTCCTTCGATCTTTCCTAATAAAACGAACCTAGTGTAACCAAACGTGCTCTTTTTTACTTGTTTTTCCCGATCCTCTCAATTGAGTGACCACATTTGAGTGAAGACCAATTTTTAGAGTGGCACCAAAGTTATCGATCACAGATGAAATGTTTTAAATCTGTTCAATATTTTTTAACCAGAACCTCCTCCTAACTAAAACAGCAACTTGTCAATTTTTTTATTAGGTACTTCCCATTGACCTTAATTATATTAAATAATCAAACTTCAATCTGCTGTAACTCTGTTCAATTTTACGATGCTCCTCCTTTTAATTACACTACACTTGAAGTTTCCACTCAGTTTGCCTTTAAGCATAAGTTTTATTTTCTCTATTGACATTCAAAGACAAATACGAGTACTTGTAATTAGAAGTCAATTGACTGGAAGCGTACTTTTCTAATTACTGTTTTGCAAACATCGGCCAAGGGAAAATTTCCATATTCCACTTAAAAGGATTTCCTATTTTAACAAGCGAATTTGACGAGGCACATAGGAAGACACTATCACGTTGCGTTGCTTCGCTCGACGACACGCGGATAGTAGCAGTTGAAACTCCTTTTAGACGCTTCATTGAATCTTTTCAATATGGGATAGGACAACGTGTATGGGACAACTACGCAGAACGAAGACAACTTTGACGAGGACTCCCGCAGCTACGGCACGTGAAATGTTAATTTGAATAAAATTTAAGACACTCACCGACAGCAGATGTCACGAGGCGTATACAGTAGAAGGTTACAGTCTTCGTAAATTTATTTCAAGGACATACACAGACAGACTGTCGTAGCTCTGAGTATATTATTTTTTAGCTTGACGAACTTTGGTATTTATAAATTTGTTTCAATTGTTTTAGGGGGTGTATGATACTGATAACTCGCCTCTTGTCAAGAGCAGAGTATTGAGCACATCAAGTCTTAAAATAAATACAAATTAAAAGCATGTATATATCTTCCCTTCCCTTCTATTGGTATTCAATCAAGTGACAGTCATTTTCCGTTCCTCTTACGTTGAAATGTGATACAAAGAGATCCTTTTGAAGTACTCCATGCAATCACTTTCATCGTCTAGCTGAAAATTGGAATTAAATGAAATTCCATTAGTCAAACGCTCAGGATGTGATGTCAAAATGAAAGGACAAAGTTATGATGGGTATTTCACAGAAAGAAAAGCCAACTTCCACCATGACAACTGGACAAAGTGGCATCTAATTTATAATCATGAGGACTTTATTGTTGTTTTTTTTTTTGGGCGCAACAGACAGAAGACATAACAAACGGGATTATCTGTAATAAAATATAAAAGATGTCTGCAAAATACCCATTTAGATGAAAGACAAGTGATAAATAAAATATCAATAAAATGTGGCCATCAGTTTGCTGTATGTGGACACTTCAGGAGATGTGTTTGTGTGTAGCTTTTAAGTAGGTAAGTCTCTTATTCGTGAGCGGAATTCGTAATTAGTTTCCATTTGATGGGGACTTTACTATCCCATAGGTGGAATCCGAAGGTTGCCGGGTTAGGGTGGACAGATTTATTTTCCTGTGAAAGGAATTTATTAGGGAAGCAGTCTGAACGAAAAAATTTCATATAACCGCTTGACCGTAGCCCATTAAAATGGGATTCTACGATTTTGTTTCACTTTCAGTAAAGACCTCAATACAGAAGATAGGGATGTGTTCTAGTTCATATGGCAAATTGAGATCGAAAAATTATTTCAAACGTATCGTTGATGGCGGAAGAGAGAGATACGTTCGGACCGCAAAATAAAAGTCCCTAATGATTAGAGTGCATGTGCCAAATTGGGCTAACTATATCCCAACTGTAAGTGGACATTTAGGAAGTACTCTGGGAATACCTCTTCGTTTTACCATAGGGGATACTTTGTTGACTGAGTTCCAAAATATATATGTCTTAAAATCAGGAAGTCTGTTCAAAGGGGTCACACAAAGTATGTAACCATTTTATTCTAATTTAAGCTTGTGTTAACAGGCATCGTATGTAGTTTTTTGTACTCGAATTTACTTAATGGGGACACATTTTTATTCAGCCGGGATATAAAGTAAGTTAGACCAAGGAAGTTGGTCCTAGTTGTGGTCTGAAAATCGACTTAATTCACTGTAAGATTATGCGCGCCATCTATCGTGGTGCCTTTCTTTACTGAGCTGGGCTCAAAGACAGTAGAAGAGGTTGTAACTTTGCGCTTTACAGTATTTTGACATCTACATAATTTTCAAACGCAATATGTCCAAAAAGGAATAGGATCTGACAGCCATTCGAATGCGTGATCGTCATTTTTGGCATGAACGGGTTTTATAATTCGCTGTAAAAGATTCTGTCGCGCGTTCTTTGAAGGCCTCTGGAGATGGATGAATTTATACGAGCTGTCCAATGGCATAGCCCTATTGTACAGAGAAAAAAGAGGAGCATTGGACGTTTGTCTATAACATTATATAGCGAGACTTTTTATCTAACCTAGGAGAAGGAGGCCTCGTCTAAGTTGGCTGAAAACTATATAAAAGGACATTAAGAAAGTTGAAGTGCGCAACTGGGGGCCACTGAATACCGACAACCGACTTGGTAAACCTAAGAGCCGAAATGCTAAACACGAGGCTAACAGAAACACGTTTTTGCTGAGTCCGAATGACTGACTGAATGAGATTCAGAAGAGCAACATCATCAGGTCCACTGAAAGAGGACGTACCTAGCGCGGATGAATGCACTAGAAAAATTCATCTAAGTCATTCAATGTAAAAAGGACAGATACCTAACTGGGGGGTTACCCTGTTAAAGGTTTTTCCAATGAGAGGTGTTATTGTAAATGACCCGCTATTTCGCAGTTCGCAAAACTAAAGCATTCTTTGGTCGTCGTGAAGCATCTTGTCGGACCGCAATACAGAAATCGGTGGAAAAATTCGAGCTGTTGGAACAAGTTAGTGATGTGAAGAATAAAACCCGTGCACGTTGCTCAAGAACAACTGAAGATATTGCTGCTGTAGCCCAAAAGTGTTGAAGAGAACCCAGGTTTGTCCATTCCTCGTCGTTCTTTGGAATTGGGCATTCCACAAACGTCATTACACCGTATTTTGCATAAAGACTTGGGTCTTGGGACTTGGACAACGTTTACTTTCAACAAGACGGCGCTGCGTGCCACACAAGCAACGAAACCATTGATCTTTTACGGGAATAGTTTCCGGACCGTGTTATCTCTGGAAGAGGTGATCACAATTGGCCACCGAGATCTTGTGATTTAACACCTTGCGACTTCTTCCTTTGGAGCCGCGCGAAAGATAAGGTCTACGCCAACAGCCCAGCGTCGATTCAAAGATAAAACTCGTGAGGCTATCGAGGACATAGGGCAGCCACTTAGCGATTTGGTTATGGAAAATTGCATGAAAAGGATGTGGTCCTATATGCGTGCTCGTGGTGGCCATTTGGCTGATGTTGTTTTTCATTATTAACGGCATACCTTCCTCTTTAAACAGCCGATAATTTATCTCAAAAAATGTCATTTTTCTTTGAATACCAAAATAACACCTCTTATTGGCAAACTCTTTATAATGGAGCTGAAGTGTAAGGTTTTAAGGGTCTAGTCAAAACCGTACTGAAAACGTATTGATGCGGAAAAAATAGGTATAGAGGTTCTGGCACTAAAATACCTACTTTGACGTCAGGTATTGTGGTTACACCCTCAGAGTAACTTCTGGACTCGATCATTTTGTAAAAAACTCGATACTTTTGTAATAAACTAATAGTTGTGAGATACATAATAACTTTAAAAGGTTTTATAAGAAAGCCAAGCGACTTCCTGCAGGCTGTAAGATCGAAACACAAGCTCTTTGAAGCAACAAAGGAAACTTAGTCAAGGAATCAGAGAGGAGTATAGTTGCGTTTAGCAATATTCCCATCAGCTGTTAAATAGGGATCATGTATAGAGAGTCATAAATTAAGAAGACCCATACGGCCTGACAATGAAGAACCTCTTCCACCATACCCAGTACCTATAGAAGAAGTTGGCTTAGCTACGAAAAAGCTTTTGCACAACGAAATTCAAGGCACAGTTTTCGAGCGAAGCTCCTCAAATTCGGAGGCTAGTTTTCGGGAGGTCGCCAAAGCAAGTGACATTCAGCTTCAAGAACCAGGGGATAGGTAGAAAGCACATTTCAGATCTGGACTATTGGGTCTTGTATCCCATCCAGATCTACAACGAATGCTATCCTATGACCATTCTAAATGTTTTAAGGTTCAAGGCATACTCCACATCCTTATCTACATGGACCGAAATATGGGACTTCTCTAATCTTGTTCTGGAGCAGATTGTGTGCATAGAGTAGATATGTCAACGTGGAAGGCGATCTTTTCAATAGACTCGTAAAATTCTAAAGTCCGCGGAGATATCGAAATGATTGAGGCTTTAGGTATGCGTTTTTGAGGGTGAGTCGATGCTGGATGATATCCTTCGAAAGGCTGGCTTCGCATTAGCGCATTCTGTCACTCCGATTCTTCAAGACCTTGTTGATGGTTTCGGTTTTGGTTTATTTTAGCCTTAAGTGCTTGAATCGTTTCCGTATTGTTGGCATAACATCGGTCCTTCACGGTAACCTACAAAAAAAAGTCCTATGTGGCATGGTGCGCCATTCTGCATGAAACAGAGTTCGTCCAAGTCCATGTCTTCAATTTCATGTAACGCCCACCATTGACCGAAGCGTTGTTCCCAGCCTCATTTTCAGAGAAAAAATGATCCAAAGATGCCACCACTCCACAATTTTCACTCTCTGTTGATCCATTCTCACCTGTGAGTACCATACGACGACGGACAAAAAACCCACTGTTTGGGCTACACAGCATTCATTTTGGAAATAAGTTTTCAATATTTCGCAACGTTGTTCAAGCGTAAGGCGACTCATTTCGTTTCGCGGAAGTATGATACTGACTTTCTGTCAAGAATTCGAGCGAACAGCTGTCAGTGTCAAAATAACCTATGGTTTAAGAAGAAAGCACAAGATGGCCCACCCTTTATAGTATAGAAAGACTAGAACGGTACCAATGCTGAAAAACAGCTCCGCTACAAGTTGTACTCCTAGATTACCTCACAAAACATCGCCACCTACTGAAATATCCTTTAGACAGAGGCATGAAATCAAAAAGTTTCATAAGTTTACTAGAACCCCATGCCTTCCGTGGAAAGTATTTCAAACAAGGTTTGGGTCAAGCCCATTTGGTCTTAACAGCCGACTCTTCAAAATCTTCCATCTCAAATCGTTCCCGTTCCCTATCAGATTAAGTCGCCATCCTAGTTAAGTGGCATTCAGCTACAATGCCCCCCCCCCCCAACATCATTATCTTTTCACATCAACCGTCGCTTAGGTAATCTTCTCGAACAAAGTGAGCAGTTTTTTGTGCGCCTTGGAAATAAATTGCCATCCGCCTCTACTTAGATTGTTCGTCAGCAACGACATCTCCACTGAACCCACTAAACAGAGGTGAAAAACTATCAACACTTTCCCAGAGCGCTGCCCATTCTACACGATTTCATTAACACTTCACCGGTCTCCCCCGGCCCTTGAAGAACTCAAGGCACTCCGAAGGAGCACCATTATCGCATTTCGGAATAGCACCAGCCACCCACTAAACGCCTGCGCACAGCTGTCACTCTCCATTTTCCAAGTGCCACACGGAACTGGAAGTCGATTCCAGTTGAAGGAAGAAAAAACCGCCCCCCCGAACGTCATAAAGGCATCATCTTCACTGTTATACAGAAATATAATTGTATCCTTAAACGCAAAAGTTAGGTCAGTAGTAACTTTTGGTCCTTACTGGAAATACGTGTGTGTACCTCGCTCGTTCAAGCAAAGTTGGTGTTGGTTATTATAAAAAAAAATACAATATCCCTTCTCCAACGATAGCAAAATTTGTTTGTCTTCCCGCTCGCAACTAGCAGCAGCAACAACAAAACAGCTACTGCTGCAAACCCCCTCGCATTTATCTAACAGTGTAAAGTTGTGCAAATATATAAATTTTAAAGTGTTCGCCCGCACATCCTTGGCAATAAAATTTAAAAGAAATTACCAAATTCAGTGCGACAGTGGTAGTGAACAAAAAGTGTTAAGAAGGATACCGCCCGGATTAGTAACTCTTGTTGGATTATCTCTAGCAGTTGGATACCGCAAAAGGGATACTCGCTTCCAAATGGTTCGTACACACACCTACAGATGAATGTATTTCATTGAGAAGATAATTTTATTCAACAAGCATCTGACAAATCTGACAAATAATAAAACCATTCTCCTACCCTTGCGTTGGGGGTATAATTCAATTAGTCCCCCCGGACCGGCCCTTCTGCATCTGGATCGGATCTGTGTGTGTATATACATGTCCTGGGAGGAAGAAAAATGTAATCATTTTCACGCACTTTGGCATTTTCTACTCCTTGTTATGCCACTTTGACACTTTGTTATTATGTCGAAGTTCCATTTACTCGAAGGACACAGTGGGTGTAGTGTATCATGTCCCTTGGAATTCTAAATGGAAAACGAATACAAACAATTGTCAACAATTCTCGCACCCGTTCTGAGAAGGTCGTGCGTGTAGCTGTGTAGTGCGGTACTTGGGGTGGCGACAGAACAATGCGATTGCTTCCCCTGCACAGCGACTTGCCTGTGCTTTATGACGCAAGGAGTCTTGTTGAGTGCTTATTGCGCCACGATTAGGGCCATAAATTAACGGTTAACTGCGGCTCCGGCGCAAGGGTGTCAAATTTATGATATTCCAAATATGGCCAAGTGGAAGTGTGCGAATGGATATCCTTTCGGAGAGATTTATCCAGTTGTAACTGTCGACTGGGTTGAGCATATTTGATCAGGATACAATACCTTGAGTGTGCAAACAGATTTTTCTCGAGCTTGGATTAGGTTGGCTGTTATTGCTGATTATTGGACAAGCATCCACCAGCTGTTGCCAAGTTTTATGCTCCCGGAAGGTGAATTCGCCACGTTTTTCTTGGGTGCTGCATCCTTTTGCGCGCACTTAAGGGGTTGCAAGGGAAGTTTATTAAAAGGGTATGTGTAAGCCCATTTTTTCGTTCAGAAACAGAGATATGTCGGCTGTCAGCCGATGTCATCGTGTGATTAATTGGCGTCACGCAATGTGCACTTGGTAGGTATCTATATCAAATTCACTGGCAAGGACACGCCAATGTTGTCATGCTTTGTAACCGATTTGGTAATCAGGCAAATCATTGACAGCACAATAGCACTCACTCGAGTCGAAGTGGACTTCTTCGGCTGTTCAGCCCCTACAGACCAACAAAATTTTATATCAAATGCTGGCAGTGTACACAAGACTTTCAAATGGGCTGCCATTAACAGAAAATAGAGCTCTTTGAAATACACAAATTTAGCCATTTCAATTAACCTACTGCTGGGCGAGGTTGCAAGTCAGTGTGTGGCTGTGTAAATGGGCTCCCTTGATGCTAATGTGGAAATAATGGGCTTGCTCTGATATGAAGCTCGGTAATTATGCGCAATCCTTTTTACATAGCAGGACCGCAATTATGTTTGTTGTCCCCGATTCGTTTGCTTTTGTGTTTTTCGATTGTTCTTGGGAATTACTCCCGCAAAGTGACGGCCGTCTTTTCTCTTTTGTAGATGTTGAACTTCGACTGCTTGGAGAGGTGTAAGGGGCTTCATCGGCCTTCATCCTGGGTTTTCTCTTTGCTGTTTTATATATGGACACCCACCTGTCATTGGTGTTGTAATTTTTAGAGGCTTAAGTTTAACCTGGCTTGGTGTCGGTCTATCATCAAATCTTGCAACTTAATTTGAACCGTTTCCTCTCAACCGATATCAGGCTGATATTGTTTTTCTTCTTAAAAACGGAGATTCCGACTCGAATTAAATTCTATTAAAGGACGACCAACTAAAAGTGGACTAACTCTGAATATGTTGGTTAACATATCTAGTATTGCGGGGGATTGAACTTGGATCAAAAGCAATGACTTTAACCACGAAAACACGGCCACGGCCTGTCATTTGCTTGAGCTTGCTCTTTGAAACGAAGGTTATCTATTTTAAATGGAGGCTCAGTCTTACGTATCATAATATTCAAAGATCCATTTTGGAATCTTTTTTTCAGTCAAGGTATGCGTCTTTAGATTTTTTAAGCCACATATCTGTAAAACTTGTAGCTCTCCCAAATCCGAAGACCTGACAGAACGGAACTGGGTATTTCAAGGAAATTTCCTTACCAAGCTTAGCTTCCACTACTCTATCGAGTTTTGCTATAGAGCTTAGTGTTCTGTACCGAACTTCACTTTTCAAAAAAAGCGTTGGTTTCGATAAAAGTAGCCTCAAGGTTCTGAGGTTAAAAAAAAGTCTGGTTGGCACTACAAGTCCTGAGTTATCTCAAAAACTATAGAGAGAAGTAACATTCCTCCTCCGTTCAGAACAAACTAAAAGTTTAAATAAGGCCGTACGCCAGTTGTTTGGCAACAGATCAAGATGCTGAGGTCGAAGTTTGCTAAATAGTAAACCAAGTTTCTATCGCTGAGAGCTCAAAAGCTTCATGAAAAAATGGAACTTTTGGCTGCTCTAAAGTGGTTGTTGTCATCACTTTAAAGGACTCTTTGTCTGCATAATGCCTTTTTAAGTAAATGTAGATTTCGACTAAATACCGGAGGAATATTAGCCCGTACCTGAGCCCAAAGCACAATGAAATGAACAGAATTATACCGAAGGTTCGAAGTATTATGTACAAACGACGAAAGTTCATCTTAGCCAGGGATCTTTTTGCGTACCGATGATTAGGGAGAGGTTTCCAACATGAGGTGTAATTTATTCCAGGAGTCCTAAAATTCAGCATTTTGTGCTGGTCTTACACCTTTGAGTGGATGAGGCTCTAACACGTATATCTGTCAAGTTCCCTTATCGGAAAATATTTTCCATGTACCCGATAGGATTTTTTTTATACGGAATCCACTTTGCCAGAAACAACCTCAGGAGTTGTAAGCCCTGAAGTCATTTCCAAATATCAAAGTCTTATACTGACTTATATTGATAAAAAACTTATATTTTAGGACTGTGTAAAGTGTTGGAAGTATATATGTTGAACTCCTAAGCTTAGGTCCCAGGTTCGAAGACTGAAAAAACCCAAATCCCAACTTAAGTTTTTTTTTCCACTAGGCACGTCTGACAAACAACCGAGAGCATGGTTATTGTCAGTAATAGCTCTAAGCTGCTCTTCGATTTCAGTTTTGTCTTCGTCACCCACGGTCCAAATAGAAAATTGAGTGCTCGACCTCCTAGGTTAAACTCCTTACTTGTCTTTTGTCGCTTGTTTGTTTGTGTCCTTTAACACTTCGTAACTCTCATGAAAGAGCTTTTCAATTAGCCGTTCGGATTCGGCATCAAATTGAAGATCCCTTCCATTCGCCCCAAAAATGAAAAACTTACAAAAAACGGAGCTAGTTTCGAATTAACCTATTGCGCCAACTATTTAATTTTTTAATTATCTCCATATAAAGTTCGAAGGACCGCATTCGTCTTCAAAAGTAACGTCTTAGTACATCTCATCATGTTCATTTCCCTAGTCCACAAATACCACAACTTCTCAACTTTATATAACTCAAAAATGCTGCCTCATTTCGATTCAGACAACAAATACTCGCATCTTTAATTTGTACACAGAGACAGTCGCTTTAAGGACCCACTAAAATAAACATTAAGTCGTACCGTCATTCAACCTTTATTTGCAAAAGTCTTAATGTTTGCTGAACAAAGTGTGTGTACAGACAAATGTTCGGCATTGATTTTCTCGGCTTTGTTGTTGGGTTTTGTTTTTCAAGAGGGTGGCTCCCATCTAAATTTTATTCCATTCTACTGCTCGGGGTGAAGTGGACACGATTTTTTTCAATACGGCACAGGATTTTACATTGGCCTGGCCTTGCCAAGTGGGAGCGACTTTTCAATAGTTTTTCGGCTGCCGGATTTGGCTGGTTTTGTTTTTACGAAAATCGAGCTCTGTATGAGGATGAGAGGGATTTCATCAATGGCCATTGAATTTGTCCTTTGAATCGGGCCGTTTTGAAGAGGACAGATAAGCCCCATCCAGATGAGGGGGGTTAGCATATTGTTGAATGACAAAATAAAATATGTAGGTGATGGCAGCAGCATGTGAGGTGTGCTATGTTTCTAATTTTAAAAGTTTCCTCAGTACTTGGTTCGGAATTGGAAATTTAAATTGGAAATAGTTGGCAGACAGTATGCGGCTGTGAGTTGGTTCAGGTGGGTAGTGGTCAGAGATGTCGTTTTTTTTATGGAAATTTTGAAGTTTTCATTTTTCACAAAATTTTTAATAGGTACCTACCTCTTGAAGATTTTTTCAAAAAGGGTTAAAAAAAACTGGGAAATAGGGGACCGGTATATTTATAGCAATGTGTTGTTTCGCTCATAAGTTTGAGGGTCCCTATAATGTCTTCTATAACAACTTATTTTTTGACAAGGACCTAAAGAAACAGCATACAAGTGTAATTCTTCGATTTCGACTCTAGTGTCATTTTCAGAGTTTGAAACGGAGCCAAGGTTGGCAAAGTCCTTCAAGTCCCTCTCGAGGTTATGGCAGTCTTCAAGCCGGCATATCTTACTTTGCCTAATTCATAAAAACACGTTTTAGAGGCTTTAGTCGCAAGGTTTGCAAACTCGTTACAACGGTGTCAGTGACATTAGAGAATGCAAGCAACCAATGCGATTTTTAACAAATTCGTCTTCTTCAAGTCAGAAGACTACGGATTTTGCTGACTACTCTTGGCATCAAGGGTCTAGGTGAGGTTGCTTCCGACCATTAAACCAGTGCTGACGTTCTTCATCGTCACTTTGTAAATGCATCCACAAATGCCAAATGACACTTACACTAGACTCGGTTGTAAAAAGCTCGTCTCTATATAAACAGTCGAATGCGGCCTCAAAACCGATATACAGTTTTTGAGTGTAGATCTGGACTTTTTTGGATTTTCCAAAGTCTGTTTCAGTGGGAATATTTGGTCAGTTCTGCCTAAAAAGCATTCTTGCGAAAATCCGTTCAGGCGTTCACACCTTCTTTTTGTAGAAAGTTGGATCTGGAGTCAGCATATGTAAGAGGTTCGCCTTTCTCGTGGATTAATCAAATATTGCTGAGCTTCCAGTCATCAGATGTAGGTTCTTCAAGCCAAAAATTTTAAGTAGGTATGATGTTCAATAAATCATCTTTCATGGTCCAAAATATATAGTCAGACTTGACTTGACTATCTTCAGAGCCTTGCCTTTCGCCGTCTTTGTCTGAAAGCGCGTTCCTGTTCATCTTCCAACCATGCGAAAATCTGCCGCAGATTTCTTGTGCTTGTTTTCGTGCTTTAAACGCGTTTTTTGAAACGTTTTCTAAGGCGTTTTTGAACGCGTTTTTGATGAGTGTTTAGTGAGTTTTTATCGACTTTTTTACTTGATTTGCGACGAGTTTTTATTGATTGTTTTCGGCGTGTTTTTTTATTCACTTTTGATACGTCTTTAAGTGAAGCTTTGATGCGTTTTTCCAGCTCCAAGTCTTTTTCTGAAGCGTTTTTGGTTGATTTCTGTTGCAGTTTTTGGTGCCTTTTTAAAGTGCTTTTAGACACATTTCACACTAATTTTTTCGAATTGTGTTATAACGCATTTTTGATGCATTTGTCGACGAGATGCCTTTACTCTCTTACTCCACAAGGTCAAAACCCCATCAAAAACTTGTGGAATCCGGCGTTAATGATGTCTGTTTTTATTACGGTTTTTAATACATTTTTCGATGTGAGCTCTTATGCTTTAAAAGTATTTTGATGGATTTTGCCTCTGGGTTCTTATGCGTCTTTTGAAGAGTTTTTGATGCTCCTTCCTTTTTTTCGGCACCGGTCCACCTTGTCGCCTTTGCTTTCCATTTGTGCCACCAAATATGGTCCCCTGCGTTCATTTCTGTTGTTAAAATTACTGAGAATGATTTAAGCTTAATACTGAGGATATTCCCCATAAGTATCGTAGAAAAGCTCGTAGAAACCTGCTTGCGTTGTCCCCATTCTTGCCTAAGTCCGTCAGCTTCAAAATAGAATGAAATAAATAAAATTCGCACCCAAAATAGATGCTGGCTCGTTTTCCAAGCACAACATTTTTAATTCCAGTGGTTGTGTAATTCTTCCTCCTACAAATCCAACTTATGACGCGAGCGTTCATAAAACAAGCACATACCTTACCAATGGCCCCGCCCGGACAAATCTTCGGTAGAGTCCTCGATCCTGCAATGATTACTCCACCACACCATCATCACCGACGAGTCATAGCCATCTCTCATCTGAACCTCGCTGCTCTATGTGGTGTAGCGCCATCAAACTAAAAGACACAAAAACCAACACTAAAACGGTAAGCACACCATCACAGAAATAGCAAAACATTTCCTCTGCGGAAATGACAGATTTTCAGAACAGTTCAGTCTAAGTAATGCTCTACATAAATACGGTGGGTGGAAACTGGAAATCACCGACTGTCGTTACACTCACAACTCGTCGTAATATCTCCGGAAGAGTCGTTAATCCAGTCCTTCGCTGAGTACATGCCATGGTAAACGATAATAAACCAACTATCGTCCTATTTATAAATGTCTATCCTTATCCCGCTCTATCCATATTGTTCAGATTCCATATCGTATTGCCTCCGCCCAAAACCACAATCCTTTGGCTGTCGTCACAATATCCTCAGTCGATATATCATTCTCTGTCACACAAACCTCAAAGCCACAACAGCATCCCTTCGGATTTTCTTCGCTGGAAATGACGCAAATCTTTGGAACAATTAAATTTCTTTTGACAACAATTCCTGCTCGCAATTAGGACAACATTTCGCATCGCCACTGATAAGCTTTCACCAACAGTGACTCAAGACAAAAAAGTGTCCAACTTCGGGAATCGATTCCAGTATTGCTTTCCATTTGTTCTCGTGTTGCGTTGCGGTCGTCCTAATGGAATTTCCACTCAAACCCTCCAAGAACGTTCTCGTCTTTGTATCTGCTTTGTGTGGCTGAAAGTTAGTATTCGAGGAACTTTTCACTTTGGGTCACGGACAACTATTTTCGCACAAAATGACATAAAGATTAATGAGAACTGTAATTGTGGTTATGTTGAAGTTTTGCTATGCCATCGAAGAAGATGTTCGGTTGGGTTTCCTTTGTGTGTGATGCATAACGACCTCCGCTTATTGTGTAAACAGATTAATGATAAGATCCTTTTAACTGCCCGTCATCGTAAAACCTAAATGGCAATAAAAACACGAGGCATAACATCAACTCATTCATGGCGAATATTACTTCGCCCCACCGGCGGCTTTTCAGCCATCAATTTGAAGTCTTTTTCAAATCACTTTTTGAACAAGTTATCATGGCCTCGTAACAATAAAAATAACAGTCTCTCATTCGTATCCAACAAGTCGGCTCGCTTTGGCAACTATCCAGAAGTGAAAACAAAAGGACCTCCGTCCGTACCCACCCACCGTCAGATTTGTGTCGCAAAAGGGTGAACCAACAGCTGCTGCCTCCTTTGGATTAGACAACACAAACAATAACAAATTGCCTGCAATGCCAGAATGTATATCCTTTCACATCATAGCCCCTCCATTATGTCTTATCTAAATCATGAACACATCTCGCAAATATTTACTGCTGTTCATACTCTCGTATGGGTGTGCGAGACTGAGAGCCAGAGCCCCCTTCATCGGCGGTGTGGCGTAGCACATTAAGGATTCTTCGCCAACATACTTCGTGGTAATGGTATTTTTGTGTGTGACAAATGCGATGAACGCGCGACTTTGCCGGAGAGGCATGTCACTTTTGAAATGTTTACAAAGAAGACGCCAGATCACCGGTGGAAAAAAAGTTTGAATACCATTAACCAACTGGGAATGGCAGGGAGGGATGAACAGCAGTCGAGTCAAAGAGATAAAAGTGGAGCTGGTGGACGTGATTTTCTTTTGCTTTTTCGAAAATGCCTTTTCTCTGAACATTGTTTACCTTTTAAAAGCTTTACCGAATGGAGATGGGTGATAAATGAAAGTAATAGCATTAAGCCGTTCTGACTCAAAGTGGATTGAACATATTTTGCCGGTGCCAGAAGTATGGCATTTCAGTCGAGCAATTAATTGGGCATTTGTTTCACTCGGATGTCGGAAGTTTAATCTTTTTCCTTCAAATTATGTAGATCTGGGCGCTAATGATTGTCTCATTTGTAATGGAACAAGTTGCAACATTCCCTGCTTGTGGACTTTCATTTCGCACGCGCATCACTTGAAAATTCAGCTCTTAGGTATCGTATCGTACCAGTGAAGGAAAACGTGTTTTTTACTGGCAGAAATGAAGTTTGCGTGCTCTTTTCGCGCCCGTAAATATTGGATATGAACACGTAGCACACGAACGCCGATTTGAGTTCGAAGGCGTCAATAAACTAGATTTGGGGAATGCGAATTCAGATTTAGGGAGGCTTTTCCCAAAGCTGTGGGGTAGATTCGTCATAGAAGCGGCTGCACTCTGCAAAATTAAAAAAACTTAAAACGTTTCTTTACCAAAAGTCCGTTAAAAATGAGGCCGTAAGACATAAATAAATGTTGCACCAAATTTTTTTTTAGCACTTTCACGTCCTTAACCAACTAATTTAGAAATGAATATAATTATTTTTAGGTCTTGTTTTCTATTTTTCAGTCAACTAATTCATGAAAAGTTGTCGCATATAGTTTCTCCGTACAGAAGCGCATGGCAAGCTTCCTACAACTAAACCTTTGAGGGTTTTTTTTGTTTTTCTCGGGACAAATGGAAGCAGTCCGTTGCCTGTTTAAAAAGCAGCACATTAAGTCAAAGAACTCTTAAAAAATCTGAAAATACGATGCAAATTGAGTTGGCTGGTTTGAAAAGCAATTTACTTTTGTGAATCTTGAATCACTTTTGGCTGAAGAAGTAAGGAACCTATACCTGATTTTTCGAGTATATGGGAATCTTTTTCTTTTTCAATAATGAGAGTCTTCATAACTTTTTGTTACTGGTTTTTATTAATTACTTGGCATCAGTGCAGCGTTGCCAAGCCGTCAACATATCTCCCCTCTCATAAATCTGAAAAATCCCCAACTTCTTGGGGTTCATGCATTTTGCTTTTTGAAACCATCTGGTAGGAGTTTACATAGCCCTTATGCGACTTTGATGAAATTGTTGTAAACAATAAAAGGCTTTTTCAATAGGGACGCTACAAAAGTAGAGCGACAGGGACAGCAAAACGACGCCGAATTTCTTGCCGCTCTTTTGACATTTTTCTTCAGTAAGGTTTGGCATTTCATGATGGAAAGATATACGAGCCAACAACGAGTCGAAATTATTAAAATTTACTACCGAAATTCGGAGTCAGTGGCCTCAACGTTAAGAGCGCTATGTCCAATTTATCTTCTTCAGCGATGAGGCTCATTTCTGGCTGAATGGCTTCGTCAATAAACAAAATATGCGGTATTGGTCAGGCAGCAATCCACACGTGCTCCATGAGTCATCATTGCATCCCGAAAAAAATACGGTTTGGTGTGGTTTATGGGCCGGCGGCGTCATTGGGCCGTACTTCTTCCGTGATGATCAAGACTGGCACGTTACTGTGAATGGGAATCGCTACCGTTCAATGATAACCGAATATTTTTGGCCCCAATTGGATGATATGGACTTGGAGCACATGTGGTTCCAACAGGACGGCGCCACAAGGATCACAGCGAATGTCACAATCAATTTATTGGAAACCAAGTTTGGAGAACGTGTTATCTCACGAAATGGTCCATTCGCTTGGCCGCCTCGGTCGTACGATTTGACGCCGTTGGACTATTTCCTGTGGGTATAGTTTCTAGAAGATGCCAAAAAAATTCATCCCTTACACTCTCTTGTGAAAGTCTTACGAAAATCTCCGTAAAATGTTAGCCGTGCTCTTTTTGATCACTTTTTCAGATAACTCTCAGCCATAATGTCATAATTGGAAATTTTGTGCACCCAAAAAAATCACTTATTTAAAATCAACCAACTTGTAGTTAAAATCAAGTTTATTCACCTAAAAATAATCCATATATCGTAAATAGCAAAACAACTTTTAAGGATTTAACCAACTAATATATAAATACTTATAGAAACTTGGTTAACAAAAACTGATAAAGCGCGGTACTAACAATCATAAATTTTGTGCCCAGGCTACGAACTCACAATGGCGAAATTTTGCATATAAAACTAACCCTTGTGACCTACGAAATATTAAGCCGAAGTTAAAATATGATTAAAAGTCCCAAAGTGTTTCTTTTTAAAAAAAATTTATCGGGCAGTTTTTAACAACGTTTTTTAATTTAAACCCATTTTTAGACCGAGCAAAAATCACACCCGGTTGGGGTTAATTTTTAAGCAGCGCGTAGTAGGTATTCATGTTTAGTGTAGGTTATCATGAGCAACCTATACAGGGTGCGGCAAGAAAACTTGCTGATTTGTTTTTGGCGCCAAGCGGGGGGAGTAGTCGGATATGGGTGGAGAGTTTCTCATTTTTTAGGGGACTTCCTGAAGTTTCATATACGCCACAGTCAGTCGACATCATGCATTGGACAAAAGAGCAAACGCGCATTTGCCTGCGAGGCTTACTTTTCCAACGGTCGGTTCATGATTTGCATTGTGAACGTGTCACCGTATGGTGTGCTGTTTCGAAAGTAGGGATTATTGGTCCTTACTTTTCCGAAGAAAACGAACGCACTGCTACTCTGAATGCAGCTCGCTACAGAGAGATGACTGAAGAATTTTTCATCCCAAAACTCGATGAACTGGACCTTGGTGATGTGTGGAGATGGAGCCACGGCCCGCACAGCACGAACATCGATGGATCTTTTGAGGGAACATTTCCCCGATCGTCTAATCTCCTTGAGGGGCGACCTTACGTGGCCGGCAAACTCACCTGATGTGGCTCCATCCGATTTTTTTTATGGGGTTACCTTAAATCAATCGTTTACACCGATCGCCCTCGAACGTTAAATCATCTGAACATTCGTGAAGCAATAGTGAACATACCCATCGATATGCTTCGAAGAGTTCAGAGGAGCTTCGAAAATCGGGTATCTCAGTGTATCGAAAACGGGGGCCATCACTCATCCGATATCATCTTTAAAACCATGTAATGTAAAATTCAGATCGTGTGTAACAAGAATAAACGAGTTTTGTAACGGTATGTCCACTAAAGAGTTCTTTTCCATTTTTGTTTCTAAGATTTATTCGAAATAACAAGAGACTGTAATTTTAAGTAGATACATCTGTCACTTGCGAATTATTCACCGAAACGCAGGAACGAACCTTTTCTTTATTGATGAACCCATTGTGAGGGAAATATTCATAATAGGTATACAAAATTGTTTTTGTTCATTCCTCAAGCATGGGACGGCTAAAAGTAACCGAATGAGGAGTCCGTAGAAATCAGTTTTTGACTTGATTGAATTCTGTATGGAAATTAATTCAAATCCTTCTTCTGCAAGCTCAGTGGGATGTTTACCTGTCGAAATGTCTGTTGACAAAGATGCCTCTCCTCGTCTGAAGTTGTGGGAACGCCCTCACAGTTCCACCTTGCCGAATTTTGAATACCTCCATGGATGGACTTTGATTACCTGTCACAAAAAAAACCACAAGTCCTCGCATTTGCCAAGTTCATCTGCTAATAAAGCCAAGAAATGGCTCGAGTACATGTGAACTTTGCATCAAATCTTTTGCGAACAGTGAAAGCAAAAGCAGACTCCACACATTCCAGACTCCCACCAATTGTCAAAATAATTGAAATTCAATTTTCTTCAAAATAATTCAAAGCAACTTCTGCTGAGTCATTCGTAGGGCTGTGTTACAAATGGCTTTGCATTTACATAAAATAGCCACCCCATTCCCAAGGCCTTTCCCCCAACCGACTGAAAATATGTCTCTAGCGTTACTGCTTAATTAATATTAAACTAACCAAGCGAACCGTCTGACCTTTAAGACCGCCTTGCTAATGGCATTCTAAAGTTTACCCAACAAAATGCCAAACAGTTCAATAAACTGCACAGCACAACCCCAACAGCCTGCTTCTTCCCTTGTGCTGTAATTAAAAGTGCATTAGCTATTCTCAGCCTGAGCGGAATGTTAATCAGCGGACAAAGTAAAAGACCAACACAGTTCGGTAGCCCCCTCCCCCAGCTTTCACCGTACAACATATGAGCCTCCATGCATCCGTAGCCATTTAATATCGATCACCGGCCGATGATGCACATCTCCAAAATTTCGTTTTGTGGTGCACTAAAAACTACTTGTCCCTTAATGTTAGTAAATGTTCGGTTATTACATTTTCCCGTCGTACCTCACCTTTCACTCATGCTTATTCCTTCGACAGTAATGCTATTCCGCGTGTTTCTTTGATAAAAGATTTAGGGGTTATGTTAGATAGTAAACTATCCTACATTTACCACTATGAATATATCTCAAATAAAGCCAATAGAGCATGGGGAATGCTTAAACGTTATGCTAGGGCGTTCTCTGACCCCTATGCGCTAAAAATTTTATATTTGTCGTTTGTTCGATCACTGTTGGAATATGCGTCCATTGTTTGGTGTCCATACTACAATACTCATGTTGTTAGAATCGAAGCAATTCAAAAGAGATTTCTTAGGTTTGCCCTCAGATGTCTTCCTTGGTCCGATTTTAATAACTTACCCCCTTATTCAGCCCGATTACAACTTATTGGACTTGAGTCCCTTGAGGTTAGGAGAAAGGTGTCAAGAGTTATTTTTCTCCACAGAATACTTATTGGGGAGATTGACTGCTCTGATATTTTAAGTCTTTTGGGTCTTAATGTTCCATCACTTAATTTGCGTAATAACAGATTCTTTTATGTTCCTCGTTCTCGTACTAATTACGGTAGATCCTGCTCTTTAAATGGTTTAATGTTACTGTATAATGAGTGTGCGTCTTTAATTGACTTTAATATGACAATACCATTGATAAAATCCATCTTGTTCAATTATTTCCAGTTGTAATTGTATTGCTCAAATTTGAATTAGTTTTGTACTTGCATTTTCTTTTTCTTTTTTTTTTCTGTATTTTCTTTTTTTTTACATAATTTGTTCCTCAATTTTTAGTTCACTTTTTTGTAAAATGTCTAAGAAAGGCCAAGTACTTTGTTGACAAACAAATAAATAAATAAATAAATAAATAAATACCGAAATGGAAACTCATTTCCATACCCGCACAGCATATTTATGTGCGTATATCCGCACTCTACGCATCTGCGGGGCGAACAGGAGCAGTGCGAAGGGCTTTTTGTAATCCCAGGCATGCCTTCGTGGTAATTGCAATTTTCTCACACGGCTCATGCGAGTTCCAATTCAAAGCACCCCCAAGTTGCATAAGAATACGGATACGGATACCCCATTGTAAGTTATACGCACACACTATCCACAGATAGGTACAGTAGCACTAAAGCAAAGCACTCCTGGGGTGTTCGTTCGACAGCCTTCTGAAGGAATTAAATATTTATGGGCCTCTGTGCCGAAAATTTTCCATAGACGTTCATCTGGAGATCTGCCTGGATGGGGACCTACACCCATATGTTTGCGCCTAGAGAATGTGCCAAGTCTATATCCAGTCTCCACCTGTCATTGGGAGTTTTACTTGCACCACTCGCCATGAATGTAAAATAGAGTTGTTTCACGCACAATGTGCGTTCGCTTAAATATTCATGTGTGTGGGTGCGTATACGCTGTGCAGCCAGGAGGGTGAGATATTTGCGTGATGAAATTTCCGGGAACACACTCAGTTGCCTGGTGGCTAAATTTATGGTGATTGGATAAACAACGAATTAGGCCTGAAAGAAAAAGATACCCATCGGCAGTGGGGTGGTGGGGGTGAGGTACGTGTACATTGCGTGAAGATTTGCGGTTTGAAAATTTTACGAAATGTCCTTCTTAAATTTGTTTTTGTCTTCAAGTGTGCAACTTAATTCGGTTTCTTTGGGAAGCTTCTCCGTCCCCGGCTGTACCTTCCAACTCGATTTGCTCAAGAGGAGATTATCCGTATGTCCTGTGCCCTTGTACAGCTCAAACACAAATGGATCTGGAAATTATACGAATACATTACTTTTTACATCTTTCGTCATCTCTTTGAGGACTCTGCTCCTAATAGGATTTTGTGTGTTTTAAGAGCTGTTGTGGGTTGTAGCAGAGGTATGGTGCGAACTTTGTTCTCAAACTGAATTTAAACTCTAGGGCGTCGTAAATGTTGTGCTTCATGGCAATTAAAGGAATTGTTGAGTTTGCCTAATCAACAGTTGCAACTTTGACCAGGCACTCATTTGCAAGTGGGTACAAGTAGTTAGTTTGGGCTAAGAAGTTAATCGCATCAAAGGTTCAATTAGGAAGTAAATTGCAATGTCGTGCAGCATTTCCTAGTTTCTTTGCACTGGAAATATTATTCACACTTCAGCTGAAGGTCCTTACACAGTCGGCAACCATTTTCAAATTTTAAAACTTAACTTTACCACCTGGCTAATGTCCAGTAGCTCCACTCTTAAATGTCCCGCAATGGACACTAAGTCCAGGAAACATTTTTTGAACTCACAATGGGGAAATTTTCCATACACAATTGCATATTGTGACCTGCAAAATATTTGGTGTGAAGGTTAAAAATGATTATTAAAGGCCCGTTCACTACTTCAAACAGTCTAAGCTTAGATATTTCCTGCAGTGGAAAATACTGTCCTTCTAGAGGAATCGTAGTGCAATTCCCCCAAAAAATAACTTCGCTTCTTTCAGAGCTGTATCCAGAGCCCCTACTAAAAATGCATACAGGAAGCAAGAAGGAACAAAATTGAAGACTGGGTGGACTTCTTTGTGGTGATTATTGTAAATGCCTTCGAATTTCTGTCAGTCTCAGTATCAAAGAAATGGTTTTTCTATTTAACAGCTTTTGCTATATGAAAAGTGTCCCGCCCCATACTTCATTTAATTTTGTACTCGATGTTAAATACACTTACATGTTCCAAGTTTTTGTTGTGCCACGCCTTGTTTTCCAATACCGCCCAAATATTGAAAAACTTAAATAACTCTACAAACAAACATCTAAATTAATGAAACCATAAATGCGAAGATACCTATTTAAATTTGTTTGTAATGAATTTGTTGTATGGGAAGTGCCACGCCCCGTTTCCCAATTGTGGCCTCATATCGCGAAGTTACTCAACAGACAATGTACATATACCGATAATATTTTACAACTTCAGCCCCAAGGCGTATATAAAGTGCCACACCCCCTTTGTCCAATCTCGTTTATTTTAAAATTTATTTTAAAGTGTCTTTCGCAGACAACAACTATTGCTGCCATATAATTAATTATAACTCTTTGTTTACAAAATCAGTTGTCGTTTTTTGTTAAGGAGGTGCCACACCCATTCTTCCGAAACCCTTTTGAAATAAAATATTCAAACACGCGCCCCCAAATAGCTTAGAAACCGTTTCTCTTCTAAGAAGCACAAGCCAATTGCAGGAACTGAGTAGTGCCCACTTCTTTGTTTGGAATCGGTCGAGTTCGAATTATTGCTCAAAAAAAATATATCTATGGAGGTTCTGAGTCTTAGTTTTCGATTCCTTTGGAACTGAGAGATTATTCAAGAATGTTTGCTTATTTGCAAAACGCTAGTCACGTACATTTTATGAGTGTTGACTACTTTTATGTTTGGAAACGGCCCATTTCCAATTATTGCATAACGAAAATCTGGCTACAATTCCGTGTTTTAATTTTTAGCTCCCTTCGATCGAAAAGCGAGTTTAAAAATGTTTGCACCTCTAGGAAACTACATGAAGAACATGAACATGAGGTATGGGCTTTCTTTGTTTGCGATCGGCTCAAATCTAATAACTGTGTACCAAAGAGATATCTCAAAAATGGTTTCGAATCCGAATTTTTGTCTCTTCTCAAGCAGAGAGGTATCTTAGAAACTCTTCTATATATAGGAAGTGAAAGTCAAGTTCACTGACAGATAAGTTCAACTTCTTTGTTTATAAACGGTCCAGCTCTAATTACCTGCAATCTGTTTGGGTTTCGCGTGATTATTTTTATTGAATTGGAAAAATGTTATTATGGTTCCATTTTAAATAATTGTGATCACAGGTCCTGTCTCACTGTTAACCAAAACTTGATTTAGCATGTTCTTTCTATAAGAAAGACATATGAGTTGGATTCAAAGTTTTACAGAGAAGAGAACTTTAAAGAACGGTATCGATTGCTTTATGGTACAGATGTGCAGGTGGTAACCTTCTCAACTTACAGTTTATCTTACCTAGAGGTGTATCTCTCTTCCAGGGACTAGGAAGCAGGCTGAGTGCAGAATTTTCTGAAAGTAGGTGGTCATCAAAGTTTGAAAACCACGCCTAAATCTAGGAATTACTTGAAATTGATTGAAGATGCCTACTTAAGCAGCAGTATCTGTGAACTGAGAGTTTCCTTCCTCAGTCCTCAGTCATCAAGCAGGATTTGTGGTTTTTATAAAGTCAATCAGTTACAATCAGTTTTTCAACGGCACGTCTATTAAGAAAGTCCTTCATTAGACTAAGTTTCTTAAATATTTATGGCAGTCGGACACTCTCTAAAATCTGTTGACAGTTGGTCGCCATAAAAAACAAACAACTACCATGAAGAGAGTCATATCCCCAACAAAAAAACTCAGCCCTCTCGCATATACAAAATAACGTAGATTTTCCTACCTCTTTTTAAAGTCAGATCGTTGCCTAAATCCGACTTAATCTGACAGCCCCTCTATATCTATCCAGCTACATACATGAACCGATGTAACACAAACAATATGCATTAAGCCGAATTAAAAAGCAAAACAAACAAACACCCATATCCTTTTAGCTTTCCCTTTAATCCCTAGCCCTATTGCCGTTTGTTGTTTCTGGCCGCCAGCTTTTACTGCCATGTTAAACACTCACTCGTCAGTCCACTCTCTCTCTCTCTCTCAATTTGCACAAACCATAACAGCCGGCAGCTTTTTGTACATCAAGCTCAGGATTCACTGCCATATCCCATTGAGCAAATGGATTTCGAAACGACAATTCCCCTTTTCTACTTCCACTTTTGAAAAGCAACAGAGATACATTTTTGACATTTATGCTTATGCGCGACAAGGACGAGTTGAGCATAGCAAACACAATCACACTATGGCATCCCAAACAAAAGATTGTATCCATCCAGATGTAAAGAGAAAAATATCTGACACATTATGACGATTTATCTGAAAGGTACATAACGTTACAGCAGGGCCCATAGTCAAATGAGAGCGTCGTCCTTCGCATATCCTCTGAAGTCTGAATTCCGTTGTGCGACAAAAATGTTAACAATGACACGTGACAAGCTCTTGCAGTTCTGGGCCAAGCAACTACTTGCAACTGTGTCACATCCACTTTAGCTGCAACAATTCTCTGCTCTATTGGGTGCGTTTGGTTAGTGTAGTCGCTGTCTGTAGATGTGAGTGGGCACTTGTCTCCCGGGGGTTTTTTTTTTCTCTCCTCTAGATTCTGTCCTATAAATCCTCTATCGCTGGCTGGCATTACAATAAGTTTGCGTACAGTGTTTGTTTTGCGATGTGGATCTTTTTTTGTCCACTTTCTCTGAAGTTGTGCCAGAGAATAAGCGAAAGCAAACACACACACGAAAGAGAAATGAGATGGATTTAGTTTCGAAAGTCGTCGAGGGAGATAGTCCTCGAATGAGAATATTTTCGAGGGGACGTGTTCAGAGTAGTGGCTGTGACTATGCTTATGTCGGACAGGATTTGTCTTCCGTCTTTTGTGTCGTTAAACCTACTTTTTCTATTTTCATTCTCATTTGCTTTGTACTCTGATACAGCACTATATAGGGGCTGTGATGAAGTTCTGGTGAGCGGGCGGGCGCGTTTAAGGCAAACATTTCAATGGCCCATTTGTCTAATTCTGGACAAAAACGTTCTTAAAATGATGTGGTTGTTGGGTATACTGCTTTCATGGTTGTGCTCGGTGGAGTGGGCGATTTGTTGCTGTCCTCAATGGACCGTTTGTTGATGTATAGGTATTGTAGCCTGTGGTGACAGCCTTGAATAATAATTATTCTCCTCCCTAGGAGGTGTTTCCTGCAAAACACTTTGGTTTGGAATTTTACACAACAGTTGCCCATCACAGTGGTGAAAGGATATTAATTATGCGAGCCATATACATTTCACTATTGGGATGGTTTGGAAATCACAAATGGCATTCCCATCTTCTTTTTATTGTGACTGAGGTGAGAAACAGATGATTGAGTCTTTTAGTTGTGGAGAAGCTGTTGTGAATCGAAGAAGAAGCTGGTAGTCGTAGTGGAAGGAATATGTCATTCAGCCTGACTGCGGCCTAAATAAACTCTGTAAATATTTTCAAACAATTTTCAAGACCTAAAAGGGTATAAATTGCCTTTGCACAGACCGAAAAGTCTCACGGTCGCCCCGTTTTTTTCAAGTGGGGCTAGAAGTAGCTCTTTCGACTGAATTTGAAGCTGTTCTTAAAATGTCTCCAATGAGTCAGCCAAACCTATTTAAAAAATTTATAAATAAAACAAACAGCTACAAAATTCCAATAAAGTCTGATGTCAAAATATCACCTTTTTTTAAAAAGAGGGGTTGCTACACCTAACTCCTGCTACTGGGTAAGTTGTAACATAGGCGGGGGTAAGTTGTAACAATGATTAAAAAAAAACCCGAGTCATTTTAATTACAGAAAATTTATAAAAAAAAAAAAGTACAATTCACTTAACTTTTACTTTGACTTTTAACTCCGTCTTCCCTCACCGACTGCAACATAATAATTTCCGTAACAAAAGCCATTGTTAGAAATGCACACCAACTCATACTCAAGTACAAAAATGTCAACATATTTAACAATCTTGCTCATTTCGCACTTGGCGAACCGTATTGCCCGTTCCCTGAAGCAATTTTCATTAAATTTAATTAAAATGAAGACCAAAAAAATAAAACAACTTCAACCACCTATTAATTACTTGAATGCAACATTTTCCACCAGAGGGAACCTTTCACAATACCACTTCCTTTATGTCGATGAAAGTCAACCGGAAAATATAGCCACAGCCCAGAGGTCATGTTTGCGTTAAATTTAAATTTAATTTCGATTAATTTGCAGTCGCCTCTGTTTTTCATTTGAAAGTCCGCCCATGCCGGCCCACCCTCATATCATTGCTGATAAGGCGCAACAAAGTGTGTTAAAAATGAACCCGCATTGGCTATCGGTAACATTTTATTTTTTTTCGTTATTGTTCGGATTTATAAAGAGGTGGAGAGTAAAATTAATTTTTGTGGGGGAAATGGAATTAAATTTGTTATCTCTTCCCCGAGGGGATGGAAATAAAGCCGAGACAGTGATCTGCCTGGAGGTGGTTGTTTTTAATATACCCATCGAAATGGATACTCTTGCTGGAATCAACTCGAATGAATTCGAATAATCATAGCAGGAGAATGGGTCGGGTTCAGTCACTTAACTCTGTATAAGGAATGAATACCTATGGGCAATTGACATCTTAATACACTTTGTAACAGAAACACTTTTTAGTCATTCTGTAAAACCACCATTATCTTGTTAAATTAAATTTTTGAATACATATATTCATTTCCTTTATGTTTCATTAAAAAAATATATTTCTTAATCAAAATTGTTGTAACTTGGCACCACTGACAGAGACTAAATTGCCACACCAGTGTCAAAAGTTCAAATGAAGCTCTTTCAAAATCTGTCACAATCAATCAAGTATAAAAGCCGGAACAAATGAGCAAATGGCAAATCAACTCACTCACATTTGCATTTGGTATTTCGCTTGATCGAAGGTTCTTTGCCCGCCATCTTGAAAAGTGACACATTTGAGTTGTGAGATTGGCCCCATTCAAGAATCTAGTTATCTTAGGTCGACTAGATTTGTCTGGATGAGATGTAACCTGCACGCAAAAACTAGATTGGTCGGGAACGTCACTTTTTCAACGTCAGCCACATATGAGAACTGTCAACTTAGTACTCAGTCACGAATTTCTTGACTAGATTCGTCGGCTACCCCTCCATAAACGTCAACTCAAACAGCTGCTCATTTGACCGATTTCCCCCAATCAAAATCGAGATACACTTAGTGAGAGAGCTGTCAGACTTAGTAAACTAGATACTTGAACGTCCCCATTACCTTCTGCATAAGTCAATGACCCGCAAACAATTGCCTACCGTGGTATCCCAGTCGTCCCGAACTACATAGGTGAACCTTAGTCAGATTTTTTTTTCCTTTTCCTTGCTATTATTTCTTTTGAAACATTCTCTTCCTTGTTGTTGAATAATAACATATTAAAACTTTACCGTAAACCGTGTTTTCGTCGATAACTTGTCGATGAGTTCACACCGAACACCAACTAGTTCTCGTTTGACGTTTCAATCAGCCGTGAGACACTAGACGTGAAACTTCTGTGTATTTTGGTTGCATATTTCGATTTTATTAATTCACATAGTGAAATGAATTCAGAGAGTTGAAAAATAATATTAGCCAATCAGTTAAGTGTGCTCTATGATTTTATGTTGTGAGTTGCAACTTCTGTTCGGTCAGCTGATCTGCTGAATCTACTGAATGTTGCAAAAGGTGTGTTTGTTTCAACAATTCCTCGATTGGAAGTCGTTTTCGTGGAAAACGACGTAAACAACTCGTTTTGAAAACTGAAATACCTATGAATGGGAAAACTTTCAGTTTTCAGCTCGGTGTAGGATGTAGCTAGGGTGTAAAGAATTCATTTGTTTCTCGAAGTCGTGTATCTGTTTTTACTAACAATTTTGTTTCCACTTCTCCGCTTTTTGTTGTTGGTGCTGTTGTTAATATAAACAGTATTTTCTTTTCTATGTTCAACATTTACTAAGGCTCTTCGGACAGCATAAAGCTGAAGGGCAGAAATTGTTGGCGAATGGAAGACGATGACGCCGAAGTGACACTAAACGACGTAGTTCGACTCGAATTGAACCAAGCAGATATTAGACCTCCTACAACATGCAATACCGAAACCGTACTGAAAGTCGGTAGTATGTGTATTTGAACGCACGTCACTTTCGAACCAATCCCCTGATGCATATAGATTTTTTAGATCGAACCCATCCCCTGATGCATATAGATTTTTTAGAGTTCATACGGCTTGGCATGGAGCAGAAGTTGGTTCAGAATTTGGGAAAAACCAATTTAACGTTTTTGGAAACAATGACAAGCGACCACGGCATGTTGTAATAGTTTGTCGGTGCTGTTTGCGGTAATTTACACTGCGATAATATTTATATGACACATTGGAGAATCCTGTGATCGTCCAGGTGATATCGTTCTTGAAACTTGATTGATCAAAATAAGTACGTTTCAATACATTTGTGGAGAATGGACTAGCTGAAGCTCTTAAACTCGTCCTTTTTGCACTTAGTTTCGGCGATAGTCGTCGCAAAAGTTACGTGATTAGGGTTCTGGACTTTATCAAAAACGATATGAGGATGCCTTTAAATGAATTGACAAGTATTCATGGAATCAAAGCGCACTAAGAACACTATATATGGAGCCACCGCACGATGAATGGAAATGAATCCATGCTGCCGTTTTGAAGTGAAATTGGTAGAGCGAGCGCATTTGTAAGCCATACAACGATAACGTGGTTCCTTCTCCTGGCTTGCACTATTGATCTGGATCACTTAGTAAATCGTCGCTTGAAAGGACAGAATAAGACCAAAAATGAAACACACCTGACATGACAGAACATCTAAAAAAAACCTCAAAATTGACAGCTGGTAGCGAACTTGACATTGACTTTCGTAAAAGGATATACGCATCGTCGACCGAGGCATTACAAAGACGAACCACGAATCCACCTTGAAATCACTTGGTCTGTGGCCATTCTCTGCACTTGGCATGATATTAACTGTGAACTATCATTATCGATAACCAATGGCCAATGCGCAATTACAAAGAGGAAGAGGGAAACAGGACCCCCTCCTAAGGGCCGTCTATTTCTAAACGCTCCGCTTCAAAATTAGTCCTACTTAAACAAAAGCAATTTCAATCACACATGCTGCGCTGGCAACCGCTTTCCACGGTGCTTAATCAAAACCGGCTAATGAGAAATGGCGAAAGGAAAAAGAACGACCCCGCACCCCATCTATAGCTCATTACACTTTACTTCACAGTTCACACGCACTGGAAACGGCCTGCTCTCCCCCTGCCACCATAATGATTATGCGGTGCTGTATGTCGTATGTAGTCCTTTCTATAGCTTTCATTCGAATACATCCGTGCATGTGAGGCATAATCCTTCCGCTGAATACAGAAAACACGTTTCGTCATTATCTCTGCCATCCGTCCGACCGCACTTCTCATTTTACATTACACAGGAACAGAGAACCAGGCACCAGCAAGAGCGACATCATGTAATGCCGCCAACACTCTAAATAATGTGGCTTTTTATGATGTTAGCCGTACTATAAACGAAAATATTACCCATGTGCCATGTCGTATCAGGACAGTGGCACACACACACAATGGGTTGCCAAATAGGGGCGCTATAAATGCAAATCAGATTACATTATCTATCATCGCCTATCAGAGGACACGTGTGTGTACATACCGTACGCAGTGACAGTGTAGATGTCAGTGTCCTGTAGTCGTACTACATCCACAACATCGCAGTGACACAATTCAATTAGATGCCAACACAGTGGCTCTCATTATTTATGGAAAACGTGTGAATACTGTAAATGTGAATGGGAGTCCTTGCTGACGCTGACGGTCCTCGCTCTGGTTCGTCAGATGTTGCGCGGTTCTGGTGGTACCTATTATCGTGATCGTGAATTATTCTCGAGTCCGATTCTTGTGTGTGAAGCCTACAATTGCGGTTGACAGTCGTCGTCAGTGATGTGCAAACATTTCGCCGACTTTTTCTTTCTCGATCTCAGCACTCGAGTTCCCATTGCTAATTACAGTTTGCGTTCCGTTGAAATGTCAGTTGATTTGACACTGGTACTGGTTTTATGTAAAACGAAAGCAACAGCGGAGGAATTATTGATGAGAAACTAAGAGTGACACGTGCACTTACGTCAAACTTCATCGATGTGACATTTAATTGAATGCGAACGTTGCCTTCGTGCGCTGCTCCACTTTGGCGATGCAATCTGGAATCATGTCATGTAAACTATTCCATTTTCCGCAATCGATTTTTATTTTATTTTTTGCATGTTTCGTTGTCGTTGGTGGTGTTTTTTTTGTGTTGTATTTCCTTACCCCATCTGGGAAAAGTTATACGACACTTTGTGTGTGTCAACATTGGCAGAACATTTAAATAACATCCTGTCCCAGGCGACGCGGGCTGGATATTGCATATCTGAAATGTGTCACAATTGATGTTTGGAATTTGATTGAAGGGAAAGTTGTTGCAAACTATATTGGAACACGTTTTGTGTGTTGTTTTATAGTTTTTTTTTTTTTACTTTGGAAAAGTTTTCCTGGGGCAAACTGTCGATTGCCTTTGTTTGGCATAATGTTTTTTATGAGGGTTTCTGCATAATCTTGATTGGAGGTATATAGTGAAGCTAGCTGTGGTTGCAAAAGAGCTTATATAAGTAGATTCCAAACACGGGGTTAACAAAAGGCGGAACAGGAAAACCTTTTTCAACTGAGTAATCTCCTAAGTATTCGTCACTTTATCGTTTCTCTACAAATGTACGTAGGTCTTAGTTGACAGCACAGATGGCGTTGGTTAGTAAGTTGTTGATGCCGTTAATTTACAAATTTTGGTAAATATTTGTGAAGTGTATAGTATTTTCTTCCCAGACATACTGATTGACCCGAAAAACGTTTGTGGGATTTTGAGTTTCTTTTTGAATTGGCAACACTTTGACAGCTGATTTGCGTACATTTTGGTTAGCCATTTCACCAGTGCCGAAGCTATAGCTATAAATGGCAAAGGGCCCTATACAAAATTAAATTGGGCTTCCTAACCAGACTTGGTTTTAAATCAGTACACATAATTATGGGCCGTTTGCTCATACTACTCTTAACGATTTAAGTTTTACTTAAATACTTATGGGCTATACTTTTTTCAGGTCATAAACTGTCACATAAGAGTTTATGTGGAACTTAGTTCGCTATGAGTCGTATCAGCAAACGGCCCTAAAATGCGTGTCGATTTGAAAACGAATCAAGTTAAATTTACTCACCAAACTCGTATGGATTCTGTCAAAAAAATAAAGCGCTTAACATAGAAGCATTTTAAGGTTTTATTTCATAGCCTCGTCCTTAAACAGTAATGGCATTAGATAATTTCTTTAATAAATTTGTAGTAACTTTCAGTACCATTTTTATGGGTATTACTTTTTTACACTCTTTTGCCTGTCACAAAATCTGGCTAACAAAATATCTGGCAATACTATCAATACTGGTTTTACTCTACCCGCTCAGCCGTTTAGTAGCTCTTCACGTGAGATAACAAGTTAAGGAAAAATCGATTTAAAGTTTTGTACTATAAAACTTATACTTCTTTCGGCAAGAACTTTTTTTTTTATTGTTTTACGTTAAAAAGGTCTAAAGCAAGCTTAAACATTACAAAATGAATTGGAGGCCTGCATGTAATGTTAGAGTCACAAGTTCCTAAAAAATCCATGGATTCAAATTATGTACAAATTGCAACTAACTAAAATTTATTAAAAAAAAATCTATAAGCCTTGGAACATTTATTTTAAAAAGTTGAACATTGCATGAGCAAAACACATGCCACTCCCTCTGGTGGGCGAATTTTCTAAAATTTATTTTTCTTCTTAAGGAAGTAGATACTTACATATAACTCTCAAAGTAATACGAATATACGTCAAGTTTGATGGGGTTGGCTCGCTTCGCTCCCGGCAGAGGCTTTAAACGTCAGTGTAGCGTTTTTGTAATTAAGCCTAGTAAGCTGCTCGTGCTTAAATTAAGCTCTCATACAGAAATGTCTCCAAAGATAAAATTAATCAAAGCGGTTAAGCCAAAGCAGTACGGAGTTTAAGATAAATTTGTTATCCACTGTACGAAAAATCTCTACAGAATTTAAGTAAGCGTATTGATGTAAAATGCATTTTTCAACAGCTAAATTTTGACAGATCAAATAAAATATCTATATTTGCAACAAAATGTCCAACGAAAGCAAATTAACAGTAGCAAATCAATCAACTTTACCAACACAGTTCTTTTTTTTTTTACGGAACTTACACTGTCAAAGTTAAGCGAACATTAAGCGAAGTGGTGGAGAGAAATATTGGAGAGGTGCTTAATTTAAGCTTTCCTAGAACAGCATCCTAAGCTTTACATGTTTCTTAAGAAATCTATTTATATTTATTAAAAGTCAAAAACAAACCAGAAAATTATGAATTATAGGTACTTATATATTTATAAGAAATCCCTAGAAATGTTTCTTATAAGTTGTTCCTGTTGTCAAAGTTGCTGCTTCTATCTGTTCTTCGCCTTGTGCTTTTGCAAGTGCAGTGTTGCCATACAAATATCTGGACAAGTTGCAATTATGACAACAAAAATCAGCAATGCAGGTTCCTATGGAAAAATCTTACTTCACAATTTTTTTTTATTCAAGCTGAATACTAAAATGATGGCATACAGCGAAAGCGAGTGTGCAAAAAATGTTAAAATTATTTTTTAAAACGAATGTTTTTGCGAATGCAGACAAAATCTGAAGCGAGGAGATTTCTGGTTATTAAAAGTCTTCAGCTAGGTTGAAAATCTGAAAAATGCTGAAAAATTTGCACTTATGGCAACGCCGATCACACTTTAAATTGATTTAGTTTATTTTATTCTGAATCGAATTTAAAAATTAACTAATTTCGGATTAGCACTGGTTTTGTATAGATAGTAGGTTCCTCACACAGACTAAAAATAAATATTGTATAACAATGGACAATGCTACAACCCAGCCTTTTGAAAATAACGTTTCGTCAACCCTTTTTATTAAGTTTAATCCGTAATCCATAATTGAATACTTCTAACATAGGACTGGGAGTCCTGGTGAAGCACAATTCATTATTCGAAAATTGAACACGACTACGCTATCATTGTGTGGTGGAAACCTTAAACGATAGTTTAATGATATCGAGAGTAATTACGTTTGTGGGGTTGCGGGTTGTGGCTGACAATAATTTCAAAATCAATTTGCATTATAAGCGGAAAACATTGATAAAGTTGAGTATTTGTAAACTAAAATTATAAACAGATTTATAAGAGTTAGTGGACTGAAATTAATTTAATCCTTTAACCAGTTAGTTTAACATTTTAATGGCAATCGCGTAAAAAGATAATAGAAGAGCCTGTCAATGAGGTTTAATATCCGAAATTGTCCAATTAATCTAGTACAAAGCTGTGCTATTTTTTAAAGCAAATAAAATGTGAAAAATCAGTCAGATAATTTATTAAGCTGGTCCGAGCGCATATGTTGGCATTCAAAGCTACTTACTTATTTATAAATCAAACTGAAAACAGTTTTTCATCAGAAATCAATTGCTGTTTCTATGAACAGGATTTGATTTCTGATTAAATGAGATGAAATAAATTTGAATGACAATCACCGAATACATCCCCAATATCCTGCTGTTCTCAGAAGCCATTTACTGAATATATTGCCAGCAATGTACCATTTGATTAATCGAGACCAACAACCTCGAAACTAAGACCCCATTCGGAGGGCCAGAGCCTTATCCTCTTGAATAATACAAGTCGCCTGGCTGGAGAGCTGTAATCAACTCAACCTGCCGTAGCCTATTAGTTAGCACATCACTATCGTTCGCCACTTTGAATATTGGATCGCTTTTGCATAATCCATCCTTCTTGTCCGTTAACTCGATATATTCGACCAACATTGTCCCTTATCCTTTGGCAAATCAATTAATTCCTAACGTCTCCATGTCGTCATGTAGCTGACACCGTTGAACCCCTTGCACACAGCTCCATTTCCGGTCAGGGTTAAGTCATCAAACTTGTGCGAATAATAATTAATTCATTTGCATTCATTATGGAATGTATATGCGGGCCATTTTATTATCCCGACCAAAACTACATGCGGTTACACTGGCAATTACCACTGAGAGGATATGCTATGATTCGCAGTGATATGTGTGGCCTATTAACGTGATTCCCCCCCTGAAAGTAATCGAATTCACTCAACAGGTTAATAACATCAAAAGTTAATATCTGCTCCTTGCCATCAGAAAGAGGGCATCAAACGAGGATGAGGAGCACATCCTTTTCGAGGCTTTTAATTTGTTTTTGTGAGAAATTGCCTTTGAGCGGCTTCCAAGGGTTCTTCTCCAGCGTGTAATCGAATGAAACTATGTAAAACTTGCTGTAACTCCGGGTGAAATGTGTATGGATGTATAATAGTATATATTGAGCAGAGCTGATGCTGATGCTGGATGCAATAAAGGATCTTTCTGCAAGCGTTCGCATAGTTGCGAATTCTGCAATTGCAAAAGGGCGCATCCTTTGATGCACATTCTCTGTGCGAGATGTGATTAATTGCCAGATGATGTTTTAGTTAGACGTCAGTCTTTTTGTGAGTGCTTCATGTTGGTTGGAAGGGAGTGACTGATGCGGAATTTCGACCATTCCAAAGGGGAGTAATTTGAATTGGGGTTGAGAGGATTTTGTATTTAATATCGCCGGATAGTGTTCTGGGACGCATATATTATGGTTAAGGGGGTGCAATTGGATATTTGGTGTGTGTTTTTGGTTGCACTACAACTCTTCTCCCTTTACGGGGACTCGGTTCAGGTTCTCAACTCTAATGATGGGTGTGAGTTTTATTTCAAAAGAAAAGGTACGTACAACTGAGTGCTTTATCCGAGCGATTGAATTCAGTTTCAGATTGAATTCAGAAACAAAACTTGCAGTGGGGCAGTTGAAAAATCTTGCAAAAATGTGTTTTTAATTTTCCCGATCATTGAAGACGGAACCATTCGCTTAACAGTATCCTCTACACCGCTGTATTATTCTGCGGAAAATATAGACAATGAAAAGTACAAGATGGCGCAAAATAAATCACTCTATCAGAATATGTTATAATTCTTGCAAATGGCGTCATTTCCTATAGCCGGGTAATCTCTCGTTTTGGCGATTTTGCATGGCCAGCAAGATCTTCCGATTTAACCATCCCAGACTTCTTGAAGTCGCGGGTTTATGCTAACAAGCCCTTAGACAATCGCAGCGAATGTTCGACAGGAATGCGAACAGTTATGACCTGAAATCTTGCTGAAAGTCATGGACAATGCTATAAAACGGGCACAAATGTGTATCAACTCTGGCGGCAGCCGCTTGACGGATATCATCTTTACCGATTAACAGAAAAAATTGTAAAAGGTCCAAATAAAGATTTTCATTACTCAAAATAAATTTTTTTTTCCTAGTAAAAAAGTAATTCAAATCCAAAATTGGATGATTAATTTTGCGCCACCCTGTACAAGTAAGTTTAGGGTTTTTTTCTACTGCGCCACCTCCTGCGAACGTCCAAAATAAACACCCGAGAGATTAATTGCCATGAAAAAGCTTCTTCGGCATAAAATTGCAGATCCCTTCCGTTCGTCCCAAAGATGAAACACTCACACAAAACGAATGTTTGTGCGGAACTAGGGCTGAATGCTGCGCCAACTATTTATTTATTTTTTTAAGTACAAGTATTCATTCTTATACCATGTTCCCACTAAACGAAACCGCGCAGTTTCGTAAAATTCTTCCAAATCTCCGAGGTTTCGCCACATACATTTTTGAGGTATTGAAACCTCGGGATTTCATCAAAACCTATTTGAAACCCCTCTGAGTTCATCCGTTTAGTAGTAGTCTTCAACGCGTCAGCAAACAGCTGTTTTGTCAGCCACTTCAAAATTTACTTTTGAAATCACTTCAACTCGGTGGGAACGACTTATGAGGGTTCGGTAAAAGTTTATCGAAGCCTCGCGATTTCAGTTTGGTGGCAATATGGCATTAGAGTCCTTGTTCAATTTTAAACTTTCTCGATTACGTAGTAAGGGAAATATATTGTATTCGTACAAAATTTCGAACTCGAGATGTTAATCAATTCTGACATTACGATGATAGAGGAACTCTAAACGGTGACCATACCATACCATACCATATTAGTTTGATTTATTCGAAAACGGCTCTAACAATTTCAACTGATATTTAAGCTAAAGTGGGTACGGTTAACATGACTGCACACCCTGTTTTCCGATGAAAAATCGTAGTTTTGAAATTTTGACATATCTCGAAAACGGTTCATACGATTGTTACAAAAATTCATCTCCGAGATAATATGGTCTTAGAGTACATAAACTTGACGTTTTCAAAATTATTGCGTCCTTCATTTTCAATTCGAATCACCGAAAACGCTTATTTAAAATACTGCCCATATCTCGAAAAGCATGTTTTCGATTTCGATAAAACTTTAAAAACCAAGTAATGCTTACACCCCGAACAATAAACTTTTACTCGGTTTTCAGCTAAATAGATAAGCAATATTATTTTTCAAACTAAACAGAGCCACATTTGGTACTGTTTTGTCTGCCAAATTTTACAAAAACCGCTCTAACGATTTTGACCAAAATACGTATTAAAGATGATATAAGTATTCTAAATAAGATCCCGCACTTAGTTTCTCTCAAAGAAATCTAAACTGACGTGCTATAAATATTTCTTAAAAATGAGTACCCAAATCTCGATCTGTGTTCACATTTCTACGGTATGATTTTGAAATAATTACAATGACCCACTTCCAATGAAGGTACAACTACAGCTTCGCAGAACTTCTCTTTAGCTAATATTACCAACTTCTTGTTTTTCAATCATATTGAATGAACTCAATAAATAAATCCAACAACTTGAACACCATCAGGCAACTCCCGATTCATTTGCACCAAAAATTTTGATGAACGAGAAAGGTATGTTCGACCCAGTCGTGCACTTTATTTAAATTCACGACGCCGAAATTGTCCGTATATACCTATATTGTAACCTAAATCAAAATATTAAAGGTGGAAGAGCTAAAAAAGGTTAAAAATAGGCAAGGGCAAATAAAGTTTGTTATGACTTCTTAGTCAGTTTCGTTGGACACACTTTTATGAACAGAAAGATTAGCTTTCTTACCAAAGCTTTTAAAAGAGGTAGCCGCCATTTTGCTGCAGAAAACATTCAATGAAAGATGCCTATTCCAAAAAAGATAACTCTAACTTAATTTTGCTTGTGTTCTTTTCAATGTTATTATGAAAATAAGCATTTTCAATGCGTCAGGTTCAGAGTTTGCAGATTTACTTTCCTCTATAGTTTTCTAAATATCAGGCTTTTTATTTATTTTATTAAAGCATTTGAACGAAACCTGAAGAAGTATATAATTAAAATTTTATGCCTTTTGAAGCTATATCAACAAGAAGTTCTCAACTAAATGCCCAAATTTAAGTCAGACCCAAACGTGATTAAAACTTCGAAATCGTTTAGAAAACACCAACAAACAAACGACAAAATTTGTACTGTCAATGGCTGAGCGACCCTGATGACAAATATCTATCTAAAATGAGTCCGTGAGTTCTTCATGGTTCGATTAGCATCATCGCCATTCAAACGCAAGTCGTTGGCTAGCTTTTTTCCATTCAAAAATATTTAAAATGAAATGACTTTCACTGACTAAGCACTTTTTGGCTTACAAAAAATCCAAGTCATGCAATCGTCTGAGTATATTGCCACCCTCATCCAAAAAAATTAAGTCCTCCGGCCCAACGTTACAATTAAACTTCGTCACGCTTATCATAATCAGCATTTGGTAACAGGTCCTTTTCTAGAAGGAAAAAAAGCGGCAAATTCCTTAAGAGCCTAATATCATTTTTATCACACCCTCTGAAGCTTAACCTTGCGTCAGCACAATTTCTTACGGTGACTTTCAAAGGACATTCACCCCACAGCCGCCGCCGCTCGTACCTACAAATACAAATTATCAACAGCGTTTCTTCAAAAAATTATGACTGTAATTTGTTTTCCATTTCCGTGGCGTAACCGTCTTCTTCCGATTCATACCTTTGGTGTTGTTGTCATGCCAATTGCATCAAACGACCAAAAGGATATGAAAAGAAGGATCACAGCAAATACTTTAAAACTTTAGCCAGCAGAGCGAAAAAAAATATTAAGACAAAAAACTAATGATGGGTATTTCCTGCTTTCCATCCTTTTCCTGTTCTACACCCTATAGCCGGCAGAATACTTTGGTAAAAGTTTTCTCATTTTCTGTATTTCCGCCCTCCTTCAACCGTAGTCTATCTCTAAATCCCTGCCGGTCGGTGGATCTTGTTGTTGGTGGTGGCGGTGTCATCAAAGTTGGCTGTGCGGTAGTAGTGCAGCAAACAAACACTTATCACACTGGCAGAAGGACTTTCAGTTCATGCTGACCAGATCCTTACATTCATCATCATCGTCTCGAGCGGGGACATTGTCTTGCGGCCCAAATAGCGGCGTCCTTTCGAGTCTATTTTCGGTTTCTCTCTTGGCGTTGGAATTGAAAAATCACCTCAATTGTAATCCATGTGCGAAAGAGGATCTAACTTTCAATTAGCACGTAAATGCGATTCCAGTTGAAGAGATAAATCGGGGGAAGTTTCTTCATTTTTTCCAAGGAAAGGGATATACGAAGAAAAATCAACGAACGGAAGATGCGGGGCTTAATGGACTTACGCTTTTGGCAAATGAATTGCACTTTAGTCTTAGTCCTTCAGTGCGGTTTAAGGAGAGTGTTGGGGAGAGATTGCATTTGCTAGATAAAATCAAAATTAACTTGCGACAAGTTTACTGTGCAAAGGAATCAAAAACTGAGCTTACTGGTGAGAAATTGATTTTCTGTCAGTAGGCGACTGTTTTTCTATCGAAAATTATCAAAGGAATATCGAGAATAATATTATTTTCTGTGACTGAATTTTGCAAATGAGAAGGCACTTTTCATTTAACGGCGAGTTCTGAACCATGTGTCCTTTGTGCTTTCTGGGTAAGTTCAAATTTCCTTTTTTGAGACTACGGATGTTGTAAACGTGGGTGGTTTTTCTTTGCTGGGTAAGTGGACTACCGTCATCACATTTGTTTCTTTATTTTCGAATTTATGAATTTTCTAAAAGCTTAGTCGATATTCCAACGGACAAGTTCAGAGTTTCTTGTAAATACAGTTTTCGAATGTCATTGAAATAATTTTCTAACCAAAACATTTTAAAAGTTTATCGCTGAGCTCAAGCAGATGTCTCTGAATAGGATAGGTTTTGAATGGACAAAAAACTAGCCTCATCTTTGCTCTTCCTGTTAATAAAAACCTTTTTTTCCTGTTGTGTCTTATACATCAAGACGAATGCAGCCGGAATCAAGCTATGTTCTATTGATAGGTAATGGTTGGTTGAGCTTTATTTTACTTTGACACAGCATCAACTTCCACTTTCCTATCATGAATGAAATAAAAATCTTTCGGTCTCTGTAGAGGTTTTTGTTTTATCCTTCAAAGTAGAGCAATGAACAGGAACTGAGGACTCGAGATGCTCAGAGCGATCCGATTTATCTTTGAAAACATTTGCTCACTAGATCTGTAGATGTCGTGACTTTAAAAAAGAAACACCAAGTGAACAGTATTGCTTTAAGGTCTTTAGGCAGCTTACAGTCTACCTTCCTTTTTCTATACCAGCATTCGCAGCAGTAACAATAGGTTCTTGATCGGGTACAGCATTTTTTTGTTTGTTACTGCTTTCTGTGTTCACATTTTTACTCAGACTGCTACTCAGTAAATTTTTATTCTGCGGTCATTGAACAGAAAAAGGCGCACAGATTCAGGGCTCTAACGTGCCTCAGTTAAAAATGATACACAAACTTCTTTTTTTTGACAGCTGTTCCACTGCGTAGAACTTATTGTGAAAAACGCGTAATTTTTGTAGGTACCTTCGACTACAGGTATACACCAAAACCTCGTTTTGCATCGTTCCGATATGAGTCGTTTCGAAGTTGTGTTGAAATCGCTACATGCGATGGAAGAGCTATAACTTTAACCTATATTAAACTATAAAACTCCCCAGTGAATATTTTCATGATTTCGACTCGAACTGAACTGAATTGGTGGGTCATTGACAAAATGCTTCTAACTAAAAGTTGTACCCACAAATCTCACACTGGGAAGCCTTTTTCTAACACCTCTGTGGTGAACTTGAAAATTTATCTATTTCACTACACCCAAGCTCGAATACCTATAAAACTTATCCATAGATAGCCTGACCTAACAGCAATCGGTTGTTAAAGTTGCAGAGATCGGGTTTTCTTGTGGAATGTTTTCGAAAGCGATTCAGTAAAAGCTTCGCGAGGGAACAAAATGCGAGCATTCAGAGGAAGTTCATGCCAATTCAGCAAGTTTAGGGGGTTTAAAAGGGGAACTTGCGAAATGTGCATCGCAGATTTATATTTTACTGTGGGATTTTGAATTTCGAAATTGATTGAAATTGCTTTCCCGAGCGCACAAAAATTTCTGAAATAATTTTCTTTCTAAACAAGACCAATTTTGCAAGCATGCAAAGATCACTTGCTCTTTCTGCTTTCAAATAAAAAAGGACGACATTCGCAATTCATGCACCCATTCGTTGGTTTGCTGGTTGATTTTAAAGCGACTGCAAAATTCTAATTGAGCCGTACTAATCACAAATTTAAGTCTCAACTTAAAACTTAAGGGAAGCTCAACAATTGCAAAATTTGTTTAGAAAATATAGATATTTTGAATAAGTAAAATTTTAAGTCGGAACTAAAAATTTGTAGGTGCTTATGTAAAAATGTTTGCAGCAGTGCCTAATGCAAGATTTGGCGGCAAAAATCCTTGCGTGGTTGGTTAGTTTAAGTGGCCCTATTTTCTGTAACTTGACGAGGGGAAATACAAATAACGCTTGAGCTACGTTTTGGGATCACAACTGGGTCTACCATTTCAAAATGGATGTAAGTATCTGGTCCAGAAGTGAATAACAAATTCCAGGAAAATATTTGTTCGTTCCAAAGTTATACGTGTTTTAAATGCACCTAAAAATGTTTGCCCGCCCCACTGGCAACTCTGGTTCACCTTTGAAGACGGTTTTAAAGAGATTTCGCTTCCAAGGTTCTGTAACAAAAATTTATTTCGATTGGCATTGCGAGATTAACAGTCGTCCTTTCGCGCTTTTTGTATTTGCAACCTGTTTTTGATCAGCTGTTATTGGCCAGCAACTCAATCTCTTCGCAGCAACAATCGCTACATTATTGCATCAACCAATCACATTTCTCACCCGGTACAACTTAATTTACCAGCCATTCCCCAACTATTCACATCTTAACCCAAATTGTTGCACGCCACGCGAATAATTTCCCAAAACTGCTCAACTACAAACAATTTCGCAGCCGTCTAAGTTCCACGCAAAACAAATCACGAAACAATTCAAGTTTAAAGCAAACATTTATGGTTAAACGGAACCACCGAACTAGGTCAACTAGATGCACCACGACCACGAGGGAGAGCTCCTCCACTCAAACGGTGCACCGAAAATTTAGAAAACCAAAGCAAAAATCCGCATTTATCATTTAGTGGGGATTAAAACGAGCAAAAAGGAAGAATCAACACGCCACCACTGCCCCTCAAATCGTTTGGCAATTTTCTCTCATTATTTCGTTCTTTTGCCGGGGAATGCTGGTGAGTCCTGCACCCCACAGCACAAGCAGTCAAACACAGATCCACTCATATGCATCACACAAAATCAACACAACATCAAAAACGCAAATGGCACGTTTATTAATCCCCACCATTCTTGTTTATAGGTGAATCCTTCAGACTACACCAGCAAACCAATCGGCTGTGAATAAAGAATATTCAGATACCACACAGCCTAGTGGCTCACACGAGCGAACGGTGAACGCTCGAACAAACTCGAAACTCAACCCACGAAGCGAACCATACTGAGGCTGAGTGGATAACAGAAAAAAGCAAGTCCGTGCAGCAACAACAGCTATAGAGGCAGAGTGAAATGATCCACATCCGGTGAGGAGGACACGCATGCACATACAAGTGTATCTCTGAACACGAGGGGCCTACGTTCAACGTCGACACTCGCGTCCGTCCTTGGCACAAGCACAGGGTCTTACGATAATTATCACTACCCCACCAACCTGCCCGGTCGGCTACTTGTCTGCTGAACTGAATTACGGCAACAAAACGTAAAAAAGAAATTTTTCAAGCACTCTTTTTTTTTGTTGGAATTTTAACACATAAAAAGGACCAAAAGCCGAAACACATTACGTAAGCGGGGGCAAGGGCGATATCCTCCTTGCAACTCACAAATTGTTTACACCGAGCTAAACCACACTGAGATAGAGAGCGCGCCGAAGGAGGACACCGGAACCGGACCCAGTTAACGTGGAGAGTGCAGCACGGAAACATTCGTTTAAATGTCTGCCGTGGAATTAAAGACGTCAGTCCCTGTTATGGATTTTCGCCAGAGACAGGTGAGTAATTAATCAATTCTGAACCCCTCCTATTAATTGTTGCAAAATTTAAGTATACACGTAATCCCGAATCCGGGGAAGGATTAAGTATGTTGTTGCGTAGCCCATTAGTAGGTATGTAGTAGTAAGGACCTGTGGGTGTATATGCAAACTCTCTGTGGATTACAGAGTCTTGCATAATTAAAATACCGAAACAGCACCATTCCCAAATGTCACCGTTGAATAATTGCACGCGATCAAAGGGATTTAGCTGGGTTTTAAAAATTAAAATAAGGATTAAATATGCGTTCTGGTGTGGCAAATATTTTCAGGCAAGCTTTGTTTGAGTAATGAATGAAGTAGTCGAAAGACCCGTTCTGCAAGCATATTAGTTGAAAAGCGGGCATTCTTTTGGTTCGCTTAGTTCTTTAGTAGTTCAGTTCATTGACCTATCAGAACTTAGTGAACGCGCTAGTTCGAAGGAGAAATGAACTACAGAAAAACCGAATTTCAGCACTTTGTGCAGTAGATTTATCAGACGGCATGTATATGTACATGGAAGCCGGGTATGATTATTACCCGGCTTACATAGACCCCTCCCTGAATGGTGAACTAAGTGAACGCACTAGTTCAGAGTAGAAATGAACCAAAGTCGCGGTAGAATTGAACATAAGTCTGTAATTTTTGCTGTTTTAATGTCAAATCATATCAGAAGCAGGTAGTTCCCATGCTTGTTTAGTTCCAAGGGTTATCTGGAACTCGAAAGTGCATATAGTTCAAGCTCGCAGAAGTCCTGTTGATACTGCCGAAGTTCCACCCACTCTCGTGAGTTGCTTTGACTACCTACTTCAAGATCCACAAAGATCCACAAAGATCCACTAAGAGGGTCTACGCATGATTGCAACGATTTACAGTTCCAAATTTGACAACTACAGGGCGCTTGCGTCAGGAACTACACTGAACTAAACGAACTACATGACCGACAAGGGAACTAATTCAATACGTACATTTAAAATGGATTTAAAATTATAAAAAGTAATGAGTTGGTGGAACAGATAAGTGCTAAACCCTAGACCTAGCTTTTCACAACCATTCGTTTTGTGTGTGGTTTATTGCGACGAATGGAAGGGACCTAAAGTTTTAGGCCGAGTCCGTATAGCAAATTATGAACCTCTTATAACGACTGTCCTACTCTCGGATGTTTGTCTGACGTTCGCGAGTGGTTGCCCAGTGGAAAAAAACCTTCAGATGTATTTGTTTTTTTAAAAGGATTGAATCTGTGACCTCTGCCTCATCATACTAACCACTTGCGCTACAACTTTACACGTGCCATTTTTTGTGGCAAATTTTGACATGCCGACATCACAAAAATTCGCCCATTCGGTGGTCCCTAGTTTGTCTTTCTTGAGAGTGCGCTGCGACAGCCCGCGTGACCAGACGCTTGACAGTCGATCACACGTAGGGACAAATATTAACGTCATAATGACGTCGGCATGTCAAAATTTGACATGCAAACTTTTTAAATATGCACCCTGAACAAAAATGATCCTTACTTGGAACTATATACCTAAATTTATCCAGAGTAACAATTTTGTGCCATTAACCTCAAACAGGGCATCGATATCCCTCAGGCCGGCCCTGACAAAGAAAAGTACCTGCCATTTTTGGCCTACTTTAAAAACATCACCAAAAATATTTTAATTTGATTCATGGAGAAGAGGTGAATGTATGGTTTACCCTTCCAAGAAAAATGTTGCTCCTTGTGCCGCAACCCACGTAGACTCACTTCTATGTGTGTATAATTGTCTGTGAGGGCAGGGGATGTTTATCAAATCCTATGGGTTAAGAAAATGAATAGAGGGCCACACTTTTGTATGACAAATCGTAGAAAAACGAGTTCGCAATGATATCTGGCGACATGTAGATAATTTTGGGCATTCTCAAAAAAGGAAAGCAGGCTTTAAATTCGGTCTTTTGAACTACTACTTACTTACTTAACGGGCTCCCGACCCGTGGAGAGTCTCTGCCTGAGACACTGTAGCCTTTTGAACTACTGGTGTTTCTTATAACCTGTGGGGGAACCGTATATAGGCATCGGACTTATACCCTTTTCACGGCTGTCACTACCGGTCCTCGATTCGACTTCGTATCTATAAATAGAGACATTCATGTGCTCCACCAATCCTTAACTCGGTTGATACTAGAACTCTGCCTTTTGTGCTGTTGTCGAAAACGGCTAATTAGTTTTGATTGTTTGTTTGATTGTTGTGGTTGTTTGTCTGTCAGTTGACACTCAATAAATATTGTCTGCGGCTGGTGTCATATTTAAACATGGTGCCACTTGCTAGCTGTTTGTAAAAAGGTTTCCATACGTCTGAGGAGTAGAACTTATTTTGGGCGTACAGCTCTGACTTTGAACTGCAGATTGACTGATGGACTCGAATCGGATGCATTTGGCAGCAAAAACCAACGGCCATTGGTCTAGTCCTAATGAAACCGGAGGCGGAACTTCTGAGAGGTTGTTGTGCTAGCTTTGCACATTTGGACATTCCATACGCAGATCTGAAGCCTTCTATCCTTTTTCCACTTGCAAGGGCTAAAGAACCAACGCCAAGACGGTTGCTCGCCTAAAAAGAGACGTTACCCTCGCAGCCCTTCCGTGTGCTAACAAATTGTAAACTATCCCAATGACTTATAAATTAATAAAGTTCCACAAACGATGTGAATCAATAAACTCACCCCTAACCGCAAATAGACAACACAATTAACCAAACACTCTACAGAAACTCCGCAACTCTCAAGGACAATAAAGACCACCATCAAATCACAAGGAATTTCACTCAGCCAAGAGCAGGAATAAAGTTCAAGAATTCCAGGAAATTCATTAGATGACCATCTTTTCCTGTAACTTACACAGAAATACTTTGAAAGGACATTAAACCCAACCGCGTAATTGTGCCAAACATTTATTTCATTCCCAAATGACTGGGAATGGATATATCTTGTTTGTCTATACATCTTCGTTAATCATATAACTCGTGAGCGCACGTCCGCCTCCGCGCAAAAAATGCCAGAAGATCTTGATCCGCCTCAATAAATCCAAATCATCTGGAATATTGAGATAATCCTTGCGAGCCTGCTAAACAACCGTCAAAACACTCTTCACATCGGACATCTGCCTTCGTCAGCTAATTAATCAAGGAAAGAAAAGAAAATAGAATCCTATCCCGAATTCAACTGAAATGAGCAGGAGCAGAAGAAAACAAACAGTAAATTACTTGATCTCCCTTTGCATTCCATTCCAATGCCATTCGGCAAACAGCAGTCAGTTGATCCAATTTATGGTTCCGCGGGGGTTTGCTTCAGTCCTTTCGCGGAGGGCAGATGAGGCCAAAAATCACGGAACTTCCTTGAAACATTTGTTGGCCTTCGTTGTTTTCTTTCCAATTAACATGGAATGCTGAAATATGTGTATTAACTTGGGCGGGGAGAGCAAGATTCTTCTCGAGCATGGTACTATGTACACCCACGACAATCGCTACAATTAATTACCTAAATCAATTGAACACGAATACGAATTAAAGTGTCGGGTTTCACACATCCGTGGGGTGGTGGTTCTTTTCCGGCGGTGAATTTGTTGCCAAATTTAGTCGTGCATTTTATTACTGCTAAAGGGAATGATGAACTGTAGTTTTTTTTAGTGATTGTCTCATAACCAACCACGTTTTAGTTTTGCTCCATTCCCCGCAATCACATACGAGATCGGGACAGTCCGTTTTGACGTTATCTGCCCATCACCGCCAGCGGTCTTCCTGAAGCCCTAGGGCATGTTTCCATCCAGTTTGCTGACAAGTATTTCGTGTGTTTCTCTTTATTGTCAAACGTCCAGCCCATCGTAATTTTCGTGACAGTCATTGAGTCATACGACACACGACAGACACCTTGTCAATGATCATCTATCGCATTTCGCTGTTAATTTCGACAATTTCCTCGGAACATCTGCAGGCGCTGAAAGTGTTTTGAAGTCGCCTTTTCTGAAAGAAGTATTTTTTAAACTTTAAGGAAACAAAAAGCTCTTCTTTCTCACTGCAACACTAGAGCTTTTTGGAAATTTGAATTTTTCTATACAGCTTTTTTTCCGTTTTATACCCAAGTGTGGGAAGATTTATGTCACCCCAACGGTTTCCCATAACCGGGAAACTCACCTCAATTTTTTTAACTTCACGGAAAAGCCACCACGAACGAAATGGCGACGACACAATTTCACAGTTTTCCAATAGATAATTTCACCACTCACCACTACCGCCACCTATTGTCGTTTTTTGCGAACCAAGAAACAACCGGAAATAAAACTTTCCAGGTTCTTGTTCGCACTCCCCAATACTCTCCACAAAAAACCAAGTTTGATACCGCATGAAAATTTCCCATCCAGTACACAAACCAATTCAAAGGCAACTTCCAAATATCCCCGCATTTGGCGCAGTAAAATTTCCCTTTTCCCGGATATTCCGCTTTGCAAAATGCAGTTCCGATTGCATTTTCATCGCGTCCGGTCGTCAACTCGTTATCTCTTCTGTTCCGTTTTGTTATTTTTTTGTTTTTTTTTTCTTTTGTTTTTCTGTTGGTTTTGTTATGTTTATCCATTAATTTTACGTTTTGTTAACAATTCCTTTGTGTTTATTGTAAATTTTGTTAATTTCTCGTCCGGTTGTTGTGTTCTCTTTCCACTGCAAATGCACCCGAAACCTCATATCATTGTTGGATGCTGGGGTAGTTTCTACAGAAATATTTCCATCAATCAGGAACTCAACGACGAATGGGATGAGATAAACGAGGAAATATGGGTTCGTTTTTATGATTTTCTATAAAGTGCATTGCACTTTGTTCTCAAATTTATTTATCAAGTTATATGCGTAAATGTAACGGTTTACACTTGTTGAATGTCACTTGGGTTCATTGGTTTGCACTGTACTCAGTCACCATTTCTTGTGCGAGAAAGCGAGACAGTGGTAGCTGCGTTGGCTTTGCAAAATGTGGTAGTCAGAGCGGGTAACGGCAAAAGAATGCACAGCAACAGAAGTGCAATTGCATTTTATGAGATATAGGGTTGCCATCATTTGTTTCTTTTATTTTATTTTACTTTTTCACAAATTTGATAAACAAATATTTGGAGAAGTGTCAAGTGAGGATTTTATTCACAACTTAAAATTTTATTTGAAATCCAAATTGGGTACAAAGGATGCGAATTTTCATAGTTGTCCTACTTTATTACGAATTAAAAAATTATGGTTTTCTGGTTGTTGGGAAATTAATGCATCGAGTCTGAGTGTTTCAGGATATGGAAACCTTTTACGAGAATGGAGTAAAATATACTACCTACATTCTTATAAGGAAAATAGTTTATAAACAAATCGGCTAGGGTCTTGTGCACCACAAATATTGAGTGTATTACAGGCAAATCACCAACCTTCCTATATTCGACAAGGTTACCAGTTAATTTATTTCTCATGGCCAGCGCTTAATTCCCGAATCGAAGGACTTTTCTGGAAAATCGTGTGAAGCAAACATTTTACTGTCGCTCTGTTTGTTGTAAAAATAAAATAATACCATAGCACAGAATTGAATTCGTTCATGCTCTTCGAGTTGACTGTATGCGCACTCTAAGTTGATTGAAACCATTTTCTACTTGAGCCAAAGTATTCTTTTCCTTCGCTTAGACCTCAGAGGATTTTTTGGGCGCCTTCTTTGACTACTTTTAGATTCGATTTTGGTCTTGATTTTTAAAGCATTTTTCGAATTTTGTTGACGCGTTTTGGAAGGTTTTTTTCGATGCGTTCTTGGACGTTTTTTAAACATTTTTCGACTCGTTTTTAGTACTAATTTTTTCAGCTTATTTTTCGATGCGTTTTTGCTATAATTTTTAAGATAGTTTTTCACTTGACCTGTTCGTTGTTGCATTTATCGTCGAAATGATATTACCTCCAAAACTAGGAGATAGGAGTGCTGAAATTACAGGTTTTAGAGCTTAATCTGTCTCGAATTCTCAAATCCAGGTCATTTTGCACAAATTATAATGAAAACTGACGTTTGTCAGTTTTCTGTTTTCGAACAGATTAAGACCTATTTTGGTGATGAAAGTTTCAAAAACGATATCGTTCACACGATCGGTGATGTACGGAATCTGTCCCCAGTTTTCAGAGGAGCTGTTCGGCAGATTTTTGGAAGTTTCTTGAGAGTTTTTTGACGAGTTTTTTTTGGTCTTTCACGCGTTTTTGATGCTTTTTTAGATCCATTTCGCACTTGTTTCTGATGGAACTTTTAACACGTTTTTGACGCGATTTAGGGTTTTTTTTGGAAATAGCTTTAGACTTGTTTTGGACGTATCTTAAATTCGTTTTGTTCTTGGACTTTCTTTTCAACGCGATTTCGGACTTCTTTTGAAAACTAATTTGGATGAATTTTTGGGCTTGTTCTTCATCTTCATATCTGACGCGTTTTCGGACTTAACTTCCAATACGCTTTTGGATGCTTTTATGCTCGATTTTGAACACGCTTTAGGGCTTATTTTTACGCATTTTTGGACAAGTTTTTCGACATTTTTTTAGGCGTTTTCTAAGCGTTTTTGGTCTTCTTTTGCGTTGTGATTTTTGACTCGTTTTTGACACCATTTCCGACGTCTTTTTTGATGAAGTTTGAGCTTATTTCTAAGCTAGTTTTTGGACGTTTTTAAAAGACCATTTTTCGACGCTTTTCCGTTTGAGGTAGTTACCTATAAAGAGCCCTTCATGAAAATGCCATTTTAAAGACTTCATATCCAATCTTGGAATGTTGGTTTGCTACGAGCGGCGGCCTATTTCAGTTGTCCTTTGTCATCAAACGACTTATGGGCTGGAGTTTTATAAGCAATTTTCATTTTGTTGGAACATTTTCTTAACGAAACCTATATAAGTCATGACAAACGACCACAAGAATAGGTGTGAGCGCTTTCTGTCTCGAATTCTCAAATCTACGTCTCGTAAGGCACATCTTCTACTTCCTAGGTATTCCTTTTTAGCAAAAATCGTCCTTACCTTTCACACTCTTCGAATATTCGTCACTAAATTACCTTTGCCTGATGCGACTGACACGACTGTGAGTGTGAGGTGTCTATGCAAATTTCTAACTAAAGTTGCCGCTCGGAAGGACTCCAACCCAGATAATGTGATATTTATCAACACAACATCCTCCAGCTCACATCAAAGGGGAAGTTTGCACACTCACTAATTGATCCTGAATATTCGTCAATGCCATGAGTATCTATTTTCAGTTTCACACACAACACCAGTAATTACGCATCTGCTCGCTCCATTCATGCCAAACACATTTCCTGACAACATTTATCCCCTATAACCAGAAACACGTCTACTCAAAGCCTAAAAGCCTCCCACAATATAGTCGTGCTCTGACAAATTGGATATGAACTACTTCACATCGTCATGCACTCAAGTGCCCCACTTTGCTCCTAATAGAATCCGACCGCCACAGTGCTGCCGAATGTAATTCCTGCTGATGTACCGATGTATAGATGAATTTGAATGTTTGTGTCCTGTTAGCAGTTCGAAGAATTGGGAAAAAGAAAACGTCAACCTATGCATGTGCATTCGATCGTTCTCTCCAAGCATCCAGCGCCAAAATAAATTCTTCCTCCGCTGTCCTCCCACTTTCACAAGTCGCCATCGCCATATCGCAGCCGTTGTCGTAGTCATCGTCGTCACTCTCTCGAGGAAAAACTTGTTTCGAATAAATGCACACATCGCACGGAATACAATCGCCGCCGGGATTGGATATAATGCACATCTTTCTGCAGAAGAAAGGATCCTTGATGAGGTCGAACGGGACCAAGCCAGCCGGCCAACAAAAAACAAGTGCACAAGATTCACTCCCTTGGATATTGGCCAAACTGTCAATTCAATTGTGAGGCGAGGTTTCGCAACTCTGCTTGCCGTCAAAGATAACGATGACGATCCCGGAGATGGGGAGGACCTCCTTCCCAAAAAAGAATAAAAACAATCCCCCTTTGGCGAGTTGTCGAAAGTTATTGCAATCCAAAATGTGAAGAGGCAAAAACAAGGCTCCACTCAAGGATGCAGCCGGTTTGCGCTCACGGCAAATGGGCGAGGCCCGATTTGTCGGCTCATTTTTGTGGGCGCTGCCGCCCATTTAAATGGCCGACATAATAAAGGCAAATCAATGGGCCCGCCGCCTCACTCCAGCCACGGAGATCGGCAACAAGAAGCCGGTGGTGGTGCCACCAAGACGCGGCTGCATTTTGCAGTTTTCTCACGTATTTCCCGAAAATTTGTGTTCCTCCTTCGTGCGATGAGGTTTTTCCTGAGAGTTTTCAATTTTTCCTTGCAAAGGAGGTTTTTTTTCTCTGTTTGCCTTTATGTCGAGATTAGATAGTTTTTGACAAAGCATATGGCAGGAGTTGCAGTCACAAAAGCATGCCTCAAAGTTTCCCTTTTGCTAAGTTGTTGGGATTTATTTTTTGTCCTGCGGTCGGCGGCCGGCGCCTTGAAAGGGTGAACGAAAAAGAAAGCTTCAGCCACTGAGAGCATTTGGGATTTGTTAATTGAAATTCCACCTGCAGGACTGACCATTAATTCTCATTTCTGGTGTCCTTACCATGGAAGAAACGCTGGGATAGGGATTGAGGTAGCCCAGCATTGAATAAGAATTGCAGGACACTTATCCGCAGACGACATGACTTGTGAATGCACAGTTTTTTTTTGGGGTAGGTCTTTTCAAAAAGTTTTCTACCTCTTGTCCTCTAGTTGGTTGTAACTTTCGGCCACAAATGGCGAAGTTCGCTCGCACGACCGATACCTGGAGAGATGCTAAGCACTTTGCGGATTAGTTGTATTAAAATATTCCAAAAAGTGCGGTGGAAACAGGAAGCAAACATCTCCTCTCGGGCAGATAAAGTTTCGTGGATAATGACCGAGATGCATACCGGAGGTAGACAATTTTGCAACTGAATCAGTTTGGATTAGACATTCTATGAGAGTTTTTGCTTGCGAAAAGTCTTTCAGCAGCATGGCCTGATCGATGTTTATGTTGGCAGGTCCACTGAAGGTTTTTAATGTTAAAAGACACTTTTGTGGTGTGGCGACAGCGAGGCTAGGTGCATATCTGCCTGAGGTCACTGTGAAAGAAAGGCCAGTATCAAAAGACATTATTGCATCCATTTTATGACATCCTGTGAGACACATTTTTTGGCGAAATTGCGTTTAACCCTTTAAGACCGACCACAGAAGCATTTTGCAGTCGAATGGTGGCAGCATTGTCCCTGAATTCGGGCAACAAAACAACCGACTACCGCTTTTGTAGCAAATGCCAATTCGTCACCCAATTCAATGTCCGTTGGGAGGTTTTTTTGCATTACTTGAGCTTCTGTCAATCTTTCTTTTATCCACCGAGTTCAAGGCTTTAACAGGCCAAGTCATCTGTTGAACCGCTTTTTCTTAAAACATACGAATTCGTGTGTCAACCGTTTGATGTGATCAGTGTCAGCTTTTAACGATCACGATCCAAAATAAAGAAAGAATAGTTTTATGCGTACAACTTTGTCTACAGCTTCAAGTTGACCACAGAAGACAGTTCTTCCCTAACCCTGTTCCAAAGAAGAGAATTTTACCGCTCGCCTTCAAAGCGCCATTTACTTCTAATGAGCGGGAACTATGAGAACATCGCTGCGCTACTTATGGAGCTCCCCGCTTACTTTGAATATCACCATGCAGTAGTTGACCTGCCTTTTGGAAACTTGTGTCTCCGATGTTGCCTTGTGAGTTTCGTACAATGGCTTTAAAGATAGTAAATAAAAATTCCAATATGACGCATACATTGTGTACAAATGCGAATGACACATCCATCCAAGAATGCGATCAGTCAAAACAGTTTTTTTTTATGCTGTCGTGCCTGCTTCGTCATCATTTTCGTTTTGTTGGCATCGTGCTCAGTGTGCTCTCATGGGGTGGACTGCTTCCGTTCAGCGGGTTATGCCACTGGGATCGCTGCACAAGAAACGCGATACAAACTAGGTGCAGACAAGAAGTTTTTGATGGTATTGTACCTTTAACCCCTTTAATAGTCCAAGACATTTACCACTGACTAAAGCGCTCACCAATTAGGTGATGTATTAAATACCCAGCAAAGAGGGTGCCAACTATGAGACTTGGGAATCACACACTCTGCGGTATTACATGAAGAAAACGCGCTTGACGGAAGAGAAACTTTGTAGAGGCTGCGGTGATGAGGAAGCTCTTGATGAGGACACAGCCTAGGTGAGCCCATGTGCCTAACCTAACCTAAGACCCTAACCAGGAGTTAATCCATATGCTGATGCTATAGACTCGTAGATCACATAGGACAGAGAAAATCTTTTATTGCTAAAGCACTTATAAAAATTGCCTTTTCAGCCCAAAACCAACACCAGAGGCACAATTTTCCAGAAGTCTGTGCAACTACTTGCTTACGCCGACGACATCGACATCATTGGCAGAACACAGCGAGCCGTCACTGGTGCGTTTGCAAGTATTAGCACAGAAGCTAAAAATGGGTTTAGTGGTGAATGAGAGCAAAACAAAATATATGCTGTCAACAAGAAGGGACACACAACATCGACGAATCGGACAGAACGTCACGATAGACAGCTTTAACTTTGAGGTAGTTCGGGACTTTGTCTACCTCGGTTCCGACATTATCTCTGAAAACGACATCACCTCAGAAATCAAGCGAAGAATCACAATTGCCAACCGCTGTTACTTTGGTCTAAGAAGGCAATTGATTAGTAAGGCCCTGTCGAGAAACACTAAGGAGACTCTATATAAGACCCTCATCATCCTAGTCCTGCTTTATGGTGCAGAAGCATGGACTCTATCAAAGTCGGATGAAGAGCTCCTTGGTCGTTTCGAACGCAAAATTCTTCGTGTGTTTTTTGGTCCCGTTTGCGTTGACGGGCTCTGGAGGAGGAGATTTAACAGCGAACTCTACGAGCTGTACAGCGACATCGACCTAGTCAGAAAAGTACGTATCAGTCGTCTAAGATGGCTGGGACATGTAGAGCGAATGGACACCGGCCCGAAGAGTCTTCGATTCCAACCCAGAGGGACAACGCAGTAGAGGAAGACCTCGCTTTAGGTGGCGCGCGCAAGTGGAAGGGGACCTCAACCAACTTGGATAGCGCAACTGGAGGCAGTTAGCCAAAGTTGAGGCCCAGGTCCACCCCGGACTGTAGCGCCATCTAATCAAGTAAGTAAGATGAGCTGTCGTTTTCAAACACACTGACTGTGGAGCGGACATTTGCGGACGTGACAAAGACCCTTTTTACCTCAAAGTTCAATGGGGACTATGTCCAAAGTCTGTTGCAAAGAGCCAAATATACAAAAGTTTGACTGCTTCAAAATATTTACATGTTTTCGGGCTCCATCTTATACAAATCGGACCCAAGGTATTCATTAAAAAAAACTATTTTCTTTAACTAAATATACTTCCGGGCTTTTGAAAAAGTAGATCTCCTCGGTTGTTGTATTCCGATCTTTTTGTGAAAAAGCTAAAATTCGCCGTTCAAATGTTTGCCCTCCTCCCCTTGATTCCTCGATGTTTTCTTTTCAATTTTACTTTTTGGTGACAGCATATCTTTGGTGCTGTCTTTACTATCAGCTAAGCGCATTTTAGTCTCTATCGTTTCGGTACTTAAAAGTGTCATCGGCGTATGCAAAACAACTGAAAAGCCTCTTGAAAATCATACCTTAATGGACTGTGACTAGGAATGTACAAATATGGTCTAAGTGTGTCTTTTTTGACAGCCACGCTACCTAACCTAACCTAGTGGATTGTGATATCGGACCTCAGAGTTCGATATATGCTATATCGGACCTCCATCTTTTATGTAAAAGAAGTTTAATAAAACACATCGCCTTGGTGAGCTATTTTTCGAGAACAATTTTCTCTTCAGTAGCCTTTCTCTTCAGTTATTATGCCATTGCCGCCTTCGAATTAGTCGTTAGAAATCCCTAAACTTTCCACGTCTTCGTTAGTTTCTTTAGATACTGCTGTCGTTGTTGGCTTTGAATTTTTTATAATTATGACTGTAGGCCTAGTTTCTGGAAAAGGAATGTGCGCTTATTTATTTTTGACATGAATGAAAGATTCCATCGACGCATCCATTCTTGATAAAATTAAAACAGCTTCTCCATGCGATTGTCGAATTCATCCCCAATACGTGTTTGATCTCCGGTTTGACCCTGCAAACCCTCGATCAATATGCGAACATACTACCTCTGAGCTCTATATGCATAAAAAATCAGAGGATGACTGAAGACCTCCTTTTCTATTCATGTAAAACAACTCTTTTCAGCTCTTTTCCCGTCAAATCGCTAACGCACAATAATAATGTTCACTTTGAAATGTGAAAAAGCCATCTGAAGTCAATTTGGCAATTTGCCCCAATCTAAATGCCAAAGATGTAACTTGTTCGCTCCACCCACCATTACCTCCAAACAACATCCTGTATTCCCAATGGAATATGATAAATGCTGCAAATAAGGGAAAATAAAATTACTCACCTCAAACATTTAATTAGGCAAAGCCCATAAAGAACCTCCAAAAATAAATATACAACCGGCTCCATAAAACAACAAAAATTCCCCCGAAAATAAAAGGACATCTCGTCATATTCGCTGCAAATATTTTCATTTCCATTTCCATTTGAGGGCACAGAAATTAATAAATTGCTTACGTTGGGGGCCCATCACAACGAGGGTGTCGTATGTACGAATATTTACGGTACTCGGCGTCCAATTCCAGCACGCATCTGTGAGCAAATTAAAAGGACATTCGGTCGTCAAAAATTATAACAGCGAACCCGTTCACACGTGCATTTCATTTCCCCGCACATGAGGAACATGGAATTGGAACCCCTCGGGTCGCTGATTTAATTACAAGTGAAAGACTGGCGAGGAGTCTGATCCTTCTTTTTTTTGCTGCGCTTATGCAGCGTCAACGAGTGAACTTATTATTGTTTTTAAAAATTGTATGGTGGCGATGAGGGACAAGGTTGAGTGTAGCGGACTCTGGGCGGATTTCGCAATGTGACTTATAGTTCTTAGATTGTTCATGGGCGTTGATGTGGTGCTAAGCAGCAAATCTTTTAATTACTGAAGGACCTTCTTCTTGTTTTTTTAAGGGTCGTAGAGAATTTCTTCAGTAAAAGAAGTTATTTTTGGTTGAATTTTTTTATGAAAGAGACAAACAAAAAAACAAGAATACACGAAGTTTTCCTTCAACCTATTATTTCACCGGAATTCGGAACTGCTGTCCAAAGACCTGAAGGAAGTTTCCGTTCAACCTGTTGTTTCATCCGAGTTCCGAATCACTTCCCAACGACTCATAAGAGGTTTCCCTTCAACCTGTCATTTCATTGGAGTGCTAGATTCCTCAACAAAGACCTTAAATAAGTTTCACTTCAACGTGACGAATCATCGGATTTCGACCATTAGAGGTTTGCTTGCAGCTCAAGCTGTGGTCTGTCCACAGAAATCTGAAAAGAAACGTCACTCAAATCCAAAGAGTTCCCCGCAAAGATCAACCCCTGCATGTAGATCCCACCTCTCCAACTTCCCGCAATGAAAAGTTCGACACAATATTCTTCTGCACCTTATACAGCACTCGCACCCGCAACTCCACAAGAGACAACAAAACACCAAGCACATCCAGAAGTTGAGGCGCAAAAATCCCTTTATCTTCTTACCCACCCAATTACACAGTGTTTCAGGTCACAAGTAATATGAAAGAGGTGCTGGAAAATGTGTTCCACAGGTTTGCACAGCGCATTCCGAGTGAGGTGATACCCGGAATACCGTCAATGTGCCATTGAATGCAGACTGCTGGGTGTTGCTGTTGGCACCACACAGCAACGAAAGTGGTTTTGGGCGTAAAAGGATTTTAGTCATATATCGCCTCTCCTAATGGAACACGTCATATTTTTTACGTGTTAATTTTTTTTTGTGGGTAGGGATTGGTAGGAATAGTAGGAACGGATGGAGCAGCCCGTAATGAATGGGGATGCGACACATGGAGGTTGTAATGTCGATGTGATTTGCGCCTGCAAATTGGGAAGATGTAGGAGGGATTATTTAATTAAAATAATGAGTCTCGGTTTTAATAATACGCAGTGGGGGCGTGTGTATGTAAACCCTTACCAAGCCCCCGGGTAGACCTGACTTGCTTATTCATCCTACACAATTCCCAACCATCAGCCATTAGGTGGTTAATTACTAAGAAAAGATCCTTCTTCGGGTTGATTCGCATTCATAGGCTTTGCACTCAATTAAGTCTGCAAATACTTTTGTCCCGTTCAATTCGAGATGCGGTAGTGTTGAAGCGAGCAGCATGAATGAGCCTTTGGCTTCATATCAATTTGGGACTAAATTAATTTAATTGAAATGAGTTCCGTGTTTGCACCCATAATTCAGAACCGAATGGAAAAAATTGGACAATCCACATAAGATTATAAGCAGCTGCTTTAATTTACACGGCTCAATAACGACGAGTAAAACCGCCATTTGGCTCAATTTTATATTCATCGCAATGAACTCTTGGGTACGCGGACCTCGATGCTAGAAAACCTACGGGTTGGGGAAGTTTGGATGGAGATCGGTGATCAACATGGTCAACTACCGAGTGCGTTTATGAGTTGCTCAACGAGGATATCAACGCCAGCATCTACTCCAGCAATATTTGTTTGCCAAAGTCACCGAAACTGGAGACCTATTGGGACAAGGCTGTTTGTACTCGTCGATTTTATGAGTCTATCAGCAAGATGCCCGAGGCTTGCAGCATCTAATATTTTTTATATCCAATTGCCTTAGCTGTACGTGGCTATAAATTCGCTTATTTCAGTCAAGATTTGGAAAAAACACTTTAAAGCAGTTGCTCACGTAGTGTGCGGCCGGCCTTATGCTCTCAACCACTGTTCAGCATTGATTGCAATGACCCGGGGTTATTTGAGACTTTTCGACGACGCAATAGCACCAATCTTCAATGGAAGTCGCCATAAGAAAGTCTTGTGCGGATTTAAGTTGCGGACCTCTCGAGCAAGTGACTGCAGTGTGATGTGCGTCACTCTTAATGGGTCCTTAGAGGAACTTTGCCGCCTGCAACAGTCTGTAGTCTAAAAGGTCTAAAAAAGGAACATTTAACACAAATCTTTCTGTCAAGCACCGACGTTAGAGGCAGAAACCCTCGAAAACAGTCTTCGTTAGGGTTAGTACTCTCTCTCAGTCAAAAAGTTCTGTAAAAAGCCTTGTGATGAAAGTACTTAAAGTGAAGTCTCCCATTGAAGACAGCTACATTGCGAAGACACTTCCCTATGGCGAACATATTCTCAACATGGATTTGTCTATACCCAACCTTTTTCTTTTCTGATTTAATTATTTAGACAAGCCAATAGGTACTTACTTGAGCAGGCAAGTAAATTTGTCTCAAATTTTGTATTCAATTCCCTAAGACGGGCAAAAACCACAAAACCCTCCATTCCTCGACAGCTTGACACTTAAAAAAACATTTTTACAAATGAAACCTCATTTTTTTCCAAAGAAATTCTTTTTTCTTTTATAATCTTCACCGTTTAAAATAAATTTGTAGGAAAGTGCTTAGCTAAAAGGTTTATAAAAAAAACATGTTTTTTGCCTTCCATGGACAACTCCCTTAGGCGGAGAAACATTATACCACTTACCGCCTAAGGCAGGTTTTACTGCAGGTACTCACTTAACAATCACTGCGAGTTATAAGACGTTTATTGCTGAATTTTCAAGTTAAAAACATCATACGTGATAATATTGAGCATTTCAATTGTTTTTGTGGATATAAGATGCCACGCCTCGTTCGGAAATTCCGCCCACATTTAAAAGAAATTATTTTAGTTGCATATGAAATGGACTACCATCAATATGCTCAATTTCGCAGAATTAGCTGTCATAGGTACTAGTACCTAAGGCTAAATTAGGTCTTTTGTGCAGTTGGTGCCACGCCCCATTTTGCAAAGTGTCTTGTTCTTGTTCATCGCTGTAGGTGGCAAGTTTCCGAGGCAAAACAAAAGTGTCAAACTAAATTTTGTCTGCCTCAAGTATTTTTGGTTTTAAATTAAAATTGAATAGGCGGCGCCACGCCCCTTGGTCAGAAAAACCCTCGACGTACGACAGTAGGTGGGTGTAAAATTGTATAAAACTTTTGGATAGACTTGTAAAGGACAAGCAGTCGGAGGTGATTACACTTCCAACTGAGATGGTGCCTTGTGCTATAACTTTGTAGGCCTTTTTGACATACCTACCTCCATTCATTGTTAAAACGACATACTTGGAAGACATACCCACTCTGCGTAGGTATGCGTAGGGGGTACGCATTCAAATGACAGCGCTCAGTTCTGGTGAACTGCGTAATCCCCATTTCAGCTTAATTCCATTTGCTCGTATTTACCAACGACTAGATGGAGTAAATTCTTATTATCCCCACAGGTACAGCGATAACGAGCTCAAAGTCGCAGCCATCAAAAGCAACGACCCCGCGGCGCCATTTCGAAATCTCTGCCTTGCCATACTCTCTAATGAATGACTTGAATAATTAAATGTAAGCCCATTCTATGTCCATTGAGAAGTTTCCACAGAAAACAAAATTGTAAAATAAAAACGTCAGCTGTCTGTTAAGCTTCATTGTCACACCATCACCGGGCCATTTTATAAATTCACTCAGTCATAATAATTTCATTCCACAACGGCGAACTGAACGTCAACGTCAACGTACCGCTCATCCTGATTTAATTAAAATATATCCGAGTTCCCAAAATTGTTCGCATATTTTACGGACTTAAAATTGAAACTCACCGTCCGTCTCCAGGAGAGCGACAACAAAAGAAAACTTCACCCTGCCGCCGCCGCTGCCTTCAGGTAGTTATGTATCTGTATCTGTACTTGTATATTCATCATAATGCTCTACACAGCAAAATCGGCAATCGACACGCTGGTCGTGGATTTCATCGTCCACCTGTTTTATTGTTAGCCGGGGCTTATCCGATCCGGCCAACTCTTTTTCAATTTCAATGGACCGGACGACGGTGAGGAAATTTTCCCAAACTTCATCATCGGCACCATCTTAATGTCTTAATTCAATTTTCCATTTGGATGAGAGCCCAACAATAACACCCAACTAAGCAGTTTCCTTTACTCTCAAAAAGGTGAACACAAAAAGTTCACTGCTCGGCTGAACTGCAGCAAGCACAACCCAATTTCTGGTGTGTGCTGGGAGAAAGTTTTCATCTCCCTTGGACGCGTTCGTTCGGGAATTGGCCGGTGTTAAATTGAATATGGTAACCGTTTGGGTATATGCATCCTTCGGCAGAGGTCCTTCTGGTCAATTATCGAGTAGGAGCGCTGCTTCGGTGAAATTCAATAATCCAATTGAACACGAATATGGAGGGGTATTCAAGAATGCTGGCTCTGCCCAGGTTAAAGGTGAAGCTGCCGCTGGAAATGCAAGCGGAAAACGCTTCTAAAACTTTAATTGTTGATGCTGTTAACGACCGATGCTGGGGCATCATTAAGGCCGTAGGGGTGTGGGGACTCGGCAACTCGAAATGTTAGCAATTATGAAGTGTTACTGTTGCAGTCGAGGATATCCGCTCTAAATTGCGATGTGACGGTGCGAAGGTGCCCAAGCGTATAGGACTTGGAGCTTGAACCCTGTGTTGGTTATTCGTCGCATGCACTGAATGCAACACATTTTAATTGTTTCCTTTTGTGTCGACAATGAATGGCATAAAGCGCGTCGTCCTATAGGGGCGCAGAGGGTATCCCTTTTGTTGCAGTGAATTCATTATGAAATCCAGTGAATGGGTTTTGCGTCGATTTTTTGTTGCTGCTCGTCTGTTTTTTTTATTTTTTATGTCGCTTGATTCGTAATGAAGGACTGCAGGTTGAGGGAGTTTTGTATTTTATTGTCGTCCCTCACATGAAGTGGTTGAATTTGAAAGGGCTGGTTGGGTTATACAGGGTGGTGTTGAATTTTATAAAAAAATTAAGTCAATTTCGAAGCTTACCCTTCGGAGGACTTTCGAATGAATAGAACTATTAATATATGAAAAAGCAGCTCGACTATTTATCGAAGCATAGGTTATCCTATGTGAATCAGCTTTTTGTGAGGCTCTTACAAAATTTATTTCGAACTAGAAGGGCTAAACTGAGAAGGCTTTCTCGGGCAGTTATACCAACGGCCAAGTTTATCCAACCTTTGTGAGAATTGGCGCAGTAAAAATCTCGATCTTGTGATTTTTCCCTTTTTTGGGGGTTGAACCGGGTTATTTATCAGAAACTCACGCCTGCCTGAGACTGGAAGCACAATACATTACATTAGAGGAAAGGACTGAGTGCCTTCCACGGGGCTTCAAGCCGAAGATTTGGCGCACTGGGTGTACACCTCAATTTTAAGGCCTAGGCTAACCTATTGTTCAGGAGCTTAGCGGGAGGCTGTAAAATGTAATCCCAATACAAGAACCTTCACAAAGTACTGAGGATCTCTGGACTGTCTATAAGGGGCTCATTTGTGTCCACAAAACAACTAGGCCTGAGCAGATTTCTAAGCTTCTAAGAGCATGACAGCCAAAGATGCGCTCTCAGACTATAAGACAAAAGTGATTGTGGAAGCGTGGTTTCTTTGACAACTCAGTCATTCTTGATATATTTAATCAAAACGGTCTTATGGCACTCACTGATTATGAGAAAACAGGACTTGCCTCTGAGAAGAAAACTTCAACCTTCTCTACCTGAGGGACAGGAGTGGTTCTTCCGCAGTGCGGTCTTTAAGGGGCTACCCATCCTCCAGATGGCTCTTACAAAGGAGTCTTTTAAAAAAAAAACTACGTATCAACCAGTCAACTGAAAGACTACTGAAGCCTTTTGCAGGCAGAGATTTGCGCAGTTAAAAAAGTAGCTCGAACCGTTCTATAGCCATGAAGCTATGTACCACCAATGAAAGTCGTCTTTTGCTGGGCAGGCAAGCAGCCCTTAAAGCGATTAAGTTTGATTTGGTAAATTAAAAATATATAAGTTTTACACAGCTCTGAGCTGGACGTGCTCGTAGGCCGCTATCCAGATGCGGCACTAAATTAGACCTGTTATTTCTACCACCTTTCAACTCTGTTACGAGCTTCGCTATTAGTTTTATATCAAAGTTGGCTAAGGAGCAATTGTGGTGGTTGCAGAAAACGTAGCTTGTGACCTGCAGGTGGGACTTAAAGTCCAACGATCCTAACGTCCTTTGAAATAAAGTGCTCGTCGGATAGTACTTCATAGCAAAAAGACTTAAAGTGCAGAAGCCGAGTCCTCCAAGAACTCCACTTCTCTGGCATTGGAGCACGGCTCTTCGATAGCTTAAACAGTCCAGCAAAGGTATATACAGCAGATCTAAGAAGATTTATTTGCAGATCCAGTTTTGTTGTATGTCCTTCAATCGCAATGGATTTTCAAGGCAAAAACTGCGCATGGTGAAAGCTGTCCCCCTAACCCAACGAAACCTTACAAAACCCCTAAGCAAAATCGACAAAAGCAATCTTTGTATTTGCTACCGAGAGGAGCAGAAGTGTTGTTTTCTTGAAGCCTTACGGCGCGAATTAAAACACTTGTTTCTTACTTTTAAAATTAAACAATATTTATTTGGAACTATGTCCTTTATTATTGAAATACTTTTTACTAATTCTAAAAGGAGCTTAAGGCTACTATGTAGTTACAATAAGACTGTTGATAAATTCATCATACAGTCGTATTTATATACTTTCCTTATCTATCTACAAGGAGACCCAAGCGTACAATCGTCTTGCTTGATAATGAAGAAGAGATAATATTCCAACATTGTATACAAACGATATTATCTCTTTTACATATGTTATCATTGTAGCGTTGTGTGCAAGACTGTACTAGAGACTAAAGATATCATTGAATACAAATAATGTTATCTTTTTTCTCAATATGTTTTGCTATGGATACTTAACTCCCCCCCTTGTTAAACGAAATCGTCCCGATTTTTCGACGCTATTTTTAACATTTCTCTTTCATAAGTTTTGTTATATGCGTCAATCTTTTTTTGTTTTTGACGATCTGTTATACATTGTATAGTTTTTATCATTACGTACGTAAATGCTAGAATAACAATCAGTGTTACAATTGTGTATATAGTTGATAATATCGGTTTTTCTTCAAAAGGAATAATTAGTTTTTTTAAAGTATCTATGTTATCGAATTTGTACATTGTATCTTCTTTAATTATTTGGTCGATGTAAGACTCTGAATTATGATTTCTTAATATAACTTCTTTAATTTGCTTATGCATGTTTTTGTATATTTTATCGTCTAGATTTATAGTATTTTCATAAGTAACTAAGTTTATACCATTAATTGTTTGATTATTTAACTTATGCTTACCGCTTAATAACATAACACCGGATTCAATTTCTAAGTCGTAATCGTATTCTTGTTTAATGTTGCATTTTGAAGTTATATTCTTTAAAAGTGGAATAAGACAATTTTCTTCTTCAAAGTTAATTTCACAAATGTTTTTACTTAGATGATTTTGACAATTTCTTGTTCTTAAATAAGTTTGGTTACATAAGGCAATTGTTTTATCTGTAATGATTTTTCCATGTTTTGAATTTAAAGGTGTTACTTTATACAATTTACATGATTTAATTAGAACTGGATATTTATATATTGTGATGAAGAATTCATCAGTTCTAGCTAATAATATTTTAGAGTACTCAAGTATATTTATTATGGGTACTTGAATTATTTCATGTTGAATAATATTTTTAATGTCATCTAAGTCTAGGCTTTCTGATAAATATTCATTATTTTTTGCTGCATTAATTGTTCTGGTCAATAATAATAATTGTTCGTACACTTGTTCTATTACTAAATGTTCTTTAAGGCTCTGACCTTCGAATTGTTGCAAAATTTGTTCAAATCTAGAATTTATAGTTTTTTGTTTATTATTGTTTTCTATGAGATTATTTATACTCGTTTCTATGTTAACTAAGTCATAATGGTCAGGATTACCAAACACATATTTGAAAGCTGTTCCTAAAAAGTTAATTGATCTAGTATGCCTAGTATGTTCTTGTAATTGGTCTGCTAAATTCTTAATTTTACTTAACCAAATTTTTTCTTCTTGTGTAGGTTGCTTATTCTGACTTAGTACGGCTCCAATAGCTATGTTGGATGCATCAGTAGTAAGCTCGAATGGTTTACTATAATCCGGTTGAAAAAGTTCGACTTGTTCTTTCAAATAATTTTTTAAAATTCTAATCGCTTCTAATGCTGAATCATTCAGATTTAACTTAATATTTTTACTTTGTTTTTTGTTTACTTTACCGTTATCTCCTCGTAAATATAATGTCAGGGGCTTGGCTATGCTTGCGTATCCTTTTATAAACTTACGATAGTAACCTGTAAGACCTAAAAATCCTCTCAAATCCTTTACCGTTTGTGGGACTGGAAAATTTTCTATAGCTGCTATTTTCTCAGGGTTCGTAGTGATTCTACCATGTCTGATTATGTGACCTAAGTATTCTACTTCTTCTTGAAAAAACTTACTTTTCTCATCAGATATTTTTAATGTGGCTTTATTGAGTACGTCGAATACTTGACTTATGTGCTGTATATGTTCTTCCTCAGATGAAGAATATATCAATACGTCATCAATGTAAACGTGTACGAATTTACCTACAAAGTCTCTCAAAATGTCGTCCACGCATCTCTGAAATATGCTTGGTGCATTTTTGAGCCCGAAAGGCATTCGTTTAAAATGATATTTTGCGCCATTTATAGCAAAAGCTGTTTTTTCTTTGTCATCTGTTTTGATTTTAATTTGGTGGAAACCTGACTCCAAATCTAATGTTGTAAAGTACTTGGCTTTACCTAAATTTTGAATTGTCATGTTGACATCCGGAATGGGGTATCTGTCTGTTACAGTGTGAGCGTTAAGTTTTTGGAAATCAACAACCATGCGCCGTTTTGGTTTTCCTTTTTCGTCCAAACCTTTTTTAGGTACTGTCCATATGGGACTGTTATAAGGACTATGGCTTTTTTCTATTATATCGTCATGTAAGAGTTTCTGTATTTCTTTGTTTACGAATTCGTTATCTGCTATGGGATATGGATATTGTTTAACATAAACCGGATTATCATTGGTCGTCCTAATGCTTGCTTCTATAGTATCTGTAAAGGGTAACGGTCCTATGCTGTTATTAATCTTCATCAGTCTATCTATGTCTGCTTTATAAATATTATTTTCCCCAATTATGTAATTAATTTTCTGAATAGATTCGACACTGCTTATGGTAGTTAGAGTCATATTACTGAAATTTATTTCCGCGTTTAGAACTTTAAGTCCTTCATATCCTAATATCATATCAAAAGACTGAATATCCTCTAATTCAAAAAATGTTATATTTTTCTTTAATATCCTAACTACTTTCTTTGTATCTACCATAGAATAACCATGCATTGTTTTTATTTTTATAGGTTTAATTTTAATTTTTTTGCTAGAATCGCATTTTCTATTAATGTAATTATGGGTTGCACCAGTATCAATAAGAATTTTATAAATTTTCTTAGAAATAGTACTAGTTAAATTTAAGCAGGGCAACCCGTCTACTAGTTTAAATGATCTATTCTTATGTTATTATTTACCATACATTCCGTTTCATCTGCTTCTGCATATGTACTGCTGACATCGTCTCTGCGTTGTTGTCGGGAGTTATTTACTCTCTGCTGCTTGAAGTTCTGCTGATAAGATCGTTGCGGTCTGTTGTGTGTGTTGAAACTCCCGCTGTGTTCACGTTTCGCTGGTGGATTATATACATCGGGTTTGTATTGATTCCAATTTTGTCGCTGTGCATGTACAATTTGTCTCGAGTTTATCTCCATCGGCTGTGGTCCTTGATTGTGTTGCTGCATATTATCGTATTGCTTCTGGGGTTGATAATTCGTTGTTTGGCTCGAATAATTTGGTCTTCTTTCGTTTCTGCGTTCATGTGGCATATTTTTGTGGTGCTTATCCTGAGTGAGATGTAAATGCCTGTGCACATTATCATGTTCTATTCTGCGAGCAATTGCGAATGCGTGTTCTAGATCATTTATTGTAGCTGAATATAATGATCCTCTTGTAAAGTTGTCACTCATACCATCAATGAATATACGAACTGCGTCGTCGTTAGCATTTTTAATTAGTCTGTCGATTATATTCGGCGGATCACCTGACATAGTGATTTTTGATATTATTAAATTGAGATTTTTATTTATCTCGTCGTGGTATTCAGACAGTGTGCTTCTTTTTTGCGTGATGGCTTTCATCATGTCTTGTAGCACGTATAGAGGTTCTTGATTAGAGTACGTATAATCTAATCTGTTACGTATCGCCTCAAAATTAAAAATTGTGTTATAATTAGTTAACACATTCGCGGCTGCACCCTGTATTTTACTTTTCACTATAGTCAATGCTGCTGCGTACTTACTGTGTGTTTTGAAGTTTTTAATGCTGTCCATTAATCTGGATGCTTCTTCGCGCCACGACCGATAATTTGATTGATCGCCGTTGAAAATAGGTAGGCTTTTAAATGCGTCTAACTGTATTTCACTACCATCTGTATATGTGGTTCTTATTTCCTCTAGCACAGGTATGTTTGGTACTATGCCTAATCCAGATTTTACTTCATTTAGTTTTGTTTCTAAATTAGTGTTTATTTGATTTTGGTTAGTTATTATTGCTGCTAACCTTGCATTCTCTGTGCGTGTGTGCTCTAGGGTTTGTGTTACTGTGTTGCTCCTGGTTTCTAAAGCTTCTAATCTTGCCATTAATACTGCGAGTTGTTCCATTTTGAACTCGTGTCTGTTGTCGTCGAATTTGTGTGTTTTTTTTCTCCACATATACACTTTCACTGAATTGCTTTGCTGCTTCGTACGAAGAAGCTATATTTGTACCTGCTATGCTAGGTAATTCTTGTAACCGGTAACGCGAGTGTTCTGTTTATACTAGATTTCACTACTTGTTCCCGAGGTCCGCTCGATTGAAGTTAAAAAGTATATTTAACCTCCTGGCAGGATCGCCAATTAAAACACTTGTTTCTTACTTTTAAAATTAAACAATATTTATTTGGAACTATGTCCTTTATTATTGAAATACTTTTTACTAATTCTAAAAGGAGCTTAAGGCTACTATGTAGTTACAATAAGACTGTTGATAAATTCATCATACAGTCGTATTTATATACTTTCCTTATCTATCTACAAGGAGACCCAAGCGTACAATCGTCTTGCTTGATAATGAAGAAGAGATAATATTCCAACATTGTATACAAACGATATTATCTCTTTTACATATGTTATCATTGTAGCGTTGTGTGCAAGACTGTACTAGAGACTAAAGATATCATTGAATACAAATAATGTTATCTTTTTTCTCAATATGTTTTGCTATGGATACTTAACTCGCGGCTCAAGCAAAAATTTTATTACGATGATTTCAACAGCCTAAGCTAAACACCCTTGCGCGATGTCGAAATTTTTAGCTTAGCTCTCAAATTTAACGTGTACTTGCCAAAAAAATCTTTCGAACCAGTCGTTCACATTTTTGATTTGGACTGCGATTTATTCATTAGCAGCTTACATGCTTCTCTTATTTTCAGGACTGCATGGTTTAAGAAGGACGCTAGCTGAGTTACATTTGAATGTATTTATAGGTCTTCTGAGAAAAGACCGCTGCTTCCACACCTCAGTAAATTTAAGAAATATCTCCGAAGTAATATAAGTTGGGTCTTATTGTTAGGTTATTCAAACTGATTCGTAAACGAGTCACACTCCCATATTCCCATGAGAATAGGATATATTTCTTGGGGCCAAGTTTAAGGTTTAAAGTAGACAGCATAAAAGTGTCCTTGTCCCTAACAGCTGGGTAGTGAATATAGAATTTGCTGCGTCCATATAAGGTCTTCCGAACCAGTTTCGAAAGCCTTTTAATCTTACACGACGATAGTCGTCTTATGCAGAGGAACGGGTTCGTCCGGACTTGAGCTTAGGGCTGCCGTAGGTCCAAGACCCAACTTAGCTTTGAAATCTGCTGAATTTGTTAATTTTGAAGGTTTTCTTAAATTGGGAACCTGGTATGTGAGGAAAGTTAGGATCCGGCTGAGTATTAACACCCAGGGCGGGATTTTTTTTTAACATTGTAAGCGTGGGTAAGTTGCTGCCCTTTGTCAAAATTTCACATAATCGTACCATTAAAACTGATCATTCTATTGAGGTCAAAGTTTACGCCGAGACTACTATAGTCTTTCCATACAATAAAGTAAAAGGTTCAACTCTCAATTGGTTTGAGTACATTTAATAGCTCTTTTTGATTCAGAGTCTAAATTACTAGCCATGGAGTTCTCCCAAGAAGAAGCGTGCTTTCAAGTACATTTATAGAACTACGCCCTAGCCCGCACATCTCAATGGAGCTGTTCTTAATTACATAATTCGCTCTACATACCCACCATTCCATATCTGGTTTAAACACCACCACCCACTTTCAGCAACCTCCTTCAAGTCAACAAACCCGCTTCCTCCTCACTCGTCAATGTGATTCTTAACACGACAATAAATAAAGATATCTGTCCAACTCTGATGTGCCATAAGTTGGCCATTATGATGCCAATATTCCCACTCGCCCCAACTTATTGTGACACAAACGAGTCGGTACCTATGCATGACCCCACACCGCACCCACATTTGAAAAGTCCTATATTGATCCAACAAGATTAACTCTGCGGGGACAATGAATTATTCAAAGAGAATGATAACACTCAGCGCAGCGCACACAACACAACACAAAACGTCTGCCAGTGACATCTGTGACACAAAACCATATCAATACAAAGTATGTCAACAATTTGAATAAACTTTGTCCCCCATTGTTCAGCCGAGGAGGCGAAAAATGTACTCTCAACCAAAAAAGGAAAAGGCATTGAAACTTTTTAATGACTGCCTTATTGGTTTTTTAACCCCCTCAAAAATAAAAACAAGACCGAACTACTCTTGCAGTGAGCTCACTCAATTTACTGTCTCTTGCGTGAGGACTGAGCAGCTCTTTAATATTCAAAGCAAAAAGGCAATTTTTGGGATACCCTACCCAGTGTGACTGGGGGGCTAGCTACCTGAATTCGAAAAGACATCAAAACTACATTTAAACGGCAAAAACGAAAGCTATGTCGCTTTCACACTTTTCACCTGGCGTAGGTACGGCATACACACGGGTCTTACATAAGAGGTACACACTACACACTTACAGAGCACCTTCATCAACATTTTACATTGTGGACATTCTCGCAACATTACCTGAAGAAATACGCCCTTCAACGCGGGGTTTCAGCAGCCACCCCAACCCAATAAGTAACCATCGTCAGGGTGTAGATCCCTCCGTGAAACAGAAAGGATGTTAAACAGTTTTACATGAAATGGAATCAAACTTTGTTCCCATATCCCCATAGAGGAGTTGGGACAAAAGGTTTCACCTCAGGACATAACTTTTTCCCATACTTCTCTCTCTTTCTAGCTCTCTGTGCTATCTGTCTGTATGGCTGTTCATTGTTTGAGTTGGTAGTTGTAATTGTTTGGAGCGCGGTGGTGTGAGTATTACATTGTGTCCTTGGACTGTTACAATATAAATCTCGTCAGAGGTTTTGCTTTAGAGAAAAGAAAAATTTTATTCTCTAATGCTTCTTCTTCATCATTTGAGTCGATTTATCATGAACTGGCATCATTTAGCAAAATTGAAGAGCGACGGTGGGGCGCAAAAGTTCGAAGTTGAGTATTAAAAATTTATTAAAAGTCTGATTCTTTTGGGGTCACATCTGCTCTTTTTGAAGTCGGTAACTTACTTGAAGCCTGAGGGAAAGCTTGGAGTAAGAGACAGGCCTTAAGTCAGACTTTTTTATCAGGATTTCCTTCAAGATACAAAGTCCTTCCTCTAGAAAAACAAAACAGAGTCGAATAGACATAGTAACTGGATCTTAAACGCTAGACTGAAGGGTCAAAAAGCCACGCTTTACCCAATTGAATCAAACGTTAAAGACGAAAAATCCCACAAAAATTCCCACCTTAACTACTTAATCAGAAAACGTCTACGATTCCTAGACCTAGCTTAATGAGTTGGAGCTCTAGCTGATTTTAACAGTAGCTTAAATGCAGCCCCATAGTTGACCGCAGTAGGGCCTATTGTAGACGCCATAGTCAATTCATATAGAGACCCCAACTCGCAATCCTCTTGCCGCTGGCCCCTCAATTTTCGTTTCCAAATTCCGCCATTTTGTTGTGCCCAAAATTCGTTTTGTGGGAAATGGAATCAATGAAGAGAATTTTATGACAAACTGACTTTCAATTTAAGTGGAGAACAAATTTTGGATCGTAAGAAAAACAGGGAAAAATCTGAACTTCTCAAGGGAAAATCATGAAAGAACATAGCAACACTGGCTTCGTAAAATCGCACTTCTGAGGATTTTTTTATCAACACTGGCTTTTGTGACAGTAAGTAAAACCACCGCACTTGTGAGGATTTTTTTTACCTTCGATTTATCTGGTAGAACTCCAAATCAGGGAGTGGATATTTAAATATTTCGTGGTCCTTTTGAAGGCACAAATTTTGTGCCGTTTTCTCAGCAAATCTTGAACATTCTAATGCGGTCACGTGCAAACCTCTCTAATCCCATCTACCCGCCAACTTTTCAACACCACTGTTCGGCTCGAAATACCTAACATCAAATCGATCTGGCTAAGTACTTATCCCCCATTCAACTGCCAGTCAAAATGGAGGATATGCAAAGAACAATATTAAATCCCATCTTTCAAATGTTAAGTGGAAGGGAAAAAAGTAAAAACCACCCAGACAGAGACGCACACTAATGTACAGATTCCCGCATATAGATCATTCGTTTTCCTGCGAGAATATGGTGCAACAGTATACCGCACCGTCTCACCCACTTTGAGCATATTACACATCCTCCGCATTTTTTTTTTTGAAGGATATTGATCGACGAATGTTACATGCGAATTTATTGCTTATTTTATTTCCCGGAGCGAATGATACGAATTGGGTGGTGGAACTTGGAGGTGGGATGAGAAAGGAAATAGGACATGTGGCATCAAGTGGGATAGGATGGCATTAAGGACTCATTCACTCAGGTGGATACCTACATATAAATAATTCCAGCAAGAGAACAATATAAATGAGGGTAGAGCATGTGTTGTTTCTGCTGCTAGATGACAGAAAAAGCAAACAGCCGCCCTCCCCCTTCTCCCATAAACAAACGCATCCTTTCGACTATACTCAGCATCAGCACACATCAGGAAATTAGATGTAGCACCTTACAAAAACGGAAATAGTACTCGTTCTCCTCTTAGGTTTTGGTTCAACGCACTCGAGTACACTTTTTGGAGTACACAACGAGTCTGTGGCTGTGTGTGTGTGTGCAGTTTTCTTAAGGATGTGCGCCATTATCGTTAGTAGAAGGAATTTTTATGCGAAGATTGTAAAAGAGCCCCCATGCACACACCCGGAGCCGGACCCGGACAAATGTTATTTATGTTGTTGTTGGCATACATTGTATGGTGGGTCCTTAAATTTGAAACAGCAAGGACATTGTAATTTGTGCTAGTAAATGGTCAAGCTCAAGAGCAAAAGAATTATGGTCACAATTAAGGATCAAGTGGTCGAGGAGGTAGATATAAAGTGGATTGTCCAGTGAGTGAGCGGGGATGATGATGATACACTCTAAGGATTTTGTGGGGTGCGTATGAATGTTCTAACACGAAGTGGTTTACCATACATGTGTGCGTATACATCGCAGGTGAGCATAAATGCGGTGTATGGCCAGTTGTGGGGGGAGTTTCTCACCAATATGCAAGTGGATTCAGTTGGATTAATTTGAGCGAAGGGTACCAAGGGGGGCTTTGGTGGCGATGAGATCCCAGGATGAAATTTGGTTTCGGAGATAACGGGATGTGGTATAGGTTTGAGGGCAGAACAGACCCTGAATTAATGAGCGTGCTAATTTTGTCTCGATTTGTGGAAAATTACAAGCGATTTGTGGTCTAAACGGAACAAGAGGGTGGAACGTTGGACGTTATTATATAAGCGCACAGTTCGGGGTTATACATAGTGTGGAGGGTGCTTGCGGTGGGATCCTTTGAAAACAACTTGACGTGAATGGGTATAGGTAGACATACTGTGAAGAGCAGGTGGGCAAGCTGTCTTCGAACCAAGTCAGAGATGATTTCCCCCAAGTGGGTACTTGAAGTATTATGATGATTAGGAGGTGCTTCTGTTGGACAAATCCTTGACAAAGCGTCAGTAACTGCTTGTCACTCGTTGGTCAATTACATACCTAGAAACATATCTCTCGACTGTGTTTTGTATTAGCGTTAAGTTGCCATCGATCTTAATAAGCTTGATCTGAAAACTTTGTGGCTTTTGTATTTTTTTTTTTAAGTTCAAGGCTATAAATACGTTAAGGTATACCTGCATAAATAAAATCATAAGTCCAGGCTCTTCAAAAATAATACCTCACTCGACCCACTTGAAGATGAATGCATCTTATACCCTTAGGAAAGTATACTACTAGAAAATCTCGAAGAGCTGGCAGTAACAAAACCTAATAGCCTTTGAAGCTTAATCCAACTGGCTTAGGCACTGAAAATCTTTACACAATTGGGTGAGAGACTGAAAGATCAGAATACCTACGGCATAAGTGTGACCCCGTTTCGTAGACCAGACACTTTATATACCAATGGGAAGGAACTGTCAAGCGTGGGTCCCGTAATTGCGCTCCAGATGGTACGAATATTTGTAAACCTCTGGCAGAAACTTGCATGGCTAATCGTGGAAATTTGTAACCCAAATCAGGGGTCAGATTCTATAAGCCGAAAACTTTCAAACGTTCTTCGTGCGAACTAATGGTTTGGACTAAATTGCAGAAGTAAAATGTTCGTGTACCCGAAAACGTTGGAAGGTTTCCAGGCATCACTTCGACTATATTAAAGAGCTCATAGTACAAATATTTTATGTCCTTTAGACACAACTTGTTAAGTGGAATTTTTGTTTATAAGCTTCGCGTTCAAATAGGGGCTGTCGTTTTGAGGCCACAAACCGTTTTGTTTGTCAAAATCGTAGTAAATTCTATATTGACTGCCTTTCCGAGTCATTTCACCCTTACAGCGAAGAGTTTTGCCTATAATAGTTGAAACAAACATATATAAACCACAAAAAAACACCAACTATTTGTAAACAAACACTTTGTTTGGAATCGTCTATTTCAAACGAATTTACTGTTTTCATTGATTTTCAGACTTTTTCGTTATAAATTTCCAAAAGCAATTGTCAGGGGCTGCTTTTCATCGACCGAGAAACGTTTTTACTCCTCCTTTTTCTATGTATGTGCAGCTGATTTGGGATGTTCCCATAATTCGAGTCCTCGGTCTAGCAGACCCAAACATTTATCCTGTTGGACTTGGTCAAGTGGGGTATTGTTTTAAATTGCTGGAAATGGTGGTTCCAAATAGAGGGTGAACTACTTAAAAAAGTCTGATAAATTATTTGCAAACAAACACTTTGTTTGGAATCATAGGAATTTCAAACAACACCACTTAATTATGTCAGACACTTTTACTGACTGTTTGAAACTATAGAACTACAATTTAATTGGCAACAAGCCTTCGAATTCCTTAAACAAAATCCCAGCTGACAATTTCTGATACTAGTTTGGTCCGTTCTTAAAATACTCCTTTCAAACATTCGACAGGGAAGCGCAGTTTTTCCAAAAAAGCAGTAAAATACGGAACATAAACAAACTTTTCCCATACCAGACAACGATATGGACTTCTTCGCTAAGGATGCAGCAGATGGCTATGCCAAGGATGTCTTTAAGTTCATATGTCGTCTACACTATGGCCCGTGGTCGCATTGTTATAAAAAGATGAGGCGCCTATTCAACTTCGAAACTGATTACCAATGGAGGCTGTCAAGAATTTTCGTACCTATTTCTTTCGGAAAGCTGCCACAAACGTCTTCAAGTTGAATTATGAAAAATACCTCTTCGTAACAACTGCTTAAATGGCAGCTCTTTCAGTTAACAAAAACGTGTCGCTCTGTTTATTTCTAATAGGCGAACATAGCCCCTTGGATACCAAGCGGTATCTACACAGGCAGACACCTTCACATCAAAAATGAGAAGCATACATTTTCAACTAACAAATGTAGGACACTGAAAAAGATATTTCTTCGTTTGAAGCAAAAGGTTAATGAGCTCTTAAGACATCCCAAGCCCAGTTAGTCACACAAAAACAAGTCCGCCAACGACTAAGGTTATTTGAGCTACCTCCATGAAAATACTGAAAATACGTTGGCTTCAGTACGCAGATCCATTTACTCATATATATTTCGGGCTCGAGGCGGATGAAGCGCCCCGCTCCTAGCTGTTGTCAGAAAACAACGTGGAACTTCCCCCGAGTTCATCTTAAATGATTTATGTACCCACCAACACAGAGGTACACGAAAATCAAAGGCAGCTCCTTGGAAACAGCTCCGGCAACTACCATCTGAATGGAAACAGCACCTACGTTTGGGCGTCTATTTTTAGAGACACAATTTCGCTTCTTGACACTCGTACCTGTACTCCGATCCCGACTCGGAATGTTCACGTAAATATTTCACTAATTTGCAATTCAAGTTCGTAGGGAAAAAACCCTGTAACAAGTGCCTATTACAGACAATGGCCAAAGGTTGTCGAAATCATTTGAGGGCTCTTAACCCTACACCCGAGTATTTTACACGCAGTTACAACAGCCACAACCCTAACACCCATCAGTGTCATCTTCACTTTAACATTTTGCTTCGGTAGGTACATATATTCACATAAATTCCTGCTAAAGGACTCACAGCTCTGTGAATTCTTAATTGTTCCCGCAGTGGGGCCAAGGAGGAGCATGCACAGAAAAACCCCAAAGGAATGTCGGACGGGCTACACACCATCACTGTGTACCTAATAAATCAATCTTCCCTAAAAGCATTCACTTGTGGCCACTTGTGTTTGGTTGGTGCTGCTGCAGCTCTCAGAGACCTCTCCCAGTAAGTGTGCGTGCATCCTTTGCATTCGTGTGATAACAGGGATACGAGCTACGAGCTACGACAGCCGAGCCAGCCAGCTTAGCAAAATATTAAATCAGCCTTTATCATGGGCGTTAATAAATCCATCATCATTACCGGTTGACGGAGGTATACCTACAGCTACAGTGCTACAGCATCATCATCTAGCCCAGTATCCGTTTTGAAGATAAAATGCACTGGCACACCATGGACGAGGAGGTGGAGAAGAAGCTACAACAACCGGAAAATGTTTATTAATGAAAATCAAGGACTCTGCCGTGCCAGTTCCCCTCCCCCTTGGCGGAGTTAAGTTCCGTTGCAGTTCATCTTTTGTCTTGTACGTTCTACAGTGGAAGTTTTCCTTTTCTTTTTTGCATCCAATGGCGATATTTTTATTTTCTTTCACTTTCTGTCTGGACAGGGGGTGGTATTGGTAAGGGAGAGCTTGGAGGATCAAGAAGGTGGGTATATTTTCTATTTTTTGTTCTTGTAACATAAACACATTTGTTCGGTACCGAAACCAATTTGCCAACTCCAGGTTGCCCGCCACAGGCAGCCTCGCCACCCCAAGGTTGGTGACCCCTGGTCACCCTCGCCACTGCTGATAAGGCACATTCCTTGCCTTTGGTCACCAGCCAGCGATCCACAATGTCGCACTCTGGAGATACGAGACATGGTGTTGATTGACTCGTCGTGTTTGGGTTACGGGAACCTGACACCTCGCTCCGTCGTCGATGCTTGTATACATTCGTGGATAAATACGGCATCGATGGCCAACGGCGAGCATTCATAATGGATATCCGACGTCTGCTTATCTTAATTGCTAGTGCGGGCACATTCCTTGTGCTCTGCCGCTGGGTAGCCAAGGCATGGACTTGGTACCAGCTATTGGACTCCCTGCACTTATGGGATTTTTGACGACGCTGCGGTTTGGCGCGTCGTCTGGCCTCATGGTGGGCATTGGTTTTCCCAGTGGAAAAACTGAGCAGTTCATCGACGACCTGTGCCCGTGGCGGTAGTTGGATTAAAGGAAATAAACTTGTAAAATTGAAATTGTGTCTTGTTATTTCTGGTCTCGGTTTCTCATTCTACAGTATCGGACGTAACATCCCCGAACAACATTCATGTGCGCCAGTCATCGTTCGTCTTTACACTTTGGCATTGCTGCTTGGTTTCCTTTTTTTTGGATTTTTTTATTTTCTGTGTTCTCTTTGTGGGGGAGCTAATAAATCTGCGGGTTCAACATTTTATCGCGAAAGACGCAGGTCCTTGGATATTTTCTTTCTGTTGGCATATTCGTTGGGGCTGGCAACATTTTTGTTGCACCAACATCTTTCCTTCGCAGCAAACCAGCGACTTTCAAACTGTAAAGAATTTAAAAATTTTATTTTTCTAAATTGGAAATTAAGTAACTTTTTGTTTTCTTTTCATTGCAGGTAAGCAACTTTCGATTGTCGATTGAATACAATTGGGGTAAGTTCAGTTAAGAGCGTGGTCGAAGGGAGGTGCAAAATATTGGCTGAGAATTTTCATTGGTTTAAGAAAGATGTGAGATAGGTATGTTGGTCGAGCTCATAATTGAAGTCCCTTAATAGGAAGGGATTGTAACTTGAGAAGTATTTTTTATAATTTGTGTACCTATATGCGTATTTGTTGAGTGTAAGCTTCCGTACGTACTCCACTCGCTATTTATATCGTTTTCTAAAAAAATCGCCTAATCTTCGTGTGTTAATTCGCATTTTGTTCTTCCGCGTTGGTTTTAGCGAATAGCAGCGGAATTTTTTTAAAGACAATGATCTCAAGCGAAACATCTTTTTGAAAACGGTTTTCATGTGAAGGACCTGTCATGTTTCCAACTCATTCCATCTTAAAGAGTTGATAAGGGGTAGGCTTTAAATACAATCGGAATATATTTAAAGTTTAAACTGTCAACGTTCTTTGAACCTAATTTATTGCAAACCAATCACAGTAAATTAAAGATTTTAACCCTTTGACTCGTGGTGGCCACAATTGCGTACATCGTACAAGCTCTTTAAAAATAAAATACTCAACAATTTGAGCATCTTTTCTCTTAAAATGTACTTCAACTCGTATTTAAGACGTCAGTTGAAAATTGGCATGTAAAAAATTAGACAACCATCTGTCACCTCTTTAATAGGTATCTAAATTAACTCGGAAATATTTTTTGTACTAAAATATGTTTCAATTTCCATTCGAAGAGATGTGTTTTTCTAACTAGCCTGACTTTAGCTAATTGGAACAGATTTTTAAACACATTTTTACATAATTCGCCCTAAACGTCTGAATTTGAATGTATCGTATGATAACAGACCTCTTTATTGTACTTTATTAGTATTCACTGCGGAAAAGGAGATCCCTCACACTGTTCAATTTTATTCAGCTAACAAGCTCTAGTACAATTTTTACATGAATGTCATAACATATTCACAGATTTACAAATAAATAATAGGACTTTTGATGCCTTCCATTTACCTAATCGGTTTTCGTTGAAACGTAGTAAGCATGAAAACAACTAAATTGACAACCTCCATTTTATACTCGCTAATGTCGCTGATGTCGCTGATGTCTCAACTTGAGAGCCACTGTCTTAATTCACCAACAGCATCATCGCCAATCCGATACGCCATACACCAACGAAAGTACTGCGCCCAAAATCATTTCCTCTCCCTCTAACCAACCCAAACGCCGACTATCAACAAATCGGCCATTTTGCTTCGTTCTCTGTTGCTCTCCCTTCCTCTTTCCCAGTTGACTTTTCCACACATGCTATCTGACGTTCCTACATTCCACGGTTATTCGCCAACCTCGCTGAATTCAAGCGAGCTCCGCTGAATTCAAAACCATCCTCCTCTCTTCTTCTATTCTTGTTATGCTCCATTCCTTCGTGTACAATGGAAAGAAAAAAAAAACCAACCAACAACAATTCCACACGATGCGCAGAAGTACCACAAGAAAGAAGACAACAATGAAGCGCAAGCAATGAACAAAACGAGAAAAAAAAACACACACAAACCCAAAGGAAGAAGCAAAGAAACCATCTGCACAAAACATAATAGGGAAAAATTCTGCTCTGCTCTTTCGCTCATTCAATTCCGAATGTCAGTCTACCGTTTGTCGCAGTGCTGTGCTGAGTGAAGTACCGCAAAATACAAAATTTTATTCTCTACACTCTGCATAGGAAAAAAAATTAGCAAATTGGAAAAGTTCATCTCAATTTTCCCAGCGCAAAAATATGTACTCGTGAAGATTTCTCAATGAAAATCCACTGAATTTCCCATCAATCGCAAAGGGTTAGTGTTCGTCTGTCACAATGTGTCCAAAGGAATACAATTTTCACTGTTAAATAATGAAGAAGTGAATACGCAAAAGAAAAATACAAAATTCGCATGTTTCTCCCTCAAAGTGCTGTCAGAAAAATGTTTAAAAATACAAAAGGAAAAATAATCATGCGTCGCCTGTGCTGTTGTCGTTGTGTGTGCCTGTGATTTTTTCGCTTCCTCTAAATTTTTCTTCGAGCTTCTTGTGTTTTTCTCATAATACCGCCGCCGAAATTGTGTTTTTTTTTTTTTTTTGGTTCTTCGAAAAGCATCTCTCATCCTCTTCTCGAGAAGAATTTTCCTACTTCTTCGGTTCGTCAAAAGGAGGACAACTTAATTTTTTTTCCGAGTGTTGTTTGTGTGCGATTTTCCAACCTCATGCGCCGGAATTTCGATGATTTATTTCGGGATATTACTCAAAATATTTGTTTATATCGCCTTTGTGTTGATTACTTTGTGCGAAAGTGTTTTTTTCTGACAAAGATTGTGTTTTTCGCGAGAAAACGAAACAAATAAAACTGGTTGTGTGTGCGTGTGAATTTGTGATGTGGATTTTTGGGTAAAAATTCCCATTCCACTTGACTTGGCGAGGACCAAACGAAGGATATCAAGTCAAAGTCATCTGTCATTCGTTTCGGTGACAGAAAACATGAAAATTCTTTCGAAATTGGGAAAAAAATCAAAAGAGGAGTTGTGTGCCTTGCCGTTGATGTGGTTTATTGGATTTTCCATTTAAATTTCCTTCATCTATTTTAAAAAGGCTTTCCACGCAGCATCCATTCCAAGAGTTGCCAGATGGGAATGGGTTTCGAATTGGAGTTGAAATGTTTATTCAAAAGTGATTGAAGTTGTCAATTGATGTTTTTAAAGCACCGAAGATGTAAGATCTGAGGAGAGGGATTGTCCGATCATCTTCAGGACAGTTCTACCTGTTTTATGGATTTGGAAGCAAATCTTTCGTGCCCTTGTGTGTAATCAATGAAAAGCACTTTGGTTTAAACTGAATGTGAGCTCGCAAGTTAGCATTATCTAGGGGACGCCTCTAGGACTGGTTTTATTTCAGGTGGCCGAAGCCACCGACAGGACCGTTCTAATCCGGAGATTTGTTCTGAATATACCTACTACAAAGTCGCTCCACGAGAGATTAAAAAGAATAAAATCAAAGCTGGGTTGACATAAAATTAGCTGGGAAGCACTGAACTTGCAAATGCGAAATAGGAAGTCGCTAGATTTTACAGTGACAGAGGACGATATCCACCAAAACGCATGGGACTTAAAAAATTTATAAAACAGCCGCACCGCAAGCACTATGTATTTTAAGATGTAGGGCTAACACTCCTACAAAGGACCATATTTCTTGGGCAATTTTAAGGAAGCTGATATTTCCTGTCCCTTGTGATGTTCACACCGGCGCTTAAATCCTATTTTCCCCGGTTTTCTTGTTATTAAACGAGAAGTCCCTCTTGGTAGCCAACAGTTCTTGACTGTTAACCCATCCTTATGTTACAGGTATGCTCTCACTTGTGCGACTGTCATGACTGTCGAATGTCTCGACTTCTGCTCGAAATTCGTGTCGGGACAACGAATCATCATGAGTCCAAATAGATTTAGTTCAAGGGTCGTAATTCTGAATGTGTCTAGCATTTTTAAGCCTGCTTAACATTGATTTCAATTGCCGGAATTGGTTAACTACATTTTGTAGGACTAAGTGCGTCCTTTAAGCAATAGTTTTATGACTAACGTGACCCGGACTCGAGTTAACTATGCCCAAAGTACTAGTATTGACTGCGAACAACAAATAAAGGTTCATTATCGAGTGGCTTCTTTTTTAATGCTAAAGCTAACATGAAGGTACACCGATTTGACTTGAACTGCGTAGTCACTGATGTATGACCAACCACACAGACTTAAGCTTAGATCAGCTTTATCAATAATTTGTTCAGAAAGTAAAAATCTTTCGAAAAGGCGCGTAGTTTATGAATTTTTCTTACTCACTCAAGATTTAATTATTTACGATATGACCACCTAAACAATATTTTAAAAATAAATACTACCGACAATCACCGTCATAATGAGTCGCCTAATCAGTGAAGCTCACCAGCATAAGCCTGTCATAAGTACCTACTTACTATTCCTCCCAGTAGCTCAAATCACATTAAACTTCATCATTCTTGAAGGCAAAAAACTCGAAAACATTTCAAGAAAAAAAATTCGTGCAGAGACAAAATACTTGGGGACAATTTAAATAAATTTCTCCCTCCCTGATTCCCTTTTTAGGTTAGGAATTTCGTCATATCCTGAGAATTAAAAAATACAATAGAAAAGCATTATTGGCAGGCCAGCGTCTAAAACAGTTTTGACACTCATAAGTATGATTTTTGACACCTTGTTGTATTATTCTACTCCCACACGATTTGCATTCGAACACATTCGACGAAATAAGTCAAACTAATCTCTGTTTGAATGCATTATCGTTCGGGAAAAGACCTACATCTACAGTAGGTATCTAATGTCATTTGGATTGTACTTAAAGTTACATTTGAATAAAGCTGTCAAATTGCATCAGGAAGGCTTGTGACAACTGTCGACCGACGGCCCAGTGGCCGAGATCATTTGATTACAACTTTTCCTAATTTCTACTCATTCTCACAAGTTATGTATCATACACAACCTTTGATTCAAAAGAGGACTTCTGTAGCCCCTTCAAGGAGTATTTAAAAAGCTGCTTCGACCGCAGCTCCATTAAATTTTACAGCCAACTAAGCCTCGGTCGTAGTCGAACCTAGAGTTACATCAGCTACGCACCAGAGCAGTCTTTTAAGCTTCCTGAAGAGTATCTCTTTTTATTATCTCTTTTAAATTCGACCCTGATTTTAGTAGCTCAACTGTGTGTTCATGCATGGTACCCAAGCCAATGAACTTGGGTCAAACTGCACAAATTCAGTCAACCGTCGCACCTTTAACATACAGCAACTAAGCTGAAAGGTGTTTGCATCTGCTATTGGCTTACTGACGGTCATTTTAGGGGCTCTAACAACCTTGGTGCTGTGACTGACTGATGAGCTTATTTCATGCCGTCTTGATCTTTATTCGAAGACGTCAAACTTATTCAATTCTTTACATTCTGACATTTTCTATTGGCATAACTACATGTAAAGATGGTTGTGGGTGCCCATAGTTCCGCTAGTGCATGCCTTCTAAAAAATCATTGCGCCATGTACTTAAAAAGGTCGAAGACTAAAATGTCATCGATAACTTCTACAAAGCATTTGAAATGGAAACGCGTTGCCACATGAAGCAAGAGCATCAGAAGTTCATTATCCCTTTTGAACCAGCTCGTTAATAACGCACATTTAGCCTTAGCCAATGAAAATGCAAAATCTGACAGCCGTTCTTCTACCGATTGTTTGCGATTTAGTTCAAGCTTACGTCACAATTGAAATTAAGTTATCTCTCGCCATTGCCCTGTCAGAGAAGGTCTTGAGTTTAAATTTGACGGACTCAATTCTCTTGCGTCATTTAATCTGACGCACTCACAGAAATTTTTCGCGAATTATTGGTATGCTTCAAAATCGTAGATCTGTTCCAAATATGCTAAAAAGGACTCGCAGTTTGTACCCCTAAATCATTTTGCGCATGTAAAAGTTACAAGACCTTCATGCTGGCTGAGCTCAAATCAGCATCGCCGAAGCAAGCGTCTTATATAATTCTTGTGAAGCTAACGTTAATGCTCCCAATTTTTACAAGTTGCCCATGCCCACTCTCCTCGAGTACAAATCGAAACAGATGCTGTTTTGATTGCCCTTAAAAGCAAAGCTGCACATTAATAACTCTATTGGGATTTCATTGTTGGCGCTCGTTATGTTAAGCCGCCATAAAAATAGACAGCACTCGAGTCTACGCTAAGTGCACTCACGAGAAGATACATTTTGAAGACGTTTCCTCAACTTTCTTCGTTGTTTCAATTTTTTCTCAAGTGTCGCCTTTCAAAGCGGCATGATCTGCTCTATTTAAATTGTGGATGATTTTGAATCCAAAATTATATAATAAAAACTTCCCCATCTGGCAACACTACTCAAGGGTTGAATTTTGAACAAGAACCAAAAGGGAAAAATCTCCCACATGATGAAGTAGATTTTCCTTTTCCTCATCTGTCTCTGTCACACACCCATTGGGAATGTTTTGCTCCTTCCACTCACAAGGACTATCTGAAAACAAACAACAACACAGTGGTAGAGCGTAGAGGTAAAACGACAAAGCGCCACCAGCCACCAGCTCACCAGGCAAGGGCTTTCTTCCTCCAGAGCAGGCAGCACAGCAGCCACACACAGGCACAGCATCCGAACACCACTACAACACCAATTGGCAATGTTGTCAAGTTTATTTTCTGTTTCTTTTATTTTCTACCTCCCATCCATTCACTTGTTCATTTTTCTCAATATTCTTCCCTTACAGTGTAATCTAAAAGTAATAAAGAGGAAAAATAAGAAATCAAAGTGAATCTTGAAAATTCTGTGTGCCAAAATAAATAGAAATAAAAATCTATAGGAAAATCAAATTTTTTTTTGCGTCGCAGAAATAAAAGGAAAGTGTTGTGCGTGGCAATAAATCGAAAGAAAAATAAGGAAAAAAGTGAAAATAAATATTACCCTCTAATATTGAAGCAGCTAGCTGAGCATAAACGAAAGGGATACACGAGAAGGAACATCCTTTTTCGCCGTCGCCGTGCATCATCATCAACAACGTAGTCGCTGTCGTCGTTCATCCGTCACAGGACCAACGTCGCTAGTTTGAATATTTTTTTTTCCCCCGAAAGGTTAATAAAAAGCCGTCAAACTGTGGGGCTCAGGGGCATTTTTCCTTCCTCCGCAAGGAATGTATTATCCGGTAAGTTGGGATGACAACACAAAATAGAAATAAAATAAAAACCAAAATGCTTGCATCCTTAAATTGGGTGCAGTAATGTTTATCGTAGTCGTATCCTTTTTGCGTCTCCTTTAAGGAAGAGATCAAAAGGATACGTAAATGTTTGAGTGGCACTTTCAGCGCAGCTACCTCTGGTGCAAGGAGAGTATATGCACGGTCGGTAGCCGGTGGTGTTTGTATAGTCCACTCAATGGGTTAAGGTTCTGACAAGGTAATGTTTAGAGGGTGGATTAGGAGGGATCACTTTTACTTTTGTTTGTTTAGAAAGGTTTTTCTCGGGCAAATGTCCGCTCGCAAGTGGGTGAGCGAATTTTTGGTGGGCATTTTATGTGAAAATGTCTATTTTTGACTGGGATGTCTTAGGTAAATATTCAAATCAATTAAAGGACTGTACAGAACAACGCGAAACTGCGAGAGAGGAAAGCATATCAAAAAACAAAGCAAGACATTACGCCGTACTAGTAATAAATTGCAGTCTCGACTTCAAGTTTAGGAAAGCTCACAATTGCGCAATTTTAGACGAAAAATTTATAGCCATGGGTACCTAAATTTAAAGCCGAGTCTAAGAATGGTTGTTGGTAAGGCGCATTGTTTTCGGGTATGGGTTGAGTGGAACTACATCGACTTTTTTTATATTCAACAGTTTCTAAAAGTACCTTCCAACTGTAGGTCCTCTTTTAGTACTGTCAGATATGTGACTAAAAAATTAGACTTCCCTTCTTGAAGCTCGAATACTTTTGCGGACATCTTTTGAAGGCTTTTTTCTTAGACTACTTATGACTTAAAACCCTCGCCGGTTAGAAGTTTTTCTGTAGGCAGTCTTAGAATACCAGGTTCGAAGAGAAGTAGGGCTACAGCCCGCTCTAGAAAAGTTGCAACAAGTATTAGCCATTGGATTAGATTTAACTTAAGTAATCTGCATTTTGGGGAACTAGTTAGTGGGCTAAATTACTGAACGTGGATCTCCGGTTCGACCCCTGGAAAATTGCATTAGACATTTAGGTTTTTTTCGCTTTACCTCTAGGAGTGGGTACGCATATCTATCCCTAGAAACTTTCTAAATATAGCCTCTCTTTCGCCTTTTCAATAAAAAAAAAGGCAGCTAGGCCTGGTGTCCTGTTGCGCCTTCTAGTTAATAGATATATGACTCTCGGTGGCTTATTCGTTGAATTTTGAGGAATAATCTCAAGAAGTTCTTTGAAATATCTGCCCTTGAAGGTTCTTAAAGAATAGACTGAGGTCAGCGACTTGTCTGAATTTCAGTGGTTGTAGATTTGATTTTAGGGGAAGTCCAACTGCTCGTCTTTGTTTTTTACCTATCAAAAGCTACGTGAACGTTTTGGGTTCGAGATCAACAAGTTAAAGCCCTTATCCGACCTAGAACGAGGAGTTAATTCCGGCTAAAGTACCTTTTTGGAGAAAGTTGATCTTAGGATATTTGATATGAGGTCGAGCTGTGTTTTTCCTGATGCGGCTCTACAGTTCGGTTGAAAAATCTTTGTAAAATCTAGAGCTCTTGCGCCAAATGTGGCGGGTGTTCCCCTTAAAGTATGCAACGATTTTGGCATTTTCTTGCCTAGATTGCATAAATAACTAACCCAACGTCAAAGAATTGAAGAAATACGATGCTGAGACAGTACTGGCGACTTTTAGAGGTTTCATTTAAACCGGCCAATGATTCCAATACATTTCCACAGGCTTAACGCGTTTTTGTAAAGCAGACCTACAAGTCCAAAGCCACACAATGACCACAACAACAACAGCTTTTCTGTCGAGTCACGAACTGTATTGAAAAATTGCAAAACGCTTTACCCACTTCCTACATTCCCGATGACGCATTCCAACACGCTTAGGCGAAATGAAAACATCTACCGTTTGTCGCCGATCCAAAAACGTCCACCATCTCATTCATTTCACGCCGACTGCAAACATTTTTACAATATACGTAAAACAAACAAAATATCTTTCGAGAACAAAAAAAAATGGCCCAAGCCAACAATAATCTTCATCACAAATTGACCGAGACAAAGGCGATGCAGAAAGATACAACATTCACGAGCCAAAACCAAATAAATCATAAAATTTGAAAAACATATTTCAAAAATCAAACAAATTTTTATAAAGATTGATGGGGAATTTTAATGAAACCGACACATTGTCTGTGCGTCGATTTTCTTTTATTTTTGTACTCGAAAAAATATGTCATCTAGTGAATTAAACGAAAACGAAAAAAAAAAGATCAGCCCAAGAGGAAGGAGACTCAAACAAAGACCGATGGAGATGGAGATCTCGAGATTAATGAGTAATAACTGGAAACTGGTGAACGCACCGCCATTAAACTTCTCAACGCCACCAAATGCATGGGAAAACGTGGTCCGTTGCGACAGAACGCGGTCGCTGTCTTTGCGGGATGAAAAATTAAAGAATTTCAACCACATTTCGGAAAAATGCTGGTTTTCATCATCGGCCATGGTTGTTGAGAAACACATGTGTTTTCGAGTGCGGGTATATATGGCACTTCTTGAGCACCAAGCACATAGCTGCACCATCCATTTGGGCTCGTATACACAAACGCCATGGATCGAGAATGTGTGTGCGCGTAATTAAAGCAGAGGAAGAACCAATTTGTGGGAACAAAAGAAACTGGCAGTGGGAAAGAAAACATCCTCTGTGTGCTCCTTTTATGTTCTCGGGGGGATAATTACACACTGGCGAGAATAGCTATGGACAAAATACAGCGTGTACCTATATTTTAGGAGGTATTATCGCATCTGAAGAAACAAAGTGTGGAGAGTGCGGGGGAAACATTAGTCCTGTGACAATCAGCATTTTAATTATCTGTACAAATATCCCTGGATGTGCCGGCGAAACTGGATGCGATACGTGTACGTCTCACATACTAATTTGGAAAACAGCCGGATTAGTAGGATACGTTTTTGTCTGTCTGTGTTGGGTATCCGTGTTGTCTCATGAAATTCCATTTGCGTTGTCGTCATCTGGCACTTTCTCAGATTTGTAGTTCTTAGCGGAGGGGATGGTTATGCAGAGCAGACATTTGTTGAGTTTGAATTGCATACTCATTCTGTCATCTGGATTTGGAGATGAATGTTGGGAGGCGCCTCTGAAGGTACCCTCCAAGTTTGAGTCTGGGTGGCACCAGCAGGTTACTGAACCTTAAATAATTGTTTAAAGGTGCTTGGAGACTTCGCAACTAGAGAGACTATCAAGTCCCAGGTTCGATGCCCGGGAAAACACGGACGGACCTGTTGCGCTGACTACTTATTTATTTATTTTTTATCAAAAAGGGTTGAATCCCCGCTGGAGGGAAGTAGAAAAAAGTGCCGTCAGTCCTGGACGTTACGAATGCTTTCAGCTCCGTTTGTTTTTGCAGATTTTGCAAAACAAGAGTCGGGACATGCACTAAACAGGTTTTTAATAAAAATGATTGCATACCTACAGGCCGAATCCAAGCAATCAACTCTGCTTTGTTTCATGGAGCATTTTGGTCTACTTGACTGTAAATTGCCCTTCTTTTCTGAAATAGATGTTCAATAAAGCAAACCTTTGCTTACCTAAACCAGGCGCGGCTTAAAATGGACGACTTCCCTTCAGTCTCAATAGCAGGACGAATTTCTTAAAATAAGCAGATGAACCATATCGACTGTTCGACTGCGGTTAGCTTCTGTTGCCCTCATGCTACTTACTTTACCTTACATGGTTCAGCGTGGACCTTAGCTTTAACCAATAAGCCCCTAGAGCCAGCTCGGTTTCTTGTGAGGTCCCATCGGTAATTGGGTCGAAGTTGGTTAAGGTTTTTCGTTTCTCTTGTGAGCGGCTCTTCCTCAGGTGCTGTGCCCCCTCGTGGGTGGACTGCAAGACTTATTGGCTGATTGTCCACAAGATCCACAAACAGCAGCCATTTAAGCCGTTCTATATTAGGATTTTTAACTATATCACTGTATCCTGTAAAGTTCCTCGTGTAATCTCCTCCACACGCGGAATTTTTCTCCCAAAAGTCCCAAGAGGTTTTCATCCATTTAAACTTCTGCACTATACAGCACCGGGATGATTGGTCTTATACAGTATCTGCTTGGTTTTGAGAGTGAGGAATTTGTTTTTTAATACTTTCTCAGCTTGAAAAAACTGCGAATGTCAAAAGCGATTCTTCCCTTGGTCCAATGTTATTTTGCGCGGTAATACTAGAGTTCAGGTCGACAAAGTCGTCAACTACTTCGAGGTTACATCTGTGTAGATTCATGTTTTTTGTCCAAGTCGTTGATCCTAAGTCTTTATCTTGACCTTCGCCTCCTACGTTTGAATATAAAGAAGATCAACAGGCCCAACTTTCCATATCGTCAGCATTGTAAAAAATTTTGAAATTATACCTCTGATGCTGAATTGTTCTCCTTTTAAGAATGATGGTAAAAAAGTTGTTAATCTTGTCTTAAACCATTTTCGACATCGAATTTTCTTTACTTTGACGGAGAAGTCGGTGACAGCCTTATGCGAGTTTAATTCTAAACAGACGCTCTCCTCCATAGCTATCACACTCACAGCAGGGTACTATTTTTTCAAAGCAGCCATTAAATAGCTTACTCACTTTTAAAGGACAGCTCGAGCTCGAATATGTAAGTCGAAAATCCTCACATTTATATGATGCTGCCAGAGGACAGATAGGTAGCCGGAGACCTCCTTGTTAAAGCTGCTACATCAGCATATAGTACTCAGCTAAACACTGGTTTGAGAGAGTAGCAGTCACGCTTTAGGATTTTATTCTTCAAGCCCGGTTAAACTTACCTTATCTGCTTTATCTTGTCTAAAATAGCTTTATCCAGTCTTCCTACCAAAGTTTATTTACAGCCTTCGCATTTTTAAGTTCGAAATTAATCGCAAGACCTGCTTTCAACTCGATGCTAGCAAGTATAACAAGTAGCTTTTTTCATTCCCAAAATAACAATAAAATTTTAAATTCACCAGACTATCAGCAACAGAGCAATTATGTCCTCGTCAACATAAGTATTCTTACATAAAAGCCACAAACAAGTAGGTAGCCAATAAAAAATAAGCAAAATAAATTGGAAAACGAAACAAACTGTCAATTATTCTCGAAAAAGCACGTGTATCCACCGTCCAAAAAAATCAAGTCAAGGCAAACACATTGCCCAAAATATCCCGGAAGCTTTTTCTTAAATTTTCAAACTACGAGTAATAGCGCAGTTTAGATCAAAGTCATAAGCGATTTTCGAATGTAGCTGGTGTTACCCGACTCGTACATAATAATTGACAAGTCCCAAAACCCGCATGTGCGTGTGTTGGCACTTCTCCTAGTGTTTGTCATCTCATATCAAATCCAAAGAATGTTTTTCTTTATTTAATTTCTACAGGACTTGTGCGGACTGCGGACACATGCAAAAAGTAAATCATCCAGCTACTTGATTGTTCCAATTTCGAGAACAAGTATTTTAATGGTTGCTTGTTGATAAACGTGGTTCTCCAGCTTCTCAGGTCGTTGATCACTGTTTTTATATGCTAATTGGCATTTTTTTTCTATTTTTACTTTTCCGTTTCTCTCTCTGTCGTCGTCTAATTATTTTATTTGTATGAACAAAAAAAAATACACTCAACGATCGACGCTGACTCTGTCGGATAGGCATTATCTGTTATGAAAGTGTGAATTGATTTAAATGTTCTGGGTAAACAAAAAGAAAGTGAAACGTATTTTTTGCCCTAAAAGACCAGATGATGACTGAGCGACGCGACGGTGTGCTTGTGTATTGCCACACAGGGTGAGCCCACTTGCGTAATAGCCCAAACGAAGATCGTTAAAGAAGTAACCATGGCACGACGTTACCAGAATCGATAATCATATGGTGAACGTGGTGCAAAAGTTAATTTGCCGCTTCCAGGTGAAAGACCATATAGAGCAGGTATGGTGTAGGTAATAAAGATCTACAAATGGGCATCCAATGACCCGGGTATTGGCTTACGTGAGATTGTTGGTACTGATTTCTCTTTTCCCGTGTGAAGAAACGCCTATATCGATCTGATATCGTATGAAATTGTCGATGAGGAATAAGTTAGAGATTGAGAAGGCTCTAAGAATATATCAAACAGTAAGATGCGTAGGTAATAACTTTTATTGGTATCACTAAACACGGTTCATCGCCATTCGTACTTTTATTTCACTTTAAGCTAAAAGCTGTGTTCTTTTTAAAAATCTTTTTTGTTGAACTGAATCCATGCCGACTACGAACGACTGAATTGAGAAGCCAATTTAACTCTCAGATGTTTGCTAAATATTTGTATTTAAGCGAGTCTTGAGGTGTAATTTATATTTTCTGGGTGGGGGTCGAACCGGAGACCCTCGCTCAGTACTCCCGCTGCACATATAAACCACTCAATCAGTGGGCTGAATCGAGAAGCGATTTATATTCTCATAATCTCGTCAGACGTTTGGTTGGCGCTGTGAGCGTAGCTTTGAAGGGTAATTTGTGTTTCCGCGGGGTCGAACCGGGGACGTCTAGGTCTGTATTCTAGAAGCACACGAACGATGGACTTTTTGGTTCTTATTTCTTTCAAAATTAAGTGAGTATGAGACACAAGGATGATCTTCTGGTGTTGCCTTACACAACTTTTCAATATTAACCACGACACCTTCAATCGCATTGGTTAATAGATTCGACTCTTAAGTATTTACTTAGGCTGCTGGAAACAGCATCAGTCAGTATTTAGTGTGGAGTTCCCTCTATTTGTTGATGTTGAGAAAGCAGCGTTTTATAGTAGGGACTAATATTTTAAGCAGACACCCCGCTTTGAAAAACAGCTGTCCTCTGACCGATCGACTTTCGGGGCTTTCAGGATTTTATAGACCAACCCCACTGAGCTACATTTTTATTGACTTTTTTTACGATTGTTCGATTGACCTTAAGGGTCTAGTCCTTGGAAGCTACATTTGCCTTTACTGAAAACTGAAGTAAAACCTCCTTCTGTGTCCAGTCGGGTCATAAGTTGCCTTTCAATATAATTGTCTGACAGACTTTTAGCAAGAGTGAAGCTCGTAAGTTATGTATAATTTCACTACGCCAAAATGACACTCACATGCATGTGACATAGTCAATGAAATTGTGACGTAATTACTTATTTTCTTAGCGCGAGTGGCGCAATCCCAGTACAAATGTCCGCCATACGACGATTTGTAACTTACGCTGTTTGGATGTTTGTTTTTACGCACAGGGAGAATGTGGACTCAAATTCAGGTGGCATGATTTTTCATTTCTTGATTTTTAGCCAAAAAGGTAGAAACTCCATAAGAAGTCATCCGATGTTGTTTGGCTCTCTTTTTTTTTCTTAATGAAAAACTTTGATTCTGTTTTTTTATTATGTTTATTTGAACCCTAAGAATTTTATTGGTCAAGTCGAGAAGATGATATCGGCCAAATGGGCGCCGTCACAATTGATTGTTCTTGAAACTCCATATGCAAATCTCTGCAAAATCTCTTAAAGCTACGTTAACCTTTTACAGGATTTAAACTGTTATCTTTAAAATGTATTTATTCAAACAGGCAACCCGTCGAAACCTTGCATCTTCCTGGTGCCATATCATCTCCGTTATAGCAACCCTTGGTCATATACCCAACAAGCTGTCGCCTTACACGAATATGAGGATTCATTGCTCGAACACAAATTAAAACAAAAACCGTACCTAAGCAAGATCAAATTCGAAAATCCCCCTTTGTTATTGAATATTATATTTAAATTTCAAAGAAATCCCTGCATGGATTTGGCAACCTTTTTGCCGGCAAAAGGAAGCCCCAACCATGTACCGCAGGTGGATAGCTTTTCCCATAATTGTATTCAAAGAACCGACACAAATTTTCATCAAATATGTGCGCACGAGTCACGCCAAACAAGATAAAACACATCTGTGCCACCTTTCTGCAAAGGTACGTGCTAATCCAATTAATTCAAAAAGGTCTGTCTAACTTTTTACTGCCCCCCCGCCTCTTGTATGGAAAATGTTCAACAAATTAGGCGTAACTCGTGCCAACCGACTAGTGCGCGTATGCCTTGCCATCGCCCATCATTAATTTCGGAATTTCATAAACCCATCAGCCAACTGACGGACGTTCATCTATACCCGTACAGCGTACACTCTTCCTCATCTGTTCTCCAGGTATAGCCAACAAAGGAACCGGATCTTATCGGAACACAATAGCAATGAGTGGGCACAGGCACGCGTACAATTATGAATCCATTTAGATATTTACAACATCATCCATGCTGGTTTTCTAAAATCCAATTTCAACCCTCTCTTTCATGTATACGCAACAGACACGACACGAGGGGACTTAAACATCACCACCCATCCAGGGTGAAATCTGGCAACAGCGCCCGCCTATAAGAGAACGCACCCTATAAACCCAAGGGTTGAAAGACCAAACACAAAAGTTCTCGTTCGCGACAATCATACGAGTATACACAGAGCCAGCGAGGGCACTGTACACGTACGTGGGTCGTACAGCCACCGAAAAGGAAGTCACTGTACCCATGTAGAAATGAGCGTATCACTCAGATACGAGTATACGAATCGATTTTCTGAGAAGACGACGAAAGAAAAATATACTGCGGCACAAGTACAATCCGTATGTGGGCTGCTGCTCATCATAAAAGCATGTTTGACTTCAATTTCTACTTTTTTCAAGTGGATCTGACAGTCTTCCTTTATATCCTTACACCGAATACCTACGAATGTTGAAAGTGATAGCTTCTTCCTGCTACCCCGCTTTGTGTATACATATATGCGGTATGCCCCGCAACGTGCGAGTGCCGTGTTGAATATTTAACTAGCACGACATTGCGCGAAAGTTTGAACAGTCAACGAATTATATATGTGGAGCCGCCAATCGAGTCGTCCTTTTGTGTGTGATTTTAGCGAGCGTCCTTGATAGATGATAACTACTGTGTGCGCAGTTTTTCCAAGAAGAAAATTGCAAAGTAAATATGATTCTAGGCTTCGACAACATGACTCAGTTAAATGGTGGTTAAGTGGCCGGCAATTTCGTGAAATGTAAACGAAAAATTCTCAAAATTATTGCCGAGCAATCAAAATAAGGATGAACGCGTGGGTGGATGAACATTAGAGCGAACACAATCTACAATTTCAACCAGGAAATCCGTCTGTCAATTTGAAGTGTCACAAACGAGTAAACCGGATATTAAAAACGAAATGACCAAGAGTGGGGTGATGCTTTTGTGGGTCCCAATATTTATTTCAAATATTTAAAAGGAAAGTCTTTTGTGTACCCCTGCAGAGATGTATTTCAGTTTTACAGCGAAGCTTGGTTCGAAGCAAATCGATTGACTTGTTTTCGATTAATATTCAATCTTCCCTTGCCAAACGAATGAGTACTTATTTTGGTTTCGCTAAGGCATCACATTTTCCGATACGACTCCGTTGGCATAAAGTGCCCCTTCTGAGTGGGGGCAAGCACTAGATATTGAGGCCTCAAATTGTCAACGAAAGATTCGTATAGAACCCCTGAAAAATTCAAGTTTTATATCACAAAGTGTTGAGATTTTTCAATTCAGCTTCATTAAAACAAAATGGACCCTTTTTTTTTTTGGGGGGGGGGGCCCTGATATTTGAAATGTTTTCCAGATTTGCACTTATTCACCATCGCAAGTAGCCATTGAGAAAGGGGCTTTCGCAACAACTTTGTTGATATTTAAATCAAATGACCCCTCAAAGTGGGGGTCAAGCAATCACCAACACCAGTTCTAGGGTCTTGTAGCTTTCAGCGAATGTGATATTGATAGAGTCGAGGTTTGTGTCGTAAGTATTCACCAGAAACGGACTGTGGCATATGTCTTTGTTCATATTAAAATGACCCCCTTGGTAGGGGGGTCAGTCACCTCACTTTTTTGAGACCCTTGGACCCAAATAATAGATTTATCTTTAACAAAATGGCCCACTTCATGCAGCTTGGGCTGTTGAAAATGTGGCCCAATCTTAAGTTGTTAAAGTGGCCCCCAACTTTATCTAAACTGTGGGGTTGTGAAAAGAGTTTTCGACGCCGAACAACTGTTTGAAAGACGAAGAGTCTCTCTGCTGGCTGTCTGAATTTTAACAACATTTAGTTTTTACCTCGTATCACTCTCCTTTATTTAGAAGATATAGAGAAATTTTTAAGTTTTCTGTGACAAGGGGGCACCTACTTGTTTCTTTGGAAAGGGGGCAGATGTCACTGTCGGTCATCCACTGCCCATACAATTTTTCGCTGCTGTACCTATCGATCAGAAGCCTACTTCGCTGTCACGTAAACTGTTTGCCAAGTTTGTTGCTAAATGGAAATTTTGCAGGCTTCGTAAACATTTGAAGAGCGTAACGAAAAATGAAACACTTCAATGTTGCATCCCTTTTCCTTACCTGTGACCTGTGAGTGTGCGTAACGAATTTTGAAGCAGACCTAACTCATTTCAAATGTCGGTCATTCCATTGCGTTTCATTTTTCGTTACGTATTGTCCTCTTTTTAAAAAGCTCAAAATGAAAGCTTTTTATAAAGCTTTTGTGATAAAAGAGCTTTGTTTGGTAAAAACCTGTTCTACAAATACAGAGAGTATACGTATTGATGACACCTTTTCCAAAACAAAAGATTAGGGAATTTCACGGTCCACTATTGGGCACCTACAAACTCCATTGAGCTGTCATGATGCCAAATCATGGGCCTCGTAGATTTTTCAACAAAGCATGAGTTTGCTGCCTTTCAGCTTTGTGGCGCCTCCCATCGTCATCTGCAAAATCATTTTACTTGCATAATAAGCCATTCCAAACGAAGAAGCGGTTAATTTTACTTTTCGTCGTTAAAATAAAATCTTACATGAAATCTTCGTCACAACCTTATACCTTGATTTCGGTGAGGTTTGCCTGAGACCATATCTAGTCAATGCTGAGGAATTTCTCTTACATTCCAATCAAGCAAAGCTACTCCATCAATGTCGGTACACTGAAATTGCATTCACTTCACAGATGCTAACCTAAAATCGTGCTCATTGCATTACACTAATCACCTACAACACGAATCGATTAATGTCATCAATTTCATTCAGCAACACCGGACAGCACTCAGTCAGCACCAGCGGTAACATTCGATTTCCCGCTCATTTCGTGGAGATTACTCAATTTTACGAGCCATAAACTAACCGGGTGTGATTGTGTGCCGCATCATCATCAAGCAGCTGTGTTCCCATAAGCAAAGGGTTTCGTCACATCTCTTAATTATATACCTACACCTCACTTGTCCGTGTGTCTAATAACTCTGAAACGATGCTCGTCAAAGTTCTACGACCTCCATCTGTCGCCGGCTAATGACAACAACACTTGCATCACACCTTGTGCTGCATGGAAACACGCCGCCGCCGCAGGTACTCACCATCGGGTCATCTCTATGACGCTTTCGTTTGAGATTTTCCCTACGAATTTTTGACACACCTGTTCGATGCTTAATATCCATCCGAGTCCACAAGCCAACAGCATCTGCAAAAGCATTTCAAAATTACGATGTAATTAGGTTGTGCGACTGTGTGCCGCTCCTTCACGCCTGCTTTGATGTGGCTGCTGTGGGTGTCGAAAATTTGCCGAGATTTTGCTCAGCATCGCTCAGCGAGACAAATGGATCTCTGCCTTTGTTCAATCATTTACTTGAGCTTCCAAGTTTATCCCGAAATGCATCGCGTGTACGCGTTGGTGGACAGACGCACACAACGAGGGATGTATAAAAACCGAAATAAATTAATTGAAATCCGTGACGCATGTGATGTGAGGCAGACTCTTGCCTCTTGCGTTGAACAGTCGATGTACGATGTGACGAGTCACATGGGCATGTCCGCGCCTAATTTTGCTGTGCAACGCTTGGAGAAACGAATTATTTTTAGTATCAACAAATTTATCTGCTGGAGAGTGTGTGCGGAGCGATGGAAAGATACAAATGCTGCGAAGAGCCTGTGGGATACTCAATTGGCGGGGTATGCAATACAAATACATGTGCGAGCGACGACGACCCAAGCGACATTATTATAATTAATCATGGGATTGTGTGTTTAATTCGGAATTAATGAGTAATTCTGAAGAATTTATGGCGCAGCTAGCTATAGCTTAGGATGGGTGTATCTGTTTCTGCATAGGTATGTGGATGTCTCTGTAGTTGGTGTTTGGAACAGCACTTGCGAATGGTAATTGAAAATTATCCCAAGAGTCCCTTTGGAATAGGCGATAGAAATAATTCATGCGGACAGATGGTGGTGCGACTTAAATGGATGCAGATGCAATTAGCTGCTTAAATGGAGCTGGACTATCAGGTGCTGTGAATTTGGAACTCGAGGCGGAGGGGAACGCATTCTGTTGTCGGGGTGGATTGTACAGTGTACACGTCTGTTGCAAGTTGTAGAAGATCCCTCCTACTGTGAACATTTGGCTGAAATTTGTTTATTTTTGTAGCATCAGGATTTTGATTTTGGGCATAAGGAGTTTTAAAATTGATAGCCAAAATAATACCGGATCTGTTTTGATGCACAAAGTCCTGAACTTTCCGTGACATTTTGCAACGTATGGTGTCACACATAATATCCTTGGCCGCTCTGTTTTATTTGCTCAGGGAATGGTGTCAATCCAAGAAACTTCTGAGTCAATATAACCGAAAAAGTTTTCAATCGAGCATCAGCCTGAGTAAAAATAACCTTCAAATGGGACATTGTAGTTTGAGGGTCCACCTCAGGAAGTCTAAAGAAGCTCTCTGCAGAGAAATCTAAGAACATTTGTACTGTGATCCTGTGCGGCATTAAATATCGAAAAATATTTGTTCAAGTACCAATAATCATCAGGGAATGGAGTCACTGCAGACAGCTCTCATCCTTGGATTCTTAAAGAATACTGGCTTAGAAAGAGAGGACTCCAGATATGCATATTATTGCTGCAGCGTTCTGGTTCCGGCACACCGCCCGGGAACAACTGAAAGATCGTTTGTAATTTAAGCAGTTTTAAATAGGTAAACATGGCAAACTTAATTCAGGGGACTACCACAATGGATCGTCATTGCAAATCTTCTCCCAGCCAAGGATTATCAATTTCAAGTTCAAATAAAAGCAGCGCCATCTGTTGATTTGTTTAAAAAAATGCTAGTAAAACGACACAGTTCCATTTTTTTATAAAGAAAATCACTTGAAGTCTTCAATTTATTTTTTTGGGGGTTGAACCGGGAATCTCTTCGAGGAGTAGTAGAACGTAATTACCACTGAGACGTCCTCAAAAAAGGGGACAGTGGAAAACAACTTCAGGTCTTTAATTTATTTTTTGGGGGTTGAACCGCGAATCTCTTCGATGAGTAGTAGAACGTTATTATCACTGAGACGTTCTAAAGAAAGGGGACAGTGGAAAAGAACTTTAAACCTTCATTTTTGGGGGTTGAACCGGGTTTCTGCTAGAGAGTAGTATAACGTAATTATCACTGAGTCTAGTATAGAAAATTGCAGCCTCGTTCAAACAACAGCAGTGGGAAGCTGGCGAGTCACTGATGGTTTGTGCCTGCACTAAACTGATTTTTAATTCCATGCGATATGATTCACATATGGTTTTTGCTAACCAACATCGATCGATATGATCTGCTCTTACAAATCATATCTCTGCTCTTACAGTGAATTTTGTCTTGTTGTCGAACAAATTGTACTAAATCTGAACTATTCTGACTTGGAAATGAAATTCCACTGCAAATGTAAATTATTGAGTCCACCTATTCGTCACGTCGACGCCCAGTCTACTGTCATTCTCAATCCCGGAATGCGGCAGCACTAATTACGAGTATCGTTCAATCAGGTTAAAAATTCCTTTCGCCCACTCAGCATCGGTGATCTACTTTACCGGCTTCCTACTGTGGCTGATCTTGCGCCGGCCGCTCGTGTACGTAAACATTTCACCGTAACCTTGAACTCGAAAAAAAAAATCACTTTCTCACGACGCGCATATAACCATTAACCAGTGTCCGCGCGGCTGACGCCATCGCCCACACTATTAATCATTCCATCTAAATAGCTCTGCGAGTCAACGTCCGCCAGCGTTCCATTAGTTATTAAGTTTCCTCCCGCGTTTTCGAGATGGAACTCGCAACATTCATCCATTAATCAGGCGACTTTCCCACGCCCCATCAGCTTCCTATACATCCAATTGGATCACAGTTCTGTTGCATTTCGCATATGGCTCGCGTGTTACTGATATAATTTCAGCACTGTCCCCAATCAAAGACAATTAATCTCTCAACAGCTGTAGTGATTACGTAAAATTGGCAGTGACACTGGACTAGCCCGGCAGCGGTTGAATGCGCGAACAGCATTATTTGTCAATTGGCAAGGTGAGCCCCATAGTACCGGTACCAGTGTACCGCCTTGGCCACTGTGTCAGTGAAAAAAAGTTAATTGCTTGATCAATCGATTGTGACTGCGATGATGGGGGTTGACTTGAAACTCTTCGAGATTTGAATTCAAATCTAACGAGTTGCTAACCTCTGAGTGCACGATTTGCTGCTGCGCGAATATGTATATGGAACTAATTGTGCTTGAGGGAGCTTCTGGCCGAATCAATTACGGATTAGAATCGTCGAGGCAAGAGAATGTTTATAATGATGGTGTGATGCGGCGTCCAGGCGACATGAAGTCATTAGTTATTGTAATCCTCTTCGCCTGCCGTATAAAAAAAAACGGCTGGTAACTTAATATGTTTATGGAAAATGGTAATGAGGATGGGCCGGCTTTAATTGTGAGGTGATGGGCAATTGAAATTAGATAAATATAAAAATAAGCTTTGTGCCAACAGATAATAGGATGACGCGAAAGATTTATGTGAATATGGTTATGCTGATGATAGATTTGTTGAAGTCTGTTGCATAAAAGATTCTGATTGATGGCATCATTCGCTATTCAGTTTCGTGACTTTGAAAATCGCAACTTTTCTGAGACGTGCCAATTTGCACTTAAATTTGTGTCTCATGGCCTTGCCTAGAGGTGTAGCTTATGCAAGATGACCATCGTCGTTGCAAGAGGCGCAGATAAATATGACCAATATTTTAGGACTGTCACCAAATTTGGCAGCAAATAAATGATTTTAAGAAGACTTAGTGAATACCGGTCTTCGAAAGCCCTTAGAAAGGCTTAAGCTTGGTTACAAAATTAAAAGCCAAAAATATTTGCTGGTCGTAATCGTAAGTAACTTAGAGTGTGTTACACCGGGGAAGATGACATTTTAAACAAATATGGATTGCGTTTGAAATTATGTTTCAAACTTCTGTAGCTCATGTTTCAAACCTCAGCATCCTAGGCCTTATATGTTCCAAGTAAATTTTTATCTCACAGAGGATCTATGCTTTAGGTCACAAATTTTTTACTCGATATGCAAGATGAAGCCATTCCGAGTTCGTGAAATGTAACTCAGAAACTACAAACTTATTTTAAAAACCGCTCAAAAACTACCCGATGGAGATTCTTTTTACCTTAAAGACTTTTAGAAGCTTTTTTTACAGATAGTTCAGAAGGAATCACCTTCTGACTAAAACTTTGAATGTCTTCAGGTTGTAGCCCTGGCTTACTTACAAAATACCAGCCAAAGACTCAAGTCTAAAATAAACTTCATAGCTTGAATAGTAGTTCCATAATGACCGAGGGACAGGATTTAGACAACTCAACCCAGTTATGCTCCCGGGTGTTTTTTCATAGGTTTAAGATAAAACTTGTGTTTTCCAGGGTATGAACCTGAAACCCCTCGCTCAGTAGCCCAGTTCAAAAATCACTGACCTAGACATTAACAAAATGAAATTCTGGTTGAATAAAATTTCAAATATTTCAAGTTGTCCATGAAACAGTTCAAAGAATTACCCAAGTTGCAAACCTAAATCTTCGTCAAATCAAATGATCTTCTGTTTAAGCTATAGTTCGGAGTTAATTTGCCTCTCTAGCGGGCCCGATCCTGACCCTTAGTCGGCTGTCTCTAGTAACTTACGTCGAATTTGTTGAGGTCACATCATCCAGGCTATCAGGAACGGGATCGTTTTTTTCGGCTTAGTCTCAGAAGTCAAAAAATGTCGAGACTGGAGCCTTATGCAGTAATCCACCTTTACCATTGTGCATGAATTTTTTTAAATCAAGGTTTTGTCTTTGTACAGCTATAGTTGTGGTTAAGGCTAAGCCCCCACATGCATAAAGATCTTGTTATAATAGATCTTACAGGTGGAAGTGTCAGTCATCAAGGCATGGCATATTTAAAAAAAAGCCCCCACATGCGGTTTTTGTCGCACGATTTCTAAGTCGCAAAAGGTAAAACGCGTGTACGAAAACAAATGACACGGACTTTTGTGTGCCCCTAGCTTCAATCTTCTCGTTCATGACTTTTATAACAAATATGCGTCGTTATCAGTCATATCGGTCATAGTCTTCCTCAGTTGTCCCCTAAGGTCACAGTCACAGTAACTGCTAATGGCTAGTGTAGGTCTATATACGTTTGAGACATGTTGATGTCGTTGGCAGAGTTCACTCCATTCATGGTTCGTATACTCATCAATTCCAACAAAAGCTGACCACTTTAATCTGATTTGTAGTTGAGGTCCCACTGTGTAAAAACACTTTCCGTCGGGCTTATTCGTAGCCGAAATCGCTTGCCTTTGATTCTCGTCAGACGACGAATATCCCTTGGGCTAGGAGTGGTGTACACAACATTTGTTTTCGTCTGGTCTCCTGTGTCTTCCACGCGGCCGAGATTTATCGGACGTGACATCCAGGGATTGGTTTTCGTTTTTCTCTTTGCATTCCTTAATATTTTATGCGCATCCTGTTGGCTGCGCCTATTGAAATTCATCAGCCTACGGCTGAATAATGGTGTGCGGCGGGAGTTTCCAACTTACCAGACATAATTATTTCTTTTCGTTTGTTTTTGTTGTCTCGGGGATGCCAATGTGCCACCCGCACTCTTGTGAAACTCACCGCCAACTATCAAAGGAGTCCCCGGAAGGATATCGCATGCTTCCCTGCATACGATATAAGTTTTAAATATCTCTTTTCCAACTTATCCCCTACGGTCTCCAAGTTGGACTTAATATAACCATAAAAAAAGACAAACCACGCCGCACAGTCCCCTTGGGAGAGTGTGTGTAGATATCCAGTGCGTAACTATAATTAATTCGATGACTGTAAGGGATTCCATTCGGCCAGCGATTGTGATGCTATTAAAAGTTTTGCGAAAACTTTTCACTGCACCATTCGTCTGCGGACTTCATTTTCTGATTGGGTTCATATGCGGATTGCGGATTAAAGTTGCAACGGAAATTTTATTCCCATAAAATATTCAACTTGAAATGCGAGGCGCACATTGTGGGTCGTGTGCTCGTTCAGCTCATATCAGTACAAGTGACGTTTGAAATTGACTTATTGGGTGAACTTGTGCGAAAGAGAATGCTGAGTTATCTTATCGTAGTTTCGCCAGAACGATGTTGGCCGCTTACTCGAATATGTGTTATTCGTGAGAGATTCGTTTCAGCGCTGTCCATTGATTGGATTACAATCTTATCGCGAAAAGTGGCAGCGATTGTGGTGGCATCTTCGAAGAGTTCTCTTGTTATTCGGTTGAGTTTGTGTAAACTAATCAAGTACTACAGATATACGTTCCTCCAACATCGACGAAGCTGGGAACATAGAATACTATTTGTACAAGAGTCGAACAAAAGCAAACAGGCCAAGGCCTTAATGAACAAGTTTCGCCCTATTGTTTGTTACGTAGCCTAGAGCGGCCTTCGCAACAATTGTTTGTTGTTGTGGAGTTGGAATTCGAAAATCCTTTGTAACTTATTCAGCAAGGTGAATTACACAACTGGGCTTACTTTCAGCAGATTTCCATTGTCGAGGATGTGAAAGGGAGCCGTTTTGAATAGGGTTTCAGTGGAGTAGTCGATAGTTAGCACAATGTCGATGTAGGATTTTGAAAAGCACTAGTTACATACAGTTTAGAAGTACGTTACCCATGACTATAAGTCGGCAGAGATTTGACATTTGCAATTAGATAGATGAAAGATGCCAGAGGAGATGACCGAAGACGTGTTGTGAAAATAAATACTTACTGTATTTATTTTAATGTAAAACTTATGGAAATTGTAGTTGTCCTTGCATTCATAATTAAAATACACGGTCTTTGCCACTTCATCATAAATGAACTCTATCTCTTTCTGAAGAACCTATTACTACTGAGTTTTGTTATTATTTTTTATATCGCACACCCAATGTGCGCTTATATAAAATCATGTGCGTTTGTCGTAATAATGCTCAATGCCGCGTGCGGATAGAAAATATTAGTTAGGGCACTTCATGCCAGGGCATAGAAATTTCAACTATTTACGAAAATTTTAATGGCAACTATTCAGAAAAATTTTTCCAACAGTAAGACCATAGGATTGAAAGCTCCGACCTCTAAGTATTCCTACGCACACAAAATTTGCGCTTAAAAGAAGCGATGTTCGCTTGGAAGTTGCAATAGTAATGCCCACAGTCATACCCGCACACAAGTAACTGAATATGTTGCTAATTACTAAACGCAGAGTATTGTATCACACACAAAATGTGCGCCTTAATTAACTTGTGTGTTTGCAAAAAAAAACAAAGATTCAAGCCGGAGTATGAAAACGAAAACTTACTTACGTCGGTCCACATATCTAGCTAAATCGGTGGCCGTGAAAGCCCATTTGTCTTGGTATTGCTTTATAAACAGACGTTGTGTATGGGAGTCAAAATCCTTAGGGCGTCACAATGGTTCAACATTGATCTAAGTTTGCCTAATCCCTGCCTCGCTTGCCCACTTACCATTGTTGTTAAGGTATCGCACACCGAATGTGCGCCTTTATAGATTCATGTGCGTTTGCAGTAATAATGCTCACAGTCGTATGCGCACACAAATAGTTTTACAACTTTTCTATTAAGGCTCACGGTTGACGCATAGCTTCTCTTTTATATTTGTCGGACTACCTCTTCGGAGGAGAGGGAGCTCTTCAAAACCTCTCTTCCGGGCAGCACTGAAATTACCTGAGTAGTAGATGCAACCCAACTCTTCAGCCAAAGTAAAAGTCATCTGTCATCTGCAGTCTTATGAAAGTGACAGTGGATAGAGGTTGTGGGTGAATGTATTTTTGTTTAATTTTTGACTCGCAATTGTTTTTCTCACGCATGGCTATTGATTTGGCCTCGCTATGCAAGTTGACGCGTTTATGCGTCAATCCAAGTGACAGACAAATTCAATCTCGCTAGCCTCCCCTTTCTGTTTCACCCTCGGCGATTCGTCGTCAATCCTTGGTTGATTCGCAATTACTATGTCAAGTCGTTCCACACGCTGAACGAACACACATCCTCATCCAATTGCATTAGGATCCACTGTGTCCACATATACTCGTAGCTTGAGGTAGTTCCTGCTGTTTTCCCTTTTTTTTCTCCCAGCCATCCTGTTGTCTGTGCTGCCTTTGAACTTGTTTCTTTTTTTGCAAAAAGGTTTTTTTTTCTCTCGAAAGACCTCTGCATCCTATCACTGAAAGACAACGGAGCGACCAAAACACAAACTGGTTTCGGAAGGCAACTTTGTTGGTCCGAAGGGAAACTGGGTTAGGTTTCGTTTTATTTTTTTGCGTTTTTCCTTCTCCTCGCCGTTTTTGCACTTCATACCATCATTGTCGGCGTAATAATGTCAGTGAAAGTCGTCTGCTTGTCACTTGTGGTAAACCGATCACAAGTGTGCTGGCGTACACGAGAGCCGGTCTCCAGCAGCTGATTATGTAAGCTCGGCCGTTCTTCTTCTCAGTCTGATGCGTAAATTACTACACACACGCAGAGTTGTTGTTTGTCTCCTTTCAAGCGTGTTGTTTCAGAGATCTTCTCGTTGTCAGGGATACTGGTTGTTGCTGTTATTGATGGTGATATTGGACTTAATGCCCAGTGAGCCATAAGCTATCATATTATTGACAGATGAAGTGAAACGATCAGGTTGGGCAAGGTGGTTTCTTCTGCTGGCATGTCACTTCCGTAACCAAAGCTGGAAAACCGAATCCAGAAATCCGCCACGCAACTGAACAATGGCTTGATGTCGACTTAGAACTGGTTTTTGTTATCATTTCTCCGCATATTTCGTGCATTGTACTCCATTAATGGCCTGTGAACAATTAAAAGTGGTGCCAACTCCATTTTTACACAATAAGCACGCAACTTCCGCTTTGCATTACACACTTTGGTGGCTAATTGATGCATAGTATCTGGAATTGCGCTCAGCTTTTAACTTTTACTTGTGTAAATATTTTTTTGTTTGATTAATTAGTGCCATCTATTGCCATCTTCCTTGTGCGATGTTCAGCGAGTCGTGGAGAATCCATTTTTTTCATTGTGATGCAAGCAGGTAGCAGGGCGCTTTGGTGAGGCAACAAACTTGAAAAATGCCATAACCGCCAGAATAACCGTTGACGCGATGGTGGGCTGGAAGGAGCTCCAAGTCGAAATGGTACGCCTATTGATGGCACGTGAGTGTGCTCATCCATTAAAGGTTTTTGCCTGCTTCTTTTCTGTCAACGATTTGGTCGATTTCGTGGTCAATGGCAGCGTTGTGCGGAGCGAATTGTGATGGCAGTCGGGAGCATTGTGTTTCTATTGTTTGATGGATTTATAAATAGTTTTGGGGGAAAAGCACATTTTTTTTTCATTTATCAATTAAAATTGAGAAATGATGGCGCGGTTTTTGTTGGTTGACCTTGAAGTGGGATCTACGAATTTGTTGTTCTTTAGGCGGCTTGTCGTGAATTTAGCAACATTAGCGGGTAGGCCTGTGAATTTAGTGAAGGGTAATTAATGGGTGATCATGGCGGCTTCGCTGCGGTGCAGAAAGATGGCACCGATCTAAGACGTAATGGTAGTGTGACTGTCATTAAAAAGAAATACAAGATTTGCGATTTAGTGGATGGGTTACATCGTATATTTGATAACCGCTCATGGTGAACCCACGAACTGTTTTCAAGGCCTCTCGATGTGGCTAATGACTTGTTTTCTGAGCTTAAAAACTCTGACTTTTCGAATTTAAGCGCGAATTTTTCGCAAAACATATGCCAGTGAAAAAAATCTCACTAATGATCTGAAATCTTAGAGTATTGTGGGTTGGGGGTGACCTAAACAAGCTAAACATCAAAAAATTGATTGCCAACAGTCAATGACGAAAGAAATTTCTTAAACGCACATAGATTTTAGTGCGCACGCAACGTTTCGCACACATTATGTGCTCCACAAATATGTCAATACCCTGATTTTATTACTGTTGAAATATGTAAGAATAACTGAAACTCGATGAGTAGGCACTTAAAAAGGTTTGAAGAATCGCACTCAATTATGTGCGCTTTGAATCATACACCGCCTACTGTACGAATTTTAAGTATTTTTAAAACAGTTTCCAGGTAAGTGTTGTGCGAACCACTTTTCATTCACGGTTTGTAAATTTGAGTACAAAATCAGTTGACAAATATTCAAAATTTGTAGGAGTGATCATAAAAAACCGGTCGTTCAATGTGCGATACACTCTGGTGTGACAAAAACTCAAACACGCGTGATCACTTTCTCAATCGCACATGTGCGTCGGGTTGAGGTACTCACAATGTAGAATGTGCGCAAATGTGGATCGAGTGCGTTTGTTAGAACAAATCAACAACTTGTGTGCGCTTACACTAAATCGAATGAATTGAGCCTTAGAAGAGATCGAGGAATGCAAGTGAAAGCTACTAATGGATTTTTTATATAACTTACCGAAGAGTAACCAATTCAATCGCAAACGTCATAAGTTTCACTTTCATAACTACTTTCTTCAGATTTTTCTCTGAGGGCTTATTCGGTCTTCAGTTTTCTTTACTACTTTAAGCAACAAACGAAAGGTCGACCACAGTTTGACTACTTAAGCAGGCTTAAGCTAGTGTCAAATATAGACGTCAGATAGTCTAAGTCCCTAAATGTCCCACTTATCCTTTTGTGGTTAACAGACTTTTGTTTTAATTTAAACGCACATTGACTTACGCTGGCTTACACCCACTTGTGGTTTGCCAACAGATTCTGCTTGTGTTGTTAATCGATCGCTTTACATACCCACAGACAAAAACGCACACCAATTTCAATTCTTCTCATAAACAGCAATATTTGTCAATAAGGCCAAGATCCCGCTTATCGTTACTCCCTGCTAAACAAACAACCAAAAACAAAATATAAAAAAAAACCGTAACCATCTATCTAATAAATGTTTCTCTATTTTCTCTTTTCAGGTAAGTGCTTATGGCAATCATTCATCTGATAAACGAAATCGAACCGCACTATGGTGGTAAGAGATTAATCATCGTTGACCCCAGTAACTCTCAAAAATTATGTGTAAACGTCGTCGTGGTAGTGGCAACGTTGAACTCGTAAATTCTCATTAACCTCCGTGGTGGTGTGCCGGGTCTATAAGAGTGTGCAGTTGAACCTCTCCACATGGATCAAGGACAATTTACACCCTGGCAGCACTTATCTGCACTCGTACACCACCGCGTCGCATAATTACTATCTATGTGGGCGAAGACAGTTTCGGGTCGGTGGAGGGGTGGCGGCCATACCCTTGGTGGTGTCAATTTCCAGTGCAGGGCTGGTTGAAAAGGAGCCATAAATTTACAACCTTTAACAAGGAATTATTATAAGGGAACTGAGAGTTTTACATTTTTCCTTTCCTGCTCGTCGGTAGTATAACACTGCGCTCTTTTTATTGCATAATAAATCATCCAACAGGTGTAAGATGATGGCCCATAAAAGCCACCGGGAAGTGGGATAAGATAAAGTCCTAAACAAAACGGACAAAAGGTCGGCTGTTGTGTGCGCGTAATGAAATTTTCGTCCTTCTCTCTCACTCTCTCACTCGGGTGCAATAAATTATGGCTGAGTGCTAGCCGCGCTCATAATGGACATCTCACATTCACTTTGTTTCGCTGGAGTGGTTCTTTTTTTGTCGCTTATATATTCTCAACCCATCTGGAGACAGGAAAACAATTTTGTGGTCCTTTTTAATAGTTGGAGAGGGATTTTGCATGTACACACTGGAGGAGCGCGCCCGCGGTTCAATGAAATTATTTTAATGGAGTTGGCATTAAAATTGCTTTGGCGTGACTTTTATTTGGTTTTCCCTGCTCTTGTGGGTCCTTTTCCGAAGGAATTTATTTTAAAGTGCTGTTCTATGTGAAATGGACTGATGAAGGGTGTTTTCTTTTTTTTTTTTTAATGGTGACCCTAAAGTTTTTAAAATTTCTTGAGGGGCTATTAGGTTGTGAATTTATTTTTTTTCAAAAGGAAAGTACTTTTAGATTTGTCCTTTAGCGGAGGGAAAAGTTTTCGCCTACGTTTGGGTCTCCACAAAGAGAAACGTCAGAAGTTTTGCGGCGTTAATTTTGTTGAGTTTGAATGTATGGCACTGGCGGTGAGGGAGACGATCAATCATTTAGTCAGAAGCCGAATAGAAATGGCGAAGACAGGACTAAGAATCAATGAGACGTTTGAATAACCTAAATGTGGCGAGCCGGAAGGCTCTCCCGGGAAATGCTGTTCTGAGCGGTTGAACGACTATGGCCGCATATTAAAATATTAAAGAATAAAAGTCATTAATCAGCTTGAGGATTCAATTGAATTTGGCAGAGGAAAAGCGGTCCAGGTAGACACTTTCAATTGGGATGCCATTTCTTCATTTAGAGTGCCCATTTAGCTGGTCCTTCGGAATAGGCTTTTGAATTGTTCGTCATTATAGCTTCATTTGATGTTTTCGGATGAATGGATGAATGATGTTTTCAGAAACAATTCACTGGAATCAATTGAATTTGGCAACTCCTATTCGACTGAACCAAGCTGCAAAGAGAAGCTTCTTTTAAAGACACAGACTCCTGTTTTAAATTCATTCCAAAAAGTGCTTATTTTCGGCCTCGTTCTACAAAATTCCAAAAGAACCCTTCGCCCATCCTCTTTTTGCAAAAGACGACTCGCAACACATGTACGCGTCTCCACATTTCTCATATGAGATGTAAATTTCGTCACGACCCTTGTTTATGGATGATTTTGCCAAATATCACCCGTTTTATTTACATATTCCAACCCCTGTGCTAGGGGATGGAAGGAACACAATTATTTCAAATGACAACCCACTTGTCACTTGAGCTATTTCAAAAGAGTTATGCAAAAATGCGGTCTTACCTCTGTCTTCTTCGTGTCCTGACGAAAAGGTGGGCCGCTGCATAATATATTTCTTGAATGGTTCAAGCTCTTAAAATAATTGCTACATTCCTCCATTCGAGGGGGCGTACGGCGTAGCTATAACAAGGCAACGCACCTTCTGGACCGTTTCCTTTGTGTTGGCTTCATATAAATATACAGCCAGTGCCACTTGGCCTGACGCTCACCCGTAATGTCAAAACACGTACTCGTAAGTCAACACAACAAGATGTATACAACAAAGAGGCCAGAGATCCTCTTTAAAAAGAAGCACACTGTCATCGGGTCGGCCGAAGAGAGGACAAAGATAAATACCTATGGCAGTGCATAGTCCTGTCAGCCAGCCACCCCCACTGTAGTCCGTGTGGGAGGAAGCGGTCTCTTTCTATTTTTGTTTCTATTAACGTCATGTTGTAAAATTCAACTACCCTCCGTGCGCATTGCGAAAGGAACGACACCGAAATGAATATCCGTAGAAGAACGGACTCTCGTGCGCTGCCCCACCCCCCCACAAAAAACTAACCCCAAAGGTGGTCAGGGACATTTTCCCTTTGAATGTGGATGCAAATAAAACGCGGTGCTATGTCGACGAGGGTTTGGGTTCTAGATAAACACAATTCCACTCAAATTTTCACGTAGCGCAGAGCTTTTCATCTTTCCTTGTGCCCCGCGCGTTTGCCTTTACGTAGCGCGTTCTCTCTGCTTAAATTTGACCCTTGGAGGTGTAGGCAAAATTTAAATATATATTTTTGTTTTTTCTCCTTTTGCTGTTTTGTATTTTAGTGATGTTAAGCGGGCCCTTAAGCTATGCGTCTACTTGGATTTAATGTGGCAATGTTTTGAATACGTTCGAGTGAGTGGGCGGACTGGGGAATGTAAAATTAAATTTTTGAGCTGCTGAGTTTGGGCTTTATTTTTGTATGTCGTTAGTGGTGGGAAGCCATTTTTTTCCGAGATTAAAAAAAGGAGAGACGAACGAAACGTTCAAAATTAATAAAACAACATGCGGCGAATTGTCGGCCATTACGGTTTTAAAAGGGAAAGCTTGCCTAATGCGGTTGATGGGCATTAAGGCAACACACTTTGGAAAGGTCCATTTCTAATGAGAGATAGGTATGTGTTGTGGATATAAGTCCCAGGCTAGTAAACATTTAATACCCGAACCCATTAATCTGTTCCATTTGATGTTGTGCTGCATAAGTTATGACTTCAGAGTAATCTCCGCATTTTTTGGTTCATAACAACTGCTTTTTGGATTTGTTTCTCAAAATGGGATATTGTTTTCCGTCTGAGGATACATGGAATAAACAGCACAGTTGTTGTGGTTCTACGAAGTTGAGTGAGCAGCAATATGGACTTAAAATGACCAACTGACTGGAAAAACGTAGTTTCAACACATACTCGTATTTGTCAGACGAAATTTTGGCAGCACCTCCAAGCGGAAGGGAGTTTCTAGTCCTATGAAATGTAGCAGTGATGCCTACTCGTTTGGTAAGTACCAACTAAAGTACCAGGTGAAGCTCGTCTTCATACAACTCGTCCATGGCCAAGAGATGCAGGAAAAATTCACCCACGAAAAAAGTGAAATTCAGGGCAACTCGGTTTTTTTAGATGTTTCTGTCTCCGCTCTCCATCTTCTTGGTTTTCCTTTTGAAATCTACTTGTAGTATGTCTAATTTTCGACATTGTGTAGTTAGGGAAAAACGTTGTTCGTTGGACACACCCCCATACTCCATGCACCAATTCTGGCTAATTCCCCTTTCACTTCATATATAAATGGTTTCACAAAGGACTTATGCAAATACCTATCATCTAAGATTGTCTTTCTCGACAGCAACCTTTCCTAACCAAACCTAAATCAACTAGATGAAATGTCAATGCAAGAGTTGACCAGTTTAGGTATATCTTAGATGAGCGGTATTTATATGAAATGGAAATTGCTGAGTCCCAATGCTCCCATTATAACTTATAAAAAGATTTTGTGTTTTGAACCGCGCCATCTGTTTGAGACCATTATTAGCTTGTGGTTTGTCTATTAGCTAAAAAAAAGTACTAGCTCTGAAAAAAACAGAAAATCAATCAAATGTTCAGGGATATGTCGCAATTTACTCTAAAAAATGTAACTACTCACAATTTTTTTTACAGGCAAACCATATCCTTGAGGATATTTGCTTGAAGATATAATGTGACTTGAACTTCAATAACTTTTCAGAGTCATTTTTGTATGAAAACTGACAAAAATGTAACAAAAAATTTAATGCCCATGCTACCAACGTTGCTTGCATTGCAACGTATTACGCGTTGAAGACTTCTACTGGCTTAATTGCAAAGGCTAAAAGTCTAGTCTATTAGAGTAAAAGTCTTTGTTTGATCAGCAAATAAAAATATATACTCCTAGCGGCCAGCAAGCTCTTTAGAAGTGTCCCCATTGACCTTAGTAATTAGAGCACGTAGCTGACTTATGTTGGTCTTTGCTTAGTTAGCTAAAAAATCGTCCCTAGTGTTTGCACCACCAATTTTAAGGGGCTGTTTGAGTGTATATGTAAAAATGACACAATGTCAACACCAACTTGACAAACTCTGTGCTAAATTATTTCCCAATCCCATTTCGTACGCCGAAAAACTGAAGCCATTTTATCGTATGAAAGGACAGACACGTTTGATGGTGCTTAGTGGGTCCTTTCTCCAGTAGACTGAGTGTAAACGTCAATAATAATAAACGATAATAAAGACGTCGTTTGCGAAAACTTAATTATAGGCTCTCTTCCGACCAATTTAGTCTTGAAAGCTTTCGACGACGACTAAACACGTAATCGGGCGTATTTTTTCCAAATTATTAAAGGTGCAAACCTCCACGTACGATTTATGCACCCGAGTATTGAACCTTTTCGCTACTTACTAATTTAGTTATGTGACTTTTTGAGAGCTACATGCGATTGTGAATAAAGTCGGTTGATTTTTCGGACAAACAAGGAAATTGCTTCCTAATTTTAGAACTTATTAGTGTTTTTGGAAAATACGCAACTTTTCGCCTACACCTTTCCTAAATATTTCTGCGGCGATATTTGAAATTCATAGCGAAGCAATGAGTCTCAGTAGCTAATTGTTGCCAACATCATTCACTTTGACTGTGGATATTGGAACCATAACGAAATCCCTGCAACCTTTGTCTATGTTTTGCAGATGAATCGATTCATATCTGTAGAAGGCTTACAAGACTTTTTCCCTTGTGGACAAAAACCAATTCACAAGACATCATCATTAATTCATCATTGACGGATCCATGGAGAATATTTTTTTCTTCATTTTTCATATTCCCTTCTATAGTAGATTACAAAAAAAAAGTATCTAGAAATGTTTAGACAACGTTTGTACAACTCCTATTTATAGACTCCAGTAAAGGTATACAAAATTCTCTTTGTGCTTTCTCAAAATGGAAGTTATAATGGAAATAATCAAAGCCGAGGATAAACGATGGAAAGCTCCGCATAAATATTCAATGAGGGTTGTACCATCGGATGTGTTTTTTCTTTGCCATTTTTTTTTGTTTTGTTTGGTTTTCAATTAAAAGTACGACAGTATAGGTCTAATTGTGGGCGCCATATGCCCTTTTGTATTGCGAATTCTATTGATATTGCATGAAAAGATGCGTGGGTCAAGGATGGTCCTTTTAAGTAGTCTATTCGTAGGCAAGTTAACTAAGTCCTTTTGCAAATAGAAGGCACTTACTTTTGATGAATATGTACTGCGCAAAATGTTATGCTTCTAGCGTAATTCAATCACAGTTGTGAGTCTTTATTAAGATGGCAGTGGGAAGTTTTGTTTACTCACATTTGAGTAATCAAATTAGGGAAAAATTAAGCAGGGGTGGATGGAATTGTGGACCGATGGGTATGGAGGAAAATTTTGTCGAATTTTTTGCTTAAAAAGTGAAGAACGCTCAGGAAGATTTTGTCGCAGTTTTGGTTTGAAAAATGTTGGTGCACTTAAAACCTTTGCATAAACAGCAAGATTTAGAAAAATACTCATACACGTTCTTCCTTCTCAATTCTCAATAACTTTTCCTAATACGAGTACTCGCATTCTTGAAAAGCGCTTACGATTCTTCCATCGACATTCAGCGCGATGTCAAGCAGTTTAAATAATTCAAGTATCGCCTGGGATTCTCAGATGAACTCGCCGGCAAACGCCCCAATTCTTCCGGGGAACTAGAAGCGAACAAAATGCGATTCTCTTTTTTTTCCAGGCTAATGGAGAGTAGTTCATTTATATCAAAGTGTAGGGGTGTTCGAGTGGCGATTCTATTCCTGCGTTGGGAACTGTTTCTGAAGTTTGAAAATATGGAAAATTTTCTACTTGAAAACGAAGTACAGGGTGGGCCAAAAGAAGTCGTCCTATGTTGTTTGGCTTTCATTTTTTTTCTAAATAAAAAACTTCGATTCTGTTTATTTGAACCTTTAGAATTTTATTGGTCAAGTCGAAAAGATGATCAAGTCGAAACATCTTGAAAAATACTCATGCTATGATCTGAAAGGCAGTTTTTTTTCTTCGATTAACAGCAACTGCAACCTGGTTTGCCTTAAATCGACTTAAGTATGAAAGTCAAGGCAAGAAGACATTCTTTGAAAATTTGCGGTGGAAAATTGCTGTCAAACTTATGGTGGAAAGTGAAAGCCAATAAAATCTTGACCAAAGGCTAGACAGACTCAGCTCCGGTTCGGTCTTTCAATACTCGAATTTTCGTCATTGTTGATGATGGTGTGACATAAAAGCGCTTGAATACTAGATCAGCTATTTCACTTGACTGCGTTGACTCTTTTGACTCAGTTTTCGCTCAGTGTTGACTCAGTTTTTGTTAATGACATCTGCAAAATTGTCACCAATCAGCTTTTAAAACTTGTTACAGCTCTCCACGCGATATATTTTAAAAGTCTCCCTAACTGATATGAAATATAAGTACCACACTCTTGCGCTGATTTTGTAGTTGCTCCCAAAAGGAGGAGTATCGCTATAGCGTAGATTTTGGATCCATGGGTTTGATAGGAAGTTCCGGGTTTTCTTCCCGCATGCATACTAAACTCCAGTCTAAACGACGGACCTATTTTGCTTCTAACTTCCTTGTAGATCACACTTCGAGCTAAAATCTATCTCTTTAAGTCGAAGTACTAACGACTACAGTGCAAGTGCGACCCCCTTTTAAAATGGGAACAAAACCGTCCAGAATCTTGCAACTCGTTGCCTACTGAGAGTTATCCGACTTTTAATGGACTCTTTGCAGTTTTCCCCATGCCAAAGTGTTCTGTTCAATTCATTTGTTGAATTGTCCCCAGATTTACCCTTTTCGTGTCAAAAAAAAATCAGAGACAAAGCCGATTATGCTCTGCAGAATAAGTCTCCTCGACATTTTCCACTATTTCTGCAACTCCTGCCCACCATTTCTCAAGACTGTTACTTTAAAAATCTACAATCAACTGAAGCAGACGACTTGTGGCGATTTCATAATAATTATCTATAGCATCCCAGAAATGGACACGCATGGCTCCAACTAACACACGGCACCACATTCAGACAACTATCTCATACTATTTGCGTACATTAGCCAAATTATGCCACATTTTGGATAATGTCTGCAGCAGATTTCCTCCCCCTGGGCAAAATACCCAACCATAGTAACATTGGACTCACTAATTTGTACCTGAATGTGCATATTGCCATAGCAACAGCCAATGCCTCCCATTGCATCCGTGTGTTTGCACATTCCTCGGGGGCCATCTCAATACCACAAAACGAGGAGATACTGCCAGTCGGGTTTATTAGCTCATTGCCGCAGGACACACTTATACATATATAACATCCAGTAGCATGCAATCCGAATAATATTTCGATTTCTATTTATCCAAGGAGCATCTTGTGCGGTGGCGCCGCAGACGAAACCCTCATCAACTAAATTAAATTTAATTTCCGCCCGGCTGCGGTTAAGGCAACTTAAATCCTTCAACAGAACTGGAAATCACCAAAAATATCACTTTAAATTGGTGTAATTATCCTGCCACCATCATCGTCGTCCTGTCTACGGCTCAACGGCTCACCGCTCTCAACGGGGGGGCCGCTATATAGCAATTACTCAATCAACTCCGCTCACGGTCATATTCCATAGCAGTTGGCACAAATGGCGACCCTGCTATTAAGAATCGCATGCGGGTACGCTACTAGTGCTTGGGTTTTTATCTACGATTTTATTGCGTGCATTTGTCTTGACAGGATAAAGCAGCATTTTCCGCCTCCCCATTCCGCCGACCGGCAGCAACAACAACAAAGCAGTTTTGTTCTCTCTCGTTAAAACCATGAAAAGGAGTGCGAACCGAGGAAGGATATCTGTCTGGGAAACAAGCAGCATAGCCCAGAGTTTCGCCGGAGCAATTAGTCGCTCCGGGGAGGACGAAGCGGCAAAAAAAAAAAGAAAAACGAAAAAACCGAAGAAATTATGTTCCCCAAGCACGATATCAAACGACTTCATCGAACCAACAGTACACGTTGCCCCAGACAGTTGCAGTAGCAGCAGAGCTGTGGCAGCGGCCGGCGGATACGGGGGTAGTAAGTATGTACTTTGTACGTAATAAAGGACTCGTTTCCTTTTTGCGTTGCTCTACTCTAATTTCGGTCGGTACGGTATACACACAGAGTACTGGAATAGTTGCCCGGGTATCGATTAACTTTAATCACGCTGCAACTCACTACAGGTGGATGCCTCCTGCGTGTTGCGTCCGTATGTGTGCACTGTGTGTCCGTATACTGTGCAGGATAAGAAAATTATGGATTTGGTTTCTCTCGCGCTACTGGATCTTCCTCTTTTATCTATTCCTGCAATTATCCTTGAACTTTTTTCACTTTATAAAAATACGCTTCGCTTTGTGGGCCATTAACGGGGGTTGGTGGTGCTGAGGGTGTTATTTGTTGATATAGAAAAGGCCTCCGTTTGTCCGAAGTCTGTGAAAATGCTGCGGTGTATGTGCACGGATGTTCAGAATAAATGGTGCGAAATATCCTGACATTAATTTTTATGACATCGTACTGTGTGCTCGGGTGCGGCTCACACGATTTATGGTCATGTTTATTGAGTGGGGATTTGTATGGTGAGCGCGAGAGAATCTTGTTGAAAAGTTGTTCAAATCAGCGAGGATATCGGTATTATATGGGAAAGTATTATGATGAATTGATACTTAGGCGCGCGGGAGTCGACTCCGACTGGGTACATATTGTTTTGATGATAAATTGGCCTGTCAGAGGAAGCAGTAGGACTGTAGGGTTACGATGACGGATTTTAGTGGCCATATCTTTTATGTGGCAGACATTGGCTTCCGCGGCTAAATTTTTCGGCCGATTAAACCAGTTTATGAATGAATTTGGTTTCGAACGTTCCACCTCTGGCTTTAGTTGTTTTGGACGATGTTCGATGGTATCTTATCAAATTGCAACAGAGAAATTCATCAATTGCTGCTTATTTATGCTAATTTTTTAACAGACCAGTTGAACACACCCCTATGGTCGGTACCTGGTTATATAGGGTAATTTCAGCCAATGGTGAAGATCACTTTCCTTTTCAGCTGAGTGGTGGGGTTTAAAAAAAAACGATGAACTATTTAAATGAGAAAGAAAAAGAGCAATAATGCATCCGATTAGTAGGGACACGAACCACATTGAAACAAAAATGTTTGAGCCTCAAACCCAATGGAAAGCGGTTGCTTTTGCGTCCAACAATAAAGCCATTCCGTATAAGTATTATTAGTATTGTTCAATTTTAATGTTCAGGGTAAATTTTACGAACTGAAATTGGCGACATTTTTCATATAAATTGGGCTATAGTGACCTACAAAATATTAACTTTTCAAAAAAGATTTTTAGTGGACTCCGAGCTGGCTACGGGAAAAAATTGATGCGAGTCAAGCGCTGCTCCTACTGCAGCTCCATTAAAAAACATGTAAGGTTCAACCTTTTGAGCTTGGTGCTAAAAGAGGGTCCTTTTGACTACTTTTGAGTTCAAAATAAGATTCTATTAGATGGAGGAGACTTCCTGCAAACACAGTGGTGCTTTTCCTCAAGCTGTCCTCTAGTTGTTCGTGTCATATGTCAGGGAATCATCCAACCCTGTTTAGGCACTTAAATAAAGACTAGGTGAATGGCTGAAAGAACAAAAAAGTTCAGATTAGTAGTAGTTTATGATGAACATCTAACCATGTTAAAAAAGCACCTTGTTGGCCGTTGTGAGCTGTCATCTGTCGGGCAGCAATACAGTTCAGGAACAGCTATTTTCCCTGATACCCTGCTAGAACGGGCGTGTAACTAATCCACATTGTCAAATCCTTCGTTCCTTGTACTTAAGAGGCGAATTTAAGAAGTTAAAAGGGCACATTTAAGAAGTTTAAAGGCCACATTTTAACTTCTTCAACACAAGCTGCTAAAGCCAACCTCGGCCGAAGCCTGATTTAAAAAGTCAGCCTCTCACGATGCAAAAACCGGTCACGGTTTTAATTTATCGTTAAAAGGTTTTGTAAGACCTTAGACATCGCGAGACATGACTTAAAGAATGAGCAATAGATCATTGATCTCAAATCCGGTGGGCAACTACGAGCATGTCTCCTCTTTGTATATGACATCCTTATTTATTTCCCCCACAGTCAATTCGATTACAGAATGGAAGTGCATACGTACAGTACGAGGGAAGTATAGATACAGACCTAAATAAATTATTTTGCGTTCCTTATTCAAAAAGACTGCCTCACCTATATATAGGACCATGAAATAAAGAGCCCTTACGATTAAAAAAAAAAGCAGTTTACATACTTTTGTATAATTGTTCAATCAGTTGATCTCTGCTCCCCTGAAAAGACCAATGAAACGGTTGTTTTTTATATTTTTGTTATACTCGTTTGTACGTCTCTAATACTGATCATATTTTTACACAGCTGTTTTCCCAGGCCGAAAGTTGACTTTACATCGCTGCAGGGCAGATTTGAATAATAAAATTTAACGAAGGTTGTAAACTTTGCTAAATGTTTAAATATCGTTATCAATAATCTGAAAATCACGTTTGTGGTTCCTAATTCATTGTATAGTCTCAAATGAGGTATTAAATGAAAGAAGACTTTACAGAGCAACGAGAAACTTCACTTTTACTTTTTAAATATTAACAATTTGTAAAAAAAACAAGAGTTTTTTTGTAATATTCCTGCAGAAAGGATTCCTTTTGCGATCCCTAACCCCAATCTATTGTTACAACTGAGGTGTCAAAAAAGAGAGAATTTCCCAGACTATATTTAAATTTTGATCTTCCTTAATAAATGTTAACTATTTTTTTAAAAAGCTCAAACGCTCCAAAGTTCTGGCACAGTATTTAAAAATTTATAATAAGTAGGAGTTTTTGTTGAAAATATTTACCAGTTACCACCGTAGTTCTTTTGTCGCCACACAGTATGCCAAAACCAACTTTTTTATTCACATGGTTTATGTCTTTGATATTACCTCTCTCATGTCTCTAGCTCTAATTTAGCTGGGCACAAATAAAGTGGTGTTTCCCATCAAGAAAAACATTGAAAAGAGTCACGGAGCTGACGTGCTTTTACTTCTTTGTTTTAACCGATGTTCGGTCATCGGTTCCTGTCTCAGCTATTTAAGTTCGTTTATATGATTCCCACTTTGTTAGAAATCCATTTTTTTTCTTTCAATAAATGGTGATAAACTAAAATTTATCTCGACATCCTAGATCATTAGTCAATCCGCAAATATCTCTTAGTGCCAACTATTTGAGCAAGCCCCCGCTGGCTATGCCATAAGTTACAAACGAATCACCTGCAACTATAATGCACGACTATTCTGTCATTGCCAGAGATTCCTTAAGGACTAGCAGTATGCGAGGTATACAGTTCTAGCTTGAAGCTAAGAGCCAATTTATCTCTACACACTTACGTCCACCCCTCTGCTAACACAAATTACACAATAAACATAAATCAAATAGGAAATAGCTTACAGTCATCCATATACCGCACGTACCCCGTCCGCCTTCACCTCTCAAACAAATGAAAGCTCATCATTTCCATTCGCCCCAGTATACGCGTACAGCGCTCAGACGTTTCTAGCTGCGAGCTAGAAGAAAACACACATTACTCAACCCCCTGCTGTCGTTGTTGCTGCTTTGTTGTACATAACAAACATATAACCTCACTAATTAATGTTGTCGTTCGTACGTAAACACACATGGTCACAGATGAGTGTGTATGGGTATACGCGAGCCTAGAAGATTTCGTGCTTGTCAGGCCTTTCCTTTCGATTGCGATATTCTCGAGATAGAAACGATTTTTCAGTCTTACAGCACGCCTCCTCCCACTCGGCGTCGCTATCTTCCCACCCATCAGCAGACAAGGGTAGATGAAAGTAAAATAAATAACCGTCAATTAGACATCCGCTTCGGCTGAAACATGAGCTTAGCGATATTCAGCCTAAATACCAAGTGTACATGTAGATGGACACAAATGTATCTGCGCGCAATTAATTGATGGGATTTCATCTTTAATACGCCACGGTAACATGTCAAGGTCGAAAGACATCTCTCAGTCAGGCGGAGATACTGAGGGTAGCCGAGGATTAGAAGGATTTGGCTGATTGTCGCTTCAGTTGGGGACTTTAGTTCTCACTTAATTATTCGCACCGACTAATCCGCATCTGGGACCGTTTTAATTTTGTATCCGAATCGAATTCGGAACACATTCCGCTAAGCGCCTTAGATTGATTGGTCGCTGGAGTCTGCAGAGCAAAGATGATTTGTCAACATATCAATCAAGTGACGGCGACATTTTGTGTTATTAAACTTTAAAGAACGCCGACAGGGGGGGACCGACGGAATCCATCTGTGGAGACGATGTGACAACGACAAGAATCAAGAGAAGAAGATATCTCCATCTCAAAGGTACGCCCACGGCGTATTTGTGCGGCAGATACAGCCAGCAATTTGCGTTGTTGTCATATCCATCTGTGAAAATTTACAGGCGCGCGTGTTCTTAGAACATCTATCAGATATCCCTCAATAAATGTCGCCGAGTGACAGTTTTTCTTTCTCTGTGTTTGCCCTTTTGGGTGGCGTGTAAGATCTGTGCCTGTTTTGTGTTTTGCCACCATTTTTCACCATCCTACCCGTAGAACATTAAATCGAAAGATGAAATTAATTCCTTAAGTCGCAGATCCGAAGGACTTTGATTAATGGAAATGGCAGAGCAATTTAATAATTCAGATGTTTGTGGCACTGTGTGCGTGGCTCTGTGTGGCGGAAGGTGATTCTTCGGCGAAGAATGGGTGCACATGTTATTCTATGAAGTCCTTGTATAACAAATTCATGTGCACATGTGCGGGTACGGGCATTATTAATGTGTGGTTAAATTATTAAATGGACTGTCACGTGGACGTGATGGAGACAATCGTCGTGAGAATTATTACGTTTTTCAGAGCAGAGATGTATTTAATTGTTTTGCCAGAGGAATTGTACCTATATGTGGACATGCATAGCACTGGCGGACTTATGACATGCCTATGGGAGATAACTGACAGTCATTATGTGGATGGTGTTTGTTGGAATTTGCTTTAAAGTGATTTTTGTCAAGAACGTCTGTAATTTTTGTGTTTTTTTTATTTTCAAACGACTATTTGCCTTCTGAATAATCGTTTTTAATGTTTACCTTAATTTTTGTGAGCCCCAAAGAACCAACTTTTGGATGGAAACTACCGCCACTGTGAGTTCTTGAAATTTAGAATTGACACCATTTCCATCCTTTTACATCCTTCAGCAGTAGAAGCTTTAAAAGTGTCTTGGCTCTTTTTATCGCTGTTATAATTTGTGGGTTTTTTTTTCTGTCACGTACGGAACTAGTTTTGTTGTTTAATTAGTCGAAAGCTTAATTCAACTGCAGGAATCCAAACTCGTAGCTCCTATATTCAATCTGAGGCAGCATTCTGGATATTCCAATGAAAGCAACCTAAGTTCGTTGTTGGGGAGTTAGATGCGCGATCACAAATCGCTATTGACTGTTCTTCACGACCGTCTAAGAAATTCCAACCAAATTGAAATTGTGACTAAAAAAAAACCTGGGCATGGAAAATTGAAATTACATCTGAGCCGGCGGACATGTTGTTCTTAAATTATTTTTATAGACATTGTCCCTAAACAGTTCCAAGTTACAGTTGTCAATATTATAACTCTAGGTCCGATTGGATGGACATCTTCTGGCAGCTTTTTCCTTTATTAGTTATATATCATCCTTCCACAGGTGAAAGGCTTGTTAAGTTCTCATCCAGAGGCTCTATGCACCTATACTATTTGCAACTTTTTTCCTGAGCTGTTTTGTAGCTTTTTTCAGCCGCAAAAATAAAATATTTTGAACAGACGGGATAATGCCTCGTTGAAGATCTGTTGGAAACGATTATTGACCATCCAATGCCGAATTTAGCTGACGATTGTTTGACCATTTAGAGAACGACATCCTTGTTAGAATTTCGTATTTCATCATTAAAATGAGGTTTTGTCAACTCCGATGTCCAGGAGACTCATTCTTAACACGGTCTTCAGTACCGTCAGACAAGGCCCTCATACTTATCAGCTTAAAGCCGATGAAAACGCGTTAAAATTTTTATAGCGGCTGTAGTAATACACTCGCATGTGACAATTTTTTTTATTTTCATCACACCTGAAACTATTCATCGAATCTAAGAAGACACTTGTACCTCGTGACACTTAGTAGCCATTGGCGTGTCGAACCTTCTTACATTATAAATGCACACTCTCATTCCGTTGTCTATCGACGTTGCAAGCCCAGTCACACTTTGACGGGGCTAGCTTTGAGTGTTTCTCTCACAGCAATTTGAAAAAAAACTTTTTTTTGTTGCCATTGTCGGAAATTCACCCCAACAACCTATATAGTCCTTCTAGGAGAGCTAGGACCTTGCTTAAAGTCCACCGCGGCAGACCATTTATTGTCGTATCCCATTTCTGTGATGTGAGAGCTTCCGTTGGCCCGCAAAGGGTTACTCTGTCCTGCTGATGGTGCTTAAAAGAAAATCCGTTCTGCTATCTGCTTTAAAAGCGCTCTAAATATGACTCCTGTAAGGTTTCTCGTTCTGCCAATCAGTTGAATTCATTTGTCGAACTTCCATTATCTTTAGGACTCTACCCCAGTCTTTTGGACAGAGCATCATAGACTTGTTTTTTTTCTGTTCAACACTTGTCCTTAGAAAACGAGGTAAGCTCGGTCTCTTGGAGTTGAAGTTATTAAACACAGTCTCCGGATATTCCTTAAAACGCCTTAAAAGCCGTACAGAAAACTATCGTAACTTGTATTAGAAATATGCTCAGCTCTGTCTTCAAAACTTTTAGACTATCCAAGTTCCAAGCTCATTATCGAACTTGATTTTCAACCTCCACGGCGATGGGTCATTTGCTTGTTGAAATAGACAAACATCGATAGAACTTGCCAAAGATATTATTTAACGGAGCCTACTAAGTGATTTTTTGTGTTTTGGGTAACTTTAGCCTCAGTTTGACTTTTGGAATGTCCCTTATTCATGTTGTATTTTGATGTACACACGACCAAGAGCATTATAGTTGCTTGTTTTACCTATGGTACTTTACTTAGTCGGCCTTAGCGGAATATAAATCGAAGAATTTCCTTGAGAAAGTGTTCGTCTAAATGAACCAAATTTGATTTAGAAAACGTATCGGTTTAAAAAGACTCTTACTGATTTTATACCTATGGAACTGCAAATAAAGCGGTCATTCGATTTGATACTTTAACCTGGTTCACAGCCTTCTACGTCTTGCGACTCCGTTTACTCACTAAAGCACAGCTTCCTTAGTCTTGTGTTCTTGAAGGCAAGCTTCCGACACCCTATTGACTGCAGAACTAAATTAGCAAGGATTCAAACAACAGCAATAAGCAAAAAATTTTAAAGAAAGCTGGGTAGTTTCAAAATCTTTAAAACAAAAGACTCACTTTTGCCACCTTTCCTAAAACAGTAATTAAGACAGCCGAATGATGCTTCTCCGTCATGAAAGATCGTCCAAAATACATTACAACAAATATGGATGCCTTTTTATGTAATCTAACGAAAAAAAAAAACCTCCAACTTGTCACTAGTCTCCCGTCCACTTGAATACGCAACCTCAATAGCAGCATACCCACTCCATCTAACAAAACAAAAGACTGTTGCTAAGCACTTTTCAACTCATCTCCAAACTGTTTACGTTCTTCGTTTGAAAAAAAAACCCACTTCTGAGACGTAAAATATTATTTTCAACACAGCTGAACTAAACTAATTATTTTCTGTTTTCGAAATAGCCAAGTGTTTAAAAATAGTCCAGCACTAGTAGTGGGAATGACGGTTCCCCTACTTTCGAAGTTATAGTCCTGCCACCTGTTGGTTTATTTGAACAACTAGAATTATTTTGCGTAAATGGTTTTGTTGGCCACGATCGGGCTGTGAATGCTTTCCGCTGGGACGCGCAATTTTAAATCACCAGAGCGGCACTTGGGTGTTTTAATTTTCCCGTCGATGTAGCAACAACTGGTGTGGGGGTATTTAACACACTTTCGAGAAAAGCAATTGACCACTGTTGACACTTTTTGGTGACGGAATCATAATCGCACTTCAAATTCCCTTGAGAAGGGAACACTGCGCAACACTGTCACTTGCATTCCATTCGTTCTGCTTTTTAATTACTGCTTATGGCAGTTGAAACATAGTTTTCCAACCCCATAAACATGGTCGCTGTATTTTTAGTAACTGCCTTCATTGGTTTGGAAACTTTATGTACCCAAGGATACATGACGTGTCGATTGCAACTCAATTTTCCCCGAACATCACCAGCGAGCACCTATGAACACTGTGCGCTGAAACGTCCTCTCTACTGCAGTTGGCAAGTTGTTAACTTAATTACAAAACTACGTCAGGATGTCGCTTATTACTTCGCTTTCAACTGCGCCATTCATTTTGCATTTATTCTCCTGTGTGATGTTCATAGCATGTCACCGATTGGCGTGTTTTATGTATGCAGTTGGTTTCATTTCTTTTCTGGCTTAAGTGACTTTAATTGACTGGATTGGGGAATGTTAATGATTCCTTCAGTGCGAGCACAGAAACCTCACCCAATCCGATCGAAGGAGTGCACCGAGTTTGAGTGTTTGATAGACAATTTGTATCCAAACCGTGAATTAATTTGGTGTTGTTTTTGTGTTTTCCTTTCAGGTAAGTGCTCCCATTTGAGCAGACCCATGGTGTACTTAGTGTGCGCCCGCCCTTAAAAGCCATAATCAATACCCGATGTGTGTAAGTAAATAGAAATACGCTTTAGCTTGATTAACTATACTCGACAGGCAGAGTGGCAGCAGCAATCTCACAGTGTGTAGTGGATGGCAAATAAAATGCCAACGGACGTAGCTGGAGTTCGTTTTGCTTTGGTGTTGTTTGTTATAAACCGTTGAGCATGTATTACGTAGTTGGAAGAGGATTTTGGATTTTGTTGTGTTTGCATTGGAGTGTAGGATTTATTTGATTCGAGGAAATAAACAATAATTGCAGGGATTTGCGATTTGCGCTCCTCCAGCATCCATAATAAAGTTCGCTTGTATTTGCCAACTCGGAAATGGAACGATGCATGTAATTATCGCCAGATGAAAGTGTTTGCTCAAAGGCACCTGTGTTGGGGAGATTTTATCGTCTGGTACAGAACCGCGAGGCATATATGTTATATGAAATGCATTCTCTTAGGTGGTGAGGCAAGATCAATCAGAGACGGTTGGACGGTAATTTTAGTGTTATGAATTTATGGCGCAATAAGTCGGATTTTATGCTGGGCAATTGAGATTGGACTCTAAAGTAATGTTGATTGTGTCGAAATGTGGCGCTTTTTTGTTCCTGGTTTGTGTTTATGCGATACTCACCACCGTATTGATGTATTCACCATCTTGAACTATTTTTGCAGTCCATTCAATACTAGATTGTGGTGTATTTCAACAGCTTACAACTGACAATCTTGTAGTGGAATTCACCACGCCTAGCAACTAAATTTGCATATACACCTCACAAAGGTAAGATTGAGTTGAAAGTGTCTGTAATGCCATATTTCCATTTAGTGAAGAGTTCTTTGGAAGAACATACTTTTACGAGGGTTTTACCGAAATTACCAAATTCACCAAAATTAGCAAATGCAACAACCTCTCTTATACAAAACTCACCACGCACATGAAGTCTTAGCTTCCAGCTACGAATGTTGACACGGTCATAGAGGTTTTGGCAAATCAGTTCATCGTTGGATACTGCTGTCAAGATATAGAAATTTCCAGATACTGATTGTCACTCAAAGATGGCTTGAATTGTTTTCAAAGTAAACGTCGTTTCACATTTTGAAAAGAGTAAACCCTCCGATTAGCTATGGTATATCATTTTCTTCAATTTCGGTGCCTTAGAGCTTTATTTCATTGAGTCAAAGTACGACCAGCGTTGCCTAAATCGTTGATAAATTGCCGCCAACATTTTACATATCCATCGACGTCCAGTCTGAGGGGCCAAGCAAAGTCACTTCAACCAGTTAACTAATGAAAACTCTGGGCAAAAAATCAATTGATGATTTTTGCTTGTGTGACACGTAGCGCCATCTTGCTGTGGCCATTTTCATTCCTTCTTTAATTATATCTGCTGAGTTTTTCTTTTACCAAAACGTTAACGCTATTTAAAAATTCGAAGAAAACACGTTTAAGTATGCAATGCTTAGAAAGCTCCCCTTTTTTAGCATATACCACAACCAGTTTATTTTAAACAGTCCAAACGGGTTTGTTGCCTAGCTAATTGTGGAATAATCATTGAAACAATTGAATTTTCTCGACTTTCCGGTAATCGTTGCAAAGCCTTGCACCGAATATAGATCATGAACTTAGTCACTATACCCGCCACCAGTCCCCTAAATTACGCAAAATTTTTGTTGAGATTCTCGCTTCCACATCAAATGCCCACATAAACCGATTCATCTTCCTAGATGTTAATTTGACAACCGTTCCACTCCATCCACCTTTTCTGCCTTGATTGTGTGAATTAATTCGTCGTGTCAAAAGTGAAAATAATCATTTCCATTTCCCGGACTCACTTCGAGTGGATTTCTTTTTTTTATGCCCCTCTCATAATCAAATGTTAATTAATCATTCAAACACCCTTATTATCATATTTCGCTCGGCCCAGCCAGCCATCGAGCAGCCAGCGAAGAACTTCCCACCGGAAACGGTTGACCATTGAAACTAAATAAACACTTTGCCGACTTATTCACGACACAAATGACTATCGTTTAAGTGTGACAGGACCGCGAATGTAAATGAAGCTCGCGTGGTTACCTCCATCACATCCACCCAGGCCGGCAGATTGATTACTTTCGATTGAGCCATTTGATTGGGTTCTTTCTCCGGACTTTGGTGTACCTAAGGGCTATCCGAATTCATTTGTCATTTCGTCAAAGTCTATATAATTAAAACAAAAAAAAAAAAAAGCCCTGGGAATGGGTCCAACCTGCTTTCGTTATCGAAAAAGTAAAACGCTTACTCTGATAATAAAAACCGATGGATAAATCAGAAGTAGATGGGAATAAATGTAATTTATCTCTTGGATAAGGGTTACAGATTTAGGGACAAGCTGCGATAGGTTCAGCTCACACTGACGCCCCTCGGAAGTAGATTGACGAAGGTTAATGAATTATTTCATAAAATGAGGAAAAAGGAAGAAATTTACAGAGAACCTGAATGCGGTTAATTGATGGATCAAAGTGCTGTAGCAGTTTAAAAGTGATGAGGGTAGATTCACTCGGAATTAATGGAAGGGGATGGAGGAGGATTGAAATTTTCTATTGACAGGCTAATGGACGGTCCCCATTGAGATAAATTGTCTTATGTAACACGAGGGGAGTTGGCAAATGGGCAGATTGGATGGGCGAACTTGTATGTATGTATACATGGGATTTTTTTTATTTCGAAATTGATGAAGTCTAGCGCAGGATTGATGAAAAGTTTAACAGCACAACAGCTTTTGCGATACCCATTTGACAGCTGTGATGGATTGAGACAAAGTGTCCAAAAAAAAAAAAACAGAAAAAATGTATTTGTGTATATTGTTGAGTTGCACCAGTCTATTGGCAACACCTTTTCATCGATCATGAGCTTTAATGATTTTTCTTCGGTTTATCAGTGGGGTTTTTTTTTCTTTTAGAAGGACAAAGGACTAGGTAAGGATAGAAATTGAAAAAATCATGTTGACATTCGTTGCATTTAATATTCCGGCGGCCGGCGTCTGTTGCAATTTGGTGACGAATGGCGATGACCTTTTAGCAAATTTACCTTGCGTGGAATCAGGCCCATGTTATGTAATAAGCGAGAAAGCTGTTGGCTGCATCAATTCGCGCCTAGTTTCATGCAACTTAAAGAAATTGAAGGTTTGAAAAGTTTCTTAGAGTCGTAGGTGGGCAGCTTATTTCTCAAGAAATATGCTGCGAAAAGACAGCTGTTCTTTGAAAGAGCTCACACAAAATATATTGTTGAAGTGAGAAACTAAAAATACGACTTAAAAATGGCAGCGTAGCGAAGTTGCAGCTGTTTCAGACGACTGAATTTCATTGGGCATTACGTTAAAAAAAATTGTGGTCTTCGACTGATCCCAATTCTAGTACAATATTGAAGACGCAAGTCCTAATCAATCGCTCCTATCACGATACCAAATTGGACCAATAACGTTCGTCTTCGGCAACTTCTTTAAGGGTCTTTAAACTCATCAAAAGTTCACCGAAAAACACCGAAAATGTTGGTTTCCTTTTATTGTCATTGTATATGGGCGCAGTTTTTCAATACCCCAAAATGAAAAGCAAAAGAACTTGCCTAATGATCTGGGCAGACACTTTATAAACTTACAGCCTTGAAAAGTCTCTTCAAAAACACCTTACGGTTTTGAATACGGTCAAAACCCTTATCAATCTTTTCTCCATTTTTGCTTTTTTTCTACCTCCATCATCATACTCGTATTTAAATGTAAAACAGCTGCAAATGAATGTCACAACCTTTGCCAACCTAAAAGTCGCCTAAACGAGCCGCTTTTCATAGCCAGCCATGCCAGATGCACCTTAGTGACACATTTATGGGCTCAGATACCACCTAACTCTGATGTTGTTATTTATGGCAAGCGCACGCCGGTATACGGAACCTTTTCCCTTTTTGGCTTCCATTCATTCTGCTAATTGTAAATGTTGAAAACTTTTTACCCAAAATGTAACCCCAAAGGGTCACTAAATCATTTGAGAATTTTGGCCTGCATAATGGACTGCAACAAGTCCACAGAAATTCCAATCGTGATGACAATCACTTGCACACTAAATCACTATCCTCGTCGTTCTTCATCATTACTATATTCTATAGTTTGATCAAAGGACACTCCGTACCCCCTGCGCCTTTGTGCAGCAGTACAGTTGCTCGTAATTGCACTTTACATCTGCATAAAATTTAACTTTCTTCATGCACATCTATGGCGCTGCTGATGTTTTTTTTTGGCTTCCTTTTATTGTTATTATTTTTGGAAATGAAAGCGATGGAGGGTTTTTTGCACGAGGGATGCCGTTTCTTGTTGGACGCGGTCCAAAACAATTTATGTCAGTTTTAATAACACAAGTAAAGATCCAGTGTTCAATTCAATGAGATGTTTCAAGAGAACACGTTGTTATTGGCCCGAGCCAATGGGTTATCGTTATACGGTTTCATTGGATGGCGTTTTATGTTTTTTTCAAAGTGCATTTACGTGAGTGGAATACGTTCGTTGGATGTTGGGATTTTCGTCTGAGGGATGGTTCTCTGTGTGTGATATCGACTTTGAAAAGAGGAAGCGACGCGAAGTTCTAAGAAAGTCAAAATATATATTTCGAAGTATATGGCAAAATCAATGCTGACGTGTAAAAGCTGGTGCGGGCCACTGACCCTCAAAAGACTGCCGTAAAAAGCCTGAAGTGGAAGGGGAACATCAGTCGAATTTATCGAGTTCATTAAGACGTCTATTTCTTATGTTTCGACATCAGATATCGGACTGTAAAATATTTTCCCTATATTCCTAATTGCTACATAGTTGCATACTTCTAGGAGCACTGTTTGTGCATGGGGTGCATTTACCTTGTACACATACGCCAATTGTTTGAACGGCAGCACAAACATGAACCGAATTGAACTGCCTTCCCGAGGACTTTCCAAACCAATATCACATTTAAGAACGTCTGAAAAATCTGTAGTACACCCAAATTTACATTGTTTTCATTTTTGCCGCCAAACCATCTTAACTTTTATGATTAACAGTAACAAATTCCCAAACCACAACTAGTCTAGACCTAGAACCACATACCACATCATTCGCTGTAGACTTGTGCGAGTTATTCCAACTTCCTTGGCATTCCCTTTGAAGCTATTTAAACCCTTTCACCATGACACGTCTAGACCACATCACTATGCAAATATTCATTTGAAATGTACCCCCCGACATATAATATTTGAAGGTGGCGTATTTACCTTTCCCTGTGAATATGAATATTTAATTAATACCATAGGTGAAAGACAACATAAAGTCAGCAAAACTAACAGGGATTCCTTTTTTTCCCCACTGAGCACAGATTGAGCTCAAATATTTAACAGAAAAAAGTGTAAACAAATCACTCACGCGAAAGTGCACTTTGCAAACGAGAGGGAGGAATGCGCGGCGAACAGCAGTGCATCAGACGGTTGAAATGCTGTGAAAGGGTGACCCCTCTTCTTGTCCGAAGGCTGGTTCCGTTCTTATCGTCTAAGGGCAAGGTATTGGTTTTGTGAAACTTTGTTCACCTTTAGCCAAATCAGCTCTATTCGGCGAGGGATGACTATGTGGATGGGTATTCAGTTTTGCAGAGGGCTATGTTACAGATTGATGCTTGATCCCCGGCAACTGAAATTTTATTCTAGTTCTGCGAGTCTATTCATCGAGTGTCCCTTTAGTAGATTGTTTTGATTTCTAGACCTTCTACTTTCATCTTTGTCACACATAAGAACCTCTATCTTCTCGATAAGCTTTATGCATATATATGCAATTTCCAGCGAGTGTCGATGATACTGTGGATGGGTTTTATGTATACGACTTCCTAATGCAGTCCTTAAATATACTCAAAATTTTTTTCTAGCCAACGTTTTTCGAGTTACTCGCATTAAATAATATATTTTGTACCAATTAATCGATTGCCGACTACTCTGCGGATAGGTATTTAGGTTACACCTTATAGTTCAGTCCTATGTAGGGCTAGAACCTGTAAATGAAAATCAGAGGCTGTCATCTCCTCCATGGGCCAAACAATTGTGTGAGTGGTGATTTAAAATACTAAAAGCTCAACGAACTCTCTTGACAAAAGCTTCTACAACTTTTCATCGAGTTGCGAAATCTCTATGGATGGGCATGGCCACTGATCTTTATTTATTACCGACACTTTTAAAGCCTGAAACAGCCCTTCTTTCAATCTTTCTCCATGAAGTCATTTGTGTGCACAATCATCGAGGGAACAGAATGTAAAATTCAGCGATTGGCGATGAGCCTGTGGATGGGTATGTGAGTCTTCACTAAGTTAGAAATTTGAATATAAAGCTGTCGCAACAGCTCTAGCTCTACAGGACTCTACAACCTAGCTTCTTAGAGCTTAGTATCGTTTTCTTTTCTTTCTTTGAGACCAAAGGAAAGGACCAACAGTTTTGTGTCTAATTTGAACGTCTCCATTCAGAAGTTTTTGCACGGGAGTTAAAGTTGAACGTTTGTCAGACTCTGGCTAGAAAATACCTTAAGGAGCCCTCGCTCAATAGCCCAACACATCTACCACTGCAATACCGTGTTTAGTAAAACTTCAAATCGATCCAAATCTACGGCCCATTCGTGCACTTTAAAGTGTCCTTACTCTCTAACTGACACTCTAAAATGTTCCGTTTGTGCTGCTGCTATTTCACTGTATAAGTAAGTGTATCCAGAACTAGAGTGCTACATAGCACAAAGTCAAACGAATATAAATGATGGGTACTACATACACATATATATATGAGACTCGCAACCCCCCGAACAAGGACACATGGACGACGTGGGTGATTTAGGTTTTAGCGTAGAACTTTTCTCCTCGTCGTCGTGGTGCGTTTTGCTAGCAAGCGTGCCTGATGGATGGCAACTCAGTGACAATGTGCAAGTGAAAGGAAATTAAACAAATGAATCACACACAAACAAAGGCGGGTGGGGACAATCGCTCGCTAGATAAATGAAGATTGTAACATTAGAAAAAGAGGCGACGAGACCGAAGCAATGGTTGACAGTTTGACTTTTTGATTGAGAAGACAAATGCTTTCTTTAAAGTTCAGCCATAGCATGGTGTGCGCCAGTGGACAGAGTTTCATTACTCTTTAAGGATTGACCTTTGGCTGGGAGCTGCCGCATTGACAGGTTAAAAGTTATTTATAAAACCGACCACACAATGTCCATTAATCTTCAGCTCAAATGGCACAGCAGTTTGGAAGTGTCTCGAAATACTCGCAGAAAATGTGGCGATGATGATGGTTACAATGCAAAGGAAAACCAATTAGATGGGAACATCCCTCACTGGTGGCCGACAAATCCTCCCCAGAAAAGCAATTATTTTTCTCCTATTTTAATTATGATGCAGAATTAGTATATCTGCAACACAAATCTATCAAAGGGAATTTCACATTGAAAGGAGCCCCGACAAAAAGCGAATATCCATCAGCAATGCAACACAAATACGTGCTATAATTCTTCCACTCAAGTATAAAAGCCCGCAATTTTTGAATTGCAAAAGATTCCAACTCTGCGCAAAAAAAACAAAAAAAAAAAAAAAGAAGAAGAGCCTAACGACCACCAAGATAAAACCAATTCCTCGGCAGAGAAAAAAGGGGATCGCCCCTTTCCCGAAATAGCACCGCAAACTTCTCGTATCAACTGTTGTTTTTGGAGAACTGCCGACAATTTTGTGTTTATCCTTTCTTTATGCATTTCTCGTCTCTGCTGCATGTTGGACCGTAATTTATACCATCTCGTGGTTCTTTGCTTTAACTTCTCCAAAAATGTATATGTAGGAGCAAAAAACTAAACCCCAAACGAACACAAATATTCATAGTGACGAGGTATCGGTATACGAGTATAGCTGCACGAGATGAAACTCGAGATGGAAGGAGCAAACTATTATTTTCGGATTGAACGTCAAAATTTGAATATTTCCAAAATAAGGAGATGAACATCATCTGTACTAATGTATGGAGGAATGTGTATGAGGAAATTTTGTCCAGAAATTCACAAGTTCGTTCGGCGAAACATGCAATGCAAGAAATATGCATATTAGCCTTAAATATTCTTGATTGCAGGGTCTGTTCTTTGATTTTTTTTTCAAAGGCTGTTTGAATGAAGACTGAGTGATCGGAAGGGAAATATGGAAATAAAAATCGGAATTCTTGTGGGATTAAAGGGATACACCGGTTACGAAGGGCGAGCCATTTGAAGGAAGCTCTACGGGGTATAGGGACTTTTCACGTCACTCATCTGCACCGATGGGAGGTTTGTTGGACTTTTATTTTTTGGCTGTACAGGGTGCAGATGGGCGTAAATGTTTTTAGTTGAAGGGTTTACCATCCACCGCTTGTTTTTAGAACTATGCGGTGCATTATTTTTTATGAAAAAAAAACTTCAGAAAATGTTGCTCTTAATATGTATAGCGCCATCTGGCAGTCAAACAGATAAACGCCTCTAAAAAACACATGAACGAGAGGATATTTATGCTATGTGTACTAAGATTTGTTAATAAGTAGTTGCTCTAAGAAGTTGCATGAACTTCTGACTGACAATTGCGGTCTGTTCCCCAGATCCAATGGAACAATAATCGATGTGGGCACAGAGCCATCTGACGTTCAAAGTTATTTCTCGTTTGGTAGCAAAGGCAGACAAAATTTATTCATTGAAAAAGCACAAGAGATGAGTATTCGGCTGCGTGTACTAACTTTGCTTAACAGTGGTCACTTCTTAAATGAACTTTTACCAACTTGCGAAGACCAAATACGATGTGAGTGATAGTCAAATTTTCAGAGGCAGCTCTGCGCCGTTTCTTAGTTTGGTTAAAATGGCAGATATTTGGGAATTTCAATTATCATTTTACAGTCGAGATTGACGTAACCACTAGTCATTACTTTGATGTCAATATCTGTTCTAAATAAACAACCTTTCGGTGAGAATGGAGAGAAAATGGTAACTAACTTGGATTACGAAGGGAAGGTCCTAGTTTGTCATCGATTTCATTGCAAGGAATAACTTAGTTCTGATTAATGTTTCGAGTCTCCCGGAAATTCAAATTTATTTGGTTTCAGTGGTTCTTGCGATATTGCTTGAAGGGGTACACTGCAAATGCAACGAAAGCATTTATGGTAGAATGGTAAAAAGAGTCATATTGGCTTTCAGATGATTCGAATCATCGACTCATCGACTTACAAAACCCAAAGAATCAATTGAGCGAAGAAACGTTTGTCATCTTTCAAGTAACAGCTCTAATTGATAACTTCCTAGCAATTGCTTGAACGATTTAGCGCCATCTACCCGTGAAAAGATTTTGTATCCGACTTTAGAGCCAATATACAGATTTGTTAAGCAGGGAAGTGTGCATTAAATGCTCCTTAGATAATCAAAAATCTAACTACAAATGGTAGAGCTGATGTTCAATCGATTTGGCGCCATCCACCTGTGGAAATATTTTCTATCTGAGCTCACAGGCTCGTTAAGCTTGGCTTTACATGCTCCTCACTCACGTGCAGATGTTCGATCGATTTGGCGCCCCTCGGAGCAATAGAAATTTGTTCCATATGTAAAATAAATAAAACTAAACCCATTATTTTTGGATATAGCCAGGTGCAGAACCAGCAAGTATCAGCTTGATCAATTCAGCGCCATCTCTCAATGAAACCATTAAACATCTGAAATCAGAACTCAAAGCAGGTACCAGAACTTTACAGTTTAAAAAAAAAAACTCAATATTCTGTCAAAATTCTAGAGACGTACATACATTCCGCAGAGTTATCTTTCGATCAATGCCTCATCCATTGCCTACTAACTTCGTGCATACAACTTAAACCAAATCAATTCTTAGCCCAAGTGGATTTGTTCCGCACATCGCTAAGGAAAAGTTTTGTTCTCCTCAAGACAAAAATATATTTTAAGACTGCCATGGTAGCCTGCATAAAATTTCATAAAAGTTTCTTAAAATATGTTAAAAAAAAAAGTCCAAAAGCATCACAAACTTCCTACGACCTACCCTGTATGTCGAATCAAATTGCTTGATCTCTTTTCACATTCATCCGTACATCCAAGCGTCTCCCGTCTCGTATGATGTATCGACGCGTCCTGGCTTCCTTTCGGGAAGAGGAACTTGGCTGAATATCTGAATATACGCCGCTATATCCTGCAGATAGTCTGTTGCCGCTTTTGTTTTAAAATTCACACACAAATAGACGTTCGTTTCCGCTCCCTCGGATATGGCGTCTGCTTGAAACAAAAAGTGATCCATAGTAGGTGGGGTGAGATTCCTTCAAACCCCCAACCCCCCATACAAGTAAAATGAGTAATAAACTTTTTCAGCTTTCTCGTTCTTTGTTATATTCCAAGATGCAGATAATGACGACAACAGCGTGATGGGAATACGAGCATACAAAAAAAAAAAAACACGAACCTTTTCCGCCCCGCAAAGTGAGAAAACAAAGTGTCTACTAATTTACCCTTTATGAATTTCACAGCGAGAACGAGAGCGTTAGAAAGATGCATTTTAATCGCAAGAACTTTACAAAGTTCCGCTTCCTTCCGTTTTCCTGTCTCGTGTGTGGAACATATTTTTTGGCACAGGCTGCGGATGTAAAGGGTGGAAATTTGTTATAACAAAGTTTTATTTCGCCTATGCAAACGATGAAGTTGATGAAAGAACAGCCAGATTTCGCTTACTTAAAAGAAACGAAATTTACCAACTTGATGACATATTGTCTGCGCACAATGATAGACGGCCGGGGGGTAGTTGATGTAGATAATCACAATGTAAGGGCGGCATAAGGCTGATGTAACTAGTTGTAGCAAAGAAAAAATAAAAGCAATTCGAGGGCGAAAACTTTTCTTTTCAGCAAAGATGGAAATCTCGTGAAAGACGATATTTGCTGTTGGAAAATTAACATTTACTTGAAGAAAGTTGCAAGAGCTCTGCGCTGCACCGTTGCTCGCATCAAGGGAGGTTAAACACTTGGCTAATGGAAGGAGTTTACGAAAATTACTACGTCTTGTGAATATTATATTTGCTGAAGTAAGAAGAATGCGTGCATAATTTCAGAGGAATAAAATATTCCCCAACGATTTATATTCATTTGCGACAAGAACGTAACTGCCGTGGTCGTGAAAAACAGTCGTTTATTTCCACGGCTGCACCTTGAAACAATTCAGTTCTAATTTTAATAAGCACCTGGGAGTGAAAACGACTTATCGATTTATGAGGACATTCATGCCAATCTGTTGGCAACTCACTAGGTCATGAGACGAGTCGTGAACTTACACGACTACGTAGTTGTTGTTTTTTTTTCATCGGTAAAGGAAATCAATATAAAATTTAGTAAGCATCTTACAAGTCTTTAAAAGCTCCTCGTGGGAACTTTGGCGGCAGTCTTTTGGAAACTTAGCAAGTCGTGAAAGGAGTCGTAAACTTCCACGACTGGTTTTTTTTTTTTTTTTGGGTTAACAACTCAGTTCAGAATTTGGTATGCAGCTCAAAAGAATTTTGAAAAAAAGTTGTGGGGGCTTTGGTGTCAGTCTATTAAAAAACTTAGCAAGTCGTGAAATAAGTCGTAGATTTACACGACTAGGTTTTTATTTGTTTATTACTTTATAAAGTCCGTACCAAATAAAGTAAGCATTTTACAAGTGTTTTGGAAACTTCAAACTGGAAACTTGCAAAGTCGTGAACAGTGTTGCCACAAGTCTTTGCATCTCACGACCAGTTTCTTGCAGAAGAATGCTTGTGTCCCAAGACGCACTACAAGAAGCGCTTGTTCTTGTAAACCATTGAGTATAAAAAAATGTATATATAATCAATAAGATCAAACGGGTAATGAATTTTCACGACTGGTCGTGCAAATCTTAGCGCGGCATGAGTAAGCGGAGTCAGAAGGTGTACCAGGCACTGCAATTGCTGGAAACAAAAAACATATTTTGGTCTGCGAGCATCTTTATAGTTTTTGGCGCTTCGTTCCGATGTGGACAAGGATTCTTAAGGATTTTGGTTGACTCTACACTCCAAGTTGACCGGTCATTATTTTTCACTTAAATTAAATCATTAAGTGAAGAGCTGACAAGTGCCCAACAAATAAGCTTCTGGGTGGTATTTGCCTATAGGACCAATTTGTGAATTGGAGCAAATAGTGCACGACTAGTCGTGATATCGTCTCAGCTTAAATACCAAATTTAATAAAGATTAAAGCTGTCCGTTAGGTCCGTTTAAACAGTGTTGGAAAAATGTCATAGGACGCACTAAGGACCATAATGGGTGCATCTCCATCCCCTTAGTAAATTTTCGCGGCACCATATCTCATATAATTGCTTGACTATTCTACACGACTTCCCATTTCAATAAATCGCTGTCTTAAATTAAAAACCACAAACGTCTTTCTTGAACGTCTCTACACCTCGTTGGAAATTGCATTTTGTTGCTTGTAATAAGTCTCGTCGCAAAGCTCGCTGGAAGGATGCTCCCACAGCTCCCAATTCCAAAAGCCAACATCCATGAGCAGCAAACGTGTAAGATGCTGACTATTCATCATCGTGCAATCAATGAGTCAAATTGCTCTCTTCCCCAGTTCATTGAACCAAATCTCATTAGCACAAACTAAAAGCTAGTTCACCTCGATCCCTCCGAGAAAGACAATCCAACTAAATGCACTGATGAAATGTTAGCGCGTTTCAACTGAATTTTTAATTTACACGCCCATCCTTTTGGTAGAACTCCCATTTGACAGGCGGACTTTTTAGCAACAAAATCTGGATGCATGTCCTCATCGTGCATCCCAATCATCATTATTGCATCACACATGCAATGGAACACTTCTATGCTCTTGCATAATCGTCAAACGTAATTACTGAAATTATTTCACTGAGGAGGAGATGACGACGTCGACGATGACGAGTATTATTCAAATTCGCATACAATTTCACACCCGCATATATACAAGCAGGATTCATTTAGCCATTTTGGCGAAATTCCCTACTCTCACTCGCAGGCAAGTGAAACACATTGTGTTACCACGGGTGGATGTGTATTTGTGTTCTCTCCACTGCGGTTGCGTTTTCCACTAGAGCTCAAAAGGCGGGATGATGGAATCCTTTAGCTGGCAGTCACAATTTGCATTACGAGTCCACAAACACCAGAAACCAGCCACCATGAGCTAGATGCTCCCAACTACCGCCCTCATCGTACAACAATCTCCTTGGCAACGTTGTTAAATAATAAGGATAAAGGATGTCACGCCGTCGTCGCGAACTCCCCTGTGTTTCATTTGCTTTCACTTGCATTTATTTGTTTTGCATCCTGTGTATGTCTTGTGACGTGTTTTATGGAATCGCAAAAGATGGTGTTATCCGTGTGTAGGCTCAGCATAGGTTTTTAATTAAAATTTCACGCCTAGATTTTTGGCATGCGGCCTGATACCTCCGTTGGGATTGTTTCCTTTTTTCTCTCTTTCTTAGTTCCCTGTCGTCTGGTGGTTTATATATGCTGTTTGAAGACGATGAGATGGCAAAAATTAAGTGAGACTTGATATGATGTAGGGATATATAAAGTGGAAGAAGGTCTGATTGAAACGAAAGTAGGAAGCTCCTGTTTATTTGTTGATGCGATAGCTTTGCCCTCAGACATTTGAATCAGTGTCGCAATGGGAATTGTTTTTGTTAAAAAACTGGGATGCCACAGGGTTGAACCATGTTACCCGTACTGTTTTACTTGGGGTACTTAAAAGTGTCATTTGGACATTGATACAGGGGAGAGGTGTGCCAAAGGGTTCAATGTTGATACCCATACTGTTCAGTTGCCTTTTTCTTAACTTTTAACATTCAATCCCGTCTTTTCAGTGGGTTTTAACAGAAGTGTGCTCATTCTAAGTAGTAAACTGTTGCCTTAGCTTTTCATTCGTCAGTAAATAAACACGAAACAAGACAAGAAGCTTTGGAAAACGTGTCCCAAAGACGGGCGTTTGCCGCAAACAAAAAAAAATATGGTCTACCACATGGTAGAATGCTGTGGCCGGTACTATTTTTCTTATATTAAATCGACAATCGTGGCTCCTTCTAAATAGATTTCGATTCAAACCTGAGAATATGCATCCCTGCACCTCTCCAAGGGCATTTTTGTTTACCTCCAACAATAAGCAGATTAAATCCCGATGCTCAGTCAATTCATGCGGCATTCCAGCCTCGAAAGATTCGTCTTTTCCTGACTGGTTGACAAAACAGTAAATCATTGTTTATTTTCCGACTTAATAATCCAAAGGGAAAAGGGGGGGGGGGGGGGAAAGAATAAACGAATCCACCTCAAGTGTGTCTCTGTCTTTGAAAAGCAATTTCTTTAGTGTATACTTTCTTTAAGACGACTATGTTCAGAGCAACCATCTCCAATGCTCTAAATCAAACTTAAACCTTCCAGCGCAGAACCGCTCCATCCTACGGAGAGCGGTTGTAGTGCACTTTTACCCGCACCCCTGTCTCTGTAATGTAACAAAGTTAAAAAATCAAGTACCAACCAAACGAACACTAATACTAAATAAATCACCTTGAAGTCCTTCGAGGACGCAAAGCCACCCGGCGAATAAGAACCAATGCTTCCCTAGGAAACCAAAGGAAAACTGTAAAATGCTTCTTCCCAGGAAGTAATCACTTTTAAATGTGCGCAGACTATTGAGAGTCACAAAGAAGTTTTATGTGTCCCGCTTTTCTTACATTTTTTTTTTTAGATTATTGTTCCCTCATCTCCCCCGACGTCACCGACCCGCTTAAAGAATAGGAAAAGTTGAAATGGAAAATGCATTTCATTATGCAACTTTACTTGCTACACGAGTATCCCCGTCGGGATAACAACAATGTTGGTGTGTTACAATTGCTGGAACTTGAAAGATTTAATCAGGGGCGGTTCGTTCCGCACACTTGTACATATTTGCAGTTCTATTAATTTTATGAAAGAGTATCTCCAAGGACACTCAGGCACCTGAAAGTCTCGGCGAATAAAGTTCCACCTCTAAATCGAAAGGGTTACATCGATTTTTATCCACGCGTTATCCACGTTCATAATTACAAACAAAAATAGATCCCAAGTTATAAGGGGCAACATTTTTATCGCAAGCAATAATAATTCAAAGGAGGTAAATCTGAAACTGGAAAACGTTACCCTAATGTCAGTAGCAGTGGCACAAGTACCGACCATGCATAAAAGGGTTGGCGGAGTTCAACGCTATCGTGTGTAAGAGGGCGTAGTAACCAGCCTACCCCCGGCACCACATTCGCTGAAAAGCAAGTAAAATTATTTTCCACCTTCAAGTTGAAGCGTTCTCGCATTGCCACGTGGGAGATGACAAGGTGTGTGTGTTGCAGACTGTCATCCCTTTGGTAGTGCTCGTTCTCCCTTCCGACTTTTTTTGCTGTTTTATTTTTCCGATGTAAGCCTGGGGCATGCAATTTACATTCCTTGTAAATTATTCATGTTTTGTACCCTATACGCCCGTGGTGGCGTACAAGGGTCCTTATATTTTGTTGCCTGATTCGGAAATTTTCAGTGCTTTTCCTTGTTTTGCACCTGACGATGATAGGCATAACGCTTGTATATACTGCATAGGGTGGTGTTTTCTTAGGATGCTTGGTTATGCTCAAGTGAACATGCCGAATGAAAGCCTGTGCAGGTTGGGATAAATGTTTTTTTTTTAGAAATCTGTAGTCAGTCGGGGTATAATTTGTTTTGATCCTGCATCGGAATTCACCTCGAAAAACAGAGATTGATATGCAGAACCTAGGAGGAAATTTTAGAAAATTTAGAAAGCGTAACCGATGACTCTTTAGAAGAGTAAGAAGAAAAATAAATATATGTGCTGCTTGTGAAAAAATACAGCCTTGGACATGATTTTATATGCGGAATAATATTGCGACCCATCAATCCTGTAACGCAAAAAGCACTTGTGTTCCCAGCCACATCCACACAGTAACAATATCTTGGCTTACTAAATTTATTCATCCGCACTAATATATATAGAGATCCAGTAAGAGATTTTCTGAAACCTGTTTCCACTCATAAATCATGCTTAATATAGCCCACCATATTTATACCCCTATTAATCATACAACCTTAGCTAAATCAGCAGCACCTTAGTATCACCTCCTATTTATGCCCCTATTTATCATACGTCCTAAGGTACATCAGCAGCACCCCCTAACCTTAATCATCAGCTTGAACTTTAGAGCATTGTCGTCCCAGGGTAGAAAGATCAAGACCCAACCTTTTAAGAGCCATCCACCCACTCCAGGCCTTAGTTTCAGCCGTAGAAGAAATAAACAGACGACGCAACAGGTCCTACAGCTTATGTCTTTTTGGGACAAATCGAAGGAGGAAGCTACAATATTTATTCAACCCAGTTCCTGGCAGGAAAGGACAACTCTTTCCAAGAGGAAGGCATTGTTCCAAGAGATTAGACTTTCGGAATAAAACTTCTTATTCAAACAATGGATGGGATCGTAATATGATCGATACTGATCCTCAATATGGAGGAGCTATGCCACTTAACTCGTCAAAAACAGTGCTTTGTGCTTATGGATCTTAATCGGCAGTTGATATGAAATTCGCCTTGATCGATCGACATTTAGTACTCAGAATGTTGTAAGGATCGATTACTTGATCGTTTTTTGAGATTGGCGAAATATTTCACCATAAGAAGTTTTGACAATCGCAATTAGGCCCGATCCTGCTTCGCTTATTATACCGAGCACTAAATTTCTCACAGCCCATAATATAATATTACCGATCGAATATATTTTGTTTATCGATTTATGTCTATTTCATCTGTCGGCGATCACTCGCCAGCTGCGACTTCACGCGGTTCGTGATCGGCAACATTCTCCTCTTCCTGTCGATCAGTAGAGCCATTACCAATTGATCGAGACTTGATTGTTATTCCGCGACGATCAATTGGCCGCAAGTTCCGTGACGACGATCACTGACAAACTCCGATCTACATAGTTACTTGCGCATATTTGGCATTAGCAGCACATTGAGTGTCCTGATCACTGACAATCGCCCTACCGATATCGATAACAATTACCACTGATAAGCAGTCAGATAACTCTAAAGGCGATCGCAATCAAACCGCGATCTCTCTGGTTTATGATCAGCAAAGCTTTACTCCTCTCGATCAGTAGAGACGTTTTCAAATATGTTGCCTCTTGATAATGCCTCCTGATGACTTACAATTTGCGAAGTATTCCTCTCGATCAGTATAAAATTTCCTCGATCGGCAGCATACTCCATTTCTCGTCAATAAAAAAGAATCGCATGACGGCTATAAACCCTCTTCAAGCCATTTTCGACAACATTCCTTTAAATTTCCATGTCTGCTGGTTCGCTTTTGGGTCGTGTATTCGCTTTGAGCTCTTTTGTCATTGCTGTCGTTTGTCAAGTAGAATCATGAATAAAATAATCGTCAGCCATTCCAATCAAAGTAGCACCTTACAATTGTACAGCTACAATTTCCACTGAGTTGTTAAATTTGCTAATTTTTTTTTACTTAAAGCCTCAGCAAAATACTCGTACTTCACATTCACAGCATCTTCACCGCACAGCTGTTGTTTCTTATTCGCAGGAGAGCCATAAATGTCTCGCTATGGTTAATTATTTTGTAGTTTCATTTTATTTTCATCTTATTTTGTAAAACTTTCCACTTGTTCTGTGAAAAGTTGTCAGCACGAAATGAAGGGCTTTCCTTCTTCTCCTTTTTTTTTGGGACATAACTTTTTAAAAGAGCTACGATTCTATGATACTCACGAAACAAGAACCTCATTCATATTATATGTCAAGTTCAGAAAGTGTGCTGAATAAGGCTGACAGCTTTAAACTTTCAAGGATGTGAAAAAAAAATGTTGAACTGGTTATAGTTGGCGAAAAGATGCTGAAACACGAAAAAAGTGGTTGAAGTGGAAAATCAAATGCACACATGTGTTCATAGAGTTCTGCGAAATATGCAAAAAGTTTTTTTTTGTTTTGGGAGTCATTTCGTGGAAGATCCTTGATGAAATTATGCATAAGAAATTTGTACATCAGTGGAGATTCATAAAAAGAATGTGTGTCATTTGGGGGGTTTGTATATATCTTTCTACGACGGAATTGAAAATTCCATTTGTTTTGAGTCCTAAATGCACCTAATAAAAAAGGACGACCTCGATAGGTGTACGATTTAAATCTGAATGATTATTCGATTTGGTCCCTGGGAAGTGTGATTTTCTGAATAAATATGGAACAACACATAAGCATTACAAAAAAAAAAACTGAAGACCCATCCTCCCACTACGACCACTTTAAAACATGTGACAAAGTTTAAGTGCATGTAGGTATAGGTATGCCTGTTGCTTTAAGGGGCAATTTGGAGAAACTATAAAACATCTTAACTTATCGTATTATTAAAGTTGGTCTGTAATTGTTTCAGATTTCAAGTTCCAAGATTTCGCAGTTCATGGTAGTTACTTAGTTTTTATGGGCTGTAGAGCGGGTCATAAGAAGGCGGATGTGATAATTCGTCGTTTTAAAAACAGCCTTATTTAAACCTTGAAGTGTTTTGGCAAACTTTGCACAAAATTTCAAGTTGAGAGCACTGCAAGTTTTGTTCCTTGGAATTTTAGCTCTGAGTTTCTGAAATCCAAATTCTGATTCTGCTAATTTTCCTCGCCCACTTATAATTGTCTTGAAATCTCAAGCTTCGTTGGTTGGTAGGTGAAGTCAAACTTTGTGAAGCTGTAATTTCAAATTTATTTCATTTGTGAGTTCAATTGAAACTTGGCATGTTTCAGCTTCGGAAAAAATCTATTAGTTAATATTTTTTCTGACTGATTTTTATGTTAAACAGTGAAGGCAATCAAACCTTGAAAGTCGTCTTATACAAATAGATTAAGGCGAAAGGTAACTTTGTGGGAAATTTTTGACGTTCATGGAGCAATGAAACTTGTTTTTCAGTCTCCGTGTTTTGCATATCAGACAGTTTCTTTTAGTGGTACACATCGCCTCAAATTTTACCCGGAGTTGCAAACGATAATCATTTGCCTTCGCATGCTTTCTCCTTAAGGCATATTCGAATTAAAAATTTTTCCATCAACCGTCATTCAGTACAAATTTAGGGCGCCTCTTTCAGATTTTGAGATAGTTCTTACAAAACTCTATATTAAAAATCGAACGTTTATGGAGCCATGAAACTTATTCCTCGGCCTTCGTGTTCTGAATATCAGAAAATTCCGTATTGTAAGACTTAGGACCTATCGTCTTGAGAAATCGTCTCAAATTGCACCCAGAGTTAAGTAAGTAACTTACCTTCACATGCTTTAAGTCGTCCTACCTTTATTATAACAAGCGAAGCTATATCTATTCCCAACCCTCATTGAGTACAAATTTAGTGACCCCCCCCCCCCCTAGGGGGCCGCCCCCTTTCACATATTAAACCTGGCTTGTAGTGATCAAATTTTCCTTTTTGCATGACTTGGAGGTATTCAATACCCTTGTATGAATAAGAAATCTTTTGTCCCGTTTTCCAGTCTAAGCCGCTGATCGTTCAAAATGTAAAACAAAAAAGGTGCGCAGTAGATCGAGTTATTGAAGACAAAATAATAAAAAAATGGTTGGAAAACCATCTAACTTCTGTATGAACAGTCCTAATTCAACTGCTTTGCTTCGTATATCATTATCTATTTATGGATATTGATTCTTTAAAGGTATAGCTTTAGTTTGACCCCTCCAGTGGGGGGCATTTTGAAAACTAAAAATTCCGACACTAGTTTTAGAGATTCTTTAGTCATATTGCCAACTATAACTTTAGTTCGCGTTTTGTTATACACTTCCAAGTATTAATTTGGTCTAGTATATTTGAAATGACTTTTGCCCCCTCTACTGGAGTGGGTCTCTTTTCGCCAAAACCCCTAACACGCAAGTAATCATGTTAACCAAGAATGGTAAAGCAAGAAGTACATTAATTGGGCAGTCCCTGAACCTTTTTTTGTTATTATTATCGTATTACCGTTACAACTTACACCAATTTTGTAAAGCAAACCTCTGTCTTTGTTAAGCTATGAAATCGAAACGTAATTCAACTGTTATAAGGCATAAACAAGTTTTTACAACGTTTCCATCTGGTCCGAGAAACTGTCATGTATCCCATTAAAAAAAAACACACATTTACATATGGAGTAGCTGTAACCCCAACTTTAACAAGCTGTAATTATTGTAATGTAACTGTGTGTCACAGGGATCACAAAAGTTGCATTTACCCGGACAATAACGTTAATTTTTTTATTAATGTGTTACTTAATAGAGTTTTCTCAAATGGGTGCCAAGTTCTTTAACCCTCCAAAAACAATGGGAAACTTTTTTCTCTGTGATTTCCGGCGCTGTTAGAGTTCATGTTCATTGTCCAGCATATAGCACTAGGTTTCTGAGAATTAAAAGTCGAATGCGATTACATACAACAAAGCCATAGTAAGAACACATTTTTATGGCTAAAATTTTTGTTTTATGTTTTTCGCTTAAATTAAGCGGTAGTTTTATTCGTTCAAAGGAACCTGTTTTGTAATGAGCTGACGGATGCATTGGAAATTTCTTGGCATAACGTGTAATTGGTGTTTATTCGAAAAGGAAACATTAACTTGGACATGACACAAGTACGTACTTAGTAAATTATTTATCAGGTGTAGCATCGAAGTATTAAATTTATAACCTTGAAAAAGATGGCATTTAAGAATGTGCAACACGTGCTAATTCATAAATGTGACAGAGCGAAGTGGGTTCTCTGTTTTCGAACGGAAGCTGCTTTATTACTTGAATAAATTGCTCAGGGATAGTGTGCCGGAATACTGAGTGAGGGGTTTCAGGTTACGCCCCCAGAAAAGCTGAAATTAAAATTTTTTTTTTCTGCGTCTGAGTATCACCCGTCTGCCTTCCAAGTATGTATAACTAAGAATTCGCTTTCGGACCCTTTGGAAAAAATTTCTTTCTGCTACCGTCATGATATATAAACGCATCACTTCTTTAGTGCAATCGTTGAATATTCCTCACGCCACCTATTTTCATTTAATGTAGGTACTCCTAATACGAAACGATGGAAAGTTTTCAACTTGCTTCGTGTTTTAAAACGATTTATAAACCGAATTACATCTAAATATATCATGAGATATCCGTATGCAGATATTTTTGTTTCTTTTCAAAGTAAACTACAGAAATATTTTCAATGAAGGGGCCGATAAAATTTATATACCTTGAAAAGAAAACCCGACACACTATCATGCAACTATATATTTTATGAGAAAACTCTCAAAGTAGGCTCTCAACTGTGAAATTTATCTCTACACACGTATTTCAAACAAAATCTTTGATTTTCTTAGTTCAACTGTCAAGATCACTCATCGTGTGATACATCTCATGACTTTTAACTTTCTCTATGTACAAACTTTAAGTCGTAAGTGCATACAGTTTGCAAGTTAAACTATGTGATGAGTCAGTGGCCTCTTATTAAATTTTTATAAGAGGTTTTCTCTCATGATAGACAAATGCATTCCATATCTTGACACTGGAGATGACTGTCCTTAAAATGTACCTGCTAACGTCAAAATACGAAATGTATAGTAAAAACTAGAAAATACTTTCATAACGCTTTTTAAATTATCTCATGATACTAATTGGCTCAAGTGAAAAATATTTCAGTTTGTTATGTAGCCAACGTCATCCTGCCCTACACATTGCGCTCTTACCGACCTAAAAATTTACAATATATTATGCTACTAATTTATATCATGAGAGATGAATACAATTTTGCAAATGTTTCTTTCGAACCGAACACAAGATTGACAGATATTTTAAGTAATTCCAGTATATTTATGTCTTGCTATTTTTTTCATGAAATGTTAAATATATATCATGAGATAAATGACAAATTCAATAGGAAGTGAGTACAACTGAGAAAATGACCATCCAAAGAAAACCTAAACCGAGATTAAAATCTCTTTCCCTTCCTTTAGCAAGCCATCCGGAGATAAAATCCTGCAAACTTTTCTTTTCACTGTACTTAGTTCATTTGAATATACTTAACCATTCAAAGGAGCGACAGCATGGAGTGTTTTAGTTGGATTCCATAAAATGCGCTTGCCAAAAAGCAAAATAAATAAAAGACTCATTTACTTCAGCTGCTCTGCATCCTAAATTAGATTTCGGAAGAAGCCAAATGGAAATGCAGTATTTCATGCTGTTTAGTCCTGATGGTGGTAAAAAAAATCTCTTTGTTCAATCTTACCTCTTTCGTTCTTACTACCATAACAAGGAAAAAAAAAATATTCTCACAAATACACATAAACCCAAAAGTTCCATCAAAGACCATCCGGTAAGTTTCCCATGACAACAACCGAATCCCATGAATCCTTTTGGTGTTTTACTTTTTTCCTGTCATTATTGTTATGTTTCTCATGCGCGCCAAACAGAAACACACAGTGGCTTCTCCGTTTCCTCTTATTCCATCTCATTTCTTTTAAAATTACGTCCTGTATCCGTTGAGTGCGCTAATGAAGATCCGGCAAGAAACCAACGCGCCACCGCCCGCCACACACAAACACTCCATGCAACTCTAAATGTCATTTTCACGGTGAGTAAATCCCGCTTCAATCCCATAAGAGTTTATGGGATTTTAACGAGCTATACACACACACCGACCGAGAGCCTGTGCGCGCCCTTACCGCCGCAATCTACGTCCTAATGGAACGTAGAAAATATCCAATTTTCCCTTTAAGGACTTTTAGTTGTACCCGTCGTTAGAATCAAATGCGTGAAACCTCCTCTCACTTGCGTGTAGTCCCACCATTTAGATGCAAACTACCCAAACCTAATGGTTATCCTTCGAAAGGAGCAAGAAGCTAGAAAACCCATTGAATTAAGTGCTGTATGGCATCTTTATCAACGCGCGTGCGGTGGGGGTTATTTATAAAATTAAATTTTTATTGAGTCCTTATGACTGCGCCGAATTTGATGAAGTGACGAGAGTAGTGCGGGGGGATCTTGTTCGTCCTTATGGGAAATTACTCAGCTTAAATAAATTATCCTTGATGGTATTCCACATGAGCCTGAGCACACAGTACTAAGTTGTCTATTTTGTCCCCAGCATGGCTGGGGGGAGGGAGAAATTAATATGCCATTAGTAGCTGGCGCTTCTCCGGTGACGCTGCTCTACATCACATGAATATTAATTGACTCCAATTGTTTTTGATCAGCGTGGACGGTGCACGGCGTACCGACACAGCTTCAACTGACGGAGAGTGAGTTTTTGGGGTTTGATTGCCAATTTACAGCGAATATGGATGTGACTATTGCCTATTGACTTCAATTAGCTGAACAATCATAGGCTGCAGCGTGTGGAGTTTGAGGTATTTACTTAACAAAATTATGTAGATAGTCGGATGAAGGGATGACACAGGCTTAGGCAGATGGCATTCGAGTTATAATCGAACCAATTGAGCACATACTTAAATGAGATATTTTGCACGACATATTATATCCACTCAGTTTCAGGTACTATTTCATTACAACTCTCAGCAAAATGAGCCACCACGATTTGGGATTTTGTGTAAAGAGTCTATGGACATAAAAAAATATATGTGATGATACAATTTTGTGTCATGAGATAGGTATGCTGTATGCAACTATCCTAGATTTCGAAATACTTTCAAGATCAAACTTAAACGTATCCTCTTTCGCTAAGTTCAATTTGAATCCTCACGACAAAGGTGCTAGTAACTGAGGGAATATTTTTCAACATATATAATGATACAATTTAGTGTCATGAGATATAGAACTTCTTCTTCTTCTTAGTTTTCAAATCACTTTCCAATGTGACTTAGTTCGCTGATTCCTTATATTGCACTTATCACCATGAGTGATGAAACAATTTTATGTCATGAGATATACAGGGTTATCGCGAATAAATTCCGATGGAAATGTTTCCCTTTTCAGCAATATAAATCTGATTTCTGAATGGGAAACATTCCCAGGGAAATTTTATTCCCGATAGGGGTGATAGTGTTTTAGTAAGTGCTTGAACACTTGGAGAAACATATTAAGTGTTTCAGGCAACGGGGAGACAAAGTGTCATGAGATTTAATGTGATGTATCATCAGAAAAAAATTTAACAAAAGGTGACTGTGCTAACCGATCTAAAGCATCTCATTTCCATGCACCGGCTACAAACTTAAAAGTAAATACTATCGTCAATCGCTGCTAAAGTATAAAGTTTCATGATATAATTGAGATGTGCCATGCAACAATTGGTTCAGCTAATTTTTTATTGGATGCAACCGGTTCAGATAAGAGATTGGCCGTGATTCCTTGCAACTGATGTTGAGAATGGAGACGCCTGTAGTACGCAGTACTCCATATCCGAACAACTGACATAGATATATGTCTCATGACACTTTTACTCCTGACAGAGGTTCAACAGTTGCGGGACAGGAAAAGAAAAGAGTCCCTGCAAGTGATGAAACAAAACAAAAAAAATTTATTTCAGAAGAATTGTGTCATGCAATATTTATACCTTGAGATGGATTACTTAAAATCTTTACCCTTCTGATTTGTTTTTAGTTTTCGCCGGAATTCTCGGAAATAAACCTTCCAAAGTGGTTTATTCATACCACTGACCAATTTTATCGCGATCCTTAACAGCGAAATATATCATGAGACACTTTCAAACATATGGTGACACAATTTAATTCACAATGCTAATTTAACAATTTACAATTGGTGTTGGTGTGAAAACACACGTCTTCTGTACAGTTACAGACTGGCGTTCCGGCAAATAATAGCTAAGTGTCACACAAGAACTGAGATGTATCATGAGACAAGTTATCTAAAATGGTAGGCTTTTTATATATTTTTTAGGGGTCAATGTAATTCTCGGAAGGGGCTGCTTATATGATTAACTTATTTCTGTTCACGCTCTTATTGCTAAAGAGGAAAAGTATCATGACGGCATGTGTCACGACATTCATCAAAATATATTATGGAGAACACTTATGCAAAGCGTTAGCAAATTTACAACCGGCGGCTTATTCAAAACTATTGCGCTAAAAGTCCCCTTTCAATTTGTTTACTCTATAAAAGCCCTTAAGGGTTTGCTCAAATATAGTAATTCCCTTCCAATTCAAAATAAGCATTACTATGTTATAATTTACGACTTGAATCTACGAAATTAAGTGCTCCACCAATAGCTGCCGTCGGGCTGGATGTAATGTCTTTAGATAACCTTTGATCAGACCATGGCCATAAAACATATCCTTCCCTCTAGCCAATTTGCAAATCATTGTGTGCAGTCAAAACTCATGGCGTGGTCTAAGCTTCTGGCCCGAGTATAACTTAGCTCGCAAGTCTTCATTTAAATAAAATACCAATTCATTGTCGACACCCTCTCCACCTATCGCTCGCATCATACCCATAGTAAAATTGATCCGGAAAATATTTATTCAGGCAAAATGTACCTCCCACTGCCCGCTTTCTTGTAGCCAAGTTAATTAAATTATAATAAAATAGCTAGGGGGGTACGAGTTCATTCGAAGACGCCTCTCCAGATTGATACAAACGGGTATGTCCTTTTCGTTCGCAGATAAACAAATCCCCCGTTCAGTGCGAAAGTATCCTTTTTTCAATGGATTGAGAAACCTATGCATCTTTAATTTGAAACGTAAAAAATAATGAAAATCTCTCACATCAGGGTGGGATGCGTAAAAAAAAAGTGTCTCCCGATATGGATCTATTTAATTTCATATAGAAATTTTTTTTCGCGCACGCACACCGCTTTTGCAAAAAAAAAAAAAGGAAACCGCGTATCTGTGTGTACACAATTTAATTTAACATAAATCACGCAATTTACGCTGATTTTGTGACATAATGGGGATTGTGTGGTGTTGCGACGAATAAATATGTAGAACAGAGATGGGAAGTGGTTGTCGAGAGGATAACCCATTCCCGAGGGTGGAATTTTAAGCGATTTATTAAACGACCCCAAATTGTGCCAGTGCGCGGTCGCTTTCCGTTTTTACACCTTTTTGTGATTTACCTTCTTTTTTTTTTGCTCTACAATTTATTGGCAATTTATTTGAGAATGGGAGCACACCAGCAAGCGAGGTTGAAAGATACAAATTTGTGTTACCTCGTGTGATTACCTTTCTGTTGCTGGGTAAGAGGCGGCTGTGCGATGCTTTGCGTCGTCTGGAAGGGGATAATTAATAAAAGTAAAATTATATATAAATTGACCTCGTTTTCGAAATCGAAATTATTATTAGCTCATGGGTAGCGATCGGCTGTAGGGATAACGTTGAGTAATACATGCCCACTTGGGCTAATTGGATGCAATGCAGTGGGGGGCAAATTTTTTTAAATGGGTTTCGTTTCTCTTCAAGATGGTAGGGCCCGATGGTGATTTTGTTCACTCATGAGTACTCAAGCGTTTAATTGAAAAATTTCGGTTGATGTAGTGGACATAATGTTCACAAGTACTTGAGGCAAGATTTTGGATTGAATTAACTATATGAAGGAAGCAAAACTTCTGAGCGGGAATCGTTTTGTTTGATGAAGTTTTGTGATCATTTTATATAATGGGGGTCGAACAGTAATTATTAAAAGGAAAAGCGGAGATAGCCAAACAATTTTTTTACTGAAAGATATCAGTCAGAGTTTGGATTTTAATATCACATCTACTGGATCCTGACGCTGTGAAAACGATTTTTTACAAAACTGACCAATTAGCGAGAACTTAACATGACAACCGATGCTATTTTGAACGTTTTCTTAAAGAAACCGCCTTTAAAAAGTGGGCGTGGCATAGTCAATGTATATGAACCACCTTTGAAACAAGTCTACCTTAGCTCTTTGTCTTCCTAAAACAAAAGTATCGATGCAATGTAGTTGGACACTTCACAGTGGACGTGTCAGTTGATCAATTTAAACAATTTTTATGCTATAACTTCATTAATAACTTCTAAAAAATGTTTGTTTGTGGAGCTGTTGTAGAAAGCTATTGACATACAAGGTCTGGCTCGAATCCTCGGTTTTGGTTGATGCCCCAAATAAATGAATGATCCATTTGTTGATAAAATTAAATTTATTTGTATAGAAAACCCTCTAGCGAGCGTATTTCTATTTTCTTATTCCATTTCTCCAAATGTAGTCCCATAAATTTACCCAACAATATTTGCACATTTATTTTTTAGACACTTTCTAAACAACCATTTGTTTCTTGTTTCCCCTTTCAGGTAAGCATCTCTAATCCCAGCAGCAAATATCACCCCATCTTCGGATACCCACAAACCGTAAGAATAACGAAATATAGTTTAAGCTTGAAAATACCAAATCACTATCAGTACATCCCGCACCCACCCATAAACGACTGCCATTACAGTGATATCATTTCTTCCATTTGGCCAATCGGTATGGCATGGCGAGCGATCTCCTCAAGTACACATTTCTCTCTCTCCCCAATCCGAAGAACTTATTCCAATAAATCGAACTCAATTTTCATCATCATTGGGCGTTCGGCTTCACTCGCATCGCAGAAATATACTCTTTCCCTCTCAATTTGTTATCGCTTGCCCAGTGTTGTTGCACCAGTGAAGATGACGACGCGCTGCGAAGAATAAATGAAAAGAAAAAGTGCCCTTTAGCTCGAATAAACTGATAACCCCATGGCGTTTATTTTGCGCTTCTGGCCGCACTCGAAAGCACTGATAGAAGGGTTCTTGCTCATACACAAGGGTGAGAACGCTAGACTTGCTACCACCTTAACGCTACGAGTCTGATGAGACTCTTCTATAAGGAGAAAGGCAATTTTCCGCATGAATTTTCATTTGAGGATTTTTTTTCCCATCCTTATCGTGGAGGAAATATCTTAAAATACAATACAAACACTCGGCCATTTCCCAAGAGTGTTTTATCCTTGCTCGTCGTTTCTTTCTGTTTATACTCGATAAAATGTCCTCTTTACGGGGATGTGTGTTTGAGAACGGGCTTTGAGTATTTGCTTTATTGGAAAACATATCTCATTTTCGGTGGACGTTCTATATATAGAGTCTATCCGGATTCTTCAAGGATAGTGGCATTGCCGAGAAAAAGTGGAAGGAATGCTCATAAATGCTTATCTTTGATGTGAAATTGGATGTAGCCTCGTTTTCTTTTTGTTTGGCAAAAGGATATAATGAAATATTTTCATGGATATTTAACAAGAGGAAAAACTTCTGGTTGTTATTAATTTTGGTCCCGAACTGTTTGCGATTTAGCGGAGGGTTGCGTTTCTGCCGGAACTTACAAGATAATTAAAATTTGATTTTAACGAATCTCCGCGCACATATCGAGTACGGTTTGGGGATTTTTAATTATTTCGGAGAAGCCTTTGCATTGGAAAATTGCTTCTGGAGTGTCTTATCCGAAAGATAAAAAAAAGGTTCGTGTCACAACTTTGTGTATTTTACAACTACCTACTGTTTTTGAGATGGAATCATATCTTTTTGTCCGCTGTCATACATTCACATAGACCATCCTTCTAAATTTTAATTCCTAAGGCTGATTAACAAAAAGTGATTACAGGGCAAATAGGTTCATGTCGCAGCTACTTTTTTGGCCTTTTTCAATCAAAATTTAGTGTAATAAATTTTTGGAACGAGTTACTCTTATTCTACAACGTTTTTAATTGGGTGAATGACAGATCCCACTCTAAAAATGTTTGTATCACAAGGAGAACCAATAGCTGGTCAAGGTTTGAGTCCTGGCTGTTGCATCGTCTTTGTTTGTTTCTTTCTCTTTCTGGCTCGTAATCCACAGTTAAAAATAATTTAAAACTGGTCCGCATTCATTCATGTGGCTTTGTGTACCATATTCCGTGTAGCATGCTTCACATGCGGTTTGTGTCCAAGCTAGACATATGGATTTACCCAGAAATTGATGAATCGATGAAAGGATGCTTGACCCTTTTGAAGTAGCTTCTCCTGATCGAGATGCGAATTGCTCAGGAATTTAAAAAGGCCGTAAAATTGCTGGTTTCAAAGTTTTTGTGGTTTGTGTCACTGCTATTTCGTTCCACAAATGAAACAGCTACTTGCTAAACACATTTTTCATTTATTATTACTTTCGAAAGGTCCAGTTTTGCGATACAGAGTGTTCCGTTCCACATAGTGTCCTAGCACATTTGTTTCGTTCCACAAGTGACCTTTGTCATCGCTAAGTTCTACATATTTTGGCTCCTAACTTTCCCACTTTCTAAGATCAATGAAATGTCTGTTTATACGAAATGCCTGCTCTTCGCAATTTATAATGCTGACGACGACGAACAAGTCCTTCACTCTCATCTGTCCTTAGCTGAAGTTTCAAATCTCAAGTTCCTTCGATTGACTGGAAACGCGCCCAATTTAACTGGGGCGGGCTCCTAAATTAGATTGATTGACCAAAGGACGGCAACTATAAATCTGCTATGTAGCCAGCAATTCAAAGCGACCATCAACACCAAGTGGATATCCTGTCGGAGCCATTCACCTACTTCTCGCCATTCGTCTGCTGTCAACCGTGTTCGCAAACGGCCCCACAGGACTTAAACTTCTCTCTACTTCAGTTAATCTCCCTAATAAAGCACACCCAATCAATTGTCGCTGGCAATTTTGATTAGAGTCAAAGTTCGCAGGAAATATCTCCATTGCATGAACCAGCCACCGACTACCCCTACACCAACTACGCTGACGCACTCCATCACAGTAACCCAATACCAGGCGACTTTCAATTCCAACAGTAAACATTAAAAAAAGAAACAGGAATGGAAATCTCAGCCACCCATTCTTTGAATCGTTGATCCTGCAGCGCTGGCATACAGAAACGATTCTCATCAACGTCAGCTTGTAATTGTGGGGTATATGCATGCCTGCGTTTATCGTTCCGAATGCACTGTAACACGAACTCGTGCTATTCTCCATCCGCACAATAGATGAATGTGTAAGGTAGCCGAACGTATTTCGATCCACAAAATTCCCAATCAATTTTCGAAAAGCGTCTACCGGGACCGTCCCCTATCCGTTGACTACGAGTACGCCACGAAGGACAATGTCGACGACGACACGGTAACGGATGAGGATGAACATTTCTGATGATTAATTTTCAGCAATTATTTCTCTGTTTCGATGTGATAACACGAGATGCGGAGACAAGGACGAAGGACGGATAGACGGACCGACGGACCGACATTATTCATTCGGATCAATTGCTGCACAATGTGCATTTGGGGCATATCTAAATGATCCTAAATGAAGGGGGTGGACGGATGGGTAACATTTCCTTTTCCATTTTCGATTCCCGGAACTCGCACTTTATCTTTTTTAATCCTTTCATTGCATTTTGAGTGGAGATGGTTGGCAGCATAATGTATCCCCTCTTTCAGATGAACTGGAGTCCACTTCACTTTTTGCGTGATTGATATCGTGGCCTTGCGATGTGCATTGATGCACACGCACTCAGTAAAGTAAATCCAGAGAGAAAGAGAAAGGGATTTCAGGTTCTCAGATGCATGTCATGCGAATAATTTTTCTGATACTTGATGCAAGCAAAATGTTGGTAGGAGGTTTTGTTTCGATGGGAAATTCAGTTTACGGAGAGTGTTTAGGTCTTTGAGGGCAGAATCGTTGAACTGTTATGCTCCACTCAAGGATTTGCACAGCCACAACGGGGTTAAGGTTATCCCGGGAGAAAAAGAATATGGTGTCAGAATATCCCTTGCGGGACCCCATTTCAGTAAGGAAACTGACAAAAATAACCGACAGCGGATCTGTTTTTTTGTTCAATTTTTTTGACAGAATTTCTCTAATCGCACACCAGTGTCGTTCTTACTGCGCACATTACGTGTGCGAAATACTATTATCTCTCTTATATCAAATCAAATTATTAACCACTTATTTTTTACAAAATTTTACAAGTACCAGGGCAAGTTTAGCAACGCACATTTGTGTGCGGAATACAAATAGGTGTGCGTTTAGATAAAAATTGAGTAATATGCTTGATCGGAGATTCAGGGATTCACAATCCTTATCATTTATTTCATTAAGGGGCGTAGTTCTTGAAAAAATAGCTGTTAGCACCTAGCACTTTCCCCCCAGTCATCATCATCGTCATCATAAAAATCCAACTGGAAAATGGCACAACGAGACAAAAAGAGTTTCCATCGTCGTCTTAGGTATGCGTACGTCCCGGACATATTCTGTGACGGAACTCAACTTGAACCTTTCGTTTTGTTAAACAGATTGACACTCAAAGCAAACGTATGCAAAACGCGCAATTCTCTCCCAAACGTAGTTGGAATACAAAATACGAAAAAGTTCCGTAAAAAATTATCTTTTTCTCTTTGAAATGAAAATAAATTGCACCCGGGGTCAAATTCATTTACAATAACGAATCTAAGTACAAAGTATCTGCATATCTTTACACAAACGAACAATGATGGCTGTAAAGGAGTTTTTTTTTCTTTTTGTTGTCCCTTTTCTCTGTTTTGTCAGCGTATACACAATTTTCTTTTCGGCTGATTTTTTTCTTATTTTTTGCATACTTCTTGGTATTTTTTTACTGGTCGTTCGCTTTGTCCGAGCATTTCGGTGAGTAAACTACAGAAGATGCCCGGTCTTCTTCAGTTTACTCATTTTTATTCCACATTAAATGGCCACACACTGAGGACTGTGCGATGGCAATGACGATGATGAGTACACGCTTCGTGCGACGCGTTGTGTTTATTTTTATTATCAGGCCAAGTTACGTATACGTAATTCGTTTCTGCCCAGTGGGTCAGACATGTGTTTTTTAACATCAATCAGTGTATGTGAGCAAGAGAGATAACAAACAAAATCCAAAACTATTAAAAAGCGAAAGGGTGAACTGTGGTGAACTTCGCTGTGGAAACGGGATAGAAAGGGGGGAAAAAAAGTGTGATTCCTCTTTTGTTAGTTCCTTCATTTGATTCTCTTTTAATTGGCAGTTCATTGGGATTGTGTGTATGCCACACGAGCTGTACTCGTATGCCACATGTCATAGAACACAATGTTGCAGCGTGATGAATCAAAGATATAATTTTATTGTGCTCTCGTGATCTCATTGGCAACAATTGACTGCTTCCACATATTTGCTCACGTACGAACGCGCAAAGTGCGAGATGTGTGCGCAATTCCAACGAAGAACGTTGGCTAAAATTAAAGAAGAATTGTATCATTACATCAGCGGGTAGTTGTGATCTGTGAACCGTTACTCATAAAACGAAATACTTTGATGACAGGCAGGCGAAGAGATTGATTGGCACATAGTGCGCATACAGTTGGCTGTTTATTATCAACATGGGAATCCATGGAAAGATTTGTCTCACACTCGGGGAAGGAACATCATCAAAGATACATGATTGGCACAGAATTCGATGGTGGCAAATCGCAACGATTGTCTTTATTTCGCTAGGAATGATGTATGTTTGCGTCATGTGCATGTATCAAAGAGAACTTTTGTGATTCGTAAGAAGGGTATTGATAAGGAGACGACAATCTGACTTAAGTTACTTTTTCAGGCATAAAACTGTTGAAGCTATATACTTCTTGTGCTAAAATGTTCTGTTCTATGGTAGGAAACTTGGGAGGTCACATTCCTTTAAATAGCGTGATTTGTTTTCGAGAAAGCGTGTGCGCATCAGTGGCCGGATCCCCCTTTTGTTTACGCACATGTAAGAGTGCGCAAGCGCTAGTACAACAAAACAGCTAAAAAGATGCGCAAAAAGCAGACAAATCTGGGATACAATATAGGCATCCATGCACGGATAGACGAAAAATATCGTATGGTCATTTAAATAAACGCATACTAAGTTATACATTTAAAAGACTTTCGTTTTTCTTATGTATGCGTTGTCTTTTTTACAAAAAAAACCATGTGTTTATATTAAATGCAGGCCACAAAGTTAACTTTTTAAAATTCAAAAAAAATTCTGAAATGGAAACCATCCGCACTGAAAGCGCACATAATAATAATGTGCGCGAAGAACCCAGACCTCACTGATTAACCTAACGTTTGAAACACTTACGTGCGCTTGCTAGACAAATATTTCCATAAATGATGTGCGCTATATAAAGAAACCAAAATAGCGTCCGCTGTCCACAAAGTTTTTTTTTTTTTGTATCCCTTGAAAGGCCACTTTTTGTCTGTTACCAAAATTAAAACCAAAAGTCTGAATACTCGTTTCACTTTTAAAAGAACTAAATACAAACAAGCGGGGGATGAAAACCCACCTTTTAAAGTGTGCGCAACGTAATCGAGACTCAGTGGATTCATTTGTTATAAAAAAACCTCAAAACCTCGAATGCGATTGATTGGATGACTGTAGCTTAGTTCAGGTGAAGGTAAGATCAACAAACTCCCTCTGAGCGCCGCTCCATCTGTCGTGCCATAATAACAATTTGCTGACAGACGAATCCCTTGACTTTTACAATTTCTGAGTACTAAGGAACCGTTTTATGTCAGATTTTCGGCCATCTTTTGACTTACCAGTCCAGAAGCTTTAAAGGTGTTGTTTGTTATTGATCAAGGACACAAGCCTAGTCCAACTAATTGTACTCTTCGTTGATTTATTAATGACGTCTTACCGTTTCACCTCTGTTTCTTCTGAAGTGAGGTGGGCCATGTTTTCCAATTTCCATCATCATTGTTTTGCTAACAGGTCCGCGACAGGGTTGTTCAGTTCCCCAGAGTCTATCGATTTTTAGCACACGTCTCGAAATTATCGATCAAAGTCCAGAAGCAAATTCTTCTTTTTTAAGAAAGAGTATAGTTAAACAAAGCGAACCTTGTGGAACACCAACAATTTGGGTGCATGGACGTTCCGAGTTGAGTTTCGATAACTCTTTGGTTTAGTTTGACTTTAGATGGATTTTCGATGCTCGGTGTTTTTACAGCCACAGCCACTATCTGCCTTTACAAATATGTTTGCATTTAGCAGCTTATTCGGATTCATTCGGGACATTCGAATTCATTGGTTTGTATTGTATTTCCCCCCTTTAAACTTCCTACTCAAGTCCGACTGGTTCTTCCCCCCTACAGTCCTCTTCCTATTTATTCAAATTGTAATCGAATTAACGACCATTTATTCAATTAAAAGTTCACAGCGCACTGATTCGATGTCCCTGGCCGGCTCAACTATCCCCCAATCCAATATTTACAACAACTGCAACTTTTGTCAACAATTAAAGTGCAGTATGCCCTCAATTGTCTATCCAACTAAGTAAGCATATTTCTCTAATCCCACGACACAAGCATCTATGAAATTAAATCTCATTACACATCGGCACACAAGCAGCTGCAGGAGAAAGGCTTCGTTAAGATTACCCGGAGCACAGTTGTATGGCAATATTAACGAGCATTTTCAAGTGAATGCTTAGTTTTAATAACAGAAGCACTTTGCTGCTCATTCCCCCGTCCGGTCGGTTGCCCAATATACACTTAGCCGGGGTAGAGTTCCAACAGTTTTTCTTTTAACGATTTGCCGAGAAATTACTCTCGCTTCATGTAATGAAATTTATCGAAAATGAAAAGGATAATACAGTCATTAAGTTTAATTCCCAAACTCAGGGTACAACTATCCAAGAGCAACCCTCTTTTCGGTCGTGCAACAGGGGCAGACGATTAGACATCAGAGCCATTACAGGGAATGCATTTGGTTTTTATTTGTGTGCACTTTCTGTGTCCCGAAGTGCATTCGTTTCGTTTTGTTGCGTGTGGCTCCAAAAATAGATTGGAAACAACGCACATGTGCGCTGCATATGCCTTCGGCCGAAACCTATTGATCGGCGAACAGAATCTGCCCTACGCAAAAAAAAAAACACGCACACAAAAAAACTCTTGTGTGGCATACTCGTACGCTGTTTCCAGGGAACCGCTTGCAGTGGCACAGCAATCCAGACAGCAGATACATCTAAAATTAGTCCGACGAAAGTCACACATGTGTGCACATGCATATTGACTGCGGATCGAGATGATGATTTTTTCGTATATCTCTGTGTGATCAGTGATTGCACAATGGCGTGCTGCATAAGGAAGGGTATAAATCCACAAAAGACACGCAGAAGAATGTGTGCGACTGGAATACAAAATTTTCAAAATGAAGTTCACGGAGGCGACTAGAGAATGGATATGACGAAAACCAGAAGGCCCTCTTAGCGCAGCAAAGTAGCTCCGGGTTTCTGTGTATTTTTAAAAATATCTCAACGCAGAGAGCGGTTGGCAGTGTTTTTGTGTGTTTATTCTGTTTCGGCTGGGGATTGAGCCGGGGATAGTGTTTTTTGTTTGATATGGGGAGAAGAGCCTTCATCCGGTACGTTGTTTCGCTTTAATTGGTATGATTTTGTTTTATTTTTAGGGATTTGAAGCGAGAACGAGAATCGAGGAAACAAAGAAAAGAATTGAAATTGGTTATAAAAATAGAATGGGTCGTGTAGACATTCCGATAGATGGATACGGAAAATATGCCTCTTGAGTGGGGCTACCTTGTCTTGTGGCATCTAACGTCGGCGGTTATTGAGGGGGGTTTTTGCTTGGACTGCTGTACGGAAAAATCGAGATTGAAGCGTTATAAGCACGAGACATGAACTGCGAATAGGAGAACCATTTACATATAACAATATTGCAATCGTAAGGGCAGTCTTGCAGCTCGAAGAGTAAATCATCTAAAAAATTCGACAGAGTTCGCAACGTGTTCAAATTTTGCATTGGAAGGTCTTACAGCAATCCTGGTACCATCTGTCAAATTGCATTCAAAATTCACAAACTTGGAAAGCGTTTCAAAAACAATCTCTCAGTATAAATGTCGAGGGGACTTGACTTCAAAACGCAACTATCAGTCGAAAGATCCATTAAAATGATTTCTTATGAGTTAAATTTCAATGAAATCGACCAAGCGGACTATCCATTGACCCATGCCCCACTGTTGTAAACCTGCTGAGAAGTTGTAGTTGCTAAAACTGAAGGTGTGAGCTCGAATTATACAAAATTTTGTAAGCATTGCAAAAGAGAATGTTGTCTCTATAGTTGCGCAGCTTAGAAGGTCCCATTTCTAGTGGATAATTTGAGTTATACTCTCCAACAAGTTCATCTAGAAGGTCGTCCGTTTCGCCATCAATGTAGGGCTTGAGCTGCCCTCACTCAATTCTATTCAGGTGGAAGAAAGCCAGTCCTCCTTTCGAAAGGTTCGTTGACATTTAAACCCACCTTTGATTGCTCCCTCATTCCAAATTAAAAAATCACTTCGTTTGCCCGCCATGAATATCGCACGAAACACTTTTCGGATTTTGTTAACAGATAAACCTCGTTTTGTCTTACTAAAGCGGTTCATCGCCTTACCCCGAAGACATGATTCCAATGCTAACTCTCTCATGTAGAACACAACATTTTAAGTCACACCACAGGTAACTCACACGACACTCCTTCCCTTCCGACAAGCCCCGAACCGAATATGGAATGTCCATGCCCGCCCAACGCCCAATCAACCTCAAGGCGTATTCCATTCAAATACGTAAATTCCACCGGCAACGATTTTGTTTTAGCCACGATTTTAACCGAAATTGCGTCGTGTCATCAATAACACTGTCAAATGTCAAAATCTATCAATCACAACAGCAGTCTTTAAATTTCATAACAACAAATAAAGAATAACAAACGAAACTGCCAAGGGTCTTCGCGCGCCCATTCAACCAGCAAGGCAGGTAATTTTCCTTTCCAGCAAAAAGAAAAAAAATCAAATAAATGTTTACACCTCGAGACACAAGCAATCGCTAGACCGACGTATTCGTACAAGCGCTTAAATTATTCAACGCACGCATTGATGAGCCTCTTCACCGATTCTTTTGTGTGTTCACAATGTGCATATGGATAGGTTTCTGATTATATTTTTTTTTTTTCAATTTACATGCAACAATATCGGAAAAAGGTGACGCACCAAAGATCAGACGCTCATCCTCATTGAAATGAATAATTAAACAAAAAAAACTGAATTTAAAACATAACAAAGCTGCATTACACAGAGCCGAAGCTACAAAGACCTTTAGCCGGCCTCGACACAGCCGCTACATAGAGAGACAAACAGAGAAACAGATCGACAGACAGAGGATTTGTGGAGAATTTATTTACACTATTCGGAGTTTACACAGAAGTCACACGAGCAAAGACACGATGTCGGTTGTAAACAATCAGCGCGATGATCGTAGGGGATGATTTGTTTACTGTATGCATCTCTAGACGCAGTGGGTACAGTGAGTAATTACAGCGTCGAATGCCAGTCGACTGTAGACCGAATTAAGGCCGCAGACTTTGGGAAAATTTGTTTCGAATTTTATGCGTCTGTGGGTATAATTGGTTGAGATATTTAATGGATCCTTGATAAGGCTGTGTAAATTGGATCACTGTCTTCATAATGTAGGCGTTTTTATTTTAGGCAATAATTACTGTGGTGGTTTTTTGTGTTGCTGTAGCTGGCAGTGAGGCTCTGTATGTTTTCTGTGACCAATGTCGGTTGATGTCTATGATAAGCCTTTGTTTTGGGGGAATTTATACTTTGCAAACCTTCGGTTTCGGAATGTTAACACATTTTTGTGGCGACAGCTTGTCTGCGGGTGTTTTGGTGATCATTCCAAATCCTTACCTTCCTTACGTCCTAAAATTAAGTCCTCATGCGCCCGAAAATATTCATCCAAAATAAACCTTCAGCTCCACAAAAGTAGCTTTAAAACACGATCTTCACGAGAAGCCTTCTACCACCAAGCTTTGAATTCTCTTCGTTCAAAAGGAGGACTAACCAACTCATGAAGATCTTTCCTGAATGAAGCTTAAGAGTCGCATTAACATTTACAAAAAAAAAGGTTCTTCTAAGCAGTTTCGCATTTCACCTTGGTGTGATCGGCGAAATGATCTGTAGAAGCACGATTCCCTTTACGATCAATCCCGTCATCAGTCGCTTTGATCTTGGTGCTGTAGGATGAGGGCATTTGGATCGGATCACTCGATCAGCTGCCTTAACATTGATTCGAGTATTTTTTTATAAATGATCCAAGTGGCTTTTGTTTCAAAGACTTGATTTCAATGCACCAAACATAAACTTCCAGGGCCGTATATCTTACGAAGAACTTGAAGGTGTGTGAAGGTGTAATGTTTTTGGAAACTAATTTTTCACATGTGTCTAAATTTATATAAATAAAATACATAATTAAAAATTTTGTCAGTTTGTGGATTTGTTTACGCATCTGTCAGAAAATCATTGAGCTTGACATGTGATTTATTTCATCGGAATCGGCCAAGTCATGATTCTTTTTGGCTTGGCTTAGGATACAACAGGACTTGGTCTTGAACAATGCGCCGTTTCTCCCTTGTTTTTCTTGACAAAGTTTTACCACTGGTAGGTGTTTGTCCAACTTCATCGGTTATATTTACAAAACCAAACTTCCGCTCAGAAGTAAGGTATGAAGTCTCAGAATATACTAATAAAGGGTCATTCTTTTAAAACACGCACAGCGATACATTTTTGACGAAAATTTTATTTAATTATAAAGCTTGGACTTTTCCAAAGGCTGTCATAAAGTTCAAACGAGATGCCCAAGCTCTCCGTTAAGATACCCGACCCAGGACACAGCTCCACCTGGTTTAAGGCTCCTCTGTGAATATTGACAGCTATTGACAGTTTTTGTAGCACATTTCGTGCCCACGAGGCTGAATTATTACCGAGAGTCTTGAAGTAGACATGAAAGTATGAGGAAACTAGGACAACTCATCTTTCGGAGATATTTACGAAGCTTTTTTAACTCGTGCCTAGTTTACCTCAGCCTCAAACTTTACTTTTTATATATTGCCTTGCACAATTTTCTCCAGGTATTTCTCCGGTCTCCATTTCTGTGGGTAAGTTCAGGGTGGATGAAAGGTCTATGGATAAAATGGCCCTCAGTGCAAGTGTTTCTCGGAATATACTGTCTTTCAATATATATGGCTAATTTCTTGGATGACTTGGCTGTTACAACCATTTTTTTAATAATTGTTTCCTTAACAAAATGGAAAGAACTAACAATTTTCTGTCCAAACGTGGGAGCCTAACAATTTCTTTTGGCAATTGGCTGTTTTACAGGCGCTTGAAAGATGTAGTTCAGTGTTCCCAAACTTGCTGGGAGGTATTTGTATTTTCTCCGCAGAACAAACCCAGAACCCTTTCGCTCTGTGTCCCAATACATTGCCCAATGCGTTCGTGCTTCGTCATTTTGTTTGCAAATTTCGCTGGAGTTTTATGGGGAAACTGAAAGAAATTGCGACAGATTTAAGTATCGAAATAAATTTGTTAATGGTTGGTATCTCGGCTAAATCGAAAATAGTGCATGGATCTGTGGTTAGATGGCGCTTACAGGTTTCCGACAGACTAAAGATGGACTGAATAATTACTTTTCAGACTTGGAAATGAATTGAAACTTTAATCTGCGGTAACAGACTTCAAAACTTACTTGCTTAACTTTACTTTTGATAGAATTTCACAGACCTTCGTCTAAAGCAACATGCATCACCAGCTCGATCTGTGCTCCCAACATTGTGTATGACCACTTTAAAGAACATTCCTCGCAAAGCAAATTTCTATCCGACCATTAAAGCAAATGTCCCTAAAGTGTGCTGTACGCAAAACATTGAAACTCCACACAAGTCAAAGCGACTTCCAAGGCAAACAAAAAAATACGGAATCCCTTTTAATTACATCCATCTAGGTGAAATATTGTAATTCCAGGTTCGCCCGAAATTCAATAAAGACCCATCCATCCTTTGTTGCAGGGCCCAACGAAAGCCTCCTAAAGCCTACAAATACAAATACAAACAAAACAAATTAGACGTGTTCCAGAAAGTAATATCGCATTTTCACTATACCTACGCACAGCTGCCTCCTCCTGGCGCTCACAACACAGCTTGCCTCCTTTAAATATTAATTAGGACGTAGCTGTAGCCGTGTTTAGTGTAGGTACCTTGTTCCTGTTTACAGTGCCTCCTAAAAATACATCCCAATCGTTCTGCGTGCGTTCAACTTGGCCAAACAAAAAAATAGAGAAAAGAAGTGCGCAACAAAGCGAAATTCAAATTATCTTCATCCGAAAATCTGAACTACGCCTGAAAATTCCAAACGGAAATTGAACACCAAATAGAGAGTCTAAAGCCTCCGTATGGCATGGCATGGCGGAGTGAAAGGCGGGCCTCTGCGTCTCTGGCTCTGCCATGCCACCGCGTCGGCATTCAAATCCAAAGACTATTAGTGTATGCAAACGCTACTGCACGTAACACCTCTATCCACTTACCAGTTTGAGGTTCTTTGCCTTTCGAACAAAACGGAGGGCGATTGTGCGGCCGAGACAATGGAAAAGTGCTGTAAATATTGTTTGTTCCAGGATATGCGTGATCCGAATTTCAATTAGGACAACAGTCAATCATTTTCTGCCCGCATGCAGTAGCAGGTATAGGCTGTACTTACTCTCCGCCAGCTCTCCTATGAATAGACAAGAGGCACCAACTGTGCCGTGTGCAGAATTTCGAAGCAGATTGGGGGTGATGGCTTTTCTGTTTTTTTTTTTTTTTGTTTTTTTGTGGATACTTTACCCCGAAAAGGATTTGTGGTGTGTGCGTTTGATAGGAGTAGTTGAACTCACCGTCATGAATTTGAATCGAGTGGGCCTATCCAATGAATTTCCGAGGAAGAGAAGACATTTTTCACGATCGTCTTAGTTGTACGTATATGCAAATCCCCTTTTGATTGTCACAAATCCTGGCAACGATTTACGCTAAATTATTTATTTGCGCCCACTGTCTCTGCCGCGAGTGAGTCTTTATCGCAGGACTCGTGTCAAATGTCGATTGCGACGATGGTTTCTCATCTCGATATCAGGTTTTGTGTTTCGGGCGTTGACAAATTGGTATCGATTATCTGTCAGTGGGAGGGGAAGGACAACACATGAATGTGTCGGATATATGTGATTTTTTGTTTGTGTCCTCGATGCCTTCAATTATTTTGAATTTGAAAGAAAGCGAAAAAAAACACGTTACATCGCGCTTTCAACAACCGAACTTCCAGCATAAGGATCGTCGCGTGACTGAAATGATTTGGGGGGAGATTTGGAGAACATTTAAAATGTGTTGGATGAATGTCAGTCAGTCAGAGTGCGCTGTCTTTTTGCTTTGTCTGTGCGGCTATTATCCTTAATTTTGCATATATATAATAAAATACATTTGCCTTGTTCTTGTTTCTCGTTCGTTCGTTTTTTTTTTTTTTTTTTTTGTTGTCTCGCTAAGAGCATTGATTTTAGTTTGACACGCGATTATTATCTTTCTTCGACGGGAAGGCATTCATTTTTTGTATTTTTGATGAGGAGGTGTTCACAAGTCATGCGAAACGTGTGTGTGTTTGTTTGTTTGCGGAGACGATTCACCGATGAAGTTATAATGAATTGGCAATAAAACCTGAATGGGACCTAGATTGGAATACATTTTTCACGAACCCAGCTGTGTGATTACAGTCACGCTTTGGAAATAGGCAATTTAGGATTCCCAATGAAGTCGATGGACGTTTGTGTATGTGTTTGTTTGATTTTTTCGGGAGGAATCAGCCACCGGAGACATCAGATTTTATGGAAGCAACAGCTCCATCAAGGACCGGAGGTCTAGCCTTTGTGTGGGTATTTTGTTTTTCATTGAACGGAAAGGATCATCGTCAGTTTTATTCAGAATTCGAGGGAAGCCTTTTCGAACCTTTTTGAGACCACTCAGATGCTTCCCCGGCGGTCGTTAGAAGTATAACAGTTAAAGACGCTTCAGTAGTCCAATACACTAACCACCTCTATATTCAGGTCTTACTAAGTTTGACGACAATAGCCTACCAAGCACAGGAGCACTTTTTTGAGGGACTTGGGTTACTTTTTTCCACTTCATCCATAGGTTTCTGATTTCTGATTTATTTTTTAAGTATCCATTTTGACTGTCACTCCACATGACCACCGCGGACTCTTGAGACCCTTCTCCAATCCGATTTACCAATGAATGTTCAAGGGGCAAATGGGTCAACCACCCCTAAAAGTTTGCTCGCTCAAGGCTTGATCCCCACTTTAGTGGCATCTATTCTTCTGCTTCTGTTTTTAAAAAAAAGAGAAATGCTTTCAACAAAACTGGGTGTGAATTATAAACAGTTGAAATAAAAATGCAAATTTCTAGGTTCTGCGGTCAATATGCAAAAATGTTTAGAGGCTGTTATAAGTGCCAAAAAGTATGCAGTATAAAATTGGTTGTTCATTATTATGAGCGGTTATTTGATACCATAGACAGTTCCCTTTAAGGGCATCTTAGTCCGATATTTCTCCTCCGACCGTCTCTATGCGAATGCTCTCTGGAGAATTATGCCGTCGGCGGAAAATTCAGTGAATGACAGACAGGACTTTGAAAACTATCACCTCATTCAATATATACTCTACAGCGGGCACTGTCTGGTTTAGCATTCCAAACTCTGCCTTCTGATATTCCTCTGTTCTAAATGTTTGAGTGACCTCAACTCAACAGCTTGGATAGTCAGTCCCTTGTTCCTTCTTCCCTTCAAATCTTCTTCAAAATCTCCACCAATTGAGTTCGAATATCTTCCAAAGAATGCTTGTTCTCAAAACGACAGAGGATGCCTTTTTTCGCCCTTCATAGAGGTAATTCAAGTGGTCTTAAATTGAGTCTACCTAGCTTTTAGGGATAGGGCACCACCACACTACTCGTCAATTTCCTGAACAATACCAACATTTACGTCCTGGCTGACTTTTTTGGATTCAAATTTCGATCCCAGGTGTTTTTTCTGCACTATTCGTGGCAATTTGTGTCTCCATCTTTTAAAGCTCTATCATCCTCAGTTTACTTTTAGTCTTTCTGGAAGTGTTTGTCCATTTTCATGCCGTGGTTTTCAGTAATTGTGGACGATGTATCTTAATATTGAGTCGGGCACATCAAGGCTCTTCTACAGGCAAGTGATCAATGGTCAGTTCATATCCACTGATCCCATCTTTGAAATCGCTGAGCTCGCATTTCAAACCGTACTTACCGCTCAATAAGGATTCGGTCATTTGGCGTCTATAAGCACAAGCAATAATCTTAAATCCACCTGAAAAAGTAATGGGGATAAAGGGCAACCCTGTGGTAATCCATTGACCCAGGAGCATCCATTCCACTGAGATACCTCGTGTGCTGTAGGCTTCCGTTTGAACTCTTAAGAATAGATGTAAGCAAAGGTTACCAGTCGGCGTCTTAATGCAATTTCGTAATGTGTCGAATTTTTCCTTAGTCGAAACGGAAACAAGCCTGTTGGAAATGCATTTTAGTGCCTTTCAAAATTTCTGTGCAAACCTAGACCTAGGGTCCTAAATGGAACTGCCCTAACTACATATTTCAGAAATTAAACTCAAAAGATTTGCTAAGACTTTTAGAGTTTCGACCCATGGTTTTCTTTTGCTTTCGTCATTTCTAAATTTGGTAGAAAAATGCTTTTCACGGTTTTTCGAAAATCCGAAGAGCTTCGAAAAGAAAGTATCCATTCATTTCTTAAGTGTAAACTGAGCTTCTATGAGGTCTTTGAAGTTTCTTAAGTCGTTTCTACTTGTAGACTCGTCGTGGACCTAAGCCCGCACGATGGACTGTTTACAACTCCTCAGTTTTGAAGCTGCATTCAGGTCCAGGGTCACCGCAAACTGTAGCTCCACTTAAAATTTCCACATTCACCTTCCAAATACGTAAACAATATCGGAGCACGTTATCTTTTAGAAACAACATTAAAAAGTATCAGAAACAACTTCCGAGTCAAAGTTTCTTATGGGCTCACTTACTCTCCTTATAGTCCCCTACGAGAAAGAGGATCAATTTAAATAAACCTCCTCGGCTGCTTAAGGTTAACCAAATAAAATGTGACAAATCACCCAACATACCCTAAAAGCCCACTTAGTGCTCATGCAGTATTGAAGGATTTGCAAGGCATTTCAATAAACCCAACCACACCCCCATACCGGCCTGTCCATAATCATGCCAAAGAAAATGAAAAAAAGGACCTTTTACAACCGGACAGAGCTCACCAATCACTAGGGGAAAACAAATCTTTATTACACGACGATAAAAATGTCCGCCGGCTTTTATTGCATTTGCCTACAAATAAGATTATATTTACGGCCTCCCTCTTACACACAACACTCCACCGACTGACAGTAAACATAAATAAAAAAGGACCTAATTAAGATATCCAATTTCCTTGCTCCCATACTTAACTACTCTCGGCAAATTGAAGACAGGAAAATAATTAAAAAAGGAAAAAAAAATCCTCCAGATAATATTAATAAAATATTTACACGTTGAAAATCGTCAAACAAAATATATTAACAGAAATTGTTTAAACAGCAGACGCGGATGCTGTGCATACAATTTCTGTAAATACATACATATACAAGTAAAGGAGATGTCAGTCATTAATTTTATTTAATTTTTCCACTTTATTTAATGCGAATGAATAAACAACGAGAAGAGTATGTGAGATATGAGGGACGTTCATTGAACCTTAATTACCTGCCTCACGGCTCACGCTCATCAACAAGCGATTTTAATGATTGAGACATGTCCTGCCACTTGGATGTGTTCATGACGCGTGTAAATAAATAGTTTTAGACAGAATGGAAGCGGATTTAATTTTAATCCTTGTTAATTTGTTTCCACGAGGTGACTAATGACAGAACACTGGTGAATGCAATTAATAATGCAACGGTATTATGTGGGATTAGTCCATAAAGTGCATGTGGGAATAGAAAAAACACGGACGGGGAGACGGTCTTAGTTTGGGGGCTGTGATGACACGAAGGGTGTATGTTGTACGTAATTGTCGCACTTTAAACGGTGCTGGATGTTCGTGACTTCAACAATTCGATGACAGGCTAAATGCCTCTTTGGGGAAGTCCTATGATTACAGTGATCCGGCATGCCACTTGAGGAGTCTCAATGGCGGGGCTAATACATTTCATTGAGTGGTTGTTTGAATGGGTAGTGAGTGGTATGGACACTTGCAGAGAATGTACACGAATCGGCAAACAAATAGGCGGGAGATGTGTGTAAGAAAATCTGTTCGTGGTTAAGTTCGAGAAAGAGAGTGTGAATTCTATGCGATTGGACAATTTGTGGGTGTTCCCACTTTCCGCAAAATTACACGTGCGCAGAGGTAAAGCGAAGAATTACTCTCTCCAATCGGTATTTCTTTGGGCTAAGGAGGCCTCTAAGAAGACCTCAATCCAAGAGCTGAAAACCTCCTTCATGGCACAATTGAGCGACCTCAACTAAGTTGGAGTGCGTAATGTAAGGCAACTACCTAGCGACTGGGCTGATTGGGGGTGGTTGGCCGTTTAGGGCGTGTACGACCCCGGACTGTAAGCGCCACCTGAAGTGAGTTAAAGGTGTCTCCGATAATAATCTAAGACCCAAACCATTATTTATGTACGACAAAAATTCAAAGCCACTGCTCCGAAAGTGTTAACCAACTTCGTCACATTCGGTTATGTGAATGGTTGTTTTCAAATAGTTCACGACGGTGATAAGCTTTTTTTGGGACGGCATACATTGCATTTGTCGAACTGTACCGGATGCTGCTCTCACGCTCGTAACCTTTGCTGGACGTCACTAGTTTTGGAGACCTTTCATTTGGACGATGGCCCTCTTAAAAGTCACCGGAATATTGGCTATTCTCTGCCAGCCCTTAAACCAAATACCCTGCTTGCAACTTCTGTCTTCTCTACGTGTAAAATTGTTTGTCTGTGGATTTGTTAGGGCATCAGTTTAAATTTAGCCATCCAATCCGTTTGGGTTTCTCAGACATAACAGAGGGTTGAATGGAGCGACATTTAGTTTTTATTTCATCAGCCACCTCATTCGAACTTAGAACTTTCTGAAAAAGGACTCTTTTTATTGTTTCTCGCCCACGGTGTCATTATCATCAAATCACCGCCGATTTTCCATCAATGGCATATTGGACCTATGTTCACTTTAGGGACAGTCACAATGCGATTTAAAGTTGGAGATATTTTGTCCAAAAAAGATCCCAAACCCTCTCTTCCTATTTTCCAAACTAAATTCCCCTAGTGTCTGCTCGGTCTTACTGTGATGAACTGGCATTTTCCTGCAGCTATTTTGTTCTCATTCCTAATCCCTCTCAAAGCCGGGCATTGTGTTCCCACTCTATAAAGTGCCATTGTTCGCACTTGCTTCGGACTAAGTTAACCGCGACTATTCTGCAATTTCCCTTAACAAAAAAGCCCCATTTCCCACTTTAGCCACAGAAAATAAAACATTTCCCCAGCTCTCCTCCGTAATGAAATTTTCTTCTCAATCTTGTATGTTGTTTTTGTACTCATTTTAAAGGGCACGAGGCTACCGGACATACCCCCTCGAGGACCTTTAGAGAAAAATTGTAATGGCTGCGAGAAATCCACATTTTGCAACTCGATCATAAATCATGAATATACCATACTCGTACTAGGTGTTGTATCCTTGGGTAGTGTTCTTTTGCGGTCCAGTTTCTATGATGCTGTTAAACGAAATTTCCGACCAGAGAGTCCTTTTTTTATGGGGGAGGGGCGGGGCGTTTGGGAACCACAAACAAACGCAAAACCGGAAATAACACAACAAACCCCAGAGACTGCCGAAGTAATAATATTTTCTTTGTTTGCTAGCAACCAGCAGAGCAATCCTTAAATAATAATAATCGTTCTATACGTCCCCCACGCTATAAAAGAGAGAGAAGATCAAAAAAAAAATATAACTAATGGTCTGCTGCACAGAATCCCCGATGAAGACTGTGTAGCTTTTCGTTAGCCTTACCGTGTATTCACTGCCATTAGACTAAGAATACAAATTTCCAGTACCCAGTAATGTGAAATTAAATTTATGTCCTGTCAGGCGGAAAAAAATCTTTATAATTGGTTGAGAGGTTGAGAGCAGAGGTGGTTGGTTACTGGTTATGGCTGGCCTTTCTTGCGCGAAGTTGTCGTTTGCAGGTGATTTTATTTTTCCAGCGAAAAGAAATTGCATAACCGGAAACAATGTCGCCGGTTGAGAGTTTAAAAGGTCCTTGGTAGTCGGAATGAATTTGGATATTTCATTAGGGGCAAGGACGACAGTTAGTTTGTATAATTTGCTGCGAGAAACTGGTGTGCAAAGTCTTCGCTCCTCATCGTTATGTGATGGAATCTTTTGTGATTGGCAACGTTTTGAAAGGCGAAGGGATTTCCTTAAAATTGCTTTGGTTCCGCAATAGAAATGTACTTTGAGTGTCGATTCAAAAGGCTTTTATTGTACTGTGGAAAGAATGTTTTGCTTTGCTGTCAGACTTGGTTGGGTTTTCAACAGACAAATATCAATTGTTTTTGAAACAAAAGAACTGGAACGGTTCTCAGGAAATAATGTCTGCCGTCGATTCAAAGACATTAAATTTACTTCAAAAGCGATTTTCTTAACCCATTTCTGTAAAAGTTATTACATCTTTTAAAAAATTACCATATTTATCAAATACAACAACCTTCTAAGTGAAAAATAGTCGACGTCCTGTATTTTAAATCGTAGGTGTATCTTGTTGATATACATTACATCAAAATGCTGTAGCTAAAAGAATTCATAAAACCTGATCACATTGTATATACTTTTCCCACTTAGCCAATGTAACAACCCTCCCTTCTCAACATGGATGGCAGTCGGCAAAAGCCTTATTAACTTGTATCCGTTTGGTATTTAAAAAGTTCTTTCATTGTTTAGCATGGGTATGGTAAAGCGTCAAATGAAAAAAAGCATGTGAGGTACATAACCAATCTCGTGGTACAAGCTCAGCCTTAGTGAGTACATGAACCTTTTATTCATAGGTAGGTACTGCAAAAGTCATCTATTTAAGAAGTCAAACAGTTCAGTTATTTACGAATTTTTTCTCCAGTCGTCAGTTCCTGTGACACCAAAGTTTTATTTCTGTCGGAAGCTCAGTATCCAGACGTAAAATCTGGTCCACTTTTTGCCAGACTGAAACGACATTTTACAAGAAGAAGGGCAACGAAAATTCACAACCATTGCTTAATAGTGTGTCTCTTATTATTGTAAAAAAAAATACTTCGCGCAACGGGGCATATTGGACCCAAGGTTTTAATTTTTCAAGGTACCGACTTATCTTGATGAATATACCGAGTTCATGACGAACTAAGTTGCCTTTGCTAGCGACCTGTAAGCGCCTTAAAGCAATTTAAACACAGGGCCTCCAAACGGACTTAGATACCAAGGACTGGACTATCGGACCTGTCGTACCGTCTCCTACATCGAGGTTTAAAGACCGCTTTATTTTTTTTTAGAGAAGAAGTAGGCAATTTGACCATTAAAATGCTAGGTGGCTGTCTTCGCTTAGCCAAGACACAGGTGCTCAGCGGGGACCACCGTTGCAAAGAGCGTTTACTCGGGTGTGTTAAGTTACAAATAACCATAGACTTTTCGATTCGGCAATTCGACGTAAGCTTTTTTAGTTCCTAAAAATATAGAAAACTGTTCTTTAAGCCTCTATGTAAGAGACCAACATCAAGGCTTAAAAAACTGCTTTATATTGTTTCGAGAACAAAAAAAACGTTCGTCGAATTGAGGCATGTTACACGAAACGAAAACGAAACCGAAGCAAATTCCAACACGTATCACTGGATCGCGGTTGAGATGATTCGGCCTTCAAAGTGGTAGGCGGATGTATTGGCAGTAAGAAACCATTTGAGGTCCGACTCGAAATGACTAAGCATGATTTATACTGCTCTACTAAACGGTGGGTGGTTGCATTGGCTAAGTGAAGGCGCATTTATCCAAATTAGAGGGCAGTTGGTGTGCTGGCTAAATGATTAAGCCTGATGTAATAGAAGTGGGTGCTTGTAACTCATTCAATATACCCAATTCGTTAGGAAAATACTTAAGTGGCCAAAAAGTGCAGTCTCGGTGCACCTGATGAATTTTCCCGCCGCCTCTTTTTGTTCGCTGTCCGTAGTAAGTCTGAGTTACGAAAAGGTGACACTCATAGGAGGCTCTGCAACCACCCCAGCCTACACATAGTTTACCTAGTTCACTGTCACAAAATGCCGCAAAATGGCTTTCAAAATGAGGTCAGTACAAAGTTAGTTAATAACACGACTGACCCGGTCTGTCCTGCTGTATTTAGTGGGCGCCACAAGGTTCCTGCCACAAATGATGACAACCAAGTGACTGTCCTGCCGAATGGGACTACCCTACTGGCTCTAATTAATTTGAAATCAAAAACATAGCCGTCGATGGCATAACAACTACACACACACACTCTCCCGACCACATCATTCCCTCACCCCAAATCTCGAAACCCGTCCAATGGCCATGCACCGCTAATCTAATCCGCAATTTCCTCCATCTATTCGTATATTTTACTGATTTACTAATCAGCTTCCTTTCTTTCTTTTCAGGTAAGTTAAATAAATTTAACACGTCCGTGTCACTGCATCGCACAGAAAAACAGGTAACATACAATGTGACGCTCTTACTTCCCCAAATTCCTAATAATACGAACATTGTTGCGACAAACAGGTCCCAGCCAGCCAACCAGGCGTATTCGCTGCTTCAGATAATTGGTCAAGTACTTTCGAACCAAACAATATAAACGGCATCCATCCTGGGTCGGCGTCGCGCGTCAAACCCACAAACTCAATCATCGCCGACTGTCGCATTGGCCAGCGCGAAAATTAAAGAAAATTCACAAGCAACTCCACCACCAGTGGCGATTACTTTCACTCGACTGGGTATGGGTATACGTTCCGGCGCGGGGCAGTTATTTCGGTGTCGGTTTGTCGTACGCTGTTGACGGAATTCCATGTGCGCCACTTCACTGTGCTTACAACATACTATGCGATTTACACCGCCATGAGATACTTTGCATTTTTTTTTTCTTGTATCCACTCGTATATAAAGTACTATACATCTAGCGGCTGTAATTTAATCTCTCGCCAGTCTTTGTGATTCATAAGTTGATTGCCTGTGCAGCGATTGCATCGAGTGGCGGTTTAGTTCACGGTAGTGGACACCGCCAACACACAAGACTGTGCCTTGGGTTGATATGGTTGGTGGCACTGTGGCTGGGTCGGAGTCGGTGCGACTACACCGACCCCAATCGATTTACAGGTGTAGCAATGTAACGAGGCGGTAGCAAAAGATTAAAAGGGTGACTCGGCGCTAAACTGTGGATTAGGTAACAGGCGTGCGTACACGTGATCTTGAATTGTATAGTTGACACCTGGTATAGTTAACGGTGACATTTTCAATTACTCACCGCGGCCATCAGGGTGTTTGTTTTTATGATGAGGAGGCGTGCGGTGTTGCATTTCCAGAGGCCGTTAAGGCATTTCTAACAGGAGCAGTTTCAAGAAGCGATTGTTGCCGTAGATTATATCTGTCAGAATGGGGTTGCATTTTTAGTTGGATTGAGTTTTTTTTAAAAACAGTCACCCTGTGTATTTAGAGACATTCGTTTGAACTATTGTCCTAAACTGCGATTCGGTGAGTCTTCATCTGGTGTTGCTTTTAAAACGGTCAGTCACCAGCACAGTGCTGACAAAGGAGCTATACCTGTATTCTCTGGTCGCAGCGCAGTGATTTTTGATTCTCTAATTCAATGGAAGGTTATAGGTGTTTCAACTCCAGTCAATGCCTGCACTGTCTCTATGAATAAAATAAATAAAATGTCCTGCATAAGAATGGCTTGGAAGTTATGTTTTCTTTTACAGAAAAAAAATCTAACTCACGGATTGATTGGATGATATTTTCCTTAAATGCTTCAATCGTTTCCGGATTGTTGGCATAACATCGGTCCTTCACGGTTCCCCACAAAAAAAAAGTCCAAATTGGTCAAATCGCAGCTCCGAGGCGGTCAATTGACATCGCCAAGACGACTGATAACACGATTGGGGAATTTGGTGCGCAAAAGATCGATTGTTTCATGGCCTGTGTGGCTGTGCGGCCCGCAATAACGTGCGGGTTTTCCAAGCCCCAGATGCGGATTTTGCAATTGCGTGCAACAGGCGCTGTGGGTGCTTCATTTCGGCCAAAACTTCTTTTCCAAAAAACTCACTGTCTGGGCTACACAGCACTCACTTTGGAAGTAATTTTTCAATATTTCCCAACGTTGTCCAAGTGTAAAGCGACTCATTTCGTTCCGCAGAGATATGATGCTGACTTTCTGTCAAGATTTCGAAACAGCTGTCGGTGTCAAAATAACCTTTGATTTAAAAAGAAACCGCTAGATGGCCCACCCTTTTATAATAATTTTAGCTCTTCTATCGAAGTGACGAGCTTTAATCCGCCATTTGCTGGGTAGTTACGTCCTTCTAGAAAAAAATTGTAATGGGTAGCCGCATCAAGGGATCCTACGCAAGTTTATTCTTGAACATTGTTATCCACTTCTAGTATAGAAAACCTGTCCAGATCGTTCTCCTCGTTCCATTTTTAACGGTTGATACTATACATTCGATTAGGTTAGGTTGGGTTAGGCTAGAGAGGCAGCTGACATTTTACGGGTAGATCCAGGACCGAAACCCCTTTCGACTCCAAGCAACGCAATAATTTAAAAAAAAAACTCTTCACAAGAACTCCTAGGGCAGCTGCGTCCACGTCTTAGACAGCCCCAAATATTTGTTACCAACTTTCCAATTGTTGTCGTTGGTCTCTCTTAGGCCGAAAATAAATGAACCTCCTCCAAGATATCTACTGTCGACCCTACTCCAACCGGACCTCCAAAGAAATACCAAAACTCATTCCCTATCGCCGGCAATTTATCGCGCCAAAGCCGCCATTAAATTGAATGTCATTTTGTATACCTCCCATCATAGGAAAAGATGGAATCCTTGGAGACAACATTCTGATAAAAAAAAAAAAAAACAGAAACACGTTCCATAAAAACACCGCTACTGTAAAAACTCGCCGTCGTATTTTCTCTCTTCATTCATTCTCAAAGCCTTCCCTTGCTGGTGTGTACCAGGAAAAAAAACCCAATCACACACATTACAGAGCAATCATGTTCAACAGCATCCTTTTTAAATGTTGCTGTTGTTGTGTTGTATTTTGTACTACCCCACGCGGTATTACACAACCAATCGCAATAAAAATTTCGCGCACTTCCCTCGAAAATAAATGTTTAAAAATCCTTCCCCTGGCACATTCCGGAAATAAAGTGTCCTTAACGATGTTACGGAGAAAATTGCATATGAGCGCAGGCAGACATACCATAAATATCAGACTAATGTGAATCCTTTTCCCTCCTCCTTGCCACATGCGAGCACAAGTGTGTGCATGTGTTTGTACATTATTCTTCGGAATTTTTCCTTGCTTCCCAGGATGCAAACAATGACGTACCCGCTTTCCACCAATAACACAAAAAAAACGAACAGAAAAAAAAAACTCCAACAAAGGATACACAATGTATAAATATATGATTCAATCGCATACTCTCCTCTCTTGTCCTGGTGGTCTGCGCTTCCATGGAGACAGCACAGAACATTTGCCTTGAAAGTTGGTCACCCATTCTATTGGATGGTTCAAGAAAAAAAAAAAATGTCATTGCAAGGAAAATGTATTCTTTATTGAATATTTATGGAACTCACATGGAAAGTTTGCTTTTGTATTCATTCCTTTTTGTGATCCGCTACCCTCCTGCTCTGGCTGTTCTGCTGCTCGAACTGTTTTCTAAATTGTATTTGTCAATATGCTGCGACATATTAGTAAGCAAGGATATCCGCGTTTGAGGAGGACATATCTTGATTTGTTTTCGAAACACCACACCACTTACTCTTCTGATCTGGATACAAATTGTACTAGAGGTGGCTGAAGGTCTTCCCGGGGGAATGTGGTGTAATCACTTTATAAAACGCGTTCGGATGGCTGGCATAAAAACAACTAGCGGAGTAGGTAAACATGTTTTTTTTTTCTCGCTGATGTATGCATATTTATGGTGGGTGGGGGAGGGGGTCGTAAGAGTGCCATACGTGAACGTCCCTCGTGTGGACTTTGTGCAGAGACGCCACTATGGAAAGCACATCATTTGGGTTGACACATTCCCTGGGGAGCAGCGTACCGCTTGTTTATGTCAATTGGGGACTGCTGCTGAGGGTGGTGATTTATTTAAGTTTTTATGTTGCTGTTTCTGAGTTCAGATAAGGCGACAGAGGGAGAAATGTGCTACTCAACTTTGGCGATAATGTAAATAAGTCATTTGTTGAAAGCAACATATACATGATGACTGGGTGTGCAGTTTTAGTTTTATCTTGAACTTGGGGCTTTGTGTGTTGTTTATGATATTTTGGTTTCTTATCTGCGATTCAAGTGCACTCATTGTTAGTATCATTGGCTTGAATTTAAGTGGCAGTGACATAGAAAGTTCTTTACCACGCAAGGGTCCCGACCGATGAAGTGGTTATCAGTGTCTGTTTTGGGGGTCTATTTTTTCACCTTTACGACTTAAGCAACTGAGAAAGTACAATCGGAGACTGTAGTCGTAGTGGTACCTCTCCCAGCAATATAAATAATAATGCAACTGCATAGGATGTAATATGTCAACCTGAAAAGCATCCGCGCGAAGATGTCACCCCATACTCAGCTGAAAGTTACACTCCATTGTCGCCATCTCAATCTCGAAATTGATTAAAAAATCCACTCAATGCGACTATCGGACGCCACTGAAATGTCATCGATAAATTGAGATACTCTCAGTGTGCATAGGTCAACAGGTCGTTGGTGCATCATCACTTCTTTTTTATTTTACTATTTTTATTCCATTGGAAAGCAGTACAATATCCCATCTACACGACTTCACGACTTCCCACAGCTCTCCAGCTTACACTGCACTACAGAGTGCCATAGTACTCCATTCTTCAATTAACCACCTTCAAAGATCACGTTTCCACTGGTGATGCAACGTCAGAGTGTGCACAGTGCACAAAAGAAGTGCCATCTTCGTCTTCGACTGGCATATAAATATATTCATCGAACAGGTTCTTGGGACCGATGCGACCTCGTACACATTACACAATGTACCCAACTGAATGCTCAAAGTATCTCTCATGGAATGCTCGCATGCAACGATTCACTGAGCATTGAAATGTCATTCGTCAAATTGATCCGAGCACAAAAAATGTTGGTACTCTTTGAAATGTCACAAAAAGTACTGCTACCATCTGCACATTCACTCTGTGACCTTTGACGAGGACACAAACCATCGAATGCAATTCAATTTCATATTTCCTTCCGTTTTCAATTAAAATTTCGATTTTGATTGCCATTGCAAAATCAGAGGGGGAACGATTTTTATTTATTAACACGACAGGTAGATGGGTGAGCTGGCAGATTCCACTCGAGAGAACTGCCATTCCATGTGTTGTGCATTAGACCGAGAGGAGGAATATCTATCGAGTACTTTCAAGAGTCTTCCCAGGGCAGGTATATCTGACTAGCTTACCTAGCCAGCTAATACAGATTACTTTTGACATTGACGTAGTGCTGAACAATGGCACGCGGAAAATAAGAGAAGGTATCAGAACACTGTATCTGGTATATATAATAACTCATGTGTCAATCAAGTCACTTTAATTGATTAGAGTTTTTGAATTTGGAAGCGCTTGTGGTGGGGAATGGACCGAAGGCTGGTATTGCTTAGTCATTTGATGTGGATTTATGTCGTGGGGATGATGGGAGAAAAATATTGCGTATGCGCCTAGTTGAGCCCTAAGAAATTCCAACAGGATTAGGAGGCCTTTGTCAATCAGATGAAAGGTTTCTCAAGTCATTAATCAATTAGGTTAAGTATAGATTGAAACTGTAAATGCAAAGATGTTCCTTTTCCTGGTGGGTATTATGGGAATCTTTTCAGTTCGCTGACGGATGACGCAATTGGCGGTTTTATATCAATGCCGGGAATGATTTTCAAAATGTGTGTGTGGGAAAGTGATGTGGTTTGCTGAACTTAGGTCGACAGTGTAGATTAAGTTGTCAAAAGTAAAGAAATAAAACTGGAAACACAAAACACTCTGAATAGATTACAACCGATAGTTTTGCTTGATAAATTGAATCGAGTTCTGTTGGAGCATGTCCTCGCCAGTTTTTATATTTATCTAAAAAAAATACAGGAAAAGGTGGCTGTCCTACTACTATGCTCAAACTTTACTCGCTGTTTTGGCCTTTTTTGCTGATGTTGTGTCATTATGTGTTAAATATTGCGGAAATATTTTATGGGTCCATTGACCAATTTACGTGAGAACTTCGGAAGATTATTTTTAATACGGATTGTTTACGATAACCTTCCCCTTTGCGCCACCCTGCCATTGTATTACTACCAAATGTTTAGATTTACAATGGTTGTTTTATGTGTAAGCTTTTTAAGGCTTCGCAAATAAATCCAGTCGTTGAAAATTTAGCAAAATGTTTGTTTCTCCTGCTAAAAACTCGTCTTCTTCTTTTTACAAGAAACGGAAACCGTTTTCAGCTCATAGGTTACAATATAGGAGCCAAACCCCTTTCTTGAATTTTCTTCAATCGACATTCACAACTTCGGGCAGAAATCACATTGTGCCAGCACCCACAATAATGGTCAGAATTTTGAATTACGCGGCTTGGGCTACAACTTTGACTTTTGCAACAGTCTCTAGACCATAGATCATAGGTATTTGAGGTCTGCAAGTCATAAAAGGAATATTAAGAAACCCCTGAACTTACTTGCCTTAAGTGTTGATCTACTCTGTAGGTATCTCGTTCCGAAAACGAATCTTTTTTACTCTCTATTTCGAAAGTGGATTGAAATATACTTATGTCGCATTTAGAATTCCGAAATTATTACGGAACAGATCTACTTAAAAGCGGAAGGGAAAGCTATTTCGAATGGGACGAAATAGAGAGTAGGGCACCTGTCATTTCTTCTATTCAACGCCTGTTTATAGTGTCTTTTGTAGGGTCATTGATATATGAATAGTTCAGTTCGCGCAATACGGTTTATATGAACCTAGGTCTAGCTTTTCGCAACCATTCGTCTTGCGAGACATTTTATTATTTTGACGAGCCTTGAAACAACCTAAAAATTATTCTGCAAGTGCGAAGCGTTTTCCCATGAGCTACTTTGTTTGTATTCCAAATTCTAATTTCGAAAAAGAGTATGGGACCTAGTATAGAGCATGTTGCATGTTGGTACTTCACACCTTGTTTGCTGCCCACGGTCAAGAACGGAAGTAGGTTCGACAGGTACAAAGGTACAAGCTTCTAGATAGATTTCCGTTTTTCTTTTTTCGACAGATGCTAGTTTAAATCGCTGCGTCTCACATTGTTGACAATATTTATATCACTACGAATGTGAAAAAGTTTTGAAACCAGGAAACCCTGCACTATTTTTTGAATTTTGAATCAATATTTGAATACTAGTATTGTTTTCTTAGTTAATGGGCTCACCATTTCGGTTGAAGGATTTCAACTACTACCCAAAACAATTCCCATCTCGACTGTTTGCCTGGATTTCAATGAATTTCGTTCAAATACAACGAGACAATGCATCAACAGCACACGCCCATGTTTGTCATCATTAGCATAAGCAAATGTTTCTTATTTGCTATACGAACGAAAGACAGTAGTTCGAAAACAAAATTCATAATTCATTCCAAATTAACCACCCGATGACATAGCATTATTTTCAACAGCAATTAAGTGCAAATAGAAGACCACAGAAAAGCCAAAGAGAAATTAATTTGTAAAAGCTTATAGCAAATAATAGAATTTTAACTAAGTGTCGTCGTATCTAATGAGTTCATTCCACCCCTTGTTGCAAGGCAGCCAACCAATTGCCTACAAAGCTGCTGTCGCCTACTGCCACCTACGCTGTGCATAGCTTGCAATTTTATATTCAATAAACAAGTATTTATAAATAATTTTTGGGGAAAAAACAATTTCTTTCCTCCAACGAATCTTTTTGATTTGAAAAATTACTAATTCATTAAAGCGACACTCTGTATGCATGTATGTATACTTGATCGCGTAATGTCATTGGCATCCAGCCTTGAATTGGGGAAGTGTTTTTTTTTTCTCTTTTTTTTCCGATTGGCGATAATCATATTCGCAGATTATACATGCGTGTCTATATGCAAATCCGCTGAACATTGAACGAACGCGACGCGCTGTTAAATATTTGTCAAACGAATTGATTGACATAAATGTACCCAAAGGACATGCGTGTGTCGCGATATAAATTGTTTGTTTTGTTTAATTGAAATCGTCGCTGCGTTTGTTTTAAAATTATTTACAAAGCTTGAATCGTTGTGCAAATTGCGAGGGGTTATATGGGCAGGCATTTTTATTGTCTCGACGTGATACATATATGATGATGATAGAAACCTTTTATTTCCCTTCACCCAGTCTAAGTGCAACTGAAATTCCTCAAATCACATCACTTACATGACAAATTACCCACAAATTACACCGCAATAGATAGATCTGGCGTTGCAAGGAATATTGCAACAATGCGCCGCCACCATCCTGTGTCACATCAATAATGAAAATGGCAGCAGAGTGGAATTATTCTTCTTGTGATAAATTGGCGAGGAGTCTTCTTTTTTTTTAAGCTGACAGAAATCGGCCATTTAATTTTTATTCCATGCCTCTGCTTGCGGTTTGGTTGAAGCTTTCAGGACTCCTCTGGTGCGCATTGAATTGCAATTGACAATGAAAATGTCACTTAGAATGGGAATTTCAAATCAAATAAAACAGCAATGAGATGGCAAATATATTGCACACAAGTTGCATGTGACAGCTGTGGATGTTGGGTTATGTGCAATATCCTTTGACGGAAAGAAATGCCCCACTTTGCGATGAGTGCAAATTATACGAAAGTGACATGAAATGCATAAGTCGTAATGGAATGGAACTCTTTCGGACGTGAGGTTGTGCTTTGAATTTTTTTTTGTAAGTGGCAGTGCGTATGTGGATTTGATTTCGATGGTTTAGTTGTTATGTGGAGTGCACGGAATAAATGCTAGAAACCTTGGTTCAGGCTGTTTATTTTTATTCATTGGTTTTGCTAATAGTATGGCCCCTAGCTTAAACTCTTGTGGGAGTTCACTTTGAATCACCCTAGTGGTTGCAGCGATGTACATTGGGTTCTGTTTTGTGGACAGGATTGTGTTGTAGCCTGGCTCTTAAGCACCTTAACACTTTTGGTACGGGTATGCGATTAATGCCTTCGAATTTTCAGTCATCGGGCGAGTTTTTCATCTTCTTATCAGAGTCACATATTTTCCGGATCGACATAATCTTCTTCCATTCACAGATAGTGGGTTTTATAGGCTGGTGCAGCCAGCTGTGACACGGTCTTTTTTGCATAATTTCAAACCAATCTCGTGTATTTTCAGTGACGCTACCTATTATCTTCCAACTCACTCTGTCATGTGAGGGTTCATAAATCAATTTTTCATTCTGAAAATACCTTTTGTTATTTGATAAACATTGACCCATGAGCGTATATACATAGATATTACAATTGATACCTAATTTCTTTAACTTCTTATATTGCCATTGGATAAAGACGTTCAAACCCCATTCAGAGGCTCAAACATCTATCACTTGGTATTGAAAAGACACATCAAAACCCATTGTACCACCGCAGAAAAAGTATAGGCGTTACACGGCAACCTTGTGGTACTCCGATTGGAGCTCGAATTATACAGAACAGCGGTTCCTTATATGGGACATTTTAGAAACAGATTACTTTGCAAAAGCAAGGCACACACTTTCCAGCCAAACCCTCAGGGAAACACATTTATCCTTATCTTTGGGAAAGCTTTTCAGAACTTACACAATTCCTATTATACCCCTCAAAAGAGTAGCAACTTCCATTTGTTTGAAGTATGCCCTTAAATTAAAAAAAAAAAGACAGTAAGCCAGGCAAATCCCTGCCACCCAGTTCTATATTTTTTTCATAATAGCTACACCACCCTACGTCACAAATCAGTCACTTCCTCATTCTGAGGCGGTCGTTTGAATTCCCCAACAAAAGATATCTACTTGTCATCCACAACTGAGCCTATTGATGACATCGAAATCCCTCCAATTATATTTTGAGTGACAGTACAGAAAAGCCATCATCCTTGCAAATTGTTGATATCGACTAAACCCCCTTAAACCCTTATTAGTATAAAAGCCATACTTCCCTCTCACTTACTCTTACGGCATATATCTGCTTATTATCCAAAAGAAGCGGATCTGCCAATAATTCGAATGGCATCAGGATAAAATAATTTGCCGAAACATTAAAACACTCACATTAGCATTTTATTACGGCCATGACAACATTAATATAATGAGATACTTGACTACCTAGGATGCGAGTAAAGTCCTTCATCTCATTACATTAAAAATAAATATCCTTTTACGCCGTCACACACACATATTCGGATTCGTTTCCACTTGAAGTGGGATCGCTGCTTTGACGTTGCTGAAATCGAAGTCAATCCTTTATTTCCGTGTAACAGTACCGAATTTACTCGTTTTACGACACACAAATTCGCTCACCTGTGTCCTGTATTTTTTGTTGGTCCTTCTGCAAGGACAACAGAAATAAAAATAAATAACCCTTTACGAGGAATCCCTTTATGTCGGCTTTTCTATGCGGGCACGTATGGTGGAAATAAAATCGATGACTAACATCGAAAGGGCAGAATATAAAAGGAGCGCATCGTTGTTTTATTTTTTTAGCAAAGGTCCATGAGAGTGTGAAAGGATACGCACCAACAATATGGTTAACCAATTTAAAATTTAAATCAAATTGTATCCTCAGTCTCACTCCCAGCTATGTGATCACGTGTGGCACTCGAGTCCTTTTTTTTTCAATAGTTGGGCTGCAAAATCCATCAGCCGAACACCGGGTGTATGTTCGTTTCTAATTTGGCGTGCAGGCGTAAAAGCGTTTAAAGCCACGGCAGTCAGACGGCAATGGTTGCGATGGCTAAAAATACACCGCACCACAGAAAAAATTGCCTGCATTGCTCATTACGTGCATCCAATAAAAATGTCGAAAGTCGTTCTAATTAAATTGTGCGCCAAACTCATTTCAACTCATTAATAAGTGGCTAATAAAAAATGTTGCGTATACGACCGAGTGCATTTCGTTGGCAATCGGCGCACACGCTCTACATATATGTGGGGCTGTGGACGGATGGATAATTATGCGAATCTTTCATGTCCCTTTTAAGGACCTCAGCCCACATCACACACGTGTGTGACTGTGTTTGTGTCGAGTCTCTTGGCATAAATTAATTTATCTCTGTTATGAAATCAAAAAAAGGGATTTCCCTCTCTCGCATTGGCTTGTGTGATGTTGGTGTAACTATTCCCATGACATGACATCAATTAAATTAAGAACACAACAGATTGCGAACATGAAATGGAAATGTCAGTCTATGCGGATGAAATATTTACACCGCGCGCGCGTTGCGTTGTGTGTATATCTCTTTTGGCTGTGGTATAATTGTTTTGACTTTGTTTTATTGCCAAAAATTCTGTTCGATTGTATGAGTGCAGCGTCCAATTATTCACTAATCTTCACAGAATGCAGTTGTCTCTATTTTCGGATTTTACATCTAACTGTATAATTTATTTATAAAATGTGTTATTTTATTTAGTCGGGCTTATGGGTAGGTACATCAGTTGCCGGAAATGGTAACCGAAACTAAAAATACGACAATACGGCGAGAGAGATTTCTGTGTTTTTGAAACTGCATACAAATGTATATATAAAAAATTAGCCATGAAGAATGAACATCTAACGATGCTTCACAGGTACGTGGGATGCTTTACGTAAATTGTATTTAATGGGTTTAGATTGCATTGCATTCAACTGAGTTGGAAACTCACTCACTGTTCTTTGATGGGAGCTGCATTGACAGTCTTCACGTGTATGGAATTTGATTCCATTGTTCTGTATTCGGTTGGCGTGATCTTTTCCATGTTTTCGGTGAATTTTGTAAAAATTAAAAGATGATATATATAAGACAAATAGCTTTAGATGGTTGCATAAACGGTTCGGGTGATGTGCACCTTCGTGGTTCTTTCTACCCTCAGACAGAAACTAACTCATTTGATGGACGGGCCGATGTAACCCTCACAGCATCATAGAACTCAGTAGACTTTACAGAACTGACCGAATAGAAAAGAGAACCTTTAACTTGATTCATCATCTACAGAGATGTTTAGACATTCATCAGCACGATTCGTTGGGGAATGGGGAACGAAATATCACATTTGTTCTAAAAATTGACTGCCACAATTCAAGCTTTCAACAAAATTAGTCTTAGTCCGTCGTGCTAACAACAAAAATTCATTTAAATTCAACTGAAGTTTGCAAATTAAATTTTTTTAGATGTTGCTCTCCAATGAGCGAGAAATGTTCCTTTTAATCAAGGCTTGTTTCAGAGACACCTGCACTAAATTTGCATTCAAACGTCTAGTTTTCTCATCAGCTATCTGCGCGGTTCTTCAGATGAAAAACTCATCGCTGTTGATAAGATACACATCGCATTATTTTTGGTTTGCTCCAACAGAGAATACGACGCTCGGTGCGCCCGTAAACCCAGCGCAGAACCTTGTTCAAAAAAAATGCTGCTATGCTAAATTTTGGTCCGCAGAAGTAAAAAATTGATTGACAACTTAAAATGTCTTAGGATGTGTTGCTTTCCTTCTTTTCTCTTTTTTCTTGTAATGATTAAGAATTATTTAAGTAGCAGCAAGTGGAAGGCAGTTTAGTCAAGGAAATAAACCAATTCGGTCAAAAATGGTCCCAAAAAGTGGGCGTGGCAAAAATTTACTTGGCTTATAGCCTTCTCAAAGTCCGTTTGGAAACATTTCAAAATTAGTTTCATCGAAATGTGTCCAGTAAAAAATCATTTTGGTCAAAAACGCCTCCCAAAAGTAGGCGTGGCAATGAGCGACTTGACTTATAGCCTTCTCAAAGTCTTTAGAAACATTTCCAAATCAGTTTCATCGGAATAAATGTCCTGTAAAAAATCATTTTCAATTGTATACCTAGCTATTTTAATTTTTCAAAAGGGTATTTGCAGAAAACTAAGCATTCGGCTCTGGAATGAACTTGGACCACAACTAATACCTCTTTGTTAGCAGAGTCTTTTCTTGGGGTTACTACATCTAGTGGGACTCTAAGTAAGTTGAGCACCACCCAATCAAGCGGACAACCTTAGGTGGTTTTTTTTCTGCGCTGATTGAGTCGAATACCCTTTGAGTTAATTTGCTCTTCACGACCAAACCATCTAAGACGACTGAATTTCAGTTCGTAGAGCTCGCTGTTCAATCATTCAACGCCAGTTGTGATGATATTTCCTTCCCCAACTATGTAGTCAGCAAATAAAAATGTTCCTTTGTCACTTACTGCAACAAATATTTCCCCAGCACCATGTAACTCTATCCGTCTCTTGGCACAGCGAATATATAAATCACACACAGATTTGAACAAAAACTCGTCCCATCTTTAAGCCCTTACCACCCGTCCGCCATTCCAACTGTCCCCAAAAATAGATGACCATCAAGAAGTCTTCAACTGAATTCAATGTCTTTCGTGTTCATTGATCTTTTGAACATATCCATCAATCTGACAGCGACTGTCCTTACATCTGATTTCTTGCCATATCGATGCCAGGCATCAATAACGCAATCAATCTATATTTTGCTGCTTCTTTTATTGGACTCACTCCCGCCATACTAATGTAATTCCTAAAATCCTTTCTTCTCAACAGAAACAAAAAAAACAAAAAAAAACCCAACGTATTTAACGATATTCACATTCGCTGAAGGCCGCGTTCAAGGAGAGAGACGTTTTTCTCCTCACTCGACTCGTTTAAGTCTTTCTTTGTGTATTCTTTTCAACACAGACGAAGTAAAACCAACGTACGCGTATAGCTTCTATTCGATTTACCATTATACAGCAAGAATCCGATCCTCGGTCGCTCTTCGCCATGGTTACGTTACAATCAATTTGTGGTGTTATTACGTATTGCAAAGAGGTTCGGTGTATGTAGATGTTGAGTTCATCATTCTGTGAAATCTTAAGAAATGCGATTAAATTCGCCGCACAGAAGAGGTACCGAGGGCGAAGAATGAAAGAAGAAAGTGTCGGTGTAGTGGAAAGGAAGTCTTTTTCTTTTTCTTTGCTTTCGGGTGAAATGCGATTGCATAACCAAGTTTAGTGCTGTTGCTGTAGGTAAAGTCAATTTGCGTTTCGATGAGGATGCGAACGAAATCAGTGGAGGAACACAATCTTCGACTTTGTGTGTGTATTCGGAAAGGTCGAACAGGTGAAGCGGCAACAGGGTTGTTAGTTGTAATGAGATTTGCCAAATGACGATTTGTTACTTGAGTGGGGGAGGTGGAGACGTGTTTAGCTTAATTTGGCAGTATGCCTTTGAAAATCCCTACGAGATGGTAGAAACATCCATTTTGAGTTGTTTGCTTTGAGACAACTTTTATTCGCAATTTAAAATTGACTTTCGTCATATATGACGAGTACATATTGACTCAGAAGGTACTACCTATAAGGAACACAGTATAAAGTGACGAATGCTTAGTTCTACTAAAAGCCATTCTCACATAAAATAGACTAAGTCCCAAAGAATCCCGCCGTCCATTTAAGAAATAACCTGGTCCCAAAAAAAACCTCAACCTCTAATTTAAAAAATGTTAGATGGGGTTGTTGGTGACCTTTGGGCATGATTTGAAATTCTTAGCTTGATTTCCGGAAAAGCAGTACCTTTTACAAGAACCTTTCCTTATTGTCTACTTTCGAAGTTTTTAGTTAAAATATATCGTCTTCATTCTTAGCCGAAGCCCTATGTAAAGCCTGCTTCGAAATGTCGGATTTTTTTAAGCTCAGCAGAGAAGACACTTCTCAATATAAAATTCTTACCAGTAAGACAGTAAGGGAAGCTAGAAAATTGGTTGAGTTGAGATAAGACGCGTCAATTTTTAGAAGTCGTATTTTTTCCAAAAAAAAACCCAACTAACTTTTAAATCCAATCAAAGTCGCTTAGACTCGGCCTTCAGTTAAGTGCAGTTGTTCGTAAAAAAATCAAGAACTACAACAAAACTTATTTTGCATTTATCCAGGAACATATAACAACTGTGCGTAATCAGAAATACAAAACAAAGCTTGACACGGCAGACCAATGCAGCTTCAAGTAGCAACTTCGTACATTCAAGGATCTACTTGTGACGAATAGGGAAAGGTGAACAACGCGCAGTGGAATGGAGCAAACAATTGCTGAGCTACAATTAAAGTTCAAGTCGAAACTGCTGCTTTATTAACTGTCACGCAAAACGCAGAGTTGTCGATGTTTTGAATTTTTGTTTCAAGTCTTAAGAGGATATGTCAAGCGCTGCTGTTTAAAGAGATCAGTGGCAGTAGATCGCTCTTTAAACAAAAAGAACTTAAATTTTCAAATGGGGTTGCATTTGTTAAAATATCCAGAAACTTGAAAAACTTCAAAACACTAGCACTGACACAAAAACCACGATAACAACCACCACTTGGGCATTACAATTTTGACTTTCCTTCAAATAAAAAACCTTCTTAGAGGGAGGCTTTAAAAAAGACTGTGTGCCGCGAAATTTTCTCGTTAATTGCAAGTTCTCTGGGGATCACCCTCTCGGTATTTTTTTTTAACTTTAAAAAATAGTTTACCTAAAATCCTTTCCAAAAATGGTCTGACTATCCCAAACGTCCGTGCTCATCTGTCTGTGTATTATTGTACCCGTAGTTTTGGGTTCTCACAACGAAGGGAAATGAATTGCAGTTTAAACAAAATTCGAGTTCTTTTTCCATGGAAATCGCAATCCAAGAGACTTGAAAGTTCAAAAATAACATGAAGAGCAAGTTACGTTGGAACCAGTCGTGCTAGTATTTTATTGATAAAAACTGAAATATGTCACGAAATCCAATTTAACCACAAAAAGTCAAATTCTATCGAGGAGTTCTCGTAAAAAAACTGTTCTGCTACTATCCAAATCGATTGAATTACCTAAAGTATAACCCCCGTATTAATAAACAAATGTGCAGAAGTTAGTTAGCTAGTAGACATCAGATAGCATACAAAAATTTTACGTAACTTCTGAATAACGAGTTGATAACTCTTACGCAGCGTTTATTAATGGGGGTAAATGTTTACGAAAATCTTAAAAAAAAACAGTTTTCTAAAAAATGTTCTCCATCCACAGTTTTCAAATTAAGCGTCCATTCTAATTGTTTAACAAATGCAAACTGACGTCCATTTGTATCGATTATCCGTAATTCCAACGCCATCTGTGGACTGTCACACATATTAATTCCTGCCCACAACCACCCCTGGACTTCAACCACTTTACTTCACAAATTCACTTAATAAATGCCTCACAACCACCCCTGGATATCAACCATCTGCTCTTAGTAAAAAAAATATATCAAAACAAACCATAAATCACCAGGAGGTCATTAGGTAAATATTTGTTTTCGTTTAGTTTCCATCTATGAAACGAGTTGCAGTTGTCGCGCACACTTGTACGTACTCAAACCGCTTCCAAATTTGTGAAGACAACTACAATCCAGTGAGACACTTGAATGTTTAGCAACTTGTTTTGGCCAATTTCAGTGGAAATGTATGTCGCTGCCGCTGAATGTGGAAAGGAAAACTGAAAACGGCATTTTTGTTGTTGTCTTTTTTTTATTTTATGGTTATAGAGTTTTCTGCTTTTGCTATCATCATCATCACCGCAGCCGCCGCGCCACCGTCTTCGTTGTCGTAGCTGATTTTGACCTCAAAACTCTCGGCAGTTGACAAAATATTTAAATAGATGTTTATAGATGGGTTTGTGTTTAGTTTTTGCGCGCCAGCGTTTTATTGTGTGCTCCTTCACAAATAGTGGTAGGGGGACATATTTGAATTTATTGGAATGTGATCTTCGGTGCGATAGATGTGACAAGCGGATTGCCGACGCTCCGATTTGTGCGAATGATTTAGTAGTTTTGTAGTGGCTGCGAGGAAATGCGGGAGAAACTTGCGTATGGGGATTTGTTTTTTTTTTTTTGCTCAAAACTAGTTGTGTTTCCAAGTCATAAACAGTTATGTGTGTACCTATCGCAACTTGTTCATAACCGAGTTGTGATATAGAGGAATACCCACTGAGGCGAGGAGAGTTTATGAGACCATTGTCAAGTTTAACGGAGATGATGGGAACCTTGAAAGAACTTCAATATTTGCTTGGTGGTAGCAACTATTCGGATGGGGATAAAAACTTTAGGGAAACAGACGAGACAAAGAGAATGGGGATTGAATTCCATTAGGAGTTGTCGAAAGTTTGTGAATTTCATTCAAGAGCGAGAAGAGTTTGTTGTTGTCTGAATTGTAAGCTTTAACAGAAATGCCAGTCGAATTTTCGGAAGCCATTAATGATTGTAATTCAGTCTTCTTTTTTTTTAAGATAGTTTGTTGTCCTTTCGAAAACAAAAAGTCCAATCCTATGTGCTGGGCCAATTTTTGGGCAGACTTTTTCATTTAAGGCTACTTAAGTGTCAAGTTCTTGCGTTATCGCAGTTTCGCTGGGCTTTAAAAACATTTAAAAAAAACGTTGCATACTTTCAGTAATGTGGTTGTGAACGGTTGAACGTGATCCTTGTCCTGTTTTGCTATTTGCTTTGATGAGGTTGCTCGGGCTACTTAATTTTGGTTAACATGATCCGATCTATCTCGAAGATAGTGAATACGATCAGTTTGAAGGTAATGCCGTAAGTAGGTAACAGCGAGGCATATCTAGAAATAAGAAACTACGATGAATCGACCCAAAATTCGATGGTGCTTCGAAGGCAACCCTATATTCGAAAGCCTTTTCAAGTCTTCATATATGAAAGTCACCTTCAAAATCGTGGTTTTAACGAATTTTACTATCATCTCGTAACGGACAAATGCTCTGTTACGTGAGGTTACTTTTGGACTGAGAAGAAAATGGAAAATCCGATAACAACAGCAGCAGGAGATACAGCATCGTGTAGCAACTTTAAAACCATTGCACATATTAAAAATTTCAAAATACGAGTCAAAGAATTGAAGAATTAGTTCCGCGTAACATTGAACTTGTTAGTTTGAGTTGCAAAAACTTGTATCACTTGTGGAAGTTTGCTTGTAGTACGACCGCCTGTCGCACTGAATCAGAGGTACCCCTCGATTAGGTTTTTTCTCGTAGTTGAAAAGACGGTTTAATTGGTATATTCCTCTTTTAAAAAAACCAATAAATAGTTGGAGCAACTGGACCTTAGATACCCTAGGCCTAGCTTCTCACAACCATTCGTCTTGTATGAGTTTTTTTTATTTTTAAGGATGTATGAAAGGGATGTACATTATTATGGGGCCAATTGAGAAGCTCTTTCATGACAATTATACTCTCGGATGTTTGTCAGACGTTCGTAGTGGAAAAAGCCTTAAGTTGGAATTAGAGTTTTTTCGGGATTCGAACCTGGGAGCCCTCACTGCACCAACTCACTCCTCTTTTAAAAGCTACCCAAAATATGCTTCGAAATGACTTCTGAAGAGTAGATGTTGCCAAACCAAAGTCGAGCCGTCCTGAGAACACCACATACAATCAGATGTGTACCTATGGTTGTTGTCGGCACCCATAAAAGACGTGGTACGACACCATTTTGTGCCTTCAAAGTATTAGAGAAGCTGGTTGGTCTGTTTCCGGAATTTTTAAATGATAATGTCCATCTTTTTGTAGAAACTGTCCTCCAGAGACTTCGGTTCCAGCCAACAAAGATTTATTTTACTGACAAAATGTCTCGGCGATTTTGTAAGGCGATATAATTTTGCTTGTGGCAAATAATCCCGCACTTAAATAGAGTTGGATAGATCCGTTTTAATGAAAATTTTAAAAATAGAAATTCAGAAACCACAACCTCCCTAAACTCTTTGCAATCGGCGTATCGCAAGTAGAAGTGCCGAGGCGACCGCTGAATTGTGGAAATTTTGAGTCCATATTGACACCTTTCCTGTCAAATTTGGTTTTGGTACCCAACTAAACCATTTTGGCTTTCAGCGCAGTCCACTTTCAGCGGGCGGGTGCTAGACGAATTTGGAACTAAACAAAAAGTCGAGACATACACCAAAAACAGCACTTTTTCACAAATAATTGCCTACTTTCAGGCTGATTGGATGAAAGTGACTTTAAATTCTTTTATTGATCATTTGTCTTCATTTCTTTTCCTTTTCCTTGCTGAGATATGATTTCAAAAAAACTCTCATTTGACGCATGAACCATTGAGTTCTCAGTCACGCCAGAGGTTTTACTTTACTAATCTCATCGAGAGTTCTGAGCCGGCAATAATTATTGTTTTGCAGCCTAATTCTATACATAAACGACGAATGCTTTTCGCACTGCAAACTTTTCTCTTCAGTGAATTTCCTTCTCTATTAAGAAAAGGAATTGAAAAAAAGAACATTCCCAATCAATCACAATTAAATTTTCTCAACAGCAAAAAAAAAATGCAAATCCTTCGACTTCAATTAACAATCGTTTTCAAAAATTAAATAAATAATTTTATTACGCACTTCTTACAGACGAACACGTCAAGTGACAGTAAAACTTAACCAACAGCGGACAAAAAAAAACAAGGCAATCAATTTAAATTGTTCGCCATTTATGATGCCATATTAAGATCACTTAATGGAATACTGTTGTCATCTGGCTGTGTGTGCGAGTGTACGCTTCAGTGTGACAGTCGTAATGCCAAATGTCCTCCTTCCGTTCTTCCCCCATTTTAATCACTGAAAAACCCCGAAGCGACGAACTCAATCCGACCTCTATATGCATTTAAATATAAATATGAGCACTCTGCACGCCGGCCGCCATGTTTTTGATGATTTAATGGAACGAAGCGTACAGTAGTGTAGCCCAGTTTCTCGGGCAGATAGCAACTATGACATCCCCATTCTATGTGTTGCTCCATCGCATCATCGGCATTGCCCCATCCCAGTAGTGACAGTAGAGTACAGCACTTTGCTGTCGCACACGGGACCCACATGGACCAAATTAGACCGGAAACATTCAATTGGCGTGAATAAAGCTTTCATCTGTACTCCCTGTTCGTCTCTCTGAGTGTAGTACTCGTACAGTACAATGTGCATCCCAACACACACACACAGAGGAGTGTATTGTGTATAGATCTGGTGTATCTCTGGAGGGTATAGCTACTAGAGGGTACAAAAGTGGATAACTGATTGAGATTGAGTTCCCTCGGTGAGACATGAAACAAGTTGTGCCGCTCCTCCTGCTAATACTCGTTCTGTCTAGTAGAACATAGCCGTGCCTGCTAGTACTCGTTGAAATTATAAGCTTCCATCATCGCAATGTTCTGCGGAGATGATTTTCATCGTCTAATCGTTTAATTAGTTTTCATTTGATGACATCTCGAGTTGGCTGCAGAGTGGGACAGTGGCATAGGGTTCGCTGCTTTTCTGCGCATCGTCGATGTTCTTTAATCGCTGGCAAATTGAATTTGAAGTACATGCTTTGAAAGTGGACGTTGCAAGCGGATCTGTTGGCTTGAACTTCGAGGGAAAACTCAAGTAGGGTTGTGCCCACTTGGGGCAGTCAGTTCTATTAATCGATTTGGGATTTGGATTGATTGGATTTACTCCCACCTGCAAATAGTATCCTAACCTTTTTCACGCTCCACGAGCCAGAGACTAAACGCCCAGTCACATCACAGTAAATAGCGAATAACAGTGTTTACGATTGGCACGTGACCCACAATGCCTGATTGCCTTAAAATTGAATTTACACAAAAAGATAAATGCGAAGACATTAATAATCCAAACACATTCGGGTGAAGTAACTACAAAATGCCGCAACAATTTACAAACTGCGCGACCGACGAGAAGGAAGCAGCGAAAAAAAAAGTGAAACTAATTGCACCACATTTGGTTGAAACTATGCAAGTGGTAGACGTTTAGTGACGTGCAGTGGTCTTGTGTGTGACACAGTGCGGACGAATTGGGACTTTTGAATTGACGCGATCATGGTTTAGATCTCGCAACTTTTTGAGACTATGGAAACGAAACTTTCAACTCAGTTCGACTTTGAGAGATCTGTTTTACTGTTTTACTTACTTCAGGAGCTACAGTTCGAGTTTAATATGGACCCCAACCAAATCTTTCGAAACATATTTGAGAAAAAGCATCTTCAGCTGAAAAGGAGCATACCAAGGTCGTCGACATTTTAAAAATTATTTCCATCAGGCGGTCATGGTCCCAGACGATGAAAAAATCTTTTGTGGAATATTTGTTTCGAACAACATTTTTACTAAAATCTGTTCTGTTTTCAATCAGCGAATTCCGCGGAACTCCATATTTTTGCTAAGTACAGGGGTTTCCAAAGTGTGCGCCGCGGCACCCTGATGCGCGTTAGAAAGTAAAGAGGGGCTCCCCCGGGGTGACAGTTATTAACAAAAATACAAACTGCTTGTGAACTGAATTTTTAAACAAAACTATCTGTCAATTATTTCATTCGACTGTTTCTTTTTCAAATAGCTAGGGAAGGGCGTCGTGACAAAATACTAAACTTGTCGCGGGCTGAAAAAGATTGGGAACCACTGCACTAGTAGCTAACTAGTTCTCCAAATATTCATTGCCTTTTATTACTTTCAGCTCGATTTTACCAAAATTGTTGGCACTTTTTAGATTATATTAAGCTGAAAGGTATTAAAGGCAAAAACTTGACACGAGTTGAAATACCCACTGGACATTTATTTAAAATAATTCTGCCCTTCAGTTTCGTCTTCCATGTGAGACTTTTTTTTTTTTTAAAAACAAAAAGCCTTCAAAGTGAAATAAGTTTTTTGTTTTCAGTTCCGAAAACAATATCGTTGTCGATAAACATTTTTGAAAACGCAGCAGGTTGTAGTTTCTTGCTTTAAGATTTTTAAACTACAAAAAGGATTAACTAACATTTCGTGTGTCAAAATGAGTCGCAAAAAATGCGATTTTGTCCACGGAATGTGGGTTTGTATTTCATAAGTCGGGATCAAAACTCTTATACTTCAGTAAAGAATCATACCTCTTATTTGTAATTAAGGTTTTTGAGATACACAAACGTTTCTTAGAGCTCAAAGTGCCACTCTCTGGTCTGTGCCATTTTTTATTTGAATACCATAAGTACCTCCAAGTGTAGCGACTACAAATTTGAAGAGCTGTCTCTGGATTACACTAATTTGTAGCAAGTTTTGAAATATCGTCTCTGAACTCTGCGCGCCATCTAGTGCGAGCTCTTTCTCGAGCTCTGGTTTCCGATCTCCCTAGACTAAGACGCCTGATTAACACTTTTATTACCACGACCGTATCGCTGCCGAGCTCTTAAAGTGTGATATCAAGTCTCTATCTTTTGAGTCGGTCGACGTAAATTAGACCGAAAATCACTCTAAGAATTTTTGCGTCTGAAACGACCCTAGTCTCTTATTAGCAGAGCCTTGGCCGATACCAAAATGTGGACTGCAACCTGAAGATATAATTTGAGTTCTATGATTATTCTTATTTAAAGGAAGAACCTTATCGTGGTCTTGTCTTACACTGAATACTTTCAAAAAAAAACAATTTAGCCAAACCAGTTCAGCTTCGAAGCAAACTTTAATTCATTTTCTAATGCTGGCATTAATTTGGAAAAACCGAGTGTGAATTATATTTGAATTGTCATTTAAAAAGAAAACGCCGCGAAATATTCTATAAAAAGTGAATTCTCTTCGACTATCCAACGATATGGATGTTTATGATGGGCGCCAAAAAATATGCAATGGTTATCTGTTGTTTGCAAAGTGAACGAGATATTTGAGCCAACATTAACGTCAAGCGTCCTTGAAAGCCAGATACGAACTTCCATCTTAACTCAATACGTCAGGCTCACTTGACGAGCAGTCCTTTACTAAAACTATTATACCTTCAAGCAGGAATGAATGAATGAAGCTGTACCTGCTTTACGGGGCAACACAGTTTTCTTTTCAAACACTTCTCTAACTTATTTACACTTTCAAAGGGCAGATGGATGTTAATTTTTCACTTAGGTCTAAGTTCTCTTGAAATATCCATATCCTCAGAAAGTAGCTCCGAAGTTTGCTCATCTTGTAACGAAAGCAGTGGAATGTGGTGCCCATCAACTTCTTGTCTATTCAAAAATCTCATGTTGAAAAAAACCCGATATAGGAAAGTTACCTTTCAACAATAGAACTAGAAACTGACGCTAAATCGTTTTTGAAGTCATATTTTTACTACCTACGGTGCATGGCATTTTTTTTTTCATTTGAATTGCGTTGGTATTACTCATAGGAAATTTGTCACCCCGAAGAGATTCATCCATTTGTAAAATATTTAAAAATAAGAAATTAACACAAATACCCAACGCCACCCGGTTAAAATTGACCACTGTGCGGGATAGCAACTTTAGGAACCTACCTGCAACGGCACACATGGCAATGCCAACCCATAATCAATTCGACATTCCATTTGTCGTCTCAAAGTCATCACCAAATAGAAACAAATAAAGCCACCGTATTCCATTTCCAATTCCAAGCACGTACGCATGTTCCAAAATAAAATTCGATTGCCATTCACATTCTCAATGATTATGTCGCAACTTGCCCCTTTTCCTTCCACCGCATATTTATGTAGGAAGCACAATATCATGCATACCGAGCCAGAAACAAGAAAATTTCAAAACTTTTCAGTTTCAAAATCACCAAACTTGACTGAAAAGTTAAACAAATATCGTTTCTCGATACGGCAGGCACTGGCACAGTCTATCTCTGCCATTGGCTCATGCATGACCTTTTATAATTCAATAGAACTTATTCTCCCTTCGCGAGGACACTGCATGGAGGTTGGATGGAACTGTGCTCATTTCGAAATTTTCCATCTGTAATATGGAAAAAGTTTTAATGCACTGAACTAAGCGGTTTGAGTTGAATTTCATTCCCAATGAGATTCTTTCGCTTTTGGCATAATTTTGCTGGAAATGGGCAACAGGAAAGCAATCTCACACAGAGTGTCGACAATTTCGAATTCAGATCGATTTGATTGATTAATTAAAAGTTTTTACTGTTTGAAATAGACAGGGAGAACTACATAAACTGAGAGACACTAGTTTTGCTGTTGGTTTGGGATCACACAACCAGACACACACGCCGATGGATTTTAATTGCAATCCATTAGGAGAATAGTTTTTCAAATAAAAATTAGTGCAAACTTTGAAAGGTATGACGTATCAGGTATTGAGCGTTTAAAACGTATCGCAACTATTTAGAAAATTAACTATCAAAAATTGCTCAAGGTGTGTTCGGAATTTGCAAAAGCATTTTGTGTTTCACACGCTGTGGAGTAAGGGTGTGGATCTTTGGCGGCAATTTAAGAAGTTGAAGACTGAGCGTGTTGTTTATAGAGGGGCGCTGTTTACAAAGTTTTCAGTTTCATAAGAAAGGCTAGAGGAAGTTTGGCATATCTTACTGCGGTTTACTTGCCAATTACGGGCGATATGGGATGTCGCTTCTAGTCAGTTGCAATTTACTTAAGGTGGATATACTAATTTTGTGCGAAAGGTTAAGGTCGTAAGAACTATTAGAACAGCGGGAAATATAAATTTAAAAATAATCTGGGGCAGGGACTTTTTCCAAAATCCAATAACTTCGTTTAATTTCTTATTTTTTTTATTTTGAAAGTGCGACCAATTTTGTTGTTGTTCATAATATAAATCCCTTTCTCCAGTATGTACTTCAATGAACGTAGGACAACCGGAGATGCATTTTTTTTTTGAGCCGCCCTTTTCATTTTTTTTGTCCGTAAATCGAAACCGCGTGGAGGTTGTGTCTAATTTTGTTGTATCCATTAAAAAAGTGTTTTTCAAGCTACAAAAATGGACCGTTAAATATAAGGTTGTTGTATTTGCTAAATGAAATGCGGATACACTGTTTCTCAAGCTAGAAAAAAGTGGACCGCTAAATATAAGATTGTATTGTGGCATTTGCTAAATGGAATGTGGATATGCTAAGCAGAATAATTTTTTGTTCTCAGATTCATTGCTGTTACTGTTTTTGCTAAATCGCTTTCTACCATCTCTTGTTCTGTTTAGTCATAGAAATAAATTAAATAGTTGTTATAGCAGGTCCATAGATGTAGGTTCCCTAGGGCTAGCTTCCCACAGCCATTTGATTTGTGTGCGAGTTTTTATTTTTCACGAATGTAAGCGACTTACAATAATTGTAATTATTTTATGCCGAGTCCAAACGGCTAATTGAGAAGCTCTTTCATGACAGTTGTACTCTATGATGTTTGTCAGACGTTCGCGTGATCTGCGCAGTGGAAAAGCTTCAAGATGCAATTTTTTGTTTACCGGGGATCGAATCCGATACCCCTCGCTTAAAAATCCAACACGCTAACCACTGAGACCCTCAGAGTTCTGGAAATGATCATCATCAGCCGTTGTGTTATTTTAAAACCGATTTTTATGAAATGCAAACCAAATGAAAGTTGAATTTCCGCAGTTCAATTCTGTTGTCAACAATCCATCAATCCATGCGTCGAGTCACTACAATTCTTCGAAATGCTTTTGGAAAACTATTAAAAGGCATCTTAATTAAGCAAGATGCTATAGAGTACTATGACAAAGTTTTAGGTAAACCCTACCGAAAAAACAAATGTTCCACCCGTGAAAACAGGAATACACCCCTTGACGTGACCCCCTAAAAAATCTGAATCTCCTCAAAATCCTCTATCGCTATGTAAAATTGTAAATCGCCATAGCACATTATAGGAAAAAAGTTACAACCACAGAGAAAATTTTATACTCCTAACATGTTACCCCTCAAAATAGGGGGCAAGGGGGTCACTTTAGAAAAAGGCACAATTTTCTATAGCATTTTATTCGATTTTCAACTTCCAAGGCTTCAAATTTGGACCCAGGTTTATTATACTGACTTTTGAAATTCTTTCTTTCCATTTCATTTCATTTATTCAATCTTTGGAGGAAATAAACCCCGATATCCCTATCCAAGAATTATTGTCTTATTTTCGAAAAGTTTATTAACAACTTACTAATTCGTATTTATCTCTTCTTTCTTTGCAGGTAAGTTTGACAACTCAACGTCACCATCAGCGAAATGAACAACGAAACTCACTGAAACCTACATCAGCCACCATTACTTTGATTAAGTAATTTTTATTTGCGTTTGACTTGAGTGGACAAAACTGAAATGAAGATAAATTTTTCAACTGTACCTTCGAAAAGCATTTTATATTCACTTCCATTCGATGACCCAACCATACTTATCACCCTAGTGTGGAAGCTCCTAATGCAATCTGTTATCTTTAAAACATTTTAGGACGCGTCCCTTTTTTATTGAGTTTTTTCCCAGTAGGGTATTGTTTTTACCTTTTCCGATGCTGGTTAGCATGACAAGGGCAAATTTTTAATGTGACGAGATGATGTTGAATAGGTCTACCTTCGTCAAACTCGGTCGAATAATTCAATCTTCAAATGCACATTTATTCAGGGCACTCATTCCTTAACTTTGAGACGATTATCGTCGACCTCCAAAGCTAGAAGCTAAGTGCAAACATTACGAGTTCCAGAGCATTACCCAGTTCATTTTTCACAAATGTAATAAAAGCTGACGATGGTCAAACAAATTCGGGCAGAATTTAAAAAATAAAAAAAAACGATATCGTGCAGACGGAACCTGCCGCCAGACTTCTCCCTGTGCTTGGTAATGAAGCGCTCAGGACAAGCGCCCCACGAACTTGTTTTCTGCAAAACATATTCCCAAACCTGACATCTATCTGCAAGCATTTCGAGGCGCTGTTGAGGCCGTATGGTTCTTCTTTCTTGAGATAAGTACTTGTACTTAAAAAAAACCCGGTTCCTTTCGGAAAAATGCGATTTTTACGGATCGCTTCCGCGTTATTATCTTTCCACGCCGCAATTTTTTTATTTTTGCTCACCTATTCTTTGTAGAACGATAATGACTCTTCATATTCAACAAATAATGGCTTTCTGCTGACAACTCAGTCTTCAGGCGATCAAGTAATCTTTTAGCGCGCAAAAATATTTGTCTAAGGTTGTTGCTTAAAATACTCGTATTTGTAGAATAATTTTGTTTGGCAGCCCGTGCCTCTTGTTGCGCTTGATTAATTTGTCAGCACACTTGTGGAAAACATGCCCATTACGCAATCCACTAAAGCCCATTAAAAAGTATCAAATTTTAATTGGACATTCTGACATGATTCTGAAATGTAAATGAAAATTATTAACATGCACGGAGCACATTACAAACACCAATCAATTAATTTCAAAACGCGTATGATATTCCGTACCGGATGCTGCCTCAACCCACCCCTGCCGTCATTATTGCAACAATATTGATGCACATATAAGCGTAACCTAACGCTAATTAAAATAAATCAACCGCACAGTTTCGCACTTCACATTCAAGTATCGGTTATGTATAGGGATCGGATTTCCATGCAAATGCATGTTTTTTTATGAACGCCTTGGATGCAAGGCAACTTATTATGTATACGTATCATGAAATTTCCTTTAAAATGGCATTTAACCGTTAGTGCATATTTTTGCATATTTTACTATAAATGCATATTTTGCAATTTTTGTGCATATTTGACTATATTTGCATATTTTTTATAATATTAATTCATATTTTTGGAGTATATTGTTCAAAAAGTTAACTAGACAGTAAAAAAATATCCTCTTTATGTCAGTGCAAACGAAGCTTAAAACTATTATCTTTTTCTTTTGTTCATTTCACAATCTTGAACGATATTCCAACAACACAATATAATGCACTATATAAACAAAGCTGCATGTATGAGCTTGACTAGATTGTGGCGGCAAAACATTGAAATGAAAAAAAAAGGCTGTTTGCCTGGGACTGTATGAATGAGATCGAAATTTAAACGATACCCAAAAGCTCCAAAATGGCTACGAAAAGCTTCCGACGACACAAAGCTAAGCAAAATGAAAGTGTGTAAATACAACGTGCTAAAGCTTAAAGCTAAATTGTCTGCGCACAATGGTGTAGCTGCAGCAGTAGCCAGTAGTACGTAGCACTGTCAAAGTAAATGTCAAAAAAGCAGTTCATGATCTATGCAAATAAAACTTTTCAAAATGAATTAAGGAATTTGTTTTTAATTATTTATTTTTATTAAACAAAGGAAGACGTTAACTGTGTTTTTGTTTTTTTTTTATTAAATGTTGATCTCGTTTTAAGTTATTATTTTATTAAATAATAAAAATAAAAAATTTAACGTATTCTTATAGACTGAAGAAAATGTGTTTCTAAATTGAACCGAAATTAAGTTTATCTAATTTTAAGTGCATATTTTAAATGCGTATTTTGCATTTTTAAGCGCATATTTTAAGCGCATATTTTGAGATCTTTAGTGCATGAAAATCCGAACCCTAGTTATGTACTATGCTCATCTATCCTTTTGTGTGAAGTATTTCGCCCCCTCGCGCATATTTTGAGTATATCAATTTTCTCTAATTACGGAATAATTAATTAACGATGAGCGAGCGTATTTTAACTACCAAATATAAACAGAATCAGCTTTAAGCAAAAAAATCTAATTTGCTTGTAAAAACTTCTTGCTATCTTGACTTCTGACTCTGACTCTGACTCCGACTCCGACTCTGACGCATTAGCCAATGTAATTGGGTAACAAAAAAAAGGTGCTCTGCTGGCACTCGTTAATTTTAATTATTCTCCTCCATGAACACATTGGACATGGCGGCGGATGCAATGGAATGCTAATATGAAACGAAATTAAATATTTCGCCAACAAAACATAAAATGGGAATTTTCATCCCGCGCATTGTCTGACTGACTGCCCTGGTGAATGTTGCCGTCCGTCGTGCCGACATTAAGGATATGTATCATTCCGAAGAGGATAATAAAATTTCACGCAGAAATATTCATTCTAATGAGGTGATTTATTCAGGCAATGAATTGTACAGTGGCGCTCAGAAATGGGGAGTAGGTTTTTTTTTTTTTTAATAGAAGTCTCACGGGAATGTCCTGGCGTAAGTTTTCCCATCTTGTAAGGCTGTAAAAGTTTTTCTTATTGTAATTGATGCAAATTGTACTTGAAACAAGGCGTGATAATGGGAGCAGATTTTTTTTTAAAGGCGTATGCGACAGATATTTAAATTCAAATTCAGAACAATTGAGAATTTTAAGCTAAGAAAGATTCACCTACATTTTTTGTAGGTTTTGCTAAGCAAACATTTACACCAAGTGAGATGTGAGTGCATCATCGCTCTCTCAATGAGGGAAGTTTTTCCTTTATTAAAAATTAGTGTGCCAGCTATCATGGTCAAGCTGATGATTGACAAATTTTCCAAAGAGCTTCCAATCCCATTTGAATATATTTTTTATCATAGATTCGACAAAAAATACCGTGAATATTTATGGTACGATGATAGACCCTGACATTGACTGACAGCGGTACAATTTATTGAACATGCTTCAATCAAGACTCTCTTCTAAGGTGTGCTTTGTAGCACGCCTATATAATTTTAAATTGTTGCTACTGTTTCCTTAAAATCCTGAAAAAAATACGACTCAAGAAAATACGCACGAGTACATTTAAAAAGTTGTAACTTTTTATCGGGGTATCGTTCTTTTAGTTCTTAGTTTAAATTTCTGTAAGTTGTAGACTTGCGGAAATTTGTCTCAGGCTTGTCCTGCAACCACGCGACTGTAGATGACTAAAAGCATGGATTTTGTAGACCTCTTTGCTCTAAATAGGTATAACGTAACTTTGCGATGTTGATTATGCGATCTTTCTACGTTATTTGCAAAATGACAGTGGCTCGAAAAGTGTTCATAGATTCCATGGGTTTGGGTTTATTGGTCGTGTATTAAAAGCAGTTGCACCGTCAATGGATTTTTCGTTGAAAGGAAGCTCAGCTGAACCCTTTGTGCATTAAATACAATCACATTCTATTTTTCTTCCTTTCTGACGTTGTTCAGATCTTCATCAAGAGTTAGTTAAACTTTGTGAATGAATTCTGTTATGCATTCAAGTGAAGTTGACTGCAAGAATGAAGCAATCGCTCCAAACGAAGTATAGCCTATCTACTGGTTAACATTTGCTGTCGGTTAGGTGCCGTTTAAATTTGTCTAGGACACTCCCACTACCCGAAGAAATAAAACGCGACGTCAGGTTTTCATAAAATACGGCACTTTGTATCAAAACCTAAGATCCTCTCGGTATCAAACAAAGTTATCTGTTGGATAAAACTTACTCGAATCATATTTCTCTCAGTGGTTCTCAGATAAGTAGCTAGTACCCATCCAATCACTATCAGTTGCACAGCACATCCTGAAGAAGTTCCTACTGCTCTCAGTCGGGAGCAGCGAATGAAATTACGTCTTACTTGGAACTTATCTCACAGTTAAAAAATTATTTAGTGAATATTTCTGTCACTGGGTTTTAGATAAGAGGACATTTTTTTTTTGGCTAGTACTCATCCAACGGTTAGGTGCACACCAAGTCCTAAAGAAGTTCCTACTGCTCTCAGTCGGGAGCATTGAATGAAATTACGTCTTATTTGGAACTTATGTCACAGTTAAAAATTATTATTAGCCCATCCATAAATTAGCGAATAAGGCTGCCTATTCGACTTACTAACAACTAAACTGCTCAACTTAACGACCTCTTGAGAGATGTCAAAACTATGCATATCCTTATATAGACATTCGCTCTCGTCCTGTCATCATTAAAATGGATATTAAAATGTTGCCTTTCAGTTCGCCGGGTAAAGTGTAAAATTACTTCTCAAAGAAGAGAGGAAACACCGACCTTTGGTCCAGCAAAAAAGGTCCAGCGGCCAACTTTCACCCGCCAGTGTATCTCGTGCTTCGTTCTCCCACACTCCCTCCGAAAGAGAATACACAAAAATTTTTGAAAACAAATTTCCTAATTATCTATGCGCATCGCAATTAGGTTGATTTAAAATTGTGCTATTCCGTCGTTGTGCAGTCGTTACGCATGGCAACAAGCTACGGGTATACTTGCCATGAATACATTTGCAAATTATTAGAATTCAGTATCACGATAGGTACCAGCGACCAGCACCCCATTGAAATTTCAATTTAAATTCAAGCAGACCAAAGTGTAACTTCAGTTTGTATAATGTTTATGACATTTAACTGACAGCCTGGTATATATACGAGACAATATACACTTCTCAGCTGTCTGCTGTCGGTCGGGGCGATCTGCCAGCCCGAACAATGGAGAGGAACCCTTCCGCAATCCGGATTGCGGCTGGTGGCTTAAGATAAAAACCGAAAACCTCCTACACGCCATTCATTTCGGCTTAATTAACTTTCATCAGTCATCCCTCCAGAGCGGGCGCCTGCAATGGAGGGCGGTATACCCGTACAGAATTTTCGTTTGAACATTCAGATTGTTTTGTATCGTCCGTTGTTGTTGAGAGTAATTAATTACATTCTGATGGAAAGCGTTGCCGATTTGTTTGTGTAGCACCACCGCCGCAGGCTCCCCGATAAGGCGAGAACTTTGCAATTAAGATTTATTTGCAAGGAGTCGAAGTATTTTTCCAATTTCACCCCTTGACATAGCTTCATCTATTTGCCTTCAAACGGGAAGAGCGATAGACACTCCATTGCTCCAATCCGCAAACGGCCTTCCTTGTCGGATGAAGTTACATATTAGACCACCGAAATGCATGCAGTCACCAGACCGACTCATCAACAAAGATGATGTTGTGCAACTGGCATTGGCATCTAGAAATATCTTAATCTGTGAATTGAATTAATTACGTGATCATTTATCACCTTCACACACAGGGTACAACACCACGGCACATGAGAGGACTCTTGCGATTTGGCCTGGCGCATTCCGCACGTTCACTGTTTACCTCTTTCTCTGTCTCTCCTTTGAGTGTGTTTTGTGTCTAGAAACATATTGATGGCTCTATGAGCTGCTGCTGCTGCTGGTGGTAGTACTTGCTTTCGGTTTAATTAAAAATAGTTTGCCAAGGGTTTTGTATTTTGATGCTGCATATCTGTGTGCGGTTGGTTAAGCGCACAAATGCAATTTTGCACACACAGCGACAGAGAGAGTAGTTAATTGGATTTTCGTTTAGAATAGAATAAAAATTCTCTTCGTTGTCGATATCATTAGGCTTGGCGAGGATGTCAGATGTTTTTTATTTTTAATTGAATTCTAGTATCGGCGCGTGGTAAACATATATGTGGGAGGCATAGGTGCCATGGAGACGAGGCGGAGGCAATTATTTCTGGAACTACCGTGATATTAGATTTGTTTCTCGGAACATACCATCGAGAGTTCGTATCGGGTTCCAAAACAATTGCGCATAAGGCTCCTTGGATCAAATTGTGATTACGAGAATATCTTCAGCCGCATCAAAGTCAAGGTCGGTATGGCTATGAATTACAGACACCTGATAATTGTCAGAGACATTCGCGTGCCGGAGACACGGTAGCCATAATGATTATTATTATTGGATAGTAAAAGCGTTTGCTTATTGTGTGGAAGCGCAGCACGCCATCATCACGAAACATAACTATCTTCGAATGTCTTATGAAGTCATAGGGAACACCTGTTACATGCGACATTGGCCTCGATACACGGAAATGAGTTAACATCTTTAACTCACCACATGATGAGTTAACGTGGAAGGCATCACAGTCTTGTGCAGCTGGCGTGAGCAATGTAGCTACCGAAGCATCGTCAAGAAGATTGCAAGGGGTTATTGGTCAAACGGATGTTTGAATTTCGTAATCAACGCTCTCGGTTTTGGGTCATTAAATCCATGAATCATTTACACAAATGCGGTGGAAGTCTATCGGGTCGAGAAATTCTAAAAAATCAGATAAAAATAAAAAGTAGCAAATACACGAACCCTGTTACCCAGCCCCTGATTGCCTTCCTAATGTGTGACAAGAACCGCCAACTGCATACAAATTCTGGATCGTACCCGACTTTTATGAGCTTTGAAACGAACAGAAATCATTTGTGGGACAGAAAAAAAACTGTAAACACTGCGCTGCCCCTATTTTCGTAAAGGCGCTAGCTTACATTTCACAGTGTCGAGATATAGAGGCAAATGCTAAAAAAATTTAAATATTGATGCTTACACCTTGATCTTAAAAAAAACAAATTTTCTCTCAAATTTGAAGATAAAGCGTTTGAATTAAATGTAATAAAATCGGAGACGAAGCAGCAACTCCAAATATGCATTAACCCCGAAAACGATAATTATGTAGATAGGTCCTTTATCAAAAAAGAGGCGCTGCTGCGTTACTCTTAATTTTGTTTTAGACTTTTGAATCATCATTCTTAGTGCTTGCGAACATTTCCCTAAAGGTTTCGCAGGTTTCTGTTTTTTTTGTCCCATGTTTCTTTAATCCTGGAGAACTTTTGCTGAAAAAAAAAGTTTGAAGCATCCGGACTCCCCGAAAATACGACAAAATTATTATGTAGATCCTTGGGTACAGGGAAAGGTTGAAACACCAACATACTAGACTTTTATTGTGACCCTTGCTTAACTTAACCTGACGTAATTTTTACGACTATAAAGCAGATCCAATTTTTTGTAGTTTCGAGTCCAAACTGGAATATTTTGCTCCGACCCAAAAACCTACACAGATGTGATTGATGATCGGATCCAATAAAAATTCCTTGAGGAGTGGGTAAACTCAGTCGCAAAAGCTGAATGTCTTTAGCTTAATAGACGGAATAACATGAGCTATGCGCCATTAGCATTAATCTGCATATTGGAACTCGTTCCTATATTTCGTCTTTATATATATTTTTGTTTTCGCGATAGCGGGATACTGACTCTTTGTGTGTTTGGCTAGAAAAGAAAAATCAAAAATGGAACTTTTCAACCAAAAGTCTGCCAAATATTCACTCGCATTTGTCAAATTAATTTGACAGAATGAATGAGATCTATTTTTGTGCCTTCCATTCAAATGGATTTGACAATGTGATGCATATTTACCTGGACCATAATTGAAAGTTTATCCGCCATTAAGTGGGAATAGGTTATAATGAAGTTCAGTCGGGCTCTGCAGTCGGACCTATATTTGTTACTGTGTTTTTTTTTTACAAAATGTTTCTCGAGTTCGGCGGAATAAAAGTGGAGGTCCACAGGGCTGCCCGGCAGGACCTGTGACTTTTCTAAGAGTTTGTTGTTTTGGGCTTGTGAAAGATCTGATGGAACAAGGGCGATTTCAAACCAAAGTTATAGAAAAACATAAATATTTCAACGAGCAATAAAGGATCCCACAAGGTAGCAATGTAGTGCCTATACTTTTTCCACGATTTACCTAAACAGTGTTCGTTTGAGGATTTTTTATTAAATAAATTACAGAGCCCCACAGAGTGCACATCTGCATATATATTTTTAGATTTAGAAATGTTTTTGGGCTTCATTTGCCTTTTTGTTTAAACGAGTTTCCGCCCAGTGGTAGAAATTCTATCTGCCTTCGCCCATATATATTATAAGTTGGATCCTGTAGTAAGGTGACAAGATATTTGCAGGAAATACACTAAAAAACTCAGAACTATGCAAACTACCTCTGGAGCAATTCCTTAAGAGTTCAAAAATGCATTCGAAGCCAATTGGCTATCGCTACATGCATTTAATTTCTTCCGTTGCCTATGTTTGCTTTAAGACACAAGCTACAGGACAAGAAAGAAAGCACAGCCATGTACATTTCCTAAGCACGAAATTGTGAGCAACAAATAGCTACAGTATTTGTTTCTTGTCACCAAAGAGTACACCCTCCCCAGCAAGATCTTTTGAAATACCTTTTTGCACGACAATGGTCCCCCCTCATTACACTCAACACTGTACATTCAGATAAAAGGATGTCTTTATGTCCTTTGCCTTGGGGCCCATTTGCGTCAATTAGGAAACGGCTTTAAGCGTAACATTCAGCATTAGCATTATCCAATTGCAAAAATATTTTCTTCTCCATTAAAAACGGTCAGATAATAGAGGGAGTCCTTTTTTTTGTTGGAAAAAGCAGTTATCGACTTCATTAGCAATTCGAAAACCGAAAACACAGGCCGATTCGCTTTCCCCCAACAAGAAGGGAGAACACAAAAAATATAAAAGCCTCTTGAAATTCATTCCACACACCCACATCGAAAAGTCACCAATTTTATTTTTTCGTCTATGTGGGACAGAAGCCGAAATAAAATAAAAAAATAACTCCCTGGGGGGTTTTCTCTCGAAACGTCCACACACGCAATATATACATCCACGTATATACAGTTGCAACCCTCGTGTAAATATACTCCCGGTCATACATTAATTGGAAGTCGTTTCGGAGAAGTGTATGTACGCCCGGTAAGGGGCCTGCCCATCCATAAGCATGATTCGCCCTCTCTGCTGATAGGTGGGGAGGACACACAAATTTATATTAAATTTTCATATCCTGTCAGTCCATGGACTCAATATGGTGGCTGGATCTGAATGGCATCAGTTATACTTACTCGTACCATCATCCTCCTAACATTTCTACTTTTTTTTTTTGTTTTTTTACAGCACATGGTGCAGGCTGGTGTGGGCCCATTTCCAGGTGCCCCAACAGGATATCCACCGGCACCGACTAATGTCGGAGCTGCTGATAGCCTCTCGATGGCAGTGGCTGCTGTCAAAGCCGAGCAAGCATCACAAATGAAGCCAGATGGTGCACCGCCGCCTTCAGCAGCAGCAGCCGCACAGATTTATATGCAGCAAAAAAAAGTAAGTATCTGTGGGATAGTTTTTCGCAAAGTTTTGTTATAGTTTTACTTTTTTTTTTGTTATTTTTCAAGCGGGGATTTTCTTTTCTCGAGTTTTTTTTCCTTTTATTTTGCTTTCTGTCCTGGGGGACATTTTGTTGGTACTGGCCAACGGGTTTGGTTTTAGTTTGTTTCTACTCGGTTAATTTATTAACAAGATCTACTAGGAAAATATGCAAAGAGGACACTAAGATGTGTCTTGTTTCCTTGGGATTATGTCCTTCTTCAACGATGTTTGGTTTCCTCTTTTGTAAAGAAAAAAAAAAATGCACAAAGAAAAATACCGCTAGAAAATGCATGCGAAGGGAGTTAGTTTTTTCGTACTACCCTTTTGTTGTTTGGTTTTATTTTATTTAAACATAAATCACTTGTGTATTTTATCGTACCTAATACAAACTAGCAAATGCGAAAAATGTATCTGGGTTAGAAAAGAGAAGAACTCCTATTGAAGTTTATATACAAAATAAAAAATTTATGTAAAATGTACAATAACTGATAGCAAGTTGTTTGTTTTGTTCTCCTAACTTTATACATAAATTGAAGCTTTGGGATTGTATTTTATTTTATTTGTATTTGTTCACTGCATGTGTACTGTAATTGAAAGAAGTTCAAACGAAAAATACGTAAATCAAAATTAGTTGTGCTGATTAAAGCGATTAATTGTAAATATTGTGCTTTAGATTTTAAAACTGAAAAAATTTAAATTTCTCACGAATTGTTATTGATTTTTTTTGATCCTGTAAAAAGGAACGGTATTCCTACCAAAGTCCTTAGAAGAATTCTCTATAATGTCTGCCAAATCCAAAAATACTGCCGACCTAAAACTTCAGTCAATGAAATTTGGAGCAAGTTTTTTTAGAGACACTTTTTTTAAATCGTCATAATGAAGCTTTCGATTGTCTGTATAAATTTTGTAAACGTCCATTTCAAACCAGGAGTTCTAGAGGAATTTTCAGGATTAAGTTGGAATTGTTTGGTCACTTTTAAGGCCGTCAAAATATAGATGCAATGACCCGATGACTAATTGATGCACAGTGCCGCTAGAGGTCTCGCAGTACTCAGAGTGACCTTATTTTTACTCCAGTTAAAATATTAAAATAGCGAGCTCTCTTAACTCTTCTTTGATAGATCACTTTAACACACGAACTGAAATTGTTATCAACCTGAAACTTGTAACCGTCGAAGTCGATTTGTAGAATAGTCTCTGAAAGGGGTCAGAAAAAAAATATTAAAAGACAGCAAAAGCCACTCACTAACCATTACCATAATAAACGAACCAAAGACAGAATTAGAATTTTTGTTACCAATTTAAGCAGACCTTCTTAAATGTGTTCCAATGGGAATTGAAATAAAATAAATAGTTGGCGCAACAGGTTGATCTAGCTTTCTTATAACCTTTCGTTTTGTGGGAGTTGTCTTTTTGGGACGAATGGGAGGTCCCTTCCAATTCTATGCCGGCTCTTTCATGATAATTATACTCTCGGATCAATGTCAGACGTTCGCGAAAGGTGGCGCAGTGGACGAAACCATAAGCTGTAATTTGTGTTTCTGCGGGGATCGAACCTGTGACCCTTCGCACAGTAGTCCGGCGCACCAACCACTGAGCCACTGCTGCCAATTTAATAGGATAAACTGGCCTGTCTCAAACGATTTCAAGTTTAGTTCTAAATTTGACTCGATCGGTTTTGAGCTGAAGGAAGAAACCGATTCTTCCTATTCAAGGCAGAGATAGTTAAATGTCCTAAAAATTAGAATAATACCCTGGATTCCAACTGCTTTATTTGGGTATCGAACGTGCCTGCCTTTGAGCTTCTGGTCTAAATATCTGCATACAACCAAGTAAAATATTTTAGGACATGGACTCCTTAAACCTTCCAAACAGTAAGTAGATTCCCATGAGAAATCAATCAATTCCATTATGAATACCATGAATAGTACCAGTGGAAAAGACTTGGAGCCAGTTGCTTCAGCTTTCAATTAAGCTGAAGCTACAAAGATCGCAGAGCTTAGCTAAAGGCATTTCCTACATAAGTCCGCTTGAGATTGTCTTAGGTTTCTTGTTCGTTTTTGCATATTTTGCAGAAGTCTTGAGTAAACCCAGTTTTCGCATATATACCTTCCTGCGATGCAGCGCATTTTAAATCATTTACAAACTTTATCTTAAAGGGTATTGAGACTTAAATTCCTAGTACCCAGCAGGAGGTTTTTAAATATCTATGGTCAGTGGAAGTGTATTTCCATTCCTCGCTGAGGCCTTAACCTATGCCGCTCCTATTACAAGCAAACACTTTGCATACCGCAGCATGGCCACCACCATTAAACACCTTGAAGAGGGTCTTTTAAGACTTGGCAGTCCTTCGAAACTTCTTGTATTGAGCACTCCTAGGTGAGTTTAGCCCTAGAGGGTCCCACCTTGAGCTGCTTTATCTTGTCCTTTACCATTACCAGTTAAGCATGGGGCTGTGAGGCATTGAACTGTTAAATAAGCTTTATTTAGCTAATGCAAGCAGCTTCCAAGGCGTGCTCAAAACAACAAGTCGTAATCGGGCTACTTGTATTCAATCTTACCAAAACCTTGGTTTGTTTTTTTTAAATGATATTTGTTGAAAAATAAACTGAAATTTAAATAACAAGAGGTTTGTCTTAGTGGACTACTGAGCGAGGGGTCTCATGTTCGCTCCCCAGAGGAAGAAAAAAGACATATAAAGATTACGTTCCACTGCACCACCTCTTGCGAATGTCTGAACGTCTGAAGTTTGACAAACGTCCGAGAGCATTACTGTTCTGGAAGATCTTTTCAATTAAGTCTTCCGGACTCGGCATAAAACGGTAGCTTACTTAACTTCGTCTCACAAAAGACTGAAAGAAATCCACGCAAGTTCGGAAAGGTACCATCCGAACTTGAAGCTAATTTTTATTTTAGTTGGAAAATAATTTTCACTGTTGCTTTTGAGTCCACCAATGGTACCGTTTACAAACTGCATTGTTTCTCATTTAAAAAAAATCCCCTAACCAGTGTCTTTTGGACACCTTTTACCTCTGTTTATCTACTTAAGGGCAACGTTTCAAGTCTGTTGGTAACCCGCTTCGTGCGTTACCCTTGATTTAAAGAAAGTATTTCCTTAAATTAAATTAAAGAGGAATTGCAAGTACTTCTGACTTCTGATGCCTATATCAATTTGAGAGCTTCAAGTAGACGCACCTCTTTCTAAAGACGTTGTCCTTGCCGTCATGAATTTGACTTAAAATTGTCGCCCGACAACGACACATCAACCTGTGGCATTCAAGAATATTGCTAAAACCCAGGTAGCACTGTTAATTGGGTCTTACTGAAAATCATATTTAACCTTCACACCCAATATTTTGTAGATCACAATAAATAATCGCTAAATTTTGCCTGGACACTAAAAATGACTATTTTGTATCACGCATACGCATCACAGTCAGTGCGTTTGCCAATGTGATCTTTATTCTCTCGTCACAAGGGCAAGTTGACTTGCTTTTCGCATAATATGAACAAACTCGCATCCCATGTTTACCTCAACCCACTTTACCGGTCGATAAATAACAAAAAAATCGGTCCCCTTTTCAGTGTCTGCGAGTCTGCATTTCTGGTGCACATAACATTAAAACGCGCCCGCAAGTTATAAAACGTGTTTGTGATTTTTTTATTAAACTCGATTGTGTAATATACACGAAATGTAACACTGAATTAATGTCCCTTGTTCGTTCGACCTTTGCTATCAGAGATTTTAATTCATTTCCACCAGAAAAAGCAATCCAGCATGTGTGCCATCCAATACCGCGTTATCATTGTCACTGTAGCCGCGGGGATCAATTGTCAGTTCAGATTGCTTGTTATCGCTTCGAGTTCCTTAATAAAGAAAATAAAAACAAGTAGAGTTCGTTCAATTGCTGTTTACTCACTACAATTGAATTTATTTGTAAATGCAAGTGTATTTGTGTAGCTTCCCTTCCAGCGAAGTAGACAGAAGTAACAAATAAATATTTATAGTGCATGCAAGCGTCTGAAAATAGATGAAACTGTTGGTGTTGGGTCAACGAAAAATAATCATTTTGGTTTGAGTTTTCAAAAAATAAACACTATCCTAAGACATCTCATTTGCAACTTTTGGTTTGCCTTCCCCTTCGTATTGTTTGAACAGGCTAGCCTCCAGCAACAGCAACAACAGCATCACCACCAACAGCAGCAGCAGCAGCAGCAACAACAATCAGTATCACAGTATAACAGTTCCACATCAGTGTTAGGAATCCCTCCACAGCAGCAATTAAACAGCATTGCTGCGACATCAACAGTGCCATCATCGGCTCAGCCCACCACATTAACTCTTCCGCTATCGGTTGCCAATAGTATTTCTAATGGAATTGATGCCCAGCAACAACAACAGTCGTCCAGTGTGCAGCAACAGCTGCAACAACAACAACAACAACAGCAGCAACAGCAGCAGCAGCAACAACCGACTGTCAGCATAGTGAGTCCTTGCCAACACAAAACAATAATTTAGCAACCAACAATAAAGAGATCCGTTTGTCTTGTGTGGCCTGTACATTTTGTTCCTTGCAACGCATCTTTGTTGTTACTTTTCTTATTTTTATTCGTCTTGAAAAGTATTTCCTTTTTGTTGAAGGACACTGCACACACACTGTTTGGTCGCGGGATTGTAATGTGCTTTAGAGTTGGACTTGGTTATGTTTATTTTCTTTGCTTTATTTTTTGTTTTTTCTTTTGTCCTTACAAATTTCGCTGCAGTTTGTTGTTTCCTTGAGCGCATCATCAATTTATTTTTTTAACAAAACAAATAGCAAGGACTTGCAAGAGAATGTAGTTGTGGACGATAAAAATGAAATTGTTTGTTTTTTTTTCCGAGTCTCCATCTTACTCGGTGGACGTTTTTTTTTTTTTTGTTCCTTTCGTTTTGTTTGAAAGTAATTTAGGAATAAAAGCAATTAGCATGATGTATTCATAACAATTTTTTTAATAATTCTAGAAAAATTGTTTTAAATCTAAGCAACAAACAAAAATGGTTTCGGAAGCATAGCATGATACAAAAATAAAATTGTTTTCACATTTTGATCTAGTTTTGGGGGTTGAGGGAGTTGGTTTTTATTGTCTGTGGTAATGTTGTTGACCAAAATTGTAAACAAAAAAAAATACATAAATGAAAATTTCAGCCATATATTTAGAGCAATCGAAGCGCATGAACGATGCAAATGCCACAGCCACTGAGCATATTAACACAAACAGTATATAAAGTTTAACTTTTTTTTCTGTGCACATGGTTGGGGGTAAAAAATTATATTTGGGTATCTGAATATGTAAAGGTGTGTTCTATGTGTTGATTTAGATTTAGAAGGTATAAACAATTAAAATTTAAACAAATTGAGGTGAGCAATGCTTTTGAAACACAAGGATGTAAGTCGGACGGGTCATGTTTGTTATTATGATTTAAAATTTATTTATGAAGAATTTTCGAACGAATTTTCGACTCCAACTAACAATATTTAACAAGTTAATATAGTTTGGGTTCATTGCTTAAGCTTAGAATGTATTTTCACCCCAAAATGTGGGGTAAGAGCGGAGGTGAAGTAAGTAAGTCGCATCAAAATGACTCCAAACAGGAGAAGAGCACATAAATATAGACGGATAACTTTGAAAATTAAAAATACCTAGAACCATCGACATTAGAACACTTTTCAAAGGTTTTCCAGGAATTTTAAGCCGTATCCTAATATTAAACGCAACTATGTAAACGTCAGACGCGCCCCCTACTCCGTACAGCTCCACCTAGCCCATGTGTACGCCATTAACATATTCCCAGCGGGCTTTGCAAACCCAAACAAACTATAAACTCCCACCTATTCACTGCGTACACACCTACCTACAACGCCACTGCGTGTCCGTCAAAGCAAAACCCATTCACTATGGATCCCTGAATTATTTAACATTACACATCGCCCCAGCGATCAAACCAAACACCAGGCTATCATTTTCATTTCGCCACTAGAGGGAAAACAAGACATTTCACCCACCCCGCCATTTAAACTGAAATCCGCAAACGGCCACACCCTTAAAATGCCAAAACCACCACTCTTATCAACCACTCGCGCCTGGTGGCCGGGATGGCACTCAAAATCTCATATCTCATTGGCAGTGCGTGTAGGACTGTTATAGAACAACGGGGCAGCAGTACAAATCAATTCTCGTTTGAATTTGTTGTTTACGAATGTTGGGATTTGGGATTTTCAGACTGTCCTCTCGTTGTTTATCCATTCCACTGAAATCTGCTTCATCCGTTTTAATCGCAAGGACAACACATGGCAATAACCAGTGGGTTTCTTTTTTCTGTTGTTTTTTTTTTAGCGGAAACGGATGGTAGACGGGAAACGATAGTCGTAGTGGTAGCTGTTTGCGATTTTGTTGGCCGTCGGTTCGTTAAATATTTATTCAGAATTTTTAATTCTCAACAACGAATCCTTGACGCACTACCCAGAGTGCTCGGTAGTGGAAATTCCTTTCTCGAATTGTCGATGCGCTATACATCACAGAAGATAAATACCACTCAGATGGGAAACAACAAATAAAACTCTCGAGATTATCACTTATAAAAGTGGGCGGCGGGGGAGGACGTCCAATATATTCTCCAATTCCAATTGAAAAATCCACCGTATTCCATCTAAGGGGGACTTACATTATTACATGTCCGATAAAATAGTTTGTTGTATTGAATATTAAATGATTTAATGCGAAATATGATTTACGTAATAAATAAAACAAAATTGTGCACAATTTTATCGAGAGGAAACTGCGCCGGAACGGGAATGGGATTTTTCCCCTTTTTTTCCGCCATGATGGCGCAAAAAAGAAGGAATTTATGAATTATAGCTTCAGCATCAGCTGCTGTGAATCTGGAAAGCAAGTCCGTAGATTTTTTGCTGCGAGCAGGGATTTCTCTCCGCCGCCATACAATATTGCAAGTTCATTAAATATTTGTTTGGTTTAAAAAAGAAAAAACAAAAAAAAAAATATATACCGAAGGGTGGCGTATACGTAACATTTTTTTTATTAGAGCTGACTTTGCGTTATGGTCATGGGTGCATGGGAGAGAGTTTTTTATGGGACGAAAGTAGCTGAACTGTGTGACCGAAATCTACAATAAGGTTGAGGTTGCTAAATAATATTCAGGGGTTGACTGGGTTGTTTTCTTTTTCTTCTTGCGAGCTTGCTTTCGCATCGACAATGTGGCTGTGTTATTAAAGCTGAATTTGGTTCATTGGAAAATAAGATGGTGTGGGGTTTTTTCATCACTACTGTCTCCCGTCTTGTGGAGGTTTTCACTGCATACTTTTAGGGCAACAGTTACTAAACTTTAGAAGAGCGCTAAAGAGCTAAATCCATAAAGCGAAGTTGTCGCATTCTTCCAATAAATGAACCGAACTGAGTGATTGGGGGGCAAAAATTGCCCGCGTGTCTTGTACACACCATTAGAGCCGAATAAACCCCATGGCTTCGAGTCAATAAAATGCCAATAAGACATATAAGCAGCCCTACTAACACCAGTAACAGTGCCGTACGTGACATTTATTGCCTTCCGACGACAACAAATTTGTCCGAATCCTGTTGTCACACCTTTTGCTTACAGTGCATGAAAAATTATCAGATCCAGAATTATTTAGCAGCCTGTTCGAATGAAAGCCACCAGCAGACCACTTTGGTGTCGAATGCTCTGCCAAAAATACAAACCCATGATATTTGAAGTCAAACAAAGGATGAACATGGTAAAAACCGCACTGAAGCAAACTGCCTTGAAACGTGTTTGGAATGCGGATTAACCAAGTTATTGGTCCTTTTTGCCAAGGGCTATTCTCCTCTCTCTCTCCCTCTTCGTGAAAGGTGAATCGAAACGTAGACCTTTATCGAATTTTCCTTCGATTTATCTGGGCGAAATGTTTGCAAACTATAAAAGAAAAAAAAAAACCAATGTCCTCTTGTTTTGCTCTGCCATTGTCTCCATCCATTTGGGGCCAGTGAGTGCTTCGTGTGCTAATATTGATGTTTTTTAATGAAATATCATTTCGCTTACATCGAATTTACACAACGAAAGCTCGTCGAAACCACGTTCCTCAGTTCTGTATTATCCCTCCAACAAATTGATACTATTGATTGGACTGTCAATGAGAATACCATAAGTAGCAGTATTGTACTTTCGTGTCATTTGCTTGGGTATTTTGCGAGTGGATTCAGTTATCCCTAGATCAATCTACTCAGATACACTATGTAATAAAAAAAATAAAAAAACAACAGGCGGCTTACATGAGAACGGATTCACTCAATTATTCAGGATTTGATTGCGTCGCAGGGAGAGAAACAGAACACGAATACACACATGTGTCTCCGAAGGAATATCATCAAATAAAAGTCTATAGAGCGTGCAGGAATAATATCCCACACGTTAATGTTTGCTCGGTTGGTAATTATGTTTGTAAAAGAGGATGTAGTTGCGAATAAAATGCGTAAGAAGTTAATTAAACGGAAGGGAGTGGATAATTTGTTTTAGCATGAAGGCGGCGACTCCCTCTGTATCCGGATGATGTTGAGTATCAAAATGTCAGAGAAACTTTTGCTTGTGGTAATTCAGACACCACCGGGGGAGTTGACTACCCACCCGTTTACGTGTTTACAGTGCAATCCCAATGCGCCAAACACAGTGTTTCATTTGGGATTACCTAGAGAGAGGTGTGCTCTGCAGATATCTTGTTTTGAAATTGTGTACCCAGTTCTGTTGTGTCTTAGACAATGCAGGGTACATGCTTTCGTAGGGAATTTAAGCCAGTTTTTTTTCTAAATAATTAAAATTCGGAGAGCACGGCCAAACTTTGTTTCGAAAAGTTTGACTTTCAAGTTTGACGGCGTCTAGTGCATTTCATTACCTTAATGCGTGTATGGATTTGTTTCTTCTTTATGATGAGAATGAGCCTTTAGGATATCATCATACTGAGTGAAACTTCGGGTTGCGTTTGGGTATTACTGTGACGGATATGTGGGTGGAAACTGAGTGTTGGGTGGGCGGATTTCATTCATCGAAGAAAGTGAGTCGATTCTGCGAAAGTCATTACTAATGGCTGAACTTTACATTCCTCTTCCGATTTAATATACTGACAAAGTACATCTGTTAAGATTAACTACGAATACGGACTAATTATTACATGTTCTAATTGCAAATCACCACAGTGTAAGTCGTCAAAATGAACCTTCTCAGTTGAGTACCTCAAGCACAGCTCAAATTTCAAACATTTTCCTTCCTCCCAAACATGGATCTAGTCCTACATAAAGCTGTTATCAGTTTTTTTCAGACAAAAATAGGTTTACAAATTTTGAAATTCGTGATAATAAAAAATGCTCTCACTTAGTATTGACTTGCGTTGAATGCGCTGACCAATTTTGTAGTTTAAACGTGGACTTGAGTACCACCGGCATATTGGTGGAAACAGCCAGATTGCGGGTAGGATTTTAAAGATCTGAGAAGACCCTGGTCCTTTGGTAATGTGTCCATCTGTTGAGTGGAATGTTACGTGTTAAAAACTGAGGAAACGATTTCTTCTATTCTATTTTTTTTAGTCAACCAACAAAGCAAAGAACTTTCAGTTTTTGGGGGCTCAACCCAAAACCTGAGCCATAACCCAGACGAAAGATATCATATGCACCACCCAATTTAAAATAGTCTGTCAATCGACCTTGTTTCGGTTTTTATATCTTTTCGGGGACCTCTATTCTGTTTTCTTTCCTTTGGGGGGCTCAACCTAAGTCTCGAGCCACGTGAACGATATCGTTGTTCCAATTGTCCGTCAAACTCAACCAGACTTCATCAAGAAAGCAATAAATTCCATTTTTTTTTGAGGCTCAACCTAGAACACCAAATTTTTTTAATTATCTGCCAAACCCCCTCAATATCCATCAACAGAATGAAGTCACCATCGACTCGAACTCCAATAGCTTTTGTCACAAAAAAATCCAAGAGAAGAACAAGAGTCTTAGAACAAGTATACGTATCTATTGACATTTTTGCGAATATTAGATGGCCAACTTTTCGTATGGCAACCCTCAACCTCCTCTTCTATTTAACTACTTGAGCTGAAATGCGGCACTTAACCTTTTATTGCTTCATTCCTGGTGCAGTATTAATTTAATATACAACTATCCCCTGCAGCAGTAAATTCTAACGCCTGCTTTTTCCAAAGGACCTTAAGCATCCCCCCATTCGACCACTAATTCCCAAACAGCTGCCCATCTTGAAAGGTCATAATTTACTAAGTACCATTGCCGGTTTATTTGCCTTGCAACTATTTCGCTTCATGGCTCAATTCATTAAATTTAATTGCGCACACCATCCTTGGAGAAACAATCCGAACATTCCCGAAGTAAATAAAGAGAGGAGAAAAAAATACAATTCCCTTCCGACTTTCCTTCAGAGAATGCGGACCGATTTCTTTCTTTAAACAATATTCTCCCCCCTAAATTGAATGGAAGATTGTGCTGCCCTCATATCCTTCTGGAGGTGTCCTGGGATTACTGTGTCCGGCCACCTCCAGTCCGGCACTTGCCAATTCAGATTGATTGTGCTCGCTCGAAAGGTCAATATGTGTGTGATCGAAATAATATCCTTTTGTGTGCGTGTGCCGCACACGACCCGGATAACAAGCTTTTAAATTGCAATCAAGTCGCACAGGGCTAACAAATCTCCGATTGAGTCATACCGACCCATCATTGGAATTCGATTTATATGCCCTTGCCCTATGGTCTATTATTCTCCTAAGAAATGCGAGTGTGTCGTCTTGTAACCTAAGGACACAATAGACAGAGGACCAAACAAACATCAGAGAGTACAAGTCGCCTTTGTAGTCACACACAAGACCCAATTACATATTCCAATGGTAGAGGTTTACTACTCGAAATAAAAAGTGCTGTGTCCTCAGCAAAACAAGCAACAGGATTATTACTTTGCTTAGGATGCCCGAGTTGCTAAGTCTTAATCCAAACAGAAGGAAGCACATGAAAGGTCATTGTGAATTAAAACTCAAACACAAGTTAGAGAGGGAGGGGGGGGGGGTTGTGTTGGTCGTCCTTCCTCTCTCTTGATCCGGTTGAAGTAAAGCAATTATGCTGCAGCCTCAGGATCTATTCCGTTTGTAATTTAGAAACTGTTTAGTCAACCGTAATTCGTTCTCCGAAAAGGTGGGCCCTTCGCCTTCGCCCCAAAAACCCTGGCCCAAACTTTCTTAAAGTTAATTTTCAAGAAAATAATTAATAACTCAACCAAAACCAGCGTCCGACGGTTGAGGGTAAACGGAGTAAAACATACAAAAAAAAAAGAAAAAAAAAACAAGGACCTCAGGGAACAGCAAAGCCAAACAGACATATGCACATTCCTCACAGTTCCCCCCTTGAGTCAGTGCCACTTTGGAATGTAGTTACTCAACTTTAAATTGAAATTCTAGAGCTCTACATTGACGTTCGTCCTGCATTACGAATGAAATTAAATGCAAGGCATTTTTTAAGTTTTTCTTTGTCCCCGTTTTGCATGAGACGAAAGGATGGCACAACATTCCATTCGAACTCGAATGAATGAGGAGAAACTTTGTGTTCAATATTGATTCTCTTATGTCAGGAGACTTGAAGGTTGTTTTTGGGCAAACTAGGTGCGGTTTTGCTTTGAACTGTTTGTTTTTTTTTTCTCTTCCGAGGAGAGCAAGGAGGAAATAATGTTTCCTGATTTGGGGCTGTAGATGGCGGCGACAAGTTTTGCATGACGAATTGGCATGGTATGGGCGAAATGAAAGAGGTGACTCGAATGAGTTCCACACGTGAGATGCACAACTGCGGTGTGGTACTGTGGACGTGGAGTTGTTTTGCTTCGATTCCGGCACGAGTCCTGCGGTAAGGTTTTTGGTTTTGTAGACGACGACGACAACGTCTGCCTTTGGAATTGAAATGTGCAATTTATTTTATTGTAGACGGCTCCACCTATTGTTCAGCCAAAACTTTGCGGTAGTCCAGCTGGAAGTGGTAGTTTCGCAGGACTGCAGTATTGGTCCTCGTCATTTGACAGGCGAAAATGAACCACGCCAAAGGGAGGGGGGTCTGTTAAAAAAAGAAAAAAAATCGACTTTGAGCCGCAGCCCCTGTCAGGAGCACCTGCAATTTTCTAAGCCGAATGTCTATCGAAACGAAAAGTTAGGTATGCAGTTGCGATTTCTTGCGAAGGTCTGTCAATAGTCCGAAATCATCGCCTACTTAGGTGGCAGCGCAACCAATACAACTTTTCTATTCCTCATTGGCTAACTGCCTCTTCCAATTGTTCGCGGCACCTAGTACCTCCACTGCGTAGCTTGGAACAGGCCACTACTCTGGCAGGAGCGTTGACATACACTCGGTCTACAAGTCTTAGCCATATTGAACCTCTCACCTACAGTTCGCTGTTGAATATCCTCTTTGACAGCCTGTCAAGGCACCAAGCTTCCCTCGGAGAATTTGTGATTTCTTTGTCTTCGCTAACGTCCAAGCTTTTGCACTGTAGCAGAACTGTGATGGTGACGTTCTCACATTCTGACGGCAGCACGGCTCCAACCAACAGCTGCTTTGACACAGGTTGTCCTCTCCAATTTTTCTGACTTTCAGCAGAAGTTTTGTTTAGAATCCTAACTAAAAACCACCACGCAATGTGCTGAATTTATGCGGTATGTGTGTGCAACCAGAGACCCCTCCCCCTAAATCAAAACTCTTTAGCTTGAACGATTCCCCTCTCCAAAGTTCTCTAAAAGGTCCGGCCCGCCCGGAATAATCAAGCGCCCCAAATCCATGGGCATTCCCAAATTCCTCACATGCCGGCGAACCTAATTACGAATTTCAACAGCATCAGTAAGCCATCGTTCCCTGAATACATGCAAGATGAATTTCAAATAGGCGCCTCTTCGTCCTCGCTGCCTCTGCGCGAAGAATGTAGCTTCATCAATTTAGTGGCTGGAAAGGACCGTTTGTGCTGCTCCCTTGTAAAGGATATAACGAGCAGATTAGTGTGAAAATGTCTCCGCAAAACACAAACTTGTGTTCTCCTATCTGGAAATCCTATTTGGGTAGCTTAAGTTGGTGGTTGGTCCTCGCGTTCGCCTCCGCAACCCGCCATGTAAATTCGCATTCATTTGCCACGTGACGTCGCGTCGTTGTTGTGCCTTGTTTGCCTATCCATGAGCTGTGTGATAATGGGGAAATGCACGCCCTGCGAAACACGAAAATGCCTTACGACCAGGGGCGGCACTGACGTATGCTGGGTCGCTCATAAATATATTTCGCCTGTCTGCCTCCTTTGCATGTTTTCGCCATTCGCTGGGTTCCACCGAATTTAACAGAAAATGAAAGTAGAAGTGTGATTGTGATCATACACTTGGTGTGTATTTATAGTCCCATCTTCTCATTCCGCAACATCCTTTATTTTTTTCTTCCCCCAGAGCAAATGGATTTTCTGTGCAGGATTTGCACACAAGATTCGGTTTAATTGAGTGTGTGCACATAATTTTTAGATATAACTTCGCGTCGTCGGTCGTCGTCGTCATCGTGGGGGGCTTTCATTTCCTCCGCGTCCTCTCTGTTGTGTTGTGTTGCGTTATTCGGCAGGCTAAGGGCAGTAATATCCTCACCCCTGCGATAATTCGTTGCTGTACTGAAAGGTGGCGCACAGGTGCTGAAAAGCAACTGCCGGGCTGGTATGGCGCTGCGAAAGCAGCAAATGGAGTTTCTCACTTTGGGTATAAATTCTTTTGACAGCGCTTGTAATTAACTGGGATAACTTAATGTTTTGGAAAATTGGCGAATTCAGTTTTTCTCTTTTTTCCAAATCGAGTGGATGAAACATGTGCGGGTAATTATAAAGTCGTTGCGGGTGGCTCGAGGCGGCAATTTTGTAATTTTCAATAGAAATATGTTTTCGTTCACAATGAAAGCGCAATTAGCACCAGATGCCCGTATATTTTGTGCACAATTTTAAACAAGTAATTGTACAGGTGCAGTTCAGTGATATATTTTTAATAACCGGCATGCGATACAGATGCCGAAACAGATTTTTAAAAACAAAAATAAATTTACGAATTACTGAAGATTTTAAATTAGTTTGCTGGTTTTAGGGGGGGTGTACTTTTAGAACTTCACAGATTTTGCGATGAGCCTCAGGGGATATTCAAAACAGAAACTGGATGACATAGGTCTTCAGAGACGTGGTGTTTCTGTATTAAATTGCATACTCCAAGGGGCTAACGAAATGCATATGTATTTTCCATAATTTTATCAACATTTTGTCCCACAGTCTCTCACCGGAATTTTCGACATTTCTCAGGTTTTGACGGTTTTTCCAGCCCAAGGAGTAAGTCGTTATCGAAAATGCTTTTGTATATCCTTACTAGAAATTAGGGTCTACGGCAAATGTATCCAGATGTTGTGCAGTTTGTAGTGGACCGATGTTTTCTGTTTCTTTGGGGGAAGCCCGGTCTCCTCGAAGGCACCATTTGCAAAAGTTAGTCAGCTGTCAGATAGCATTCAAAAATTAACAGATAGCTCAACCTAACCTTCAAAACCGAAGCCGCATCATTATATTATCTAGAAATTCGACTCTCGCTCTTATATCCTCTGTTTCAGAATCCTAAGTTGTATCCAAAAATTCGTCATTATAAGTGAGCGACTGACAGATATGTGACTACCAGTTGTCAGATTGCAGTGCACAATGTCAAATTTGAAATCGCCAATAACGCAGCAATAAAAAGGGTATTCCCATCCAGCTAAAGAGCCCGCGGTCTTTGTCAACATTACACGCTTTCAATCACCTCTTATAAAAAGAATAAGATCTCGAAAATGTGACCTCGGTTTTGAAATTTGGACCGTTTTAGCTTTTGACAGTGGACTTACAAAAGCAGTTGTGAATTATATTTCCAATACAAATCCAAGCATAAACTAAGCCCAAAGTATGCAGTGATAATTAATGGGGAAAAATAAAAATGCCAAAAGTATGCAATGAATTTTGAAGTAAACCCTTTTGCGGAGCACCCAAAGGTAGGCAATGTTCTCACTCCAATTTGAATGCATTTCTTAAACATTTCTGAGCACTTAGGAAGACATTGTGTCCTGAAATTGAGCAAATACAAGTTTCCAGCTGCTTGTTGCCTTGAGTTACGCCTTAAGATGGAAGTATAAGTATACTTTCCACCCCCACACTGACAAAGACAAGCGCATTTCACTGGTTTAAATACAATTGCAATAATATTTTCGCCAAGGTTTCATCCTGTAACTGTTGCAGTTGTTCTTACAAGGACCCAATGAAGCTGCAATAACGAATCACAAAGACTCATCAGAATACTTTCAGGAATTTATTTCGAATTTTACAAAACAAGGTTATGGCTCATCCGAAATGCAAAATTTCCATCATCAACTTTTAGGGAACAGAACCCATCGCAATCAATTTCTTCGTCCTCATAAAATGCAATTCAATGGAAGACAAGGAAGAAATTATTTGCAAATAGACACAGAGAGAAAAAAAGAGAGGGAGAGAAACTCCAAAAGAAAATTGTCTTCACCGCGCTGAGTGGATTAGTTTAATAAAGTGCATAATTTTCGCTGTCCTCATTTTGCTAAGGACTTTGGTTTCATCATTGCGCGCGCTCTTCTTCCACTTGGATGGTTATCGTCTAACGGTGATCCAAAATGGTATTTTTTTATTTTTTGTTTTGTTGCTATTCCTTGTGGAAGTAGAAATAATCTGAAGAGACACTGTTGAGGGACTTTCTGTTGTTTTTTCTTTCCTTTTTTCCAATTTCATTAATGGATATCTTTTAAGCATAACGGATACCAAGACATACCGTCACTGGCAATTGTGTCAAGGTACATACACAGGCAGGCGTCTACGTGATGTTCTTTCGCTCTCAATAAAAACTATATAAATTGTCCGTGCGACCGGATGAGGCAGTCGAAAAGAATGAATGCATTCATTTCGGTGGACAGGGTAGAAATTTATGATACACACAGCAGAAATGTGGATCAAGTGTCAGTTATGTGAGTGGAAGCACAACAGATCCCTAAAGTGAGCCACTTAGGTGTAACCTAAGAGTTGACACTAAAATGCGTCACGTTTTGGTTGCATAATTCTGTGCTTTGTATTTTATTTTTGGTTTTTTTTTTTTCATCCTCGGCGAGAGAGGATTTTATTTTTAATTTTCAAAAGTAGATTCACCATAAGCATTTATTCGCCTGCCTGCCTGCCTCCTTGAACCAAACAAGCTTATGTCTCCTCAGGGCACAAACAAAGTTACTCAACTGAGTGGGATTTGTCACTGCATTTTCATGCTCCACTTGCCATCCAAATGATGTGAATGGAATGGAAGCAGCGCAACCGACAAGCGGAGCTCGGGCAAAGTAATGTGGCCTCACGCTTCTATAGATGGAATAAGTTTAAATTTATGCTGAGCAGAGGAGAAAGGGCGAAAGCACAGTTTCTATTTTTAAGCAATGTAAAGGTGCAGAGCAACAAGAAAAAATGGTAGCTCCATTTTCTTGCACACCTTCGGGGTGTGAAACGGTCAATGGAAGAGAAATTTGAATCCCTTTAACGGGGTGTTTTGAGGACACAAGCTGAAAGGATTTGCCTTCTTTGGAAACTTTTATGAATGTGACTTTGCATTAAGGAGTTGTTAGGTTATCCCTTTTCAGTCCTTGAATTGTATTTGGAAAATTTATTAGACTGGCAGGCTATTTATGCAAGATCGTTCTAGTTGAAAGATGGTGCAGGAATAAGCGCAAGGACACCATGCGGGTGTAGGTGTAACCATAATTTTTAATTTATTCAGTAGTTGTAAATAGTATACTATGGATGCTCATGTCTGTGGGGATAGCTGTTTAATCTTTTAATGCAACCGAATGTATTAGGCTCACAGGGTCATCCATCTTAGGTGCGCACCCAAATGATTGCTTTACTGCTTTCAATGCGTTGGTCTTCACGAAACTTTTTCACGAAACTTTATTTACTTGTGCTTCCATGTGTCCATTATAGCGGGAGACAGGAAGGAATTTTCCCTTTTATAATGAACATGCAATAACCTCTTACTCAGAAAGACGTTTTTGATGTCCATTACATTTGCGCACACATTTGTGCGCTCTCCATATTCCAACATATTTCTGTTCGTTTTTCTTTTCTGCTATGCGATTGGAGACTTACGGCTACGAACAAGCTCACAGGTGACTAGGAGCATTTTAAGAGTCTGGTGAGAACGTGATTGATCGTGTTTGAAAGGTTTTTCGGGCATTTGTCAATTTTACAACACAGAATCTATTTTTGGATCTTAAAAATAAAAATAGCTACCTATGAGAAGCTAATCATATGGAGACGGGCATGTCGCGTCAGCATCTTATTCTTTAAGCCTGAGGGAATGAAAAACCGCTTCTTGGTGTAGTTTTTACTACGCACAATCGTTACTTTTGTTAACCTGCTGTTTACCTACCTATTTTGACACACTAGTGTGCGTTTACTCTCCCCGTGATTACACAAGGAGATTTAAATATTCCACACATAATTAATAATCAAGAAGAAACAATTTTTGGGTTCGGTGCATTGCGCACACATATGTGCGTTTTCATATTTAAATAATTTTTCTTTGAATTCCATTCAATTTTAGCTTATGGCATCTGTTAACGCTTAAATTTGTCCGATTATCAAAGGCAATTGAAGCCAAATTCTTCAGTTATTCATGTGCGCACACAAAAGTGAACTAACAGTAGACTACGCAGTTTGTAAATTCGCATTGTGTCAATCAGCGTGAACAATTTTCAATGTGCGTTTTATTGCGCACATACGTGTGCGTTTTCTTTTCCATATTTCTATCCACTTTCTTTTACATAAATAATTAAAACACGCTTTCCTCGAAACCTTCGATGAAAGATTTTCCCCTTAAACAAACTTAAGTTCCCCATTTGCGTTGGCTCTTCAATCGCCGTGCCATTTTGATATACTCAACTCAGGCTGACATCCTGACAGATATACTTTTTATCACACATTTTCGCACATCATTCCAATCGGGGGGAGGCGAAAAATAAAATATTCAGAAACGAAAACAAAGATTAATCCTTAACTTAACCCCTGTCAAGAGGGTTGCATTTCGAGTCTAGGGCTCTCTCTCTGCTCTTACCCTGCGAACCAGTTTCTATATTATGTTGTCACATCATCTGTTGGCAACTCCAACTCCCCAGCCCCCACTAAAAAAACTCGAAACAAAACAAATATTCACAAAATATAATGTACACACACATTCATTCACCGATGATGATGATGATTATTCGAAAAAACAATAGGGAACGCAGAAAAAGTTCTGTGCTGCTGCGCTCCATTGATAGGGGACCAAAAGCCCTTGCCAACGTCGTCTCTTCGCATTTTTACAATACAGCTCCTTTTCGTGTCGTTTCGAGAACGATACAATGGCAATGCCACTGAAGCAACATTGTTTCAGTTTAATTAAAATTCTCGAATGTTAGCATATCATTATATGGGTTCTGCGGTGGGTGGGTTCGGAGATACTCTTCCCCGCATGCATTATCCGGACTTAGTCAGAGAGAGAGAGAGCAGGAGCATGGGGGGCAAGTGTAAAAGAATTGAATGTGTTCGTACCTACGTTCGTGCTCCTCCGCCCAGAAGATGGTCTCTCATTTCCCAGTTCTTGTTCCCGTTGTGGGAAAAGGTCTTATTTTGCATTTCGGTGTTAATGGATATTCTAACATGCGATAAGTGTACTCCTAATGGATACCGCTGGGTTTGTTCCTTAATGCTTGCTTGTGAGCTTTTGTTCTGTTGGAGTTTTATTTTATTTTATTTTTTGCGATGCTTTGTCTCGGTCTGTTTGTGTTAAGATTATTTCATGGGAATGATAAAGATTAATGCGGAAAGTTTCAAGTGGAAATTGCGGGTCGACGTGGAGTGTGTAGCTTAAGAAATTCTCCGAATGTTGGTGGTAAATTGAAATGGAAATGGTTCCAGTGGTCATAATTACACTTGTGCGGATAAAGTTGTACCAGGAGGTGTAAGATACCGATTATAAGACTTTGTGCAATTGGACTTAACATTTGGCGCAAGCTATTTTTTTCGCAACCGATGATTCATTACTTATTACATTACAAAATCGAAATAGAAAGTTTAAGATAACTGGGTGTGTAGTTCAAATTTAGGACCACACTCTTAAAACACTGTTGAATGACTTTTGCACTTAAAATCCAGTAGCATGCCCATTTTTTTCCAACACAATGATTCGATCCAATGTAGTTGAGCATTGTGGTGCATATATATACGAATTAAGGAGCGGGGAAGTTCTATGTATATTCGGAGGTTAAACCTAGAAACTAAAATCCCTCACTTCGGAATCCAATATACTTTTCACTGCACCCTTAACTATATTTTGAGGGGAAAAACACGGGTCTTAGTTGCCACTTCTGTGGCACTCCATTAGACTCGCTGTAAAATGCTCCCACAGCCGTCATTTTTTGACAGTTGTCTAATAAAATTTATTCTATTAAATAAATTCTATGCTTGTAAATATTGAATATATTAAATAAAAATAATAAACGTTTTTCGGAGCACCTCATAAAGTTTTTCTTCTTTTGGTCAAAAGGGCCTTTAAAAGTCTTCAGCTTGATCAAAGACATTTGGGAACATAGGTCAAAATATTTCTTGAAATCCCCAAATCGTAGTCGCAAAATAAAATAAACCTTTTTAAAACAGAATATCTGTGTCGAAATTTATCACAGACCAGTTGAGGCACAGGAAACAATTTTTATCCGCACTTCTGAGCGCGTTCCACTGCACATTAAAGGAAATGGAGCAACATTTTATTGTATCAAATTTACAAGGAAGTTCATGGAACAAAGTTGAACAAACTTGCAACCAATCAAAGGAGAAATGACTTTTCAAAATTTATTTAGGTCGCACTTGGCGCCCAGGTTAAATAAGTTTCAAAAACGGTGTCTTAAAATGGAAAACTTGTGTGTAACTTGATAAAATTATTCTTTAAAACGTGAACGTAGACGGTCCCCATTTAAACGCCCTTCGATTTAAATAAAATATAAAACGAACAAGTATAGGTCCCACAGCCGACCCTTGTGGGGGAGTGCCACAAATTCTTACAAATTCGTACATAAAGTAGATTTATTTACACTAAGTCAAACACATAGAACATATCTAATTGGTAAGCATTGTTTACTGCCGCATTTGTTAACAAACTTTATTGAATCCTTCGCTTCGGTTGGCATCTGTGACATTTACTTTAGCTATGCATTTACTGTGTGTGTAGAGCAATAACATTGAGTGCAAATATGGTATATTTATTAATATTTATTACTGGTGGCTGGCAACAACAAATTTAGCAAATAAGAGTATTGTATCCTATTCGACATCGCATGCATTTTCTAGAATTTTGTTCACTCTAGGAGACCGTGTTTGATTGCAATAAATACGATTGTATGGTTTTGTTGTTTGTTGTTCACATTCTCACCTATGGTGTTGTGTTTTTTCAGCAGTGGAATGTTGCGCTTTTACCCTCCTCACATACACGACCCACTCTACCCCATCCTATAGCGCAAGGCGCATTTGAATGAATTTTAATTGAATTTCTTTTTCTTGCTCTCGCCCAACAGTCGTCAGTATTGATTAAAACTGAACCAGAGCCAAATGCCGGACTAAACAGCACCGCAGGCTCGGCTGGCGGTGGCGGTGGTGGAGGCGGATCCACACCTTCATGCAGCATATCAGCAGCAGCAGCTACAACATCGGTGGGCAGCACCAGTCTTGTGACTGGCATCAATCTGGGTGTGAATGCTGCAATCTCCAGTGCAAGCAATACATCACCAGTGGCCGCTGCTGCAGCAGTCACTCCAACAACAAATGGCATCGTTACTAGTGCCACTGGCGGAGGTCTTCTCGACATGAACAGTGCAAATCAGTCAGCTGTTACCACACAGATGATCCTCAACAATACAAATGCTGCTGCTGCCGCCATGGCTGCAGCAGCTGCTGTAGCTGCATCACAGAGCAATAACATGTCAACCGTTACGACCAGTACGCAACAATTGGCGCCCATCAGTGGGATTGCAGGCACAGCGGCTGGCACATTAGCCACGACATCGTCAGGACTCGATACTGCCACAATTGTGTCATCCATTGTCAGTGGTCTTCCATCCAGTTTGCAGGCAAACATCGCCGGTCCAACTGCCGTGTCCTCCAGTACCGTAGCATCACAGACAACATCACAGGTCATAGCGTGCTTGAATGCGGCCGCCAGTGGAATCATGACATCCGCTGTACAGACAACACCCGCTGTATCGCTGGCCTCCGCTCTCGTTCCCATCGATCACAAGAGTCAGCCAAAGAGACTGCATGTCTCGAATATTCCATTCAGATTTCGTGATCCCGATTTGCGGGCAATGTTCGGGGTAAGTTCACTCAGATCATTCTCAATTCTTAGTCACCTAGAGAGTACGCATAGAGTTACAAATGTTTTCTTTTGGGACTTTTGAATGTTTTGTTGCATTCGGAGTTGAATTTTAAAAACAATTTTTATGTTTTATTTCAGATTTTGAATAGTTTTTCTTTTCATTTGTTTTTCTCTACTCGCTCTTGATTGTATACCATTTGTTTTAATATGGAAACTATTTTCTTTTTTTCTTTTTTCATTTTTTGATCGTTCCCCCCTCAACTGAAATATAAAAAAAAAAACTAAATCGAAAAACAAAACCAACCCCTTGATTTGTGGTCGTTTTGCATCCGTTTACACATCCAAAACAAACAAAAAATAAATACCATCCCTCCAAAACAAAACTGAAATGCGCCCAAAAACCAAATAAATTAGCAATTTGGAACAATACTCGATGTAGAAATTATATTCAATGAGCGTGGCAGCAAGGTATGTATTGTTTTTATGTTGTTTATATTCTTATGAGAATCCTAATGCATTTTCTTATTGTTATGATCAATTTTAGACAGTTAGGTGTGTTTGAAGTTTGTCTGTCTGTCTGTTGAAAATGCGGCGCCAAAAATTGAAGAAGGAATGCAGTCGGTTGGAGGTGGTGACAATGTACACCGCTGGCCAAATTAAAGTTGAATAACCTTCCACAAATATTTACAGTGCACATGGACGCCTTCAAAAAAGTGTATCGTTCCGAAGAATTCAGAGGAATCTTCGTTTCTCTGTATAGAAATGTATGGAAAAGTATGGGTCTGAGATGGTATTCCTGAGGCACACCAAGTTTTGACGGTCTGATGGATTTGAGACCGAAATAAGCGTTGTGCATGCCACTCAGAAGTATTGCTTGTTGATGGTGCTGTTGAGCTAAATGTTTGAAAAAATATCGGCGACCTCAGAAATAACGGAAGGAAAGAAATTTGCCCTATGAAGGGCCGTAATAAAGATCATCCAAGGAGGTTCGTTTTGACCTGTCATTCAAAAAACATAAAATAAAAAAAACATTTCCATCAAAATATAAAGCGCTATCAGAGATTTCAAGCGATAAATCCGACCTTCAAGAGACATGTTGTAGAACCAGTTATTTTGAAATACAAAATTGCTAAACGAAATGGGCCCAAGGTTACTCACCTAAGGTATATCACTCAATCAGCTGAACCACTCTAAAGAAATAGAATCGAATAGATAAGAATCCAGTGATCTATTCAACCCGAAGGAAGCTTTAAAATGTCATAGAGTCCTCAGCTAAACAACTTCAGATGTTGAAGCAATAAAAGCGATATTCGCTCTGCAACATTAACTGGAACCATCTTACTGAAAAGTTTGTTTTCCATAAGTGAAACTTCGAAGGAAAGAACTGCTTGAACTTCTATGACAGCATGCAATTCTCTCCAGGCACTTGACGGCGTAATTATTTCAGAGCGGGTTTTCTATAACAAAAAATGTATAATATTGGAACTCAGAAATAATTTTCTTAATTTTCTTAAGGCCCAATGTCCATCGAAGAAACCTGGCACCGATCGGTAACAAAAATCGACCTTAATCTAAAATTTACAAATAAATAAAAGCGACTACTCGATCAATATCAAACGAACGCAATGTACATTTCAGATAAGTTGTGTAGATCTTTATCAAATTAATTTCCGTCCAAAATCAGGAGAACTCAAGATCAAAAGTGCATGAGATTTTTACACATGATCAGTGCTACATCGATATGACATCAGAAAAGAAAAGATCTTAACTCTTGATGGATCAGTGCCCGCCGGGATTGCGTATGATCTATATTGAATGGTTCTCTGATCAGGATCATGATCAGTGCTAGTTCCATATGAAAGGGGTGCAAGATCGATCTCAAAATATGTTCAATATAATAAAAGTGGCCGATCTAGATCTAAAGTGCAAAATTAATATTTTATGAGCAAAAGATCGGTATAAAATGTGTGCTAAATCAGTACCATTACATAAGGGATGGGAATGATCCTTTTTCAGATCTGGTGAGTATCAATGCCACATGAACACCTGATCAAAACGAATCGATATCTGATTGGAGCAAAATTAGTACACATCGGAAGGTACACGATCAATATCAGATTAATTTTTGAGCACTTTGGGCTTGATCGATAGCAAATGAGTGCAAGATCAGTAACAGAACAGCAGTCATATTAGATCTGTGACTTTCGGCAATTCGTATAAAAAATGTCAGATGAGTATAAACAGTACTATATTGATATGAAATGAATGCAAGATCGGTAGCCGGGGAATCAGCAGCAGTACCTACCGAAATGAGTATAAAATGAATGTCGGTTCAAGATCAGTACGAGAAGGGTGCCCGATGATTATCGCATCGGTAACAAAAGAGTTAATATTGAATAAGCTCACCTTGGTTCAATTTGAACCTTCACGCTAATTATTTTGTAGGTCACAATATGCAATTTTGTGTGGAAAATTTAGCCCGACACTACAAATGATTATAGGTATCGCTGTATGAGTATGAGAGAATTCATCAAACAATATTGAGTGCAAGATCAGTTTTATATAAACACCTGGCCAGTAACTGAGTACGAAAACCGTTCTCCCTATTCAAAGTTTATATATAAAAAAAAGAAATTAAATCTATGAAAAGAAGAAACCAAAATTCCACACTCCTTAGACTGCATTCCTTTTTAAATGAAGGCCCCAAACACACCACACTTTTATAGCCAACATTCTTAGGATATTTTTCTTTAGTAATCTAAGTAAAAACTCGTATATACATTCATTATTTAATTTTGCGTATCTCTTATTAATTTTCCATTTAAACAAAAGCAACAACAACCATTAACCTTTATAGTACAAATTAAATCTACATTAAGACTTAAATAAATAAATGAATGTATATATCAGTATTCCCTATATTTAAAACAAACAAAAAATCGCTTAAAAACAATTTGCAATAAAATAACTTGAGACAAAAAATATACAAATATAATTTCTTAAACAAATTGATTTATTTATTTTATTTTATGTCAGGTCCGATTAGTTTTGCTTACATAATTTCTTCTATCCTTCATAACAAAAGACTTTATTTTATTTTCCGTTGTCCTTTAAGTAAATTTAAAATGTAAATTGCTTTTGTGTTTTGCAGTAAAATTTTGTGTGTCTTCGAGGAGAGAGATATTTCCTGTATATTCGTTAATGTTAGTTAAAGTATATTTGTTCGGAAAGGAGAATGTTTATTTATTACTATTACTTGTTTGGTTTGTTTAATATTTGCTACAAGCAAATTTGTACTCCTTATTTATGTTTATCTTTGACAATATTTGCAAGAAGACAATTTGATATATTTTTTGTAATGTTTAAATATTGTACAACAGTGAAAGAGTGTGTAAACAAAATAATCAATTGCATTTTCGTAACAAAGTATAGATGAGAAATAATTTTACCTGGTAATGGTGGCTTACTTAAAAAAAATAACAGTCTCTTCAGCAAAAGTTCTTGTGCTTAAACTCGAATGTTAACCAAAATTCACACAACAAGCTATACAACACAATAATATAACATGATTCTTTATCAGTTGCCCTCGTGTAAAGGACACTTCCGAGAGAAATGTGAACGAATTTAGTGCTTGAAATTTATCGATCAACTTGAGTTTATTTTGCGAAAAACTCTCACAGTGCTTGTACTTGTATGTTCGTGAATGTGCATCCTTGACTGTTCACTGCATGTTCAATGGTTGTTGCTGTGGAATGCGAAGTATAAAAATGAAAATAATTCTTATTTACTGTACTAGGTACTCAAAATGGTTTTCAATCTACTTTCAACTATCGACCATGATTTTGACTTTTTTTTTACACGAAGCTATTCGGGTGGTTAGTTTAAGTAAAGCAAAAATAACAGCAGTCAATAGGGAACAGGTTTCTTGGAAATATCAGTTTGCATTTTGAAGGGTAAAAGTCTCCGCATCAATGGCTACCATCCACTTCAACCGAATTGAATGATGATAATGTTTTTTTAAAGGTTGCGACTGGTTAAAATTTTTGTTTGCATTCAGTGCTTTGCTGATTTAAATCATTCGATATGCAACAGCTTTGCCTTAGGTAGCACTTACAGGCAGGTGTGGAATACTGCCGCAAAATATAGTCTTTTTGATCCCAAAATAGTTGACTCCTCTTGCATCTTAAAACCATTAAAATTTGTCTTTCCATTGAGAAGTCACTGTTCTTATACAATTTAGAACAAATTTTTTCCAATCTGGCTTCCTAACAACTGTGAGGATAGTTGAGAGCAAGTGGGATAAGGCCCGAGGATGGAGCGTTCAATTTACCAGCCATTAACACAAGGGTGAGTGACCAAAGACTTGTTGGGAATAGTACACTACAAAGTGCCCATTTTTATACAACCCATTGGCGTAAATCGCTTCAACCAAAGTTGTGTACTCCTAAAGCGGACTTTTTGTGATGAAAAATATCCTTTTCGGGCTACAAAAAAGTGAGTAGTAGACGCCATAACTAGACATCGCGCTCGGGTGAAGTTCGCCTCTGTAAATGCTGCTATACGCACACAAATGAAATGTCACTCAAACGATAGTTACTGCACTAATATGACCCAAATCCATCTCACAGAAGGGGATAAGCAATCTGCTCAATATTCTCAAGAGTCATTTCTAGTTCCTGATGAATTCCATTCATCTTAGAAGTGTCCTGCTCTAACTGAAAACGTACATGAAATTGACAACTTAGGTAGTTGGCAAACTAGGGCAAAACAGATATTTTTTAATATAATGTACAAGGTGGACCAAAAGAAGTCATCGGCGCCCATTTGGCCGATATCATCTTCCCGACTTGACCAATAAAATTCTAAAGGTTCAAATAAACATAATCGAAAAACAGAATCAAAGTTTTTCATTCAGAAAAAAAAAAATGAGAGCCAAACAACATCGGATGACTTCTTTTGGGCCACCCTGTATATGGGTTACACTTGCTGAAATTATTGCAAATGGGAGTTCAGAACTGCAAATGGTTTTGATAACCAAGTAAAAACTGAGTTGCTAAGCCACAGTGATCAATAAATTTAAGCAAATTCAATCTCCGACAAATAGATTTTGCCAATTTTAATAAAAGTGTGAAGCTTTTTTTTTCGAAAGCTCGTAAAAGCTCCTTTGCTTATTGTAAAGCTTCTCGATGACCATAGATTTTTCATACTCACAAACGTCAAACATGAATTACTGCCTTTTCTGACAAGTGTTCTATATTTAAACAGCTTTTTGGTTGCAAAATTGGCTTAAATACGCCTCAAGGCCAAAGCTTTTCTGTCACAATCACAATCAACACCAAAACCTCCCCATTACCGATTCTATTTTGATTTTCCCTGTCTCTTTGAGGTCGTGCTTCAACAACCGAATTCCAAAAGTCAATGTGAAGCGCGACTACTTTCAGTAATGACACATAAATCAACCGCCATCTCCCTTTCAAATACAGTATGAAACACGATTAAAGTGCTGCAAATACCGCAAGCATTATCCCCAAGCAATACACACAGAAGTGCCCTATCATCCCCATGACACCATCCCCCCAAAAGCACAAGTATGTGCTTCAAAATAAATTTCCAAATAGTTTGATAGTTGAATTTTGTGCTTGCATTACCCACAGCCCACACCCCGCATCTCACATGGCGATAATCATTTGAGCACTGCTGGTGGGAAAAACTTTTCACTATGGCAAGTTAATATTTTCGCTGGAAAACCTCAAATCAAATGAAACCACTCATACACATCTGGTTCTGGTTTACTTTTCAGATAAGCTCATTTCATTACTTGGTTTTGGTGTGTGCTGACGCTGGCTGGTGTGTCGCCCAATCCCAAGGATCATCCTGAACGTAACCAAGTCACTTGTGCTACCGCTGGAAGTTCTTTAAATTTGCCATTCCTTCGTTTCCCCAAAGTCATACATCACCCCCAGCAGAACGGATGTTGCTGTGTGTGTTTAATAAGTTAAAACTTTGACTTTTCCTTGGCAAAATTAAAGAACTGACGACGACAGACAGGCGAACAAAGAACAAGACCAGAGAGTGCTTTTTAATTTCGCAATTAAATGTTCCTGCCAAAAAGAACTCTCGTAGGCACTGCCAGATGGTGTGAGAAAGGACTCGCAGTCTCAGCATCATACTTCATACACTAATTCCATTTGTTGTCGCGCTCTTTTTCTTTCGCTCCCCCTTTGCAAAAGGAATATTTAAATGAAGATAAAGACTTTTGCATGATATTAGAAGAAAATATCCATTTTGGATGATTTTTCCTTTTTTTGTTATTACACACAAGCAGCGACGACGACGACGACGACAAGGACTACGAGGAATATGATGATAATGATGATGATGATGGGATGGTGGAAGTACGATCGTAAAATTTTATTAAACTATTAACATTTTAGATCCAAGCATGTGGATTGTGGATGGCTCTGTGTGTGTGTGCGCCTGTGTGTTTGGGAGTTAATAAAATTAATAATGTGTAGGCAGGGTTATTATAATTACCGCTTCCTTTGAATACACGCAAAAGTTGCCTAATGTATGCAGCATTGTGTTCGCATCGACCGGAAGCAGGCAACAGTACGGTATGATGCAATTTGGGCGAATACCCAAGCAGGATATTAAATTTCCCTTCATTGTTGCAGCAGTGTAAATTAATTTAATAGAGGCAGGAGTTCCGAAGTTGGGTAGAAGGAAATCCAAAATGTTTGAAAACTTTTGTAATCCCTGACGTAAGTCCATTTGGATCATTGACCAAGGAATTTCATTTGTAATCCTTTGAATGGTCATGCAGTTTTCCAAGGATTTAGCTAGCAGAACAATGGTATGGAACAGAGGGCCCGACACACACAGAATCCTGTGAGTTGGTTTTGAAATTAATTTTGATGGGAAACTTAATAAATCATGTAAGTGAATGGTTTGGGTTTGGGCATTGGATTGTGAATTCTATTTATTGGGCAAAAGAAATTCGGACAAACAATGCCACATAAATTTAATATTTTTGGAAGCTGAAAACAAGTTGTCTTGTTTAAAGGCAGTTGCCCAGTTGGGTGGAGTTCAGGTGTACATCTTGAAAAAGCTTACCCCCTATAACTTTAAGGGAAAAAGTGACAAAGTGTAAGTGCCATGAAAATCAAGTCCGTATATGTTTCTTTCACAGTAACACAAGACTCCTTGTATGCTCGTCGATGAGCGGCATGATGATGTTTTGGCCTAGTCTGATTTTTAGACGGGGTAAATGGAAGGTTTACTTGATAAAACCGCAAAACCTCTTCTATTAGAAAGGGGTTCCCATCGGAAGATTATCGAACGTTGACTTGGGAAAAATATTCAAACGACGAACGCTAAAACCAAAAAACAAAACCCGATCACAAAACCTCTCTTTTTCTGTTTAAACCAAAGCCAGGCAGTGAACTTTAGTAGAAAAAAAATCAGTCGCAAACTAGAAATATGTACTCCCTACGGGGTGACGTATTTTTCTGTGGCTCTAATTCGAGAAGGACCATTCCTGTCCGAGATTTCAAACTGAGCCCTCTACATTTCCACTTACAATTAAATTGTTTATCAATTCGCGGATTGGTTAACGCATCACGTTGAAAGTACCTTCTCACGCAATCAGTATAGACGTCTCAGTCATGCCAAAGGGCTTAATGGACCAACACTTATTTGTTATTTGGTCGCAATCGGCTAACTTATTCAGAAGAAACACAAATTTAAAGAGAGCGGATTCATACATTCAGGTTTTCCTAAGCCCAACCGTGTGGCACGTCAGTTCCCCCTTTTTCTGTTCAAAAGATTTAAGGTTGCTAAAATGATGTTGCTGGGTATTTCCTTTCCGCACACCTTATAGCGATCGCATTATTAATGTTTTTCCCTAAAGCGAGGGACAGAATGTTTTAAATTTGCAGCACTTCTCAACCATCAATCACTTAAGGAGCCTTTTAGGGACATACAACAATTTCCCCGACCAAGCCCTTGGTTTAAAAGTAATTCTAATGAAATGTGCAGCACCACATATTTGGTCTGAAGTTCATGACTCTCAGGTACTTCATTATTTACCAGACAATCTTAAGAGCTCGGCTCTCGCTCTTTCTCTCTTTCTCCCTCCTTATTATTAATAAAATTGTTACCCCTAGTATTTTCCTTCATAATTTGTTTGCCTTTTGTCTGAGGCCCTCTTTAAACCAATTCCAAGCTGGTTTCACATAAAATCCTTATGACTTCAACTGTCTGCCACGTGCATGTCCATGCATTTGAAATTACACATTCTACCCCATCAATGCCAGGAAGGAGCAACGCACAGGCCCACACAGCATGTACCTAGGGCGCAGCAGAGCTTTATGAATATTCAATTGCCGAACAGCGTATTCACAAAGTTCACAGCAGCCAGCATCGGAGTACGTGGCAGTACATGCATCGTACTCCTTGTCAAGCATCATGCTTCATGATACTACAACAGAGAGCCCTACTTCTTGGCTGTGCCCTCTCCTGCAATGGGGTCGTGTCTCCCAGTCATCTTCAACCCCTACAGACACACATCCCATAGTCAAAGGGTGGGTGTGCAGTTCGATTGTCCTGCTTGTTCCACATTACATTCTCTTTTGCGAAAGTACCCCCTACAATATACGCCCCGCTCTAGGTAAACCCTGAAGGACATTAAAGAAGCTTAAAACGTTGCTTCCTTTGACAGAGAATCCTCACTTCCTCATTAGATATTCTCTTTTCCAAGCGATCGGGAGTCGATTTGCAAACGACTCAACTGGAGAAAAAAAATCTAGCTACACGTTCGTTTAAAGCGCATCCCTATCGCATAAGGACATACATCAACTTCTTGTGTACAGTTTATCAGCTGCAATGGACATCCCCAACAAAAAGTACAATTTACGAGGTTCTCATGCATGGTGCATGTTTTATCCACCCGCCATTATAATCTTACGAATCGTTGAGAAAGCATCCAGTATCCAGTCGTCATGCAAAAACTATAATCCTCCTCCGACGGAAGGAAAAGCGAACAACAACGAAAAAAAAATATTATTCCAACCGACAAAAATAAAAACCGGATACAGGGCGAAGCGAATTAAGAAGACACACGAAAATTTGCTAACAAATCTCTACACACAGTCCACAGCAGGAAAGAACAAGGAGCCAGCCAGCCGCATAAACCGAAAAACTTTAGACATATCCTCGAACAAATGGCAGGCAAAAGTACGAAAAATATTCCCAAATCGAAGTTTTGTGTCGAGAAATGTGAAGGAGGAGAAACGAGATAAAGGAGAGTTTGGTTTCGTTATTTTTTTTTTTTGTTTCTGCACTGAAAGATTAATATGCTGAGTTGTCCTTACATCCACTGCAAAGGGATGTTTTGCCACACATGTGTACACAAGGACAAAGTCAGGAAAACAAAATTTTTGCTAAATTTTTCAATTGTTTTTCAAATGTCTGAATTAGTTTGGATGTTGTCGAAACGGTTTTTGCTGTATGGGGGTGTGTTTGTTTTTTTATCCGGAGATGGGAGTTACAATGTGGACTTGAACAGTTCTCAATGTTAAGGGGATTAGATACTGGATGAAATCAATAAGCTTGTTGAAGGTCCTGTTGGTTTAAATGGCTAATGTTTTTTAAGTGCTCATCGGTGACTGGGAGGAAATGTTGGGATTGGAAGATTTGCCGATGATAGCTGGAGCCTACTTTCGAGCAGTTATCCTTTTTGAACGGGACTGTTTGACACTTTTACATTTCTACAGTAGGTGTTGTAGATCGCCTGTGGAGTGGACAAAGCTGTTTTTGTTAGCCGATGGATGTCATTTGTCAGCAGTAACTATAGATAAGAGTTGACTGGGTTAGTTAGTTCATAGGCCCAGCGGGTGGTTTGCTATAATACTGACCTTGAGGTATCAGGTTCAACAGCAGGACATTTTTGTCGTTGCTTACGACAAGCATCCGAGAATAATACTGTCATCAGAAAGCTTCTTCATTCAGACTGTGCAAAACTGTTTGTCTTTTCCATTCGTTTCGAGTCTAAGCACACAGACTTTAGAAAGCGTGCTAGACTGGTCTAAGCTTTTACTCAAAAATTGCACAATTCTCATTAGAATTTCTTTTCTTTTCAAGGGAAACCGCGGATTACTTCCTCTGTGATTGTTTCCCAAGCCCTAGGCATACTTATTTGATAGTTGCGCAATAGCGAAGCATGTGATCAGTGATTTCCCGGTTTTCCTAAATTTCAAGAAAATACTTAAAAAGAGTTTTATCAGCTTGTCCAACAGATCGACAAATCTTCCTTCCTAAAACAAAAGTTTATTGCGCAGAAAGCCATCGTTTTTGGTACTCAAAAGTGAATGTATTTCATGGAAGTCTTGCTCCTCCATACAAAAACAGCGTTTCCATGAATTTCAAGAGCGAATGGTCCTCACTGTCGAATATTGAAATTCCATTTGCTTCTGATCCTTGCTTAGCAAACATAAAGACAGAGTGCTTCAGCTAAAACACTCTTGATCTGTTTATTATTTCCAACAAAAAAGTACATACTTCGACGACAGATTGACGATTTGGTTTGTGTTTCGAATAAAAAACACTCAGCAAGCACACGAACCATTTAATTCAATAAAACGCTCGCCTAACTTCCACAAAGCCCACAAAACTCATTCCCTATGAGGTTTTCTTCGCAATTCCTTTGTCTCGTTTATTTTTTGTGTCAAAAAACTTTTATGTACATATTTGTTTAGTGTTTCAAACAAAATTATTAGCAAGTGCACAACCCATTTACTTACTTACTAACTTAGATGGCGCTACAGTCCGGGGTGGACCTGGGCCTCAATCAATACGCCTCTCCAGTTAGCGCGATCTTTGGCTAACTGCCTCCAGTTGCGCACTCCAAGTTGGTTGAGGTCCCCTTCCACTTGCGCGCGCCACCTAAGGCGAGGTCTTCCTCTACTGCGTTGTCCCTCTGGGTTGGAATCGAAGACTCTTCGGGCCGGAGCCTTGGTGTCCATTCGCTCTACATGTCCCAGCCATCTTAGACGACTGATACGTACTTTTCTGACTACGTCGATGTCGCTGTACAGCTCGTAGAGTTCGCTGTTAAATCTCCTCCTCCAGAGCCCGTCAACGCAAACGGGACCAAAAAACACACGAAGAATTTTGCGTTCGAAACGACCAAGGAGCTCTTCATCCGACTTTGATAGGGTCCATGCTTCTGCACCATAAAGCAGGACTCGGATGATGAGGGTCTTACATAGAGTCTCCTCAGTATTTCTCGACACGGTCTTACTAATCAATTGCCTTCTTAGACCAAAGTAACAGCGGTTGGCAATTGTGATTCTTCGCTTGATTTCTGAGGTGATGTCGTTTTCAGAGTTAATATCGGAACCGAGGTAGACAAAGTCCCGAACTACATCAAAGTTAAAGCTGTCTATCGTGACGTTCTGTCCGATTCGTCGATGTAGTGTGTCCCTTCTTGTTGACAGCATATATTTTGTTTTGCCCTCATTCACCACTAAACCCATTTTTACCGCTTCTGTGCTAATACTTGCAAACGCACTAGTGACAGCTCGCTGTGTTCTGCCAATGATGTCGATTTCGTCGGCGTATACAAGTAGTTGCACAGATTTCTGGAAAATTGTGCCTCTGGTGTTGGCTTGTGAGTTTCGCACAACCCATTTATTGGATCGAAACTATGAACAAAAACCTAGAAGTTTTACTTTATAAACGCAGCTCGTATGAATCGCGTTGCAAGGGGGAATCAATTTTATTGGTTTGGTTACACAATTTAATATGATTACACTCTCATCATTTGTTTACCGCTAAGGGTTTATTTTTCTCATTTTGCCCACAATTAAGGAATGTGGTCAACCTTTGAAGTGCCAGATTTTCAACCGTCTGTAGCTGAAACGTGTACTCATTTCAGTCTAAAATTGACCCAAGTAAGAGTTTGCGTCAAACTAAAAAGATTATATTTGAGCTCCGAAATTGGACTTAAGAAATGCACTGTTTAATTCATTTAAGGAAATGTCTCATATGTGAATTTTTGCTTAAATTTTCACAAGATTTTTTAAACCTTTAATATTATTCTAGTTCGTTATGCAGCCCTTCGCCACTTATCTCACGAAATCTAAACAGAATACAACTAAAATTAGATGGTCGCTTAAATTATTTGATGAACAATATTGTATTTCTATGTCCCCTGTGTTACATAAAATTAAAAAAATATATTATAACCTTAAAACAAAAAAAAGTAAGCCAACCAAAATCCAGACCATCTATAAAATTGCGCGCAAAACTATTGCAAAACTTTTACACACAACCATTTGTTGCACGTTGTTTTTGAGCGGAGCCTGATTTATTATATAAACATTTATATTTGTAATTTTATTGTATTTGATTTGTTACCAGAAAAATCAGAGTATAGTAAGCGAAAAGCAAGAGATATTGCGCCGTACCAATAACAAATTTTAGTCTCGACTTTGAAACTACAAAAGCTCACAATTTGAAAATTTGTGTGGAAAAAAAAGTATAACCTCTATGAACTACGAAAATTTAGAGTCGAGACTACAAAATGTTTATTGCTAAGGCCCATTTATTACTCATATTATATTATATTGAATTTATATTTAAAACTATATTATATTATATTAATTTGAAAGAAAACAAGTATAAGAAAAAACCAACCAATCAAAATTGCATGTATCTTTGTTCTGTCCTTTGCATGTAGGGATTCGGTTTTGTAACATTCGCTAATAGTAGCGATGCGGAGAGAGCACGCGAACGTCTTCACGGCACTGTGGTTGAGGGACGCAAGATTGAGGTGTGCATGAACATTTTTTACTTGAATATTTACATAAACTATATTAATAGTATATTTACATAAAATTATATTAAATTGCTGTTTTTTTTAGTATATTTTTTGTTGGCAATAAACAAACAAAACAAATTTGTTTGATATTTCGAAAAGAAAAAGAAAATATATATAAATATATTTAAATCCCTTATGCATATATACTCTTTGAAATTTGTTGTTTTTTTGAAAGTGTTGTTGTCTGTATTTTACTTGAAAATTAATTAAATTTGTACAAATGTCTTGAAGCTGTTGCTCGAAATAATGACTTTGCCTTCGTCTATATCGATGTTGTGGGGGAATATTGTGTCATATTGAGTCATATTTTTCGGTGCAGAAAATCGATGACAGCAAGTTAGAAGTTTAAAAGTTTTTTAATTGAATCAGAGTTATTTTTATCAGATGTTGGAGAAGAGTTATTCAAATTTGGCAGCAGTGTGAGCATTCATACGAAAATAGCTGACAGTTAATACCATTGTCTTCTGCTTTTAGCTTGTCAAAAGTGCAGGAGTTGAATATAATCTTTGCTTAGACGTGTCAGAAGTGTGGAGGAATACTTTTAAATTTTTATTTTAAATCCTATATTTAACTATTAAACCTGAAGGTATGCCAGGGTATAGAATGTTTGTTCGATTTCAAATTGTATGTTGCAGAAGTCCTAATGCACATCTTTTCTATGAAGATCTGTCTAAGATTGTCAGTGGGTGATTCTCCGACTCCATGTTTATCAGACGTTTCAAAACTAACCTATCCCAAGTTTAACAGACAGAAATCTGTAAGTATTAACTTAACAAAAGGGTTACTTCTACTTTTAAAATTGATTCGAGCCCCACTTAAGCTTGTGAAGGTCCAAACAGAATCCGATACAAACCAAAGTGTCAAAACTGTAGAAGCTCAAAGATGCTGAAAGTGGAGATATTGAATTTGAAGCAGTGATATCAGTCATTACGAACATATTACAATATAACCTAGTTCCTTTAAAGTTCTGCTAGAGACTGATAAACCTTTTGTTAAACCTTCCCTATCAGATAAAAAATTTTAGCGAGGTACTTTTTTTGACGCTGTCAAAAAACTGAATAAACATAATCCCAAAACTATGCAATTTAAATTGCACATAGTCCTACTAGGTAGGTACCACAAAGTCAGAAAGCCAAGCTCTTTTAATTTATCAATGTGATCCTGTAACTATACACTTTAAACTGCACTTTCCAACAGTATTTGTTTGAATTTCAGCAGCATACTTTTGGCCTTTGCTGAGTGAATTTATTGTAGAGAAAATCTTCCAGTCTTCGAAAGTGGTTATCGAGTCCTAAATATAATTCCTCCACATATTCTCTAAAGTTTTACTTTTGAAAACTTCAGCATTCAATCCTAGGCCGAGTTATTTTTAAACTAGCAGAGGTATTTTGAGGAGAAAACGGGGAGATGTAAGACTAGTTCCGAACTAATGCCTATCAATGGTGTCGAAAAGATAAGTCGATTTCAACATTCTCACACTCCAAGTCCAAATTAATTCCAAATCGAAAGCAGCTGTCCAAAGTGCTATCCGCTGTCAAACTTTTTAATGTGCCACCTGGCGAAATCTGTCCTTACAATTGTCATTTTAATTGCATTCAAACCTTTCAATGCACCTCTCCTTTTTCACAAAAAAAGAAAAAAAAAACCGACCTTCACCCTCAATAAGAATGCCAGATTATTTTTGGCAAGCGCATATTTCACAACTATCAACTTTATCCTTCCAGCCACCGTACGCTCTCATTTATTACGATGCTGATGATTATAGTCCGTTGCGCTCTTTTATGCCTTTTAATTGGAATTTCCATTCAATTATATTTATTTTTCGAATTACAATTAACCACTCATACATAGGTGGCAGGATTGGTTAAGAGCATATTAATTTGCATTCAAAAGAGCAAATTGTTAAAACAAAAAAAAATGTATACACATTCACGAGAAGCCTTAATTTGTTTGCGTTGTTCGATTGTTTTTAATTATTTCTTGTACCCCCCTTTGGCATTCACCAGTTTTGGATAATTGCCATCGTGAAATGCAGATGGGGGGTGCAGTTTTATTTTTGTTTATCATTTTTTCGCGCATAACAACGACGGTGTTGCGAAAAATTGCATCCCTCAAAAATGCTAACGAAAATTTAAAACAAGAGATCTCGTATAAACCGATTTCGGTTTTGAATGAATTTAAATTATAGTGCAACGCATGACGAACGAAGGACGAAGCATTTTTTATTGTACATTCGCCATACCACGGATTTATTATTTTTAATTGCTTGTGGCTGATGGATTCTGCTGTCGATATTGCATCTTTCATTTGTTGAGCGCGAAGTTGATTAAAATTAGATGTTGGCTGGAGAACGGAGTAAAAATTATTTTTAAGTCATTCTGTTCCCTTAAATGTGGGGATTATCGGGACGCGTGTGTTGTTGTTTTTTTTTTTAAAGCTTCGTTACATTGAAAGCGCAGCCCAATCGTCTCGATATTATATGGGAATGCGATTGCAGATAAAATACACGCACAAGAAAGCTCGAAAATGTTCTTGCTACACAGGAAACCAATTATCGTGTCAATCGCACACGCGTACATGGCTTTAAAATCATTGCGCACATAATCGATTTGCTGTATATTGATATGAATTCGATACCTCGGGAAAAGCCAGCATTTTGATGCTTCTGACGACATAAAACGAATTTCCTGTAGAAGCGCACACTGATATGTCAACTCAAAATCATAGCGCACATCATCAAGTTCGGTAGCATTTTATCATTCCCCTTTTTGATATGTGTAAAATTCCGCATACAAAATTGCGCACATGTTACACATTATATCTCCGTTATTATGTGAGGCAATATAAGAGAATGGACATTTTTTTAGAAAAAGTCCAGTGGAATCAGCTATTTTCCTGCTTTCAATTATGTATTCTCAAACATAAGACGATTAACCAGAATGTGTGCGTTATCCATAACCAAGTGTGCGCTTAAGCCTTTCAGATCGTTTTGTTGTATTGTCTTTTCACGGAATCGCGGCAAAAGGATGCACCTTCCCAGGTGTATACGCAGGAGTGCATATTTCCAATTAATCCGCCCATACAACTGAGCCTGCACAACATTTATAATTGTGCAGTAAATCCGTAAAACGTCAGTTTCGTGTGAACCGCCCAAAACAACATTTGGCAAACCATGACCCGCTGAACTTTTCACAAAAGTCACAGCAACAATGACGGACCCTAAACCACCTCGGATGGATGCTGATCCCACCGCCGCATTTATCGCTTTCGCCAATCTTTATTGTTAAACTCGACACTAAAAATCGGTCATTCAGAATCCCCCATAGCACTCACAGAAGCCCAATAAAAGATCTCACCCATATATATGTACCCAAAAAGGACAACAACAGCATCAGACAAAAAATAGACTCCAACACAACATGGAGTGCATTTACATTTCAAATAAGCCCCCAGAAACATGCACCGTGCAGTGTTATTTCATATCAGCAACTTTTATGGATAATACAAAATCATTCTGTTCAGATGCAGCCTCCAATAACTGCCGCCGACGCCATCCGAGCTCCACGAGCCACACAAAAGAGCTTGTGTGCAACACAGCAGCAATAAGTTGAGCTAAGTGCATTTTATGCATGCATCATGGGGCGCTGCCGGTATATTTATCTATGGTATATTTTTTTTTTGTTCCCCTCCCTGCTATCCTGAACTGTATATTTTACCCGGATTCCCCGAATACAATAGATTTTATGCTCCAGTTTGTTGCGCGGTTTGTTTGTAGCGTTGCATTTGCATTTTCAAAACTCTCGCGCAACACATCCGAAGAGGAATATTTTAATTGAATTTGCTAGAGTTCCTTTTCAACGGTCATCACTCGTAGTTTGAAACATTTTTTTTCTCTTCTTTTATTCGTAATTTTAGTGAGCGCGCATAAATGTCTGCTAATGACGGAATATTTAGATTTAAATTCGCATTCACCTCGCAGTGAATATGTACTTAATGTTATATCCCACAGTCTTTTATGGTGCAACGATTGGTGTACTGCGTACTGGAAAAAGGTTACGTATACGACACCGTATGCGGGGTGTTTTTTTTTTTTTTTTGAATTCTTATTCCTTCCAGAGAGTCGAGATCAATTTTCGGTCCGAAATTACGTATTCGAGACGCATAACCGTGTTCCTGGCAGCGAGGGTATTCGCGTGTGTTGACTTTATTGAATGCGAGAGTTGGAGGGATGTGCCATCAAATATGCAATTCCGAACAAAGTCGCTGAAATGGAATACACGTTCGCTGTTTTCTTATCAGGTTGATATAGTTTGGGGTGGCGACGGAGGTGCCGTCGGGTGTTGCGATGTAATGCGGTAGCCTGGAGGTATTATTCGATTTTTTGGTAACATCGCCGGGAGAAGGAAATGACATTTTCGGAGAGGAAAAAGTTTTCGCATCAAACTCAGATAAGTGATGTATGATTGAATCGAAGTCAACGTTCTTTGAAGACATGAAGGGCCAAGTAGAATTTCGGCAAAACGTGTGTATATTCAGTCTACCTCACGGAAGAAAGGTTCGAGGAATTGGAATTTCAAACTTGCCGCAGGCAGATTCATTCTGTTTCTTGTGTCAAGGGGGGATTGTGATGTTAAAAGTTTTTTAGATGGCCGTGACAACCTTCTAAGAAACAACTTGGGTTAAATTTTCCAGACTCTGGGCTTGATAGAGTGTAGCCAGAATGAGTGATTACACCGCAGGCATCAATTATGGCTGAGACCTAAGAGGGTTATAAACCAACATTGCTGGCTAATTTGTTTTTGGAGAAATGACAGCGGTGGCAACTTATCTTAAGAAACAGAAAGTGCACAGTTTAAGAGAATTTTGCTCGAAGAAAAATTCATCGCAGAAATAATTTTCACTGCGTACTTTGAGTTGGGGTTGCAAAGCAATCGCACAAAAACCTAGATAAAGCTTCTTCTAGTCATTTGTAAATGTTAGTTAGATAGTTGTATCATCCGACATTTGTGTACTACAATGAACTAAAAGTTGTGTATGTTGGGCAGGAAGAGAACATGTACTGAGGGAAAATAATTCCACATTTGTCAGACGGTTGCAGAAGATTAGACAAAGGAGTTAAGGTAGGAATACACTGGTCGCATTATTTTATTTTATTATAATATTCTTACTGTCGTTGCTTTTTTTTCAAGCATATTGCTTAAGCAAACTATCCGCTTTTAACATTTTTATCCACACATATTTGGGGCAAAAATTATATAGAAACTGCTCAAGCAATCTATATCTCAGAGCTTCGTGCGCTGAATCTCATATTTCATTTCACATAAAATAAATGTGCTGGCAAAATGAATAAACTGTCTTTTCGCACATTCATGTGCCCAAACAAATGACGCAATGTTTCGTTAAACAATCCCCCCTCTAGATCGAATATCGATTTTTGTGTTGCGCACACTTAAATTTGTAAAATAATGCGTATCGCACACACAATTTGTGATCCTGTGCGCTCAGAGTGATTTCTGCTACTTACAAATTCCATAACAATCTTGATTTAAGGAATTGAAAAAACAATGCCCGCACAAATAAAAAAACAACACTCTTGAGTATGTTTACTCTTACACTCCAAGTTGAATGCATGTGCGCTATGGTAAATTGTTACAAACGATATAAACGCACCAAAACTGATCAACCGCACTATACTTTAGCGATGTTGTGAGTCCTACAACCTACAATCTCTCTTCGAATGATTTCTACAGTCACTCGGAGTAATTTAAGTAATAACAGATAGGACACCATAAATTTACCCCCGACTTTTTGTCCTGCACGTGAGGAAAATAATAAAACACTCACCTGCTGCTTCTTATGTATGCCCCAGTCAGTGTCCATTATATAAAACGTTTCTTCTGCATTACGTACATTTGCTCGTACCCATAATTCACGACATCACTGCATTACCTGCAATTTTTTTATGAAAAGAATAAAATACTCCACCATTCCGCGTGCATTCACGTTCGCCGTGTCGTCTTTTAAAGCCAAGGACTCCTTATTGCTCGTTCCATTTTTATTTTATTTTTTATCTCACTTATTGCTTCTGCCACACCGTAAATTTACATTGTGGACCGTTGGGGGAGAGAAAGAGATGCCTTTTCCAGCGGTTTGAATATGTTCCACCAACAAAACAAAGCTACAAAAAAAGGACGAAAACAAAAATGTTAAAGAGAACAATTTTTTAATTATATTGGAATTATCTGGTGCTGCTGTGCAGTGGCTGCATAATATAATAAGGCATACCTGTAAATACAGCTCGGGAAAACTTTCCAACAGTGAAGGACTATGCCAGGTAGCAGTTACTGAAGCAACAAAAGCTTCTTATTACCACAGATTGATATTTACTGCCAGCTTAAAGTTGGGTGGTTGGTTGGTTTTTGCACACACAACAACGAACACAGGATAACAACCTGCTGGTGGATTATCAGCCTTCCCTTCAGTTTGCAGTTTGCAGTTTTACGTTGCGTTTTTTTTTCGCCTTATATCCTCGTTCGTTTCTCGGTATACTTCAGACTAAAATCGTATTTGCCTAAGTGATAGCATGTACTTGATTCATAATTTAATTCACTTAAATACGTCGTTTGTTTTGGGTCTTTTTCTTCTTATTTTTTTTTTGTTTGGTTTTGTTTTGCAAAAAGCAGGTTAATGTCCTTGTTAAGCTTGTGGTGTATTTTGTTTTATTTTGTGTATATGATTTTGCTCAGGAGATTTCCTCTTGTTGAGGTTGAATTGGTAAAACGGCGGAGACGGTAGGAAGCTTATGAATTGAGGTGAACCCACTTTGAAGTGGTTTCACTTCGACAGAAATCAAGGAAAGGAGCAATTTTGTTTTGATAATTTTGCGACATTTCGTCTTTGGCTTGCCAGTGTTGGAGTCGAGTTGCTGTTGCTGTGCACTTGATGGGAGAGGGAATGTTGCGAGAGAACTATGGAGCGGTTTTTAGTTGGTAATATTTTAAATTTTGCCGACTTTAAGAGACCACATTTCATTCGCCATCGTTGCGAACAAGTTTCTAATCGGATCTGGGAGTTTGCAGAATGCGCTTCTAGTTTTTGTTCCTTCACAGGGATTCATTTGTATCTATTTACTTGGGGGGGAGTGTCCTTATTTTCATATCGAAGATATTCTCTTTTCTTAAATGGAACACACAACAGTTTTTGTGGGTTTCAAGTAGCCCCAGGAAAAGAAGCAGCCCCTGGGAATCGGTGTTAAATCGTTGTTTGCCAGAAGCCGTATTTCTTTTGATTAAGTCAACATTTTGCTAGGTTTTTGGTATGAAAAATATAATTCAACAAACAAATTTCGCTTCAAGACAAAGGGTTTTAATTTTGTTGTATATGCCACGCCCCTTTGTGCTATTCAGTTCATGGACTTTTCGATATATTTTGGTTTATATACTCGCTAAACAACTATGAGAGCGAATCAAAAGAAAATTTGAATGGTTTGTGTACTGGATAACAAACAACATTTTTGTGTTTATCCTTCCTGACGATGGTCTATTGATCACTTCTGAGTTCAGGGGGGCAAAACATGTGTCTAGCTCTTTGTTTTTTGTTTGGTTAATATGAAGGGCTGAGCAGGATGTGAGTATGTGACTGAATCCTGCAGCTAAACCAAAATCCTGCAATAAAGCCTGTGGGTATGATGGCGGCCGTAAAAATCGCGTCTCATTACTACTTTGAGAAGAACACAATATTTTTGCGCCCCAATAAAGGCTTTTAGATTTGAGAGGTTGAAAAAAAATGTTAAATGATGGTGCCAATAGCTTTTTAGGGCAGGTTTTGAAGCTGCTTTGAGACAAAGTGTAAATAGTGAACAGATGTATTCGTGTACAAATTTGCATAAAAATGTATTTAATACATTTTCCATGTTATTAGCAAATGCACAAAAGGTGACTGCATCTTTTAGAGAAGTTGACAAGTTTAGAAGTTTATACCCAAGAGCCTCATTATGTTGCTGCGTACAGCGTTTGTATTTTTTTGAAAATTGTGACAGCCTTTTGAATCGACTTACTACAAATTTAAGTCTTGGTTTAATAAACCGTGGCGCCCTCTGGGTTTTTATTTCCTTTTATTGTTTTGTGATGACCAATCGCCGAAAACTTTTATTTTGACGTAAATGTAAAATCTAAAGTAAATTTCTGTAGAACAGGTGGCGCCCTCTTTTGTATGTTGCGTTTCCTCGTCGCATAGGCTGATTTTTTTTTAAGTTTTGTAACGCATTTACAAATCCAATGAATGTGAGGTATACGGACATTTAGAAACTGGTCAAAATCGTCGTTACAGCGTTTTAGAAAAGAACGCAGTCGCACGAAAAGTTCCTTCAAATTTAGTCGTTGTAATCGGCATTTTGTTTCTAAATTATGGCGAATATATTTGTCAATGAGACTATTATGATCCTCGACCTATCAATTTGGTTGCCATAACTCGATCAGTGTTATAGCAGAATAACGGAGTGATTTTAACCATGGGTTATAAATTCTAAACTATTAAAACACGAGGGTATTTTTTGTATTTTTGGTGTCCATCTTCAATCGAAATCCAATCCCCAACCATATTTTTTTGAATAGTTGTTACAATTGTTAAAGTAAATCCTTGGGACATAATTTTCACTGATAAAAATTAAGCACTAACCACCGTATTAATAGACGCAGCGTAAAAGTTGTCAACTCGTTATGCAGAAGTTACGTCAAATTTTTGTATGATATCTGATTTCTACTAGCTGAATTTGTTTATTAATACGGGGGTAAGTTTACAAAAAAGAATATTCCTAACTACAAATTTTGTTTTGTTTGTAATCACGATTTAGAAAAAGAAAATCTGTAGACTTCCTGTTTGCGTAACATATTTGGTAATCAACCCTCCATCTGTTGTCACTTTTAGACACTACTACGCAAGATAAAAGTGATTGTTGTCGAATGTACCGCATCGCAAAATTTCTGTTTTCATTGTTAATCCTTGACTCAAAGCATGTTGCATAAGTTTGGCCACAAAACACAAACAAGTGTTAATTTGTTTAACTGATTTTAGAATGGGCTAAGGGCGTATAAACTTTTTTAATTCCAAATCATCTGCATTACTCGCATCGCTGTTAAAAAAATAAAAAAATAAAAAAAACTTAACAACCAATTTAAAAAAAATGTATCCTGCTTTAGTTAAAACAAAATAAAATCATAATAATCTCTGAATGGCAATAACATTTTGCGTGCATTTGTTGTTTCCTTCATGGTGTTCTAGAGGATCGAATTAAAACCGAAAAACATACTTAACTAGTTTCCTCTTCCGGTGGATGTTCTTGAATGTGTAATAGAATGCGCTAAATTGTTACAGCAAAAATAAAAGAAAACTATTTATATATAAAAAAAAACAAGTATTACGAAATTTGGTTTCTAACATGTTTTTCTATTGCATAAGCTACACATCATTTGTAGTCTATCAAAGTGAATTGAATTATTGCCACTGTATCGAATCTTTTCTCTAGAAGCTTTGTTTTGTGTGTGTTTAAATTTTCTCTGTTGCATCGCGATAGGAGCAAAGAAATTAAATAAAATAATGAAAATTAGTTGTAACAGTTAAAAAATTGATATTTTGTTTGTCATTTGTCGAATGTGCTTGTAAAAATCACTACATCATGTTGCAAAGTATATTTTGTTTTGTTTTAAATTTACTGACTCTTTTGGTGTTTTCTTCTCGAGAACACGTGAAAAAATGTTTGGTCCATGGTACATCTCATGCAAGCGACTAGTATTTAATGTTATTCTCTGTTGAATCCTTTCTCTTATAATTTCTACTAATACAGAGCGATTAAGATCTAGAAAGTTATAAGTTATTTTTATAAAAACAAGGCAAGCTGTTATAATTTTTTTTTATTGAAGAACCAAATGTTTGATTTGTTTTTTTCTTTCTTTTCTAATTTGTTTTATTTAGTAATCAGAAGAAAATGTGTGAAAACTCGAATGTTAAAGCGATAATTTCGTGTGACTTGTTTTTGCATACAAAAAAATTGAAAAAAAATTTCTAAAGCGCATATAGGAGAGATTGTGTTGTAATGAGACTGGGAGAGTTCAAGGTAAGATAATCCTTCATTTGCACGTAAAGTTCTTGTAAGCGATAAGTTTGTTGGAAATAAACTGACTAAACGAATTAGTTTTATATTCGAAGTAAACATTAACTGCGGTGTTTCGTCCTCGCAGCTCTATATATTATTTGGTAGGCAGTAGTTGTCCATTTAAAACTACTTGTGCAAGACCTCACTTTATGGGAAATGTTTTTGTAGCACTGCTACTCGAAAAGGAGTGTAATCACAATATATTGGAAGTTGCAACGGACAGATGGTGTAGGTGATATTTCAAAGAAGCGGAAGCAAACTCAAAAGACAATCCCATATTTGAAAACACCGGAAATGCTGCGACAGATGGGCTATAGGTTTCACACAAATTTTTAAAAAGAACGTATAAAACCTGTCTCGAAAATTCGACCATAAACAGCTATTGCATTTGCTGCTCTCAAAGTTGTCCGTTTTGTACTAAGCCCTTGTTTTTTTTTCTCGGCTTATCGTTTCGACGGCAGCAGTCTGACAGTAAACCTGGTTAGGGCCCTGGTACGAAAAATGTGCACAGGAAAATTCTAAATGGCTGCAGAAAGGAAATAAAGCTCTACAAGATGAATGAGATCTCCAAGGGCTATCTTAGGGAAAACCTCAACACTGGCCCTTAAATCAGTATGCCAAATGCAGCTATTTAATTTTTTTTACTGTGCTTGTCTTCCATAAGACTACTGCAATGCGATCTGCCTACTTCTGCAGACCACCAGCCTACAGAAAATAACTTGCATTTAAGCTTTAGTCACATAATACCCGATGGAAGTGGTTCGAATTGAAGCTACATAAATAACTCTTTCTAAACAAACACTTTGGTTGAAATTATAGACATTTCAACAAACATCTCTAGTTTATCAAAGGACACTGTTAAATGATTGCTTTGAATTTGTTTGTTTGTCAAATCTCCGCTTACGCTGAATGTGAAACGTCGGGAATTAAGGATTCTTTCTAACCGAGCAGCCCTTGACAGTTTCTATTGGAAAATCGCATTCAAAATGCAGAAAAGCAATGAGAATCAAAGTTTTAGTTGAGAAATGACAGTTGAACACTTGCAAAACAAAACTGTTCACAATTCGACTACCATTTTCCAACAGTAGTTGTGAAGCGCTATTTCCAAAGCAACAATAGAAATCTTAAAATATTAAAATATTCAAAAAGTAGACACACAATGGTTGTGGCCTGCGCTCTTGTCTTTTGAATCCATGGCTCTTTCCAACTTTTTGAAAACTGTTCCTATCTTTCCAGCGATTTCCCCGGAAACCCCCGCTTTAACTCCAAACAATTTATATTCCACACCAACCCTATCAATGTCCAATTGTAAGGGTTAACACACAAAGAACCAAACCCCCAATCACAACATTTACTTTTCCCATTTGCATATATTTTTGTTTTTCGTCTTTTTTCCTGGGAATAGGAATTCCAAAAAATTAGTCGTGCAAATCCCTTGCAATAAATTTAATTAAATCGTCGTGATATCTAAAGTGGCCCAATCTGTCCGATATAATGTCTCATTTACACACTCCGAGTTTATGGTCATTTTTTCTAAGCTTAAGGGTTGCCTTTTGTTTCCCCATTTTTGCTCTATTCCTCTTTGAAGCACTATTCTTTGCCACTTAGAACAGGGATACAAGTTACTTCGCTAAAATTGGGTTAAGCTGTCACCGAGTCCTGACATTAGTACAATTTTTTTTTTGTTTTTTTCTCTTTGAAAACCCAGCACTGCAGTCATAGTATCTCTATGTTTTAACTACCTACTAGAGAGAGCATTTTTCAAACAATAAGGATTACCTCAGGAACTCACAAGTCAATTAACAGCGAAACTATGGTTATCCTTAATGGATTTTTTGTTCTGTTCTTTATTTTTGTATTTTTTTTGCTATTCTACTCCCTTTTGGTTTGGATGCTTTGTTTAAGAAGTTAAAAACAACAGTAAGTCACTCAGGATCCACGCCAGTGTTTGGAATGTTGATTGAGTTGAGTGAGAGTTGAGAGCTAGAAATCAATTAAACACAGTACAGAGATGCGCGATTGTTTTATAACCCAGTTGGGTTATCTAAATGTGTACGAGGATATTGCAGTCCATTTTTAAAATGGAGGTCAATTTAATTCCACACAAATGTGTGTTCAGGGGAAATTGAATTGTGGTCGGTAGTGTTGTCTGTTATTATTAGATACAGTCGATTGAAAAAGTGGTAGGCATCCACAAAGAATGCTAATAGTGGGTACATATATCCAATTTAAATTGTGATTCGATATTGGAGGATGTTTTCTGTTTAACAATTTTAAGGAAACTGCATTACTCTAGGAAAGGTGGTGATAATGAAGCATGATGCGGTCAGGTATTTTGACTAAAACAGCTTATAAAGGACGTCTTTGGGTAAACATTACTTGCAAAAGCCATACAAACAAAATGTCTTACTTTTTCTACAACAAGGAAAAGGAAAAAGGATTGAAGGAGCTGTTAAGATTTTTAACAGCAATTTTGTAAACTTCTTCATTCTGTCGAACAAGTTGCTTATCAAAATGGGTAGTCATTCAGTATGTAAGCGCACACTCTTTATTTGAAATCGCACATTCTACATAAATCAAAACGCACACACCTCGATCGCGACTCGACAAACAGGTTTCTTTTTAAATTGAGTAGTCGTTCGGTATGTTAACGCACACTCTTTATTTGAAAACGCACACACCCTGGACCGCGACTCGGCGAACAGCTTTCTTTTTAAATTGGGTTCGTTCGGTGTGTTAACGCACACTCTTTATTTGAAAACGCACACTCTACATAAATCAAAGCGCACACTCCTCGGTCGCGACTCGGCAAACAAGTTTCTTATCAAAATGGGCAGACGTTTGGCATGTAAACGCACACTCTTTATTTGAAAACGCACTCCCTCGCTATGGAAACGCACACTCAATCTACGAAATCGTAATAGATTAGTATAAATCCGAAATAAAAATTGTGCATCTGACAAGGGCACTTTAAAAACTGAAATGTTGGCGCGATAGGCCATATAGGACCCCAGGCCTAGATTCTGACTTACATCCAATAATGGTAATTCGAATCGATAGTCTTTATACTGCATCCTCTTTGATTCGAGTCGAACAAGTTGCTTATCGAAATGCAAAATCGATTGGTATGTAAGCGCACACTCTTGACTTGTAAACGCACACTGTCGATATCGCAACGCACACTCTTGCTATTTAAATGGCACGCTATCTCTCTGTCTCGATATGTTAACGCATTATAGGATTTTTCCAGGGGTAAAATCTGCGACCCCCGCTCAGTAGTCCAGCACACCAACCACTGAGCCGATTGCTCACTTAGAAAATACAAACACAGCAGTTAACAAAGGGTTAAGCTTACCCACCTGAAGTGTTTTTTTTTACAAATGACCCCAATTGGATTAATTCAAAAGCGCTTAAGCCCCTTTGCGTTACATGTTGTTCGATTTATTTTGTATTAATTACACAAAGTTACTCCTATGGCGGACGAAATTGTTTCGCAAACTTTATGAATTTTAACACACACACTTGATCACAAAGGCCTAAGGTAGCCCAGAAATTAAAAACCCAAAATCTTCCGTTTCACTTCCCACAGAGAGTGATTCGATACAAAAGCGTTTTCCCCGAACGCAACAGCAATTGTTCGGTTGGTGTTCTCTCCTTTTAATTGATCCTGTGAGGTGACGGAAAAAAATTAAATTGGATTGATTTCATTTGAAATTTATTTCAAACGCCCGGAATTAAGTTTAAAAAAAATGAAAAACAAAGCCAAAAGGATTGAAAACGATTTTGCTTTCATCTCAAATTAAGGTTGGCAGAGGTAAATTTGTTCTCCATTCTTTTTTTCTTTTTTTTGTCTGCAGCAATAAATCCGGATTCGCCCACCAATTCCGATTAAACACATCTACGCAGCGGATCCAGTGCCAGATTCTAAGGTGTTTTACATTTTAGAGATCCGTTTCTGTTACACTTATCTACTTAATTTGAAAAAAGTTCTGCGCATTCAGAATGTCGTCGTCGTCGTGTGAAGCCCACTCACACCAATTCGATTTTATTCGCCCCCGCCTGGCAGTTTAGCACCTCAGGCGGACTACCATTTATACAATAGATACGGCCACCTTCGATGACACGCTAATCCGTTTCTCATTTAAACGAGATACCAGTCTTCTAAAACAATGTTGATGTTTTCCAACGAAACGGAATGAGAATATTGTTTCCCTGACACTAATCCCAAAGTAAAAGTTCTATACTCAAAGGCACACGAATGTTGCTGGTATCCTTTTTTTCCCTACAGAGTTTCACTCTCTAACAACTTGGAAATGAATGTTTTATTTTTAATTAGTTTTCGCCTCGTACAATTGTAAGCCGTCCCCATTTATAGGATACACGCGCACACTGCCGAGGATGGGATGGGAGGAGTGAGAGTGAAATAATGAAATGAGAAATGGAATACATTTGCGAAAAAGATGCACAAGACAAAGCACAAAAAAAAAACAAAAAAGGAACAGCTATGGAGAACAACATGTTTCCGAATTCAGACAGAAAGGCAGAATTTTATGCTCCGTGAGTTTTCTTGTTTAAGTGTTTCCGGGATGTTTTCAAAGTTGTGTCTGTATCTGTGTGCGAAATAGCTTTTAGCACATGTTAGAGAACTTGTTTCGAGTTTGGTAGTTTTTTTATTTTCCTCCTTCTGTTGGGGTAAGGTCAGAAAGACACAGATCCCTCTGAAATTCGTTTGGGATAGAATTTAGACGGGAGCTGCATTGCAATGAGATTTTTCAGTAGCACAGTGCATATGACTGGGAAATGTGTAGCATGTAAGACCATGAAACTTGTTAGATGAGAGGATTAATGCTGGAGTTTTCTAAGGAAATGTTTTCATTAATAAAATCCAAGTGCGGTACTACCCGCTGGTGTGTGTCGTGCCCGTGTTGGAGGATGGAATTTAACAAAATTCTTTAGGTAGACTTCAATTTAAGAAAGCTGAGTAGTTGAGGATAAAAATCAATGGAGACTTCCTTCTTTTTATTTGAGGTTTACGCGTCTGCTTTGTGGTTGGTGTCTCAAATAGATTTAAATTCGATCGAATTGTGTGTTCTTTTACATTGAGTTTGGGAATGAAGACCATTTTACATTTAAATGTTAAATGATTGCGAAAACGCGCAACAAGCAAGCAACTGAAGCGCACTCGTTTGTGTGCGCAACCTACTCGCAGTTCATTTCATGCAACATACCCGCTGTTGTGAATGATTGTCCTGATTACAACCACAAAAGCAAAAGCACTTGCGTGTTTTAATTTGCTAACAATTGGTTTATGATAACAAGTGAAGTGTGCGCTATGCGATTTTGAAAATTTTCTATTTACAATACGTTTCTAATATGATTTGGTGTGTGCGCTTGGTTAAGTTTCTTGCACTGAAAGCGTGAATGTATTCTCTGAGAAGAAAAATGTTGCCTATAACATAAAAATAGTATGTGCGCTTAGTTTATGCATGTGCTCAAATTTCTGTGCTTCGCTCTAGAAAAATGCAATCAAATTTGGTACATTATAACGAATGAAAGACGTTGAGAGCGTTATTCACTAGGTCAAGCGTTGTTATTTCTTCTTATTTTTATCGGTCCAACTTCGAATAAATTCAATTCTGTTGGCACAAGCGCACATGAATGAAATACTCGACAGATACGATTGCGCACTTTGTTAGTTACAAATTTGTAATGAATTTGGTCTAGTTTTGGGATGCGGCTTTCGGTTTTACATCTTACATATAAGCGCACACTTGTGATTTATATGTGCGCTTCCTTATTACAAGTGTGCGTTGTATTAATAAGAGTGTGCGCTTTTGTAATTTATACTCAAGTATGCCTTAGGGTTGTGTTTTCAGCAAATCAGAGATGCGATTCATCTTATAAATTGGTCGGACATTGAAAAGAATTATGATGTCGATTTCTTCGAAATAGTTCGACGAAATCAATGTATGTTTTCAGTTATCGGCGAGGGAATTTTGAAAATTGATTAGGAAATGGATATTTCCAACTCCTTGCGAACTGATTTATTAATTTCTTGGTATTCAACTACGAATCCGCTGCGGCGATATCCTTATCAAAACTACCAATTATGACTAACATTGCAACAAAGGTAAAGATTAAAAGCGATTATTAGTAAGGCATTGAATCATTTCGCAGCCATAACAATATCTCTAAGGCAATTATCTGTACCTCCATTCATTTATCCGAGTTCAGAACAATTTCAATGAAAGAGTCCTCGCTCTCCCTCTTCTTATATGCCTAACAATAGCATGAAATTCCATTGCATTTTCAAAATGCCTGTACTACATCCCTAGTCCGAAGCCAACCCCCGGCATATAATTAAATAACTTGTGCAATTTTCTATTGAATTTCTAAATATTGGATAAACTAATGGCCAAATACATAGAGTTCAGAAACAGTCATCTCTCCTCGTAACATTTGTTGGAAGGCGTCCAACAAAAGTTCATCCTGAGACCAGACCCCAGCAAAAATAACGTAAACCGCACACTACATCGTTTGTTATTAAAATAATCACCAATAGATGTAGTAGGCAGTAGAATAGGCTTAGGTATACCTAGGACTGCAGTTTCGAAATTCAATATCATCCTCACGTAATTGCCATCCAGCAGTAGACCACCTGTAAAATAGAAAAAAAAACACACAGAATGCAGGACAAATCCTGGGTTTCAGTGTTTTATTGTGTAATCACCCGTATGGTGATGGTCCACAAAATCTAGCCGCACAAACCGCTTTTTTCCGAGGTAACTCGGTATATCGTATCACCCTAATCGACTGTCACATGCAAAATGTAACCGCTTCACACATACACACTACCGCTGTCCTGATAAATAGAAGATATTTAGTTATTTCAATATGCAAGTAGGAAGCACAACTTTAAATTGTCCAATTCTCAAGCCCGTTTCGGGTGCACACACATATCTGTATCGAATACATATTTTCGGAAAATTATATAAATCTAGATAAGTATTTGTCATTCTAGTGCGGCCGAGTGGATCCGATAGAAGCCACAAAATATCCCCAACACACTGTGCGCACATGTGTGCAGATATTTTGTAAATGTTCGATTGGGTATTGTGGCAACAATGAAGGGATATTTTTGAATATATCCCCCATGCTTTGTGTAATTTATTTAGCCCAGAGGCACGATTTGCGATTTGGTTTTGGTCGGGGTTTTTTTTTACTGTAGTGGCTTTGGCTTTTGGGGATTTCGGGATATCGTACAATAGTGGTGCGTTTGCACTGCGTGTGGATAGAGAGGAATTGATGGGCTCATAAATTAACTGGGAGGAATCTACCTAAGCCGGGTGGAATCACATTTCTCGCCACACATTTAGCAAGGGGACGAGATTTGACGATATGCTAATTGAAATTAATGACAACATGACGTTTTACATGTTTATTTGTGGTGCGGTGAATTGGGAATGCTATGGTTTAGAGTAGACTGTGGAATTAGAGTGATGTTGCATCAAGTATGGTTAAATGCAGTATTCGGGGGTTTTAAACCTTGTTTTTAAACTTTAAATCGTCGTCCGCTTACGTGACAATTATTTTGTCTTCACTTGATAGTTAAGACCTTAAAAATGTGCTCTTTAAGCCTGACGAAGCCAACATGTATGCGACACTGATAAATGAAAACCGCTTTCTATCCCGATTTTTTAAAAACCACACTTAACAAAAACAATCATCAAAAAGTATATATGCATAAGTACGTCCGTTCTGTCCGTTAAAACATAATTTTATTTAATTATTTCTCTTATTTAGTTTTAATCAAAAACAATAAAATGTTTGGTCTTATAAATTTACTAATATATTTCATTTTTTTCTCCTTCAAAAACAAACAATTATAACAACATTACAAAATAAAAATAATAAAACAAAAACTTAGGTGAACAATGCAACAGCTCGTGTACAAACTAAAAAAGTGCCAACAGTTCCAAATGGTAAGTGTTTAATAAATTTATTCTTATTTAAGGAAATTTTTTTCTTTATACAATTATCAGCTTATTTATTATTAGGATATTTCCCAATTTAAATGTATTAATGTATTTATTTTTGTTTAATTTTTAAGAAGAAATCTTAAATATTTTTCGGTTTTAAGAGAACTTTCCTCGAATGCTTGTTTTTTTTTTTGTTGTCTTTTTGCCCCAAAGACGACTTATTTGTTTGGTGATTTATCCCGATATGTGATTTTTGTTGAAAATTACTTTTTTTCATTTACTTTTTAAAATATAATGTGTCTTACAAATATCTGTATCCAAAGTTAGGATATTGTAATGCGTTTTGTTTGTTTTTTTTGTAAATATAACATTTGAGACTAAGTTTAAGATTTTCTTTATTCAACTTGCTGCACTTTGTTTCTAAGAAAAAATATACACCAACTGCGCTTAGTTCTTCATGCTCATAAATCATACATTGTTCGTAAAATTCAAAGTGGCATTTGCCAATTTATTTACTCCAAGCCTTGGATTTAAAAGTCGAGGACTGTGGTAAAGTTTTTCTGTAATCGCTGTCTATAAGTTATGTGTTACGTATTCCTATCCCTGAAGTATTTGGATGATTTCGTCCTATTTTATTTTATATAGCGTGAGATACAGCCTTCCAAATTATCCACAAAAGACTTGACTAAGGTTTTCTTAACAAATACTTATTTTACCAAAATGCTTTTGAATTTTATTCAGTTCCTGTTTCCCCTTGTGATTCCTAAGACCTAAACTCGACAGTTTCTGACTGTTCTGGGCGGCTATTCCCAAATGCGCGGCGGATCGCTTTTGAATTTTTTTATTTCCATTTGACCACATTTTTATTAGGTCCGCAGACAATCCGCCAGCAATTAGTCACCTAAACACCTTTCGCTTTCAATACAATCATAAAATGATTTTGGAAAGTACTTTCTGCGCATTTGGGAATAAACCCCCTGCGCATATGTCTCACGATCAATACGCTCCTCTTATATTTTCTATTCAACTGTCAGCTCCCATTGCAATGCACAGTCTAATTTTAAAAAAGCATCATCGATCCACTGACGCCTTCTTTGTTGAACCTTTTGTACATAGGAACCTGTTTCTGAATCTTTTTTCATATTTAGAGTCGAAAAACGCTTAAATATTTAACCCTTTTGCTGGGTCAATAAAAAACCCTAAGCTTTTTTGTGCATCTTATAGCAAACGTTTGCAAAAAAACAAAAATATTTTTGTGGCATTTGTCTGAGATCCGTTTTTAATGCCCTGTCGTTCTTCGATTTTTTATTAAAAATTGCACACTTTTATGTCCCTTAACATTTTTTAAGTTGTCTATTTTCCCAAGCAGAAGGAGTTCTTTCAGAGCAAATGGTTCGGGCCTTAAATAAAATTCTGAGCATGTACTTGTACACTAACCATTCATTTACTGCCTTGTAAAAGAACCATGTCTTTTTGTTTTTAATAGCCTTCTTGACGTACTCCCGAACATTTGTCCATAGTCCGTAGATTATTTCTTCAGACTCTACCCTTTTTTTTTAATAAAGTCTCAGCTAAAATTTCTATGTCCAGATAGATGTCGCTGTCATTCTGTTATTTCAATATTTTCCTAAATTGTCCTCGTTTTCCAAAATGACCTGTATTTAGCAGGACCATCCAGTAAAAACTCCACCAAAAATAAACAAAAACTCTACCACCAATTTTTTTTACGAAATACTTTGCGCTCGAATCAAAATATGGCGCTGTATAGTTGAAAAGACATCTTTGCTGTTACAAGCTTGAACCGGCTTTCATGTTTCTCTTTTAATCTTTTGTTGTTACATATAGGAGACCATTTTCTTATAAAATGTTACGGCAAAGATATGAATGAAGAGACCTAAGGCGGTTTCTGCAGATGTGAAACTTTGTCTCCAACACCAAGTAGCTCAGTCTTTTCTTTATCGCATCTTATAGCATCTTATGCCCACAAATTGGGATCAAAAAGCCTACTACTGCCCCTTATCGTCTTAAACCTCATGATCTTTCATGAGCTGTCGCATTTCGACTGCAATGCCATTTGAATTTCTGTTTTCGACTGGTTGGTGTACCCACTAAATATTTTTATATTTTTTGGAATTCGCTAGACGTCTGCGGTTTTCAAATATATTTTTCGCAAAATCAAATATTCGGCCATTTGCACAGTCACAGTACATTCTAGTATTATTTTCATAGCAACTTCCTTAAATGGCTCTGGCAAAATTGTTCCTTATGTTGCTACTCGTAAAATGCAATTATATCCACACTCCATCTACTTATTGCCGATTTATGGGCACTTTCAACAATCATGAGGATAACGCCAACCGACCAAGACATTCCAACAATAACTTCTGCAGACAATTCCCTTCCTGCGATTCTCAGGAACTCCTAATGTTTTATAGGAAGATTGCAAACGCTTCGAATCATTATCACAATCACAACGATTCCCCGCCTAATGGGATTTTCGTCCTATTTCCGCACACGATCTTCTGTTCTTAGTAACAATATTTTTCACCCAGCCAACATTCAATTACTATCAACCGAAACACTCAACTGAATTGTTATGTACTTTACCGAAACCACTATGGCTGTCACCTCTCTAAATACAAATAATAGTCAATTTCCCTAAGGGCGGAGCCTAGAGGGCCTCCTCCCGATATGGCTGACAAAGGCAAACGCTGTCCCACCGCATCGCACAATAAGCCACATGAAGTTATGACACCCTGATGGGAAAACCTCCTTAAAAGTTTGGTTAAAGGATTTATGCATCATTGCGCGCGCCCATTTATAAACAGACCATTCACAAAAATCTGACATCAAAGCAAGAATGGGAATACACAAGTTCCAACTTTATGTCTGCCGGTTGCCTAATAGGATATTCTTCGTTAAAGGAAATGAAATCATTTCCATTTCGCATTTTTCATTCGAGAGAAAAGTGGGGATTTGAAATCCGTTTTGTGTGTTTTTTTTTTTGTTTCTGTTAGCTTCCCTTCGTGATTAAATTATTTGTAAACGAAATTTCATAATTTGAATTTTAAACAGTGAAGGCCCATCCGGCCGCACCTACGAGTATCACAAAGGCGCGTTATACTTTCGAACATTTTTTTTTGTTAATTCAGCGATTGAAATGGCTGGCTATGTGTGTATAGAGATTTTTGAATTACCCTGGAGCCAGGCGGAATTACATTGAAATTAATTTGCGTTTACATTATGCGCCTAATTAAAGCGAATTTTGTTGTCGTTCGCTTAATGAGAGGCTGTTGTCAAATTAATACCTCCCACTAAAATTTGGCTTTTAATTTTACATCAAAAAAAAAAAATGAGAAATAAATGGAAAAATATTTACATATTGGGAAATTGGAGAGTGTGTCCTTTGAAGGCTTTTTAGGAGTTTGCGGTTTGGTTGGCAATTTGCGTGACCATAACCGCACGCTCTCTGTAGCCCTTTGGGGTTTTAGTTCGATTTTGGTGTTTGTGATTTTAATTGGAATTGGTGCAGCAAGTTAATAACATTTTATTACTGAATATTATTTGATTTATTTTTACGGTTATTTTAACGTACATACACCTAGTTATGAATTGTAGGTAAGTCTGGGTTTTTGTCGGTTTATAGGTTCATTTATTTTCGTTTGGTTTCACAGTCCAGTGGTTTTTATTATGATTTGACACGGAATTGGTGTTTGACAAACTTTATATGTGAACTGGGCAGTCGAAACTTGTTTATAAGTAGGTATGTGAACTGTCAGTATATCAGTGGCACAACAGAGTTGAATAAATTAAGGTATATCATTAGCTGTTAAAGAGGATTGGGATATAAAGAAGGTTCAGAGATCATTGAAAGAATGCTGGCATTTTGTATATAGGTCCACTTTATTAAATAACTAAATCCGATCCTTAAATTAGCAGCTTTCTTACGAAAAGGTATTCTCCAAACATACATTTTTCAACCTTAGTTTAGTTTTCATTTTAAAGCAATATATCCACAGTTTTATCCTTTTTCTGGAGGAATCTTTGTCCATTGCTGTATATACAAAATAAACGTGACCTAATTCAAAATTTGTTCACGCTAGAATTATATGCATAAGACTTGGTTGAATGTTGTTATAAAAAGTCAATGGAGCTGCGCATAAGACCAATGTTACGACGAATTTACTGAGCAAGCTTTTTGTACAACGAAAAATCTCAAGAAACTATTATTGGTGTTAAATGACACCTTTTCTGTAAACACCTTTCGAACAAAACCTTTGTTTTATTATGAGAAGTTCTCAGAGGAATTGTTTTTTTATTTCAGCTTTTAATCTCTCTTGAAATTAATTTTATCCCAGGCAGGCAGTCATTGCCAATCGTCTATCACGTTAACTTGTGTGTTTTTATTGTCAAACTGCATCCTTTCTTGTTGGCATCTTTTACCGAACGTTTATTCCGTGAATAGCTTTGCATTCAGATCCCGATTTTGACAGTGTAACTACATAGCTGCTTCCAAAGCAGCCTGTGTTTGTGTAGTAGGTAACTAAGGCGAAGTTTGTGTCTACTGTAGTATTAGAAAAATTAAGTGGGCCAAAGCATTCAAGTTGACACGGCCCACGACACTTTACTGTATTGACTAAGTGCATCTGCCTCTGTAGCTTGTTAGTCATCGATTTTTTTTCAAAATCCATTATCTCCATCCATTTTTCTGTCAAAAAAATTCAAGATGTCTTTATTAGACTTCGGTAGAAACTCACTCCTCTTCCTGATGCTTGCATCTAAGCCCAGTTATAATTTTTGAAACAAAAAACCTATTTAACTGGGCGCAGTCTTAAGAAAACAGCTCACACCTTGCACCTTGAAAGTCAGACGGTCGATTTTTTTTTTAATATAGTTCGGACTACAACCAGCTGTATTCCTTCCATTAAAAGTCATCTTGAAAGGTATCCAAGTTTCAAACCGAATCATGTAGAACCTGGCGATTTGCATATTCATACTTTGGGAGTTCTTTCGGTTACTAACGATATGCATTTATTTTTGTAGTTGGCCTCTTGTTAGTGAAATAAAAATTGTACTTTCTTGGTAAAGAAATTTTACCACTAATTTCGAACTTGGCGGCGCAACAATATAGAAAGTCATCACCCAGCCAATCTTTACAAATGATGAAGCGGGAGAGCCTTCAAATGTCTTCTAAAAGGAGCCTATTGCGCGTCAAAAGACAATTAACTGCATTCCCGAACATTCACTCTTTTAGTTTATAAATATTACCGATATGGAGAAAAAAAACCTTCTCAGACCTCTGATGCGAATCCAAGACTCCGGCGAGCAAATATGATCTGTGCTTACCTCATTTTATGATTGACTTCATACTTTCATATATTTTTCTTTCTTTTACGCAGCTTAAATAAAATCCCACAGCTATTTAGAGCACCTTGAGGTTTAAAAAAAATTATTGAATTATTTATCAAAGTATTATTATTCATATGTTAACCTATTTTTTGCGCTAAAAAAAACAAAAAGATCATAAAAATGATTTTTAACTAATTTTATAAATAAACATAACAAATATTTATCAAACTTTCAATTTATACTTTTTGTTTAATTTTATTTATTTATTTTTCTCTTAATTTTTCCATTTACCTTCGTTGATCACCTTACATCAGTTTGTCTAACAAAAGAAGGTGCCGTAGCGGCTCCAGCTCTAGGTGAGCCATATGCAAAATAAAATAAAACACAACAATAGTCTTGTTAATAAATATTTGTTAGCAGTAAAAATGAATTCTCTTTAGTGCAGTATCTATTACTAAAATTGTTAACATGTACATGTACATAGCTTATAACTTTAAAAAAAAAATTAAACTAGGTTCTGGTTTTTTGAATGTTTAATATGTACACCCGTATGTAGTAGGAATGTGCATTCTATAAAAAAATGAAGAATACATTCGTGAATGTGGCATGCCCATTGAATTGAACAATTGCAAGTAAAAAGCATGCTATGCACGTCATTTTCATTTTCGTAACAGTGGTGATGGTATTTTGAAATTTCTCTTTTAAATCTATTATAACCTGAAATTGGAGATCCTTTTGCATTTGTCAAAGTATGCCCTCGTATTTGACTTGAAATACTAGGATCTCTTACGCAGAAATGTAAACATTCGAACTAATCAAGCAAGGCTCTCAAAAAAATTCGGTTTTCCTTTGCAGAAAGCAGCTAATTTTGGAAAAACATTTGTAGGGTTTTTGCCATAATTTCAAATTTTTCATTTCATAAAAATTCAAGCCGATCATTCCCAAATTCGTTAGAAATGTATCCACAGGGTGACCGTCTTTCGCACTCAACGGTCGAGCATTTGAAATTCCGTAGTCAGAATCTCTTGTTACAAAGTCCACGACTGCCGATCACGACTGACTACTTCCCATTTATATATTCGATACGACGAGCCTTTCCCAAAGTTATCGAGACATTTTTGTGATTCCGTGATTACCAACTGTCCTATCAATAATTGTTTGGAGTGTACCCGGTCGTGAGCTATCCAACTGCTGGCAAACAAGATTCCGAGTCGTGACATTGACTACCATTTTAGAGTATGAAACGGGGTCCCCTTAATTTTTTTTTTTTTGCGGAGAACTCCAATTTTATTTCCCTCCACTCGCCAATAACATCAAACTCGCTGATGTTGTTATTACTTCATCTAAAACCAGATGCGAAGGTAGTCGTTATTTTTTCGAGGACACTACGACAAAAAAAAATCGATTCATCTCTAACACCTGCAATGTGAAACTATGTAAGGTATGCTCATAAAAAAAAAGTCCCAAACCGAACTACAAATATCACTTTCTCGTTTAATCCCATCATATGCTCTAAACTACCGCTGGTACTGCTTCGATTACTAGTCTCCGTCCTTGTGCGATATTCATATTTTAGCCTCCGTCTCTCGCTCCTCGTTCTCATACGAAAATGGCTTTTAATTCACGTGTACTATATGCAGCTCCCTAAACCAGCCATATATTCGCATATTCCATCGAAATATAGTTTCGCCCCGCTTTCCATGTGTGTGTGTTTCTGAATTTCAAACTAAAGGTGCTTCACAAACTTCACACTGTTCCTTCCTTGTGCACAAGGATAACGAGATGACGGATAAAATATCCCCCACCAGTAGGTAGGTATCCCAGCCAAAAGGAGTAGCATACACGACGTTAGTCAACTTAAGTAAAATCCACGGGAAATTGTCCTTTGGGTTAATGCGATTTCCATAATCCTTTTGGATCATATTTTAACTCTATTCAGGGAATGTGAAAAGGATACGGGCTCAGCGTGCACACAACTGAGTATCGAGTTGATTTAGAAAGCCCAGCACAGAGATGTGACGCCGAAATGAAACTACTGGCATAAGGAGATTAAAGTTTCCGTTTCCTGTTTCCTTTCTTTCTCGTTTCTTTTTTTTTTGTATGCTCTTCTTGATATGCTATCAAACTCCATCTTTTACCAATATACAAAGGGTTACTCTCGGGAAGGTGAATTTTTAATGAATGCCGAGCATGCTGATACTGAGATATTTTTCTATGCAAATTAATATTTTAATTATTAAAAATATGCATGCAAACTGCATCACACTGTATATGGGACAATGCTTATAACAGTCTATGGTTATTGTAGTCAGTAAGGTTATTTTGGAAAGTACTTATGTTTATATTACTGGGTAGTGGATAATGTTGCTGCTAGTAAAGTTCATACAAATTAACGTTAAATTTGAATGTAAAAATTTCTTTCGCCGGAAAGGTGGATGTGAGTCCTTTGGGCGTACCTGCAACGCGTGCATTACAAGTCGAATTGTTAGTTTGAAGGCGGAGGATATTTGTTTTGAACCGATTACGAAACCCCTTTTGATTGCAGAAACTCACTGTGAATTATAACTGAGTGTGGAAAATATGTGCCAAATCTGCGCTCAATAGTTCGCACATGATCCAGTTTTAAAGTTTATGTGTCAATACTCTTTAAAGACAGAGAAGCGTCAAATCAGCAGTCCAAATATATAAATTGCAATTGCTTCTTACCCATACACCAATGCATGATTGTATTCAATGTCGCTTTCTATCTGCTTGAGCTGATGGGAGACTGTATGAAGATAATCCCCTGCTCCGTCCAGCTTTTTGCACTTAATTTGTCCATTTTTGCATGGGCATCAACTTTTTAAACAAATACATCAAGAGGTTGGTGGAAGCTCTTTCTCTAAGGTAAGTGGCATCGCTACTTCTGGGCATGATTGCATTCGTTTGAACAGAAAAAGAAACTAGCTAAGACAACAACCAAAACTGCTTCTTTATTTGATGTGCAGCCAAATCTTTGTTTCTAATGCGCATCATGCTACACTTCTGCATCACTTTCGCTCATTCCGTCGCAAAAAAAAAACCTCAGATCTCCCTTGCTTAGCGCATGCACAAACCATTTGGTTACAAATCCCTGGTTTCGAGTCACGGCCTTTTTATATTGCGGCCTATATCGCAGCCTTTATTTTAAAAATACATCCCACATTTGCGGACTCCCAAATTTGGGTTGTACACTGTTTCGGTATCCTCTACTGCCTTAAAATTCACCCAACGACTTGTAAATTGTACGAGGAACGCAAAAGAAACAACCACAGACTCACACACTCCATGCAGCTTATTGCAAGTGAACGTTAAGATAGATACTAACACTACTCTAGAACATGCATCGAATGCTCTTAATAAAATTAAATGTTTAAACATTTAAACAATATATTGTTGTAACAAATAAAACTAATTTTAATCTCTTCTCTTTCTCTCTTTTATTTTCTGTTGCGGATTACACAGTTTGCGTACAATGGCCAGAAGGTAAGACTTGTTAACAAAAACCTAAACTCCCATTACTATTTTCGTTTGTATATTTTTTTCTGTTTTGTTTATTTACTTGAGGGTTTCTTGTAAAATAAAATGAAACAAAAAAAAACAGGGCAATGCTAACACTTACTAGACTTACCGTAGGCTTAAATTAACACTCAAAATTTCAATAAATTAAATTAAAAAAAAAAAAAACATGTAGATAATATTTTACTTTTCAAAAAAGCGATCTTTATGTTTTATTTAAACTTTTTGCACCGTGACAGAAGCCAATATGAAAGTTGTGTTTTAACGTTTTTACATTTTATTTAAAAAAAATCGATTTTTCTTTTTAGAAAAAAAAATAAAAATATTTTCCAAAACGAAAAAAGCATCGATTTGTTGAGCAGCATAATAAATATGTATTTTCCTTTATACAAATATTAATTTTTGTGTTGTTTTTTCTTGTATTAATTTGTGAAAAGTTTTTTTTTTTTTGTAACTTTATGTTTAGTGAGTTTCTCTTTATTTCTTTGACTCTTCTAATGGATTTTTCACAACTTTATTTTGATTTCTTTTTAATTTTTTTTGAATAAAGTTAAATGGTTTGACGGTTATGTTGAGAACATTTTTTTTTTAATGAATAAAAAAACAATAAATTTAACAGAAAATATATAAATTTATATAAATATGAAATTGCTTTTAATATTTAATTGTTATATGAGTTGTAAAGTTCCTTTGTAGGTCGCATTAATAATAATAATAATAATCGTATGTTTCTATTCTTTTTAACATTTATTTGTTTGAACATTAAGTTAAGTTTTAAAGCGAGTTATGTTTCTCTTCTCATGCATTATTTTTGTTTTTCTTTTGTTGTTAATTGAGGTTAATTTTTTGTTGGGGTAGATTTTTGTGTTTTGTTTTTTAGTTCCGTGTTGTTATATGTATCTATGGAAATTTTTTTGTTTCTTTTTCGGACGGCTTAGGGAAGAAAGGCTTAGAGAAGTGATTAACTTTTATCGGATCATTGGTTGCGTGTTCAAAATTGGGAGTTTCATTAGAAAGGAATACAACAGAACGGTCAACTCCTTTTAAAATGGTTTAATTCTCATAAAACCTTTAGTGTAAAAAAACCTCACTCATTTGTCATACACGCCTCCCTTCTAAGAATGGATTATCACGCGTTGTAAATTGCGATGACTTGAATATGTCTTGAAGACAATTTTCATGTCAGCATTAATTCTCAGTCAGTTTGTGGCTCGAAGTGGTCAGCATATGTATTCCTTGCAGGTGCGCTTACTGTCCAAAGATTATAAAACTATAAAACCTGTTCGCGGCTTAAATCATGTGATTGGCATGCACTGCTTAATTATACGATTTCGCCATTGTGAATGCGTAAAATGCGGCCACTTAAAATGATTACAAGTACAGAGTGCATAAACGCCATCTGTGATTCTCAGCGGTCTGTTGTACTTTGCTTTTAAGTAAATAATTGTTTTAAGGCCTCAACTTGAATTTTTAGTAGGTCACAATAGCTAATTGTATGGTAATTTTAGCCAATCGTCAGATGGGCTCCTAAAATCATTACGCGATACTTAAAATCACTTTCAGTGCCCAGGCTACATTTTACAAACTCACAATGACGAAATTTTCCATATAAAATGAACCATTGTGACCTACAAAATATTTAGTTTAAAGGTTAAAAATGATTATTTCTAAGGCACATTATCATTAGTACCGTGCAATAATTGCGTGCGTACTTTTTTCTACTAACTGATTGGGCTATTGTGACCTAAAGCTAAGTAAAAATGAAGATTTGAAATTTATATTAAAATAGGAATTTGCTTCGGGTGCAAAACCAAAACAGTATGCCCCAAACCTCCGATTTCGATCCGATAAAAGTTAATTTCATGGGAACACACGTCGTATACGTAACATTTTATTTTTGAACCAATTTATTTTAATTGTTTCTATTTATTTTTTTTGTAAATTTTCTTAAGAACTTGAGTGCAAAACAAATTAATTAAATACCGAAAAACACATATATTTACAAAAACAATCAAAGGTTACCGACTACCGATGACTTGGCCATTCTTAGGCGCTACTGTCGGTGCTTCACCCATGAATCCAACAGCTGCTCCAACAGCAGCCCCATTAGCTCCGACAACACCACTAGTATTAGCACCACGTGCCGCTACACAAAGACGGAGGTATATAAAGTAAAAGCTAACAAAAAATATTACTAAAGCGCCAAGAGAGACAAAAAAAAAAGCAAAATTCAGTTTTTTTTTTTCAACTAAAAGAAAGGAAAATAATCAACTTTTTAATTTTGTTCTTGACTTATTATGATTTTTAAATTTATTTTCTTTATTTATTTCGAATTTATATTTTTCGCATAAAACTCGAAAAAAAAAATGATTGTTATGATTGCATTTCTAACCCCCTGTCGTATGTTGAATGCTAAATGAAATTTTGAAATCGATTTTCGTTTTTTTTTAATCGTTATCATCAACGTGAATATATATAAAAGCTTTGTTGTAATGAAAATTATATATATAAAAAAAAATCATTGAGATATTGTGTGGTCTATATATATTTTTTTATTTATTTTTCTCTGAAGGAACAATGTTATAGCCCATTTTGCACGCTCTCCATTAACCATTTACATATAGAGCATTGCCAGCAAGATTCAAAACAAAAAAAAAAAACAAAAAACTTACAAATATATTGAAATAGTGTTCTGTGTAATTCCCAATTTTAAACGATGGATTTTTGAAATAAAAAATTGTCAGAAATATGCACGACTGCATGGTATAATTGAATAAAATATTCATAAATATAAATATAAATGTTCGATGCGATTTGGATTGAAGCAATTGACCTATAGAATGTAAATGCAATTTGAATATTATTACACATAAAATTTTAAAAACTTTATTTTTCGTATAGAAACTGAATTGAGATTGATCAGCTGTGTATATGATGGAGTGATATTTCATTTACATTATTTATTTTTATTTTAATTCCCCACAAACACACACGCAAACACTATTGTGTTGTGGAGTAGTGAAATATTTGATTGCAGAGCAGTGTGTATTTTTTGCATTCGATTTTTGCGTAAAAGATTTAAATCGGCTAATTAGTCTTTACTGATTATTTTGTATGGTTTTATTTTATTTTATTTTTTACTACTTTATTAAATCGTAATTATAGAGAGTAGGCGGAAAATAAAAATAAATTTACGCGCGTCAAATGATACTCAAAAAATCGATGAAACCCATTAAGTTTTATTTTTTTTTTTTTAATTTATTTTCTTTTTTGTTCTTTGGTAATGAATAGGTGATTAAAAATCTTTTTAAACTCGGGCAATTAATTGGTTTGGGTTTAAACATTTTACGGATTTGTGGGCGTAGGTTTATTGTAAGCGTGTTGACGTAAAATAAATACCTCAGCATTGTAATTGAATGGGCAATAAATTAAGGCTTTGCATTGTAATTGTGCAATGCAATCCTTTGGTGATACCGAAGCGAAACACTCTTTTGGGGTTGATAATAATTGATATAATTTTATTATAATAATTGGTAGTGGTATCACATCGCAAAATGTTTTTCTAGTTTCCAAACAGTTCAAATATTCAATGTTTAGTTTTTGTGCAATATAGGAGAAGTGTAGAGTAGGTACATAGCTATCCCAGTTTAGTGATTGCGAATACTAACAGATGTCGTTGTTTTGAAAGTCGTTTGTCGGCAGTTATTCTCGCGCTTTTTTTGATGACATTTCTATTTAAAAATCACATTTTTGTGAGCCTTAGGTTAGGTTAGGTTGATGGGTGGATGCTGCAGAGTAACCCTGCAGCACCCCACTTAGGTCCTTGTAGACCCATTGTGATACCCTTGTTGAGGGGTTAGCCGATGTCGTTGGCGATGAAATTTTTCTCCCTCACGTTACACGACTTTGTCCAGCCATCCTGATAAGTTTATGAACCTGCAAAAATCAGATAAAGAGACATTCGGAAGTTCATATATATCTTGGAAGTAGTATCTATCAAGTGACAAAGACTGGGGCATTGACAGAGGAAGTGAGGTGTATCCTCGTGTACCTCTTCGTCTTCACACCCCCTACATATGTCGTCATTCTTGAGTTTCAGTTTCACTGTATGGTTTCTTAGGAAGTTGTGACCTGTTAGGGCCCCTACCAGTTTATACATCGACTTTCTGTCAAACTGCATGAGGTTGCTAGTCCGACTTGGATTGTATTCCGGCCATAGCTTCCTTGATATTTCGCAGGTAGTTATTTCTTTCCACCTGTTCTTGGCTTTCATTCCGATCTTATCTTCCACCCTCTCTCTGAGATTACAGAGTGGTGGCCTGATAAATTTGATCTCACGATCTTGATCTTGATTGTGAGCCCTAGAAATGAGTAATTCTAACCGTGTTTACCATTTGCCTAGTCTTTTGTTTGGTACTTCCTGAAAGTTGCCGCCAATAGTTTTGTTTGGTCATTATGTGCTAAAATTAGAGCTGATGCTTCTAGTGTGCTTCAAGGCTCCCACTTGGGTGCTCTATTATTAAATGTTTTCGCATTTACTTCACTTGTTTCTCTAGGGCTGTGTTGAGATTTTTTGGAGCGGTATCTATATTCTGTATTGGCATGGAACTGATGCTGCCTCACTTGTCGGCTATTATTTTGATGACAATAGTTGCTTTGAAAATTGTTTAGCTAGCGCTGAATATTGTCGGCTGGTATTGTAGCTATTGAAGCTGTGATTAGAACTGCCGGCAGGTCACTGCATATTTGCGAGTATAGGACGAAGTCAAGTGCGTTCAGCAACCGAGCGAGGTTATTTAAGGTTCGCATTGAGATATTTAGTATGTTCAAGGCGTAGTGTTTTTCTTTTTTCAGTTTAAAATAAAATTTGAGGTTAAAGTCAGTCAAGGAATGTAAAGCAAATGTATATAACTACCTTTGACAGCCTTCTTTGAACATAAAACAGTTGCATTTTATGGAAGAACTTAAAACAGTAACAAGTCCCCTAAGCTAAATTTTACATCGTCAATGGTCCACAGATTTAAGTCTTGAAGGTTGCGGCCATGATGCGAATTAACTCCGGAACGCGAACAGCAAAATGCCTTAATCGCAGGGGTTGTTTAATAGAAGCCCAAACTAAACCTAACTTTTTTATAACAGACTGCCAACATATTCCACCTCGTCCGTTAGATGTAAAACGCCTTATTACACACACTTAACCCTGCTTAGCATTGCCAATTATGTTTTTGAAGCTTTTTTTTTACAAAATGTAATATGTACCCATTGCAACCTTATAATCACACTAACTGCATGCGACTAATTGCTTTCCTTTTTTTACTATTTTTATTTTTCTTTTTATGTTGCGTCCAACCTCTTTAACCCACCACCTGCACGATTGTTCTTCTCAAACACAAAAACACACTGACAAACAAACTGAAAAAAACCAATCAAATAAGCTGCTGCAATACGCGGAGTACCCATCCAAAGAGCGGGCGGCGGAAGAGCTCTGTTCCCATCACCGAATACTACCTCAGCTGCTGCTGCTGCTACTGCCGCTGCAGCAGCATTTGTTGCAGCTACCGGAAGATTACCAACATCAATGAATGCTGCGGCAGCAGCACAAGCGGCAGCTAACGCTTTGCATGGATTCACACCGTAAGTATTTATAATAAACATCACACATCCAAGATTGATATTAGTAACACACTCGCACACAATTTGCTCATAACAATTGTTTCAACTGTTAACAGAGGATTTCAATAAGAGAGCATGCAACTCAAATGCAAACAAGTGCAATTGTTGACTGACAATATCCTTTGCATGGTTTCTGTAAATAAATACCTATAACTAAACATTTAATTTTGTGCTTAATTGTTTTCATAGAATGCTACGTAGTAGGTATGTGTGTTTGCGAAATAACTATTTCTGAATTTATTCTTTTCTATGTAGTTGGGCATTTTGTTTGCATACAATGGATTTTGATTTAATGGAAATTGTTCTTTGTTTTTGGATGTGATTTAATCTACACAAACTACACAAATGTCTCACACGTTTATTTACATTTTTAAAGTGAAACAAGAAATAAAAAAAAATCCAATAAAATACCTACCACCACTCTCCAGATGAAGGGGCTTATGGGGTTGAGTAAAATATTGAAACGCTTATCTGTGTTTATTAATAAATGTCAAGGGGGCATGCGAGAATTTGGAATTGGAAACAAAACGTAAAACTGACTGCAACTAAAAAATTAACAAGCAATGGGTTCACAATAAGTTTTAGATCGAAAGACTTCAGAAGCCGATAAAACTCCTAGGGCTACTAAAATGACCATTAGAGGTATTCCTACAAATTACGACTGGCTGCAAAAGCTACTGGTATAAAATTTAAAAAGAAAAATGATTTTCTGAATTTTGTGGGAGTAGTTCTGCAGCCGCAATCACATTCCGAAAGATAATGAAAAAAGAAATAATACTAAGTGGGTAATTGCGAAAATTCTTGAATATGAAGGCGACATCTTTTGGCAACAATTTTTCACAGAATCTTTTGACACAGACAGAATCTTTTGACACATAAACGTCATGAAAAATTAAAAATTAAAGCTTATTGCATTAACCAAAAGTAAAAGTTTTTTTTATTCCAAATCTTCAGATATAAGTAGTTGCAAAGCAAAATATTTGCAAGATAATGAATGACAAATGGTTGAAACTCAACCCACAATATTACTTATAGCCTTCGAGTTGGTTTTCGAAAAAGTTTTACTTTGATTTATTTATTTTTTCCACGTTTTGTTTTTTGTCTTTTGAAGTCTCAAGCGAATCTTGCTTTAGAGAAAACTCTTCACAACAGATGGCGGTGCAAATGCCTGACTTTTTCACTTTTCTTACTATCTTAAATGTAGTTTAAATGTGATTGTAGCTTTACGAAGACTGATGCGACCGAAAGATCGTTCTTCTGACTCTGATAGGGAAAGCAATTTCAATCATTTTGAGTGTTTGCCTGATTTAAGAGCTTGCACAATTATCTCCCAGCTTAAAAACAGTTCTATTTGAAAAAAAAAATTGTACTCATTGATGCAGAAAAGTTGCATCTTGTTTGTATTCTTGTTTTGTCGGATACCCTGTTTGGGTCCAAAATATATGAAACCTCAATTTTATTGGCAAACGAAATTGAAAGACATCGGCACCCTCTTTACCCACTTAAAACAAAAAAAAACAGTTTAATCGATATTGCCCGAAGTACGATTGGGAAATTTCAAGTTTGAGCTACTCTTGAGTAACGGTTATCCATATAGTGTTATAAGAATTTTAAAAAAAGTCTTCCTACCTCAACTTGGTTGAGATAAAATTCTGAATAGTTCTTTGGCGTGCTTCCGCGTGGTATATTTTTAGTTTTCCTTGTTTTTTTATGTAAATATTTTGGTAGCCAATCCTAATTCGTCCAATTGCAGCAGAAAAAACTCTGTTAACATGGCCCTATAGCGCGCACCGTCCACTATTGTCATACATCCCATTACTAAAACGAGCCCGTATGGCAATCAATTGTGACGGCGCCCATTTGGCCGATATCATCTTCTCGACTTGAAAAATAAAATTCTAAAGGTTCAAATAAACAGAATCAAAGTTTTTCATTTAGAAAAAAAAATGAGAGCCAAACAACATCGGATGACTTCTCTTGGCCCACCTTGTATATGTAGCACGACTTAGGCTACAACTTTTAAGTACATGAATGGTACTTGTTGTTAGAATATGCGGAGAGAGGCTTCGTCGTCCTCATGGCAAAGTATGTTAAACGGATCCGCTGGGAAATTAAGACAGATAGTGCTTGGCCTTTATTTAAATTTTTAAAGCTGTTAGTATTTCAAGTTTCAAGACAATTTTCTACTCTTTCTGATTCCGATCTGACCAGGTTGCTGCAGATGTTTTTATGGCACAGTGGCCTCAGTCTATGTTCTATATATCTATGCTCAAGACATATTTCGACTTTTTTTGTCCTTATTTTAAGGTAAATTTTGACTTACTAACTTGTGACAAAATCTTTGGGCCAAAGTTGCTGCAGCTCTTTGCAGTCAAAGTTTGAGGCATTCTTGTCGTTTTATTCGTGACAAATTTTAACGTTTTCTATTTGTGGGCAAAGCGGTTCATATGCTTTCAGGACACAGATAATTCTATTCAAAGTATTGACTTTGTGTGTTTCCTTTTTTGCGTTTCTAATCTGACCGAGTCGGGGAAAATTTTTTTGGGGCCACATTTTTTTTTTTTAGCTCAGTCTTTTCACACTCAAAGTTGTCTAGTTATTCCTATGTATTTAAATTAATGAGACATTTCAACTTTTTCTTGTTCAAAGCTTGTCAGATTTTTGTACCTTCTTCCTATTTCAGACAACGTTTTGAGGTTCTTTTTATCTGTTCATGGATCTACCATGACAAATGTTTTTTTTTTGAAAAAGGCTTTCTCACTTTGAAATTTTATAGCCAATCCATAAAGTATGCCTCAGTAGAAAAAAGAAAAGTGTCCCATTATCCATGATTTAAAGTCTGAAACGGTATATCTACAAAAGCTAAGAGCCGTCCCAAAGAAAAAACCGCATAGCTATAAATTCGCCAGAAATCCCTTTATCGATATTAAATTTGAAATATGTACACAAAATGAACAAACCCAACCATATGCCGTTTGAATTTCACATAAATTCGTTATTCGCCCGTCTAACTATGTGCAGGAAACAGTTCTTGGCCTATTTCCTTATCACAATCCAGATTTGTGTGAAACCCTTTTCTAGGGAACAACCTCTTCTAATTCAAAAAGTCGTCATCACCCCCACCACCCATAACTTTGTTACATTTCTTCTTTATTTGCTATTTGGTTTTGAGATTAAGTAAAAGTTTCTGCAGCATTGGTATCGTTTTTCATTGTATAATGGAAGAGCGAAAATTGATACATCCTTACAGTGTGGCTATAGCAACATTGATTCTGCACGATAGGGTGGAGTTCTGTGACCTTACACCGGGGGTTATAACCAAGTAAAAGACATTTACTTGCGTTATTGATTTATCTTTACCATTTGTGAGTCCTTTCGCTGGTGCTGTTGCTCAAGGCTATAAAACGTACTACCATCGTTGGCGTGGCTTCTCGTTATCAGTTTTAGTTTGACTCTTTTTTTCCTACGCAAACGAACACGTGCACCTCTTAATGCGAAAAAGTAAAGTATACTTTGTTGACGAGTTATATCAAAGTGGGTACTCCTTCAATTTGCTCAGCTTTGAGTTGTAAGGAGATTCATCAGAAAATGTAAAATCTTGGCGAAACACCAACCAAGGAGCGGAGGTACCATGGTTACTTTTCTAAGACTTAAATGGAATTATAAAACAGTTATGTTGTTCATAGTTTTTCCATTTGAAGAATGATTTCTTAGAATCGAGTTAACCGAAAGTTTGTAGACTTGGGAAGCGTTTGGTTTCAGTTGTCAACTTTGTTGGTTGTTAAAGCTCTCTTTGAGATAATTGTTTATGGGGACCTTGTCCTCGAGTGTGATTCTAAACGGTTTTCCAATAAGAGGTGTTATTTTGGTATTCAAAGAAAAATGACATTTTTGAGATAAATGATCGGATGTTTACTTCATAATAAAGAGGAAGGTATGCCGTTAATAATGAAAAACAACATCAGCCAAATGGCCACCACGAGCACGCATCCAGGACCATGTCCTTTTCATGAAATTTTCCATAACCAAATCGAAAAAGTGGCTGCACTATGTCTTCGATAGCCTCAAGAATTTTATCTTTGAGGTCTTGAATCGACGCTGGGCTGTTGGCGTAGACCTTATCTTTCACGTGGCCCTAAAGGAAAAAGTCGCAAGGTATGAAATCACAAGATCTCGGTGGCCAATTGTGATCATTTCTTCGAGAGATAACACGGTCCGGAAACTCAAGGACCCAATCAGCAAAAACACGACGTTGTTGATGATCGGCCGGCTTGAGTGCTTGTGTTAACTGAACTTTATAAGCCTTAAGAACCAAGTCTTTATGCAAAATACGGTGTAATGAATGTGGAATGCCCAATTCCAAAGAACGACGAGGAATGGACAAACCAGTGTTTTCTTCGACACTTTGGGCTACAGCAGCAATATTCTCAGTTGTTCCTGATCGACGTGCACGGGCTTTATTCTTCACATCACTAACTTGTCCCAACAGCTCGAATTTTTCACCAATTTCTGTATTGCGGTCCGACTGAACATTTTTGTAGTGAATTTTAATAATTTCAATGCGTTGGTGAAGCGTGTATCGTTCTATTTTTAGTAAGGGCGTAGTTTCTACTTGTCAAATGTCAAAGAATAAAAGCTTCAAAAGTGACAGCTACCGAAATAGCTGGTCATTCACAATAACACCTCTTTATTACTTACTGTTGAGAGAAAGACAGCAATGGTCTAGAAAAAAAATGTTTTGATTGGAATTGCTGCTATTTCTAAGAAAGGCACTATTTTATTGGGTGATTTTTAATTCTCTGTAAATATGTCGCCCTCTTAAAGAGGCATTTCTGTTTTAAGTACGACTTTCTTTTATTTTTGTGTGACTAGTTTCAACTTGGGTCTGTTGTCAACTGAATAACATTTTCGTTCGGTTTAATTTTCCATCTGTAAAAACGGACACCAAATATGCGACAAGCATCTGAGCGCATTGAAAACATTTTTTGATTTAATTTCTGTACCTTTTCTCGCTGTATTTAAATTTTGATCGCGATTTATTTCTGGCGGTCTTGGTATCCCTGTGAGGTCTAGCTCAATTGTGCTTTAGATTAAAAAAATTCAGTATTTGGGAGTCCTTCAAAGGCCCAAAATAGTATCGCTTCAATTAGCACGGTCAGTGAAAGTTCCGTCTTTACAGCTGTACATTGTACAAGTTACAATACAACTCCACGTATTTGTAAGACACTAACTAAACTCATCGGAACGACTTTTTAACTCGCTGTTGTAGCGCCACCTAAGTAAGTAAGTTTCACATCCCATCTAACTTGAGAGAAGTTTTAAAATATTACTCAACGGCAGGATGCACTGTCTATGACACTATTCATGGTTGAACCACCTTTAGAGCTAGTGCTTTCGCTTCAAGTTCGAGTTCTGCACATTGTCCTATGTCTGAAACTCGGACTCGAAGCTCCTAGTATTTTTATTTTATTTTTAAAGCATTTATTCATATTTGGCTTTTATGTGGGCGATACTTGTAATGGATAAATGGGGCATTAAAAGTGGTTGTGATGATAGCCGCATAATCCTTTTGATTGCCTAACTCGTACATTTACGCTTTAGATTGTTGTCTCTATGTCATATGACGCAGTAAACTGGTAATCGGAAATAAAAGCCGACCATAAAAATCAAAATTGCTGCCCTCAAAACCCTCAATAAATCGTAATGGTTCTTCGTTCGCAGTCCAATGTCCATTGTCCATTTAAAAATGACATCCTTTACAATTGCAACATGGTGATTTTGCAGATATTTTAATTATGCAAAATCAAGAAACGCAATGCTCATTATTTATGATCAAATAAAGACAAATGAAATTGCCATTCTTGTAATGCCTGTTGAAATTCCTTTCCAATGGAGCTCCTTCATTGCAAACAGACGTCCACAAATAGCCTTCATTAAAAAAGAAAACCACGAGATGCTTATCTGTTACGCAGAAAAAATTACGTTCTTCCCCCCTTCGACGAAGGGATGTTAAAATATTTTCCATTGTATCCCCATTGTACGTTGCATTGAATGGAATACGTACTGGTATCTGCCATCATTTCCGTTTTGATGACTGTTTTGCTTGGGCTATCAATTCGATTGGCATAAAAGTATTCCAACGAAACCGTTTCGCGTTCAGAATTTATAATGAAAATTTCATTTAAAATCATCCATCCCCCCAACAAAAGAAAAAAAACACACACACACACCAACTTCAAACGGGGTGGCGTTGTCTTGTTGTAGTTACATGTAACGTAAAATTACAAAAGCCTTCATTATCGGCAGACATACATTTGGTAGCAATTTTATTGTCATACATAAAACATTTGCCATGAAAATTAATCATAAAGGAAAATTACTGAAGTGAGAGAGAAGGTCTGCGAAAATTGTCCCTTTTTTATCGCATGTTGAAAACAAACAGAAAAGGGAGAAAATTCAATCGCTATCAATGAGCACATCAATCCATCAGGGTGGAACACTTGTGTTGAATTATGGGGCTCCTAAGAGGATTTTTATGCTTCGAAAAGAAAAATAGAAGCTCCAGAAGGTCGAGTTTTGGGAAAAAGGAGAGAAAAACAATTAATTTGTTGTTGTTTTTTTTCTTTTTAAGATGTAATTAGTTGTTGGGAGAGTTGAATTAATCTTTAATGTTGGCAGTAGAATAATTGATTAAAATGTCCTCCAAAGCGGGCTGTTTTAATTGGGAAATTTGAAGGAGATGCTAGGCATACAACAAAGGAACAGTGATTTGTAAAAAAATATACTTTTTCTCACAGCTTCCTTTAAATTTTATTGATTCATTGAAGTAAAACGAAACAACTCTTCTTCACACTCAGTCGAAGAATATCAAATAGTTTCCGCAACATCTTCTCCCAACACCGGCAGAGGTTTCTGCTTTGAAGGAGGAACCATAAACCGGAAGTCTTGTCGTGAGTGCTCTAAAATGTTAGTTCTATTGTTGCTCTTGAAGTGCGATGAAGAAATTTGAATGCAGCCGTTTAAAATGATATAGTCCACTTTGAAATGAATGTCTTAACGAGGAAGTTAACATCCCAAAAATCACTTTGAAGCCTTGAGCAAATGTTCAATAAGTCTGTTCCCTTAATCAGCTTACTATTTTAAGCCATTCCAGACTTTGTTCGCCTTTTATGGTGGCTCTTTAACTTATTTTCCGACCTCATAAAATCAATTATCAAATGAAACTTAAATCAGGTTAAGTTCTTAAAAGTTCTGAAAACAGTGATGCTCACTTGAGTTTTTATAAACCGCCCAAAGCGAGAACCATTGTATGTAAATATATGATTTCATAAGAGTAAGCCAGCTTAAGTTAATGTGTGATTGCATTAGAGTGGTATTTCATGACCATAATAGCATGAATGACATAAGTTTTAAAAATTCATCAAAACTTTAGTAAGTTTTCATTCATATTTGACACCAGCTTAAGCCGACGTACTCCAACAACAGTGTTGACCCCTCTGTCGCACACAATCATAGTTGAAATAAGACTTTTCCAAGTACAATTCTTATATGTCGAAAACTTATATTGCACGTTCTGGGTCCGCCTCTCTTAATGGAACTTATATTGTATCCAACCTCTCAATCAATTCAGAAAGCACTTGTTCATTTATCATACTTCCCATATTCCTATACTTGTGCACTCTCAACCGCAGATCTAATTATCAAAGTCAATTATCCCTTGTCGATTCAATGAACCGAAAAACTATTTCATTTTGCTGGAACTCTTCAGTCACATTAAAGACATTTCTAACCACAAAATTGAATGTGGGAATCAATTCAACTTTAAATGTACTGCAAATATCTATCAGAAAATCGAAGTGCCTCCTGCCATCGCTGATGGGGAACTGACATCCTTCGTTATTTTCGCAACCACAACCATTTCCATTAGCTGGGAATAAAGAGACTAATTTTCTGGTCAAATGTGTTAGGATTGGACAAATACGGGTATTGTCACTGACTCTACCTCGGAAGCTTTATGTGGTTCAACATTTTTGTTAAAATTGTTCGGGCGGTTCATGAGTCGAAATGGACAGTCAACTGCTATTCTTGAACGACTTACGTCCGATTGACATTTACCTCAGTGGCAATCGTGCGTTTTGTTTCGATAACGCCCCAAAAAAGACCAGTTGTTTAAAAACCTGTAGACAATAATTTAAAAATAGGTAAAAAAATTAACTTTTGTTTAGATTTTAAGAAATATAAGTCTTAAGGTTCAGAAAAATGTGTTCTTTGTCAAGCACAGAGAGACATATTTTCGGTGACGAAAATTCTGCTGCTATAAATTGCAAATTTCATTTAACACAGAAGTGGTTTAGCTAAAAGACTTTTTAATATATTTCCTCAAGGAAGCCAATACTTTTGGGATATAAACGTGGAACGTATTCCTTGGATGGGAAAACTCCCAATTTGTGTACACAATTGGCAACTTAATAGCCCAGACTTCAATATATCAATGGCCTATAAAAACAAGTAAAAGTGTTATCATCGGCCTGGCCGATGCCTTGATACCCTCCACTGCATACAAGTCATGCAAAATACGAGAACTACTTGACCGACATAGCCCATTTTTAATACCAACCTAACGACGATAAAAGAATTCCTTTCACAAAACTTCATTCACCTAGGTTAATTCCTTTGGACGCTATCGTGTTTTCAACGGAAATAGGGACACATGGGTCTAATATTGGTTTTGTATGGGAGGTACCAGAACTACTTGACCGACATAGCCCATTTTCAATACCAACCTGACGCCGATAAAAAGAAGTCCTTTCACCAAATTTCGTTCACCTACGTCAATTACTTTGGGCGCTATCGTGCTTTCAACAGACAGACAGACAGACGGACATGGCTAAATCGATTCAGAATGTGATCCTGATTCAGAATATATATACTTTATGAGGTCTCCGGTGACTCCTTCTTGGCGTTACAAATGTATTGGCAAAGTGAATATAAATACCTTCCTCTGGAGGGTATAAAAACACTAAATAGAGTTTTAAAGAGCTATTTTGTGTTTGAAGCCGCGCTTTTCTCCTTCCACCTAAGGGCAGCATATTTTTCTTGTTCAGATAAATTCTCCTTTCTCTCAATTGTTTTTGATGGTTTATTTTTTGATTGTGCGTCGGTTTTGTGAAATTGGTTTATGTATCAGATAAAACAACCAGCTGATGCACGAACCACTTATTTTCAACACCTTTTGTGTACACTTTAAGCCCAAGCTAAGATGCTGTCGCATAAATTTTGTGTGGTGGCGACGAACTGAGTAGGTTCGTATTTATCTGACGGTCGCTGGGTAACTTATTCCTAATAGCAAAACTGTCACGTCAGGGTCTGAATCAGAACTAAACCAGTTACCTAAACCTTTACTCTCTTTAAACTGGGTTTATTATTTTATCACTTTTCTAGTCTGTCATTAAAAAATGTTTATTCGCGAGCGGTGTTAAAACCAGTACCTCTTAAGGCACTCCTCTAATTTTCAACTTCATGTCTAAGTGTGCCTTGACTATGCGAAGACAACAACCTAATCTTATTTAACCTCTTACTTAACTTATGATTGCATGTAAAGACCCATGCAGTCGAAAGGTCACAACCTGATAAAATATCCCGCAATGGAAAGAAAACTCTGCATAATAGAACCAGCCAAGCAGAAATACTCAAAGCCCTCAAATTAAGTACTAAGAAATAGAAATGCAATCATTTTAACTTAAATTTTTTATTTTTCTTATTGAACTTAAGATAAAAACAGAAACGAAAACAAATTGAATTTTGCTTTTACTGAAGTGCTCTCTCTTCTCTCTCCATGTTTGCCAATTAACTACAAATTAACTAACTATGCGTTTTAAATTTCTCTTTCGATGTAGCATGTACTATGATCCATTCTTAGCTGCCGCCGCTGCAACAGCCGATCCAAATCTTCGCTTCCAGGTAATTGCAACATCAAGTACTCTTCTGCATTATTTATTATTTATGTATATTTCCTTTTATAACGTAGCGTATCTTTTGTTTTGTTTCACTCGTAGTTATTTATTTATTAGTCTTATGTCCTCTTGTCCTTCTATAAATTATTTACAAAAAAAAAAAAAAACAAGAAAAACAAAATATTGTCCCTGAAAACAAAAACAAATAAATATTTCTTACAGGCAGCCAAACCAGTCACGGAGGTACCCGCACAACCAACAATGTTAAATGTAATTTTAAATATTTCTTTAAAAATATTTACAATTGAAAATATATTATATATATTTTTTTTTCTTTGGTATACTTATCGTAATTAATTTTGCATTCAAATTGTAGTTCTTATATCGGATATAATGAACTTTCTTTTTTTTTCTGATCGTATTAACATTTTACGTAAACTTTTTCAATTGATATATATATAAAACATTTTCCTAATCTCTATAAAGATATACAAATTTTATTAATATTGTGGCCTTAGTTGTTATTTTTTTTTTCCTTGTATTTATGGTGAATACGGGCTAGCTAGCATATTTTCTTTAATTGTGTCATCATAGTTTTTTTATGACTAAACTGTATATGAATATAAATATTCATCAATCATCACTCATTATTCGTAAAGTTTAAACAATTTGTCCCTTTGGTTGTGGTTTACAAGTATAGTGCAAGGTTTTGAACAATTCTACACACGTAAATAAACTAAGGGCTTTGAACTAAAATTAATCAATATAAATAAAAAATAGTTTAATGGTGTAAATTTCTCTAGAGAATGAGCGAAATATTTGAAAAGTAGAACTTTGTTTATTCTATAAATTTTTGTTTGTACGCTTTTTTTGTGTTATCCTGTTTTTCACAGATTCGTGGATATTTTGTGGTGCATTAAAGTTTGATTTGGTTTTGCATTGGTGGGAAAAATTAAATCCACTCTCTCTCTCTCTCTCTGGTAGTTAGTTTTAATGGAACAGCGCAAATTGAAATGAGTGATAGGCAGTGCACATCCTTTGTGGCATTAATTCGAAAAAAATATTTCTTTGAACTGCATCATCAGCAAAACGGGAAAAATATAATTTCCATAAAATTATCCGACTGCAACTGGGGAAGAGCGGACATTTTTTTTTGTATTTTTTTCCCGTTGAATTTTGCCCGAAGCGCAATCTGTCAAATGTGTGTGTGAGGAAATTTCATATGTATAAGTATATCCATTTAGATATGCGAGTGTGTGGAATGTAAATTATCCCTCGGGTAAAGTTTGGTGTCATTAATGGAACTTTTCACTTTGTTTAAATTAAAAGTGAATATTTTAGAATTTACGGTGCAGGGCGGGTTTTGAAATTAAAAAGAGGAAAGCGCTTACATTATTCAACAGAGGATGCTCTAAGCTAAACGAATCCAAATGCGAATATATACATTTTGATGTGCGTTTTAATTTTTAATCAAAGGTTGTTTTGCAATTTACTTTTGAAGCGGAAAGGAGTTATTCCGTGAAAGAGAGAAAGACCATTCTTCATATGGCGCTGAGTTAAGTTGGATGGAATGGAAATTATAACGAGTTTGCAAAACGGAACCGTCTTCCTTTAGAATGGTCACACGAAGAACTATTTTTTGCACAAAGCGAGCGGTTTTTGTAAATTCAGTTTGGGTTTCCAGAGATTTTTGGCCAAAAGATGAAAGGACGAACCAATCATGGAATAGCAAGTGGTATAGCAGCTTAAGCCCTAGTCGCACGTTCCGTAGCTGCGATTGGCAGTAGTCCAACAAATTAGATGCAATTGCACAAAAATTTGTCAAAATGACGCTTGCTTAGTTGACATAAGAAGAAAGAGGTATACATTAGGTCTGTTCCTTTACTTTTAAATCTTACTTAAAGCTGTCAGTCAGCTTTTTCAATTCTTGCAGCTGGTTTGAAATTTGTTGTCCTATTTGACATTCGTTTTGATTTCTTGCGTACTAAAATGGTATAAACAGGCGGCAAAATAAAATTGAATGTTCTCCTTCGATTCTTTTCGAAAGTCGCGACGAAAGTCTTCCTTGCTGTAAGGAGTAAGAAAGGACAAACGTCTCCACGAAATTTTTAATGCCGTATCGCTTCCTCTTATCGAATGTGTGTAGTTCAATCAGAAAAAATTCTTCCAGATTCATGAAGAAGAAGTTCGTTTAATTCCGAATAACTTTCATCGCTAGGTAGATGAACCAACTAATTTTGTCAGTAAATTAGCAACTTCTGTCAGTAAATACGATATTTTAACGACTTTTCCCACAACTTTCTTGAATTTTTGAATTTTGTATCTGCCATTTTCAAAAGCGTTCCCTAACTTTTTCGTAAGTGTCTTTCTCTGTGAGAGGACTTATCCCCACCACTGCCATTTTGACAGTCTTTTCCATTACTACAAAGGCAAAGTAAGGAATCGTGTTCCCTTCTTTACATAATCAAAAAGCGGAAGAGTCATTATTATAATAATTTCAATGTTCTTGACATTTCCACGCCTGTCTGTCAGTTGACCTTTCATTTGATGTGTTGTTGCAGAAAACAATAACTTGTTCAGGTTGCGGTTGGAATTATAGCTACATATATATCAAGCTACGAAACCAATTCCCCATCAGACTCCTTAAGGTAATTGTTTAAACAATTACAATCACTAGGTCGGTTATCAGTTTGTATTCATCGAAAAAATACATTTCTGTTTTCTGTCGGAAAGTGAACCTTTCATTATCAATTGACCGAGAGCCACTTGCGCCATTAATTGCTAAATACAACAGAAAGGCTTGCACTGAATTTTGGTGATGAATGCTTTCATGATTACCTTCTTTACCAGAAAACAAAATTTTTTTTAAATAATATCTAGTGGGGAACCCACAAGTCCTGCAAAATGGAAAAGAGGTGCGCTAGTACATTTTTCATAGTGATTTCGTTTGACATCTCTGCTTTTCTTTCGACAAGAAGCAAACCCCGCACCTGACAATCTCTTTCGCTTGTGGTTATCCTCTTTCTTTCATTATAAAGTGTTTTCCAATAAGAGGTGTTATTTTGGTATTCAAAGAAAAATGACATTTTTTGAGATAAATGATCGGATGTTTATTTCATAATAAAGAGGAAGGTATGCCGTTAATAATGAAAAACAACATCAGCCAAATGGCCACCACGAGCACGCATCCAGGACCATGTCCTTTTCATGAAATTTTCCATAACCAAATCGAAAAAGTGGCTGCACTATGTCTTCGATAGCCTCAAGAATTTTATCTTTGAGGTCTTGAATCGACGCTGGGCTGTTGGCGTAGACCTTATCTTTCACTTGGCCCTAAAGGAAGAAGTCGCAAGGTATGAAATCACAAGATCTCGGTGGCCAATTGTGATCACCTCTTCCAGAGATAACACGGTCCGGAAACTATTCCCGTAAAAGATCAATGGTTTCGTTGCTTGTGTGGCACGTAGCGCCCGGCCGGCTTGAGTTCTTGTGTTAACTCAACTTTAAAAGCCTTAATACCCAAGTCTTTATGCAAAATACGGTGTAATGACGTTTGTGGAATGCCCAATTCCAAAGAAAACACTTTGGGCTACAGCAGCAATATTCTCAGTTGTTCTTGAGCGACGTGCAGGGGTTTTATTCTTCACATCACTAACTTGCTTTAGTTTTGCGAACACTAATTTCAATGTGTTGTTGAAGCGTGTATCGTTCAATTTTTAGCAATGGCGTAGTTTCTACTTGTCAAATGTCAAAGAATAAAAGCTTCAAAAATGACAGCTACCGAAATAGCGGTCATTCACAATAACACATTGGAAAACCCTTTATATTCAAATATGTTCTCCTCAACAGGCACAAAAACCGAATAGGCCATACGGAACCTTGAAATGCCTTAGGTACTGTCCAAAACAACTGTCGGCATTATTTGTGTGTCGGAACCTAAACGCTGCCTCTAAATTTTGCTTCCCCAATGCAAAGCCCAAATCAAACCAACTCGTAGTACTAGAACTAGAGACACACACCTTTTAGTTGCTCCTCTACCGAAACGTACACTCAAAACCAAAATATATTAAATGCCAATATAATTTTTTTTTTTATTTCAAATTTTCAAAAAGAAAGCCATAAAAATAAATAACTATTCTCAAATGATAAATCTAAAAAAAAAAACTAAAATTTTTCTGAAATTGAAACGGTAAAAACAACAATTTTGTTCGAAATTCAAATTACAGCGCCGCACAGTGACAACGTTAAACAGTAATCCACATTCGATCAACCGCATCCAGGTTCCTCAAAATGTTTTGGTAACAACATTGAAACATTACCTACGAGTTTTTCTTTTGCGTTTTTGTTTGTTCTCTGTATACTTATGATTATCAGCATTTAACAGCAACAATTCGTGTAATTTTTTGTTGGTTCTAGTTTGATAGTTCAGTATTTCAGTTGGTATTACCTATAGTTTGCAAAGGTGATGTGGATGTGCGTGCGCGCGCGTCTGTGTGGCTGAGTGTGTGAAAATAAAATGCATGTTTGTACAAATAGATTGTTTATAACATAGTACAGAGTCCTAGTCGAGTGTTTTTCTAGTGCGCAAATTTATTGAAATACACTTCCGGCAGAACTTCAATTGTAGTATCTGCTGCGGGAAAAACACCAGGAAACCACTCTTTCTCGCTCTGTTTTTTTTTTTTTTTATTGTGTCTAGCTCAAGTTGTTAATTTCCTGTTTTCCCATGTATTTTATTTTTTTTAGGTGAATTGTATGCGTGTTTTTTTTGTCTAGTTTCCTGGGAAATATTTTCCAAAGCATGCATGCAAAATATTAAAAAGAAAATAACAAGCAAAAAAAAATGGTAGAGAATAAAGCTTTTCGTTACTGAGCCACATAACATTCAGCGGTTTCGGTTCCTTTGACTGCTCTCTAGAAATATTGTATTATTCACGCTATGTCCTTTGTGTTGTTGCATAGAGTGGAACACGTTTCATTGTACTTTTGTTTGGTTTTCTATTTTCCATTCCTTGGTATAAACATCGTTTGCCTATCACACTTGTTTCCTGTTTTCTCTCTCTCTCTCTCTCTCATACACACACTTTCACTCCTTGATTGTAGTTTCATTTTCCATTTTAGTGCAATTTATTTGATACGCAAACCAAAAAAAAAAAAAAAACATACGAAACACACGAAACAAAACGAAAATTTAAAGAAATGAAAATAAAATTTGGAAAACAATTTTCTCTTTGTGTAAATAGGCCACAGCACCACTGTTAAAGACGCCTTTGTCGCAGGCCCAACAGGCATACACCGCAGCAACCACATATACAGCGGCAGCACGCGCATACAATGCTGCCGCTGCAGCAGCTGCACAGCCCGCTTTAGCTGGCTACGCCACAGTTGCTGGGTAAGTTTGGAAAATTTAAATTCAATGCGGGATAGTGGCGACTTGATGGTTCTTGATTGTGAAGATGATTTATAGATTTTTCGGGGGTTTTAAATATGTTATGGTCAAAGGGATGCTTGGGGGTGAATTGACGTACTCTACCTGATGTAAAAGGGGTTTGTTTGCATCACACTTGGAAAAGATTTATTTTTTCCACTTATGAGAACCGAAAGAGGTTGGGCTGCAAATTAAGCTCCGGCCGGACCTGTTTATAACTTTGACATGTAGCACCTACTTGCTTTTTATTTACTGCATTTTATTTATTAATTTTACAGTTCCTACTATTTTTGGAAAACCAAAATATCAAATACTACATTTACAAAGACACCGCGCTATGCATTCCATATCTAAGAGGGCCCTAATTGGTAACGAGCTGATGATATACTTGGAAAATCAGAGAAATCCGAAAGCCCATCTCCACGTGCAGCTCCCTTTAACTAGTTTATTCATTTAGTCTGCCGATCATTAACTGATGATCTTCGATATACTGTCATAAGCTAGAACCAACTCCTTAAGTATGGAGCCGATTAAATAGCAGGCTATTTCTGCTGGGTTTTTGTGACGATTCGCATCTTGTTCGCTTCGAGCTCCCCGGAAGAAGATTTGGTTCGCCTCGCCGGCGAGTTCGTCTAAAAATCCCAGCGATTATATATTTCGTAAATCATTACAGTAAATCGTAGAAAAAGACGATGGAAGAAACCCAGGCGATTCCTCAAAACCCTCGTGGAAGAAGAAAATGCGAACATCTGGAGGAAATTTATTCGAATTGGGAAACCATACTCAAAATTATGGGTGTGGTAGAGTACCATAATGCGAAATATGCATTCCTGCTTTATATTTTGTTATAGATCTTTTTACTTTTTCTTTTTTACTACATAATACAGTAATTGCTCATTGGTCACATATTTCTCTGTTTTGATAATGCTAAATAAAATGACCTTCTACGCTCTTATTCTTACATCAATTGTAACGGCGCTCATTTGTCCGATACCATCTTCTCGACTTGACCAATACAATTCTAAAGGTTCAAATAAACATAATCAAAAAACAGAATCGGAGTTTTTCATTTAGAAAAAAAATTAGAGCCAAACAACATCGGATGACTCCTTTTGGCCCACCTTGTAGTAGATAAATGCCTACTTTGAAGATGATGATAATTAAACACTTGGAACGAACTTATCACCATTTGGTATCAAATACTTCTGCGAAACTATTGGATTGGAGTAATAGTTTATTTGGGTATACACTACTAATTTAAATTTCCATTTAAATGCATTGTAGGTAGCATCCTAGTTGTCAGTACCACGGACTCGTCGTACACTAAAATTACCAATTTTAAAAATGGTATCTGCTTTTATAGGAATCTACATTATTTTTGCTAAATAAAATAATAAAAGTCCTTTTGCTTGCCGAATTCTTTTAAACTTATAAACATCATTTTTAGTTTCATAATCATTTTTAATATTTTATTAAAAAAGAAAATGTGAAATTCCTGTTTAATTACATCGACTCCCATTCCGTTGTATTTTTCCAGCAACAAAAGAAGAATAAATTCTCAAGCCAAACCCCTCAGTCTAATGAATAAATCTCAAGAACTTTTACTAAAACGCTCAACCGCAACTTTCAAAACCTCAAGAATCAAAACAATCAAGAAATCTCAAGCATCACTTCGTGTTTCTCCTTCTTCATATCACCCAAGTTGATTGCATTTGTTTTAACGTCTATTTTCGTTCTGTTTTTTTTTTTGTGTAATAGTTATGCCAGAGAATATGCCGATCCATACTTGGGACATGGTATTGGACCAGTACCTGGATATGGGGTAATTAATAAACCAATGGAAAAGTTAACTTTCACTCTATCGAATTTGTTGTTTCTTTTCTTTTTGCAGGCACAAATGTATCGCGGAGGATACAATCGTTTCACGCCATATTAAAGCATACACACGTTATAAGAATTTATCTAAATACTCATTTCTAAAACTAAATACTCAGCATAGAACTTTTAAGGACTTACTTTCGCACACAAACACACACACACATGAATCAAAATGTGTTTCAAAATCAATTGAAACACGACATACAACATATTGAGTGTAGCTTCAAATGAGACAAGGAAGACTACCAGCAAGAACAAACGAACAAAAATAAAACATCCATGACTATTATTATGTAGAATCTCTCACAACAAAAAAAAAAAACAAAAAAAAAACAAAGATATTGGTAAACAAAAAAAAAGAAAGTTTTACCATCCATCATGACTGCGTAAAGATTATTATGTAAAAAGAAGTTGTTTCTTTTTTAAGTGAAAACTAATTTTACTAGCGAAGCCAAAAGTAAATGCAGTGTCAGTGTTTTTTTCCCTTAATTTTAATTTTAGTTATATATAGTTTAACCGTAAACAAAACAAAACAATAATCACAAAAAAGAATGCTCTTGTTCAACACACAAGTCATTATAGTCATTTTTATTATTTTCCTCTTTAAGTTTTTGTTGGGACAATTATTGTTCTCAGACGAAAAAAACAAAACAAAAATAAAAAAAGTTATTAGTAGTAGATTTAAAAAGTATATATAAACAAAACAATTGTGTATTATCATGTCTTCTATAAAACAAACAAAAAAGAAAACTAATTTGAAATTTAGCGCACAATGATGTTAATTTTTTGTTGTAAATATAAGATGCTTATTTTTTTTCAATTATTTCTTTAATGGCAGCTAAATTGAGGTCAAGTTTGGATTATTATTTTTTTTATTACCATGACAAAAACAACAACAAACTCATGTATGTACTTCGTTTTTATTGAAATTTTGTTTTTTCTCTTTATTTATCTATAAATAAATATTTAATATACTCAAACAGTTGAATTAATGCTCAAATAAAATTATTATAGTTACATACGCACCATTTATTTAAACATGTTTTATTTCTATACACACACTATAGTAATATTTTTCTATAAAAAAAAAAGAAACAAAAAGTATTGAATTTTATGCACAAAAAGTCGTAGACAGACAGAAGGTGTTTAAAGAAATTTCGCCACAATGGAAGTAAAAACAAAAATTTATCAGAAACTTGGAAAAACAAGAAAAATTTGCTGACTATTTTTGTCAACTTGAATTGAGTATAAATATTAGAAATTTAGTACATACATATAATCTACAACTTAGTTCTTTAAAATAAAAATAAAAAAAAAACAAAAAAAAATATATATATTAAAAAGAAAAACACATAAAACCTATTTCTACATCTATTTGTTTGATGTAGTGTTTGCTCAAATAAATATTAAAAAAATAAAAAAAACCTAGCATAGGCAGTAAACAAAATATAATAAAATTATATTTTCAATCGGATAAATATGTCTGTCTTGATTGTAAACAAAAATCGCACATTTTTCACGAACTTTCGCGCACATGACAAACAGATCAAACAGATTAGAACTCCAACAACAACAAAAAATACATTGCAAAGTGTATATCAATATATTTTCACTCTTCTCAATTCGAGTGGCTCTTTTTAAATATGAAAACAAATACATATATATATATATATTTTGAGTAGTTGTTAGGATTTAAATATATATATAAAATACTCTCTTTAAAAATATGTGAAGCCAAAGGATTACTTTTAATTTTTTTTATAATTTTATTTTTTTTCTGTGTAGTTTATTTTTTAAATATATTTTTTTCCGTTTCATAATAGATGTGTTTTTATGCTTTTAAGTGTTTAGAATTTAATAATGAATCTTCGTTTTAATCGCGCAAAATATATATTAAAAGAAACATCCATTAATTGCCAAATGTATAGCTTTTGAAGTAAAACAAAAAAAAATTATAAGATAACAAGCGTATACCAATAAAAAAAAAGATAAACGCACTAAGCAATAGACGGTAGCATATATCATTTTTCTAAAAAAAAATCTAAAGTAAAACTTGTGTAATTTACTTGTGTAAAGTTGTTAAATTTTAGGAAATCAAAAAAATGCAAAAAAAATTAAAAAAAAAAGAATCTCTTTCGCCCAAACAGCAAAAAATTAAATATATTTTTGTCTTCTTGTAAAAATAAAAATTGTGCATTGACTGAATCTCACTGCAGCTAAATATTACTGAAAATATCTCCTCTTATTTAAAATACAAAATTACCCCCTAAAGTCGTAAGAAAAACAACCCCCAACGTAGTAATGCTAAAACAACTACAACAAGTCCCCAACAAAAATATCGTATCTACTTTTAAGCTTAGTGGTAAATAAAATGAATATTTTGTAGAGTATTATGAAATACCAGTTTTAAATAAAACACAGAAAAAAAATCCAAAAACGAGACACAGAAAAAATCATACACAGAAACACACTTTTTGAAAAGGAAAAAAAAAGTAAATTTAAAGTAAAATGTGCCAAATTGTACGATGTATCCATTAAACTATTATTAAAGAAACAAAAAACCATATGAGTATGTATGATTTTTTTAAGTAAGAAAAAAATCTCTTCCTTACAAAGAAAATTAAGAAAAAGTAAAAAAAAAGTCACAGGAAACACACAAATAAAAGTAAAGAAAACAAAAATAACACCTGGATTTAGTCTTTCTGTTTATTTTATTTTTTTACCAAAAACAATGTAAATAGCTGATATCATTAAAGAAAAATAATAAAAAAGAAACTCAAGTCAAGCCCACATGCCATTTAGAAAGGAAAAGAAAACACAAAGCAGATTCTCCTTCAATCAATTTGACTTTCTTTAAGCGAACTCAACAACAGCAACAAATTAAACAACGTATAGGAAATTCATATTCATATATATATATATATTTACTGATATACAAAACAAGATATATTTAAAGCAAACAACACAAAACAATGGAAATTAATATTTTAATAGAAACAACATCACAATTCAAACAAAAAGTATTACCAACCGAATGAGAGAACCCAACACATACAATACACATTTACAACACGCAAAAGAAAATCACCGTTCTTTGGTTTAGTTTATAATTTGAAGGTAAAAATATGTAACAACAGGAATACCGAAAACATAAATAAGGGGAAATTACTTTGTTTCTTTTGTTTCATTTTTGAAAAGCAAAAAAAAAAAAACTAAAAATATATATTATTAAAATTTAGTATTGGTTATATCAATTTTCAATTTGTAAGGTTGTGAACTGTGAGAAATACAAAAACAAAAACAGAAAAAAAAATAACAAGAAAACAAATGAATAAACATAAACAAGAAAAAGTCTCTTAAAAATTCCAGAAAAAATGCGTTTTATTTCATTTGTTCGCAGGTTTTGATGTCAGTCTGTCAGTGTGGCAGAGCTGGACTTGGACTGAGCAATAAATCTCAGCTAAATGAATACCACTGGGCGAGGTCTGCATAATATTTTGACGGGTCGTTTGACAGGTAGGTATACCGTATACGAGCATTTTTTTTATAAAGCGCAATAAACTCATCAGACTCACGTCACGTCACTGATGTCGTTTTCCATAGGGACCACCAAAAATCTTTTTCAGATCTCAGATTTCCAGTTCTTTGACAGCAATATCAGCTGTTCAAAATGCATTCGCTTTTGGAAAAATCAGATATGGATATCGACTTGAAAAATGTTTCCCCTGTTGGAGAAACAAATGGAGTAGTTCCAATGATTCTTGGTTTCCAGATGATGAGGAAGATAATAGTTCTTCCAACATTATATCCATTGCTGTTTATATATGTATTTCTCTATTTAGCTTTCCACGAAACTTTGCGCATTTGTTCTGAAAGCAACATTGATAAGAAAAAGATGAAAATGTTCCGAGAAGGTGTAAACTAATAAGAAGTTAGAATATGCTTGCGGGAAAACTTTGATCTGCTTTTTAAGACTCTTTCATTTATACTTTGAATGAAGTCCCTCCATCGGCGACAAAGGGCATTAAAATCCTATAAATCCATGACACGCGGCTTAAAGGCTGAACCACCTACCTCTAAACAAAAGTTAGGAAAAGTACTGTAATAAAATATTCCTAGTTTGTAGTAGTAACTTCAATACTTCCCGAACGCCCTCTGATGTTTCCCCTTAGCATCTTAAGAAACTATTGTAATTTGGTATCACTGCGAACCATATAAAAAACCTTTTTCCGGGAAGGACCGGCCATTATTGTAGAAGAACAGAACACGAGACGTCGTGCTTTTGGCGGACATTATTTTTTGTAACAATAAATCCAGCATTGCTGGCAAAAGCGCGGTTTTCTTTTATTTAAAACAGTTTACAAGTACTTTTTACATCTCAGATGTGGGGTATCCTAATAATATTTCTACAAAATACATAATATAAAATTCAATACATTCACGATGCCGATGCCCCAGCGCGTAACTCGCCAAGTCATAGTGGAGGCACTTGTAGCAGCTGGAATTTCATTCCCTGCTAACGCCACAGTAACCCAGCTGCGTCCTCTCTACAATGAGTTGGTCTTGGGAAGTGAAGTCGATGGCCCAACCGATTCCGAAGAAGAGGAACAATTTTCCGCTGCCGATGAACTGCCGAATAATGCACCCGCTGTCACTACCAGTGTATTTGCTGCCGCCGCTGAAGTCCCAATTGCCATTGCTACCGATCGAATCATCCTACCCGCTGTTTCTGCTGCCCCCGCTGTTTCCGACGTTCCTACTGCCGTTGCTGGTGGAAATGCCCACACCGATGCTGTTATAGCTATTGCCGCTGCCGACGTTGATGCAAATTCCGCCGTCGCTTCTGCCGCTGCTTGTACGAAAGCCCCAGCCACCAATCATAATTCCGCTGCCCGCGCACAACTACCTACTGATGTTACCCCCCAAGGGGAAGGTGCAGATATTCACCAATTGGAGGAACAACTAAGCCTATTACGAATGCGCCGCGAGATGCTCGAATTGCAACAACAAATTCGGACAATGGAAGGACACGACCGCCAGGACAGGCATGTAAATTTCGAGGAACTTGATGCCGCTGTACCAAAATTCACGGGTGACGACCACTACGATATTTTAAAGTGGTTCGCACAGTTCGACGACTACACCAATATGTGCCACTACTCGGATAAAGACAAGTGCCTAGGGGTCCGCCGCTGCCTCCAAGGAACAGCTAAGAGGTATTTATGTAATTTGGGGTTAGTCAATTACCACGAACTGAAGGCTGGGCTCATCAACATGTTCAAGCGTACGGTAACGCGGCAAGAGGTCTACCGTCAACTACGTGCTCGAATGCTGAGGCCAAACGAGTCATGCCTCAGTTATGTAGTCTCCATGCAGTCGATCGCCGCACAGTCCGACATTGAGGAGACGGAGTTGGTCGACATCATTATCGACGGGATTCCGGACGCGAGCAACAACATAACGTATTTGTACGGGGCCAGCTCCATTAGCGAACTCGTCCGACGTATGGACCGATACGAGCAACGTCGATCCAAAGTCACCGCAGCCAAGTCAACCGGAAGCGTAAATAAGCTACGAACTACCTCTGATACTGGGGAATCCAAAATGGAAATCCGATGCTTCAACTGTTCGCAGTTCGGACACTACCAAAGTGTTTGTCCGAAACCATTGCGGCCGCCGGGCTCCTGCTTCATCTGCCATCAAATGGGCCATTTCCACAAGGATTGTCCTAAGCCCAGACAAAGAAGACCACCAACAGTTGCTGCAGTGTCATGGGACCCAACGGATGTCAAGAACGACGACGATTTTGCTGAAGCTGTACGCGTTACACAAAAGGTAAGGGTGGCATTTTTTACTTGTAATCAAAGCAGATGCACTGACTCCATAAATGTTTTGTCTTTAATTGATTCCGGTAGTCCGATCAGCATAATCCAGCGTTCAATCATCCCGACGACTATTAAGTTGTCAGATGTTTCAGTGCCAACCAGATTCCGCGGCCTTGGTGAGCACAAAATTTGCACTTACGGTAAAATTTCGTGCTTAGTCAAATTTCGCAAACTAATCAAACTGTTTTCTCTTATGGTAGTTCCGAACGAAACAATGACTAGACCGCTGATTCTCGGACGAGACTTTATGGACGAATTTAACGTACATTTATTCCACACAAGAAATGTTAAGATACCAATTGAATTGAATAAACCTAAAAAAAAATATCTAAGTGCATCTGATTTGAATCCTAGGAGCTTAAGTAGGGTATTTATCAACCCTAGTGAACGAATATTCCATTCACGCGATACGGGAAATTCATATACACAGGTAGCTGAGGGGACTGACAATTTAGTGGGAAATCGTGTACTCCCGAGTATGTCTTTGTTGCCGATCGATTGTTCTGCCGATTGTTTTAAAGAAATGTGTGCTATTAATTTGGATAGGTCGCGATATGAGATTGACATATGTCCACGGTTAAATAGGAGTCAAGCTAGTACTCTCGAAGCGGTTGTTGTTGATGGTTATTTGGAACCAGTGAGCGCCATGCGAAATCCATTGGACTATCGAATGAAAATCCGTTTGTCGGAGGACACTCCGTTTCATTGCGTAGCGCGTTCTTTGTCTTTTCATAGTCGAACTGAGGTTAAGAAGATCACTGACGATCTGATGGCCAGGCAAATTATTCGACCAAGTCAATCACCATATGCTTCACCCATTGTTTTAGTGAAAAAGAAAAGCGGTGAAACACGGATGTGTATTGATTACCGAGCATTAAATAAAAAAACGGTTCGAGATAACTTTCCATTACCTTTGATCGAAGACTGCATACAATATACAGCTGGTAAACGTTGGTTTACATTACTCGATTTAAAGGACGGATTTTACCAGTGTAAGATGGACAATGATTCGATAGCTCTGACCTCCTTTGTTACCCCTCATGGTCAGTTTGAGTTTTTGAGGATGCCGTTTGGGCTGAAAAACGCACCCGCAAACTTTCAACGATTTGTTTACAATATTTTTCGGGACTTAATTGATGCGAATAAGATTATTATTTATATTGATGATATTTTGATAGCTTCGGTTGATTTTGACTCTCACGTGGAAGTAGTCAGAGAGGTTTTGGGTAGGATCTACGAACAGGGGCTTGAAATAAAATTAGCTAAATGCAAATTCGGTTATGACGAGATTGAATACCTGGGGTATTTAGTGAATTTATCCGGCATTCGACCGACCGATTCACATATTCGCGCTATTAAGAAGTACCCAGTCCCGACTAACCAACAAGAGGTACACTCCTGCATCGGTCTATTTTCATATTTTAGAAGGTTTGTGCCATCCTTTTCTAGGATAGCTAAACCATTGTTGAATCTCTTACGCAAAGATAGCCCATTTGTTTTTTCCGAGGAGTGTATGTACGCTTTCTGTGAATTGCGAGATCGACTCATAGCGGCACCGATCCTGGCAGTCTATAGGCCGAACCGCGAAACCGAACTGCACTGTGATGCCAGCAGTCTTGGCTTTGGCTCAGTGTTGTTGCAGCGTCAAGAGGATGGGAAATTCCATCCAATCTCATATTTTTCGAAATCTGCATCTGCTGCGGAATCAAGGTATCACAGTTTCGAGTTAGAAACCCTCGCTATCATATACTCACTTCGTCGTTTCCGGGTGTATCTGGAAGGGACTGCATTTAAAATTGTTACCGACTGCAACTCCCTAACAATGACATTGAATAAAAAGCATGTAAATATGCGGATAGCTCGATGGGCCTTAGAGTTAGAAAACTATAATTATTCGATTCATCATCGGAGCGGTAGCTCTATGGGCCATGTTGATGCCTTGAGTAGGGGGTTTCTGAAACCGAGCTTTAATGATGATGATAGGGACTATACAGATAACTCTGACAAAAGCCATTTACTTGCCGCTGTCAATGAGGATGATTTGGATTTCCAAATACAGGTGACGCAAAACCGAGATGAAAAGATAATGGAGATGCGAAACAGGTTGGAAGCAGAGGTCGTGGACGGGTTCGAACTACATGATGGTCTGGTTTTCAAAGACGATTCGGGTCATTTGCTACTTTGTGTTCCGAGTGAAATGGAAGAAAACGTGATTCGAACGGTTCATGAAAAAATCGGTCACCAGGGCATCGACAAATGCTGCCAGAAAATTCGGATGAATTACTGGTTTTCAAAAATGAGGCCTAAAGTCAGTCGTTTCATACAAAACTGCATCAAATGCATAATGTACTCTGCCCCAGCTCGCTCAAACGAACACAACTTGTATAATATACCGAAGAAGCCGATCCCTTTTGATACGATCCACATTGACCACTTCGGTCCACTGCCGTCAATCGCCTCCAAGCGTAAACACATATTAGTGGTTATCGATGCATTCACAAAATTTGTTAGGCTTTATCCAGTCAATTCGACCAGTACAAAGGAAGTGTGTTGCGCATTGGAAAAATATTTTAATTACTACAGTCGCCCTAGGCGTATAATCTCTGACAGAGGCACTTGCTTCTCATCACGCGAGTTCGATAATTTTCTTCGAGTGCATAACGTGGAACACGTCAAGGTCGCAGTAGCCTCACCGCAGGCCAATGGCCAAGTAGAACGCGTCAACCGCACATTGAGGGCGATGTTAAGCAAGTTGTCAGAACCCTTACAGCATGCAGATTGGTCATTGAAGTTATCCCAGGTAGAATACGCTATCAACAACACCATTCATGGTACAACCAAACAAACACCTAGCCAATTACTGTTTGGTGTAGATCAGCGAGGCGTCGTTGTCGATGAATTGACCGAGTACTTAGAACGAAAGTTCAGTAACGGAGTGAAGCGCAATCTGGGTAGCCTCAGACTTAAGGCATCAACCGCCATTGAGAAGGCACAACAGTATAGTTCGCAGTATTTTCTAGAGCACAGCCGGCCGGCAAAGACATACTCGGTTGGGGATTTTGTTGTTATTAGGCACGTTGATACGACAGTCGGGTCAAATAAAAAAATTCATACAAAAATATCGCGGACCTTATGTCATCCACAAAGTATTACCAAATGATCGTTATGTGGTAAGGGATGTCGAAAATTGTCAGTTAAGTCAGCTACCATACGATGGAGTCGTCGAAGCGATGAGAATTCGGAAGTGGCTAATACCACGGGAATATTCGGGCACTGGGGTACTTAATGATTGTGAGCCACCCGAAGCCGAAACCGCGGAAATGTCAGAGGAGTGAGTTATTTGCTTATCGTTTCGTTTATTTGATTGAGGCCAATCAAGTGTCAGACTGGCCGAGTTGTAATAAAATATTCCTAGTTTGTAGTAGTAACTTCAATACTTCCCGAACGCCCTCTGATGTTTCCCCTTAGCATCTTAAGAAACTATTGTAATTTGGTATCACTGCGAACCATATAAAAAACCTTTTTCCGGGAAGGACCGGCCATTATTGTAGAAGAACAGAACACGAGACGTCGTGCTTTTGGCGGACATTATTTTTTGTAACAATAAATCCAGCATTGCTGGCAAAAGCGCGGTTTTCTTTTATTTAAAACAGTTTACAAGTACTTTTTACAGTACAAAAAAGTAAAAACTCGGAGGTCGGAGCTGATTGAAAACATACGCATTTATATGACTTCTAAGAGAAAAGTCAAAGCTCAGAGACTTATGTCGTTTTCCATTGGTTTCACTCGTGGATCCACTCATTCTGAAATCCAATGGAAAATGAAAACTGCTTCTGATTGATTCCACAAAAGTATTATTGAAATGCATAAAAAAATGCTGCTGCAGTCACCTGACTTTTATAAAATACAAAAATTTAATTAAACTTGTGTAAGTGCTTCTTGGGTGGATTCTGACTTATGTCGTTTTCCATTGGACAAAAAGAAGCGTCCGGGAGAGTCCGGAATCGAAAAAATGCTGTTCCATTGGCACAAAAATACTCTTCCGGTTATTCTGAGAAGAGAATTTCGCTTCTCGATTTGAAGTCAGAATCCACTCAAGAAGCACTCACAAAAGTGCAATTTTATGTATTTATTACAAGTCAGTTGACAGCAGCCATAGATTATTTTTTGGCATTTCACCAATACTTTGGTGGATTCTGTCAGAAGCAGTTTTGCTGTTCCATTGGATTTCAGAATGAGTGGATCCCCGAGTGAAACCAATGGAAAACGACATTAAAATTGGGAAGCGGAATTATCTTCTCAGTATCACCAGAAGAATATTTTTTGTGACAATGGAACGGTTTCAGAAGTATATTTTCGATTCCGGTCTCTTCCGGACGCTTCTTTTTGCCCAATGGAAAACGACATTATGAATATTGATTTTCCATTTGCCATCCGTACTCGTCCTAACAATTCAATTTGAATTTTGAAAAAAAATAAACTTACTCTAGGAAATGATTTATTACTCCGCTAGAAAGTTACTTGGTTCGATTATAAGTTGACAAGTATCAACTCTATCAAATACACCCACCAGCTGTTAATGCACAATGGTGCTTTTGGCTTTCAGTGCAGACATCATCCAAACTTGACAGATTGAAATCAACAAAAAAAGGAATTTTGATAAAAAATCAATATTTTAAAGCTTGATTCATTCAGTCTCGTTTTAACGAAAAGAAAAAATTAACCAGTCTTTAAAATTTTTTATTTTCGTGGAAACTTCATTTCTGCATGGACCAAAGCGGAAAAAACCGGAGCCGTCCTACAAGATAAACAACAAAAAAAACGAGTCCGGGATTTTCTTGTGAACTCGGTACGAAATATAAGCTATGATCAAAACCTAGATGGCGCTACTGTCGGTAGGGAGGAAATTATTTTTAATTCAGATAAAGAGAAGAAAATTCTATTGCACTTCATAGACAAAACTCGGATAGACATTCAACGAAATCACTGAAGGTTACGATAAGGACTTGTTTTTACAGCAGTCAGTTCGTTGATACCAACACTTAAAACAACGAAAATTAGTTCGAAATCTAATATTTGTGGTGGTTTGATTTCCAACAATGAAGTCGTGCCCTTAATGTGTTTGCTAGCCACCACTGTCCCCAAAACTGTTATTTTGCGAACTACCCCACCGACACCATCTTGTTTTAAGAGCACATTGTGACACTTCGCTCTTAAACTCACCCATTTGAATTTTCACGCACCAAAATTTACGACATTTCTCCTCAATTTTTTCAGTCAATTTTCACCTCTGCTGTGCATCGATTGCGCATTTTTTTTCCACAATCGCTAGTCGCTGTCACCGCTGTGGTGTTGTTTGCTAAAATAATAATAAATACCAATCAACATCAATCACAAAAGCCCCCTCTCAAAAGGAACAACAAAAATTGAATTTGTTATCATCTCTGCGTTTTATCAGTTCGTTTGGTTTTGTTTTATTTTCGGTTCCATATCTGCCTCTATATCGGGTTGTCGTCGACGTTATCGTCGTTAACATACGCGCAAAATTCTCTACAACAGAACAGTGTTTATTAGCGCTCCCCTAGTTTGATCCTGCTTGTGTGTGGTGGTGCAGTATTCTGCTCGTATAAAGAAAACAAATATTTTTCCAATAAATCAGGAAAGGAATACACAATACAGATCACAGATTTCCTTGAGTTTCGTTGAAAACATCTGGCGCAGTTTGAAATTTGGTAAAATCGAAGAAAAACGCTCCCCCTTCGCAGTGGAATAATAATCGCTGCAGAGAATTGAAATTTGCTGCTAGCTGCTCACATCACATTTTGGTTTTCCTTTTCATTTTTCATCTGCTTCGTCTCGTCTGTTGGTGCGCGCCGCACCTCGCTCCTATCAACGATCTTTATCTGTTTACAATAAAATTTGCGTTGCCCCTGGCTGGCTGTGTCGTCCCTTGCGCGTTGCAAAAACGAAAATAAATTCTCCCGTGTTTACATTGAAAGCAAAATTAATGAAATAAATCGTGTGGTGCTGCTTTATCCTCCTTTTCAAGCGTTTATCGCATCAAAAAAGCGTCTCAGTGAATCAGAAAAAAAAACAAAGAAAAAGATAAAATTTTAGTCCAGAAAATTAAGTGTTCAACAAAATTTTGTCAAAGGAAAAGGAAACATCGACGAACCCTTCACTGCCCGGGAGATATACGATAAACGAGAAAAAAAAATAAAATACGTTCTTCGTGGTTCTCTGCACGTTTTTCTCCTCTCTTTTGTGGTGCTCTTTCTGCGATTTGTTTATCATTTGAAGAAGAAAAGAATAATCGCCCTTTTCTACGCGGTGGTCCTTCGAAGAAAATTTTAACAAATATCGTTCGCTTCGCTTCGGTTTATTGAACTCGTGCTTCTGGCCAAGGATTTTTCGTCTTTCATCGCGCAGACACAAATACCCACAAAAGAAATGGGAAAACTATTGAGCCTTCTCGCACGGGACGATTCCAATTGTTGCACAGCAAAGTCCTACGACGTGTTTCTAGATTTTGAAAATGCTGCTCCAACCGATACAGAACGGGAGATTTATGACGAAGTTGAGCGTGTACTAAAGGAATCGGAGGCTGTACTGGACGAGATTCAAGTTTATAAGGTAAGTTGGGAGGGGCACAACCAAACTGCGTCCCACATATTTGGAATATCCTTAGAGAAAGGTGTATTTGACATGTGTTTTCGTAAAAAGTACCTATTTTCGACAAAATACTTGCCTAAGGGACCTATTCCATCGTCGTTAACTAAATAAGCTACATTGTTGAAAGTTTTGACAGTTCAAATAGGGGAAGTACTTACTTTTGTCAGTACAATACTCCTTACTCATCGGAGAACAGAAAAAGCAGTCAGTTACCTATTTTTCAAGTGACACATTTAGACACGTCAAATGGAAGCAAAAATATTTTAACAAAAAATGTAAAAATATGGGTCGGCATTCTGTAAGGCGAAACTTTCAAACGTTTTCGTGTGTGTGAAGAAATTTGCTTGTTTAACATAGGGCAAATCATTCGTGCAGAATCTGACCCCTGACCTCAGGATATATGACGATGGCACCGTGCCACAGCAAGCGCAACTGCTGTTCTTTTCTATAAACGTCACAAGAAGCAGCGTGCAACGAGTTTTTTCTTCACGGATTTTTTTGACTAGATCTGTCGGCTACCACTCCATAAACGTCAACACTAAGCAGCCGCAAAATTGACAGATAGTTGCGCTGAATGACAGTTTGCATCGACAGTAAACAAAATATTTTGTACAAAATCATACTAAACTTGGACCAAGGAAAATGCTCTGTTCAAGTATTAAATTCAATTATCTAACAACTTTTTCACTATATGTACCTGTCAAGCATTCAAAATGTCAGTTATTATATTTGTAAACCCCTTTCAAACAGTTGTGTAACCAATGCCCGCATTCAAGAATCTAGTTAACTTAAGTCGACTAGATTGGTCGGGATGAAATGTAACCTGAACGCAAAAACTAGATTGGTCGGAAACGTCACTTTTTCTGCGTCAGCCACATATGAAAACTGTCAACCTAGTACCCAGCCACGAATTTCTTGACAAGATTCGTCGGCTATCCCTCCATAAACGTCAACTGAAACAGCTGCTCTTATGACCGATTTCCCCCAATCAAAACCGAGATAGATCTAGTGAGAGAGCTGTCAGACTTGCTAAACTAGATACTTGAACATCCCCAATGACTTTTGTTTATATTTCGAACTATATTTGGAACAGTATCGCAATACTTTTAATTTTTCCGTTTATATTTAGTTTTTCTCTAACTGTCAAACACTTTGTTCCTGTAAAAGTCATAAATGGGAATTGAGTTAAAATATTAAGAACTTTGATATCCGCGTTTAACAACCAACTATTGTAAATGTGAACTTTTCTTGAATAAATTGTAGAACGCAACAAAAGCAGTCATTTCATTTCATAGGCAAGAAAACACAAACGATAGCAGAGTTGCCAGTATAATTACATATTTCATTAATTTGACATATTCTTGATGTCATTACATCCCGAGACTAACAAAAATGCAACAGTTTCTTGCGTACTGGATGTAGGCGCCAATGCGCGCTGGCTCTCGCTCTCCAGATTATTTATGTCGCAGCTCACGTCATCGGCTACTAAAATCCACATTTAGTCACAATTTTTGACCAGACCGTAAAAAAACGTTTCGTTAGAACCGCAATCTGAAATAAAATTATTTTTTAAACAAAAATCGCCATTGCACATTTTTTTTTGGAAAATGTAAGCCCCATTTGGAGGCACTGTCAAGGTCACACCGAAATACTCATATACTTACAAGCCCATGTTCAAATAACTTAAAGGTTCCCCCAGTTCCCCCACTGAGATTTTCGCCTCCATCAGTTTGTATCCGGCGCATGAGTCGCCTCTGGTCTGCGAAGCAAAAACGGAAGTGCTTACATTAATAAATTTACAAATGTTTTCACCGCATTAACAACATCCCTAAACCATCGCCCGGGGGGTGACAAGTGGAGACCCTCGCCGAATAATTTAAAATGACAAAACATATGCGATGTGGTCTGAGTTCTGAACGAAAGCTCTCACGAGACTACCCTAAGTCATTTCGCATTCCGACTCTCACAAACTATACTGTAAAGGGCATGTATGGCTGTCAGTGAGAGGCGCTACAGTCACTTTAGGGAATGGGAATGGCACATGTCATTGTTTATATTCGCTTTAGGGCCGCGTGCTCCCTCCTCCGCCGCGCTGACAGTTGACCGGAAGTAGCACATTACGAAAGATATTTTCGTTTCACCAGCTTTATGAATACATTTGTGCAGCGGCCCAGTGACTGGTTATGTTTGAGTGGAAAGAGTTGCATTTGGATTTCTTAAATATGACACTCACTAGGTCTGCCGTTCTGCACGATTTGGGGTTAAGCGTTAATGATGCATGTGGTGGGCCGTAGAATTTATTCTGAAATTCATTGGAATGTTTAGCGTACATGAGAACAGGGGGACAAATATAAAGCTTGTCACCATGTACGCGGGTTGAGTTCAGTGGGTGAGCTAATGTTTGCCGACGCGCATATGGAAGCATTGGTTACTTGGGTAAATTTAGCACCACTAAAGACTTAATAGACGGTTGGCGGTATCGAGTTATGAGCTTTAATGTTTGCTTTCTATGTGGGCGAAAAGAGTGCCTAACATGCTGTCAGTGGGTGTCTAGAATGGATAGAACGAATATGGTGGGAGCGGAAGGAAACAGACTAAGTTTGGGGAGAAAGCCACCAAATGCTTTACGGCTGGGAAAGTAATTATTCGTGATTCGTTTGTACAGCCAATGTCATATTTGACATTTATGTGAGAGCTGAATGCTTTAATGGGGGGGATCAACAAATCAGATGGTAATTGTAATACTCCAAATATCAATTTATTAAATAATAAGAACAAAAAAACGTATTCTGTATGTAATACTCCGCGACAGTCAGATCAGACTTCATTCCAGTCAGCGTTCAGCTAGAGTCAGCGTTTAGCCAATTGATGCAGCATTGCCAGACATCTATTGCACGGGTTTCCACAGTAATGAACAGCCCCAGGTGTTGACAAAGGAACATCAAAAATAAAATGGGTGACAGGATGTGGAGGTACTAGACTTCGCCCAGTGGTAGAAATTCTACCACTGAACAAATAAAAAAGCGGTCAAAGTGGTTCTTAACTATTTCCCTTCACCTGTTTATATATAAGATTTCTCAGTGGGTTTTTAAGAAAAACCAACAGATGGCGCATTCTTTATTACTGCTTTGGCCCATTGCCTACATTTTTATTAAATTACATATTACTTTTGTTCGAACAGCTTTTTCGCGCCTATACCCAGTTGTGCCATGACTTCAGAAGCTACATTTGGATATTTCCACGCCTGTCAGATTAAAAGTCTGTTTTCAATTCACCAACCTTTAATCTTGGCGGCCTAAAATGGTCTGTTGTTGACAGGGCCTTTTGCTACGGACACATCTTGCTGCAAAAGTTCAAAACAACTAAGAGTTGTATTGTTTGCTTGTCAAGTCTGATTGACACATTAAAACTCCGCCGATGTGCTTGCACCCTAAAAACCACTGACAGTTGATTTTCTAACACATTTCTTTATATTTTTGTTCCTTGTTCAGCTTAACATTCTTTTTGCGACAGCCTCTTGTTGCTATAAATGGATTTTTAAAATGCGCTTCCAAGTGCAAACTTTCCTCCTTACGCAACGTATCCCAACCTTGTACAGTACAGGGCGTCGCAAAAGTTACTTCCTAATCTAAAAAAATACTCTTCTGCTTTTAATTCTTTTACTGTGAGATTGTAACAGGTATACCCAGTTTTTCAAAACAAACCCAAAAAAACTCCATAAAACAATCTTTGTGAATGTCAAAAAAATGTTATAAGCAAAATTGTGGCCTGTATTTCTAGGAATGGGGTGATAATTGCGCTACCATTGTTCCCTAATAATAGTTTTCTAATTTTGTATCATACGTAATCAGAACAAGTGACCGCATATTTCCCCGACGGAAATGACAGACAGAAATTAGCAAAAGTACTAGTTTCCCTTAACACATGGTCGTCACAAAAAAAGCAACACTAACAGCCACAGCTACCCATGAGTCACAAATTACTTCCCAATAACTACGTTCCTGCATTTTTTATTCCGATTAACTTAAAATTTAGAAAAAAGCTAAAAGCAACCATGTGAATTTTAGCCGCAAATGTGTTTCGAGCTACGAATCGGATTTACTCTTTTTTTTTGTCACACAAAATCCATGTCCGTTCTTTCAGTTCTATTCATTGCGCATTCGCATTCGTGTATGTTAACACAAAACAAATCAAAAAACGATATCGTCGATTGTGAAGAAAAAGAACTGTCGACTTCAAGCTTTTAGCGTGACTCAGTTTGGTAGGTGACTAAGCCACTCTCAGTTTCATAGAAGGCGCGCAAGAAACAGCCACAGTGACGTATAAAGTTTTTGTTTGCCTTGGAGTAAAAAGTCTCTTTAGAGAGACGATTTAACTGCAAAGGTATAGGTATAGGTACCTAAGGCTCAATTTGACTATGATGTCATGACCATGGCTCTTGTCGGCGGCAGAGAACTATATGGAAGCGGAAAATTCCTGGAAATGTGCGATTCTTACTGACGATGAACCCTGAAAGTTGGTTCATTCAAATCAATGTCAACAGTGCGGTGTAGTGTTTCGCTTCGAATGGGATTGAGACATCGCTCCTTCCCCATATATTCCCACAGACACTGATGAGCCGTTCAATTGAAGGGTCAAAGATCGAATTTAAATTGACTCATTACTTATGCACAACAATCGCTTGATGTAGTTACTGCTGGTGAGTTCAATGACGAATGGCGAATGGGTATAAGGTCAGATGATTCCCTTGTTTGGCTGAGAGTGTACAAGTTTGGATTAAAAGCGCCTTTGTCGCTTGGCAATCTGTTAGTCATATACAAGCTGCGTGAAATTGAATTTTCCTCTGCGATTCATTTGACTTGTACATGAAATAGCGGTCTATTTACGTGTCAAATGGGCAGTCGTGATTTGGATTTCTTTGAAATCGCATTATGGAGCATCGTGTGCAACAAATGCCATGACAATGACTAAACATGTTGTACGCCAATGAAGGGAATGAAAGGTGTTGTCTTTGAAAGTGCGTAGGGTTTCATTTTGAACATACGACCAAAGGTGGGATTTCTACAACATAACTCGCTTACTAAACATCGCCGCTAAGTCAAACATGTATTCGAACCCTTTGCAAAGGTCCCACCATTTAAAATTAATTTCCACAGCTGTGAGCTCATAACCGCCATTTAAACCCCGATAACATCCAAAAACCGTGAAGAATTGCCAACACCCGAGAGGTGAGGAGCCAACTTTACCAACAGGCAGCTCTCACGTTTACAATTTAATTTTTGGCAGCTTTCCAGCGCCGAAAAACATTTCCACTTAAAGGAAGCCAAACTGTGAAACAATTTCCAGCCATTCAGCGGAGAAAAAAAAACCCACCCGTTAATAGGTCACAGGAAACAATCGGTTCTAAGTAGCCCGTAACACGTAAACGAGTGCTGGAGTTTCGTAACCCTTTTTGGGTCGCCGGCGCGCCGATTCGCGTGGTTGCTCTGTGTCTAATCAATTTGTATTGATTTATGTGACTTGCTGTTGGTTTCATCTGTTTTTTTTTATTTTTATGTTTTGTGTACCCGTTTAGCTGGTTCAGCAGCTATCGGCAAGCGATGAACTCCTGCTCAGATTGTCGTGCTTCAGTCGGTATGTTCGCTTTATCTCGGGTCAACCCTGGTTTTCTGTTGGAAATGCATCGAATAAATGATGACTGACATTAATTTGGGGCGTGACGAGGAATAAAAAAACGAAGTTTCCCTATCTCTGTGCGAACCAGTAAAGCACGAAATTTATCAAAATGTCAACTTGGTGTACGAGTACACTATAATGGCTGGTACAAGTTTTTTTTTGTTTTCAAATTGCCTCTGTTGTTGTTTTGGAGGAGAGGGAGAGAGGGAGATGGATTTGGTTTTTAGGTCGCATGGCTATTGCATAAGAGACGTAATCCCTCTATATGGAGATGGAGAGGTAATTAATGTCGCTCTTCCGGTTCGAGCTGATGATGAACTGACAAAAGGGGTGGCTATTAGTGGCGCTTCTGTAATCTCGTTTTTCGGGGAGGTACTGTATACTGATGCAATGCGACTTTTTTGAACTTTGATTGGGCTCAAATGTTCCACTATCCGGAGGTATATTGTCGGAAGAATTCGAGTCAGATGAATGAACTGATAAAATCGAGCGCAAGCTCCCGGAAATAATTAAAACGAACACGAAACAAAAGATGCGACAGCCATCCTATAAAAGTGTCTCTATCACGTAGACTTGTCCACTTAGGGAGGACGCTATTCTTATCTTGAAAGTACCCTCCAGAGGCGAGTAACCTAATTATTGCAATTTTCCCTGCAGCTAGTGCTAAATGACGGCCAACTATGCAGTTTTCTTCTGTATTGATCTTTCGCCAATCCTAAGAGTGTAACTGGTGCCAGAAGTGTTCAGTGTAATTTGGAGTGTGGGTTGTAGACATTTTTATTTTATTCTTCACACGTCCTTTTCCAATTTATCTTGGAATTTTTTTCTATAGACGTGCGGTTATCGTCTTCTTCCTTGGATTGGAGTTGTTGTGGGATCTCGTTTTACACAGAAGGGAAGAGTTTAAGTGACATGATGTGGGTGCATTGGTTCGTGTCATTTGCACATATTTCACGATGATGATGGGATCTCGGATGAAATTTAAAATCATGAGCGGCATTAGATTCTGGTTCTGTGAGTTTTATTTAATTTTAAATGGGAGATATCTTTTGCAGGTATTTTAAATTGGTTTTCTTGAAGCGGGCGTTTAGTTTTTTTCTCTTCGTCCCTTACAGCCTCCCCGCGATACTAATATTCATTTTTGGTGTCCAGGCTACATTTTTCAAACTCACAATGGCGAAATTTTCCATACAAAATTGTGTATGACCTACAAAATATTTAGTGTGGAGGTTAAAAATGATAATGAGGAAGAGGCCCACCGGAAAAATATCCGTCGAATTGTGATCTTTTTGGCGATGACGCTCCCAAAGCTTTATGGATTGCTCTAGGTAGGTCTGTAGATCTTATCGTGCAGGTCTTGTTCTAATGATCGTGATGAAGGTTTAATGTCTTCGATACCGAATTGTATGCGTTTAAATCATGTCGTTAAGAAGGAACCAAATATTATTTTTGGGTGATTCCGCGGGTCTTTAATTTTGGGTCTTTGACCCGCTATTTCGGTAGCTGTAACTTTTAAAGCTTTTATTCTTTGACATTTGACAAGTAGAAACTACGCCATTGCTAAAAATGGAACGATACACGCTTCAACAACGCATTGAAATTATTAAAATTCACTACAAAAATGGTGAAAATCTTGCAGTCACAGTTCGCAAAACTAAAGCATTTTTTGGTCGTCGTGAAGCACCTTGTCGGACCGCAATACAGAGATTGGTGTAAAAATTCGAGCTGTTGGGACAAGTTAGTGATGTGAAGAATAAAACCCCTGCACGTCGCTCAAAAACAACTGAGAATATTGCTGCTGTAGCCCAAAGTGTTGAAGAAAACCCAGGTTTGTCCATTCCTCGTCCTTCTTTGGAATTGGGCATTCCACAAACGTCATTACGTTTTCCATAAAGACTTGGATGGTATTGATCTGGACAACGTTTACTTTCAACAAGACGGCGCTACGTGCTACACAAGCAACGAAACCATTGATCTTTTACCGGAAAAGTTTCCGGACCGTGTTATCTCTGGAAGAGGTGATCACAATTGGCCACCGAGATCTTGTGATTTAACACCTTGCGACTTCTTCCTTTGGGCCACGTGAAAGATAAGGTCTACGCCAACAGCCCAGCATCGATTCAAGACTTCAAAGATAAAATTCGTGAGGCTATCGAGGACATAGGGCAGCCACTTTGCGATTTGGTTATGGAAAATTTCATGAAAAGGACATGGTCCTGGATGCGTGCTCGTGGTGGCCATTTGGCTGATGTTGTTTTTCATTGTTAACGGCATACCTTCCTCTTTATTATGAAATAAACATCCGATCATTTATCTCAAAAAATGGCATTTTTCTTTGAATACCAAAATAACACCTCTTATTGGAAAACCCTTTATATGGATTTTTTTTTTAAATCAAAGTCCATTGGGCTTTTCAAGGCTCTAAGAAAGATCTGTCATACATATGGTACAAAATATTGTTCCTACTTTCTTGATAAGTTGGCTGATAATACCTTGAGGAAATTTTGCTAATTCCATGCGAACACAAAAGACTTCTTCAAAACACATTCGGGACTCGGAGTGTTTTATTTTATGAGTTCTACAAAGCTATGGTGACCTGTGAAAAATCCAAATAATTTTTTTTGATATCCTGCCGCCTTGAATTTAGTGATACACAATACAGTGCTTCAGAAACAAAAGAAGGACCGAGTTTTTGGCACCCTTCCTATGCCTCAAATGATCCCTCAATATTGAGTATTGAGACTTTTTTTGTTTCCAGGCTGTATTCATTGTCATATTGGGAGTGTTGCTAAAAAGTTTAAGGCCATGTGAAACAGTATTTCAAATTTCACCGGCCCTTTTGTTGCTTTCCTCATATCTAGGAAATTGGTTACGTTCCCACAACTAAGCGTGGGAGTTGAAGCAGTTTGAAATTGAGCTACCAGAGTCTTAAATGTGGCTTACAAATTTTATTAAACGGCTTGGAGTTCTGCCTGAAACAAACTTTGGGTTCTCACATATGTATGACCTTTATTTTGCAGACGTCCGCTCTGTGAAAACCTGCGGTACAAAATTTGTTGAAACTTTAATGTTTACGTACTGGATTATGCTGCGTTTTTTAAAGCTACCATGAAACATTACTGACGTTTATAGGAGCCCTACAGTCCGTGGTGGACTTGACCCTCAACCAATGCGCCTCTCAAGCTATCAGTAGTGTTAAGGTTTACAAATAAAAATCGAGATACGAGTCAACGTCGCGTCTTTATTAATTAAAATTGGTTTAAATTCAATGGCGCACCTTTGGGCAAAATAAGCATTGAACCAACCATCTAGGTTAAAAAATGGACCAGCCTTATAAGGAACCCATTCCCAACTCCTTAAGCACGCGAAAAAGTATTAAAAAATCGTTTCTCCTCTCAATTGCAATAGGCTTTGCATTCGGACACCGGCTTGAGAGAATCCCCTCGATTACACCCCTAAAGAAGAAAGCAAAAACATATCAGTTACACTACCCCATTAAACCCTCCTTCTCGCCGTAGACCGAATATATATACAGCAGCAACAACTGAAAACATAAATAATCTCGGACAGGGGTGTCTCTGCCTCTGAATCCAAATCCCTATGTAGTCTGCGCCGAGCACCACTGTTCAACCGGTCAGTAGTGGAAACCGATTTCATTTTCTGCCTCAAAAATTTCCGCATTAGTTACACAATTTGTTTACTGTCCAATTTTCCCTTTTTTCTATACGTATTTGCTCGTCCGTCCAATTAACCACCTGATCGAAGGTGTTGCGCACTGAAGAGCAATTTGTTATAGATAGTACTTCCTGGCTCTAAGAAGGCTATCCACCTTTCCAGTGCGGCTAATACCACTCTGCGCTTGATATCATCTTCAATTCGTTTTTTGTTTGGCTTTTATTACAAATACGTATTTGTTTACGGGTTTATTACGCAAGAGGTTGTGGATTGTGTGTGTGGAATTTTGAAATTAATTGGGCTTTTGTGGGACCACATTTGTGCTGATGACAAGCTCATTGAGTGGGTGACTCTTCTTTGACGCGAGAGAGCTTTAAATTAGTCAAGCAAACTGTTGACGGGTGGGTTTAATTTTAATGACATTTATGCAACAAAGAAACACACCGTTGAAAGTGAGACTGGCTTTGTGGTGATATAACCAACAAAATATACAAATTTCGATTTATTGATGGTATAGCCTTTCAATGGGTTGTATAGTTAAGGCAGGTACATTCACTGTGTATGCAAGTGTTCTTGCTGTGCGCTTCAGAGTTGTGTTCGACATTTGTTGTTACAAATTGTGTTCTGTTACTGTCAGAAGTTTATACAGTTGAGTAGGCTAAGGTCATCCAGTGACTCAGAGGTTACTGCTTCAAATGAAAGTAGGAAGCCTCATGGTTGTGATTTATTTGACGACAAATAAAAGAAGTTGTTGCCACTATCCGGTTGAGGGGTACTTTTCACAAGAAAACCAAGAGCAGCTTCCATTGGGGCCTTGTAAGGTAAAGGGTGTTTCATTAGCGACTTGACAACTTCAAACTTTCAGTGTGAACGCACCCTTGAACCGATTACCGAACTGTGAGTGTCAAAATGTTCAGTAGAACAACATTTTCATCACGAACGGGCAACGTTTACAAATAGTTAAAATTTAAAGCTAAGAGCGTTAACTTAGAGCGTTATCGCCAATTTTCATCGCAAAATCATCTCCAGCGATGAAGCGCATTTTTGGTTAAACCGCTTCATCAGTAAGCAAACTACGCGTTGCTGGAGCACCCTCATGAGCTTCATGAAACAGCACTTCATCTGCAGAAATGTCACTTTCGGTGCGGTTTTCATGTCGGTGGCGTTTTTTTTCGTAGATGAAGATGGCCGTCACGTTACGGTAAAAGGTATTCGATACAGAGACGTGTTGGAAAGTTATTTCTTTGAGCAATTGCATGAATTTGACATCAGTGATGTGTGGTTCCAACAAGACGGTGCCACAAGGAACACAGCGGGTACAACATTCGAGGTTTTGAAGTCTCTGTTCGGTGAACGTGTTATCTGGGGGCAGATTCCTTGTGACAATAATCGTCTGGACGATATCGCTTTTGAAACTTCGATGACCATAATAAGTTACATTCTGCCCGAATTTTTTCGACTACCTGCCTATCGTCAGCTGTCATTACATTTGTGAAAAATGAACTGGATTAGGCTCTCAAACTTGTAAGTTTTGTACTTAGTTGCTAGTGGAGGTATGTTTTGGCGATGATCGTCTGAAAAGTTACGGAATGAGTGCCCTGGAGAAACGGACCCGTCTATTGGCCGCCAAGATCGTGTGACACCTCTACAGGTCCACGCTAGACTGTACAAGACTTGAGATTGAAAGGCATGTTGCAGTGATGACCCTTTATAACCTACAGGTCCACGCTAGACTGTACAAAACCTGAGCTTGAAGGCATGTTGCAGTGATGACCCTTTATAACCTACAGGTCCACGATGGACTGTACAAGACTTGAGCTTGAAAGGCATGTTGCAGTGATGACAAGGTTAACTCAATAAAAAAGTCAAAAAGTATATAAATTATCTTAACCACAGCACCAATTAGTACTTAAAAACGAGTTGTCCATTTCAAGCTATCGTTCAGTGAGTCTGTATGCTGTATACTGTCAGTCAAGTCTAGTTTATGGCTTTCTGGGTCGACCCATATTTCGCTGCATATCCATACAGTGTCTGTCCGCATCTTTTCCACAAAAACTTTCAAATAGAAACGGTCTTCCGAATCTGAATTCAACTTCTTTGCCATTGCAACCGTCTCGCCGTTATAATCGATTCAACCATAGCTCCCCACAAATACACATACCTACTGCTGGTTCGACTCTACAACTAAACAGAAGTAGGTAGACTCGTGCATAAATCGAAATGCAAAAGTATCTACCGAACAAAGAAAAGAAACAAAATAAATTATCTGGTGCATTACCCGGAATGCGGATTAGCGTTGTTCAAAGCTGGCGTTCGTTCACCTGCTGCCGGCTAGAAATCAGACTTTATTCGCATTGATTCGCTTTACCGAGAGGTAACCAGGTGAAAAATAATTTTCTGCAATATTGTTGCATTTGAATAGCAGTTGCAGTAGTGGCCATAGAGAACTGCAGTTAGATTGACAGTGGCGTTCGTGTTGCGTGCAATAATCTGGTTTTAAACGTCATCAAGCGCAAAGACCACTGTGCCCAGTTGGCTAAGCTCACTACACCCGAAGTGGAATTTAAGTGATTCATTCGGTGTGTTTATGACTACGAGTATGGGTAGTCAATTCGCGCAAAGGATGTGAACTGTTGGGGCTTTGCTCGGAGCTATATTGTCTTTGCCTTATATGGGTCAATTGTTAAATTGTGTAGGAGCTGGACTGTAGACGAGTGTTTCACATGGGTGCGCCGTTTCCACTGGGTAAGGGCTGCAGAGAGGAAGAGGTGGATTTTAATGAGGATAGCCATGCAATTGAAGGGGATTTCCTTGTCAACAGATTGCGAAGTTCTAACGAAGAAGATAAAGCTAATGAAAGCCCCGATAAGTTTTGTGAAGCAAATTTTGGAAAATGTAAACTCGGCCATATGGACTCACGCAACAAAATTTTCGGCAGTCACAAATTGTTTTGCGGAGTTTGGAAACTTCTTTACAACGCTAGATCTTTAAATCCGCTTTGCGAACCATAAGTTGCTAATGAAGCAAAACCATGGACTCGTTGTCGGTGGGTAGCAGGCAGTTTTCGATTAAACCCCTCGAAACGTCAAAATTAAGTTTGTAAAGTCAAAAACACCTTTTGAAACAATAAGCGTAGTATTCAGCAAAACTGCTGACAAAGATACTGTCATTAAATTGATTCTAAATATAAGGTCCACACAAATATTTGACAGCGAGTTCTACAGCTGCTAGAAATCTCCGACATATGTGTAGTTGGTCTTAATTTTTAAAGCTTCGTTGAAATTTATGAAACGTACTGTTAAATTACAAGTTTTAGGGGAGGTTCGCACATTCTAAACTGGAACCCACAAAAACTTTTACTGACAAATGTTCGGTTTTACAGTATGTACAAACTTAAATGTCACTTTTCCTTTACACTATGTTTCCATTGATGACATTTTTGCAAAGAGATTAGAAAATTACGTCGCGTGTTTCCGTTTAACGAAAAGAATTTTATTCCACACTGACAGCTGTCAAACAATTGCACGAACACCTGAGACGCTTTCCGACTACTTTCACTTTGCTTTGCATTAATAAAAGTAATTTTTATTGTAAAAAGAACACGAGAGACTCACAGAACATTTAGGACAATGATAACTTACAGATGTGAGCAAATTGTGGCCCTGTTTGTTTTGTGCTGAATGAATGAAATCTTTTTCTTTTTGTTTAATCCCGTCAGTCAGAGTATAATTTTACTCTCCACTTGGAGGTGAAATCTTTTTGAAGTTATTGTTAGTTTGAACCGTTTTAGTTTGCTTGCATTTTAAAGTGGCATGGTGACTGTTTAGTTCGAACTAAGGGTAATCAAGGCCACGTACAACGAACCAATTTGATAACAGTGTCCAGAGAGCTACAGACGATAAAGAGTTTTTTTTTTTAAAGAAACAGTTCATAATAAAAAAAAATATAATTGACATAAATATATCTCACTCAATTTTAGTACTGACATCCACTACCGTTGCCTTTTGCCTGTTGTACCAGTTTTAAACTTCAGTTGTCATCACCATTGCTGGTCAACTGACTTCGGTCAGACATTTGTAAATGTCATCTCTCATTCAAATCCACAAACGTCACCGCATCGCTGTAAAATCCAATCGCACAGTTCCACCGCATCCATCAAATCAATCAATCTGTCATTATTATCTGCGTGCTCTCATGTGTCACATCAATGAAATGACACCTTACTCCCTTACAAGGTGAAATCCATAAACGATCGATTACGCCAGCTTCTTTTTCCGTTGTGGTCGCCTCAATGAAACCGAGATCCTCAGCACACACAATTGACAAACAAAAGACGTAGGCACATATAAGAAAAATAAAATCACAGGTTCTCCAAGCAAACAGACGGGTCTGCTGCAAGTGACTTGAGTGTATACTTGCACCGCTATGCGGCAGACTTAAGTACTAAATTGAAGCTCACAAAATAAAAAATAAAAACATTCTTAACAAATATACGCGCATTCCCCACTGAATGTGGGGGCCTCGTGAAAACAAGTATAATGTATAAGAATCTACCGTGATGGGCTTCAATGACACATGCCATACTGATCTGTGGACGGAACACGCGACGAGTCATCACATCGCTCTCATAAATATTAATGATAAAGTCATTCGTCGTTGTCTTTGTCTTTGTTATTGTTACTGTCGTTATGTTAACCATTTGAGTGCCGGTGCCGGTTTTTAAAGTTTCCAACCATTTACACTCAATGTGCTGAAAAATGAGGGAGAAAAGGAAAAACAGAGAAATATAGGTGGAGCGGTGCTTCTCTCTTTGAATGAACTTTAATAATACAGAGTGACAGGCAGATCGCAGATGTTGTGTTCGTGTCTTGTGTGTTGTCCCTTATGCCCATTAAAGAGAGCCATTCATAGTTGATGTTTGGAAAACTGGTTAAACTAGATTTATGGTTTTAATTACAAGTTATCATGGTAATTTGATTAGTTGAAAATTAAATGGAGAGTCTTCAAAGACGTAATTCTATGACCGACCTTCGGTTCAACTCAACTGACAGCTTAGATTTGTTGATACATTTAATAGCGCTGTCACTGAAATGGGGAACTACTAGTCTACTGCTAATAATTAGTGTGAGTGAGAATATAACTTGTGAAGTTGGTAGCGAGAAGTAAAAAATAAGTTGGTTAAACGTTGACAGTTCTAACCATATGAATAGGTTGATATCATTGCTGTCAAAGCGGGAGTCATGTCAAAAAGTATGAATCTATAAAAAATAGAATAGACAGCAATTGTTTCCCTTTTTGTTAGTCTAGATTTAAATTGATTGAGTTTGCCATTTTTTAATTGACGTTTAAGGAGGGGTAGTTGACAAATACAGTCACAGCTGATAGAAATGTCAACAACACTCAGTTAACATTTCTATCCGTCAAATATTTTGTATATTTTAAATTGAATAAACCAAATTCTATGTTTTGTTTGTTGTTCCAAACTATTTTATTTTTAATGAAGTTATTTGCGGTTTTTGACATTTGATAACGCAAATTGAGAAACTCTAAATTTTATTAAAATTCTTGCAATTAAGTCGGTATAATTAGAAAGATTTTTTTTTATTTGTAAGCGTTTTCTTGTTAGACGTCATTTCTACGAAAACCTCTGTAATGTAATTTCCTTCTCAGGGAAACCCCACTTTAATTATGAAAACAATGATTTTGTTTTTCAAAGTTTATTTACGATTCCAATAGCATTCCTAAATTCTGAAAATAGACTCATAGCTATGCCAATGAAATACGACACATGTTTTATACGTTGAAACCCATCTATCGGGATTTGACAGAAGCTTAAATAAATTGATCGGTATCTGTAGGCGTTTTAATAATAGCTTGTCCCCGCAGATTATGGATGTCAGCTAGCAGATTTATTTAATTAAAAATGAAACAGGTGTCAAAACATCTGTGAAAACTTTATGATAAAAAGCTAAACAGCTAAGTAAATCGAGTCTTACTTTAGGAATTGTGCTCAACTGTCAGTTTAAATATGAGAAACATTTAAATTTATATAAATCCATTTTAGATGTGTTATCGTTTTAAAAAGAAATTATTTTGTATGAGCTTTTGTGTGCTTTCCACAGAAACAAACTCTGTCGTTTAGGTTGTGCGTGACTGTCAATTTGCTTAATTTAACTAACTATAGATCCCATCGCAGTGGATTCGTTAACTAAATGCATCCACTAATCCGGTAATTTGAATTGCATTTCACTGACTTATTCTCATAGAAATGAAAGTAATTGAGCGGTAAAACTGATCTGTCAACTGACCCTTCAATTAAACTATTAACGACTGACATTTTCTACCCGAGTTCAAGCAAGTGTGACTCCGTCTTCTAAGTCCAAGTGTCATAAGAAAATTCCCACTTATACAATCCACTGTAAGGAATTTTATAAACACATCTCATTAGCTCAAATGACGCATTTGTTGTAAACCAATACTCACAGTGACATTTCGCTATCTGATTGTGTTATTCTATTACTTTTTTTTTGTCATTTATTCCGCGAATGTTATCTTATCGCGTTAAACTGGCGTCAGATGGCAGAAAAAAATTGCTTATCAAATGTGTGCCTATCACATGGGAAATTTTACAAATTTCAACGAAAAATGTACATTACCCACTGAAATGTCTTAAGTTATACACATATTTGTCTCTTTAGGGGTATGTAGTGTCCGATGGAAATGTGCGTGTGCATTGCGGTCCGTTCTCAATCACTTCAAACCGAATGACATGAGAGTGAGTGGTTTTCCTGTGAAGATCAGCGTCAAGTGATTCGGAACGGCCTGTAACATGACACACGTGACTAAATGTAAACCTTGGAAGACGCCATACACCATACGTTCGTTATAAAATCATTGATTACAGTAATTGCGCTATCTGGGGAGTATTAGAGGCAATAATATGGTTTTTATGGATTAGAATGGCGTGCCGTGTGACAGCTGGTTGACAAGTAGATTAGGAGTAATAAAAAAGAGAGTAAATATGAGAGGTAACCGTATACAGTAAGATAAGAGAAAGATAAGCGGAATTTGTGATGAGTGACACATGAAACGAGGTTGGAATTGTCTGCCGCAGGCTTGTTTGTGGAGATGTCTTTCAAGTTGATGACACTTCATTATAGGTATTCATTTTGACCCTGAATTGGGAATATATTCAATCGGGTGATTTCCCTAATACAAGTTTGCCATTTAAGGACGATTTCGGGCAGGATCGAACAAAGTGCGATCTGCAAGTTCAATTTTCGAGTATCTTTTCGAGCAGTTGGAGACGTATTTTTTTAATATTTACTCCTGGTGAAATGACAAACCAAAATGAGCGCAAATTGACTGCATAAGCTGTCAAATAATTTTTTTTGCTGGAGAAGTGCTGCCAATTGCACAAAACAATCAATTATATTTGACAAGTAAGGATGTCAACAATAACTTCATTTTAACCAAGTTTTCACACTCGGTTAAGTAAAATTTAACTGCGTATAGTTGACGAAGATTCGGATTTGAATTTTGCCTACCAATTTGCTCGTCTCTCTGGTAGTAAACTAAACTGTCACTTTTATATAATGGATATGTGTCACTTTATGAGAGACTCATTAAGATCAACGCTACCAAATTCGCACCTTGGTTAAAAATGCTAAGCAACAAACTTCTTGCAACTACAGAGCAACTTTAGATCTCTTTCACACCCTTTGTCAACTGTCAAAACAATATACAACGACTCTGGTGCAACTAGATCTGCCCACAATACCATTTGAAGGCTTAACTCTGTACCTAAATGGAAAACTTTTTTAATTAATATTCTTTTCATTCATTCACCTCGAAGAAAAACTTCTAACTGAATACAAAAAAAAAACAAATCCTTCGCCCAGCAAATCCCTCAACATCCTTACATTTTGACATTGAATAGACCGCCAGCTGAATATACCACCAAGCAGCACAATGGAGACTTCCCGAGACCAGACGAACACCGAGAACTCACTATCATTATCCTCATACTCATACCTCATCATCAACAACACACACATGCACATAAGAAACTGCTCTGTGGGGAGAAAACATTTCTAAATTGGCAGTCTTTATGCACAGTCACAGTGGCAGCGACTAGCCGTGCCTACTGCTGCTATCATCATCGTCCTACTCGGCCACATCGTCGTATAGTTGTCGTTTGTCGAGCACCATTGTCTCAAGGTGTTTGGGGATTAGATTTGTGTATGCACAGCGCGATAGTGGCACAAGTAAAAGCAAACCCTAGGCCATTGTGTGTTGTGTTTTGTGAGTTTCTGTAATTATTATTTTTAAATCTGTTTACTCTGGCTTATAATGCGGATGTCTTTTTTTTATTTATTTTTGTGTTTCTTTGAATAGTGTTGATACAGGGCATGAATACAAGAAATGAAAGTGCGGTCGTAGATTGACTTTATTTTGTTGATGTTACTTTTGATGTATTTTTGAAGACAGTAAGGGACAGACTTCTGCGAATAATTTGTATTCTTTCCCAGAGATTGAGCGAAAATATTTTCTGTTCTAATATTTGACTGACAGAAACCAAATTTGTTTTTTATAGGTTATAGTTGTAAATATTGCACACCTATTTCACCTTCGAATACATTTTTAATGATTTTTCAAAACTTCTTCTATTTGCAGGTATGCGAACAAAATTTTGTGCAAAGATGAAGAATGGTCACGTAAGTTAAGAAAGGAAAATAACCATCGGCTTAAAACTCTCCTTAAAATCCTGCGGACATGTTTATTTATTTAAGCGAGACTTTTGATGTCTTTGTAGTATGGTTCTTATAAAAAAAAGAGGTTATAAGCAGACACGTAGCCAGAGGGGCTGAAGCCACCCCGAACGCACTATAGACATCCGAAAAACTCGACTTCTTCGCCTCTGTGAAACAAGATTCATTGAAAGGCGTGATGACTGTAGTATTTCCTTTGTAGAGCTCTTCAAATGCTCCTCAATAAGTCTTGAAGAAATAACGAGCAGAACGTGGGCGATGTCTTCGGAAGCATAAAGGCTTTTGGCAGATGTCCAAAAAAGTGATTTCCTAGTAAGCCTCATTGTACGCGAAAAACTGTTCAGTCTAACGCCGCCTTTATCAGTTTTCCTACAGAACAGATTCTTAGATTTCGTTTCTGCAAGCGACCGCACAAAACAAGTTCTGAATTCTCAAGAACATCAGAGAAGATGATGACAAGGTTTTTCCATCCGCATCCCAACTTGCCGAGGACTTATTTCAAGTTGAAATAAGAGCTCCAAGAACTTCATTGAAACAAACAACGCCTTCCCATACAGAAACTTCTTCTACTGAAGCCTATTTTAGAGTGTCTGTACTGACTCCTTGCATAGATTCGTTAATTACAAAATCGTACGGACAGATTCAAGGTCGACGAAGACGTTCTACCATCGTTTCAAGCTCTTCTCCCAGGTTTTGCTGCAGTTGAACGGATGAACGAATTGGAAAAGTTACTTTGATGATGCGATTTCATTGTGAGCTGTGAAAGCTGAGTACATTCGCATACATTTGGTGCGAAAAAATATCCTCGAGTGATCCTCCTACCGAAGTTTTGAAACTGCTTGCTATATTTGACAAGACTTACTTTAGAGGTATAAACTTCTTGCTTACGGTTTTGGCCACGCTTCCAGTGACCATTGTATTGAAATTACCTTTTCTACTATGAAAAAGGATTAAAACAGTATCCCGAAGCGTTATGGGGAATGCAAGAGCAAGCTTACTTGCTATGATATCTGTTCATTCGGATATTAGTGATTGATCTCATGTCAAAAAAAGTCAAGACGGGTTCGGCTTTGAAAAAATGTATTAAAAAAATAATTTAAGCATATTCGTTAAAGTACATGCGATTTAAAAAGTAATAAAAATCAATGAGTTGGAATATATATAGTTTTTGTTTAAGGAGTTCCTCGTAAGATTTGGCAGCAAGCCCCAACCCCCACCTGGAAACAAAATCATGGCTACGCCACTGGTTATAAGGAATTTTTCGTTTAAAAAAATCTTTTTTTCTGTAAATTTGTTTGAGGGCTTGCACAAAGTCATAAAAACAGATTAATATGCTGGTTTCTACATTATTATTAAACAAAATGTACGCAGTTTTGTCACCAGTCAGGCATGTTGAACCACCCTGTTTCAATTGCGTGTTTTCTAGTTTAATGTGACGCAAATTTGAAAACAAATTAAAGTCTGTCATCGCTCTGTGGCGGGACGATTGGCATGAACGCGAGACTCAGCTTCGTTCTTGCAAAATACTAAAGTCCGACCAACTAATTTTTGTATGAACTTTTAGGCTTTAGGCGTTTTCGGTTGCTGAACTCATAAATTTCAATGTGAACGAGCACACTTAACTATTGTGATCATTTGCACTCCCTCCCACGGTGCTCAATGCTTTTTGCGACTGAATGCATGCTCGCTTCTAGAGTCGAAAATAATACAGGGTGGTCCATAAATCACCAAAGTGATTACTATTCATTGTAAAAGTCAGAGAATTTGTCGCTTAGGACAAGCGCATTTCAGTTTAGTTCATAAAATAACCTTTAATACGTTAACATGTCGCATTTACTTTGACTTGAACAAAAAATTGTCTCGCACACTCGAAAGACTAAAGTGGTTGTAAATTGTTTCAAAATAAATCGATCTATTACATTTCCAAGCTGTTTGCTTTGTTTTCAGAAACAATTTATGTTAGGCGACTTGCCCGAAGCTCAAATTCACAGATATATTTTAATTCAATTCAATTTGTTATAATAAAAAATTATAGTAAATTAAAATACAAATATAAAAATGTTATAATATCCTGATCAATATTTTACTTAAATGCCTGAATCGTTTCTAAAATGTCAGCCTACTTATAACATTGACGAGAGTTAGCCCGCGCTAATTGTTTCAAGATTTTTCTAGCAATACAATCAAACATGAAGAACTGTTTATTTTCTTAAACTCAACATACTCCGAAGTGAAAAGAAATTTAAACCGCTTTCAAAAACCCGTGCCCATTCGACAAATGACAACTAATTGTCCTCTTAAACACATTTAATGCATACAGCGGAAATCCATCAATTTACAGAAAACACGATAATTCACTGCCTATACAGAAGCCATCGCATGAACAGTAATTGCAAATGCAGATGGCTGCCATAAAGGTACAGAAAAATCTCTTCATCGTCGCACAATGATGAACATTTATCGATTAATAAGTATCTCTCCAGCTTCACGTCTGCATCTGCATGGTTGTGCCGGCAGATTCAATCATCATCAAGCTGATTACCACACCACAGCAGATAATTAATACCGCAAAAAATATACGCGTAGGTAGACAAAGTGTGATGGCACACTGTCATCAGCTGGTAATGGAAAACATCCGTCCACTCGTCCTTTTACGAATCACCGATTAGAGCTGCGTCCAATAACAGCATGTACTACTGGTTCGTCAAAGAAATAATGGAATTCTGTGTGTGTAGTATGGAATTTTAATGCCACAGTTCCATATAGGTAGAGTTTTTTTCTTTGCTGTCAAGACGACAGAAAATATTCCTAATACGAAGGCGAGGGTTGGATGATTAAAACAACAACCGCTTGTACGAAACAATCACGGACCGAGCCAGCACAATCCAACTTTCACGATGGTTTCCTTCCTTGATGACTGCAATTTATACTTTTCACGTAGTCTAGGGTATAGTGCCCGCAGTACCCCTTTGTGGGGGTGAGAATTCCTTCCCCTTTCGGTTAATAACACTCGACAGAACGGAGCATAGAACTCGCGGGGTTTTTATGTGAGGCAATTTATGCGCGATTCAGTGACCCCAATTGTACGGTACGAATCGTTATTCGAATGCGATTCGCTGCTGAAGGAAAGGAACTGCGGAATTATTCCTTCCATCTTTGTGTAATGGTTCGCTCAATGAAATTGCGAGACACACGAAACACTAAAGTGGTGTAGGTCTGTACACCGCGCCGGGTAGGGACTGAGTAGGGTTTATATCGCATGGAGACGATCTGACGCCAGTTTTGCAGTCGTCGTCGGAGTATTGTCTCGCACACACGAGACACGAATGCAGTGAAAGGAATAGCAATGTAAACATAAGTGGGTTATGTCCGGACTTTGTTGGAGAACAAACCAAACAGAGCTACATGTTTATGGATTAAACAAACTTCCTTTTTGCAGGGACGCTATTTAAATAGTTAACTAGGACGATGGGAACTTTTTTTTCGTAGGTTTGTGTGTCTGAGTCTGGGATGGAAATAGTCAAAAATGATGTTAAAATGTTTCAAGTCCCTTGGGGAAATGTAACCTAATTTATTGCGGTTGGGAAAAAGTTGTTGCAAACTTATAAAAGTTGAAGGAAGAGCCGAAACCGGTTATTGCTGCAGTTCTTCGATAGCACGATTTGTGGTGGCTTCAGTTTTAGGAATAAGTTGAAAATATTCAATAGCAAGTACTTCTGTTTCAAGCGACGAAGCATTTAAAAAGGTTCCTTCTCTTAATTTTTAGCTCTTTCGGGTGGCGTATTTTGAAATTTTTTTACAACTTATCGGTTACATTTATCATTCAAAAATGAATCAAAGTCCTTACGTTTTTGAAATACACTGCGGCTCACTGGATTAGACACTGGCAACTTTGGAGGGAGTATTTTAAATATATTTTCTGGCGAGAAACCGAAACAATTATTCTCCGAGTTCTCCTTTCAAAACGTTACTCTGATTTTTGAACGCAGCCTTTGCTATTGCAACTGTTGATGTTGAAGTGATGTTTTAAACTTGGTATAGTTGGATAAACTAACCTCTATATATTTTGTTTGTCTGGGAAATCCATACCGATTGGGTTCAACGTGATGCGTTAACGAATCCAAATACAACAAAGAGACAAAACCTTATGTAAAGATAACTCAAACGAAATGAATGCGTCCCATGAACAAAATAAAAGGTGACAAAGAAAGTGATGTATTTGCTGACACATTTCCAAAGCATGACTTTTTTTTCGAACTTTATTTCATAGAACAAGTCTTAAGTCGAATGCTCCACACAGCGCTGTTCATTAGCACTACTTAATTAACGCACTTTCTGTTATGGAAAGCATTTGACAACGTTTTCTCATCTGCTACGCAACACTGCACACCGCGACGAATCACAAAATAAACATTCGCTGCAACTAAATTTAGCCCATCACAGTGTGGCAGTTCTGGGCCACCATCGCTCCTTCCACCTTTACCGTAAACACCTCATCGGAATGCAGCTGCACACGTCATGTCAATCAAAAGAAGAAGGCACCACAGACATGTGCCTTATTTTTAGCGCCAAGAACTCTACTTACGAGTGTATACCGTGTGGTGTCGACTCGAAGAAGGCACTTCGCCACCGCAAAGTGTGAGAGGTGCTTCTTCCATCCGCCGCCGCACTAATTGCACTTTTTTCGGCTCAAAAACGAAAATAAACTCGAAGTCTCATAAACGGTTTAGCGGAGAATTTTTAATCTCTAATTGCGATGCAATTACTTGCGTGTGCGAGAACAGGATGTGCAGGTTGCTTATCCCCCCCGCCTGTTCTTGTTCGTTCAACCATGAAGGCATTATTTCGCGCCCCCAAGAAGGGTTGAAGAAAACAAATCCCTCGCATATGAGTTGCAATTTGCTACCCTATTCGGTTGTAAAAAATGTGTCGATGTGATGTTGGTTTTATTGCTTTCCCTCTTTGTTCAGATATGTTTTCTCGTGTTTTGTCCTATAAAAAAGAAACGGATATACAGAGGCATTGTTTGAGTTGGAAATTTATGCATTCATTCATGCCTTAGAAATGCAAAGACAGCCTCGTTGAATTTGAAACTCTTGTTTCCGTCGTCGGGGGTTGTTATTTTTTGTTTGAAATCTCGACTTTATTGTCTTTTTTGTACGGCATGTCTAGTAACTTATGGAATTGGTTACAAGACGGGTACAGAGATTGCTGTTGGATAATTTGAAACATTGGCAGTCGCACATGTGCTGCGATGCATGTGGAAAATAAAAATAGGGACTGCCAATGAAGATGTGATGGGAAGTTTGTTGTAACTTCTGAATTTTACATGACGTTGGGAAGAATTGAAGTTTTGTCGAAGATTATTAAGTTTTTTTTTCTAGGTATACTGGTAATTTTAAGGAAAAAAAAGAAATACTTGGCTCAACAGGTCCGTAAGCGGATCCTAGGCCTAGCTTCTTACAACCATGCGTTTTGTGTGAGTTCTTATTTTTGGGGGCGAACGAAAGGGACCTTCAACCTGAGAATCTCTCGCATTGGAGAAGATCTTTAGATGGAATTACGGGGATCGAACCCGGTACCCTCGCTTTAGTAGTCCAACACGCTCACCCATAAGTCACTGCGCCTTCATTAGGTATATTATATTGTGCATGCAAAAAAAAAGTGCGTCAGGGATTTTAATGATTTATTCTGCGATTTACTGTGTCATTTACTACACCTTGAGAATGACCGGAGACTTAGAACCTACAATTTTGGATATGCACCTCCAGGCAAAATGGAATTCTAAGGTCGAGCTCATAATTGTAAAAACGCTGCCTTTCTGCTAATTTCGCTCTCATTTTTGTAAAAGAACTGCATTATTATTGCAAAAGTTTGGCAGCACTTGCGTTCATAAAAGAAAACTTACAGTCAGCATGCTGTCAAAAGTGCATGTTTTTTTTTGTTGCCGCGCTGCAGAAGTATGGCAGAAGAGAAAACAGTTTTAGCAAATTATTTAATAATTTAATAATTTTTATTTTTTAAAAGTGAACAAGAGCAAAAATACTGGTCCCGATGGTGACACAAAACTCCTTCTGTCATTTGACGTCTGAATCGGAGCGGAATTAATATTAAACATTCGAGTTGTCATTGACAAAATTGCTTTTAGTTCTCTCATCAATGACTTTAGTTTATAAATGCGCCAAACCTTTGTTTCACATGGCTTCTAGGGCACCCTAGTTGTGCCCTGAACTGACCCCAGTTAATTTGTGGGGGGCAAGAAATTAGTGCTGAGTTTTGCTTTCATTTCGCTTGCTGTCACTCATTTTCAAACTCGTCATCTACATTGCGAACACTTTTATCAACTATTTGCAATACGGCAAACCCAAGTTCAGAATTGAGTTCACACATTTTTAACAATAAACGGGAAAAAGTGCTACCAAAAGAAAAACATTTTTCAATATCAACAGCTGACAGACTTCAGGGCAACATTTTGCGTTCGATATAGAAGTTGAATTTTCAGGGTTGTGCAGGGTTTTTGACAGGCGTGAAAATTAGCTGACACTTCTCAGTCAAACAAACCTTATGAAGTCGCTTTTGTCAATGCATGATGGCCGCATTCAGGCAGCTGTAGTTGCGTTCATAAATGTATTCAGGAATATATATCAAACAATGAGCAACATTATTTACAATTATGAACTCACAATATATTAATGAGTGAAAGATGTATTTCATAATGTTTCGAGTTCACTCTGAGCTGTAAAGCCCAGTTTCTAAAGGGGCTTAAATTGAGACGGGTCGACGTTGGGAGCCTATGGCGGCCATGTTGTTTTGGTGGCGTATGTCTAATCTGGTGTTTATTATTCAGTCACTGTCAAATTACCATGGCAAGTTACACTATTAACACTTTATTGTCAAAATGAGCGTTCGTCAGTGCAAACGTTGCGCGTGTGGCATCCGAGGTTGATTCTCCAACATTTGACGGCCAAACTCGAGACAACCGGTTTGGTAAACAATCAGCTACTACTCGTTCGTCAAAGGAACGCCAGATTGGCGGCGAAAATTACAGCGGTCCGTGAAAGTGTACAGGAGAACCCGAGGCAGTCGATTCCTCGCCGTGCACAAGAAGTCGGTCTTTCGCAGAGTTCAATTTTCCATCGGGATTTGGGTCAACACCCGTATACAAGGTCCAACTGACCCAGAAGCTCAAAGTTCATGATCAAATACAACGTCGTTTGTTCGCTGACTGCGCTTCGGATAGTTTGGCAGAGTACTCAAATTTTGGCATAAAAATCATCATTAGCCTCAAGATGTATTTAGGATGAGTGGCTTAGGCAAAGTTGCTGTATATGGAACGACACACTAGAGGGTCTCCAGATGGGAATGCATTCAGTTAAAATTTGGTGCGGATTTTAAGCCGCCGGCATCTTTGGTCCGTAAGTTTTTGAAAATGACATCGCGATCAATGGCGAACGCTACTGAACGATGATACCCGACTTCTTTTGGCAGAAATGATCATATACGTAGGTTATTGGCCTCTCTAAGGGGGCTTTACGATTTTTTTTCGAACTTACTTAAGAATTAGTAAAAGCTTTTTCAAATGCCAATGACGAAACGCGTTTTTCAGAATTATTCAAAACTCCCCCTCCCTACTAGAGGTTGTAAGGTCACTTTCACTAACTTTTACAAAATTTGGAAAGCCCTAAGTCTCTCAAAATATGCATACACTGCAAAGGGAAAAAACTTTTATAATTCTCTTCAGAGATATGCCAAAAGTGTCCAACAAAAATGCAGGTAACCGTCGCCACTGGTGACTGCTCTGTCTCTCACTTGAGTTCAGCAATTTTACGCATTCCACCGAACCACAAAAACTATTACTGAAACGATTTGCTTCCGTCTCGTATTAATTAAAACAAATCCCTCATCTCTTTCGAAATTTCCTTAGTGGTTTCCATCAAACGTCCTATAGTCATCGCAAATTTTACGACTCGCAGAAAAACCCAAAAATAAACAAATTCTTTTATTGTAACCCGCGGGGGCAATAAACGAGCAAGATTGGCAAAGATTCATGCATCCCAACAATGGCTATTCATATACCGCAAACATTTGCACATCGCCCATAAAAGTTATTCTAATACAGACCACTCATAGAAATCAGTTTCTTTTAATAAAATACGTTCGGCTGAACAATTTACATATTTTGCGGTTATACGAGTCCAAGTCCATACCGCCGCTGACGGTACATCGAAAACAATATTTGTTCGTATCTTCCTTTGAATTAGACACGAATACTTCTGCTGAAGAACATTTATGTGAATAAATTAAAATAGCAATTAGTTAGCACCGTTGTGGTTATTAAAAATTAATTTCCCATAACCGACAAACATTCTGTTTTCTGAGATCTATCTATACAATCTGGGCAGCAAAAAATAATCTCGCTCCCTCTCCCCATGGATGATTCATACTAAATAAATTATTTCCGTGTGTTTGCCTTTGAAATGGGGGGGGGGGAGATGCCTTTAAACTTATATCTGCATTGAAATCGATGGAACCAGTTGAAAATGTTAAGCCCACTCTCGTTGGAGAAATTAAAAATGTTGAGCAGTTTTCATTTGCATTAGAAATGCATCTCTTAGATCCTCATCCGTGCAATCTGCATTTGCATATACACGCAACCTTGAATTTAGAGCTGGGTGGTGGGTGGTAGGTGGAAGTAGCATCCTTCAAGAAGAACGGATTCTCATAAATAACATAATTTAAAACAGAGGGGTAGGGAGACAAAACTTTAATCTGTGTGCAGTGGATTATGCGGGGGTAACTTTTTTTTGAGAGAACATTTCGTTTGAGGAACAGCGTCTTAAAAAACGTGTAGAATTAGAATTCGTAATCCGAATCCCTTTTTTTGAGTTAAAAAGCACGCGTTTTGGTCATTTGTCAATGTCGGCCGAGATGCTACCTATGATGAATGAAATGTCCCCTCGATGTGGAGAAAGAAGTTTGCGAGAGTAGCTGCTTGACAATTGGGGAATTAAATTTGAACTTCTTAGTTTACTGCAACCGGGAGGTAGCTTATTTGCATCGGCCTGGAAGCAACTGATCGATTCAGTGTGGTATGGGTTTGAGAAAGTCTCATGTTGAAATAAAAATAAATTGTTGAAGCAACAAACATAAATTTAAATTATTCGTTTTTATTTTTGGACCTACAATTTTATGCCGAGTCTGAACGGCTGAATTGAGAAACTTTTTATTTGAATAAAAAATCTTAAAATGAAATTTCTGGATCGAACCTGAGACCCCTCGCTCACTAGTCCAACACACTAACCACTGCTGTCATGAAAATCAATGATCTTTATAGATCTTGGAGCAAAAATATAAGAAGCGCCCAATATTTATAGAAATTGCTATGACTATGGGTCTGAGCTGGCTACCTTGAGGGACCCCAGAGGTTTATTTGATTGTTACAAGCATTGAAGATCTGCAGTTGAGTCTGCATTCTATTAAATGAACGAGACAAATAAGTTTTGAAAGCCATTTTTACAGAAATTGTGAAGACGATGGGTCTGAGGTGGCTACCTTAAGGGACCCCAGAGGTTAATTTATTTGTTACAGGCATTGAAGGCCTACATTCAAACTTGAAGGTAAAACGTTCGCAAGAGATTTTGCTAAAAGCCTCACTGAAGATCTAGCGTCAAGTAAAGAATATTCGAGTCGAAATAGTGACTCGCGTACAGTAACTAGGGGTAAGGTCTTCAATGAAGAGCTCGAGCTCAATATATATTTTAATATCATGTCCCTCATCTGCGAGACGAGTTTTAAGTTCTCAGGAGTTCGTTTTAAACCCAATCCCGTTTTCAGTTTTCTACTTCCGCTTATAGATATGATAAATTTTAGCCCTCTTTTACTTATGCTTTATTCAGTCCCTGTTGATGTTTATCTCATTCAAAAATGAACTGAAACTGGTTTGTGTATGTTTGTCAAAGTTCCAGTTGGAAGATGAAGAGAAACTGCACTTTCTCATACAAAAACACTCAAATCACCATCACATCTTGGTACTGCTCGAAATTAATTTTCTTAAAAGGTCTAAGGAGACGGGTTTTCCCATTGCAACCGCCAAGCAGTACTTGGTCTTAAAATTCCATGAAAGTAGATCCCTTCCAGCCAAAGAAGCCCCACAACCAGACACTCGACAATTTGCATTCGTTGCATAAGGATGTTTAAAGAGTTACATTGTCGCCTCCGGCACAAAAGGACATTCACATAACACCAAAGTCTTGGTTTCCCCGGCTGTTTCTTGTGTTTCCCTTTCTTTACATGAATGGGCGACATTCTTCCAGCAGTGTTGCACCTACCCCGTTGCATATTATGTCCCATCTAACACAAGTCCGAATTTCTAAAAGGGAAATTCCGAGAGGGAAATCCAACAACCATCAGCGAACAAACACAATAACAAAACAGCAGCCGTATGACAAAATGCCAACAACATGAGTGGCTGCACTGGATGAGTTAGATTTAAAACAGCCTGGCGGCACAGTGCAGTTGATGACGACGCAATCCTTTATATATACACATACAGACAGTGGCATGATGTATTCCAGCAGCAGCATTGTGCAAATCTCCGGGCAAAAGTGCTTTGCACACAGGCAAACTGCGAAACAGAAAATGTGACAACGAACGACGAGTTATCAAAAAAAAAATAAAAAAAAAACCCACGTGGGAGATGCAGTTTCACTCATTTTTTATGGTTTCTTTGTGGTCCTTGACAAGTACAACAGTCGCACGTAGCCCTGAACCGAAGCGTAAATAGTTTTTTTTTTCAAGTACAAGGACAGAAATGTGAAAAAAGTAGTTTTGTGTTTGGACGCTTGCTTGAGTCCAAAATGGACGTTTTGTTTTTTTATTATAAATTAAAACTGACTGCGTTGTTATGGCGTGAGAGCAATTAAAAAGAAACAGCTTATAAACAGGGAAAGGACAATAATTTGTATCACAGAATGCACGCCATGAAATTAAAGTGGACCTTAATTGCAGCAAATGTCCTTTGAGGAGTTCTCATAAAATGGACACAAGAAAATAAAAATATATAGTTGCGGCCGATGTTTTATTGGGGCACTGTGACGTGACCAATTTATTTATGTTTTCACTGAGTAAAGAGGATAAAAAACTGCAGAACTGGGTCACTCCTTTTCATGTATCATATATTTTACCTTTGATGTAGGTTTGTATCGGTTTTGATAGGTCAGTGAAAGCCGCCTAAAAGGAACTTGGAAGATGAGTATGATGTTCTTAAAAAACAAGGGAAAAGGCAATTTCGTTCAGTTTCAGTCAGACTGCACGTTGTACTGGCAGACAAACACATCCTTTTACTGGATGGTAATTTTAAGAAGGTTTTTTAAGGGCTTAGAAGATGGCCTTTAAATATTGATCTCACAGGCTAATTAGAGCAAATGCAGGAGAATCACCAAATCAACAGCTAAAGCCCTTGCAATAGCTAATGCTAGACGACTCCAGTCAGGTTCAGGTCCTGAGAAAATGTTTGCCAAACTTGTATGGGCAGTCTGTTCGGAGGCCTGATTTTCCATGATCCCTGTGTGACTTTAAACCACCTGCGTTTTCTGTCGCACAACAACTCACGCCTATGACTGATTTTCAGTGTGATTGCTGGATGATGTGAGCTCGTTCAATCTGTTTTCTGATGCTCCCGTCGATGAAAATCGCATGTAAATACGCTTCTTGGCTAAGTGAATTCGCAGTCTTTCAGCTCTAGAGTTGTCGAATAATTGTATTTCAGTGAAAAAGACCTCGTCCCGCCTCCCTATTTCTTACAAACTTTGTTCGTTTGTTTCAGGTGCAATTGGACGCATTTTTTAAAGCGTTTTCGACATGTTTAAGACGCGTTTTTTAAGCTTTTTTCCACAATTCCTTGACGTTTTTAAAGCATTTTCTTGAGGCTTCTTTGACCCATTTTTACACATTTTTCGAGGTTCTTCATGAAGCTGTAACAGTTGGTCATGCAAATTATAAGATCTTGGGAAAGGTTTTTCTATTTACTACCGAGTGCAAGTCAAGTGCACAAGTAACAGCTGCCTCCTTCTCTTACTAATTTTTATATAATTCATTATTAGGTGATGCTCGTTGAACATATCAAAATATCCGAAAACGGATTTTTTTTTTAGTGTGGCGACGGTGCCTCTTTTACGTTTACAAGTCTGTTGGACCTTTACTGGTCTAGCTCGGGCTGCATATCAACTTAGCAGTATCAATAGCTTTATTTCCGAAAAGCAAGCCAGAAAACCATGTTGCCATTCAATACACTATGTTTTCTGATGCTCTCGTCGATGAAAATCGCATGTATACGCTTCTTGGCTTAGTAAACTCAGTCTTCCAGCTCTGAAGTTGTCGAATACTTCAGTTTAAAATACCTCGTCCCTTTCTAGTCATAGAAAGTATTTTTTTTCTTGCGGTTTATTTTTAGTTGACAAGATTCTCTGGTGAGCCCGCAGCCATTTTTAAATGAAGGACGTAACCGAAAGAGATGTAGCTACATGCACAGAATGTTGAAGATCTAAAGATCTCAATTCGACACTCAAACGCCATCAATCTTATCATAAACGTTCTGCAAAATCCTGAATCAAATCACAAGCAAAAACTGTTTACAGTGCTCGTACACATGGCGTCATCTGTTCTTTGATTAATGTTTTCCTTGTGTCCTTCGTGTACTTGTTGGACTACGACGGCAAACTTCTTAAAGTTGGTTACTGCAATTTGTCTTCTTCTTTTTTCTTTTACTTTTTTCTCTATCCGAAAGAAATTACACAGTCGGCAGCTGCATGCGTTAAATATGTCATTATATCCTGAGCCGAGTGAACTCATCACCTGCTCTGGAATGACAAAAGAGGAAAAAACAAAAATGGAACGTCAAACAATACACTGCAACAAATTCCAACCGCACACAAACAAATTGTGTGGAAAACAACTGTTCTTAAGGTATCATAAATATCCTTCTGAGAATTGGGGTAGCATTTTATGAATGATGCGTTCTTCTATCGGGGTTAGGGATGAAGTGATGGAAATTGATTTTTTTTTATTTAATAATGACAAGTAGAGTGAAAGTTTTCACGCAGTTTTGTTGTAGGTCTATTTTTACAGAGGGCCTGACAAAACTTCGCTTAAGTGATATTTATGTTAATAGTTTCGGAAAATAAAGAAAATACCTTAAACTATTGGAAATCCAAGTAAATAATCTATTTTTCCATTCTCTCCTGACATAAAAGTCAGCTAAATGTCAACGCATACTTTCTAATTTTCTAAAAAATGTCGAAATGCACAAGAAACAAAGTTATGTCAGCATAAATTATATGGGTAGCTTATTTTTCTAACAACAGAGCTGAAATAAAAAAAAGACAGCAACGCTTAGCCGAGAAATGATTTTTGAAATGTTGATGAGAATAGGCACGTTCAAATAGCTTAGTAAGTCTGACAGCTGTCTGGCTAGGTGTATCTCGAATTTGATTGGCTGAAATCGGTCATATAAGCAGCTGTTTCAGTTGACGTTTATGAAAGTGTAGCCGACGAATCTAGTCAAGAAATTCGTGACTGAGTAGGTACTAAGTTGACAGTTCACGTATAAGGCTGACGTAGAAAAAGTGACGTTCGCGACCAATCTAGTTTTTGCGTTCAGGTTACATCTAATCCAGACCAATCTAGTCGACTTAAGATAACAAAATTGTTGAATGTGCCCAATGTAAAGTTAAAGCATTTTTCCCTGGGTGACAGATCAAGACGTCAAGATTCAAACTTACAGAGATGTAACAATGCGTTTTCTGTGACACGTTTCAACAACAAACAAAATGGGGTATACTCAATACTACGTGGCAAAGCTGACAGTTCATTTTAGACCGACGATGACATCTGCACTTCTCAGTAAGAAGGCCAATTTCAAGGAAATAAAAACTAAATGGTGCTCAATGTTAAGACCAGTGAGTCCTGATTTTTTCAGTTAATAAGGACTCGGGGAGTAGTTTTAACGTGATGCGCGTTCAAATCCACATACTCATTTGAAGTTCTTGAGTTCTTACGATGCAACATATATTTTTTGGGCACCCTGTGTCAATGAAACGTTTCCTGGATACTGTTTTAACAAAAACCACTCGTTTATTTATTCCATAAACAAGATATTTTGGTTGTGAGCTTGACATGAACGTTTGATGTAAACCCGATCTCTGTTTTGTCAAAGAATTTCCATGCAACTGACAGAGCAGAAAAAGCCACAAGCTCTTCTCTATCTTTGGGACTACAAGTGTTTTTTTTTTTCCCCCAAAAGGACTCAATTTACTGTTTGGAACCACCTTTTTTCAATCTCAAAATCATTAGCATTTCCCGCTGACCGTTCCTGTCTGCAGTTATAATTTTCCAATGTCAGCTTGGAATGTTTTCCCAGAATTTTATGCCATTTTCGAATCCAATTATAAAAGGAGTTCGTGCCAAACATACTTTATCTAATCCAAATTGATTGCGGTCTCGCAAAGCCATAAATAGAAAAACAAACATTGGAATTCCTTTTAACACTGGTTTTCACCCATCAAATGTAATTGTGATTCATTCATCATAGTTTTTGCATGCCATACCCTTTCGTACATTAATCACGTGTGCATTTTCCACTGCACGCCATCTTCCTTATAAATTATTTTAATAAAAAAAAATCTGTCTTTTGACACCGACGCATGTCCTTTTATTGAGGCAGCTGTCACACCCAACACTTCCGCCTCCGTCATTTCTTTTGTTCTACCTTCAACTACATTGCGCTCCCGCCGTCCCTACACCGCAATCGACGAGTGTTTTTCTAATTAATTAAAATTCTTCTCACCCGAGCTAAGCGAATTGCAGTGAATGAAATAAATGATAGCAATGAATAGAATGGAGATGTCACGACGATAAAAACAAAAACGACAGCGACACACATTTCACGCATTTCCTAACAACTTCCTTATGTAGCTAGACTACAGCTTAGTGGACTTCCATATACATACCCCCTTTGCGACAGAACTTAGTCACGCTCGATGGGAAGCCATCGCTAGCTATAGACTGTCCAACGCACCCATCAACCTTACGGCTCTCTGGACGCATGTTTTGACACTTAATTATTATCTGTCATCCATTTGAGACAATAAGCTAATTGGATTTTTTTTCTTTTTCGTTCTCTTTTAAGGGTGCTGGCAAGGAAATCCGAGAGGCTATAGCTGACCCATCGCCCCAGTGCCAAGAGAAAGCGTGGAACGCCGTGCTGCCGCTGGTGATCAAACTGAAACGCTGCTACGAACACTCGCTGGAGCTGGAGAAAATTGTGCCAAAACTTCTGGGCCAGCTGGTTGGCGGTAAACTGAATCCCACCCAGCACTTGGAGACGCAACAGGCGCTGGTCAAACAGTTGGCAGAGATTCTGGAATTCGTACTAAAGTTCGATGAGTACAAGGTAAGTTGGCAGCGAGGAGGATGCATGCATCGGTGCACTAGGTAATTCCACCAATTCATGTGGGTGTTCTGTGGTTGCACTTGAGAGGAACAACAGAAATTATGCAGAGCCCAATCAAAGAGGCAACGACGTGTAGGGAGCATGAATATGAATAGTGAGCATAAAACGCGGAGGCGTGAAGCGTATGCGGAACGTATCATCATCGCTTGTTGGTAATAACCATTCATCAAATCGTGCGTAAAGATTGCTGTTCCGTAAACGGGTTTGCCCGTCATTGGAGTCGTTGGTGCGGTGCGGTCTTAACGTTTTGCCAATGAAATTTATTTGCGTTTGGCGTGGTCGCTCGTGGAAATTGAAACTGACTTCCTACTCAAGTTGGAATTGATGTTGGCTGCGATGATCCGCGCACACTGTGTGGGAATTATTTATGAGATTAGGAGGGCTTGAGGTTGAGATGGGCATTATGGGATATGTATAGCTAATCTTGTTTCCGTTAGCAAATTTTGGTTTGACAATGCGTGGCAGTTGGACTTGAAGTTGCTACCTTACACGACTAGCCTTACCTACGATTGCTGAAAGATTGAGCTTAATACTCTAGCTTGATATTCACAACAAAAATGCCTCTACCCAATTAGCCAAATCAGAAGCATCAGATGTACTGACAGATCGCCCTTTGGTATGCAATAGCGAACTGTTGTGACAGCGATTGCCACGGAGTAATGCCACATTTTGGGGCATTAATTTTTATTGCGGAACTAATCGTCTACGATTTGCGGGGTACTTAGGTGAAAGGTTAAGGTGAGTCGTCTTAAAGTACTGGCAAGCTTAAGACAGCAACAATTTTGACATGACGAAGACGATAGTTTGATTTTTGTTGGAGGTTTTAACTATTGAACTGGAGCAGTCAGGCATCACTACCAGTCCGTTGCATAACCACTTGCTTTTCTTTGTTTTTCGGGAAAATTATAAAATTAACTTCATGGAAACAGTCAATCGCCATGACAGTTGCGCGCGCATTGTATTCCTATGTTTATCAAGAGGTGGCGCTGTAAACAGATGCGAAGTGTGTTTAACAGCAACCTCATCTTAAGCTTGTTCAGCAAGTTATCCGTAGAACGTGCAACCAATTTAAAAGTCTTCGGTCTTGCGACCAAATTTAGTCAGTTTCTACAGCTTATACACCCACCCCCGTATTAATAAACGCCGCGTAAAAGTTATCAACTCGTTATTCAGAAGTTACGTCCAATTTTTGTATGCTTTCTGATGTCTACTAGCTAACTTACTTCTGCATATTTGTTTATTAATACAGAGGCCAGTTTCGAAGTGGTTAATGGGTCGAACAGACTTAAGCGCAGATCTGTGAAATTTTCTTCTTTTAGAGAACTGAGCGACTTGAATAAAAAACGCATTCCTAGTAATCCGTTAATTGATCATGTACATGTCCAAAGCTGCACTTTGACATAGTTTGAAAGCTCAACGTTTGGCGATGTCTTCTCCGCTTAAAACAGAAGGAGAGTTTAAAAAATGTTGCAGTCCTCCTGCACATTACGGTCAATATTTTGTTGTCAACTAACTCGGACAGACATTCGAAGACTCCCCTGCACGCAGTCAAAATTTATTTCCGAGTCCCAAATGGTTCAAAAAGCTGTTAACACCCCCACTGCTGATCCACTGGTCCGAAGCAATATTCTCTTAGCAAAAATCACGTACAAATAGTTTACTTACCCAAACTAGGCAACATTTCCACTTGGTATCAGATCACTTAAGAACAACGCCAACCCACTGAGTTCCTACCTGACTTGACTCGAAACGGTCCAATTAAAACCAAAAACCAAAAAAAACTCTAAACGACCTACAAAGAAATCAGAAACAGAATACAAGCACAAAATAAATCCATCTAGATCTAGATTGAGAGGTAGAGGTCATGGTAATCCGAATTACGGACGTATATCTAATGTCCGATATTAATTGCCTGCATATTATTCATCGTTTGTGGTCGGAAATTTACGAGAGTGCTATAAAAGCAAAGTCAAAGAGCAAACAACAGACGCAGTGCAATTCGGAAATACATTACACTCCGCCTATAAATATAAATGCGGCAAATTTTGTGGTATAAAAGCCAAAGGCTGCTCCAAGTGTAAATCAGTTTCTAGTTAGAATTGGGTTTGGTTATTTCGAAAATACCATGTTGCTTGTAAGTAACTTATTTGAATTGGAAAAGGAACAAAAAGAATAACTTTGTTGGTTACAGTGGGTTATTCTGTTGTCGATTGCGTCATCATCGTTCGGTCAGTCGTCATATTTTGAGTCACCAATTGTTGTGGAAGATATTCCTGAAACTTACGCCGTCCTGCGAGGACAGCCAACTTCCCAGCCGCCGGAGCAGTTCGGAGAATACAATATTTTCAACTACCCCAGCAGGACTGATTATCTATCAAGTGGAAATGTTTTCAATGTGCCGCAGATTAGACCACGAAGTCGTCTCAATACAGTGCCCATAGCTAGGCAGTTTTATTCGCAGCTTCCGGTAGCCAGAAGTCGAGTCTTGCCTTTGCATTCAACCGGAGGGGACTATGACTTCGAGGGGTATAACTATGATCCGAGTCAACCGGTGGTGTATAATCATTAGTGGAGGTTTTTAGATTTTCAAAAATAAATAAATATAAAGAAATCTTAACCTTAGATTAAAAAATCTATCGTGCGAGGAAATTTGACGAGTTAATGGCCGCGTTACATTAACTGTCACATGAATAGTGACATGTCAAACTCAGTGTTATATAAATTGAGAAAAATTGTGCTTTCTAGCACGAAATTCCCTTGAGGGAAATTTCTCAATCCAGCACATCTAATATTTTTAGAAAGGGAGAGGAAAACACAAACTGTCAAATGTCAATATATAGATTTCGATAGATATTCGAATCAGACCACCATTGTCGTTCCTCTTTTCGTCTCTCTACCACTGTAAATCTTACTCAAACAGACTCTCTGGATTTCTCCACAGTTCTTCTCTGGGCTCGACTCCTAGTGTTAACGCTAGCATCTGTTTATGGAAGATCTGTTTTATCGACTCGGTCTCGACCCAATGATGTCCCAAGATCCTCATTCTTCTGCCAGCCAACGCCGGACATTGACACAGTATATGTGCCGCTGTCTCAGATTCCTCCCGGCATAGTTGACAAGTATCATCCTCTCTAAGGCCCAAATGTCAATGCAATCAGTTCAAAAATTAAACAAATTTTGAAAAACAAACCAAAGTAGTGGGACAGTTTTTCGATAAAATTCAAGTTAAATTGAGTTAGAGGTTTCAGGAAACTTTAACAAAACACGAGTGGCTCCATCCAGTGCTAGACTTTTATTGGTCATTGGAACCCGGCGAATGACAGTTTTTGTTAGGGAATTGTTGAATAACTTCTAAGAAGAGCACTTTTTTTTTAATTGAGGATAATCACGTAACTTCTTAGATGATCAGAATGATATACGCTGTCATCTGTCAACTTCAACTAAACCAGTTACCTACTTTGGGTTCAGGTGCCCTTGCAGAATAATATTCATTTTTGATACCCACCCTCTGATAAACTTTTCATTATAAAATTTAATTTTAAACACTGGACGAGCACCGCTTACAATGTCCAAATAAATCGTTTCCTCTCCAAAGATCAAGCAAATTTCCATTCGAACAAGTAACAATTTTTTTTGTGTGAAAGGCGAAAGCTCCACTTCAACCCAACTAGATTTCTATCTGCATATTAGAATGCTATCATTCCAGCCATACGTGCGCACATTTGAGAGCAATTTTCATAATTAAAAAACGACATCTCACCGAGCGCACGATGCCCTGGTATTTTATTATTTTTAGATATGATTTTCTCATAACTGTCATTAGTAGAATACATACATAGATACATAGATAAATCGAGAACTTCCCATTCGCGCTCAACAATCATCATTCTTTTGCCGTAACCCTACCTAACTTTGTAATCAGCCCAAGGATACAAAGTCCGTCTAAAAGGATGATGTATGTAACATGGTATCACGTGATCGCGGCCAACTATATTTTTTGACGATGATAAAAGGGCTGGAAATAGTGGGCGGTATTCGTATTCACCATGTGGCTGTCATTAGCATGATGGCTGATAAAGCCCCCCATTGTTCGTGTAGTAAACCGTAGGAAGTAGCATACGAGTTGGAAACATGCTTGTGTTTTTTATTCTTGTTTTTAATTTAGTTTATCGAAAGCTAATAGCTGGGGTTTGTTATCGTTTGTTGTTTGCTTCTTTTTTTCGTAATAATTTGTATATCGCCCACATGCAGCCGCTGAGGGGATGTGACACATGTTTCTATGTTGACCACAATGATGGCGAGTTTAGCGAGTTTCGTGAAACTCGCAAATTTATCAGAGACATCAAATAAATAAATGACGAAAAACTGTTGAGTTTTGAGTGGAGTCTCGCTCTGGGGGTAGGGCAAAATCGATGAACACACCCGGACTTTACCTACGTCAAGTTGGTTTTATTTGAAAACATGTAAAGTATTGACATCATTTAGTTGGTGATTTAGATGTGGGTCAAACTTTTTTCGGTTATGTTTGTTAGCAAAGTGGGGATGCAAGGCAGGTAGTGAAAGAAATACGTAGCTCATTTGGAGTTTAGTTTCAATTTGTATACCAAACAAACTGCGGCCGACTGATAATATTCGCAAATGAATAATTTTAACTTTTCTGTCACTTCCTACGTTGTTTTTCTACCTGTTTTTGGTGTTGACACTAAGTCCTCAGTTTTAAACAAATTTTTATCAATTTAATCCTTTAAAACTGTTGTGCCGACATAATGCCGCTGAAATTAATTTGTTCGCAAATGAGCAAATTTGACAGTTCGAGACGTCAAAAAAATTTTTCTGTGTAATTTGTCTTTTGAATATTATCGAGTAAGATAGCATTTGGCACATTCGAAACTCCAGTTATCTTAAGTCGAGTTAATTGATCTGGACTATAGACGTAACCTGAACGCAAAAACTAGATTGTTAGCGAACGTCACTTGTCCTACGCCAGCCACATATGCGATCTGTAAACCTAGTCAATCACGAATTTCTGGAGTAGATTCGTCGGCTAAACCTTCAAACACGTCAACTGAAACAGCTGTTCATGTTCATGTGACCGATCCAATTAAAACTGAGATGCATCAAGTCAGCCAGCTGTCAGTCCTACTAAACTACAATTTATACTTGAACAGGTTTCTCTGTCCTGCCAACCCGCTAACCTAACCTAACCTATACTTGAACGTCCATAGCTAAACACTCCGATTTGACAGGTATATCTGATCATTTGAGAAGCATTGTATTCAGGCAATCAGTTATAGAGCATAATTCCCATAAATATAGTTTTCTCTCTCCTTCTCTATTCCAAATTGCTTTGAAATCAGAACTACATCACAAAGGCAATAGATTGCGCAACGATCGCTGTCATTTTCATGACGAATATTGGGTGGGTTCACAAATCAGATCTGTTGTAAAACTTTTGTGGATTTTTTGGCTGAATGGAACAGCAGAGATAGCATATTTAATGAGTGCCCGTTCTTTTGTTTTGAACACTTTCCTCCTACTAATAAGTGAAAAGTCTTACTTTTTTTTTTCTTTTGCAACCAACTTCACTTGCGTTCAAATATAATCAGTAATCACTATAGATCTGTTTGTGAGATCCGTTTGTCGAGAATAGGAAGCACTCAAATGTGACAAGCTCCCAAATGCGGCCGAAAGAGCTGCCAAGCCCCGTAACAATGATAAGTTTTGTCTTTCTGTGACACATTAATGGCCATTCTGGTAACACTGTTCATTGGTGGTCTGTTAAGTACCTATACAATCTGTACACCGTTAATATTTTGACCATTTGACAAGAAATCTAAGAAATCCGTAAAGACCTATGCAAGTCCGCGGAAATTATCCAATGTAACATGCTAAAAAGAAGCGATTTTGACAGCTTATTACGGTGTTAGCCAATAAGCATGCTTTGAAGGTCCACTTTTTTATGAGAACACATCCAAAATGTCATCTTACGCAATCCACTTTCCCTCATCATGGTCAGGTTATCGATCTTTCTTAAAGGCGCCATCTTATCGCATCGATTCCCTGTTGCGAACAACCGCACGCGATTTATTTCATTAAAAATAGAAAGACGAAATTAATTACTCCATTGGCAACATATCAAAGAATTTCCTGAAGCCCTATTGGATGCACATCAATATTATGCCCGCAGGCAATAACTATCGTGCTAATTCAGTGAAGTCTCTCTATCGCCATATCGCGGAATGCCCGTGTGTGTTCCGCAAGACGCAATTACGTGTCGCGATCATCTATTTTAGACGCCCCATGACAAACGCAAGATTCCTCGTCTTCGTGCGGTCCCTCAATTGACGTTGCATCGATTAGTTTTGTAATAAATAAATCGCTTAGCGTGCTCAATGGACCGTGTAGCAATAAACCCTTTAAAAGATCAATTAGCTCATTCTGTCGTGCCGTTAACCTAATTGACATTTTTCGCTTCTAATTTCAGATGAAGACCCCAGCGATACAAAACGACTTTAGTTACTACAGACGCATTGTGAGTCGGCAGCGCATCGATAGCACAAACAACCTTCTGGTCAGCACAGAGCTGGCAAACCGTATGTCATTGTTCTATGCCCATGCGACACCAATGCTAAAAGTGCTCAGCGAAGCGACGTCGAAGTTCGTGCACGACAATGCCGACGATGTTGAGAATACCACAGAGACTCTGGGCACAATGGCGAAAGTGTGCCTTAGGATGTTGGAAAATCCGTAAGTTATTGTGAATTCTAACAAAAGTCTTTTTCAATTCTTATTATCTTTCTTTAACAGAAAACTTCTGTCACAAATCGAGCGCGAGGAAACTCACCTTCTAGTCCTCCGAGTAATGGTTGGCCTTGTCATCCTCTACGACCATGTGCATCCAGTTGGTGCGTTCGCGCGTGGCGCCCACGTCGATGTGAAAGGATGTGTTCGATTGCTGCAGGCACAGCCGGCTATTAAAGCGGAGCCTCTCCTAAACGCTCTGCGCTACACAACCAAACATCTGAACGAGGAGAATACGCCGAAAAATATTCGGAACCTCTTGGCGGCATAATAGTCACTCCCCCCCCTCTTCTTCTAATATGAGTGCTGAATGCATTTTAGAATTATACACACGAAAATCACGCAAAAAGGAATCAAGCATAGAAAACGCGTAGAAACTCTGAAAGTATGCAATGTATTCTCTTTGTTTGTAGATTTTAAATTCATTTTAATATTAAATCTAGAATTAACAATAAGTATGTAAACATTATTTTAATATATCAAACATTTTTATAATCATAAGTAGAACTATGCATTACGTAGAACCCTTGAATACAAACAAAAAATCAAATAAGTTTAGAAAAACAATCGAGTCTTAATCCATTTTTGTGAAAGATATCTATAAATAATTGTAGTCTACCCCCTCGTGCTTTAATTTTATAATTTATTGATTAAATTGAGTGTAGTGTAATTCTTTCAATTGTTATTGTTTGTTCTTCTTCGATTTTGCTAAACCTACTTACAGCGCATAGTGTTTAAGGGCGAAAATCACTTGAGAATAATAGTTAATCACAAGTTCACACACGCACCCACACAACTAGCAAGGCATACAACTTTTTATTGTTTTAGTGAAAGTAAAATTCTGATAAAATATAAAATTCAGTGAAATGAGGAAACACAAAAGGAATACACAAAGATATCTAGCGTAATTTATGCGAATTATAAACAAAAAAGTAAAAGTATATATTTAAACTAAAAGAACACGTATATATTTGGAATATATATATATATGTATATGGACTTCTCTAAAAACAAAACAAAAGGGATAAACAAATACCACAAAACATGAAAATGCATTTATTATTAAATTATATACAAAAGAAAGGAGATTTTTGTTTTGCGTTTTTTGTACCAAAAATAAATTATAAATGATTATAACAACTTTACGAATGCAAACAGGTTTATTGTAATCTAATTGTTCTCTTTTTTTTTCTAATAAAATCAAAGTACATAATACTATTTAAATGTTTAGTTTTCTTCTTTTTTTGTAAAGAAGATTGGTATGCGAAAAAATAACAAATAAAATTTATATAACTCTGCCGGAAATAATGTACGATTTTGTTTTATTTCTATCACTTGAACAGTGCCCGAGATGCTTGCTTTTGCACTTGACTTGGCTCAATCGAAAATAATTTTTAAATTATTGACCTGTGGAAATATTTTTCCACACAGCGAGATCTGCGGTCGCATCGCGTCGTCCGTGAACGTGTAGTTTGTTTTTGTTCCACATGTAAAATAAACTTCATTCGTTCACGGAAGTGGCGATTTAAGCTCTGGTACCCTACTCTCTATTTCGTCACATTCGAAATAGCTTTCCCCTTCCGCTTTTAAATAGGTCTCTGTAATTCTAAATGCGACATAAGTACATTTCATTCCGCTTTCGAAATACAGAGTAGAAAAGGTTTATTTTTTGAAAAATTTTACTTTCGGAACGAGATACAGAGTAGACCCACAGGTTTCCTAATCCTGTCCGCTGTACCTCTGATCTCACTTCAGTTTATTTCGGATATTTGCTAAATAATCCGTGGTTTAGCCCTTTGTCACATGAATAATTGTGTGGTGTGGCTAGAATTGCGCATAAACTTTGTATGCTCTGCACGAACCACGAAGGTAGTAAGCCATGAAATATAATCGGAGCGTTATGTACTGCCAGTGGTGTCAATACAATCAAGTTCAGTCGATACAATCGAGCTCTGCCAGCACCAAATTTGTCTCAATCGAATATCTTCCATCGAATATCCTCGATTGAGACAAATTAGGTGCCGCCAGAGCTCGATTGTATCAACTGAACTCGATTGTATTAAGTTACGTGCTGACACCCATTTGGCAACTAATGTCATCTTTCTCAGGACGCATCTCTTTTTCAAAGTACTCTTTGAAGATTGTCAAAAATATTCTGACTGAACAGAAAATGATTTTTTAAAAACTATGTATTTACAAAACATGTCCTGCCTGAAAGGAATTGAAATTTCGTGGAAAGCATTCGCGGATGCGTTTACTAGACCCCGATCAATTTGCTAGCACAAATAAAATTGAAAATGTGCTAGTTTTTCGAATTTATTAGACGTGCTGTGCTCTATGGAAGAATGGAACGCATTTTATAAATCTTTTTAGAGAATAATAAAGTTGTCATCACCAAAAATGTAGGAATAGAAAGAATGCACAATGCCACTAAATGCGCACTTGGAAGGCGAATGCCTGTAGTCTATTGCACCCTTCATACAGTTGAACTCGAAGTTGTTTATCCAATCTAGTAGGGAGCTTTGTTGCATCAATTAAATATCGCACAATGCAACTGATCACTAGGCGAACGTTTATCATGTGATGTGCGTCTAAGAAAATATAATAGGAACTGCAAAGTTCCAGCCCCGCATTCTCCACACAGAATTAAAACTCTTGGCCAAGAAAGCGGTCAATCTGGACCAAGTTCTTGTTGTACTTTCAAACACGAAATAAAACGCCTTAATCACTTATGCAAATTGTTTATTTAACTAATTTTAACAAACCTAACAACAAAACTTTTGGAGAGAACATGGGAATATGATTTTTGTTCTTTGTTTCTGCTCTAATATCAGACGTTTGAGGTATAGACACTTGAAACATCAAAATATATTTATATACAAAACTGGCAGACATAAACGAACCGTCTGCCTCTGCCAAGACAAGCCGGCCCTTCGACTATGTGTGCTCATATAAATCCTTTCTCATCCCACTCCTTTGTATTCCTAAAGACTAGTTCGCCGGCGCGCCTTTTTCACTGTATCTCAGTTATTGTTAGGTCTTGGCTTCAGAATCAGTTTGCCGGTGTCGTCACAGCTCATGTTGAAGTCGCCTAGTACAAGTCGCATGCGAGATGTTATGATCTGCGGCGCTATCACTAGTTTGTGTATACCAAACAGGAAGAGGATAACTGGAAGGAGTTTGTTTGTTACAACATAAATCTCAGTGTAAAGGAAACAAAAACTCACTCAGCGTCAATGTTGCGCATGAGAATACTGGATGGATGAGCAGGGATTCTGTCAGCGGTACCACTGATGTCTTTGGATCACGCAGCCAATACCATGCTCCGATGGCGGTGCACATGGATATCACTGTAAGAACAACTGCGAAAATATAATTTTAAAACAATATTCTCTAGTGAATGTAGATGCACACTTACTTCGCCATCGTAGAGTTGATGGTCGATATGATGAAACTACTTCAGTGAGGCGTCTTTCGAACGCCTTTAGATCTGGAAGAAAACACAAACAATGGATGACAATGGTTTAGCCAAGAGAAAGCAAAGTTCACCGCTCTTTTCTGATTCGTACTTTGATTACCTTCGCATGCCGATGGTTCCATTGTGGGGTATCGGATAATAAAAACGTTTTCTTATCGCTGATATGGGGGGCTTTGTTGTCAGGGCAGTTTAAAAGAGTTTGTGCTGCAAATTTTATTTATTACAAAAATTAAATTGCTAGTTAACTGTTTACACTAATCGAATTTTCATAATTTATTGATGGTGTTTAAAGATTTTCCATAATTATAAAACTTTGGGAAACAGCACACAAAATAAAAAAGATGCTCCTCTTGTACTGACAGCAGAATATGTCAAATGAATTCGCCGGCACTATGAGATGAATGCAGTACAGTAATGTGTAAAATACTTACTGCTTTGCTGCATCCCGCATTTGGTTAATTATTTTGGTGTACTTTTTTACCTTTCCATTTTTGTGCTGCAGTTTGCAACAATTGTACGAGAGATAATTTTCTGACTTTTTATTTGTAAGTCCTTCCGTTTTTTACATAATCCTTACACAGTAGAGTAGACCCAGCTTAGTTTACTACTTACTAGAGTCGATATTCTACCACTAGTGACCTTGTTAATAATCAACATATATATTGAAAAACAAATTACACGCAACATATCTGCGCAATCTTCGCAACAAAAAACAATCAAGAGAATGTGTTCTTACGGCTGTCAAAGGGGTTCCTGGTTCCTAATTAGGTATTTGACTTCGCCTATTTATATATAGGATGTTAACATATTTGGCGGTTAGTTTTTTAGTTATGTTATGAAACATCGATAATTGATAAAAATCCATGAACGCCAATTTAATTCTTATCGTATTGTGTTGTAAGAGTTATTTAAAAGAAAACATTTGTTAAATGCACTTCAACCTTCAATCTTCCTCAATTCGCCCCAGGTAAAGTGTTGACAAATAGCGATGTGTCAAAAATACTGCACCCCAACTCACCCCAAAAAGAAATCTGACTACCGAAAAAAAATCTACAAATCAGAATTTTCAGACTTTTTCACTGCATTTAACTAATCCAATTAGTTTATTAGTTAACTTATAATCAACTTAAGAACTTACTATGTGCCATAACTAAGGACCTCCCACATAGCCTTTAAATATACAACACGAACTCGATTAGAAATAAAATGACAAAAGTGCTTGTGGGAAGATTTCTTTTAGCTGCCTTTCTATTTGTATATGGTAAGTGAAAAATATTATAAAAGGATATTTTCTAATACTCATTATTCATATCAAATCACTTGCAGCAAATCCCGCACTCAGTGATGCAACCCGCGTTCTCGAACTTAGCGATCGATTCGTTGATGTGCGACACGAAGGCCAATGGCTGGTGATGTTTTACGCTCCATGGTGTGCCTACTGCAAACGCACCGAGCCCGTTTTCGGTTTGGTGGCACAATCACTACACAGTACAAATGTGCGAGTGGGTCGATTAGACTGCACCCGCTTCCCAGCGGCCGCTAAAGAGTTTCGTGTTCGAGGATATCCCACCATAATGTTCATCAAGGGCAACATGGAGTTCGTGTACACTGGCGATCGCACGAAGGAGGATCTGGTGGACTATGCTCTGCGAATGAGTGGGCCGCCTGTCCAATTGGTAACGCGAACCGAGAGTGTGGACATGCTAAAAGATGCCCACACGTTGTTCTTTATGTTTGTCGGACAGCAGGAGGGCATTGTTTGGGATGTCTTCTATGTGGCGGCAGAGGGCTATCAAGAACATGGTTTCTTCTATGCCACTACCGAAGATATTGCTCAGCAACACTTTGACATCGAGCATTTACCCTGCGTGCTGGTGTACAAAGAGGAATCACAGCATTTGTACCCACATGCTCATGTGGCCCATGAAATGGACCCAGCCGAGGTCAACGCCACAATCCACCATTGGGTGAACGTGGAGAGATTCATTACATTCCCGAAGATTACCCGCTTTAACATTCATCAGCTAATGAAGACGAAGAAATTTCTGGTTGTTGCTGTTGTCGAGGAGGACAAGCTGAATCAGGTGGCTACTCACGAACTGGAGTTCCGCGATATGGTCGAGGGCGTTATCAGGAAGTATCGCGATCGCTATCACGATCAGTTTCAGTTTGGTTGGGTGAGTATTCTTTTCGGAAGTCATGCAAGCAATCTAATTGGACTTATCTCTTTCGAGATTTACTTCCCTATTCAATTTCCATTTAATTTCCAGATCGGCGACCCCAGCATCGCGCATTCCATCGTTATGGACGCACTGCCAACACCTCACATCATTGTCATCAATTCCACAACCCAGCACCATCACATTCCCGACGACGATCCGCTACAAATGACGCCACAGTCGCTGCACATCTTCCTCGAGTCGATCTCCAATCAAAGTGCCAACGTCTACGGTGGCGACACATTCGCTGTACGTCTGTATCGTGCTTATTTCGAAGCCAAAAAGGGACTCAAGGAAATGTGGCTTGGAAATCCGGTTCTGACCACCGTGATGTTTGGCCTACCGATGGGCTTCCTCGGCCTGATCCTCTACTCAATCTTCTGCGGCGACTGCCTGGACGCGCCCGAAGACGACGAGGAAGATCACGAAAAGAAAGAATAAGATGCCTTGCCACTGATTCGCTCATCTAGCCCCCCTCCCTTAGTAATAAATGTGAATGTTGTACTCTTCTGTTGTGATCTCGATTTGTTTTTAATTGTTTCTCGTATTTATTTTATAAAAGATTCGGTTTTCTCGTTTCTATTTTGTATTTGTCTCCCGTAGTACAGTTAAGAAAAAAAAAATGAATTAAATTATTTTTAAAAATAGCGAAATGGTGTGTAAAGAAAAAACTATAACGAAACTGAGCCAAGACCAAGTGTTTTTCTTTATAAGCGTAGTTCTTCGGCCGGTGATATGCACTCCCATGTTCAACGGCAATCAGCAGCCATAGTCATCGTCGTCGTCTGAATCGATGGCAGCTCTGCGGCGATCGTATCGCACTGTGGACGTACTCTGCGGCATTTGGGCATTCACCTTCTCCAAGATTGAAACAAACTGAGCGTCGTCCAGTTTTCCTCCTATCTGTCCCATTTGAGCCATGCGAATCACCATGTTCTCGAAAACTTGCGCCTTTTCTGGCTTGCTCAGTTTAAGTGTGTTTACTGTTGGGGAAAACGAATCAAAGTTGTACAAAGTAATAATGTTGGCACCTACATCTAGCTCTAGCTTGCTGATCAAGGACCTGGGTAAGAATTGAGTTCTTCATGTCTTCCTGCTGGCGCATTTGTTCTTGTTGCTGTTTTTGCTTCTCGGGGTCATTGGCGCCGCCACCCTATAGGAAGAAATGAATCAATAAATGTGAGTCATATGAGTCAAAGTGATTTTTTTTTCAAAATCAATTCTAGAAAAGCCTTTCGAAAGTATTTATCTTCAAATTGTGTAGTCATTTTGTAAAAGTTTTCGAACAGTTGGTCACCGAATCACGACTATTTTTGGCGATTTAACTCGGCTTCTTGCGGCCGCATGTAGAATGCGGATCTGTTTATTTAACTTACGTATTGTGACTGCAGTTGAGCCATTCTTTGTTGGCGAAGAGCGTCTAGTTCTGCATCACCCATGGTTGTTGTAAATTTCCTTCGAGTATTTGTGGGTTTAAAATTATTTTCTTAAAATTAGTTTGCAGAGCTTGGATTTTGGATAATCTATTTGACCGTTTTCGGAATTTTGACGTGTGTCAGATAGATAGCTGTCATTCTTAACAGAACGTGACGGAGCAGGGAGCACATCAGGCGGAGGTTATCGATATACTTTTTTTGATTGAAATGTGGACAAGTTAAGAAAGTAGGTAATAAAATCAACACTGCTTCGCTTTAATAGCGCAGCTAATGTGTCAGCCGAAACTTACCTATAGCGACAATCATCAATAGAGAACAATACTACAAAGATCGGAGCACGCAGTTTTATTTCAAAATTTTTGTTTGCAAGAAGGATTGCGGTAAAAATATATTAAAATTTTATTTAGAACAGTTATAGTCACTCACTAAATGCCAGACCTCACCAACACCAAATCTACAAAGCCACTACAACAACACATCCACATGAGGGTGGCAAATAAAAGGTAAAAGGCAGTCGATAAGAGAATGGCAATGAGGACGGACGCCGTAACAAAAAATAGAATAAAGGAACATCACATCATCATCGCGTTTTCGTTAGACTTTCTTCACGTTTTCGCCTTTTAAAGTTTATAAACTATTATTGAACATAATTACATTATTTACATTAACAAAAACCCTTTGTGAAATATTTAAAAAATATAAAAACATTTCGTTTACATAAATAAATGAGTTTCGTTTCTCTCAGCACCATTTTTTAGTTGCCGCCTTTACAAGAACCTTGCCAAGTCCTTTACCTTTTGAACACAGCTCCAATTCGATAACTAGAAAGAAATCTGTCAAATTATAGACCGGTGAAGAAGTTACCACGTGCGGTTGGTAGTAGTCGATTCTTGTTTATAAATTATTTCTCGTGCTAGTTTTGAAATTATTTTCTAATTTACGGAGCAAAAGCAATGAAAATGAAAGAAGAAGATCAAGAAGCAGATGGCCGCACAAAAATCCACAATGTTCGCTTTTACAATTTACCACCACGATCAATTCAATGCCTTGCCTACAATAAAATCCTCAAGAAACTTGCGCTTTCAAGGTTCGTATTATCAATGTGAATGAGATTTTGACAATAGAGTACCTACTCAACTTTGTTTTCCATAGAAATGACGGTACTATCGAAATCTGGGACATGAAACACGCACCCTTCCACGAGAAAACCATTGTCACTGACGAGGAAGTGTCTATCGAAGGGATTGCATGGTCTGGGCAACGTTTTTTTACCGTAGGGCTGGGAGGTCTATTGATCGAATGGGGTCTAGTCTCTTTGACAAAGCTTCAGTCGCAACATGCAACAGGTAATTCTATATGGTGCCTAGATGTCAACATAGAAGGCACACAGCTAGCAGTGGGAACTGAAGAGGGTTACATAAACATCTTCGACATTTCCGAGAATCAAATGGCCTACAGCAAACTGTTCGACAAACAGCATGGGCGCATTTTATGCTGTAAATTCGATGCGACTGGGGAATACCTGGTAACTGGCGGAGTTGGTGCCATTCGCATATGGGATGTGAAAACGGGTCATGCCATTCACAAAATGACGCTCAGTCGGGTGAAAATGACAAAGGATGTGATTGTGTGGTCTATTCAAGTGTTGCATGATATGACAATTATATCGGGAGACTCCCGAGGCGTAGTCACCGTGTGGGATGGAAAGACGGCGGCGCACATTGAAGAGCATTACGTTCTTAAGGCCGATGTTCTTGCAGTGGCTGTTAACGAAGAGGAGAACATGTTCATTTGCTCTGGCATCGAACCAATTATACGCATCTACGCGTTGACCGAGATCAAGAGGGAAGACATTATCCTGCACAAGTGGGTGAAGTATCGCCAGAGGAATGTCCACGACCACGATGTGAAAGCTTTGGTTTGTGTGGGCGACAAGATTCTGTCTGGCGGTGTGGACGGATATTTGGGAATTTCCTCCGTTAGTCGTACCAAAGCACTTATTGTAAAGCATGGCCCATTCCTGCAAGGACCCTGCGCTACCATTGCGGCTGAGAAGAAACTGCTTCTTCTGCGGTATCCCAATACCGTAGAGATATGGCGAATGGGAGCAACAACTGGCGTGCGTGAAATTGTCGATGCGGAGCCCCAACAAGAAGGCGAAGGACTTGAGGAAAGTAGAAAACTATTGGCACTCGATGTTGGTCCACAGAAACTGCTCGAGATGAAGAGCAAGTACGACCATTCGATTGTATGCAGTACCCTGTCGCCCGATGGAAACTGGTTGGCCTACTCCACACTCGCAGACATCCGCCTTTTTTCGTTTACCGCCGGACAAGGCGACGACCTATCTCAGCTAACCAGAGTGAAAGTACTGCCAGAAGAGTTCTCTGCCTGCAAACATATCCTCTTCACAGATGACTCGAGTACGCTGTTCCTAGTGAAAGTGAACAACACAGTCGATGTGTTTAGCATCCTGTCCAATGGAGACATTGACCACTCGCACACAATCGAAGCTGGCAAGTACATCAAGGACACCATCCACCTGGTTGACGTTTCCAAGTGTGGCACCTACTTTGTGACAGCCGGAACCTGCCGCACCATATCTGTATGGAGTAAAAAAGGCAAACACTACAAGCACCACTTGAATTTGCCACGTTACACCGCACCCACCACAGCTGTGGCAATACACAGCGGACATCCACGGCTGGTGGCCGCGTTTTCCGATTCGAAAATCTTCGAATATGACCTAGAGGAAATGTGTTTCACGTGCACCGACAAGGATTACTATGTGAAAGACTCGGCCACACACTGCGTTCGTAATATTGTCTTGGATCAACGTAACCCAAACGTGTTTATCCTGCACAACGATACCAGTCTCTTCGTTTTGGAGAAGTGCTCACCAGAGCTGACCAATGGTGATGATTCGAAGAAGATCAAGCGGGACGTTGATGAAAAGGTCGCCGGGTTAAAACTTAAATTCCAAAAGATGTGCCAGGTAAGGTTTACTTTTGGATTGACCATCCTCTTACTAATCTTCTCATTTGCAGCATTTCATTGAGTTGACATGGCTTAGCCCCGATGAACTGGTGGTCGTTGGTGTGAACACGCTTTCCTTGATCGAACAACTGCCTGGAGCATTCAAACAGAAGAAATTCGGAACGGCGTAGTCTAGTTTTCTAGTTTGTATCGTTTTAGTTAAAAAGAAATAAAAGAAAATCATACTTGTAAGTTGAGACCTATTTTCGGAATCAGGCGAAAGATGTGCTTACTTTCGTAAGTTTTCTGGCTGACTTTAGGGCACGGTTTTTAGAATCCATTCGCCAAATAGCCGCAATATATCCAGGGACTGTTGAATCCGATTGCTGCTTTTTAGTGTCAATGCACTACCAGGTTTAGTTGTCATTACAGCTTCTTAGTTCGATTGAGAGATAGGAGCAAGGTTGCAGACAGACATAAATGTTAAAGAAGTGCGCTGTGAGTATGCCGAACGAAACTAAGTACTTCTTCAGTTATAACGTCTGTTTGGGTTCGTGCAGAGTTTCTAAATGGCATCCAACAGACCATCGGCAATACCATCGTCTCCAGTGGAATGATGAAAGGCGCCGATTGCGAACGTTTGTCGCTTAAATTCAGGGGCAGCCACTTGCAATATCTGTTGGTAAACTCTTTTCTTCGTGTTCAACACTTGATTCGTTTCTACTTAAGACGACATCCGTCTAAGCCCAGCCAGGGGCGTAGTTTATTTATGACATCATGGATGAGGATGAGTAGCAACTGCGATGACATCAACAACCATTTAACCGGTGCAGCTGAAATGAAAACCGTTCCGCGCCTAGAAGCCAACCGAAAAGACACAAACTAAAGCTGTATAACTACATATTTATTTATTCACGTTCAAATATTATTAACAAACAAAAAGTGTCATCATTGCAAGAGCGAGTTTAAAATAAAGAGAAAACGACAAATAAGCTGTCGATAACATTGAATACAAACCACTACCATACATACTAGGCGATACTTAAATAGGAATTTCAAAATGTTGTACATTAGTTTGAAGAGCTAAGCTATAGAGCAGTGTGCAGTTAAATAAGGATTGGAAGGTTCTTTGTTGTCAGCTTCCTGCTGCTCGTGGGGATGAGTGTTGAATTGGAGGAGTGCAGACTCCGCGCCGGCGATTTTAGTATCGACTGATGGTCCATTTGGTTCAACTTGGATGGCATGCGCGCCAGTCGGGGATTGGGCAGACGGACGTTTTCTTTTGCCACCTTGTTGCGGTGCGAACTGCTTGAAGAGGGAAGCGCTGTGGGCACCACAGAGGAGCGCGATGCTGGTTCAATGCACTTTTGGAAGAGCTCGTAGTTGTCGGTGTCCGACATGTCGGAGCTCTCAGTGATGGTGATTTTTGGAGCAGCAGCAGCTTTCCCCAGACGGGAGGTTGAGCGTCGCTTCTTGTTGCTGCCAGCACTTTGTCGTGCTGACCGACGGCGAATTGTAGTTGCTATGACGCGATTCTTCTTCATCGGCGATTTGAAGGGGGTTTTTGTGTTGTTAGCGGTTGACTTGGCGAATATGCTGGGACTGTTGAGAACGTGCATGAGGCTGCGCTTGGCGGAAGGCGTTTGCCGGTCCGTTGCGGGAAGCTTGCGCTTGTTTGAATGGAGTAGTGATGATATACTTGTGGTGGATGGAGTTCTTTTCATGGATGACACCGACATTGGGCAGTTGCGGACGGACATTGGTGTACGATTGGCCAAGGGAGTTTGGGGATTCTTGCGAGCACTGCTGAGCTTTTCCTTTTCGAGACGCTTCTTCTCCCAATCGCGAGAGATTACTTCCAGGATGTCCTCGCCATAGATTTGGAACTTTTTGTGCTCCTGTTCTTCGTAGGCGTTGACTAATTCTGTAAGTAGAGCTTCTATTTTGGGCAACTTACTCGCGATAGTTTTCCTTTCCTTCTCTTCCTTTAGTAGCTGTCCGCCGCGGTTGTTGTAGCGTCCCGGTTCGGATGCCTTTTGTTCGAGTGCAGTCATTCGATCCCACAGCACTCGGCGGTCCTCGAAGAGCTGGAATATTTTCTCGTTGTTGTGGTAAAAGGTTTTAAGGTCCTCCAGTTCCATTTCGTGGAGAATGAGAAGGTCATCAGTATAACAGTCACTGTAGAAGTTTGAGAAACGATTCCTCTGCAACTCAGATTTCATGCACTTATCCCACCACTCGAGGATCTCCTTGCGGATCTGCTCGACAAATAGCTTGATGTTCTGCTTCTTCATGGTCTCGCATCGGTTGACTTCTTTGTGTAACATGGCATAGGTGGACTGTGAGCATTCTGTGTACTTGCTGAACTTGTGTCTGGTCGCCGGACTAGTGTTTAAACGCTCCCAAAGTGTATTTAGTTTCCGTTTCATACCTTGAATGCTGTCGTCTAGTTCGATCACTCGTTCGCTGTAGCGATTGTGCATTTCACTGAGTCCGTCAAAGGTTTCTTTGCCGAGTTTGATTTGGCGATAGTTAAGGAGCCTGTCTTCGTTCTCGGAGAACACTTGCACTTCGAGTATTTGAAGGAAATTCTTAATTTCACGACGCATCGTTGATACCCTATGCACACGGTCGACTTTTTCCGCCTTCAGCCTGTCCAAATGACGGCGAAAGTTCTGGATCTCCTCCTCAGACGGCAAGGGATCAGCAACCAATGAGCGGGGCTCTTCTTCCAATTCACCGCACAGAGCATCCTGCTCTAGTAGGAGTTCAAATATCTGTTCCCTTCGAAGTCGTAGGGTTTCGCGCAACTCCAAGAGGCTTTCATCCAACTCTGACTGAAATACCAATAGAGGAATACCTTCGGACGGCTTTAGATTGATGTCGACTTTCAGCAGTCTCTTCAAGTTTTCGGCTTCTTCTCTCAAATCTGCAATTTCCTTCTCGATTTGCTCATGTTTTTCCATGGACTCAACGACCAGATCTTCGAAGAAATTTTTTGTGTGTTCGGTAAGCTTGACGAGATTTTCCTTGCACGCGTTTTCATCGAATATCTTCTTCCAAATTTCCTGCAATTCACGTACATAGCTCTCTGTGAGGACTTGCATGTCCTTTTCTGCTTCATTAAAAAAGTCCGACATCTTATTGTTACAATAGTTGCTAATTAATTTTGTTATTTCAGACGAGTTCTTTCTTTTTAAATAACTACGATCAAACGGACAGAATTCCAGTTAAAAATTATGTTAGGAGCCGCCAAGAAATTCGTTATAATCCATTTAATTTTGAAAATTGTTGTGTTGCTTCTTTGTGGGAAGAAATACAGGCAAATAAAAGAGATGGAAAGAGATGCTGCCAAAAACGGCATTCAAAAAATGGGTGTAGTCAGCCAAAAAGAAAATGACGGGTAGTGTTCGTTAAGTGCAGGGGACATATTTTACAAAACGAGTGCTTTCTATAGCGGCGTTTGCATTTCAGTGAAAATGCTGATAAATCATTCTTTTATTGCTGCTCACAGAACAAGACAATTTATATCGCTATTTTCAAAAAAAAAATAATATTTCAAAGTAAAATACCTACGGAGATGTAAATATTTAAGAATATTAAAAAAAAATTAAGCCTTCTTTCAATTAGTTCTGAAAACGATAAAAGAAAAAACAAATTGTTAGAAAGAAGCAGAAGAGCAAAAATCAAATGTGCCGAGTGCCGACGCTAGTTAAAGTTTGGGAACAATGAACAACATTGAACCGAACAAAATTTACCATAATTTCGATATGGAATTTTCAAGGTTTAATATCGTACTTCTTTTATAAACTATGGAATTCAATGAATTAAATAGATATAATCGGGGAAAAATAAAATATGCCCAATGTTGGTTGCGAACGCTGGGACTGATATGGAAGTACATTTATGATTTATCTCCATGCAGCAATATTTAAAAAAAATAAATGTTTATATGAGTTAAACCTCAAGCTCATTTATCACAGTAAGTAGGTACATTGGTATCTCATCTACCTAGTGATAATTTTGTGAGTGACTCATCGAGTTTGCTTTAATGTATAAAACTTGACAACTTGATAACATCGGTCAATGAATAGAAAATGCCTGACTTTATCATATTGGAACCACATGGTTGATATTTTGGGAAGGGTCTATAGATAACCAATGACAGAGTCAGAAATGGCATTTGTTTATCGTGCGTTATCAATGTGGATTTATGGGAGTTCACTCCTAGTGACATGACACTTGTAAGTTTTACTTGAAACAAGCTATGCGTTTCTTTCTGTGAAAAATGCAAAAAAAATGCAGGTTATTTTGATTTTTAGCAGTGCTTGCGGTTAATAATTAATCAATAATTATTAACTGTTGATACTTGTAAACCCAGGATTGTTACTGGAAAATATCGAAAGGGAAGTTGAATAAAGACTAAAAAGCTTTCAATAAGTATGGCATTAGTATAGGTTTAACATTTCAAAACAAGGGAATCGGGCATTGATTTTGAGATTTCTAACGATATTGGCATGCTGTCAAGCTGTCATACTAAAGTCTTTAACACTTTTCAACCACTTAAGAAACAGAGATCTCCATTTTAATTTATATCACTCCGTTCTAACACCCCGACTCCACAGGAGATAATAATTTCTCTCATAATGGAGTCACTCTATTTTCATCTCATGATTGGATTGGATGTCAGCGATCGCTCTCTCGGATTATAATATTTTGACATGGATGTCAGACACGTATTTGACAGATGTTTGTTTTGTTGTTGCTTTTCGTCTGAAAATGTATTTTTTTACACGGTACAAAATAAAATGTCATGGCATAATTTGGCCAGAAGAGTTATAGGAAAATTGTATATAGGACTGTTTTTTTGAGCTTTGATCTCAGCAAAGCAGAGTAAAGTAGGATTTTTAGCACGCAATTACAACAACTACGCTCTACTTGACACTTCGAGACTCGCAGTAGTAAGGGTTGTAATATTTGTGCTGAAAATCCTACTTTACTTTGCTTTGCTGAGATCGAAGCTCAAAAAAACACGCCTATAGTCCAGCCTTTATGGCTGCCTACTTGCGGTGTCGAGTATCGATGACAAATTAAACGTCACGTTCGTTTTTTTTTAAATAGTTGATGAAATAACTTTGAACGACGAGCAATTCACTACGACTCAGCCGTACACCGTATACCAGCAGCAGTGGTTCTTTTTCTTTCTAGTTGGAAAATTGGTTTCTTGCTATCTCTTTCTCATCCAAACAGATGTTATTTTCGCACTTTTGCGCTCTCTTCAGCAGCAAAGTGCAGTGGCTCTGGCTTTATGTTTACGCTTTACTGGCATTCCGTTTTTTTTTGCTGCTTGAATTTAGTGTGGGGAAAATCGTATATACATCATCTCTCACACGCGTGCAAACACACAATAAGAAACAAGAACATTGGAGAGAAGAGTAGGCAAATAAAACAAAGCCAGTTATATCTTATATAATGACAATCTTTAGAGTGCTCCTTGCACAAAGCGAGATGAATATATAAGAAGAACCCCACACACAGAGTGCACACAGCACATTTGCTCAGCCATCGCCATCCTGTTCCTGTATTCGTGTATTTTGCTTTTCGCATCGCTTTCCAAAATCCACCTTTCATTTCATTCTCGATTCGATCATCGTCGGCGGCGTAGTGTCTCTTTCAATTTATATTTCTATACATTTGTGCAGATTGTGTCCAGAAGCAGAATAAAAAAAAATAATAAATCGCTAGCAGCATATATTTTTTTTTGTGGAAAATTTCCTACAACTTGTTATAATTTTGTGTTCGTTCTTTAATTTTGTTTTGATTCTCCCAATTGAGACAGCAGCTAGGTGCAAAGAAAAAAAAATTCAATTCTCAAATTGTGTGTCATCTTTTTCATTCTCGTGGGTGGTGTGAAGTGTGGAAAGATATTCCTCCTGGAATCTGGGGTATTTCCAATCGCTCCTTGCAAAAAGAACCGATCAATTTGAATTTTACTCAAAAATATAAAACAATAGAAAAACAAAAAACATCCGCACCCATTACAGACAAGATAGAATTTTTTTCAAGGGAAGAGTCAACAGAGAATAAGAATTTTCCTTCTTTTCTTTTGTGTTTTCTAAATCAAACATGGCGGATGTGGAATCGTCTAGCTCGGCTGTACAACAGCCCCCAACATCGACCAGCCATCTGAACTCGATTCCATTGATTGCTGCTGAACTTATGGTGGACAATAATGTCCAGCTGAACATTCAGCAGCAGCAGCAATTGCAGCCCCAATCTTCGTCGGGGGGCGGTGGTTCGTCCAGCGCATCGTCGTCGTCATCGTCGGTGGCAGCAAATTCATCATCAGCCTCGGGCGCTGGAACGACAAGGACATCGTCCGTTGTCGTTGGTGGAGATTCCAATGAGCCAGAGGCGAAAAAACCCAAAATGGACATGATTACAGCTGGCGCTGGCACTTCAGCCACCACTACACAGCAGGAGAAGCTCGAGTATCGTTTGGGTGGGATACTCTGTTGTGCTGTTTGTTTGGATCTTCCCAAGACGGCCATGTACCAGGTGAGTGTGCTTGCGGGAGCTTAGTGTTTGTGTGAATGTTCGTATGTATGCTTCTTGTTTGATTTTTATCGTTGATATTGCATAAACAAGAACGTCCTTGAGTTGGACGATTGCACCTATTGCCGTGTCGAGAACTGTTCTGATTAGCAGTGGCATTGGCGTGTGTTGTATACGTTTCCAAAAATAGGTAAGGCAAAGTAACCCTGGTGTCTGGTGAAAGGTTTCATTTTTTTGCATGCATTCGTCAGTTAACTTTAGAAAAGTCGATTTTCGAGAACGAGATAGAAGTAGGCAACGGATCCTCATATAAAGTATAGATAGAACAGGGAAGGCACAGTTCCTTGTTTCTGTTGGTTTTACTGCGCTGCTGCTGGTTTTTTCTTGTTCTTCTTTTGCCTATTCTTTCCGCGTTCATTCTGAGGTCTTAAAGGCTAGAGCAAAAGTAAAATAAAAACAGGAAACAGTGCAACGACGCAACAGTAGTGCTGCGCAGCACACAATAAAAAAAAATATATACGAATAGTGAATGTAATCTGTAAACTGCAAGGGTAGGGGTTGAATAACTGGCATAAGCGAATACTATACTAGTGGATATGTAAAGCACATTTAATCTTACGGCGTAGAAAGATCGCTATGTATACATACTATTGATTTGTTGCTGACGTTCTATTCCAACGGAATGCTTTCTGATTTTGAATATGTGAGACAGTTGCGGGCAGAAGATAACGTCCACATATTTTTTTTTAACAAACAATATACCTACCAAACAGTTTAAACTAAGCAAAAATTATTGGGTATATGTACATATTAATTTATGTACATTGTATGTATTTAAGAAATAAACTTGTGGCAATGATTGAAACGGATGATCAATGTGTGGGTTTTTGTACTGCCTGGAAAAGAAAACCAGTTCAATTTTGTGGGGTCTACTTTAAAATACTTCCCTTGTTAAAGGGAGTTCCTTTTTTGCCAATAAAAACACAATAGCCAAGTTCAGAACACGGCTGTGTAACGAAATGTCAAAGTTAAATCGCGGCAAATGGGGAATGTGGCTCGCTACGCTCGCAAAAAAGACCTCAACTCCCGTATTTCATATTCAGGCACGATGGGGCCGTTTGCTCATACGACTCTTAACGATTTAAGTTTTACTTAAATACTTATGGGCTACTTTTTTCAGGTCATAAACTGTCCCTTAAGAGTTTATGTGGAACTTAGTTCGCTATGAGTCGTATGAGCAAACTGCCCTTAATGATCCTGAATTAGAGGGAGGGCAAGTGGGAGAACATAGTAGGTACATGAAGCTAATGTTAAAGGAAAGCTACCTAGTCATTTGTGCGATCGATCGAACGTAGGTATAAAGATTGTCTTCAGCAAAATTGATGAGTTTGGTTTAATTAAAATGAATAAAAGTATTCACGGGTAACAAGTTGTTTATACTTATTTCTTTAAACTCTAGCCCCCGTATTAATAAAAAAAATGTGCACAAGTAAGTTAGCTGGAAAACGTCAGATAGCATACAGAAATTTGACGTATTTTATAAGTAACGAGTTGATAACTTTTACACGAAGTGTTTCTCAATAGATAGGGTAGAGTTGCCTTTTTCCGGCCGTCTCCAATATTCGGCCACATGCGTGAAACTACTGTCGTACTTTCCTGGCTCGAATCTTTAAAGGATCTGTTAGGATCTCTCGCTTTTTGGTGGCCAAGGTGGCCGAATATAGGAAAATATGTGTTTTTGCATAAAAACGAAGGAAAACATTGAAATATTAATGTTTTATATTTTTTAACTCTTAAGAAATATCAAATCAACAATTTAAAAAGTAAACCATATCAAAAACTTAACAATTCAAACCACAATGACAAGTTTTGTAGAAAAATGCGTTAAGGGGCCGGCAATTTGCAACTCTACCCTAGGTAGGTATTTTAAATGAAAAATACGTCGTGTCCTGAAGTCAGAAAAACGTCAGTCAGTACAAAAATAACGTGCGAATAGCCACTTTTTAGTTTTTTTGAGCTATGGACCCCAAAATCTTACCTTACCTACAGATTAACCAAATCTGTTTGCGCCTTATTGAAGATTGTGTATAGGTATCATAAATCAAAAGTCAACATAATAATGTATACCTTCGCACGAATGCTTTTCGAACGGCTGTGCATTTGCTTTCTTCCTCTTCTCTTCAATCGCTCACTCGAATTAAATATGTACACATTCAGTGCAAATTGTGACGTATACTACATATTAGTAATAGAGGAGAAAAGCAGCTGAATTTGATGCTCCATTCAATTATTCTATTACCTTCCAATTTTTCGTGCTCTACCTACTTCATTAACGATTTTACGACCTTATTAACTTCAACCTAATCAAATATGTATATATTCCTTTTAGTCTTCTTTAATATCTATCTATAATAACATCTACTAGTTTTGATCAACAAAACGTATGTGTACATAACCGGGGTTTTATAACCAAATAAAGTATACGGGAAATAAAAGCACACAGAGTCGTATACACCTATCCTTTTTCCTTCTTTTTTTCAAACAGCCTATCATCTAGTCATCTCTTTCACTGGTTTCAGTTCTCTTATCATGCGTTTATTAAACACAAACCAAGTCAGAAAAACACCAACAACAACAAAAGGCAACTATATATTCTCGTTTACATCATTTTGTATTTTATTTTGGTTTTTGAACCCTTGTACTTTGTACATAACGCATCCATATGGTAAACCAAAACCAGAGCCATGTGTTACTCACTCTCTCCTGCACGTTTACGGTATACAATTGTGGCGTCGAACAAAAACGCGATAGAAAGGGTCAGCTGATTTTGACAGCCAACAACACTGTTGTGTCTGTTGTGTGCATGTATGTAAGAAAACGAAGAAAAAAGAAAAACACTGCGCGCTGTGCTCGTGCCGTTTTGTTTTTGTTATTTTCATCAGCTGAGTGAGAGATATGACAGTGTGTTGACTTTCCGCTGAAGCTCGTGCACAACTCTGGCTGGGCATCTAGTACGAGTGCCACTGTACCAGTTGTCGATTTGTTGTTATTGCTCTCTCGTTTTAACGTCTGCCTTTCTTCTCACATTTAATATTAAATTTCTTTGTTTGGAATTTTTTTTTTTAAATGTTATTTTTATATACACTCATGTAGATGTAGTGAAGCAAAATAGTGGTATGGGGATGGTGACTGGTAATGGAATTAAAGAACATACACATCCATAGGCATTTTATATTTTACGAATGGATAGGGATGTGTATTTAATTTTTCTACGTAACAATTTACAAATCAATAGGGGAAGTGTGTAAACTGTAAATAAAAGCAATATTAACATGTGATTTTAGGCAAAGTTAAATAGAGAACATAGAAAGAGACGCAAATACAAAATGCGTATTGGCTTTGACATGCCCGTAGACTTGTATTAATAGGGATTAAAGTGCAACGAATCGTAGTAAGAAAGGACGCTCTATATAAACCTATCTGCGTTTTGTGAAATAGAAATAAAATGCGTAGGTAACTAGGTGGACAAAGAATTGAAAATGTGTTAAAAGCAAGCATGGAACCAGTCTTAAAATATGTACACATTACCTACTTACATTATTAAGGATTCCTTATGATTCACATGTTTGGCAGGTTGATTGTAACGTCAATTTGATTCCTTAGGTGCCTTTGTACCTGCACAAGTCCCTTTCTATACTTTTATTGTAATTACTGGGCCCATTCAAAACCCGTGTTGTCATAGTTCGATTAAATTCAAATTTGTCTGGACTTGGACAACGCTCATAAATCGTAATAGATTTCAGTCGTCGCGTCAGTAGAGAAATTTGCTAATTACCTAGGTACCTACCTACCTATCCCAGGATTTGTTTTTTTTATTACTTTTTAATTGATTTCTACAGCTCATGTTTTCAGATGGTTGTGACAAAACGACAAAAATTTATTATTTTCCGACATTTTATAAGTTGTTGTGTAGGTGTTCCTATGATTGGTAGGTAACTTCGGGAGAACTTTGTTATTCAAAATATCTCACACTCTTTTCATAAATTAAATAAGACCTTACCTAGATAATGGGCCTGTTTGCTTAGCAAAGTAAAGTAGGATTTTGAGCACCCAATTATAATAACTACGCTCTACTTGACACTTCGAGGACTGACGGTACCTAGTTTTTGTAATTGCGTGCTGAAAAGACTACTTTACTTTGCTTTGTTGAAATCGAAGTTCAATACAACAAGCTTTACATAAAGGGGGAGTTCTTTTATACTTGTCAATCGAAAACGTCATTGGGGACGTTCAAATATCTAGTTTAGTAAGTCTGACAGCTCTCTGACTAGATCTATCTCGGTTTTGAATGGGGGGATATCGGTCATATGAGCAGCTATTTCAATTGACGTTTATGGAGGGGTAGCCGACAAGAAATTCGTGACTGAGTACTAAGTTGACAGTTCTCATATATGGCTGACGTATAAAAGTGACGTCTCCGACCAATCTAGATTTTGCGTTCAGGTTGCATCTCATCCAAACCCATCTAGTCGACTTAAGATAACTAGATTCTTGAATGTGCCCATTAGTAAAACAAGAGATTTTAAGGTTTTCACTGTCAAAATGTCAGTGTCAACTTACTAATATGCTTGTATAGGTAGGTACCTAATAGTGTAGCAGATTTTTTGTGTGGGAAAGCAGTGCTAAATCAGAAGTTGTCAAATGGCTTATTCTCGTTTTTTTTTGTCGGTTTGTAAAATTTTTATAAAATATTTAAATGGTAGGTAGTTTTGTCAAAAAAGTTCTCCGCGAGGGGAAATGCACTTTGGGCATGTTAGAAAATTGTACGGTCCGATTTAGACTAGGTTTCCGAACCTTCAAGTACCTATCTAGTTTTGTAAGTCTGAAAGCTGGCTGACGTTATGTTCCTCAGTTTCGATTTTGATTTATGACCTCAACTTTGTCAGTTGACGTTTATGAAGGAGTAACCGTCGAATCTAGTCAAGAAATTCCTGACTAAGTAGGTACAAAGTTGACATTCCGCATATCGTCGGTGAAACCAGAAAACGATGTGAATCACGCACTTATTACCACCGCTTGCACGGCGGTGGTCGGCTGTGGTTGCGGAAATTTTTACGTTTGACCGGATAATAGTTTAAGCATACTGACAATAGCTTTTTAAGGCAGAAGTTAAAAGTTTTATTTAAGGCCTATTCCCGCAAGCGAAGTGAACAACCCTTTTCAAATGAATACCGTTCCAAGCTATGTCTACTAAGTAAATAAATAAGAATAAGGGATTGCAGTCGTGAATGTATTACACAACTGAAGGACGGGTCTCAGTTTTAAAGCAAATCACACCTAAATCATTTTATTGTGTCGGCTACTTTTGTTGGGTTTTTTTCAATCAGCTATTGGTATTTGAACTTGGGTCCTAAAGTGGTTATTGTTTTTTTGTGACCCAAGCTTATTTTGTTTATAATGATAATGAGAAACAAACGAATAACACAATTCATTCACCACTACACCGGAAAAGGGAGTATGTATAATGGACCTGTATTTGAGGATATGGAATTTAAATTCACTACTAAGAAGTCCTAAACAAATTAACTCAAATTATGTACATCATACACATATGGAATTCAACCCTATTTTCAGTGACTACATTAAGCAGGTCCTATTTCTCCAAACTATGTATGTAGTTCGACTTTAGACAGCTGTGCATGTGAACATCAACACTTTAACGCGATGCTAGTTTAACTGGTTTCTGAAAGATTTAACGACATCAAGGAGGTAGATGCCCGCAAGAAGAATTCGTAACAACAAAAATCCATTCACATAGAACCATCTTGGATCTGTTCGAGAGGTCATCGACAACGACACGGACAACTTTTAGGTCAATACAAAGCGTTATCAGCTGTTGTTGTTGTTCTTCTTCTTCTTTTTTCCTTACACAACCAGAACAAAATACATATATGCACACATAATTAGATGTTGTATTCAAATCAGTAAATGACATCTGAATTGCCTTGGAAACGCACCATACTTCCAAGAAAACGATAACATTCAGTGTCCCGTTCATTATTTGCAGCTCCTATCACCAGCCATTGACAATACTACAGAAATGAGAAAATTATTTAGTCAATTGTCTGGCACATTGTGCTCAAATTTGAAATGCAACCACTAACTGTGTTGAGGTAGACTTTTCAATGTTCGATCATGATACATAAGGTAATATATATAGTTCTCTCGAAAACACACGCACAGTGGCCTTCAATAATTCTGTCCGGGGGGAATTTGTAAATAGCTTCAGTATTTTTGGTTTTGTTTTTGTCTGGCTGAATGTCTTCACTTTGGTTTGCATTTGATACGCGAGCAAGGAGGATCTGAGAGATTTATAAATTTAGAATTTCCGAAAATAGAAAATCTTGTGCCACAATCGCGATATGTGTTGTATGAGAGATAACTTTCTAACGGAAACTGTTGTCAGCCGTATAAAGATATAATGCGATGGACGAATCAGCTATTTCATTTCAATATCAGCGGCAGCACGTTGTTGAGAATTTAGCTGCATTTGACAGAGGTAAACAATATTAAATGGCGTCGTAGTAAAATAGAAAGTTGTTGGTAGTCTGTCATTTAGTTGTTGCTCGTAATGAAGCGGTCGAAGTCGAGCCAGCCTTTGATAAGATAACTCATTTGTTGGTTTTTTTGCAAATCATTCTTCGTTCCCGCACATGTTAGATTATCAGTGGTAAATTTGTTGCATAACTACTTACACTAACGAAGGGTTGTGGAAAGCTAAGCTAAAAGGTTTTCACCCAGTCCCGCCCGCAATGGTATTAGGTGTGGTTGACATGGACTAGTGCGCACTTTGTTAACATAGCTCGTTCGATAAAGCATGCACTACATTAAGAACCTTGTGTTCAAATTAAGCCGCGCCTTAATGAGGCTTACCTAACGTTTTAAGTCCGAGCTTAGAGCCGGATTGGGAACCCAGTGGACATTTTAGAAAAAAGAGGTAGGAAACATATATTTTAACAGGCTAAAAGCAGTTTGCTTCAAGACAAATCTTCACTTAAATATTTGACTACAACCACAATACCGACGTCGAAGCGATAAAATTTGACAAATGTCACAGGTATTGACAGCTCCACGCAGATCTTTGTAGGTATGGACCCCTATGTCACTTATACACTGAAGTGTTATTATTTATATTGACAGCTGGGTTAATATTTTTTCTTATCTATTGTTTTTGTTTGGGTTGACGTGCGGAATCTCATGGTAATATTATTTAAACCATCGAAAGTCATTGGCACACTTTTCCCCATGGAGGTTCACTTCGTTTCATACCGTATACCTTATTTTGTGCATAAAATCTCGCTCCAAAGCAGTGCCGTGGATACATATTTGTTTTGAGTCGCCCCATGTATTGAATGCATAGAAAGTTATTCAAATGTTATTCAACAATCAACGCTTTTGACCAAAAAAAACGTATACATTTCACACTGAACATTTTTTCAACGAGGGTCAACGGTCTCATGTTTTATCTGGCTTACGTTTCGTATTTTTTGTTTATATATTTTTCTAGTAGTTTTTTTTATTTATTTTGTTCGCACCTTCCCATAAATAGCACACGTTTGGCATTTGCGAAAGTACTTCCGCCTGGATCTGAATACCTATTACCACGCGCTTTGAAAATTGCAAACGTTTTTCGAAATTAAAATACCCATATTCAATTGAACTGCACCGTTAGTTTTATACCTATCTATAGCGCATATCATATTCGATTTGTCTGCATTAAACTAACCTCAACAACGAACTTCAGCAGATCGATTTATGTGCATACTTAAAATAGTTTACGTTTCACATTAATTATGCGAGTTAATACATGCTTAAGTGTCAGTAATAATATTGCAATGTACGTTACAGTTTCTGCTGGCAGAAAGCACTCGTCGTAAATATTTTCAATGACTGTGAATAATTACGATCTTGTGACCTTGTTTCGCATTATTACTTATTCGCAGTTTTAATGTTTCGCCTTTGTTTGTTTTATTTTTCCATAAAAAAAAGAAAAACGTACCAAACCTGGTTGGTGAATGAATGGCGTTTTATTTAGATTGCATAAGAACTTGTACTATGATTCAGGTCAATAGGAATTTGTTGAATAAGCAGTGTAGGTACTTTGTTTTCATTGTAAAATTAGACAAATTAGCAGAAATACAAAAATGATGGATGAGAATCGCTTCTGTTTGACTTCGGATTTGGTGCGTTGAACAAAAATGATGATTAAATAGTACACAGACAAGACAGCATTTAGAAAGATAATCACACCGAGAAGTTAAGAAGAAGCGAAAAGCAAAATTGTGCGAGTACTATCCACTTATTTTATTACAAAAGTAGCTCAAGTAGGTATAATCCATATACAGACGAATCCCTCTAAGTCGAATTTTCACGGGAGACGAAAATTAGTTCGAGTTAGAGGGATTTTTGGAAAAATTTTAATTTTTTAAGCGAATTTTAAAGGTAAAAAGTAGGTCTCATTTAATAAATGATTTTATTTTAAAAAAGCAAAATTCGACTTAGGGCCGTTTGCTGATACGACTCATAGCGAACTAAGTTCCACATTAACTCTTATGTTACAGTTTATGACCTGAAAAAAGTAGCCCATAAGTATTTAAGTAGAACTTAAATCGTTAAGAGTCGTATGAGCAAACGGCCCTTAGAGGAATATTGTAATAGGTCAAGAATCAAAAGAATATGTTCGAGTTAAAGGAGGTTCGACTTAGAGGGATTCGACTGTAATTTGTTTTCATTCGGTAGGGATGGGCAAGAAAACCATAGACAAACCATACTAGTATTGTCTCTGAAGAAAACGACGAATAATTCAAGAGCACCGTCTTCTTATAGGTTTTTTGTAGTTACTGATGTTTCAAAGAGAAATTGCGCAATACTAAAACAAATGTTAGGTTAAATTTCACGAACTTACAACTGAGAAGCGGAAACATTCATGTAAAATAATCCGTTGTGAACTACAAGAAAGTTTGAAATTATTTTTAGTGACAGGGGTAGAATTTCTTAAACTTATCAGACTTTTAAAACTGAGTTTTGTAGGTACCTATTATCAACATTAGGGAAAGTTTTTCTTTCAGTATTGGTGATAATTTTTATAAATAAATTGTAAATTCAGTTGGATTGATGGAATTTTTAGATATACTAATAGATCGTGGCTGTAGTTTTTAAATATTAAGTTATTGAAAAAAAGGGAGATGAGGTTACATATTTAATGAAACCCGGTAGGTAAGTAAGTCAAATGAACTTGCGACAGCCCACTTGATTATGTAAGGTTAGAGGCAGGGGCCTTACCAAAAAACCCTTTTCAGCCGTATTTATTAGATTCTCTTACGACGCCTCTACGATGTTGTTTAGTTAAACATCGCGTAAGAATTTACGCAGCCTCAACGTGGCTTTCCTGAAATTGTGATTTATAAACATAATTTCCGCGGTATAACTTTACTAAACGAGGTTTGTGTCTAAATAGGTAAGAATTTCGATAAACTATTACAGAAAACACTGAAATCTATTACTTTTTGGAACTGAAACTGACCTTAGCTGTGGTTGACAGATTGGTTTCGTAAGTAAAATAATTTTACATAATAAAAACAATTCAGAAATTTCTTTGGAGGGACTGCTGAAATATCAACCTGCATTCATAATCTATCAACCATCACCAAATCTAAAATTATATTTTATAATTACATTTGCAGACGAAATCCGTTTGGTGCAAATTTACACAACATTCGAAATGAATGCACAAACAAAAATTAGTTTTACTTTTTGGTTTTGTTTATAATTCGACCACTACCAAATGGCATTAGCTGCAAAAGCAAATTTACGTAAGCTCTACGCAGGTTCTAAACGCAAATTTTCGCGTTTAAATTACGCAGCTTTAAAGTAACGTTGCTTTAGTTAGAAAAATCGCATTTCCCTGAGTAAGGTCATTTTAGAGGGTGCGTAAAGTTAAGCAGACTCTAAGGGGGGTTTATAAATATGTAATAAATGTTTTAGTTTCGACTTTAAATTGTAGTAGTTCCACAGTGGTTATATTTGCATACAAATTTCGCAGCTGTGAGCTTCAGTAAATTTAAAGTCGACACTAAAATTTGTTATTAGTGCGGCGCAGGGCTTTTTAAGCAGCACTGACAGCTTAGAGACTGTTTTTGTTCTAGCTTTGGAATTAGTTAATTATTGTAGTCTAATTAGAAGTTGATAAAAGTAGATAAAAGAGTAACCAAATCGCACATTTTTCTAAAACTCAGGTTCATATATTTGAAATAGTATATTTTGTTTAACAATTGGCAAGTTCAATCCAAATTGTTTTTTTTTGTTTGTAGTGCTACCTAACTTTTCATTGTTTAAATCACAAGGTTGTACCTATTTAAATAAAGCTTCAGTTGTAAATGAGCACAAAAGAATATATTTATTTTTAAAAATAAAATTAAGTATATTTATCACTCTGTGAAACTAATTAGTTATTAGAGTCATTAGCAGCTTAGCTAACAAACCAAAAACAAAGAAAAACGATTAAATATATATATATGTTTTAATTTTTTAATGTAATCGTCTTTGTATTAATTTAAACAAAACAAATGTGAATACGAATAAACAAATGCAAAACGAAAAAAATTGAAAATAAAATAACAGAATAAAAAACGAATGAAGAAAAAATGTAATCAAGCAAATCACGTCTATGTAAGTTCTGTTTGTACTTCAACTCATAAAATACGCAACAATAAAGGATACAAAAAAATATATCTGTAATCTGTATTCAGATGCCTAAAATATTATTGTTTTATTCGCAATCTTCCTCTCTCTCTCTCTATGTCGTTCATCCTTTTCAGAGAATAGTTTCATCCACGAAAAACAGCGTCATTCACATTTCACATTTGGTTTTCTTTTTTCTAGGAAATAAAATTAACAAAATTCAAATAAAGTTTCTAATTGGTAAACAATTGATTTTTTTCAGTAAAGTATAAGTTAAACAAAACAATTATTCACAATATATGAAACATAATTAATCAATTTGTTCTTTTTTGTATTTTTTTTAACAGATAATGTAGTGAGTTGCAAAAATCTTATATGTTCTCTTAATTAATTTGCAAATCATATATCGCCAAATTCAACCGTAGTTTTTATTTAATCGTTATCTTCCTTTTATGAATTTGCAGTGCCAAATGGGACATTTAATGTGCGCAGCTTGTTTCACCCATCTATTGGCTGATGGACGGTATGTTGGGCAGGGTTTATTTCTTTTTCAAAATTCTCTAACACTCTTTGTTCGTATAGTTTAAGAGATCAAATAGCTACGTGCCCCAATTGCCGGGTGGAAATCTCAAAGAGCACTGCGTCTAGAAATTTAGCTGTGGAAAAGGCCGCTTCGGAGCTTCCAAGTGAATGTCAGGTGAGTTGAGCGCTAAATCTGAAGGTTGCTACTTACTTGAGTTATGCCGATTGGAAACTACCACAAATACACACCAATTGTGCAATGCCATCTCTACCTGCGTCCCAAAACAACATGTTTCAAAGCTTATAAGTGAAAAGACACATTTTATTGAAAGCAACCTTCATAGTCCTTCTTGCCAAGTCTTCCCGAACCCAACTCATCAACAATTCTATTCACTTCCATTTTTAGTACTGCAATAAAGAGTTCCCCTACAAATCGCTGGATCGCCACGAGCAACACGAGTGTCAAGAACGTCCGACAAATTGTAAGTACACACGAATCGGTTGTCAATGGCGCGGACCTAATCATGAAAGTAAGACCTATTGAGACACACACTTATATTGTAGATATTTTAATACGTTCCCATCCCCAGCTACAGAGCACGAACGCGTTTGTTTGCACCCACAAAAATCCGGCTATGAAGTGATGTCCGCCCTGGAAGCCCATGACGCTAAAATGAAAGACGAGAAGAAAATGTTCAACACACTAATTGATCTATTGAGCTATGAAAAAATTATTTTCAATGGTGAGTTGTTACCTTGTTTATTAATTTTCTATAAATCTGTTATCGCCCATTGCAGACTTACAAATGAAACCATACCGAACAGACGAGTATGTTCACAAGCTGTTCTACGAGACCGCTCGATTTTCTGCATTCAACCAACAATGGGTTGTCAAATCGAGAATAAACAACAGTCAACGTGATCCACACCAATCAAATGAGAGGACAATTACTTACCAAGTAAGTGCATTTTGATTACATCGGGTGACGCGGCTAATTGGGGCGTTGACTACCTGTTGAACGACTGTTATTAATAAATATTTCGTTTGTTTTCTTGCAGCTTATTCTGAAAACCAAAACAAGTTCACCGCTGAGCATTCACTTTTTCGCTCTGAAAGGACCTTTTTCTGATATGAAAGTTTCTACACAAATCTACAAACATGACTTCACAGACCAAGTAAGTATTTAGCTTAGCCCTTTAAAAGCCCTTTATTTTGAATTTTAACAATACCAACCAATCGGTTCGTTGTCAACGGTCTCTATTGATTCCTGAAGCATTCTCTCATAGAGAAGTTTGAATGCATCCTTTTAACGTTCGGTCCGCCACGACGCCATTTCATCTTTCAATGCGTTTAATGTTTTCCATTGGTCCATTCCATTCCATTGGTATGGTATAATCCTTAGGTTTGGGATTCGAATGAATTTTCCGGCCCAAAATCGCACTGAAATGAGCTTTCACGTTATTGACAGACGTTCAGAGATCATTGCAGATGGAATCGGCATCGAATTTTATCAAGTTCGACGCACTGTTCAACAATGATTCGCAATGTACGAATTGATCGACACGAGAGGAGCCAGAGCGGTAACCTGTTTCTTGTTCCGTCACGTGTCCAGAGCTCCAGACTTTTTGTCTAGCGACTGCGCTAAACTACTAAGCTAGCAGTTCTTGTTTCAATCCCTGGGAAACACACACACAATTACATCTTTGTCCCCTATCCCACATCTCTCCAACAATCATGAGAATGCACAAAGCTCCTCAATTCGATTTGGTGTGGAAATAAAATAAAAACGAATTGCGGGTTGCAAAGCCCGTTTTCTCTATTCGTGAGATGATTTTCCTCCTCCTGTTAATTTATGAGTCTGCTTTCGATAAAATGTCTAAAACTGCGTGTTGTTTCTTGTTTTATAGAATACCGAAAGCGATTATTACATTCTACCCCTGCCAGACAGCTCAGAATGCAATCGCTTGCTCTCAAACAAAGCAATCAACTTCAGGTTTGTATTGATCTCTGTTAAATAATAGAAAACTAATTCTGTTTCTCTTTTTTTTCTGATCAGACTTTTGATGTTCTTGCTTAATAAATAAATAAATAAATAATTAAATAAATTCAAATCTAAGAATACCAAACTATCTTCATAATAATTGTCCAATCCGTTTGTTTTTACATTCAGAGATAGAAACAAAACTATTTTTCTTTTATTTTTTATTTTCTTTTATTTTATTCCTCTTTATTTTCCACACGTGGAAAGTTCTAAATCTATTTTTTTTAATAAAACGAACATATTTTCTGTATTACTGGAAGAAATCATTTATTACTTTTTTTTTCAATATATCAGAGATTATTGTTTGTTAAATTTGTCTAAAACAGGTTTTATTGAATATTCGACATTCGTTTGAATTTTTACTAACATTATATATATCTTGTCTAAGAAAAAGACAGTTCAGTTCAAAAACTCTAGTTTAAGTTCGAAATCTAAGCAGACGAAAAACGCAATACGAAAAAGGAGGAAAATAAAAAATGGATACGTTTTCATTCGCCATGGTTTTATTTTTTGACCTTAACAAAACAACAGAAGTGTATTTTAATTTCACTAAGGAGAACAAATATTGAAATAGCGTAACGAATATCATAAACAAAAGAATCACATAAAACAACAAAAAAATGTAGTAGATGTACTAGAACAAGAAACATATTAAAATCTACAAAACAAAAACCACTAATAAATTAGATTTTAATTGATCTCACTCAATAATATTATTTAAATTTTAAAGTGTTACCATTTTAAGTTTTCAGTTAACTGTCACAACATTTTTCTTTGTTCAATTGCGCAATAGTTGAGTAGTTGCATCTACTAACTTATGTATAAAGAAAAAAAACGAAAACATTACACAAACGAAATTTGATTTTCTGCTTCTCCTCTTGTTTTGTTTTTTCATTCAATAATAATTAATTAGCGATATGATAAAAAGTAAACATTTTTAACGTTTTAAGTATAAGTTAAGGAGAATTTATATTAGGAAAATTTATTATTATATAACATCCACTAAATATATATGTAATTCTCTAATATTCACTGTGAATGAAATGAAAAATGGATAAATTAAATATGTATTATTAATAAAAATAATTAATAAAAATTCAGAATATATATAAAAACAAATGTATTTGAATTTTCTTGGTTAATTATTTTAATTGGATGTGTTTGCTTGACGTTAAATATTTGCTACGCAGCTGTGAAGATTTTTCCCCGTAGATATGTAGCGGATTAGCATCACTGATGATGCTTGTCAGCCTTGCCATACGACTGACAGCAAAGTGTTGATGATCGCATAGGAAATGTAAACAAAACTCATGATCCCTAGTCCTTTCTGGGATAAATGTGGAAGATGGTTCAATAGAAAGAAAGGTAACAATGTTTTGCGAGATGAAATACTAGACACCACTCGTTCACATCACAGTTGAGTTTAAGAGTTTTTCAAGTTTTGGCTGCAATACCTCTTGTCGCCGCAGAGTCGAGCAAGATAACGTTAGTATCCGCCCCAGGCAGACATGTCAGAAACTGTTCTTCATTAGCGGTTGGGAGCAATATGCGCAATGCAAGGTTTAGATTTTCGATTCAAACTTGAACGAGTAGGCAGTGGTAGACTGGGGGCAGATTCCGTATAACAATAATCGTCGGAACGATATCGTTATTGAAACTTTGATGACCAAAAGAAGTTATATTCTACCCGAATTTGTTTTAATATCATCAGCTTTCATTACATTTCTGGAAAATGAATTAGATTAAGGTCTCAAACTCGTAATTTTCGCACTTAGTTGCTGCTTTTTGAGGTCTATCGTTCCGAAGATAATCGTCTGAAAAGTTACGGAATGAGTGCCCTGGACGCAACCAATAAAGTGTGGAAAGTTTTTCTGTTGTAGATGAGCAACTCATTGTAGTTGGCGGCGATGCATTTTTTCGCCTCGATCTACAGACAATCACCCCTATCGAGGTATCCGTTCGGAACGGAATTTTCTCCGATTTGTACGAATTTTTTCCGAACGGATACCTCGATAAGGCTGAATGAAATGGAGAGCTCTTCCTTTGGTGAGACTACCTCGACGTTTGTTTGCACTGTGCGAAAATGAATTTTTAAAGTGTTATAATCCTTTCACCAACAAATGGACGGGGCCACCATCGAAGAATAACAAATATTCACAGTTTGGGTTCTGTGTAGTTTCCGGATGCTTGTTGGCTTATTGCTTATTGGCCAAAGAATTATTTTTTTTTTATTTTTTTGACAATCAATGTAACATTCTAAATATACCATCATAACCCGAAATACCTAGATTTTAATGTGGCATTCGATTGGTCCATTTTTAAATTCGTTTGGTACCAAAAAATAACACACTCTTTCCCTTTTCTCCGAGTTGCTTCAGATTAACCAATAAGTCAAAAACGAATGAGAACTTTTGTATGAAAAATAAAACAACCATCGCCGTCAGTGCGACTTGTTCATACATTTTAGAGGAGAATTTGACAGCGCACTGCAGTGCAGACTGCACGAAAATACAAATGTGAATAAGTGGGTGTGCTTCTCTGATTATGGTAGGTTCCACAACTCTGTACGATTCTTTATCCATTTGTCAACATTGTCGACAGTCAGTTACTGAACGAAGAGTAAAAATGGTCGTCGACATGACCTACCTTTATTTATAACAGATGACAAACCATTTTCAAAGTACAGCTTTCTAAAAAATAAAATAAATAGTTGGCGCAACAGGTCCGTAGGGACCCTGGGCCTAGCTTCCCACAACCATTCGTTTTAATTTTTGGAACGAATGGATGGAATCTACAGTTTTATTCCGAGTCCAAACGGCTAATTGAGATTCTCTTTCATGACAGTTATAATCTCGGATGTTTGTCAGACGTTCGCGAGAGGTGGCGCAGTGAAAAAACACCTTAAGTTGGAATTTAGGTTTTCTCGGGATTCGAACCTGGGACCCCTCGCTACAGCTTTCTGCAAAGATAAGAAAAAATAAAAACAAGAATACTTCCCAAGCGGACAGGCGTCTCTGCCCTTGGACAAAACTCTGGCAATCTTAACAGCTAAATAAAACAACAATTTCTACTTCTTAATTAACGCTCTTCGCGTCCTTTTATTTATCAGGATAATGAAAGGAAAAATGCAATCATACATCTATTTAAATCTTACGGTTAACTAGATCAGCCACCTATAGCTATAGCCTATGGTGAGTTAGAGATATCCATGTTGTCCGACTTCTCCACGCTGGCCGACTTCCTTGGCTTGTCGGTGCTGGAACGCTGCCCAATCTTCTCCTCAGCGTCGTAGTCTCTTTGAACTACAGTGTCTTCTGTAATTTTCTTCAACTTGCGGGTGTCCGGTGTGCGGGAACGCCTTTTCGTGATCGGCTTTGGAATGGGCATTTCCTTGGCCCGGCTCGAGTGTGTTCGCGATGGTGAACGACGCTTGCTGTGCGACCTACTGGTCCTCTTCTCATCGCGCGTACGATGTGAGCGCTTGTGTTCGCGGGAGCGCGATCGCTTTACATTGCGTGACCTTGATCGCCGTGATCGGGATGTTCGGGAAGCGCTACGACGACGGGATCGAGACCGCTTACGACGATCACGCGACCTCGAGCGTTTCGAATGCGAGCGAGAGCGGCTCTTGCGACGAGACCGCGATCGCTTGCGTGAACGTGATCGCTTGCGGGAATGCGATCGTCTCGAACGTGAGCGTGATCGTTTAGACTTGCTACGCGATCGTTTCGATCTCGTTCTAGATCGGGATCTACGCCTAGACCGAGACCGGTGTGAGCGTGAGCGTGAAGCTCTCCGATCTCGAGAACGAGAACGCGATCTCGAACGCCGGCGCTTGTCCTTGGCCAACATCCCGATTACTGGATCAATAGCTGCCGAAATCATATTTTGGGCTTCTTTGACAATGGTCATCGCCTCTTCGATTTCCGCTTGCGCAGCTTCGTTACTCTTCGCCTCCGGTTTGGAAATGGAATCGGTAGCGTGGTAGACGCTTAGGTAGCCGCCTTTAAATTCCAAACCGTGCATACGAAGCGCGTGTATGACGCTTTGCTGCTCGCAAAATTCAATCATGCAGAATGTTTTTGATTCCTTTTCGGCCCAACGGGCATACTTTACCTCACCTGCGCGTGCAAAACATTCCATGAGATCGTCCAAGCGCCACTCGTTCTTGACATCACACACAATGATGGTGCGGCGGATTTCCTCGATTTTCCTCGAATCGTAGAACGACGGCAGAGCCGGGTACTCGGGCAAATTGTTTTCCGACAACTTTGGATCGTATGTCCGAATCACCTGAATGGAATGCCGAGTTAGTTTTGTATTACTGGGGGAATGAACTATTGTTCTTACCTGCTGCGGAGACTGTCCTTCAATACGATTTACCACCTCCGGTGGCAATTTGGAATCGGGTTTCTGCAATCCTGGCACGATAGTTCCGTTTTTTGACATCTCCAAAGCACGATACTCCTCCGGAATGGACAACACAGGGATGACAATCAATGCACGGTCGATGAATACCGTATTGGTGAGGTGCTGTGCCACAGGAACACACGAATTTTCTACGTACTTCACGTAGCAGATGCGAGACTGCACTGGACAGGATACATCTCGGACCGTCGGGTAGAGGCGGATTTCTTCGATTTTTCCAATATTCCCGAAAAGGGTCTGCATCTGGTCCTTGGTGGCTTGCGGGGCGATATTAGTGACTTGAATCACTTTTGCACCCGATGCTGCTCCTCCTCCTGCCATGGTGGAGAGAGGTTTTGTAAATAAACTTTCTATGGTAAATTGCAGCGTTTTGCGTGTGCTTTTATAGCGGAAAAACTGCCCGTTTTAGCAGCTCCGGCAAAAAAATATAAACGAAATGATATCAAACGATTACAGTCTGGCGAAAAAACGCCATTTATGAAGAAAATCTCTACAAACGTACACTGAACTGTGAGAGTACTTGACGAAGACAAACTTGACGACTCTTAAGGTTGTGAGCAGATTGAAGTGTGTTATATATACCATTTGTAAACGTTTCAAACGTTTCAGGCAAACGTTTTATGATTCATAAACGTAAATTGATAAGAACCACGGCAATCACAAACATTTGTACAAGTCTGTAATTGGTATTTCGCATTTTAATATTTTTAACTGAATTATTCATTTTTCGCGTATGGAAACGATTATTTACAATCAATTATTTTGTAATGCGTTTTATAAATGTGTGAAAATCAATTAAAATTGATTTCAATAAAACAGACCTATGGTAGTTATAAATTTGGCATATATATTATAACATTTGTCAAAATTCGATTGGGTACGTTTATATACCTAGTTGGTGTAAAACGTCAACTAGATTTTTCTCGACTAGGTATACGAACGCGTTGACTAGTCAATTATTATCGTTGTTTATTATAAATTTTAACACTAAGAAATGTCAACAGAGTGTGCACAACGTCAACTAAAAAAAAAAACTAATCAAGTGACTAATCTGGACCAGTATAAACTGAAATCCAAACGTCCCCAATATCAATTTCACACAAAATTAAAGTTATTTCTCATAATTTAATTTGTAAAGAGTTATTATACGCTAAATAAACAATTACATACATACATATTATATAAGGCTGTCAACGTTGTTGACGTTTCTGTTGAACTTTGTAAATAAAACATTAATTATAACCTTTTTTATTATTTTTGTAGTTTGCCAAATTATTTCTAAAAAGTTTTGTTAAATACTATTCCCCAGTAAAAATTTAAACCTCAACATCATATCTGTCGCTCATTCCAGGGCAAAACAGCCAACAAAAGCACGCGCGGTCGACATGTCATCCGATAAATGTCATCCGATCGGCCAACAACGCATCTAGCTATCTCTTTTCACCTCGCACCCCTCCTAGCATTTCACAAATGCACCTATTTCTCCTTTTCCCAATGACAGAAAAATAAATACAAAAAGGAATGCGAACGAATTTCAACTTTTCTAATTTGAATGAATTCACTCGTCGGCCGTCGTTCATTCGTAATTTTGCTTTTCGTTTGTTCGGTTGTTCACCGTCTGTATCTGTATAGTGCAGCCATAACACGAAAATTAGAAAAGAAGAATCTTACGCGAAATTGACTGTAAAATTCGTTTTATTTCTAATTTCTTTGAGTTTTTTTTTATCAACCTTTTATCGAATCCCCCCATTAAAATACAAACCCTTGCTGTGATTCGTTGTGAAGGTCTCATTCGCACCCCCAACCCTCTCCGCCTGCCGTTTTCATCTGTGAAAAGAATAAAACGCACTCAGTTTTGTACAGAAAAAGACAAACCAGACATTTATTGATTTTGTGAACGACACAGTGAAAAAGTTTAAAAAATACCCAGCTATTTGTGAAATCTATGATTTAGCTCTGCCAGAGTTGAATTCATCCACACGGTAAGTGCAAATCAAATTTGCTCGAGAAAATTGAAATTATTCTTAAGTAGGTAGGTAGTCGTGGTTCTTGCATAAGTCGTATAATTTCCATTCCATTACCATTGCAAATTGCACTGGTAATTATTTTTTTATGATTCTTCGAAATTAGATTGCTATTATCGGAAACAAAGTAGTTTTGAATTGTTTACTACTTTGTCATGCTTGGATTGTTGTGCTCTTCGTCGATTTGGATAAAAATTAGTCACGGTGCCAGGTTGCAGTGGCGTTAGGCATTTTGTCGGAAAACTTTCTCTATTGCGGAATAATCGAAAGAACCAGTCCAGGCCAGACAAACAGACGAACCTTATCACCTTATCGTGCGGTTTACATCAGTTGTTGTTTATATAACAGCGCCACGTCATAAGATGACGTAAAATCTTTTCCATTTTCCCAGGAGCATGCCTAATGAGATGCAGGCAGATGCAAAGGATGGGTTTGCCGGGAAACTGCTCCAATTACGTACGAATCGGAATCGGAATCGAAAAGGGTGTGGAGTGTGGCAGGGATGTGAATTGGTTTGGGCTCCGTGAGCTAAACAAAATAAATATTTCTTGATAGTCATTTGCAGCTACCTTTGTACTTTTAATTCGAGAAAATCAGTTAATAACACACAATAGAACGGAAACTAGCACGAATAACCAACAAGCCTAAGCAATACTCTCAAAAGTAAAAGGAACCGCTTACATCTGGGGCTTGCTGCACTTGTAGGCCGGCACCCCACACTCATCTACTGATGTATAAAAATAATCGATAACTCTTCAGAGGCAAGGCTTAAGATATATGTATTCAGTATGTATTGGTAGGTATGTTGGGACGACAAAAAGTAAGGTTAAAATCGTTTAGAGGAAAAACTTAAATGCCAAGGTAGCTGGATAAAATCAAAAACCTAATTCAGCGAGGGAAATGGGAACATAATAATTTTGCTGCCAAACGTAACTGATTACCGTACATTCAGTACGAACTTTTAATCAAGCTCAATAAGTAACGATTCTTCTGCATTCAATCAGGTTTTTTAGCAAACATAACTTGACCTAAGCCGACCGTGGAAATGTATTGTCGGGCTTAAGGATGGTTTCGTTTTTCGTGTTGAGAAACGTAGTCAACTGCATTGATTGCATACACAAAAAAGCCTAACGAATTGAGTTAAATTTTAGGCACTAGCTTACAAAAATGCACGTTTGGGAAGTGATAACTACAACCTGCGTTGCTGGTTAATGCGAGTAGGGTGAGTTCTCTACTTGGATAGGCAGCTTCAACAGGAAAGTAGGTATTTCACGAAGTCTTGGTGAAAATCAAATTGTATTCGCAGAAGAAACCTCGCAAAGGAAACCACTTTCGATATTTTTTGTGGCGCTTTCGCAGGGGAATTGTTGATAATTTTTGTGCCCTCGTCTCCAAGGATGAAAACACAACAAGTTTTATAGCATCAGATCGCTCATACCAACAATCACTTGAACATTATCGTCGACGATACTATTCAACGAACAGAAGCACCCCCACAGGCAACCACTTCCTCACGCACTAAATATGTCTGTTTACTATACGTTAGCGCACATTGTACATAACATTATGTATGTTTAAGAGCATACGATATGCGAATTCCATTGAGAAATCTATTTCATTTCTATTTTGGGAACTGTGGGGCTTTTTTGAGTGGAACCGATAACCCATGTGCTCTTCAGTCTTTGTGTTCTTGGGTGATCCCCGATAACGTCAACAGCATATCAATTCTGACTTTCATCGCAGGTACGCCTATCTGTGCTAAGCAAATTCATTTTCGCCTCTTTAATATGCATACACGCACGGAAAACCAATTGTAAATTAAAAATACAATAAAAAACGGATCGCAAACAGATCGCGCAATTGTTCCAAAAATAGATTCAAACAGCAACAGCGCTGATAAACAATAAACGAGGATGCATATAAACAGCAACGTGAATCGCACTTATGGACCTGCAACGCATTTGAAGTAATGTCGTCGCCGGTATTTCGTGAATGAATTGTTATCAGAACACCCCCGAAAATATTCAGCTCAATCAATTCGTTGACAGAATTATAATAAAAATTGAAATTTTCGGTACTGCCCATTCTAAGACTCACTCAGGCATATTACTTCCAGCGCACTGAGCTGCGAATTCAAATTTAACGTGCCATCATCCAACTGAAAAATTCATTCGGTGACTCAGCGGTAGGTAAACAACATAGCGAAAAACAAATTCGCATGAATATCTAGTAGGATTGGATGTCAATGACGTGGAGTTATACTTTTCGTGCAGAAAGCCGATCTTTAGACTTTGTCGGATGTTTCCGTTCCACGGAAAGTTTCAATTACGAAATTCGCGAGCGAAAAAAAATCTACAATCTCCTGGCCTTGCTTTTCGCAAAATTGTGTGTTCGTTTTAGTAACCAGCACATAGCACAGCGCTGTGTAGTGAGATAACAAGAATTACGCCTTATCACTGGGTGTATACTGTATAGTGGAGATGGAGAGTGCGTTGCCGAGTAGGAGTGCCCACGTCACCTGTTATTTTTTGGGTTACGGCTTAGGAATGCGGTCAGTACACGTCACAGTAGTATTCGATACAACTTATGCTGTGCGCGTAAATGAATTTATTTCAATTCATAAGCGCGTTGGTTGGCTTTGATACGGCTTGTTGGCATGCTACTCTTTTGGAGAGTTTCTGTTCGCAGTCTATTGCTGAGTGGCTGTTCCGCCTCGAGCGAAATGTCTTAACTTGGGTAAATGAACTTTGTGGTCTTATGATTGACTCACAGTTTCGTCTTCAGTGGATTTAGTTGAGTGGTTCTTTTCGTGGAAGAGTTGCAAATATTCGGAGCGTGAACCAAACTTGATGAGAGTGACCACATAACCGTAGGTATATATTTTGGCCTCTTTGTGATAAGCTTCTTAAGTTGCTTCTTCTCCTCCGTTGCCTATGTGGGGCTTAATAACTATTGCTATCTGCGTGGAGATCAGTTTAATTGAAGCTAATTGACGCTCCATTATAGAGATTTTTTTGTGGAACTCATTTTAGCACGTAACCTTTGGTCTTTTCCAAAACACTTGAGACGCTCTTGATATTTGAAAGCAGTTGTAACGAATTGCACACTTGGGCAACGGTTTGTAATTTAATGATTCACCGGATCGTGGTGTCCCAATTTGATTGGAGTTGGCGGTGAAATCATCAAAAATGCCGTCACAATCTTTATGGATGAACGTGGTTTTTCTATCCCAAAGTAGCTTGAATTGCGGTGTGGACTACCTGCTATGCAGAGCTAGGTTAGTATTGGAATAAGGAGAATAACAACTGAATCCGCAAAGCATTTTGTAGTAGATATTAAGGATGTGCTGTCGATGAATAAGGCAAAAGTTTGTTGGCGCCAAGCACCTGTTGGCAACTATTATAGGGAAACTTTTTTAGTTAAGTTTCAAGTGATGTGTTGTAATGGACCATTACCAGCACTGAAACTCGTCGGATTCAATGCAATGGAGGTTTATTCTTTCAGAGTTTAATGGATGATACTAAAGAAACCTAAAGAAATTGACATCATCGGTCGTTCCCAGCGCGCCGTGATAGAGGCTTTTGCGGCGATTAGAGAACAGGCGAAATTCGTTGGTCTTGTAGTAAATGAGGACAAGACTAAGTATGTACATGCTATCAACAAACAAACAAGCATCTGTCCACCGCCTAGGACAGAACGTCACTATTGATAGCAACAATTTCGAGGTAGTTAAGGATTTTATCTACCTCGGAGTAAACATGAACTCCACAAATGACATCATAGTGGAGATCCGGCGAAGAATTACCCTAGGAAACCGGTGCTACTTCGGTTTGGCAAAGCAATTGGGTTCAAAACTCCTAACTCGAAGGACAAAATGTATGCTTTACAGAACTCTTATCCTGCCAGTTCTGCTTTATGGCGCCGAGTGCTGGACGATAAGCAGGAAGGGAGAGCTGATACTGGGCTCCTTCGAAAGAAAAATTCTATGGCGGATTTTTGGTCCTGTGTGCGAGGAGCGCGAATGGAGGAGAAGATACAACCGCGAACTCTATGAGCTGTACCAAGATGTGGATGTAGTCCAAAAGGCCAAAATACGTCGACTACATTGGCTCGGCCACATCGAGCGAATGGACAATAATGCTCCAGCTAAGAGGATCTTCGAATCCCAGCCGCCAGGTTCGAGACGACAAGGAAGACCGAACCTCCGTTTCAAAGACCAAGCCATCGCGGATGCCAGAGCGCTTGGTCTGGATAACTGGAAGCAGCGTGCCCGGGATCGCAGAGGATGGAAGGCTGCAGTGTCTCAGGTAGAGACGTAAGTACTAAAGAAACCACTTTAAACATGGAAATTGAAGTGAATATGTGAAAATGTCAGCAGTTTGCTTAAACCAAAAAACACCTATTTTAAAAAGAACATACGACCATCAACACTGGCCGTAGCCCGTATGGCAATCAATTGTGACGGCGCCCATTTGGCATCTTCTCGACTTGACCAATAAAATTCTAAAGGTTCAAATGAACATAATCAAAAACCAGAATCGGAGGAACTACGTACTTCCAAATTGCACGTTGCAGCGTGTGTTCTCCAGCGTCACGCTACATAGCTGGATCAGTTTTGCCGGGATCCCGAATTCGGCCATCGCCGCATAAAGCTCCTGACGATGAATGCTATCATATGCGGCTTTGAAGTCGATGAATAGGTGGTGAGTCTCGACTTGAAATTCATTGGTCTTTTCCAGGATTTGCCTCAGTGTGAAAATTTGGTCTATAGTCGATCTGCCGGGCCGGAAGCCACACTGGTACGTGTCGATTAGTGTGTTGCAGAACGGTTTGAGACGTTCACACAGTACGTTGGATAGGATCTTGTATGCGACATTAAGCAGGGATATGCCTCGATAGTTCTTGCAAGACATAGGATCGCCTTTTTTGTAGATGGGGCATATGGAGCTGATAGTCCAGTCATCGGGCATACTTTCTTCCACCCATACTTGGTTGATGATTTGGTGCATGCGCCCTACCAAAACATCCCCACCGTATTTGAAGAGCTCCGCTGGTAAGGCATCAGATCCGGCGGCCTTGTTGTTCTTTAGCTTTTTTATTGCTAAGCCAACTTCTTCTATACTGGGTGGTGAAACTGGATCTTCATTGACTGGACGTGGGTTCTCTTCTTGTCCTACCACTCTCTCTACATGATGCCCATTTAGCTGGAAGTGCTGCTTAAACACATCTACTATTCCCTGCGCTTCGGTGACTAGGTTTCCATCACTGTTTCGAAGAGCCTGCGTTCCGGTCTTGAAGCCAGCAGCCAGTTGCTTGGCTTTCTTGTAGAACTTCCGGATGTTGCTTCGATCGCCACCTAGTACGCCTGATCTCAATTTTATCGAGAACAGCCAACAGTCTATTAGGCTTTAGGCAATAAATTGTTGTACCGCATTTAATCGTTGTGCCTCTGATTGCAAGGTTGCCTTTCACTTCTACCTCGGACTTTCAAGAAACAAAAACTCAGTCCAACCGAAAGAATAAACGTAAAGTCCAAGGTGAAAAATGGCAAACCCCTTTTAAATTTGTATTCCAGAAATTCTAGACACAAACTCCCATCGTAACTGGCCGGCATTTTTTGTTGGCATATAAAATTTTTTTGTTTTGGGTCATTGACATTCTCTACCAATATTTTACAATGTTTCCCACAAAGAAGTGTACACTGACCGTCGAAGGAGATTCGCTTACATCCGGTTATGAACATTAATCAAACTGAATGTACGTCTTTCAATCTCGAGCGTATTGCGTAACTGAATCTCCGCACCATATTCCTGCTAATTAGACCGCCAAACGCTCTGTTGATTTTATTTTCTACCCCGCAGTTTTCATCCAACTGATTGAGGCAACTCGTCCAAATTGAATGCAAGCAAACCAATGAACGTCTTTTGCGACTTGAAACTTTTCTGATTGTCGTGAGTCAAGTTCAAGTTTGAAATGACAGTCGGCGCGCTCGATGCCACCATGCAAATTTACTGCCTTTCGCGCCAGCTCATTCGACCAATCTTCATCTGGAAAATCAAGTTGGCAGGTTCACCTTTCGCAGTGGACTTGATTCAGCCTGCATTCACTATGCCGCTCGGCAAAGTCGGTAATCAATGCCACGACAATAGAAGTGACGTAAAAATGCCACCGCGTTGGTACCTCTACTTCGGCCATCATCCGATGATGTAAGATTTATTTTTATTTGCGGAATTTACGAATGCCTTCGTCAATGGAAGCAGCAAGAATAGGATAAATTGCCGCATTATGTATGCGAGTTAATTTAAATGTCAGCCCATGGCCTGTATGAGTGATATGAGTATAAGGCTTCGTATATGTATTGTGTTACCATGAACTGAATCAGGAGAATCGAGTGCACTTCCTTCTTTATATCGAAACTGGTTCGTGCGATGAACTAAGAAAATGTAAAAAAAAAACTAGCAGACACGAAACGATGTGCAAAAGAAGACTGCCATCAGATCGGATGATCGAATTCCAGAGAAAGACATAACCAGAGTCACAAGAAATCACCTGATCGCAGTGTACGAAATAATGGCTGCCAGCGTCGCTGTGGTTAACGACAGTTTCGGTTAAGTTGATTAGCGAGAGGAGTATTTTTTGAATGTTTGTTGTAATTTTCCAATGCAGTTGCCGGTGTGGCTGCTGCGTAAAGTTGTAAGTATGTGTTTAGCCTTGAACTTGCTTTTAGTAAACGACAGGTTGTGGCATAAATTTGGCTCGGTCGGCTGGTTTGCAATCTATACATATAATAAAACTGTAGCTGTTTTCATGTGTACGCGGTTGGCGTGAAAACTACTGCACAGATTTCGATGAAATTTTTTTGAAATGTCCCTTAAGATCTGGAGAAGGACATAGGTCATTCATTTCATTGTTATGCCTATTTTTTGGAGCGTTTTTGACCAAAATGTGTTTTTTTCCTGACTTTACTGCCTTTTTATCGCTTTTACTCAAACAATTCTTAACCAATGCAAACAAAACAAAATACCAACAAGAGCCAAAACTTTCGTAATTATTTTAAACCATCAATCAGCTTTCTGTGTTATCTAGAAGCTAAGCTACAACCCAAAATCTAACACGAAAAAACTAAATTTATTTTCGCAAATCGAAAATTATCAGCAACCGTTGTTCTTGATCGCTGTTCTGCTTTGGGGTGGGTGGTTGGCGCACATCGCACAAGCACATACATGTCAAGAAAAACTGCGTGAAGTTTTCTCCGATTAAGTGAAACGAAAGAGAAGTAGGCGAGGTGAGTGTGGATGCAATCAACAGCGGCAATGTTTTTCTGAGGAAATGCGCAGATGGCCAATGACGCGCGATAATGGGCGTATGGTGGTGTAAATATGTAGGTATATTGAGTTTAAGGTTTTTGTTTTTGGGGGTTGTGATACTACCTACATTGATATCTACAGTAAGGAATTGAAGAATTCAAGAACTGAAGACGACATAGGTGAAAAAATTTGTTTGATTTATTGTTGGTGTAAATACAATGCACTCTATATTATTTCTGTAGTATCTATAGTAGTATATTTACCTCTTGCGATTCACACGCTCAACCAAATTTAACAAATGAAGTGTCATAAAAAAGAGATTTTCTTGCTTCTTATTTTTGCATTTTTATTTTTTTTTTTTTTCAAATATTAACAATTGAAAAAGTCGAACATTTAGTACATTAAATTTCAACTACGCAGTTGTGTAAAAACTATAAGTAGGTACTTTTCTTTCATTCATCATGCCCGTACAAGCGACTCCGACACAGACTGTGTGACCGTTGCAGCATTCTGAAAAGTCGTATGAAAAAGGGCCAATGAGAAAAAAAAAGGTGTAATTTCTGAAGCAGAATAGCTTATTTCAAATTCGTGAACGATATTTAACAAGTATTGGTTCGTTAAACACTATAATAAAGTTGTGATAGGCAACTGCGTTACATTTGAAATGTTTTTATTTGGATATAGGTAAGAGCTTTTGAAATATTTTTAAAGCGCCTTCTCCAACTAAAAAAGGGCTTAAATAGCAAAAAGTTGTGCCAGGCTCTCGAAAAAAGTTTCAAATCACAACTTTAGTGAATTTAGGGGAATTGGATAGGAACGCTAAAGCTGACGGGCTTTTAATACTTAGTTTATAAATAAAAGATTTGGGATCCACTTAACAGCGAAAGTAAGATTGTTACCTTTGAAATGTTACCTTTTAACGACCGCAAAAACCAATTTTTATCAATTTTGGTATAGGGATAGGACCTCTGAGAATGACATTCGCTACTTTTTGTGGTGAAAACAAAACGTGAAGGGGATGAAGAATTGGATGCAAGTATAAATGACGAACCAATTATTTCTCAAGTTAGGGATAATAAAATTCAATACTTTTGGTATAATACCAATGAATTTAAATGTGTAGGCTGTAGGGCTGAAAGGTTGGCTTAAAAGATAGGATAGTTTTGGACCCGATTAGTGGCGCTGTTGTTGGTATAAATATTTTAATTGAGTTACTCGAAGTACTAATTGTACGCAGACGAAGTCGCGGGTACCAGCTATATAAAATAAAAATGTGCAACCGCTGATTTCGAAAGTTAAATTCATTTAAATTCATTTTATGACATTCTCGATAGTGAATATTATTCGTTCGAATCTCAAAATACACAAAGTTCATTCGAACGAATAGAGACATAGATTATTCGTTCGAATCTGAAAATAAGCATGATTATATTCATTTCATAAACGAATTTGGGCGGAACGAAGTGCGCCGGGTCAGCTAGTTTTATATAAATATGATGAATACGACTGACAAGTGACATTCACAATGAATCTAGATTTTTGATTGAAGAAAATAGTTTTGTTTGACGTGGCTACCACTAGTGCGCACTGAGAAGTGTCAGCTAATGTCACGCTTGTCAGAAATCCTGCACAACCCTGAAAATTCGACTTCTATATCGAACGCAAAATATGAAAATAGTTGATAAAAGTGTTCGCAATGTAGATGACGAGTTTGAAAATGAATGACAGCAAGCGAAATGACAGCAAAACTCAGCACTGAATTCTTGCCCCCACAAATTAACTGGGGTCAGTTCAGGGCACAACTACGGTGCCCTAGAAGCCATGTCAAACACTGGTTTTCAGTACCAGGGCGAGTTCAGTGCTATATCGAACGCATGAGTGCACACTAGGGCCCACGTCAAACAAACCTAATGTTCAACATATAAAGTTCGCTAACTATTCGAATATATTTGTTAAATTTAACAAATTTTGTTCACACTCAGTTTTCGTACGCATAGGGTGGACTGAAATGAGAGCAAAGCAATTTTCTCCCATAAAAATACTTGCACATTTCAGCATAAGATATTTTTTGGGCTCATTACTTCTATTTAACGCTGCTGTCAAATCGCGCCAATTTGTGATTGATTATTTACTTCATTTTATTTAGTAAATGCTTCCTTACCAACCATCAATAAGCATGTTTGATGGTAGGTTTGTTTTATTCAACACCTATCCTAGGTAGGTTCAATAAAACTATGCAGAGTGACTTGATGCTTTGAATCAGCCTGATGGTATGCAAACATTATTGATCAAGTGCTATAAACTTAATATAGGAATCTTAAGCAGACTAGATTTGCCCTGAAAAACTAGATTAGTCGTTGGCGTCAAACATACGATCGAAATGTCAGCTTAGTACTCAGTCGATAAATTCGTGACTAGATTTGTCAGCTCACCTTTATAAACGTCAGCTGGAAAAAATCTCTTCACATGATCAATCTAGTCCAATTAAAATTCAGACATGCCGCAACAAATGTGCACAAGTTAGTTAGCTAGTAGACACCAGATACCATTTAAAAATTTGACAAAACTTCTGAATAACGAGTTGATTACTTTTACGCAGCGTTTATTAATAAGGGGGCTAGAGTTCTGAACTTCTCCACTAACTTAATGGAAGTCAGAATGAGGTGCCAAATACAACATACAGAATATTCATAAGAGTGAGTGAATACACTTGATATACCAGAAAAAAAAAACTGAAGCGTCAGTTTGTTGTATCGTATAAATTGTTACATTTCTTTTCCTGTAGCTATTTTTATTCTGTTCCCTAACAATAATGCATTCGAACATATTAGTCAAACTTCATCCCTTTACGCAAAAGTTCGGCAGAAGAAAACCAAGTTTGACTAATGTGTGCAGTGTCAAACCGCAATCAAGACTATTTTCGTTCTTTTGGCAGACATTATTTTCCATATCATGCTTACTTAAATGTCATACGAAGTTTAACTGTCAGCGAGCTGAAATGCGCTCCAATACAAAAACAAACTTTTGGTTAGAGTTAATCCTGGCAATACCCACTTTTACTGCTTCGCTTGCGTTATGCAATTCTGTTTAAACCGTTTAAAGTGTCAAAAAATATGCGAATTTCGTGCTAGCTGAATTTCAACCACTCCATGTATATTCTATATTAGCCGTGAAACGTCAGAGATACAATTTTTGACACGTTTTAATTGGCCAAATAAAGATTTCCCACTTTGATGTTCACCATAAGATGAAAGAAAAGTGAAAATAAAGAATAAATAATTCTTTCCTACGCTTTGTCTCCTCATTAAGAATGCGTTAACAAAACAGTATTCAAGTGTATCGCCGATCTAAAAATACCCTCTTGTCGCATGCGTGAAAATTTCCATTTTCCTTTCCATTTTATGTCTTGTGTATATTTCGAGTCATGGTGACGTTTTCCATTCCATTATCTTGTTTTACTCGTTTCCAATGAACTACTTATAGCTAACTGTCCATTTACGTATTTATTTCAGTCACCGCTATTCGTATCAAATGTTTTTATGCACAGACTTTCCAAATTATAATATATTCCGATTAAGCCGAGCGAGCACTGCTTTTGACGTTGAATTTGAGTTTGAATGTACCCTGGTGACATTGAAATCGATTAATTTAAATTCGTTGATAATTTTATAGCAAAATGTTATTGATCCGAATCGATTTGGGGGGGTTTCCGTAGAAAAGTTGATATTGAAATTCAAAACGAAATGGAAATGATGCCAATCCGTTTTGCATTTCCTTCTACGAATTAGTACATGTGACAGATATACCTTATGCAATACAAAAAATCAAGTTTGCATTTATGTATTTCAACTACATACATAATAGCGCATATAAAATCTGTTGAGTTGTATTCTAATTTGTTGTTGTAGACAGCTTCTATCAGCTCGCATCGATCAAAGCGACAGACAATTGAATCGAATGGCTTTTCTGTCACCTGAATCGATAGTGATTGTAGACGGTCACCTCATTTTTAGTTGACGCAGTTATAAGAATAAACAATTTTGCTATCTTCTTTTTACAAAAATGTATATCCCGTTTTTGCTTCAGTCGTTGAAGGTGAATTTGCTAAAATGACACACATTTCGGAGAAAAGCATTTTCGTCATCCATTTTCTTTTAGCAAGGTGGCCGTCATTTCAATTTATTTATTTATTTCAATTTGGGCTAAATACTCACGAATATATGTACAATTGTTTACTTGATGATTTGTAGAAGTCTTATCGTTAAAATGTAGAATTTTTATCACAGTCTTTCGGTATGTAATGGCAACGATAACATCGGACAGTTGACAGTCCCTACAGCACGGGCTGTTTCACCACACTTTATTGACACTAAAAACCACTTGAAAAAACAATAAATGTAGGTGATATATATTAAATTGTGTATAGGTTATGATTAGTAAATAGTTTTTCTTTCGATTGCAGTTGCAGTTGGTTGAATACTTCTATCACAATTCAATGGGAACTCAATTATATATTGATAAGACTTTTATCCAAAGCATTGTCTTTTTGCAAAGGCATGTGTACTTTATAAACCGATATAAATATATTATCACGCACGTAGAACTGCAAAAAGCCACATGCCAATGATAAAACATTCTACCTCGAAATATACGTGACATTGCTCGTATTTAGTCAGGTGTTTGGGTTTTTATGAATTGCATGGTAGGGTCTCTCTAATTAGCGAAATGTGATGCAATACTACATAGAAATATTTTAGACAAACGCCTGGGGATGTCAGATGACCCCATGTTGTTCGCGAGTCAAAAGTGTCATCAGCGTTTTGAGTTACATCAAACAGATTACGAAGGTTGCATAAATTGTAAAAAGTGACCTTTCAAAGTATTTTATATGCATATTCATAAAAATTTAACACTTTTGACGTTTTGTTTTAAAGTTACGAATTTTGAGCCAATAATGTTATCACGTCTGTTCCAGTGAACTGCATTCTACTTGATAATTCTGACTTATACCAAGTAATGTATTTTGTAAGACTGACAGCTGGAAGTTTTTATTTGCCTAGATGTGTCAGGTAAACACTCTTTCACAAAGGGTGGTCGACAAATTGGCATTCAAGAATCTAGTTATCTTAAGTCGACTTGATTCGTCTGAATGAGATGTAACCTGAACGCAAAAACTAGATTGGTCGGGAACGGAACTTTTTCTGCGTCAGCTACATATGAGAACTGTCAACTTAGTACTCAGTCACGAATTTCTTGACTAGATTCGTCGGCTACCCCTCCATAAACGTCAACTGAAACAGCTGCTCATTTGATCGATTTCCCCCAATCAAAACCGAGATACACTTACTGAGAGAGCTGTCAGACTTACTAAACTAGAGACTTGAACGTCCCCATTTATTCAGAAATTTCTTGACTGAGTACAAGATTGACATTTCGTTTACGTGGCTGATGTAGGAACAGTGACGTTACCGACCAATATAGTTTTTGCGTTCAGGGCACATCTAGTCGAGACCAATATAGTGGATTTTTGAAAGTGCCCAGTGACTTGGGAGCAACTAAATTGTTGGCACGAAGTGAAATTTGTGTAGTTCTTAAGGGCAAAGGTGTTATTATCTCAGCCACACACCAAAAGTAGGAATTCACACCAATAAATACCAGTTCTTCACCTTTATCAAAAATACTTGCATATTTGCAGGCTAATGGAGCAGGTCTCCTTGCTTTCCTTTGCTGGGATAGTTGTTCAATAAAACAAACCTATTGACTTTAGTGCAAACTTTGGCACTGAAAATAATTTGGTTCCTGTTAATTTATAGGGAATCTACTGTTGAAATCGGAATCACTAAGAAATGTGCACTTTGTCACCTCTTCGAGAGATAACACGGTCCGGAAACTTTTCCCGTAAAAGATCAATGGTTTCGTTGCTTGTGTGGCACGTAGCGCCGTCTTGTTGAAAGTAAACGTTGTCCAGATCAATACCATCCAACTCCGACCATAAAAAACGTTTGTGGAATTCCCAATTCCAAAGAACGACGAGGACAAACCTGGGTTTTCTTCAACACTTTGGGCTACAGCAGCAATATTCTCAGTTGCTCTTGAGCGACGTGCACGGGTTTTATTCTTCACATCACTAATTTGTCCCAACAGCTCGAATTTTTGCACCAATTTCTGTATTGCGGTCTGACAAGGTGCTTCCCGACGACCAAAAAATGCTTTAGTTTTGCGAACTGTGACTGCAAGACTTACACCATTTTTGTAGTGAATTTTAATAATTTCAATACGTTGGTGAAGCGTGTATCGTTCCATTTTTAGCAATGGCGTAGTTTCTACTTATCAGATGTCAAAGAATAAAAGCTTCAAAAGTGACAGCATCCGAAATAGCGGGTCGTTCAGAATAACACCTCTCATTGGAACACCCTTTACAAACAGAATATCTAATATTGGGTAAAGCGTTAACGAACCTACTGTAATATAAACTCGTACGAACCAAAACCATGTTTACATCGCCTATCCTCGAATGAAGAAGAAAAACCATCGATTTCCCACAATAAATAAAACTTGTCGTCAACGCGCACTTCTTTAAAATTCACTGACGTAGAATGACCCCAATTCATAGCGGTGGTGGCCACTCGCGAGTTTTTGCTTTCAACCCTGCTGCCGAAGCGACGCCCTTTCTCGGTTTAAGGCATGCCAGTGTAAATAATATTTTCCACCAAGTTGAATGCCTTTTCAACTCCTCTGCGTTGCATATATGAGCAACATCACTGAACGCACACAACAATGCATAACTAGAACTACCCTCAACCCCATGGCTTTCAATTATCCCTCTCGTGCATAACCAAATGATTATAACAAGTTCGCTTATGCCTGGCCGAGCTTTTTTTAAAGGCCACAAGCCTGAAATGCACGTTCTCTTGCAAGTAATTTATTGAGAAATTATTTTCTAAAAATATGACCAACAAAGTCAGATTACAAAAGGAAAAATAAAACGCCATCTATTAGCGGTGACCGGAACACTCTAAGATCATTTATTTGATAGAGGGGACGACTGCTAAGATCGTATGATTGCTAGGAAAAGAAAGCGCAACAAGAACCGACCTCCCCGATTGATTAAAAATAAATCGTAGACCGGTTAAAAATAGTTGCATTACAATAGAACGGCACTTGGCAGAGCATACGCGACTGGGTGGTTTAAATATTATTCGTCGTAAAACGTCAGCTGCCAAGAAAGGGGAATACGGTTGCTAATTGCAACGTAGAAAGCTCATCGTGTACCGTGGACGTTAACTTATCATTAGGGGGTTTGGTGTATTGTTTATCTCTATTTGTCATTAAATCGTAAGCAACCTGTGTTTCGGCTTATGTGTATGTTTGTGTGCTTGAATTGTTGTCCTTTTGTCTGACTTTGCATAGCTAATGGACATGTCTCTTGTTAATGGAGGAATAAATAGCCTAATAGCGTGGAGTGGAATATTAATTATTTTGGTGGTTTTTGTTTTTCTTCTTCGTAATTAATTAATTTGGTTTGTGTTAAGTGACGTAAGATGGTGCCGTGTGAACACCTGTACCAGCATAAATTAGTAGCGTTGTATAATTGCATTCGTGCAGCTGACGTTGAGTTAATTAAGCGTCGATTTTGCAAGTTAGATTGAGTCAGTCATAAGGTTTTATTAAAATGTTTGGTGGGAGTGTCTTTCGAGTAATTTCACATTCATTTCAGCGAGAAGACATTCGGCCTTACCAATAATCAACTTTAGTCTGGAAGTTTACGCTAAGACTCCACACTTTCCAAAATCCCTTTACCAATAAACAAATATAGTTGCCAGAATATCGCTAACTGTAGGGTTAAATGTTAATGTTCAGAAACCCATGTTTATCTGGGGCATTAGCTAAATAAATCCTCCCGAAATGTCATTTTGAAGAGGAGTGTTGCCCAACTATCCTAAATGATGGTATGGAATTTCGTAATGGGAGCAAATTTATATACGCTGTTGTTCAGCCTGACCGTTTATAATTATAAACAAATTTTAGTAAATAGTTAATGTTTTCTGATTTTATTCGTTGGAATACAACAATGCAAGTGGTTTTCAAGTCCAGCAAACACAAATTTGTACAAATCTATGCACAAAATTGAAAAATAATTTGTTGTTTTATTTCTAAACACTTACCCCAGTATTAATAAACAAAAATGCGCGCAAGTAAGTTAGCAGATAAGGCATCAGATAGCATACAAAAATTTGACATAACTGCTGAATAACGAGTTAATTACTTTTACGCAGCGTTTATTAATATTTAGGTTAAAATATGTACTTCCAATATCAGTTTCGGATCTTTCCAAGAATTTCTTGAGAGCAGTCACTAAGAGAATAAAATATCTGTTCATTTAATATTGGATAGCTCATACCTGAATACTATTTTTTTACAATTCTCAGTACCTTAGGCGGCAGGTAGATTTTGGATGAAGGTCTCAAATATTGGTGTGGAAATGGTTGTTGTGAAAAGGTTGACTTCGCGAAAAATATAGATAAAAGAATTGTCAGCATTCAGCAAAATCCATGCGAAATAATAAATTTGGGAACTGCTGGAGGAATATCAGGTAGTATGTGCGAATTTAAGATATACAAAGTTCTGTATTACTTGGTGCGAATTCATCTAGGCGAAAACATGACAGCTTTCGTGTAGAAGAATGTCCACGGCTTTTTTTTCACCAAATTAAGTGATATAGCTATGCAATTTTTAAAACATCAAATTGTATTTATTTTCACACCTCCACATACTTTTGCAAAGTATACTGTTTTGCAAACGGAAATGAATAAGCAGGTTAATATTTCTTTCGAAAATATTCACTTGCTAACGACCTAAATGTGATCTTTAGACTACCAATAAGTTTTGATTTGCATTATCAGCCAACGAATAAATCAAAGCATTCTAATAAACTGTGTTCCGTTTATTGTATAATTTAAAAGAGACCTTATTACGACACAAATTCACTTATAAATCAAACGTGAAGTATTAGAAAACAAAAGAAAGCGTACTATAAAAAGTACCGAAAATTGTGTCCGATCGAACAATAGGGCATTACTGATTTGCATACGATATTTGACAGATCAGCTGATATTTTGTGCATTTCCTATTTTCTGTTTTGTTTTTTGCTTATAATAAGCTTCAAAAAGCCTTTAAAAGAAATCTGTTGGGCAAATTAATTTGCAATTTAAATATTCCTTTTTTTAGAATAAAGTCCTCGTTGTGAAATAAACCATTGACCTTGTTTTTCACGAAAACAAATTATGAAATTTGAATTCTGCGATGACAAAAAATGTAATAGTTTCTAAGAAAATTATCGCACTAGCAAATGTGGAGGTCTAATTGTTTATTGGTACCGTTTCACTAATGCTGTACATTTTTATTAAAGCTGGCAACCAGCTAATCGTCGACATTAGTGTTTGATTATTAGTAAGGCCGATTGTGTTGAACAAGTTCTGAGGTACACGAATACAAAAGAGCTGCAGCTTGGACAATTCCTCAATAAATCATCATACGTTTATTGCAATAAATTGAAGACAACTTGCGAACGTATGCATAAAGTGAATTGCGAGAAGAATCACGCATGTAGAAACAGCTTCTAAAGGTTTTCAGTCCAACATGTACATAAGTTGTAAGGTGAAAAAAAAGGCAGTCAAGTTGTCTGCGTTAACAGCCGTTTTAACAGCTTTAAATTTTGAGAGTTTTTTTCTTTAATTACATTTTTCCTGCTTGCACAGCTGTCAATGGGGACATTTAAATCTTAAGTTTACTTAGTCTGACAGGAGGCGGCCATGGCGTCATATATTTGACTTTGTATTTACCTCGATTGTTTACGTGAACAGTTTGTTTTCTGTTGACGTAGCAGACAAATCTAATTTCCCGACTAAGTACTTGTCAAGTTGACATTTCTATTGTATGCCTGAGTGAGTGAGGTTACCGACCAATTTAGTGTTTACTTTTAACAAAATCTCGTGCTGCCAAATCAAGCTGACGAGACGGCTAGAGTTTGGAATGCATCCCTGAACTTGTCATTTATTTGACATATCCCTATAGTTTATCTTGGAAAAATAAACTTAATTGACACCTGCAGTGTATTTCATAAGAAAAAAACCCCGACGTTTGCAATTGATCTGCTCCGAGAAAAATCTAAACTCGTTCTATTCTTTATTTATCAAGAAATATCGAGAAACAGAAGGCAGAACTCATGATCAGCGCATTCATCTCTAATTTCGCAGTCAATGACAGCCAATCGATCGAAAATTTGTACTAATTGACTTCAATTTGTCAATTAAAAAAAAAAAAAACTTCAAACAAATTTGAATAACAAAGTTAGTTGTAAAGAATACATTTATACACACACACGTATGCTTTCGATTTAAAGCCAATGCTTGTATGCAATTGAAAACGTCACCTAAACAAAATGCATTGCTATAATGCGCTTCACGTTGTTTTCCACCACCAGCTACTGTTCTGTGCGAACAAAGTGGCAACAGTCCAAAAGACAGTTCGCCGCTCACGTGCGGATCCAATCCGGACACTACCACATTTCGCACAGTATCAGCTGTTGTGTGTGTTCTATTTAATCGCACCACTAAATTGCGTCATACGAGCGTTTTTATCTTTGATGATTTATTTGTTTTTGTTTTTATTTTTAATTTGAAGCCAACTATACTCCCAAACAAAACGAAAGAGTAAATACGAACCAACAACCGAATTGAGAACACTTTTTAGGTGTTGCGTTTAGTAGTATCAAGGTCAAGATAGCGATTTCCCGAAATAGAAGAAATTATGAAATTTCCGGCCTTGGCTGGTCAAAAACAAAAAATTGCTTCGATTGCACAGTTGGCAGCGGCCTTTTCGCAATCGATGACTCAATGCTTTGAACTGCTTCCTTATGGTTTTTCGTTGGAAATCACCGGTGAATCACTAGACAGCGAGTGCAGAATTAGGAACTCTAATCACAGAAAACAACCAACGCACCCGCAGAGTGTGCCCGGGGTGTTGTTCGCAGAGTTAGCAAAATGATGTGCTTCTGTTTTGTTTTCGAAAGTCAAGTTAAATGTTGTTTTGCTTGTGAAATGTTTGTTTGAAAACGTGATGAGAGTTTATCAAGAGTACTCGACCTGAACGCGTACGTTATTCCCGGATTTCGAAATGAAATCATGTGTGACGCAAATGTCACGTTTTTTCCTCCGGAGATAATCTTTAACTTTTTCAATATCAATCCTATTATCATTTTAAACAAATTGCGAAACTACTCGTATCTGCCGGCGATTGTAGTCCCAGTATGTGAATGAATGGAAGCTCATTGTGTGCTAGTTCACTTTTCTTATAATCTAATTATAATGCCATTGTTAGTAGACCACTGGCTTTGTGTGGAATGAGAAGAATAACAAACAATTTGCAAGGACGGAAATTGTTTGCTTTTGCTGTTGCAGCATTCCGCCGTGCGGGGGAAATGGAAAAAGTTTTCCTTCAAAAAACCTTTTCGGCAGATTTGTGCATTGTTGCTGTCAAATGGGATTAGAATGAAATAGTGCGGTAGAAGGGGGGGTGATTTTTGTCTGTGACTACTCGGGCGTATACTTGACAAAGAATTATTCTAGAACAGTAAACAGACTTGTAACGGTGCGAGGTATAGCCAAGAAAACGTCTTATGGTAGGCGGATATTAGATCGGAGTAGAACTGTCAAAAAAAAAAAAAAACACATCAGAGGTCCGAATTTCTGTCTTTGTTCGTTCCGCATCCGCACATGATAATGTTCACTCTAAGAGCTCAAAATAAACTGACTGTGAGTAAACAAATGTAAGCAGTATATTTTGACAGCCGTGAGTGCTGATCTGGATTTCAAATGTTGGTACAGGAACAAAAAACAGGTTAAAAAGTGTAGGAGACTTAAAAAACATTATCATGAATAAAATTTCCCTGGGAATGTTTTCTATTCAGCAATCTGATTTACATTGCTGACAAGTGAAACATTTCCATCCGAATTTATTCGCCTGACCCTGACTATTAACTTGATGTGTTTGTGTAGTCATTTGACAGCTCGTGTCTAAGAAGAACCTAAATAAGATTACTATTCACTTCGTAGGTATAGGGTTGGAATCAACTGGTTAGTGGCAGTTAAACCTACATAAGTTGACCGATGCCTCGACATTTATATTTCTTTTCACCTCCAACACAATCACCTTTATTCCGAGTGGCGTTTACGACGATTTAAAAACCGCCAATTTGAATTTGGAATTACGAGAGGCGTTTTTCCGTCGTTGATCGCCATTCGTCACTGAACGTCATGTTGAACCTATTCGCTTATAGGCGAACGTCATGTGAGAAATTTTACTGCCATTTTGTAAGGCGGTGAACACCAAAAAAACGACAAACGTCGTGAAAGTAAAACGCCACTCGGAATAAGGGTGAATATCCGGAAACGCAGAGTTAAAAAAGATTACCATCGCCGACAGCTTCTGCTATTGCCGTTCCTTTGCAAATACAATCACGACAGCGTCATACGAAACTACTGTCTGTTTCTGTGCCACCACTCTGCAGATCTATTTCTAAATTTAGATATTTCGCCTTTCGAACCACCTTCATCATCGTGCAAAATCCAGCTAGATGCGCGTCGCGAATGTTTTTCTTTCTCCACTTGAATGTCTTTATATATATAGTAATCTCTGACAATACCGACACACTCTGCCAACCAAGCTGTTCTTGTCTCTTGATTCGTATTAGAATCACCCCACTCCATATATGCATACACAAACATTATCTCTGAATAAAAACACGCTACATCTCGACTCCACTAATCATTTTGCCCTTTCTCTTTCAATTGCAGGTCAATACTATTCAATTGAAGATCATACGATCCCCGAAGACGACGTCATTATCGCATTCTTTTGCACCCCCACAGCATATATCGTACGTTTATCACAACAAAAAGACCAAAGAGTCGAACCAACACTAATTCAGCAAATATACAACACCTTACCAGCCACCAGCATTCGACTAGAGCGAGAGAACACAATTCAGCAGCTATATAAACAAATCAACTGCATAAAACAAAACACAGAGCGCTTTTGTTGTTGTTTTCTGTTTTTGATTTCTTTGGCTTCTTTTTTCGTTTTTGGCAGAAGCAGCCTTTGGATACCGCTAAACACTCAACTTTGCTATGGCATCATCGTCGGTTCTAGCTAATAATTCAATTACAACTCACTCAGCTCTCGGGACGTCTACAACGTCGACGGCTTCGTCGCCTTCTTCAAATTCGATTTCTTCTTCTTCGTCGTCGTCGTCGTCGTCATCTCGTAAAAGAAGCTACGAGAGTGCACTTTCGTCGATGCCCACATCAGAGAGTACAATGAAGGCCCCACCAATGAACAGAGCCACATCTCTGGACGATGCAGCAGGACTTCGTACGAAAACCTCCACAACAATCGATATGCACAACAGCGACGAAGCTGACAGTGGTTCGGAATTGCCCACGATTTTCGATTCGGCCAAGGGAGTCGCCATCGTAAATGGATTGAATGGGTGTAGCAGCACCAGTGCCAGCAGTAGCAAGAAGAAGTATGTTCCGCCGCAGATTATAAACAGTAGTGCTGTTGAATTCACGGTGAGTACTTTTAGTATGGTGACTGGTGAATGTGAGCGCGTGCGGCTGTGCGAATTCCAATAAATTGTCGCCGCGTTGTCACGATCGGTGACGTGTTAGTTGCCATGCGGTGCGGATTGCTTGGAGTGTGTGGTGTAGGCTTAAGTAAAATCTTTCTCACGAGCAGCGGCTAGTGTGTGGTCGTGGTGGGTTTTTTTTTTTTTTTTACTAAGATCATGACTAATGCCTGCGCAGGCTGTCATGAACCGGCGAATGATTAGTAATCAAATCATGCTAATGCGTCGTTCAAAAGCAAACAATCAGGGTTTTTATAGAGTATATATTTTTTTTGTATTGTTTTACTGTCTTACTTGTTTTGGGGTAGGGATTGCAGTGAAAGTGGGCTTCAAGTTAGCGGGACAGGTTTGACGAACATGTGATTTCAAATCAGACCGAAGTTGGATATAAGAAATCCCGTTTATTGTGAACATCAGAAGTGAGGCTAATCTGCTCGACTGAAGATTGATGGTGGCGTGACTTGTGACAATAACGCGCACCTATCCCAATTCTATATGCTATTCCACATGGATTTGCTCTCCATTCAGCCTTAAGAAAGACCAACCTGTAAGTCGGTAAGCATCCGTCACGTACTAGGTTGTAATCATTTACAAACAACTATCATATTTTCGTTGCCAGGGGCTGCCTTAACATAACGAACCATCATCAATCAGGAGCCGAACCTCTTCGATGCATAAAATACGTGGTTTCATTCCCATGAGTATATCTCAACTCATCCATGATGTAAGGAATCGCTTAGCAAAACGCAGCGCACGGCGTCTGTGTTGCTGCTCCCTCGGGAGGACAAATCAATGTGTAAAATGGAATCACCACAAAGTTGCCGGCTTTTTCTTGTTTACATTCAAAAAATGCCTCCTGTCACTGGGTTTCTATACACATTTGGCATAAAAACAAGAGATGTATGAACCAGAACTATCCCGGAACTATTTTTCATTAATTGTAAATACTTATCTATTTATAACCTTCCGATAATTGCCTTAAAAATTACCGAGTGACCTCCCTTTCGATATAACCACTGTTAACCATGCAATTTTCAAGTAGATCATCTTGATAATGGTATAATCGGATTTTCCCTTATTTCCGCTGGATGGGATGGCTCCAATCTTCGGCTTAGGTAAATACGTATTGCACTATTTGTTGTTGCTAAACCGATGGATTACTAGAAATCCGCAACACGTGTTGCTTCAGGTGGTTCTGGTGTAATATTCCAGAGCGAATTTTGCTTAATTAGCACATTGATTAGGGGCGACAATTCGACTGTGGCATTGAGTGATGTCTCATTCGTTTCACGTGACATTGAACAAGAATGTGGAATGAATTCTCTTTCAAATGGAATTTTGTTGTACATAAACAATAAACATGTGACCATATTCATGCATGTACTCGTACACTTGGTGATGACAGAGAAATGTTGCTGATGTAGTGACATCTGACATCGATGTCAAAGTTTAAAGTTCGAAAGATGTACACCATTGAAATCCTGCCACTGTTTGGTTAGGCAATTTAAATGGCAAACAGCAAATTGTGCAACTGACCTTAGGCCCCTAATATTAATTTGGCAGCTTGTCACTGTCACTGATTTAGTATATCAAGGAAGGTCGAAGATGAGGTGCAAAGTGAATTATTCAATAATGATGCATCGGATCATTGATCACTTTATTTGGCAGCATTGTTGTGAGAAGAGGGGGTTAACCTATTGTTGATATTATTGTGTTTGCTTAGAATAGTCATTTCATCATTACAATGAAATCTTTTCGTAAACACTCATGGTGAAAGGAAATCGATAACTTAATGCCGAAATGAGTTATCCGCAAACGAGCAATACGTGACGGAATTTGTTTTGTATGCAAATACAAAATTACACTTCCTCTGTGAATGGCCAGCATTAGCTAGAGTCAGACGTCACACGCTTGACAGATCATTTTTCGACAACCTGTCAGAATTCCGTACACAAAATTCTGCATAATTCAAATCGATGTATCAATCGCGTCGGTCGGTCTAAGAAGGCAGCTGCCTACATGCTAACCGGACAAAAACTGCCAAGAGCCTCGCGATTGGTTGCTACCCCTGAGACGGCCCTGTTCGTTAAATTGAATTTAAATAACTGTTTGATGACGTCAGGCATCGTGCTATTTGCATTTTGTTTTCCCACAGAAAACTGAATCTGAATGTAGACGTAGATTTAAACTTGGGGTGTGATCCACTTGTACAAAACGCTATCAGTTAACAAGTGCATCGCTCTCGATTGTGAGAACAATAAAAACAAATAACACCTTAGTCAGTACTTGAACTTTAGTGGCCCGAAAATTGCATTTCGATCTCGTATAGTCTTTCGCAACAACGCGACAAAAACAAACTTGTACCGCCAAATTATGAGGTTTAAATTGAAAACTACGAGGTCAGCTCTCTTTCGATATTGCTGCTCATACACAAGCACTTGTTGTCCTATTGCAATTAGTGCAGATTCCCATTGTTTGTTTGTCGGAAATCGCTACTGCGAATTTCTCCTCTTATCTATTTTTATATTTAGCTGAAATGAAAATACAGTCAGTCTGTGTTTGTCTATAGAATATTACTGAAAAATACCACCTGCTGTGGGTTTTGTATTTTTCGGGAGAAGGAAACTCCCGATCGGGTCAGATTGGAAGGGTTTCCACTTGTAGAAGTTATTTATTCATTCACTTCTATTTATTTATCGTGGAAATGCATTGACAGCGTTTATTTATCGCTGGCAGAACCATTTCAATCATGCAACGTTGTGTCGTTTAAATTCGTTGTTTGTGTGCTTGCTATCTTCTATTCCACTATGCATTGTCAGCTGAATTGAATGCGACTTTATTCACCTCGGAAGGTCTGAAACTATTTAGGCGAATCAGTTGAGAGTTTGAATTCGTCGCGACAGCAACACAACAAGTGCACCGAAGCTGAAAGCGCGCGCTGACTTTAGTTCGGGCTGCTTTTTGAAACTTTGTCACGATCCGTTAAACGGGATCAATTTTGTTTAATTGAGATCCACTGGCTAATTGATCGTTTAAAGTGATCGTGTGTGTTGTGTATTTTGTTTGTGAAAGTGAACAATGGGTCGCAAGCTGACTCTCACACCTTCCCCGGACGATGGGGTATGTCGAGGTTTCAATATATATTTCAATTATTTTGAACAACAAAGAGATTGATTAGGTTTTTGTAGAAACGAATTGAGGTTAAAACCGGTTCGAAAGACATTTGTTAGCAGGACTGTTAGCCACATTGTACGTAGCCGGTTCACCAGACGGATTCTGTAATATAAGTCGGAACATCGAACCAAATGTTAAGCTTTTAGGTAGAACCAGTTGGAGGGACGACATTTTTGTAGAATTCCAAAATACAGAACGAAAACAATGCGAACACATGAATTCCCTTGGGTATATAGCATTTCGAAAAAAATTCCTGCTTCGATATCCATCGACGGAAACACCGATAGCAAAACATTTTCTGATCATTTTACAAATTTCCCCTTATCAGCGGTGGGAAATGTGTTTCGGTCTCATTCCGATAGTGGATCATTGCTTCAGAAATCGATGTACACGTTCGCCACTTCTTTAAATTGGTCATATGATTTAATTGCTCATGAATATGCGTACAGCTGAGAGTTGTCTTTTGTTTTTTCTCATATTGCCAGATAAAATATGTCACAGCTAGCTACTGCTGAGAAAACTGTTCACTTAAGGTGATCAAAGGAAAGGTTTTGAATAAAAAATTTGTAAACAATCGCCATGTCTCCGATAACGAAAGATGTTTTTGATGTTTAAGGGCCGTTTGCTCATACGACTCATAGCGAACTAAGTTCCACATAAACTCTTATGTGACAGTTTGTGACCTGAAAAAAGTAGCCCATTATTTTAGTAGAACTTTAATCGTTAAAAGTCGTATGAGCAAACGGCCCTAAGTGTTTTTGGTTGATTTGCATTCCACATGGAATGTAGCAGGTTGTTACAGAGCTTTTTGCAAGGCTAATACATTTTTTTAGGCAGGTAGAAAGGTTATCATGGTTACTAATGAAACAATGGTAAGTAAATGGACTCTCATCTAGCTGACGTTGCTCCAGATCTTAAGGCTGAACTATCTGTGACGATTTTACGTTCAGTTTTGTTCAGTGCTGCCAAGTTTTAGTTTTGCTTGTTCGAGTTTTAAATTTTAAATTCCAATTGTTTCCAATTCATTCAAAAAATACATACCTAACAAATGTTTGGTAGATTCCTTAAGTTTGTTACACTTTTATGTGGATATTTCATTTTCGTTTGAAATGTGCTCGTTGTTGTACCGGACAATATTCGTGTGTTATAGTCAAGCCTTTATGGCTTTCTACTTGCGGTGTCGAGTGGCATTCTAAAAAAATCTGCAACAAATTAAACCTCACTTATGTTCGTTCTTTTTTAAATGGTTGGTTGATTGAACCCTGTGTCCGTGACGTATCATGCGTTCCTATCGCGTTTGGATCCATTATATTGACATCCTACTCTCTTGACTCCATCTCTAAAATCGAATTTTGATTCGTCGAATGCAATACCGAAGGCAGTAACACCGAGTCACAATGACAACTATTTCAGCTTATGGGACACTCCACTCATTGGGAGGCTTCGACGATTCGTTTACGCATAAAATCTCTCAAAAAGCGCCTGCTATAAAACTCCTCAGTCCGTGGAACTGTGAACTAATTAAATCAATAATTAAACTCACCTGTGTGCATGACAAACTCTCATTAGTCTACCAGTGTAAAAACAATATTAAAAAATTTGTAATTCCACGCCCAATTAGCTTGACCAATGACCCAGATCACAAACTTTTAGCCGAGATCCAATCCCCCCTAAGCATTCGATGCAATGGCTGTAATCACCTAACACTCATTCCACAACAAATTACGTGAACTTTGTTACGGATCAGATGATAGACAATGACGTGTTTGCTGCCCTTCTCCGTTGAAGTGTAACGCCGCAATTGCTTCAATTGGCGAAGGAAACATTCACTTAGAAAACTCATTGCGATTCAGATTTCAGATTCCTTCGCTCTGATGATGGGACTACAATAAGTGGAAGATGAAATTGTTCATTGTCACGACCATACCCTGGGGCAAGAACCACCGAATGCGAAAAGCAGCAACCACTTGAGCTATCTATCAAAGAGAAGATTTTTCTTGTTCAACAGCCAAATGCTATTATTTTTGATCACGGGAGAATGTGTGGGTTTTGCTTGTTTGATAAGTAAAATGAGGTGATGCCTCTTGCCGTTGCCATCCACCCCTACCGTTCATCAAGAAGGGGGTGACCTAGAAAAATGGCGGAGCGTTCCAGTGAAATGAGAACATTGGAAATAAATAAAATAAACGCCAGCATTCGTCGCCGTATCTCGTCTGTGTTGTCATTGATTGAAGTTTTGTGTTTGTTTTTGCTGACATGCTGAAAAAATGTGTACTTAATATAATAATTGAATTGCGGACGGTTGTGATCAATGGTTTTTGTTTTTCTTTTCAGACAATCTGCAAGCCAGCACCTTTCTCATCAGATGAGGAGGCAATGGTCGAACGTGAACGATGCGATTACACGAAAAAGATCACCTACCAAATGGCACGTTCGGGACAGACATCAAGGCGTGTACGTGTTTATGCTGATGGAATTTATGATTTGTTCCATCAAGGCCATGCCAGGCAGCTAATGCAGGTAATTAGATCTTTTTTTGGTTACTTGTTGTCAAGTTGAGAGTGGTCGAGAATGCGATGCACAATTGAATAAGAAGTTGCCGCGTTAAGACATTTGGTTTGATTTTTCCTTGGGGTACTGTTCAAAACTGTTGTTAGTGCAGATGATGACACCACTTTGATATAGCAGTACTGATCTACAACTTTTGTAAGCCTGCGAAGATCGTTTCAAGCAGCTTGTTTACCGACTTCATCTTGGTAAAGAGATGCCACAATTGCAAGGTAGAATGGAACGTTGTTATAAATCGTACTTCTATTGTGAATGGGCTTGTCGTACATCGTCGGACTGTTTGCGTGTTGCAAATTTGTACTGACCTACAGACAGTCCGTACGACAGTCGCGTGAATGGCCCCCTACTTATTTATAAGATCCCTTCAATGGTACCAACCGATATCGGGAATGACTGTGTCTAAGTTTATTAAACTCACTCAACTATGACATAATTTAAATGTTTCGCCCAAGGTTTCGTTGTAATATCAATTACGATGTAATTTTTACAACGTTGGAACAATACCACTTTTTTACGTCATCGCATGTTAGAACTTACCCAATGGACGGTCACGATGCGCTTTTTGTACGAAATATGCTGAGAAAAGAACAAATGACAACATCTAGTTTGCCTTTCTGTGTTTAATCGCTAAATGGCTACTAGTCAATTGATCAAATTGAACACACGTACTATATAAAAAACAAACAGAACTATTCTGCCCGCAAAAGGTTTCGTACGCATCACTCGATTGCACAAAGTCAAAAGTTCATAAAAGCAATTGACTTCCAGATGGTGAAAGACATCTCGTTCGAGTGCATTTGCTGTATTAGATCCATACATATACAGCGAATGTATTGCTGAATTATCTTTCCTTATCGTAGCTCCCAAACTAAAAAAATATCTCTTCTCTGTTTTGCAGGCTAAGAACATCTTTCCCAACGTCTATCTAATCGTTGGCGTCTGCAGCGATGAGCTGACTCACAGTAAAAAAGGTCGCACTGTTATGAACGACGCGGAACGCTATGAAGGTGTTCGTCATTGTCGCTATGTCGATGAGGTAAGTCAAATCTATTAAAATGTTTGTAACTTTCATCTAACACTGTCCATTTGTAGATCATTCAAGAGGCACCATGGTCATTGACCGACGAGTTCATAGAAAGTAACAAAATCGATTTTGTTGCACACGATGACATTCCATATACCGGCGATGGTATTGATGATATCTACGGCCCACTGAAAGCAAGAGGAATGTTTGTGGCTACTGAGCGCACAGAAGGTAATCAAATTGATTTAATTTTTGCTTTGCGATAAGAGATAAGCAGAAAACGGCCAATTGGGTTTCAATGTCAAACACACAACGCACATGTGGCTTATCTAGTTTCCTGGATCGTTACTCTTTCAAATGGTTTTTGCTTAAAGTAGTAAATGTGGCTTATCCCCGACTCTTTTTACAATTGTTTTGCTTGGAGTAGTAAATGTTTTAGTGATAACGCGCCACAATTAGCGAGTGTGTTGCTTTGGAAGTGTAGTTTTATTGCAATTTCAAGTGCTGCTAAGGAACATGTTTAAAATTTGGGCAAATTCGACTTTAAAAAAGATTGCAAATGTTAAATCTCCGAATACAAACACGAAAAGGATTGAAGCGGAGAGCAATATATCTCTACTACTCTTAGAGTGTGTTCTGTTTTAGGGACTAAGCTTCTTGAAAATTTCTGGCAGTCTTCTGCGCTTTCTGTTGCTCTGATTTGATCGAGGATACTTTAAAATTAAAATTCATTTCACTTAAGGTCCGATGCACAATATCACTTCAGTGCTCCAGTTACGAAAGTTAGTTGCGGTTCTTTTTAACTTGTGCTCGTCATTGGTACTTCTCTTTGTTTGGCGAAGTAGCTGTTCGACATTAAGCACCTCAATCAAATTGCATCTGTATCTATTCGTAAACTAATCAAATTCGTTTTCTGTTTCTTTTAGGTGTTTCTACTTCGGACATTGTGGCCCGCATTGTCAAGGACTACGATCTCTATGTGCGTCGCAACCTGGCGCGTGGCTATTCAGCAAAAGATCTAAATGTATCATTCCTGTCGGAGAAGAAGTTCCGCTTACAAAACAAAATGGACGAGCTCAAGGATCGTGGTCGTCGTGTAATGACCGAAGTCAAGGGTGACATCATCACAAAATGGGAGGAGAAATCACGAGAATTCATTGACGCCTTCCTTTTGCTGTTCGGACGTGAACGTCTGAATCACTTGTGGAACGAGTCGAAGGGAAAACTGATTCAAGCTCTTAGTCCACCAGGCAGCCCCAGTGGTTCTGTAAATGGCGACTACGACGAGTACGACGATGATGAGGATATTCCAGAAGTTAGCGTTGATCAATCACCATCATCGCGACGCTCCTATCGCACAGCCACCGCCAGCAGCAATGTGGAATCAACTGAGCAACGTCATCACACCAGCAGGCGATCAGCGACCGCCGCGACAACAGCAACAGCACACAGTTCAGATCCAGATGAAGACGAAGACGAGGAGTACGAGCGAAGGAGCAACTAGGGTTGTCTTGAGGAACAATCTTTGATATAGATTTAGATATACTATTGACATCCTTTACCTCATTACAACTTTTTCTTGCTTATTTCGATCACTATCTCTCTCTCTATCTGTCGTTCTCTCTGTCTTTTTCTCACATTAGTATATAGGCATTAGTCTCGTAGTAGAAAACTTTCTGTTAGTTTGTAAGGACTTTTGAAGAGAGAGCGCATGCAGCTTGTCAAACAAATTATAACACGCACGTCTCTTTCGGTGCCTGTGTGTGGAAATGAAAATTGTTTCGCAAAAGACATCAATTCCATGAAAAGTTGTTTAGACTGAGGAGAAGGACACGCCACACCAGACAAACTGAAAGTGTGTTGTACCTGTGCTACTCCGGTTCCTACTATTCTTTAAAACAATTTATCTTTGTTATCATTTCAATTTGTTTGTTTTTCACTTGTGAACTCAAATGTTTAACTAAAATAATAGTATTGTTTAGTACGAGGGCAAGTTCTTGTGAAGAGCAAAAAACAAGCGAGTATTCCCTAAACACTGGGTATTTTCTTTCCTGTCTATTATTTTGTTTTCTTTTTTATTTTAAGAGCTCCTTTCTTAACAACACAATACATTGTTTACCTACTTTAGTCTATTATTTAATTTATTAATTAAAGAATGAACCTATCGCCGGAATATTTGTTTCAAACTGCATACCAATATGGAAAATATTTAATTAAGAAAAGCTACAATAAATATACATAGCAATACACAACACGTAACACCTAGTTTATCTAGTGAAACCAAATGTTTTCTAGTTTGAAGCAAATCAAATAAATTATACAAAGCAATTGTAAGCGCGTTCGCAAAGCAAATATAAAACTCGTATATACTTATGCTTAATATTTAATGTAACAAATTTGTGATGTCACAACACCAGAAAGTAACCACAATTTTGAAAAATAAATAAATCTCTTTCAAAAGAACATTTGAATTTAAATTAAATATGTATAAGCAAATGTATAAATAGGAAACAAACTGTTATACGGTTATTTTTATGAAAACAAATAGCAGATTCTTCTTTTGGTTTGAAAGTTGTATTTTGCCGAAAACTTGAAATTTAAAATCAAAAAAAGTTTCGATTAAGTATCTACATTTAAATGCGAACATTTTGAATAAAAATTATTTACTAAACTTAATGAAATGCTCTGTTTTGTTTGTTGGAAAGTCGAAAGTTCATAACTTCATTGATGTTTGTTTCTTTTCAAATCTGCCAAATGTGCGATTGTCGCTTTGTTCTTGCTAGACTTTGGATATGTACTTGTTATCCGACTGTTAGTTTGTTAGCTTCCTCGACAGAGATGATCGGTTGTACTGGAAAGCTGGGAGTAACTACGATTCTTGCTAAAAGTTCTTATTTCTCATTGATAATAAAGGGTGTTTTTTATAGGTATAGAACTTCGAATTGAAATAAAACACAAGAAAATCGTTTTAATGTCCATTAATTTGGCTTTATTGGAAGGACAGTTTTATGCCATTAATGTTTAAATATGATTTCGGGCATGTGGCCGCCGCGGCTGGTTCGAATAAAGCCAAGTCTAGAGGTCCAATTTTCAACCACTTTTTCGAGCATTTGGGACTGTATGTCGGCAATAACGCCACGAATGTTGGCTTCCAAGTTCCAAGTCCCCTAACGTTTCTGGTTTGTTGGCGTAGGCGAGCGACTTCACATATCCCCAAAGAAAATAATCCAATGGTGTCAAATCACACGATGGTGGATGGTGGCCAATTGACAGGTCCATTCCGCGAAATTATGCGCTCATCGAATGTTTCCTTCAAACATAATCGATTGTGACGTGCGCTGTGTGGCTGTAGCGCGGTCTTGTTGGAACCACATCTCATCCACATTCATGCCATCCAATTCGGGAGCAAAATAGTCGGTTTTCATGGCCAATTGCTGTGCACAGTGGCGAATGGATTCATTCGGGTCCTCTTCAACACTTTGCTCTACACCGGCAATTGTTTCTTCGGTGCGCACTGCTCGACGTCTCTGCGGATGCGTATTATCACATAGAGTAAACGTAGTGCGAAAACGATCCATGGTTAACCGAATTAATTGCTCTGATGGACGATTATGTCGACCATAAAACGAACGGAGCTTGCGGTAAACTTCGCGAACTGAACCATTATTTTCGAAATAAATTTGCACGATTTGCAAGCGTTTTTCATTTGTCAACCTGTTCATGATGAAATGGCAAACCAAACTGAACATAAATGACATTAGAGCTAACAGATTAGACCACAAAATGTCAGTTTTATCTCTATTCAAAAAACCAACCTCTAAAAGAAACACTCTTTACATGTTGAGAAATTATAGTCGAATCTTTTTAGGACTTATTCACCCCTATCGGGAAAAATATTTCCCTCGGAATGTTTTCAATTCAGCTATCTGATTTAGATTGCTGACGAAGAAAACATTTCCATCGGAATTTGTTCACGAAAACCCTGATCGTTGAAAGAACCGCAACAGCAGCAATAATTAAAACGTCTTTTGGAGGCTCAATTGTGTGGAGTTTTTACTCTCTTTAGTTGGATATAGTTTCAAGGGCTTTTGCTACGTATGGTGTATGGATGGACATAAGTAAAATAACCGTCGGTTGACCATTTAGTTTCCAATAACTGAGTTTCAAATATTTTTTAAAAAGAACATCTATTTGCCAACGAATAGTTTTTACTCAATGAAAATCTAGATGAAGAGGATGTTCCAGACGTTAGGAACGTAAGTGATAGCTGTAAGTCAAAATTCATCAGTATAAACTAAAACATTATTGAAGAGACTATCATTTGCAATTGGAAAGCGTTATTAGGTTTAAAACGTGACTCTTAGAAAACACTCGGCACCATAATATGTCCATTAAACCCCTCATGACACGTAAGAATACAATTGTGTACCTACTAGCTTTTAACCAAACTGAAGAGTAGTTAAACACAATGGGACTTACTAATAATCATTTTTAACCTTCACCTTATATATTTTCTAGGTCACATGCAGTTTTATATGAAAAACTTCGCCATTGTGAGTTCGAAAAATTAAGCCTGGACTCTAAAAATGATTATTAGTATCGCGGAATAGGTACTTCGCTGAAAATATTACAAATCTTTAAAATCTTACGAGTTTTTACTCAATGCCGTTCTCTAACTCGAAAAATTCGTAACAGGGAGCGCCATCGAGAGAGCAAGACATTACCCCTCCACTGAGAAACTTACGAATTTTTACTCAACAAATTTCTTGGTGTAAGAATTGAAAAATCTGTCAGTCACATGACAATTGACAGCTGATTTGAAATTTGTTGTCCTATTTGACATATGAGTGCATTTGTTTTGATTTCTTGCGTATCGAAATGGTATCGAGAGGCAAAAAAAAATTTAATATTCTCCTTAGATTATTTTCGAAAGCGGCGATGAAATTTTTCCTTGCTGTAAGGAGTAAGAATGGACAATCTCCTCCACTTAAATTTGAATGCCGTGTCGCTTTTCGAATGATTGTAGTTCAATCAGTACAAACTCTGCCATATACTTGGATTCATGAAGAAGAAGTTGGATTGCGAATCACTTTCATCGCTAGGAAGATGAATCAACTAATTTTGTTTGTAAATTAGAAAATTCTTCGAGTGTATACGATATTTTAACGACTTTTCGTAAAAATTTTTTGAATTTTTGAATTCTGTATCTGTCATTTTCATAGAATACTACAGTTCCCTAACTTTTTCGTAAGTGTCTCTCTCTGTGAGAGAATCTATCCCCACCACTGTCATTTTGATAGTCTTTTCAATTCTTACTACAAAAGTAAGGGAACAGACCTAATATGAAAGCCGACAGAATTCAAAAGTAAACACTACACTTTGACTGTAGGTAGTAACTGTCAAATATGAATTCATTGTTCAAAGTTCCGTTCAGCATATAAACAGTTGTTCGCAACTGCCCCAAATTGAACTACAAAAGACGTGTTTTTTTGAGAGTAAAGTGTGTTTTTTAGCACGCCAGCGTCACGTAGAGCGTACTCGTTGTAATTGCGTGCTGAAAATCCTACTTTACTTTGCTTTGCTGAGATCGAAGCACAAAAAAACACGTCTTATATGGAAAGGTTATTTGTATACCCTCTGTTTATATTTACATTCATTAATTGGCCGCATTCAAGAATCTAGGTCGACTAGATTGGTCTGGATTGGTCGGAGACGTCACTTTTTCTACGTCAGCCACATATGAGAACTGTCATCTTAGTATACTCAGTTACGAATTTCTTGACTTGATTCGTCGGCTTCCCCTCCACAAACGTCAACTGAAACAGCTGTTCTCATGACCGATTTCGACCAATCAAAACCGAGACACACTTAGTGAGAGAGATGTCAGACTTACTAAACTAGATACTTGAACGTCCCCATTAATATAGTTCGCACTGGGAAATGTACACGTTGAAACCTCGGCGAACCCTTAAAAATTTGTGCCATGTCAAACTTTTTGTTTAAATCGATTCACACTTATTTTTTAATACAAATTTTAGTTGGTAACGACGAAGCGACCAGTGACAAATGGGTAAATTAAGTTCGAGTAAGTGCTGGGAAAAAATGTTTTCAAAGTCTCAGCATTGTTCATTTTATGCTGCACTGAAGATAACAAAACACAGATTATATTGAAGAAGGTTAGGAGTTTGTCCAAAACTGTGCAACTCTCTTCTTTCGCTGGTAAATATGGGAAAATGGCAAACTACATGCGTTCTCAAACAGGGCTAATCTCAGTTTTTCGAAGTATTTCGTTTTTCAGGTCATTTTGAAAAGAATCATGCTAGCGTGGGCCAATAGTTACGAATATCAAGTTCTCTACAACTCCTTTCTTTCCATCTAATTATAAACTCCTGCTTTTTGAACCTACACAAAAATAAAAGAAGAACTAAAGTGCACCCTATAATCATACTGTTTCCTTAAATTAGTTTGTGGAGTAACTTAATCTTTGTTTGCTATTTGCGGCTCTTCACTGCATCGCCACAAAAGGAAGGCTGGTGTAGACCACGATTTTACTTCCGTGGAATACCTATCTATTAATTATTTCTTTTCCAACTACAAGAGCGAAATGCAAAAAGTAATTACGTTGTTGGTCGGAAAAGGAAACGTCTTTTACAACAGTGGGTAATAGTATATGGGCAGTTGTTTTCCAACTGCGGATGCTAAGTTGGAAATGGGAGAAGGTGACGTAGTACTATAGGTGAAAGGCGATGGTATAGTTCGAACTCATTCCGAACCCGAAGACAACCTAATTAAGTTTTCTGCTTCCGTAAGAGCTGTAATAACGAAAAGTCATTTCAGTCAAGCGATACCATTGGTGAATAAAGCTTCATTAGCGTGGTAGCTCAAGTGGTCAAGATAAATATTTTGTCGGAAAAAGGTGCTCCTCATGAAGTGGAAATTACTTTTGCAAATTGAACACTGCAACTTTCGCAAACTTGTATAATCACCCTCTCACGAATGTGCTTCCAATTCCTTTCAAAAGGTATTCCAGTAATAGCTGAAGGTGTTAAAGAAGCCGCCGATTTTAGAATAAACTCAAATAAGAGTCAATCGAACAATGTGTAGAATCAAGGACCCCATCTGGAGTTACAAGGATGACGATAAAACCATCCATTAGCAATTTTCGGTTTATGGATTTTTCAGATTGTGTCATAAGACCAGTAAAGCACTTTACGCTTGAAATTGATCAACTTATATATAATTTAAAGGCCATCCTGGAAGTCATGTTGCCGTCGACCTTACAAATTTAAAATTCAACGACTGGAGAAGATGTGGTCGCTTAGGTGCCAACTGCTTATCCCTGGTGGAACTCATCAGTCAGTACCTTGAGAAACTTAAATGTAATACGACTGAAGTCAAATTCTTAAATTTGAATGCTCTTTTTATTTTCGGTTCAAATGCGAGTAGATAAGCAAACCGACATAGCTCAGGTTAATTAACTCGGAGGTACCCCCAGTTTATAAAAGCGGATAATAAATTTCCATTGAAACACTACTGCTGGTGTTTTTCAAACGGAGATGCATTAAGTGTTCATTAAGAGCGCATAATGAAATTGTCCTTTGTACAGTTTTGCTACCATCTGTCATGAGCAGATATTTTCCCAAACAAAACTAAAAGCGGTTGAATGAAATTACTTGATAAATGGAAGTACTCGTCCTTAGAGAAACAACTTTGTTTGGGAAAACAAATGAAATTAAAGCTATCGAATTAGAAAATTTAATGTGGACAATTGATTGAAAGTTTTTTAGCAGTTTTGAAGTGATGCCAGATGATGCAGTGTTTAAAATAAGCCTCACATTCATTTTTGTCTCTGGTTTTTCAACTGCATCTGTACTTTATTTGGTGAAAACGATTGCCCGAGTAACACATTTGTTATTTTACAAACAGATACCTACACCCAGTCCATCCATCCACTGTTCAACAGCAACATTGCAAACATTGCTCCATGGAAACCACTTCGTTTTGGAATCCGCCATGTGGCGAAGATTTAAAAAAAAAACTGTAAAAATAGGGCCATCATCCATTAACTAAATTAGTCGCGTCAAAAAATGGATACATTTGCTTAAGGTATACGGTATATGGACTGCGTTACTACCTTTTCTCAACCTAACCTATACTTACTTCCTAATGAGTATCCCACCACCGGTAATTTATAGTTGTTTGGATGAGCTTGTTCAATATGTACCGACTCTTTATAGTTGAAATGTATTTTTAGACTTCATAAATTGATAGGAAATCTCAATCGATTTCAGATGTTTCACTTAACCCAGGCAGTTGATCTCAAGTACCTTCAGTTCATAGTTATAAATAAATAAATTCACTCCATCAAATGGGTAACTTTTGGCTATCGCCTTACGAAGTTCAAGGAGCAAAAAGTCGTTAAACCAATTTAAGACAGCAATATGTAGCTACGTTAACCGTTTTCTGAGCTTTAGTGCTACCGCCCTCTACCAATAGTAGCTCAGTAAAATCGAAAACGTTTTATGACCTATACATTGAATTTTTAAAGCTGTTCCATTCAGGTGCCAATAAGTGTACACCTGGCTTTGAATTAAAATAGTGGCGACTTGTACTTTGAAGTTTGTAATCAGGCTATAATCCTTGAATTGAATTGGAGTAGGAATGGAGAACCCTTTCGATTATCGCTTCGGTATTTTTTTTGCAGGTTAGGGACGATCTTTATCGAATTTTACAACTTTCTACTAAGCTTAAAGTGCTAAAAATCGTTCTTTAAATTGTAAGATACGGATTTCCAGAATAACCATTAGAATAGAGGTTGCTATGATGCAACCCAATGAGGAATAGAGTTCCTGTTCTTTTTGGAACGATCGTGTGTTTTTTATTTTTTGCGTAGCCGTGGACTTATGTCGCACACAACTACATTGCTTAAGCTAGTACGCTGCTCTAGCTAAACTAAATTCTATTTGGTCTCCAACTTTTCTCTCGAAGCATCAGCTAAAGTCCTAGCTAAATTTTGACATAGAGTACGCCGTGGATAAGTGCCACATAAAACAGCTTTAAAAAAAACGTCGTTCCAAAATTGAGTTCTCTCTTATTTCCACTATTTCTGATTCTAGGTACTTCTCGTCCATGCAATAATTAAAAAAACTCATCCTTGCATACTTTTTCGCAACAGAAGAACAAATACACAGCGATCTGTCATAATTTAGCTTGAGAAAATGTGCCGACCCATTAAATGGGCACGCTAAATTTTGACAGCCACATGAAGTACATTCTGAAACAAAAGTTTGATTATTTATTTATAATAATAAAATGGGTTCGCTTAGATTTAGCTCAGCTATATTCTCGGGAGAATTTTGTATGGGAGCGAAAATTTAGCTCGAGCAGCGTACTAAGTTTTAAGGTTCAAGCTTCAAAACATAGCCAGTACTGTCGTTTCAAAGTTTTATTGAAATCCCAAGCCTACATTTTTGGGTACCTCTAAGGAAAGAATATTATTTTCTATTAGCATTGCTGCTATAGCTATCTCCTTTCCACTGCTGCAAACGATTGAAAGAGCTGCTACAAAGCAAAAGCTAATGGGGACGTTCAACGTTCAAGTATCTAGTTTAGTAAGTCTGACAGCTCTCTGACTTGATGTAACTCGGTTTTGATTGGGGGAAATCGGTCATATGAGCAGCTGTTTCAGTTGATTTTTATGGAAGGGTAGCCGACGAATTTAGTCAAGAAATTCGTGACTGGGTATACTAAGATGACAGTTCTCATATGTGGCTGACGTAGAAAAAGTGACGTCTCCGACCAATCTAGTTTTTGCGTTCAGGTTGCATCTCATCCAGACCAATCCAGTCGACTTAAAATAACTAGATTCTTGAATGTGCCCAATGCGAGCAGATAGATAAATATATTATGAAATTATTTGACAGACCTAGAGATGTGAAATTTTTTCTTAAAAAAGGTATGTGGTGACAGAATTATTTTAGGTAATAGATTGTAAAAGCTAGGGTATCAGGTATCATATTATCCAGAGCCCTGCGAGAGTATCCAAATTTTACTATAGTATCCATTTTGAAAACATTAAATAAAGCACGAAAATAAATTGATTGTCAAACATCCATTAGGTGGATGTTGCTATACAACAAGCAATCAATTGATCTCGTAAATTCTCACTTTCGCACACCATTTGCTTGACTTAAAACTAAAACAATTTATTATTAAATATAAAATTATACAAGAGCCACAAAAGAAAAAGAAAACAAATTATAAAATTATAAAATCATAAACATTGCACCTGCAACCACCTTTATCTCTACGACTACACAACCACATCCCAACACCAAACGTTATCGAACATGCTGTAAGCTTTTTGTATGCGACTTTTTACGATATAAATATCTCCACAGCTGTTAAAAGACTGTATTGGCAGCACGTTGGCTACCTCTGTATACTGTCTATGTTAGTTTTCGGTGAAATTCGATGGTGGTAGGTCTGTCAATTTTTCTCTGTTCTCTTATCCCACCGTAAATCTTCACAATTCAATTTAGCCCAAATTATTCTACCGAATTCAAAAGTGATTTTGAGCTCAAACCACCACTTCCTATACAATTCCTTCAGAGTGCAAAGGATGTCTAAAAATATTGCGACTTGTGATGGACAAATACAAGTCTACCTAAGGACGATACCTAAATAGTACACAATGACGTAAACAAGTGGTGGTTAGCTATTGTTTTGCGATCCAACGTCTATATCGAGTGCACTACAACATAATTTAATCCTGATGATGTATCCGCACCGTAGATGTATATATTAAAGGCGAATAACTAGAGGCGATTCTTGAACCAATATAAATAGATAGGTACACTGCACACATGTCCTTATACGAGAAGAAGAAGCGCTTTTATTCATTTACACAGACCAGTCCCACTCGTCCTTATCGAGATATGTTTGCTCAATGGTTTTGTTTGTGAAATTAGCTGTAATAACTATGCCATCTGTTGGTGGTAATTATTTGGCCATCAAATTAGTTAGAGGGTGCTAACGAGCTAAACTAGCAGAGTCAGTACACAATAGATCAATCTCATGGGACATTAATTTTGCAACGCATATTTGAACGGGTTTTAGGTGAGGGATCAAGGTGAAAATCAACTTAAGCCAACAAAAGCAACAATTTACTTATAACCTGCTAATTGAATACACATTAGTCGGCTCCAAGCGTAATCCCTTTGACGTGAGTTGCTTACAAACAATAAAATTTACCCAAAAGGTATACTGAGAGTGTTTTAATTTCGCGGAAGTAGGTATACTTAAGAATTTTACTGACCCTTGGTTTGAATTAGAATTTGAGTTGGTAGTAGAACAGCATAGTGGTGGAAGGGAAAATAATTGTAGCTGCTTAAGAATACTTTTTGGTTTGAGTTTTAGTGTCTTTGCGTCCACTAGCACATTCAAGAACTAAAATCGGATGTTCTTATTTTAAGTGAAAATGAGATTAGAACATATCGCCCCCAGACATTATCTGCACAGCTTGCATTCAGAGGCTGCTTGGAGCAATCAGTCGAAGGGATTTGGCTTGCAAGGGGGATCAGTGTCAGTGCATGTGACGTTTAGCTTCACTGTTCTATGTTGCTCAGGGTTTATGTCTGTGTTTAGCGTTGTAATCTGTAAATATAATGATTGATTAGACAGATGGTCAATCCCTACTACGGGTGACTTGGAGACCCATGTTTGGAACTGGGTGCAGCTTACTTAACCTCAATGAAAATTAGGCAGGTGCACTGTAATAAATCTGTGATTATATGAGGATGGAAATCCATGTCTCATGAGTTAAATTAATGATGATGTGCCATTGCAAAAGATGGTAGGAGTAAGACATGTGCATTGCAAATACTCTCGTAAATATTGTAACTCCTGAAAATTTCTGTAAACGTAGTTTCTGTAAACAAAATATCACCAAGCCAAAATATCAATAGCCTACCGAGTTAAATCCAACTGAATTTAACCAAAACTTAATGAATGTGACATCTAAATACTAACCCCCGTATTAATAAACAAATGTGCACAAGTTAGTTAGCTAGTAGACATCAGATAGCATACAAAAATTTGACGTAACTTCTGACTAACGCAGCGTTTATTAATAAGGGGGTAATTATGTATGTATAATGGCAATTTTCGCTCGTATGTGGCCGATAGACTCAAAACCTAGTCAACCAATTTCGCCAGCAACATCAATTTTATTGCCTTTAGTGTCAACAGTGTTCAGATATTGCTTTAAATGAAAAACAATAGATGGCGCTTTTATTTTTCACAGCGTTGTTCCCCTTTTATATGACTGTGATAATTTTGAGAACCACTGAACAAATTTGCTGTCTACAAAATTGTCCGTTCATCACTTCCAAACGCCATTTTGTTTTATAGGAAAGCGACATTTTCTAAGCCATCGCTGTAAAAATATTAACAAGCTGAACTCTTCCATAATTCCAACCATGTAGACAAGATGGCCGACCAAAATACGTGGCGCGTTTTTTGCGTCTAAGGTAATGCTGTCCCTCTCAGTCACACCGCTGTTTAGTATTGGGCATCCTTGCAAGGAATGTGTGATGTTGTAAATGCAGTTTTGGTCTATTTTATTGATGGACGGAAATAACTTTGCTATCGGTTTACGTTGAATGCAAGAATGAATCTCAATGCATTGACACTTTGCCCATTTGAAAATTGTAAAGTTTTTGTTACTACTTCCTGTGCACATTGCCAGTTTTATTTAACGCCATCCTTAAGGGCAATTTCTTCAGTAAATATTAACAGAAACTCCTCTGCCTACCATTTCGTTCCAAAAGCAACTTCGAGATAAGAAGTTTTATGCGAGGCATTCCTCATTCAGTTGCGAACACACATTTCTATCGGTGGCGTATACGTATCATTTGATTTTCTCATATTTTTGTTTACAAAATCTGTTTCCCATTCTGCGCCGCATTTCATACACAAAATTCTGTTTATTTGAAAAGAAATGCATCAGCTTTTCACGTCATGCTCAAATAAAACTCTCATGTCAATTGCATTTTTGATTAAAGGCGGCTACCAGCTAGGTCGCTAAAAACATCAAATCGTCGGGGATTTATGTACATTTCTGAACTGAAAATAAATCAATTATACAGAACCGATCTACATTTTGTTGCACTCTTTTAATTTAGCACATCGAACTGTTTTGAAAATATTTTCATTTCGACTGGCGCATTTGAATATTCGAAATTTGTTTAACAAACAACGACAAACATTTTTCTTAAGCGATTAGTTTCAGTATTTTCTTCATGAATATGCGAATTAGTATATATGTAGTTTTGAGTGTTGGTTTGTACTCGGATAAATAAATAAAAACATAGTTGGAGCAACAATTCCCACAGCCACAGCTATTCATTTGAAGATAAATAAATTCACCTTTGAATGAAAAGGCGGGAACCCAATTAACAAATTCATTCAAGATTTGAGTAAAAATTTTATAATTTAAATTTAACTTTATGATTATGGAGTTGTAGGCGAGACTTATTTTTTAGCGGCTGAAGAAATAAGGAATTTGCATAATTGACAAATTAATTAGTTTGACATTTTTGCTTGAAAAACGGTTAGCAAAATAATGATAGGCGTGTTTTTTTTTAGCTCCGATCTCAGCAAATGAAAGTAAAGTAGGATTTAGAGCACGCAATTATAAAAACATCTGTGAGTCCTCGAAGTGTCAAGTAGAGCGTAGTTGCTGTAATTGCGTGCTGAAAATGAAGCTCAAAAAACAGGCTTGATGACGTTCAGCAAAATAAAGGGTTGAAAGAAAAATGCCATATTTTGAGATAAATGATCGGATGTTTATTTCATAATAAAGAGGAAGGTATGCCGTTAATAATGGAAAACAACATCAGCCAAATGGCCACCACGAGCACGCATACAGGACCATATCCTTTTCATGAAATTTTCCATAACCAAATCGCAAAGTGGCTGCCCTATGTCCTCGATAGCATCCCGAATTTTATCTTTGAGGTCTTGAATCGACGCTGCGCTGTTGGCGTAGACCTTATCTTTCACGTGGCCCCAAAGGAAGATGTCGCAAGGTGTTAAATCACAAGATCTCGGTGGCCAATTGTGATCACCACTTCGAGAGATAACACGGTCCGGAAACTTTTCCCGTAAAAGATCAATGGTTTCGTTGCTTGTGTGGCACGTAGCGCCGTCTTGTTGAAAGTAAACATTGTCCAAATCAAAATAAAAAATCATTGATCATGGCCAATTCCAAAGAACGACGAGGAATGGACAAACCTGGGTTTCCTTGAACACTTTGGGCTACAGCAGCAATATTCTCAGTTGTTCTTGAGCGACGCGCACGGGTTTTATTCTTCACATCACTAACTTGTCCCAACAGCTCGAATTTTTGCACCAATTTCTGTATTGCGGTCCGACAAGGTGCTTCACGACGACCAAAAAATGCTTTAGTTTTGCGAACTGTGACTGCAAGATTTTCACCATTTTTGTAGTGAATTTTAATAATTTCAATGCGTTGCTGAAGCGTGTATTGTTCCATTTTTAGTAATGGCCTAGTTTCTACTTGTCAAATTTCAAAGAATAAAAGCTTCAAGTGACAGCTACCGAAATAGCTGGTCATTCACAATAATACCTCTCATTGGAAAACCCTTTATATACCTAGCAATGGAAACGTTGCATCGTTGGAAGCGTTATTTCCAAAAGATTCCTATTTCTCCGACGATATAATGGAACTGTAGGGAGGTACTGGAAATATAAATATCATAGTGTGCTACGTGAAAACCTGCAAATTAAAAAAAAGACAACAAAATATTGTAAAAATTCGAATTCTAAGATTTAGTATGGATTCTTTCATATGAACCTTGGACGTGGTCTTCAAAAAAAAAGCTGCTAAGGAAATAATTCCCCTGACGAAAGGTGAGCATTTTTTTCTTATGATCCCCCAAATTATATTGACCCATTAGGACACGATTTTAATAGACTGACTCTTTGGAAGTGAGATACATGCTCAATGTGAACATGAATGGGGAACAAGAAGGCAAAGCCGTGTGACATCCTCAGAGCTCAGACTCTTTCGTCTTAACAGCTTATCAAAACAGAAGTAAGTAAGCAGAAAACTCTAAATAGCTTCTAAGGTGAAAAGTAAGTAAACTGGAAACTTCTTATAACTTCTATGTGAAATTTATTTGTCAGGCTGTATATTTTTATAGCCCAAACTGTCCTCTTCTGCTCTTCAGCTCTTATAGTGGTCTCATTCCGAAATTCATTTGCAAAAAGTAAGCGCTGCTGAAAGCTGTATTTCTCAAATTACTTGCTTGACTACTTTGTACGACGAACGACAACCCATTAATTTCAATTCATACACCAAATGCACCTTAGTATCTTAAAAAGCATTCCCTTTGACTCAAAGAAAGATTCCAGCTCCCTGTACACAAGTTTTCCATTTGGCTTATCAAATATTAAACGCATCCATTTCCCCATTTATTGAGAAAAAATCGTGCTACAAAAACATCTGCCGATGGCAGATGGCACTCTCTTCTTGGCAAAACTTTTACAAAGCAATTGATTAAATTTGCCACAGTCTTAGCACAAAGGTATCGCTGACTCAATCAGCCGTTTAATCCTCTCCTCATGTTCCAATTACTATCAGCTCGCGAGAAGAATGCCCGAGTCCGAGTTCCAACACCACCTGTTGTATATACTGAGAGCGGAGACGGACCGACTTTATTTTCACACAAAACCCTGTCAGCTGGCAAAGTGACACCACTAATACACAAAAGCCAGACAGGGATATCGCAAATATAAGCTCAATCTACCTGTCTCCAGTGCCGCACATACTCACATCCTTAAGAGCGCTGTGTGGGCGAAAAATAAAAGATTCTATGACGTGTGCCAATCTATGATGGAATTAATGTCCACACTTAAGCTTTCAGCATTGTTCTCCTCGGTATATCATTCCCTACTTCATCACTTTCTTGGTGGTGGCAAAAGATGAATGTTCGTTAACTGAGCTCGGAAATGCATTACTCAGGTGGGGGAATGGGGATTTGTTTTCCTTCTTCCCCTTCTGATTTTCCTGGTCATCGCATTAGCAAGGGAACACATTGCACATTGAGTATTGTAAATGATTTCCATTGTTGGCAATTGATCAAGTTCACTTGGAATGTAATGGCCATCTAAAGGATTGTTGGAAACTTTGTTCGGACATTTTGATGTGCGGGGACATTGATTTTACCCCCGATACAGTTGTAACTGGGAAACTGTGTCAATGTTGGTATAAAGGTTGGTCAGAGGGAGGTGTACACAGACCTCCGGCGGGGGTGGGCTTTACCCTGTGTGTCAACTAAAGCGGATGCTCCTGAAATTTCTGCAAATTAGGAAAGGACAAATCTTTCTAATGGAGTAAAAGCCTTTAGCGCTGTTGAATTTCTTGATTTACTGTGCGTCTTTCTTAGTTCTTCCAATGAAGCAGCTAGCAGTCCAGATCACCATTACCAGTTGCACTTCCGTTGAGGAGAGAATTTATGGTAACAAAAAAAAAATAGTTTCTGCCAGGTCCTTGGAAAAGCAATTCAATTCTCGGTTTTACCTGGTTTTTCGGTGGGACATGGATAAAGGAGAAAACTTTTTTGGTCATCAATTTAGACAGATCCCCACAGGGCATGAAATAAAATCAGCTTTCTTTCAGGAAACCTTAAGGGCTTAAATCTTCTGAATAAATTGGCCGATTGCGATGAAATAAAACTCAAATATTGCTCCATTAAGTCCTACATTTATTCTGAACGAATTGGGTAGGTTATTTCAAAGTGATGCGTTAAAAAATCCACAAACAAACAGATCTTACTATTCATAGGGTTTCATTTATTTATTTATATTTCCCCAACCTATTGTCTGTCCAAATTTGGAAGCAGTTCACCATTCAGTCCGCCTTCCATCATAATTCGTGTCCTCCTCCACACTCCCCTTCAAATGTCCTTACAATGCTGCTTGTATCAATCAATGCCAACCACGGTTTAACTCCTTTCATCTCCCCCTGCGAATCACATTATCGATGTCTCTGTCCCACCTTTTTCTAGGGTAGAAGTGATAGAATAAAAAAGGAGATAAACAAAGTCCTGGAACTCATCAAATTACTTGTAATCCTTGCAACGAACCGAAGCGCCTTTGAAGGCGCCAAATAAACACACGATTCGCAATTCTACTGGAAGATTAATATTTAGGAAGATGAAAGACCGCCATTGAACTTGTTTTTCTCCAAACAAACCACTTCAATTGATTTTGGCAGCCAAAACAAGCGCCCGCCCTCTTCCCTCGAAAATCCTTAAACACTTCAACCGCAAGGTGTTAATTAATGGCAGCCTTGTGTGCCAGCCGCAGTTTGTTTGTCTTTCCTCTCATACTCTGACAGTGCCATTGTTGTTAATTAAAAGTTTTTTTCGCGTGCAAATCTGCACATCACCGCAGTCTCGGCCATCTCAGACTAGACAGCCACCCAAACCACAGCAGAGTGGGTGAGCAATGTGTCACTTCCAATGTGGTTGCTGCATTCCTTCGCTTGCCAACGAACTATCTGCAGTTGGCACATGGGTTTTTGTTTCTCTGTTTTTTACTGGGAGTAGTTTTGTGTTTACCACACCGTACACACTGTAGTGTGTTTGGCAAACAAAATTCCCAAATTGATATCCCCCTGAGAGAAATAAAATTGTCTCACCATGTACGCCCAGTTTTATCGTCTCAAAAATATACCCAACCATTCCCAGTAGTGCCCTCAATGCGTAAGCACAAACAAATAGCCAACGCCAACGAATATCCTTACGAGCAATATTTTACGAGTATTATTCCATTGGCAACAAGGGAAATTGTCTTTCCGTACAGAGCTCCTTCTCCACCATCATGCGGGGTCGGGGAGAGCAACAGAACCGAGCAACAGTGCAAATGGTGCAGAAGCGATTTCTTCGGTTTAAGGATATTCAAGTTTTGCGCTTGGCACTCCTTCGGCGTTCGATGTTTTTAATGCGGAATAGTGCGTCGCTGGTTTATGAAGAGGACATCAATAAATCATGACGGCCGAGGGAAGACGGATTCTTCGTCGGCTGCTTGGGAGTGTCACTTAAGTGACTGGAAAAAGATCGCTATTAGCATATCCAATTGAATTAAATCGATTTTGAATGCCCCGCGCTGATGGTTTGTGACGGTTGTCCTTCATTTCAAATGTTAATCACTGAACTCGAATTGATATGGGTAAATGGTATTAATGGTTAGGTTCGTCAATTTCTGGAACTATGCCTGCGGGGTTTGGTATTTCGAATTATGTAGTTTTAATATTGCAAAGTGGTTTGCCTGGGCGCACTCTGTTTACATTCGCAGGGAGGGGTGGTTGAGTGTTGGAGGCGACACTGGCATAGCTTCAATGTGGAGACTTTTGGGCGGAGCTTCTTCGGAGGGCTTCATTATGTGTATTGTATGTAAACAAGCTTTAGGGCCTTCCACTTTGTTCACTCTTGATTTGCAGTCGTTGAACTGGGCATCATTTTTCTGTCATACTTCATAATAATAAAACTGTAGGGGGCTTAACGCTTAATACCACTTGGCGTAGAAACTGCCGGACAGATTTCAATGAAACTTTCTTTTAGATATTTTTTAAGGCTATGGGCTATGTCGCTCTCATATCCACGCCTACTCTTTAGAGGCGTTTTGGATCAAAACCGAGTTTTTTCTTCACTCAACTGTCCTTAGCTTGCTATTACTTAAATGATTTTTAATCAGTAAAGAGAAATAAAAAAATCTTTAGACAGCCATCACTTCCGTGAATCGGTCCTAGCCAGGTATCCGTCGGAATGGAAATTTCTCCAATTTTATACGATTCGGAGAAGTTGTGCTGCGGGGCATTCCTATAAAATTGTAGCGCACTCCAGCGTTTTGCGTTGCGTGCGATTAAGTTTTTTTTTGAGTGACATTTTTGGCAGCTTCATAAGTATTTGTTTCCGATATCCTCGGACAAAAATTAGTCGCTAAATTTATTTAGCAGTAAAGTGTTAATAAGTGTGAACAAAAAAAAAAAAAAATCAATATACAAGGTGGGCCAGAAGAAGTCATCCGATGTTGTTTGGCTCTCATTTTTTTTCTAAGTGAAAAACTTCGATTCTGTTTTTTGATTATGTTTACTTGAATATTTAGAATTTTATTGGTCAAGAAGATGATATCGGCCAAATGGGCGCCGTCACAATTGATTGCCATACGGGATCGTTTTATGGCATTTTTCATCACTTCGGCGAGAACTTCGGGCGACAGATTCTCGCTCTCGTGTCGAATGTTGTCCTTGAGGGCTTCTAGGGTCTCGGGCTTGTTCACGTAAACACGGGACTTCAAAAAACCATACAAAAAAAAGTCTGGAACGGTTAAATCGGGCGATCTTGCGGGCCAGTGCAAATAGCCAAAACGAGAGATGAGGCGACCCGGGAACGCCGCCTTCAGAATATCGGTTGTGGCTCGCGCAGTGTGTGCCGTAGCTCCGTCCTATTGGAAACACATCTCCTCCAGTCCTAATTCGTCCAATTGCGGCAGAAAAAACTCGGTTAACATGGCCCTATAGCGCGCACCGTCCATTGTTGTCGTTTGACCAGCGGTGTTCTCGAAAAAAAATGGCCCGATGACTCCTCCAGCGTGAACAGCGCATCATGCAGTAACTTTGAGCGGGTGTAATGGCTCCTCGTGCATTACTCGTGGATTTTCGGTGCCCCAAAAGCGATAGTTTTGCTTGTTCACGTACCCGCTGAGGTGGAAATGAGCCTCATCGCTCATTATGATTTTGGTCGAAAAATCGTCCACTTCGTCCTGTAGATTGAGGATGGCTTGGGCGTAGGTTACACGACCGGCTGATGGCTAATTGGGAGGCACAGCGTCTGTTCGATGTTTCCGGCGACAGCTCGAAATCCTCGTCAACAGCGGCGATATTCTCGGCACAACGGGCGCTCCGCTGCCGACCACTCTGGGCAACGTCTCGTGTGGTCCCATACTCTTCAAGGCGCAGTGTTTGCGCATTCGGTGTCGGACGGCCGTGGAATCGGCGACGGAATTCTCGCTGCGCCAACACTACAGACGAATTGTTACGCAAAAAAATAGACACGATTATTCCGCGTTCTTGGGGAGTGTATCGCTTCAGGGCTTATTCACTTGTATTCTACATCTGTCTAGTCCACAAATGTCAAAACAGATTTGACATTGGCAGACATTTGCAAAAATAAGAGCATCTTCCCATAGGGTGATCTCTTTTGGTCTACCTTGCAGCAACCATTTTTTTTGTATTTTTTGCTTCAATTTGTGTTTATCATTTAATTGAAATGAAGTTTGTTTGTACAATTAAGAACTAAGTAGTGTTTCCAGTGCAAAATCAAGCGGTTCTGACAGAGTAACCGCTGCTTTTTGAAACCATCTTGTGGGAATTTACACACATTTAAGTCCGGGAAAATAAAAAAAATCTGATTTCCCCCCCTCGACCAAAAACAAAAACCCTAAATCTGCTGGGAAAACCCTGATCGTGGTTTCTGCATTGCGGTGGTGGGTGCACATTTCAAGGACTGTGTGTCTTTGTCTTGATGGAAGAAAACCTGGGAGCAGATTCGGTAAAAAAATAATCGTCTGGACGATATCGATTTTGAAACGTTGATGACCATAAGAAGTTATATTGTGCCCGAATTTGTTTGACTATCGCCAGCATTCGCATTACATTTGTGGAAAATAAACTGGATACAGCTCGAAATTTTTTCACTTAGTTGCTACTTTTGAAGGTCTTTCGTTTCGGCGATAATCGTCTGAAAAATTACACAATGCGTCCCCAGAAAAACTGTTGTGACTACAAATTGAATGTACGTGTTTCCCTAAATTTATTTGGAGCGTATAAGTTTAAGTAAAAAAATTGGAATCAATTTTAGCTAAAGTTGGGCGGAAAAATCTTGAAAGCGCTCAAAAATTTCTTGCAACTATCTCATATTTATATCCGATTTTATGGAGCACAATTAAAACGAAGACTTGCAAATCCAACTATACCCTGTGAGCAACATAAATTCTACAAAGGTTGTTCAAATCCAACCAACGACTAATGGAAGTCTATTTGTCACCTTGGACAGGCCTACAAGGCCCACCAACCGATTCGACTTGTACTGCCTGCATCACGAATATCTGAATAAAGCTTTCCGATTGATGCTCTATTTTTGGATCCAAGAGTATTGCATGGAAACATATGCTACGCTACGAGCCACGGGCATTTCTATATCCCTTTGTGTTCTACGTTAAACTGATAATTGGAATTATAAATCATCTCCATCTGCAGTAGTACATTCAAACAATTAATTTCTCCATCTCCACCGGAAGGGATGATTTTCCATCACTGACAGAATATATGTGTAGGACCAAGTATTCGAAGTAGAAATTCGAAAAACAACGGTAGTCCCATGAGATTGTAAATAAATCAAATTCGGATAATGGTTGCAAGAGCGCTCTCTCAACTTTGGTCATCTTGGTCAGCGAGTGTAGGCACCGGAAACAGGAATACGATTTCGTTATAGAAAATCAAATAATTTTCAAAGACCAGTGAACTTTAGTTTTAGATTTCTGCAACCTAATTAGGCAAATCTTTCTTAGACAAGAAAAATGAAAATGTTTTCCAAGAGTGAACTTCAGGATTAAATTTTTGTTACCTAACCCGGCGAAGGGTGTTTTTTTGGCAGGGGAAAAAACAGTTTATAAATGATGTGCCTGAGTCTTTGGTAGTAGTTTTCATTTTTGAAATTGCATTGCTACACGAGAACAGATGGGTTTTAAACACTAGTGCTCCTGGGGATTTGTTTATCCAAAATCATCCATTTTGCGCACGAATCACCAGAAGTCCTTGAAGCTTTGCTTAAACCAAATCATCCAGTTGTTAAATAAGTTACTGGTGAGAGCCCTCAACCTCTTGTTTCTGAGGTAGAATTTTGATTTTTTTGAGGAAAAACTTTGCCCTATTGAAGGTGCAGGGAAATAACCTTTCATGGGAATTGCCTACTGAATAGACATAGGTCACGAATTAAGATCTCCTTTTGCTTACCACAATCATTTTGTGTGTCGGCACGCACCAATCGCGAGTAGTTATTTTTACCCAAGATCTCAATATCAATCCTTGCTTAAGCGGCAAAGATAGGTGCATTTTTGAGGTTAAGCGTTACCGACATTGGTGCGTTGTTGTTCGTAGAATTCTGTGCATCATACATTTTTCATCGCAAAACTGACCCAAAAGCCACTGAACCACATACTCATCTCCTTACTTTTCATCGCAACTGTATACCCATAACCCATGTAATGGTTTTTCCAAAACCACCTCAAGGTGAGTAAGCAAAGACAAGCCGGTACATCCGCATTCATTAAAACATCCCCTATTCGGCATCTGCATCTGCAATTATCACCGTCACCGCCACGACCACCCACCAGCATCACACATCGAACGCGTTGCGCAGCATATGGCATACTACTCGTAGCTAAGCTTTCTTACGATATTGCAATTTCTAGTTACGATACGAATACGATTTCGCCAACAAGACTGCCGGCTGTCGGCCGTTACTGCCAGTGCTTCGGTTAACGCCATTGCAGAATGCTCGGTGCTGCCTAAACGTGCTTGCCTTTGTCTAGCAGCAGTTCACGTTCGTCCACGGGTAAACAAGGATATTTGGCGAATCCTTTCAGTGAGCTTTTGGAATTCGTTGCCGTCGGATGTGGTTTTAAATTTCTGCCACCGGAAGTCTTGATTTTACTTGGCAAGGAAACCTCGTGCGAGTGTCCCTAAACGAAAGTGCAGTTTAAGTGAGAGCCTTTCTAGATAGTTGGCCTGTGGTTTTATTGGAAAAATATTGCGAATAATTTCCGATAGAAAGCAGCGCGAGTGAGTACCAACAAAATAAAACCATTTAAGGAACAAAAGGATACTAAACGGAGGCACAATCTTTAGATCTCATCAATAATGGCAATTGATGGCCTATGTAAGTGTGGTTTGAGATTATTTTAATTCTAATCACGTATCCTTATCGATTAGAATTTGTGCCGATACACACACTCTTACCCTCCTCAGTGGGTTAAGGCCAAAGTGTGCCGACGTTTGCCGACGCTTCACTGTGCAACAGTCCTATTTTAAGCGGCCCTGGCAGACACAATACATATCATCTCCTGTGTTTACGTTCTTTTAAGTGTCTCGCTCGGGGGCTTACTTCGACGGTGTTTACTATTCCAACTGCGGTCGTATTCCTTTTTATTTGAGTTTATTTCTTTTTTGTTTATCGGCTTTAGCGGTGAAGTTGTGTAGTAAGGAAATTAATTAAATTTGGCGTTGTTGTTAAGAAAGGATAATTATTTCAATTTTTATTGCTGAATTGAATACATTCTTTCTTTATAACCTGGGGGCAATATAAAGAAGAATAAATTAGACCTCATTGAAGGATTTATGGCAGTTCTTGTGAATTGAAAAAAGTTGCAGGTATTTTCAAGTAAGTTCGAGAAGTAAAGCGTTCTGGTTGAACCTCCAAATGGATTTGTGATTGTATAAATGAACAGTTGGCGCGAGGTTGATATATATAGAACTCTAGGCCTAGCTTCTTGCAGGGCGGTTACACAAATTAAGAACTGCAGTAGTGCAGCATTATTTTTTTGGGGGGTTGAACCAATCCTAATTTGCCAGAGTATGATTCGGTCTAAAATGTTTGACGGACCCAGCCCCACGCGACAGTCTTTTGATCTCATCTCATTGCCTGGTATTATTTACCTCTAAATCCAGCAGATTTTTTGTTGCAAACTTTGCAGGTGGCATTTATTTTTTTAAAAGAATGTAGACTCCTGTCTGTCCTCTCGAACAGTAGTTCTAGAAAAGCTTAGATTGGTTCTTGAGCAAAGGTGATCCTTACAAATTTGATGACTTACTGACTTGCCGGAGCAGATTCTTTCGACTTCTTTGACACAAATTCAATTGTTACATTATTTTGGCGCCTCGCCTTTAGCAAGGGTTTTTGGTTTGAGGTAATTGCGGTCCTTTGTAGGCCGTTACTCTTTTTAAATAAATTTCTTTACCGAAACAAGCCCTAAATTAGGAAATTCTGGAGAGTCAACCGGTCCTATTTCATGAATTTTGCATCTAAAGACAAGATCTATAAAAATAATACCCTTCGCTGAAAATTTAGAAGAAAAAAAGATCTCCAAGTGTTATGTTGGGTATCGTAAAGTACACGCGACCGATAGTTCCGAGAGTTAAAGTTCAACTCTCCGATTCTTCAAGACCTACCTGGAACTTAGCTTTGGTCACTTCGGGAAAATGGCAACCAAACGGCGGTTATAAATTGACCGTCTAGAACAACAAAACTAAAGATAATTTTATATTTACTTTATGAAAACATACGATCTTTTATGTTTACTTGAGTTGCCAGTGTTTACGTACTTACTTTAAAAGTGACAGTCTCCGATGAACCTGGCTTTCAACCAATAATCTACTCCAGTTGGTGGGGTATTTGGTAAACTGCATATAAGAAGATTGTACGTGCCACCTAATGGCAGGTCTTTCTCTATTGCATTGTCTCTTCAGCTTAAAATCGAAGGACCTTCAGGCTGAAGCACTGGTGCCCATTCATTCTAAAAGGTCTATAGCTTCTCTGTGGCTTGCAAAGTTATCTGTTAAAACTTATTTTTTAAAGCCCGTCAATGTAAATGGGACTAAAGATCACGTGAAGAATTTAAAGTTTCGAATGTCCGAGGATGGTTTTATTAAGGTGCAGTACTGGAATGTTGAAGCGTAGGTCTTTTCAGTGCCGTTTTGACAAACCTTCATACCCAACCGACTTCTTAGCCCAAATATTCATCGATTTGTAATTCTTCAATTGATTGATGAAGTTAGAGGGCCTTAGGTACTAATAATCATTTTTCACATTCACTTTTTATATTTTGAAGGTCACAATATGCAATTTTTGTAGTATGGAAAATTTCACCGTTGTGAGTTTGAAAAATTGACACCAAAAATGGTTATTAGTACCGCGGACAATATTAAGCTACCTCCAAACTAAAGCTGCCTTTATTGAAGATCCTTCCAATTTATCGGTAGATAAAGGTAGAAGGGGCACACAACCCTTCTTTTTGAAAAGATAAAATTGATTTTTGACGAACTTAAGACTCAGCAAATTTTTACTGCCTCTGTCTCAATACTAGCAAGTCCGAGCTTCTTCGTTGAAGCCTTGGTCCACCCCGAATTACCATCTTCAATAAAAGAATTCGATCTTAACAAGCCTTTGAATACATTTCGACACAAGTTGAGTCAGGAAATAGAAATTCTGCTGCGCTACGACATTGATCTCTTAGAATGCGTCGCAGAAAGTGATGTCACCAAAGCCTACCACATAAAAGTGTTTCTTAAAAATGATGTTGCCCCTCCATTTATAGCGCCTTTAAGTTTGCTACCTTCTTAAAAATCTTCACTAATTTTCGTTCTAACATCGTTACATCATTTTGTTAATTATTTCTATGCGTTGTCAACAAGTTTTTAACCTTATTTTTGTCCCACAAGACTCATTTTTAACTGGTGACTAAGCTCTCTAGTTGACTCAAGGTAAAAGGAAAGATTCAAACATGGTCTTCGCTGCAGTCAGTTTCATTTGAGACAACCAGTCAGTCAGTATTCCCGGAACTACTTCCCCACCCTACTCGTTCTAGTTCCATTTGAAAATAAATAAAGAGCACTCAGAACTTAAAAGGTTGTTTTGAAGCACCACCGCATACATACAGGGTGGGCCAAATACAAGGGTCTCTTTAAAAATGCAATAAAATTAACAACTTCTATCACTCCGATTTTCCAAGACCTTTTTGATGGTTTCGAGATGTAGCTCACGGGTTGCTTGGGTGATATTGGCCTTATAAGTGCTTGAATCGTTTCCGGATTGTTGGCATAACATCGGTACTTCACGGTTCCCCACAAAAAAAGTCAAAAGGCGTCAAATCGCAGATCCAAGGCGGCCAATTGACGTCGCCAAGTTGGCTGATTTTTTAAAGAAAAATGGCAAGTTGATGTTCGTAAATTGAGTCTCACACTCTCGGCTACAGCAGCCACATTCCCGTCTGTCGCACAGTACGAAGGCGCGGACCATGAGTGTGTCCACTAGCATAGCAGTCTCAGGAAATTTCTCCACAAACTTGCGTACAGCCGGCATTGTGGGTGCTTCATTTCGGCCAAAACTTCTTTTCAAAAAACGCACTCTTTGGGCACTTACTTTGGAGAGAAGTTTTCAATATTTACGTTTTTCAAGCGCAAAGCGACTTATTTCGTTATGATACTGACTTTCTGTCAAAATGTCGAGCGCGAAACAACTGTTAGTGTCAAAAGAATCATTGATTTTAAAAGAAACCACTAGATGGGCCACCCTGTACAAGTGACGCTCTCGCCAAATACTATACTTCTTTATCTATCTATCTATCTCGTGTTGAACAGAAGCCGCAATAAGTTATCTCGTATTTGTCAACATTCCGGATCTCGGGAACCTTCAAACATTTTTTTTTATCTTCCCGATAAGACCAAGTGGAATAAAATAACCAAACTTCTACTATTACTACGCCAATTAGTGATAACAATAAGTAAACAAAACCCCGCACACATTTGATCTAAGACCCAGCGTAGTTGGCTAAGGGTGTAATTCGCGGCCACAATAAAAAAAACGACAACTTCGTCCGCCTTTAGTTCTGCGCGTATGTAAATGCGCTTCTTGGAAACTTATTACAATCTGAATTAAAAGCACGCGCTCAAATTATTTGCTCTCGGAAAAAATTGTGTTTCCCTTCCCGTTATTTGCATTTTATTTTCCCAAGTTCACTGCTGGAGTACTAAGCCAATAACGCGCTGAGAGTTGCCAACAATTTGGCAAAGAAATTAGGGCGTACTTGTTAGGGAGACGCGCGAAGCGAATGGAAACAAGTAGATGATTTAAATTCATAACATCGTTAGGAGGTAACAAGTAACAACCGCCACACATAGGCATAGACGACGTGGAAACTTTTTTGTTTAGCATTAAAGTTGACGTAAGCTTGCCGACTGCCGGCATCAGCTTCAGCATTAGACTGGCGTTGCTAATTTATTAAGCTGGGATGTGATTTAGACTTAAAAACAGCTCAGTTAATGGCCTATTAGGAGAGTTAGCCATACTTGTCGAAGCCATATTAAATGTTTAAGTGCCGTTGGTGTGTTTTTGTTTTTCTTTTGTTCGATTGCCTGAGTCAGTTGGTTAGTCTTTTATGCAGTTAATGGAGCCGCACAGTGTGTACACAATTTATGCAATTATTTCCTTTTCCTACAAATGAAACAATAAACAAATTCTATCGATTTTGGCGGAGGATTTAACCTGTCAAATCAATTCTGAGGCAGTGCAGTTATGCTGTCATAAAAATGAGCTATAAATGCGTTTATTGCTTTCCATTTAATTGGCGGGCATTAATTTGTTTGGGTCGGTCTGACATTCATTTGAAATAAGAATTTATTTGCAAATGATGTGAGCTGAGGTTTTCCAGTGTGAATTGTACCAGAGCAGGTGAATGGGGTTTATTTTCGAATTAGCTGTAGACGTTTGGCTTTGTCCCATTTTCTTGTATAAAAACGAGGACGTGCCTCGCTTTTCGTATTCGTATTCACTTTCTTTCTTTCTTTCGAGTTGGGAAGGATCTTTCGGATTATGGAAATGGAATCAAATGATCTATTACATTTGGTACTAGAAGGTAAAGAAATCAATTAATTTGGGATTAGGAATAAATTGTTTTTTTTTTACAACAACATCATTCAATCTGTCAGGAAGAAGAAAGTTTGCAGGTGCAGAAAAAAACTTCACGTGGGAAATAATATCACCTTAAGTGGGAAGTGCCCGATCCACAAGAAAGAAGACCCTCTAAACTGCGCCAACTATAGAGGCATCATTCTCCTTAACATCGCCTATAAGATCCTTTCTGCCGTACTGTGTGATCGCCTAAAACCATATGTAAACGAACTGATTGGACCCTATCAGTGCGGTTTTGGACCTGGTAAGTCCACAACCGACCAAATATTCACACTACGGCAGATCCTGGAGAAAACCCAAGAGGCCCAAGTCGATACCCACCACCTGTTTATCGATTTAAAGGCCGCATATGACAGCATTTATAGAGACGAGCTAAGCAGAGCCATGTCTTGTTTTGACATCCCTGCCAAACTTGTCAGATTGTGCAGAATGACGATGGAGAACGCTCGCTGCTCCATAAAGGTCGGAAACAATCTCACCGATACCTTTGGTGTCAAAAAAGGATTTCGACAAGGTGACGCGCTGTCATGTGACTTTTTCAATATAATTCTTGAGAGGATTGTGCGAAACTCACAAGCCAACACCAGAGGCACAATTTTCCAGAAGTCTGTGCAACTACTTGCTTACGCCGACGACATCGACATCATTGGCAGAACACAGTGAGCTGTCACTGGTGCGTTTGCAAGTATTAGCACAGAAGCGGCAAAAATGGGTTTAGCGGTGAATGAGGGCAAAACAAAATATATGCTGTCAACCAGAAGGGACACACAACATCGAAGAATCGGACTGAACGCCACGATAGACAGCTTTAACTTTGAGGTAGTTCGGGACTTTGTCTACCTCGGCTCCGCTATTAACATCACCTCAGAAATCATGCGAAGAATCACACTTGCCAACCGCTGTTACTTTGGTCTAAAAAGGCAATTGATTAGTAAGGCCTTGTCGAGAAATACTAAGGAGACTCTACATAAGACCCTCATCATCCCAGTCCTGCTTTATGGTGCAGAAGCATGGACCCTATCAAAGTCGGATGAAGAGCTCCTTGGTCGTTTCGAACGCAAAATTCTTCGTGTGATTTTTGGTCCCGTTTGCGTTGATGGGCTCTGGAGGAGGAGATTTAACAGCGAACTCTACGAGCTGTACAGCGACATCGACCTAGTCAGAAAAGTACGTATCAGTCGTCTAAGATGGCTGGGACATGTAGAGCGAATGGACACCAAGGCTCCGGCCCGAAGAGTCTTCGATTCCAACCCGGAGGGACAACGCAGTAGAGGAAGACCTCGCCTTAGGTGGCGCGCGCAAGTGAAAGGGGACTTCAACCAATTTGGAGTGCGCAACTGGAGGCAGTTAGCCAAAGATCGCGCTAACTGGAGAGGCGTATTGGTTGAGGCCCAGGTCCACCCCGGACTGTAGCGCCATCTAAGTAAGTAAGTAAGTGCGAAATAATTTCACTCTTTTATGTGAAGTTATTTCCCACTAAAAGTGAGCAATGACTTCACTTTTTTGTGGGCAATGATTTCTCTTAATTGTAAGCCCACAATTCCTAAACTGTGAAAAATTCCCACTTTAAGCGGGAAATGACTTCTCATAAAAATAGTGAAATTATTTCCCACTCAAACTGAAGATATTTCCCGTGAAGTTATTGCCCGTGAAGTAATTTCCCTGCAATACGTTTACATCTATCTGCAGACTTGGTTACTATAGGCTAGATACGGACGCCTCAGTCCTCTCGTCTACGAAATCGGTTTTCTATCTGCATAAATGGTCTTATGTGCGAAGGCCCAATAAGGTTACAACCAAGTTGTCGCATTTGTTGCTACTCGCTGTCAGCGTCATCCATTTTCTCTCATTAGTCGAATTTTGGGGATAAGAGCGATTGCACCGCAATGATGTTCCTTACTCTCTATAACAATTTAATATCGTATTTTGTCGACAAGTTATTAATAATTTAACCTTCGTCCCTTCTTTTATCCCAGTCTATGTCTTTGCCTTGGACCATTGTACTTCCGCTCACCACTGCAAAGGTACTTGCAAAGTTTTCCCATGAATTTCCCTCCTAAAATGAAATTTTTTAATTTTCCTGCACCACAAACAACCAGATCAACCTGCTGCAAACCTTGAAACATCTTTATCGACTTCTTCACTCTTGAACCTCGAAATCAGATGTCTCGCAATCTCGTTTGCATACATTTTCGCAGCGTATAGTTTGACACATGATTGACACCGGTTTCCCAGCTCTGGTCGTCCATACCCTTTCCCACATTTAATTGATTTTCACTCCAATTTCAAAGGAAAACTTTGCGGTAGTTTCACACAGGCGACACTCTCAGTCGCAATCAATACGTTGCTTTGGTAGCCTCCCGAAGAAGGGTAGCCAAATGAAAACAGATTTTCCCCTTAGATGCCGAAAATAAATCCCACCAACACTAACCGCTTTGTATCAAAGTAAACCAAATCAACCGAGAGTTGAGAATGGCGCAAAAGCCTCCCGCCATTACCAAACCAGACCACCGCACCCACCCCAAGTTAAAATGACTTGTAAAAGAGAAAACCGTTCGAAGGGTTGTTACTAGTTAAGATTACCAACACTCACAGCAAGTTGGGTGGTTGTCCTACTGCGGTTTTGGTTTTTTTTTCTTTTTCGGGTTGTTCGCCGAACCACGAACCAATTCGTTAATTGATTTACACACTTGGTGATTCCAAGGAATTCGTGTTTGCTTTTGTTTTTGTTTTGGACGTGCGGAAGCATAGAGTATTATTGCATCCTGGAGGGAGAGAGAGCGGCGGCTTAGTGGTCCGATAAATTGGCGATAAACCAACCAACTCACTTGGGGCGAAGTGCAAATGAATTGGAAGTTGAAATACTTTTGAGATTGCTGGAATTTTGTACGGAAAAGGATGTTTTTATTTAGTTTTGAAGCAGGCTCTTAGAACAAAACTAAATGTGGAAGGTGTTGCATTTGTTCCTAGGTGATGTTTAAAAAGGGATTCGAAATGACGTGAGCTTGTCTGAGGATGGGCTTCAGAGTGCACATTAACAACTTGGGGGGGACTTTGGCTGACAACAGGGTGCCCAGAGTTATCCCTGAATGCAAGCCGGGAATGAGTACTTCCGCACTTGGACTTAAATGAAGTTTGCCAAGGGCTTTGGAAAGGCTTTAGTAAGGCTTTGGTATGGCTTTGGAATGGCGTGAGCTCGTCTAAGCAGGCTCTAGAGTGCATATAACAAAGGATATTTTGGTCTTCTTTCAACAAAGTGCCCATACCGGTCCATGAATCACCTTCAGGAATGAATGCTTTAGTAAGAGGCAACAAAAAACCATATTGATATGATTGGCAGACATTTTTCTGTTGCCACTTTGGTTGAAGATGATTGCAAGAATCGTCCTCCGGGATACTTTTAAATGTAAATTCCCCACACTGCATACTTATAGCTATGAATATTCTGCAACTAATTTCAATCTCTCCAAAATTTGCCGCACGACTTAGCGGAGCGCGTTTAAATTTCCCATTTGATGTCTACACCCCGGCCTTCCAATTTCGTTGAAATTCCTTCCAGTTGTTGATACTTTTTGGTTTAAAATTACCATGTTATTAATAACAGTTACTTTGCTTGTTCGAAAGATACCATCTCTCGTTGGTTACTTAATCAAAATGAATTTACATGCTTAAACGTCTGGCTGGCATCAATCATTGTTTAACACCACTTCGATAGCATAAATCCCACCTACGCCATGCCACCGGCCGAATGCTCCGTTCTGACGTTACTGCCGTTAGGCAATCGCTATTGTTGTCAAATTGACTGAAAAATCATAACAGACTAGTGTAATCGAATAACGAAGCGCGCATTCGTCGCGTCGTCGTCCCCCATAATATAACAGAGCGATTTTAGAGCCCACCCCGCAAAACGGAAATCCCTACACAAATACCACTGGTAAATAATTTCACGGGTAAACTACAAGCAAGCAAGTGAACCTCACTGCGATGGGTAAATATTTCCAATTCTTAATTATAAATGACTCATTGCAGGGGGTGCATGATTTGCACAAGTAAACAATGAAAATGTTACGTATACGCAGTGGTGGCCCGGCGCACGTATTCGGTTGCATCTGACAAGTGATTGAAACACAAAATTTTTAGCGCCAACTACCCCTGTCCCTACTGCATGCTAATGAGTTATTCTAACCCAATACCCTCTCCAGTTTCCAAATGCATTTTGGCCAAATGCTCGTGATTCCTTTTCATCGGGGCTTCGTGGATAGTCACGCGATGGAATTAATGGTTTTCAAACCCGAAGAGACACAGCGATTGCACATCTGCTGCAAGGAAATACCATGTAAAGGATCTCGATCTGGTTTCGTTCAGGAATTCAATACTCAATATGAGTTAAAGTGAAAAGGAAATCCGTTGCCGTTCAGTTGTGCACGTAAAAGCGACCAGCAACTTACATTTTCCCGACGTTTTCGACATGAAAATTGACTTTGCCTGCTGAATGCTTAATCATCGGGAGGCATGTTCGGTTTTTTTTTTTCATTCACTTTCTTTTGTTTTATTTTATCCTGCTTCTGTTGTTGGCTCCTGGTTAACACTATAGGTCCTCCGTCTGTGACGTAATTGTGCGGTATACACTGGGGATTTCGGTGAAAAATCGAAAATTACATCCTGCAAGGGTTGATTGTGTTTAATGAACGTTTATTGCTGTTTAATTAGTGAAGCGTTGTTTAGCGTGTTATGGTGTGCAGTTAAAAATAACTTAGTGAATGTTTATCGACTGCTGCGCGACATAAATGTGACAATGCTCTTTGTAATGGCTCTTTTGTGGTGGGGCACGTTGTTTTGGACGGTTAAAGTGATTGCGGTGTGCTGATTTATTTCCAGAGCGTAAATTCGCTTTGAGTATGAAGTTAGTAGATCTAGTGTAGGAGGAGATAACCTAAAACCGCACTCAATCTGGGGAACCATTATCTACACTCGAATTGGGGTATTCACTGAATATTTCCATTGGTATGTGAGAAGCTTCATAGGTCAACAAAGCCTCAGTCAAACTCAAAGCAAACTCCGCCCCTCAAAATGCTACTTACCCAATTAATTTGCAGATTTCTTTTATAAACTTCTTCAAAATCCCACGCATCCTTCAACGCGCTTCATCACTGCTCACTTACTTCCTTTGTGAGGAAAAGTTAAGCCAAAGAAACCCTCACCATCTCCACTGAAATGCAGAACCAGCTTAGCACCCACCTACATCTGTTAATTAACTTATTAACTCACTAATCCGATCAATCACTCTGAGCGCGTGTTTCCCTCTCTTTTGGTTGTCTCTGCTCAAAAATTTAATTAACAATTGTCATTAACATAATTATTCGTAATCTGCTAAGTGAGGCGAAATATATTCCCGAAACAAAACCCAGCAAGAAGAGGAAATTCCCAAAGTGACTGCCAAAATCGGGCAAGAGGTACTCGAGTCGCTACAGTCACATTCAGTGCTTCAAACTCTTATTACAGGTGCCTCATGAGTTCATGACACTACTTGTCTCCCTCCGCGTTCAGTCGCACACACGAATGCCAGCGTAGGAATCTAATTAACAGGCAGTAGCTCTCGAGGAGTTGCTCCCTTATGCAAACGCAAACTCATTTGGCTCGAATGGTCGGTCGTCTGACCGTTGTGGCAGTAATTGAGTGGACAGGACGACGGTGAATGGGCGAATGTTTGGCAAAATTATGATTAATAAGGAATTATCGACTTATCCCGTCAACAACGGGGGCAAACCAGTCAAAAGTAATTAAATAAAAGACGCCCGAGTCAGTATGCTGTAATTGAATACACAAAGTGGGTTAACGTTATGACAACCCGCCGGCAGATTAAAAATAACTCGAAACGTATTACAAATGGGAAGCTGAAAATTGAGACATCTTTGGGTCCTGCAAATGGAAGAAACGCATTTTGGGCTTTTTAGACAAGTGTATACGAGGGCGTGCTGTTTTTACTCCACAATGAATGTTTTGAGAAGGACTTTCAAAAGTGGAATAGTGGTTGTTATTTTTAGGACAGAAGAGGGAGAGTGTTTTTTCACCACCAGAACCCAACTCAGGGAAATTCTTAAGTCGTGGCCAGGAAGCTTCTTAATTTAGTCATTCGTAACTGGCTTCCTTCCATTTATCCCAAAAAATTAACTCTCGGAAATGAATGTGCAAAGTAAGATTTAGAATTAGAATCCAATGTGGAACTGTTGCGTTGACTGTATTTACCCTCATCAAACAAGCCATCTCGAAAAGACTAAGAAATATTTGTACCAAATGTTGATCGACTAGTTCCCGCAGAGGGACAACTTGTCGACGGATGGCTTCAGTTTAAATAATTAAACAATAAGCACGTTTTAAGAACTGTTCAATAGCCAGAGCCCTTCTACTGTAGACGGAGGTACCAAAAGCTGTAAGAAGATGGCAGTCCTAGAGCAGGGGCTCAATTCTGGGGTCAGATTTTGTGTGATTTGGCCTATGTTGCACAAGTAAATTTCATCGTGCATACGAAAACGTTTGAACATTTCGCCTTACAAAATGCCGACCCTGGTTCTGTGAAAGAGTGAACAAAATAAATAGGTTTTCAATTTTCAAACTTTTACTAAAAATATTCACTTGCAAACGAGAACGTGAACAAAAATGATTCATAATGAAAGTTTTTGAAAATTGGGTTCACATTTTCGTAGAACGATAATCGAAATTGCAGTGAACACATTTTCATTTCACTTTTTCACAGAACGAGATTGACCCTCTGGATGTACTGCTTTTTCCCCTTCTAAAGGCGTTAACGATATCCCAGTTTAAAGGCGAAAACCTACTGCTGGATTTTTTACAACTCTGCGAGTGTAAAGCTTATAGAAACTTTTTTTTATATGGCTCTTTGAACAGTCCCACGCTCTGATTAAAATTCAACCACATTTCGTGATGTACTTGGTGTTAAATATATGTAGCTGCAAGTTTTTAAATGTTTTTGCTGTATTGCAGGCACCACGCCCCCTTTCCCATAAACGCCCACATTTTTCAAAAAGATGCCAATAGCGAATATACGTCCATTTATCAAATATCAAGCCCAAAACTGCCATACATAGTGTAGAGTTTTAAAGACTTCGAAGATGCCACGCCTCTTTTTACAATTTTACTCATTGGGTGATTCCAAACTCCACCAAAAGTGCTCATTGATGATCCAAATATTTGAACCTTTAGCTACCATAGATTTTTTAAAAATTGAGGTTTAAAATCTTCTATTGCGTTGGAGATGCCACAACCCCTTTTTCAACTGTGCCCACATTTTGAAAAATTTCTAAATAAGCAACGTACGTTTGTTTACCAATTTTTAAGTGCAAAGTTGTCAGAAATTCCATGATGTTGTGTTAAAAATAAAATGTTACAACTGTTGTCCAATCCTCGATGTGCGGAGAAACCGCAGAAAAGTCCAACTCAACAACTCAACAACTCAGCAACTCTGGCTGATAAAAGGGTTTGGATACAGCATTTTAAATGATTTTTTCTGCGAGGTGCCATGCCCAGTTTTTCAACCCCGCGTACATTTTGTGAAATGCCTTAAATGGCGATACGGAGTAATGTTTTAATTTCAGATTATATGACTGACGAAAAGTGGAGTTTTGAAGCGTTAATTTTGATAAACAGTAGTAAAAGAAATTCAGCTAAAAAGATTCATCTATTTTTTTTTCAATTCTGTGTTTTCTGATGTAATGCCATCAGACTCTTTAAAGTGATTGCTTAAACAGTTGACTACCCTATATTCCTGTTTATCTTCGAACATATTTTAGTTTCCCCCTGGCAAGAAGCGAGCTTTATTCTTAAGTTCGCAGTCACTCAAGTGAGCGCTTACAACTCGCGCCAATTGGCCCATAAACACTGGGCAGACAATTTTTTAAAAAACAACTGAGAGGATGGATGGCAGCAGCAATGCCATTCCAAAGTTGAGCTCACTTAACTCAAAACAACTGTAATTTTTATTAAAGAATACCTCAATTGTAACAGATCAATCCAGCGAACACTCGCTTCTTTTCTAGCGGCTGCCATTTGGAACGCGACTAATAAAATAAACCCCCACAATATTCCAGCAAATGTCAACTGATTCTCTTTTGCAATTCACTTGGCAGCAATGAAACTGTCAAAACTGAGGATATGTGAATTTTTAATTATTCCATACCCCGATAGCCCAAGGCGGAGTGAGTCTTCCCTCCTCCATTCGCCCCCATTAGCACTTGCCACATGGTCAAAGCTGACACATGCACATTCGGATGTCGTTGCAATTCCTCCCCTGTTTAGCAGATTGTCCAATCAAGAAAACCACCCCAAACGACATACTCTTGAACATGTCCCGCCATTATAGTCCAGCACAACCTACACCATAAATCATAATCATCAACAATGAAATTTGCTGCACAATCCACCAAGTATTGTTCCATTTTGTTTACTCTATTTTCTTCTTCATTCCAGGATAGTACGGTAGCGCTCCTTCTGGTTGTCCACCCAACAACATCGTTCGCAAATATGCAGCCCCAAATGAAATTTATATTTCCTGTCATTGCCGTTGTCCTCGTGCAAACCACCAGCAACAGCAGGACTATCTAAATGAAACACAGAGAAAAAAAAAAAAACCGCACAGAAAAACGGAAACCAAAGAGTCACCAACCCACAATGGGACACCAATAGTGCATTCTACACTGCATGAGGATATAGTTTCAACTCCTTGGCAATTGTCTTTCGCTTCGGCACATAAATATGCACCACCCAGTTGTGGACGAGTGCAGTTTCATCGAATTACCAACATATGTCGCTATAGCTGCGATATGACGGGCGAGGAGCGCATACGTTACCGACTGTGTGTGTATGGTTTAGTGTGTCCTGCAATGTGTACGCGTGGGGGTGTCACTCCCATGGCCGTCAATTAAATAGTTGAAAATTCTCAATTAGTGCCGGGCGATCAAATGAACTGAAACAAGGATAATTCCAAGAAGAGACACATCATCGCCCACGGAGGAGGTGGGAAGGGTTCTTATTTTAGAAAGCACCCCTGCCTGCCCCACAATGAGAGACGACGAAGAGGAAACGGTCTGCCTCCGGTGAGTGCTTAACGATTTGTTTTACTTTCCAATTAAACGTTCCGAGGAGTTATTAACTTTATGTGTCCTCGTAGTCGTAATTGTTATAGGCCAAATTCAATATGTCCCTTTGGGTAATTTAAGTCAGGACATGAAAATATGTTCACTACCTCTGCTCTCTGAAGAGATACTCGTATTTCGAGTTTCGTTGACCCGTCCATAGCTCGCCTTTATTGCTGAATGTCCTTTTCTGGAATATTCTCTTCTGTCCCAAAATACCTCAGACGTAATGTGCGGACTGTGAGTGATGCCTCGAACGCCATGAATTCGTTTTAAATTTTCGTAAAAAGGATCCATTTCGGCATATGCTCCGAAAAGTGATTACATTTAAGGTAAGTGTAACATAAAACCGGTCGTTTTCGTTTCAAAATAAAAGGGACATTCCATAGATAAAGAGCAAACGGTTTATCTAGACAATGAATCCGGTGTGTAGTGAAATTTTGTTAACCATTTGCGGCGGTTTTTCGCAAAAAACCGTTTCAGGTATAATAAAATCAATACATCCTTTGAATCTCTAAATATAAAATCATTCCAAACGGGGGTTAATGTCCTGTAAGATATTTAATTTTGAAGGTTTGGCCTCGCACATGCACACTCACCGTAGATGACGGTTGCGGTAGTTAACCCTCATTTGGGACGATTATTTGGGTTGTGGATAAATGTTGTCATGATTAATATAATGAACGAAGCACATCGTATGCTTTTGTTTAATGGGGGCAAGGTCTGAGTGGGTTACCTTGTAACAAGATGCAGAGGGAATTCGTCTGTACGAGATTTAATTAGCCGGCGTTCTGCTTAAGCCGAAAATCCATGTCCTCGTGATTAATCGTTTTTTCCTCGGGTGGGTATTCTCAAAAATTAATGGAACGTGACGGGGATGGATTGGAAGAGTGGCTTCTAAAAGGATGCTTTTGTCATTTGCCGGACAGTTGAGCGATTTCTTTCAAAAGATTTGAGCCGACGAAGCTTCATTTCCTGGACATAGCTTCGCAGGTTCTATTTTCTTCAAAGCGCACAGCAGAAAGGTGTGTTGTGTTGGAAAGTTTAGCGATGGTTGGCCAATTGTGATCGCGAAAAACTGATGGCCAAGCTTTTAAAGACAGCGGGACAAGACAATGCAACATGCATGCCCCTACTTGTGCAGATTCAGACCAATTTTAGAAACATGGTGTCAATTTTAGAAACACTGTGTCACCATTGAAACTTATCGCTCGAAATCACTGGTTTGATGCTGATTGCGGCGGTTACGGTTTAAGAGCCTCTGGGATGGTAATGCGTAATGAAATCAAGGCCGTCAACCTGTCCTACTAATTAGAAAAAAAAAAAACAAACGTGGTCACACTGATTGGATGAAAGAAGTATTACCTTGATGTTCAACTTCTTTACAGGCGGATGCACATCTGTCAATTCAACTTAAAGTGCTGCCAAGTTGATGCTGTTGAAATGTTTTTTTTTTTAATTTTTTAATTTCAGAAAATTTTTATTTTAGTTGTTTTTTTTTTAAACAAAGGAGGCAAACTACGTCAGGGACTATTCAGTGCTTCGAGTACTAAAAGGTGGTTGTAGACACTTTCTTTCTTTCTTTCACTGTGAATTCCTTCATTCAAAACACCAACTTCTGAAAGCATTCTCAGTTCGACCCTTTGGGTATGACACAGAATTCGTCCCAAAACAAAAGACAATTCAAAAATTGGATTATTGTCCCAACCGAAGCAGTTGACTTTTAGGTAAAGTGGAACTTTTCCAAGGTAGTTAAATATTCCAGATAACTTTCCTTTCTACAAAAAAAAAAAACTTTGCATCACCCAATATAGTGGCCCGAGGAAAAAGTGCTTCGCTTCGCTTCTAGTTGATTCATTACCAAAAAGCTGTCACTTTGTAGGCTAATTATCCGTTTGACAAATGAATACAGCAAATCCCCGAAAATAAACCCGAGGTCAATGTACAGCTGTCGTACATTGCCAGGGTTTTGCCTCCCCTGGGACGGCCGTCCGTTGCATGTCCATAGCAACATCCTGTTTAGATTGAAATAAATATTTCCCTTTGGCTGTATTCCCTAATTAAATTGCTCAATATCAATCAGTCGAATCTCGAAAATTCCCCAAATAATTTCCATGGCCAATAACGAAACAAATACCGGTCTTTGTCCCTTGGCAAAGACCCTCCGCCCCTTGGAGCATTCGGCAAATTATTTAGAAAAGTTCTTATGAACATACACAACCCTTGCCCGGTATTTGCTGAAAGTTGTTCGATATTCAACCGCCAAGGTTCCCCGTCAACGAATATGTTTGCCAGTCGTAAACAAAAAGCAATCAACGCACATCAACACGCCATTGAATGTATGGTGTCTTAGGCCCAAGGATTCCCTGGAGCAACGCGTGCAAATAGATAAATTCATCTTTTGCAATTGAGGGCTAGAGGTGAACCCAGCCGTTTTGTCTTCATGAGGTTAAAGCCATTATGAAGACAAATCTGACGAAATTAAAATTCATAAAGCTCCTCGCAGGATCTTATTAAACGCTCTCGGAATGCCAACAAAGACTTTGCGCACGGAACTAATGCGAGAGCTCCACTCTAGCAGGTAAGCCCACACAGCACACAATCTCGAATGACAGTTTGGTGTCAATTGCTCTGCTCCATAATTAATTCCCACACTGTCTGGCTTGGCTGTGTGCGGGTGGGGTGAATCGTGAATGCGAGTTTGGCACGTTAGAACGGCAAACCGCTCCTTGGTATCATCAATATTCCTCCTGGCTGTCTGGGTATAGCTTGGCTGCAGATTCGTGAGGCAATTACGAATTCCCTACCAAATTCGTGTGTGGAATTTAAGGTAACAGTCCTGCAACTAAGTACAGGGTGATGGCGTTGACAATTTTCGTGCGCATTCAGCGTTATTCTTCTGCGAAAAGGGATTTTCCCCTTCCACACGGATAGTGGTTGAGCGCTCTAGTTGGGATAAATATTCGGCGATAAAATGTTATGGCTGTGTCTACTGGTGGAGGAGATTTTCTCCAGAACGCACTGGACCGTAACTATGCAAACTAAATGACAGTTTGGTCGGGCGGCGAAGAAAAATATATATCCGATCCTTTTTATTTTTAAAGGGATGGACATTTTTTATATGAGGCTTAGGACAGGACGTTTCCTGATGGAATTGAGGAACCTTTTTCTTTTGCCTTTGATCTTTTTTTTATTAGATTGGCTGATGGGAACATATGGAGTCTCTGGGGCGGTTTAAATAAGGAAAACAGTCAATTGGGCGTATCCAATGGGGAGGCGGCATAGCATATTTTTGGAATCCAATCCGGAAAAGGGCATTTTGTAGGATTTATTGCGTCTTATGGCCATCAAATCTAAATCGCAATGAGTTGAATGTTTTAACTTGGAGTGGGATGGAGGACTGAACCACTGAATGGTTAGAGTTCGAGCAACAGTAGTAATAGAATTTCGGAATTGCCACATGTTGCCCTGCACAAGTGTTTGATTATGTACCGTCCACTGATCAAAGGCGATCTCCGAGTGAAGTTTATAATGTTGGTCTCCAACGAAAGAACTTTAAATACATTCGCATACAAAAAAGGACGTTCTCAATTGGAAGTAAGCCAATTCCAATGGTCTGATTCGACTTTTGGGAGGAAATATCTACTAAGCTATCAGTTCTCAGAGGAATAGGCCTCTTGCTTTGTTTGAGCGATATTATTTGCGAAAGTCGATCTTTCGTTCAGCAGGAGGAGTTCTTCCAAAGGATGTAAAGCCACTGCCAGATAAAAAATTCCACTGAAGAAAAAGTTGATTCTTGGAGCTCGACTTTATCACTTCTTCCATTATGAGCGGTATGAAAATGGAAAAGCGGTCCAAAACCATTTAAAAATTGTAAAAAAGAAGTATTATAAATCCCGGTTTTCAACTGATGACTGAAAGGTTTCCAAGTAGCAAAGGAAGCTGTTTTTTTTTCATTGCCCCACCTCAAACTAACTGAAACAATTACTGTCTTGGGAAGCTTCTCAATTTAGCTGTGTGGACCTGGCATTAAATCAAAGGACACTTACATTCGTTGCCAAAATAAAACTCAATCAACGAATGGCGGTACGAATAAGGAAAACTTAGGGGCCTTGTATTTATTTGGCGCCCTTCAAATTATTAATTTATTTTTAAAGAGGGCAAGACTAAGAATCTGGGATAACTAACCAAGCCAAGGCATCAGGAACTTTGTAGTAGAATATTATGGATGCGCTACAATGATTAAACCCATCAAAAGACTGGTGTCCGAAATTCCGCTGCAAGGATGATAGCCAAATATTGCATATCAAACTAATCAAGATCAAGGCAGCTATAAACAGACTCAAGCCATGCAAGGCTCCATACTCGGTTGTTCTGGTTACTGTTCTTTTTATGACTGCCAGAATTAGGGAAGAAAAAAATCCATGAACACATCAGTAAGACATGGTCCGACAAAATGAAATGATCCATAAACAAGTAAAAGTGTTATCATCGGCCTGGCCGATGCTTTGATACCCTCCACTGCATACAAGTCATGCGAAATACCAGAACTACTTGACCGACATAGCCCATTTTCAACCAACCTGACGCCGATAAAAGAAGTCCTTTCACCAAATTTCATTCACCTACGTCGATTACTTTGGGCGCCATCGTGCTTTCAACAGACAGAGAGACAGACAGACAGACAGGCAGACAGACAGACGGACATGGCTAAATCGATTCAGAATGTGATCCTGATTCAGAATATATGTACTTTATGAGGTCTCCGGTGACTCCTTCTTGGCGTTACAAATGTATTGGCAAAGTGAATATACCTTCCTGTGGAGGGTATAAAAAGGAGATCAGTTTACCTGCAGAAGGATTAGCTTCCCAGCCACTAGCACCTAAATTTAAATAAATAAACAACCATGCGCTTTGTTTAGTTTTTATTTTGGTGGACGAATAGAAGTGCCCTACAATTTTATGCCGAGTCCGAACGGCTGAATTGAGAAATTTTCCAGGTCAATTTTAGTCTTGGATATTTGTCGGACATTCTCGAGAGGTGGCGCAGTGGAAAAAAAATTGAAGATATAAATTCTATTTTTCAGGAGATCGAACTTGAACCAATGGCATCCAAACAGATAGTTGACTACCTGATTTTTTTCATTTTCCAGCCGCATGCCTGTGCATTAGCAAGGATAAGGCTACGCGTGCACATGCGATTTCCGTTGCAGTCGCAAAAAAGAAAAATGTGAACGAGGGTTCATGACACCTAGCAAATCGCAATGCCCTCATCTCACACTGACAGTAAGCCCTGCTGCAAAAAATAAATGCCAATTCACTTAGCGTAAGCTGAAGAACAAGTGTCAAAAAAGAACGCTGGCGACTTGGACAAAATTTCAATATAGTGGTTCACATTTTAAAGAAATTTTTATCTCGACGCTATAGATATACATAGGTAGCCCCTTTTTGGAGTCTCCTGCAAGTTTACAGCATTCTCCTAAAATTGTTATGCCACAAAATGCATTGGGGAGCGCCAAATTGCTTGCATTTGTTTCCCACTGTGCCCTTTGTGTAAAATACCCTACAAGGACTCGCTATCCTTACATGCTCCAACCAACCGATCTAGCAATTCCCTAAACTATTAAACAGTTAAATTCTGATCTAAATCGTTCAATTTGATATACAGCTCCAAAAGACAAAGCTGTGACTTATTGAAATCAATTTGCAATTGAAAAGTTAATAACATTAAATCTAAAGCGATTTTCAGTCTCTTTCGGTGAAACATGACACCCATCATGTTCGGTTTACATGGAATCCTTTTAAATAAATCACCAGAAACGTTTAGTCAATGGCCATAAAGTGGGGGCGAAATGCCAAAACCAAATATCGATTACCACTGACGTATGTTTTGCCATACTTCAAATCGGTTTTATTTATTTTTTTTGTTCAGTTTGTAGTTCTACCAACTGACGGCTACCCCTAATTCTTGGTACAGGAAATATGGGCTGCACAACCTACGGGTGCATTTGCCTACACAAATCCATCGTCCATTTGTTTCGCATACTGCAGTGATTTACGAGTTGGTCTATCTTTATGACATCCTAAGGCAAAAATTAATGTGAGCCGTAGGCTATAAAAGGATTTCTTTAACGCGTTCAGAGGGACTAGTAGGACATTTTTTGTAGTGGGTTGGGGGGGGGGGGGGGGATTTATCAGTGGAATGCGATAGAAATTCTCTTTGGTTGGCGAATGAAGGAATAAAAATTCCATATTTTTGCAGGTGCCTAATTACGCAGGAAAAAGTGTGCAATTCACTCTGGCGTATGTGGAACATTTTACTTCAAAGTTTGTCCACTTGCAAAAGCAATTTACCCAGAAACTTTCAAAAATGCTAAATAGTTTAAGAAAACTGATTACCGACAGCTCGTTAAGGTAGCCCTCGCATCGCAGGATTAATGGACCGTTGATCTGGGTATTCCTCTACAAAAGTAATTAAGTTATTCCCAGGAGGGAATGTACACTCTCTGTGCACTGACTTGATACCGTTCGGCTTTGGTAAGTCTTAAGAAACACGAAACAAAGTTTTTTGTTTCTTAAATAAGTGCGCAAACTTTGAAGGTGCGATCTTTTCAAGGTACTAGTGCAGTTTCAGTTTATTGTGAAAGGAACTGTGATTAACATTTTAAAAACACCCATTAACTTGGGGAAGAGTTTGGCCAGCAAATATGTTTTTACGTATGCAGGAATGTCGGGATTACCGAAAAGAAAAGTTCCGAGTTCCGACGCGGGAGAAAATGCCCAGAGAAGTAGTGTTTTTAATTGAGGTCTTCCAATGTGGGTCGTAGGAATAAAGCTGGGGAAAAGTTGTCTTAGGAAGTTAAGAAGTTTTCAGAATTTGCCTCTCTTCCAGTGGCAGATGGCGGTAAACTTGGAAAAACTTTTCACATCGATGTGTTTGTGATATGTGTCAGAGGAAACATTGACTTGTAACTGAGCAGCATGCCCTTAAGTAAGGGTTGCAAAAAGAGTATCAAAAATGGATTTACTAGAACAGTGGACATTAGTTTGTCTCTGGAATTTTTTACCACAGAGAGCTACGATAAGACTACTCCACGGAGTTGTGGTGGTATCATGCTTGAACGTCTCGGACTATCCAGTTCAATCAGACTACCTAACCACAGCAGCGTATTCCAAGCTGAGGTATTGGCAGTGACAACAGCTGCTAAACAGGTTGCAATGATGGCAATACCTCATGCAGATATTACCTTTTTCATTGACAGTCAAGCGGCAATAAAAGCGATCGCTGCCGTTGAGTTAAAATCAAAGCTTGTAAGTAGCTGTCGCGAAGAGCTGCGGGTTCTTGGCGCAGCACAACGTAAGACTATGCTGGGTTCCTGGGCACAAAGGTGTGTCTGGGAATGAAAAAGCTGATGAGCTGGCAAGAAAGGGATCCTCCCTTGAACTAAACCAGGCCGACACCACAGTAATGATTCCCCCCTGTAATCTCAGACAGGCGATTGGGAACAGAATACTAAAGGCGACCAAGAAGATGGGAATCAGTTCAGATGACCTGTGTAGAGGATGCGGTGATGAGGAGGAGGTGCATGAGGACACCCCACACTTTCTTTGTCACTGTCCAGCACTCTGTCACATAAGAAATAAATTCCTTGGCAGTTACTTCTTCAAGGATTTAGAGGAACTCTCAGATAGGTCCATTAACGACCTACTAAAATTTGTAAATAAAACGGACTGGTTTACTAATTCGTATGTTTTTCATAGGTTTCCAGTGTATGGGGGTAGTAAACCCCTAGGGCATCACAACGGATCTACATTGATCTAAGTGTGGCACGTACAGGTTCCCCTGTTCTGCCAACCCGCTAACCTAACCTAACCTAACCATCATGCTTGACAAACCCCTGAACACAAGCCTGCCATCGGATCCACATTTCAGAATCGACCAAGTAGGCAGATATTACCCATCCTATAATACGATTAATGTATAGGAATTGCCAAGGCCATAAAAGGTTTCCCTTTCAATTTGCAACATCTTCTGCAAGGTAATCAGCCATAAGAAAGCACTCCACCAAGACGTAGCAGATATTTTATGGCGCCAGAGAGCACTCCCCAAAAATGACTTGGAAAATTAATTAATCCTTGAATGCACCGCGTACCACAATTCCTTCTTGTTTACTCAATTAATGTCACACACAGCCACTCACGGCAAGATGGTGGCATGAAATCTCAAAAAGCACTCCCATATCTATTCAATTAAACGATCTGTAGCGCGGGGTAAGCCCACACAACCCTCACAACCCACCCACAACTATGTGGGGAATGACAAGTCTGCAGCGAGTCACGAATAAAGTTTTAATTTGATGATGCGTCTCATGGGTGAGATGATGAGTTCTGTTCTGTTGTTAGAAGAGAATGGGACCGATTGCATTTTATTATCGCACTCAAGTGGATGACGTCGCAATGAAGACCGTGCCACAGCACTTGTCGTTTGAAGTAATAGCAATGACGCCAACGAATTATCACATTTAATGCTGAATGGTTGGGTTAAGAGTCGCTTTATATGTCGAATGGAGTTGGGGTGCTTTTGTTTGCTCGAGTTAATTGGATATGCAGTTATATTTTCGAAAACGGAATGGCATCATTTATGATGAAACGATTCCCACAGCAGTTTACTTGATAGCCGTGACAGGAACCGATGTGGGACGTAACTTTGTTGGTGGAATTTTACTTAATTTTTTTACGTTAAATCATAGCACGCACTCTGGTGGGTTGGTTGCACTCTACTCAGCTTGATAAACTCTAAAACGTACTCGTATTCAACCGTCTTATTATATAAATATCCGATACACAAACCAAATGCAGGAAGAAGCCAACAAAACAGTTGCAAATTCGATGTATTGCCAGTCCATTCATCCGGCAGATATGGAAATTATTATCTTAACCGTTGCCAAATTGCGGGAAAATTCAATTAAAATCAGGCGCTTACAGCAAACGGCGCGCCCATTGTGACACCCCAGCGCCTGTCTTATTTTGTAAGCCCAATGCAAGTACGTTGGAATTATATTCACAAGCTCATTTGAATATTTCCACAGAGGCGAATTCTCAGCCAAAACAAAAGTCCCTTACCCACCACAGGCTTGTCACCAAGCAATGCAATAATACACAAAAACAATCCGAGCTGTGGAGTCGCGCAATAAGCGAATTCAATCCACATTCCTTGACGGCGATAGAGGGATGAGCAAAACATGAAATCCAGGCCATTGTTCTGATGGTACGTGGACCCGGCCGGGGGGCGGCTAAGGAATGTTTTATAATTTGTGTGTATTGTATGCTCGAAGGACCTTTTGTGTGTGTATTTTGACGACGGTGGACATTCTATCGCCACCCATGCATATGCATACAAGAAGTGAACTGGGAATGGATATGCTCGACGAAAATCCACTAAGGGAACATGTGGAGTCGCATTGAAAGTTTGTCGACGGTTTTACAGCTGAATAACCAGATAAATTGAGAAAATACTAGGACGCACGGCTGAGGGGGTGGCGCGCGTATTTCTGTCGGGGGTATACAAATATTTGCATAAGAATTGATGTGCGGATAAAATTTTGTACGTCAACATAATGATGGATGGATGCGGATGGAGGGTAAGGAGGCAGGGGAATGACTGGCGAATGATATCGGGATGTGGGCTCGGAAGTGGCTGTTAAGGAAGCAATATGAAATGGGGAGGTGGAAGCAAATGTTGGCGTTGGCAGTTTAGGATGACTACCGCACTGCTGGTGTGTCTTTTTGAGGTTCAATTAATGCAATAATAAGCAAGCAGGGATTTCTTATGCTAATCTTTTTATTTTCATTCCGTTTTATGTTCGGTTAGCGGTTTAACACTTCCGCTTGGATAACACTTTGAGTAGCGCTGAAAGTGGGTGATTGCTTTTGAAAATTTGTCGCTTACGGTTGAACAAGGAATCGCTTGAGATTTTTTATACTTTACGCTCACTTGAAAGTGTTTATACGAATATCCAGACCAGAGGGGGTGTTTTTTTTTTTTAGCTTGTGCTTTGAGTTGGACTCCTCTTTTACAGCTTTTTGCAATTGAGTATTGTGGCTATGGTTGGAATAAAAGTTGAGGAGACAAAGAAAGAGGGTGCAAGGATTTTGTAATATGGAGAGTTGTTCTACAAAAATGGCGACTTAGAGGGAGATCAGTTATTTATTTAGTGTTCATGTAAAGTTCCCTGAATTTGTTTTATCATGTCAAAATTACTACTGTACTTCGAAGATGTTACAGTCCACTCAACAAGCCAACAATTTACCACTTCGTCACGGCTGGTACGACTTGTAAAACTTGTAAAACTTGTCTTTTTCTTCTGTAATTCCATAAAGTAGTATTAATTACGTTTTAGAGTTTATCGACCGACGCAATACGAAGGAACAAAAACGTCCTTATGCAACTTTCTCTATGCAGAGTTTTATTTCTGGGACGGTTTGAAGAAACCTGCAATTTGTCGTTTCTTAGCGGCTGAAATGAGACGCTTTCTCAGGACAGATTATGCCATTGGATGTTTGTCAGACGTTCGCGGGAAATTGTACCATGAAGAGTCCTCAAGGTGGAATATGGGTTTTCCTTGGGACGGAACCTAATAACTCGCGACTCACTGACCCACAGATAACTCACTGACCAACAGAAAACTAAAAAAAATAAGTCGCACTTGCATGTCCATATATTCGAGGTGGGCCAGAAGAAGTCATCCGATGTTGTTTGGCTCTCATTTTTTTCCTAAATGAAAAACTTCGATTCTGTTTTTTGATTACGTTTACTTGAACCTTTAGAACGGCCCGATGACTCCTCCAGGTGAACAGTGCACCGTGCAGAAGCTTTGAGCGGGTGGAATGGCTCCTCGTGCATTACTCGTGGATTTTCGGTGCCCCAGACGCGATAGTTTTGTTTGTTCACGTACCCGCTGAGGTGGAAATGAGCCTCATCGCTCATTATGATTTTGGTCGAAAAATCGTCCACTTCGTCCTCGCGTTCAGCGGTCGACAGGCAGCAGCTGATGCAAGGATTGCACTTTGTACGGGAACATGCGCAAGTCTTTGACCAAAATTCGCCTTAGGGACAACCGGCTGATGGCTAATTGGGAGGCACGGCGTCTGGTCGATGTTTCCGGAGACAGCTCGACATCTTCGTCAACAGCGGCGATATTCTCGGCACAACGGGCGCTCCGGGGCCGACCACTCTTGGCAACGTCTCGTGTGGTCCCAGTGTTTGCGCAGTCGGTGTCGGACGGCCGTGGAATCGGCGGCGGAATTCTCGCTGCGCCAACACTACAGACGAATTGTTACGCAAAAAAATAGACACGATTATTCCGCGTTCTTGGGGAGTGTATCGCTCCAGGGCTTGTTCACTTGTATTCTACATCTGTCTAGTCTACAAATGTCAAAACAGATTTGATATTGGCAGCCATTTGCAAAAATAAAAGCATCTTCCAATAGGGTGATCTCTTTTGGCCCACCTTTTATTATAGTTACCAAAATCAACACAATATTCGCAAAAATGAGCTCAAATGACAGCTTAATAAAAATTGCTTGACAGCTGTCAATCGATGGTAATTTTGAAAATAAATTTCAGATTTCGGGGGAAAGAAATTCCGATAGGAAAATGGGAATAAAAAATGTTTGAGGAATAACTTAAATAACTTAAAGATTATATTCGTCAAATGTGAATGATGTTGATAAATAACTAATAAATAACTAAATTAATAAATATTTTGTCCACCGGAATCGCCTCGAATAGGCATAACCTCCTTAGCGCATGTCAATTACAAAAAGAAGAGATTTTGTTAGACGCAGCAACAAGAGACCACCACTCCATCCGATGATCTGCTGCGCTGGAATCCTTTAAAAAACGAAACGAAAACCACTTTCGCTTTCAAAAAAAAAACGAAAGAATTCATTCAAAAACGAAAATGAACTTCACAAAACTCCCTTCGCTTTCGTTTTCCTCTTCGTACGAAGCAGAGTTGTTTAAATTGCATAGTTTTTGGATCATAGTCGAAGTTTGAAGAGCTTTGGTTCGTTCTAATGGAACTTTTTAACCATTTTACCTTTCCGCTTCCAATGTAAAATGACAATTTTAAACAATTTAATTTTCTTCGAATATTGACAATTTTTTTTATTCCCCCGCTGCAATTGGATTAAATTCGACTTCATTGTGAAGTTTTTACCAAAATAAATCATCGCGAAATTGAAGAGCTATTAGGCAATGCAAACCATTACTGCTACAAGAGTCTCCTTCTTTCAAAATCATTATTAGTTGAGATTGGTTGGGTGTGAATTATAGAAATGTGATTGATGCTCTTAAAATAGTCAAAGAAAATATGACAACGTCAATAAAAAGCAGACAAAGTTGGCCTTTTACACGGTAACGAAATTGTTTTTCGTTTTTGAAATTACATAAACGAAAACGTCAACGAAATAGCTTTCGTTTTTTTACTTCCGTGCAAATGAAAACTCCTTACGCTTTAAAAGTTACATGAAGGAAGATGTTCGTGCAAGCGAAAACAATTCAACTTTTTCATCTTACAGAGTCCCACCCCAGGATTTGAATTTTCAGATGACTCGTTGTAAACCTTAGACCGCTAAATGTACTTCAAAAATACTTGAATGCGACAATTCTGCACTCTGGATAATTGTATTTCTGAGTGCCTTAATATTGTTTCACATATTTAAGGCAGTAAAAAAGCGAGGAACCTCCCAATTTGAAGTTTTCTCCTGAGCAAAGGCCTCCAGCAACGCTTACTCGGCACAGCATCTGTAATTTCATGCATCAATAAATACCTACCAACTAGTGGGTACTACAAAGCACGACATAAAGAAGAAGACATTTTTTTCAGCCAAGTAGGACACTCGAAAAAATAATTTCTCGTAGCCCTGCATGCAAACAAAAAGATTTCGAATCCTTAAGTGACGAAGCATGGAGCCAAAGAAACCTGCCAAAATATGAAAAAATGTATCCAAATCATATCACTATGGCATGTTTCTACCAGGCGAACAAAAAATTCAAAGCAACAAAGGATGAAAGGATGAAACTTGTTGGTAACCTAATGTACGCACAATTGAATGAGGACGATTTTTGCAAAATAACGCATAACGTCTTACAAAGTGCCACTGAATCGAGTCTACCCACCTGTTTGTACATCATACAAGTCACATATAAGTTAACACAGATATAACAGAAATATACGACAACAAGTTCCGACCAGGCGATCAGAACGATTCGGAAGAGAACTCACAGACTCGTCTTGATATTAATGGTGATGTGCCGGTAAAACGCATGTATTCATCCGTCATCCCTTATCCCTGATGAGGAGCAGAAAATATTGCCTGATGAATGTGTAGCATTTACTGGAATAATCCTTTTTGATGAGTGGTAGGTGGGTTCGAAATTCCTGATAGGTAGACAGTTGCCTTTGATGTTGATTTAGGCGGGACAACCTAATTAGGTAAACTAACGAGCGCCGGCAAACATCATTCGCATTCCTTCCATCCGTCGAAAGTAATCTGTCTAATTGGACGTATTTGAGTGATGGAGGACTGAAGGTCCCCGCCAAGAAAATTAAACCAACGAAACGTAGGGTATTATGTACTTACAGCTGTTTGCAGATGACTGGCCACATTGCCTCAGATACATAACCTCGGCCGGCCTGGTGTATGTCTCGATGTCATAAAAATATACAATAACAAGTTTCTACCAGGCGAACAGGAACTCGTGCAGGAGGTTTTTTCCATGAGGACGAGCCGGATTGGAGAGTTTCCCCGAAGTTTTCCCCGAAATAAATCGAAGCACATCATCTGCTCCGCTGGGCCTCGAATCGGTCGGATGCGAATGAGTGTGCTACCACAATATTTGGTCTACAAAGGCAGATGGTCAAAGGTGTCCTTTGAAATATGTAGCAATTGATGAAATGCACAGGATTTGCTTTGGATTGTGCCACACCAAGTGGAGAAATTAAATAAGCTTTTTAAATTATCTAGACAGCCATTGCACCTATTCAACATAACCACACATATTCATCGCTTCCGAATCAGCCTCTGTACATCTGTACATGCCGCGCCGTTGCCATGAAGATATGCACGAGGTACAACGTACGAGTACTCCAACTCGTATATGCAAACAAGAGTAGACTAAGCATTCAATAGAGACGAACTTCGATATGTATTGCTACTCTATTAGGCAACGACACACTCGTACAAACAACGACGAGTTTGCGAGATACCCGTATATACAGATACTATCAATAAGCAGATATACAGCGTTCTACCAGGCGAACAGAAGCGAATGTAAAACATCTCTTCGGTCGAGTGTGGAAAGCAGCACGCGTTCCGCCAACAAACTGCTAGACATTGCAACCCCTAATTTGGCTAAATAAGCAGACACATACTCTCGTTCGAGAATTTGTTTCTTTTTTTTTTTGTTTTGTTCGCTTGTACTTTACAAGAGCAGCCAGTATACAAACAAACGAGTATAGGGATTTGTGTTGTTTTGAATATATTCCCAACCAAGTGCTCAGCTTTTTTGGGAAGCATCCACACTTGGCGGCACATGTATCGCATAAAGTTTTTCTGTTCACGGTAAATACCTTTCTGTATGGATATGCATGAATATGTGTGGTACTTTACTTATTGTATATCCAATATGTGGACGTGTGCTCAATTGTTGTTATTTGCTTCTCAGTTCAGTGGTGTTTTCTGTTGGCGCATAAAATTAATTGTGGGCGACCGTATTTGATTCGAGTTGTTGGAGGTAGATGCATGTGCCGCAATGAAGCAACACTAAAAATATCGGACAATGCGTTTGGGGTTTTGGCGCTGTCACAATAAGCTGCTCCCTCATCATTCGACAGTTGGATGTTCAATGAATGGGCGGCTATTTGCAGCAATGTATGATTGACGGCTGTGTCAAAGTGCAATGTGTCAGAGAATATCATTTTTTTTAAATTTCACTAATGTCTGAACCGACTTCCAATTGGAGGGGCAATTATTTGGGGTGTATATACTTTGACAGTTATTAAATAAAAACCCACCAAAAAGATAAAGAAAAAAAATGCGCTACCTTAAATTGCCATCCGGGAAATTTCCAATCTACAATCCAACATGCTGAAAAAGCTCTTAAAAAAATTGACACTCAAAAAGCGTCGAAAGAACTGCAAAAACTGACAGAAAGCTTGAAAAAACCTGGGCAAGTTGCGCCAGTACAAGTTATAATAAATCAGTCGAAGAAAACCTCCAAAAATCTAAATCACACATGTAAAAAAATTATGAAAATCAAAAAGAAAGTCAAAAGTCGCAACAGACATAATGTATAAAAAAAGCGCCTGCAAAACTTACGTCTACTATCTGACAGACAGGATAAATCAAAAAGACAAATGAAATCCAAATACGCGACTGAAATGTTCGTCAAAAATGTACTCGGATTTCCTGGCGAAAAGAGAACAAAAACTTACTTTAACAGGTAAGCGAAATTGTTTCAAAAAAAGAGTTGGAATCGGGAAAAATTCGTAGCAAAAAACTTCCCAAAAAAACAAGGGATAAAAGGTGAAAAAAACACGATCCCACATGCAACGCAGGGACGAGACAGAAAAAATCGATTCAAACGGTCCTGAAAACCCGTCATAGAAAATTTTGAGAAAACGCAATAAAACGAGACGGAAAAAATGGCAGAAAAGCAATTAAAACAATAATAAGAAGTGTATAAATGAATGAGTCCAAAATATCATTAAGAACTGTGACAAAAAGCTTCCAAGATACCATCTAACATTTCCACAAAAAAAACTGTGTAAGATCCTGGCAAAAACATATAAAAAAGTAAGACATTATTTAGGAAAAAAAAGAGTAGTACCCTACAAGGAAATCGAAAACAGGGCAAATAAAAAGAGCCAATAAAAATGATCTAAATAGCAGGCAGTTATTTAAAAAAAATGCGTAAAAAAATCGAGTTGAAATTGTGATTAAACGAATCAAATAACGACCAAACAATAAAAAACGCAACATAACTTCAAACCATTCAAAGAAAGGAAATGAAGAAACGCAACGAAATACTCTGTAAAAATACGACAAAAACTTTTCAAAAAGCCACAACAACCGCGTTTATATAACATGTGAAAAAAACGAGAAGAAAACGTCAAAAAACGAATAAAATTTAGTCGAAAATCGTGCAAATAAATACGGCTTCTGAAAAGCGACAAAAACTAGAATGTGTCAAAAAACTTAATATAAATATACACCCCCGTATTAATAAACAGTTGTGCACAAATTAGTTAGCTAGTAGACATCAGCATACAAAAATTTGACGTAACTTCTGAATAACGAGTTGATAACTTTTACGCAGCGTTTATTAATAAGGGGAACAGAGAACAAGAAACATTATTCTACCTATAGTTCGTAACCAATAATGTACGTAAGGAATAAGGCGGCAGCAAAACCAAGAACCTGGCAAAAATAACGAGATAAAAACGCACTTACATAGAACACAATGCACAACTGAGAACTCTTCGAAACCGCATTAAAAAGTGTCACAAAAACACGATTAATACTGCGTTTACATCACGCAAGCGCATTTTAGCCCGAAATGTTACAGAATTCCGTTTGTTCGCTACCAATGCTGGTTAGGAATGAGACCACAAATCAGACGCCTAGAGTGTCATGGATGCTTCACCCGCATAAACAACCGGAAATAAATACAAGTTCCGGCGACGATCATTTCTGCAATAACTTTAAAAAAGAATGCATTTCTATTTCTGGTTTGAAACATGTGAAATGAGAGTAAATACGTAATTAGTGTTTGTAAGTTAAACCAACAATTCATCAATCAAGTAAATAAATAATTGTCCGTTCATCACTTGCGAACGCCATTTTGTTTTATAGGAAAGCGAAGCCATCGCTCTTAAAATTTCAACATAATTCCTACCACGTAAACAAAATGGCCGAGCATAATCCGTGTCACGTATTTTCGCGTGTTAGCTGTTAGTTAATGCTGTCCCTTTCAGTCACACTGCTATTTAGTATTGAACATCCCTATATTCTTAAGCTTTAGAAATGTATAATTTTGTAAATGCAGTATAATAAAACTTTAAAATCTTATAAAATACATAACAAAAAGCAGACAAAGTGCTAAACAAAAGAAAACGTCACAAATTAACCTTTAAAGCACATAAAAGAGCGCAACCGAAACAACATAAGAAATCCTACACAAATGCATAAATGAACGCAATAAAAAACAAGCTAAAAAACCGTCTGAAAACCTGATAAAAAATTAAATAAAATAATGAAAAAAAAAGCTTCAAAAGCGCGTAAAAAAATCCATAAAAACAAAAAAAAAACGCATAAAAATATGCAATAAAATAAAAATTAACTAAAAAGTAAAAGTTGACTGTGCAGTGTGCAGTAGAATTCGCTGTTAAGGACTCTCCTTCAAATCACTCAAAGAATTACAAATTCATACTGGCCAAGGATATCTTCATCCGCTTTTGCTCACAATCTACTGTTTTATTAAGCAAGGCTGGGATGAGCAGCTCTTTTTAAAAGTCTTCCTTGCGTCAAAGAAATTTATGTATTTGCTTCTCAAAAACTATTCCGCTAAACTAAACTCTAAAGACTACAACCTACCTACATCCAATATTGATCAATTCGTAATGGACTTTCTTTCCCCCTTCGCGAAGAAATGAATTGCAAGGATATCAATGCCCCCGTCGCACTTGATTGACACGTTAATTCGCTTACAGTTCATTTGCTGTGCCAATTTGTCAACTCAAGCGACTTCGAATTGGAGAAAAGTTGTTCAATTATGTAATTTTAAACGACAAGAAAAGAGGACGCGCTGCGAAACTTTACTTAAAAAATTCACAACGAAAATACTCGTAGCTGCACATATTTACCCCGGTCTCCGGAGACAACAACTACAGAGAAAATAATGAAAATACGAGTAATTCCCCTATTGAATTTATTATGAGAAAAAGTCCTCCCCACCGATGACTGCGGCGTTGGTTATGGTTATTGGTTATGCTTATGATGAACCATTATTTTAGTCCACCCATCGGCGAGCTAGTACTCGATTTATATTTGAATGATTTATTGACGCTGGAGGATTGCATAATCGCAGCTCGTTGTAGGATGGTTGTCAATCCACAACAGCGGATTGATTAGGATTAATGAGAGTCCATATAGCATAGACGCGATATTTGCAGTGTCAATGTTACCGCTGAGTCATTACTAATTCACACGAACTCACAGTCAAAGCGAAATGATTCGATTCGTGTTCCTAGTTATTCAAAAGGATACTTTTAGTGGATTTCATTCTGACATGTAGTCAAGTCTTTTCTACTTTTATCCTTATAAAAATGTCTTTCAAATTTTAAATTTCCATATGGCCATTCACCATTTACCTAGAAAGACATTTCGCTAGACTCCATCCGGAAGAGGCATCCACAGCCCACACATTACTGATGATTTATGACAAAATTGGCAAACTCTACGACCCCCAATCAATTCAAATTCAAATTGAAAGAAATAACCACCTGGAAAGAATCAAAACATCGCACTCTACGTCAGTTCGCTCGTGCGTCGCTCAAATTCCAGATTAGATTCCACCACACGGCCTCTGACGAAATCGCTTACTCCACTTAAATCATTTGGCAATAAGCTGCGTAAAAGCACCCAATCCATCAACAAAGTCCGCACGTCACCGCTTGACCGCAAAAAAATAAAATAGACAACACCTATGCAAATGTACGACTAAATATTTGCCAGGCCAAGCAATATCAATGAGCGAACAAAAAGAAACAACCTACAACGATATAACAAATATTTACCATACCCATTTGAATATGATTAGACGCGAAGGTGCTATCTGACAATTCCATTGACACTGACGCTGACGCTGACGCTGACATCGCATCGCATCGCACCAATCCAAATCCATTCGGGCGAGTCGTCAGTTTTTAAAAGCGAAATTCGCCCCCCAACATGCGGAAAACACATTCGCAATGAGAGTGTCTCGTTGTTTTTGATAAATAAAATCGAAAAGCGCCATAATGAGGCTAACACGAAAAAGGCAGAGCTCTCGACCACCCACTCTCACGGCAAACACAAATGGGTGCGCACTGCCTGCTGATTGCTAAAACCATGGACTCGTCGCGAACACACACTCGCACCGAGCAAGGAGAAACAGAAAACGAACCCGAAAACCTATATGTGCCCCTGTATGCTGTACCTGTACGTGCGGTAATAAGCAAAAGTTTCTCGCCCTCAAATTTGCGCGGATAACATGGGATTGGGTGCTCATCACCCTCTCTCTCTTATTTTATATAATGGCTAAAGCGCGATATCTCAGGGCTAGCACAGACCGACGATGAGGGTTGATAACCGCCGCCAGACTTGACGCTGCGTTAGTGAAAATTCGTTAGCTATAGCACTTAGATGGATTCTATTTCGTCGCGGTACCGCAGATCATCAGCAACTCATTTCCAGCTTGTCGCCTGTTGTAGACCGTTTTTCAAGACAAAAAATGATTTAAACGCGTTTCCGTTTCTGTAGTCCTGTAGTCCTGTAGTTGGTGCGCCATCAGGTTACGAGAAAACTTCGTCAAATTTGTCTTTCGATTGAATCATCAAATCCATCGGGTATTGATTTTTACTTCCGCCGGCCGTGCCGCCATCCCCCTGCGAAGGCAGCCGCAGTGCCATCTGTTGAAGATATCGTTCGTTCGGTTCCGATTCGGGGGTATCAAACGCGTTAATCATATTAAATTCGAATGCATTCGGTGCGGTTAGTGGCTGTGCGTAGTCTAATAGTGTGCGGTGTGTGTGGGTGATATTTTGTTACTGTTTGCTTTGTGATAAGGCTGCTATATTTATCAGCCATCCAAACCTCATCGTCCGTACCTATATTGGGTATTGAAAGTGGGCGGCGGTTCGATAGCAGGAACCTATACTGGTGCGTGAGCAGCTCGTGACTCCAGCTTTGAACGATTGTGTTTATGCCCTTTTGCAGCTGGTTCAAGGATAACGCTCATGTGAGTGAATTTTCGTTATTTCCCGATGTGAATTCTAATTTTCGTTTCGCTTTGATGATGCGGCCAATGGATTCGGGAGTTCGGCGAATTAATTTGATTGAATTTGGATTTCAAGTCTTTCTTCCAAGTTTATTATTTCCTTATTTAATTTCATATTGATTTCGTTTGATCTTGCAGCGGGTAAGTCCTGAGATTCGTTGGAAAGCCAATTAGGGATGTAAATCAGGCGGGGATGTGCCGCCTTTGCCAACGCGTGACTTGGTTAAACTGGGGTTTGTTGACGGATTTTAGTTGTCACCGTCGCCTGGCCCTGGATCCCTAGACAGCCGTTGCGTGTCACTTGATCCTAATGGCAATCCATCATCAAGTTACCCGCACCATAAATAGAGCAATCTTGGAGGGTTGATAGATTATGCCGATTTGACAGTAATCGACGCATTTGTCGCATCATTCTTGATGACTTATCTATTTCATCAATACAATCAGGCGCAGGAATACTCGATGGCAAGTGAGTAGGTGTGCGCTCATCAATCCCAATTCTTTTCAATTTTTTGTGGTTAGCTTTGTTTGAAATACTTGCCAACGAAAGGGCCGATTTTTCCTACGGTTTTTGGTTGTTGTCTGCATTTGAGAAGGCTTTGCTGTCACGCATATAGTGACATACGGTCCAAACAACATCGGGTGACTTCTTTTGGCCCACCTTGTACTTCAATCATTAACATACCCAAAAGTTGTCTTCTTTGTAAATTTGAGGAGCAAGCTGATTTTTGTGCAGGGTGTTCCAAAATTGCTCACAATATCTTAGAATTTTAACAAGCCAGCAGAATATTGAAGCTCAGTCCTTTTCCCTATTTGCGGCTTCAAAGTGCACTTTGGCCCATCTCAATCACTTGAGGATTTTGCTCACCCCCGAAACTAATATTAATTTTTTTAATCGATCTTCATTTTGTTTTTAAAGCAATTGGCAATAAACCAAGATTGAATTTTGCATTAAAAACAACGCAAGTTTTCCGCTAGGCTAGCCATGACACATTTTAAAGGGATGTGCAGCGGTTGATCGATGTCGAAAAGTATTCATCAATAAGGAGCAACTGTCACAAAATGTCTCATCCCTTGGAAATGCAGTAAATTCTCCTCTGCTTTGCTCAATCTAGAGTTGTAGGCTCATTTTTGGAAAAGACTAGGTCAATTTAGAGTCAACGAAGTCCATCTTTCATCTTTCAACTCATGGTTGAGAGGGTGCTTCTGCGGAAAATTTAAAAATAACAATGGCGATGCTTAGACTGACATGAGCAAACAATTTTTTGCGAACTATTTGTTGCATAATTAACTGGTGTTTACAAAAAAATACAAATGTTCAAAAAACTGCGTTTTAATAAAAATTGGTAATTCAGATTTGGATTTCGATGTTTTTGCATCTTTCCAAGCAAACTTCAAACCGAATGTCATTATTATTATGAAATTGTGACAACTGACAATATTCCTCTTTGATTTTTGGAAACTTCGTAATTAGTGTTGTGCACATTCAAAAATCTATTTATATATATTATGTAAGTCGACTAGATTTGTATTGACGTAGCAAATTTTATTGGGAACGTCACTTTTCCTCTGTCAGCCACATATACGAACTGTCAACTTTTCAGTGAGAAATTTCTTGACTAGATTCGTCGGCTACCGCTCCATAGACGTCAACTGAAACAGCTGTTCAATTGACCGATCAAAGCCAATCAAAACTGAGATACATCAAGTCAGCCAGCTGTCAGATTACTAAAATCGATACTTGAACGTCCCCATTCACATTTTGTTGCAACAATAACAACAAACGATAATCACAACTCTGTTTAATTATTTTCTTTGTCAGTCTACGGTTGCCAAATGACAGATGTCAATTTATCAACACCTTCAAAGGTAGGCATCGGTGATTTACCAACTGTCATTGCCTGCGCTCCGTTGTCTGCTACGTCAAATTTATTCCCAACTCTACATGAATATTCCGCTTAATATCATTTTGTTATATGGAGTTTGACACTATTTTGAAATTCTTCAAGTCACTTAGCGGTCAATGGAACGCAGGAGATGGCCTCTGCTGGTTTCACATAAAAATCATGCCCAAAAGTCGACTGTTCAAATCAAAACAGGCAGACTGTGTCAAATAAAACATTATTAGTTTCATGCTGTAAAATCATTTGTAGAAGACAAACACGCGTATAACCGAAGCAGTTGTGTGTCAGCTAAACTGACAGCTAAAACACACAAGTAACAGCTGACATGTGTTAAGATATCCGCCATACCTTGTCAGCTGTTGAATTTGTTATGTGTTGACAGGTTCAGCATAAGTTAAACCAGCCTTTTGATAGCATGTTTTGAAATCATTCCGTCAACTCTGTCAGTGCCTGAGTTGTGAACCATAGGTGCACTGTTGTGATGTCGTATTCATATTTGACTCCAGAGGGAAGTTTACTCTCATCCACTTGACAGTGAATGCGATTAGCCAGGTAGTAAATAGACGAGGAGATCAGACCACGTTTGCTTTTTTCGTTTCCTCTGTTTGCGGAGTTTATAAATTAGACACTCAGTGTCTGAAAAAGAATGAGTTTGTTTGCCTGCGGCTATCGCAAATATTCCCCCATCATAATTCAGACGTTTTGGGGCGAAATTCACTAAAAACAGCACAAATCGCCCCATCGAGATTATCCTACTCAAAATGCCTCAATCGCCTTCCACGTGTGTAAATAAACACTTCCTTTGGTGACATTCCAACAGCGTGTTTAGTACACAGACTGCCAACTGTTACACACACCCGCTCAATCTGACTACCCGATCCAAAGACACCAGCCACAAGGACAAATTGAAAAATTTACTTCCATTACCAACAGATTGGCTTTCAACAAGGCTTTCGTATCTGTTCGTAAATCTCTTCGCTTACAACGAAGCCAAATCCTCACAAAGCCAATCGACGAGAACGATTTGCATATTCAATAAATTCAGCTTTCGCTACATTCGTATCCTATTCCCCTCGACCCCGACACTGCGCGAGGACGCATTCCGGGAAGTTTTCCCATTTCCAGATGTCCCTTCACCGATTACGCCACAGTGCAGTGTGATGCCTTCGAATTGTTTACGAAACTCGATTAATCTCCTGATCCTGGACAGATATCCTCTAAATTTTAATTATAAAAATTTTACAAGGAGAAAAGTTTTCTACATCTCTCTCTCTGGTTGTGTGCTTGCATCTTTGCAGATCGATTCAGGAGCGAGCGATGGACAAATTGGTTTCCGATGAATCGAATATCCGTGGCGTAAGTGAATCGCCATTGGAACGATTGAATGCCGACCACCAGGACCTAACAATGCCGATAAATCGGAGATTATCGAAAGGATGCCACGATGCAGGCACTGCAGACGAAGACGACGATGCAGATGGTGGTGGCATTGCGAACATGGCGACAACAATCGACATTGACGATCTAACCGACAGCGGATTTGGAAAAGCAGAGGTAAGCGACAACGAAACGGGATATCCTTCGAAGTGTGGAGGATTATGTGTGGTTGCTGTCGGACTTTATGCTGACAAATTAACAGATTGCCAGGCTATTTATAGCGACAGGATGAATCATTCAGCGACACGAGGATATTTTCTGTGGAAACTCAGTAATCAATTGGTTGGCCTTCCTCCTGTTCAGGTTGTGAATGACCTAAGCTTCATATTTTTTTTCCAAACACACACTTAAACGTCTCATCTCATCATCTCAGGCGTAAGGATTTTATTGATTGAATTGGGAAACGTGTCAGCCATGGAGGGTTTTTCTCTGCAAAGGATGTTCGCCTGAACGAATTTAATATCCGAATTTAATCGATGAGCAGTGTTGGTTCGTAAGGAACCAGTTCCTCTACCGGAAATTGTGCTATTAGCGAGCCTATTGCTGTCTGGATGTTGGCACTATCGCGGTGAATATATATAATTGTTGGCCAATCGTTATATTTATAAATGGGAGAGTAATTTGCGAAGCAAATTGTTCGCGTTATCTCTGTTGTCGCTGCCGATATCGCAAATCCGCTCTGAGATATTAATTTTAAATCAATTTCGGTCTATTTTTGGCCAGCAAGTTTATACGTTTATGTAGTCGGGATATTACGGCTGGTGTGAGTTTTATTTGCACTATAAATGGGGAGAATTTCGTATCAGGTTTAAGACGGCGCTGATTTTTCCATGGCTAGTTTTGTTTTTATCTTTTCTGATTTATCCTCGAAGCAGATTATTTTACAAAAAATCATACGATGGTACTCAATACTCATCCACCGGAGCGAAAGGAGTTATACATACTCATCCTGTAAAGAAACGTACTTCCGAGCTGCGAAGACGCCTTTTCTTCAAGTCCTTTGATTACTTGATCTTTAAATATTAGAGGCTTGGAGGGTGGAATTGTATTAATATATAAAATGTAATGTATGCAACTCGAAGTCGTTTGAATTCGAATTTGATATATGAAAGGATTTTGATTTTGAAACTTGAGGTGCTCAGTCAAATTAGAAAAATATTCATTGCCATACGTCAACTGAAATCGGATTATGCCTGCAATTATCTGCAGTTTATGGGGGAGGATACATCAGATTTTTTTAAGAACTCGAGCTCTGAGCTAAGGCACTTTTTGCATAAAGATTTAAAAAAGATCTCGGAAACATTTCGAAATGAAAAATTGCCCCTGATTGGTAATGAAGTGCACGATGTTGTGGGTTTCGCTGTCGTAGTCCCTATTTCGCAAACGTAATTAAGTATATTATATGTTGATCCACATTAAGCCCTTTTTTCTGAGAAGTATATTCTGATTGGGTGAGTATTACATACAAACTTGGCAATCAATTGTGACGGCGCCCATTTAGCCGATATCATCTTCTGGACTTAACCAATAAAATTTTAAAAGTTCAAATAAACATAATCGAAAAACAGAATCGAAGTTTTTCATTTAGAAAAAATATGAGAGCCAAACAACATCGGGTGACTTCTTTTGTATAACCATCTGCGTCCACCTTAAGTAATGTTACGCTAATATCAACCGTTCGAGTTATAACGTTCTTAGAACTGAACTGGGATTTTGTAAAATGAAAACGTTCAATCGTTTCGCTTGTTCTCTTGTTCTTTTTCATGTACTTTTGAAAACAGAGCAATTTTCGTTTGCACGAAATCAAAACATAAGAAACGAAAAAGTTTTAGTACTTTTTTTTTGCTGCACTGAAAATGAAAGACAATTTCTTTCCGTGTGAGAGGTAAACAACAAAATTGTTTTTTAATTACTTTTTCTATTTTTTTAACCGCATGAATATCATTTGTGGTTGTCACACCCAAACGATCTTAAAAATAGAAGGAAGCGCTTACAGCTGTGTGAAAATGTTCACTTTTACCTTTCGTTTTCTAAAATGCGAATGTGAACTTCGTTTCGTTTTTAACTGAATCTTACCTGATTATTTCAAGATCCAAAGAAATTAAACGCACTCAATCAATGAAAATGTTCGCTTTCGCATGATACCTTTCGTTTTCTTAAATGCGAACGTGCTTTTCGTTTTGTATTTTACTAACATTTTCGCTTTTCATAATACCTTTCGTTTTCTAGAATGCTTTTCGATTCATTTCTTACTGAATCTGACCCTATTGACTGTTTACAGATCTAGTAGTAGAAACTAAAGCGCACTCAAGCAGACGAGCTTACTTTAAATTGCATAGATTAAGTTAAGCTTTTGTATTGCTTTTTGACAGTACCACCTGGATGCATTTTTTTTTCAAACCTTTTGATGTTCCATGTATTTCTAATCACCAGAACTATGCAGAAAAGAAAAACCAAAATATTAACAAACAGAAGAGAAAAGTGTTGCGATGCAGTCGTACCTACTCGGCACAGGCTGGTGGCTTTTTCGTTGCGATTCACAGAGAAAACGACACACAGTGTTTGGGTGTATACGAAAACAATGTGCACCAACTCTTTCCTTGGATCAACTGTTAGAGATGTGCGTTTAATTTAGCTTTTTGGCGGAGCAGCAAAATGATTTATGTTTATAAAGCTCAACTTATCAAGGGCGACACTTTTAAGAACTTCTTATTGTTTTTTTAAACGCAAAAAGTTGTGAGCTTACGAGTAAAAACCGAAATTGCATTCCTTCATCTAAAGAAGCCTTTATTTTTCTTTGCATAAAGGTGTGCTTCCTATTTCCAGTCCTGCTCCATTAATTTGAACCAAGTTCTAGATGTCCACCCTCGAAATTGTGATATTGTCCATATACAAAAAAATGGTTACGACGACTTCCCAAAAATTGAGGGTTAACATTCCAGTTGAACTTGTATACTTACTTACTTAAGGTGGCACTACAGTCCGGGGTGGACCTGGCCCCTAACCAACAAGCGTCTCCTGCGAGCACGATCTTTAGCCAGCTGTCTCCAGTTTCGCACGCTAAGGTTAAGGTCTCCTTCCACTTGCGTGTGCCACTTAAGTCACGGTCTTCCCTACCCTGAATGAAGATTAAACCCGTATGCCGATGGTAATTTATCATCGACATCATCAGCGCAATAAACGCAAAAGAAGTCATGCATCACCCACTCATACTTCTACCGATTAATACACAACACATACGAGTTCGTTTAGCCGAAAAGCAACGAACAATGTAAGCCCCGAATCGCCCACGTTTTGCAGTCGCTCTTGGGTAACATAAAGCCCACTTAACCTCTTCTAATTACTGCATAGGCATACCCAGTGTATCCTACAAACACATTTATCCGCAAATATAATGGCGAATCCTTCAAACACAATGACGAGCTATTTTCATTCACTCAAGTGGTTCCACTTCACCCCAAAAATACACCCATAAACAAGCGATAAAAATATACCTTTATTATTAGAAAAGCCATGTGCCTCCTCACGCCTACCTTCTCATTGCAGGATCTATCGCCAGCGGAAATTGCCAAATTGCCTCGTCTGCCCGGCGACGGTGCTCAAATGGATGATGATAATGATGTCGTCCTCGGCCGGGAATCCTCCACCGCCAATAATAATAGCCGTCATCAGCAGACACAGCAAAAGAACAATCTCTATCCTTACAACAACGGCCGTAAAAATAATTGCAAGTCCCCGCAGCGTGTCCAATCGGTTCGCATTGCCGAAACCGAGTCTCAGTTGTCGAAGCCATCAACACGACGCACACAAAGTTGCGGCATATTTGAGGAGGACTCAGCCGCCGATGCCAATCCAGACCGTGTGGTATACCGAAGAGTTGGCGGCGAAACCACCGCCACCGACGCCAACAACCACGGTGAGTTTATGTCCTGTGAGATTATCCCGAAAATAACTTTTCTCCCATATGATTTTGCCGTCAGACTCGTGCGAAGCTGGTGGCCAAACCCAGCCACGTCCGTTCAACAATGAAATCTATTCGGCCTTCAAAAGTGCCAATGTCGTCAAGGGAATCCTCTGCCCGTCGCTGACGAACTCATTCAAAAATCATTCCTTAGAGCGATCCTACCTGACGTACACCCACCGACAACGGCAAAAGTCGCTAATCATTGTGAATATCGTCGACTTTATACTGAAAGCAGTGCTGGCATTAATTTGGCTACTCAAAGAGGCCGAAACGAGGGTTGAAGCGGTAAGCGCACAACACAATTCGGGACACGTGGCCATGTGTATCAATTTCATGCACTATTATCCTTCGCAGAATATCAATCTGGATGTGGCAATCACATGGTCGGCTTGTTGCATGGTTGCCAATATGGGGATATGCTTCTTGGGCTATTGGAGGTGTTTTGCCAACAACTACCTCCACTGGGCGGCTGTGTGCACGTGGCTATTGTTCAATATCCAAGGTAATTAATTGATCTGTGTCCGTATGTGAGTGAATGAGTGCGGGAGTGTGCTTGCATTTTTATTCTGCTGGTGGATACACAGCAGGCGTGATATTAAGCGTAATCCGAGCGTCCGAAAGTGGGCCGGGGCTGGGCTTCGTGACGACACACATGTGTGCAGTTAGGGAGCGTAAATTGCGCTCCCCGGTGTCATATTGATCGCAGGGTAGACTCGGCGATGTGGCCATTCAACCTTGGTTAACGACTCCTTGGAAATAGGATAAAGAATTTATGGGGTGGACTCGCAGTGGATAGGGAGGCGTCTAACAATGCGTGGAATTGAATGGGGGTAAGTTGATACAACTAATTAATTAGCGGTTAGTTTATTGAAAGACTTTCGCACAAGTTTGTGTGCTGTCATCGCAATTGGTTTATGAGAGAAATGTCATTTGAAACTATTTCAATTACTTCAAAGGAGTGGCTTTTCTTTGAAGTGCGTCACACCCGCGCTATACTGAAGAATAGCTGGGATTTTTATTTACATTTATATATATTTCGGATTTCCAGTGAAGTGCCTCTCAAACTGAATTTCGACACCAAAGAGTATGCAATCGGTTTATGGGGATGAATTTGAGATTTAAAGGCGAAAATAAATTGAAATGTCGCAGTTGGAGTGTTGAGGGATAGAATGGAGACGCGCATGTGATTGCGGTTTTCTTTATAAAATGGACAATGAAGTCTACGAGTTGCGAATGTAATAATTGTTGCAACCAAATTGGGAGAATCCACTTGTAGATGACGTGTGTTACTTTTTCATGTTGCATACTTTCAGTTGTTTATGAATTCCATAAATGGCTGTGGTTAGCTGTCAGTTCTATTATTTCGTTGTTGTAGGTAGTTACTTTGCGGAAATTGTGTGATCATTATGAATTCCATCTCTTCGCAACTTTGCATTGTATTAGTAAGGACATAATATTGTTACACCCCGCTGACGTTAAGTGGCACCCATCTGTAACAGGTTTATATATTATTATAGTTCAAATGGGCTACTATTCCTTTTCATTTTTGTACACATTATTGAATGAACGTTGAAATGTGGAGCCAGTCTATTCATCTATTAACAAAAACAACTACTGTCATTACTGATCTAACTAAATTACCTATTTGCTGATCTGTCAAAATGTTGTTTTCTGGAAAGTGTCGTGGAACTATGTGAAAAGATTTCTGTACAGGCCGGGAGGAATGTTGCTACATAGCGCTTAATTCTATCAAAGCTGAAATTTAGCGCCTCTGCAATGTTTTCTTACTGAACTTTTGCTTAATTTTGACAGTGCAACGTTCAGAAGGAATAGAAAAAATGTGTAGTTGCAGATCATGCTTAATTTAAGCTGTCATACCAAATTTACTCAAGCAATTAGGCCGAGCGTTAAATAAATTCCATATTTCAAACTGTATGTAATATATCTGTCAAAACCTATCGCACTTATGATTGGCCAGGAGCACTCTCTTAAGCTACATTTTGACAGTTATTGTCAGCGGAGTGGCGTGGCGTGGCTTAGCGGAGAACCGCAGAGGCATTTTGTCGGTGATTTTTTTATATTAAAATAGTCTCTCTACAACTGTGCTTTTAAGATCGAGAGCTGCTCGATTTTTAAGTAAGTGTTTTGACAGTAGAAAACTAGAAATGAAAAAAAAGCGCTTGCAAATTTTGAAATAAAATCCTCAGCTCAGTAACGCTTTAAATTGTTCTTATATGAACACGTATGTAAAAATCGGAGAAATTTAAAATGGCTGCCTGGTGTTTACATCGAACTGTCAAAGTCGTTATCCGTCGTTATACTGTCACACGTTACAACTCTGGCTAATGCCTCAGTTTCGCGCAACGATGGCGATTCTTTGTTAAGTAGTTTGTGGACAATTTGTGGCATAGCCATGTAAAAGTGACACATAAAAGACACGTCTACCATTTTGACGATGGAACGATAAGCTTTTAAAAAGCCACTTGATTAGGAAACAGATCTTCATCGGGACAAATTTGGACGCAACTTGGATAGCCATTTTTTTATCTACCAATATTACGAACTGCACAATTTGGAATTGACACGTTTTACGAGCTCCATTAGGGCTTTGAATTTGTCACAAAATGCAGAAAAGCCTACTTGTCAAGTGCATTAGCTACACCCACTTTGAAAGGTTGTACAAATTAAGCTTGAGATTTTTAAGTTGAGATTATTAATCTATCCTAATGCCTATTAGTTGTCCTATAATAAGCGGATATGTACTCACGCTCACGCACATCAATTTGCATAAAACGAACAACTCATCCTCTACGGCAAACGTATAAAACATTTATGCTTTCATTTCCCCATAGGTTTCATTGGCCAGGGCTTGGGCTTTGCCGACCGCGAGTATTTAGTCTGGTACATCCTTTTTGTGATATTTGTCCCATATGCAATGCTGCCGCTCCCGCTCAAATGGTGCGTCGCTGGAGGCACAATATCAGCCAGCTGCCACTTGGCCGTGATAACCATAATTAAATTCCAGAAAGAGACCGTAAGTACGATATTAAAGAAACACAACCAACTAGGACTAAGCTCACCCACATCATCGCGAACGCTCTCATGTCAATTACCTACTCTAAAATAATCATCACCTTATAAGTTTACAACTATGTATACTATTAATGACGGCGTTAACTGCTGACATCCGCACCGCATGCACTTAAATTTATTAGCTTCTATTGTTTTTCTTCTCTTTCGTTCTATACGCCTTGGTGTCCTTGTATGTGACACAGTATACACCGTGCATTTTATACCAAATAATCGCCAACTTTATCCTATATACTGCCATCAATGTGGCTGGCATGTACACAAAGTATTTGACAGATCGAGGACAGCGACTGGCCTTCATTGAAACGCACAAAGCAATGGAGCATAAAAAGGAATCCGAGAGGGAGCTACAGAGGACACAAAAACTATTGGACTCGAGTGAGTATAGTGTTGTGTAGTCGATGGTGGTGAGGTCAAGTGGAAAATTGTTTTCATTACACAGGAGGTGGTGGTGGTTATTATTTAAATGGCAAAGATATAGCACTTATTAACGTACGATAACTTGAGAGCTTAATTGTGGATTATGGATTAAAAGTTAGTGAATGGCGACTACCCCACAGACATTATATTGTAATAAACTTTGTTAATTAAGAATATTACGATTACAACCTGAGAGGGGATAGATATTAAACGAATTTAATGTGTTCCACAGCTAGCCCGGTAAGTTCACCTGTAAAAATCGAAAACTGCTGAGCTAGAAGCCAACTTGTTGACATATGGCATTAACTGCTGATATAGCAGGGATGGATATTTTTGCTCCTCAATAGAGAAAATGAACTCAGACACAATCGTTTTGACATTGATGTCACTTTCACTAGAGAAATATAAGACTAAACAATTTTATCTGTGACCGCGAGTTAAAACATTCTTTCTGCAAATCCACAATCCACGTTCCTACTTAACCCCAAGTTATAAATTGCTTCCAGAAACTTCGTTCGCACTTAACCTCAAAATATAAATTGTTTCTACAAACGAATGACTGAGATTTGTGAATGGCCGCATTCGAGAATCTAGTTATCTTAAGTCGACTAGATTGGTCTGGATGAGATGCAACCTGAACGCAAAAACTAGATTGGTCGGGAACGTCACGTTTTCTACGTCAGCCCCATATGAGAACTGTCAACTTAGTACTCAGTCACGAATATGTTGACTAGATTCGTCGGCTACCCCTCCATAAACGTCAACTGAAACAGCTGCTCTCATGACCGATTTCGACCAATCAAAACCGAGATACACTTAGAGAGCTGTCAGACTTACTAAACTAGATACTTGAACGTCAATTTTGGCACTTAATTTGTCAGAAACTTCCTTATTCCACACGGGAAAATATCCTTCAAACTCTATTTAAATTAATTAAGTACTAATTTTATAGACGAACACAACATTCAGTTTTGTTTGTTTTTTTATTTTTTTCAAGTTGCAAGTGACAGCTCATTTCGAAAAGTTTTCCTCTTATGGCGTTTTCTATTGAAGAAAAGAATTGCCCTTTCTATGAAAAGAGCAAATCTGCAAGTCCTCGATTCTTCTTCTTCTGTCCAGGTCAATTCGTAACACGACAGAAGTGTGTGGAATATTTTTTGAGAATTGCCCTGACACCCACTAGCAAATGTTAGATTAAAATGTTTTTCGCTTGTGATCCGAAAATATACAAATATGCGTGCAAAATGTAAACTGAAATTGAAATATATTGATTTGTCCTCTTAAAACATTCATATTACCGTAGAAATAAAAAAAAAAAAGTACCAACAGAAAACCAAATGTCACATTAGGTGTCTACCACTGTTACAAAAGTGCTCCAACGAATTTCATTTAGAAGCACTTCTAAATTTCGGGGCAATTCTCTTGGATGTTCAATGAAAAACGCCATTAGAAAAAGATATGAGAGCTCTAGCGCAATTGGTTGAATGTAGGTATTCTTTGTAGTTTGACGTACTGCCTCAACCGCCTGTCATTGAGCTGTAAACGGAACGCAGCTATTAGCTGGATCATGGATTGGATTCCCCTGCTCATTTTTGATCATGTCTTTGTTTGCTTTCTTGGTAGGCTTATAAAATTTTTGGAATTTCTCATTCAAAATGGATGCCGTAAACCAAGGTCGTCAATTCGAGCAGACGGACACGCATCACACTGCCGAGAATTTTCTTAGATTTATTACCACAAAAACAACTTGATAGGACCACAAAGGAGTTGTGTCCTAATGTGTAATTTGGGTAACATTTTGTTAGCACCCTTTTATGAATAAATCTCATGGCAGCATCACAATTTTCCAATCCATTAAATTAATGCCGCGTCCGATGGTCGTTTCATTGATTCTTACATCTTGTCAAGACGCAGCATTTCATCGCATACCATCACCGCACTTATTTCAATAAAAATCCCTTCGCACACCATCGTAATATCTTGCCCATAAATTCTGTTTGAATGGATTAATATTCAAAGGACTGAATAATTCAGGACACATAAATAATTGCAACACGTCTATAAAGATAAAAAACCGTAATCATAATTCCCGTCCTAGGCACACGCAACCGCTCCAATATCAAATTTATCTAATTTATCTCCTTTATTTCCACACAGTCCTGCCGATGGTTGTTAATAATGAAATCCGCCAGGAAATGTACAAAGGTACGGATCCGAATGTGGAAACGCAGTTTAACAAATTGTACGTGTATCCCATGGATAATGTCAGCATCCTGTTCGCGGATATCAAGGTAGGTGTACATACACTCGAAACGTCGTAACGTCACGTTATTTGGCCAACAGCCATAAAATTAGCAATTTAAATGCGCCATTTTCGCCTTTGTACTATTTGCACGGTTTATCGCCTTATTTTTCGCGATTCATTTGGACAATTCTTTTGGTGAATTTATTTATTTTTCCTGCAGGGATTTACGGAGTTGGCTAGTAAAACCTCGGCTCAGCAGTTGGTGAAAATTCTGAACGACTTGTTTGCACGTTTCGATCGAATCGCTGAGGTTTGTCTCCTGCTCCTTTAGCTGTGCAAAGGAGGATTTATTCTTTTTTTTATTTCGCCCTTTCTTTTTTTTCGCAGGATAATCACTGCCTGAGGATAAAGCTGCTGGGTGACTGTTATTACTGTGTATCCATGTTCGAGAGTCATAATTGGAAGACGCGTCCGGACCATGCAGTGTGCAGCGTCGAGACTGGCCTACACATGATAAAGGCAATTAAGGACGTTAGATTGCATACGCACGTAAGTTGAGGACTTTTATGACTGTTCTTTTTCCACGTCAAAATGGAATTAATGGCGGCAAAGTTGTTTGCACTTTTTGTGGTCCGCGTGTACTACATATTTCAGCGGTTTATATCGTGTACGCAGAGTGTGCCAGTTTGTCATGTTAAATGTCACTTGTGCTTAGATGTTGAAGTTGCTATTGTTGTCCTTGTGGAGACGATTTATCTGCCTCATCTAATAGGATTTTCAGATTGAACGATAAAAGAAAAGAAAGAAACAGAGAAGAAACTTTTCAGGACTCTTACTCGAAGGTGGTTCGAAAGAGTGGGGCGGAAAAACTTGGTCCTGTTGAATGGGATTGTGTGCTTCTAAGTTGAGAAGTGTTACAGGGATGATAGGGAGGCGGGAGTTTACCCTTTTAATGGGAAAAAGGAGAACGAGACTTAGTTGCTTGATTTCTTTTGCCACATGCAATTGATTAAAAAGCAAAACATCAGACAGGGGGGGGTGTGGAAAAGCAAGGACCTTTCTTCACGTGATTATAGTTGTATTTTATATTTGTTCAGTCTAGGGAAAGTTTCTATATTTTCTGATGGAAGGAGATTGATTGAATGAATTGCACAATTGTAATTAGGAATAAGTCGGAAAGATTTTGTATCCTTTTGGTTTAACGAAGGCGATCGCATGCAATTTTTGGCAAAACCTTAGGTTTAAAGTTATGGAACAAGTCTCGATTGAGCAAAAATGCAGCCAAATGCACATAATTTTAATTGCAAAACAAATGAGGATGAAATGTACAAGATTAAAAAAAATGTAAGGCAACCAAACGGGGTATCACCCAACTCTCTCCTGTCCACTCAATTGTGAACCCCTTATACCCATCCTATCCCCTCCTACACATTCATATTCTTGAATATTGCACTTATTGTTGTCAGTCGGTTGGAATTGCTCCAGGAAGGCGGACTTTCGGACTTAAATTGTCACTAATAAAAGTATAAATAATATAGAAATATATCAAGTGTCGTTTATTTGTAGAGGAAACCAACAAAAAGAACTGTCAAAATTATTGTATTACATAAAATAAACACCCGGCTCAAGGCCTTCTTGAAGCGTTTTTGGGGGCATTCATCGATTTGATTTTTTGGACTTTTTTCCGAGTGTTTTTCTAGTCTTTTTTCGGGACGATACTTGAGACGTTTTTCATACCGAATTCTTGAACGTGTTTTGAAGCGTTTTTCGAATTTTTGACTCGTTTATCGTTTTTTAAATCGTTTATCTAAGCGTTTTCCGGGTAATTTTTTGGGGAGCTTTCAAGGCATATTTTATGGTGTTTTTGGTGCGTAGTTTTGAACGTTTTTCGAGGTTTTTTTTAGAGCACTTTTCAGTGTTTTTGTTCTTATTTTTTAGCATTTTTCGTATCACTTTTAGCGGTTTTTTCAGGATTTTTCCGGGTGTTTTTGTTGTGTTTTTAAACATTACTAGGTCGACGTTTTTGCGACACTTTTTAGGTATCTATCCATTTTTTGGAACTAGTTTTTGCGCATTTCTGAGAGCAGTCTTGTCATGCTTTTTGAGTAGCTTATTTATCGTCTCTTTTGACCTGTTGTGTACTGCGTGATTGTAGCGAACTTTTAAGCGTTTTCAGGGCCGTATTTTGGCCTTTTATAAACCTGTTTTTTTTTATTAATTTTCAGAGTGTTTTTGTTGTGGTTTTTTCTGGGCATTTTTCTTGGGACGTTTTTGCGACGTATTTAGTTATTTTTCGGAACATTTGTCAAAGAGTTTTTGGCGCATTTCTGAGTAGGTTTTTCTTTTATTTTTATAGTCGTTTATTTGTGGAGTTATTTGACCCGTTTTTTAGTGGGTTTTTAAAGCGTACTCTTGGACGTTTTCGGGGGCGTTTTCCGAGTCGTTTTTCACCTTTTTTTAGTTGTTTTTTTTTATTTAGAATTTTTTTTGTAGTGTTTTTGTGCACCGTGACTGTTTTTACAGACATTTTTTAGTTGTTTTCGTATCGGCGTACCTTCGAGCATTCGAGAAGACTTCCTTTGGCAAGGCGTTTGTTGAAGCGGGTTTCTGGGCTTTTTATGCACAATATGTTTGTGTGAGAAGGCTTTGGACTCTATTCCACCGCCGATAGAATAACTCTATCTCTACATTTATACAAAAATAACAAAAGGGATTCCTCTTGCCAGTTGCTGAGCACATTAAATTGCATTAATTATTTAAAATAATTTCATCAGAGACACGCTTTGGTATTTTTATTGTATACGTTAAATAGATTACACACATTCCTCCTGATTGAACATTGATTCGTTTTTCATCAGCTAATGGGCTTAGGACAACCTACCTCTTGCGTGGGAAAGCAGGTTGAAAAGTTATTTGAATACGGCCTTACATTGTGACGGCTGTCGTTTTAACAGGAGTAGCCTTGTAAAATAACTCTTAATGGAGTTAATCGAATCCAAGTCAACAAGTGACATTATTTCTCTTTATCCTTACTTTAACACCCAATTGCTATTAAAGACCGACAGTAACATCCAAACACACTTGTTGCTAACTTGTCTACGGCTGCCAATTAAAGGTTTTACATTTTGTTTGTGTGTCTTATAAACACCCACCTACATGTAATCCTTTTGCACCCATTCCAATGAATAGTGGATCCTGTCCATGACGTAACTTATTAAATGACTTATTCATCGGCCTTGAATTATTTTTAATTAAAATGTTTCACAAACAAACAAAAGAGAAAAAATCAGCTACTTTCATCTGCATTACTATGAATAAAATCCGGGCATCGTCCACTCGACCCTTACGTCAGGACACCAGCGGTCATTACAGCCTCCCACTTGGATGATAAATCTGATTCAACATAAATTACATTCTCTCCTGTTTCGCTATGCCCAACGTCCTTTCTCATCATATCACTCGTTCCATAGGTCGATCTGGACATGCGAATCGGCATTCATAGCGGTTCCGTGATGTGCGGTGTCCTGGGCAATAAAAAATGGCACTTTGATGTATGGTCCAACGATGTCATCATTGCAAATCATATGGAATCTGGTGGTGTACCTGGGTAAGTGAGTCCTTCTATCGAATGCAGTGCACTCCATCGACGTCGTTGCTTAATTTGCCACTTAATCATCACAGGCGGGTGCACATATCGGAGGCTACTTTGAAGTGCCTGAACGATGCCTATGAAGTGGAGCCGGGAAATGGCGGCACCAGAGATAATCACCTAAAGCATCTTAATATCAATACGTATCTAATAAAGCGAACTGAGCCGTTGAGGTGCGTACCTACCGCGAATTCGAATGTACTGAGTTTCTGTTACTAAAAACTACCCCCTCCTAGGCCACGTCGAAGATTCGGCAATCGTCGCAGCAGCAAGAAGTCACCAACTTCAGAGCGCCACCTGGCAAACAATAACTCGCTGGAAGTTGACATCGAAGCGAACGGCGACAAATCGGTAGTGGTTGCCAATGGCAAAACTCCTGTTGCCACCAACACCGACATCCGGGAAATCAATAAGGTCAACGATCCGAAGAAAGTTGCGGACGACAATTTGGATCCAAAGAATGTCATAACAGAAGATGAGCCAACCACAGAGTGGACACCGGAAATCCCCTTCAAAAATGTAAGTAGCTTCCTTCGCACAAGAACGCACCACCACTTAACCCTATTGTCCCTTCATCTCTCCCTATTTTCCTCCCTACTGCATGGCAAATCCTTGCTCTGCCAATTTGTGTGCGGATTAGTTTTGTGGCCAAGAAGACCAGCTTTTTGGTCACAAACTAAATTTTTTTTCTGGCCAAAACAAAACCAGCAAGCACCTCGATTGACAGGAGAAGGAAATTTGGTATTTGCTGTTTTTTTTCCTTTTTTCTGTGTCGCTCCAGAGGATGTTGTTGAGGGAAACAACAGAATTTTGTGTGACCGCTTCTCGTTCTCATGTGATGTGCGTGTTCTTTTAAATTTAATTATTTCCAGTTAAACGAACCGGAAGAAGGACTTAATCGCACCGACTCAGTTCTCGGCGATGTCAAACAGGATCATCGTATGTCCATAACTGCAATGGCTGAAGAGGTATGTATACACACAAATGGTCATACGTCACATATTGGCTATTGATTGTTTTTCTGGGGACTCGGGGGTGTATTTACATAAATGCGGGAGTGTAAGTGGCTTATGGTTGAGTTGGCTCCCATTTAATATCGTCGCCGTCGGTTTGGTGTAAGCCAATCGTTTGTGTTTGGGTTTAAGGTCAATGCAAATTAGGTTTTCGTAACGGATATTTGCATTTAACTAACACGGGGAGGATGTAGCAATATTCTGATTGATTGTTTACGGAGAAAATTGAACAGGGATGGCGGATTGAGTTTGTGCTGTTCAGTTCTAAATGGAATTTGAATTTTTGTTATTGGAAGGCGGGTTTTTCTATTTGACTCACTTTCAACAAGCACACGTTGGCAGAGGCTTTTTGTTTGCACTTAAAGTAGGTATCAGTAAAAGATATACCTACTTAGAGGACCCACTTTGCATTGTGACATCATTTGAACTGAACCGTAACCAATCTTCCATTGGCACTAGATCTTTCTTAAAAATAAGACGCATATTCAATTGTTGTAGGTCACTTAGTTATTGCATTTCCGTAATACAGCTTAGTCCAATGTTTTAAATCACATTGCGATTGTATGCATGTGCATTTCACAGATTTTCGTCCATCTGTCAAATAGCATAACCTCACATAATCCAATTACTGGAATACAAGTTTTTACGTCACTCCGCCAACGAGTTACTTGACATTTCTATTAAAAAAAATTGCACCCAAGTGTATTTCGAATCCGAAGTATGTCGCTGTCAGTATCTAAGTTCAGAACCAATTACTTGTCATATTCCTTTGCTTGATTTTTGTTATACTACTTCCATTTTGAAAAATCTTTATCAACAGATTGACGACTTCATCGATCAAAACATTCAAATCAATTCGAACAAGGAGATTCGTCGCGAATATCTCAACGGATGGACACTGAAGTTTAAAGAGAAAACCCAAGAAACGAAATTTTGTCAATTACGGGAGGACATGTTCAGGTACATAGTATAAAAAAAAAAGTATCAGTTAATTGCTATATTTCACTTCTATATATATTGACAGATCGAACATGCTGTGTGTTTTTGTGATATGGATATTTATCGTACTGTGCCAAACAATTGTGATACCAAAGTGCACAAAATTACTTATTTGCCTGGCAGTTGGTACTATTGTCCTAACCGCAGGCTGTGTCATTGTGATGGCTGAGGAGTTTTCAGGTGAGTTTTTCTTTGGTTATTTATTTTGGCTAAGCAATTTTAATTTTTAAAATCATTTAACGATGTCAGTCACGGAATTTTTGCGCACACAAAAACATAATAAAAAACTTGAATTATAGCTACAAAATGGTTCATTCGTGAGCGAAAAATGTAACGGCGGTTTAAGAAAACATGGTTGCGCACACGAAAATTGAATAACAAATTTCAAACAGTTTCTAAATGCATCCCATTCAAAGAAAACGAAATACTTCTTAAATTTTTGGAGTAAGCGCTGTCATGTGCGCTGGGTTAAATGAATATCTAATATCGTTCACAAGGTGTGCGATTCAATTGGTTCATGTGCGTTACTGTTTGTAAAGGCAAACTCAATTTAAAAAAAATGTTTTTAATTATTTTAGAACGTCAGTTATTGACAGTGAGCAAGCAATAGCCAATGGAGCACTGTATACGATTGCGCACACGAGTGCAAAATACAAAAAGCTCTAGCAAAATGTATGCCATTCGAGTATCGTATGCGAAAAATATGAAAAAAAAACTCATGTGCGCTATGAACTCTATCTAGAATCGCGCACAAAATGTTCATTTAATTTACTCGTGTATTTTGCTGTTGGCTTGGGTGCCCTAAAACTGCACCAAAGCCGCATATTTTATCAACTAACGATTCGACCTTTTTGATATGCACACTGAATGTGCGCAAACGGGTAGCAGTGAACAACAATTGTGTAAAAACTGAACCGATTTACACGTGCTAGTTACAAGTTTCATATTTGTCTAGAATTAAATAAAATAAATATTTTCTTCAACTCCACTTGAATTACTAAAGCAATCAATTACATTTCCCATCTACCGCAGGTCTTCCGACATTTTTGAAGCGAAATTCAGCCAAACTAGTCCACCAGCGACAGCGCCGAACAATCTTCATCTGTTCAGTGATTATTCTCATGTCCGTGCTCAGTTCGGTGGGACTCATTCTCTGTCCGTCGTCAACGTTCCTCGATGTCGACGGTTCGTACCTTGTACTGGAAAAACCCACTAAAGACAGAAGCAGCTTCAAAGTAAATGTCTACCTATCGGCGACAATCCACCACAACATCACCATAAACAATCTCCAACAGCCGGCCATCAACTATGCCATAGTTGACACCATCATCACTAATAACTTTACAGCGAATTCTCCCTCCAACAGTACCATCCCGAATAAACAACCCGCCCCCGAAGTGCCAAACAAAGCTGTACAAAAATCCATCATTGACGCTGCTCTTAACCTCACAAAAGCAATCCCATCCTTGAATCTCATCGAGAATCCCCTCGAGACGTTTGAGTCCTCCAATCGCGCCGTTCTACTGCAAGCTACAACAGCCCCACCACCACCATCGGCCGGTGGGAACAACACAGTCGAGCCAATTTTTGATGAGTTTCCCGATTGCGCCCATCCCGAGTACATTGTGTTCACCTGGATCCTGTGCCTGATCGCTTTGGCCACTGCCCTTAAACTCTACTATCTGGTAAAGACAATGATGGCTGTTGTTATGGTCGCGTGTTACACATCACTTATCATGGCGGTGTTTCCGAAAATCTTCGCCACCGAGAATGAGGTTATGGTGCAATCGACTGCTGGGATGCCACTCTCCGTGCAGATGCTTATATTACTCGCGGTGTTCCTGATAATGGTGACATATCATGCACGTTTGGTGGAGGTAAGATTGTACCAACTCTCTCTGGGGTGTATACCTACTGTGCTGCAGTAGTCATGTGTTGTGTTATTTTTAGGTTACGTCTCGGTTGGATTTCATTTGGAAGGAACAGGCGGAAAAGGAACTCTCGAATATGAAGTCGAACCGTTTCCTCAACGATACGTTGATTAAGGTCGGTTGGAGTTTTTTGCCAGCGCTGTTATATACGAGTACCCAACGTATTTTCATTTTATTTCACATGATTTATGTATTTCTAGAACATTTTGCCGGATCACGTGGCCGCGTATTACTTGTCTGACGAACGGACGGATGAACTGTATTCGAATATGCATAGTTTGTGTGGCGTAATGTTTGCGTCGATTCCTAATTTTCAGGATTTCTATTCGGAGGACATTGACAACGGCAAGGCGTGCATACGCATATTGAATGAGATTATATGTAAGCTTTGCGTAATCGAAAGAAACCTTCCCCGGGGGCGGCTCTATTTAATGAATATTCGGCTGAGAGTGTGTGACAAATGTCTAAAAGAGATGTGCGTCTGATGATCTAATTAGGGGAATGTGTCAAGAGAGGATTTTATGCTGTGGTTTTTTTTCTGTCATTTAATTTGATTGAATGATATTGAGTAGTTGACATTTTGTGTCATTTTGGGAGACGCTTTCTACCAGACAGAATGTGAAATTTATGAAGTGAGGTTTTCGACTGAACATAAATGACACGTGGAGTAAGCAACGGTGAAATATCATATGTCATTTTCTCGCCACGTTTTGGGTTAAAGGAAACAGCAAAACTTTATGCGATAGTAGACGGCTTGTTTATTCTTCTTTTCTCAATCAAAAGAGGAGTGGTAAAACATGGTTACAGATTTAAATGAGTAATCGAGAGCTTTCCAGAGTACTGCACGTAAATCAAAACGTCATTGACTAAGTGCCCGTAGAAGCATATTATATCCTCAAAATGTCAAACGCGCAAACGACTGAACGGAATATTGCGATTGAAACATGGAGCATGTGAAGTGCAGTTCGCTTGCATTCCAAACAAAAGAACTAACGTACCTAACGTAAAGTGGACGGGGCGTGTCAACTTGGCTGAAACAGTCCATGTATAGTATGTCAATTGTTGGAAAAGCGTGCAGTAGGACTGTTCGAATGTGGATCGATCTGGTAGATGCAGTTGTTGTTCATGTATTATTAACTGAGGGAATGATTACTAAGCTACCACCTTCTTGTAATCAAAATAAACCAACTTTATAGTTTCTAATCAGAACCATATCACAAAGACTCTTTAAGAAAGTTGAATTCTTGATGCAATTTTAAAGGAAATACCTGGGAATACCGATTAATTATTACAAAAACGCACACTCCACCCCAACTAGTCAACTTTTTTTTAGGTGTGAAACACGATTTGTATTTTCACGCTCCGTTAATGTCCACATTTCAATTTCCGGTTCAGTCCAAAGAACTCCATTTGTATTCATTTACAGCCTTTTCCGATTTCCGCTTTCTAAGAGTTTAATAAGCTGTCAGTTAAGCATTTAGAAATCATTATTAAAAATGTGCTTTCAAGCTTTTTTATGTCAACCAGCTTGACATGTCTTTTACAGTTCCGAATTGTAGTATGATTGATTGTGTTCGCAATAGTTATGAGCACTCAATTTAGATCGGAAACGGGTAAACCTGACAGCAAAGTGACAGCTCAAAGAATGTTGCTTGTTATGTCGCCATTTTGGAATTTAAGTGTGGGAATGGTTATAGGGTGAACTCAACAAGTATTCACTTCGTTTTAGGTGATTTTGATGCTCTACTCGAGGAGCCGCGTTTTGCGTCAATTGAAAAGATCAAGACTGTTGGTGCAACATATATGGCTGCATCAGGGCTCAACTGTAAGCATCTGGATGAGCGTGGTGAAACGTCCGAGGACAGTGTCTGTGATTTAGTGGAATTTGCTATGGCAATGAGGCAAAAGCTCGAGGAGATAAACAAGGAGGCGTTCAATAACTTCCAGTTAAGAGTGGGTATGTAGTACAGTGTACATTAAAGAGGATATTGCTAAGTAACACTTTTCTAAACTAGGTATCTCCAGCGGCCCCTTAGTCAGTGGAGTGATTGGTGCCCGCAAGCCGGTCTATGATATATGGGGTAACACGGTTAATGTTGCTTCTCGCATGGATTCCACGGGAATAATTTGGAAGATTCAAGTACCCTCGTCCACGGCAGAACTTATCAAAGCGAAAGGTTACACGTGTGTTGTAAGTTACATTCCTTTTTCCATTTTGAATGAATCACTGTAAATAATACATAAAAAACTAAAGAGGATTACGTGGGCTTAGGCTAATGTCAAATATGGACGAAAGTCCACTTAAGCTATTATTTTTATTATACAGAATAATGCCATGCAATCCTTTCTAGGGTTGTCCCTCCATACTTTCAACTGAACAGATTAACTTCCAACTTTTTCTTACAGCTCCGTGGCGAAGTCAATGTCAAGGGCAAAGGAATCATGACAACATATTTCGTACATCCAAAAGGTGCCACTACCAGTCAATTGTCTTCGCCGGTAAGACTGCCACCCGGTGTCCCTCAAACAGCACAGCCACCATCCCTACAAAGGCAAACTTCACATCATGGCTCCTTCAGTGCTGTGGTGTTCGAAATGTTGCAGGCTTCTAAGAGAAGCACCATTGCGGGGACACGTAAGATTACTTTGAAACATGTTGAAGAGGATTCTTGAACGAATTTCCTTTTATAGCGACGGGAACACCATCGCCACAGATTCGTAGAGGACGACGCGGCAGCACATTTAGCTCAGTGAGGCTATCTCAAAAGGCACCAACGAATCCGGTTCGACGCAATACAACTCGAGTTCGTGGACGAAGCTATCATCAGAAGAAGGTAACATTTCTTTAGAGTTCAATCAATAAGGTCCGTTCAATTGAAAAGGGGAATGCGAGCGTTCAAAACTCTAGTTTACTAGATCTGACAGCTGGCTGACGTGATGAGTTTGACTGCTTATTGACTCTTATTCATCACCTATACAGTATTTTCAGTTGACGTTTGTGGAGGGTTAGTCAAGACTGAGTACTTAGTTGACTTATCAATTGATCGTCCGATATAGTAAAAGTGACGTTTACGACCAATCTAAACTTTACTCTCAGAGAGAGCCTATCATCTACGACAAAAGTTTTGAATACGTCCAATATCGCTGCATACCATTTTGACATATGACGCAAATATACAATTTCTGGCACTAGAAATATCTTAGACGCTTAATGACGTATACATTTTAATGAAAGAGCTTTCGGATCCTGCATTCGGATTCCGAAAAATCTGCCTAAATATGGGTTTCAACAGTCACCTTACTGGTGCAGCAAAAGGGAGTGCATTATTTGCACTGCCACAGCCAACAGCATAATTGGTATAATTTGACGTTTGTTCATCTGAATGGATTCGCCCAAGTTCTTAAATTTTGAAAATCGTGATTTAAATTGAACAGCATGAACGAAATGAAATGAATTGTTTGTAGATGTATTAACGCTTTTAGAAAGCATGTCTTGACAATAATCGATTGTTTACATCACTTATTAAATCACACACTTTTTTTGTTCTAATTTCAGAGCTCATCCAACCAGTCGATTGTCAACCAAGGTGGCAGCACTTTCATACCAACGTTTAGAAAAATCGATCAAGTCGAGATCAATGACGACGTTCAGAATTCAGCATTATAAGTTGTGCCATTTGTTCGTCGCTACACATGCTATCTCTCTCTCTCTTTGTACAAATAAGCATGCGCACACATTCAATGTAAATACGCACAGGTTTTAGTAGGTATTTATTTAAGAAAATTATTAATTTGTAGTAAGCAGCCTTGTTTAGGGATAAGCATTAAAAAGAAAACTTTCATCGACCTAGCTGTCAGAACCAGTAACTTTTCTTCAAACTTTACATTTTGACAGCTCAGATAAAAAAAAACGTAGTCTATTTTGACAGCTTGCTCTCATTCAACTTTGTTTCAAATGTTATTTTAAGAATACTATAGATTATAAGTTAGACAGTAAGATAGAAATCAGTAGGTCCAAAGGTCCAATGTGTAATGTAAAATTATAACTAGAAAACAAAAATATTTATTTAATCCTTTACCCAATATTTTGTTGTTTTTATCTCTCTTCTTTGGGAAAAAAAAGAAACTGTTTAGAACACCAAATAATCCATTTGTATTTAAATAACTACTACATAAGTTTAATTTGTAATATTTATTTTTGTATTTATAAAAGAAAAATAAAGTCTTATAAAAAAAAAAGGTAATTTCGCTATCTATGTATATGTAGTAAATGAATGTATTTAAAATTAATGAACTACATAATAGAATAATAAAATATATATGTATATTCATGTGAACTATGTCGTCTAATATTGCTTCCTATTTTACTTTTTTTTTTGTATACAGAAGTGTTTAATGTTATTAATGAAAATAAATGCTAATATTTTAATTGAAAAGTAATAACGTCTGTAATTCTACTCTGAAGATGTAAAGGGTGATTTTTTAAGAGGTTTAGAACTTTTTAAAAAAAAAAAACACAAAAAATTCGAAAAAAAATGAATGAAATATTTATTTGAATCGATAGTTTGAACCTTGCAATTTAATGTTTAAAGATAATTTCATGCAAATGTTGACCGCGGCTGCGTCTCAGGTAGCCCATCCGCTGAGTCCAATTTTGGCATACTCTTTCACACATATCGGCCGGTATCTCACGAATGAATGCATGGATGTTGGCTTCCAGTGCGTCAATCGAAGCGGGCTTGTCCCTATACACATTAGCCTTGGCATACCCCCACAAAAAATAATCTAATGGTGTCAAATCGCACGATCTAGGCGGCCAATTGACCGGCCCGAAACGTGAAATTAACTGTTCACCAAACTCGCCTCGCAATTGCGCCATTGTTTCGCGTGCTGTGTGGCATGTGGCACCGTCTTGTTGAAACCACATATCATGCAAGTCAAGAACTTCCATTTCGGGCAAAAAAAAGTTTGTTATCATCGGTCGGTAGCGTTCACCATTGACAGTAACGCTGCGATTCGCATCATCTTTGAAGAAATATGGCCCAATAATGCCGCCGGCCCATAAACCGCACCAAACAGTGGCTTTTTTGGTAGCTGTTGCAATGCTTCTGGCTGATCTTCACTCCAAATGCGGCAATTTTGCTTATTTACGTACCCATTCAACCAAAAATGAGCCTCATCGCGGAACACAATTTTTCGATAAAAAAGCGGATCCTCGGCCAGCTTTCCAAGAGCCCATTCACCAAAAATTCGGCGTTGTGGTAGGTCGGCTGGCTTTAGTTCTTGCACCAGCTGTATCTTAAAAGGCTTTACGCCCAAATCCTTCCGCAAAATTTTCCACGTAGTGCTGTAACAAAGGCCTAACTGCTGGGAACGGCGCCGAATCGACATTTCGCGGTCTTCTGTCACACTAGCTGATACGGCCGCAATATTTTCTTCACTACGCACAGTACGTAAACGTGTTGGTGGTTTAATGTCCAACAAAGTAAATTTGGTGCGAAATTTGGTCACAATCTTCCGAATAGACTGCTCAGAAGGTCGAGAATGCCGATCATAAAATGGAAGCAGCGCGCGATGAACATTTCGAACCGAGCACGAATTTTGATAGTAAAATTCAATAATTTGCAAGCGTTGTTCATTTGTAAGACGATCCATGGTTAAATTGCAAACCAAACTGAAGCTGTTTGACAGTGACACAAGGTACTAAACACACGTCAGCTGTCAAAACCAGTGTTGCCAAAACCAAACCAGCTAAAAAATCACCCTTTACAATGAACTGTGAATGTTCTAAATATAGGCTTGTTTGATGTGGGCCCTAGTGCGCACTAGTGGGTTCACCCTAATGCGTTCGATATAGCACTGAACAGAGACAATACTGAGACCACCAACTTCGGCCGATTTCCCGTTACTTAGCCTACAAGCTATATTTTTTCGGAGTGGTCACGATTTACTGCGCTAGTATTGATACATAGAAATTCGTATTGACAAATGCCACGTAACTTCAAAAGTTCTGAGCCACCAATACACTCCCAAAAATATGAGCCACTTCCGCTTTGGGCAAAGTGGCTTGCAGCGTTCATAGAATTTTATCCGTTAAATTTGAAATTGTTCGTTACGTGTGAGTAATATTTTTCTTAGGAATAAGTGTACATTTGCTTAAAATATTTACGAAAAATTAAGAATGAATGTTGGTTGAGGGAAAATAAAAACATTTTGAGCAAATTTTCTTTATTATTTAAGAAAAAGTTACACGCGAAACCGAAGTTAATTATATCCAAAAGCGGGAAATACACAACCATATTTGTCCCAATGTATTTCTTGTATATAAAACATCTCCTTTAGATAGCTTTATTAACCACACAAATAAAATTATTCACCTTTAAAAAATTTATAATAACTAACCAATGGCATTCAGTTATTCTAAAATGTGGTATTCCCGAACTCTTTCACATTTTCCCACGGCTGCCGAGGTTGGCAGCATTTATTTTTGTATTTTTTGTATGTTTTTGCATGTCATTCGGATTCCGAATAGACATAACACCGATAGGAATACAAAATGGCGAATTTGAAAAAAACTGAGGGGGCCAGCGGCAAGAGGATTGTGAGTTGGGGGTCTCAGTATGGTTTGTCTATGGCACTGAACTCGCCCTGGTACTGAAAACCTGTATTTGACATGGGTTCTATTGCACCCTAGTTGTGCCCTGTACTGACCCCAAGTAGTAGGGCTATGTGGATCCTGGCACAGGAAATGAGTCATCATTCATCATCAGAGTCAAGGTCAAGAGCTGTGGGTGTGTCATGCGTCATCAGAGTCAAGGTCAAGGTGTGTGTGTGTGTGTGTGTGTAGATAAGAAGAGCGTGAAAGAGAGAGAGAGAGATAATAAAGCCAAACAGAGTGAGAGAGATAAAAAGATGGATACAAGAACTCCAAGGTTGAATTTATTTTGTGTGTGCGCGCATGTGTATATGAGTTAAAAATAGATGAGAAATCATGTTCCTAAGAAAAAAAAAAAACAACATCATGGCTATGCAAAACATCATGGTCAACAAGTTTTGTGGATAAGAGAATTGAAAAAACATGTAGAAATAAATCCCCTCAGGGTGAAACAAGTTTTGTAGATAAGAATGGAGAAATCAAGTTTGACGTGAATGACTCAAGGTTGAATTTACTATAAAGTCAAGGTTAATTTATATTTAGAAAGTTGCATAGTGACTAATGTTTTATGAGAGTAGAATTAAAGAGCTTGATTTATGAATATAAGCAGTAAAAAAGGGCGATTCAACTCAGTGTAAGCGAAATTGTGGCTGTTTCAAGTGAACGTTTAAAGTAATACATTTATGTGCACGCATATGAACATATCTATATCAAGCGTTTAATAGTGAAAGTGTTGTGAACGAAAATGGAGACCTACATTGAAGAGGTGCTTGAAAGGCATCAATCAATTTTATTTGATATGCTCATGCATAAAAAAAGTGTGGGAAACTGTGAAAAAAACATCGAAAATTGTACAAATGATCTAGACTTGTTGCAGAAATGTTTGAGTGATACTAGAACTACCGGTAAAAAGTACCATCTTACCACGGCAATCGGTAAATTAAAATCTTTTAAACAAATGATGTTAAAAAATGTATCTGAAGAACAACAGCATATTGATGATTCTTTGATATGGGAAGATCTGCCACATAGTGCGTTTTCACAAAGAATCAGATCAGGTGTGATTACAAATTTAAATCATACAGACATCAAATCATTTTTGGAGGCTTGCAGAACAGTGGTTATTGAAAAGCTAAAAGAAGTGCTGAATGAATACATCAACATCAAAACAAATGCAGTATTTTGTGCTGAGTTCCGGAAATATGAAGGTGAAGAGCAACAACAAGAAATCAAATACCTCAACACCAAGAATATTATTGTAAATGCTGGTAGTGACTTAGAAGAAGTTATAATAGAAAATTTAGAAAAACCTTTGTTAAGAAAATTAGAAGAATTTCAAGAGAAAAATAGTGGATGGACACTATCATCTATAATAAATGTTATTTTAAATATAAATAAATATTCACCAATTGTAGGAAGTTCGTATATTAAAACACCACTAACTATATCTACCAAGAAAGCATGTGTTAATGTGAAAAATACTGACAATGCATGCTTTGCATGGGCTGTAGTATCAGCTTTGTTTCCTGCAAACAAAAGCGTGGATAGACCAACAAGTTATCCACATTATAAAAATGTGTTAAATTTAAATAGTATAACTTTTCCAATGTCTTTAAATTTAGTTCCATTATTTGAAAAAAATAACAATATTTCCATAAATATTTTCACATTACATAGAGAAAAAAATGACAAGAAAGCAGAAATATACCCACTTAAATTATCTCAATTAACATGTAAAGAAAAAAAGCATATCAATTTATTGTTGTTAGAAGAACATGCAAATGATGATTGTACAGTCTTAAAACAACATTTTATTTGGATTAAAAACCTTTCTGCACTAGTTCGAAGCACATTAACTAAAAACAAAAAGAAGCTTCATTTCTGTAATAGATGCCTCCACTATTTTTATTCTAGTGAAAAATTAGATATTCATATAAATGATTGCACCAATCAAAATAATTGTAAAATTAAGTTGCCTACGCCAGAAAATAAAATATTGTTATTTAAGAACTTTAGAAATAAAATTATGACTCCATTTGTAATATATGCAGACTTGGAATGTATCTTAAAAGAAATTGATGATGGGAATAGATATCAAGAACACATACCCTGCTCTATAGGGTTTTATGTTAAAAGCTCCTTCAAATCTAGTTATACAACCTACATGGCATTTCGAGGGGAAAATTGTATAGATTGGTTTATGAATGAACTAAAAACGTTAGTCCAGCTTATGGATTCCGATGTTTCAAGCATAGTACCAATTGAGAATCTTTCCATTGAGCAACAGGAGAGTTTTAATGCTGCAACTGCATGTTATATATGCAATCAACAGTTTTCACCAAATGACATCAAGGTTCGTGATCATTGCCATTTTACAGGAGCTTATCGTGGCCCTGCGCACAGTATCTGCAATTTAAATTATAAAGATAATCTAACTATACCAATTATTTTTCATAACCTAAGCGGCTATGATGCACATTTTATAATTAAAGAAATTCATAAAATTGGAGCTGGTGAAGTGAATGTGCTACCATTAAATAAAGAAAAATATATTTCATTCACTAAATTGCTTTCTAATACAAAAATTAATTTCAGATTCATTGACTCTTTTAGGTTTTTGAGTAGTAGTTTAGATTCACTATCATCTTTATTAAATTAATTCCCAATACTTGAATCTGAATTTAGCTATTTAACACAAGATCAACGGAATCTATTGAAGCGTAAAGGTGTTTATCCCTATGATTATTTAAATAGTTTTGAAAAATTTTCCGAAGAGTATTTACCCGAAAAACATTTGTTTTACAATAAATTAAATAAGGAAGACATAAATAGTGAAGATTATTTACATGCTCAAAATGTATGGAATCATTTAAGCCTAAGAAATTTGGGTGAATATTCCGATTTATATTTAAAGACAGATGTTCTTTTATTAGCTGATGTTTTTGAACAATTTCGTTCTAATTCTGTTAAAACGCATAAATTGGATCCAGCTCATTATTATTCTCTACCAGGTTATACTTGGGATGCAATGCTTTTCTATACAGGGGTAAAACTAGAACTTCTTGATGATATAGACATGATAATGTTTATTGAAAGAGGTATCCGTGGTGGACTAAGCCAATGTTCAAAAAAGTATGCTGAAGCCAACAATGAGTACTTAGATAGTTTTGATGTTAGTAAACCAAGCACATTTTTAATGTATTGGGATATCAATAACCAATATGGGTATGCAATGAGCCAGTTATTACCAACAGGGAATTTCAAGTGGGTTGATAATATTCATGAATTCACAGTAGATGCAATTTGTTCTCTCTTGGATGGTTCGCCCAAGGGATACATTTTTGAGGTTGACTTAAGTTATCCGATAGAATTGCATGATATGCATAGTGATATACCATTTTGTCCAGAACTTATGCACCCTCCTAAGTCTAAACAAAAAAAATTATTAGCGACTTTAACAGATAAAAACAGATATGTGATTCATTATAGAAATTTGCGCCAAGCTTTATTACACGGCCTCAAATTAAATAAAGTACATAGAGTTCTCGAATTTGATCAATCTGCATGGCTTAAGCCATACATTGATTTAAATACACAATTAAGAACTCTAGCTACAAACAAACTTGACATTGAACGCTATAAATTATATAATAATGCAGTTTTTGGAAAATGTATGGAAAATGTTAGAAAGTATAGCAATGTTAAATTAGTCTCAAAATGGGAGGGGAGGTATGGGGCCAAAGCATTGATAGCATCGCCTTTTTTTAAAAACAGAACCATCTTTAATGAAAATTTGGTAGCGATTGAACTTCAAAAAGCCGAAGTTTACTTCAACAAACCGATATATGCAGGATTATGTATTCTAGATATTGCCAAAACTTTAATATATGAGTATCACTATGATTACATGAAAATAAAATTTGGTAATAATTGCACAGCTATGTACACTGATACAGATAGCTTAATTTATGAAATTTCTTGCAACAATATATATGATATGATTAAAAGTGATTGCAATATACGTTTTGATACCAGTGATTATCCACAAAGTAATATTTGGGGAATACCTCAAGTAAATAAAAAAGTAATAGGTTTGATGAAAGATGAGATGAATGGACATATTATATCACATTTTGTAGGTTTAAGATCAAAAATGTATTCAATTAAGGTGGAAAATAAGGAAAAAGTAAAAAAAATCAAAGGTGTAAAGAAAAATGTTGTCAAAAAAGAAATTTTTTTTAATGACTTTTTAGATTGTTTAGTTAATAACAATAATAAATCTGTTGAACAAAATTTAATAAAATCGCAAAAACATATAGTAAGTAGTATTGTTCAAAAAAAAATAGCGTTAAGTGCAACAGATGATAAGCGATATGCTATAGAAAATAGTTATTGTACATTACCATGGGGGCATTACAAAATAAGCTGTGAAAAATAAAAAACTTAAAAAGTACATGAAAGATTTATTTGATGAACCAGCTTTCCGGTTAGTACAACAACATTCCACGCAACAATATGTCTTTAAAGATATGGTATACTGTGTACATTCTGAAGCACCCTCAAAAGTTTGGTGATGTTAAGTGTGGCGGACGATAAGCGATGTGCTATAGAAAATAGTTATTGTACATTACCATGGAGACATTACAAAATATGCTGTGAAAAATAAAAAACTTAAAAAGTACTTGAAAGATTTATTTAATGAATCAGTTTTCAGATTAGTACAACAACAACAACATTCCACCCAACAATATGTCTTTAAAGATAAGGTATACGGCGTACATTCTGAGGCACCCTCAAAAGTTTGGCAATATTTTTTGCGCAATTCTCATGATTTTGTTCGGGTATAAAACTCCATGAAATCCATACATAATGAGACTTCAATTCCTAATTTGATTGTGTAAAGAGCATAGTTATTTCAAATATGGACGCACTAATTTCGCTTATAAGCGCCGACCTGAAGACGATCACGGGTGCATGCTGGGAGTTTCCTGAGCTGAAAAAGGAGCTGGAGAGCGCTATGGAGGAGGCCCAACGAACGATGAGCTGGCTGCAGCTGAAAGCTGCAATTCATTTACTGGCGGCATATAATGCGAGAGCCAGGGCAGGGGCTTTCCTAGACAGCGACATAAGTCCTGTCTTATTATGTATACTTGTACTAAAATAAATAAATAACTATTATGTATAATGGAAAAATAACACTGTGTATCGTTTTATGAACTTTTCTTATTTTGAATATTTCAGTTGTTTTTGTAGGTATTCATCAAATTTTGGAAGACCTTGTTGAAGAATTCTTTACCATCGTCGGTTTGTAAATTTTTAGGTGCTCGATTTGAATTGGTAAAAATTGCTCTCATAGCTTGTGTGTTGTAGCTGATGCAACCTTATGTTTCAAAGGAGCCAGGGCAGGGGCTTTCCTAGACAGCGACATAAGTCCTGTCTTATTATGTATACTTGAGCTAAAAAAATAAATAAATAACTATTACGTATAATGGAAAAATAACACTGTGTATCGTTTTATGAACTTTTCTTATTTTGAATATTTCAGTTGTTTTTGTAGGTATTCATCAAATTTTGGAAGACCTTGTTGAAGAATTCTTTACCATCGTCGGTTTGTAAATTTTTAGGTGCTCGATTTGAATTGGTAAAAATTGCTCTCATAGCTTGTGTGTTGTAGCTGATGCAACCTTATGTTTCAAAGGAGCCAGGGCAGGGGCTTTCCTAGACAGCGACATAAGTCCTGTCTTATTATGTATACTTGAGCTAAAAAAAATAAATAAATAACTATTACGTATAATGGAAAAATAACACTGTGTATCGTTTTATGAACTTTTCTTATTTTGAATATTTCAGTTGTTTTTGTAGGTATTCATCAAATTTTGGAAGACCTTGTTGAAGAATTCTTTACCATCGTCGGTTTGTAAATTGGTAAAAATTGCTCTCATAGCTTGTGTGTTGTAGCTGATGCAACCTTATGTTTCAAAGGAGCCAGGGCAGGGGCTTTCATAGACAGCGACATAAGTCCTGTCTTATTATGTATACTTGAGCTAAAAAAAATAAATAAATAACTATTACGTATAATGGAAAAATAACACTGTGTATCGTTTTATGAACTTTTCTTATTTTGAATATTTCAGTTGTTTTTGTAGGTATTCATCAAATTTTGGAAGACCTTGTTGAAGAATTCTTTACCATCGTCGGTTTGTAAATTTTTAGGTGCTCGATTTGAATTGGTAAAAATTGCTCTCATAGCTTGTGTGTTGTAGCTGATGCAACCTTATGTTTCAAAGGAGCCAGGGCAGGGGCTTTCCTAGACAGCGACATAAGTCCTGTCTTATTATGTATACTTGAGCTAAAATAAATAAATAAATAACTATTACGTATAATGGAAAAATAACACTGTGTATCGTTTTATGAACTTTTCTTATTTTGAATATTTCAGTTGTTTTTGTAGGTATTCATCAAATTTTGGAAGACCTTGTTGAAGAATTCTTTACCATCGTCGGTTTGTAAATTTTTAGGTGCTCGATTTGAATTGGTAAAAATTGCTCTCATAGCTTGTGTGTTGTAGCTGATGCAACCTTATGTTTCAAAGGAGCCAGGGCAGGGGCTTTCCTAGACAGCGACATAAGTCCTGTCTTATTATGTATACTTGAGCTAAAAAAAATAAATAAATAACTATTACGTATAATGGAAAAATAACACTGTGTATCGTTTTATGAACTTTTCTTATTTTGAATATTTCAGTTGTTTTTGTAGGTATTCATCAAATTTTGGAAGACCTTGTTGAAGAATTCTTTACCATCGTCGGTTTGTAAATTGGTAAAAATTGTTCTCATAGCTTGTGTTGTAGCTGACGCGGCCTTATGTTTCAAAGGAACGATCCAAGCATACTTTGAAAAAGTATCAATTACGGTTAGTAAATAGTTGAACCTCTCATGTGTGTAGGCTATTGAATGTATATTCCCACCATAGCAAGGGTACAATAAAATATATAAATTATACTGCACTAATGTTAGGTTCCCAAGTAATGGGCCGCCTCTACGCATTTTCAACAACAAACATTTACTACCATCCTCTGGCTTTAGATAAACTGATAAACTACAATCAATCACATCTACTCTTACAATTTTAAAATATTTCCACGGCATATGACAAATGCAATATTTACCAATATTTACCAATATCAGTGTCATAATAAAAAGTACTTAACAGCAATTCCCAAAATAAAATTGTAAACAACTGAACCACAATTGGAACATCAAAACCGCAATCGCAGCCCTATGATGTAGATGGCCCGCACAACAGCGCTGTTGGCTGCTGCGATATGGCCATATCGCAGCAGCACATCGCAACAGCGCTGTTGTGCGGGCCATCTACATCATAGGGCTGCGATTGCGGTTTTGATGTTCCAATTGTGGTTCAGTTGTTTACAATTTTATTTTGGGAATTGCTGTTAAGTACTTTTTATTATGACACTGATATTGGTAAATATTGGTAAATATTGCATTTGTCATATGCCGTGGAAATATTTTAAAATTGTAAGAGTAGATGTGATTGATTGTAGTTTATCAGTTTATCTAAAGCCAGAGGATGGTAGTAAATGTTTGTTGTTGAAAATGCGTAGAGGCGGCCCATTACTTGGGAACCTAACATTAGTGCAGTATAATTTATATATTTTATTGTACCCTTGCTATGGTGGGAATATACATTCAATAGCCTACACACATGAGAGGTTCAACTATTTACTAACCGTAATTGATACTTTTTCAAAGTATGCTTGGATCGTTCCTTTGAAACATAAGGCCGCGTCAGCTACAACACAAGCTATGAGAACAATTTTTACCAATTCAAATCGAGCACCTAAAAATTTTGCAAACCGACGATGGTAAAGAATTCTTCAACAAGGTCTTCCAAAATTTGATGAATACCTACAAAAACAACTGAAATATTCAAAATAAGAAAAGTTCATAAAACGATACACAGTGTTATTTTTCCATTATACGTAATAGTTATTTATTTATTTATTTTAGCTCAAGTATACATAATAAGACAGGACTTATGTCGCTGTCTAGGAAAGCCCCTGCCCTGGCTCCTTTGAAACATAAGGTTGCATCAGCTACAACACACAAGCTATGAGAGCAATTTTTACCAATTCAAATCGAGCACCTAAAAATTTACAAACCGACGATGGTAAAGAATTCTTCAACAAGGTCTTCCAAAATTTGATGAATACCTACAAAAACAACTGAAATATTCAAAATAAGAAAAGTTCATAAAACGATACACAGTGTTATTTTTCCATTATACGTAATAGTTATTTATTTATTTTTTTTAGCTCAAGTATACATAATAAGACAGGACTTATGTCGCTGTCTATGAAAGCCCCTGCCCTGGCTCCTTTGAAACATAAGGTTGCATCAGCTACAACACACAAGCTATGAGAGCAATTTTTACCAATTTACAAACCGACGATGGTAAAGAATTCTTCAACAAGGTCTTCCAAAATTTGATGAATACCTACAAAAACAACTGAAATATTCAAAATAAGAAAAGTTCATAAAACGATACACAGTGTTATTTTTCCATTATACGTAATAGTTATTTATTTATTTTTTTTAGCTCAAGTATACATAATAAGACAGGACTTATGTCGCTGTCTAGGAAAGCCCCTGCCCTGGCTCCTTTGAAACATAAGGTTGCATCAGCTACAACACACAAGCTATGAGAGCAATTTTTACCAATTCAAATCGAGCACCTAAAAATTTACAAACCGACGATGGTAAAGAATTCTTCAACAAGGTCTTCCAAAATTTGATGAATACCTACAAAAACAACTGAAATATTCAAAATAAGAAAAGTTCATAAAACGATACACAGTGTTATTTTTCCATTATACGTAATAGTTATTTATTTATTTTTTTAGCTCAAGTATACATAATAAGACAGGACTTATGTCGCTGTCTAGGAAAGCCCCTGCCCTGGCTCCTTTGAAACATAAGGTTGCATCAGCTACAACACACAAGCTATGAGAGCAATTTTTACCAATTCAAATCGAGCACCTAAAAATTTACAAACCGACGATGGTAAAGAATTCTTCAACAAGGTCTTCCAAAATTTGATGAATACCTACAAAAACAACTGAAATATTCAAAATAAGAAAAGTTCATAAAACGATACACAGTGTTATTTTTCCATTATACATAATAGTTATTTATTTATTTTAGTACAAGTATACATAATAAGACAGGACTTATGTCGCTGTCTAGGAAAGCCCCTGCCCTGGCTCTCGCATTATATGCCGCCAGTAAATGAATTGCAGCTTTCAGCTGCAGCCAGCTCATCGTTCGTTGGGCCTCCTCCATAGCGCTCTCCAGCTCCTTTTTCAGCTCAGGAAACTCCCAGCATGCACCCGTGATCGTCTTCAGGTCGGCGCTTATAAGCGAAATTAGTGCGTCCATATTTGAAATAACTATGCTCTTTACACAATCAAATTAGGAATTGAAGTCTCATTATGTATGGATTTCATGGAGTTTTATACCCGAACAAAATCATGAGAATTGCGCAAAAAATATTGCCAAACTTTTGAGGGTGCCTCAGAATGTACGCCGTATACCTTATCTTTAAAGACATATTGTTGGGTGGAATGTTGTTGTTGTTGTACTAATCTGAAAACTGATTCATTAAATAAATCTTTCAAGTACTTTTTAAGTTTTTTATTTTTCACAGCATATTTTGTAATGTCTCCATGGTAATGTACAATAACTATTTTCTATAGCACATCGCTTATCGTCCGCCACACTTAACATCACCAAACTTTTGAGGGTGCTTCAGAATGTACACAGTATACCATATCTTTAAAGACATATTGTTGCGTGGAATGTTGTTGTACTAACCGGAAAGCTGGTTCATCAAATAAATCTTTCATGTACTTTTTAAGTTTTTTATTTTTCACAGCTTATTTTGTAATGCCCCCATGGTAATGTACAATAACTATTTTCTATAGCATATCGCTTATCATCTGTTGCACTTAACGCTATTTTTTTTTGAACAATACTACTTACTATATGTTTTTGCGATTTTATTAAATTTTGTTCAACAGATTTATTATTGTTATTAACTAAACAATCTAAAAAGTCATTAAAAAAAATTTCTTTTTTGACAACATTTTTCTTTACACCTTTGATTTTTTTTACTTTTTCCTTATTTTCCACCTTAATTGAATACATTTTTGATCTTAAACCTACAAAATGTGATATAATATGTCCATTCATCTCATCTTTCATCAAACCTATTACTTTTTTATTTACTTGAGGTATTCCCCAAATATTACTTTGTGGATAATCACTGGTATCAAAACGTATATTGCAATCACTTTTAATCATATCATATATATTGTTGCAAGAAATTTCATAAATTAAGCTATCTGTATCAGTGTACATAGCTGTGCAATTATTACCAAATTTTATTTTCATGTAATCATAGTGATACTCATATATTAAAGTTTTGGCAATATCTAGAATACATAATCCTGCATATATCGGTTTGTTGAAGTAAACTTCGGCTTTTTGAAGTTCAATCGCTACCAAATTTTCATTAAAGATGGTTCTGTTTTTAAAAAAAGGCGATGCTATCAATGCTTTGGCCCCATACCTCCCCTCCCATTTTGAGACTAATTTAACATTGCTATACTTTCTAACATTTTCCATACATTTTCCAAAAACTGCATTATTATATAATTTATAGCGTTCAATGTCAAGTTTGTTTGTAGCTAGAGTTCTTAATTGTGTATTTAAATCAATGTATGGCTTAAGCCATGCAGATTGATCAAATTCGAGAACTCTATGTACTTTATTTAATTTGAGGCCGTGTAATAAAGCTTGGCGCAAATTTCTATAATGAATCACATATCTGTTTTTATCTGTTAAAGTCGCTAATAATTTTTTTTGTTTAGACTTAGGAGGGTGCATAAGTTCTGGACAAAATGGTATATCACTATGCATATCATGCAATTCTATCGGATAACTTAAGTCAACCTCAAAAATGTATCCCTTGGGCGAACCATCCAAGAGAGAACAAATTGCATCTACTGTGAATTCATGAATATTATCAACCCACTTGAAATTCCCTGTTGGTAATAACTGGCTCATTGCATACCCATATTGGTTATTGATATCCCAATACATTAAAAATGTGCTTGGTTTACTAACATCAAAACTATCTAAGTACTCATTGTTGGCTTCAGCATACTTTTTTGAACATTGGCTTAGTCCACCACGGATACCTCTTTCAATAAACATTATCATGTCTATATCATCAAGAAGTTCTAGTTTTACCCCTGTATAGAAAAGCATTGCATCCCAAGTATAACCTGGTAGAGAATAATAATGAGCTGGATCCAATTTATGCGTTTTAACAGAATTAGAACGAAATTGTTCAAAAACATCAGCTAATAAAAGAACATCTGTCTTTAAATATAAATCGGAATATTCACCCAAATTTCTTAGGCTTAAATGATTCCATACATTTTGAGCATGTAAATAATCTTCACTATTTATGTCTTCCTTATTTAATTTATTGTAAAACAAATGTTTTTCGGGTAAATACTCTTCGGAAAATTTTTCAAAACTATTTAAATAATCATAGGGATAAACACCTTTACGCTTCAATAGATTCCGTTGATCTTGTGTTAAATAGCTAAATTCAGATTCAAGTATTGGGAATTAATTTAATAAAGATGATAGTGAATCTAAACTACTACTCAAAAACCTAAAAGAGTCAATGAATCTGAAATTAATTTTTGTATTAGAAAGCAATTTAGTGAATGAAATATATTTTTCTTTATTTAATGGTAGCACATTCACTTCACCAGCTCCAATTTTATGAATTTCTTTAATTATAAAATGTGCATCATAGCCGCTTAGGTTATGAAAAATAATTGGTATAGTTAGATTATCTTTATAATTTAAATTGCAGATACTGTGCGCAGGGCCACGATAAGCTCCTGTAAAATGGCAATGATCACGAACCTTGATGTCATTTGGTGAAAACTGTTGATTGCATATATAACATGCAGTTGCAGCATTAAAACTCTCCTGTTGCTCAATGGAAAGATTCTCAATTGGTACTATGCTTGAAACATCGGAATCCATAAGCTGGACTAACGTTTTTAGTTCATTCATAAACCAATCTATACAATTTTCCCCTCGAAATGCCATGTAGGTTGTATAACTAGATTTGAAGGAGCTTTTAACATAAAACCCTATAGAGCAGGGTATGTGTTCTTGATATCTATTCCCATCATCAATTTCTTTTAAGATACATTCCAAGTCTGCATATATTACAAATGGAGTCATAATTTTATTTCTAAAGTTCTTAAATAACAATATTTTATTTTCTGGCGTAGGCAACTTAATTTTACAATTATTTTGATTGGTGCAATCATTTATATGAATATCTAATTTTTCACTAGAATAAAAATAGTGGAGGCATCTATTACAGAAATGAAGCTTCTTTTTGTTTTTAGTTAATGTGCTTCGAACTAGTGCAGAAAGGTTTTTAATCCAAATAAAATGTTGTTTTAAGACTGTACAATCATCATTTGCATGTTCTTCTAACAACAATAAATTGATATGCTTTTTTTCTTTACATGTTAATTGAGATAATTTAAGTGGGTATATTTCTGCTTTCTTGTCATTTTTTTCTCTATGTAATGTGAAAATATTTATGGAAATATTGTTATTTTTTTCAAATAATGGAACTAAATTTAAAGACATTGGAAAAGTTATACTATTTAAATTTAACACATTTTTATAATGTGGATAACTTGTTGGTCTATCCACGCTTTTGTTTGCAGGAAACAAAGCTGATACTACAGCCCATGCAAAGCATGCATTGTCAGTATTTTTCACATTAACACATGCTTTCTTGGTAGATATAGTTAGTGGTGTTTTAATATACGAACTTCCTACAATTGGTGAATATTTATTTATATTTAAAATAACATTTATTATAGATGATAGTGTCCATCCACTATTTTTCTCTTGAAATTCTTCTAATTTTCTTAACAAAGGTTTTTCTAAATTTTCTATTATAACTTCTTCTAAGTCACTACCAGCATTTACAATAATATTCTTGGTGTTGAGGTATTTGATGTCTTGTTGTTGCTCTTCACCTTCATATTTCCGGAACTCAGCACAAAATACTGCATTTGTTTTGATGTTGATGTATTCATTCAGCACTTCTTTTAGCTTTTCAATAACCACTGTTCTGCAAGCCTCCAAAAATGATTTGATGTCTGTATGATTTAAATTTGTAATCACACCTGATCTGATTCTTTGTGAAAACGCACTATGTGGCAGATCTTCCCATATCAAAGAATCATCAATATGCTGTTGTTCTTCAGATACATTTTTTAACATCATTTGTTTAAAAGATTTTAATTTACCGATTGCCGTGGTAAGATGGTACTTTTTACCGGTAGTTCTAGTATCACTCAAACATTTCTGCAACAAGTCTAGATCATTTGTACAATTTTCGATGTTTTTTTCACAGTTTCCCACACTTTTTTTATGCATGAGCATATCAAATAAAATTGATTGATGCCTTTCAAGCACCTCTTCAATGTAGGTCTCCATTTTCGTTCACAACACTTTCACTATTAAACGCTTGATATAGATATGTTCATATGCGTGCACATAAATGTATTACTTTAAACGTTCACTTGAAACAGCCACAATTTCGCTTACACTGAGTTGAATCGCCCTTTTTTACTGCTTATATTCATAAATCAAGCTCTTTAATTCTACTCTCATAAAACATTAGTCACTATGCAACTTTCTAAATATAAATTAACCTTGACTTTATAGTAAATTCAACCTTGAGTCATTCACGTCAAACTTGATTTCTCCATTCTTATCTACAAAACTTGTTTCACCCTGAGGGGATTTATTTCTACATGTTTTTTCAATTCTCTTATCCACAAAACTTGTTGACCATGATGTTTTGCATAGCCATGATGTTGTTTTTTTTTTTTCTTAGGAACATGATTTCTCATCTATTTTTAACTCATATACACATGCGCGCACACACAAAATAAATTCAACCTTGGAGTTCTTGTATCCATCTTTTTATCTCTCTCACTCTGTTTGGCTTTATTATCTCTCTCTCTCTCTTTCACGCTCTTCTTATCTACACACACACACACACACACACCTTGACCTTGACTCTGATGACGCATGACACACCCACAGCTCTTGACCTTGACTCTGATGATGAATGATGACTCATTTCCTGTGCCAGGATCCACATAGCCCTACTACTACCCCAGTTAATTTGTGGGGGCAAGAATTCAGTGCTGAGTTTTGCTGTCATTTCGCTCGCTGTCATTCATTTTCAAACTCGTCATCTATATTGCGAAGACTTTTATCAACTATTTGCATTATGCAAAACCCAAATTCGGAATTAAGTTCACTCATTTTTAACAATAAACGAGAAAAAGTGTTACCAAAAGATAAATATTTGTCAATATCAACAGCTGACAGACATCAGAGCAACATTTTGCGTTCTATATAGAAGTCGAATTTTCAGGGTTGTGCAGGGTTTTTGACAGGCGTGAAAATTAGCTGACACTTCTCAGTGCGCACTAGTGCTAGCCACGTCAAACAAACCTTATGAGTCTACAACGAGTTCTGTTGTATTGCAAATTGTTCTTCATGAAGTATGCTTAATCTTCCTCAACGCATTCCCATATACTCCCTGTTCGCCTTTTGTTCTTCTGTGTAGATCGTCAACCTGTTGCGTCTGAACACAATCATCGTTCGAGGAAACAGCTAGAAGCTCGATCACTGATTTTTTTTTCTTCTCTACATGCCGACGGACCTAACTTCGTTACGATTTATGTCAGTTCGTTCTTTTCGCCGACGAAAAATGCTACAAAAGGATATTTTATTGCCCAGCAACGACCGAGGATAGTGCACAATTGTTTTTCGGAATTGGCACACAATCCAAGTCAGGGAAAGTTAGTACCAGATTATTCTGAAGGTTGTTACACCTAATCTTAGCATATACCCTAGAGCCTACACTCTTTGTACTCCATTCAAATGTCAGCACACAATTTTCCCCAAACAACAATGGACTTTCACTCTCAATCTTATCTGCACATTTTTACACATACCTTACCAAATATCAGATCTAATTACTTAAACATTAAGAAGATTTTCTTTTACAAGGTAACAGAAACTGTAAATTTCATTATAACTCTATTAACAAATTCGTTTACAAAATGTCTTGTTCTCTGATCCAACGGATGTGAATTGGGTCACAAAAAACAAAAAAAACACAATAAACTTACAGCCACCGTGCGAAATTCAGCACACAAATAGAAACTATATTCTTTTGTTGTAAAACAAATTACAAACGAAGCGCTGAGCAAAACATGGCAAGATAAATTCAAAGATGCTACACACGCCATACTCGTAGGAACAACACAGAAACGTCCAACTTACACACAATGCACTTGCTGTCATCTAGACGGCTTGTTGCAAATAAAAATATAACAACCCTGCCCAAGCCATTGGTAAAGTCCGCAGCTCAATGTGCCATGTAATTAGGTGCATAAAACCGCACTTGAAGGCTCACCTGCGCCCCCAGAAAAACCTACCTGACAGACCATTTGCGTGTAATGAAGTGCCTGTTCGAGTCAATAAGAAGACAATGAAACGTTGACGCTTCAGGCTCAAGTTTGGGGTGAGACGAGCACATAACTGCAACGACAATTGTGGTTGCCACTTCCGATTCACATAATACAGTAGTAGCAGAGCAGTAGGTTAGGTCTTAGGTGTACCTACAGAAGGCGATTGCGGTATAATTTAGTGGGGACAACGGAAGCAGATAGATCGTCTTGAGAAATGTGACTTCCATTCCAGTGTCATCTCGAGCAAAAAAGAGTGAAACCCCAGATGTGTGCAACAGATTGAAGTGTAAACAACTTTTGTTTGCATACCTAATTGCGGATTGTGTTCAGTAGGGTGCCTGCTGCCTGCCTGATGGCTGTAATTGTTGTTTCAAAGAAAAGTGAGAACAAGGTTTGTGTTTTCCTTTATAGGCACACGAAATTTCCTCCGTTGATTAGGTTCGCAATGATGAGGTTATCATTAGAGAGAGTACACTGGTGTAAGTTTCTCGCAGTAAGTGAAAGTTTTACTCGTAATTACGATCCCATCTGCTCAAAGATGATGTACCACCTTTGCTCCATCCCGCAAAGTGGGAAAATAATAATGGAATCACCTAAAGCTTACTTTAAGAAGTCGTTCGTTATAGCAGAGCAGATGTGTGTAGACATCAATTTGAAAGTAATTTTTCCCAAGATGCTTGTAGTTGTTGGCAAAAGTCCGGTAAATGGGATCGAATTTTGGCGTTGAAAACAAAATCATGCATAAAACCACCAGTTGAATTGACAGATAGATGCCTAGGGAGACGTCACATTCAGAACTGTAGTCGTCATAAGTGACATTTTCACAGAACTTTGTGCAAAGCATGTTAGATTTCCAGAGTCATTTCCAATTCCATTGCCAACTCATTCTTACCGTTGAGTCATGTACTGTGGATACGCATAATGCGTACAAAAACAATCATTCGTCTGCATAAATTACTGAACGCTATACGTAATCTCTTAATTAGTCATAAAGATCGTTAGCAAAGTACTTTTTTCTCCCTGTTGGTATAATAATATTATACATACATATAGCGCACCTATTAAAGCTTAGTTGCAAGTATTTTGGGACCAACATTCATTCCTGAGAGTTGTCTTATTTTCATAATAATATTGGGGACGTTCAAGTATCTAGTTTACTAAGTCTGACAGCTCTCTCACTAAGTGTATCTCGGTTTTGATTGGGGGAAATCGGTCAAATGAGCAGCTGTTTGAGTTGACGTTTATGGAGGGGTAGCCGACGGATCTAGTCAAGAAATTGGTGACTGAGTGCTAAGTTGACAGTTCGTATATGTGGCTGACAGAGGAAAAGTGACGTTTCCGACCAATCTAGTTTTTGCGTTCAGGTTAAATCTCATCCAGACCAATCTAGTCGACTTAAAATAACTAGATTCTTGAATGCGGCCATTGCCAAAGCAGACTTACAATTTTTATCAGAACTCTAACTCCCTCTTGAGTCTTTAGTAGTGCAAGCAAGCTGGAAAACGTTCGTCTTCAACTGATTGCATTTATTATGATTTTCTCTTGCAACACATCACATTGCGTACACTCTTTTGTGAGTATCAATTGATGGGAGCAATTTACTTTCTCCCACGACTTTCGTGTGTTTATAAATGGGGACCTTATGCAAAGCGGAAATGTTGTTCCATTTCCATAGAAAGCATTAATATTTTATGCTGGCACCTTTTGTGGATAAGGAAATATGGGTTTGTGTTGAAATTGCAATTGATTTGGCTGTAACTTTTCACAAACTCTTTTCTCAAGGGTTCTAATGCAGCGGATCTAGCAAATATTTCCGATTGGAACATAAATTTGTGTTTTGACTAGACTTCGATCTAAGAATTGAACAAAGTTGTGCTTGCTTTATTGAGCAGCAAAACAAAGCCAAGTAGACAGAAATGCTCCATAAAACTAAGCAGGGTTAATTGTTTAAATCAGCCTGAAAGTCGGCAAGCATTTTTGTTTTATAAACTGTCATTTTTGGTGTATGTTTCAATATTTGTCTAGGTCATATTAAAAATAATGTTAAAAGGCCGTCTGTCAATTACGTTAAATATTAATCCTTTTTTTCAGACATAATCGTGGTGAAAAATGATTTTTCAACTGTCGGAAAATTCTGATATAATAAATAATCTTGTGGCTGATTTTTTGACGTTGTATTTCTCTTGGGATTTTGGTAGAGCGTTTAGAAGAAAATTAAACACTTACCCCCGTATTAATAAACAAATGTGCACAAGTTAGTTAGCTAGTAGACATCAAATAGCAAACAACAATTTGACATAACTTCTGAATAACGAGTTAATAACTTTTACGCAGCGTTTATTAATAGGAGGGTTAATTGAAAAAGAAAATATTAGAAATATCTCTGTTTAAGAATAAGAGCTCAACACAACACTCAGGCTAGGTTAGGTAAATAGGTGGGCAGACCACTTAGGTCCTCGTGGACCCTTTGTGATGCCCTTGTTGGGGCACCGTTGGTGTTACATCGGTATTCTTCATCCCCTCTCCTTGTGGTTAATAGACGCTCTCTAGCCGTCCCGATGCCCTCAAAAACCTATAAAAATCAGACAGTGAGACATCAGAAAGTTCTTGTAAGTCGTGGAAGTAATAGCTTCCAAGTGTTCTGTTTCTCAAGTGACATAGACTCGGGCAATGACCGAGGAAGTGAAGTGCGTCCTCATGTACCTCCTCGTCTTCGCAGCCTCTACATATCGTCACCTGAATGCAAGAAGAAGCTAACTTGGTTTTCGTAGTTTTGAGAAAATTGCAAAAAACTTATTTACCTGTAGGTCAGACCCTTTTTTTTCTTTAAAATACTGACAGAACAACACTATATTTTTTTCAGCGCTACTGGCTTAAGTAAAGTATAGAAATTTGAAATCCATTGATTTTTTCATTAAGTTAATTTTGAGAAAAAAATAGTTTTATAAAAAATTAGGCAGTTATCCACTTCTTGCACTAACTATTTTTAATGGATAAAATCTTAAAAATTCATTTAACTACTTATTCGTAGTGATATTATTTTGTTTGTTTGCTTCATTATTTTCATTATTAATAGAAAACAATTTAATTTTGATGTTTATTTGGAACCTGTACCTAAATTTTTGAAAAATGTTAACTAAAAATCAAATTTTGTTGGATAGAATTCGTTTTTATTTAAATTTAAAAGTTACAGAAAGTTGTTCATTCTCAAATTTACGGCTTTTAGTCGTTTTCCTCAGCTTTACCATTCGGTAAATTGCTGTAAAAGTCAAAATAGTCAAGACTCATTGCTGGAGGCTTCATTAAAAAAAGAGACATCAGGTCTTTGTACTTAGCACTTGTAATAGGGTGCCCTTCCGGGTAACACATGTGGAGCTTTATGTTGGCAACCAATTGACTTCTTGAGACCCTCTTTGAGCAATCAACAGTTCTAAAAGTTTCATTATTGAACGATTTCTTGCATTCATATCTATATGGGCTTTCTTTTTTGAACTTAAACCAACACATTTTCTGCATAAGCACGGTTTCTTTGGATGTGTCTGCTTTCCTGATGGTGAGGTATTCGTTAACAAACCTTTTCCAATCAATTATATTTTCAGGGCTTATATCGTGGACGATATAGGGCTTATGTCCGTTTTTTCTTGACCCACGAGCTATGGTTTTCCAGTCTCCTGGCCAAAAAGCCTTTCCAACGCGCCTTGATTCCGTCCCGATCGCTGAGTGCATGGAATCGCATTCCATTTCACTGTGCCCCGACACCATAAATTTTATGTGTATTGTTTTTAAATTTGCAATTGCTTGCACTGCGTACATACACATAGCGAACACATATTGGTTTAAATTTTGCCCACCACATCGATCGCTAAAGCACCTTACTTCTTCAACTTCTTCTGGGAGAGATTTGAAATAATGAAAGAGGAGACTCGCCACCTCGCAGCTTCCTCTTCCACCTTGTCCCTCGTGCCAGATATAGCAGTTTCCTTGCTTTGATGTTACATCATAAACTGTGAAATTGTACGTTGCTAGTCTACGCTTATAAAAAAGTGCATTGTTTGTCGGGTCACAAGGGCAAAGCAAAACCTGCTGCAAATCAAAGTTGCAGCTGACAATCTTGTTTCCACTTTTTGCTGCTTCTTCCTTATCTTTTTTCTTATCATTTCGAGCCTCCTCTTTTTTTTTTGATATGGACCTCATGCTCATTTACGTCGATTTCCGTCTTATAAGAGTTGTTTTCAAATGCAACACACAGTCTACATTGATCTTTCTTTGGACTGTGAAATCCTAAATTGAAGTTGTCATTAAAAAGCTTTCTATACATTGAGAGTTTTGCGGATGGCAGGTTTTCTTCTTCACAATGTTGCTGGTACATCCTGTACATTGTAGCAAGATTTAAAGAAGAGTCCAAATACTTTCGGGCAGTCCCTTCTCGACAGTAATGTGACGGTACGCAAGGAAAGCTCATGATATGCTTCTTAATTCTTTCAATTAAAAGCGGATTGAGTGTCGCACTTCTTCCTTTTCCTCTTCCATCGGACGGTGCTAAATTTTCACTCGACCTCTTTTGCCTAGCGTATTCGATTACCCCTTTTTTTATGCCTAATGTATTTAGAAACATTGTCTTGCATACCTTAATCTTGTTCTTATTTACAGGAAGAAAGTACTTCACTGAAAATTGTCTTTTAGAAATGTTCACAGTGGTTGTTATTCTCTTTGTTAGCTGTTCAGTGTTTGCGTTGATAAAATCCTTCTGACGCGAGTAATCTCCCAATTTGTAGTAGGCTTTGAAAATAGAATTGCGATCTTGTTCGGAAATTGCTGACGAGCACTTAAACCTGCAGCTAACATTGGAAGCCGCCTCCATGGAAGCAGCAGGTATGGTCCTACCATTAGTGGAAACGTAGTCTTCTCCATTGAGTCTTCTTTGTTTTCTTACATTTCTTTGCCATTGGTTAATGTGCCTTTTCTTCCTCCGCGGTTTGGATGTTACTTGAGGGAACTCTTGCATGCCAGTTAACCTGTTATTATCGTCCATGTCAGAAGATGAACTACTTCCACTTGTATCCGGGTGGTATTCCGATTCATCTGGTGAAAAATCATCCTCATCTAGATTAAGCTCCACCTCTTGTTCAGGAGCCACATCTTGAACATCTAACACACCTTCAAAAACAAGAGGGAACCAATATTTAGTTAGTCAATCGAACCATTTGTTATTGCACTTCGTCTCACCTGTTACAATTACACCTTCGTTAGAACTTGATTCCACCGCTACATCACCAGCAATATCCATCATTTTTTCAAAGACGCACTCCTGCTCATGTTTTTCATCTAGCGAGTTTGAAATATTCGCCTCTGTAAAACAGGGCTATAATCTAAGCACAATTCTGGTATAATTCATTTGTACTTACTATCTTTATCTACATTCTTTTGTAATGCAAGTTTAACAAGCTTTTGTCCCCTTGAGATCATTTTAATCGCACCTTAACACTTACAAACCGAAAATTCAAAGTCTCGAAACAGTACTAAAACAAACGCAAGTAAAACCAAACATGGAATGGGTCAAACAGTTAAGGCTGGTACAACTAACGGGAAATGCAGAGAACACTTGATTATGGCATGTTGAAGTTCAAATATATGAGTTATCTACTTATTGCACGCCAGATCGACACATAAAATCATGCAAAAAACAGCTATCTGAAGATATCTACTTCTTGCACTGAATTTTCATCGATTGTTCTAGTAGTCTGTTTTTTTCATAGCCCAGTAGATGGCAGCAAGTCCGAAAAACTAGTTATCTGTTTATTACAGTTAACGCAAATCGATTCAACGAAGCGGAAAACCCAGATATCTCAAAAATTAAAAAAATGGAGTTATCTGGTTCTTGCACTCAGGTGACGATATATCGTCATCTTTGAGAATTTGTTTCATTGCGTGGTTTTTTAGGAAGTTATGACCAGTTAAAGCCCCTACTCACTTAGATAGCGATAACCTGTCAAACTGTTATAGTTTGTTGGTCCGGCTTCTGTTACATTCTGGCAACAGCTTCCGTGATATTTCACAGGTACTGAGTTCTTTCCACCTGTTGTTGGCTTTCATTCCAATTTTGTTTTCCACTTGGTCTCTGATATTGCAAAGTGGTGGATTGAAGTGCTCTGTCAAAATCCATTACGCACCCCTTTCTCGACAGTTCTTCCGCCCTCTCATTGGCGGTTTTGTCTCTAAATGATAATAAAATGATTATAATATCACATTTGCAAACCTCCGCCATGTAGCTGCTCTGCTCTGCAATTTTTTAGCTACATAGCAAGGTGACTTTAAATTCTTACTTTTCTTTTACTACTTTCGTTAAATTTTTGAATCAATTTCCGTACAAAAGAAGTTATGGTAACCCTAACATGTAACATGTTTTTGAAAAGCGGTTTTTATTCTGTTAATGCTCTGTTAAAGCTCTCTTTCGGTTCGCAAAAACTACAAACTGTTTCATTCACACTTGTTGTGGAGCGACAACTACGACGATATTCTCCCCTGAACAACCAGCCTGCTGCTATATTTGCACAGCTAACGCACACATCGATAAACACGCCATAAAAATTCCCCATTTCCTCTGTACCCAGAGTAGGTACGTACGTAACGCATTTTTTTCATTGTTGTGTTGCTTCGTGCCATGCTTCTTATTCATAAATTTTTCATTCATCGTATCGTCGTGCTCGACATTCCGATTCCGCCCGACCTCGTCTACTAAAAACAGAGGAAGAAGCAGAAAAAAAGACATGCCATCGCACATAAACCCAGCAACTGAATACAGAAGCACCGCTCGCCAGCCAGATTAGAGTCAGCGTAGCGTAGTATATCGCGAAACGTCTTCCGCTTCTGTCAGAGAAAAATCTCATCGTGCGGTGAAAAATTGTTCGAATATATTTTTTTCATTTTCCATTTCTACTGAAGACCCGAAAAATAAAGCGAAAAAATTACGTTAAAGCTTTTCTGTGAATTTTGTGCAGTGAAATACGATGTGGAACAGAGAAAAAATTAAAAATGTAACAACAGGAAGTTGTAAATTGAGAATTAATGAATGAAAAAAGTTGAGAAAAAAAAAACGCAAAGGAAGAATATACATTCCGTCAAAGGATTTTTTGTCTCACACTGTATATTTGTCGTTCTTCCGTTCGACTTATTTTTATTTCTTTTTTTTTTTGTTCGTCGATCAGTGCGTGTGTGAGTGTACCCCCAAAACTAGTATTTTGTTTTTTTCCTCCTTTCATTTCCTTGCATTTGGATTGGAAATAGGAAAAGCAATATAATTCCCATCTCCGTCTGCCGTGTTTCAAGCAACCTAAGGACATCTCTTTCGCAACCATATAAATGCATTTGAAGAAGAAACGCCATATATCCGATGACAGAGACGGCTCTACTAGTTATGGATTCAACATGGCTGACGATACACGCAAAGTACGAATCGAGGAGCAATTAAGAGTGAAAATTGGTATGTAAATTGGTGAAAAAGTGCAAAATTTCCATCCCAATCGATAGTGCTAAGCGAGATCTTCAATTTAATGTATAATTTGTGATATCCCACAAAGGATTTCGATGGAAATTCTCTTGTGGAATGTGTGTGTGGCTATTTCGTTCGGGGGAAGCTGCTGCTTGTGTACTGTGAACTTTCTCAAACAGAGCAATGCCAAAGTAAAACCCAAAAACAGGTGTCAATTAAATTTGTTTTTCCATCGCAAATGAATGGATTTTCGTACATAGTGTTTGTGAATTGCCGTGCTACCAAGAGAATCCTTGTGCAATTGCTAAATTTTGTTGGAAAGTGCCCCCCCACCACTGCAACGCATCGAATGCATTTCCTTCGTTTTGGCGTTTATAACCTAAGAAAAGAAAAAAAATTGGAATTCTCTGCTTCTCTAATTCCCGTCCGTGTCGATGAGAATTGGAGATGGAGAAACAACAAACAAGTATTTCGTTTGTGCGCCTGTGTTTGAGAACGAGCAAAAGCGAGAGAAAATTCCAATACAGACGGTTTTGTTTTCGTATAGTTATGAATGAAAACTTTTGGCGGTGGTTGTTTGTGCTGTCACCGTGTGCGTGCGCATTGCCGCATTTATGAATGGTATTCGCCCCCGCTACTGCTGCCTCGGTTGATAGGTATATACCTACATTATATTGAACGACAAGCAGTTTGTTCATCGAATTTATGGCGCTCTAATTTTCGTTAGTGGTGTTGTTGTGTTTTCTTTTTACAAATGTCCTATCGATACACAAATAACAACAACAACGTGCGCGACACAGAGAAACAAAACCCCACGACGGCGAACACCTTTGGCATTGGGCCATGTGCAGATATTGGGGATTGGTACTAGCATTAAAGTAACAACGATCCCCATTCATTAAAACGCTGTGTATAATATCGAACTTGGTATCAGTAGTCTCAACCCCCTTGATTAGCTCCAGTTTGGGCGGTGAAGAAGCTTCGAATTTGTTTCTAGCCGTTTTCGGGCATGGCTTTGAATGGTAGCAGTCCGTCATGAGTGGGGTGATTCACTAGTGGACGGGGGTTAGTGGTGTACATAGGGGCTTGTCGCCTAACATTCACGCAGCGAAAAGTTTTCCTCATTTTCTACTGAATGGAGTTTTTTGTTGGAGGTTGTAGTGGTTTGTTTTTTAATTGTGAAATGGAGCCGATCTAAGGGAAAGTGGATCCCCCCCTAGATGTGCGTGGTCAAATTTGGGTTGATGATTCAAGTTTTGCCAACTTGGATATAATATTCGCATTAATCAACTACAATAATGGGTATACACAAAAATGGCGAGTATACTTAATTTTTTCGCACCAGGGAGCGTATTCCTGTACTTCCGGTTGTTTCAAGAGCTATAGGTACTTCACATGGTTTGCTTATTCTAATTTCTGAATCATATCTGTATGTACCTACAAACCCTGGGGAAGAATGCAATCACATCCGGTTTGAAATCCCGGGTGTACCCTGTACCTACCCACTGGTTCGTTAGTAAGTTGTTGGTTGGTAAGTTTTATCAGATAGTAGGTGGTCAGATGAGCTAGCAGAGTGCATTACACATCAATTCAAAATGACGTTTATTGTTCTTGGATGTAACCTGGGGTCAGATTCCTGTAAGGCGAAACGATCAAACGTTTTCGTGCGCACGAATGGTTTGCCCTATGTTACACAAGCAAATTTCATCGTGCAACGTTTGAACGTTTCGCCTTACAGAATGCCGACCCTGTTTATAAGTTCAGTTATCCTTATCAGTCTACCATTCAAATTTAATTTGGGACTCTCGTTAAGGTCGTAGGTACCTTACATGATAGCCTTTATGATTACGTCATGATAGTGTCAAAGAAAAAATAAATAAATGGTTGGCGCAACATGTCCGTAGGATGATCCCTAGGCCTAGCTTCTCACAACCATTCGTTTTGTGTGAGTTTTTAATTTTTGGGACGAGATCCCTTCCATATCTACATAAATTTTATTTTGTGCCGATTTCAGACGGCTAATTGAGAAGCTCTTTCATGGAAGTTATACTCTCGGACGTTTGTCTGACATTCGCGGAAGGTGGCGCAGCAGTGGAAAAAACCATAAGATGGAATCTGGCTTTTTCGAGAATTGAAATGGGGTTCCCTCGCTTAGTAGTACAACACAAAAAACCACTAAGGGCCGTTTGCTCATACGACTCTTAACGATTTAAGTTCTTCTTAAATACTTATGGGCTTCTTTTTTCAGGTCATCAACTGTCACATAAGAGTTTATGTGGAACTTAGTTCGCTATGAGTCGTATCAGCAAACGCCCTTAAGCCACTGCGAAAGTGTCGAAGATCTACTTTATAAACGAAGCCGTCTATTTTTCTGTCCCCAACTCCTATTTCAAGAAGTGTTTTATGGGGTCCGTACTACCTACCAGAAAGGTGTGTGTCCAATTTTTTTGGAGATTTATACCGGCGATTTGTGGTCGGTGTCAGGAGATCTAAAGGAATGGGGCTGTGGTTAGGAGGGACATAAAGTGATAATAAAACTGCCAAGTAATAAGACCAACCCATCATAGTGATCTTACCTTATTTAGGCATCTAAACTCGACTGGTATCAATCTGACGACTTTCCAAATAAACACATTCACTTAAACTCGAGCCTGTGAAGCTTGTCACTAACCTCGCCTTTAAAAACACGCAGCAAAAGCGCAGATTTACCGCGCTCGAGACAATGCGCGGTAAATCATTTTTAAATTCTCTCCAACTCACATTGGTAACATTATTTTTATTTACTAATTTAACAAAACGTTTAAGGTTAAGGTTAACGATCTTTTTTTGCAAGGCTACGCGGTAGGTAGCCATTTGTTGGCATTTGTCTATTTCGGGGCAGAGATATGTATTTGCCAGGGGGATATTTTTCGAAGAAAAAGCATATTGGACTAAATTTGTTCGCAAGACTAACTTACCGACTGATTTGCGTTTCCAGTCGTACAGCTGTGGACGAACAAATTCGACCATAACCTCGAAGGCGGTTTTCTTACCAACAATTGTCCAGCTATTGATTTCTTGTCACTAAAATCGTAAAATCTATTACATTTTTTTTTCCGTCAAAAACCTACCCCTACGTTGATTAAAATACGGGTAGTACATTGGCTTGTTGGTTGAGGCCGTGGTTGCCCCCGGACTATAAGTAAAGTAAGTACAACGGACCGTTAGTTGTGTATGAGTGCATCAGTTTTATCAGTAACCTCAGCCCAGCACAGTCTCAAGACCCAACATCTTAGAACAATCCGTGTGCGTGAGTTTCTATGTTTGCCATGAATGAGGAGAACCCCTCCATTGTATGCCTTATCCTAACTCCTCTTTAATTATAGTAGCGGTCAATTGAACGCGGGCAATGTGAACACCTTGCAACTGAAGTCAACTCAGGCGATAAATATCACTGCACCTAATGCGGAAACCAAGAATTTCCACAAACTTGTCTACAGTGCTCGGGATGATTTGTAAAAAGGGGGCACCACGTCATGGGATATAACTTTTCTGAAAATGTTGAACTTCTTTGTCTGCGTTTCTGTAATAGCTCCCCGGTATGATCATAACTTTCTCATGCACTGTAGTGTAACACTGTTTTAACATATGTATGTAATTTGCAGCAGACGGCACTCTTATAACTTGATAGTTCGTAATGTTGTATCTGTCAAAGTAATTGCTGTGTATACGATGAACTGCCCTTCTTATTGCCATGCAGGAAACTTATTCGTTTGTTTTCTTGTTGGACTTGCAGCTAACTCGTACATATTGTGGACTGACTTTGCTTTTGTTGTTTTCCGTGCAGTCAACCAATGTTTTACCAAACTTACCGTCCATCTGTCTGAATTTGGTTGCTTGTTTGAGTGTATGAAAAGGAATCTAAATAGCAGCACATTCTTCACTTAGATTTGTAATCTAACTTCCAAACATTTGTGTTAGGAAGTTAGATGTCAGCGAAATCTGCATTGTGACGAAAAGAATGAGAAGATTCAGTGGCTACAGACAGCACATGTCCTGGACTAGGACAAAAAGTAACAGTGGTGATGCTGGAATCTTTCCGGTACCGTTCTGTCTACACCGGTCTTCTAGAGTAATTGAAATGATTGCTGTTCGTACAGTCGCTGAGCTGTTGAAGGTGAGATCGACATCGTTGTCTACACCGACAGTAAGGCAGTCATAAAAGCACTCGATTTAGCAAAACGTGCTTATATGTAGATTTTTAAAGAACAGTCCTAAATCTCTAATCCAGATATCGAATCAGTTCGACCTAACGCCGTGCTTACTAACTCAAGGTGGCGCTACAGTCCGGGGTGGACCTGGGCCTCAACCAACAAGCCGTGCTGGACACAGATATATCCCACACCTACTGTATATCAGACGAACTCGGTAAAAGAAATGATGTTTACCAGAAGCTGCTGATCTAATGGATTGAAAGAAAATTTAATAAGGAAGGCAAGAAGGCAAGAAAATTGAACAGAAAAACACAAGATCTCATCATCGGCAGTGCAAGAAAATACTAAAATAAGGTGCATGCTTGTCAGTGGCAGCCGTGCAAGGCAGATGTGGACACATCCCAAAGACCCTACCAAATGTTCGTAGGGCACATTGGATATATTATCGTGCCATTGTGCACGAAGGAAGACACTGGGAGGCTACGAATCCCCGCAAGTGACTCTTGCCCTAATTGCATTAAATACGACGAAGCTCCTTTCAACTTGATATGTAACAAACTGCACGCAAATCCCACGAAAGTACATTTTCAAGGAACCAACAGACATCTGTAAAATACAGAAATGTGTCCAAAACTCAAAGGGTTTCTCCTTTCGGCTCTGTGATGTAACAGGATGGATCTTGCGTGGACTAGACTCTGCCCTGGTTTTAGCGCTGGGTATTTTCATCATGTCCTGTTTTTGCCTTTTCAGGTATTTTCTTCTTCGTTTTCGTTTGAATTTCATCTTTCATACGACAATGAACTGGTTGACTCGTTTGCGCTTTTTATGTTTCTGACCGCAGGTTAATTGCAAAGCGCTGGATTCTGAAAACCTTCCCTTCGCTTTATTGGCCTTCTGAAATGAACACGCCAAATGGATCAAGTGCTTGAACCTTCAACTCTCCGAGGTCAGTCAACTTTAACATCTTGCCCAGTCTTTCACCATCAACTGTCATAAAAAGTTGCTTGCTCGCCGCTTACTAATTAGTTACGTTGTCTAGGGCATTTACATCGTGCGTTTAGTACACCATCTACAAATTTTCAAATCCAGCTTGATAACACTGTGCACGACTATATGAACCCGCCGCAATGCAAACGAAACGACTTCCTTTATAGATCGTAAACATCTGCGACCCAATTCTGCATTTATGTGCGCGCGAATCTAGATCGAGTTTAGCCCGAAATTTCAAAACAAATCCATTGACCTCATCAGCATCAGTGAGCATCTACGCAGATCTTTTCCTTGATTAATTAAGACCTCATTTGCATGTTCTTGGCAATTGCTTAAGTAACTACTAACTACTAGCTCACGTAAATTACAAAAGCAACATAGTTATTCTGAGAACATTTCCACCTACCTCCTCCCGATCAACTACACTGACACTGTGCTACAGAGCTCGCCGAAACCAGTTTTATTATTTATTTTTTCTGTTCACTATATAAACATCTGGTAGTTTATTTTGCAACATAATTATACGTGGAAATAAGAAACGACAGCGAGACTATTTTTGCGGCATGCGTGCGTGCGTTGTGTGTATGCTCATCTGAAAATGGCCAATTAAACGCGCATTCGAAGCCTTCAAAAGCTACATGACTGACGCATCATTAGCAAACAGCCGAGAGCAGGCAACCAACCACACTAATAATTCCAATTACTTGGCCATTTCAAGCGCGCAGCTAATTGTCGCCGCTTATACGATGCTCTCTTATTATGATGGCCCGCTCGAACAACCGCAGCCTCCTTTATGGCTGACCTTTGGATCAGGGCACTGGCGCGATTGGTTTTTCTCCAATTTTCTACAGCAACGCATCTGCTCTAGGTAGACACATTACGAACGAGTCGGTATATTTGTACGTGCGGTGTAAGTCTATTTTTGGGAATCGAAACGGGGCCGTGTGCGCCGCCGGTGGAGGCGCATTCGCCGTCCGAGAGGGGTATTTGCTTATGAAATGTTTACCCAATCGACACACGAAGTGATAATAAAACTGAGGGAATGGCTGCTGCACAGCAGAACAAATAAGCAACCGTGTGCTGTGTGTGGGGCTTTTTACTTGAAAGTCCCCGTTGAGCTATGGAAGCTGAGAACCTGGAGAGCAAAAATGGGGCCTCCCCCGGGAGAATTAATTTTTGGTCGATACTATGCAGTTGTGCAGTGTTACCATCAGTTGGTTCCATTTGGACGAGAGATCTTCAACTTATCTCCAAACAATTGAAGTTTCGTAGTCAAGGACGAGGTAGACAAGGATAATGTCATAAAGTGTGTCCTGTACCGAGCAAAATTGGTCGACAAACATTTTTTGTATCTTCGTTTACAGACGTAACATCAAACTTGTGACAAGAATGACCAAGCGAGTTTAAACGTTTGTCCCTGATAAAATCGATCCCGCACAAGCTCATCAGTGGCGAAAAGAAAAGAGCTATAGTTAAACTTTATGCCCACAATCTGTCTTATAAAAATATGGAGACTTAGCTTACAGGGACAAATTAATTTAGGTTTATTCCCAAATGCGCGGCGGATCGCTTTTGATGGCAGATTTGAATTTTTGTAAAGGGTTTTCCAATAAGAGGTGCTATTTTGGTATTCAAAGAAAAATGTCATTTTTTGAGATAAATGATCGGATGTTTATTTCATAATAAAGAGGAAGGTATGCCGTTAATAATGGAAAACAACATCAGCCAAATGGCCCGCATACAGGGCCATATCCTTTTCATGAAATTTTCCATAACCAAATCGCAAAGAAGCTGCCCTATGTCCTCGATAGCCTCACGAATTTTATCTTTGAGGTCTCGAATCGACGCTGGGCTGCTGGCGTAGACCTTATCTTTCACGTGGCCCCAAAGGAAGAAGTCGCAAGGTGTTAAATCTCGGTGGCCAATTGTGATCCAACTTCGAGAGATAACAAGGTCCGGAAACTTTTCCCGTAAAAGATCAATGGTTTCGTTGCTTGTGTGGCACGTAGCGCCGTCTTGTTGAAAGTAAACGTTGTCCAGATCAATACCATATAACTCCGACCATAAAAAATCATTAATCGTCTCCTAATTCCAAAGAACGACGAGGAATGGACAAACCTGGGTTTTCTTCAACACTTTGGGCTACAGCAGCAATATTCTCAGTTGGTCTTGAGCGACGTGCACGAGTTTATTCTTCACATCACTAACTTGTCCCATCAGCTCGAATTTTTCCACCAATTTCTGTGGTGCTTCACGACGGCCAAAAAATGCTTTAGTTTTGCGAACTGTCACTGCAAGATTTTCACAATTTTTGTAGTGAATTTTAATAATTTCAATGCGTTGTTGTAGTGTGTATCGTTCAATTTTTAGTAATGGCGTAGTTTCGACTTGTCAAATGTCAAAGAATAAAAGCTTCAAAAGTGACAGCTACCGAAATAGCGGGCTCACCTCTGGCCATTGTTCTTTTGTGTGCCTGCAGGTCATGAGATTGGTCCAGCGTAGGTTAGTTCTACTCCAGGATTCAATGTCAATCTTCCTTGCAAGCGTGCTTAGCGGAGTTCTTACTTATTTAAGGGCCATGGATGTATGTATATTCGACCCATTTCTTGCAAGCTCATCCGCCTGTTCATTACCTGGAATATCATATGCCCTCCTACCTCGCTCAAGGTCACCGCGTTGGCTTGTGATATTTCACCCAGATATTTCTTGCGGTGGCTAACTGCCTTTGACTTCACCACGACTGACTTTATGGCCGCTTGGCTGTCAGAGTAAGTGGCGATTTGTTTACCAACAATGGGCCAGTAATATAGCGGCTACTTCCGCTTGAAGACACTGCAATCTTTTCCGATTCGGAATGATTCTCGCAGGTCCAGTGCTTCGCTGAAGATGCCCGCACCTGTACCGATATCCGTCTTAGAGCCGTCAGTGTAGGGGGCTAGCTCCCCTTCATCTGTAACTCCTGATGATAAGTAAGGCCCAATGTATGTGTGCGCTTAAATATCTACTCATTGTCTATCAAAACAAAGTGGTTGTAAGGGTCTCAAGTACTTACAGGGACATGTGCGTTAACAGCAAAATTCGGATTTAGTGTCAACTCAAGCACCTCTTAAATGGTAAACGGTTGCAACTTCGATTGAACTAAAAGTGCGACCAATGTAATCATGTGCGCAATCTATTATTCCACAGCAGATGTGGGTCCTTTATATTAAGCACACCTTAGCGCACATGTGCGATAGCGAAAAAGAGCGTTGATTAAACTTAATCCTCTCGAATTAGGACTCCAATGTGGGACGAAAATAGTTGTGCTTTAGTGAATAATCTGTCTGGGAATGTGCGGAAAAACTCGTGTGTGCGTAAGTTGAGTGTCAAAAATCGGCATGTGCGTTTTGCAAAACTCGAAAATTAGTTGATCTGACATAACTACGAGGCAAAACGGTCAAGTGGAAGGAGACAAGAACAACGCTCATAGAGACTTCCGTTTTTAAATAGTGAATGAATTCAAAAGCGCACAAGTGTGTGTCTACGTAAAAGTAGCAAGTTTTTGGATAAAGAGTCACTCAACTCAGCCGTAGCTGTCTATGAAAATGCTTAATTTATTTATTTGCTAAGTTGCTTACTCTACTTAAAGCAAGTCATTTCCTTAAAGACTGACGTTACTCAAGTTTATATCCCAATAAACAATTGTTTTCAATTTATATTGTTTATATAACTACCGGAAATGATGGTGTGTATTTCAACAAACACACAAAAAAATGGGAAATCGAAAATAAAAACCACAACTACGAGTACACCTCGTGTACTGGCAACACTTTGTATATAGCGCAGACGGTTTTCGAGAAGGTGCTTCGACGGATAGATGCTTGCTGCTGTTTCTCCAGAGACGTGTGTGCGCATCACGCTTATTTCCTACTCGCCCCCCTGTGTCGCACCCCCCTTTTGTGTTGTATCCCTTGCAGAATCGTGTGTTTGCACCGAATACTAACGATCGCCGGACGCGACCAACAAATCATGGATGTTTCGCAATAAAATTCTTAATTCCTACGAAATTGAAACACCGCGCTGCTCCGCACAGTAAATAGATTTCCGGTGATGGTGCGTAGACGGGACGACGATGATGATGATGATGATGAGTTGAGTTTAGTGCGCTGGTTGTCGTTTTGTGTATTCCATTCTACATGTTTCAGTCTGTTTTCAATTTCCTCTACATATTTTTTTTTTTCTTTTTTCGACTGGGGGTAATTTTCTTCGTTTTTCTTATTTTTAATGACTGACGGCTGATGGAATTGCCATGATTCACAAGAGATATTGAGGTCTCACTTTGTTTTTTCATTTTTCTTCCTGCTGACGTATGTTTCTGTGGGTTACATGCATGCATACACTCATACCTACAAAGTTTGTGTCTGCAAATTTGTTGACTCTGAGCGGTTTCCTGTTTTTGTTGAATCTCGCTTCAAAGGAAATCGATTTGGCGAATGTTAATCGGTTCGGTTTTTTTTTTTTTCTTCTGCTCCAACTACGACGCAGTTTTTGCCACACGATCTTGATCCACTCAGGTGTCACAAACAATGAACTGTTTGGCGAGATAGCAAAAACATGAGCATAGTAAAAAATACTGCAGGAAGAGTGTGTAAACATTCGCGAATTCCTCAGTGCAAATTACAAACCTATATGTACGGTCGACGTGCATGTATGTATGTGTCGTCGATTTGATAAGATAGATTGTGGGGCAAAAGCAAGAGTTGATTCGTTTCCGTTTGGCATACGAGCGAAAGCGAACGCAAATGTTTGAACGGGGTAGCAGTAGCAGTGGCGGAAAGCGACACTCGACGGAGGAAGAGCCGTCTAATCTAATCTTATCACTGCGCTAGTGAATGAGTACTTGATGATATTTACCCCCAATGGGGGAATGATTCTTGGATGGACACCACCGGGGCATAAACACCTGGCGCCGAAGAGGGCTGCGAATACCTATCTGAGGTCTGAGCTAAGAATATTGATGGGGTTTTAAGCCATGGCATAAATTATCTGTCGAGACACGGTTGTGGCTGTGCATTTTCTGTTTGGGATGGGAACGTGGCCATTGTTGGAACATGTCGCGACGACCTTGCGATGAACGGTGACACAAATCATTAATCAATGTCTGTTGGCGTGGGTCGAGACATTAGACTGGTGTGAACTTTGATAAGCTCCCAATATGGGCGAGTGTTTCCATGTTTAACTGTCACCCGTTTAAACACTCGCGTGGCCCATTTAGCTGTGGTATTGCAAACTCCAGTCGACATTATCACCCACACACAGCCTATCGCATTCCCTAATCGACTGAAATCATGCTTCCTTACTTATGTCAAATCATTTTTATTTTCCCTTCCAGGTGAAGCGAAGAACCTGAGCAGCCGGAACAATGGCGCCAGCAGCAGTTGCAGTGCGTCTGGCACGCGTGACGTGTATTGCACGGTAGCCCTCGACCAAGAAGAAATATGCCGAACCCCAACCATCGAACGGACATTGAGCCCGTTCTTTGGCGAGGAGTATTATTTCAAAATTCCGCGAAGATTTCGTTACCTGTCAGTTTATGTATGGGATCGAGACCGCCACCTAAAGCAGGACAAACCAATCGGCAAGATTGCAATTCGTCGCGAAGAACTGCACATGTACAATCATAAGGATCATTGGTTTTCTCTGCGGCCGGTGGACGCTGATTCCGAAGTGCAAGGGATGGCGCGCGTGGAAATTCAATTCGAAGACCTTTCCTATGACCATATCGATTTGACAAGCGGTGGCGGAGGCGACGTCAGTGGCGGTGGTGGCAACGACTACAAAGAGAACAACGAGCTACACAGTCGCGACGGTCAGAGACAGTCGAGCGTGAAAACCAAATCGAACTACTTTTCGGGACGCGGCCGAGTGGCTGTGCGAGTACACGAGTGCGTGGAACTGGCAAAGAAGAACGGCGCCTGTGATCCGTATGTGGTGTTCACTGCGATGTACTCGAACAAACGGCAGATAATCAAGCGGACAAAGGCTCGCAAGAAAACCGTCAATCCGCAATTTGATGAAGTGATGCATTTCGATATGACGATCGACTTCGACTCGAAGCACGAGTCCTCGAACAAAGCGTACACGATCTTTCCGGTTGGAGGAGCAGATCTCTGTGAGATCTGTGTAACTTTGTGGCATGATGCGCCCGGCATGGGCGAGAAAGTATTCTTGGGCGAGGTGCGTATACCAATGCGTCACAAACAGCATCAGATGGCGGTGCAACCGAATGCCTGGTACTACCTTCAGCCGCGCACAAGCCAGTCGAGACCAACGCGATCGTGTGCCACTCCACCCGGCACTCGCCTCAGCTGTGATAGTTCCCTGGGATCTCTGCGCCTCAATCTGGTGTACACCGCCGATCATGTATTTCCGCTCGCCACCTATGACGATCTGATGAATCTGTTACTCAAGAGCGTCGATCAACGACCAATCACAATCAGCGCAGTATCAATTCTTGGTGAGGTAGTCTCCTGCAAAACAGATGTTGCCGAACCATTGGTTCGTCTGTTCACCTATACGGGACAGATTGCCGGAATTATAAAAACCCTTGCCGATCATGAGATATCGAATCTGACCGACCCAACGACGATCTTCCGGGGCAACACGCTCGTCTCCAAGATGATGGACGAAGCGATGCGTCTGTCTGGGCTGCATTACCTGCATACAACACTGCGGCCAGTGCTCGAGCAGATTCTCCAAGAGAAGAAGCCATGTGAAATCGATCCAGCGAAGGTGAAGGATAAAAGTGCTGTCGACACAAATCTCATCAACCTGCAGGAGTACGTGGAGCGAGTTTTTGATGCCATCACAAGGAGTGCGGTTAAATGTCCCGCTGTTTTGTGTCAGATATTCCACGATCTGCGAGAGTGTGCAGCCAAACATTTTCCATACAATCGCGAGGTGCGCTATTCCGTTGTATCGGGTTTCATATTCTTGCGATTCTTCGCTGCGGCGATACTCGGGCCAAAGTTGTTTGATCTCACCACAGAACCAGTGGTAAGTTAAAAGACACAGAAGCTCAATACCGGAGTGGTGTGCTCATGTGTTTTTCATTTTTCTTTGCAGGATTTTCAAACGAGTCGAACACTGACACTCATATCGAAGACCATCCAATCGCTGGGCAATCTGGTGAGTTCAAGATCATCGCAGAAGCCCAGCAAGGAGGAGTACACCAGCCAGTTGTATAAGAAATTCTGCACCGAGAAGCACGTAGAGGCTGTCAAGCATTTTCTGGAGACCATATCGACTGTGGGCGGTGCATCTGCCGAAAGTGGGCAGACTATTCTCGAGCCAGTATTATTGAAAGAGGGGTGAGTGTTGTTTTTAACTGTACTCGTATTTAGTTGATACTTGATGGAAAGTCGAATGAATGTGGAATTTCTTTTGCTCAATGACTTCGCCACTGAGTCTGTTTGATGAAAGGAAGTCAGTCCTTAATGAATAAAAATATCGAAAGATTGACCCCATTGAGCTGCTCTAGTCAGTTCGATGAGGGTCATTGGCAAAAGAGTCTCAGTATAGCTAATCGATAAATTGTCATGTCCGACAAAATCACCTCTGCCAGCAAAAACTACACACGTGAGCGGTAAACCGTACCTGATCTTAATCGATCGTGACTTTTGTTGCAGTCGGGGAAAAACGTGCGTCATTCGATTGCAATATCATGAATCGCTGGCTTTTATTTTCCGCGGCACACAAAGCGCACATTGCGCATGCTATCACTTATGACAGCCCTCTTTGTTGAGACTTTGCCACCATTCAGTACCAAAGCAATAATTTGCCTGGTGATTACCGCGCGCTTTAAGACAGTTCGCATGTGGTAGGCAATCGTTTGCATCATTTCAAACTGTCGTCTGTACAATATCGGCAATATTTAGCTGACTGTTCTACATCAACTGAGGCAATATAAGCCTAAAGAGCATACAAGGCTCCGCTCTGCCAATTCAATCGCAAACACCATGGAGCGTTGATTTATCAATTCTACAAAACTGGGTGCTAACTGTATGACTTGTTCCGTCGATTATCATTCTTTTAAAAACAAACTCTCACATGAATTTCTACCAAAGATGTCATTAATCACAAATTCGATTATTTTTCTTCTTGCTATGCTTTCATGTTGTTTCGCCTTTAAAGCGAAGGGTAAGCCTATTTGACTCTTGTCCACTAAAACTTTCATCATTACTCTCTTGCTGTCAATAACTTTCTAACTCTCTCGTTGTTTGTTTTCTCTTTTCCAGAATGATGACAAAACATCCCCAAGGACGAACGCGTTTCGGTCGACGTCTACTTAAGCATCGTTACTTTAAGCTAACAACACATTCGCTTAGCTATGCCAAGTCTAAGGGAAAGCCACCCATCTGTGATATTCCATTGTCTGAAATTGTGGGTGTTGATATATTGGACGAGCGAAGCTTCAAAATGCAAAACAGTTTTCAGGTAAGCAAATCCGCTCATCAATCTATTCGTATACACATACGTATCAGTATCAGTATCAGAGTATCCCATGTGTGTAAGACCATGTGAACCAAGAAAAAATTCGTAACAAAGGATCGATGAAGTTGTTTCGTCTTATAATTATTTCCTGTGCGAACTGTGAGCCCTTTTTTTCGCTTGAAATAGATTGGTAACCACAACTCTGCAGCAAGTTGTATAACCACCGAGGAACTTCACACGGTTTCGTTATATATGTGGTTGGCTTGTCTTCTTTCGAAGTTGCTTCATAGAAGTTGTTGTGTTGTGTCTTTGTTCTACGGCAAAAGTGAGCCTTCTTGGGGCTTGGTGGGACTTCCGTCGACGTCTTCGGTTGGGTTGGTCCCTTTTCGCAATTTAATTACCCTTACACACGCACACTCGACAAACAGAGAAAGTTACTTCACTTTTAACTTGCCACGCAGTAGCAGCAATGACACCGACCAGTCTTAGCTTAACCCACTCATTAGGCATCTGCTGCAATTGCTATGCTACTGCCCGCTCACATTTCTCTATTAATTATGCAAATTTGACACCATCCATCCGGCCGGTCGGTCTACTAATACACCAACCTGGCTCTCGATCAAAAAGAGTCAAGTCGGAGCCAACTACAGCACGAAGGTGTCATCTTCTTCTTTCGCTGTTGCTGCTTGTTTACGTTCCACAGCGACGATCATGACGATGATCTATGTAGAGCATACACATGCGGTGCTGCGACCGGTAGGTATAGAAGAAGAAAAAACGTGTATCGCGTAGTTTTGCGTTTCCGGTTGCTTATACACACTTCTTCGGTCTTCGCTCCCCTTTTCTGGGTTTCGTCTTATTTATGCATCTTGTTGCTTCATTGACTCCGGTATGCGATACGACGACACCGTGTGTCCGTGTTTGTGTCGGTGGAACTCGTTTCTCGTGTTATGCTCGTAGGTGTTTCCCTCTATACTTGAGGCGAACGCATAACGCATAAAATTTATTCAAATTATTTTAATTGGAATTTGTTGTTATACTTTATACGTTTGTTATTCATGAGGGGAGACAACGACGACGACGACGATGATGATGAGAAAAAATGCGCCAGGGGAATTGTTTACACTTTTTATTTGTCTCGGAGATTAGAGCGACGAAGACAACAAGGCGTATATATTCCGACGCCAACGACACACCGAATGGCAAATGGGGTTAACTTATGAATGGAGAAATACGAGTTAATGTGATTTAAGAGGGAAATTCGCGTAATTTGGAATTTTTGCCGCAGCAACAGCAGCCTGAAATATGTTAAGTGAATGTAGGCTTTCTTTAATTTCCTGGTTGGGGCCGACAAAAACCGATAGAGAGAGCTTGTCACAGAATAATGTTTCTAATACTTGTTTCCTGCTTGCATTAGCAGAATTAAGCACCAGGACCGTGTCGGATTAGGGCTGGCTGGGAACGTCAGCATAGATATGGTTAGTTCTCTGTCAAAGGTTAAAGCCAAAGTGTTACTTGAATAAAGGCCAGCTTCTGAGAGCGTTATCAAGTGGATTGTATGAGCGTTATCATCAGCAGATGTCAGATGACAGTCTGACTTGACCTTGTGATTATTCTGAAGTCCATGGCTTTAACAACAACCGGGAGATGTGCGCAAATGATGTACTGTGATAGAAGCATTTCATCCAACCACTGACTACTGATCCTCAGAAATGACACAGATGTTCAGCATTGTGCTGCATATTATTGAAGCTCTTCAGCTTAAGGAAGTCTCAACCTGCTACATAGGCCTGCGCTACTTTACCTATCTCGAACAACACAATTTTCGGATGTATTTTTTTATTTTGTAGCACTGTTGCATATAAATAATGATTTGGAATGCATTTCGCTACGTTTCTCATTTGTGACGAAATCCGCACTCAGTTCAGTATTCTGTTGTCATACTCATTCAAATGCACTCCACCTACTTATGCACACTCAACTGACCCTGAAATGCCTTGTCGAACCAACTGGCTGTCTCATTTCCTGCCACCCATTGCCATGCATTGCTCATGCCGCCGCATACACGAATTTCCCAACTACTCCCCACATTCGCACGTGACCTCTTTTCAAACTATGCTCTCATGCCCACCGCCAAACACTTCACGTACGTACTCACCGTCGTTTTACCCATTTTTATGAATATGCTTGGCGCGCACATCCTCAGCAAAATTTCAATTCAACGCAACTCAAAACTCTGAATGGAACGCAGTCGTCGAGCTATTCATTTCGTAATTAGGTTGAAACACTCACAGCAAACGACTGCCCAAATCCGTGTGCGGCTACAAATTTGGCTAAAGCTTGTCAAGGTAGACAAATGCGTCATTCACAAACATCCATAGATGGTTCTATAGAACAAAGCGAAAGTGAAATGATTTGAAATTGAAATTTGAAATGAATTTTCTCTCTCTCTCTCTATTTGCAGATTGTCCGCAAGGATCGTTCACTATTCGTGCAAACAACAAATTGTGTCGAGGAGAAGGAATGGACCGATTTGTTGTGCAAAATCTGTCAGACCAACTCGAAGCGCTTGCAAAACTTCCACCCGTGCGCGTACGTGAACGGCGTGTGGAGCTGTTGCTCGCGAAGGGACGAAAACGCCGAAGGTTGCACCAAAGTATCCAGTGAACCATTCCAAATGGAGTTGGCAACAGCTCTAGATCCCGCCCGTGACTTGCAACGCCTACACACGCTCATAATGACACATGTCTCACATCTGGAAACACGGATGGAGCGAATCAATTGCCATCTTCTGAATTCTATGTCGGAGGAGGAATACAAAGGCAGCCAGGCCACCATTCGTCAGCTAATCGAAATCGCCTACACTCTGGATGTGGTACATCGAACCTACAAGCAGGGCATTGCTCGTGACCTGAAGTACGGCAGCCGAATGGCGCCCATAGGCGATGATAATTATCTACAAACGATGCGTGGCGCATCAATGCAATCGGCAGACAGCAGCTATCACCGGTCTTTTGTGTTGATTGGTTGTTAATCGCAAGTAGGTACCTAAAATGGAAATTATTTATACAAAACTAGATGTGTACAGAGTGTAAAGATGACCCCTAGCTTTAGTAACAAACACAATTTAAGAGAAAAATAGACATACATCGATAGGAGGAGATGAGAGAGCAAACGAAATTCTAAACTATCTTGTAAGAAGGCAATCACCCCCTGCACACGCACTCGGGGTGGGCGTGAGAGTAGCTTAAGTATTTATTATTATTTTTTAACTTGTTTCTCTATTTCTGTTTGATAACTAAACATGATTAGTTGCGCTTCCGATGAGAGAGGAGATCCCGCATTCTCTTGGCTCTTTAATCCAAATGCATTCCATTGTGACTGTTTGTTGATTTTTATTTAATTGTTTTTTTCTTTTTTAATTTGTTGCAATTGCTGTTGCTCTTTGCTGCTGCGCTTTCCATCGCACCTACATTCGTGTAGTTTTCTTTGAAATGGAAAATCATTTAATGTAGCCATAGTTCAGTTGAAAGTTGTATTTGTTTTGAAATCTTTGTGGGCAATCGGTTGGTATTCCACAAAAAGGAGGGCTGGTTGTTGCATTTCTTTTAGCCAACTTCTTTCGCTTGATCTGATCAGCAGAGAAGGGTAGTAGGTATAATGATGAGGGTAAGGTGCCACTATTTGTCGAAATGATGAGTAAGTGTGTGATGGATTTTTGTCACACTAACAAGTTAAACAGAGAAGTCCACTAAATGGGATTGAACACACCAAAAATGGCATCCTTGGGTGAGAATATAGATGTTTCGAGGAGCTATTTCAGGAATGCAGTATTCGATTGACAGAAATTCATGTACAAATTTGAAAAAATCAATTTGGGCGCGCATTTCGTTAAAAATGTTAACCAGTAAACTAGTGTGGATGGCTGTCTATATTCCAATCACGCGAATACCAACCACAAAGAGAGACACAAGAAATCGAAATTTTTGAGAGCAGAATCTGAGAAGCCCAATCGCATACAGCGTAAGCTCAATAGCATTTAAACATATCCTTGGTTGGGTTTGTTTTGAAAACATAAAAGACGATTCTTTCGGTCCAAATTATCGAACTGTGTGTGGAAATTGTTGGCAAGTATTTTTTTTTTTGGTTGAAATTACGAATGAAATACAAAGAGCGATATATCCACCTTTCCGATCCGACAAAGTCAACAGAAACCAGCCAATAACTAAATAGTGGTACCTATCGAATACTCAGTAAGGCTTAACCAAAACGTAAGAGACTTGCACTGCAATTTATAATTCTGCCGCTTAGATAAGGCCTCCTGGCCCAGCTTTTTTAGTCGCATTTCTTGCCACACAAAACCTAACGAATGCCAACCCATTTGGAAAGTATCTTTCAAGCAAACAAACCCTAAACATAGATGGATTCTTAATAAATTAAGAAACTTAGAAATATATGTTAAAAATGGTATTGCACATCATGGAGAAATTAACTGCACAAACATTAGAACATAAGAACAATATTATACAGACCTAAAGAGCAACAAACGAAACAAAACTGTAAACTGTTGAAGATTTCCTTACCCAGAGCCCTTTTCTACCGAATCACACATATCCCCGTTGGACTAAATAAACATAAAGAGAACACCCCTGACTCGAATAACAAAAACCCCCGCCTCCCCCCTAAAATAACAAGAAACACAAAGCTTATATATAATTTGTAAGTAATAATAACAAAGCAAAGCAAAAAAAAAAAAAAGTATTTATTCGTAGCGTGAATGTTAAATGTTGATGTAAAAATTTACAAAAAGAAAACATGTGAAAAATCATACAAAATTCTTCCCATCGTTAAACAATAATTTTGTTTTTTAATTCTAACTCTTAAGTTATTTTCAATAAGAAGTAAATTTACTATAAACAGTAATTTGTGAATTCAGTTAGCAATGAAACTTAACAAACGTTACACGTGCACACATTCGATTAATTAGTAATTAGCTACATATTTTGTTCACTGTTAAGTATTAGTTAAGTCTTAAACGTATTAAGTGGACGACAAAACGAAACTACAAGTATATAATGTATCTACTTAGATGATTGTATAGATGGAATATCTATTATGTGTATTTCTGTTTTAGTAGCCAACTAATGTTAAGTTTTCTGAGGAAATGTTTAAGAAGGATATTTGCAAAAACTACAAAAATACCAATATTCGGCAGATATTTGAAAATACAATCAAATACTTGGCAAGTTGTGTATGTGTTTTTGGCAATTGATTGATTGTAATGTACAAAATAATTAAGTTTTTTATTTAAGCAAATATTTTATATATATATATTATATACAACCAGCGTTATATTTTATGTTGTAAATAGAGAGATTGGCGGCGAATAAAATCAAGTCTAATATGTATTATTATGTTTTTCATTTATTTACTAATACTAGAAATGATTTAAAATATATATATTTGCAAAGAACAATTTCTACACCATAGTGGAAAGAAACAAAACAGAAGAAGAATATATATATATCTTTAGTGGTAATCATACCTGTATATTGTATAGGTGTATGAAGAATACAATTTATTTATCGATTTTAGATTTATACTATTATATTTTTTGTACTGTAATATTTAAACAAACTAATTTCCTAACGAAAAAGTAATAATAAAAAGAAACACTTGAAAGAATATACATTTGGCAAGTCTTTTTCTGACTTCGTTGCGGCTTTTGTTTTAGAGTGCATAGCTTGGAATTGGAACTGGAGAAATGAAATGAAGAAAACAACAAAGTAGAATGAGACATCTTTTATTTATCTATTTCATTTGCTTTATTCTAATGGAAACGACTACAGTTGAAGGAATCCTCCCTCGAAATAGAACGCATTGCAAACCAAGGAAAGAATTTTGTTGGGCCATTCACAGTTGCGTATAAATCGCTGGAGTAGGATGCAGATTCTGCCCAACACACTACAAAAAAAAAAACGAAGGGGCAGGGTTGAATTTTACATAAATTTAGTCCTACTAAATCATGTCATGGAGGTAATTTTCACATTGAAAGTCGGCAAGAGAGTGCACGAAGCCGCGATTGACTTCAAAACAATTATTAGTTGTAACTCCGTTTTACTTTAACCTTTAGGACGTATTCTTGACCTTCACATAAGGATAGACCTAGAAAGGTCTGGCCTAAGTCAATCACAACACGCGTACCTCAAAGGAAGGTCTACAGAGGCCCTCCACGAAGTACTGCCTACAACTGGAACATCTACCATCCCATACCTTAGTCACCTTCTTAGACATAGAGGGCGCTTTCAACAACGTCCATACACAATCGATCCAGAAATCTCTCATAGAACTACGTGTTGAAGTATTGTGACCCGCCTTAAGTAAAACGTATAACATTACTAAATTAAGAGTCCAAAGAACAACTGGAATTGGAATCACGGTCAAGACCGAGACCGAGGCGCTCAACGTGATTCTTAATTTTCCGCCGGTAGATGTGTGCATTTTGTTTCCACTGCGAAATCTCTCGCGAACGTCTGACAAACATTCGAGATTATACTCGTAACTGTCATGAAAGAGCTTCTCAATTAGCCGTTTGGACTCGGCATAAAACTGTAGATTCCTTCCAAAAATGAAAACTGACACAAAACGAATGGTTGTGAGAAGGTAGGCTCAGGGTCCCTACGGACCTGTTGCACCTACTATTTATTTTTTTTATATTTATTTAGATGTATACATAAAAAAAACATTGTAGTGAGGTTAGATTGAAAGAATCCGAAAGCCCCTATGTCCATACCAACATCCCACCCTGCCTTCTCGCCGGAACAGGACGTAACATAATCTACTGACTACACTCAACTGCCATAAAATCTTCTCTGCAAGATTTCCATCAGAATAAGAGGAAAGTGCGGATTCGACTGCCACCTTCTACAGATATTTCCAAAATGAACTGTGGAGTGGGAGCGGGCGTATTCTCAACAGAATTAGACATTTCCAGATCTTTTGGACTTCCCTAAGCACTTTCAGGCAGAAGTACTGGTAATAAGAATGAGAACAATCGCAAAAAAAGGGCATCTTCGTCGACAGTCAAGCCGCGATTAAGGCTCTCGATTCAACCAAGTCGACTTGTCGTCGTCGCTCAAGCGCTAATTGTGTAGTTCCCTGCCAGGAAACCGTGACAACAGCCACACAAATCAGCCAACCAACAGTTGAAGAAAGTGGAGGACGGCACAAGTGCAGAACTTTTGTAAATTAAATGGCCATTTGGTGTGATTATGTTCGTCAAAAGCTACACGGTCCACTGTGTTATAGGTATTAGAAATAAACAAAAAACAAATAAATTCAGGCCACGTTAGTTGGCACTGTGTTTTGAAAAAGACCGACCCATGCACAGTCGCAGATTAACCGAAGTGTTGCCAACACAGCGGTTCTCTAAATAGACATAACCCCCATCGCCGCATGCGTTATCCATAGTTCTGATCCGGACCAGAACCCACTAACGTACGTACATACGGCTCAGACAGAACATTTAACATAGACACAGTTCTGGAAGTCGTGGTTATTTTTTTGGATCACAGAGCGAAAGGTTTTACGTTCGAAGAAGTACTTAAAATTGTAGAAATTAAGTGAATTCTCTACACTTTCTTCTTTTGTTGCGGGAGCTGGTGTTGCAGCAACACTTAACTCCTCCTGGAGCATAGGGCGACAACCAGGGGCCAGATTCTGTAAGTCGAAACGATCAAACGTTTTCGTGCGCACGAATGATTTGCCCTATGCTACGCAAGCAAATTTCTTCGTGCACACGAAAACGAAACAGAATGCCGACCCAGGTTCCTCCATCTCTCTCTGTTTGCAGCTCGATACCTCAACTGTGTCCACGATCGTAAATATTCGGATTGAGCTTCCGTCAAAACAGTTGAACTTCATGTTGTTCTTGGCCTACCAACTCGCTTCGCTATGTTGTCATCTGGTTTCCTCAGTGTATAGCCAATCCAGCGCCGTTTTCTCTGCTTGATGTCAACATCCACTTTTGTTTATCCAGTCCTAAGCCACAATTAATTGTTGGAAATTGTTTGTGGCCAACGATTGACAAAAGCTTGTAACCTGCTCGAGATGTTGGCGGATCATTTCCACGTTTCACAGGCGTAAAGCAGTACAGATTTTACATTGGGTTCAAACAAATTGCTTGAGTTCCACACTGGAGAAAGGATGCCGAATGCACTACGAGCTTTGTTAAATCTTTTTCCGACATCCAGGTCCGTTCCACTATCGAGTGACACGTAACTACCCAGATAGTTGAACTGCGTGACCTCCTCCATAATCTCCCGTCTCAAGATAACCTGTTGTTGTTGGTCTCGGCTAGTGTGCATAGTTTTTGTCTTGTTGGCATTTTTAGTGACTCTTACGGGGTGGACCTGGGCCTCAACCAACAAGCGTCTCCAGCCAGCACGATCTTCTGTCTCCAGTTTCGTACGCTAAGTTGGTTGAGGTCCTCTTCCACTTGCGTGCGCCATCTGAGTCGCGGTCTTTCTCTACTGCGCCGTCCCTCGGGTGTGGATTCGAAGATTTTCCGGGCCGGAGCATTCGAGTCCATTCTTTCAACATGACCCAGCCACCTCAGTCCTTGGACTTTTATTCTTCTGACTAGGTCGATGTCGCTGTACAGCCCGTACAATTCGTCGTTATATCTCCTACTCCAATCACCGTCTATGCGGGACCAATAATCACTCGAAGAATTGTCCTCTCGAAACACCCAAGAGTAACCTCATCCACTTTTGAAAGGGTCCATGCCTCTGCGCCATAGAGCAGGACTGGGTCACTTTAGTTGTTCGAGAGAGGGCTTTGCTCCTCAATTGCCTTCTCAGCCGAAAGAAACTGCGATTGGCAAGAGTTATTCTTCGTTTAATCTCAGCACTGGTGTCATTGTCTGAGCTCATAGCGGAGCCTAGGTAGACAAAGTCCCTAATCACCTCAAAGTTATCCCAAGGAGCATTTTGCGACTTCATGTGTCATGTGTCTTGAGCGATGTCGTTAAGACGGTTTTGTTACCAGAAAATATTCCCAATGAGTAACATTTTCGACACCTGCTAGGTAACATTTCCCATTTAGGAATATTCTTATCTAGGGATTTTATGTCTACACAGGTTCTTTATTGTGTAAAAATTGTTTCTTCAATGAAACATTATGTCCGCAGCGTGTAAAATGTGTGGCGATGTGTGTTCATACGCACAATTCCTAAAAACTTACTGTCAACACAGATTAAACGCGATTCCCGATTGGGAAGTTTGTGGCACACAGAATAAACACAATTCCCAATAGATTATTTACCACACAAATAAGAACGAATTCCTGATTGGGAATATTTTGTTAGGTATCCATTTTGCATTGAAAAAAAAATGTGTATGGGAAATAAGAAATTTTAAGTTTGCAGTTTTGGTGGATATGGTGTAATTAAATAGATTAAAATGTTACTATTATGTGTATATAGACGTCGTAGATTTATTTTGTACTGATTTTATAATGCTCCTTATCAGCATTTAAAATACCATAACAAATTTTAAAAGAAAGTTTTCATTAAATAAAGCATATTTTGTAAGGATCATGGTTTTTTTCGAAGTACATTAGTAACATTTCAAAGCAAAATGATGTTGCCCATAAAATTTCAGTAGTTGTTTTGTGTTAAATAATGAAATGTTTGATGCAGTCAGAATATTATTTTGGTACATAACACAGGTACACAAAATGAATGACGTATCATAACGTCATAAATTATATGGTATGGCATTCTTCCCAATTTGTGTATATATGGGATTTGCGTCAAAAACAATTCCGACTTTGTGTTGCGCCACTTCCGAAACAAAAAAGGAACTGTTACTTCGTTGTTTCGAAACATATGTTCCTAAATGGGATCACGAATTGACTACAGAACGTCGCTAGGCCTAAAATGTGTATTCGAATGCTACTTGGGTATATCTGTCTATGGAGACGTCCTGTCCTAGACGTCGGTGTTGGGTGTCCTTTTTAGTTGACAGCATATACTTTGTCTTGCCCTCATTTACCGCCAAACCCATCTTCGCCGCCTCAGTCTCAATTTTTACTTACTTACTTAACGGGCTCCCGACCCGTGGAGAGTCTCTGCCTGAGACACTGCAGCCTTCCATCCTCTGCGATCCCGGGCACGCTGCTTCCAGTTATCCAGACCAAGCGCTCTGGCATCCGCTGCTTCGGTCTTCCTTGTCGTCTCGAACCTGGCGGCTGGGATTCGAAGATCCTCTTAGCTGGAGCATTATTGTCCATTCGCTCGATGTGGCCGAGCCAATGTAGTCGACGTATTTTGGCCTTTTGGACTACATCCACATCTTGGTACAGCTCATAGAGTTCGCGGTTGTATCTTCTCCTCCATTCGCCCTCCTCGCACACAGGACCAAAAATCCGCCGAAGAATTTTTCTTTCGAAGGAGCCCAGTATCAGGTCTCCCTTCCTGCTTATCGTCCAGCACTCGGCGCCATAAACAGAACTGGCAGAATAAGGGTTCTGTAAAGCATACATTTTGTCCTTCGAGTTAGGAGTTTTGAACCCAATTGCTTTGCCAAACCGAAGTAGCAGCGGTTTCCTAGGGTAATTCTTCGCCGGATCTTATTTCTGGAGTTCATGTTTACTCCGAGGTAGATAAACTCCTTAACTATGTACCTCGAAACTGTTGCTGTCAATAGTGATGTTCTGCCCTAGGCGGTGGACAGATGCTTGTTTGTTTGTTGATAGCATGTACTTAGTCTTGTCCTCATTTACTACAAGACCAACGAACTTCGCCTGTTCTTCAATCGCCGTAAAAGCCTCTATCACGGCGCGCTGGGAGCGACCGATGATGTCAATATCTTCTGCATACCCCAGCAACTGGACGGATCTGTTGAAGATAGTGCCTTCCGTGTTGACACCTGCCCTGCGCACTATCTGCTCTAGCACGAGATTGAAGAAGTCACATGATAATGCGTCTCCTTGCCGAAATCCGGTGCATGTTTCGAATAGCTCGGAGGAACTACTTCCAAATTGCACGTTGCAGCGTGTGTTCTCCAGCGTCACGCTACATAGCTGGATCAGTTTTGCCGGGATCCCGAATTCGGCCATCGCCGCATAAAGCTCCTGACGATGAATGCTATCATATGCGGCTTTGAAGTCGATGAATAGGTGGTGAGTCTCGACTTGAAATTCATTGGTCTTTTCCAGGATTTGCCACAGTGTGAAAATTTGGTCTATAGTCGATCTGCCGGAAGCCACACTGGTACGTGTCGATTAGTGTGTTGCAGAACGGTTTGAGACGTTCACACAGTACGTTGGATAGGATCTTGTATGCGACATTAAGCAGGGATATGCCTCGATAGTTCTTGCAAGACATAGGATCGCCTTTTTTGTAGATGGGGCATATGGCGCTGATAGTCCAGTCATCGGGCATGAATTTTATACAGTTACTCACCCCTCAAAGCTAAAATTTTGCTTTTGAAATGCGTGATCACAATCTCGTTTCTGTTTATTTAATATTTTATTTTAGACTCAATTCAGTGCACATTTACAATCAACTTTTCCATTTATTTAAGAAATATGATAGATAATAATTGAAAAATCGCTTTCTTAAAAAAGGATGCGGAACATGGTACAACAATTTAATTCCTAAGTAATTCGAGAAAAAAAGGACCCATACAGTTCCTTTGTATGTTTGTAGTCATTATCCGCGTGCAGATAAAACGAATAAATAAGTAACATAATCGTTGCACAAACTTATCACATAAAAATAATAAACGCGCGTTGTCATAGTTGTAACTTGTAAAATTTTGATTCTATTCAGAGTCCGGCAGAGAGGAAAAAGCACACGCAAAACTGAAACCAGTCAAGAGAATTGACTAGAACTAACTACTTTAATAAATTGCAAATGTTCACACGTCACGCCTCAACAAATGCACAATTGCAATTGCAACCCAAATGTCATACCTTCGGGATGCGGAAAGGCAAAGCTAGACAATTATTTTGAAAATAATTGCAGACCATCAGCAGTGTCCCTGTCTTTTTTCGATTTATATTTATTTTCACTTCGAAATGTTAACCACAAAGAGTGTGTGTCTGTGTATGGTGTTACTTTTGTATAAATAAATGCGTCGAAAAAATTCACATAAGTTTATACGAATCTAAAATAGCTTAAGAAGTAGTTTGTTCATGTTCCATCAGCATTTATCAATTGTTTGCATTTGCAGCCTTCATAAGATCAAGGACTTCTCGATTCAAGTCAATTGCCTGTTTCCGTAGCTTTAGGACCTGCAAATAAAGAAGAAAGAGAAAATAAGGGGAATTTTTTTCAAAATGGTGGAGCCGAGAGATGCATTTTTTTGTAGATGCTATACTTTGGCCCAGTTTACACAGAGCCCTATCAGCACACACGAGTAGTTTCTCCTTATCCACTTTGAAATAAACACAAACTCAGTACATCCAGTTTCCCGAATCGAATCAAAGTGCCTGCGCTGTGGAATTTTTTATTTAAAAAACAAATTTCTCGCCGTTTGGTTCACTAAATTTTTTGTAAACAATTATAATTTGAAAATGCGTTCTCAGCGTGCATCAAAATCATCTCGAGCTAGGCGAACAGCTAAACATTTGCGACTACGTTCGCGGGGACTTACGTGTATGCGCCCAGGTCCGATTACCAGAAACCCATACCTCAATTTCCTGCGTGATTTTCGCAAACAAAACTGCGGGTTATCTGTCGTCGAAATGACCATTGCAGGCGCAAAGAGGTGGCGAGCGATGAGTCCTCAAGAAAAAAGAGTTTACGAACAATCGGTAAGGCGGTTGTTTTCTTGTACATTTTGCCAGTGGTATCATTTGGTTCGTCTCGTGCGCAGGTCAAGTCGTCGGATAGGGGAATGGTGTGCATGCGGCCAGGACCGGTTACGAGGAACCCGTACCTAAACTTCCTTCGGGAATTTCGAAAGAAGAATTGTGGTTATTCGTTCATAAAAATGGCTATTGAGGGGGGAAAGTGTTGGCGGGCAATGAGTTCTCAAGAGAAAAGAGTCTACGAACAGATGGTAAGTTCTTGCTCGGGGTTCTAAAACATATTTACTACAATTTTGTGTACACCAAGGCTAAGTCTACCCCGAAAAAGCAACTCCGGCGGCGACTGAGACGTTAATATTGGCAATTTATCCAAATGCTGTGTCATAGAAACTAATGTACAAATAAATTGCAATTGTTGTTTTATTTTCACGCACTTACCTTTGTCCTTAGTTCCTTGTCATAGGTAACCAATTCTTGAATCTGTGACATGGTGTTTGTCATGTTCTGCTGGTCCATTGTCCATCGCAGATAGAGCTCTGAAAGCAGTCCCAAATTTGGGGTTTATTTTTTTTTTAGAAAATCCTGTGCTTACCATCCCACAATTCCAAGCTGATGGGCGCCACCGATGGCCAGATGACATGCGGATTCGGCTCGTACAATGGATTCAGCAGATTCTTCATCACGTCCGGTCTATTCAAGTACGACCACAAGCTCGTAGTTCCAGTGTGCACTTTGTATTCGGAACGTTCCTTCTCCGAGTCGCAAAGGAACGTTCCGTACTGACTAAAGTAACTATGTTCGAAGAGGAGAATTAGAAGATTTGTACTAAATTCGAAACTGCATGGAAATTGACAAAACAGTTGGTATATACAGTCGAGGAAGAGGATAAATGTAGCTCCTGAGGTTTTTGGACGCGTCTGTGGTGGGGTGTAACAGGAGTATTTGTGACGCGACGCAAAGGGGTGTCCCGCTTGGATCCATTCACGTTCAATAAGTGCTTGGAGGCTGTTTAGAAGGATTAAGACATGCTTTATGGGAAGGGGGCGATTGCAAAACTTACCCCCTGACTGTTCGACAGTCGGGATTTAGAATGATTTGCACCAACGACGTTACTATCAGCGTTGAGTCGAGACCCTTTGAGCCGTGCACGAGTACCGGGCTGCCCTCTTGGTCCAGGCATTGAGCGACGACGCAGGCGGCGTTTAGTGAATTCAGAACCATTCCAAGCCAACCGCTGCCCTCCAGACGTGATAGCCACTTATCGACGCTGCATGTGATGTCGTTGCAAGCTGAATGGGCATCAAGCAGGTGAATTTTTGTTCAATCAGCTCGGCATCTACTTACCTTCGACTAGTTTTGTAAAGCTGTCCAGTATGGACGAGGGATTCGAAACGTTACCAATCGATCGATTGACCTTTTTCCACTGGGAGTAGTGTTGATCGGTTTCAGTGTTGGACTTGCCCTTACCCCAGGTGTCTACAATGAAACCTTTTTTACTCCGCCCCAACACCACGTTGAGAATAGCCTCATCGGCACGACAACGCTTGATGCCTTGCGTTGAGATCGGTTGGGAACTTCGCATTAAAGTCGCCTGCGAAATGACCAACTCATCAAGTACCACTGTATCATGGGAGTAATTGCGCACTCACCCCATTTTCATGTTTATAACTGAGAATTGGAAACCGTCCTCCATCGCGAAAGGAAGCCGACTGACAGATCTGCTCGTCGGTTATTGACTTGGGCACAATAAGTGTAGCACCATATGTTGAACACACGCTAAAGTCTTTGTTCGCATGCGAAATCCGCCATTCATCTCCGGCGAGCAGTTTCGCAAACTCTAACTCTGGGCTGAAATGCACCACAGAAATGAAAACATATGTCAGCATATCTCCCATGGTTGCTTACCGAAAAATCGTAAATCCATCTTCCAATATGGAATACATTGGCCGGTAGAAGAACGGATAGTCCAGTTCGATGTTGTGCAGTGAACTGAGCTGTTCCAAAGATGTGGCCACATTAAAGTACTCCTTGGAGTATTTAATTTCCAGCGAGATAACGCGCAGATCCTTGCATTTTAGTGTTATTATTCCACCCACGACAACATTGTTGACAAGGAATGGCTTCTTTTCGACACAATCGATATTCTTGTGCAGTAGCTGGGGGCAAGGCAATTATGAATTAGGGCAAACTGACGCATTTTGTGTGCGAAAAGACTCACCCATAGCTCTTGGCTGTTCTCCTGGCGGGCGCTCAGCAGTAAATGGTGGCCCGTAATGCATAGGGTGCCCTCAACTGTTGCATGCAGATGGTCGTGCAGTAGGACACCATCAAGTTTTGGGGTTTTTATCAGATCTGCGAATTCCATTTGACTTGCAAGCGGATAAGCACTGTGGATATGCTAGATATGAGGGTTTTATGAATTGACTTGCATTGTTTCTTTGTTTTGAATAATTTCCAAGCTTAATCTCGGGGGGCGAATTATCAAAATTTTAAGTTTATCACTTTGGTTTGGTTTGGATTGGAACAAAAAAAAACTTATGGGTGCAGTGTTGGTTTCTCTTTTCTTCTTCAAATGCCGAACAACTGTCAACGACAGTCCTGCTTGCAGTGGCAGTATTTGTCATAACTTTTTTTTCTGCGCAACAGTTACAGTACTGGCCCAGCAAAAGAACAAATATTTGGAGATTGTTGGCAGGCAGTCTTTGGTTAAATGATTTAATTTACTGCATATTTTTGTCGACATTTCATTAGCTGTTTACATAGGTATAGGTACTATTATTAACATAAAGCGTGCATATATCGCAGCAAGATTAAGCGAGCAAAGCAAAGTAGACGAATACGCAATTAGGACAGGTTCGAGTTAACGTTTTGCGATAATGTGGTATAAACTGGTATTATTTGTTGTGTTTTTTCAGCTTTTAGTTTAACTAGAATTTTCCTCTTTGAAGAAAGTGATGTTCAATAAAACATACCAAATTGGCAAAATCGGCTGTATTTTTCGACGTCATTGTGATTTGATCTTTATTTGTGCATCAGCAGTGTGGTTGTCAAAGCGAACGAGACTTTTCAGTATCAGCAAAATGCGAATGATGGGTGGAAGGGTGTCAACTACACTGCAAGAATGGGTTGGCACTAATTTTTTTACTGGATATAATAATTTTTTTCTATTAAGTTAGGTAACTATGCGACTTAGGGCCGTTTGCTGATACGACTCATAGGGCCTTACTAATAATAATTTTTAACCTCCACACTAAATATTTTGTAGGTCAGACTGCGATACTAATAATCATTTTTAGTGTCCAGGCTAAATTTTTCGAACTCACAATGACGAAAATTTCAATACAAAATTGCATATTGTGACCTACAAAATATTTAGTGTGGAGGTTAAAAATGATTATTAGTAAGGCCCAGAATGTGCAATTTAGTATGGGAAATTTCGCTATTGTGAGTTCGAAAAATTTAGTCAGGACACTAAAACGGATTATTGGTATCGCGGATAGCAAATTAAAGTGCCACATAAACTCTTATGTGACAGTTTATGCCCTAAAGAAGTAGCCCATAAGTATTTAAGTAGAACTTAAATCGTTAAGCTTAGTACGCTGCTCGAGCTAAACTAGATTTTGTCTGGTCTCCAACTTTTCTCTCCAAAAATCAGTACGCATTTTGTCCACCATATATTAAAGCTTAGTACGCTGCTCGAGCTAAATTTTCGCTCGCATACAAAATTCTCTGCAAAACTTGTTCATGCCAAAACCCGGGAATTCACTGTCTTATTACAAAATCCAATGGGAAAATGCGATAATTGGATACTAGAGCAGGTATTTAAAATAGCGGTAGGCCGTCACACCTACATGAAAGCCAAACAAAACACAAGTATTGTAGATATACCGAACACCTTTAATATGCATCACTATGTTCTCTGCATTATAATTAAACACGGTCGACATGAATTACCTACAATTCCACCTAAAGACGTCATTCAACCCTTTCGTCAACAATCATCCAAAAAAAATAAAAACTACTCCGAATGTTGCCATTCATAGGAATAGCAGACAATTTAATTATTGGTTCTCCACACTGCGACTCTGCCTCCAATTATGAACAAAATTAGCGGTAGTACTCGAGGTGTCCACTTATGGCGTTTTTCATTGAAGATCCGAGAGAAGTGCCCCGAAGTTCAGAATTGCTCTTTTCAATAAAATTCGTTGGAGCACTTTTGCAACAGTGGTAGACTTTCTGTTGTTAATTGTTTTTTTTTATTTTCCACAGTAAATATGAAAGTTTTAATAGCCCAAATTAATATATTTCAATTTCAGTTTAAATTTTGCGCGCGTAATTGTATATTTTCGGATCACAAGCGAAAAATTTGTTTGTAATAAAACAACAAACGTTTCAATCTGACATTTTGCTAGTATGTGAACGTGAGTTCAGGGCAATTCTCTCAAAATATTCCGGACACTTCTTTCGTGTTAAGAATTGACCTGGAAGTGCACTTTTTTTTTGAATGAAACATAGAAAACATAGAAAGAGCACTTCTAGATTTGATCTTTTCATAGAAAGGGCACTACTTTTCTTAAATCGAAAACGCCATTATTCCCGAAATCACTTCGATAACAACCGCGCTCAAGAATGGAAATGGACAACAAGAAAACTAAAATACCAATTCACTCTGGTTCATTCTGGGAAGCAATTTCGCCAAGTAAAACCTCTAAGGAGCCCACAACATTGTCCAGTTCTAATTTATTCCCGTTTTATAGTCATTCGTTCGTCGCAAATATTTGGCATCATCCCACTAAAACGCAACAATGCAGATCCAGCCAAATCTGTTCACTTTAGCTGGTTCTCAGTCAGTTCTTTGATGTGTCTCATATTCATTGTGTGGGACTTGGTGGTTATTGTTCTGAATATCCACTATAAACGCAATGAAAGGATCAGTGCCGGAATTATAAGTAAGTTACCAATCGTAGCCGGACAGAGAAGGCATATAAAATGTTTCGAATTCAGCTTCACTTGTTTTCCATTCGATGGGTTTCTGTATTTATGGAGCCTTTATGCAAGTGGCGCGTCGATGGGTAGAAATAATTACCGGATGGACAGAATTGGAACAGCGATTCCTGCAGCCCCCGTATGTTACGGAATGGTCAAAAAAACTTAAGAGTCGACTGACTAGGATTGGTGTATGTGTGACAGTTTTGGCCGTTGGTGAGATCCAAAATGTGTCTTCAATTAGAAATCTAATGCTTGATTTTATCATCCATATACTCAGGAGAACATTTATTGTTTCAAGGCTCCGAGATTTACGTGTACTACCGGAAAGCTATTGAATGCAACACCACCAATGGAGGGTTCAGTGAGTTCTTTACGGATCGCTTTCCATTTATTTATGAACAGATGCCGAGTGGTTTTGCTTTGACCTTGACTCAGGTGATTGTCATTATTTCTAATTGTAACCTGCAAGTTATGCTAACAAACGTCAGATAGCAAACAAAAAATTCACGCGACTGCGTTTACACAGTTGATAAGTTTTACACGGCTTATGGGAACACATTTCTGCCTCTTTTTATCTATAAAATTATATTTAGTAGCTCGGGAGTGTTTTAGGAACAGTTGCATGGAACTTCTTGGATCTGTTCATCATTCTCATAAGCATTGGAATTAGCACACGCTTTGAACAGCTAACGAGCGCCTTAGGAGAGCATTTACAAAATGTACATACGATTTACATGTAAGCCCAATCCGAGCAAGTCACTCATTTTTTACTTCACCAGGATGAGCCATCCACTTCCAAGTCGATGCTGAGGTTTCGAATGGACTTCATTGCGATCTGTGATCTACTAGCTTATGTCGACAGCCATATGGGCATATTAGTATTTTTGTCAGCGGTGAATAATCTGTATTTCGTGTGCAGCCAATTTCTGAACTTATTTAAGTAAGTTGATGTGGTTTTCTTATTAAATACCAGCGAATACATTTATTTTTGTACACAGTCCTCTGCGTTACTTCATTGACTATGTGTATTACTGGTATTCGCTGCTGTACTTGGTGGGAAGGACCTTGTATTTGTTTATCACCGCTGCAGGTATTAACGAAGCCGCCGAGAGCCCGAAAGTCCTCTTGCATAACATTCCCTCGGAAGATTGGAACAAAGAGGTAAACATGCCGACGGAATGTGCTTTAATTTTCATAATTATCGTAAAACTATTATTCCGCAGAGCAGCAGATTTTTGTACCAAATCAACTCAAAGACAATCGCTCTGTCGGCAATGGGCTTTTGTAATTTTACTCGTGGACTTATTTTGACGGTAAGTTGAATGTAGCCCTGGTAGGCTACGACTCATGTCCTTATTTAGATGTAATTCGCTCACATTTCGTTTGCCGGCGAGTTCAATTGAGATAACATGTTTCGTATGAAACGGTTAACAGTGCAAGAACCGACTGCGAGTCCTCAAAACTCAAGCGGAAGCCAAAAATTTGCAAATATACTAGAAGCTTATACAAACACATGCTTTTTTATCTCTTTTCAGATGGCTGGAGCGATAGTAACCTTCGAACTCGTCATGATGCAGCTCAGCAGCACGAGCACCCTATCACCACTATGCGATTAGAATTCAATCAACTTTTATTCAAAACTTCATCAGTTATATCCTTAAATTTAAAAATTAAATGCACATGACTGGCAAATGGTTTTATCTTAACAAATACATGTACTTCAACAAATTATTTAAAAAGATTCTTTAAAGCCTCCTTTTGAGCTCGATCGAATTCTGCTTGTAGATTCTTCGCGCGATTTAACTCATTGAGAACGCTATTGTTATTGGGAACCATTTTGTTCGCCTTGGTCAGATCGGCGATAGCTTCGTTGTAATTCTGCAAGTGGATGTTGGCTTGACCCCGCCGATAGTAGGCTTTGCTGCTAGAAGCATCATAACGAATGGCCTGAAAAAAATTCCGATATGCAGATAACGAAATGGCATTTTAGAGATATCTGCTTACTTCGGAAGCATAATGACAAGTGTTCGAGTATTGACCCAGTTTCAGCTCCACCGCTGCCATGTTCACACAATTGAGAGCGTTGAATGCGTCCAAAAGATTAAGGTCTTCGTCTTTTTCGTAACCCAGCTCCTTGGACTCGTACTTCTTGCGGAAAAAGTTATAGTACCTTGTGGCTTTGCGGTATTTGCGTCGAGCTTCGTAGTACTGCTCGGCTGCGAAGAAATCATTGCCTACGCTGCGAATTACCGTTAACATGCTAACAATCTCCTGGGGCTATATCATCGAGACAATCAAACGATCGGCCGAAATTCACATATCTATCAGGGGATTTACCTTCAGTATGCTGTACTTTTTCTCCCAATCCTGTGGGAATGGTGGCCATAAATCTTCTCCATCTTTGTCACAGTAGCCCCAATCTTCACCAGCGGCTATCTCACCACAATTGGCGATATGTATAACCTTTGACGAACAACAGCATATGTGATACATGTCGAAATCAGATGTTCTACTTACCTCTGTTGGTTTTCCATCGTCGTCAGTGTTCATTTCCATTTCTCCGATAATGCCCAAGCCTCGCAATACTCTGCCCACCACAACATTTGTTCCATTCAAGATATCACACACTACTGAGGTTATAAAGAACTGCGAATTGTTGGAGTTACGTTGGCCGTAGTTGGCCATACTAACGACACCTTCTTCATGCTGTGCGAAATCCATTGGAAACTATTTCAGTCAATAGCTTTAAATTGTGCACTCACCTTAAGATGGTGGTTCTCATCCTCGAATATGGGTCCATAGATGCTCTCGCCGCTTGTACCATCATTATTTACAACATCGCCACCCTGGACTACGTACACCGGGGTGACTTTGTGAAATTTGATTCCTTTGTAGTGTAGAGGTTTTCCCAATTGGCCGATGCCTCGCTCGCCCGTACATAGACAACGGAAATTCTCAGCTGTCTTTGGTACAACGTCCTTTCGGAGTTCTATTATCATGCGACCGGCTAGAAACCAATTGTTGTTAAAAATTACCACAGGGAAACCATGTCAAATATGTAATCACCAAATTCCTGGCCAATATTGATGTCGAAAAATACAATTGGGTTATTCGGCAAAGCCGGGACAGGTGCTTTTAACATTCTTTTTCCTTAAAATTGCTATAATAACAAAGTAAAAATACTGTTGCACCAAAGGAATAACAAAAAAAACAACTTTATTCGCAAAAACATATGAAAAATGTCAAACTGTGCAAAAATTCGCCAAATTTGCAAAAGCGAAGTTAGTAGTGGTTGTAAAATGGTTTTCTTTTCTTTGATATTTCCGTGAGGTAAGAAATGCATTATTCCTGTGGATTTGAATTTATTTAAAAGTATTAAAGTGAATTAACGGATTATCAGACAACAGAGCTTTTATGTAGTTTACATTTATATCCCTTTTTCTGCCGAGTTTCACGTTTTATCCTTCAACTATCGTCTTTCATTCAAAGAGTTAGGACGTTTTCTAAAAAACGAGTAAGCTCTTGTGAAACAAAAAAGCAACAGGGAATAAGAGTTGGTCTCGAACGTGATGAGGTAGCTCGGGCATAAAGTATCGCTCATTGTGCAGTTATTTCCGAAGTTCAATGATACCAAAAAGCAGCGGGAACAGAAGGGGGCCCCGCACTTGCAGCTTATGCTGAATTTATGGTTCATTGGACATAATCCGAAGGTTCGAGCTCCAATGAAATTGGCTTGGCTGTTATTGCTGCAACTGGGGCAGAATCAAGCTTCGGGAGTGAACGAAAAAGTGACAGTCTCGGACCTGGGAGTAGAGAACAAAAACAAAGTCGGTAACGAGGGTGATGGGGCCCTATCTCGGACTAACTTTAGCAATAAAGAGGATCGTCTTGGGTATTGTTATAGAGTATCCCTGTCGTTTTTATGTTTTATGTGTGTAATTAGTGTGACGTTTATCTCGTGTACACCAGAACGACTGTCTCTGTAATTGAAATTCAGTCTAGTTCAACTGACAACTCGGCAGTGATCCTTATTCGGGTGGAATTAAGCTCTCCGAAAGTATACGATTTTACGCTTTTAATAATTTACATTTACATTTATTATTGTTACTAAAATCTTACACAGTAAATTTTATGTGTTTATGTTTTGTGTGTACGTGTGTGTTTGTTTGTTGTTCTTTTTAAATTTTATATCATCATAGAATAGTATTCTTTTTTGTTTTTCTGTTATGAAATTCTCAGTAGTAAAAGTAAATTTCAGTTTGCTTAGCATTTCTCTTATTTGTATTTTCTCTTATATAATTATATATATTTGATTTATCATTGATTTTCCTTCTTTTATACCAGTAAAACTAAAATAACAAATTTCTGTTCATTGACATGACAGCACTTCCATTTCACACGAGAAACAGTAAAAAGGTAAAGCATATAAATGAAACAAAAACTTTCAATTCAAAAATTAAAACAAGAAAGAGGGAGCTGTGAGAGAATGAAAAGGCAAAGAGGAATAGAGGAGTCCAATAAAACAAACAAATATTTTTTTTTAATCACTATCAGTAGGCATTTCGATCTATAACTGTTCTCCGAGCAATGGAGCCGCGGCAGCTCCAACACCAACACCAACACCAACATCCACACCATCGGCAGCTACCTCAGCAGGAACAGCGTCAGCTGGATCTGCTCCGGCTTCCGCGTTTGCGGCAGCTGATGCAGCTGCAGCAGCGGCGGCAGCAGCTGCGGCATCTGCCGTCTCCTGCTTCCGCTTTCTGTGTTCGTAGTTCACCAATCGCTGTCCCACAAGATACTTGTCGTTCTTAATCGCAACGTAGAGCTTCTTGAACTGTCGTATCTGGAAGTATATGATGGCGACAACGACCACTGCCAGCAGGAAGAACGGATATATCTCCCTGGCGATTAGAGTCCTGGCATTCACGTTCTCATAGAAGATTGGCACGATCGAGTGAGCGATAACGTAGGGCACGGCCAGTGCCAGCCCGAAGCAAGTGATAACTGGCGTGGCCAGTTCCCGGATGATGAACTTCAAGTCGATGTCTCGTAAACCGTCACGATATGCACGCTCAATGGCACGCTTCAGCCGCCAGTCCGGTCCCATCAGGGTGAGAGCGCACGCGATTTTCGTGTAGAGTACGCCCAAGGCCCAGTCCTGCCACAGGAAGTGAATCGGTGTCTGACCGATGGGCACACGCAGGGGAATAACGAGCACCAGCTCGAGAAGCAGCCCAAACAACAGCGGAATCACGCCCAGCATGAGGACGAAGATAATGGCGGCGAGAGCATAAGACGCACCCACATGCAACCAATGTTTGATTTTGTCCATAACTGCTGCTCGACCCTGCGGCAGGAGGTTCACTGCAATCGCGATTCCTCTGGAGATTATCCAGCAAAGGTAGGTTCCCACGGCGGCAGTGTAAAGCTCATGGGGACGTGGTGCTACTTCGGGATTCGTTGACACTTGATGATTGGCGAGATGATTACCGACCGACCATAGAGCCATCACCTGGCGGCCAATCCAAACGGGCACCGTCAATGTTACCAGCGAGGAGATGACCAAGCTTATGCACATGAATATGATTAGGCCGAAGAGGCGGAATGGAAAGAATGTGGGTTTTTCATACGGCTGGAAGCCAACTGGTGCGTCGCGTTGCAGAATGAATTGATGTGCAGCTGCCAGTCCCTGATTGCGATCAGGTTGCGCTCGTTCGGGCTCTGCTTGGCCGCCGTTGCCGTTCTCGGTTGTGTCGTTTCCAAGGAGATAGCTTTTGATGCCAAGAACCCAAGAGACAGCTTGACACCAGATGCGGAGGAGTCCCTTAAGCCAGACCCGAGTGTGCGACTGCTCGAAGAAACCCGGCAGGATTATCTGCAAAGGAAGAAGAATGATGTCAGTATGTTGATATAGGCTGAGGTGCATCTTCGACATCTTTGTCCAAGTCTTACGACATACTTCCACTCAACTACTTTGCCAGAACTTACCTGCAACAAGAGTAGCTGCAAACTCAGCTCGTTAACCTCCGAGTCGCCTGACAGTGTGTAAGGGAGGAATGTCGGCCAAACTGACTTCAAAATCTGTATCGGCAGCCAGAGCATCAACAGAACCGCTGACCCGAATATAATCACCGACGCGATCAACCGGCGAACATGGCGCAGAATCGAAAGATGAATCATTTCCTAAAAGCAACAGCATTAGACCCTCAAAACATGTTGTTTGTTTTGAAAAAAACTCACCTGAATTGGACTGAAGTCTGGATCGTTGAGGTTTCTCAAGAACCACAGTACCCCGGGCCGCAGCACTTCCCTCAGTAGCGAGATGAACGCTGCGAAGTAGTACACATACACCATGCCAAACATCCAGTGAATGAAGAGCGACGTGCCTGGTGCCGCTCTGAAACTGGTGCGACGGTCCTTGATTGTAGCATCGAACATTGGCAGAGAGCATATGTCCAACCACCAACCACAGACCAAGGGGAGCACTCCAATCTCGACGACAGACAACAGCGATACCTTCACCACAATGTAGCACAATCCCAGCAGCCATCGGATCTTGCTCATTTTGAAAAGCCGTGCAAAGTAGTGCAGCACCACGAGCGTCAGTCCAATATTGCAATACCCAAACAGAGTGGTAATAAGTCCATGGAAGTGTAGTAGGGGCTTATCGGGACGGAGCAGTCCCAGCCAATTGATGACAAAGTTCCCAATGCAGTACGGACAGAAAGCGAATGTGAATATGAAGATCGTGTTTAGCGATATTACCCAAAAGACGTGCTCCAGAAAGACCATACTTCCGTCCAGCCCAAGCAGCCGCTCCCAAGTCAGCTCCTCTGCGGCCCGATCCCACTCCATGGGATTCCAATTTGCCTCCTCGTTGGCATTGCCTAGATCAGCGGGGTCTTCATTCAAAGCTCGATTGCCAGCATTGGCCTCTGCATCTACAGGCGGTGGTTCGGCATTATCGATTGGCACATCTACCGGCGCCTCATTCTCATTGTTGTTGTTCTCGTTGTTGTTGTTGTCGTTCAGTTCAATGGGACCATCCACAACAGCAGCAGCGACAGGTTCCACGGGCGCTGCTACAGGACCAATTTGTCCAACAGCATCCTCTCCAGCGTTACCATCACCGTTGGCACCCGCACCACCAGCTATCGGTGGCACTTCATCTCTCTCCAACCAATCCGGTCCACCACCATGTAGAATCTGCTCCCGCAGCCAAACCAAACCAACAAACGACAACAGGGTGCAAGTCACGACAAAACACCCTCGAAACGCGTCCGACGCTATGTTCTCCGTTGAGAATACATCAAACGGCAGCGACAAAATCATATCGAAACTTGATCCACTAAACATAAACCGATATGTGCGGTACGCCGACAATGGCACTATTCCAAACCAAGCAAACGCCACCAGGGTATAGTGTAACCAGTATTTAGCTGCCTTCCCGACTGAAGACAATAAACCACCTGCAACATCACGCAACGGCAGCACCCTAGGCATATCTGGCGAGTATATCGGTGTGAACGAGAATCTGTGGCCACACAACTCGCAGTACTCTTTGCGCGAGTAACGCATCCATTGCATAAGGCAGTCCTGATGGATGTATTTTATGCTACCCGTACAGATGCATGGGTAGAAAAGCGGACGGTCGGACTGGCCCTCGCAACGGCAAACGCGACAAATGTCGCCCTGTGAGAGGTCATCCATTGTTGGGAATAATTACTTATGTTCGTTTGTGCACTATCCACTGGTAAACATTTGAAATAATGTAACACAACACCAAATTAATATCAATAAATACAAAATATTTTTATGAATTCGTTGGAAAAAATAAAAATTGATTTTTGTTTGTGCGAATGAAAATTATTTTTTTCTTTTTGTTCGTAAATTGAAATGAAAAACCACGTCAGGTATCTGTCAAAAATAAGTTTTCGATATTGGGTAGCTTTGGTTGGTTTTAATTTACATTTTCACTGTGTTGTATTAATTTGGGAGAAACTTTATCCGATGCTTACGATTTTACTTTATTTATCGAGGAAATCTCGATGCGGAAATTATAAAAAAATTCCCCGAGAAATTTACTGCTTTCGTGTTTTTACTTTTTATTATTTTTTTCTCCCTCACAATTTGAACCGCAGCCAACTTCATGTGACATTTTTGGATTTGAGAAATGGTTGCATTCAAATTGCATGATTTTATATAATGAAACCCTTGTTCAATTGGTTTCTGAATAAATTAATTTTGAATGCGTGTAGGCACAGTATATTGATTTTCACTTTAATTTAAAATATAAGCATTTAATACTTCCATTTGGCAGACAAGACTGAACAGAAATCCACTTATTCGAATAGGGAAATTCATTCCATTTGAAACAATATACATAATTTACACCAGTTTATTTGAATATTTATTTTAAATTCGCTTGCCAGCGAACAAATAGTAACAGTCGATTGGTCCAATCACAAAAGTAGTTCGATAAAATTCATTTATTCAACGACCATATACGCGCTGAATTATAGAACGCCTCTCCTCTGAACGTTTTTACTCCCACTTGTGCGTTCTAGATTTTTAAATCGAACTCACCAAAGCGAACAGAGCACGTTGTAAACTTTAACAGTTCGACAAAATCTCGTCAATAACAAACCTGCGAATTTTTTGATTTCTTGCTTAAAATATGGCAAAACCCAAAGCAAATAAAAAGAAAAACAATCATGTCATTGAGAAACCAAAAACCCGAAAGGAACTGCGCAAAGAAAAGAAGCTGCAGAAGAAAGAAAACAAGAGAATCTACTTTTCAAATGCCGGCAAAAAAGGGACGAATTCAGAGGAAAACACACAAAAGGGTACACATAAAGGGCTTCCACCACCTCCCAAAGACTCGAGCGACGACGAGGATATCCCATCAGACTTCTCCGACGAGGAAATTGATGCAATTATGCCCAAAACACAAGCAAAGCAACCACAGCCCAAAAAAATAACAAAAACAGAAGCCCGCCTGGATCCTGCGGAAATTCATCGACGAGAAAAGGCCAGGCAAAAGGACCTGGAAAAGGCCTCGCAAAAGCGACGGCTCAAGCAATTGAAAGAGGCCAACGAGGAAGAAGACATAATAATCGCTCGTCTTGAGAAGAAATTAAAAATGAACAAAAGCAAAGACAAGAAGCGCCTTGTCCAGAAGATGTTCAGCGATGGCCTGGACTACGCTTTAGAGTTTTGCTTGGACGATGATGATAAGGGAAAGAAAAAGAAACAGACTGACAGCAAGAGGGACGTGATGGCTGATATCGACGATTCAGATTTTGATGGGGAAATGGATGGTGACGACGACTTTGGAGAAGGGAGCAATGAAGACGATGATGATGATGGAGGCTCAGATGAGGAAGCTTCCGAAGAAGAAACCATCGTGAAAGGTGAGCAAAAAGCTAATATGTACACTGTCTGACTAAATTTGTTTAATTTTTCAGTAAAAGAAGACATTTACGGTCGCAAACGTGACACAGAGGGAAACATAATTCCGGATGCAATCTCTACCACGCCCGCTGCTGGTAAATACGTTCCACCTCACCAGCGGGCGGCAGCATCTGGCGCCGATAAAAACAACCGTCAAGAACAATTAAGTCGGTTGAGCAAAAACTGCAAGGGCTTCCTCAATCGCCTGTCCGAAGTCAATCTGCACAAAATTGCCAACAGCATCGAGAAGCTCTATATGACGAACTCCCGTCACGACATGAACGAGACTCTATACGCGCTTTTGTCTGAAGCTTTGTTGACCAAGTCGCTTTGCAAAGAACGAATGGTCCAGGAACACATGGTTTTGCTGGCATATCTGCATGCCTCTGTTGGCACAGAGATTGGAGCACACTTTCTTCAGATGTTTGTCGTTAAATTCGATCAACACCTTCGCGACGTTACCACCCAGACAGATGTTGAGAGCAAACAGCTGAACAATTTGGTTATGATTCTCGCCTACCTCTACATGTTCAAGGTTTTCGAGCACAACCTTCTCCTAGAGTTAATAGGTCGCCTCGGTGATAACCTATGTGAGAAAACCGTGGAGTGCCTGCTCTTGATCTTCCAGTCTGTCGGGTTCAAGCTTCGTAAAGACGACCCCCTCGCTTTCAAGAACATGATGCAGACGATTCAGAAGAACATCGGCGATTCATCTATGGAAATGAAGGAGAACCTGCGTCTCAAGTTCATGGTTGACATCCTGAACGCGGTGAAGAACAACAACATCAACAAAATTCCTCAGTTCGACCCCGAACTCGGCGAGAACCTTCGCAAGAAGCTGAAAGCGATGCTAACCAACGACAAGTACGTGATCACTCTCAACATTACCATAGACGACCTGTTGCGAGCCGATGAAGTCGGTAAATGGTGGATTGTTGGCTCCGCGTGGAGTGGCAACATCAAGGATATAAACTCTGCTAACAAACCCGCTTCATCTGCTCCCAAGCAGGAGCGCTTTAGCGAAAAACTGATCGCTCTAGCGAAACAGCAGAAGATGAATACCGACGACCGCAAGAACGTCTTCTGCATCGTGATGAGCGCCGAGGATTATGTGGACGCCTTCGAGAAGATTCTTCATCTCGCGCTGAAGGACCAGCGTAGTATAGCCTATGTAATCCTCCACTGCAACCTCAATGAAACCGCGTACAATCCGTACTACGCGCACTTGGCTCAAAAGTTCTGCCTGCACAACCGCAAGTATCAACTTGCGTTCCAATTCGCCTCCTGGGATCGCATAAACGAGCTCGACCGGCTTTCCAAGCAGCAGATCAGAAACCTGGCCAACTTTCTACTGCATTTAATTGTGCAGGGTGGCCTGGCGCTATCCGTGCTGAAGGTAGTGAACTTTGTGAACTTGGACAAACCCAGCTTCGCCTTAATGAATGACGTGATGGTGGGAATTCTCCTCGCTTCAGAGGCCGACTGTCGACTGATATTCGAGAAAATCGCCAAAAACACAAAGCTTAACGTCTTCAAGAACAGTATACGACTGTTCATGCAGCATTTCCTGCTTAAGAACGAGGCATCCCTCAAACTGGACGAAGACAAACTGCGTTTGCTGAAGACTCGGTCAGACTTTGTCGATAAGATGCTGGCCTACGTCGACTTGTAACACAATAAACACATAAAATTCTTTGGAAAATTCTCAATTTAATTGGTATCGCATTCCGTTATCACTAAGTTATTCATTCGACCAGTTACCCAGGCTATTTCGAGTCCTCCACAGCCTTATCCACCCAGGCGCGCAACTTGTCAGTGTCCTGCAGGCCTACCAACTTGGTTAGCACCTTGCCGTCCTTAATGACCATCAGAACAGGCACTGATGCTACTTCATAGTCCAAGGCCAACTCGCTGTGTTCATCAATGTCCACTTTGGCGAGACTTATTGTGCCCGACTTCTCACCAATTACCGATTCAATGCGCGGTGTGAGCATCTTGCAGGGATTGCACCATCTGAAAGGGAGATATTTTTACAGCTTTTACGTAACTGAGATCGACGACCGAACTTACGTCGCAAAAAAATCAACGATAACTGGCTTGCTGCTCTTCTTGACCTTCTCATCAAAGTCCTGTGCACTTTGGACTTTGAAGATCTCTAAGCGCGGAAATGTGGTCGAAACTGCACGCACATTTGAAATGATTCTGGCAATGGGTTGTGTTTTGGCAAGTGAAAACATTTTTGTTCAGAGATTTTTGTTATTTTCAGAGCTGTGTGTCACTAGGTGGATTTTGATCTTGTTTAGAAACGAGTTTCAGGATTAATATACCTACCGAAAGAAAAGTTTATATTTAATTAATATGTACGAGCAAACTGGACCATTTAGTTTAAAAATTATATAAATTTTTTACTTTCAAAAATATTGGAGCCGTGTTGCGAAATTCATAAAAATCTGGTGAACTGTCAAAATTTCGCGAGCACTATACCGAATGGAAGCTTTCAGCAAGATAAATGAACCGATGAGTACATTCAGTACAGAAAGAGAGTTACTTATGATGTACGTAATTATTTAGCTTTATTTTTAGATCGTGTGTTTATTGCACAAGAGATATTTATTTGGGTAGGGAAATTGTTCAGTCTGCAAACTGTAAAAATTCATTTGTTCTGGGTAGTGAACTAACCAAATGCCCAATTTTTGAACTTGGATTTTACTTGAGTGCGTAAAAAGAAAACTGTGCAAACGATCCAAATGTGAATAAAGAGTAGATGAAGAAATATTCTTTTTTTTTAAACGCCATATATTTATAACAAAATTATATATAAGTAGCAAAAATCCCTAGAACGGATTTTTTTCTATTTTCCTGTGTAGACGCAGTAGCATTTGCAATAAATGCAAATGAAAATCTAAAATCTTCAAGAATGCCATAGGTGAAAACCAATTCCAAAACAAAAATATATAAAAAAGAATAATTTTCCACTTTCTTTATGGTGTGAGCAAACCTTAATTCTTATTCGATTTGAAATACGGCCCACAATCCAATGGTGAGCTAGCGAACTGCAATAAAGCCAACGTTCGGAACGCAACCACTTGTCAACTACTCAGCGTGACTTTCGGTCTTGCTAATTTCTGTTTTCCCATTTTCTGTTTTGATCGGCAGTTACAATAAAATAACAAATCAAACGAATTTGCCATGGCTAAAAAGGAGGAATCATCAACAAACACCGCGACAAAACCCAAAGCAACGAAAAGGAAACACGAGGCAACACAAGACGACGACGATGAAGTAGTAGCCAGCAAAAGTGTCATTCTCAGCGAGGGTAAGCTCGAAAATGAATCGAGATAAATTTCATTTAATTTTTCCCTTACACTTGTTACAGAACATGAAGATGCTCCCCCCAAAAAGGAAATATTGAATAAACTCAAAAGAAAATCCAACGATAACAACTCACAATCCAAATCAGTAAAGAAATCAAAAAAACCAAACTCCCCAGCATGCGACGATGAGGGTGAAATCCAGGAACCAACTGCAGAAGAACTAAAGGAAAGTGAAAAACCGGAAAATACAAAAGCCGTAGTCACCGTTCGTCAGAAGAAAAAGCAGAAACATCAGCAACGTCTCGAAGCACAAAAAGATCAGTCGTCAAAAAATGAAATCACTCGCAACGAGGAGTACCTGACAAAGTGGAGAGAAAATCGCAACGAATGGAAATTCGAAAAGCTCCGACAGATCTCGATACAACTGTCTGTGTTTGACGATACAAAAGTTAGTGCCGAACTGTGGCCAATTGCTTTGGAATACCTTTCTGGATCAAAGGGTGCGGCCAAGGATAAAATTACAAAATCAGCTGAAGCAGTCATCGATGACTTGGACAAGCAAGCGGAGAAGACGACTGATGATGCCGATTCAACATTGATAACTTCGTCGGAAAAATACCGTCGAGCAAGGGAACTTCTTCAGAGTTTCGATTGAGAATTTATTTTTTGTTGGTTCGTTTAAGTTTAGTCAAATATAGCAGATACGAGTTTGTTCGAAACCTTGTTGTTCAATGCAGTATTTTAATATTTTGGTTGACCAGATATCCACCCAGGGTGCAGCAGCTCATTTGCTAAATGTTTTCTGAACAAAAGCTGTTGGACCTATTTACGAGGACAGCAATCAACCAGGAACCATATGATCGGTTATGATAAACAGCAGCATGAGACAATTTTTGGCACAACCTCATTGGCATTGATTAAAATAGTTCAAGGAGCGCTACATCCAAAAGCAGATAAAAAATCACTTTAAAACTGCAACAATAAGATATATTTCTCATTTCATATTATATTTCTTTCAAGTAAGTAGTTCAACAAGGCTCTTCGTCTACTTCCATCAGCGGCAATAATGTCGCCGAAGGGCTTCTTTGGTTGCCAATCGGTAATCACTTGTTCTACAATCTCCCCGGAGTAAAAGTCATTCCTTAGGATACAAATATTATGCAGTACACAGGCGCTCACCACTAGAATTGTAATGGCAGGCACATTGGTTTGATCCTGCAAGTCGGTGATTTTGCGAAATCGCGACTTCAACAACGCGAAAGCTTCCTCAATCACTGCTATTGTTTCGGAAAGAAGTAAGTTGAAAGATCTCTGAGAGTCGGAGAGCGCATCGCCCTTATAAAGTGGAACTAACCATTTTTTCGGCGAATAAACAGAGCCACCCAGAATATACGAATTGTCTGGGAACAGTTCTGCGTACTTGTCTTGTGTTCTTTGGAACAGTTCAGATTCATGGAGAACTACATTCTCGTTAAATGATCCTGGTTCGCCGCAGTAGATATCAATGAACTTTCTGTCTGCATCGGCAACAGCTTGCAGAGTAACATTGTACGCCTTACCCCGTCTGTAGGTAGACTTATTTCCGTTTTTTGGTGCTCGAATTTCTATATGCGAACAGCCGATTGCACCTATTACACCGGCGGGTAGCTTGTTATCCGCTTCGAATTTTTGTTGGTTTTCCTTGAAAGCGGCCCCTGTAGGCCATTGCACGTATTTGTGTCCAATTCTAATAAGCCACTTGGCAACACGTCCCACCGCGAGCCAGGAAGACGATTTGCTAACGCTAAATAAGATTCCCAGGTTTGTGAAGGTTATCAAGTTGGTTATGTAGAATATGTAGAGATACACCTCCTTCCTGGCGCCCATTCTTGCCTTACCGCCATGCAATTTAGCTGACATAAAGACAGATCTGGAATAGCTTTCTGTTAAATAAACAGCAGTTAGTCAGAAACCAAAAAGATTGCATGCCCTCTTACCTACTAAGAACTCTACGGTTGACCGTTCCATTTTGAAATGCGACTTGAACTCTTCATCGTTGTATCCATCTATGATGTTCATGAGCTTGTCCTTACTCGAAGGCTGTTCTGGTTTCAATTGAGATTGTTGCTTTGTTTCAGCAGCGCTGCCAATTCCGTGGGCATCGTCCTCCTCCGTTTCTGATTCCGATTCGCTCTGGCTCGAACTTGAACTACTAAAAAGAACATTATCTTCGTCGTCACTACTGGATTCTAGCAACTCGGATAGTATCTAAAATGAGAGATGTTGGTTTCTAAATTTAAAGTATTTGTTAAAAAATTTGTTTACTGTTGCTCTCAGGCGGTTATTCATTTTTGTTGTATTTTATTCATCAATCCAGACTTTTTAACAGCCAACCATTTGTCAAGCATGTAGGTACGGTATCTACATAGTCGTGTTCCAAAATACCCCATAAATAAATGGCCGTGTTCGGATGACTGCTAGTTGACTAGCGTAATGTCAACTGAAGTCTAGCGATGAAAGGGGTAGTGCGACAGCTGATTGCTTGTCCAAAGTTGTAAGTTTTATTAATTTAATGCAACTTTGTTCAGCACTTTTTGATGTTATTCAACTAATGGAAGTCAAATCACATTTTGCACCGTACTAATAAGAAACTCAAATCTCAAATTGCGAAATTGGTATGGAAAATATAGCCACTGTGAACTATTAAAATTTAGAGACAAAACTAAAGATGTTAATTAATAAGGTCGATGGTCTTTTAGACTCTTTTTTTTTTTAATAAAAAATATGTAATAAATGTATATAATCCTAGTCGTTTATTATATTATTTTTGTTTTCACCAATTCAAACAAACAGAACCTTGACCCCTGAGCCATCTATCAGCCAGTAGAAAATTGCAAGTACTAGACAAATTTTGAAGTCTTTCAAGTTTTGTTTTCGCTTCTTCTCTCTTGCACTTGGCAAATATCTGCGCACTGAAATAGGACAGCAATATTACTAATGCATTTTTGTGTATTTTGATTTGTTGACAGTCGCGACGCGTTAAATTCTCAATTTCATCAAATTGTTGCAAAAAAATAATTTAATTCGATTCTTTCGAAAATTATTAAACAAAATGGTAATCAAAATGTAAATCAAGTGCAGTGTAAGTCATATTATATGTGAAAAAGTCTATATCTAGTTAGAAAATCGGGCGAATCTCCTTCCAATTGGGAATGCGGCAACATTCCCAAAGTGCATTGATATTCCGTTCTTTTGTTTGTTTATTAAAATCATATAATTTAGTTTTAGTGTAATAAAAAGAGGTAAGTCATTTAATTATTCAACCCGTTTATATGCAAATATGTGTTAAGCTTCATTTGATTCGCTAAAATCGTGATGAAAGTGCCAAATAATGGCCTTGGCGGTGTGTCCTTGTAAAGTGGTAAAAGTGCTTATTGTTAAAAAGACATGCGGTTGTGTGAAAATCTTTCAAAAGGAACAGGAGCTGCTCTACCGGAGGCGACATCAGCCGCCCTAAGAAGGTGAGTCGTATTACTTTTGTATGAAAAAATGAACAATATAACAACATATTATATATACTTTCGTATTGTGCAGTGCTACAGGTTACAGCAGCTCGTAGCTAAGGTGGATCTGAATACATTTTTATATATGACCGTGGAGAAGGCGTGGGTTTGTTTTTCACCCCTGAAATAGTTCCTTGAGAACGGTAGATCGTGTGTTACAAATGGTTCATACTACCCACTTACAAAACCCTGAAATTTGGCCCCGCTAGAGTACTTTGTAACCGGTGGCATTTTCAGAATCTCTTTCTTAATACGTCTCATCATCCCGAAGTAGAATACATCCTCGGAACACCTGTAGTCGACGTCATTTATGCTAAAAGGACTTGTGCATTTGTGCGTAGCATGAACAATGCCATTTCTTGTTCCTCATTTTTCAAATAAACAGCGTTTCTGCTGAACTTTGTGTGGGAAATATTTGCCACTCGGCACGTATCGCAAGGGTGAGAGTCTTTGGCACGCACTCTCATTGACATACTCAGACGGCTTTGACACACCGAAAAGCTAGTAATGCACTTGAGACTAGTAAAAGAAAAGAGCAACAATTTGGACTAGCGATGCATTTTGAAGGTTATCTACCGCCGTTGCGTCAGCATCATAACTAATTCATCGTGGAAGTTTCAGATAGATAGTCAGATAGTCAGGTTAAGGAAAAAATCTCTAACTGCATCCTAAATGATTTTGATCTTGGGGATATGGGATAAGTTTCTCTTTGCCGGTATCAAAAGCAACTTTAAACTCAACAAAGCACGCATGCAACCTTCTCTTGAGGCGTAATGGTCAGCCTAAGTAAGAGGCAAGCTCAGTTTTGTTTGATGGCATGCCAATTGACAATTGTAATTGCATTCGACATCGAAATTGCTGGTTTGTCTATTGCGCACTTACAGGACAGACCGCAAATGTGATTTTCCGAATGGAATTTGGTTTCTGCGGGTACTTACTTCGTTCGGATATATTTTAAAGCAAGCGGATGTTATCCGATATTGAGGCTTTTCCAATTCGAAGTGGATTTTTTGATACTCCTATAGATCTACATTCGCATCTCGTGTTTCGCCAGCGGGTGCCACTAAACGTTCTAAAAATCAAATGCCTATGAGAAGCAGTTCCAGTTTCAATACAATGAATAGGGATACTGCTTCCTCGTCGTCAGTATCATACTTCCTCCCACTCAGCTCACGCCAGGTGGTTCGAATTTCTGAAAACCAACTGTCGTCGTCCACACAAATGTCAGCTAGACAGATAGACAGGTATTGCCGGCGCTTAAAAGCTGAGTGACAGTCAGTACTCGAGATGAAATTTTCCCAACAAATGTTACCAAAAGCTATTTCGGACCTGTTATGCAACTGCCATAGTTTTCAATATTGAATCCCATTAAAGCACTAAACAAACCGCTTGGCTACAGTTGTTCTCTATTTGATTTTACACAAAATGTAAATTAAAAACACACAATTTCAAAACAAACTCAGTCGTCTCCGCTGCCATCCCTTCCTCATCTTGTTCGCCCGCATCTCCATTTGCGTGGTTTTTCTTTTCCTGCTCACATATCGATACAATTTTTGTATTTTCCTTGCGGTTTATATTATGTTTTCCGTTTTATTTCGATATTTTGCCTCCTCTCTTGATATTCTTATTCCGTAGACAAGGGAGAACACATGTGGCCGGTGGTGGCAGAGAACGGCACCCAGAATAATAGTTTTTCTTCTCTCGACACACCAGCACTTTTTAGTGGACCGATGTTGCGTTCAAACAGCGGACGTGCAAAGTGAAGTTACATCGAATTTTGAAAACGCGTGACGGGTATACCTACGTTTTGTCATCGGTTTAAATAGAATAAGAATCGTGCGCCTCGTACACTGCAGCGTATACGTAACTTTTTGACGGTCAATTTGAATATATTTTTTTTTTCGGTTTCGGTTGTGATTTTCTGCGAAAGGAATCTGCCAAAATATATTGTCCCGCAGGCCTTTGTTGGTCCTAATTGGATTTACGAGCAAAGCTAAATATCGTGTTCACATTTCGAGAGAACAAAACGAAGAAGAAGCAACGGAAAAGTGCAAGATTCCATCGTTGACCTATGGTCGAGTTATCGATTCGTTACTGTGCTTCTCTTGTCATTGGCAGTGTGTGTGTCTGTCTGCGTTTTGTAACGAGGCAATAATAAGTTACTGCAACAGTGTTTCAGCAGTGCGGGTGCAGTGAAGCAATTTGTAAAGTTTAGTGCGCTACAGGAAACCGAAATCAGTTTGATTAGGTGCTAAAGGTGAAACGAGGTCAAATTCGGATAATTTATACTTTTGTGTACACGGTACACGCATCGGGAATGAATTAGTGGAGAAGAATCGAAGGAACAGCCCTTACACACGCTCATCAGTCCTTAGAAATTGGGTGAGTACGATTGCACGTGCATGACGAGTTGTATGTGGTGATACGTAAACAAATAGTTTCGTCTCAGAAAGGTCACATTAGGATAGGTGTGCATTAGCGATTTCCGTCGCTACTACAAAAATCCCTGAACCTATTTTATGGCTGGCTTAGCTTAGGAAATATTAGCGATCGTCCAAAATAACCTAATTGCGATCTAACCTGATTTTTTCTCACCATGTCTTCTTGTACAAAACTCTGAATAAAGAGTTGCACACACCACACACAAATAGAACTAACTACCCATGAAATCAACAACAGGATGATTGAAAGCGCTATCATATTAAGTATCGCATAACCATGTCATTTGTGCTGCACACATGTACATCATTAAAAACGATTTGCTTCAGAACTAATTCTTTGATCATTCAAACACTTGCTGTGCATCGAAAATAAGACAACAGCTGTCATGACACAAGAACATAGCTCCAAATCAACGCCGCAGTAAAAACTTGGCATTTGTCAAACAAATATTTGAACAGTGACTTATATTCAAATTTCGCTGGAAATGTTTATACAGATACTTGGTATAACTTCTTGACAGTTGATATTCCAACAATCGGAATGATATTTAATAAAAAAGAAACGTGACATCAATGCCGTGAACTGACAGATGACAGAATCAACTCATGGAGCCCATGAAATGTCCACAAAATGTTAGCTGACAGATCAGGCATTTGTAGGTTTTTTTTATAATTTAATTAAAACTAGTTTACTTACTCTGACAGTAGTCAGATGTCATGATGTGTCTGAATTTTTATCGTACTAGATTGGTCAAGTGAACAAGGGTAGCCGACTAATGTAGGATGGAAAATAAGTTTAACTATTGTAACCTGGGCCAGCAATTGTTATTTGTTAAACAAATGTCGACGTTAAAAAACTCCATCACGCAGGGGTTTGCAAGTGTGTGTTGGACACCAACAACTTGTGCATGCAAACAAGTTTGCGTGCGTTCTAAGCCGTTGACAGCGAAACCAACCGCAGACTTGTCTTTTGCCAATTTGTAGTTAACTTACCCTTCTTCGATCTGTCACAACTGCCAACGATGTAGTTGAAATAGTACCCAACGGTGGAACTTGGAATACGCCCCTAGTCACGAATTTCTTGACTAAATAATAAGCTGACATTTCGTATACGTATGGCTGTCATTGTAAAAGTGACGTTTCCGCGTCATATAATTTTCACGTTTAGGGGAAATATATTCTCGATAAATATATCGACATAAAACGTTCTAGAGCTTTGAATGTTACCACTGCTTCGATTGGACTCTGTCACTTTTCGAACGGTCTGTCATTTTTCTCACTCTCCTTTATTGAATATGTTTTTACAAAATGTACATCGCTAACAATTTTATTTTAATTCACCTAATGAGCCTAATTTTGTAATGCTAATATAAGACTGCCATCTGAGTAGCAGAAAAGAATCAGATCTAGTTAAAGTTAAGTCCACTTGATGTTCGAACGCGTCCAAACTGTTTGCCTGAGATACACGTCAATGTCAACAAAAACCGATTTTTATCAGCGTTAATTTGAGTGTTGCTGCATGAGAAAATTTGGACGTACATAAAATCCTGAAATAAAATGTTGGCAACGCTATTTTTATGACAAGTCGTTGTCACTTTTAATGTAGAAGAGTATTCTAAACCACACTTTCCTTCGGTTAATATCGTCTTCCCGGTAAGTCAAAAACAAATACAAGTATTTATTCTTTACAATAAATAAGCTGTGATTATATTTATGTATATATTTTTCTATTAACGACAATTATACTGTTTTCATTGTCGTTCGTCTATTTTTATTTGCCTCTCTCACGCAGTCACAAGTCGGTAAAGTCAAAAAATTCAATTTGTAAAATTTTACAAACCATGTCACACTTCCTACAACAATTAACACAGAAAAAAACTCCATTAATTCCCACAAGCTCTAATTGATTTTCTGTCGGTTGTATTTATCCTTGAATTTGAAAGCGTTTCACTCCGCACCTCTAGCTCGCATCGCATATTAGCGTCAGTGACATCAAAATTCGTACAAAACAAAGGGAAAACCAATAAATTATCGAAAATACGCGTTTCAGACAAAACAAATGAAAACGCCATCGCTATACTAATTTCGAGACTTTTTCCCCGACACATTTCCGAATTTTTAAAAAGATTATCTCAATTCACATCCACTGAGTGACGTCAGCGATGTATTTTTTTCACCAAACAAATTAAATCAAAATGTTTCTGGTATTTTTGAAAATATCTATAACTCGGCCGGCACAAGCATCCGTATTTAATGGCTTTCAAAAAGAGTTCAATACGAGCAAATTGCTTTGAAAATGAAAATAAAATAAATAAATCAAGAGACTCTATGTAGTAGGTTCAACAAATTTTAGTGTACCCTAGAAATGACAAAAGTACTACGTTTAAGAGAAATCAAATTTTGACATCTGTCAGCTAAAATAATAGTTTGATTTATGCGGCCATCGATCAAATTTGTCAACGTGCCAAATAGGCACATCTGTCAACTGTCAAGTTCCATGACATAGGCGCAAATAATGCGCACGCGAGTGTACAGCCTGTTGGCCAACGAGAACTTACTGCGCAATCAAAACAATAAAGGACACAAAGTGACAAACAAATGCGTATATTGAGTTCTTTCACCAAATGTCTATCTATCAATATATTATTCTTCTGTGACCGTACTCGTTTATCCTACTGGATTAAAATGATTATATGGGCGCCTAAGTGTATACTACACCCACAAAGAAAATTCCCAGTCGCAAAACACCGAAGTTTCTTGTTCTATTTCTCAATAATTGTTTTTAAATATAGTATGCTTGTGTTTCTTAAAATATATTTACTGAATATTTCTTTCATTCGTCAAGCATGACGGGTGTTTGTATTTTTCACAATAAGAAACATTCTTGTTATTGAGCTCATATGAATGAATAAAAATTCTCAAAATAGGAATCTGTCACAAGACTGCACTGTGACAATGAGTGCGTTTAATGTTGACACTCCCAGATAATGTGTAGTTTTATCCGTCAAATTGTAGGCTAAACAATTTCGAGATAGTAACTCCATATGCACTACGACAGCTGTCAAATAAATACATCCGGCATCAATGGCGACATTTTCTCGGCGTTCAGAGTAGAAAACAGAACAAAACAATGCATAGGTACTCTGAATAATGCATGTCTAGAGGGATCTGATTTATTTCTAAAGCAAGTTTGACCACTAGCTGTCATATGACAATAAAATACAGAATTTGTCGTATTTCTTACTCTACTACAATCTTTTACAATCAACTTTCTTTTTCCGATTTCCGTATCAACATTCCTGGACGGCAATCATCTGGTTAGCTGTCAAATGTTCTCAGATTTTTACTGTTCAGTCAATTCATTCTGAACTCATAGAGGGCGCTCTGATAATGCTCCGAATCAAAAAATAAAGACGAATTAAAATTTCTTGTGTATCTAACCTAAAAAAGAAACACGAACTTTTTTTTGACAGTTCATGATTTGTTTTGAACTCAAAAAGAAAAACTCCTATAGTTTTGTTTTTTTCTTTCCGTTTTACGATATGAATTCAAAGACTTATCCTGATTGCAAATTAAATGCGTTTGCCTTGGCTAGAACACGCTTTAAACGGACATTTTTATTTCGCTCGCTGTCATTTTCACAAGTCGCCCTGTGAAGTTTACAATATCATTTTGTTTCGATCGTATTCGTTGGCTTACTCATAGAGACTGTCATTTATTAGATTTGGTCGATTTAACATTCAAATTAAACCCAAGGCTGTCAACTCTTAACTTGCCAATTTCATTGACAGTTGACAGTTCAGTTTTTAATTTGTTTCCATTCGATTTGAACCAATACTTTAATTTATCCCGATGGAGCACGAATTTTCTGTGAGCTGAAGTTTGTTTCGTTTTGATTTCATAAGTGTGGAACTTGTTTTGGTTAGCTGTCATTTTTTCCCAGTCTTCCAATTGCACAATTTTTCGCTTAGACTGTTTTTATTGGCTTAGATTCAGAGGCTGTCGTATGGCCAATAAACTTGTTTGGCTCGATGAGATATATCTATCTATCCAAAACACAAAGTGCTGCCGGCTTAAGCGAGTTATTTATGCCTAATTGTAATGACAGGTGACAGTTCAGCACCCATTTCATTATTTCTCTGAAATATTCAGGCGTAAGAAGTCAAAGGTCAAACAACGTTCGAACAGTGTGATAGAGAAAAGATGTAACTTATAGCACAGCAATCAATCGCAAGCTGTCATTGGCGTTAGCTACAATCCCCTATCCATAAATCAATTGCTTTGGAACCATAACCTCCAAAATCGACACCCTAGCTATAGAACTTCTTTCATATCAAAGCTTCCATCTGAAAAAGAAAATAGGTCGAACGTTCAATAAATTAACGATAACTCCCCGATGAAGACACCCTGGTACCGCTTTGTACCGCAGTAATTTAGACTAACTGCGCGTGTGATTAGAAGAACGTCCCAATTGTGGTCGATGGATTGCGATTTCTCCATTGCATTTCAATATGTTTCTCTGCCTGCATGTGCGGTTAGAATGCTGCTGGTATAGTCAGCTCTTAGCCTAACTGCCATTGATATATGCAAGTGCGAATGCATTCGCCAACCCAGTTAGATATGACTTTGAAGGCGAGAACTAAACGAAATGAACTTTGAACACATAAGTACTGGCATTGACATAGCGTTAACCCTTGAACAAAGCTTGCTGACATTTGCCTTAGTGGCCTCCGAATGGCATCGGTTTTATCTTTGATGTCTACCCAAATATGTTTACGTAGAAAGCTTTCAAGTGCTGGCTCTCATGGTCCCCATGTTTGTATAGGTGTGTGTGTGTGTGTCCATTTGCATCCGTCAGTTAGAAGTACTCTTTGGCTGCTTGTTTTTACACAAATTCGAGTGCGTTTGGATTTTTACAGATTAACTGGCGGCTATATGCCTATCGATGGCGCGCGTTCACCGGAAATCACTTTCGATCTTATTAGTCTATTTTTAAGGCGCACATTAAGTTGTTTGTTTCACTTGGCGTGTTACACGCGGTAAATGAACTTTCGATGTGGAAGCGCGGATAATGTGCGTGATGGCTAAGTCGATTGATTGAGTAATTAGATTGTAGCGGGCGATTGGAACGTATAAAGTTTTCAAATTAAAGGGGAAACAGTCGAAACAATAAAACTTGTCTGGCTCAGAAAATACACGTCTGCGTTATTACAGTAGAGTCCGAGAGCAACATAAATACAGTCGGTGAAGCCAAGAAAAACTCGCTGTGCTAGTTATTTGCAAAATCTACGCCGGCAATCTCTGCGGTCTGATCCACCCAATCGGATGTAATAGTTGGTTAAGGTATCACCGGCTACCACATGCCACCGATGCATCGGAAAACACACATCAACTACTGGGTAACCCATAACCTCGAGGTGTAAACCGCGCCGCTGATTGACATTTGATTGCAAGCCGCCCAAAGCTGTGTGTAATTCGCTGTGGATTTCTTCAAATCCAAGATTGATGGTACATCTTGCAACTTTGTACAGATATGGGATCACGTCAATGGGCACATGCATCAAGCATCACCGGGTCGAACGAGCCTATCCGCCCCCCGAATGCAAACGGACACACACAGAATCCGAACACCGATGCCCATGTACCTTCTCTTCCCAACAAGTGAAAGTGAAACTAATTGAATGGCCGCCACGTTGATCGCACATGCAATGAACAGCGACGACGACGATGATGATGATGATGACGACGACGACGACAAGTGAACAAACTGCATTTGTTGTGGGCTTCTCAGTTATAAACAACTTAACCTTTACCTTTCGTGTAACCGCCTCCCATAACAAGCATCTTCGATTCTGGTTTCTTTTGGGTGGCTTACAATTTCGCTTTCATGCGCTGGAGCTGGATACCTTTGCACCAGGCAGTTGACTCTGCTACGAGGTTGGAGGCTGTGTGTGTACTGCTGCCGGTGTCCAGAACTGCGCAGAGCACACGCCTTTTGTATACCGTGATCGGCGATAAACGAAAGTAAAAATATTCGTTGCGAGCCTATTCGCACGAGGATTGGAGAAAGTTGGTGGCAGATAGTAAGTGACACACCTTGACAGGCGGCCCTGATGGGAATAATGCCCATGCTGTTGATATAGGATTTTTTTTCTATTTTTTTGCTTCTTAACGCGCTTGACGATGAAATGACGTTTCGGCAAGCATCAAAGGTGTTTGGCTTTCTGGATAGATTGGTGACACACGTGACAGTGGGCAGGCAGTCTTCAATTAGGAGAGAGATTATTTCCTGATGCACAGAAAAAGGTTGGCAGCAGTCGCTCCAAACATGTATCCCTATAGGCAGCCTGACATTGGACTCGTTACGTAGCGGATGGTCCCGACCTTTCAGTTGGTCTTTTGATTGAATTTTGTCGTGATACGAATTGTGAGTTTCGAGAGACCAAGGAGTATCCCAAAGTCAACGTTTTCTATCCCACTTCATGCATGGACATTGGACAACTCATCTATGATCGCCTGTATGTCCATTGAGCTTATCAATGAGAAAAGTCGACTAATGGGCGACCCTTCCACACGACACTTGTCACTTCTCTTATGCAAATTGTCATGGAATAGAGAGCCCGCTTTGCACCCTTCTGTATGACTTGAGCTGTCGAGATGTGGCCCTTTTTGAATACGTAACTGGTCTTTTGGTATATTTTGCACAGTGGATGGGTGAAATGTTCCGCACATTCACAGACAACCCGTCCATGAGTGTCTTTTAAGCGAACAGATGACTTAATCGCGGCCAACTCATCTACCGGAGGTACATCTCATCTACGAAAACTGGGTCCATGGACATTTCATCCATAATATGCTGGAAAGCGGACAGGCTGAAAATGTGCAGATCCCTTGCCGGGAGCGAAGCGAGCTACCCAAATTACCTACCCAAATCCTCGAGATGCCCACACTCGTCGGATGATATGTTTAACAAAGTGTGCTCCCAATTTTTTGGCAAAAAAGGGACTAAGATTGTTACAAACAGCACTTCTGATGATGGTAGCTAGAATCCTGCAAAGTGGCATTTACCCTAAGGTTAGGTTGAATCGGCTGCCAGGTAAAAAAGCCAGCACACACTTGGACCAGTTAAAGGTCCGTTTTACATTTACCCCAACGCCTTGCGCGAGTAATGTTCTCACTGCGGTGCGATTTGAATGTTGCACTGGTTTTGGAAAATTGGAGACCGAGTGTAGGAAAATCTCTACACTTTTGCTCTGTAAGTCTGTTGCACCTTTTCGTAGCAACTCCGGTGGAAGCACCCATCTGAAGTTATACAATTCATAGCCCCCGATGTTACAACCTCACAGTCGGCATAGTTTAGGACAATTTTTATTGAGCGCTGTATTCACTCATTTCGTCTTCTATTCAACCTCATGCTCCCACACCATATCGGCAGCAGCTACAGCAGACGGCAGCTCCGCATAAACTTGTCAAACGAAACCACTTTCAGTTATCAAAAGACCCTTCTGGGCTTCTCCATTGCATGGGCCTCGTAATCCAACCCATAGTGCGTGCAAAACCGTGGTCATTGCCACTGAATGTGCACTTGAGCCATGCCGTATGGCTGTGCCTATTCCAAACGCAATGGTCAAGGCGGTTACATTATCGTTTCGAAATTTAATAGCCGCACACACTTTCCTTTTCTGTTGGCTCGATCCGCACCTTTCCCTGCCTTCCCTGCACCTTCATCTCCAGAGAAATTTTCATTCTAAATGAAAAACCGCCCAAGATGAGGGGAAAGGAAAAACCGCCCAAGACGAGGGGCAAAACAAAGTAAAGTGTGAAGTAAAATGTAAATTTATGCACTTGATCTCTGTTGGGCCGGGTTGTAAACATTTTTTCATCGTCTCCTCATGTTGCATGATCGCGCATCGTCTGGGATCTATTTTTGAGTTCTCCAGCACACTTTGTATGTTTTTTTGTTGAAACTGCTAAGGAGGGCGTTGAACACTTTTGAACCGTGCCGACTTGTTTTGAGTTTTTCTACCCGATCAACGGGGTAGCTGGCATTTGGTGTCAGAGAGCGTGAGATATTGCGCAATTCACTGATTGGAACTTTCTCGTTGGCATATGCCACTAAATTCACCCTGAATCGCGCAGATTCCAGCAACCGTTGAGCGCACCTTCATATCGCTTCCCATGAGGCGTATGTGTGTAGATATTTTGCACCTCGGGCCAGGCACATCTCAGATTGTTATTTTTCCCGCGAATATGATATAACAGGGGCATAAAGTTGATGCTGCTCGAAGGTAACTCTCTCAAGGAAGAAGCGTCTCGTATATGTGAGACGATCTTGTTTGCGGATGACAATGTGGTCGCTCAATGGAGTTGAGTTTCACATAAGCGGCGGGAATCTTCGGTGAGAAAATGATGCCATACCCGAGGATGGGGCCGAGTGGGTAGCAATATGTGTTGCATCATGTGCAGTTTGTGATCTATGATTCTGTGCGATGAAAAATTGCAGAAAACAAAAAATAATTGAGGAGAGATTTTCAGGAAGTTGGAAAAATGTTGTGAGGCGAAAATTGAGGGTTGATGTGTCTTGGATGTCAACCGAGAGTAGTGCGGATCGACAACTGATCAGGATCAACATATTGTTTCGGCTCTGGTGGATAAAGAGAAAGAGACGGCAGTTTAGTTGACTCTGCACAGTAGAGGCCATTGAAGTGGTCAACCATTTGATGGCTTCTACTTAACTCCACCAAATATATTAATTTCGTGGTGATACGAACGTGATTTCTGATTGAGGAAGGTAGTTTGCATTTTACATTGTTTATGGAAACAGAAAATCAGAAGGCAAGTGCACATCTGGGTCGATTGAAACCTTCTTTCATTTACTGCAAGTACTAAAGTTTTCATTCCCAACTTTTTGAGTTTTTCTGTCCAAGATTGATGTATGTCTAGAGATTCAACGCTTTTACCGAAAATAATAGTTCGTTTTATGCATAAAAAGGAAGAACACAAAATTCAGACAATAAGAAAGAGATACATATGTCAACAGCATACGACCTCCTTGTGTGGGAAACAACACATTTTGGAAGATTTGGATAACATTTTGAGGAAAGTGCAAAAAAATGCCTATGAGAAACTATTTAGGCCAACAATTTTTTTTTTACATCTTAGCTTGCACTGAAATTTTGCCCTGATTGTGGTGATCATTGAAGCTGAAGCTTGGGATCTTTTAAAAGCTCATATAGATTTTTTTTTTAAATTTGAGGTTCCCTTGCGTTGATGGACTTTAAAGCGATATTATAATATTCATGTAGAGCGAATAGACACTTGAAAGTTGCAAAAATGTATTTTTTTTTTTAAATCCTATGAAAAACGACCGTACGGACGCGTTTGTAAATTCTACCCACTCATACACAACTTATCAGAAACCTCCATCGATCTCACAAAATATGTAGACAATTTCCGTGTTTAGATTTCATTAACGCAATCTTTTGAGACACGCCCACTTTTCGGGGGTGTTTTCCTATGAAACAACCAAATCTTTTCCATTAAAATTAAAATTTCTCCATTAAAAATAAAAGTTAACACAAAATACACCGTGTTCGGTGGCGGATTTATGCTTTCAAAAAATAATAAAATAAATAAATATTTGCGCTACAGGTCCGTAGGGACTTTTTTTCCATCTTCTAGGCCTAGCTTCTGACAACTATTCGTTTTGGGTCAGTTTTTTTTGTAATTTTTGGACGAATGGTATGGAAGGGACCTACTATTTATTGCCGAGTCCAAACGGCCAATTGAAAAACTCTTTCATGACAGTTACTCTTTCGGATGTCTGTCAGACCTTCGCTATAGATGGCGCATTGAAAAAAACCTTAAGTTGGAATTGGTTTTTTTTTTCCGGGAATCGAACCTGGGACCCTTCGCTTATTAGTACAACACACTAAGCCAAGCCACTGCGCCGACAATTATTAACAATTAGGTCTCTTGAGGTACACCCATTAAAGAGTAAAGTCTAATCCGCATTCTGTCACGAAGCTGAAGGAAAATATCCGCAGTGCAATTCACGACATCCAGCCAAGCGTGCTGCAGCGCGTGGCACAGAACGCGAAACGATGGCCCGCTTCCAACAGTGTGTGAGACTAAATGGTCGGCATTTAGACGACTTCAGTTAAAAAAAAATAAAACCCGCATTCTTTTTATTTATGAAAAACTAAACAAAAAATCTTTTCATATTTTTTAATCACTTTTGAAAATATAAATCCGCCACCGGACACCCTGTGTATGTTGTATGACCCTGTAAGCTTTGTGACGTCTTCTCTCAATATTTCAATGACATCCTTCAATCACACGGTGAAGTTACTCGTCAAATAAACATAATTTTCGGTTGAGCCTATCAGTATGCAATGCATTCTTTTTTTTAATGCGGTTTCTCGTGTAAATACAGTATGAGGGGATAAACATATGAATATTCCCCTTTGATTGGGTCAATTTTTAATAAAAATTGGCTTTCAAATTACCCCGTAATAAGTAAGACAAAATCCGTGTAGCCTTTTAATATAATGTTGCTATTGTAGTAACCAAATTGCAACAGTGACTTGGCATCACTAAAAACTAACGTCAAAGGAAGAAGTGCAACTGTCACTGTCTCTCTCCATTTTGTTTTTGGAAAAGAATTAAGAATGCCAATAAAATCTTAAATTTTCTGATTAATCCCAGGATTGATGTCAATACTTTAGTACTGAATGACGTCTACTTAAAATATGACAGAACGTATACTTTTCATCTGCTTATGACGCTAATTGACTAGGTATAGGGACACAAGCTGCCCTCAGTAAAACACATTTCACTCAATCCACTTAAAACTGACATCCTCTTTCGTTCAAACAAATTGATATCTATCAAGTGCTATGTAAGCTAAAAATAAAATTATGTACGGCGCCATGCATTTGACATCAATACAAATATCCCCCAGTAATGCGTGTCGTGTTGTCTATCTTCTGTGAAACGATTGATTGAACTATCGTCAGTTGGCTTGTTTTGCGTTAGCTCGTCATAATTGGTATTCACGAGCTCACTCGATCGCAATAACTAAATTGGGACTCTGCTGAGGACCGGCAGTAAAACACAATGCATCGCATGGCATCGCACTCTTTAACACTGATCTGTTGCTGAATGCGAACTAAAGCTATTTGCACATGTAAGCGCGTATCGCTATGCCGGTCATGTCCAGGAGGAGCTTAGAATTTCAATTGTTTTTCCGGGTAAGGTTGTCGTACACGGTTTTTTATTTCGCAGTTAAAAAAATTAATTTGACAGGACATACCTATACCTACCTCAACGACGGTTGCTGGTTGGACTTTTTTTTTCGACCACTTGGCGAGAAAATCTCCCCTAGCAGAGTTCAAGTGACACGAGCTATAAATGGGGCGGGGAGTCCGAAAATAAATTAATTTGCGCGCGTGAACTTCCCCCGCACACACACATTCCACAGCGTGTCATAGAAGCATGTGACGGTATTTTTTTTTTGAATTCAATACCCGACTTGATTCGGAAAGTTATTATGAATAAAATTCGTCTGGCAGCCGCCTTCTTCCTTCTTTGGACGAATCACACAGTTTAATTGCTTTCAGGTGTGGCGCGGCATACCGTCGCGCCGCAAATGCACGGATGGCATAGGTATGCCGTATGTGGGCCAGAGAATAGTGCGCGTTACATTGTTGGGGCGTTAATGCGTTAATGTCGCGCGATCTTGAAATGGAAAGTGGGTCAATTGGGACAATATGATTGTGACTGCGTGCAAAAATGCGTTCTTTTGTGTCGCATGCGGTATTGTTCTGTAATATGTTGCAAAAAATTTGCATACAAATGGGTGGATCTGCTGGCGACGTGCTCAGACGTCAGACGTAGGCAACTAAATGCAGACCGAAAATTTGAATTTTTCGTCTTAAGACAAAGTGATGGATGGTCTTCAGGAAAATTCCTGTTTACCTCAAAGTTTTAGGTGTAGCTGGGGGCAGATGGGTGGTAAGTCTCTAACCTATATGAAGGTACAGGGTGGGCCAAAAGAAGTCATCCGATGTTGTTTGGATTTCGAATTTTATTGGTCAATTCGAGAAGATGATATCGGCCAAAATGGGCGCCGTCACAATTGATTGCCATACGGGCCAAACAAACGTCGTATGACTTCTTTTGGCCCACCCTGTATATAAAGACCACCTTAACCTTACTTACAAGTAAGCGAGGAAGAATGTTTTTTTTTTATTTTTAGTGATGACTTATTGTTTCGGAAAGTCTAGTCGTTGAGCTTCCACTGGACTGGTATTGTATTTTATTCATATAAATCGTTCCACGACATTGGGTCGAATTTGATGACTAACATTCCATTCAACAAGCGGCAACCATTCAGCGCTTTTCTGACGGGTATAAATTTCGTCGGTTTTAACTCTAAAAAGTATAAAATAATGCTGCATAGTTCTAGGTTTCATTTGTTTCAAAAAGTTTCTTCCATAATTAAAGATTGTCCGCCTTATTAATAAACGCTGCGTAAAAGTTATCAACTCGTTATTCAGAATTTACGTCAAATTTTTGTATGCAATCTGATGTCTACTAGCTAACTAACTTGTGCACATTTGTTTATTAATACGGGGGTGTGAAATCATTGTACACTCGAACGGATTTCCCATCCATTTTTAGTGCATTTTTGAACGCTTCTGATGCTTGTCAACATAATACCTCTCGGAATTTACTCCGAAAAGTTGAAAATTGTGTTGCAAAGTTTCAGGCGCGGTATTTCCTAAAAAGTTGTGTGGTATTCTTTCATTTGGTCTTCTTCAGTACTGATTTTACTAAATGAATATATTTCAAACAAGCTTCCTTGGTATCAAGGCAGTCGATTTGCGGTATGCGCTACGCACAATCCACATTGGATCGCTATTTACCGGACGAGCAAAGCCTTAGCATATTTTGGAATATCACAGTTCTTTAAGATTCAACTCCGAATATATGCCAACAAATGCAAATATGGAGGTAGCATCGGAAGCCTTCCACTAAAACTGACAAGTCAATAGAAGTCCGTTTTCTAAGAAGTAGTCCATTTTTTACTAACCGCTAAGTTACTGCGTCCAACGATCGCTAGCGTCGGGTTTAAATTCGGAATTAACTTAAAACTGTCAAAAACTTGTGCTGCATAGTTCTAGGTGCAGTGATTACTTTGCTTAAACTATCGCAATGACAGTTGCATTGTTATATATATTATTTTCGGAATAAACTTCCAAGAAGTCCTCGGTCCTCACCCACTACACCTGTTAATATCAGCGCACCATTGCCAGTCGATCGTGTATTCATTAGAGCTTAAGAATCTATTGTCAAATGCAAAAATTAAAGATGGATGAATGTTCATGTTATTCCTATACACATACACAGCTTATTAAAATTATATTGGCCTATATAAAATCACGTGTAGATGGCGCTGGCATGATCCAGTCTTGCTAGCTTGTTTTTAAAGCCCTCGCTTCGTTTTGTTGCGTGTTATTGTTGCTGGATTCTTTTTGTTTTAATCTGAAATTATTGCAAATAGTGCGACTTTATTCATTGCATACTTCAAGGTGTGAAGTTAACAAAACATGGATTCCGCAGAATTTTGCTTTCAATTTTGATTGCATAAATATACGAGAGCTCAGCCACGTTCGGCTGAAAAAAACCTCGTTAGCGATTGACTTGGCCAGTTGTTGACGACCCGAATTGGGTCAGTTTCCCCTTGGCTTTACATCTTTCTTAAGCGATATCACTGGGGTCATTTGGGACATTCGCCACAACTTTTAGATCCATTCAGAGTGTTAAACTTGAACCTGCAGCCCGTGTCTATATAATACCCCCACCATACCAGGAAGGCAACAGGTGCCGCAACAACCCAGGAAATAATTCCTCAAACTCACATCCCCATCTACACCAAACAGACAATCTGCACATCTCTTGCTATCGTCTCGCTTGAATAAACCCATCGAAAGTAAACCTCCAATTACCACATCAATCAGTTATTTTCACCCAATTTTCACTCAATTTTCAAATCAATTTTCTTACTGCAAACTTTCTCACAGATAAAACGGGAAACAACAATTGTTTGACCGAAAAAGTACGTTTCCCCTTTGGAAGTCGAACACTCTTTCCGTTCCGTGCCACAGGTTTGGTTAAAAGTTTTCTAATTGAACTTGTTGTAATTCTATTGCTATACACATTTGCATCTGCAATCATACTCGTGGTAGCCCCGAAACGAGAGCAATCACTACAGACTGCACTGTGCCACCTAAGAAGAGCCCAACTAACCGAGGAGATGACTCGTCCGTCTGGTGATGATGATGACGCTGATGGAGTAGGTGTATCTTTCTGGTGGCGAAGCAGATCTTGAACTTGAAAGTATCCTATTTTCAGTCTGTTTAGCATTTGGATTTGGTTTCGGACAATTTGTACCACTTAATGATGTTCGAAGTGAGTCTCGGTGGGCGTCGTAGTGGCAACGCTCTTCATGGGAGTTTTTCTGAATACATCTCGCAGTGGTTGTGATGGATTTGTGTACATTAAAAACACATTTCGATGACTTTGTCGTCGGCGGTGTATCGTGGGAATTTTTATCTCCAGAAAAGATATGACAACGTTTGTGATTAATGATGATTTGTTTACAAATAGCTGGACTGTCGTCTGTTTGGCAATATGTATTATCTAGTGCTTGTCAGGCAGATACAGGAGGTGTAGAGTGAGTCTACTGAGCCATGCTGATATAAAAAATAATTAGAGCTCAAGCTGTTGCAAGAATCGAAGTCTAATCCCGTCTCTGCTTGGTGAGGTTGAAGGACAGTCTCTAGACCCATTGGAGTCACTTATTCACTGTGAAATGGCCAAACCTATAGTAAATGAAAGGAAAGACAACTAATAGCTTCTAGTATCGAATTACTGCCTATCTTTGCTTTGACTCTTCAAAATTGTGGTAAAGTTCATTCACATAGGGTGGAAACAATGAGGGTTAGCGGTGGAACCTTGTGGCACCCCTGCCAATTACTCAGAAAAACTCTTCACATCTTCACACTTACAGGCCTAAATGGTCCATTTAAATCCCCATGTTAAGATTGAGACTGAAAACGATAGAAAAATCCATCAAGTTGTCGAAAGCTTGTTTAAACTGCTGTCTTGCGAGTATCCCAGGATCCTATGAAACGAAGGCGTCGCAAAGCAGAAGTTGGATGGACTCCGTCTGGTCCTCATCTCCGCAGATTATGCAAAAATCCTTTGACTCTGTCCTCAATTTACGGAACATGACTCCAACGGGTTAAGTTCGACTATAGGTGTCGAAAATTCGAAATTATTCAGCAGCTTCTCGGGTAGAAAAACACTTTTGAACGAATTTGACATTTGTCATCAGATATGGCGATTTGACAGATTGACGCATGCACTTGCCTACAATCGCCATGTCCCTAAACAACAACAACAAATGTCAAAAAGTCAATTTTAAAAACAACACCCAATTTTAAAAATGGCCTCATTCGAAACGTCATGTCTGAGAGAACGATATTGACAAATAACATTTTGACATTTGTCATTAAATATGGCGATTTGACAGATTGGCGCATGCACGAAAAAATGCCTAACTTGAAAAAGGTGCCTTTTTCAATAAAATAATGCCTACAATAATTTTCTTTTAGGTAGAGTGGAACAACAAATTAAAAAAAAATAAGCAAACACAGTTTTTATTTATACAATAAACAGCTTTCAAATTAGTTTCCAATTTCATTCCACTTACTGGAAGTGGAAGATGGAATTATTTTTAAAGAATGACAGGTAGAGTGTTCGGAAAATGGGCAGAGTCTGAAGGTGGAAACACATTTCTTAAAGACCGGGGTTACATATAAAATTGTTTTTGGCTAAGATTGTTTAACAATAAACACAGCGGGTCAAAGCAGAACGTGGAATCAGGCCAAAAGTCGAGACACACACCAAAATAACCTGTTAATAGCACTTTATCGCAGATGCTTGCATACCTGCAGGCTGATTCGGAACCAGTCACTCTGAATTTATTTATTGAGCAAAGGTCTGCTTTGCATTGCTTCGTCCAATAAAACAAATTAAAAGTCAGAGCTGTATATTTTTCAATGCTATGTTGGTTGGATCTGAAGTTTTTTCTTTCGAAACTGCAATATAGAAAATCGCCCCCTATCGGACAATCAAGTGGACGATACAATCGCGAACTGGGTCTGGCTGCCTTCCGAGAACCTGAGTTCCACTCCCCACTTTGACCATCGCTCTGGAGAATATACAGTCCGCAGATGTTATAGTATTCACTTTACTTCTTTTGAGGGCCAATGCGAACTCCTGTTTTGATTTCTTTTAGTTTTTTTTATAAATTTCAAGTGAATTGCACGCATTCTCCACCCTCGCAGTGGCATTCAGTGCGAACGCTTAAAGTAACCGCCACTCGATATAGCAAATGCAAATCAAAGTCTGAATTATTCAAGAGGTTGGTGGGGCCCTATAAATCATCGCAAAGTGAAAACAACACATCACCACTCACGTTTCCAAATGCAACCCAGGCCATAGACCAGGACAGTTCTCGGAATCGGCCAACAATAGGGTGTTCTCCATCAGCAACATCAGCTATTACTGCATAGAATGCCTTCTGCTGCTACTGACTGTCATTCGATGCCGCAAGTGTCATACCGATAAATGCCCCAAACATCCACCACGAACCGGCGAGGCGGCGGCGGGCGCGCCTTGGCCATCGAGAGTCTCGAAAATATCCGATTTACGTGATCGATTTACCAAAATGAGAATACCCGCAGCGCTGTTGTATTTTGTCTGCTTCAGCATTGATGCGCAGGCGTAACGCAGTTTCGGAGTTCTACTCGTATCTAAGCGCAACAATCGTGAGCTGGATGGAGAGTATTTGAATATACTGTCGGTTGAGTTGTTAATTTCCCGAGCGTATTGCAGCGAATAATAGAAAAATTCCACCACTGGGGCGGGGGAAATAGGGTTGAGAAAAATGCACGCGTACTTACTATTAGCGTGTACGTGCCGTAAATGGTAAATCACCTCATAAGGAGGCTACACGTACGCGATGATCCTATCAACAATCATGGCTGCTGGGGTAAACAGAAGAGAAACACACGCGCGTCTATAACGCGTAGAAAATTGAATTCCATTTGACTGCCAATCGGAATGATAATGATAGCGCAATAGATCACACATTGCTCGTACGTTTGGCAGGACAAAGAAGCGAGGGATGGGTTAGGGTCTGTCGAGGGAGTGCCCTTAGGGCACATGTGCGTCGGTATACATATTTATTTTTTACGACCATCGGATAGAAAAGTGACGCGCTAGTGAGTTAGGTGACGAGATGTATGGTTATGGGGTCTTGGTCTTGGGTTGGGAGCGATGGTTTTTGTCTGTCGACCATTTAATGTCAAACGGCCGAAAGTTTGGTTTTGATCAACGGATTTGTCGCTGATGGATATCTTTTTGACAAAAAAATGTCACAAGGGACAGCGGAACCAAAAAGCAAACGACGTCGAAGTCAATGGTGGGGAGGGGGATTTTTGACGGTTTTTAAGCGTTATTTGTTTTATACTTTCCATAAGGCTTATGTGAGAGGGTACCTGTTGAACTTTAAACAGAAAAGGGGAACAGATTGGTCACTTCCAATGGCAGCAAGCGATTAACATTCCAGCTTGCTTGATCGTGATGCAGCTTTACTAGGACAAATGGAAACGCGATAGACTCGTTTTAGTGAACATTTTTCTCAGTTAAGTTGCATTTTCAACACGCAATTACAAAAAATACACCCGACTTGACACTTCTTAGATTTATAGTCGGTACTTATCCCAAGTAGAAGTGACTGAGGATGAGGAGCAACCCAAATTTTAGCAGAAAAGCAGAAAATATTTTTGAAAAGTTCTAGTTCCCCAAAATATTTTTGCATTAAATAAGAATTTTTCCAGCAATAACAAGTTGAAGGTAGTAAAGTCGGAAAAAAAATACATTTTTGTCCAAAACGCCCTCAGAAAGTAGGCGTGGCTATGACCGATTGTGCCTAGGGGCTTCTGGCAGCCTTCAGAAATACAAAAAAAAAAGTTTCGCTGAAGTTTGTCCAGAAGTTTTTACTTCAACCGCGAGCAGATATAAAACCCTCTACAGTTTTTGCAGATTTTATAAAAAAAAACGCCCTCTCAAGTTTCGATAGACATTTTCGTTTGAAACAAGTTATAAGCTTCTCTTGGGTACATATCGGCAACTTTGGATCATCATTGGTTCGTGGTAAAAAATAGGATACGAAACATATCTTATTATGGGAATCACTGGTCAACTTTGCCAATGCTATCACTCTCGGCATCTAAAAAGAAATAAAAACTGACCTCAAAACAGTTAAAAGTAAGGTTAAGTCCGCCACTTGTACGCCAGGTTTCAAATTTCTTCGGGTGCTGCCAGCAAACAAAACGAAATCCCCTTACAAGATGTGTGTTCGTAATTCTTGTCCCTATTTTGCATTTATTTTACTTATTTGTTGCGCCACGCCCACTTTTTGGGGGCACTTTTGTTTGAAAAATCGCTTAAAACACTTAGAAATCGATTTAGCCAGATGATCCACAGGGATGGAGTGAGTTAATGGACCATTATTGTCGGGCAGATCACCGATCTTCAAAGGACTTTCCTTTAACCGAAAAACACTGATTTTATTATTATTTTCTTTTTTTTACCCTCCACAGGAAGGTATATTCACTTTGTCATTAAATTTGTAAGAAGGAGTCACCGGAGACCTCATAAAGTTATATTTTCTGAATCAGGATCATATTTTGAATCGATTTAGCCAAGTGGAGGGTATCAAAGCAGCGGCCAGGTCGATGATAACACTTTTGCTTGTTTTTACATTTAATGAGTCACATTTTTCTGACTCTCCATAGGGAATAGCGATCCTATTCTACCAATCATTCACTTAGCCATATCCTTTTCCTATTAAATTCCACTAACCTGCATTTTCTTTTATTTTTCAGGTAAGTTGTGATCCTTTTGGGTGCACTCTCTATGTAAATCCCCTTTGTAAGTATAAACCCCGTGCTAATGGACACATCTATCACATAAAGGACCTTATCACGTGTTTACATTTCAAATCCATGTACCGACAACGATAACGATTTGCACAATGTGTACTTCCTGTGCAAATGGCAGCGCAACACTTAAAAAAAACGTGAATTCCTTGCTTGATCGATTGACTCACCACGAAAATATTTCAACAAAAGCCACATAAAACCTATCGCCTGAGATATGTCGTTCATCGTTATCCCTTTCAAATCCATTAGCATACAAATTTTGTCTGAAAATTTGACAGCCGATACTCAGGTCGTAGCATTTTTTTTTTAATTTCCCAATACGATCGTGACGTTTTGTAATAAAATTTCAATTTTTTCGAATGGTGTCTCTCGTGTTCGTTATCTAACGGCACAGTCGCCGCGGCGTCTGAGTGGTGGGTCGCATAGTGCAGACGCCGCATCCACTGGCACTCCACGCGATGTCACTTGCTCCCGCACATCTTCCCATCTGGATCTGGTTTTGTTTATATTGCTTTGCGGCAACGACTTGGTCAGGAGTACTGGCCACCGGACGCACTATGCAGTGCGTTCATCTCATAAATTACAACACGAAAAAAAAGACAAAAAACTGTTTGGCTGTTGGACATGAAATGCAGTTTACCAGTTCGGTGAAGACTTGCTCCAGACGTTCGGTTTATATGGTGCGATCGGGCATGTCTGGTGCGCTTTGAGTGAAAGTAAAAATGTGCGCGCTTGGGAAATGCAACAGGTTATGGTGAACTGTGTTGTTTTATTCTGTCTGGGAGATGGTTTTTTTTTTGATAGATAATTGGTTTGGGGAAAAACTTTAGCGGAATGATTTGTTATGACGTATATTCGCAAAGCAGGAGGTTGTGCTGTTAAACGGCTTTCAGGCCCCCACCGAGTGTTGATTGAATTTTAATGAACATTTTTGCAGGAAATTTGATGTAACGTTCGCCAATTATTGGCGCATTTATGAAATAGTGCACATTTCGCGAGATTTTCCTTAGATGAAAGTACAATCTGTAACATAACGTGTCTCGTTGGGTATGACAAATATGCCCATATAACGATGGCGCTGGTTGCATTTATATATAGTTTCACCGCCACTTTTCTTGATGGGGATAATTGATTTGATATCCGTAAACGTATAGGTAACTGCATCCACCAAAAAGAAAAGAGAATGGTTTTGAAAAACACGCAAAGTTGAATAGGTGTTCATGATGTCATGAATGAAACTTGTGATTGAGTTTGTCGGTTAAGGCAGGGTTCGTCTCCGGACTATATTGCCATCAAAAGTGGAATATTCCGCTCAGTTCTGAGCAGCAACGTTCTCTTAATTGATCCACGGTTTTTTGGACTCCGCAGCAAGCAGAGTAGATGATTTGTTGAAAAGGTTTTCAATCTTAGTCGGTACCCTAAGGATTTTTGCACGTTAATCGAGTTCTTTTGAAGCGGGGAATTCATTTTTGACTCTCTAATTTATCAAATTTATTTGTGAGTCTTCTGAACACACTCGGTTTACTTGAGACCCAAACTTGACGTTGCGCAGTAGGTATAGATCGTCCCTTAGAGCGATGAAGAGGTGTTGGGCCACACTTTGGAATTTTTTAAACTTTAAGTACGTCATTGGGAGTTTTACGGACCCAAATCTGCACTGATAGATCCCGACTATTCCGATGCACGATAGGTGGCGCTTCAGTATCGGCTTTATCGAGGTCTGAACTAAAAATCATCTCTTAGGTCATCAGTCATCCCCGAAGGCAAGGTCTTCCTCTACTGCAATTTAATGCCGTAGTCGAGACGCTGAATCCAGAGGTTTTCACAGGAAAATTTTACTCTCCGGGGGTCGAACCCTAAACAACTTGCCCAGTGACATAATTCACTAACTGCTGACTCACTGCGCTCATGTAAAACGTATCTTAAACACAAAGAAAACGAAGTTTGCTTGTTCATCAACTGTTAGGGTGGTCCGTCCTGGAAAATTTGTAATAAAGCACATAGATATAACTTTTGTTAGTTGTTAATAATTTTGGTAAATGAATAAAAATAAAGTTAGGAATTTTTTATATAAATATAAAATTGGCCGACATTTTACTGGGTTTTGGTTTTTCCTCCTAATAATTGCCCATCGTATTTATTTAGTAAAGGGTTTTCCAATAAGAGGTGCTATTTTGGTAGTCAAAGAAAAATGTAATTTTTTGAGATTATTGATCGGATGTATATTTTATAATAAAGAGGAAGGTATGCCGTTAATAATGAAAAACAACATCAGCCAAATGGCCACCACGAGCACGCATACAGGGCTATATCCTTTTCATGAAATTTTCCATAACCAAATCGCAAATTGGCTGCCCTATGTCCTCGATGGCCTCACGAATTTTATCTTTGAGGTCTTGAATCGACGCTGGGCTGTTGGCTTAGACCTTATCTTTCACGTGGCCCCAAAGGAAGAAGTCGCAAGGTGTTAAATCACAAGATCTCGGTGGCCAATTGTGATCACCTCTTCGAGAGCTAACACGGCCCGGAAACTTTTCCCGTAAAAGATCAATGGTTTCGTTGCTTGTGTGGCACGTAGCGCCGTCTTGTTGAAAGTAAACGTTGTCCAGATCAATACCATCCAAATCACCATAAAAATGGATTGTGGAATGCCCAATTCCAAAGAACGACGAGGAATGGACAAACCTGGGTTTTCTTCAACACTTTGGGCTACAGCAGCAATATTCTCAGTTGTTCTTGAGCGACGCGCACGGGTTTTATTTTTCACATCACTAACTTGTCCCAACAGCTCGAATTTTTCCACCAATTTCTGTATTGCGGTCCGACAAGGTGCTTCACGACGACCAAAAAATGCTTTAGTTTTGCGAACTGTGACTGCAAGATTTTTACTATTTTTGTAGTGAATTTTAATAATTTCAATGCGTTGCTGAAGCGTGTATCGTTCCATTTTTAGTAATGGCGTAGTCTACTTGTCAAATGTTAAGGAAAAAAAGCTTCAAAAGTGACAGCTACCGAAATAGCGGGTCATTCACACATACACCCTTTATTTAGAGTATCTAAGTCCAGATCTCAACCATCAGCATTCTGTCAAATTGTTGACAATCGCCCTAATTAGATGATCGATCTTCTGGGAGAATGTCATGAGTACCTATTTGATTTTTGGTGAAATCTTACCCCTCTAACAAAAATCCCATTCTCAAAAATCAATCCCTACAATCACAACTCTGTTTACATTTACAGAATCGTAAGCATAATTTCAGACGCACATCCTTGTTGAAATCGATCTTAAACTTGAAATTCAATATTCATAAGAGTGAACAAATGGCTGAACGAATTTGCAAGTAGTTTGCCAATTCGCTTGAGCAAATCCACCCAACCGATGAGTGAAACAATTTAAATGGAAATATAAACAATCCCACATCACGTATAAACATCTCTGTGATAGAACAACTCGTATTGCATTCGCAATGAATGATCGTGTGGATTATTTCATCCGGCGGCGATCGTGTTGTCGAAATGTGCAAAATCTACAAAAACTTTTGTAAACAAATCGTCAACATTTAGCAGCAAACATTTCACTGAGCTGTCGCATTTCCGAGAATTGAAGGTTTTCCCTCTGGGGAATGTCGTCTGTCAAATATTCCATTTGAAGTTATCACATAAAAATGGGGAAATCCGCAAAAACTCAGAGACCAACAGAAAGTACCATTCGCACACTCGTATGTCATATAATTAGCCTACATTGTGTATGGCGGCGCATTTATGAAATTTTACTCGCACCACCGACAGAATACCGGTACCACCTGCAGATACGAGAACAAACAACCTGCTGCAACAACACACCAATGGACGAAACAATCACTGTACATAGCTGCTGCTGCTACGTCGTCTGCGTCTAGTCGGATGGTAGATGGTGCTTCTTTATAAGGAGGCGCGACGGTAGCATTAGCTCTCCATCTCTCCTTGGTAAAAGTGTTTTGCATTTTTCACATTCTCTGGTCATTTAACGTGCGCGACGACGCGACAGTGATTGTCTCAGATTCTTTGATAATTTTACTTTTCATTTCGGACACAAATTGCGGATTTGTCGAATATTTTCGATGTGCGTTCGGTGACAGACGAGGGGATATCTAAATCAGCAGTTTCTCTTGCAGTGACGGAGAAAATGTCGGAAATTTTGTTTGAGTTGGATATTTGGGTTTTTTATCAAAAAAGTTTCAGATTGTTTTTTTTTAAAACAGTTCTGGGTACGATAAAACCATTCCCCAATCTGTAGAGTTGAGAAGTATCTAACAGTCAAACAAGTTTAACCCTCAAGTAAGTTTGTGGATTTGTTTTAAAAAATTTTAATTTCGATTGACCTACGGTCTTCCAAAATCTGAAGAGGGAGGCTGTTATTCAAAGAAGCTTGATGGAGGTGGAAATTCTGATAAACTTGGAAACAGACTTCGATACAGTTTTCCCGTACGAATAGAGTCTGTTTCCAGAAAGGCTGTAGCCCACATTTAACCGTGTCTTACTCTCCAAGACAATTTTGGGTTAACCCAAGAGCAGAGCTTAACTAGGAAATCTGCAAAGAAAGACTTAATAAAACCACACAAGCTCACTAGCTCAGTCAGCATCTATTTGTGAAGATAGAATATTCATGTCTCAGTCGAATTTTAACTTCAAGTGGACTTTCGATCTTGACAAATGGGCTTTATCTTTTTAATCTTGCTTTCGCCTATAATGTTTGGTGCATTTTTGTAATGGAATCTACTCCGCTTTGCAATGATAATAGTGTTTTGTCAAAATGTCGAAAAATTCACCAAACTGTACCAGTTTATACCACTTTATCAAAATTTATTGCATACATTGCGGCTGATTCTAAATTGTTTTATATAAGTTTTGGCTGTTTAACTTAGCTTTGCTGAGAACGATGGCAAATTAAACAAACCTACTACGGATATTTTGTAAAAATGCAGCCAAAAGAGCCTTTCGTCTCAGGAAAGAGTGCTTTACATCCCAGAAAATACGAACAGGGCACTGATTCCGTAACTTTTCAGATGATTATCCTTAAAACGATTGACCTACAAAACTAGCAACTTAGTGCTAAAATTACAAGTTTGAGAGCTTAATCCAGTTCATGTTCCACAAGTATAATGAAACCGGACGTTTGTCGAAAAAATTCGAGCAGAATACTGCTTATTTTGGTGATCAAAGTTGCAAGAACAATATCGTTTAGACGATAGTTGATACACGGAATCTGCCACCGGTAGAATCGTCGGGACGCTAATGAGAGTAAACTATTATTGAAGGAGTTTTTTTTTGTGACCTAAGCTAAGTCTGAACAAGGCCTTTAAGGAACTCTCTGTATTTTACTCATTGGGCTACAAGATAAAGTCCGTTTAATAAATCGATGTACCTCCTATTTGCAAGCTACTGAGGCGCTTTAGGTTCACTTTTCTAAGGAAAGATGCGAAAAGGAATTTTTTTAAACAACCTCGCAGGTTTTAAGTTTTACTTCGTGGTCTTTTAAAAGCGCATTTCCTGCCCAATAGCCGAAAACCATCCACTTTACCTCTACACCTCTTATAAGGGTGACAAGGGTAAGTTGAAGAAAAAGTTCTACTTCGCAGTTTTTAATAAGATTAAAGCGAAAAAAAGAAATCACGACTACCGCCAGTCCATGCGCAAGTCTTTCCACATGAGAGACATCTATGAGCTGAATTCTGAAAGCGAAGTTTGCATGAAGACGAAGAAAGCTACATTTTGAATTTTTTTTTTATATTAAAGGGTTTTTCAATAAGAGCGCTACAAAAGTTTTTTTTTAAATAAAACAAACGGTTTTGGATATCAATGAAATTCCTTATTCCTGTGAAAGTACGTTCGATGCCATTATGTATGGAACTCGATTTCTTTTGCATGACCACCACGGGCAAGCTTGCAGAGGTCCAGACGCTGAACCCAATTTTCGACGGTTTTCGGCCGATACTGCTGCAATTTCACGTTCGATATTCTTACGAAGTTCATCAATCGTCGCTGGTTTGTTGGCATACATCATAGACTTGACGTAGCCCCACAGGAAATAGTCTAACGACGTCAAATCGCACGACCGAGGCGGCCAAGCGACAGGACCATTTCGTGAGATAACACGTTCTCCAAACTTGGTTTCCAATAAATGGATTGCGACATTCGCTGTCTGGCTTGTGGCGCCGTCCTGTTGGAACCACATGTCCTCCAAGTCCATATCATCCAATTGGGGCCAAAAATGTTCGGTTATCATTGAACGGTAGCGATTCCCATTCACAGTAACGTGCCGGTCTTGATCATCGCGGAAGAAGTACGGCCCAAAAACCACACCAAACCGGAATTTTTTCGGGATGCAATGATGACTCATGGAGTACGTGTGGATTGCTGCCTGACCAATACCGCATATTTTGTTTATTGACGAAGCCATTCAGCCAGAAATGAGCCTCATCGCTGAAGATGATTTGTCGATGAAAATCCGAATCATTTTCAAGTTGTTGCTCAGCCCAATTCACGAACATACGACGCTACTGGTGGTCAAGCGGCCTCAGTTCTTGCGTCAAATTAATCTTGTAAGGATGTAGGCCGAGGTCTTTTCGCAAAATTCGCCACAACGACGTCACAGAGATGCCCAACGCTTGAGAACGACGTGTGAGAGACACATTTGGGCTTTCTTCAACTGAAGCCTCAGCGACAGCAATATTCTCGACACTACGGGCACTTCTTTGTCTCACTGGCACGGGAACATTTTGTACTGTGCCTGTGGATTCAAATTTTTCCACTAGACGCTCAATTGTTGATCTGCTAGGACGATTATGACGACCATAAATTGGACGTAGCGGTAGTAAATTTTAATAATTTCGACTCGTTGTTGGCTCGTATATCTTTCCATCATGAAATGGCAAACCTTACTGAAGAGAAATGTCAAAAGAGCGGTTTGCTGTCCCTGTCGCTCTACTTTTGTAGCGTCCCTGTTGGAAAACCCTTTATTTGCTTCATCTCAAACGCAAACGACTCTCAGACATCAAAGATGTCCCAACTTCCCAAGTAGAAGCCAATCCCATCAAACTCGCACATTTCTGAGCAATAAAACATCACAATCACTCCCCGAACGTGATTTGTAGCAATTTGTCAACACTTTCCATCTCCCAGTCCCAGTCAATCCAGACATCATACCTCTTTCAGTTGCAACTCGCAACCTATACCGCCGCAACATTCAACGGCGACGAGCGACAGAATTTAAAACTCAATTTGCCATCGAACACTTGACGAAACCGTTGCTGTGTTGTGCCACCACCAGGCCCAAACAATGTTGCTTCGTCGCTATGCCGTTGCCACATCCGTCAGATACATTTCTCGTCACTTGGCTCTCGTATTCTTAAATTATGTCTTATGGCAATGGGCACGGGCCGAGGCAATCTCACCGTAGATACACTTTTGTTATTGTTCTTTTCGCTCTTTCGTAAGACACAAAAATATCCACGCTCGCTATACACCATCCCATCATACACCACCATAGGCACCAGCACCAGCACCACCACCATTCACATTCACAGCAAAGTGCACATTTTTTCCTGTTATTACCGCGTAAACCTTCGTAACGTACGGACAGCGAGACGGACGCTAAACAGATACCCGAACAAGTATCTCAGTGTAAAAGCTGATGGGCGACGACGACGTGCGCGTATTTTTACCGTCTTTTCAGTTTGAATTTTTAGTTTCGAATTTTAAAATAAAATCGTAACCGTCTACTTCCAACAAAAAATAAAAAAAAAATTAAAAAAAAGTGCTAAGCGATAGCAATTTGTTTGTTTATTTTGTCACTCCTACCGAGTGGACTGTTACAGAAACACGAGCTCGCTTTATTGATTTGTTTGATCGATGAAACAGCAACAACAGTTGGGAAAAAGAAAGTGGAAATTGATTTCGTGTGTTGCTTTGGAATTTTTGAAACAAATTTCATCGCACAGTGTTGCTATTCCCCCAACAAATAGTGCAGTGCGTATATTTTTTCGCACAGTTGAAAATATAAAAATATATCCACAAATTTTTGAACTCGCTAAAAATACATTTCTCTACCCCGTACCGGATTTATAGTGACTCTCTGATACAAATACACACATTCAAGTCACAGTACATTTTTATAGTGTCCTGCAAGGTTTTTCGTTTTTTGTTGCTTTTGTTTAAGCAGAACCTTACCTGATCGGCTTGACTAATTATACCGAGCTATAATTGTGATTAACGTCGGACAGGTGACCATTCGTTTCCCCATTTTGATTTCATCGTCCTTCGCTGGTATCACTTGAGTGCAAATATTCAACGAAAATCAAGTGAAGATCTATGCAAACGCCCGATCCCTCCGATCGAAGATAGACAAACACTGATCCGCGAATCAGTTGCGCATATCTATCTCGTTGGATTTATAATTTATGTATGAATTAATTAATTTGCCAACAAACAGAGCACGACAGTTGTTGCATTTAGCAGCGTTAACATATCTCTGTTGCAAGGAACACAAAATAAACTGCAATGTATCTGATTCAGGTGAGTTGAATAAATTTGCGTTGCTTCTCCATTCGAACAATTAAAAAAATCTATTTACAATTGGGTTAACAAAAATGTTCGTTTAATGTGTGTGGAAAAGATATTTAGCTTTTGCTGGTCAAAGTTTGTTTTCGAGCTGAAATGCAGTGCGGACAGGTCCACTTGTGTGCGATATGGAAACAGATGTAGTATCGCGCGTTTATGATCGTGAATACATAATTAATGATTTTTCGTTAACAACATTGAGCAAGTGAGAGTTTGGCAAACAGAGAAATTGAGAAATTCAAAAATATGTTGAAAACAAAAAAAACTATTAACGCCAAGAAAATTGTTTCCCCACAAACATCTTGCGGTTGCGGGGTAACTTGATGAAAAGTAGGTGAGCGTAACTATATAGCTACTTGTCGGTTATATATATATATATAGCGGAGTCGGTTGAAGGAAGCTGGTGGTGGTACATACGATATGGGACTGTCGGTTAATGGCTAAGTGGCTGCGGCTGAGCTAGGTCGACCATTAGTCTTGGGCTATTTGCTGTCGAAATAGCTTACCGAATTCAAGATCTGGTTTGAATTTCCAACCTCCAAAGGCAGTCCAATGTCGGAGCTAGTCCACAAGAGGACATAAAATGCTTGCGGACTAAGACGAACCCATTGGACGAAAATGTGACCATTATTAAGAAAATGTGAAGATGGTTCCTACTTCAAGAAGACAGCTGAATTTAGGACTCTCTCCTATTCTTGTGCCGAGAAAAAATTTGTTCGCAATTGTTCATGCGTCTACTCAAAGGTCTTGCCAATAGCCAAAGGTTTCAGCTAATTATATGACGAAGACGTGTGCTTCTACCCTGTTCAGGCCTTTAAGTAAAACCTCTGACCTAATGCAATTTTCCAGCTTGACAGAGTAACATATTCTCATTGAATTATCGCCTTAAAGTCGTGTTTTAAGGTCACGCAGAGCTTATTTAGCAACCACCTTCTGACTTATCTGTGGAAGCCTCGTTTCAATAATAAAGGGTAATTCATTTAGTTCGATAAATTATTGAATTGAAGTAGAACAACTTGTTTTTGGGGTTAACCTGAGCTTAACCTCAAGTAAAGGTTAGGTAAGGCCTCTTAAAGGCACCCAAAAAAGACCCATTGCGATCCCTAGAATGGGAATGGATGAAACCCAAACACTTTTCCTTGGAAAGACTCAATTTCTCTGCAACAACAGAGTTTAGTAGACCTTTGCTAAATCTAGGACACCTACTATCGGTTGACATATTTTTCTCGTTCAAATCGGCGCCTTTAATATCTCCAGTCTTCCGTTTTATGTCGGCTAGTCGGTCGTCAATACCCAAACAATCAACTTTTAGCTAAACAAGCTCGGGTATCACAGGTCTGCACCGCTACACATTGACAGTCAGCGACCGCCGACATTCGTCTTTGACAGAGTGAACTCTGACTATTGACCTATAGTTCACACAACTGTGAGTCTTCCAGTATTCAAAGTTGTCAATTTCTCCAAAGTTGGAAATTTTATTTGTTTACGTAGCCTTTCATCAGAAATTCACCTCGTTGCTGACAGTAATTTTTGGAGCCAAATTTGGGATCAATTTCTAGCTACCCCGCAGCTCAATTCACGTTTCATGCCTAGGTCTCAAGTTCTTGAACCATTTAAACTTTGTTCGGAAGTCTTTCTGCGAAGTTGGACATGTTGGCGCTGTGGAAAGTGTTCACTTCGAAATGAAGACGTTTTGTTTCTTCCGCAAACTCTGTGCCACCGCAGTAAAATTTGCGATCGATCGCGCGTGTCGTTCACCTACTGTGACTACTCGACAAGCCACTGAAACACTTTTCTACAAATTCATCATAATTCCCCGACTGGTGAGCTCGGAAAGAAGCTCATTACGACCGTAATCGAATGTGATGAGCAAGTCGGCGTTTGGTGTGACCAGCTCTTGATAGAAGTGTCTCTGTGAGATCCCTGAAGAAGATTTAACGTTTGGCTTGCGCCGTGCGTATCACTGGTGCGTGACAACATCTCGGAATCCCGTTTTACAAACCAAACTTAAGCTGATTCCTCCAGACATCGTCTTACCAGTTACCAATGTATCGTCTGAGTTTAACACATCCGTCTCTAGACAAGCTCTTCTCCCAAAATCACTGCGGTCGGCCATGAAATACTTGACAGAAAGAAATACGAAGGATGGCTCAAAAAGCTTTGAATCAGTCTATGTTGGGTTCTTCTCAGAAGACATAAGTCCTTCCCTTTGCTTTTCGAAGGACTGTTCTTATCAACATTCACTTTAAGACAAGTAACCAAGTGCAAACGATATAACTTATTTATAGCAAGCTCTCTAGCAAAGCTGTTAGCAGCCTTCAAGCCTTCTTGAAAACCACCGGTGAAAGTGATTTTCATTTCAATTCTGAAAGTAGCAGTTGGAGGATGGCAATTGCCGAATTGTCTCTCAAGTTAATTTTCATTTAGGGTTTTGAAAAAACAAATCATGTTGTATTGTCTCCCATGCTTGGTGTGACACTGTCAAAATAGACAAGTCCCTTTTTTAGGAGCCGTCTTCAATTGGACTCTTTAATAAATATCTCTGCATGTTTATTGAATTTTTAACGCAGTCCAGCAAAGCCACAACAAGTCCACAAACCTCAGGGTTGTGTTCATGGTCCCATGCTCTTTGAGGTCTTCATTGATGAAATCGCAGCCAGCACTTTACTTGTGAAATTTTTTCCCAAACGATTTGGTACTCCATACTGAGACTCTGTTTGCAGCTTCAAACCAAACAGACTGTCAAAACAAAATAATGGCTTTCCTGTTAAAAACATTAAACCACCTTTTCCCTGTCACTCTGACATCTAACAACAGTTCTAGTTGCCTAACTTCAATCGCAGAAGCAACAAACAAACCTTTTGACCTGAAATACCACTCACCGGCCACCGCCTACTGTAGCTGTCACCTCGCCATCTCAAAAACGCTTTTGAATTTGACACTGGCTTTATATACTGCGCAACATGTCATTCAACTTTCAGAACACAAGACACCCAGTTCGTTACACCTTCAAAGTGTAATATTTGTCATTCCTTCTTCGTCAAAAACACACACGAAAAGAGCAAAAATAAAACCGAAAGCGATAAAAAAAAGAGTAAAAAAAGAACACCATAAATCGAAGATTAATGACTTTGAAGATCGACTGACATCTGTATAATGACACTTTTCGAATGTTACGTACTCGATATTGTTGAAGTGTTTTCGTTCCATCCTTTTTCGGATTTTTTTCCCCCTGCCTTTGTCACGTTCGTGCGGTGGTGCATGGTGCAAAATATCAGAGAAAATCAAAGAGAAAATATGCAAACGCACGCAAATGATGTTGATGTGTCGCCATTTTTGGGACCCTAATCCCTGTCGCACACCCATTCCAAATGCTTACGAGTACGAGTACTATTATTGCTAACACACACCTAGCGAAAAGGGTGGGATGAGGCGGCAATGCGCATTGCATCTTGTTAATACCTCTATTAAAGATGTGGCTGTCTTTTTTCTCAATATCTTTGTTTTTAACTGAGAATTAGGTAATTGAGACGCCTTAAGTACTTTTTTTTGTAATGCGTAGGTGCCTAAACAAAAATGTCTGAACTGAACGATCTCGCCGGCATATTGAGGAGGAACACAAACGAATTTGGTTGGAAAATCCATTGGACCGTGGGCGGATTTTAGTAATTGATTGATATAATGGACTATCTAACGGCGTTATGTAGGTTACTGTGGGTCAATGTGCGTAGACGGTTGTGCGGCGGGAAAAAAGGTCGATTTCGAGGGTGTAGTTGATAGGGAAGTCCGTGGGAAGTTGTATACTAAATGCATTATGCGAGGGATCTTAAATTATCTGTCAACATATGTTTTTCATTATGGTGAATTTTCAATTTACTAATGCACGACGTTTAGTTGATTGGCTTCATGGAGTAAATGAAGCGAAAAGGGCGGACTTTGAGGCAGAACGGGGAGAGGTGCGGTTTGTAACAGACCAGGAAGGGTTGTTTTAACTCGCTCCGTGGGCAGGCTTCATTAGATATTTCCTGACTGGTTGCTAGATACTTCTACACTCGTCAATTAGTTATTTGCAAGTAGATGCAATTCCACTGATCAAGGTTTTGCAACAAGAAGCAATTCCCTGGTCAGTGGCATTGCTTCTTATTGCAAAACCTCGACTTTATTTATATCAAAACAACTACTGCCTTTTAAAACGGTCGAAAGTGTTTTTTATTTTTTATTATTTCAACATTTGGATCAAAAACGCCCTCAAAAAGTGGGCGTGTCAAAGAGTTTTGTGCTCCGAAATTGATGGACAGGTTATTGTGCACACATTTTGGGACGAAGGGAGCCTTAATTTTCAGCGATAAAATGTTTTCATCAGAAAGTAATGGGCGGATTTTAAAATGTTGACTCTTTTACATGCGAATAATGATCCCACCATAAAAAAATTAAGTGGAGAGGTAAGCTGTAGCTCCATTCATGTTCAGTCGTGTTTATCCAAAAATATATAGGTCAATACTACTTTTTTTCCACCGTGGAAGCAGTCTAGCACATTCGAATCTCTGATTGTAACGATGTAGATCCCCAATTCCTGTTTTCATTCCATTCTGCTACTCAGTAGTGAAGGCTGATGCAATCTTCAATACTCAGTAGGTAGTAGATTGATTTATCCAGTTCCTAATGTGCAGTTTCTGAAGTTTTACTTCCATTTCGCTCTGCGTCGTCTTTGAAATATAGCAAAGACTACGACGAATATATCGACCCAAAGTTTGGTGTTTCTTTGGGGGAAAGACTAGCCTTTGCGGAAAACAGCTCGATCTTATTTATTACGACTAACTGAAGCTGCACTTATAAATTGCTCAAAGAGAACTCTTTTCATATCATTAAAAGAGTTTGATTTGTCAGATAAATATATATGCCAGTAGGTCATTTGACATCATTTGACAACATTTCACAGTGTCTGACGGCTTTTAAATATTTATGACAACATTTACAAGAGTACCTATGGGCTTTTTGACAGCTTGTGTCAATATTTGACTGTGTTTGACCACATTTGACACTGTCACAAGATTAAGAGACGTATGACAAAATGCGACTACGTCAGGCACGATATTTTTTTATAACTGTCTGACTAATGACATATTGAAAGATAGCAAACGGTCTTGTCAAGCCGTTTGACAGCGAACAATACTGTTTGAGCAACTTACATTCTGCGAAGCGTAAATGTCGAATTTGTGCTCAGAAAACTGTTGCAAACAGTGTAATGTCCGGTCGAACAGTATGACGTACAAGCAGTCTCAGCCAAAATTGTTTGACAGTATTTGACAAGATGTTAAAATTTTACGTTCTGTCAGTATTATATCAGAAAATCATTTCGTTTAGATTAGTGGGAAATAGTTTGCGTCAAACGACTTTGTGTCATTTTGTGACATTGCGTCATACATATAACACTGCGTCATATATATGACTTTTGTGTCATACACATGACTTTTTGTCAAAGACATGACTTTGTGTCATACATATGACTTTGAGTCATACGTACGACTTTGTGTCATACATATAACACTGCGTCATACATATGACTTTGTGTCATACGTACGACTTTGTGTCATACGTATGACTTTGTGTCATACGTACGACTTTGTGTCATACACATGACTTTGTGTCATACATATGACTTTGTGTCAAAAAGTCTAAACATTTAGGGATATTTTCGCAGAAAAAAGTTTCTTTTAGGTTGTGACCTGCATTCTTGCAGTGCTCGTCACCTGTGGCAGTATAATCAGACCTCATTTCTCGGAAAGCTCTTGTTAGTCCTTGCTTCAATTGACAGATTGACAGTGGCAGTAAGCACGCCACTGTTTGCGAAGAAAGTTTCTGATGAAAGACCACAATGGCTGCTCGTATGACATTTGCCGCTGTAATGAAATGACGCGCCGACTAAATATTGTGTCCACCACCAGATGAGACGCCAAATGCTTTTAAGAAAGACGCTTATCTAAAATACTGACTTCTAGCCAGCTGCAATAAATTTTCCAAAATATTCTCAAAAATCTTGATAAATCCAAATTTACGGCGATCACATGTGCCATGCGTCGCGTTTGGCAGCCAATTTCCCCGATAAGCTCTATTTTAGTTTTGTAATTAGCTAAGAAAATTGCCATTTCTTAAATAATTATACTCGGCTCTACCGCCGGCGGTCACTTGAATTTTGACACAGTTCTCCTCTCATTCGCTGTCTGTCTCAATTGCGCTTACAATGGACTTGTGCCAAAGTACGCGCGTATATTTTCATCTCACTCTCTGCCGAAACTTTAAATATATCCAAATGGCAAAGAGAAAAACATTTTCCGTTTGTTTTGCGATTCAAAATAAACCCCCACACAAATATCTGCTTATTTCGTATTTTTATTTTTCGCAAGAAAAGAATGAGAAAGAAAAAAAGACTCGCCAAGGAAAACCTCACGCAAATGATTCAAGCAACGAAATAATATTTACTGTCCTTATAAATAAATTTTCCTTTATCCCCAATGGTGACTGTTATGAAGGAAAGGAATGCGCGTACAAATACATTCGGTGAGTCATTCCAATTCCACATACTCGTATAACAAGTCTTTGGGCAGTTGCGAGTGAGTTGCGTTCCAAATTCGCCTCGGATAGTGGTAATTAATGTGAATTAAATCGATTTAGCGGAAGAGAAACGTCTGCACTATTACGCTCGATCCGTTAAGCGCACGTAGGTGCAGCTTTAGAGGACTCGAACTCACCCCTGCGCTAAGTAGTACCTATAAATCTGCTCGAAATCAAAGGAAATCTAATTAAAAGACATTGCGCGCATTGATTTTGTTACAACAAAGCACGCAGAACCAACAACAAAAAAATCAATGAAAACGAGCGCCATTGACTGTATAAAATGTTGCTGCGATGCCAAAACCATACTGCGAAGGTAGTGAGGGATTTTTCACATCTTCCAATCCAAGTCAAAGCAATTTCACTGAAAATTTCATTGACTCGTGCGACGGTTTTTTGTTTTCTTTTTATTGATATGACCTACATACTTAAAAAACAACAGCAACATCATAAACAATCTCGGGCTGTTTTGTTGGGGGACAATTACGATTTATTTCTTCTAATTAAGATTGATTCGCGTTGGTTTTTTATTGATTTTTAACTGAAAATCTGTTATTTTGCTGATTAAGTCGGTGCATTTTGATTAGGTGCACCATAAAGACTGTGTTAATGGGCCATTAGCTTGTAACAGATTCTTAGTACTCCAAACAAGTAGCAGTCATAGCTGAGTTGGGTTGCAGTTAAACCGGGAACACCTATACCGATTGATCGGCATCCATCAATCAATTTTGGTTGAAGTTGCTGGAGGTTTTGGGTCATTAACATTCCGTCAGCCTTTTGTAGCACGTGGGATCAAGAGGTTGGCACTTTAATTGCTGGTGACATGTTACATGGTAATTCTGAACTGATTTCCTGCTTTTTCTGTTTTTTTTTCAGGTCATCTAGGTGATTGGAGTGAGTTATTATCCGAAACGATTGATAATTTAATTTGTCTTCTATCTTCTGTTCATTTGAGGGTCTACTCTTCTTTTGTAGGCGTCAAATGAAATGTACCTTGTACAGGGTGGCCCAACATCACTGACCAATTATTCTAGAAAGTAAATAGTAACGAGTATTCCGCGATCTTGGGGAGTATAGTATTTTATGGCTTTTTGAAGTGTATTCAGCATTTTCATTTACTGCACAAATATCAAAACAAATCAGAGAGCCGCCGCCATTACCCAAAATTTAAGAACCTACCGATTGGGTGATTAATTTCGGATCACCCTGTAAATGTATGCAAGATTCAGTTGCATTTTATGCAGACAAATATTTTTAGAAAGGAAACTATTTTCCATCCCCTGTCACTCTAAACCACTCAAAACACTGCTTTATCGACGTTACTGTCAGACTGTTTTTAAATCCACATGGGTGCCACGCCCATTTATTTAATTCGACCCATATTATGTGCCATGCTTCAATATATTATGTCAAGATGTCAATATATAGTTTTTTTTTAGGCCTTGTTGAATGGAAAGTGCCATGCCCTGCTTTTTTATGCCGCCCACATTTTACAAATACAAATGCCACAAATTTTGCAGCACTCCTCTTGAGACCTGTGAACTTGTGGCTTAACTGGGGTTAAAAGGAAACACTTTTATCAAATATTCGCGTTCATGACAGCTCAAGGGAGTCTTAAAATGCCTCCTTGCGGAAGGCTGTCTTATAAAAGAGGTCGAAAGACTGACTCATGAAAGAGGTGTCCACAAATAGAAAGCTCACTATTTCAACTCAATCAGTTGTTTGGTTGTATGTATAGAACTTACAAACGAGTTAAATGTCAAACGAGCTGTCTTATAGTAAATTTTAGTTGCCTTTTGTTCAGTGGACAGCCGGCTGGACTACTGAACGATGGGTCTCAGATCCAAATCCCCGGAAAAACTAAATTTTCACCTTAAGATTTTTTTTTCTCATTAGTTAGTTCGGCAAATATCTGAGAGAAGGACTGTCTGGAGAAAGTTTCTCAATTTTACCTTAAAGTTAATTTTAATATATAATATTAAGTTATATATTTTGTTCCAAAACGAATGGTTTTAGAAGGCCTAGGGCTAGGGTCCTATATATTAACCCCTCTTGCGCTCCAGTCTTATATGCCAGCTCAAAGCTACCTCTCATTGGTAGATGCTTGCGCATGAACAGCTGGCTCACTTTTCATTTAACAATTGGCTACTTCTGTTGGAGTAGTAAAAATAGCTAATCAATTTCAGATTCACATTTCCTCCTTATCGAACAAATTCCTTCTGGGTTACTAGAGTTTCTAAAATCAACAACCAAATAAATGGTTCACTACAAGACGTCTACAATTCTTTGACTTGACTTTGGGGACATCAACAAAAACCTCTAAGAGGCTAAGCTCATTTTATGGGCGATATCGATCGATATCTACAAAAAAAAATTGAGGTAAGGCACCACACGATATTTTAAATATGTATATTCCGGGCAATCGATGAGTCAAACTTTTGTAACAAACTGGGAGTTTTTTCCTCATATATTACTTGAAGTCTGAAAGCTTCAGGTAACCGACTAGGTTTCAATAGGATTGTCAGGTATGGGGACACGGTTTCCAGCTAAGAGTAATTACATCAGTTAAATGTTTACCAATTTACCACCAGATGGAGCTGTCAGCATGCACCGTAATCATTACGATATCCAACACTAAACCTTCCCTTAAACGTCAACGGAAAAATTAATCATTCAGTCAATATAGGTAGTATCTAGGGCATTAAAAAGATAAAAAAATGGTGACGAAAGTTAAACGTAGTAACCCAGAAGTTGGCTGTAAATTCAAGTCAAATTTTGGAATACTGTGGACGTTAAAGCGGATTTTTTAAAATATTTTTTTTTAAGTAAGTTTAAGTAATTTAAACATTTGTTTATTTAAATGGTTTAATTTAATGTTAAATTGAATAGATGACGGTCCTGTCATTTAAGTACTTCCAGGGTTTTTAATACAATTTTACGTTAGTTATATCGTATAGGAAATCGTGGGCACCATTCGCTATATAGAGATACTAATGTAAATCTGAAAAGCATTCGTTGTATCGCCAATTCGCTATATCGGGATATTCGTTATAATGGACGTCCACTGTATTTCCAAAAATGTCCAAAACTGATCAAACCTCTTTTAGAAGAATATCTAGGTTACCAGCAATTTTATCAAATATTTGTGACCTCTAGACCACCCTGTAATGCGTGCTCTTAATTTCTCTAAATATTCAATTCCTTTCTTCACTATACAATAGACATTCAACCAGGCAACTCATCAGCATCACACGCAATAAAAGAGCAGAATAAAACCATCAAGAGTCCTGTGCCTGTCGCGGTCCTTTAAACATTTTCTTAGAACAGAGAAAAAAAATGTATTCCATTAACATTCTCCGTCGATTTCCCTTTCATTTGTTTTCAACAAACGTACACGTCAAATTCAAATACTCATATAAACCAACAACAATGCACAGCGCACTTGAGCGTTGAACTCGGCGTCGTCGGTCGTCGTCCAACCATAAAAGGAGCAGGTGTTCCGTGTGCATTTCATCTTGTGTGTGAATAACCCTTGCAGTCGAATTCAAATTTCGCGCTATAATTCATTTCAATAAACAAAACAGGTCATAGAGCACACCCTTGGGGTACTCCACTGTGCAAAACAACTCATTTATCAGCTTCCACTTTATTGAAAAGCATTTTTCATTCGAAACTTGTCGATACGATAACAGAATACCAGATACTATACGTTCGTTGGAGGGTGTTCAGTTTTCAGTATCGGGGGCCATTTCGTCGCATATGGTGCATTGCAATACTTTGCTGAGTTTTTCGTAACCGGTGTCGGTGTGGAAATAATCGAAGGTAAGCCGCGTTTCGTATTTTTTTTTTATGGTTATTTTATTTTTTTAAATCCACTTGTCCGTGGGTCACCTTGCAGTTTTCTTTCCGTATGTGTATCTATGAGAGGGTTTCACGCTATTTTAGCTGTGGCTATACGAGTATTCATTGCACAGCTATAGTTGTGGTTTATTGAATTTTCTATGAGCACGACGGTGCACACAGTTCCGATGCCGAATGCCGCGAGAAGTTGCCTAATTGTTTGTACCTTTTGACATAAAATTGTGGTTTCGAATATTCGTCAACTGTGTCAAGGTGAGTTCATCAGATTAGGAGTATCGAGGAAAGGCACGTTACCTTTGGGAAATGCGAAGGTGACGCTGTCCAACAAATATGGGAATTTATTTGGAAACGTGTATTTTTCTGAGCGTTTTTTTTTTGTGTTGAACTGCTTAAATGGGGTGAGTGATACTGGAATAGGCGTTCTTTTTGATTTATATATTAAAATTGACGTAAGCAATGCTTGCTAGCAATCTCATTCACTGCGAAGTAAGTCGCACCAATGTGAAAAGCTCTTAAGGATCTTTGACTTCAGCTTGCTAATGTTTTACATAGAGAGGTGAAGTTGGTCTTTCGCTTTACAAATTAAAAAGGAGATCGTATGAAATAAAAAAAAAATCAGTGTACGGCGACTTAAATTTGTTCGCATATATTGTAGGACTTGGTTGAAAATAGCCTCGGGCCTTAAGAGGTATACGGGTGATGACAGACTTAGTTGACCATTCGCGTTGTCAAGGCAGCACATTGTTGTTCGACTCACAACTACTGGAAACAAATAAGTCGAAGAGTCAACATTTTGGCCACAATTAAAAAATTAAAAAGAAGATGCAAACCTTTTTTAGTTTGAAGGTTTTCTGTCGAACCGATTACGCGGTATTTCAAAACCGATTTTTGTGAAATGTAAAACAAATTGGACCTAGCCATAAACATTTTTTGGCTTTTGCAAGTTTAAAGTCGAGACTAATAATGTTTATTGCTTAGGCCCATTGAAAAAAATATTTCTGTAGAATAATTCCGAATTTTAAGGCCGCATATGACAGCATTTATAGAGACGAGCTATACAGAGCTATACAGAGCCATGTCTAGTTTTGACATCCCTGCCAAACTTGTCAGATTGTGCAGAATGACGATGGAGAACGCTCGCTGCTCCATAAAGGTCGGAAACAATCTCACCGAGACCTTTGGTGTCAAAAAAGGATTTCGACAAGGTGACGCGCTGTCATGTGACTTTTTCAATATAATTCTTGAGAGGATTGTGCGAAACTCACAAGCCAACACCAGAGGCACAATTTTCCAGAAGTCTGTGCAACTACTTGCTTCCGCCGACGACATCGACATCATTGGCAGAACACAGCGAGCTGTCACTGGTGCGTTTGCAAGTATTAGCACAGAAGCGGCAAAAATGGGTTTAGTGGTGAATGAGGGCAAAACCAAATATATGCTGTCAACCAGAAGGGACACACAACATCGACGAATCGGACAGAACGTCACGATAGACAGCTTTAACTTTGAGGTAGTTCGGGACTTTGTCTATTAACTCTTAAAATGACATCGCCTCAGAAATCAAGCGAAGATCCACACTTGCCAACCGCTGTTACTTTGGTCTAAGAAGGCAATTGATTAGTAAGGCCCTGTCGAGAAATACTAAGGAGACTCTATATAAGACCCTCATCATCCCAGTCCTGCTTTATGGTGCAGAAGCATGGACCCTATCACAGTCGGATGAAGAGCTCCTTGGTCGTTTCGAACGCAAAATTCTTCGTGTGATTTTTGGTCCCGTTTGCGTTGACGGGCTTTGGAGGAGAAGATTTAACAGCGAACTCTACGAGCTGTACAACGACACCGACCTGGTCAGAAAAGTACGTATCAGTCGTCTAAGATGGCTGGGACATGTAGAGCGAATGGACACGAACGCTCCGGCCCGAAGAGTCTTCGATTCCAACCCGGAGGGACAACGCAGTAGAGGAAGACCTTGGCTGAGTTGGCGCTCGCAAGTGGAAGGGGACCCCAACCAACTTGAAGTGCGCAACTGGAGGCAGTTAGCCAAAGATCGCGCTAACTGGAGAGGCGTATTGGTTGAGGCCCAGGTCCACCCCGGACTAAGTTAGAAGCATTCCCACGTGTATTGTTTTGTTACAACTTTTCCCCGTTTATCCCCAGCAATATTCAATTTTTATTAATTACAATTCATGTTTATTTTTTGGAAATACAAAAGTTTAAAAATTTTTACTAAAAGTCCTATTTTTGACTACTTTTTCGAGCGACTAGGGCGTCTATCTCAAGTCTATTCTCACAAATGAAACGTCAGTCTACTCACGGCAAACAAATACGACCATAATTCATCTGTCAGCTCCAGCTGTCAAATTAGTTGTTGGTGGAAAAAGTGCTGCCAATTCTAAAAAGAAACCTCTAAAAAATACCTCTTTTGAAGTACATCACTAATTTATTAGCAGACTCCTCAGTTGAATCCTGATCCTATATTCCTGTTTGAGACATTTCTGCCTTTCTCTGACAGGAACCAAACCTGCTCTTCCATTCGCTGGCAATTGCCACTTGCGCCAAATCAGCAATAAACACTATTCCACCAATTTTTGAATGCAACAGACAAGTTGACAGCAAAAATCCATTTTTGTTCACATGTTCTCCCTTTCTCTCTTTTTTATACAAGAACCTAATCCCTGTACAATTTCTGTGTTTTTTTTTCTCATTTGACTTTTGAAAGTATTACGATAAGAACTCGTTAAATTCCTTAATGGCGTCCATCTAACCAATCCTGTGGAATTTCATGACCCAGCTATCGGCTTCAAAACTGGTTGTGGAACGCAACTTACGCTCGGGATCTTTATTGTTTTTATGTTCGAGTTTGTGTACTGATTCTTTTGGTTCTCCGCATTAGAAGGATCTTCTTTTTATTTCATTTTCATAGATACAGTTTGGGTAAAAGACTTAAACCGATTTAGAGCCTCAAATTGATGGATAGAGGAATGTGAGCGCATGGAATTCCATTGTCTAGAGGCGAAGAGGGTTTTTATTTCACTTTTTTGTAACACAAATCAGTCTCCCTTTCGAAATAAATACCGAAGCGCGTCAACAATCTCCATGACTACGAATATAAACAAAAACAAATACGTAAATCAAACTTCACCCGCTCATGCGATTCGTAAACAATCTCCATATCCGCTTCGAGTCGATTTACGATTTATTTCCAATCGAAAGGATCCACACACCGAATTCGTGAAACCCACAAAACATTGGAAATTAACATAAATTCGGATCCGAGATTAGCCGCCACGATTACCCGGAGAGACATCCATTAGGGAATCAATAAACACACCCAAAAAAAAAAAACAAAACCAACAACCGAAAATCATCGTTCTATTGAATTTAAATTTGTCACAAGGGAGGAGGCGCAGCTTATTGGAACAATGAAGCATCCACACAAGTTCCACGCGGATTGTATCCGAGACGCGCGATAAAATCTCGAAACAATGACGGCGTTCGTGTTTGGGCTACGAAAATATGCGAAAAACTATCGAATTTCGCTTAGCCGCAGCGGAAAAAAAGGAGGATTCTGGAAATTCCTGTCTCTGACCTGGTAATTGGGAGTATGAACCCCTAACCGCAGTCCGCAGACGCCATGCGGCTAATGAAGTGCAGGTTTGCATTTTTGACGTGCAGCAAGTAATCAAGTCACCAGACACCTGCAATCGTCGCTTCGAAATGATTGATGGGCGTGGACGGACCTTGTTACCTGTTTGCAGTCGTTGCAATTAGGACCTTTGACGAGCGGAGGAACTCGTTGTCATTTCAATCAATATCGACGCCTAGATGATTGAGAGATAGTCTGGTGCTTTTTTTTCTTTCCAAATGATTGATTTTGAAATTAAGCAGGTATAAGGATTTTTGAAGGCGTAGACTGTTTTGACAGCAAGAGGGGGAAGGTCAAGGGTTTTGGGCAACTTATTGAGTTTTAGTAGTCAGATTGGTTGGTTACCTTCTGTTGTTGATGAGGGTGGATCGTAGTGTTGGTATCAATGCAGCTGCGCCTCCAAACTCTGGCAGCTGGGTCGAAAACGCGTCGGTTGTTTTTATGAAGCGGAAAAGTTCAAAAATCACGCAGTTAGGAGTCGTACACATCTCAGAAAAGTTACAGAAAAACAGTAATCAGCTTTGTTAACTTCCGAGTGTCGGAGTCCTAAGTTGAACCTTTTTTTCAAGAGCTTTACCACTAGAATTCCGGTTGTATGTTGGAATCATCTTTAAAAACCGGGTATTTAGCCTCAATGCACCAAGCAGAACCTGTAGTTGAACCTACCCATCCGTGAACGAGCTGACTGAAGGAAAAAAAGGCGACAAATCTTACAAGTCCTTGTTGAATTAAGTTCAGTGTTGCACTAATCTCACATATATACGTTTCGAATTCAGAAATCTACTTCCGTCTTCTTTTGAATGCGAAACAAGCAACACAACCGCATGCTCATGTGCGCTCATAAAAAAGTCTCTCAGAGCTGGTCTTTTTAAATTTATTTTGGAGGTACAGAAAGGAATCGCACACTCACTTGGCTACGTAAAAGAATTTCTACTTCACTTTTAACTTACCTACATGCTCCCCCTTCCAAAATTTAATAAGTTTTCCCTTTGCGCACACGTGGAAGTCCATTTTTCGGTTGCGCACATTTCGTGTGCGCTTACAAAAAATCTTCTGAAATGCGTATCTTCCGTCCTTCCACTCTGTGTTTATTACTATTTTGCTTGATTTGATAGTTGATACCCCGATTAAGGTGAGGCATTTGACTGCCAGTGCCACCTCTGTCCTCAGAAAAGGCTCTTAGAGTCCTCTCTATAATTAGCACGCTCATTACATTGGATGCTGTTGATGTTCCCAAAGCAATTTTCATTCTTGTCATTTTTCAATTCCACACAGACACTCGTATGTACAAGCCCTCCCCATCTCATCAGTTAAACACTTTTGCCAATTCTGTTGGTCTCTGCTAGTACAACGATAATGACTCCCCCATTAAGTCAATTATCCACACCCTGTACGGATTGTTATTAACAATTATCTCGTACGTATCGTTTTCCCCAACAGATATTGTAACTCCGAAGAGTTATATTCAATCACTCTACGATAATTTCCTTTCGTGTCAAATCGATATCGAAAAAAAAAACACGTTCTCGAAACAAAGTTATTGCTTCAACATGAAACTGCAATTTCACGGCACCTGTAACTGGAAACTCTAGCAGCTCGCTTAGGCTATTTATTTTGAAATTGGATACTCCGACGCGGTGCAGTTCAACGAATGGATAATTTGTTTATGCAAAATGTTGCCTCTCCCGCAACAAGATATGTATTACTTAACAAATTCACGTTAAACATGCGCGAATTTAATTCACCTTGCAGTAAGTTAATTAACGTAATCGCAACGAACATGAATTGGTCTGCGGCTCGCGGTGATAAAGTGAAACCCCATAAAGTGGGTGAGCTGTCTACGCATGTGCGCCGGGCGACCTAAGTCGTGATAATTACGAATACGTTGCGTGAGATCTTGTGAGAGAAGAAAAAAAAAGTCTTTTATAAACCGAGACAACAAAGGTAATGTACGGCAGATAAGATCAAACGGTTTTCTTTTGTTTGCTTGAAGCTTTAAGTGATCACCTGCATTTTTGGGCGCGTGCGTGAAGCGAATATTATTAGGTAACGCGTTTTACTTTATGTAATGGCCGAAGGAGGCTGACCTCGGACTAGGCAGCGGGTCGTTGAAAGGGTTTATATGCTTTTAGTCTTTTCTATTGTAACAAGTTGCAACCCTGTCTGGTAAGGCGACCTTTTACTGTCGAACCGCGTGACGCCCAAGCTGGGCAGTCGCTATTCGATGCAAAGAACACGCTAAGTAGGCTTATGCGTGTAATTTCATTTGAGAAAGCACTGGAATCGATTTGAACTTCCTTTTAGGCCTTGGTAGTCCATGTCATTCATTTTGTTCGTTAAGTTCATGAAGTTGAAGCCTCAGGGCGCTCTGAAGCCATCCTATATCAATGAAAGTCTATCTACCAGGACAAACTTCTTCTGTAGCCTATCTCTTGTATAAAACTACATTTTGTTCATTTAGTTCATGAAGTTCAAGCTCCAGGGTGGTCTGAAGACATCCTCTATCAATGAAAGTCTATCTTCTGTAGCCTTGTATAAAACTTCTTCTCTAGCGAATACATTTTGCCGACCCCTTCGATTTCCTTATAAGCAGATTCTACAGTAGTTTCTTGCTGACTTAGTTATAGGTGGCGCTGCAATCCGGGGTGGACCAGGGGCTTAACCTGCTACTGTCGTTCTAATTCCTTATAGATTTTGAGAGATATTCGAATCAGACCACCATTGTCGGGTCTCTTTTCGTCTCCTATTTCTTAATAATGGATATAACTCTCGGCGAAGGAGCCCAGTGGTTAGTTTTTGTTCCCGGTTCAACCCCCAAAAAAGTCAAATGTAAAACTAGTGTTTTTTTTCAACATCACCGAGAGTAACCCTTAAGGGTATTCGCTGTTTCTATTAACAAAACTCGTTACTACGCTCGTCAATAAAAGACACGATCGAATGGACATGCACACAATTTTCAATCACAGTCTCGATCCCGAGCGGCGTTAAGTAAATATCTGTTTTTAACGATCTTCGCATAAGACGGGACTTGCTTTTATTAATAAACGCTGCGTAAAAGTTATCAACTCGTTATTCAGAAGTTACGTCAAGTTTTTGCATGCTATCTGATAGGTACTAGCTAACTAACTTGTGCACATTTGTTTATTAATGCGGGGGTTAGTCCCTACGCACACGGCGCAACACGGTACCACTTGTCTACAACAATTGGATGATGAAATATACATTTTTCTATCATCACCGGAATACTTCAGTGGTCCGTATCATTGTATATGGAGACTATGTTTTATACAATGTACGTATAACCGATGTTCTCAGCATGTCTACGACATGTTTATGACATGTTCCCGCAGCGCAGCTTGCGTGTTGAGCGAAGATATTTATTTTAATAGTGTTGCCTACCATTTATGGCATTTGACACGTTCTCGTGTCATTTAAAAAAAACTGAGAAGTGACTGACAGACACGTCTCAATTTTTGTAAGGCCGCGCAAGGATCCATACGACAAAAAAATATTTGCAACGTGTTTTGTGTTGCTTCGAGTGCGCAGAGTTTTGCGTTGTATGTACAAAATTGCAAGTATAAAAATATCCTAGAGACAAATATCCATTGGGCATCATAAGTCTGCATCATAAAACTGTAGGTCCATTCCCTTCGTGTGCGAAAATAAAATGTCTGCCTTATCAGTTGTCTTATAATGGTTGCGACAAGCTTAACCCATGCTATATGTTTCCGTTCCGCTCAATATTTATTTATTCACCGGCAGGGATCTGAAAGTTTTTTCTTTTCGATATAACAAGTCAAATTGTCAAAGAATGAGCTCCATTTTATTTCTTCACCATCACTGAAGGCAGTGTTCTACTCCTGGCGCCCTTTTAACGACTGCAAATGTTGCCATATTTACCTACTCTTCCTTAAGCCTTAAGCGGTCAATCAGTCAATCTGATACGCCAACCAATCTAAAACCGATGATTTATTTACATATTCACTTAAGCATTCCGGACAAAAAATTCTATCTCAGTGTGAATTTGCGTCTCTGATTTTTTTCAGATTGAACTTGCTGACCTCCGTCCAACTCCTCGTGATTGCTTACCGAATGTCTCACAATTTATCAAAAGCCATTGTGAGACCTCCACCAGGTCAGAAATATTTTAGACAGCCCCACAACTATTTTTATGCGCACCATAAAAAGGTGTTATCCAACATATTATCCAACACGGACCGCGACGAAGATAAATGCCAACTCATTAAACAGGACAACAAAACATTCCACAGCAATGCGTCTGGGGGGGAAATTGTTCCCGTCAATTATTCGCCGCCGATAGGAAGGATCTGCCGACTAAGCAATAAGCATCTGCATTCTCGCCTTATTAGAATAAATTTTTTATTGTCTCCTCAAATGTGGATCCTAATAAATCATAACAACAGGTTTCGCCGGCATCGACTCCTACAATAAAACTCCGTAGCCTGTCTTCGGCTTTGTTTTGGCCTTGCTCTGCTTTTGTTGTATGAATTCATCATTTTGTGGAATTTTTCCCCAGCTATGCTTGACACTTTAATGGCTGCCTACGTGATAGAGAACATGCACTCTTCTTTGACCCAACACGCATGCGCATTTGGCCTGAAGTGAGGCTAATTAACCTTCCACTCTCTTCGCACAAGATGCGAGATCATTTTACGACAGGATTACTCGCCGATCCTTTTATTCGGATTCTTCAATCTTCGTGAACGCAATTGTTACTTATAGACGACGGCTGGTTTAATCTGATTTTGACAGACGCACACACCTATTGATCTGCGGTTATGACAGAGAACTGGTTTGGTTCTAATGTGCCGCCGCTAATGGGAGAGGCAAAATGTATCTAGTAGCTATTGATGGTGATTGTTATCGAAAATGAAGACTTCCCCTTTCGAGGTGTGTTGCTCGGTTAATTCGTTGTTTTATTGCGATAAGCTTTTAATGAGTTTTTCCATGGACGTATGTATGATGTGCCTCAAGGCGTCCACCTTTGGCCTGTCCTCTTCTTTTTTTTTTTATTGAATTTGTTTGTGGTTCGAAAACTGATTCTGATTCTGATTCATTGAACAGTATCTCATCGGGGAGCTTATGGGGCCCAATCGTGCGCCTGTTTTGATCTGTGAACTTGGTAGTTTTATAAGGATAGGCTCTTAAGATCGATTTAGAACATACCTTGTGGCGGAGTACTAAAATTTGTGTTTTTTTCTTCTTTCTTTGCAGGTAAGTCTCGATTGGCAAGACGCTAAGCACGTTTAACACGTCGTAAGTAGCGGTGGTGGTGGTGGAAGAAAATGCCCTAGCGTTTAATGGAAACCCTCTAAGGGCGGCAGGTTTGACGTAAACTGAAGCGTTGCGTCGGTCCGGTGGGGGTGCATAATTCCAAAATCAATAACTGTCGATTCCAAGTCACCTTGTGATAGTTTTTACGCAGACACATCGAGGCGAATTCAAAGTTTTATTGTTGCGTTTCGGAGAAAAAGGAAAAGTGATGTGAAAACACACACACACACGCAGACATGTGTGCGGGTTGACATTAATCGTGTATCAAGTTTGGTTTTATGGGGATTTGTGGCAAATGGATCATTGCAACTTGAAGGTTAAGTGGGAAAATAGATGACGTTCATAAAATATGTCACACACAAAAGAATATTCAAGGCCAGTGTGTGTGTGTGTGTGTGCTGTCCCCTTTTTTACACTGCATCGGTAGGTATCCGGGCGGATGTCGGATATTTCCGGTTCGTGTAATGCTGACTAATTACCTAGCATTGAGGGGACGCTGCATGGAGGGTCGCATGTTTCAGGGAACCTTACATTATCGGAATGCGATTTAATGGTCGAAGGGGGATGGTGCACCTACAATAATAATCGCTTCTTTGTTTCCATTGTTGGGTTATCACTCTGGCTGGTGCAGAGGATGTAGGGGTGGATATGCGACAACTTGTTCATGCGTTTGGTGGCGGCTAATTGTTGTGTGTGCCCGTATACTCAGTTTGTGTATTCCCAGTGCATTGCCGCGGCTGTAGGGAAGAGCGGGTCATGTTAGACGCCTGTCAATGAAGAGACGGCGTAATTATGGAAATTATTAGTTCCTGTTGGGGGTCTATAATCCGCGTCATTATTGTTGCACGTAGGTGATGGATTGTAGCCATCACTCGGCGCTTTGACAGTGAATGGGTATCACAGTCTGGTGTCACTTTTGACAGTTGTTTGATATTTTTCTACTGAGTTTTGGTTGGCAAATTATCAAGAAAAGGCTTGCGCCATAAGACGGCTTCTAAATCATGGAAACTTTTATTGGAAATCGGTCTTTCTTCGTCGAAATATTGTGCGAGGCTTGACCACAAAATTGCCTCTTCTGGAATGAGGCTCATGGGACTCCAAGTGCCCTGATTGGTGTGGTCTTCGAATGATCAAATCGTTGGACACTATGTTTTGAAAAACCCGCTTCTTTAGAAAGTCTTGTGAGACCGTCAAACTTGGAGAACCAACGAATTCCTAACCACGATCACCACAAATTCTGTTCGCCGACTGTTCTAAAGTGGAAATTAATGTTGGAGCTTGGAAAAAATTGGTTCCACCATAGAGCTACAGGAATTCGAAAACTGCACAACTTCTTGCAGGCTTAGGGTACCTACAAAAACGCACTGACTTCAGCTTCGTCGGACATTTAAACAGCTCTTATGGTCCAAGACTGTAAAGCTGGCTTGGAACTGTTTCAATCTCCACAAGGGTCTGGCTGAAGTCAATATACAGGGTGGCGCAAAATTAACCAACTGATTTTGAGTGATGGAAATCTTTATTTGGACCTTTACAATTTTTTCTGTTAAGTGGAAAAGATGGTATCCGTCAAGTGGCTGCCGCCAGTGTTGTTACACAGTTTTGCCCGTTTTATCGCATGACTTACCGCAAGATTTCTGGTGATAACTGTTCGCATTCCTGTCGAATTTTCTCCTCTTGGGCTGCGATTGTCTGAGGCTTGTTGACATAAACCTGCGACTTCAAGTAGCCCCAAAGACAGAAGTCTGGGATTAGATTAGATTAGAGATTACGCGACTAGAAAACGTTTCCTTCTCCATATCCATTGTTGCTTGTGGTGTGTGTGCGGTTGCACCATCTTGTTGAACCCACATTTTCACCAAGCCCCGCTCATCCATGGCCCTGTACCGTTCGCCAGTAACAGTGACCGTATTTCCGATGGCGTCCTCAAAAAAATACGGCCCTCCCGAGTGAACGCCGCACCGCACATTTGCATCGAGTGGATGTAATGGCTCTTCGCGCATTACACGTGGATTTTCAGTGCCCCATAGTAACGAAGATTTTGCTTATTGACGTAACCGCTTAAGTGGAAATGCGACTCGTCGTTCATGATGATTCAAAATTCACTGCGCTAACACCGCTAATCGATTATTGGTCAAAATATCGACACATTTATTCCACGCTCTTCCGCCCCATTGCTTGTCTGTTTTATACTGCAGTTGTCTAGTTCACAAATGTCAAATATAATTGACATACGACGCCATTTGCGAAAATTATTACGTCTTCTGATAGGGTGATTCATTTTGCGCCAGCTTGTACCTACTTCCGCTTAGATATTAGGTCACACTTTAGCTTTGTGGGGTAAAAAACATGTGACATTCAACTATCGTACACGCCTTAGGACTAAACTTGTTTAATTTGTCAAAAAGTCTGCTCAAAAGAGATCACAGTGAGCGAGTAAGTTCAATGAAACAAACCCCCTGATGATGCTTCACTCAAAATTGCAAAAGCCAAAACATTCGCTTCCTGTCAACATATTTTCAGAAGAAGGCTACAACCGAAGCAACACCTATCTCCAGCATCGCTGGGCGTTGTTCGTTGGTTCGCCTTCTCCTAGCCAAGCATTTAAAACCTTACAGACCTTACCTCCCATCATAATTACTGACTTCAGCCACTCAAGGTCGAATCTGCGATTCTTTTCCGGTTGACCGGCAGCAAATTTCCGCAGTAATTGCATAGTATCAACGGCCCAGCGCTAATTACATAACAACCGTCACAATGACTTTGAAAAACATACCCCTGTCACGGTCACGGTCATTAATTTGTTGTCGCCAAAACAATGACTTGGAAAATTCACTTCTTCATGTTACGAACAAATTCACCACTAAAAAGTACGCGGCGATCATTTTTCAAATGATTAACCTAACAAAATGCTTGCAGGTCGTCATCGCAAATGCGTGACTAAATTAATCGTATGCATCATCGCGATCGCTGCCAAAGTACACCGCTGAGTGTGCATGTGTGTTTTTCACACAAAAAAATTAAAAATAGTGCAATTTTCCACGCTCCCGATTTTAGATATTTTTCGAAGTCACGAGCGTGTGAAAATTTCGAAAAAGAAATATATTTTTTTTTTTGTAAATGATGGTGTTCTTGTTTAATCTACATAAATGTGAAATGTACGATAATTGATGGCGACTGTCAGGCCTCTCTCGCCAACCGGCACACAGATGGGAGGGAAAATAAATAAATTTTATTGAATTTCACAAAGAACTGCACACACGGCGAGAGGGAAAAAGTATCTCAAGGTGACTTGGACGTGGTCGATTGCAAAATGAAAGAAAAACACAAAAAAAAAAAATAATAGAAATTAAGAAACCCGGCGAAAACAAAAATCGAATTGAGGAAATCCCTCGAATTTTTTATAAATAGACATGAGGAGGTTGGAATTTCTATCGAAACTGTACAAGTATACCTGCGCCTAAAAGCATGCTGCAGTCGATTGGGAAATTGGAAAAAAGAAAAAATTCTCCACGATATTTCTAGTCCACCCGCATCGTCGCCATGTCGCACTGTGGAGAGTTGAGAGTGCTGTTAAATGAGAGGCACGATCACGATCGTGTGCCATTCGAAAGTGGTCGTAAAATTATTTGTCGTATTGTTATGTCTTGATCGGTTTGTGTGCAAAAAAATAAAAACGATCGCAAGCCAGGCAAAAGTCATTGAGGATCAGAATGGACCGTTTTCATTTGTGCGCTGAGACGGAATTGAAAAGGAGTACTTAAATTTTTGGGGAAATATTGAGGAAATCCTGGCAGGACTGGGGTTCACTCTCTGATTGGCGATCTGCGGCAGAGGGTATAAGTTCCAGTGGCGGCAGCCATTTTGCAACCCCGTGCTAAATAAAAATGTATGCTTGCATAAGCACGGGGTTTCAAAATGGCCACAGCAAGATGTGGGTGAATGTCGGCTCCATTTGTTTAGTTTTGCTTCACTCAACTAAAAAGCTTTCCTAGATAGTCCGGCCCTTAGCGTTAGGTGATTGGAGCTCAAACTTGATCGGTATCTAAGGCGCTCAAGCAGTTCGGTCTTGTTTTTTGAAATGCATGCTACCAAGCTGGGGTTGCCTGGAAATTGTTTTTGTAGAAGCTCATAAATCGAGGCAGAAGTTTCAACTTTACTAATTTTTTGGACACAGCTTTCCATCTCAGAAAACAATTGCAAAAAGGAGTTGCCACAACAGATATACCAAATTGGAACTAGCTTAGGACAACCATTTTGATTTTTGGGCTCATTATTGCTCAACGACTATCGCTGATCAGATGTCAGAATAACTTCTTTTTTAGGAGTTCCTAAACTAAGATCTACTGTATCACAACTTTAACCGATCCAACCTTATGCTACTGCGGCACAAGAAAAGCTGGTGGTCCCCAATTATTCAAGCTCTCGTCAGACTTTACCGCAGTTAAGGAGCCTTCTGACACAAGCCATGATATTTGTGGAGTGTCACTGTCGCGGCGACGGTCCCTTCAAGCCAGTTCGGCCCTTCGCAGCAGCCCTGACCTTCGAAAGTCATTAGACGTCAGAAGAATCATATCAAATCTGTTTAAAGAATAGATTGCTAAAGTTTGTATGCAGATTCACGTTAAAATTACATATCCAATCCTTATGGATTCAACAGGAAAGGATAAACCTCAACAAGGACCTGCATTCAGTTGTTATTCCATAAAAATTGACGAATTCATTCTGATTCACATAAAATTTACAATTTTAGATGTCACTAGTGGTAATCGTGTGTTCGCTCATTGCTTCCCTTTTTATCTAAAGCTTACAACTCGCAATGCTCGTGCAGAAAATCAGCTCGCGACTAACTGTCAAATTGCTTCGTCACCACCTAATTCATATGACTAATTGTCACTTCATGGAAACAGATGAAACTTCCACTCCACTCATGACCCACAATCTGTATAACCAATCAGTCTTACTAGTCAAATGAAACACGATCTGCTAATCGAAAACAAGCAAACCGTTTACAAAATACACGTCACACTCTGGTGTGCTAATCGAAAGCCGGTTCAAGTAGCAACTAATCCAATTCGTGATTTGGGCACAAAAATGCAAATGAAATTCATCGACACAACACGAACAAGTCGGGCATACTCGTTACTCGTGCGTGTTTTGTTTTTGGTTTCTTTCACAGATTCCCACGAATCGATCATGACTACGAAGAGTGCGTTACATACCGATAAAGCCGCTGGAGATTTTTTTTTTCGGATAATTATGAGATTAACCTATCGACATAATCAATTGAGAAGATAGTTTCCGCGCCTTGAGTCGAGAGTGAAAGCTAAGCGGCTAAACGCCGCGCCGCCGCTTTGAGCTTGTTACCGGCTCGGAAGATGGGGGAAAAAAATCATAATAAGTGGTAATTTCTACTGTCATCGCTGACACATTGAAGTGAAAACTGTTTAACCGCGATGGTGATTAATAAAGTTATGTAGAGAAACGTTTACTGATATTTTAATTGAGGTGTTTCCTATGATGGTTTATCAAGCCTTTTCAATTAGCCGTTGAAAAAAGTCCGTTACAGGTTAATCAGTTATACAATTACAAATTTATTAACAGAAAACTGTTAACGAGCGGAAATGGTACTTAAATTTAATGTATTGTCTTTTGAAGTTATGCAGATCGGCCTTAAACTGATTAAATTACATCTGCAGTTACCTTAGAGAAGGTACTTCTTCTTTAACAAGAAGACAGTTGTGAAACTTGTTAATGATTGAGCCCGTTTTTTGTGAAGCTTTGAGCATGATTTAGACAGTATCCTTCATTCCCACATTTTTTATAAACACAATTTGTTGTGAAATCCACATTTTGGCGGGATTTTTTCTTAAAAAAACATTCAGCGAACCGGTTGTGGTGAGTTTCAACTGTCGAACGCACTCACCAATAAAATTTCAAAGGTTATCCACAGCAATCATCATAAATGACAGTGTGGCTATAATTTTAATTTCTGCTATTGGTCGCGTTCTATGCACCAAAGCGCTTCAAAATTTCCTAGTGCTGTATGTAGCTACTCTACTGAACGACAGCAAAGGCGCTAATGTCATTTTGGAAAAACTTTATCAATACTGAGCACAATTGGTAAATTATTGCAACAATACAAGGGTCGTAGAAAAATAAGTCTTGTCGAGGAAAATCACAGTTAGAAGAAGATCTAATTCAGTGTACTGCTCTTTTCAAAGACGGTTACTAAGATTTTGTCAAGCTCAGCTGAATCCACTGGGCACTGGGGTGATCGGCATACATTTTTGGTACTCTCGCATGAAAAGGAGAGTAGGGTGTGAGTTTTCTTTGAATTGTCGTAAGACGAACTGTCATTAGATGAGAATGGATAAGTCTGCGGATAAACAGGACTGCCCCTATATGTAGACATGTCGGTTCTAGGGACTATCTCAAGACGATTCTGCGCTTTTTCTAAACTGTCAAAAGTTGAAATTAAAATAGATTATTGAAGTCGTTATACGGTTTTCCCATAGAATATTGTTACAAAGCTATCGTTCAGCATATTTCAGCGCTGGGACTAGATAAGCTTATTCACAAACCAAAGTGATCTGGTTTTAGTGCATAGAAATATTTGGAGCTAATAATACAAGATGGTTCGAGAGGCAATGTTGTTAAATTTGGCTTGGGATGCAAATGCATAATTCAATTCCGTTCATCAATTCTCAGCGCTACATACCTACACTTAGACGTCAGTTCAAAAAGGAACTACGGGCAGTTCGTGGGGTTGTATAAATTTATATAATTTATGGGAGCTGAACAACAAACTGAAGCTAACTGAAATGGCGCAACACTTTGCAAAAACATTACGCACGAAATTAGCAACGAAAACAATTTATTCTCTGACTGACGCATAGATGGCAGTGTTCAACAAAACTTGTTTAAAATGCTTTTTTTTAAGGAGGAGATAGATTTTTGTGAGTCTGAGTACCTTTCACGTGGTAAATGTTGACAAAGACATTTCAATCACTTACAGGAAAAGCTCTTATGGAACAAGCAAAGATCTAAGCCTGTACCAAAAGTTGAGCAATTTGTTGTCAATTGCAGTGAAAATTTTATGTTTTATTTCTTTTATTCCCATGCCTTTGGCTTCCGTTCCACTTTTTTTTTTAGATACACCAATCCCACGTCTGACAAACTTCATACTGCTCTTTCCACACATCAATTTGCGGTTCCAGTGTATGTTTACCAACTCTGGACATGTGTTCCATACTCAAGCTTGATTATCAAGAAAACTGTTTTGCCCCTGAATTAGCGAACATTAAGAAGTTAACTGTTTGTTCGTCAATTATAAGGCGTCCAAGTAAACGCACGTAGGTGTTATATCAATCAACTAACAATACAAACCATTTAAGCAAGAATCCATCTGAAGGCAGAGTTTCAGTTCCATCGCCAGAGAGTTCACTCACTCTCAATGCCAACTATGGCCGCAAAAAGTCAACAGAGAAAAAAAAGGCAAACCCGTACCGAAGTTGGGCAAAAACTTTGAGAAAAAAACAAAGCAACTTCCAAGTGAACAATCAGCTTGGAACTTGCTTTTCAATGATAAACCATAACATCAACTCAACATACATCTGGTTTGACATGCAGTAAACAAAACACACATCAAGTCAAGACTCGATGTAAATAAAACCACGACAGAGAGTTCCGTTTAATGACCTCTGCCTAATTAAATTTATTACAACTCGTGTCGGAAATCGTAATGACAGACAGACACACACGTACATGTTCGTCGTAAGTTGACTTTCATAACAAAGAGTAATTGTTGTAACACAATTTTAGCAAACTATCTTATAAACTGATAATTTATTCGACCTCTCCTATGCACAGAGTCTGCGAATAGACGCGCTTAAAAGTCTGTTCTTCCGTTTGTCAAATTTTGGATTTTTTCTGCTTAAGCGCCTTTCACTTTAAATTTTTTTTTTAAATACAACGAGAAAAGTGTTGCCAATGAAATTAATTGGATTTAGTTTGAAGAGTGAAAAAAGTGTAATCGAAATATTTTACGACTTTTGTCTGGCTGTTGGTTTTGATTGAAAGTTTGCCTAAAACTGTTGAGATTGTTGTGATTTCGAAGGGCAACTCTCAAAGTATGAATAGGAGTGTTGTTACGCCAGAGAAATGTCTGCGAAATCTTTTCAAATTCAACAGAACAATGACTAATGACACTTTGGAAGCGAGAGTTACCATCGCGAGTATATTGATACGAAATTCGATAGAAGTGATGGTATTTTAAGTGGAGACTGTATAATTTTGGACAAAGTACGATTCGGGATTCTGATGTTCATTTCGGGCAGAAATTGTGTATCTCTAAAACGAAGGTTCGACCCCCAGCGGTGAACTAAAAGTGCAAAACGGCCAGAGTTAGAGTAAAAGTGCACGTCTACGATCGCTTTCAACTGCTCTCAATAGGCGTTAGCTCCGAAATTCATCAACCAAGATGGCTTTCCTTTAACGTAGTAAATAAAACAAAGCAATCGACCATTTTTTTGACGATTACACAAGAACCAGACAACTAATTGACTTAAAACTTGGCACTTGAGTGGACCAAGGAGAGTAACTAAATCAAAATTATTCTAAAATAACTCTGCAAATGGTGTAATTGAGGTTTAAACGTGCCTGCCACGCCTACTTTTCATAAAATTTATATCGATTGCAAAGTTTTACGGTCGTATGCAATATGCCGCACGGCCACTTTGTGAAAGTTTGGTTAATGGAGCCTTCCATTCACTCCAAAACCAGGTGTCCATTGCGCCATTCAAATCAGTTGGAATTTAAGGTCAACCTTTTTTTTCAGAATCAAACTTTTCATTTTATTTCAAGGGCAGCACTGTAACCTTCACCGAATAGATGACCCTCCTTTTTGGGTATTTTTTCCGAATATTTCATATATTTATTGAAAACATATTCCTATACATTTCGTAGCGCTGTTGAAGCGGTATAGGCCCGCCCTTTTCCTATGGAAGTATTTCAAGAAAGATACCCCAACGACCCATGTCAAAGTCCAGATTCTCGACCCACCTACAACAGAGTGGCGATTTATTGATTACTTGTGGTAACAAAAATACGCCCAACGGGCAAACATTATTTCCGTCCCAGCTACCTACTACTCCTTTCCCGCCACGGCAACACCAGACGACACAAACCTAATCCCCACCCGCAAACCAGGCTCATCTTCGCGTCTCCCCATAGCACTCGTATCTGCGGCTCCACTGAAATGTCACACCGCTCGTAAATACCAAATTTGAGTTCTCTCATCACCTCAGTGGGTTACACGCTGTCGGTGCCGACTATCGCAACTTTTTCGCGTCGCGTGCGCCACCATACCGAAGACGACTTCAACAGTGACGTAACGTCACTGCCTTCCTACGGCGAACACAGTTGTTCGCACTTAGCTACAAGAGACCTTCTCAGAATCGCGCGTTACCGACTGGCAAAATCTACATACACGGCTTCAAATCGCCAGCAATGGCTTTGATAATAATTAAAACGTGAAATTCCGCAAGAACAAGATTAATTAAGAGTGACAAGACAAACCTAGGACAAGGTGAACAAAAAAAAAAAACAAGCAAAGACAACTAATGTACTTTTGTGCGGTGTCTATGTCTAGTGTTCTGCCAAGTTGGCTGTCTTTTGTTTTGTTTTGTTGTTGCTGCCTACAATCGGTCAATGGAGACACGGGTCTGCCACTGTCACACAAAAACTGTGCCCTACGTGCGTGCTCCAGATTACCTCAGGCTCAGGTAGAAAATAATCCGGCTAAAGTTCCATTTGTATAGGTGCAGTAGATGTACTTACATTCTACGCTGTTGTATTACAAATGCCAATGTATCTAGATACTGAAACTGATGCAACGAGGAAAACTGGATTTGCTTTGCATTTTTATTATTTTTCGTTCTGATTCTGATTCATGTGCGCAGAAAAGTTCTTTTAGTTCGTTTGAAACTTTTTACGTTGGCGGGCGACCGAGTGAGAGTACCGCGCGGTCTTGTAAATTTTTGCCCACCGGGTGATGCTTTTTTTTTTTTGGAGATAATTTGCATATTCGATTTGCATATACTTTGGCACAACCTTGACTTTTACGCGACCTCATTTCGGACTTTGTCGTATATACCCATATATGGGGAATCTGGAGCTGTGCCGCGTTTTGTTAAAAGTGTTTAGAAATTTTGAATACATTTGTAAAAGTGAAAACGTGGAGAGTTTTTGAAAGTGAAAAAGTGACACAGAGTTATAAAGGAAGAAAAGAACAACTTCAGATGTACGAGAAGTGCATAGATTCGATTGCAGTGGTACTTTGTGAGGTTTTCAACATGCTTAGTATTGTACAGGTAAATTGTAGCAGTGTTTTACAAGTCGTTGCATAAAGAATGTTTTGAATATTGTTCTCTTGTCCTTTTGAGGGTTTTGGAATTGTAAACGGAGTAGCTGAAAAGCTTCTTCGATTCTTTTAATTTTTTAAGAAAGCTTCAGCGAATCTTTTCACCGGCTAAGTTTCACAAAGTTTCTTGATGCAATACTCTGCATCCTTTTTGTGGAAATTTTACTAGGTAATAATTGCTTTCTGTCCCGTCACATATGTGTGCATGATAATCCATAAGGTTTCACAACTTCAAGGCTCCGCAGGCGGAAAGCTATTCCTATGGAACTTTGCTATCGACTGAAGTTGTGAAATTAATTTTTTAACACAAAACTAAGTATGCAGTTTGATTGACGATTATTATATGACCTCGGCTATTAAATCTCATCAAAATCCTTCGAGTCTTTTTCAAAAAAACTTGACATTTTTTAAAACGTTTCCTTTTATATGAAGTTTTGCATAAGAGCAACATTTATGAATTTTCTTCTGAACCTAATAGCTCTTAGGCCAAAAACATTTGCCGACAACCATTTTATATGGAGGGTGTTTTATAAAAAAATCGGTTTTCCAACTCAGAAGAGTCCTTGACATATATGCAGACTTAGCGCAAGTTAAAAAATAAAATTCTCTTAATTTTCTTTCGCTTCTTTTAAATGGGTTGAAACTAAACCTCAATTTACAGGCTTTTAACAAGCCTATCGAAAAGTCAACTAACTGCTTCAAGTCGTGTTAAACTTTTGCTATTTAAAGCCTACTTTGATGCGTAGCAAAAGACTTTGAATTTTGATTTTGATTGAAGATTTTGCGGACCGTTGACGTTCAAGCCGCAGTTATCTAAGCGGGGGTCTTGTCGGCGAAGGGGTAGAGTGTTTGCTTGTTATCCGAGCGTCATAGGGTCAAGCCCCGTGGTGGGAAGTAATACGCTGCCAGTGTGTGGAAAGAGAAACGAGGATTACCAGAGTTTGCCCTAAAATTGGGTGCATAATGAGCCGGAATTTGAGTTGAAGTTCGGCTCTTTTTTTTAAAAAAAGGTACCTTTCGTCAAACTTGGTCAACGTTGGTCCAACCGCTTATCTCTGTATTAAGGAGGTTGAACAAATGTTTTGAGACCAAGGTCTGCATTGTAGAGAAGCATAAATTGCTCCGGGCTGAAGAACCTCTTTGCTGTAAATAGGGATCTTGAAGTTGAGGACGCTGATCTTAAGATATGGGACATTGTGTTCCTGCAATGATATTTCCAAAGTGACTCTGACTTTTATAAACGGCAAAAATTTCCTTTGATGAATGGGTTTGTCGTTGATTTTATTTTGTGATACATTCAATGTTTTTTAAGGAAGGTGGAAAGGTGGTAAGCTATGTAGAAAGTAGAGCAGTTGGTAAACCACATTAGCAACATTTTAACCCCGCTTTATAAAGTCCAGCCTATTGACCAAAATAAACGGTCATTAAACTTATAGTTTCCTACTTTCAGGAGCCAACTGAAAATGCTTGGCTTCCCCATAATGACATCAAATACTCGTTTGAGTTCATAATTTTCAAACAGAACTCAGGTCCAAAATCCGCTTCAATGGGATCACTTGAGGATTTTTCTCGTTAAAGGGATTTTGTCGTACACACTCAGATTGGAAAATATTTGTTTAATCCTTAAAAATGATTCTCATTGATGTAATTGTCATTTGCCAGTCCTTTAAAAAGATTTTCGTATTTTCAATTAGGTGGGTCAAAGGCGACCTTCCATTTCAAATCACACCTCGCATGAGTTTGATATAATCTTTCGCGAAAAGAATACTTCTAGACGACCATATTGGAAAGTCCTTTATTAGTAGCATGACCTAAACCCCTGTCAATATGCGTGCTAGAACAACATATAGATCTCTTCTGGTCGCAGTAGGACCTATTACTTACAATACAATGCGTGCTAGAAGCGAACATTCGAAACTAAGGTGTAGCTTTGGATGCAGTCGCTCCTTCTAGCCCGCCGTTAAAATGGAGTAGCTCCAAATGTAAAATTACTCACTTGTCCATCAGATCTGTCAGCGATTCAAAATTTGTAGCCTTTCTCTACTCTTTCAGTGTTTTAACATTTTATTCAAGAGGTTGTAGTTTTTTGATCACCGAATTTCTAAACAAAAGTTAACCAAACGAAAAATAGTTCTGGACTCTTTTTTAGTAGAATTTGACACTTCAAAAGGTCCAACTGTCCCAGAAAACATCAACCAAATGTGTAACCAACTTCCCCTAAACTGCTGTGAAAAACAAAGTCCATTATTTGCAAAGAAACACACGCGCAATTTATTTTTACATTTGCAATTTTTCTTTTGCAAAAAAAAAATATTCAAGTGACACAAGTAATAAATGGACTTTTAAAAATAAAATGCGTTGGCGTTCGCATAGAAAAAGTTTTGTGTACCGATTTTCTTCCCCAACTATACTCGGACGAGAAAACGTAAGAAAGCCTTTTTATCGCAAGTGCGACTACTCGTGTGTGTGCTATGTACATTATTCCGAGAAAGAAATCAAAGGCGGATATGCGTAAACAACAAAGCCAACAGTATCAAGATACAATGGTTTTAATTATTTTTCAAAAATACAAAGAACTAAATATTTGCCATTTCAAAACAGAGAAACTACATTAAGACTTTTGAATTTTTAAATTGTTCATTGTTCGGAAGTATAAAGAAAGTGAAATATTGATTTTCTTGTTCTTTGGGGGGATTAACCTGTGGATGTTTCTGTGGTGAGGTGAGCAGCGAAATTTTGGGTCCACACGCGTACACATTGGGTCAAGGTGAAGGGGGTTTTAATAAATTCGTTGATTTGAGTAAGGTATACAAATTGAAATTATTTTACATCATTTGGGCAGCCGCTTTATTAAAAATATTTAAAAGTATATAGTAAATGAATAAAAATTACGAAAATATTTAAGAACAAAGATCTAATGACACGTATGGCGAGGCAAAAATATTTTGAATTAGTTCCAGTGAAGTTTTGATCCAAGCAACACCGAATTTGAGTTTTTGTCTGGTTAATTTAATTTTTGAACAGAGGAAGCCGCAAAAGTCGTAGCGTTTATTACAGTAGAAGTCAGCAACAAGTGGAAAAAATATATAATTTTTATGGAGCATCTAAAATGCTGATTTAAGAAACCTTGACACAGTCGAACAAATTTTGTGTTTCACAGGTGTTAGCCTAGCTCAGTCAGTATCAGTAGTCCATCACACTAACCACTGAGGGACGGCGCCAAACGTGCATTTGAGTATTCCAGCCAATGTCAATTACACGTCCTGACCGTAATAGAATTAGTGTGATCCATCCAAAAGTTTGAAGCCCACAAACTGCAATAACTACTGATAGTCTTCGGTATGAGAGTCTTGTGCGAAAATGACCTACCACCAGGGACAGAGGTTTTGAAAAATTTACACCGTAATACTATCTGAAATAAAAATATAATTAAACTGTCGAAGATTCTATGTGCTTAAAAATAAATGCATAAATAAATAGTTGGTGCTACAGGTCCGTAGGAACCCTAGGCCTAGCTTCTCACATTCGTTTTGTGTGAGTTTTTCATTTTTGGGACGAATGGAAGGGTTCTTCAATTTTATGTCGGCTAATTGAGAAGCCCCTTCATAACAGTTATACTCTCGGAAGTTTGTCAGACAAACCTCAAGTTGAAATTTGGGATTCGAACCTGAGACCCCTCGCTTGGCTATCCAACACACTAACCACTAAGCCACTGCGCCGACAGGTGTTCGTACATCAAAAAGGATTTTAGCTATACCAATATCGCCACGCCTATTTTCTATGGGCGTTTTAGACCGAAATGCATTTTTTCTGACCGAAATGTCTTTAACTTGCCATTTATCAAATATTTCTTGTTCAATGTAAAAAAGAAAGGATACTAAAGAACGCCATCCACTTCCATAAATATCTAGAGCTATAAATCATATTTGTGGTCCATCTGGAAGCTGAACTATATAGACCAAAACCTAGCATCATCAAACTGAATTTTTTTATATAAAAAGCTATCAGCAAGGTTTGTTCCTGATCGTGGTTGTGCTTTAGTCATCATTTGGCGGTCATCATTTGGCGCTGAGTGTCGTTTCCTCTGTTGGACCGAAACAAAGTTGAAGTATTCGATGTCCTAATTTCAATTTTCTAACAGCGACAGTGTTTTTCTAAAGAACTCCGCAGATGGCGGCTGAAAGTTGCAGGCACAGCTAAAGGGTTTCCAATAAGAGGTGTTATTTTGGTATTCAAAGAAAAATGTAATTTTTTGAGATAAATGATCGGATGTTTATTTCATAATAAAGAGGAAGGTATGCCGTTAATAATGAAAAACAACATCAGCCAAATGGCCACCACGAGCACGCATACAGGACCATATCCTTTTCATGAAATTTTCCATAACCAAATCGCAAAGTGGCTGCCCTATGTCCTCGATAGCCTCACGAATTTTATCTTTGAGGTCTTGAACCGACGCTGGGCTGTTGGCGTAGACCTTGTCTTTCACGTGGCCCCAAAGGAAGAAGTCGCAAGGTGTTAAATCACAAGATCTCGGTGGCCAATTGTGATCACCTCGTCGAGAGGTAAGACGGTCCGGAAACTTTTCCCATAAAAGATCAATGGTTTCGTTGCTTGTGTTTCACGTAGCGCCGTCTTGTTGAAAGTAAACGTTGTCCAGATTAATACCATCCAACTCCGACCAAGTCTTTATGCAAAATACAAAGAACGACGAGGAATGGACAAACCTGGGTTTTTTTCAACACTTTGGGCTACAGCAGCAATATTCTCAGTTGTTCTTGAGTGACGTGCACGGGTTTTACTCTTCACATCACTAACTTGTCCCAACAGCTCGAATTTTTCCACCAATTTCTGTATTGCGGTCCGACAAGGTGCTTCACGACGACCAAAAAATGCTTTAGTTTTGCGAACTGTGACTGCAAGATTTTCACCATTTTTGTAGTGAATTTTAATAATTTCAATGCGTTGTTGAAGCGTGTATCGTTCCATTTTTAGTAATGGCGTGGTTTCTACTTGTCAAATGTCAAAGAATAAAAGTGACAGCTATACTGCAATAGCAATAACACCGCTTATTGGAAAACCCTTTAGTAACAAAATAGGGATGCCTAAAAATTTAACTTGACCCTCTTTCGAATGCAATTTACGAGCCAAATATCTGTTTACTTAGTCTGAAAATTCATATTGCTGACCCTGCCTGGTAAATGTGCTACATGAGCTAGTTTACATCCAAGACTCACAAGTGCCCCTTTGAACATTGAATCTCTCTCTGCATTCCGTCAGTTTCATCACACAAACATTCGAAAATAGAATTTCACCCACAAAAGAGCAGTCTAAATAAGCTCGATTATCTATATAGGCGTTAGCCTTGAACTTTTATAGCCTGAAATACGATTGCTCACTATTACACACTGTACGCGGTCTGTCAGTGTGGTGTAATAATTTTAATGAAAAAATCATCACTCACTATGCCTAATTAAATGCGAAGCTCTTTCAATTTAAATCAAATTATTACCATCTACCGCAGACGAAAATCGTTGCTCGCTCAATCTTGAAGCTAAATTCGGTTACACCGCGCGCAATTTTCCACGCATCTTGCATTCGTTTTGAAGCAATAAACAATTCGATTTAGTTCAAAAAAAAATTATTCCCCACCTTTAAGAGCACAGATAACTCGCCTCAGACATTAAATTGCGTTGGATTTGGTTTAGTGTTTCAAAGGGCTGCGTCTTGGGCAGATTGGTGGCTAAAGGTGACTCCGACTCCGACGATCGGTGTGATATTCTCACATCTGACACTGTAATGGGTCGCAGAACTTAATGTGCCACAATTATCACACTAACCCACTTGGGGAATTATCAAATTTCGCATAAGTAACCATTTGAAAAGTGGAACATACGATGGTGCATGAACTACGAAGCTAATTAGATGTAAATTCGGAACAAAGGGTTTGACTGGCGGCGGTCTGAAATGAGGTGGAAGTTGCGACTGTTTTGTGTGCCAATTTAAATTAGTTTTTTTTTTTTTCTGTGAAAAAGTGGTAATAAAAGAATTAGAGTGAAGTGCGTCATTAAGAAGTGTAGCCGTTGAGAATTTGATTGCAGGCGGTACCCAATTGACTTTGCAAAATGAGTTTAATAAAAAACAAAATGGTTTCGAATTTAGTGATGTTCTTTAGGTCGGTTGCTGGTTTCAGCTGCTGTTCATGTGAATTTTTTTAAGTGTTTGGGTAAAGGTTGTTGAAGGAGGTTTAAGGTTTTTTTTTTTTAAATATTCTGGTTGCTATTTTCTAAAACTTAAAATCAATTTAACCAGCTTCCTTGGAGTTTAAACTTTCTTCCCCACAATAAGTCTCTCCGTCGTTTAAGGTACGAAAACTTAAGTAGAGATGAGACTGCAGAAAACCGGGAACTTGGACATAGCTTTGTAAGCAGGGAGCAACGCGATTGTCATTATCAAAGTTGCATTTAACAAATGGTTACCTAGTGCTCAAGTGGAAGGTTCTTTGAAAAGTGACGGCGGAAGAAAGTGCTTCCTGATAGGAATCTTACCAATTGGAAAGTGCTGTCTGTCGGATTTCAACTGTTTAAACAATCACTTAAATGAGTCTAATAATGAATAAGTGCAGTTTGGAGTATCTGTAATTGCAATCAAAGTGTTTGTAAACAAATCACGACACATTTTGTCAGTCATTTTATGTCCCAGTCTAGTTCCCAGTAAATAAATTTGTAGACTTAACATTTTTATTCAATGTTGCGACGTGCCGTGATTATTTGTCAATCACAAACTCTCACTCTCAGTATATATTTCAGTATATATTTCTTTCAAAATTCATTTTCGCAAGACCAGTGACGACAGATCACCAATTCGTGATCAACTAGCAATCACCATGTGACAACTTTTGTCCTCTGTTGACGGTCTAAAATTACGTCCGCAGGTTTTCAGGTTGACGTAACTAAAAAGCATTTTGACAGTCGCTCATTTGTCAAGCCTTTCTAGTGACATTGCACATTTAAGCTATTGTCATCGTTCGATAGATGGCTTTGGTTTGACGGAAATAAATTTATAAACCGTATTGAAACCATCGCTAACTTAAGACAAATATTTGCAATGCAATTTAGCAGAAAATGTTTCTTTTTTAAATTTTAACCCACATAAGTATTTTGTTTACAAAAGAAAAGTAAATGTGTACACGTGCCTTTTTTAAAATAAAAAAATCTGTGAGTGTTGATATTCGAAAAAGCATCTTGAATGAGAAATGTTTATTGTTCCTTGAGAGCCTTGAGTCTCTGTTAAATTTTTTAATTTGCAATCACAACAAACATTTTCCCGCAGTTGAAAAAAAATTGTAAGTCTGTCGAACATTGGAGCTGTTTAAATTTAAAATTGAAGATATCTATGGTTTTCCCGCTCTGTAAATTTTAAATTTAATATTATTAAATAAATGTAAAAAGGATTTAACTTTATTTTCGCATTTTATAAAAAAAACGAAAGAAATCTTGCAACGAACATTTGCTTCATCGTAGTCCTTTTCTTTACAACTTCACAGTCACGAGACAAGTTACTGCTCCATGAATTTTCTATCACATAATTTCTTACGATTATTTGGGTGTGAAACGAAAATGTCTTTCGTTTTTAAAGCTAAGTAAAACAATAAAACAATAAAAAAAAGAAAACGAAAACATCAATGAAACAGATTACTTTTACTTGCAATCGTAGGGTACGAAAATTCGTTTGTTTTTTTCGCTTTGGCAGTAAACGAAAATGTCTTTCGTTTTTAGATATATAAAAAAAAACAAAAACATTAATGAAACATCTTTCGCTTATTCGCTTTCGCAGAAAACGAAAAGTCTTTTGTTTTTTTTTCGCTTTCGTAGGAAACGAAACGTCGTTTGATTTGTTTCGCTTTCGGAGGAAACCAAAAATTTTGATTCGTTTCAAAGAAATAACATGAGCCAAACCTTTGGATAGGCGTAAACGAATAAACTTTTTTCATTTTGCAGAAACTATTTCATGATAGCTATCTTTCTTTCTACCTGGCAATTGTCAATGTAAAGTCATTGTTTTCATTCTATTCTCCTAGTTGTAAAGTTAATATCAGTTTTAAATTTTTATTTACTAATCTTAAAAAGTCCGTTGATGACAAGTGTGCCAAAGCTCCAAGTGCAGCTCTTGAAGAAATTTACAACACACAAGTACAGCCAGACAAGGCAAGCTACTTCTAGGAAACATTTGATCACTTATTCCCTGCTGGGTCACTAAGAACATTGCTAGAATCGGCTTATTTATTTTTGGCTGTATCCAGTTTGCCCCAATTACGAGGCAAACATTTCTGGACTCTGGCCTACTAGGGGCTGCCCATAACACGGTCAATGGCCAGCAATGTTTCTATTGCAGTTATCATATTAGATTTTGCAAAATGTGCTGTTGAAGAAATTCCCGGTCTTCCGTGCAAAAAACTAAAGCCACTCAAGAATGTCATCAGTGGAAAATAACGACCTGGATGGGAACAGTCACATTCAGAAATTTTTTCCACATATTAAAGGTAGGGGCCATTGCTCCCTGAGTCACTCCTGGTCCTATATAAAAATCAATCCAAATGCGGGACGAAATTTCGCATTTATTTTGTTTGCCAAATTTAGAGATCAATTCACGAAACTCGTTTCAGACTCGATATACGTGAATGGACCGGCACAAAAAGGAAGTTCGTAAATAACACTCGTTTCATCGACCAATTTTCACTGGACAATGAAAAATTTTCCCAAAAAATTAACAATGTCCACCCTACAAGTGCCGGAAGTGCAGCAGAAAATCCCTCTAGGTGAAAAAAACCTTACCCAACCACAACAAGACCACCAACTGACAACAAACCTTCCAAACGAATCAAAACATCGCATATACTGATAAAAATTTCGTAAAACAAACACGCTTCTCTCATACGTCCGCAATTATCCTATACACGTTCGGCGGAACGACCTCCAAGCAAAAAACAATTTCCATTCTCCGTGGCGCTGTCGGTATATAATGTTCCGCCATTAGAAGTCATAAAATTGCACTAAAAACATTTAGTACCCCTTCAATTAAATTCTATTAAAGTCGGAAACACATTTCCATCATCGGCAGCGACTGCAGCCGCCATGCGAATCATCGACTGTATTCCATTTTATTTGGGCTGTCCGCTGCGTTGCATGCACTTACTGTCACCGTCTCCACCGATTGACCTGAAAAACTCAACATCCAAGTGACTCATCCACGCCAAATCAGATCGACATCGCATCAAACCGCATTGACAGTGCGTCCCGTGCGGTCGTTCGTTACACCAACGGCAACGAGTAATATGGGGGCGATCTCTCATCGCTGTGTGACAAACTGAATTCGAAAATAAACTTGGAAGCCAGCCACTGTTTGTATGTCTGTGTACGCACAGCGATGGGGACATCCACCTGAATGTGAGGTTAAAAAAAAACAGAAAACAATATTTTCCGGAAAATTGTTGACATTTTTACAAACAATTTTTCGTTTTTACTTTTAATCGCCAACGAAACTTAATGCGCGATGGCATTTGGGAATAGTTTTGACAAATAAATTGATTTAGAGCTTTTAGCGGAGCTGTTTGTGTAGAGTTTCCTCATCGGACGAATTAATTATTTACGCTACGATTATAGCCCGGCCATTATGATTATCGTAGGCCATTAGGTAGGAAATTTTGAATGACACTTGTCGGAAGTTGCGTGTTGGTTACAGAGCGTGCAGGGTGGTTTTGTTTTAACCACTAACCACGAACAAATGTATTATCTGTCGACTTTTAGAATCGAGGGAGGCATCGCAGAAGGATTGTTGAACTTTTCCATACGTTGGCCGACTTGAAGACGGCTTTATTGATTTTCTGTTTCGTGGTGAAAATATATTTTTGGGGGAGCGAAGTTGCTTCGTTGTACATTTTAGATGAGGGTCAGTCAGAGTCTGTTGTTTGCTTACATATGGTAGGGAAGTGTACTTAAAAGTGAGTCATTCGAGACTGTGGGTGGCACTGACAGCAAGTAAATGCGGTCGAACAATGGGGTTTGATGTGTGACATTGAATCGATGACGTGGGCTCGTTTTTACAAAAAGAATATTTGACTCTGAAACAAATTTGCCAGGGGTTGGCAGAAGTGCTCCATTGTTATAAGTAAAGGCAGTGGGTCGGTCAGTCGGTGCAACTAGTTTGAAAAAAAAAAATATAACGAGAGAAGTAGCACCAAACAGCAACAGAACATAGGACTACCCTCAGACATCTGTTCGGAAGAGCAACAGCACTTCTTTTTGGTCCAAAGCTCAACGAAATTCAACCTTGAAAATGCGATTAGTGTATTGGGGTAAAAATACAACCTACATAGCAATTATTTTCAGTCAGAAGAAATGTCAAAATCAAAGCAGGTTTCGCATGAATAAAAACTGATTTAAGTAAACCACCACTTAAATGCAAATGCATAGTGCCTTTGCCTAGCTACAGCATTTTGCTCAATGCAAATGGTAATTTTTATTCATGAACGACAAGCTCTAACTCAGGCGTAGGCACACTTTTGCCGAACGTTTATCAAGACTGTTGGCTTTTTTTTTTAGAGTAATTCATTAGATAATCGTTGGCGTTTGAAAACTTAGCTCTCATGAAACAAGTGAATTAAGTCACGTTTGTCTGTTCTGCGTTAGAAAAAAAGAAAATTTGTGTATGCTTTTTGCATAGCAGTTACCAAAGGCTTCGCTATTTGTAGCCCGTCTAATGCTGACACCTTGTCATTGAAGTCAATTGGGAGTAGCCCCCTTAAGGGGGGTCTTCAGAAAAAAAAATCCGAAGCACCTCATTTTTAATTCTTGCTTTTCTCCCAGCATGGAAAACTTCAACGCAATCAATTCTTAAAATTATGTGTCAAAAAGGAAAAAGAGCATAAGTCGACTTATGTCAAAATTGAGTTATATTACGATCCGCACCGTACCCCGTTCTATGTGTTATATAAATAGTTTGTCCCGCATCCATTCAATGCCCCCTCAAGAAGGGGTATTTTACAAATATCGAAATCTCCTGAAATACTTTTGCCATTTAATTTAAAATCTGTATCACGACCTTAAACTGTTAGACTCCTCGGTTTTTCAACTGTAGTCAGAAATAAAAGTCCACACTTCTAAGATTGGTCGCCTTACAAAAAAAAAGGTTTAAACGGTAAGATCTAGCAAAGTTCTTTTCTTCATTTCGCTACCAATGTTGAATATTTTAAATTAAAGGGACTTACTTATCATTTTTTGTTAAATTATAAAAAGACCCTTCCAAATGGGAGTCGTGCTTAAAAACCTCTCATTTCCAGCTAACCTATTCACCCCTATTCCGAGTGGCGTTACGAGAATTTGGAATTTCAGTCGTTGAACGCCATTTGTCACTGAAGTTTATGTTGAACCTATTCGCTTACGGTGAACGTCATGTGAGAAACTTTACTGCCATTCTGTAGGGCGGTGCATGAAACAAAAAAAACGATAAATGTCGTGAAAGTAAAACGCCACTCGGAATAAGGGTGATCAAATGTCATCTTCTATTTTTCTCGTCGCGTGTGAAAAACAATCACAAACATCCGGAACTGGTACAATTTTAAATCGACAACCACTATAGATGGTGCTATGCAGACTTTTTAGTGAGGCATAACCTCAAATGTGCGATGGACTGATCGACTTTATGCGCTTCGTCAAAAACCGCCAACAGCACATTTGTCTTAATCAGTTGGAGAACAGCGATCTTGCTTCTTTTGACAGTTCTCTTGGAGATTATAAACATGTTCTTTCAACCCCGGCTAGATCGCGGAAATAGGAAGTCGTTTTTTTTAAACTTCTGACACGCCAAGTCAAATAGGCACGTGGACGTGGAAGGTCTATTGTAACAGTAAGAAAGACTTCTGCATGAAAACCTACATCCCACTGTCAGATATGATCTCCAAAATTGACGGACTCCTTTCTAGATCCCCAAACATCACAATATAAGCCAATTTGAAGGATTATTTTGTTTTCATTGCATTTTCGATAGGTTTGCGGAGGTTATACCCGGCTCGAAGGACCATATGTTGTTGTGGGCCATTTGGCCTAGTAAAGTGTTCGATAACAAAAAATCTATTAAAATTCTTTAAATATCGGAAGACTCTTCGCACGATTTTTTCTTGATTTATCAGTGCTGCTGAAAATAACACTTAGCGGGCGTGAGAATTTGGCGCATCTGTCAATCAAGTTTCTAGAAGTCGACGTGGGTGTTTTAAGTGCATATAAGTTGGAAACAACTTAAAGGCCATTTGAAACAGTATTTCGCATCAATTTTACCCCCAAAATTTTAAGGAAGGGACCTTATTTTCTATCAAAAGACAGCCCACTTCCTCATTAAGACACAAACCCAATTGGTGTAGTCGACTAACATTAGGAGAAAATCGCCTCACCCCTCTTGGAAACAGTTCAACTACCTCGCAGCCACTTGAGAGGCATTTCTAAAATAACAATTCATCGATTGCCATTATCTACACATACTTTTTTCAAGTGACGCAATGCGCCACTGTTACATGGTCGAAACTTCTTAGATTGCCTGCACAGAACAACTTCCAAAAGCGACCTTCAAATCTTATCTCTCGACGGGCGCTGTTTATCTCCCCTTTGACTAATCTACCAACTAGACCTAGTTGATTTTATAACATTCGCTACAACGACGGGCACAGACCAGTGTACTAAACGCTCGAACAAACTTAAACTACGCGAACCTCTTACTAAACAAATGTCAACCGCACGGTAGGTACGAGTATGTGCCTCAGCTCCTTTATGGTCAATTGGAATTACAAAAATACACAGTCAATTTAGCCCGCTAAACATACACACACGCGCACATCATACTACCTAGCATGCGTACTAATTTCGAATTTCGCTTCTAATCCACTCAAAGCCAAGAGAGGAACAGCGCGTATCTGTCTCTCGATCTCGGTGAATGCGTGCGTCCACACCAACAACTACGACGAGTATCTCAATCTCAACGAATAATAATAAAAACGAAGCTTTAGCATTTTCTTTACAAGGAAGACAACAGAACAGACAGGCAACGCGAAAAATTCGTTTTGGCCTATCGGCTGTGGGGAGGCTGCCAGCCAAGTCAGTCAGTCATTCTCCGAGACGGTGGAACACGGAAAAACTTCGCACGCCAATTTTTACGAAAATACTTTTGACAATTCGTTAGTTTTTCGTTTTTGTCTTTTCCACTCGGTAGCTTAATAGTGAATTCGTGAGCGGAATCTAAATTTAGCGAATGTGTGCGCGTTTTAGGAATTGCTGAGATTTTTTTTTCCGCCAGAGATATAAAGATTTATATTTTTTTCTTCTGTACAAATTTAATTTTATTGAAACTAAAAACAAGAACGTAAATCGTGCAAACAAAAAACACACCTCTTCGTTACACAAAAGTTATAAAAAAAAGTTGGATTCATAAAAATATACGTGTGTGTTAAAATAGATTGATCTTTTACTATTACACTGTTGAGTGTTTTCCTTTGGCTTTTCTCTCAGTGTATATAGTTTTGAAAGTTGTTTCTTTATTTTTGGAAAAATGCCACTTCGGGGAGAATTTCCTTTTTGTGTTCTTCAGCATATTTGAAATTTTCTCAAACAGTTTTAAACGACAGGCTGATCGATTTGCTGTTTTTTTTTTTTTTTGTTTGTTTTATAAGATTTACGATTTTTTCTTTTGACTTTATAGAGTTTTTTTTTTTTTTTTTGTAAATTCAGTTTTGTTGTGCCGTTAATCCATTGTTTTGGTTTAAATTTTTATCGCTGGTTTCTCAATTACATTTAGGATGACATAATCGGGTTTCGAAAGGAATTACTTTTCATGACAGATGTCAGAACGTGTAGAAAGAAAATCGGATTTCTTAATAATATAGTGCAATTTCGATAGACGAGAAATTGATGTACCTATGTGAATTTTTTTTTATAAAAAAGCAAATATGAGTAAATCGGGAAATCGAAAGTCCAGAAGCAATGAGGGATTTATTTTGTATCAGAATAATGTTGGAAAAGTATGTTAATCTATTTGGAAATTTTACTTTTTGATTTATTGCCTCAAAATATTTTTATTTCTGTTAAAAATACTGTAAAAATATTTATCAGTATGGCAGACATTGGAATTTGCGAAAATTTTTCAATTTTTCAATCTGGGAACAGCTGGCATGGATTGGGCGGTTGAAAGTGTTTTGATTGTTAAATGGTTCTTTCTGACAGATGAGTTAAAAGGCTGAATGTAAACTCATGCGCACCTATGCCATTGTGTTCTTTCCGGGGCGATACGACAGGAGGCACATGTCGTTGAAGTACGATTTTTATTGAAGATGATGTGCACTACCTGTCCGACTGGTAAATTATCCACAAATGCATTGTGAACGATCGAAGTGGTTTCACTATTTTTACTTCTATGGGGAGAACCCTGAACAGTTGTAAAATATTTTCGAATTACATTTCAAAACACGGCTCAAAATAATCCACAGTGCGGGTTGTTACCGAGTGTCAAGTTTAATTTTTGACAGTAGTTTTTTTGTTGTAACTAAAATGAAGTGACTTTTAATTGCAATTTCAATATTCACCTTCGATTAGTCTGTTTACTTGTTTCACTGCAAATTTGGGAGGAAAGTGGATGTTTAAAAAAAAGCGGTTGGTTTATGGGCTTTATGTAGGTGAAGTTCCAACTAATCAGGGAGGTACGGGAAGTGTTCTGCTCATTATTATTCGCTTTGGTAACTTGAATCTGCCTTTCTAAGCATGACTCCGTAAAAACGATACCTGTGATCCTAAACGATAGCAGACTTTCCTTGTTAAATGTTCGCCATTTTCCTAATTTGTGTTTAACTTTTCGAAGCATTTTCTGTGGCAATTGTGTCTACCATCATCTATTTTATGTCTCCAATTATCAATTATCAATTTCCAATCTTCTATCTTCTATCTTCTATCTTCTATCTTCCATCTTCCATCTTCCATCTTCCATCTTCCATCTTCCATCTGCCATCTTCCATCTTCCATCTTCCATCTTCCATCTTCCATCTTCCATCTTAAAGCTTCTACGTTCTATTATCTATGGCGTAGCTCGGCTTATTTTGTACTGATCGCTAATTCGGAGCGCTGCCTTCCATATTCTTACAACTCGGTGGAAACTCAGCCATACAAACGCTTATGCAAGCTAAACCAAGGTTTTCCAGCTTTCTTGACACGATCTGTCCATTATCGACTTTAGGAAGCATAAGGCCATTAGTTCTGTGCCTAAGTCTGCTGTTTTTGGAGGTTGTGTTCCAATATGCGTAGAGCGTTGTAGTCTCATTCAACATTTAGTGAGATCAAACTGTCACTTGATTCAACTTTTATTTTGCTGCCTGATAAATGGCGCTTGAAGTCCCTCATCTCATTGATACCGCCTTGTCTTTGTGCCAAGATGTCGTCAGGAACAGAGTCATTTGATGAGATGTTCTTTCTCTTCCGCAGTCTCCGGCTTCTTTTGTGCGTAACACCGATCCATTGTGGTTTTTCTTTCTTGTCCGCTCACTGAGATGGCGTTTTTGGTGATAAAGCTCTTTTGGTTCACTGTGCTGCCCTTGCCAGTGTGGTCTTCTGTCTTACAAGGAAGTGCTTTCACAAAGTAAGCGCTAACAAGCTTATGTCTAATCGAGGAGATATTCCACAAGATACCCCGTACCTGGACCAGTTTAGGTACAAATTTCTCGTTTTTTTTCCACAGAAATGCGAGGACAATCTCCACGAACCTTTGAAACAAATATCTACAATCGTACACCTCCATTGCCTCAACATATATAATATATTTTATTTATTCTCCGGGCTGGCATCAAGTGAGATACCGCTGTGCTGTGTCCACAGAAAATACGTAGAGATTTACTGAATGTCATCTTGTCAAATATTTGGATATATCTGCCGAGATGTGAAGCGAGTACTGCCGACAAGCGGTGATTGTTCAATAGACTGTTACATTCGTTGTTGTCATGGTGGTTGAGGTGAATGGCTGCTGACTTTCAATGAAGCCGCACAGCTGGCTAATTGAACAGTGACTCTCACTTCCGATTGGCATTTATCAATCGGAAGTGAGATCCGCCACGTTTAAAGACAGTCCCTGATCTGTCCGTAGAGCCTTCAATAAATTTTCCCCGAACCAATCGTTTGTCTAATTGATTGCCACCGATGTAAGCAAGTACTCGCAACCGCGTCATAGTCAGCTCTGGCTTTTTCTCTCAAACGCGGCGATGAGAGTGCGGATATTTTTAGAGAACTTTCCCATTTGTTAGATCTCCCAAAATAGCAGCCATGATGCGAGCGGTCTGGCGCAAATTATGTGTAAACACTGTGCGGCCCGACCTAAAAATATCTTTCACACCAACACATCCACCATCAATTTATCATTTTTGTGTTTGATGCAAGCAAAACTAATTCGAGTCCTTTTTTTTTCACTTGCAGACTGTCCAGACATCGTGGAGGCCCCAATTGCCCCTACCCAAGGAGGTTGTTCCACCGGCCACCTCTGCGGAACCCAGTACGAGATCAATCGAAATGAATCGACACAACAACGCTGCCAACCACAGTAGCGGCAACAACAGCAGAAAAGACACCTACCAGAGTGCACCACAGATAAGCTCGGGCGGCAACAAGAAATGGTCGTTCGGCCGGCTGTTCCGGAAGAAGAAGGAAGCAGAAACTGAGTCGTCGTCCGAGGAGGATCGCAAGGCGGGTTTTGTGACCTCGCCGAAATATCGCAAAAAAGACAAAAAGAAGCGTGGCAGCAAGTTGATCAGCGGCGGCTTCGATCACATCGTTGTCAGTCCGACAAGGGACAATGAGTTCTTTCTGCCCTTTGAGCCAGTGGGTGTGGCGGACTCAGCGACAAATCTATCGCCACCGGTTGGGTATGAGCCGCATAGCCGATCGACGAACTCACTCGATCGGCGCAGCCGGCGAGATCATAAGAAGACGGCAGTGAACGAGCCTGCATTGGTACCACGTCACCCGTCGAGTGAGGAGGAGATGATATCGTTGAACTCTTCGACAACGTTTGCCAAGTACCGCAGTGATGAGAGTCTGGGAAGCGGTGGTAACGGCGGTCAGAGTCGACGCAGTCGAGCGGCGCGCAACGAAAGGTACTATAAGCGCTTGAGTCGGGATGGTGAGGTCAGTCATGGTCAGGCGCCCGTCATGTACGCTCCGCAACCAGCTCAACGATGGAAAACACAGCCAGTTCCGCTATCTATCTATAATGGACACGTCAGTCAGAATCCTGTGCCGACTCCGAAGGCGCGGTCGCAGTATCCGCCACCGGCGACGCAGGATCAGAAGATGCGAAACTCAAGTAGCCTCAGTCATGTGGTGCCACATGTGCCGGTGACATATGGAATGCTGCAACCCCCAAAGAATCTGCAAAACACGGTGAACGACGGCAAGCGAAGCATCAGCTACGACAGTCACATTCACCTGCAAAATGTGAGAAAGCCCCTACCGCCACCACCTCCACCGCGAGATCCGCTCCGGAGGGTGAATGTGGCGGGCCACAACGATCACCGACCTATTTCCTATGCCTTTGACCAAAGTTCATCACATGCGCCGACGTACACCGGCATGAGTGGCCGCTGTGTGTCCGACGATCGCATTTGGGCGGGGAACACTCCCCTGTACCAATCGGCGTCGTCCATTAACAATCCTCCTCCGAGCACAGCTAGTTCACAAAGTCGACGCTTCATAACCAGAGCTGAAAGAGATGCTCATCCCACGAAGAAGTCCTTGCCCGCCGGCTTGGACTACCGATATGTAGCCGAAGCGGCACCCAGGTCGCGCAAGCCGATCCACCTCTTCAATCAAGGCGAGGATCAGTCAGTAAAACCAGCCTCGCCAGTCGTTATAAGGACCACGAAAAGCGGACTTCCCGGACCAGCGCCAGCCCCTTCTAATCCACAACTCACTTCGGAGTACTGGCGTCGCGGGCGCGATCACAATCCACGACAGGAATCGATCTTCAATAAGCCACGATCGGTATCGAGCTCGCGAGTTGGAGAGCTGGGCAACTACAGTGCGCCGATGTACTCGGAAGTCTCCAAGCCAAAGGCAAGGCCGAAGCCCATTACAGCAGATGAGGTGGACAATGTCGTTTCCGGAAGCTTGTTGATCAAGCCGTCCAAGAACAGCAACACTAACTACGTCGAGATCCGCAACAACGCCAACAAGAGCAACTCGATGCCGAATCACTACCAAAAGCGGGATCTTGCAGCCCCCAGGGGCCCTAAGGCAGATTCCCCCACACCAAACAAGTACGAGGAGTACGTGGCAGAGAAACGCGTTCGAAACGTCTTCGATCAGCAGTCCAAAGTGGCCCCGGATCCGCCACAGCGCAAAGTGACCACCAAGCCGCTGGCTCTGCCACCGGAACCCGACGTAATTATGCGCAAAAAGCCGACGAATTTAGAAGACGCGATCAATGAGCTAGAGGCGATCTACAAAAGCCTCAAGCTGGGCGATGAGTCGCTCCTCGATCGCGCCGAGCGTAGGGACATTCCCACGCCGACAAGTTTTGAAAAATACGCAGAACTCCACACCGCGGAGTATGATGACGACGACGACGACGATGAGCCTGCGGGAGAACCCGATGTAGTGCGCGACGATTTCGCCTATCGGAATATCAAGCACGCCAACCTAGCGGTGAAGTCCGGCGAGAAGCAGCCTCCATTTGGCATACCAATCGGTCCCATCGCAGCGTCCCCCAGGACCGACTATCTGCATGTGACTCCGGACAAAGACAGTCAGAAGGTGAGAACGGCTCCCTTCAAGTACCCCGACATCGTATGCGACGATCTTGCCGTGAGGACGTTGAGAAAAGATCCACTGGGCCAGGTGAAGCCACAATTCGCTTTCCCCGGTGGTTCGTTGAAGAAGAAGCGGGCCACCCGCACACAATCGGCCAACATCTACACTCTGATCCAGCGGAATGCAGCTAAGCCCTCTGGTGGTGACCTACAGGACTACCTGGAGCTGGCGAAGACCCTCGAACGGGCCGGAAGTATGTCTGACATTCGCAAGGAGACCGATGATACCCCGTCGACCCTGCAACTTCTGCGAAACCTGCGAGAGCAGGAGCAAGGGAGTCCAAAGGTGATCCCCTTCCGCCACCCAAGTCAGGGAGGAGCTATTTGCAGTTTGCCAAAAGTCCTCACCAAGGCGGAGGAAAAGCAAACCATCAAGCCACCGATCCCGCTTCCACGTACAAGCCTAAGTCCCGACCCGGAGAAGACGAAAATGGAAGACGCTCTCAACAAGATCGCCAAAGAAGCCAAGGAGAGCAGCGAAAAGCTAACCAGGGATCTTCTGGAGCTGCGGAAGGAAGCACTGATCACAACATCCCGGCCCAAAGTCAACAAACCGAGTATCGAGCGCGACTTGGAGCAAATCGAAGCAGTCTCCGAAGCCGCAAAGCGCTGCCGACACATACTGTTGGACACCATTCCGACAGACACTGAGGATCCGCAGTCCCAGCAGGATCCTCCCCGACGCCTCGTCACCGAGGACAAACTCATCAAAGCCATCGATCAGGTGTCGGAAGCTGCCAACAAAGTCTGCGAGAAGATCCTCAACGAAATCGTGACCGTCGAACCGCCGGTGATCGTGCAAAACGCCATCGAAGTCAAGAACCGTCCCAGGCAGGAGCTAGTGATGCCATCGCTGATCCAAAAACTCGACCCCAGTTCCGCGCGGATCGGTGAGATCGCCGAGCGTTGCATGCGCCAGATCAGCGAGCTGAACGACACACCCGACTACGACAACCTACAGCCTCCGGTCCAAGTGACGGCGTGTAATACCATCAAAACTGACACTGATCGCGCTAAACGATCTGACGCCGATATTCTTATTGTTCCAGGAGCTGCTGCCGAAAACGAAGAAGAAATCGACAAGATCATGAAAGAGTGCGAGGAGCAGGCTCGCAGTACAGTGAGTAAAGACCCGTTGTCTCATTCCGATGACGCAACCGATGTCTTTGTGAGCAGCGTCGGCGACAAGACCACCACCACCACCACCACCACGACGTCGGCCTCCTCGTCCAGCGACTGCCTAAAGTCGTCCAGTCCTTCGGCTGGACCACACCTATCCTCGAGCATAACCTCTTTCAATCCGTACTCCTCCAGTGATTACATTAAGTCACCAAGTAGTGAATTTCATGCACCCAGCACTGATCCAATTAAAACCTTTAGCACAACATCCTACGATGTAATGTCGTCGAGTGCCACGCCGAATATAACGAACTCACCGTTCAGCTATACACCATCGCCGCCGCTGAACCTGACTCCCGTTTGTAGCAGTGGCGGGGAGAAGGGCGAGCGCAGCGGCAGTGCCTCCCAGTACAACTCCTCCGAGGAGTTGGCCATGATATTTGGCATCGAGAAATCATCGCCAGCAACTACGACTACAGGTAAAGATAAAGAAGAAGATGGAGAAGTTGTTGTTGATTGTCCCGTACCTAGTCCCGCTGGTGCTGTGTTGCGCTGCTCAGAACCTAACAAGCCTGATGTTCTACCGATTTACCTTGCTACTACCACTACTACTAGCGCTACTAATCCCGAGTTTTGTGAGAGTGTGATAGATTGTAAGTTAGACACGATCGATGAGGATCGCGAGGATCGCGCGGATAAATCGCCGTGTCAAGTAAGTAGGCTGTATATCCCAAGCTTTGCCAGTAACATTAGTATCATTGTGACCGGTGCCGATCCTCCGTCCGATCCTCAAGACAGTGGTCAGCAGTTTGACTCGCTCAGTTCGATCGATGGATCGTCGAACCCCGATTCGGGGAATGTAAGCCTGGCAGATTTCCCTGTCCAGAGCCCCGTCAATGCCAGTCTTGAGGTCGAACTGGCTCACAATAGCCGCTTCGAAATTGCCAACAGTTTTGTCAATGAAATCACTATCGATGAAGGATCGTCCGACATCGACTATCTGCGAAGCCTCTTCGCTCACGATGAGCTTTCGACGAGCTTCTCCGTCGATGAGACTGAAAGTCTAAGTGATCGTAGTGCCGATCAGTATCAAATCGATGCCAAAGATCAGCACAGTCCGGGTCAGCTTCTGCACGAAGTACTTAGTCAGGTGTCCCGAATAAATGCTGGAACCAATCGCAGGCAACTGATCTCCCAGCTGGAGAATATCTCCGAATGCACCAAGATCGTTGAGGATCTAAGTGATCGTCTCAGCCATCAGACATCTAGGCTGAGAAGTAGAGACGAAGCCCATGGAGGCAGGGCCAAAGGTATGTATAGGGTTAGGTTTAGCGAGGATTGTGACAATGACCACGCGGAGGATCACGAAGCCTGCTTGCAGTCCTTACAAAAGCTCGGTCATCACTTGTCGTCGTCAGAGGAATCTATTCCGCCCTTGGGTGAGATTTTCAACGTACCGCTTACAGATTCGGAAAACGAAGACCAGGAGAGACAGTTCTCTCCATTCGTCGGATCGTTGAGCTTCGACGAACGGCAAAAGTCCTTCGAAGAGGAGTGCAATACTCTGAAGGAGGCCCTGCACAGGGTTGTCCTGTCCGGATTTATTGAATGCCATCCCTACTTGGAATCTGTAGATCTAGACGAGTCCCTCACGGTATCGTCGGATGTTGTGACTATTGTCGAGAACCGATTCGACGAGCCTCAGACGCTTCTTTCCGAAGTCGTTGAGGACGAGTCACTAACTTTGTCCTCTCTAATCGAAGAAGTAGATTCGGGGCCTAATAGCTGCCTAGAAGATCCTCAGCTTAGGGCACTCTTATCGCAGCCACCAATGCGGTCGTCAGAGACCGTTTCGATTGTAGCAGTTGCCAATGCAAGCTGTGCAGATGAAACAAGACTCGACGCCCCTTACTCCCAAGTTTCGGATAGCTTTGGTCCGACTTCTATCTCTGAAGTAGCAGAGGTTCCAACCCGAATTCTGGGTCAGAAATCTGTCTTCGAGGAGCAGCCGAATTGGAGCCTCCAATCGGAGCCCTGTGCAATTTCAGAGGTGATCGTGGTAGACTCTGATGACGAGACGCCGCCACACTCATGCTCTGCTGACACTCAAGTAGAATCAGAGGAAGAACACCCATCTTTTGATTTAAAGTCTGGGCCTTCTATCCTCCTATCGCCTGTGAATATTTCGCTTAAAATCGTAAACCAGGTCTCCAGAGTCAGCTTCGTTGACTGCAGAGACGATGAATCTCTTACTAGAAGTCCAATCGAGTGGACTCAGGACCTCGCATCAGAGATTGTCGTTGTTGATTCCGAACACGAGTCCCATGCGCATTCAAAAATAGAGCCTGAGACCAGAATACAGGCTTCAAAGTTGGTCCCGCTAGATTCGGATGCTTTTTCGACCGACTCGAACCTCGCCTCAGAAATCGATCAAGCCTCAGAAACTCGTTTAAAGCTTCTAAGCCAGACGTCGGAGAGAGATCTGCCATTGGAGTCTGACGCTTTTGGCAGCCAAGAGTCGCTTGACATCGTCTACGAGGAGCCTTGTCAAGAAGGTGCCGCCTCAAACCTTCAAATTTCACTTGAACACAACCACCAAAGACACGCACCATTTGAATCCCACTCACTAGAGCGATACCGTCCTTCGTCTTCGCCCGGAAATATGTCCTCATCAACTCCAGCGGTTTCCAAATCCCTGTCCATCCTAGCACAGCCGCGGCATGACGATCGTTTGACCACCTTAGAGCACGTTCTACTAGCATGCACCTTTGGTGTAGTTACTGGCAATGATCTCATCACAATGTTAGCCATAATCATTGGGGTCTTGACGTTGATTGCAATTGTTTTACTTTAAATAGAATGCCACTTCATCGGGTCGAAAATTGTATATGAACATAAATTTTTATTTTTAAACTTAAAGTTTGCCGCAAAAGTATTTGTTTATTAGAATTTATAACAACAATCAATTTAAGTTTGAGAAATATACCTTTTCCCATGTAAGTCGAAGAGTTAACGAATGTTTTGCCTGCTTGTTTGTAATATTTTAGTGCAATTCACATCGAATCGATATATTAATTCATAAATATAATAAAACACGACCATGTAAAATTGTTTTTAGTTTTAATACATTTCGTTTTATGTTTCCTTTCTGTTTTGCTGCATTTTTTGATTGCGTTTTGTGCCAATGATTTTTTTATTTACATATTCATACATATAAAATATTTTATACATCGAATCCAACAAAAAAAAAAAAGATACAAGAAAACTTTGAAAAAAGTACTAGAAGAATAAAAACGAAAAACCTTTTGTTTATTTTCAGCACATAAATTTATTTTTAATTTAAGTTAGAAAGCCCCGTATAAATAGAACAGAAGAACGCAATGATTTTTTTAATATACCTTATGCAACGATTTATGTAGTTTTGTTAACTAATATATATATTTTTATCCTTCGCTAAGTTAAATAGTTTCTTTTTCGTTAGTAAAATTGATATTATGATTTTTGTATGTACAATGAAAAAGATGACGAAGTTGTTGAAGAAAGAGGTATTAAAGGTGAACAAAAATATATAAGTTATAAGAATCAAAACTTAAAAAAATAAATATTAAAAGAGAACAAAAAAATATTAACCAAACTTTCGTGTGTTTCATTTTTATAAAAAAAAATACAAGGAGGCGTTGCTGGATGGACTTTTTTTTTTTTGTTGTTGCTTGTGTGTTTTCCAAAATGTTTGTCCTTATAGGCGTTAATCCTTCCTCCGCTGCTATGTGTTTTTGAGTTTGTTTTGATGAGGTAAACGAGCCGGGTTTGTGTATTGCTTTTAACAATTTTTGCATTTCAGCCATTTTGGATTTTAGCTACCCCTCGACGTCCAATTGTAATATTTAGTAACAAGTAAACTTAGTGACAATGATGAGTGTTTTTGAAGGTGAAGGGTATTTTTTAAAAAAATTTGGAGCTTAGTGTTTCAGGGGCTGAATTAACAAATGCATTTTTTGTGGTAGAAAATAAGAAAAGTGGCTTCGCACCAAGTGATAAAAAACACTCTAAGACTCTTCTAAATGTGTGATAACTTTTATCATTTGTTGTTATTATAATAAACTCCCATAAAGAGGACTGCGGAATAATTTTGAGAGAAGGTTTTTTGCGAAACAAACATTAGAGAAAAAATGTGGAATATGAGTGGGAGTTCCTAACTTTGGTCTTACTATGTCAAGTTGCCAAAAATGCTGTTATGCCTCCTTAAAAGAACGATCGGGACAGATATATTTAAAAATTAGGTAGGTACCTATTTAAGTCTTTGACCAGGGTGCAGAAAGATAATAGATCTTTTATGTCGTAGTGTCAGCTATTGGACAGGGAATTTAAAAAAAAATGGGTTTGACGGTGCAACACAAATTAAAGGTGTTCAGGTGTTTTGACAAAAATCACACCGCCATACTAATAATCATTTTTAGTGCCCAGGCTAAACATTTCGAAGTCACAATAGCGAAATTTTCCATACGAAATTGCATATTGTGACCTACAAAATATTTAGTGCGAAGGTTAAAAATGATTATTAGTAAGGCCCACAGTCTTTGAAGAAAGCTTCCAAATTAAGCTGTTCGAATTCAAATGCAACAATACTTGTGAGGACAACCTTGGTCCAGCGCCTATGCAAACCCATATGCACCAACTATAGGGTGATTCATTGAGACCTGTTTTTATTTTTATTTTTAAGTAAAACAGATAAAACTAATTTGGAAACTTATTATGACCTAAAAGAGCAGTCTCTGACATTTTTGAAAATATTTTTATGTAAATGTTGAAGATCCAATTTTGGATCACTTGTTCAAAGCGCTGCGAATGGTTTTTGGTCAATTACGCGAGTATTGTTGGACCGTAGCTGGCATATCGTCGACTTCACATAACCTCACAGGAAAAACGCCTTAAATTGTGAGATGACAGGTCCAAAACGCACAATTAGCTGTCCACCAAATTAAGTTCACAATAAAGCCAGTCGTTGTTTTCACAGAACGCTGATTTTTGTAATGCAACTAAATGATTTTGAGATGTGAGTCTTTCAATGATGATTTGTCAAACTCCACACCATGAGGACAGTTACGCGTGATCTGTCAAAAAAAAACTGTTGAAAAAAACAATTCTAAATAAATCACCAGATTTACTTATTTTTATAGTCCAGTGGTTATGTGGCTTCTTTGCCCACCTCAACATAGATTGACAGAACTGCGGCGGTAACATTTCAGTTATTGACTAAGTTACACTAATTTTTCCACTGACCGTGACAAACAAAAGATGGACAAGAGAAATCTCTTTTCTTCAGTAGTAAATTCTGTTTCATTTGCATTGGGTATATTCAAGAATCTGGGCACATATTCCGTAATTTATCAGATGATTATCGTCGAAACGATAGACCTTCAAAAGTAGCAACTAAATGCCAAAATTACGAGTTTGAGACCTTAATCCAGTTCATTTTCGACAAATGTAATGAAAGCTGACGATAGCAAAACAAATTCGGGCAGAATATAACTTCTTATGGTCATCAAAGTTTCTAAAACGATATCGCCCCGACGATTATTGTTATACGGAATCTGTCCCCTGGTAATCTTAAGTCGACTAGATCGGTCTGGATAAGATGTAACCTGAACCCAAAATCTACAGCCACATATGCGAACTGTCAACTTAGTACTCAATAACGAATTTCTTCACTAGATTTGTGGGCTACGCCCCCATAAACGTCAACTGAAACAGCTGCTCATATGACCGATTTTAGTCAATCAAAACCGAAATATCTACATCTAGTCAGACAGCTGTCAGACTTAATAAACTATTTACGTTTGAACGTGTCCATTGCTTGCCCAGCAACACAAAACGGGAACAGATCTGGAAAAGCATTGCTGCCGAGAATTACATTTTTCTTTGTCGACTCAAATTATAGTTCCATTTCTTTCTGGTAAATCGTTGCTGATTCTGTTTCAGTTGTAAATGTATGGGATCCTGTTCTAGTTCCGGTTTCTATTGTTTGTCACTAGGAGCGTAATCAATATGGATGTTTAAATAAGCATTAAACAAACAATTGTAACAGCTTATTAGGAAAACACTAATAAAACGTAGAGAGTATATTTCTGACTTTCTTTGAATTGCTAATGCCCGTATGACACTAAATTTTTTCCTCATTTTTACAATGTAGGAAAGTCAGCGGTGAGTAAAAGAGACTAAAAGTGTATTACGAAAGGGGTAGCAATTGTTTGCTATAAGCAACCGCAAATTTCCAAAATTTTATTTTCAAATAATCTTGAAATGTCGAAAAAAAACTTCCAGCAGCTGAAAAATGTGTTGTGTACGCACTCACTCTTTTCGGGAATTTTCGCTCTAATTTTTCTAGTTTCATTTTAAAAGCAGAAAAAAATGTAAAAAAATTTAGTGTCATACGGGCTTAATGAGTTTACATGTCAGAATAAATTGCGAACATTTCATTCACCCGAAAACTTTTTTTTAGTCGCAGATACCCGTGATTTAGTTTAATTTTTAAAGGTTATTCGAATTTTATTCGTGGGTTTGTGGATCGCGACTGAATAATGTGGATTGTGAATAAAGTGTGACAGTTCGCGGCAAGAATTTTCAATTCGCTGGAAAACTATAAATTTCGCTCTTTAAATCAACTAAGACTCAGGTTAGGTTTTTTTTAAGGTCTCATATTAGATTAATTAGATGTTATGCTTTTGTAGTGGAAGAAATAGCAATTTCCAATTCATAAAAACAGATTTGTTCGCAATTCCCTCTCATGTGAGTAGTACCTTTGTATATACATTCCTTTAGTAGCGCCAAGAAATCTAATAAATATGTTGTACCAGTATCCCACAGAAGCTTTGGCGCTTCAATCGCTCAATAATGAAAACTGGTTTTTGTCCTTAATTCATTTAGACGGAGCTTTAAGTTTTTATCGGTGTTTCGTCAAAAAAAAGCTATATTTAAACGAAAATAATCGAAGAAAATAATTTGTATTTTGGACTGGTTGCCATATTTAATTTTTCCTTCCCGATCACTATCTAAGATTTGTTACCAAATATCTAAATCCGTCAACATAGCAATACAGTATTTTCAGCTGCTATATAAGTAGGTAGATTATGAAGCGGGAGAGCCTTCGAGGGGCTCTGGCACTGCGGCTTCTTATCTTAAAGGAGCCTATTGTGATAATTGAAGTAGATGGATTTTATGACGTCCTCCCCGCATGAATCCGTCTATCTAAAAGTTTTTTTTTTCATTTTCATTGCTAGAAAATAGTAAGTATACGCCCCCAAATTATTTTTTGTTAATTTTTTTTTTCCTTCTCTTTGGCAACTGTTCTAGTAAATTGTTATCCTTTTCATCCTTCTAATTACCCCTCCGCTACAAGCCCGATTTGAGGAGGGTTTCGACTTAGAGAGAGGCGACTATATGGGAAAATTAAAATCTTTTGTCTAAGTTTTAATACATTTGTACGACTCATGGAAAATTCGACTTAAGGATGATCGACTTATGGAGGTGTGACTGTATTAAGTTTTTGTAAATAAATATTTTTTTTCCGATTCTGTGAGTTCTTCTATGTAGGTACCTACCTTTGTTTTCCTTTATAAATTATCTAGCCCACATCTTTCGGCAGTGGCCTTTTTTGTTTAACATGGGTACAATATTTAAATTGTTTTTTATACATATTTAAATTAATTTTAATATTTTCATTTTTTGTTGAACATACAATATTCATACAATATTCAATTGAAAATGTTTTTCAAATTGTTTTTGAATTTTTAGATAATCCTTTACAAATTCTTCTGTTGGAATAGTTAGGCAACCAAATTCTGAACTGGGATTTCTTGCCACTGTCTGATACACGTGTTGTGTTCCCAACAGTTCCAGTTCAGTCGTTTATCTAAGATAACTCCAAGATATTTGACTTCATCGGAGTACTCAATGAGTATGTCATTAATTGAAATTTGGTTTAAATTTAAATTTCTTCTCCTAGTAAAGGGAACTATGATAGCCTTATTGGGGTTAATAGAAAGGTCCTCTTTGCGGCACCAGTCTAACACTATCTTAAGAGCGCTTTGCATAAGTATTGTAACTTCATTTGCTATTTTACTCTTAACGATGATGACTAGGTCATCGGCGTAGCCTACAATATTGAAACCTGAGTGACTCAGTTCACGTAATAGGTTATCTATCACCAAAGACCACAGTAGAGGTGAGAGTACTCCTCCCTGCGGGCAGCCCTTTACGGCTGTAACAGATGCTGTGATTGGTCCTCAAGAGGCCGTTATTTTTCGGCTTACAAGCTTCGCTTTGACCCATTTGATGGTTGGTTCATCTATATTTCTTTGAAGCAAAGCATTTGATATGGAGTCATATCCTGTGTTGTCAAAAGCACCCTCTATGTCGAGAAATGCGCATAGTGCAATCTCGTTACAACTGTACGCATCCTTTATGTGCTTAGTTAGCTTTAAGAGTGCACCTTCAGTTGATTTGCTTTTCTGATAGGCATACTGACAGGGGTGTAGAGGTATGCTTCGAGTTAAGCAATCTCTAATGTGTACGTCGATTATTCTTTCCATTGTTTTCAGGAAAAACGATGTCAATCTTATGGGACGGTATGATTTAGGTAGCTCACTAGGCTTGTTACCTGGTTTGGGGATGAATTTGGCGAATATAGAGAAATGCTATTTAAATTGTCAAATAAGCAATTCATTCTTGAAATAAAGTCTGCTGTTGAAGTGGCTACAGCCCCGGGGTAACTTTCATTTTGTCAAAGAGCATTACACATTTTTTGTCTAAGTCGGAGAAAGTTTCACACCTAAGTGAGAGAAGATCAGAAACTTGTTTGGAAAAGCCTGTGGCTAGATTTATTTCAGAATGCCATCGTTGAATTGTCCTAATACTCGGCAAATAAAAATTTGAATTAATCATATGTTTGTACAAAGCTGGGGACTTATAAAAAAACTTTAAATAACAGTCTTTTTCATCACGTGGCCAATTCTGTTCTGCTTTATGAAATAGTTGGATTTTTATAAATATTAAAACTTGGGCATTTCTACCATCCAATTGTTTTTCAATGTCTACTTGTAGCTTATAGTTTGGGTAATTTTTAAGTTTTTTAGGGGTATCGAAAAGAGTCTTCGGGATTTTCTGATATGGTTCATTTTCTTTCATTTCATTTTCTTCATACTGGAAATATCGGTAATCAGGCTCAAGAAATTCAAGGGGAAAGATACAATCAGGTAATCGAGGAAGAGACCAATTCTTTAAATATGTTTTAGGAGGAAAGGCTTCGCGATGGACTGTCAATTTAGGATCATCTGCATTATTTTTTATTAAATCTGGTAGGCTTACTAAAACTTGGTCGTTGAGGTATCTTTTTCGTTTTATTGGACATTTTGGTTTAAAGTTAGACTTCAGATTTTCATAGCTTTGGTCAATGTTTTTATCCGTGCATACACATATTTCACTACATGATTTTGGATTTGACCCTTTTTTCAAATTTGTCCTCACATTTCTAACAACGAAAAGGACGTGAAAGTGTTCTTCGCAGAAAAATGTGTTTGAAGGTAAACGACCGAATATTTCACATTTTTATAATTGAAACAGAAATTCAAACAAAATAAACAAAAACCGAAACCGAACGACGAACAATTTTCGAATGAATGAAGGAAAAAATCTCAACGAAAGCTTTTTTAAAAGGAATAAAATTATCAAAGGCTCAAAGCTCTCAGTAATTTAATTTTCGATTTGGTATGAGTAGCGACACCTATTAGGATACTGGTACTACTGGATTGGCGCTACTATAGGAATATATATACAAAGGTAGTACTTTTGGGCCCTACTCATCGCCATTCGAAAAATTTAGTTTGGACACTAAAATGATTATTAGTAGTAGTAGGTATCGCTGGCTGTCTTAATAGTTTTTCTCTGACGGAACTGTTCAGATTGGCGCTAACAACTTTTACAGCGGAAAGCTGGGATTTGACGTTTCACCTAGAATATACGGGGCTCTCAAATTTTGTACGTAGGTGTGTCTAATGACAACTAATTCTTTCGAAATTTTCCGTGTTAAATTAGATATTACGTATTGTGACCTGCAATACTCTAAGGTGAACATAAAAAAGGGATTTTAGGTACGGCCTTCTTACGAACTAGTTCAAATTTGAATGTCCAAGCAAAGCGCTTCAGGGTGACATCTAGTGTCCATTAGAGTAAACTACAAAGGTTTATGCCGACACTAACATTCTACCGCACATGAACTCACCACTGGTCGATGGATATTCTTGTAAGTAAAGACAACAACCAACTACTAGAGACTAGAGCTTTTTGGAAATTTGAAATTTTGTGTACAAAAAAAAAGTGTGTGTGGTTTATTTTTGGCAATTTAATTGTTATTGTCATTGTTCTTGAAGTTGGGTGACTAGTGAGACAAATTTCCATATAACTCAAAATGGTGGAGAGGACAAGAAAATCCTCCATGGTGTCAATCAAAGTTAAATCAAAGAAAATTCGCTTCCTTTACAGTAGCATCTTTTGACCTTTTAGCCACCTCGTGACGTTTACGGCCTTCTAGGAAGTTCTTGTAAGGCCTGGAATAAGCCTATTTCAAAGATTTAATTTTTGGTGAAGCTAAGTGCTGGGTCGTGAAAGAGAATGTGTGGAATATCCCCATGCAAAACACCACATCCCTTGCAAAGCCAATTTGTGCTGATTTCTGTTTTCTCGATATGACATATCTGAGGACAGCACCCAAGAGAGAGAGGCTAACGTTTTTCTGTTCGTGTGTTTGAAATTCTTTCACTGAAATATTGCGCTTTTGCGGTATTTTCCACGGTTGTATCTTGCATGTTTTGCCCCATTAATTATGATTCTGTACCTGTCAAAAAAAATGCCTGCGTACCTCATTTGGATAAACCCAAAAAACTCTAAGCAACGCATTTCCATGGTCAGTTCAAGTCAGTTCATCCCTTGAGGTCATTTCTTGATTTTGTGCACAAATATTTCTACAGAAAGTAGAATCTTCTTTCAACCCAAATCGAGATGGTTTTTCCTTTGTCCTTTGTTCAAAAAAGTCCTTGTAATCATATAGTAACCATATTTTGTCCTGTCAAAAGCTCTATCAATTTCCATTTAGCATCGTTTCTGGGCAAGGTTCAACATTATTCCCTCTTGCAATGTGCAAACGCGGTTGAAGGACCAAACGTGACGCCAACAATAGAAGAACCACTTCTTCCGCTCGACGATATGAGATAATAATGGGTGTTACCCCTCCCCCACCGTTTACTCTGGTATCAGCACAATACAAGTGTTTGCAGCGCCATATCCACTGAAGGAACTAGGTTGAGTTGAAGGACCTTTGCGCAGTCATTTGCTAAGAAAGAAATAACGAAAAACACAAAGGCAAATATAGAAACGTGAAAGTTGTGTTTCTTATCCCAAACCGAATCCCTTTATAGTCCTCAAAGTCTAGACGGCGCAAGGGAAACATAAAATTCCTGCGGCCAAAGAAGGGTACACGGTGGATTATGTCTGGGAATCATTTAGAGTTTAGACGTATACGAGAGAGCAACTTCTCGAAAGTCCCTGACCTTAAATCTTCACACAAGGGTATGTATCCGCTTGCACTAGGTACCTATGTCTGAAGGGGTGTGTTCCAAATTCGATTTCTTTTCATTTAGTCCTTCTGAACACAGTGTCCACTAAACCCAACCAATGCCTGATGTCAATGACTGCGTCAGAATGAAATGTCAATTGCATTTGGCTTTTCGCAAATGGCAAGTGGCAAATGGCGCACACAATAGAGAAACGCCAAAAGGACAAAGGACTTTGGGTGAACCTTTTATTTCTTTTCTGTGCCTAACGAGGCGTAAATACCATGAAAGGACAAAGATGGCGGGGAGAACAAAGGGCGCATTCATAATCAGTAAGTAGAGAGTTGCTGGTGGCGCAAAACTCTTCATAGCGATGCTGTTGCGTTTTGTTTTTGCCCAAATACACGTTCAAGCGTCCTTGTTCGATGATTAATGGTGTATATTAAGCAGATGATTCGTGGGGAAAGTCCCCTTTTGGGAGCGGATCAATGCGCAGGTACAAACAAAGGAGGGAAGCTTTTACGGAAGGCGTTGCCAGGGTGTGTTGAAGAAATGCTTTTGAGCGTAAATCATTTGTTCATGCAGATTCGGAGTCCTTGGCGGGAGAAGTTGCAGGCAACCTTTTAAAGAAAAATGTGACGCAACGACGTTTCGATTTTTTTTTTTCGCTTGGCTTGCACTTACACTCGAATTGACGCGATCCATTCAAATTGAGTTGAGCGGACTCTGTTTAAATTTCGGGTTGCAAGCAATTTTGGATTGCAAGCAACTTCGTGTTGCTCACATAGAACTCTCCTGCTCGAGTTGCATTTTCCGATTCGTTGTTAATCAGTTGCTCGTTCAACTAGAGATTAATCGGCTTTCTTTTTCAAACTCGTCATAACTACCTCAGTTCATTTGGTTTATTAGAGTTGCCTCTGTTTACTCTAGTTGCCCGCGTTTCTGCGGGTTGAATCCTATTTCCTTCAAATTAACTCAGCATACTCTTTTCAATCGGGTTGAGTTGGCTTACTGGTGTTATAAGGTTTACTCGGCTTAAATTGGGTGTTGAGTCTACTAACCAGAGTTGCCTTGCATTGCTTAAGTTGCCTAGGCTTACTGCAACCTCGGTTTTCCGGAGTTGCATCCGCGTTCTGGAATCTGGAATTCACTTAGTTTTCTAAGCATACCTGAGTTGAGTCGACTTACTGCTGCTTAATAGCTTAAGTAACCTAGTTGCCTTGGTTTACTTGGGTTGCCTCTGTTTAATCGAGTTGCCAGGGCTTACTATGTCTTTAAAAATTCATTCAGCTTACTTGCATTATGCGGACTGATTCGCTTAACTCGTGATATGGGTTTTCTCGACTTATAGGGTGTTGAATTTACATTCCCGGGTTGGGTAACTTAAGTTGCCTCGGTTTGCTGGAGTTACATTCGTTTTCTTTAAGTCACTTAGATTCTTTACTATACTTTTCGACTATTTAAAGTTAAATCGACTTTAGTCGAATAACTAGTGGTAAGTGGACATATCGCAGAGTTGCCTTGGTTTATTCGAGTTGCCTTGGTTTCAACTTGCCGCACTTTCTTTGAGTTACCTCAGATTGGCTTGAGTTGCCTTGATTTTTATCAACTTGACTTAGAGGAAACTTACCCGAATTGCTTCTCTTTACTTATGTTGAACGGGTTACCCTTTCCTTGAATTGCCCCGCCTTGATTGCTCTCGAATTTCTTCGGCTTACACGATTTACCCCGACTTAGTCTAGTCGACTGTGGTTAACTTACGTGTTGAACAATTGTACCCAAGGTACCCTTAAGTGGCATGACAACTGAGTGTCAACCCAAATTACGTTCCGTAGGAATTTGTAGTACTTACTTCATATGAGCTACCATACTCCTTTAAATCCTCGAAACCCTCGTCTCCAAACAAAAATCCTTCTTCACATGGACCGCACGTTTCCCACTCGTAAAGGCTATTGAACCGCCACAAAAGCAGACCTGTTGGGTGTAACCAAAAATAATGGAAGACTGACAAGAAGCTGCGTGCCATCAGCCTGCTGTTCTTCGCCTCAAAATCAAACCCATAAAAATGTGTAACGATCTCATTAACGTGTCAGACACGCGCTCCCCCAAAATGGCAATCTCATCCTGTCTCCTTTGTTCGCCATGGTAATTTCCTTCCAATTAAAACGGTATCCCAAGCGAATTTAGGACAATATCTCTCGCTCACCATGTACACTCACCGAAACACCGAAACAAATCCGAAAAAGCTTCCCCTGCAATACCTGTTCCTTCTCACATGACTCATTGGCATACACACGGATACAAAAAAAAAACAAAGACCAACCCAGGAGGAGGAGGACTTCGAACTTTGGTATCAGCTGAGCCATAGTGTCACGTATCTGCCGAAGCAGCATAGGTTTGCAAAAGTATCTACCACCGTTCAGACAACAGTATCGAATCACAGCGCACCGAGTGTGCATCCGCCAGGGTATAGTAAAACGGAAACCTCCGACGAAGTTATTGCACTTTCGCCGTGTGTAATTCTTGCGAAGTGCTACAGCAAATCCACCTTGACGCCCCAGTGTCGCGTGCTAAATTGAGAATAGAAGGGAATCGTTCCCACTTGTCGTCGTCATTCGTCGCGTTAATCGGTGCAGCGTGCGCCATTCGTTTTTGTGGCGCGGAATCGCGTGTCTGACCCTCTGGCGGTAACTGTGCATCTGTAATATGCTCCAGCAGTAGTACAAGAATCTGCGAATATTTATTAATCAGATGAGTCCGATTGTTAATGGCAATTCCACGATGGGATTACGTTTGCATTCGAGTGAAGATTGAGTTCTGTGGCGAACAAGTGGAAGGGAGTCGCTTTGGTTAGAAGCGATCCCACCTGCTTTTCGTTTCTTGTTCTGTGTTCAGTGTTCAGTGTGTAACTCGAACGCGCTCCTACAATCGGAGATGACGATTGCGGTCCAGATTAAGTGAAGTGTGCTCATGTTTTTGTTGCCTGTACAAGTGAGTGGGCTCTAGAAGATTCATAGGTATACCTCGCCGCAGCGCAAGGTAAATATATTGCGACTTGAGTTACAAAGTATAAGTTCTATTGGGATGGGGGTAGTTTCTTTTACCAGGGAAGTGGGTTTCAATAGTTTTAATTAGAGTGAAGACAAAGTCGGCTCGAAACATGAACGACTGGGATGACAACTAGAAGACGAGTAAACTTAACGAGTTTTTACGGCCTAGTGGAGAACTTACAGGAGTTCGCCTTCTTCTGTGGGTAAAATAAATTCCAAAAGGCCATTCCGATGCACATTGGTTTGATGTCTCTAAATTGTTATGCGGCTGAAAGACAAGGAAGGGTGAGCAAAAATTAAATCCCCTTCGATGTGACTTGTTTTACATTACATTTGCTTTTATTGAACTTTTGGCATATACAATTTGACTTAACAAATGATTTGGTGAATAATTAACATTTAAATCAACGACAGGGGCCCAAGGGTATGCAATGTTTGTTTTCCTAAATCTATTTAACATAAATTGTAACTGTTTTCTTGGATTCATACTCGTAGTATGCATCGTTGTTTGGGTTGACCTCAGGGTGTGCAAGTCCGGGTGTTGGTGGGATGTGACTTGTGTCTCTTCAAATGACACTTACAGTCCGAGGTGATCCAGGGTCAAAAAAGGCAAACACCTCTTGCCAGTCTGGACCCAGCTTGCCAGTTGCCACCTACAGTCACGGAGTTACCCATTTTTTTCAAGTCACTCTACAATATTGTTTACTCTCTTCATTTTAGTTTCAAAATTATCGAAGTGTGCATTGAGATTCAGTAAAATTAAATAAATTCAAATTCAAGTGTGAAAATTCGTACGGAAAGGACATTTTGGGTAGAAGCAAGAAGAATTTTATATCCTACACAAGTTTGGCATCGAAATACCTACCGCAAAAGAAGTATTGAAAGTGCAGTCAGCAGTTTGAAGGTGAGTTGCACATTACTTCAAGTCCAATCGGTTTAGATGTTTGAAGCTCGAGGGAAAGCGCTTGTTGAATCAAAATATTTGTTCGAGGACGATCGTCTAGAACTTTCGCATTTGCGTGGGACAGGAGGCTACAAGGGCGTTTAAAACAAGTTCCAGTGAACACCTGGGAATGTGCAATTGACTAAATTTCTTTCACTTTTTTTTTACAATCTCAAAACTAGTTGGTTTGAATTGGTCTTCGAAGAGGTGTCGTTAGAGCAATGGGCTTAGGTTTCAAGTTGAGTAAAGGAAAGTCTTTGGTTTTACAAAATCAAATCCAACCCGTACTGGTCTATCCCGGGTGCAAGCAAATGTGTTGCCAGAATTGCTTTCTCGGTTCTTGTGATTGTCTTTTGATTCTGCCCGCCAAAATGTGTTTGTATTACAATGGACCTATTGAAAAGTGTGCTGACTTTACTTACCTTATTAACCTACTAACTTGAATTCCAAACCAGAGCTATCACCTGGTTCGTTAAGTTATTTTGTCAGCTCATTTCTAGGTGCTGTCTAAGCTCCGAGATTTTTAAGTAGACTGCTAAGCTGTCTGTTAGCCTGACATTCTAGATGAAGAAAGCCGGGAAAACCTTACAAAATTGGGTTAAAACAGTGTAATAGGGATATCAATCGGCAGTGGTTATGATAGTCCGCTGAGCGTGATTGTAGTCTTCTGACATGCAACAGTTTCGGTCTTAGATTAAATATTTTTAGGCATACTCCGCCTGGCACTAAAAGTGAACTGACATCGACTAGATATACGATGTCAGTTCATTTCGACTGACTCTTGAAAAGCTAGTCTGTCTTTGTACCGCAGGTTCTCTTAGTTTTATCGTAGATTGGTTAGGTCCTTTGTGAAGCATATTTGTCTATTTAGCTGTTCTACGTACGTACTCAACTAGTAATCACTGTAAAAGCCAAGTTACTAGGCACTTGGGTGCTCTTGTGGCTGTTGCGACACCTTCACTGTGGGTCCATTGTGCATAGCAAAGTAACTAGTCGCCATAAAATTGTCAATAACATGTTCCTAAATGGAGTGGTGTTTTCTCAGACGAGGTATAGAGAACTAAGAATGGTTTAATCTTCATTTGTTCCCACTTGTGCAAAAGAAATGTATTATAAACAAAGATGCCTGGAGGCTAAACCTTTCGTATAAGTCATTATACGAAAGGTTAAACCTCCAGGCATGTTTGCTTATAATACGTTCCTTTTATGACACCGATGAGATATCCTTGTATTTTAAAAATACCACGGGAAATGCAATCCTTGCATCTACGGTTTTCTTTGCTGTCTGCATTTAGCATTTATTTTAGTTTACTGTCTCAATAATCGAGATGGAGAGGTACTTATCATAGGGTATGTTATAAACATGGATGACAGACTGCTCCGAAGCAGTTGATACCAGCCTGGCACCTTTAGGGGAAGCGCAAGAACCTATTTTTTAGAAGCTTGTTGGGAGAGTCTACTCGAAGGGCTGAAAGCTGATAGTCAACAGTGCAGTATGGCTAAGGTGACCATTTCTTCAATCATATCATAAAAGAGGACATTTTTTTTAAGTAAAAATATCCATGCAGTCAGAAATGGTGAAAGCACATTTTAACTATCAAATTTTTCGGTTTTTGTAAGTTCGATGAAAGTAATTGACTTGGTCTTTGAAAATCAATACAAGATTACCATATCTTGTACAGCTTTGTGAGACTTGAGAAGGTACCTACTTCCAATCCCGCATATTTCTTATGGTAGGAAGATGCTCCTTAGAGGAAAACACGGCATTTTAGCAAAAGAGGACAATGTGTTGTTTTCTTTCAGTAAAAAATCAGAGTGGACACAGTAGGAAAAAGAGGATTGTCCTCTCAAAAAGAGGATGAATGGTCACCGTATGTATGACATAAGTCGTCTAGAGAAAGTTGGAAGGCAGTTTTTCAAGTGTTTCAATCATAAGACGCGTTTTTTCCTGCTATAAAAAGCGGTAACGAAGTGCGCAAAAGCGTCTCTAGATGGGGTATGTCTATCAAAGATACCGCGAGATTTGCACTCAGAATCTGAAACGTTTTTAACGGATTTCTGTCAGAAAAAAGGCAGTCGAAAAAATCTTAAGCTATGATTTTGAGTTTTAGGTGATTGACCCTGTAACCTCTCGCTTGGTAGCCCAGCACGATAACCAATGAGCGGCTTTATTTAAAATCTGAATATTTTATTCAACTGAAAACGTTTTGAAAGATATTTCTCCGTTCCAGAGTTTTGTATTTATATTTTTGGGGGGCACCCAGTAAAAACCACATCACGGGCCCTAAGCTCACGCAGCCTTTTCCAAACTTGCTCGACTGTATTTACTGACGACCACATGTTTTTATCATGATTAAAAGAATTATTCCTAAAAGTTGATTGGAACCGACATTGACAACTTCAGTATGAAATTTTTTAGTTCCGTCGAATTTGTGTTAAAGTTTATAAAGGTCTCAACAACTTTTGGCTGGAATCACAGAAGCACTTGTCCACTATTAGAAGTGAGTTTCATCATGATTGTTTCCAACAAGTTTTTGCTGGGAATGTCGCTCCATGCCATGCTCTCCACTTTTGTTCTTGAGCCCATAAAACCCCTCTTTTAAATGATATCTTTCTCGTAACTCCTATTTTCATTCGTTTTACAATTCACACTCACTGTCCCCACTTTCTGTTAAAAAAGAAATGGACCGAAAAAAAAAATCATTACTGCCAACGTGAAGGTAAATGTCGTTGGGGTGAGGACATTTTAAATGGAAGTGTACCGATCCAGGCTATCAGTGGATAGTCTGCTGAACTAAGCTCAATAAAAGACCTCAGGTTTAATCCCCGGAAAAGCATCAATTGAATCTTTTTGTTCTTTAAAATCGCATCCAGATCAATCCGATCATTGGTGGGACTACCTCGCCTATGTTGCCCCTTTTAGGGTAAGTATTCAATTGTGAAATGAGTTTGTCATCGTCTGTGAATTTATTTATTTATTTTAAGACCTGATTAACTAAGACAAACTTTAAAGTTGCTGTCAAATTTCTGATTATTGCCATAAGCCGCCCACAACCTCAATGCCTCTTGTTTTCACCCTTCCCTTTCGGTTGATTTTAAACATTTTTCGCACGCCCTTCGTCAGATGCCTCTACAGGCCTTTGAATTAAAATCAAATCATACCAAACCGACTTGAGGACGAGACCTTTTCACGCCATCGTTGAATTTCCAGATATTCCGCAGAAATTCCCGCCCATGAGTATTCACTTACGACAACCTAAACATTGCTACCTAATTAAGCCGCACAGTGCCACAGTCCCCTTCTCGACCACACCGTACGTAAGGAGGTGTGTAATGTGTATCCATTGATCTTTGAAATTCGCTGCCTGCCAAAACAGAACTACTTATCCGAAATCACAATCAGCATCAGCATCATTACCAAAAGAAATAGTTATCCCACTCAAAGTCAACAATTTGAATTGGAAATCCCATCGCAACCTATCCAAGAGGTGGTATTGTGTTTTGATTTCCTTTTCGTTGAATGGCAGCGCAGCCAGTGTGTAAGTGAACTACCCTCGTACATTAGCAAGCAGACACGGAGACCACAGTGATTTTCAGGCCATAAGCAGCCATGGCCTAAATGTCTCACTGGCTCTGTGTGTTGTTTGTAATTGGAGGTGTCCAAACATCATCTGCGTGGGATTATGTGAGCGAGCACATAACTTTTTGCCATCATGTCTGAATCGGTATAGGTCATTAATTACAACGAGACACCGCAGAGAGGGTCTAGGAAACATCGATACGGGCTCACAGCGCCAGGTCCTAGACGTAATTAGTTGTTGAGGTAATTAATTATTGCAGATGGGCGATGTTATTACTGGGCTCACTCACTCTTGGAGTGGCAAATGTCAACGTGTAGTGTAACTGAGATTGAAAGTTGCTTTGGGGTCAGATACAACTACGCGACTTTTTCATTGTGTGGGGGTGTATTTGCTTTTGGTTTAGAGTTCCAGAGGAAACTACGTATATGGTCGTCTTTTCGGTCCATTACTCAGGTTTGTCTTTCGTGTTTAGTTTGGCATCGGTTTCAAGGTCGGTCAAGTTGGGGATTGAGGACGACAGAAATGTGTCAAATGAACTTGAAGTCGTTCGCATCTTGTCAGAAATGAAAGACTTGTTCAACAAAATGCTAATTTTTTGGAGAGCAACGACACGGATGGATTGGACATCAATTTCTTTTCTTATGAAATTTAATGCACAACTTTGGACTTCTAGAGAATGAAAGGGAAGGCTCATATTATAGAGCGGAGGTCGTCAAAGCAGAAATACTTACATCACTCAGTATGTTTCTGGTTGGCTGTTTTAGGTTTGTTTGTTTTTCAATGCCAGCAAAGAAAAGTAAAGCACACGAGTGCTCAATAAGCCAGTTCGAAGTGGCTTGCTCGGAATCAGCCTGTAGGTATGCAAGCAATTGCGATTAAGTGCTGTAAACTGGTTATTTTGGTGCGTATCAGGCTTAGACCTAGTTAGTCTAGTCTCTGATTATCACAGGCTTGAAGTTTCGGCTCTTGTCAATAAACCAATATTGCTTTTTGATCTTTAATATTTTTCCATAATCTGTAAAAGGCTGTGGTGTGAACTTCATTGGCCTCAGCTTTTGACTATGCAATTTGCAACAACTTCAGGTTTAGCCCGAGGTTTTGTAAGCCTTTCACCAGTTTCGGTAGTAAGCTCCACGAACCACAAACATCTGCATAAGCGGGTGAAATTAGAGCATTCGTTCCCTTCCAATGATGAGGCATAAAAAAGCTACCGCTCTTAAAAATTTTGCTACTGACATTTTGAGTATTTTGATGTTTTCAGCGCCAAATTAGAACTGAAATCAGGGCACTCATTCCGTAATTTTTCAGACGATTATCGTCGGTCTTGATACAATAGATCTTACAGGTCGCAGTGTCAGCCAGCTGGGCATGGGTATTTATTAAAAAAAAAATTGTCGGAACGATAGACCCCCAAAGTACCAACTAGGTGGTAAAATTACGAGTTTGAGACCTTTATCCGGTTCATTTTCCACAAGTGTATTGAAAGATGATAGTGAAACAAATTCGGGCAGAACATAACTTCTTATGGTCATCAAAGTTTCAAAAACGATATCGTCCCAACGATTATTGTTATACGGGATCTGCCCCCAGTTTTATTGACAAAGCGCTGTACTCATAACAAATTTAAGTCTCGACTTTAAATTTACGGAAGCTCACAATTGCGAAATTCGTATGGAAAATATAGCCACTGTGAGCTACTTAAATTTAGAGTCGAAATTCAAAATGGTTATTGGTGAGGCCCAAAGTGTATTTTTTGAAAATGGGTCCCGTTTTATATTTCCTTTTCCTGCCTGAACGAAAAATAAATTTTAAATTTATAAAAAGGCCTTCTAAATAATGTTCACAAACAAAACAGTGCTGAGTTGAGGTCGAGTGATCTAAAACTGTGTGCACTCGTACTAACAGCATCAATAGAGTTGTGGTTTTTAATCCCCATTTGAACCAAAGACACAATTCCCATTCACACTTACCCCCTGTCCTATACTGTTTCTACTTTTAGTTAAAAAAAATTAAATTTAAAACCGTTTTTGCCATTTTAGCCGCCCCATCAGCCGTTGTACAATGTGAACGTGAACATTCGACTCTGCTCAAGTTTTTCGTAAGAACTCCAGTCCCACAGAGTGAAAATTAAATTTTATATTTATTGTGGCTTTCTTATCTATCCTACTAATTCAGATTTAGTTTCCCTAATTCAATGATCCATCAATCGGCCAATTCCCTTGATAAACCAACATTGGTTCATTTTCTAAAAATACTCGAAGCCATACCCCAGTTCAGTTACTACCTACCACCAGAAAAACGAAAATCAAAGTTCATACTTGTCAGCTTTTGTACTTGGTATTGTTATTGTAAAAGGCATTGTTGAAAATCATGTCTGTGCGTCATTGCATTGACGCGTTGTGAGTTTGCGGCTCAGCTAGAGTGATGCACCTAATCAAAGCAAAAGAAACAAAAATACTCAACTGACCGACTGTCTTTGGGAATTTCACCTCACATCGACTCATTCGAAGTGAAAGAGGAGAAAGGAAGAAGAAAAAGTCAATCAAGCACGAAATGTCGATAGTTGAAAGGTATTGTGATTGTGATTTGTGACGTGAGTTATGACAGTTGTCTGTCGAACCGAACTCCGGTAGTCCCATTTCATGCATCGATGCACATTTGATTGATTTGTACTGCAAGCAAGAAAGTTTCATATTTATTCTTGTTTGTGGATGGGTACGTTTGTCGCTATACAAAGGACAAGTACATAGTCCGTTGTAACAATTGCCACGTTGCGACTGATAATATCTAGCAAAAAGGTAAATAAATCTGTAAGAGGTGTTTTCGTTGAACGAAAAGCGATATATTTTGACATTGTCAATCTGTCCAGAAGAGTCGAGCGTTCAAGCTGTCAAGCTGTCAATCTCTCCCACCAAAGTGTGTGTTAAACGCTCTGCTCCCTCTAAACGGCTACCTTCTCTTTAAAATTACATATTCTGCGATACAAATAAAATTTTCCAAACAAAATTGCATATTGTGACCTACAAAATATACCTTTAAGCGGGAGGTTAAAAATGAGTATTAGTAAGGCCCATTGATTAATAAAATTCTTGTAGCAAAAATTTGTAGAAAAATTTGAAATTTCACAAATGTATAGAATTTCATACATAGGTGCGTTTGGGATAATTTTGTCCATGTGCCACTTTGGCAGACACCTGTTTTATTTAATGAAATCCCGTGACTTGTAAATCTTGATGATGTGTATGGTAGACCTCGTGATTTTCATGAAGACTTCGCCAAGTCTTGCTATCATTCGTCATTTTTCCCTGCGTTACTAGAAGTTTGCTTTCAGAATTGGCAACACTCTTTACAGCGACAAGTAGTTTGACAGCTGACAGTTGGCAGCTAATTTTTGCTCTTTTTGGTTTGCGATTTTACCATGATCCATGAGTATTATATTTGCCAGTAATGTAGTCGAAATTTGGACTTCTTTATTGACCTTCCCGCAGCCACTGTATTTCCGGAACCCTTTTTAAGCGCACGTGAGGCATAAAGTTATCTTTTTAAAATTACCAGGTCGCTATCATGATTTTTAAATGTTGTAACACGATTGTTACAAAAGTCAATTTTCGAATATATATTTTCGTTTAATTGCGGTCCCAAATCTTGGACCGGTTGGGCTTTAAAATCGGTAGGTACATAACAAGTGCATTGGCTAAAAGAACTTTGATTTTGTTCGCTTTCCATAGAGGGCACTGCGTTTACCCTCCTGTTCACTACACTACGGGCCTTAATAACAATTTTTAACCTGCACACCAAATATTTTGCAGGTCACAATATGCAATTTTGTACGGAAAATTTCCCCATTGTGAGTTCGAAAAAATTTGCCTGGACACCAAACATGATTATTAGTATCGCGGTACGTGTTTCACTTTGCGCCGCACTAATAATAAATTTTAAGTACAAAAACTCACAATTGCGAAATTTGTCTTGAAAATATAGCCACTGTGAACTACTGACATTTAAAGTCGGGACTAAAAATGCTTATACATATTTGTATTTAGTTAGGCTTTGTAGTTTTATCCACTGCGCTCATATAGGGTGCTCAAAAAATGTCCCGCAGATTTTACATTTAAGTATTTTTATTTTTTTTTATATTGCTGAGATTGAAGGAAATACCCACCTTATTAGCAACTTTTTGATAAATAGACAGGACATTGAAAGCGGGGTTCGTTAACGCGGCTATTTACATCACGGTTTTTTTAAAGTTCAACTTAAAAAATCATTTAATGTCAGACTTGGCGACACATTTTTAACGTGACAGGGTATTCTTTTTGTTTTGTTTTAAAAATGCAGGGGTTCTCTCTAAAAACTTACTTTTTTACTAAAATATATATGAAAACTTATAGTCGGGAATTGCAAAGTCAGTTTTTCTCTACATTACCATCTCTCGGTTTTTTGTTTATAGCTTTTTTTTATTTAAATTAATTAATTTTCAAGAAAGGCTTTTTTTAATTTTTAGCAAAGTATGCATTAAAGAAGTCCATAAGGTGATTTAAACTCAATGGGACTGGCTTAATCCGATCGAGTCGTGTATTTTTTTGTCAAAGGAAGAGGGCCTCATTTAAAATCTTTTTTAATCTCCAGGCCTTAAATTTATTAGAGCCATGAAAAAAACCATAGGGTTCGTTTAAATTAAGGTGTAAACTTTTAACTTGCATCGACTTGACTTCAAACCGACCCTGAAGATGGCCAACTGCTTAAAAAGTTCGTCTCCCTCATCTTCAAGTTCGTGGTGAGATTCCCCCCTTTCCACTGACAGTTGTTGTCAACTCGCAGGAACTATAAAATTTTTCGCATTTTTCCCAACTCCACGTGTTGCTTTTAAAATAAAACCAGCTTTTCCCTCAAAAGATGGAAAACCAAACCTTCCGCCATCATCGCCGATTATTATTATTTATTATTTGTTTGTGTGTATATCTTTCGTTTATTTGTTTGTTGTGCGCTCGCGGTTAAATTGAGTCGTATTTGTATCTGACATTCATTAGATAAAGGAACGGAGAGTGTAGAATATAGTACACGTAAAATGTCGTGTTTTGCGAGCTCAGAATAAATATTCGTTGGATGTAGTTGTGTGTTGGTTGGTGCAAGTGGCATCAGGCAATAGATACTCGTACCTTTGCGGTGAAGCTCTCGCTGACTGAGTGAGTCGAGTGTCGAGAGTGTTTGGCTTGGCGTTTGGGCTTTAGTTTTATTATCGCGCACTCTCTACACTCTGTTTGCTTTTATTACCTCTACTATAAGTGGAATATGGGTTTTCTTGTTTGTTTTGTTTACATATTTGGTTTCTTTTTATTTTTAGGTATTTTGCTTTGAACGTGGTTATCGCCGCTTTGTTGCGTTTTAAGGTCTTTTTCGAGAGTACTTTTTTATTTGATTCAAGTGTGCAAGAGAATTGGATGGTAATTCCAAAAAAAATAGTCATCGGAAGTGATTAGAACGTAGCGTAGGCGATATGAAGGCGAAAATAAATGGCGAACGCTTTTCAGAATTGTGGGATCTTTTGCGTGTTGGATTGGTTTTGTATTGTATAACACTGCAACCAGATGGGTGCATGTTTGGCCGGCTTTTTCCAATGTTGTGCAAGACAATAGATTTTGTTAACAATTCCTGTGCACTAATTTCTTGTAGTTGCAATTTGTTCATTGGTAACATTTGGTTGTCCTTTTTTGACCCGCGCCGGACTTGTTGTTGCACCTTTGGAACTTTTGTATAACTAAACAATTTGTTTGGACTTATATATATATAAACGGACTTTCGACGCGGAACTTATTTTAGTCGATAGTAAAAATATGAATAGCTAAGAGGGTAAGGGACAATAGTTGAAACCCTATTTGTAAGTAAAGGCATCTACTCAATTACTTTATCTGCTGCGACCGTCCTTTAACTTAAAAGAAGTTAATTAACTTGTCTGTTGGTGAGTTGGAAAGCAGTCGCACCTGTTTTTCGTCTCACTTGTGGCTTGAGGATCACCTTGCTCCAAAACAGCTGTCATTGACATTTTTTTGGTTATACGAGTATGTTTACTTTTTCAATGCCCTTATGTCCAGGGACCCAGAAGAGCAGTAGCTTGTGCTGTGTTTCAAGCGTCGATTTTATTTCTGTCGCAGCTACCTATTATGAAACTGACATATTTCGCTTGGGCCTACCATAGCCGTGGACAATTCTTCATCCATGAGTATTGTTTTGGGAAGTCTCAAGATTTTGTTTGTTTTCAAAAGTTCTACTGCACTAGTTAGAGTCTACGGTCTCCCTTTTTTGTCAAGCAACAAATTCTCATATGTCTCCAACAGAAAATTTCACAGACTAAGAGTCTCTTTGGGTATAGAGTCAAATCATGGGCAACTCTGTTCAAAGAAGTAGCTGTTCGACATAGGGAACCTTACACAAAAATATTCTAGAACTCCTCACTCGACCCCTCCAAGTCACCCAAGCAATACATACAAGAAAGCGGACTAAAGCCATCCCTAGTACATATCGAAGTGAACAAATAAGTTTGATATAAAGAGGTCCGTTGTTTGGAAGGTTCCACCTTAAATCGCCTTTTAAGTCAAAGAGAAAGGATCACAATTGGGAGAATGGACCGTGTTTAAAAAAATGTACCATTCTTTCTTAAATCGAGGATCACGGCTGAACGCCCTAAAAATTTTGTAAGTCGGTTTTAAAGACGTAGGTGATGATGGGCATTGTGCCATTTCTGGGCAGTGTATTTCTATGTATAAAACAAAGTTGCATACTTAATTAAGACCACCCATAACTCGAGAACGAATCGTACGATTTGATCCTTTTTTTGTTGTGTTTGTCTACGTCCAAGGAAACATGCGGTGAGAAATTGGAAAATTTAAAAGCAAAGTTGAAAATTCTAAAAAATTGATTTTCCATATATTTTGTACGAGGATTATGCTTTTAGAGGAACTTTCTCTCGTTTTTTGGATCGTATTTGTAAGAAGTCACCGGGTCCGCTGGAGTTTTCCAATAAGAGGTGTTATTTTGGTATTCAAAGAAAAATGTCATTTTGTGAGATAAATGATCGGATGTTTATTTCATAATAAAGAGGAGGGTATGCCGTTAATAATGAAAAACAACATCAGCCAAATGGCCACCACGAGCACGCATACAGGACCATATCCTTTTCATGAAATTTTCCATAACCAAACGGCAAAGTGGCTGCCCCATGTCCTCGATAGCCTCACGAATTTTATCTTTGAGGTCTTGAATCGACGCTGGGCTGTTGGCGTAGACCTTATCTTTCACGTGGCCCCAAAGGTAGAAGTCGCAAGGTGTTAAATCACAAGATCTCGGTGGCCAATTGTGATCACCTCTTCGAGAGATAACACGGTCCGGAAACTTTTCCCGTAAAAGATCAATGGTATCGTTGCTTGTGTGGCACGTAGCGCCTTCTTGTTCCCAATTCCAAAGAACGACGAGGAATGGACAAACCAGGGTTTCCTTGAACACTTTGGGCTACAGCAGCAATATTCTCAGTTGTTCTTGAGCGACGTGCACGAGTTTTATTCTTCACATCACTAACTTGTCCCAAAAGCTCGAATTTTTCCACCAATTTCTGTATTGCGGTCCGACAAGGTGCTTCACGACGACCAAAAAATGCTTTAGTTTTGCGAACTGTGACTGCAATATTTTCACCAGTTTTGTAGTGAATTTTAATAATTTCAATGCGTTGTTGAAGCGTGTATCGTTCCATTTTTAGTTTCTACTTGTCAAATGTCAAAGAATAAAGGCTTCAAAAGTGACAGCTACCGAAATAGGGGGTCATTCACAATAACACCTCTCATTGGAAAACCCTTTAGATCCGAGCTCCACGCAATATTTTAAACTTTTTCACCAGTCTCCATTGCAGTCTTTGGGCGACTTTCAATTGTGTTCACCTCGATTTCATCCCAAAAGGTCTTTCATTTCAATGTCCCTTCTCGGCGCGATGGCATCACTTTCCGAAGAGAGTTAATCGCAACGCAATGAAGCACACGTTGGTAGACCATTACTCACTGGCGTTCGTTTATTCCTTTTTTATTACATCTACAGCTATGTCTTTGTTTTTATTTATCTTCGCATTTTTTTCTTCCGCTTCGTTGTGTTTATTTGCGCTGCGACAATCGGTAGCAGTTATAGCAAGTACCACAACACAGCAGGTTTCTTGTCGTAGCCGCGCACTCATTATTTTCTCTTTCGCTCACAACGGTCTGCACGAAGCCAGAGCCCCAGGCCTCAGTTCCAGCCCAATACAAAATTGCACACCAATACAATCGAAACGTTATCCAACTCCACCATATCGACCCAAGGTGTGTTGCTTACAGTATGTCCCCCCAAAAGAAAAATATCCACTCCATCTAGCCATCGAATCGACTCTCTAACTCAAACTCAAACTGTGGTGAGACCCCTCCGCAGTATAGTACTTGAATCGGTTACGATCAGTCAGTGATCGGTACGATCATCCGCAGCAGTTATACATGTACGTTGAATAAAAACTTGTCACCGCGACAATAATTCCGACGGTTTTTGTTCTTGAATTTTATTTTGGCACATAGTGATCGTGTCGAGTGGAATTTTGTCCGTTTAATGATCACTCGATCATGCAAGTTGATTGATGGAAATCGAATTTGCGGCCGCGATTTGTTTGGAAGACTCCTCCTGTCAGGGGTCGCGCTCAAATACCGGTATTTCGGTTCGAGGATCAATGTGCGATCCCCTGCGATCGATCACGATCAATTGATCGTTTTTATTTATCACGGCTTGTGTTTCTTTTGTTTGTTTTCGAATGGTGTTTGTGAATGTCCCCCGTCTCTGCGTGTATCATAGACGAAGCCGCAGGCAGGTTGTTCAACTCCAGATAAAGAGAAATAAAACAAAAGAAACTCAATTAAATGTGATGCTGCACGGTGTTGTTGTTAATTTTGCAGAACACTTTTTTTTTTTGTTGTTTCGAAGAAAAACAGTTGTTGCACAAAAACACGGAAGGAAAGGAAAATTTTTGCGGAGAACCCAAAGTGCCGGAGAGAAAAAGTGATTAACTGTTTGTTTTGATTTCCATTTAATCGTCGTTCGCGGTTTTTTCTTTCGATTTTGTTGGTTCTGCGGTTTAAATTTTTTTTTTCTGTAATTTTCTTCTTTCAGTAATCTTTGTTTAAATTCAGTGGAAAAGTAAATATTTTCAGTTTGTTTTTGATGGATTTTGTAAAGTGCTCTTGACGAAACAGGGAAGACGGTTTTACATCAGCAAGAGTGCGCCCAGTTTGGATTCGGACTTGCGCCGCGTAGCCTTGTAAGTAGATACTTTGAACCCATTGAAGGCTGAAGAGATAAAAACAAAGTGCCAACTGGTTTACTTGACAAATGAACCCAGTTGAGTGGAGTTCTACATTGTGCAGACCATTTGCGGAAAGACGGCGCAGACAGAAGCAAGTCGTTGCCACCTGTTCTGGTTGCCTACCTAATTGGGCTTGTTTTATGACGATTGGTCGCTGTCTCCGGTTGCGGGCGAAAAAAACCCGATTAAAATTAATATCCGCTCGATTTGACTGGAATCACGTCAATTTAATTTCCTTAGAAAGTGTGTTGTTTGTATTTATTATGGAGCCGCTGACAGACAGTGGCGGTGGGCTATTGTGAGTCAGAAAGCTGTGCGCACCTTTGATTTGTTTTCTGCGAAAAATGGCGATTCCCTTGAAGTTGGGGTCGGTATTTTCTACGATAAGGTGGCGGTAATAATCGTTTGGGGTTCTAAAAAACACATGATGATGACATTTACACGATTAAGCTCATTTTTTGTAATGGGACTACCTTTTCTTCTGGCATATTGGATACCGCCGAAAGGTGGATTGCCAAATATTTGTAGGCGATTCAAGTTTTCGAAGTAAAATCTGCCCTTTTGACTGCGAGTAACTGCGGTCCCAATGCCGCATTCTCATTCTCAGAAAGACCAGCTGCAGTAAGGTCAAAACAAACCTGTAAAACCTCCTTGTAAGACCAGCTGACATTGAAAATAGTTACATTCACCTCCCCATGCAGTATCTTGAGTCAGTACTTAACAGACTCAAGATACTGCATCATAGCCCGGATTATTACCGAGCTATATAGTTGCATCAGGACATTTGGTTGCTTTGAAAATGTCTTAACCAAGAGTCTATAAACTCTGTCTAAAAACAATGTCTTGCCAGAGTGCGTATTGCAGATAATTTGATGAATGCGAGTGGTAGTCACCAATTGCACATCTATTTAGTGAGTTCGAAACTTTAGACTTTTCCCATTAGGATGAAATTAGCTGTCGCACACCCGCTTATAATTACCCTTTGTTAAGGAAATGTCAAGTATTTTGTTGTTGTCACTCACAAAATTCGAAATCGAAATCGAAAGTGTTAAAAAAGGAATGACTCGGAAAAATGTATGTAAATCGGGGTTTGTTTTCAGGCAGCAGTTTGAATATTTTTTCCGAGATTGAATTCAATTCGCTGGTGACTCACAACATTCACAATCCATGTTCAATATTCATAGCTGCATAAATATTTATTTTCGATTTCGAAATTTGAAATATGCGACCAAACGGAAAATGACAATATTTCTTTTTATTTCCACGACTTTGTTAAACTAGTTGAAAAGCTTTCTCAATTTTTCAAACTCAATTTACTTAAGCGTTTTAATTTTTAAGAACTGATCCATTTAAGATAAAATTGTCTACAAAGGTATGTCGTATGCGGACTGTACGCAAACAGAATATAAGTGATGACTGGGCTTACATGTAAAGTAAGAAACATTTTTGATTACTTTAGTGACTTCGAAAATCTAAATTTCGAAAATGCAACAAAACCAGCCGATAGTGTTTCGGTTGTGCTGTATTCCCAGTACCTAGTATGTATTTTAAAGCACGAAAATAAAGGAGTTCAAATTTACTTCTGTTTTATTGGAAGTTTTTTTTCGAAAATGTTTAAATATGAGTTGTTGATATTCTTAACATTTTTGTAAACTTCCAATAAAACAGAAAGTTAGAATTTACTTTTGTTCTACGCCATTTTTTATTTTTCATTTAATTTTAATCAACTTTGAATTCGAACCAATTCAATTGTGGAGTAACCTTAAATGAAGTTTAAGTGGAAAGCAAATAATAACAGTGACAGTTATTATCGGGCTTTTGTCAAAGTTAAATTTATATCAATTTTCCTTTGTTTTTCTTGTTTTTTTGTAAAATTGTTTGAGAAATCAGCACAGCGTTTGATCGATTGCGAAGTATCCAACCGATGAAAGAGAAAGAAGAAGTGGAGCGCTGTTGTCTCGGTAGAATTCTAGTCAAAGTGTTTGAAAAAATCAGCTTTAAACTGTACGAATTTAAAATGTCCAAAAAGTAACATACAAAAATAAAGAAGACACGATTTGTTCGCATTTGTGTCGATTGTATATTGTTCTTTACGACCAAAAATACAAGTGGTCACCCATCAAAGTCTGTAGGTACCTACAAAGTCAAATAGGGGGCAGATTCCGTATAACAATAATCGTCGGGACGATATAGTTTTTGAAACTTTGATGACCATAAGAAGTTATATTCTGCACGAATTTGTTTCACTATCGTCTTTCAATACACTTGTGGAAAATGAACCGGATTAAGGTCTCAAACTCGTAATTTTGCCACCTAGTTGGTACTTTTGGAGGTCTATCGTTCCGACGATAATCGTCTGAAAAATTACGGAATGAGTGCCCAGAACTTAAAAGTCGTTACTGTGGTCCTGTAGCCTAAAAAAACAGATCCCCTGTCTTGTTTGCTTTGTCTCAAGTAGGTATCTCTGACATTTTTCAAAGCGAATTCCCATTTTAATTGCGACACGCATTTCTTGCCCTTGTTACAATTTGACCTTTTTTTCTGAAAAATATAAAACGCCAAACATTGACTCGTCTTCCAATCAAAAGCAACGTCTCTCCTTCGAACCAATTACACGGCATTACGTCCACTTACAGCAGCAACAAACTTTCATCCTGTTGTCCTCTCAAAAGTCCATAAAAACACAAATAACCTCCCTAATGACATCGCAGATGCAGATCTGGTATCTGCATCCAGCATCCCTATAGAACCAGCAGATAAGTCGCTACGTCGCGTCGTCTTACAACAATCAATTCACCTTATTCCAGCTCCCAGGAAGACGGAACTTTCATAAAACTCTAATAAACTGACGGTAATTGTTGTAAAAGAAAATGTGGAAAGAGCCATCAGTGAGAGAACTACTGCTATAAACTTTTCACTTCCATCTCAAGAAAATAAAAGCAGGTAGCGCATGTAACCTTTTGGCATTCGTCCAATAAGAGAGACAGAGAGAGAGAGACGAACCGCATCGTTAAGCGTTCGCGCGCGTTCCTTTCGCATTCCGGACAGGATCTGAACTTAACCTATGAACCGTCACAAAGTCAGCCAGCACCAATGTTAAAAAAGATCCTTGGGCCTGCCATTTGCCATTATATTGCGCGGTGTTGAGACATCTTTAAGGGCGGCCTGCCGCACATTTTTTCGCAATGCTTCTCCTTGGCTTGTTTCGAGTGCATCTCCTTGGCTTGTTGAAATGTGGTAAACTTACTTCCTTCGCTCTCTCTTTCTTGCTCGCACACAAAAGGGTTTGGCACCACTTGCGGTGGGAATGATTCTCGTTTTGCTATTTTGCGCCCTTTGTGCTTTAGTCCAAGTTGAGTGATGTAGAAAATAATGAATGAATAAGCAGTGTGAAAGGAAAGGAAATTGCAATTTCCCCCTGCTTACGAGGAAAAAGGCACACAAAGCGAAAAATCTAAATATAATTATTTAAAGCCGCCGGGACAGGAGGTCATTCACATTGTAGACGAGAACCGGAAGGATATTTCAGTCAATTTTCTTTTTTGTGACGCAGTGCAGGCGTTTTCTTTCTCCTGTCGAATTTAATTAGGGAAAAATTTGTTCATTAGGGGTTTTAGTAATTTTTTTGTTGTAATTAGTCATCTGAGCTGGGTTCTGATAATATAGATCGGCAGGGTAAGAGGTTTGATTTTAATTGGGGGTGAAATCGATTATTTTGTTAGATGTAGGTACGTAGAGGGTGGTGTTTCATTTTAAAATTTCGCTGAAATCTGTGAATATTTTTAAAATCTTAGTTCTCATTTAAACTTTTCTTTTTAAATGCTACTAAACGCACACACGCAATACACAAGGTTGCTTTGCATAGCTGGATCCCTTGCACAGTCGTAAGTGGGTTCCTTCACCGTGACATTTTATTCCCTGAGGGGTTGTTCAAAAAGTGTCTTAAAAACGTGTCTCTGTGCCTACCTCTTGCTTGCGTCAGTCATGTACGCCATTTCACCATTTGGTGACCACTTGCATCTCAGGTTCCTGTTTACGCACCAATCTTCCCCTTTTTGTCGTATACCTTCCGCCTTCCTACTGCTAAAAAACAATAGGAGTCACTCTTGCGACTGCAGAGACATCTGTTGGTGAACAAATTTTATACTACCTTGGTACGCGTCTCTCCTCTGCTTCATGTAGTTTTCTTGTAGAAGTGCATCTGCCCAAACCCCGAATGGAGCTATCGGCATTAGAAGCCTGTTTGCCTTTCGTAGAGCCTCCTGCTTTTACCATCAATCTGATCAGCGACGTCGGTGTTACCTTTGAAACTTGGTCACTGCGGTCTTATAATTTTACCAAAAACCGACCTGCGCCTCTAATAGTTAGAATTATCCAAAAAAACTTCACTTTCTAACTTGCTTTCTATGAGATCAAGCCCTATTTGAAAATCAAGGATGTTTTGCATCATCTTCTTAGTCAGGAGGGCTACCTCACTATTTTCTATAGCCAGGTTTAGATTGTGTCCATCTATCCAGAACTTCGCCGTTTCATATATACGACTTTCTGATCAACGCAGCGATATCATCTCAAGAAGAAATGGCGGCCCTAGACATTTGGGTGCCTTAAGCGTGATTTTTTCAGGGCCCCCTTTTTTTCTTAAGCTAATAAGGAGTCTACCGGCGAGAAAAAAAAGTTCGTCACACGTATTTAGAACAGAAAACTCGACCTTTACGTTGAAAACGACTTTTTCGGTCGCACAAAACTGCAGTTTATTTCCGCCTTTTACATCGCAAACCTGCTGCCAGTTGACAGTTGAAAATCTCGCTCTTCGAAGGTTGACCACATTCCTTAATTGTTGGCAAAACGAGAGAAATAAACCCTTAGCGCCCCTCTGACCCTGGCGCCCTAAGGTGATCACCCCGGTTGCCCCCATAGCCGGTCATGTCTTCCGGAAAGGTATTTCCAAGCATCTCCACTCCATTTGAACTATTCGATTTGAAGTGCTTTTAAGCTGTGCTGCTCCGGTAGTGATTTCCTTTGCTTCGAGGGCCGTCTGTGGTGTCTTCCGTTCCTTGAGGTAGGCCTTAAACAGCCGCAACAGCTAATCTGGAATGTTAAATGTATTTTTTAGCATTTCCGTCTAAAATAAGGGCAATTCGTACGTCCAGAGTTGTCCAGCAATAGGATCACCTTGAGCAGTGCTTATTTTGCTGTACATTTTGGGCGGTTTTACCTACTTCTTCGTAGCTTTTCTGAAGCCATGCTGACTCTCAAAGAAATCCCCTGCTCTCCGTTCGGTAGCCGTGAGGCACTTCCCTCCATTGTTTATCATAAACAGAGGTAGTCCGGTCTGGAAAGCGTTGCGTCTCCCAACTCCTGAGCAAGACACCTTCCTCAGGGAAGCTATCCCCCATATTCAGAAGGAGGCGTTTGCATATTCGGATAACCCTCGACTTGAGCTGGAAAAATCCTCACACTTCATCAATCGTGATAGCCACTCCGCACCCAGTTCCCCCTTTGGTCCTTCGAAACTGTTAACAATGACAGCGGTTCAACTATACATTTATACCCCCGACCATCAAATTACACTCAACACTTAAACCACCGAATTGGCAACCACCTCTGCGGATCTGTAACTAAACACAAGTCCTTCGCACCAGCCAACTCCACCGCGCAGCTCGTATACGCATACCTCTACCACTAATTAGGTCAAGTGGTAATCCAATACCCACCACGTTTAATTACATTTCATAAAGTGATCCATGTGCACGGTGCATACACAGCTCCGCCTCATGTCCGCATTCAATCATACTCGTCGTCCCTCCGACATGCAACCACCCCCTCCCTCGCAACACTGTGCTGAATACTAATCAGGACGAATAAAAATAGCATCGAATGACGTTTCTCCCCACTCCCCACCTCACACACGTTGGAATCGATTGCCATTCGATTCACCATACAGCAGGCTTCTGTCAAAATTTTCAAAACACGCCAATTCCACATAAAGGCCCCCACATCATCGAATGGAGAATCATCCGACAATGATTGTTCCTGTCGCCTAATCCTTTTGTTTTGTGTTGCTGCTTTTGTGACTTATTGTCGTCGACAATGACGTTGTCAATGGTTTATGGCGCGTTCCCCATACGCTGCCTTTGTTTCAGCAAAACGCCTACAGGCGTTTTGTTCTCCTCCGCACGGTGATGGCGTCCTTGCTAAACGCCTCAACTGATGACGGTTCATCACCAGCACCCACACACTCTCGCCGAACACTGAATCATCTCGGTTGGTTGCTGTCTTGTTATCGACGACGTTTTATTGTGTTTGGACAATTTTTGAATTTATGGCGTCACACTGCCGGCGGGTGTAGAGTACTCCTACTTGTTGTTTTGGCTTTTTATTTTGGGGCCACTCTCCAACTAACGTCAGTGGTAACCTCTAAACGCGGAGAGAGCACCGAACAATGAAAAATCAAACAAAGCGAGAGGCAGAAAAGGGATGGGGCGCCCCATAGGCTCAGCATACAGAGCAGAGCGCTGCTATTTTTAGTCGCACTGGAGGATGGCGAAAGAAGGACCACGACGACAAGGAGTCACGGTCGTCGCAGTGTAAGTGTTGTTGCTGCGCTAAATCAATATGGTATGCGGTGTCGCTTCAGCCGCGTATCTACGGTCGAACCCAGCCGGTTCATCGATCCCAGGTTTGACACCAGCGTGGCTCGGGCTTCTCGTGCACCTATATGGAGGACTAGCTCGCAAATATTAATCGATAAATCATTTTATTTGTGGTTCCATGGGATGATTCGCAGGGCCATAATGTGTAGACATGCTAACGTTAGACACGCACAAGGCGGTGCGGTACCTTTTTGAAATCGTAGTGCTAGCTGACGAAGATTCCATTTAACGACGGGTGGATTTTTGTTCGACTTTTATTGCGTGCGAACGCATATTTGAGAATGATCTTGTGATGACAGATGGTTCTGCCTTTGATGTGTTTTCCGGATCATATTTTGCTGTTCAAAAGTTGCAAATAATAGTCACAACGAAAGGTCAAGTGAAGGTCTAGGGAAATATTTTTCAAACTCCATAACCGCGCGGATCTCAGGCAAAGCTTGGTACGACCTCTAAAATTTGGATTTTTGTAAAAGAGACTTTACTCCGTAAAGCTTGTTGAAATTTAAAAAAAATTGCAATCGTTCGGAAAGGCAACTAAAGTTAAAAGAGGTTCCAAGCAATTTTGAGTTAAGGTTGATATCAAAAGCCGTCGTTTGAAGCTCACTTTTTGGCCTTCTAAAATTGCTTACAGAGTTTTTAAACTTTTTTTTTTAGTATTTCATAAGTTCAAGACTTCGTTTCGACTTGAAAGACTTCTTAAGACTCATTGAGGGCAGTGTCACACTGTTCAACATGGAGTGCCAGCTTCTCGAGCAGAGGTTCAGTCTTCCCTATCGCCTTGAACCTTTAATTTTTAGGTCTAATTGGCTGGAGTATTTTTTTGTTTCACATTTTTGACTACAACCTTGGTATAACCAGTAGAGGTCGCTGTTCTCTTTCCATTGCCTTCCTAGGACTGTCAAGGAATACTGCCAGTATCAGCTCCCCTGCATCCTAGGCACCTTGAGGCAAAATTGGCAAAGCAAGGGTCTTGTAGAGCGTAGCTTTCGATTTTTGTTTCGGGAGCTATAAATGTACATCTGTTTCGACAGACTTAGTGGCTTACCAGAGGGGTTACGGTACGTTGGATAGGGTTGTGCAAGCGACAATAAGCAGAGACATATCTTGATAATTTTTGCAAATGGAACCTGTACTCCACTCCCTGTGCAGATTTTCTACCACCCTTGCCACATATCAATTTCGTATTTGAAGAACATCTTGAATATGCATGGACCCATTATGGTGCCCAGTACTGTATAAGAGCTCTCATTACTCCACATTTAACCCAAGTCAACCTCTTCTATATGAGCTGCTGGAATTTGTTTTTTATTCGCTAGTTACGACTTTTCTTGCAACTGGCCTCTCTTCATGATGCCACTACAGAAGCCGATAGAAATGCTTAAACGCGTCAACCTCTGGACTTTTTTTGAACAAGTTTGCGGCTTCATAGAAAGTTCAAAACTTGGGTCTTACTTCGCATTTAGGGAGACTTATTTTAAAGTTCTCTGTCTGACTTTGTCCATCCATCGTTTAAGTGGAATTTTTTGAAGAACTTTGACTTTCAAAACTTGATTGCTATATGCCAAATTTATGATTTTAGGGTAGACACTGCCATACCTTTTTATTGAACCGTCTAGCTCTTTAAAATCAAGTTGAGCAAAATCGTACAATCAGACGTCCTACAGCTTCAAACCTAGAAACATAAAATTTGGCATGAAGGTTCGTTGTATGATCGGCGAGCTTGATGGAAACTTTTGTCTCTGCTTTGGGTACTTCTTGGCTTACATTTATGAATCTCGAATCAATAAAAAGAGTTTGTGGGCAGCACTCCCACGAGTATTTTGAGCTACCAATCTAAAATCTCAAAACTGATCGCACTTGGTCAAAATCTGAAGTGAGGTTGAAAAAATTAAACAAAGAAAATAGGAGGCGCAACAATTCCTCAGCTTAACACAACCATTTTGGGACGAATGGAGGAGCCCTACCATTTTATTCCAAGTCCGAATTGGATGATTTTTCAAAACAGGAATGTTTTTGAATATGCATTTGTTAAAAGTAAAAATCTTTCAAAGGCAATTCTATATATTTTAACGAGGGTCAAAGCTGAGGCCCGTCGCTCAGTAGTCTAGCACCCTTACGACTGCGCCCACAGCCAGACAGTTAGGGGCGATTAAGACGGTGGCGTGTTGAAGAGGATGAAGACCCCGACGGCTTAAACGAATGAACCTTCATTGAACTACTACATTTGGATGTGAGATCGTTAATTCTTGACTGACGTAAGGGCCTTATAAAAACAGACTTGGTAAGCTATGCGTTGGAGAATTCTATTGACCACCATTCCAGAAAGTTGAATGCTGAGCTAGTCTTCAAATTATGGACACAGATAACCCTTAGAGAGTGAGTTTTAGTAGTTGGGATCCGCTCAACAATAGTAAAGCATATTTCTTGAAGGTTGCAAAACTAATTACAGCTTGACATCTTAAAAGAAAATCTTCCGCTCCAAAGGAAGAACTCGACTTGTCGCCTTGTGGGGGATGATATGGTCTTAAAAGTAAAAAATGTTTGTCCACGGTCAGGTTTGTGTCATCAATTATCAGGATAAACATGATTGGTCCTAGATGGCCACCTTGAGGGACGCCAGAAGTGGCTTGAATTGTTTCAGTCAGAGGATCCAAAGGGTTTACCAAGTCTGATTTGATCACTTGTAAGCCAAGCATTGGAAATTTGTTTCAATGTCATTGCTCGCACACAAAAATGCTTGTTGTGCTTCCTGGGATTTAATCGTATCGATTACACGGTAATATATTTTCTCAGAAAGTACCTGCTCTAATTATCAGGATTTCTTTGCTTACGCTGCCGTTCCTTGTAAATGAATACAATGTACGAAAACGTGCCGTATTTCGACGACTTCTTCATAATTACCGTGGCCTGCATGTGCGGGTCGTTTCATTCCATCATCTTGTTCACGCGATTGTTTCGTTTGCTCATCGTCATCATCATGAAATGATATTTCGTTGCGTGACAACTGACAACTTTTTTTTTTCTTCTCGTAAGCTCTGTATCGTATTTGCTTGAGTGGCCTAACCCCTGCTGGAATTGTTAACCATCCCCCTTTTTAAATTTTTTCATAAATTCCCGCACGTAATTAATGTGGTTACTAATTTCTTTCTTTTCTCTGTCTACTTTCAGGTAAGGAAATAGTTGCAAAAGGTGATTTGTACATGTTTTTCTATTTTATATAACAAACACTACACAACAACCCCTTCCCGAATGCATTCTCTTGCAACAGTGGCAATTGCAATTGTAACTGTGAGCTGGAAGTGTTGTCCTGCCCGCACTTGAGTGATTAATCAATCAAGCCCACCCCACATCTTTCTAAATTAGCCAGCCAAACAACAAGACAAGTTAAATAAAAAAAAAACTCGCTCACTTTCGCTAATCGTTTAATTAGCCCAACACAATCTGGGAAGAGTTTGTACCCTCCGGGGTAATTCGCAATCACAATCCTCTGTGTTATTATTTAGTCAACTAATTGCTGTAGAAATCTGTACGCGTGTTACTGCTATGTGTGTCTGTTTACGGTACGTATACAAAGCTAAGTTCGTCCATCCCCCTTAATTATAGGCTCCTAGGTTGCCGTCGTCGTCGTCGTCGTCGTCATTAGTAATGACACAACCCACGTTGTCTGTCTGGCTGACGCGACGGTTTATTTACTATGATTGCCATCGCTACCGATGCTCGCATACACGTTGAATAAATAGAAATTCATTTTCGCAATGCGGCAGCGCAGGCGAGCGGCTGTGAGCTGAACCCGTGAGTTACGGTCTCACTTTCATTTTCATTGCATCTCTCAATCAAAATGATTTCACTTTTCTTTTTGCTTGCGCGCCTCCCCCTCCGTCGGTATCGTGGAGCGTTTTTTAATTGAGTTAACGTATTTTCTTGTTTCATTTATTTTTTGTGTTGATATCTTGCTTTATGTTGGGGTCTGAGCAGAGCTTTGGGAAAATCACTCGGGAGGCATATTTACTTGTGAAGCGGTGTTCACCGTGGGATAAAGAGAGTGTCGCAGTTTGTGGGATTTTGTTCAGGGCGTCGGGGAAATTAAGAAGAAGTGGTTGGTTGTAATTGTTTTTTTTTGTGGAGTCCCACACGGTTGCGTAATTGGGTCTATACTTTTTTTTTAATTATATTTTTAAACCCGGGTTTCTGTGACAAAATTTAAGTTAAAGCGCATAACCAAGGTTTGGCGCATGGATTTTAGGGGAACGGGGGAACAAAATAGGTTCTATTTTTCAACAGAATCCCTTAACAGAAGTCTTGGAATTATAGCTTTTTTTTGAACTACAGCACTAATTTGTTAGACTTCTTTAAAATAAGGTTTAGGAACTTGAACTCTGACAGCCAAATCTCCACATTTCAGGGTATTAAAAAAGCTTTGCAGTTGTCATTTGAGTCTTTTTGGGAGTTGAACCTTTATCCCTTCGCTCGTATAATATTATTAGAAAAATTTGACTTTCGGCATTCTTAATCTTAAGGGGGTTATGCCGTAGTTGAGCTAGTTGTTAGCACTACCACGTCTCGGAAGAAAAGAAAGACCCACGTGAAGGAACTCAAATAAAATTTCGACTACATAAAGTCGACTTTTATTTCAGAAACAGGTTTAGATTCTCTATTTAGAATAAAAGTGGAAGCCTGTTTTCTTCAAAGGTTTAAATAGTCCCCCTCCCATACTTGGGCTAGCAATTTTTCTTCGTTCAGCTTTCCGAACTGTGCGTTGAAATTGTCTTCGATTGTGACAGGACTTTTGTCTGCAACTTTTTTAACTAGTTTTGAAAAAGGGTCTACCATTGTACGATGCAAAAGTAACTTATTACAAATATTGAATATACTTTCGGATATTTCTCCGATTATTGCCAAAGACGGGGACAAATTCGACTTCGAATATTTAAATATTAGTATCTTAAATTACAAATTAAGCAGGCTCAACACTAAAGGCCGGTCAAAATGTGTTTAAAATTTTAAGTGGAATATTCTCCTATTCACATTATGGATCATTAATTATTTTCGGCTTTGGAAACACCTTTAATATGTCAAAACCTCAAGATTCCGCACCATTATTTTAACAATTCAATTTCAAGTCCTCTTCCATAGAAAAGTACTCAAATTGAAACCGAAGTAAAAGAGTACTTACACTTAGGAGTCTTTTTCAATCCTATTTCGAGAAATCTAAGAACTTGTTGCCAATTATTAGTCTTTGGCGTGTTTCCGTCACTAGTTTCATGTGCTATAGCCGTCTGTAGAGAGGGAGAATCGAGATTTCGCCAATGCCAAGTGGCAGCATAACTAGTTCAGCCTTATGACAAGTTGGCCTTAGTAACCCTTTAGCTGAAAACCAGGCAGCTGGTACGAACATGGAAAGATCTGGAGATAAAAATATCCACACTATTTTAGAATGTCATATTCCGTTGCATACTTTTCGGCAATCGTGAGAAAAAAAATATGTATATAGAAGTTCAAGCTTTCGTAAGGTACCCTTTGGCCTTGAGTTTTCGAGCCCAGAACATATTCCAGCTCAGGTTTTGTACGTGAGGCACTAATTCTCACAATGCACGTCTTTTTTAAATTCTGACTTACTAAGTGTTTAAAGAGGGAATCTACTAATGTTTAAAATTTTAGCTCCCCAGACCGTACATGCTCAGATTATATTTTACGGTTGATTTAAAAAAGAGTACACAGTACAGAGCTGGCAACCTTTTTAAGGGGGGTTCCTCAAATGCGAAGAGCGTGGCTTGAATCATTTGCCCCCTAAAAAGGGGCCAGTTTGGAAAAAAACCTAGCTCGCCTTAGATGAGTCGTTAAAACAACACGTTTGTGGTCCCTAGCCTTATAATGCATCAGGAAGTTTTGAGCCTCTTTCGTTCTTTTGAGGGGTATAGCTTTAAACTCGTTGCCCCTCTTCTTGGGGGTCATTTGAAAATCGTTTTTATCACTCCTTGGTTATTATGTATCAATAAGTTTTGAGCCTCTTTGGCTTTTTTGAAGGGGATTGCTTTAAATAGTTGGCACTCTTCTTAGGGGTCATCTTTAAATCGTTTTTATCACTCCTTGGACGGTCGTTTTAAAAGAACATATCTAAGCTAACTTTTGAACCCCCTTTCACTGTCCACTAGGGAGGTAACCTCGAAATGTTTTTATCCCCTAAAAAAGAGAGATAGCTCAAAAGAAACTTCATGCATGATCGCCTGAACCCAAAGCTTGGTTAAAGCTTAGTTTTTCAACATATTTCGCTCAATTTTAAAGGGCATTTCGAAATTTCTTTTATAACCATCCAACTCGGTGCCTAGAGGGGGACTTAAAGTCCGTAAGATCATTCGATTCATCAGCATTCGCATGGATTACATTGAATGCCCCATTAAATCAATTAATGGCGGAACAGAAATCAAATATTTTCAGCTCTCAAAATACGAGTCCATTCAAATTCGTTGATTTCAATGCAAACATGCGCCGTCTGTTGGCCAATGTCCACTCGGCAATCAGTGGCTCATTATCCTGCAATTATGCAAATTTTACTAACACTGCTCGGTTTTCCTTTGTGCGAACAAAATTCAATATGAATAACAATTTGATTGAAATGACAGCGAGGCGCAAAGTTTACAAACGTGATTATCTCGTGCAAATGCCACCGTACTCTCTCGGTTCCATTTATGGATCCAAAATTGAGTTTGCTCTCAAGTGGCATACTGGCATCTGCGTCGCAATACCACTTAAATGATGAAAAAGTAAACCGATAAAAAATTTGCAGCAGCAGCAGCAGCAACAGCTCCTTGCCCAGAGTGCACTACTAAATCCATTGAGAGGAACTCGCATACACAGCACTTGCACATGGTAGTAACCCACTTTCCAGGAATCCTTGAACTATTCCCACACGAAATGCTGTGTTCAAGGAAACACACAGCCAGCCACAGTGAATGCGAGAGTTTAAACGTTAAACAATATCCGCAGCCATAACCGTACCACCCACACACACCCAATCAGTACCATGATGGGTGAGTGCAAGTAATTATATTTCGCCAAAGGCTACTCGGATTAGCTTCATAAATGGCTCTAGCCTATGGGCTTGCTGTGGTTAAATCTAAATCATGTGGAAGGTGAGTTTGATTCACCTGGGTAAAGCCATTTAAACTGGTGTCCCTCTTAAGCCGATTTTAGATAACAAAAGACCCGCGCTCGTGCGCCCACTAATCCACATTAATTATGCGATGGCTCATGCCAGATAGTCGCTCGCCTATCTCTTAACGGTTTTAAGGCAGCATTAATCCCGCTGTCATACGCGGCTAATAAATATCTCAAACAATCGCCATCTGTCAGTTGGCTTTCCATTTCTCATCGAAATTCAGTTTGCAGTCGCCATCCCCTGAGCCAACGTAGGCCTTGCAATGATTTTCCTCCACGATAAGCCTTCTCCCAATCATAAAACTAAAATTAATCTCATTACCTACGCGAATCGAGTCGAAGGAGATACGACACGTAAGTAGGGGGAAAAACGAGGCAAATAACTGCAAAGACCCGCTTAATCAACACTCCTAAACGGCAACGAGTCGACGCGCACTGCACAGGCGCAACCGGAAAAGCGAGATTTTTATCGCACCACACGCAGACATCCAGGCGCGTTCATTATTACTGAAGCAGAGTGGCGCGACACGCGCTATGTGAAGCTAATCTGGCTGTGATACTTTATGTGTGCTGCGTCGTCGTCGGCAGCGGCATTGTCAACTGGCATCGATCCGCAGAGGGAAATGACATTTACAGCCGCACAGGTACGGGTATGCTGCGTCTGGCACTAAGAGTCAACTGCATATGCGAATGAGGGACAAAAAAAATATCGCCGACATGTATGTCTATAAATTAATTTAGTGCACAGACGCTGTCATCGTTTCAGGTCAAGTTTAAACTGGTATCCTTATTTGACTCATTTGAGCGCGCACTACAAGTCGCTCGGAGAAAGTTTTACTTAATCGATTCCATTAAAAGATTGACGGTATAATTTCGATAGCAGTTGCGCGGTTTCAACCAACCAGTAGCGACGTTCAGTCAGTGGAGGTAAATGACTTGGGACAGGGTGACGATTTTAACCGACTAGGACTGAAAAATTGACTTGACTGTCGTCTAAGTGAGTGGGGCGCACTGGTCTTGCTTGAACTTTGGAACGGAAATACTCATGCTCACCGTTGGAAGGCATGTTGCTCTACTTAAGTCCGTTTTCCAAGACCATGTTGAGCCTAAAAGCTGACAGTTTTGTGAATTCGAAAAGTGCCAAAGGATAGGTTTGAAAGTGTAGTTGGGAGCGATCTACTTTACAAGTCGTTCGCATAAAGCCTGTCATACCCTATTTTTATAAAGACGAACCGGTCAACGTGGTAAAAGTCGACTGAATATTGAAGCCACACCAGCTGGATAGGATATGACAGTTGAGACCTATGTGTGACAAACGAGACCTATATTGTGAACTCAATAGTCGTTAGCCAACCTACTTCTGTTGACGAAATTTTCTAGTTTTTATAGCTTTGCTAAAGGGGAACGTAGGGATATACGAGATTTTGTCACTAGGACCTGGCAGAAAAACAGATAATTTGTTGAACTTATTGGGATAAAGTAAGTTTGGCTATATCCCTCTACAGATTGCCATGCTAAAGACGACTCTTAACGATTTAAGTTCTACTTAAATACTTATGGGCTACTTTTTTTAGGGCATAAACTGTCACATAAGAGTTTATGTGGCACTTAAATTCGCTATGAGGAGTATCAGCAAACGGCCCTTAGAGTTTTAGAAAGCTTATACACATTTTGACATTATCTACCGGTGAGCTTGAACCGAACTTGCAGGCCAGATCACGTGCACCTGTCTGAAAATCAGCACACAATGTTTTAGCTGCACTTCAATCAGTTTGTCGACAAATTTTAGCAAGATTAGTACAAAAGGCCAAAGCTTTCTAATTTATACAAGAAGGCGCCGAGGCTGATGGGTACAAATTTTAAGATTTTTTAGCCACTTTCCTTTTTTTTTTTTAAATATCTGTATAGGTACGCGGCTCGCAACTAAGCTACTTAAAAACTATAGCCTCCGATAAAATTAGGAAACGGGGTAGCAGTTTGCGCTCAGGCCATAGGTATCTAGCCCGGCAAAAATGAGGTAGGTATTTTTAAAAGTCATACATATCTGCCCTAACCCATCCCGCTGACAATCCTGCATCGGCGACCTTTGCATTCGATAGACGGGACCTGTGAAGAATAATTTTGGGACTTTTGTCCTCCGGTCTACTTTAAAATTTTTTTTATTACATTTTCGTTCTTCGTAAGTTGTATAATTTTTTACGGCAGCTTTTATTCCCAGTATTCTACTTCTCAAAGCCAACGTTTCTTAAGCTTGTCCAAAACTTGAATAACTGAGACCAATGTCAGTCCAGAATACTTTTAAGCTGAGAAACCTTTTGTTTGGGTCGTTCCTAAAATATTTAGTTTTCAAAGTATACTTTTAGGCGAGATGCTTTTAGAATCACTCGGTTTTTCAACCGTCGTTGGTGATCTTAGTATTGTTCAAAAAAGGGGGAAATGAGCTTAGATTTGCTCAAAAAAGCTGTTTCAGTTTAGATTTGCTCATTTCGGCCTTTTTTGAACCTAACTAAGGTCACCAAAGACTGTTGAAAAACCGAGTTCAATTACCTCGATAAGCTCCAAACTTTCCAGTAAAATTCAAGTATCCCCTTATAATTCGTATGGCGGAACCTATTTTCTAAAAAAGGTTCAAAGACTTATTTTTGTTTCGTGATACTGACTCCCATTTGCACATTATTTGTATAAGTCCTCTTCAAGTTTTAGGTCACATCCAAGCCTGCATTTATACGTCAGCGCCTTTTGAAATGTTTTCTTTAAATAGACAGTCAACGTGCAACCTTTTTTGATGCTTCTACAAAGACCACATCTGCATGTTTCTTGTAGATGGGAATTGCTTACCGAGGTGTTCAAGGTTCAACCCCCAAAAAGTAAAAAGTTAATTTTTTTACTGCCCTTCAAATTGTATGTTCAGAAATAGGGAACTCCCAAAGCCAATAGTTGTGAAAGGCTAGTCCTGGGGTTCTTATATATTATGCCGACCAAAACATTCTTTTAATCTTTTCTGACTTGCGACCTTCATGCAGCTTTTACCTTTTGCTCACAACAAAACATTTTGAATCATACAAAATTAAAACAACTTTGTAAAAAAATCGTTCCTTCATCCTTTCTCTCTGTTGTTTTACTTTGTTTTCCTTGTGCATTTTAGATTAGAAATTCAATCAAGGTATCGATTGATCTATGAACACACCCTCCGCCTGCTAACTGAAACAAAATTTTAATTAAAAATAAAATACCCCCCTTCCATGCCCAAGGTGATGCTGAATGAGGTCCACACCAACACCAGTTGTCAACTTTTATTTTCCCAATCAAATTCCATGCAAAGTCTCATCAGAGACATCGTCAGCCACCAGTCGAATCAACCTCATTAATGCAGTCGCCACAGATCGATCTAAATATGCATCCTCTCACCGCAGCTCAGAGGTGATTCGCGGTGTCACCGGATCTCGAGTTAAGAAACTACTCATTATAGAGGCAGAAAAAAAAGAGAAGAAAATGACGAAATCTCAACAGATCGATACCCGGCATGCCCACGTTACCCACAAGTCCCTGATATCAATCTAGAACTGCATTGAAGTCTGTGACTTGTCTACAATCAGCCTACATACGAGTACGAGCTCGTGAACGTCTCTCCGTTGCGCGGCGCGACGAGGCTACTGCATCGGGCAGGTGAGTTCCGAACGTGGGATGAACACAACTGCGAACGTCATGTCCGACTGGACCGACATTTGTGCGCACACATTTCCATGAAATGGCCAGAAGGCGCTTTAAGTTGGGTGGAAAATTTACGAGGTCGCATGTTGAATCAGGTGGACGACGCGACAGTCTGCTTCGGATTTGGCGTGTTACTGTCGTGTGCGTCCAGCGTATGTAAGCTTCGTGTTCAGTTTTTGGATGGATGTGTTATTATTGGCTTTGCCATTTATGTCGGTTCCGGGGCGCCTCCCACCTTGTTAAGTGCCTCGATAGAGTGGTGCGGCGTTACGGGTGGCTGCACGTTATTACCTCGTTTCGTTCGGCAAAGTAGTTCATGGTATTTGGTTTGGTTCTTGTGAAATTTCATTGTTTCGATCAATATGAGATGGAGACTGGCCTGGGGGTTGGTTGCCGTCGTTGGTCTAAATTTTGACAGCACGTAAATACGTAGGGGATAGTGTGAGGAGGCCGTTGCTTTCCCGCTTAATGGTGCTTGAATATTTTGCGGGAATATTTTTGCCAAGGGTGCAAATTTTTAGGTGTGTTTTGGTGGATTATTGGGGAGGGTTTTTTGAAGTGTCGTTTGGAGGTATTGTCATTAAAGAGGCGATTAAATATTCGTCAGGGGGAGTTTGCCATTATATAAGGTACGAGGTTGTCCATTTTGTGCTTACGGATTTAAGAAGACTTTCAAAATAAGACTTCCAAAATATATGGAATTCAAGATGTGAAAGACCGTCACTGGAATTTCGACGAACTTCGAGACAATTTTTGGTTATTTTTCGGGACATTTTGGAGGACCATAATTTCATTGATGTTGGTTTCGAGAATTTGAGAACTGCCTACATAGAGACGATTAGGATCGAACAACTCAATCTTGGAGCCGGAGTTGATATCGGCAACTCATGAATTTACACGGTCGGGGAATTGTTCTGACCTTTAAGTTTATGGACGAAGTCTGAGAGTAGTTGTTGATTTTCAATTAGTATCTTGCTAACTTGCTGTCACAGATCTTGTTGCTGGAAGGTATTTAAAGCATCGAAAGGGCTCGCCTTCCTATGCTGCCAATTGACCATTAGTTGGATTATTCAATATGTCAATTATTGACATCTATAAACATCTTACAATCTTCGGACATCAGTGACTAAGGGCCGTTTGCTCATACGACTCTTAACGATTTAAGTTCTACTTAAATACTTATGGGCTACTTTTTTAGGGCATAAACTGTCACATAAGAGTTTATGTGGAACTTAATTCGCTATGAGTCCTATCAGCAAACGGCCCTAAAAAGTGTAACCCTCCTGAGTGCTGGTTAAAGTTCCGCTAGTCATATTTTCCAATAAAGCTTCTTCGAGTTTCTTTCTAATTGCGTTTGTCGAACAACGTCATCCCCCGACACAAACCACATTCTGTTGGTAAAAATCCGAAACAATGCATTTGGAATTCAAACAAATGGAAGTGGTGCAAGCTTGGACCCCTGTGGCACTCCAAAAGATGCTGCTGTTTTATCGGCTGAGGAGTCTTCGCTTCTGTTTTCAGGCTGAATTGAGGACGCTCGCAAGAGCTGGGGGCAGCGAATTTTGGATTTTCAATTCTGCCATCTCATCGTTGAGTTGTCGAGCCTATGTCCTTGTACCAACCACCGATGAATGGAGGTTTAAGAAATAGTTAGTAGTCAAGTGGGAAATATTTAATTTTTTAGGCAGAAAAGGTTATTCAGTGGTGATAATGGAAGACATAAGTTTTCTCAATCGTCTACTGTAAAAGTGATTTTTAAATTTTAACTGCAACAAGGCTGACAAAACAGAGCCTACCTGCGAGGTCTAAGAAGCAAAGGAGTATTCTTTGGTCAAGAGTGTACCTATTCGTTTCACAAGACTTTGTCGGAGGAAGGTAATCCCAAAGAATTGGATACTAGCTGCCACAAGAAATCAGATCGTAATACAGTAGAATCAGATTATACTGACGAAAGGTTTCAGATGTTCCAACAGTATGGCAGATTAGGTCTTGTACGCGATGTCGAAGCGGCTAACATCGCGTACAAGACCTAATCTGCCATACTGTTGGAACATCTGAAACCTTTCGTCAGTATAATCTGATTTGCCACCGTGTTTATCGTTTAGTGGAGGATGGTCATCTATCGATTTTCACACTCAGCCAGCTAATGAAGGAAAAGATATCCACCACCTTGTGACAGCTATATACAACAGAGGTTAGCGTGTAGCTTAGTTTTAAATTTGTCAAAGTTACAGGAAGCAAACGATTATTTCATACAGTAAATAGAACGATTCGATTATAAAATACAGAAAGAGAAAGATTTTTTTCCACTGCGCCACCTCTCGCGAACGTCTGACAAACATCCGAAAGAGCTTCTCAATAAGTCGTCTAGACTCAGCATAAAATTGCAGATCCCTCACATTCGTCCCAAAGTGGCCGTCCAACTTTAAAAATTCGAATCCAAACGTCACTAAAACACAGCTACAACTTTGAGCCAGTTAAGGACTATGTCTCTGAACATCGGCTTCGCTTCAAACTCCTTGGCTGGAAGCAAAAAAAAAGACAGAGCCTTTTAGCGCTCATTAGCCATTTCGTCTTCGAGGGAATAAGGTAATAAATGAATGCTACAGTGCCACTACTCCCTACTCCCGTTTACTGTCGCTTTTTTGTTTCACCGGAGTTCAAACGTTCTGCTTGCAGAGCCATGAGAAGCTTCCTTCAAAAGCGATCGTCCCCCCAACAGTTAGTGGTGACTTGAAGAGTAGAGCGGACCTCACTGCTACGTGGAGCTCCGTTGAACAAAAAGTCGAAAGCATCATCAGGCGTGGGTTTACATAGTAGTCTAGTGCGAAATAAATTTAAATCGCCTCTAACTACAAACGTCGTCCATATGGCAACTTTTTTGATTGGCGAGATTGAATTTCAATCGCCCTATGAATTGAGACACACATGAGCCCTTATTCCACTCATAAGTACAGCAACGCGTGAAATTATTTACCACTTCAGTGGTTCAGCATAATGCATCCGCGATCTGAATTCCATTTTTGTTCCTCCGCCTAATACAAGTGTGTGTAACCTCCTGACCTGATTCGTACGCATGGCCAAGCCGAGCCCTACTGAGCGTCAAACATACTTCAGGTCGCTCTGGTGTTACCGGTGCCCCATTGTTGCTTCACTCCACTCGTAACAATAACGCTAATCACTAATCAGCGATAAAAAGTAACCAAGCAAACTGTTAACTCATCCTCGCCGGCTGTCAATACACATATTTACCTCCGTTTCACTAACAAGACTTAATCCAATTAAACCGCCCAATCGCTGTTGCGTTTATGCACTAAAAATTATGTAAATTACGCGCGTAAACAAAAACAAAACAAACAGGCAGTGCCAGTCCGCACAAAGTGTTTGCCTTATATGTGTATGGGGAAATGGACGGCTTTTTTTGTAAACAACATTAAAAATAATTCACGCAGCCAAGTGGAAAGCACACCAGCACACCAGCACACCATGTCCACCATGGCGTATACGTAATATTTATTATGCTTTTATGATTTTCGAGTCTACGCCTCAATGCGTCCATCCCCTCGGATGGTGGATGAACAGTAGTTAGGGCGAGGGCCATTTAATTTTGCGCTTTCTTTTTATTGCGACGAGGCCTATTAACGGACCTATCCGAATCACCCTGTTAAGGGCTGTAAAACTTAGTGCGTACTTATTATTTATGCATCCCCTTGGGAGTGTATTGTGTAAACTTGATGTCAAGGCGACCGACGTGCGACGTCGTCGGTGGCGGTCAAATTTGTGTAGGGTTTCGTTACTTGAAACAGATTTCATGGTCAGCCATCGATAAATATGAAAGCGGCTTGGTGGCGGTTCTTAAAAACGAGGAACTGTGCTGGTACACACAGTGTTAATCGAATTAACTCAACCCAGAGTTGTATTATTCAATTGAATCTCAACTGAATCCGGTTTTCAGGGTGAGGGTGAGCCACAGTGCTGTGGCCCGTGATTGAACGATAAGTCGTCCACTTGAGAGCTTTTCTGCTCGCGTATGTGTGGCACAAACAATGATAAGCGGGCGCTGGAGACGGCAATTCTAAAAATATTCCAATAATGACATCAGCAGCTGCAGTATCAGCTGGCGTTATCTTATCGATGACTTTGGCTTCACGGTCAGCGTGGAGTGATAGTCTAAAGCGAAAATTATGAAATTGGATGTACGAGTATCAGTATATATCACACAGACTCAACCTAACCCACATCGACAGATCTTATGTCATGTCTAATTGAATTCCACTCCGCGTGGTCTTTAACCAGTTTTGCATATTAACGAGAACGCATGACAGATTGACTGGGGGATAGTGAACACCCCTGTGGCGAGACACTTAATAACGACGTGCAAAGTTGTTTTTTTTTTTGTGCAACGAATTGCTTGCCATTATTTCTCGTAATAAATCACTATGCGGCGCGCGTCCTTATCATTTGGCTGATGCACCCAGGCAGTGCATCAGTGTCTCCGCATCATTAAGCCTACGTGGGGTGTAAGACTGGCATCGACGGAAACTGACGTCGCCGCTAAGATGGAAACAAATGCCAGCAGATTAGACATTTGTCAGAGGCAGACCGGAATAGATGGCAATCTATCACTGTCGGGTGTTTTCCCACTTGGAAATGGAGACTGGAGATGACTCTTTCGATTTGGAGAGATTCAGGTGGAGGTCGAAGATGCGTGGTAGGGAAAGGAAACAGACTGAGGGAACGATTTCGATTGAGCCGTCAAATATACAGTGGGTCGCTTTAAATTGAATCGTCCCTTGAGCGTTTTTATGCACTGAAGCGAGGTGAAATGTTTCAGTCGATCTACAGACGTGAAGGGCTGCTTCTTCATTCAAAAATGTTCGTGGAAAGTTGGTCAATTCAAGCGGCGAAGTTGCATCTTAATTTTAAAAATATCCCTCCAAAAGATAAAAGATACCCCCTTTTCGGGGGGTCTTTCTTTGGAAACTTTTTACCTAGCTAGCCTACTGGGTTGCACCTCTTGCGGGTATGATTCTAAGGAATCCTAAAACGCGTACTTTCAGTAAATGTTGAGCTTCGTTTTTAGCAACCCCCTTTGGGGGTCATTTGTGAGCAAATTTTAAAGACGTTAGCCGTCTATTTGCGATTCGTAAAGTATTGTTCTCATGGAAACGCGATAACAAAGTGAAAGGCGCATGAAGAGTCGCTAATTTACGAATCTATTCAAACCGACCCCTCGCAGGAGGGATCATATTGCTAAATTAAAAGGTACCTTCTTGTGATTCTCATGGAAGCTCTTTGTATGATGGTTGGTTGAGTCCATTTTACGTGCATTACCTGAACACGCAATTACAATTATTATAGGTGCCCCCCTTTTATGGCGGCCATTTCTCAAAATATCGCAGCGAAAATTATTTTGCCTTTTATACTGTTTAAGTCGTATTTATTCTCTACTGCAATCTGTTGCTGCTGAATGCCTGATGAATGTGCGGTGTTCTTTTTACAAAGTGCCTTACAACTGACCCCCGCCGAAGAGGGTTATCTTACATGAACTTTTGTCTCTATAGGGCTGTGGAGGGTTGCCGTGAAACAGATATACGTGTGCTTTTCTTAATTTTAATATAGGTGTCTTTTCTTTTGTATCGAGCCATTGTGAACTGCCTCCAGTGGCGCGCATTTGGGGGGGTTGGGTTCACATTCCAACTGTGTACTTTGCTAAGGGGCTTTCCTATCTCGTGAATCAGGGTCAAACATTATGGGGAATTCTGCAGTTGTTGACGATGTTTCTCCGTATGTAGCACTCTTTAAAGTGTGCGCCTCTTCGAGGGGGGTCATTTAGAAAAATATGTCTCAAACGGGTTTCAAAAAAGTAATATTTTTCAGTATCTATGACTAGTGGTAGATAGAATTTTAGCCTATGGCCCTATTGAATCCTTTGAATAGGACACAAATAATTTATTTGTTCCAATTTATAAAAAAAAATCAATGTAACCACCTACTCAATCGAGTTCCGCTCGCAATACAAAATACAAAACAAAATCCATTTCCTTGAGAAGGATATTAAACGCGTTCGAATCTCCTGACACAGAGCGCTATTTTTCAAGCGACTGCTTCTCGATGGTTGCTTTAATTACGCCGGAATAGTGAAACTGATTGTGAGCAGCACGATATGCAGCAGTAGAATACGAAATAAAAAAAAATAAGATCGACCTCGTTTTCAACACGTAGCTGCAGTGTAGAACTGCGGCGATATGGTGAATGGTTGCAGCAGGACAAAAGGAAATGAAATGTCGTATCCTTCAACAGCAGCCGGTGTGATAGCTCCTCCGAATGCGCCACGGCAGTTACGTGATGTGAATTTTCAGATTGAAAACGCTTCGAAAAGTTGTTTTAATTTTAATGTATTCAGCAGCGGAAGGATTTGCAAAGGGGCGAAGGTCAGAATTTCAGGGATTTGTGAATTTTCCATATGTGAACTTGTTGACGGAGTCGCACCGTTGCATGGTAGAATGTCATAGGATCCCTTAAGATGATGGTGACTGCTTGATAATTTTTATATTTTTATTTCGCTTTGCATTTTTAAGGGTACCTTTTTTAACGTCTTATCAGGAAAGACTTCCTCACTATGAGCTTTTTTTATGATATTTTTTTTATTTAACAATTTCAGTGAATTTATTTTATTTAACATTTTTGTAACCAATTTCCTTTGTCCTTTTCAGGTAACTTATACACGTCTTATACAATGATAGACTCGCATAAGGTAGAACATATAGTAAGTCTTTACAAATCACTTAAACTGAGGGTTTTAAGATGCTAGGCTTGGGGTTCTTTACGGATCAGTATTTATTTATTTATTTAATGATTTTATGTCTGTTTAGTCAAATCAAATTTTCCAATTCCACAATATTGGAAAAATCGGCCAATATTGTGGAATTGCAATAAACAATTTTAGTTTCGACTCTAAACTTTCATAGTTCACAGTGGCCATATTTTCCAAATAAATTTTGAAATTGTGAGCTTTTGTAAACTTCAAGTCGAGACTAAAAATGTTTATTGCTAAGGCCCGATATCTTTTTTTAATTTTTTTCCTTAAATTTTAGTTTTAAAAATATTTCTTAACTTGATTTAAAAAAAATAAGAAAAAACTCCGGGCTTTAAAAAATGCTACAGTCTTTTATTGTATGTTTTGCCATAATTTTTTAATAATTTTATCTTCTTTTTTTTTTAAATAACCCTCCTGCCTAAACGAAGCACGATTTAAAATATGTTGCTTAGCTACAAGACCTTTTAATATTGCAGGCAGTCTTAGGAAAATTCTACCAAATTTGCACCGTTTTGGAATTTTTTGAGTCTCCGGTGTAGGAAAAACATTTCTTATTCTTAACTATTTCTTTACTTTAGGAATATAAAAGAAGACGAAGCTGCGTTCTTTGTTTCAAAATCGTTGCATGGTATGCCATATATGGTATCATACGACAGTCTTTGTTAATAATTTCAAAATTCTTAATGATTTTTGTGCCATTTGATGTGCCACGCCCACTTTTTGCTTAGTGCAAGCAATTTACCTCTACATCCAAGTTTGTCAACTGCTGTTGTCGTAAGTTCTAACATTATATCGAATGAACTGTTGATGTTGATTGGTGTTTCCTGTTCCGAATTTCTTAATAAGAAGGAGTTACCACGCCCCCTTCCGCAATTTCACTTTCATTTGCAAAATACTTAGTTCACGAAACAATTCCAAAACAAAAGCTACCACAATTTCCAAGATAGAAGGCTTTAAATATTTTTTTTTTTTTTTAAACACGTCACGCCTTTTTCTACAACTCAGCCCACATTTTGAGAAAACGTTGCACAATATTGTCATATCCAGGGCTAAAAATTTTCAACTATTTATGGCATGAAATGAGTAAAAAAAAATTCTTCCAAATTTTTGTTTGTGCTAAAAATTTAGGATTGCAAATAGTGTCGTTATATGGGAGGTGCCACGCCTACTCGTTCCTTCGAATAGCACCTTGAATACCCGCTGAACGATCCATGGATGCAAGATCGAAAGTCGATTCTGGGGAAGCATAGATGACCAACAGACCGACTTGTTGAATTTAATTTAACAAAATGTTGTCCTTCGCAATTGCTCTTCGTTCTGGAACGATACCCCATCAAAACAACCACCCCAAAGGAGTTGGAATTCACTAGTTTGAACGTCCTTCTTTGCCTGTGCCCTTAAACACCAATTACCAACAAACTAATACCCCTCTTCTCGCGTTGTTCACTTCCTTTTCTTCGACGTTTAAAGAACCAGCATCGCTGCATATTTCTTTAATATTTTCAACCACACCCAGGCCCACTCCTGGAGCATTTTCTTTCTCTTACATGATTCCAGTAGATAATAACGTCTCCACTTTGTCATCGTACATCCCTGCAAGAACTTTGGCATCACTCTAAATTTACCACGAGAAATGTGTGCACTGTGTGCATTGCGCTCGTATTTTTATTCTCTTGTTGTTTCCGGTAGAATGTCTTCGAAAAGATGAAATATCTTTCTTCCCGATTGAGAGCGTAGCCTGGACACACACAAGTGCATTGTTTGTTACAATTTATATTATTTTCGCATTTATTTTTCGGAAAAGGATCTGTATCTCTTGTCAACAGAGTTGTACATTTTTTATGAGCTTTCGCGACATGCGTGTGCATATTAGATTTGATTGAGAGGCAGTCTCCTGGATGAGCATGGTGAAATATTTGTCATTATTTGTTTACTAGGTCCTCCTTCCCCGATACAAACGCCGTGCCACCTTGAAAGTTGCCAGCGATTAATCAGTTAACTTGTCCACAACTGTCCAGTGTCCACCTCGGGCCGTTTGACCTTATCGCACAAAATTATACCGACAGCGGATGCTGCCCGCAGGCACCACCTAGTGTACCTCAAGGTCCCCGACATGGGCAGGGATTTCGTGCGATGGCTGTTCGTATCGTTACGCATTCTTGCGCCCGACCATATTAGGAATGAAAATGTTGTAATTAATTGCAAAAAAAAAAATAAGCACATTCGGTTGCATGTGGCAAAGACAACCTCAAACTGGAAATCCCTGTTGCTTTCCGCCTCTGTGGGCAAATGGACATCGCCAATGAACCGAAAGTACCTCGCGCGTATGGTGAATGTAGGTGCCGCACACGGGCTGTATCCATGGCTGTATTTGGTTTTGAAGTTGCAAATTGGGTTTTCGGCTGTTTATTTATTTTTGCTCTCTTCTTTGGCTTCTTTGCCGAGTTTTGTTGGTTTATCTTGTTCCTTTTCTTGTGTATTTGTCTTGCAATTATTTAATTCATCCAAGTTGATGTTTATCTGCATGACCTAGTGGTGCTGATGATGATGATGGTGGCCGTGGACAAGGGGGGTATCAACTTCGCTTTTGAGTATCCTTAAAAGGTTAAACGTTTTCGGGTGGAAGGTTAATTAACATAATGGACTCTGGCCTACCGACTTGAGTTGGATTTGTGTCGAACGTGACCTTATTTAGTAGTGCTACGAGTATTTGTGTTGGAGAGGTCGCTCCATGTTGGGATCTACTCAAGGAGTGGTAGTTGGTAGAGGGGGCTTGGTGGGATAGTACTCACAGATATTGCCACCTTTGGGCAGGGACATTGGGAAAGTTGATCCATGTGAAGTTGGTAATGAACCGAATAATCAAAGTCACAATAAGTGAAGGACGTGTGTAGCTTCCTTGCTTGCAAGGCTTATGGTCACTTTGGAAACCACAAGCTAAGTTGTGCCACAAGAAAACAAAAGAGTTTTCTGATGAATGTAGCCTCATTTACATTTAAACTCCAATTCCAACACCAGGAAGACAAATTGCTTGTAACTTCTGTCCTAGAATCGTTCCACAGTTTTATGGACTTCTTGTAAAGAGGTGTGTATAAGTTTAGACCAGATGAACATGTGGGACATCTGAAAATACTTAACTTAATCCCAAACCTGGATATGTTCTGCTCCGTACCTGACACTATGGTCAGGGAGTACAGCTTTGGGAAACTATTTGAAGTAGAATTACTAGATCGTTCTAGTTGGACCAATGGGGTTCCGACAATAGACCCTAAAAGTTTAGTTTGGTACACCGACGGTTCAAAAATGGTTTCCGGAGTTGGAGCTGGCGTCTCTGGTCCCAACACCAAAATCTCGCTATCCATGGGGATGTGTCCGACGGTTTTCCAAGCGGAAATCCATGCAATAGAAATTTGCGCTAATACTATTTCCAGTAAAGGTATTAAAGGCGCCATCATACAAATTTTTTCGGACAGTCAGGCAGCTTTACAAGCTCTGGCGTCCAATACAATGGACTCCAAAACAGTTAAGAGCTGTCACGATGCCCTGCAAACCCTAGCCAAACACAACAAGGTCAAACTTGGTTGGGTACCTGGTCATCAAGGTATTGCCGGCAACGAACTTGCTGACAAACTTGCTAGGGCTGGATCCGAAACTGTTCTATATGGACCTGAACCTTACTGCAGAGTCAACTGGGCTACTGCGCTAAGACTAATTAATGAATGGGAACAACAACTTTGTCTTAACCACTGGGAAAATGTCCCTGGTCTAAGACAATCCAAACGTTTAATCAAGCCCTACTCCTACAAGAGAATCCTTAGACTCAGTAAGGATAACATAAGAAAGGTAGTGGGCTTCCTCACAGGCCACTATGGCTTAAGATACCACCTCAACAAGATGAACCTTTGTCCGGAAACTGAGTGTAGATTTTGTCTGGAGGATGTCGAATCCTCCGAGCACATCTTTTGTGACTGCCCGGCTTTTCATTGGTTAAGAAAACGGGTCTTTAATAGGGAGACTCGTACACCACCAGATCTAAGAAACTCTGCTATTGAGGACTTACTGGCCTTCATCAGGGAGGTCACACGTCTCTTAGAATAACTTATCCCCATTGATACAATAGATCTTTTTAGGTCGCAGTATCAGCCATCAGGGCATGGGAACTATTAAAAAAAAAAAAAAAAAAAGAGGTGTGTGCTAAAGACCCATTGCCATTTGCATCTCGGACTTTTGTCACTCTTACCACTCAGGGGCACTATTGGCTTTAGCTTTTCGTCTCAACTTTTATGCTGAACAGAGTTGGTTGGAATCTGTGATATGAAACAGATTGCCGTCTATCACAGGCTTGGTATTCTAATGCCACACTCCTCTTCTGGTGATTTTTGAAAGTTGGTAAGAGTTTGAAAAAGTAGATAAAACTAAAAAGCCACTCGAACTCTAAGTGGAAGCTCGTAGGGTTCCTTTTCGTCTCTCTACCACTACCTTTCTTACCCAGAGCGATGCTGGTTTTCTCTACAGTTATTCCCTGTTTTCGATACTTTGTGTCAATTCTACCGTATGTTTAAAGCAGCATTCCCAGACTTTGAAGACTCTTGCCCCCTTTGGTTTATCGGCAAAAGCATTTGGTTTTAACTGAATTCGAGAAAAAATGTCCCTTTCTTTCTTACTTACTTACTTAGATGGCGCTACAGTCCGGGGTGGACCTGGGCCTCAACCAATACGCCTCTCCAGTTAGCGCGATCTTTGGCTAACTGCCTCCAGTTGCGCACTCCAAGTTGGTTGAGGTCCCCTTCCACTTGCGCGCGCCACCTAAGGCGAGGTCTTCCTCTACTGCGTTGTCCCTCCGGGTTGGAATCGAAGACTCTTCGGGCCGGAGCCTTGGTGTCCATTCGCTCTACATGTCCCAGCCATCTTAGACGACTGATACGTACTTTTCTGACTAGGTCGATGTCGCTGTACAGCTCGTAGAGTTCGCTGTTAGATCTCCTCCTCCAGAGCCCGTCAACGCAAACGGCACCAAAAATCACACGAAGAATTTTGCGTTCGAAACGACCGATGTGCTCTTCATCCGACTTTGATAGGGTCCATGCTTCTGCACCATAAAGCAGGACTGGGATGATGAGGGTCTTATATAGAGTCTCCTTAGTATTTCTCGACAGGGCCTTACTAATCAATTGCCTTCTTAGACCAAAGTAACAGCGGTTGGCAAGTGTGATTCTTCGCTTGATTTCTGATGCGATGTAATTTTAGGAGTTAATAGCGGAGCCGAGGTAGACAAAGTCCCGAACTACCTCAAAGTCTATCGTGAAGTTCTGTCCGATTCGTCGATGTTGTGTGTCCCTTCTGGTTGACAGCATATATCTTGTTTTGCCCTCATTCACCACTAAACCCATTTTTGCCGCTTCTGTGCTAATACTTGCAAACGCACCAGTGACAGCTCGCTGTGTTCTGCCAATGATGTCGATGTCGTCGGCGTAAGCAAGTACATAGTTGCACAGACTTCTGGAAAATTGTGCCTCTGGTGTTGACTTGTGAGTTTCGCACAATCCTCTCAAGAATTATATTGAAAAAGTCACATGGCAGCGCGTCACCTTGTCGAAATCCTTTTTTGACACCAAAGGTCTCGGTGAGATTGTTTCCGACCTTTATGGAGCAGCGAGCGTTCTCCATCGTCATTCTGCACAATCTGACAAGTTTGGCAGGGATGTCAAAACTAGACATGGCTCTGTATAGCTCGTCTCTATAAATGCTGTCATATGCGGCCTTAAAATCGATAAACAGGTGGTGGGTATCGACTTGGACCTCTTGGGTTTTCTCCAGGATCTGCCGTAGTGTGAATATTTGGTCGGTTGTGGACTTACCAGGTCTAAAACCGCACTAATAGGGTCCAATCAGTTCGTTTACATATGGATCCCTTTCTTTCACCTAAGTGAAATTTGGACTTGTTTTAATTTGAAAAATTAAAAAAATATAACCGTTTTAATAAATAGGCTTAAAATAAGCCTTTAACATAAAAATACACACTTTATACAATAATTTCCTTTTTTATTGGACGTAATATTAAAGCCAGTGAATGCATTCAGATCCAAAAAAATTCTTACGTAGACGTTCGATGGGCTGTTTTCTTTCATATTTAATACGAACAATTCAGTCTTTGAAACTTACGTAATGAAAACAGGCTTTAATTTTATTTTTAACCAATTTACGTTTCACAGAGATTTTTAATTTTTGTCGCAAAATTTTTCGAACTCACATGGCGAAATTTTCCATAGAAAATTGCATATTGTGACCTAAAAAATTTATAAAGTGAAGTTTAGAAATGATTATTAGTAAGGCCCATTAAGGACATTCAAGTATCTAGTTTAGTAAGTCTGGCAGCTCTCTCACTAAGTGAATCTGGGTTTTGATTGGTCGAAATCGGTCGTGAGAGCAGCTGTTTCAGTTGACGTTTATGGAGTGGTAGCCGACGAATCTAGTCAAGAAATTCGTGACTGAGTACTAAGTTGACAGTTCCCATATGTGGTTGACGTAGAAAACGTGACGTTCCCGACCATTCTAGTTTTTGCGTTCAGGTTACATCTCATCTAGTGGACTTAAGATATTTCAAGAAGGGCTCGTCATCTGAAGTCAAGGGTTGCTGCCGCATTTTTCCTTGGCCAAGGTAAATCAAACTGTGATCAAGCAGTGAACACGTTCGCGTTCAATTTATTACTTAATAAAATATAATGCATACTTAAGGGTAGGCATTTGTTGGGAGGATTTTTTTGGACCGTTTTTCTTGGTCTTTTTGGACGTGCCTTTGGATTTCTCTCGTGTGAGTTTTAGGGCGTTATTTTTGTGAAGACCTTAAGGAGGCTTTTGTCAAAATTTTAACCGCTAATCACGTTTCCCAAAACCGTGTTGAAAGAATTACTGTTGCACAAACAATTTGGAGGTACACCGTGGATGTTAACCTTATATTACACAGCGGGAGCCAGTATTTAGAGCTTGCGCCATTTTCGTTTTTGCTTCAGCAATCATCGTTGGTTTAGACACGAACTAAGCAAAGGACGAAAGAAACTAAATCCGTTTTCACAGCTTGCGTTCTTTCTCTGCGGGTGGCGTGCTGAAAAAACGATAAGAGTTGAATTTTATTTTCAGCCATCCCTTTGAATTTTCGTTCGCAAAGTCAATGTTACTTATCGCTAAGCTTCTGTTGGGCTTTTTTTTTTTTATCTTTTATATTCCTATGGTAAATATTTTGTGGTAGCTACTGGCTCGAATTTGAAAAAAATAACCTTCAACTAAAGCAGTGAATATAAAGGGTATTCCAATAAGAGGTGTTATTTTGGTATTCAAAGAAATATGTCATTTTTTGAGATAAATGGTCGGATGTTGATTTCATAATAAAGAGGAAGGTATGCCGTGAATAATGAAAAACAACATCAGCCAAATGGCCACCACGAGCACGCATACAGGACCATATCCTTTTCATGAAATTTTCCATAACCAAATCGCAAAGTGGCTGCCCTATGTCCTCGATAGCCTCACGAATTTTATCTTTGAGGTCTTGAATCGACGCTGGGCTGTTGGCGTAGACGTTATCTTTCACGTGGCCCCAAAGGAAGAAGTCGCAAGGTGTTAAATCACAAGATCTCGGTGGCCAATTGTGATCACCACTTCGAGAGATAACACGGTCCGGAAACTTTTCCCGTAAAAGATCAATGGTTTCGTTGCTTGTGTGGCACGTAGCGCCTTCTTGTCGTGTTCTTGTGTTAACTGAACTTCATAAGCCTTAAGACCCAAGTCCTTATGCAAAATACGGTGTAACGATGCTTGTGGAATGCCCAATTCCAAAGAGCGACGAGGAATGGACAAACCTGGGTTTCCTTGAACACTTTGGGCTACAGCAGCAATATTCTCAGTTGATCTTGAGCGACGTGCACGGGTTTTATTCTTCACATCACTAACTTGTCCCAACAGCTCGAATTTTTCCACCAATTTCTGTATTGCGGTCCGACAAGGTGCTTCACGACGACCAAAAAATGCTTTAGTTTTGCGAACTGTGACTGCAAGATTTTCACCATTTTTGTAGTGAATTTTAATAATTTCAATGCGTTGTTGAAGCGTGTATCGTTCCATTTTTAGTAATGGCGTAGTTTGTACTTGTCAAGTGTCAAAGAATAAAAGCTTCAAAAGTGACAGCTACCGAAATAGCGGGTCATTCACAATAACACCTATTGGAAATCCCTTTATTATTATTACGCAATTAAGAATTTTTTGGAAGTTGGCCACCTAAAATCCAGCGAAATTTGAACGCCCTCGGAACACACCTTTAACTGGAATGCAAGCAACTCTGCGCTAATTAGGCTCATCAGTGGAAGCCATGAAAAACTATTTTATTTTCTAAAAGAAGATCATTTTCCAATATTCTGTAGTTTGAAAAATAAATTTTTCCAAGTTACACTTTCTGCCAAGCCAACCTAACATCAACCAGGTAGGGGATATATTTTCTTAAGAAGAACCAAGCTTAGATCAGTGTTGCCTTATGACTCTCCTAGGCGTCATATATATTTTATTGTTGGGATATAAGAGGTTCAACAGTCTACCGCACAAATGGCCCTTCTTGGTGGTCCCAGAACCGGAGGAGTGGGCCAAAATACAAGTTCTGTTGCAAACGAAAAACCATATCTACAACTGGGTACCCTTTGCAGGCCTTTTCCATTCATGGTTTTATTTTTAGAACCATTTTTGTAAAGTTCAAAATTTCAAAAGGCTGCGGCTAATATTTAACCATTTCTCAAAAATAAAAAATTTGTTAGAAAATCACTCTAAGGAAGTGTTGTGTTGTTTCTTAGTTTAGCTTGACGCCCTTTCTTTAAAGCCTCTGTTAATGTCATGCACGAAATTCGCAAGTCACTTCCACTGATTAAGAACTTTGTATTCCAGTCGACCTCTGCGTTCGACATTTCCTAATGAGATGCATTCCTCGCTGTAACATTTCAATTCCTTCAAGGGCCAACCACCTTCAATAGGTGAACAGAAAGGAAACTCCATGATTTATAAAAGTTTCGTTTACTTTAACAACTTCATCAGCTTCAGTGCATCAAGTTGACTTTTCCTTTCCAAGAAATATGCAACTCGAATCAACTGCGCTCATAATTTTCCAGCATTCATGCTTCTGCCTCGGTTCACTGTTCATGGTGAGCAGCGAAAAGTTAGAAAAACTGCAAACCGCAGCAGAAAAATTACATTTTCCATTTTGTCCTTTTCAACGCCTTGCCCGTCATATACGAGTATGTTTGGAAGAAATTACCGAACGGCGGGAGAAAAAAAATAAAAAAAATTTCAAACATTTCCCTGTCGTTGCACATTTTCTGGTTTGGCTGGCGTGTGTATCTAGGAAACTTTTGCACATTTGGGGGATCGTGAGATGTGTATCTTTGCATGCAGTGCACTTAATGGTACATCCCCCCCACCCCCCACCGCTCTGAACCGGCGTTAACCAGCGAAAAACTACAGCATCTTCGTGCTGTTTGTATATGTTTTCATTTTATACTGTGGCTGGCAGAAGTCCGTGCTTTATGACAGTGGAATCTGGGATGCTCGCCGGACGCTTTTAATCGGAATTTATGGCAGCGAGGGGAAAGGATCGCTCTATTAATAATGAATTACGTGCTTGGAACGAGTTGATGCAGTTGAAATAATTAAAACTGCTCCACCCCCAAAAGTTCCATCTAAATTGTGGAAGGATTTCAGGGATTTCTCAGTCGGGGGTAGCTGTGTGGATTTGCGAAAATATTTCGGCCACACGAAACTAGCTGATTAATTTATTAGGCGCCGCGAAATTCTGCGCGGACAATAATTGGTAATCGATTGTGTGGTTAGCGACACTCAATATTCCAGCGAATTTGGGGGCAGAAACCGAACAATACCAGTGCTAATGAGTTTTGTTGAAACTATTTTCAGCTAAAGTGTGCCTTTTGTTCTTGCACAGGCAGGGGTTGGTGTGGGAGCACGTTGAGTGTACACTGAGCGCCATTGAAGTAAGTCCACTTTTTTTTTTGACGGACTTTCGGGATAGTTTCTTTTTTGTTTCTTCTTCGCTTTCTGCGTTTGAAGGTAGATTCGATTATTAAGAAAGAAACAGTGGCAGAGAATATTTAAATAATTCAGCAAGCTAATTTAGCCGGATTGCGAAAATTCCGCTTGAAATGTGTTCCTTTTTGCAGGGGAGGTAAGGGTGCTATCACAAAGGTCGAAATTTAAACTCTTCAACTTTCCTTAATCCTGGAGATTTTGTAATATGTTTGAAAAATAGACGTCCTCAAATGTTGGATTTTCGTAAAATTTATTCAATTTTAAGAATTTCATTTGAATTTCTCCTAAAAAAACGAGTATAGTTTTGCGCGCACAATTTCGGTGTCCATGTTTCAATCAGAATTGACAGATTGAACGCAAAATAGTCGGTCCGGCAATTCCTTTTCAAATTTATTCAAAAAATTAGAAATATTCTCCATCAAACAGCTTTTAGGGTTTGGCAGATTTCATTTAATTCCACCATTTTAGCTACAGCAGCCTGCCTTTGTGAACGAGTGGATTTAAGTCGCCGCCATTTATGACAGGCATGTCTACCTAAAATCTATTTTGTAGGCATTTTTTTGTACACTACTGTAAGTGTTCTCGTATTACACATACTTATATTGTCAGAAGTAAATATTAACCGAAAGTAAGAAACTATTGTCATATCGTATGATGCTCACGCTATCTCATTTCTTTTACATAAGCGTACCGCTTCATATGAATGTATAAATGCAACCCGTCATGTCAATTTTCGCGTTTTTCTCAATAAACTGTCGTAAGTAGCACGTCTCAAGTTGTTTCATTTGACCCGCTCGCCCTTTCCTACAATTTATAATCTATAAGAGGCTACATTGCTTAAAAGGACTCTGTTCCAGATCCAGTCGGAAGCCTTTGAGATTTCCAATGTTGTGAATTTCGCCATTTTGTGCGACTGCCGGCGTCCATATGTGGGTTACATTGTCCATAGGATCATTCTTAAAAAAAAAAAACGAAAGGAATGATTTGAAAACGAAAGAAATGATTCGAAAACGAAAACGTTTTCATAGAACTGCTTTCGTTTTCTCTTCCTCTTCGCAGACATTTAACTAAAGCAGTCTATTTTGAACTGCAAACTTTTGTGTGTGATTTTCACCTTCTTTTGGGTGCCGCAAGTGTTTTTTTTGCTGTAGAAATAAACGAAAAACGTCAACAGAAAAGTTGCCGTTGCTTTCCTTTTCGAAATGAAGCATTTCTCGTTTTCAAAGTTACAAGGTGAAAACAAAATACGAAATCGTTGCCTTTGATGTTTTCGTTTTTTTTTCACACAATTGAAACTGGCTTTCGTTTTCAAATGATTGAACGTTTTTATTTTACGACAGTTTGCTTAGTATGGGTGGAGGTTAGTGGATATTTTCTAAGTACTATTAAGTACTTTATTTAGACAATTTATTGATTTCCTTAAGACTTTGTGGTCAAATCTGCTTCGTGAATGAGTCCTCGGGCTGTTTGCCGGTTCCAGTTGCACAAAATCTAGAGTGGATTCCTCCGAAAACATTGAAGCTAGATTTAGAGCCGTTTCTTTCGGTATTCTTTTAAGTGATTCGCCTTCTTTTACGAAAGGTTTGAATGAAGAGCAGCAAAAGTTGCTGATCCTTTCATTTCTAATCTTTACACAGAATATTTTGTAGGTCACAATGGGTAATTTTATGTAGAAAATTCTACCATTTTGAGTTCGAAAAATCCAGCCTGGACAGTAGAAAAGTATCGCGCACTGCCTTCCGTCGTTGGCACAGATCGGAATTAGCTCGAACCTTTGTTTCTTGGTGAATCCCTCGTTATAACGAGTCTGCGAGACAAGGTTGCGTCGCAGACTCCTCCAGAGCTAGACATTCAACAGAATTCTAGTTCTAAATGCGTCCCAACTCACATGACTCATGACGCGCAACCCCATCGTGAGTTTCCCACCTGCGGCTAACAAAATCATAGCCAAATAAATACGAGTGTCAAAATTTCTCGCAAACTAACCAACGAAAGCCAACAAATCATCATCGCCGCACCCCCACAGATATTCCATGGAACCAGTCTAAACATCCTTTCATCATTTATCATAACACACACACACAACCGTCCAGTAATTGTTTATCTTACGTCTGAAGTTCAAGATGTGCCTTCACCGCGCATGCAGATCAACTGAATCCTTCGAGATGCACCCGAGTATTTATTTATTTTGCCTCAACGTTGTCACTTTGAACGAACCACACACGCGAATAGATTCAATAAGCCAGATGCCATCCGTAAACCGTAAATCGCATGGTTTAACGGAAAATCCTCTTTACCATGCCCATGCACCCCCAAGTGCCGCTCTGACCGACATTCTTATTCGTTCGCATTTTCGAATGCTACCACCCCTAGCTCGAAATCTTCTCGAACTAATCGACAGCGCTACCAGCTACATGTGTATGGGAGTACTCTCCGATCTGTCTCTCGCCGCAATTCAATATTCGATTCGATAAGAAGGCGGCGGCGGCGGCTACACTCGTATTCCAACCACTATAGCGCGTCTGTATACACCAGCGAAAATAAAAACACAACAACGGCCATATAACAAAGACACCGACTACAATCGGTCCGTTCGTTGGGTGTAGTATGCTCGCCTCTTGTGCGGGGTTCTAGCTTTAGCTTCTGCCTCTGCCCCAAGCAGTTGTATACAAGGTGTCTATCGTGGAGCTATCTCTCGCCCGGTGCACGTCTCGACGTCGACACATAGAATCGTTCGTTTTGTTTCTGTTCACTCGAGCTGAAGATACTTTTGTCGATACTTGTTCTCAGTTTGAAAGGGCATCCCGTCGCGCATCACACCCAAGTGAATCTGCATCTGCATATATTTAGTGTCAGTGTCACACCCCCTTAGGTGTATCTTTCACGCGTACGATACTCGGCATCACGCTCTGTTTTGATTTCCATGTGCCGTCTGAAAGTTCAGCGCGGAAATTGATATCACGAACGCGAGTGGTTAAAGTGCCTGCTGATCTTGTGAGTGAATTTGGCTTTTTTTTCGGAAAAAGCACCGCGTAAAAGGAATACCGCGGAACAAACGGGATACGCGACATCATGCTGGCCCTCAGGGAGTGCCTTTTGCGGGAGAGCAACAGCTCGACTACACTGAACAGCATCAGGGATGGTGATGATGAGAGAAAGCAAAGTAAATATTTTCCATTATTCTCATTCAAAGAAGATGCTCGTGTTGGTATTGGTATCTGTTTACGCTTTCGAGTATGTCTAGAATTTTATCAGCCATGTCAAACAGGCTTGACTTTGAGCGACTTTTTTCTCCGTCCGAGCCTTATCAGTTCAGTTTGGCTGGTGCCTCTTCCAGTGACCAGAAGTCTGTACACTGATGGCGTTGGCGGCGTATGGCTTCTCATTTACAGCGATTAGGCATAGTAGGTGGGTAATGGTAGTGAATTGCGGTAAACTGAATGGATTTCTCTGTTCGAAAACGGTACGGGAGATGAACTAGTTCTTGTCCCTTTGATGGTGGTTCTTTCCAATTATCTGGCTAAGCTGCTGACGGAACAATGCGAACATGTACATTGGTAGTGTGTTGGGTCGTGCAATATGATACTCCTGCATGGTGGGAGCGGATTATGAAGTTGAAGAGTTTTCTGTTCGATCGTTTGATTGGCCTTGGAGGGAATTTCTCTTGGCACTGTAGTGTGTCGTGTGTGGTGCGAGTTTGATGAACTTTGGGTTTCAGAATTAGGCCAAAGTGTGACATAATGCGAGGCAGGTAGATGTGTCAGTTTCGGATGTCATTGAGATGTTGTACTTCGGTTTTTTGAATTTACCATCCAAAGTAATTGTGGTTGATGTGGTATTGTTCAGAGTAAAACCGACTTGGGTCAAAGTTCCGTTTATTGCATCAGAGCTAACATCTGACCCATAAATGGGAAGTATTCAGTTGCCTAAAAGCAGTCAACTGAGAGAATTTGCCGCATTAGGCAGTGCAGATCCAAACGACAATACTGCGCAACAGATCCTAACGTTTTGGCTAAAGCAAATGTCCGCGCTATTCAGGGTATGGTGCTGGGGGATGTTTCCAGACACCTTTCCGGTGGGTTGTTGGCTGTAAACCGCATTCGAAAGGTACTAGGAGAACGCTGGATCAAGCCGAAAGCCTGAACACGCATTAAAATAACCAGGGAGCAGATTTCTTCGGGACGATATCCTTTAATGACCATAAGAAGCTATATTCTGCCTGAATTTGTTTCACTTTCGTCAGCTTTCATTACATTTGTGGAAAATGAACTGGGTTAAGGTCTTAAAACTCGTAATTTTGGCGCTTAATTGCTTCTTTTAGAGGTCTATCGTTTCGACGATAATCGTCGGAAAAATTACGGAATGAGTGCTTAGTTAAACGCAGTTTATCGAAAATGATTGCATACTTACAGGCTATGAACAAAAATCCACTAAGTGATTACTACGCATTTGTTCTAATTAAGTTTGCTACGCAGATGTAGATTTTCAGTAAAATCAATTATATAAACTAAATCCAAAGTCCCCTGCATCGTAGATTCTGTCCTTGGCCCAACAACGAATATGAATCCAAGGGAACAGATTTTGAGTGTCCCTTCTTTATACTAAGAGAGGATTGACTATGAGCCCTTGGACAAACGACGTTCTATGGGTGCAGCCCAATAACAGGTTAAGTTTCGAGCGCCTTTATGACTTACTGTGCAACCCAGTCCTATCCATGGTCCAACACCGAACGTGCCTCCAAGGAGGTTAGAAAGCAGTCCAACTACGAGCACTAGCGTGCGGTTTTGATGAGCTTAGGTAGGACGCTGGCTGAGTAAAGTTGAAGAAGAAGACTCCGTAGAAAAAAAAAAAATTAAAAGCAGTTCAACGATGACTCCGACTCCGACTCCGACTCTACCAATACCCACTTCCAGGCGAAATCTAGCCTAAAAATTTCATGCCAACCTGTACCCTCCGAACTCAACTACTAATCATCAGTAAAAGAGATAGCACAAGGCTTTTCTTACACATTAGACCGTTACGTCTTTACTTGCACAAGATCGCACCCGAGTGTCATTATCCTTCTGGTATTTTTAAGATAGGCCCAGGGTCCCTATCGACCTGTTGCGCCAACTATTTATTTATTTTTAAAATAACAGAAGGCGAGTGTGAATTGTAAAACGAATAAAAATGATGTCTTTTATGGTGTACTTCGAGTAAGGATACATATAACTTTTAGGACTGCAATTTTTAGCGAGGAAGCAGTCAACTTTTGGTTTAAAACTCACTCCAAGTACAAAGGGAGGATAGAAAGAGAAAGTTCCAGACAGGCAGTGATTGGTTGATTGCTGGTTGTACTCAGCGTTGCCACAATGTGCCCGGTCGGGGTATTTGTCCCTCTGTTGTTTATTTTGCCCCGGGGCCGACAAGAAACGGCCTGCATGTCTTATTTTTCGAATTCCTTGAACAAAATATTGCAAAAAGCACGCTTTCTTATTTCATCGCAGGAAAATTAACAATAACCAAGTTCACATAGGTACTGAAAGAGACACTGAATTCGTTTATTATGACTGACGTTTCATTTTCGTTTGTTTCCGTCATAATAACTCCACTTGTACCTGTCACTTTATATTTATGTTGCCTATATTTTTTTTTTATTTTTTTGTGGCTCGTACTTTTTGGAAATGACCCTCAATATTTGTTTGCTTTGTGGCAACGCTGGTTGTACTCCATCTTGGAAGCCTTAAACTATGCAACAGTAAATGAAACAGCAAATTTGTGAGGAGAATATTAGGAGATAGAACCAGCCAAGTAGAGACAGATACTTCCTGTTGACTTGTCTTATTTTGCACTACTTACCTCAACGTACACAGCTCATTTGAAGTCTAAAAGCTCCAAACAGCCTCAACCGACTTGCACTTCTGACAAAAGCACAAGTCATGCAAAATACCAGAACTACTTGACCGACATAGCCCATTTTTAATACCAACCTGACGCCGATAAAAGGAAGTCCTTTCACCAAATTTCATTCAGCTACGTCAATTACTTTGGGCGCTATCGTGCTTTCAACAGACAGACAGACAGACATACAGACAGACAGATAGACGGACGGACATGGCTAAATCGATTCAGAATGTGATCCTGATTCAGAATATATTTATATACTTTATGAGGTCTCCGGTGACTCCTTCTTGGCGTTACAAATGTATTGGCAAAGTGAATATACCTTCCTCTGGAGGGTATAAAAATCACTAAGCCCCGCGCTTTGTACAATGCAATTGCGTGCTCATCATTAAAGCAAGAAAATTGGCAAACTGTCAGTTTAACCCACAGTTAAATACAACGTATCTTAAAATTTTCCAATTACATGCGCAATGATGCTCAGTATTCTGTTATATGAATTTAACAATTGCCATAAAATATTAATAAATTCACAAAGTAAACAAACCGCATCCCAAAACATTTCCATTCTATATAAATAAAGATACTTTTGGCAATAAAAATCATCATCGTCGACATCAATCAGATGAGAAATTACTAAAATCCCCCGAAACTGAAATTGTTGCCAAAAATCGTCATAAAATCGAATAGAAGCCAAATGAAATTTTCTATCTGACACAACAAGTTCTCTGAATCCAAACAAATAGAACGAGCGAATAACTCATAACAAATGCGGAAAAGTAAACTAAATTTCACAAAAACGCGAGTGTGTCGAGTACGAAAAATGCATTTAGGCGGGGGAAGTAATTTAACGGTAATTACCCGATGTGACCATGGCAATGTATAGAGTATGGAAATATTTTCAACAGCATTTTTGCACATGATTGTAGGTCAATTTATTTCAGTGATTGGGGATTGCAAATGCCGTTCAGATAGCACTTTGTACACATATTTGCGGCGGTAATTGTTGTACTGGCTGTAAATGTATAGGCGGTCTCAAAGATGCAGTACTCAATTGACTGTCTATCGATGAATGTCACGCTAGTCGATAGGTCTCTATTGGGACTATAATTAGATTGCATTGCATTCCGATCGCAAATATCCCATTGAAATGAGAAAAAAACTAACAAGAGTACGGCAAAGGTAAGCGCAGAATGGTTTATTTATAAATTGGGGAAAATACCTAAACAGACAGAGAGGTGCGCTTTGGCCAATTTGGTTTCATTGCAGTTTGGGCGAACGAGTGATTTCATAGATGACTATACGAGAGGGCGACGCAGGCGTTTTAGTTGGGGAAATCACTTGCAGGGAACTATAGATGACTTGAATCGAAATCTTCAATCTAATCAACTAATCCCTACGAGTATGTGACAATTGTATTTTTCATTATGCACATTTTAAAGTCAAAATGCTCCCAGAATTGGTATCAATCTATGGGCAGTGAAAGATGTTAGACACCTCATTTCAGAATCTTTGAATGCATATATAAACAAAGCAAGGGCGAGATATTTAACTTTTGCAGTGTTCTTTAAGAGTATGGGTCATCACACCCTTACCCTTATTGATTTATTTGATATTCCGCTTCTGAATCACTGGCTGATCTTTTACATATAGATATTTTTAGGAACTACTTTCACTGTTTTTAACACAACATATTGGATATATTTTTTTTTTGTTGGGAAGATTGTGCAGAGATGCAATGTGGTAAATTTTTTCTCCTTTACCTTAACCTTATGTCCTATATCCCCTTGTGGGTCCTAGGGCGTGTACAACGCTTACGTGCCATCGTGTGCGGTTTCTGGCAACGTGCCTCAGCTCTCCCCATCTCTTTCCCAGTTGCCGTGCTTCCTTCTCGACTTTTCTAGGCCATGTACTTTTCTAGGACCGCCGCGTATCCTGCTATTTTTTCTCCAATTTTTTGTGTATAAGCCACTTCACTATAATTGAAGAATTTCCACCACTCGGCGAAGTCTAGCCTAAAATAATTACAGTGGGCGTATATATTTTTTCCACTATATCGCTCGAATTTTTATGGTTTAAAAAAAATAACTCCCGTATTATTATTATTGGGAAAACGTTATAATATTGTTAGCAATTTACCCCCGTATTAATAAACAAATGTGCACAAGTTAGTTAGCTAGTAGACATCAGATGGCATACAAAAATTTTACGTAACTTCTGAATATCGAGTTGATAACTTTTACGCAGCGTTTATTAATAAGGGGTAAGTCATTAAAAAGTGTATATAATGTTTTTTTAATGTTAAATTGAATAGATGATGGTCCTGCCATTTAAATACTTCCATGATTTTAAATCCAATTTATATCTATGTTCCTTATATCGGATAGGAAATCGTGCGCACCATTCGTTATATAGAGATACAAATGTAAATCTAAAAAGCTTACAAGTTTTAATGGACGTCCACTGAATGGAAAACGTAGATAGAGTTGATATTAATTTTTAAATTCCTCCCTGGTCTTAAAAATATCGGCCTTTGAAAGCAAGCAAATTTTGTGAAATAATGAACTACGCAATATTTACTCGCAACTATTAGGACTATCGTATCAGCTATAGATAGATTAAAGAGCGGGAGCGCCTTCAAGGGGCTTTGGCACTGCGGCTTCTTAAAGGAGCCTATTGCGCCTACCCTGGTAAATTCCTAGAGCCATATTTTCACTTTAGAGGCAGTCAGGAAGACAAGAATTTTCTCTGGGGATATTTTATCACAGAACTAATATTTTATATTCAAGGAATACAAATACATAGTTCCTCCTACTTTATACTTACGCCATCTTTGAGTGATGTTTTTTTTTTAACTCGTTACCTCCCCTTTGTTAACACTGTTTACTTACTCACTTTTAAATCGCCTTTAGTTTTAAATCGAGCTGGCTTTCATTCGTCCAAGAAACTCCAGCTTTTACAGGAATTAAAAAAGTTGCGGATTTATGTCTTATTTGCATGTCATACCCTATTATACCCAGAAGCATCACTTCGTATGCCAGCATTAATTGATGCAAATGATACTCGCGAAAGTCTAATAAAAGAATGCACCTAAAAGATGGCAACGATTTCAGTCGCATAGCATATAACTTCGGTTGGGTTTGTGTCTTAACTATGTACTTGGAAAGATTATTTGCAAAATTTTATCTGTGATCTGTGATATTTTGACTTCTACAAGGAAATAAACCCAAGTTGGAACATTTTTTGTTTTACACAAAAGAGACAATCTAAATTTGTGTACGTCGATGATCTAAAAAGTGGCAAGAAGTTTGCAGCTGTACTCACATAAAAGTTGCTTGTAATGTCTTTCGCTGATTTTTGTAAAAGACAGTGCGCGATACCAATAACAAGTTTTAGACTCGACTTTAAATTTACGGAAGCTCACAGTTGCAATTTAGCCACTGTGAACTATGTATTAAAATTTAGAGTCGAAACTAAAAATGTTTATCGGTAAGACCCAGTAACACTCAACGTGACGAACTACTATCGCACTTTTAATAAAAGTTAAATATCACTTAAAAAGTAACAACAATTGGCCAACAATTCCAAGCCTCTTAATAAACCTCCACTCAGTCATCGCATATAAAAGAAATTAACACATTATCACATTCCATACTTTTGCAGTTCAGACAACAGCAGATAAAAATAAAAAAACTATTCAACACTCTGACTTGTTACTCATACGTTAGAGATGTGAATTAGTCTAATCAAGTTACGATCATTCGTATAAATAGATTGGCATTTGTAAATGCGATCATAATGCCGAGACTGATTTACTAATTGATTCGTATTCATAACTTAATTGTCCATTTATTTACATTAAATGGTTCACGATCGGGGGCAATATCATAGCCGCCATAATCAGTTTGGCCTAGAAAAATCACAGATCGCATTTAAACGTGATCGTTTGGAGGGATAGGAGTTTTTAAAGTATCGTGCAAGTTTAAGGAGTAGTTCCGGATAATAAAAGTATACTCAATTACAACTTTAGTAACTGCAGCAGTAGGAGGAGAACAAAAATAGTTGGCGCTGACGAAACACTATATTTGGTTAGAGAAGTCTCTTATTATTGGTTTAACTATCCGTGTAAGGGCATGGGACTTTATTTAGAAAAAACCGAAACGTACAACAGCTTACCTGGGATTTTTTCATTCATTTATGTTTCCACAAGTCATATCCGTGCGAAAAATTCTTAGTTTTTGCATGTCCATTAGTCAAAAAACCTAAATTTATCATCTTCGTGTATTTTTTTATTTTTTTGATCCAAGTTAAAGATCTAAAATTTTTATGTCCCGGTCAAAATCACAAAATTTTAGCGTCAAAAATCAAAACCAATGCTGATCTCACCAAAATTTCGGATTTCATTCATATGCCGGTCAGATATCCAAATCAGGTTTAACCTTTAACTGTTTTTCACGATCGCTTCAAAATGATGTCTTAGTCGAAATTTTAAAATTATAAAAATTTCCTATCTGGGTCAAAATTTGAAATTGTTTATTTGCTGGTCCAATTTTTGATTTTTGTGGTCAAGTCAAATATCAGAATTGTTTTTACCTAGGTCAAAATTCCAATTGTTTTTATTTTCGGATCAAAAATCTAAATTTATCATGCCGCATTTAAAAAATCGAAAGCGAAGTTTCGAAAATCAGAATTGATTATATTTGGGGCAAAATTTTAAGATTTGTATGTCCAGGTCTAAATTTCAACTTTACTTTTGTATACCATGAGCTGAAATAAAAAAAAATCACATATCTAGGTCAAAATTGTTAATTTTTTCACAATCGGGTCGAAAATCAAAGTTTTCGGTATCAAAAATTTACTATGGTGCCTTTTTTTATTATCTCTTATTGTTTCTTAAGTTAAGCTTCAGTTCTTTTTCAATGGTATATCTTTTTTGCAGTCCCAAGAAACGAAAGGTACATCATGCGTCATCGAACCCCCCAAGCAAGGTGACCAAAATTTGCAAAAAAAAGAGAAATTTGCTAAGCGAAGTACAAAACTATAAAAAAGCTGGAACCATTGTTAAAGTATTAAAAAATTAAAAAAATTATATACGTTTCGCCTTGGGCGAATCGTAATATATGCTCCCCGCTGAACATTGGGCTAACGCGTTCTCCTAAATGAATCTATCGAACATCGTCACTTGCTGTATGAAAATAGAAGAGAACGGAAAGAGTATCTTTACTGACAAATTTCCACTTTATATTTTCGGCAGACTTCTTGCTCCCAATTGGCTTTTAATTTCGTTAATGGATGTTGTAAAGTAATGACAGAGATAACTCGCAGCCAAATCTTTTAAGAGCGAAGAGCCCGTTTCGTCTGATTTCAGCACAAAGTTCCGCTGCCACCTCTCTAAATAATTGCTAAATGTCACATTTACCCTTTCAATTATCAGCAATTCGCAGTAGAGAGCTAATTTAACTGCGAAGTAATAAAAACATGACCAAACATCGTAATCAATAATTTTCCATCGGAAAGTGCTAACAAGTTCACACCACATTCCACTGATAACAAAGCACAGCTCATCTTCCACTCATCAAGCACGAGTGCACTCAGACTACAGAGTTCGCATGTGAGTCCCACTCTCAGCCTCAATATTGTTGTAATCACCCGATCAATATAAAATCAAATTTTTAATTAAACACCAACAGAAAAAAAACAATGACTCGACTCAATCACAACGTTGAAGTATTGCACGCGGTGTTAAATTAGAAAAACAATTTGACTGCCGATGCTGATGCCAGCGCTGTAAATAGAAAATGTTTTTTTTTTTTGATTTTTGTTCACCCGATTTTTTAGCCTCTCACACAAAATATCTCGTAAAGGGCCCCGGCGTGCTGGTTTCAATAGTTTCACGCGCATTTCCAATAACAAGAAAAGAAATCAACTGTACGGCCGCCATTTGATCGAATCTTTACGGTCGAATTAATCAACACCCTTTTAGAGCTGCCAGAGCGCGCCAGCCGTGGCCAAATCGAAATGAAATCGAAATTAATTTCAAAGATCTGTTGGTGTGCACAAACATCAAACAACCCAATCAAAAATTGGCAAGCGAATTAGACAAAACTACTCTGAGCATGTGGGCCGACGCCATTTTCGGGCGAGTAGCTGTTCAAGATCTTCTTCTTCTTTCTATTGATCTCGTGTTAAGTGTCAAGTTGAAGTGCTATCGATCATGAGAACGATTCTAAATTAGAACACTTAAATCATTTTAATTTTAATGTTAATTTTAATTTACGTGGGCTGTGCGATGGCCGCTGATGCGTAAAACGACAGAAGTAGGACGCGTTGCTTTGCTTTCGTAAAAGATACCGAGAAAGACGAACAAAATGTATGCGTTCCGCGATCGGTGATCGCCCAATGCGGTTGGTTCGGCATGAAAGCGCAACGTGTTTCCACTGTATTTATGTTTTGAGAACATTGACATTGCGTTATGACATATGAGACATAAGAGAGTGCGATTGGAGAGAGATGCGTGCCGACAGACATCGATCGTTAGTTTGGGAAGAATATAGATCAGCCAGTGAAGTTTGTGGCGGCCTCGGAATTTAGTGTTCCTCAGTTCGAATGTGTTGAAAGTAAATATACTGAGCAGGTAGGAATGCAGCTGGAATTTTATTGCGTATTTTTATACGTATGTTGACATCCGACTGATATATACGGGCTGCCCCCCCTTTTTGTTTAAGTTCACTGACTGTGGGCATTTTCAACGTTGCCGAGGTGGTACGATTTTTATGGATTTTATAATAGAAATACCCTGTTTCCCCGAAGAATTTGGATTTGGGTTTATGCAACAAAGTGTCGTTCGGATTATTTAAAACGCTGATTTAAGTAAAGTGCACGACTGGATCGCACCAAACTTTCTCTGCAGGTTACTTTTGATCTGTTGAAGTTAATTCAAATGGATAAAGCGCTGAATTTCGAAAATACTCTTCAGTGGGCTTGGAATTCTATTTGTGACTGCCTTCAAATTGAGCTATGAGCCTTTTTAATAAACACAGCAAAGCGTTAGGCAATATTAGATATTCAAAAGTACAGTACCCCAACCTTATTCGAGCAATGAAAAATTTTTAATTGTCTAAAGATGTTTCTGCCATTTTGCCATTCATTTGGTGATATATTTCATTGGAAAGAATTCAGGATTCAGATCACCTTTCTACAACTCATCCATGGCTATCTTATACCCACACAAATCATTTATGAGACAACTGAGCTTCAAGCCAACTCGTGTGTGGATCATCATAACACCTGGCATCATGTTTAAGGCGGGTAGTTTTCTTCGTTTTTCCGGGGGTCGAACCTGACACCCCTAACTTATTTGTTCAGCACAATTAACACTAAGCAACTGTTTTAATTTTGTTTCTAAAGGCTTTAGAATATTAGGTCTATTCGCGTACTCTCCCGAGCCAATCCCTAAAAATCTGTCAACCTAAAAAAAAAATAAACGAAACTCTCTCAGGCAGCTGAAAATATACTCCAAAGTACGTGGATAGACTTCGAGCTACTTTTTGACCTACTAACATCTTTGACATCTATATGAACTAGAAATAAATATGTAACTTACCCATTTGCAAGATGTGAAACGTTCTGGGAGAACATCCGACCAGCGCCGAATTTTCTTTATTTTCACAGATTTTATTTTCGTGGGCAACTGATTTTTAAGGCGGATTTTGAGCTTGTTTCTTTGTGCATTTGACATATTTATCAGTACTTGCCGGTTGAAAATCTCGGAACTGTTTCAACCAAGAGAGGGACTGCTCGTTACTCGTTACTTTTCCATTTTTTTTCTCTTTCTGTCATTTTTGATGAGAACGGGTTTATACTCGTATCGAGTTTACCGCGCTATTATAATTTTTTGGACCCTAAACATGTTTGATTAGGACACAACTTTTGTCCTAAAAAACGATCCCTACCTTCGCAAATTCAATATACTTGAAATGTCTATGGATAAGTTGTCTTAAGGTTCAGTTGTCCCATACATCAGTTGCATAGGTATAGACTGAACGGCTGTGGATAAGTTGCTGTAAGCTGTACAGATGGTTCTAAGATGAACTATGGAACAGGTGCTGGAATTTTCTCTGAAGAATTGAATATACATCACTCGATCAGATTACCTGACCATAGTAGTGTGTTTCAAGCGGAGGTTCTGGCTATCGGCGGAGCCGCCCATATGGTGTCGATGTTGGAAATACCAAGGGATGATATTACCATATTCATTGACAGCCAGGCGGCTATAAAAGCAGAGTCTGCTATTGAAATTAAATCAAAACTAGTTCGCCGCTGCCGTGAAGAGCTTAAGGTTCTCTGCTCGCAGCACATCACGCGCTTATGCTGGGTTCCTGGACACAGGGATAAAACCGGCAATGAGAGAGCTGACGAACTGGCTAGGAATGGATCCGCTATGGATCAAGATCGTGCGATCAAATTTATCAGGCCACCACTCTGTAATCTCAGAGAGAGTGTGGAAGATAAGATCCGAATGAAAGCCAACAACAGGTGGAAAGAATTAACTACCTGCGAATTATCAAGGAAGTTATGGCCGGAATACAATCCAAGTCGGACTAGCAAACTCATGCAGTTTGACAGAATGTCGATGTATAAACTGGTAGGGGCCCTAACAGGTCACAACTTCCTAAGAAACCATACAATGAAACTGAAACTCAAGAATGACGACATATGTAGGGGGTGTGAAGGCGAAAAGGTACACGAGGATACACCTCACTTCCTCTGTCAATGCCCCAGTCTTTGTCACTTGAGATATAGAACACTTGGTAGATACTACTTCCAAGACATGTATGAACTTTCGAATGTCTCTTTATCTGATCTTTGCAGGTTCATAAACTTATCAGGACGGCTGGACAATGTCGAGTAACGTTGCTTAAAAGATTTTTAAATTTCACGGTCCCATGTTATCCCATTCAAAATGGTGATCTCTGAAGGCAGATATTTTCCAAAGCTAGGGTTAAATTTGTACAAATTCTATAATCTTTATTTATCGCAACAAGATATGGGCGAAGTAACCTGCGGAAGTTTTCCTTTTATTTGGTCCATCTCTATACCCAATTGGTTGGCTAAAACCCAGTAGTGGAACTATAATTAGTGAGTCACCAATTTGTTAAATTATCAAGCTCGGATACCAAAAGTGTCCAAAGTTCCCATTTGTGCAAAATTGTTACTGAAGAAGTTTGCAATTCACTAGTGAGTGGTGACTCACACCTTTGCCAAGTTCACACCGATCTCTAGCTTCAGATGAAAGTAAAGGCAATCAATGAATTTCTACTCAGCTGAGGAGAAGGAATGGAGAAATGCGCAACAAAAATGCGAGAAAGATCATCTGATGGGACTTTTCGTTATTTCCATAGTGGAAATGTCATGTCCATTGTTGCTGTTCCCGCTCGACTATGCCCGTGTTCAGCTATCTTCTTGTCTATCACTATAGTAGATGAGAAGAGTTTAGCCTACTTCTAAATGGGCTTAGATGTGCTTTCCTCCAATGGAAATTCGTTGGCACTGATTTAATAAACTGATGATAATATGGGCAACTGACAACAAGATCAGCCCTCTTTAAGAAATCTTTAAACTCTAATATCTCCTGAACAAACTGGCCGATTGGGGTGAAATAAAAACCAAATGCTCCTCCATTAAGCCCTGCGTTTTGTTCAACAAATCCATACGAATAGGGCGAGCACTTTTTACGTGATGCGGTAACAAATCCTCATACACACAGACAGTCATCTAGATTAATTCGAAATATAGACACAGAACTTCAACTCCGGTGCATTCCGGATTTCCTACCCTCATTATCAAAGTTCATTTGGTTTCCTCCAAAGCCAATACCGTGCTATCCTCTTGGGAAATTGCAAAACAGTCGTTAAATCACTCATCGTCGTCGCTTGTTCCCCCGTCATAAATTTGCACCAACATATGCCCTATGCAAATACCCACTGACAGCAACATGGAAACTCTCTTAACCAGTATTAAGTGCGTACATACAGTGAAAACTGAAAACACATTTCCCTGCTCTCGGACAGAATGTATCCGCTACTTTCCACCAGTGACAGCTGAATCGTGTCTTCATTTGCCAATACCGCTAATTGCAAATATCTCAATTCAATCGCCCGATAGTCAGGGAAAAAAAAACAAATTCCATTCACCAAGATATAATTTTTGATGTAACTGGACGCCGTCCATCATCTTGACTCAATTACAAAGTTAATTGCTCTTCAATTCGAATTCAATTGGAATGAGTCTCGGGTTTGGGTTCGTCTTTCATAAGTGGCGACAGTTTGGTGGTCTGGGTCACACGATCTTCAAGCTTTAATTGTCTTGGCATGATTTGGCTGGTTGCATGTAATTGGTTTCGACAGCGGCCGCTCGTCGTCTCTCCAGAATATTGATGATGATGAAATTCGGAACAATTACCTGATTGCTAAAATATCCAACTGATTGCTGGTTGACAACCAATCAATCACCGGCTGTGGGTACCTGTGTCAGGCGATACTTGAATCTGGTCGTACCTACGCTCACTTAGCGAGTATCTCTTTGCTGCTAATGCTCGTCGAGTGTGTTGAATGCAAATTGAATTTAACCTTAGGAAAGACGGTCGCAACGCAAACAAGTGCATAACGTCTATTCGTCTATATATGCATAAACTATTTGCCATGACATGGAAAACAAAAAGGAATTCGCTAGGAATTATTTTTCTCTATTTGTTTTGCGGAATATCTGTATTTTTTTTTTGTTTATTAAATTGTAAGTGGAGTGAATGGTTGAAAGGCTTTTGTGGATCATAATTCGATGGTAGAAGTAGACGAGCTGTCTAATTGAGTGCAGGGTGTGGAATTTAGTGCGTGCTGATGGTTGATAGTTCTTGGAAAGTTATTTGTGCTGAATTTCATGAGAGTGTGGGATAATTGAGTATCATGTGGCACCAAAGTGGTCAACGTGGCGAATAAGTTTGTGTGCAAAATCGAATACGAAAGGTGGTCTTTATGAGCTGTGTTTATAGGTAAATATAAGTGGATGATGATAGTTTCAGACTACGGAAGTGATGTTATGGTTCGCAAAGGTTTTGTCGTTAGGTAGTAAGGAGAGCCCATCTTGAGTAATTGGGGCTTGGCGTCTTTTATTGATGCGTCACAGAAAGATTTGGGAATATGAGGGAATATTCAGCGATTTCAAAGGCACGTGCGAAAGTGGTTTGTTTAAATCTATCTCTTCGGCTCCGCAATTTTGTGGAATACAAAAAATACAAAATGTCCTTGCCATAGTTGAAAGTAGTTTTCATCTACCACAAATAATTTGAATCTCCTCAAAAAATTTGAGTGGAATTTGTTCAAAAACCTTGAGAATTATGGGGCAGTACATGCCGAAGGACGTTTTTTCAAGCTAAAGTTTTAAATAAACAAAAGGAAGACTAAAGCACAAATTTCTTTAAATATTTCGTCTTTTCTCTATCAGTTGACAGCTAATATTAAAATTGGAAAAATATATTAAATATCTGAGTGGAATTTCGATACACAACGAAATTGTTCGTCTGTTTGTATGTGGATTTGTGACCCCATCACGTTAAAACTACTCACCCAAGATGTGTGGAATTTTCAGATGAAACGTAGGTCTTAAATTTTATTTGTTGTCAATCGGACAACTCATTCAGAAGATATACAAATTTGATACCAACGATCTTAGCATGCTTACAACATTTGTACTTTTTCTGTGCGTATTGTTAACGCTTTCAAAATTGCCATTGTAAACGCTTTATAAAGTGGGTCCACACAAAACTGCATTTGGTTGTGCAACCTGCTGCTGTCGTGCATCATTTAAAAAATCTCGCAGACCTCGGTTCCTCCTTCATCCAGCTGCTTCACCTATTTAGCTAACAAGGAACCGTCGAAAAGTCTAATCAAATGTTGTCTAAACCTTTGAGCGCCTGTCAGCCTATTAGTACTAATTTTATTTTAACGGATCATCCACCTAACATATAAACCCTTCCTCTCTCCTTCCTACTGCTAAAGTAGTTGCATTTGCAATGCAAGCTGTCATCAGCTTTCAATAATCGATCCGTCCACAGGGAAAACAAGTCTACAAAATTTTCAAATCCGTTTCTACATTTATAACAAAGACTTACAAGTCCAATGCTACCATTATCACCGCTACACAAATGACAAACTCAACAGTCAATCATATGACCTGTCAAGCTGTTGTCTTCTTCTATACGCCCGAGATCTTAATTTGGGCTTGTGACTCTTTGTTAAAGTTGTAGAAATGTACCAAGTACTCGTTGCTCTCTGCCCACAGAAGTCTGCCAGTTGATAATCCGCTGAGTTTGTGTCAGATCTTGTGCTTAAAAATGGTTTCCTCTGTCACAGCTATTACAGAGATCATCAGAACTTTTGCTGCTGTAATTTTTTTAAGAGATGCTCCTTCCAAACCTAGCATTTCTTCACCATAAATCTGTCTTAACTCGGCGCTGAGTGTATAAATGGCTCTCCTTAACTTCGTTCAGAACTATGAGCGAAAGTCCGCTTAAGCCAGCATGCGCATTGCATTGAAATTCTATGCTTTGGAACCATAAATGGATTGAAGGCAAATTTCAAGCGTTGGATGCAACTCAAGTTTTCTTTTGCCCGTTTTTTGACACCAGTTCAATCCCGCATTGTCCTATTTTTGTTGACCCTTCACCTTTTATTATCTATTTTCCGTAAACGAGCTCAATGAGCGGTCTTGTAAATTAAAAATTTTCAAACTCCCTCAGTTCGAAACCCATCACCAACCGGCTAATTAATTAACCCCAAAAGTGGAATCAATTACTTCACCCAAAAACCCCCTTTCTATCTGTCAATACCTCAACGACTTGTCTCTTGACAAATTAAAACAAATAAAAAAATTGAAAGGAAAAACTCTTTCGGATTAAGGCCGGGGTTACCACCGCAGCTAAAGCGCTTGACCCAAACTAACCCATACATAGTTGAAAAGGGGGATAACCAAAATGACAGCACATCGAAGAAACCTTAAAAACAAAACCAGTTTTACATCGCCTCCAATTATGAACTTATAAACAATTCTTATGTCAAAGACACGAAGATCTTTGGAAAAGCGACAGCAAAAGAAAAACAGCCATTCAAGGTTTGTAAAAAGGGTTAAATGTCGTGTAAGTTACAAGTTCTTTGGGTTACCACACTCAACGACAGGGGATTTATTTTACATTCTCTTTGTCTACCTTAGGCCGGGTGTATTTCGCCGCTGAATGCTTATCCAACTAATTGGATTCGGAAAATGAAAGATTCCTAAAGTCGAATTCAAGAGGGCTTTACGAAAGCGGATTTTCTGTGTGTTTTATGAAATGGGAACGGCCTTCCGTTTTTACAGCCATAATCCATCCATTCACTGGTAATATTTTAATTGTTGAGTGGGACATCCGTTGCGATTTGTTTACTAATGTTTTTGAGACAGAAGGCTCTTCTTGGGCACTTATCTTAATGGCAGGGTTTGGAGTGGAGCTTCTTACTTACGAAGGACGGTTTCATTTCAAAGCGACTTGAGGTCTGAGTACGTGTTGCAAAATGAGAGTACAAGGCGTGTATACCGTCACCCATAATTTGATATTTAAAGCAAGCACGATCTACTTTTTCTTTATTAAAAATATATCAAACTCCTCAAAATCAAGTTTGATTCCTTACAGCACGTCTACCCACTGCATTGTAGTACTCGCTGAAGCTGCGTACTTGTTCTTCCCAATAGAATTCTAACCACTTCGATGCTTACAACAGATCACAGACCTTTATCAAAGACTTGAGGTTCTTTAGAGGCTACTTCTGCAGCGTTTAATCGCAGTTAAGTACAAGTGTCGCAATATTTTATACAAAATTGCGCCAAATCGTTAAAATCATCATACTGGGGTCCCTCTCTATTAATACGTATTTATGTAGGTACTTTAAGACTTTTCTTAGATCAACCATCAACATTTCTAATCATTCAAAGCAAGCATTGAGTCATTATGGCCCGTCAAGCCAAGAAGCTGAACAACTCTTTGATGCCACGTATTTCCTTTCTTCAAAAAATACATCCACATCCTTTGTAGCTTCTAATACAACTTGATGTTCAATTGAAGATCTTTGAAAACAGCGCTTGATGCGACTGATCCAAAAAGATTGCAAGTGACGCAATATCGTATACAAAAATGCGCCACTCGAAATTTTGTACATCACTTCTTACGTCACATGTCTAAGTCACTGTAAAAATTATATATATTGTTTACTTTCAAACTTCCCTTCGTTATTAACAAGTTTCTCTCGGTTCCTTTTCAGAATCTGTCGCATCGAAACCGTTGAGCGTCGATTTTGAAAACAACTTATCCTCATCAACCACTGCCAACTCAAGCTGCCAACAGCAACAATCACAACACAAACCGAAACTGTACTCAGCTGGACTCAAGTCTCAATATCAACCGGCAAAGCAGTCAAAACTATCACACGTAACTACCGAACCGGCCTACTACACCGACGAATACCTCCGCATTCAGACGCCACCGGGCTCACCACTAGCGCCCGTAACAGCCGAAAGTGACTCGTCCTCCATTAACGAACACTATCGCAGTGTCTATGCAACACCATCGAAACTGATCACCGGCGATAACAACGGACAAAAGTTCTTTCCAAAGAGTCCGACTGCTACTGTGGCGCCGCCACCAATCGCAGCGAAGCGAACAATTTTTCACAAGCCTCCACCACAGAAGCCATCCATACAACAGCAACAACAACAACAGACAAAAAAAGGTGATCCACACTCTCCCCGATCCTCATCCTCGTCTGCTACCTACGCCGAGACTGATAACAATGCTGCTTCAGTGATATTTAGCCGCGCTAATTTTAAGCCCGTTGAAGTAGAAGCCAACCCGACAGCCAGTAGTAAAAGTAGTAACGCCGGTAGATTTAGCAATAAGAAGCGCGTGGTTCGAGTTCGTAGCGATTCGCGTCCAATCAGCGCCCTCTATGACATAATATGCAAAGAAAAAGGCATCGAACTAGATCAAGAACCGACAATGAGTAGTGGCGGCGGAGTCGTTGGCATAGACAGTGGTGCTTCGGCGGTTGACAGCAATGCAACCGATCGTCGACACTATCAGCAGCAACAGATGGAAGGGGTATCCCCCTCTAGTCAATTGAATTCCTCAGAGAATCACTATCGAGGTCGGCCGCAGTCATATCAGGATGGCAATCGGCGGAGCGACGACGACGATGACGACGATGATACGTCGTACGGTTGCCTTCCAATGAAACCCGATATTCTAACGACATCATCGTGTTTAGCTAGTGAATTGAATCATTATCAGCAATTTGACCACAATCATCCCGATCATGACCGCGAGCACGATCATCATTCACTACCTCCACCAACACATCCGCATTGTAACGAGCCGAATCTTCCTAGTAGTTGTGTAGATAGTAGTTTAAACAATTCTCGTGACAGTAGTAGTTATGTAAAGCGTACTAATGGATCGAGTGATGTCCGTGATGCAGCAGGTGCTGGTGGCAACCATCATCAACTCTATCGCCCGACGGCGACCAATGGGCATGTTCAGCAGGTGGCGCCACGACCTGCACCTAGGACGTTCCGTGATGAGAAGCGGCGCTTCACCGATGGTATGATGCCGGTGAGGACAACGAAAGCGAATGCCACTGGAAGTGGAATCGGATATGGCGCTGGAACTGGAAGCGACGGGGATAATGGACGTCAGGCAGATAGCTCGGCCGGTGTCGCAAGGAGGTGAGTGTTTCTTGAGCGGAGAGAGAGATGTGTGGTCTTGTGTTTGTTTAACCCCCTTTTCCCCGCTGCTAAGTTTCATTGTAATTCCTCCGTAGATGATGCACGTTCTCCTTCCCATTTTCCGTTTCATTTTCATTTCATTTCATTTTCATTTGGAATTGAGGTGGTAATCCTTGCGCAACCTATTTTGGAAGTCGGATCTTGCTTTAGTGTTGGCCAATAGCTCTTCAACTACTACGAGGAGTCGCGTGCTAACTGCGCCGCCTGTAGCTCGCAACTCCCGATCATCACTTAATCTGGCGTAAGTCAAGCGTGAGTCGAATTTATTCGCAATGACTTCTACTCCGATGAGGACTATTGAAGCTTAAAAAATATTGTCTTGTTGGAAACTCCTTCAACTGCTGGTATCGTTACCTTGCCAGGGTTGAATTGAAATTTTGGTCGCCAATTCTATAGGGTGCCCCAAATACAGGTTTCTTTTTGAAAATGCAACAAAATTAATTATGGAACACAACATCGTTAAAGTGGCTGCCTCGGCTGGCTTCGCAGTAGCGCCTTCTTTCACTCCAATTTGCAAAGACCTTGTTGATGGTTTCGGGCTGTAGCTCACTGATCACTCAGCTGATATTCGCCTTAAGTGCTTGAATTGTTTCCATATTTTTGGCATAACATCGGTTTTTCACGGCTTCCCACAAAAAAAGTCCAAAATTGTCAAATCGCAGCTCCGAGGCGGCCAATTGACATCGCCAAGACGGCTGATATCTCGATTTGGGAACTTGGTGCGCAAAAGATCGATTGTGGCATGGCCCGCCATCCTGCACGAACCAGAGGTCGTCCAAATCCCTGTCTTCAATTTCAGTAAAAAAAAAGTCGCTTAAAATTGTCCACAAAATTTTTGCACAAACTTGCTTATAGCAGGCTCGGTAGGTGCTTCATTCCGACCGAAAACTTATTTTTTATAAAAATGCATTCACTTTGGAAATAAGTTTTCAATATTTCCCAACGTTGTTCGAGCGTAAGGCGACTCATTTCGTTCCGCGGAGGTATGATACTGACTTTCTGTCAAGTTTTCGAGCGGGAAACAGCTGTCAGCGTCAAAATAACCTATGATTTAAAAAGAAACCACTTGATGGCCCACCCTTTATAAACAACTTCAGTCGCTCGTACTTTTCGCACTGCGCATGTAGTTGGCGTATTTTTATTTTTGGAAGCAAATTTCAATTTCTCTGCATAACATTCGAAGGAATCTGTCCTCAGGAAATTTTAAATGATTCCTTAATCTTTGACGAAGAAGTTGCAGGCATAAGACCACCAAGCTCTTCGTTTGCTGTGAAACGCACGACTGAAGGAGAGACTTGGTCTATCTTGACTTGCGTTCCACAATACGTTACGTACATTTAAAATAAAACGCACGATTGACTTTTGTGTGCAGAAGTATACAATTTCCAGTGCTCTACGCAAAATGTCAAACGCAAGAACGTTTGAACGCAGTATCAGCTATCAGGCAATACGAACTAGGGAGTCAACGTACCAATGGCAAAAAAATTGTGCTGTCGCATTTAAAGTTCAATGGCAGACTCCTTTGACCTATTCAAGGAGCTCTAAATTTTTATTTAGCAGCCGAGTGGCTATTTCTGATTTTTTGTTAAAACTCTAAATTAATTGCTTGCAACAAATCTTAATTTTAGAAATTTATCTGTCAACCACTGTGACTGCTCGTTACTAAAAACAAGTTTGGAAGTTTTTCTTTCATATACAGTAAAACTTGTTTTATGTTCTTGAATTTGTTCAAAATGTAAAACTATTAGCAACATACTCGGAAAAAACCCATTTAAATCGCTCTAGTCCGAAAATAAAAATTATGATCTGAGAAATTGCGGAGAGAGCCTCTCCAAGTAGGTACTTACTTTGATCTTATTTTAGTCTCACACATAAATCTAATATTACCACAGTTCAACATTACGTAGGTATTTGTTGGAGTTGCGAAAGAGTTGGAAGCTTCACAAGCAGATTTGTGCGATTTATAGATGACATTTGTTGTTCTTAATCGTTTTACATGTGCCCCGAATGTGTTAAATCACTTACACGCCTACTTAACCGGTTTTATTGAGATAGACGCTCAAGTACTTAGCGACTATAATTCCGTCATCTTTCATATAATTTGTCAAATTTTTGTTTATGCGAAAGCACAAGAGGAATTTCAGTTTGAACGATTATTTAGGGAATAAAAAGTTTTAATATCCTAGTCTAAAATAAACCGAAAGCATTTTACTCTATCTGGTTTTTAATGAGCTATATGCCTTAGAGCTTAGACTATCCACCACCAGGGTGACGGAATGTGAACATTTTGCGCTTTTTTTTCATTGGAAATATTTTGGAAAGCGAAATTTCATTGTGACTCAGTTTTGTAAAGAAAGGAAAGCATTCCTGTGGATTTGCATTCTTTCAATTTAATTCATTGACTTTGCTCAGATGTCAGATTACAATCACAAATCGTTTGGAATCAGTAAGGATGCAACCATTATTCACGATTCAAACGACGATCATTTCCAACCATCGCCAATCATTTGAATTCCTTTTCTATCCGTCAACAATTTTATTTGCGTCCATCTGCATTCTTTTTAAAATTTTTTTGCATTTCTTACAATCATTTGCATTCTTTCGATACATTTGCAACCATTTGCATTTTAGTGCAAGTAAAATCAGTATAAAAAGGCTGTAATTTTTTTTTTAAATTTAAATAAAGCAAGTCTGGCTATATGCTTTTATGATTTAATTACGTCTGTCAAAGCTTCACAACTGAGGACGAATGATATCTCCAACCATTGCCGTAACATGCTCGTGTGTGGGACAAATTACGGACAAAACAAAACTGACCGACCTTGTTCATCTTTGCCCCGCTAAAAATTATGAAACCCTAAAAAAACTTATTTCAACTTTTCAAACTGACTTTGGTTGCATCAGCTGGTCAGGCAAATGGTTGCAACTGACTAGAAAGAATGGAAATAATTGCAACAGATGAGAGATGCATTTAAGCGATTGCTGATGACTGTAAAAAAAATTCAAATGAGTATTGAAAAAATGAATGCAACCGATTGGCGATGAATGAAAAGTAATGCGAATGATTGGTGATGATTGAGAAAGAATCCATAATGATTGTTGTTGACTGGAAATGATTGCATTTTCGTGACTTCAATCGTTTGATTGGCGACAAATGCACTTTTACTGACTTCAAAACAATTGGTGGTTGCGATCTTTTGCGCTCACCTCGAATATAAATCAATAAATTCAAATCAAAGAATGACAATTCAAACAATGCCTTCCCAAATGAGTGGGTTCCTTGCAAATCTGTAAGGAAAAAAAATGAATTTTCCTCTTGAAACGCCCCCTCAATATGGTAATTCGATATTGAAAGAGTTGGTACTTCTGTAGGTCCGTATACAGCAGGACTGGGATTATAGAAGATTTAGGTAAAAACGCGCTTTATTCTACCAACAAGAATCGTGAGTTGCCTGGTAAGACGCAGATAGTTCTTAAAAGTATTCAATCAGCCCGTGGCCTTATTTTTTTTTTTTTTTTGTGATGAAAGGTTGTTGTGTTTGGATGGTCTCGTTTGTTTCACGAGTTTGACAGATATATAAAAGCAAGATAAAGCTCTATAAAGCTCGTCTCTATAAGCTTCTTCATCAGGTGGCAATCACCGATTTGGACTAGGGTTGAGGTTTAGGGTTTTTCCAGTATAGGTCTATGTAAGAATTACGATCGAATAAGGACATTCTTGGAATAAAACTGATAGCGCCGCACTAATAATAAAGTTAAGTCTCGATTTTAAATTTACGGAAGCTCACAATTGCAAAATTTTGTACTTAAATTCACTAAAAGTCAAAACAAAAAAATGTTTATTGGTAAGACAGAGTCAATTCAGGTTGTAAACGAGAGGTTTCAAGGCGTTAATAAAATATTTCAGTTACGATCTCAATGGCAATGTTAAGCAGACTGATTTTCCTATTAGTTGGGACAATTTGCTTGCTTGTGGAAATTGATTCCGAGATTCGATCTTAAACAATTTTTCTTACGCTACCCTAACCCTTTATAAAGCCAAAGCGGTTTTATTTTGAAGTATCAATTGGTATTCTTACCATTTACGAAACTCATTTTGATGGACTTCATATATGCGGAGGGAATATGTTAGTTTGAACACCTTCATCCTCAATGATCAGCTTAGTGAGATGTTCAAAGATCGCTTAGAAAATGTTTCGCCGCAAAAAATTGCGGAATTTAATTGCTCTTTGTACAATTTTTAAAAAGTAATTCACGCGTTCCTGTCGTAAACAAGTAGAAAATATCCTGACAGTGTTATTGGAATATCTTTGGAAGAAAAAAATGATAATCTCTATTGGGGGCTCAACCGGGGCAGGGTCGATGTGAAATAAATCAGTGACTGGTAGTAGTCATCCAACCTTGCGTGCACATGACGGAAAAGTAGGAAAAAACCCAACTAATAATAAACCAGACAGGTCATTTCTGCGCCAAATTATTTCTAGACAATCACTGATAGCAACAACTAATTCGCATTAATGAATAATGGATGTCATTCATCATTTTTGATTTACTAAAATATCCTATTGTCTTGCGAGTCAATTACTTGATTTAATTTCTTTCCGGAACTATCAAAGCTGTTTTATGTTATAACAAACGAATTACATGACGCTTGGTATTATGCGTCGCAATATTAGCAGCCTCTGTCAGAGATTTGCCATAATTGCGAGTATTTGCATTCATATTTGAATAAAGATGGTGGCCTATTTATAAAAAAAAAAAAAAAAGGACTGTTCCTCTGATTGATGGCGGTTATTAACCAGAGTGACACTTTTGTTTGTCAACTATTTTGCTGATTATTTCGGTTGGTAGTTTGTCAGTTAATTTCGGTTGATATGGCAAATTTATTTATGACTCGGATTTATTATTTATTTACTTCTCCTATATCGTGTATCATATTTTATCAATTACGCGATAAATGCAGCGCATAAGTAAATAAATGAAGAAAGAAAGCATTCTTATCAGAAGAGTTAAATATTTTCGCAAAGTCTTATATTTTAAAGTGTGGTTCATAATTTAGGAATCGACTTGTCCCCTTGTTTTTGTGGGAATTTTTTTGTTATCAGTTTATTTCTCTTGGATTCTTTTAGAGGGGTATTTTTTGCGCGTGGTATTTGGTAGTTGCGACATTTTCTAACCCACTTCATTTTATGCACATACTGGCAATCTGGAAGTCTAAAGTGATTTAGATTCGCTTTTTGTATGTTACATCCCTGTTGGTGGTTTCTTTCTACAACAAATATCTTCATTATTCACTATGTGCGTATGATTGACTCGAATTTTGTTGACTTGTTGTCACAGGGCCTTACCAACAAAAACATTTTTAGTTTCGACTCTAAGTTTTAGTAGTCCTCAGTGGGCCCTAGTAATACTCATTTTTAACCTCCGCACTTAATATTTTGTAGGTCACAATATGCAATTTTATAGAGAAAATCTCCCCATTGTGAGCTCGAAATATTTAGCCTGGACACTAAAAATGATCATTAGTATAGCGGAGTGGGCCATTGTGGGCTTCTGCTTAAATTTAAAGTCAAGGCTACAGTTTTTTATTAGTACGACTCGCAGATTTTGAGTTTCTGGCTTTGGTCAGTTTGAAATACAGAAATTTTCTGCTCTTTGACGATTGACTGCTTTGTAAAGGGTTTTAGAATGACAGGTGTTATTGTGAATGACCCGCTATTTCGGTAGCTGTCCCTTTTGAAGCTTTTATTCTTTGACACTTGACAAGTACAAACTACGCCATTACTAAAAACGGAACGATACACGCTTCAGCAACGCATTGAAATTATTAAAATTCACTTTAAAAAATGGTGAAAATCTTGCTGTCACAGTTCGCAAAACTAAAGCATTTTTTGGTCGTCGTGAAGCACCTTGTCGGACCGCAATACAGAAATTGGTGGAAAAATTCGAGCTGTTGGGACAAGTTAGTGATGTGAAGAATAAACTCGTGCACGTCGCTCAAGAACAACTGAGAATATTGCTGCTGTAGCCCAAAGTGTTGAAGAAAACCCAGGTTTGTCCATTCCTCGTCGATCTTTGGAATTGGGCATTCCACAATCCATTTTTATGGTGATTTGGATGGTATTGATCTGGACAACGTTTACTTTCAACAAGACGGCGCTACGTGCCACACAAGCAACGAAACCATTGATCTTTTATGGGAAAAGTTTCCGGACCGTGTTATCTGTCGAAGAGGTGATCACAATTGGCCACCGAGATCTTGTGATTTAACACCTTGCGACTTCTTCATTCAGGTCACGTGAAAGATAAGGGGTACGCCAACAGCCCAGCGTCGATTCAAGACCTCAAAGATAAAATTCGTGAGGCTATCGAGGACATAGGGCAGCCACTTTGCGATTTGGTTATGGAAAATTTCATGAAAAGGATATGGTCCTGTATGCGTGGTCATTTGGCTGGTGTTGTTTTTTATTATTGACGGCATACCTTCCTCTTTATTATGAAATCAACATCCGATCATTTATCTCAAAAAATGACATTTTTCTTTGAATACCAAAATAACACCTCTTATTGGAAAACCCTATATTAGGTAATTTGACTGTCAGGTTTATGCCATGGAACTGTCAACTCTTGGTTTTTGGGTGACTGTAACTTTGTGTAGTGTGATTCAACGTTGAAGTAGTTGTATCAGCATTTGAAGCAGTTTTAAAGTATTTTTTTATTTTAAGTTACCTACAACGAAAGGTAAGTGGGACAGATATATCGAAAGCGTCACTACTTTCGATTTTGAGGTTCAAGTTGAAAAAATGGACCCCTGAACCCTTTTGTTAAGAGTCAAGCCTCGTAATGAGAGTCCCCTCGGTCCTCCATTGAATTTCGTCTGTCTTCCATTAATTTACATAATTGTCCGTCCAATCGTCGAAGTGAGCCGCCCATCCTCACTCATTTAAATGAAATTAAATTCAAAAACTTACATGACTGCAGTATTTTTGCGCCGCCGGTATTAGTTTTCATCATGGCGACTTTCTAAACGACACCATTAGGTTGGCATTTATTCATTTAAACCTCGCAAAACCAATCCCCTATGCAAGCCATACTAAGTGTCGGTTTAATTTCCATAAGGCTGCTCAGATGATGCATAATCCCAATCCATACACAGAGCAGAAGTACAAAGGGTAACAGAAATAGCTTGGTGCGTTTTTTGTTTCGACTGATATCCTCCCATCTGGATCTCCTCATCGCGCCTGATTGAAAAATAAAGCTATCAAGGAATTTCAATCCATTTCAAAATTCCCAACACTCACACATGCACAGAAGGCGCACGACAAGTATCTATGGCAACATCTATCCATGCTGTTCTGCTGCACACCTGTTGCTGCATAGTCACCATCGTCGGGGCTTAAGCTGCCAGGCAACAGTAGTTTTGTTATCATTTCCTTAAATCTACATTCAAATGCTGTGTGTATCTGAAACTGCGAATGCAAAAAATAAGACAGAAAAAAAAAACTCGTATACGACTGCGATTCATCCGTCTAAACATGGAAGAAGTGAGGCGGAGACCAATGTGAAATCAACCTCAAAACGAGAACCGGAAAATGAACTCACTCGGTCGTCGTCGGTCGTTCGTTTAGTTAGTTGTTTTGGAATAGGTTTTCCTTCTTCTCCGAGTAGGTACATCATCACCACCAGTGCTGCAATGCACACCATTATGTTTCCATAGCGGATTCGCGGATTCGCACCTGGAAGCGATTTGGTTTTCATTTCACTAATTTTCTGTTTCTTTTGCGAATGTGTTCCTTCTTTCTCAGAGCACTTTGCAACCGAAATTCTTTTGTAGTTTTCCGCTTCTCTATTTTTTTTAGTTGACCCGAAATTCTTGTTCATCTTGTTTGTTTTGTACGTATATGCAAATTGGTGGGCCTGGGCATAGGCGCGCACTTCTCGAGTCTCGACTGAGCCGAGAATACACTTGAGTTGAGCTTTAAGATTGTACAAATGGAATGAGTGATGGTTTGGTGACAGTTGTTAGAGGGAGAGGGAGAGCGATATTGAGCTGTAGAACCTAGACACGTCATGGAACATTACTTCTTGAGCTTGTTTGTTCTTAATTTAACATACAGTTGGGCGGATGAGTTTGCGGACACTTGCGAGAATTAATTTCAACAAGAAAGATCCAAAATTTTACTCCATTTTCTTGTTGTTATTGAATTAGGAAATCAGTGTTTTTATCGTTTTGTGGTAAAGGTAGGTATATAATGCGAGGAAATTTATCTTTCAATATGAAGAAGAACATATTCCTTTTAAAAAAAATCGGCTTTAAAATAACAACATAACCAGGGCCCGTGTTCTGTAGCTCATGCGATAAATTTTCGCATTAAAAACTGAGGAATATTTTGTTCTAAACATGTATAAAAACTAGCGGACCACGCGAACTTCGTCCCGCCCCAATTTAAAGCATTCAGATAAACTCCAAAGTGATCATAAAACACAGATAGTTCAATCGAAATCAGTAGAGATCAATTTTTTTTTTGATTTATTTTCCGGGGAAAAAACGAGACGGTTTGCCAACAGAACAGCCAACGTACAGCTGACCGTGCGAAAAAAAGGGTAATTCGAGATTAATCCCACAGACTTCCAACGATTGGCCTTGCGATCTATTGATTCTCATCGCAAAAGCCAATCGAACGCGGAACTGACTCCGCTTGAATAGGAATGGAAGATGAGTTGGAATAATCGGTATTCGTGGGACAAGGACTTGCTCTCCTTTGAAATTGCCATTGATGATCGTCGCTTGAATCACATTGTCCATCAGTGAGGCAAAACGGGCAATTTCACATTGCCACCAGCGCAGCATAAGCCGGCGAATGAGCTGCAACGTGTATTTGCCGTGTGTATGAAAGCACACGCTCATAGGCGCCTACGTTTTTTTTTCTATATTGACAAAATCCGATGTTGACATAACTCACGAACGCGTCGACCAATTTCGTTCAAACTTTAGATAAACCAACTACACGACCATACAAACAAACCCTAAAAATTTGATCGAGTTCTGTAGGACTGTTCGTGAGTTATAAAGTCACAACGCTATTGCAACTGTCTTTTATATATATAGAGAAGATATATCGATGTGATAATTACAGAACAGGCACAGGTTTCTTTATATTTCAATGATTTACTGAGTTGTACCTACTCCCTTTCAGTCCATCACACCATTTTGCACGGCGGTCTAATATACTTACAACAACGTCAGTTGTTCGGGAGCACATTTTCTATTAAGACTCCTCACCTTCTGCGTACATATCCAAACTTAATTGTGTTTCAATTCTTAAATCAAGCAGTTCCGCGACTTATTTTCTTTATGGAGTATGACATAAATTTCCCTTAACTCATGTGGGACCTAAACTAATTTGGTCTAAGTGTGTCTTTCCAGACAGCAAACTTACCTAACCTAACCTATGACATAAATTTATGAAGGATGCTAACGACTTACTTCTTCTTACATTAGGTCTATTTTTAATGAACGCTATTCTCGGCAAAGCAAAGAATAGTAGAATCTAGAGAACCAAATATAGGCTCGACTTGACAGCAGGTTAACTCCGATCGCGAGGAATGATGTCTAGACCTTCCTGTTCAGAAAACTGCTACACTAAGACGAGACAAACTGCCTTCAGTAACATTCACATTCAGCGGGTAATAATAGGAGAACACTCAACAAAAAAAAAGACGATTCATAACCTAAATAGCCAGTTAACAGCTCTTTATCACAAATGATTGCATACCTTCAGGCTGAATCAGAGTATCGGCTGTCTTATTAAGCATTTGTCTAGTTCACTTTGCATAAGAGAAGATCAGGTCAACAAAATTTTTTGCCATCCTTGAGGAAAGCATTCATTTATAGTCAAAGTCGCATTTAGGCCTCAGCCTTTGTTACATTTTGCTCGAAGTGGACTTGTATTGTATTGTATTGTAAGTAATAGGCCCTATACACTGCGACCAGATGAGATCTATTGCGTTGGCATCTTTTATTTAACCCAGAGAGCTGTTGAGGCTCTTTATAGACCTCAGTACTCTTCTTGGTTCCATGTTTCCTATGTCAGCAGGACTTAAGAATGCCCCTTTCATATGGATCGCTCTGCCCCTCGCTCTGTCGAAGTGGACTTAGTTGAATAAGACGTTTTAATTGTTCCGCTCTATAGGTGTAGTCACAAGTCAAACTTGGTCCACTTTTCTGTCTAGGACCACCAACTGAAGGGCTCATTTCCAACACGATATGAAGAGGTGTTGCCCCGAGATTTCGCCCTCGAATATTGCAGCTGAGTTCCGACGGAAGGGCAACAAATTTGAAGCGAAATAAAATTCCAACTGATCTACAATTTGTTAATTCGGCCTTTCGCTTGTTCGTGTGATTTATGACCTTAAGCTCATTTCTCTTGGAACTATTTTCATATAACCTCTATCAGGGATAGTATTGCTATCTTTTTGTGAAGAGAGTATTTTCGGAATCGGTCAGAAATTACCTCCTACAAACAAATTGCAGACAAAATTCGTAGTTGGCCTGCTCAGGATTGTAAAACATGGTTGAATGAGTGGGCTTTGAGCCTTCACTTGGGGCTGCAGCCACTCAATGATTCCTGACATTAAAAGCCAGCAACTCAAACTTTTTTAACAAACTAACTTACAGTGCTTTGGGCTGGTGAGAACGATTGTGATGGAAAGGAAGTGAAAGGAAACCAACTTCACGTGGTCTAAAGTACTTAAAAAGTGCATCAGTAAATGCCAATCTGTTTTTAATGCAACGTCCTTTCTAAACCCAAGTCATATTCCATTTATTAGATGCCCATTTAAGAATTTCATTTGGCAGCGCACAACTCCTCACACCGACTGTAGCGCACACCCAAGCCGCGCCGTGCCCCCTCCCTGTCTCTATTGCTGGAGTTTCTACTTTTTGAAATATTTTCCTCCTCTTTTCTCACTGCGCGTTTTTATTATTCCATTTTTCGGGGATTTCTTTGCCATTATGTTGCTCAGTTTGTTTTTGGCATTTCTTTCGTCGTTTCACCGTTTCTTATTAGTGGCGCACACGGCGACGTATATACCCACTGTCGCGGTTAATCCCAGCTCTTGGTTTCGGTATTCGTCGACAGACTGCGAAAGAAGATAGATAATCTGCTTGGCTTCTTGATAGAGAACCCCTAAACAGAGACTATCAGCAATCGTCCCTCCAACCTTTGACCAGGTCTAGCTCATTTCCCTTATTTACTGACGATCTATATCATTTTTCCTCCCTTGCAGATACATAACTCGTTCCAGTCGAACACCAGGAGGCGGCGGCAGCAACAATAGCGACTCATCACCGTCACCGATACCATCGGCCTCATCACAGCATCGTTTGACATCCAGTTCACCTGCAAGCAATAGCATCTCTTCGAACCGCCTTAGATCGCCGCTTAAGTCGGCCACTGCAGCCAGTCGTCAGCATTCTTCCGCTCCAGCATCAGGGTCAGCAACTATCAATGGTAACGGGAGTCAGAGTCTTCATCAACATCAACATCAGCTGAGACAGCAAGTGGACCCTTCCCGATCGGCGATGACTAATTCAGTGGGTGCTGTAGCCACTGCTGCTACACCGTCTGCAACACCCGCCGCCGCGGCATCACCATTAAGCGAGATTTGTGGTGAGTATCCGGGTGTGATTGTGTTGCGATTGCGATTGAGATTGAGATACATACCTACATGTTTTTTTTTTCTGTCGTTGCTTTGTGTTTTTGTGTGTGCACTTGTGTCATCGTTTATTGTTTGCACATGTCCAGCACTGGCTGTAACTATATTTTATTTTTTTTTTTGTTTAACTTTTGTTTTCTTAACTTTTTGTGTCGGTCATTTGTGTACATTTGCATGAGATATAGGAGGACTTTGAGATCTAATTGTGTGTGTGTTCGATTGCCATTGACAGCTAAGCGATTACGAAACATAAACGGTGCGGCGCGTCATTTTCAATTGTACTTCGGGGGGTTTGTTTCACTCGGAGCGTGATTAGTTCGGCCAAGCGGATTCGAGGATCCATTAATGGCAAGTGCCACACCGATCTGAGGAGATTATGTAAAAAGGCTTAAGTTCGTTTTTGTGGTCAAGTGTTTGTAAGCGGTCCTCGAGCTTCCGTCGGTCAATGCAAATAGAGGCAGCCGAGAGAGGCACTGAAGGAGTGCGGACTGTTCCCATCGTTTGGTTTTACATAACCCTGGTGGTTGTCGTTGTCACGCGTTGCGCTTCACCTTGGGAACCCTCGATCGGAATATATTCCCTTTCTAGTCGGGAGAGTGCTTCAGGTAGTCAGGGGTGTACCGAAATCTAACGAAGGCTGGGAACTGCATCGCAAAAATTTTTGCTTCAAAAGCGTTGGTTAGGGAATACTTTGGTCGACATAAATTAAAAAAAAAACCCCTGGACGAACTATTTTGGATAAGCCAACACTTACCCGAGTCTTTCTGCCATCTAACATCGACATCAACAACTTCTGACTGCTGATGTCAGCGCACTAAAGCCGTGCCTAACCTTACTTTCGTACAGCGGTCACCCATCAATTCCACAAATGGATTCCTACAACCATTCGTTGAACCCGAGGTGATAAATCTTCCCTGTCAATATACCGCTCATAGTTCAGAGTGATTAATGGTCGTCCTCTCCCTCTTACCTTTTGAACCGCATTATCCAAGCGCGTGTCACAAGTTTACACATTCAAATTGGTCAAACTTTCGGCCGAATAGAGTGTTCCTACCTTGGCAGCGAAGCCATTTATTATGGATTTGTGTCAACAGGTACACTGTTGCACTGCGTGTGACTCTGTCCATTAGCTGCTCTCATTTGCCACATTTATCTATGGTTGCATCATCGGCAGCCATTAGAACTAGTTCGCATGCTTGACTCCTTGTCATTAGGTGGACATCTATAATTTAGCTTGTTCTCCTGGGAGGGGCACCCTAGAATCTTCCACTTTGGTTCATTGATCTCACCTCTGGACGGCTGGGAGATTGTATGGCGTATTATTAAACTCAGTCCGTTAGGTTTGCGAATCGTCAAATCTACACGCAGACCACAGCGATGAAGTGTATCGATGAATATGCATCACTTATTTACAGTTGATTTAAATGGTAATCTGTCGGTGGTGGGGGCTTCCATTCAATTCGATTCCATTGAACTTCCGTTTAGAGGGAAGACCACGATATGCTAAGTGATTACATCAGCAGTTTCGGGGCTTTGCGAATCTCTTTCGTACACCTTACGTAATGCGTTTATTTTAGATATCGGGACTAATATAATCGACGGGTGGTGTCTTAATTTTTAATATACAACTGGTAGTTTTCTAAAGCACTTTTTAGGAATCTACTACATTCGTTGGCTTTGCAGGATTTTTAATACAAATAAGTCACGTAAAATTTGAATTTTGCGCCATTCAATAGTGCAGTGATGCCAACGCCATAAAAATAGCAATGACAGCTGACAGTTTGGGGTTAGTAAAAATGGAGCGCTATACGAAAGAACAGCGCATTTTCATTGTTGAGCAATATTTAAAAAAAAATTAAGGCTTGACAGCTTTTTCAAACAAAATCAACTCGTGTATATGATACGGAACTGCGCAATAGAACGGACTGTTTTTGGTTGTCAAATGCAATAGCTCAGTCTGTCTATTTTTTTAAATAAATTGTCAATGGCTTTCATTGATGGGCCGCCAACTTATTGAACTCTACGAACCCTGAAATGTTGCTAGAGCGAACCGAGTGCGTTCAGAGTGATCAATTGTGTTTATTAAACACACATTCGACCACTAGCTGTCATAAAATACTTATGCCGTTTTTTATTGGACAGAAAGAAGCGTCCGGCAGAGTCGATAAAATCAGAATCCACTTAAGAAGCACTCACGTAAGTGCCATTTATGTATTTTATACAAGTCAGCTGACAGCAGCCGTAGATTATTTTTTGGCATTTCACCAATACTTTTGCGGATTCATACGGAAGCAGTTTTCTTCTTCCATTGGATTACGGAATGAGTGGATCCCCGAGTCAATCAATGGAAAACGACAGCGGTGTTTCATTGAGTCAATTTTTTTTTTAATTTCTAAGTGCTAATTATATGCCGACGTTGAAGTTTCTGGTTCCTCTTGTGAAGAGTTCTTACCTACTTTTGCTTTGTTTTTCTTATTCAATTTGTCATTTTTAATACAGAATTTATTTGTATTGTGACTTGACCTCTTTAACTTTGAACTTATGGGAAAACATGTTGGAAAATATTTTTTTATTGCACCTACCATGGACTGTAAATGAAATGTCAGTTCCCATACAAGCTCTGCCCAAAAAATGGCGCCAACATAACTAGCGCTCCTGGTTCAAAGCGAATAAAAAGTGTAACAAAATGCCAACCATTTTGGATCTCTCCATAAAATGCTAGAGACATCTACTGGGTGTTAGTTGATTTGTTAAGTAAAACTGTTGAAACCGAAATTGTTGCGGAATGTTTTACAATAGATGTCGCATTAAAAATGTAGTAGTTCAATCAACAAAGTTTTCTGGACAGATTCACAAATCTTCAAATAATATTTTGGATAGATTCATAACTCTGGCAGATGTACTGGAATCTCGAAATCAACTGAATGATGGAAAGCCTGTGGGATCGGGTGGAATTTCCTACGAATTTTACAAGTATAGGACAGGGGAGCTGTTGGAAAAAGTTTACTTCTGTGTACATCTTATGTACATCTTTATCTTTAATGCATTTTAAAAAAGTTATTTTTAAATTCCTCATACTAATAATGAAGTCCATAAAACCTACTTTGTTTCTGCTTTCTATAATTTGTTTCCGACTTATTCCGCTGTGAACCAAAAGCGCTAGCGCTATTGTTCGAACCAACGTGAAGTTGGCTCCTAGCATTCCATATATAATACCAATAAGTCTATGAGAAATACATTTAGTAATCTGCTGAATAGTTTTTGCTGAATTTATTTATCCTGTTAACATTTTTGACAAGTTGCTTCCTTTTAGATTCGATTAGCTGTCAAAGTATGATACGCTCAGATTTATACTCAAATCGTCCAGTTCATAGAGTGCACTCTGATCATGCTTTGAACAAAGAAAGAAACACAAAATTCAGAGCTCGGATATATGTGATCGTAAAAAAGTATAACAAATCTTGATTTGACAACCCAGGATCTGCGTTCAGTCGTTACTCGTTAGCGAGAATGTTCAAAACTTGTGATTGGTCTAGTAACAGTTTTCCCGCCAAGCGTTTTTGCTGATTTTAGCAGCAATTTTCGGCTAATTTAGCAGGAAATTCTACACTTGACTTTGCCCAAAAAAGACAAAGCTACCACAACATTAAAAATTGGTTTGAATGGAAGAAAGAACAAAACCAACAAACTGCTAATCGCTAAACATTCGTTCTTTGTTCAATATCTTTACTGAAAAAGAAAGCAAATTTAATGCGAACTTAAAAACCAGTTATTGGCCGCATTCAAGAATCTAGTCATCTTAAGTCGACTAGATTGGTCTGGATGAGATGCAACCAGAACGCAAAAACTAGAATGGTCGGGAACGTCACGTTTTCTACGTCAGCCACATATGAGAACTGTCAACTTAGTACTCAGTCACGAATTTCTCGACTAGATTCGTCGGCTACCCCTCCATAAATGTCAACTGAAACAGCTGCTCTCTCGACCGATTTCGACCAATCAAAACAGAGGTTCACTTAGTGAGAGAGCTGTCAGACTTACTAAACTAGATACTTGAACGTCCCCAAAGCATAATGTCGGTGTCAAATTTTCTTCTCATTTTCCTGGACATCACCAACATATTTGTCTCACTCGTTCCGACCCCATTTTTATTTGTGTGTTCAGGGCTGAGTTTGTGAGTCATCGGGACTCTATAGGGAATCGAGGCACATGAGCAGGCCAAAAGGCTGAGTTCCCGTGGATTATGCCCTCACAATTTGACACTGTTGATTCTGGAAAGCATTATTATTCACAGAAGAAAGGCAACGAAAAACCGCTAATTCATTCAAATTTTGAAAATACTTTCAAAATTCCATATCGATTCTTCAAATGCGCAACCAATAAATATCATTGTCCGCTCCTTAAATTGTTTTTCGCTAAACACTTCCCCTTGAATGAATTTAAGAAAAAAAATAATGTAGCAGATCAAAAGTTCCCAGCTGAAACTGTCAAAAATCCATCTGTTCCATTTCACAACTTCAGTCTATGGTTTCCCCATCTCAGCAACTCATCGATCATCGTCTGTCGTCCATCCATCCATCATCACATGAGCCACACATCATCCGTCTGCCTCTTTTATCTTCTTTCTCTTCTTAAATCACTGCACTGAATTCCTTTTTACCAGGCCAATCTGTTAGCTCTACCACTGGCCAAAATGATCTGTGTGCAAATGGTCGCTCGGTGACGAAATCTTCGTCATCGTCATCAATTGTGCCGGCCAATAACCAACACCAGCACCCCACCCACCAGCAAACTACTGGCTCCAACCAGCACCACCAGCAGCATGCACCTGCAAAAATTGTAAGAACTACAAAGGCGTCACGTTTACGTGCCGCTGCGTTGGGTAAGTAACACTTAACAAAGTCTCCATTTATTTTCTATTTTCAAAAGAATCCTCTGGTGTTTTGTCGTTTCTTTTCTTTTCCTAATTTATTTGTAAATTTGTTGTACGTCAGGTAATACACACTAACACAAAAATAAACATTACAGCATTTAAGACAGTATAATGAGACCTCCATCTATCCACAGATAAGAAGAAGGATTCCGATGACCTGCATCCATCATCGATACCCACAGCGATTGGGCAACGTCAGACCTCACCTCGGCATAGTACTCGCAAATCTGGTGCTGGCAGTCAATCGAACAGCAACAACAACAGTCCGGATATCACCCGTTCGACGGGAGAGCACAATAGAGCTCGCATCGGACATAGTGCTTCACCTACTGGTGGCAAGAAGCTTGTCCCATCGGTATCGGTTTCAATGCGACAAAACCTCAGCGAGTTGCATTACAATGGGAATAGTGGTATCGCGCGAAGGGAACAAAGACCGCATACCACAGAGTGTACTGTGAAAATTGCTCCTGCTAAGGCCTCATCCAGCCAGGACGATGAGCAGCTTTTGAATGGGAACGATGATAGTGGAGAGTTCTCCGCGAGACCACGATCGTCGACCATGTACTCGGAGGCAAATCGATTGATGGCCAACAGTGGCAGTGGCAGGGACCTCGAATTGAGTCCTGTTAGGAAGAGTCGAACTGTGAGTTAGGACATGCGTTTGTGGAGGCTTTTCTAATCTGTTTTCCTTTCTTTCAGCCGGATGCACAGAGAATTGAGGATCGTGACAAGTCATCGAAGAGGAAATCCAATTTGAATCGTTCGCTGAATGAAGAAGCAACCGGAGATGGTAAGCTAGCGGGAAGGATATCCATTTGCACGGTAGAACGCGGTAGTAGTGTGAAATCAGCGTTAAACAGTCTGTAGTCTGATAGCGAAGCGGAGCAAGTAGCCCTCGCATGGGTTCCCCTCTTCAGGAAAAAAGTGTCCCAAGCCCGAAGTCATGTCGCAAGATGTGAGCTAGATTAACTTCGGCTTTGGCCCACAAGCTCCTCCATTCAAGTTGCTCTCAAAGGTAGTGAAACCAACCTGGTTGAGGTTCCTCTCTAATAGTGACCGACAACTAAGACATCCTCCGCTGCGGTGTCCCTCAGAGGTGTATTCAAAGACTCGTCGGCGTTATCGCACGTACGTTCCACGCATCTCAAGCTCGTGCTTTTATTAATTCCAAGTAGTGGCGTGAGTCTGAGCTGACCGCTCTGATGCAATTTGTTTGATGATAGGGAAGTTACTCAGGCGTACAACTGTTCATTTTGGATCTGTCGACCTTGAGTGGTTGGAATTGTAATCAACAAACGGCTAAAATGGATTTCCCTGTTATTGGTGATAATTTGTAGAGTTCGTTAGTGGAAATGTGTTTCTGGCTGTGTTTACACAAGCGAGCTCTAAGATGAGGGCATCAATAGCAGTGACGCATGTATCTGCGGGATTCCTTCTGAATTTTTCTATGAAATCGACCGTTGATGAGGATATTTTGAGGTCCCTAACGCACTTTTTAAAATGCGATCTAATGCACAATCTAAATAGCAAGGACAGAATAAATAATCGAAACAGATCCATTTGTCACCTACCCGGAACAGTACGCTTCACGGTATTCTGCATTTGATTATCTAATTCAACCAGTTTTTGTACGGTTGACATTTTCAACAGCAATACTTGCCTTCACAGACTACCAATACTGATCGCCTTTGTTTGTCCAAGTTCGATACCCGGCGTTCGAAACTTCAAGCCAGCTGGAATTGTATTTATAAACGAAACAAATCCGTTGATTGTTCTATTTTTGCACCCATTCCATGCCCAACTCGATTCACCGAAACAGGTTAGTTAGTGTACCGGCAGCACAACCAGTTCAACTGGCTGTAAAGCAGCATGGCTGACCTTTCTGTTCCGAAAGTCTCCAAATTGAAGTAAAATTTCATTAGGCAGACATATCCGCAAGCAGTTAACACAGCGCCCATGAAAATTTGGTAATAAATTGATAATATCCATCGTAAAACAACTCGGGAAGATACCAAATCTAATCAAACAGTTCCAATTGCTATCGAATATTGGTTCTTTGTTGTTCGTTAATTTTGCTTACAGGGCTGTTTTGATTTATTTGTATCTCGTTCATGCGGAGTCTCAAAGAAAACTAATAAAAAAGCAAATCATAAAATTTTATTGACTTTTCCATTCATCATGGCTGAAATTCAAAGGCAACCTACAGTGATTTGATTTTTGAAGCGAAACGCTGCGAGGAGTTTCTGCTTCAAGGATGTTGTAGAGATATATTTTTTTTAATTAGTTAACGTTGGGGTGTATCCCTGGTTTACGAATTAACCATGAAGGCAGAGGATGCGACTTTATGTTGTTTTTGTTTTAGAAAGTTGGCCGAGAGAACAATTTTAAACTTTGCATTAACAAAGGGGGCAAGTTTTTATTCAATTTTGAACAACTATTTGTTGATCTGGGAGTTCTTAAAGGACTTTCCTTTAACTTAGTTAATTGACGCATGCAAGTCAAAGCTGTGAACAACATACGCTGATGAGATTGCTTACTAGATGAGTGGCGAGCTCGGGAAATATTCGCGTTAGAGTTGTAACCAGATAAATATTTAAATATATAAACACAAAGACACCAGTCGCTAGTCATCTGTTGGTCTATGAAATGCGGGCATTGGCATCATTGGCAGATCTGTCAATAGACTGCGATGACGATGGCAAGTATTATTATGAGAAACAACAGAAAAACAAAAGGAATCTTGTCTGGGCGGATAGTCTTCATGGAAGACCCTAGTACGGGTGTTTCTAAATGGCATTTGCTGTCTTCCCCCAGGTTAAGACTATTACTAAGTCCGCCTTTGACTTTCGCCGCAGTTTGCTATGCCACAGAAATGATCGTTGTAAATGTTTAGAACCGTCTTTCACTATAGTATTCAATTTCAAACGCCCAAACACTCATTAATCATTTGCTTTCAATTTCAGATGAAGCCGCTATACGTCGTCGTCGTCGCCGTGAGCTGGGCATGGCCCGTCAGCTGATCCCCTCGGATGAAACCTCGCTGGCGGTGCGCGAAATGTTCTTGTCGCCCAAGAAATCTTCCATCTCACCGACATCACCGCGTAACGATCTGGCCTTCCACATGGAGAACGCTCGTCGCGGTATCGGCCTGATTAGCCCCACAACTGCTGATCGGCGTCGAGCTTCAACAGCTAGTCCCAAAATCGGTGCCACATCCACATCACCCTCGAAGCTCGCCGAATCGAAAATCCCTCGTCGACCAGTCGAGAGAGAAGCCATTTCTTTGTCGCTTGGCGGACGCACTACATCAGAGTACACTCGCCGCAATAGGTTCCGCCTGTCGGATGTCAGCCAAAAGGTCGATGCAATGCGTGAGCGAACCAAGAGCGAACTTGCTGAAATTATAAAAATTACGGAAATGAGTGAAGCTGGCAACAAGGAAACCATGCAGAGACCCCCACTGAAGTTGATCCCAAGCGCAGTGGACAACTTCGCCAATTCATTGGATCGCATTACGGCCCGTGAGGACATGGCTAAGGAATTGAACTCATCGGGTTCGTCGGCCTCTCCTAGATCATTTGTAAAGAAGGACCGCATCAGCTTCGATGACGGCGAGGACTTCCACTCGGATGGTGCATCATCGTTGGGCTTCCTACGGCGGAGAATGTTGAAGGCACGCAGTGTCGAACGTGAAATCAGCCTTGATCAGCCAAAGTTGTCGCCGATTTTGAGACGCAAGAGCTCTGACGAGCCCACCAATCATATCGTGTCGATTCTTAAGAAGAAGGATCAGGCAGAGTCTAGTTCGGCGTCCAGCAATGCGTCGCCGGTGACCTTCTCGTCGACCACTGTGGACACTCCGACGCGCAGCAAGCGACAGGGCATCCTCAAGAAGCGCAGCAGTCTCGATGAGAGTCGGTACTACAGTCGCAGTCATTCGCCAGACGATCGCAGTATCCTGGTGAAGAGTGCGCGCAGGAATAGTCTGGAGGAGACCCAACACGGCATACTCAAGCAGAGCAGCTATGAGAGCAAGAGTGATGGTTGCCCCTCGGCAGAGCCGCACCACGGCATCTTGAAGAAGAAGGACTCCACGTCGACCCCCTCGGACAGTGGCCAGCCCTCGAAACACGTATCGATCTCACAAGCTGTGATACTAGCCGCAGCCGAGCTGTGCAAGGACATTGGCACGTCGTCGTCTTCGCCGCCGAACAGCAATGACAGCGAGTACGACAACATCCGACCGATTCTCAAGGTCGACAACCAGGAGGTGCGTGCCCCCAAACCGATACTTAAGAAGAAATCCTCCTCGGAGACTGAGGAGATTCGCCCGATACTTAAGTCCTCTCGCAAGAGCAGTCGCGAAGAGTCCTCCGATCAATCCGACGACCAGGGCATGCGGCCGATCTTGCGAACAGACTCGCCGGCGAAGCGAAGATCACTCGCCGAGTCATCGAATTTACCCGGCGGACATGCCTTGCAGCGAAGCCGATCCTTGGATCAGTCGACCGAAGAAGAAGCTGCTGGCGGGGCACCGCCTGCATCATCAGCGGTGGTAGAGGAGAAAGCGCTGCTATCTGTGGCGGAACGAGTCAAGAACATGGAACGCTTTTTAAATTCCTCCGCTGGACGTAGTTGCGATGAGAGTAGTCCGGCGAATTCGTCGGCTGGTGCCATCCCCAAAATTCAACGACCCAGCGCAATCAAGCGGGAGATGTACAAGGACCGATTCCGCACCCAGCCGGTCACTAATGACGAGATACTATGGTGAGTACTGCCATTATTCTCTAATGATACACAAAAAAAAAAAAAAAACACTCGGTCCAGTGGAGAGGCATTAGCCATTTGCCAGCCAGCTCCTAGTGATTGGCGCCGAGCCAAGGGAAATGAATTTCTCAGTTTCCAATCCGAACGACGAAAATAGCAGCACAGGGTGTTTTTGTGCAGCTGGGATAGTGCACTTCGATTTTGAATTCCGCTTGGGAATCCACGAGGACGACACAGTGTAAATTTAGATTAGAAGCGCTTCATCTGGGGACACGCAGCCAAATTATCGACTGTGCTAATTATTTGGGCAGCGCATCCTTGTGCGATGACCCTTCATTCTTGTCGGTAAATTTCTTCCTTGTTAACCCAAATCTAAGTGCAGTCCCTAGCGGATTAGGTACAAATTCTGATTACTCTGGCGTTTAATTTGGAACCACCAGCAGTCGCTGTTTGGGGAATTGTGTGGATGAGGTCACTTTGAGCTATATTTAGACGTGAGTGGTGGAGATTTATTATATTTCTCCGATGGAAAACAATTTTTTTTTCGTATTTTCTGAAGGTGCCTGTGCTCATTGACCTCAGTGCTTTCCATTCAGTCTATGGAGTTCAGTTTGGCGATTATTTATAGGTCGACCTTCGATTGAAGAAAAGTCCGTCGGTACTGGTGATGAAAGAGCAACATAAACTGCGAATTGGTTGAACCAATGGGTACTGGTTTTCAAAACGATAAAGGTGGATGCATTGCTTCTTTTTCGTGGGAGGCCACACAGAAAAGAATTGCAGAAATGTTTTTGTTCTTGTTGTTGTCTCCCGCTGTCGTCTAAGGATGCGTTTCCGCATTTCACTAAGCTGATTGTGCTTATTTGTGTAAACTACTTCCACCACATGACTGTAAGTCTCTCAAATGCAAAGAGAAAATATTTTATTAGTTAAAAATTGAGCTGCTGCTCAAAATGTAGCCCAACAAAAAGCAACTATCCGTGTCGTTCTTTCTTTTTTGTAAGCAACTTGTTACGACCGACTGAGTATACCTACCGTTTCCATTATTCAATTGCTAATCGGCTTACGGTGTACTATTAAATTTCTACCCAGTCATATTTTTATGCTCTGAAAACCTTTGACGCCCGCCACCCGTATCGCCATGACAGAGGTGGATCACAATCCCCAATAGGCATTTGTTCAAATTTTCCGAAAGGCTATTCATCAATCAATTCTTTGCAGCCCCCGTGCTCGGGGGTTGTGCGAATTCCACGAGGAAGAATAATTGGGGCTTGGGAAACTTTTGTCGGACAGTTCAGTTTTCGACCGCAACCCTTCGGGGGTGGAACGTACTCGTATTGCGTTTTATTTATTTTAAATAAATAAATGTTATGGAATCATTTTTAAATTGATTGGATAAACGGGCGACGAGTTGCAATCGATAAGAAGCAATACCTGTGTGGTAGGTGAAACCAATTTTATATAGCCATCGAGTGTGTGTCGACTAGAGGAGTGACAATTCGGTTGGAAAATTAATTTCGTTGTTTGTTTAAACACATCTGGCAGAGATAATCATAAAACGGATTAACAATCGCTGATCGATTTATTGATATCGCCTTGTTGGTCGTCCAACAGAAGAGTTAACGAACCTCAGACGTGCGTGATAAATCAGTCGTCCGGCTAATTATGTCTCGCATGATGCAAGTGTTTTTGTGTTTTTGTAAATGGATGTTGAAATTGAACACGAATTGTTATCGGTGAGATTTTTATCGTAGATTGGGTTCCTGATTGCTTTGTCAGATTGGTGGACAATGAATTTGGGCTTCTAGCTCATACTTGTGGGGTAGAGGTGCAGCGTGTCTCTTAAAGCCTTCCTATTCCAGTAAATTTTTAAACAGCTGTCAACTTATGTGAGCCATATGATGATGTTAACGTATGCTAGATATGGCTGATATGATCGGAAATACTTGCAGACTTTTAGGCTGAATGTCCGTGGTTCAGAAAAGTGACTGGGGATCGTTTTATTGGGAATTTCTCTATTTTACTGAGGTCAATGTACAATAAAAACCTTTGAATGGGATCTTCTGAAGATGACACGAAATTGCGTCTCTTTCAATATTGCTAAAAGGCCCACCTACTCGTCTGTCTAGAAAAGTGCTCAAAGTGTACCTCTTCCAAACAGAGCTGCGGAGGATTTCTCGATCACCAATACCACATTTTGTAGTGCTGTGTCCACCGACTTACTTCTCTTGGTGTACTGCGTGCTGTGAGTTTGATGTGTAGGTATTACGTTCCCACTCCAAAAAATGTTAGTTGATTGAACAAAATTATTCATTTGTCTCGTCTGTCAGTGGAGTTCAGGATTTGACTGTCTGTACTCGTTCTTCGATTTATTTTATCGTGCTAGGCTTGTGACAGTTGCTTTGCCGCTATAAATTCAAATTTTCCACCTATAGTACTCCAGGCATATGCTTAAGACGTTCCAATGTCTTTTTGGAATGAATTACGGCAGACTTAGTGATCTGTTGTAGTTGGCTGTAGAGTTGCTCTCCGTCTCCACTTTTGGCATCAATATCAGACATTCAACGAACCCCTTGCCATCATTGGGAAGCTGGAGAAAGCCATACCACGATAAGTGGACCAGCATTTACACGATTGACATACTTTAAGTGGATTCGGAGCATAATCCAACTATGGTGGCTTTTCTCTGTCAAAAGGAACGTACTCATTAAATCATCTCAGTATTTTACCACTCTGCACCAGGGGATGGCGATGGGCCCGTCTTGGTGCCTGGTCTTTTGTGACGTTCTCACAACCCCACTCAACCTAACCTAAACCACTCTGCATCCATTTTCAAGTCAGCGCACAATTTCTTGTTTAGTTTGTCCAATTTAGTCAACAGATCCCACTGGCAAACTCTATAAAGTGGCCCGCAGATGTTTATCTGTCTCAAACCGTATCCTGAACTCGTAAAAATCAAACGCGCTTTCGTGCCAACAGAAAATTCTCCAGTGCATTTGGCCTAATTTGTTGTTTATCGCACAAAATCGCCAGCAAAACACTCATGGCTATTAAGATCTAAAAATATCCCCCGCCAACCGCCAGCCCAATGCCAAACAAATTTTCTTTCGAAAATCCAAACAAATTTTCTGAGACTTTCTCTCACCAACAAAAAAAAGATACAGCGTCAACAAATTGTCGCTCTTTTAAAATCGGCATTTCCTTCCACCACCAACAAAAAAGAACCAACAGCAGCAGCAAAATAAATTTCCCTCCGACTAATTAGTTTTCCAAAATGCTGCATTTCCGATTTTTTTTTTTTTTTTCGTTTTTTCTCACGATCATCACCTCACGCGCGCCATCATCGCCGATCGCCATTACCAACTCATTTGGCTGCGGTGTGTATGCTGTATCTGTGTATGGTTTCCAATTATTTAAATTTTCTCATTTTCCCACCCGAAATTGCTGAGAGCGCCACCACAACAATTTTCCACACTGCGCCAACTCAATGGGACTGGGATTGGTGATGGTGATCGCCACCGATGGTCCGTCTACCGAAATCCCAGCGCTAGTATGAAACGGTCGTTTGCTCCTCTCATGCGTGGCGTCAGTTCTATGCACGCGGTTAAGAGTGTCCTTTGCTAAAGTAGCACGACATCAAAGTACATCCGTCGCGCGATAAATTACAAAAAATAAGTTCAACCGTCGGTCGTCGTCCAAAAGCACGATAAACTTGAAGAAATAAAAACCAATTGATAAAACCCCTCTCGCGTCGCGTATCAGCATAAACTTTTTAATCAGCAATTTGTGAAGGAAAAACGCAAAAGGCAGTAAATTAGTGCAAACGGCTAATTACGTAAAAAAAGCGGCAGTAAACGAAGTTAAACAAAAAAAAAAAAAAACTAAAATATCGAAGATATCGCCACACCGTCGCGTCGCGTCAGCCCGCCTTGTATTCGTCCATACAGATACGATTCGCATTCACAATTGATTTGTACGGTTAGTTTGTATTCGGTCGGCGTGATTCGCGAACGTTAAGCGCGCGCTCAAATCCAGATATAAGCGATTTTCATCGATAAAACCATAATCGCCAGCGAATTTATCGATTTGCATCGATTTGTTTGCGAATTAGCGTGACAAGTGCACTGAAATACCGCTAAATGGTAAAAATAAAAGAGTGATCTAAAAATAGGTGAAATTGTGTGCAAAGTGTAGAGAAATTCCCCTCCCTCTCTCTCGCGCGCCGCTCTGAGAGGAAAATTCATTTCGGAAATAGATTTCCACTGCTCTCACGAATTCTGTGGTCGTTGGTGGCTGAAGAATTACTTTTCCCACGCGAGACTTTACGACACATAAACACAAACAGATAGTAAAATAATTTCCAAACAAAAGAACTGTTTCAACCTGTTTCACCACTCTGTCATTACTGTCATTCTGTCTCCCATTTAGCTTGCAAGCGGCGACCTCTGGATCACTGGAAGCTTTTAAGCCGGCATTTTCACTCGACTCACTGAGCTACGCAGCCGGAGTGCCAGGTGCTGTTGCAGTTGCCAGTACATCGTCGGCAACGAAAATCTCACCGCGCAGCCTGTCATCGATATCGCCGTCACCGCGTGAAGTGTCAGATCTGTTTTCACCACGTTCGGTCACCGATTTGAATTGTATTTCGATAAGTAGTGATAGTGGACTGCAGACGGGTAGAAATTTCGAAATGTCGTCGGGTCTGGATGACAGTTCTTCGAAGGCCGATGAATCGTCGTTATCGATCGGTGAGGGTGTAAGCAGCGGTAGTCAACGCTTGCCACGTGACGATTCGTTGACACTGTGCGAGGATGAAAGTGGCATGGAATCGGCTGCAGCAGGATCCACGGGCCTGGGACGGTCGGCAAGTGTGAAAGCGCGTGCTAATATGTTCCAGCAGCTGGAGGAGAAGACGAAAGCAAACCGACTGATGGAGGAGAAGGTGGCCGTGTCACCGATTACACGAAGAGGTGAGTGGATTTTATTTTTGTTGTTTCTGAGATTTTTATTTAGAAATGTAACTTAATTGGTTTGTGGAAAGTTAATGAGGAAATAATGACTGCTGAATTTTTAATGAACGCCTGCGAATGAAGCTATCAGTCGTGTTATTAGAGAGTCGTTAACATTTCGCTAATCGATGTAGATCGGTTTATAATGTCCGCGGGGTAACCGGTCTGTCAGGCATGCTGAACCTTGAAGATGATCTCATGACAAAAGAGTGGAACATGTTCGTTATGGGCAGTTTTACTTCCTGCAAATTGGAGTCGCGAATTTGTTGTTTTGAAGGTAATCGATTGAGGTGACATTTTGCAGATGTATTGGGGCATCTGTCACAGAGAGACATGCCAACCGAGTTGGAGTGGTCGAGTTCTAGTTCTTTGACTGGGTCTTCTTCAAATGCGTCCGGTTTTAGAGGGTATGCATCTTTTCATGTTTAGCTTTTGACATGCGTACAGTTGCAATGAGACAGCTTCTCAAATCAGTCGCTGGGACTCGGCTTCTTCCAAATCAAAAAACAGAATCCCACAAACGAATGACGAAGGACTGTGCGAAAATTGGAAGAGAGTCCTATTTGAACATTTTACACCCACTGTCGTTTTTTTAAGGTGCTATAGGGTCGCAGTTATATGTTGTCATTAATCGTTGAAGCCAGTCAAACGATGGCGTCTTACAGCCATGACAACGACAACTGCTCGTTTCCAATTTTTTTTCAAATAGTTTTTTTTTTGCTGCATAAAACCAGCATAAATAACGCCTAACAAATGCTCTGAGTCAACGAAATAGTGGCCTTGGAATTTCCGTATTAATTGCTTTGTTTGACACGTTTTATTCATACCGATAACTGTCTAAAAGGTTGGTGGTGCCATTGACACTTTTCCGAACACGATAAAAGTTGGAATTTGCTGAAATCTTTTTTATTCGTGTGAATCTTAGCAAATGCTTGGTTTTGACATTTGTTATGATTATTAACAACTGTTAGAGACATTAAGGCAGACTTTACACTAGTCCTCTAGTCGGAATTTTAATGCATCCATTTAATTTTGAATGTGAACGTTGCCAGTAATTTATTTTCGTTTTCCTTCACTGACATCATCGGTCTAGCCTACGGGCTAATTCTAAAAGAATTGACATCATCCTTGAAACGAGTACTTGTAACTGTTATCGATAATACAAAAATGTTTGATTAGCAAAAAGGAAATAAAAAAAAAACTGAAATGTCTACACACCCTAATTATAATTATGGCTAAGTAGAACTGACTGACTCCAGTGGTTTTGTGTTTATTACAATTTTTTTTTTGGTTCTTTTTGGAAACCTTTCATGTCAGCGTGGTATGTAGTAAAACGAAGAAACATAATATTAGCATTTTAATTGCCACAACAACCCAGTTTAAGGTGACATTGAGTTGTTAACAAAAACAAAAAAACAGACAAACATAACCCATTAACTGTATTTAAAGAACATATCATACATTCTATATACAAATATCTGGGTCTTGGTGTCGAAAGAAGGTCATACCGCACTAAATTATTCCACGCACGCTGGCAAATGTTTGACTTATAGTTTGTGAACCAAAACTGATTAAGTGGTCATTATTGATAAGCGGAAAGGTAGCAAAGCCATTTGTAGGTACGTGTTTATTTTTCGATATAGTATTGAAAGCTTTAGCGATAAGATTAGACAAGGATTTAAAGAAAAAACAAAAATATCGATCCAAAGTGATTTAGGTATTCTTCAAATGAATATCAGGTGAAAGATATTGTGACAGCAATTGCAGGCTGAGTAGACATCAACTGTTCAGTCACCTGGTGCACATTTTTCTTGGTATTTCTTTTCGAGACATACAAGGAGTAGAGAAATTTTTTTAACGAAAAATCTTAAACGCAATATTAGTTGCATCGCCAATTAACTGCAACATGTCAAAGCTGTCAAATACTGTTAGTGGAATGGCCGCATTCAAGAATCTAGGTATATTAAGTCGACTAGATTCGTCTGGATGATATGCAACCTGAACTAGATTGGTCGGGAACGTCACTTTTTCTGCGTCAGCTACATATGAGAACTGTCAACTTACTACTCAGTCACGAATTTCTTGACTAGATTCGTCGGCACCCCTCCATAAACGTCAATTGAAACAGCTGCTCATTTGACCGATTTCCCCCAATCAAAACCGAGATACACTTAGTGAGAGAGCTGTCAGACTTACTAAACTAGATACTTGAACGTCCCCAATGTCAAATTTGTATTTGCAAAACGCTTTCAAACAATGTAACATAGGATGGAACCGAACATCAGCAAGCATTTTGACAGATCAGTTTTTGACAGCATATGAGAATTAATAAAAATTTTATCAACATATGCCCATATGTCAAGCAATTCTATCAAGCCTTAAGTGCTTTGTTGTCATTAACATATGCTTTCCTTTTTTTTTAGCAGCGCATTGCCTAAGTTTTTTTCCACTGTTCCCTTTTAAGCTTAACTCGTGGATGCAAAAGTATTCCGTACACCAACTTCTTGCAATGATCTAGGGTTATTCACTTAGAATAAACATACAAAAAAAGCTCGATTGAAACCTCAATGCCTGCAATCCGCAAAACTATCAAGAGTTCATATTACACCAAACTTTTGTCGTCTTAGCAACACGCGGACCCATATCACACAAGTTCATTTAAGACATAATCGAGTTAGAAAACCTACACAGGACGTAGTTTTCTATAGCAATTTGCGCCACTTGCATTTGAATTTCTTTTGGTCATCGATTACGTCACAATATAATAAAAATATCATGCGAATCTTGAAGTTTGGTTTAGTTTATTTGATCAAACAAAGTTACAATACTTTAATGATTACTTGACAATAATTAATGCAATAAATAAAACAAAATAAAAAACATTAAACATTGCCACCTTTAAAGTTACTTAAAATGAATAGCAAATTATTTTTAAATGAAAATCTCCTTAAATTAAAGTCGATCATATTACAAACAGTGTTGGTTTCTCTTAAGCACCTAGACAATGGTTCATTGGCAGCATAATTTGTTCTGTGATATATAATATTAAAAAGCTGACCAAAACAAAGCCGAGAATTATTTATGGTTATGTTGGTTCAACTTTGAACTCACCGTAGTTATGGTCCTACTCAGCAACTAAACTATGCAAAACTGCCAAGTTCATTATTTCTAGACATCATCGGACAAGTAAAAATGCAATTGGCATAGTTTTCTATAGCAATTTGCGCCACTGGGCCTTTAAATTCTGTTGCACGATAACTACGATCCAATATCATTTAAATCGGAAAATGTGCAACAAGAACTCGTCACCTAACTGCGTTGTAGCTTTTTGACAAACAGCGACTTACACTCAGCATAGTTATAGTCTTACTTATAAGTGTGGTGAAGCCATCTGCCAAGTTCACTAACCCTATACATCATCGGACAAGTTAAAATGCCCGTGGCGTAATTTGCTACAACAACTTGCGTCACTTGGCCTTCAATTTCTTTTGCGTAACAACTACGTCATTCATAGTCAACGTTATTTCTTCTTAAGAGTATTTTTGATACTTTTTTTTTGTACTCCCAACATCATAACACGCTTGCTAACTTCCATCTCCATTTCCAGCTCCCCATCGCCTGTCAACGTCACCCCCAGCAGAGGAGCCCAAAACGCCCAACAATCCGCCTCCAACCGCCGATGAAGATTTTGGTAAGTAGCCCAAAGCAATGCCTAAACGAATTTTGCCGTTTGCCATATTTTTCTGCACTTTTTTCAATGTTGTTTGTTTTTTTTTTCGTTCCTCTTATTTGGTTTTTTACTAATTAAACAAAAAAATGTTTTTCCTAAATGTTATTATTTTATAATTTTTGAAATTATAACTGATTTTGTTTTTTCTTCATTGGAATGTTTTTCTAAAAGCGTTTTGCATGCTTTTGTGAATAATTTTTCTCTAACCTAATTTTTCCCGAGTACTGATTTATATTCGAATTGTTTAAAGTGCTTCTGCCCATTGATACGTTTTTTGTGCAAACTAACTTTAATCACATGCAATCGCTTTGTTTACAAGGCAGTCCAAAACATTGGCACCAACAACAATTTTCGTTTTTGAAAACATCCCTGTGAAGAAAAAATTGAAGAAACAAACCGAAATTCAAATATTCCCATCACCCCATCAAAAACTATTCCAAAAAAAAGAACAATTGTGAATTTGCACGATTATTGTAAACGCATTTCAAAAATTATGAAACAGCAGCGCATAGTTCCAAAAAATAAACAAATATCCGCATCTCCCAAGCTAATCTTTATTTTCTCTTTGTTTTTGCACTGTGCACGATGCCTTAAATTGATTTTTCTTAGTTTTAAATAATAATTAGCATGGAATGCAAGTCACTACTAGTGGTAGTGAAAGTGTTGTTTGATTAGTTGCAATTATAGTGATAAATGATTTTGTTACAAATTGTGAGCGGAAATGTTACGTATACGCCGGGGTGCACTGAGCAATATTTTTTTGCAAACATTCTTTCTAAATTTTATTGTGTATTTATTTGTAGTGTGGGTGGTACTAAGTTTGTCACGGTTTAGCCACGACGAGGGCCCACGGAGGTGTAACAAATTTATTCATGGAAAATAAAACTAAAAGGGGGGCAGAATTGCAGTCACGTAGTAATTCAGATTTTTGCCTGCTTCTCGTAATCAACTAAGTAAAATGAGGAAATAATTGGAATTCACATTCTCAATGAAAGTTAACAATTATAATTTTTTTCACATTTGTTTTACTCTATTGTTTTATTGGAGCACACGAGTGGCGCGCATATGGCGCCACTGTTAGGGTTCGTGATTGCTTTATGCTGCATTTTTGCTTTGTGACTTGGTCAATTGAGTTGAAGTAAAAATAGACGCTAGGCACGATGAATAAACAAATAATGTTGCAATTTCAAATCGAAACGATCAATTTACTTTCTGGTAACAACATTTTGTTGAGCTCCATATACTACCTACGACTGGGGGCGTTTTTCAAGACTAGTTAACCTAACCTTAAGTGTTTGGCAAATTGTCATTTTACAATTAGTTTTGCAAATAAGTTTGGATCTTCGAGGGGACTGACAAAATGTCCATTTCTTGAAAAAACTATGTAATCGAGCAGCTCTTTAAATAGCTCGATGTTTTTGATTTGAATCCAAGTTTTCTGCAGATGATCTTCAGGCCATTTTGAAAACAATTAAATTCAGTGCCAAGCGCAATTGACGGCGACATTTTGGTTCTCTTAATTTTTGAAGAAGTACGACTGCACCAATAAAATTGATGAGCACTCCCTAAGCCATCCGTGATGTATCACGTCCTTGAAGGTAGTTTTAAAGGCTTTCTCAGTTTTTTTGAAAGTTCTTATGTTCTAGCTGAACTCTTGCTAGCCAGTTGAGCTGAGCTTTGTTATTGGCATATAAAATCACTTGCGTAGTAAGTAATCAGGTGTCAAAAAAGAGAATCTTTAGCCTCTGAGTAACATAGCTTCAGACGTAGACTGATTTATTGTACTCGTTGTATTTACAATAGCACAGCCGTCAGAGAACAGATCAGTCGGTAGCCTGCGTCTTACTAACTAAGCCGTCGACCCCAATTAAGTTTAGACACACAAAGAAAGACACAATGGGGTTAGAAACCTAGAGTAGTGCGGGACTCTAACCACACTAAAAACAACTCCCTTATCATGACTGAGATTGAAAGAAAGATCGACAGATGTTTTAAGTTTTAAGACAGATTCTAGTTTCAACGTTCAGTTGCGTTTGAGAAGGCATTACAGTTCAAATACGGGTTCTCATACTCAAGACGCAATCGCATCAGCTAGACTGCACATGGCGTAATTTTCTATTTCAATTTGCGCCACTTGAGCTTTCATTTATGTCGCGCAACAATTACGTCACAAGCACGAGTCCCTTTCTAAAACAATCATTCGTCACCAGGGCCCATGTTCTGCACCTATAATTATCCCATCGATATATTTATCACTAAAATTGAAAAAACATGTTGCTAAGTTTTCGATGCGAAAATTTATCGCATGAGTTACAGAACCTGGGCCCTGGTTGCATTATAGCACAACCTTCCCATTTAAGTGAAGCAATCACAGCTTGCTCATTTCGCACAGTTCTGGTCTTTCACACCAAAACTCTTTAAGCTATCCACGAACCTAACTTGCACAACTTTGCCCAAGTTCTAAATTGGATGAGTTAAAAAATGCACTTGGCGTAGTTTCCTATAGCAATTTTGCGCCACTTGGGCTTTCATATCTTTTGCGCAGTTTTTACGCCACAGTTTTGATGTTTAAATTAATGCAACGAGCTCTCGAACACGAAATAAATACTTTACAAACATTTTGTAGAACAATTTACAACAAAAAATAAACAATAATTGCAACAAATCAAACACACGCACTCTTTGGTGGAGGGCTATCTCCTAGGCACATTGATTTCAAGCCTCAAACTTGAATAGCTCTGTGGAAATCTTTCAAATTATTATCAAACAATTAACTTATAAACAAAACCAAAAGACTAAACCAATAGATAGCAAAAGATAACAACAGCTTTCGCTCTAACAAAGAATGACTTATCAATATAGTTCCCAGCGGTATTTCGCCTTAAAAGTATCACGGAATGTTGCCAAAAGCGGTCCCACGCACAAGCATAGTGCTGCCAAATATCACACCCACCAGCTAGAGTTGTGTTTCATAATCCACTATAGTTTTTGTCACAATGAAATGCGCGTACAATCAAATCTTCAGATGTAGGTAGTCTCTTTCACTCTTTTTGCCCTTTCTCATATCTCATGCAACTGTTTAAATTTTTAAAAGAGAAGAAAAACAAACAAACAAACGAAAAAAGAATCAGAAACAGCATTTAGAAACAAAAACCCCAATTGCGGCCCCTTTTTGCAGAACCCTCATCACTTCCACTGGCCGAGCGGTTGCGTTTCTTCTCGAACCTCAGTGAGGCGTCCCGAACCAGTGGCAGTACCTCGCTTCCGATATCGCGCCATCATTATCCTGTCATTGAACGTCGCAGCTCGTCGAGCAGTGTTGTCATCACACCGTCACTGTCCGCTCAAACGACTCCGCGGAGTAGTATAGTACCGATGGACTTTGAGGACACGCCGACAACACCAACGGTGGTGGAGGAGACCCCGTCATCTCCTGAAGTGGAACTGACGCCGACGACACCAACCTCCACGGTGGCACCATTGAAACGGATCAAGCTGAAAACGGTGGGGAAGCTCGTCATGCCATGCTTCTTCAACGACCGCAACAACAACACCGAGAGCGTCGACAGTGCGTCGTCGGCTGTCGTCGGCGAGCCGGTGAAGAAGATCGGCAAAATCAAGTCGCCGTTCATTGAGAACAATCAGAGGAGCAGCTTCCCAGCCATGACTGGAAAGAACAGCAACAAGTGCATGAAGTACGACCTCAAGTCCATGCCGTCATCGAACTCGGGCAAGGATGAGGAGAATGGCGACATGAACGCCGACTCGGGCAAGGAGAACTATGACAGCTCGGTGCAGGGTGTCGAACTGCGCAAGAAGAAAGTCAGCACCAGCAGTAGCAGTGGCATCTCTAGCGCTCCTGCGTCGCAGCGCAACAGCTTCCAACAGCCGGCACGCTCCCCGCTGGTCGATGAGAAATACGCAAAGTACTTTGGACTATCGGCAACCGCCAACACCTGTGACAACCGCAACAGCACCCCCCCGATGACGCATAAGAGTTTTGACTACAACAACATGCCGGACGTTTGTCGCGTCATACCCAAACCACATCTGCGCCAACAGAACTTCGGTAACATTGCCGACGGCTTCATACAAAAGTCCATGTCCCTGAAAGAAGTGCGTTCTCCGGTGACACCCTCTGACCTGTCACCTGTCAACGCTGCCGACGACAGCGAAGTGTTCGATGACAGTGATTTTGGCGTGGTCAACACCAGCCTCGTTCAGCAGCTAAAACGACGTGACGCCCCGAAGAGAACCCGTGCCATGACAGCCTTTGTGAACACTCCACAGAGCACACCGGAGCGTAAAGCGCCCGCCCTGCGAGCGCTGCGCAACCGGTCGATGACGATAACACACACGATGACGCTGCTGCCCCGTGAACCCCAAAATCCAATAACGAAATACGAGGACCTAAAAGTAACGAAGGAGGACCTCCTCATGGCCTCCAAGGAGTTTGAAAGGATATTCTTAGGTGTGGTATAGACAAAACGAATTTTTACTACTACTTAGGTCACGATCGGCTAAATGAAAGAGACAGGGTTACCTCCATGTATTTCTTTCCTTTTTCCTATCAAATCTAGCTCTAAGACTATGTATATCGATCTAGTGATGCTTTTATTATTATCTTACACTATATTTATCTCTGACCCATTTGTCAATTATTGTTTAGAGAGGAATTCAAGCACACACATACACACACATATTATTTGTATTACCATTCGTAAGCGTAATCTTTTCGGTCTCATTGCGTCTGTCCTTTCATGCGAAAACACTCTCTTCTATGATATAATTATTTTCGTTTTTACTCTATCTTGCCACGCTTTCGTTTTGTGAAAATAAAATATTACTATCGATTTAAATTTATAAAAAAAATAGAAAAAAAAAGCTTAAAAATAAATTACTATTGTTAAAGGAAAAAAAAAACATGAATAAAACTAAAATAAATCAATTGCTATTATTAAATGTTAAATGTGTGTGAAATGTTTAAATTATGTATTTTTATTTTTATGTTTTGTGACGTTGTTTTTGGGTGAAATAAATTTTAAAAATAATAAAATATTGAAACAAAAATATTCCATAGAAAATTACCATTTGTTTGTTTGTATTGTCCTTCCATCTGTTGTTCATTTGTTCATCACGGGGTAGTAATCATTTGAGTCGTGATCACAATTTGTCTCTCTTTAGTCAGATCAGTGATTTTTTTTTGTACTCAGAGCAGCGTTTCTGTTCACTCATTGTGGACGGTTTTAGGTTGCTTTCATTTAAAAAATTGTAGTCTTCAATGTAAAGGGTGAAAATCGCTTTAATGTCCATCATTTTGGCTTTATTGGAGGGATAATTTTATGCCATTAATGTTTAAATATGATTTCGGGCATGTGGCCGCCGCGGCTGGTTCGAATAAAGCCAAGTTTAGAAGTCCACTTTTCAACCACTTTTTCGAGCAATTGGGGCTGTATGTCGGCAATAACGCCACGAATGTTGGCTTCCAAGTCCCCTAACGTTTCTGGTTTGTTGGCGTAGGCAAACGACTTCACATATTCCCGAAGAAAATAATCCAATGGTGTCAAATCACACGATCTTGGTGGCCAATTGACAGGTCCATTCCGCGAAATTATGCGCTCATCGAATGTTTCCGTCAATAAATCGATTGTTTGGCATGTAGCGCCGTCTTGTTGGAACCACATCTCATCCCATCCAATTCGGGAACAAAATAGTCGGTTATCACGGCCAATTGCTGTGCACGGTGGCGAATCGATTCATTCGGGTCCTCTTCAACACTTTGCTGTACAGCGGCAATTGTTTCTTCGGTGCGGACTGTTCGACGTTTCTGCGGATGCGTACTATCACATAGAGTAAACGTAGTGCGAAAACGATCCTTGGTTAACCGAATTAATTGCTCTGATGGACGATTATGTCGACCATAAAATGAACTTGGACGATTTGTAAGCGTTGTTCATTTGTCAACCTGTTCATGATTAGATGGCAAACCCAACTGAACATAAATGACATAAGAGTTGCCAGATGTGACCACAAAATGTCAGTTTTATCTCTATTCGAAAATCCAACCTCTAAAAAACACCCTTTATAAAAAAATATTTCTTTCAATTACATTTTCTCAATGGTCCAAGATATATAGGTATACAGCGAGGTGCAAAAGTAACGCCCCCATTTGTTTTAAAATTACAAAACGTTTCTACACAACCCTTCTATCGGGTTCTTGACCTCCATCGCTCTTCTTCGTGTTTATCACTTATTTTTTAAGGTCAAAATATCGACTTCCGTGGCTTGTAGGTCCTCACAGTGCCGTCATATATCCGTATTGGCTAAGCCTAGTCACATGGCATGCTTCCTTAGAAGGCAGCGTCCAGAGGGTATTGCTTCTTTATTAGCATACTGTGACGCATATTTTTCTTCATCACAAGAACCGCCTCCATGATTTTTTATATCCATTCCCGATCTACATTTGCTTTATATTCAAACATTTTTCAAAGTACAGGTATCGCCTGTGATTCCCAGATGAACTTGCCAAAGAACTTAATCTTCTTCTTATGAACTTGAAGCGATCAAAAGGCGAATGGCATGGATTGCTGTGACTTAAAGTAACACACTGCTGTCATTCTGATTAACGTCAGTAAAAAGAATATGCGGATGTGCATAATGGACTCTTTCTAGTATGATTTATTGTAGTATTTTTGTATATAAGTTTAAGAGTAACATTTCTTAAACAATTCGCATAAAAGTGTTCTTAAAAATAAATAAATCGGACAAAGTCGCAAATCATTGAAATTGTAGATGTTATTCATCCTTAAGCGTCATGCATAAACGTATTCTAGTCAAACAGGCGTTCGTTTTAATAAAAATAAATATCCTTTTCACAGAATTAAATATTTTTCTTAAATATTCGTCCTCTAAACGTTTGCTGGTGACTCTTCCGCTTATGTTTTGTCGATTCGCCAGCGATTCTTCGTTTGACATTTGCAGCTAACTTAAATCCGCTTCACTCGCCCATGTACGCAAACAATTTCCAACGAAAGCACAAATTACACACACATACAAGATTGAAAAAAGTCCCAGAAATTATATAGTCACTCTTAACTTCTAAATAATTTAGAAGGCCTATTGCTTCGCCGATAATCATCTGAAAAGTATCGAAATCGCTTGTCAAAAGATTTCCTTTTTAAGGATATTTAGGGCGTTCTTAGAACATATAACGACCGATAAAGTTCCCAAATGCAGCACGTTTTGAATATGAAGAATGACGTTTTCCAGACCTCCCGTAATTTCCATTTCCAGAACCATCAGTGTGTTTAAACACGACACCACTCATACCAGTCTTCATAAAAACCATTCATCTCCCACTGTTCGTCCGCGTTGAACTCTGTTCTCTTGAATGACTTGTCCAATTTTTTAGCAAATCCATCGCAATTGGTACAGCGTAAGTGTTACTTTTACTTTTTCTATTACAATTTAAGAACTCATTTTAAACGCCTTGCAACTGCACGCTTTCCTTTTTCCTTTGCAACAGTTTTTCTTTTGACTAATTTTTCCGTACATTTTTTTACAACTAACCACAGTAGCTTCATGCGCACGCATCTATATCGAACTAAATTTAACCACAAACAACCTCTCTCTCTCTCTCTCTAATCAACAGAGTCCACAAGACCGGCACCGGCACACCTGTCGCCACCTTTTGGTGGAATCGCCGGACCGGGCAAAGGAATTCTAAAATCAAAATCTGGTTGCGTTGGCTTCATGCCAATGGACCTGAATTCTGAACTAAAAAACCGTCTGAAACGGTCAACGCACGCCGCCGTCGGAAACCTCCGCAAGTCGGCAACAGTGGAAAACGCTTCGCGCACCCTGGATCCAGCACCGCCGAAAAAACCCGACGACCCGGCCAACTCCTCATCCTCCGAAGAGGACGGCGTCGACCCACAGAAAAATCTCGCGAAAATCCTCCGCTCCGTCTCCAAGGAGAACATGCACCGACAACAAAAGGAACATATCACACCGTTCGCATCAGCGATTCCCGGCACCAGACCCGTCAGCATGCCTCAGCATGACGACACCATGAGTCTGGTGCGCAACCTATCTAGTCTTGAAAAACGTATCCCCGAAGCCGGCAACTCAGCCGGTACCTGCGCCGCCTCCACATCAGAGGGCGAGAGTTCCGGCGGCCGAGAGATTTCGGAAATCATCAAAAACAGTGCAGTGGCACGTCGTCGAAAACTGAACGATGGGTGAGTTTCTTGCGACTGTGGTGTGATTCCAATACCACCCCCCGAAGAGTCCTCTAACACTACCCGTTCTAATGCGTTGTTTTAGCCATCAAAATGTTGCTAAAATTAATCCAATTCTTGTTCGCGCTGTGTTTTTAAATAATAAACTTCTAAAAACAAACAACCATCATATGCCTCTTTCGTCTGTGTACTTTTTAAAATCGCCTAGTCATGTAAGCTTACTCTTAAAGATCTAGGTACTAAACTCATATTTATCCAAAATAAAATACTAAATACTAATATTGTTAATTTCCTTAAAAAAAATTGTGAAGACTGCTCAACTAATTCCGGCACGTACTGATTGTGTCGATTTCTTTTTTACATAAACTTTTAAAAACATATACTTAACATTTAATGTATTTTCCCCATAACAAAAATTAACGCATTTCAACTGGCAATTTGTTTAAATTGTGTTTTTTTTTACAAATTAATTGTTATAACCATTAGAATAGATAAAGAAGATATTTTTTTATAAATATATGCAAAAATCACACGCTAATTATTTAAAAAAGTAAAGAAATTGTTGATAAACAAAAGTGTGACGTAGTGTTTCCTTTTTTATTGTTTCTTGATGTATTGATAATATTTGTTGTGCTTAAAAGTCAAATCTAATACAGAATATAGAAGAAAACATATTTTTGACTGTAATTTGTTTTTTCATAAACGCATTATAATAAAAAAAACTTAAATAATCATAAAATACTAAAACTAATGTAACAAACAGTTAAATAAAATATATATTTATGTACTTTTGTAATACGTCGTCAAAGTTTTGTTTAAAAGAAAGTCCTTAGGTTTCAGGGACTTTTTTCGGTTGTTGTTGGTTCGATTGGAAGGATTGGCCTCGATATTTTTGGGGGAAGCTTTATTTTTTTGCTAGTCTTACCAATAGTTTTAGAGACTTTAGATTTTGTTAGTTTGTTTCTTTATGCTCCAGAGTTCCAATCGGGGCAGGGCTTAGATTTCTTAACTTATTCATAAAAAAGGGTCTTGTGGAATTGGATATGACGTACGCGTACATTTCGTGATCATGGGACTAAGTTTTCATGAATGGGAACCGCACGCTTGAGTTTTAGTATAATTTTAGAAAATGCTTCTTTTGATGGTGGTTTCAAATATACTTTAATGTCAAACGGCAACTGTTTAGCACAACCGGCATTGAATTTAGTTGAGTGAGTACACGAGCACACGCCTTCTGAATAGAGCCCCCTATTGTTGTTATATATTTTCTTGGGGCCGTGATCATAAATGAAAATAATATAAATTTAGCACGTGTTAGAATACATGTTCTATTCCCTGTGCTCAGTGACCACATTTCCTAAAGCTGTTTTGAAGACTGGCGGCAGATCGTTTTTAAAATTTAGATGACCATAAGAAGTTAAATTCTGCCCGAATTTGTTTCAATATTGCCAGCTTTCATAACATTTGTGGAAAATGAGCTGAATTAAGGTAATTTTGGCACTTAGTAGCTGCTTTTGGAGGTCTATCGTTTCGACGATAGTCGTCGGAAAAATTACGGAATGAGTGGCCTGGCCTTCTTTTCAACACAAGGTCTTCTTGTCCTGTCTCGATACTCGCCGACTCCATTTTGCACCGCAAAACCTGTTCATGCGCATCTATTGAAAGAACTTTTGGAATAGTTGTTAGGCCGTTGCTCACAGTTCAGATTTTGGTTCTATTTGACCATTGAGGTGATATTTTTGTTCGAGTATTAAAATTCCTTAACCAAAACGGTCAGGTCATTGTTTCAACAACATGGTGTATATTCCACTAACCCACTTCGTGGACGTAAGACCGCCTATAAAGGGTTCATTCGCTGCAGTCCTAAAAAATCTTTACTAACCCCAGCTGCGGATATTTTAGCGTTCTGTTAAGATAAGCAGGGTATACGGGTTGCTTTACAACTCTAGGCATTGAAATGGGCTCATCGCCATCCCTGGAGAGCCACTTTAAGTTGAAAAGTCTCAACTAAGGACGTTAACACTTTCCTTGTGAATCAGGCATGCAGAACTTAAGCAGTTCATACTCGTGTAGCCTATCTCTACTAGGTGCTAAACGAAGTTTTTCGCCGAAATTGTTTGTAGCTCATCCCAGATTGTGTATTATATATATCTGTGTCTTTTTGACGATATGATTCAAAAGAGTTTCCCGAGTTCGTTTCTCTTAAGTTACAGAATTTTCCTAGTTGCCATTTGACCATCTTGGCTGAAACAGTTTTATGACAGTATTCTTAAAAATGCTCATAACTACACACGGGTGTGTTTTTATGTCCACACCGTCACCACTTTCTAGTTTCCCTTTCTGATGTTTTGTGGACTTCAATTGCCTTAAGTGGAGCCTGGCCATCTGTGTCGATGGCGATATCCTCGCAGATATGGCCTTGTTATGTGGCATCCCTTTGCCACTCGTCCCTTTCCGTAAAATAAATCAGTGACAGTCACCCGTGACTTCATTCGGCCGGCAGTGATTCTTGTTAATATCGTGGACTGTCCAACTCTCCTTGAAATAGCCCAGAGTTATGTCTCGTTAGTCCGCATTTGCAGGTAGTTTAGTGTCAGAGTTGCTTCCACAAAGGTATGTGCCATCGTGAGTATTCATGGTCTAAGTAAATCCTAATAACTCCTTATAAGGAACTAGACTTCTGACGCTTACTCAGTCAGATAGATCTTAATATCAGAATAACAAAATTCACAAGGAACAACTGGAAGAGAAACTCTCATCGCTGGGTTACTGTTGTCAGCACCTCACTCCTCACCCTCTTACTTCCCAAATCGAACCAACCAACAACGAAATGAAATTTGAAGAAAATCTGAAATTAGTTAAAAAGAAAAAACTCATACGCTTTATTGTAAACCTGTAGATGTTCTATTAAACGCTCGTTCTCAAAGAAACCAATTGGCTTAAAGAACTAATCTAAGTAAATTCTAATAATGTTTCTAACATTACTTCGGACCACTTTTTTATACAACTAGGCAAAAACTTAATCAAAATCGTTTGTGTATTTATCAGAACTTAAAACAAGATTTCACAAGTAGACAGAGACGTCCTAAGAGATTCTTTTTAAAAGGTTGCAAATGTTTAAAGTAAATCTAATCCACTTGAAAAATTCATGCCAAACTAATCACACGACTAACAGACATAAACATTTATCAAAACAAATTGCTGAAAACAAATTTTATTTAATTTCTATTTTCGTACAGAGTTTTCCCAAAACAGAAACACTTACACTTTTGGCAGTATCCGTACAATGGCCGCTAAACGAATTGCTTAAATATTAATTATAGAATTAACATATGAATTTGTTTAACTTTTTTTTGTAATTAAACTTATTATTGTATATTTAAAATATAAATTATATTATTAACTTTGTTGTTATTATGGATGAGTTGGACAAGAAAATAAATTGAAATTAATAAAATGGATTTTTTTTAACTTTTCTTACGTATAACTATTGTTTTTAATATTTGTTTCGCTTTTACTGATTTTAAATGATTTACTGTGCTCTTAACATCGGAATGGCTTACGCTGATTAACACCTTCCCGCAGAGAATTGCTTTCGATTAATTATGTCCAACGCCTTTTGTTTTCAAAATCTAGGTGATTATCTGGTCTCGAAAGTCCTTTTTATATCGTGTACCCTATGCTAAAAAGGCATTTAGGAAATGTAGTAATAAATATACGAGTTTTACTGGTTACATTGAATTTAGATTAGAAAAATTCTGTAAGCACCTAAAAACGTATTGCGTTTGGCGCCCTATATGTTGTTTGTAATGGTGCTTGGTCAATTGACGGCGAAGTGAATGGGGGCTTCACCTCCTGACAGTTTAAACAGAAATGTCTTTCGAAATATATACAGAAAATTAACTGTCAGAATTTGACTGTTCTGGCAATAGCTAAAACGATTGTGGTCACCTTGGTTATAACTTTAAATCGAAGTGGGTAAAGATTTTGCTTTCTTTTTTATTTGAACAATTCGTAAGCAATTAAAAACAAGAGAAAATGCACCTATTTGCCGTTTTCGCCAAATTATTCGAAATGCCATGAATAATTGCAATGCTCGTACATTTAAAGTGGGTGGGGTCATTTTGTCTTTGTCCCAATTCGCATCTCATGTGAATGGGGCTTAAGAGATGGCTAATTTCGAAAATGTTTGTAGTTAACTATTGTCAAATTTGTAAGTCTTAATAATATAGTCCTGGCTATGGGAATAAGGTCAGGACCAATAAACTAACAATAATTTTCCAATAGATTTTATTTGAACGAGTGAGTAAAAACTGACATTAGCCATATATACGAACTGTCAACTTAATACTCAGTCACGAAATTCTTGACCAGGTTTGTCGGCTTCCCCTTGATACACATAAATTAAAAACAACTATTCATGTGCCGATCAGGCCAATTAAATCTGAGACACATCAACTCAGTCAGCTGTCAGACTCACTAAACTAGATTTTTTAACATCCCCGATTTAATGTATATTGGATTTTTGATCGGCTGTCATTGCTGTAGTAGAGTTTCCTTCGCAGTAAAAGTAGACAAAGTCGCTGACTTCTCGGCTGTAAAATTCCTGTTTTACTCTCATTCAAAACGTAGTTTTGCTACAAACTGACAGTATTTACAAGCTCTCCTGAGTTCGGCCTTAAGTATATTTTAGATGTTTAGTTACATCAAACTTTATAAATACAAACCAGATTTGACATCTAACGCAAGCGCTAAGTGCCTAATCAGAAGCTTAATAGACAGCAGCCCTCATGATCTACGAAGCCAATGTAAACGCCACATAAGACAACTAGGCTATCTATCAACTGTCACTGTATTGATGGATTTCAAATGACAGGGAATGTACAATGAACAAACCAAAACATTATGTTATAACCACTCAGTACAAATATTGTATTTCTCTGAATTTATAACTTTAAAAGTTTTACCCCCTATTAAGAAACGCTGCGTAAAAGTTAGCAACTCGTTATTCAGAAGTTACGTCAAATTTTTGTATGCTATCTGATGTCTACTAGCTAACTAACTTGTGCGCATTTGTTTATTAATACGGGGGTTAATTATAAAGAAACAAACCTGTTATTAGGGCTTATTGTATATCTCTGAATTTATAACTTTGAAAGTTTTAATAATTAAAAAACAAAACTCTTAGAAGGGTTATTTTCCCTGTCTTTTTCTGTTCCACAATTAACTCTTTTATTGACAAATTTAAGGATCTGGCCCGAAGTGTTTATTTCAACAAAAGCAACTGCCCAGTAGCAGCCATGGGTGCGGAACTTCGGGCATATTTCCAGAGTGCTACAACTGCGCATTTTACAGAACTTCCAGTGCAGAACTGACACCACACGCAACTATCTGCGCTGTTAAAGCAGTATAGGTTCAGCTTTCCCTACAGAACTTCTCAAAAAATAATTGGATTGCTGCACATGAGAACAACAGAACAAAAAGCTATTTGTAAATCAATGTATTATAACCTAGTCGGAGGCACCTTGCATAATCCCTTTGTACTGTCCTAAGAGACTTCTAAACATCCATTAATGTGATTTCTTTCTGTTTTTCGCCCGTAAGCTGTAACAAAACACAACAAATTAATACAAATGTCTTCAAAAATAACATAATTAGGTAACACAACTCCAATCCAAGTGAGACCTTTCGATTTGGCAAACGAATTTTTTTTTTCCTAACCTCAAATAATTTGATCGGTCCACTTTTCACAGTAAAATGTTTCAAAATACATATTTCTAAAACCTGCCTTGTCACTTACCTTGGCCTTTACTGTAAAATAAAACGGATAAAATTTACCCCTTAAAGTCTGCAACAAAAATTGCTTCCATAAATAATTCTCCTTCAAATTCGCCTCCACATAAATTTCCCTCTGTGGACTCCATTTCTAACAACACAAATGTTGCGCAGCATACTCTGCCCAAACAACATCCACAACACCTCCACTCTCATTTCGCTAGCAACATAGCAACGAAACAAACGTCAAATTCAACTGTCAACAAACAAACTCCACCAGACAAGCAGCAACAACGGACACGGGCGGTTGTGTTGTTGACGTCTATTCGTAAAATTTATTAAATTGATTGTTTTCCTTCAAGTTTCGACTGAAAAACACAACTATCCTCGAGTTCTAATACAATATAACCAAGTGCAAGTGTCAAAAGCGCCAAAAGTGCATTATCTCGTTGACAGATCGTAAACAAAAAACGATTCTCAGTGCAAGTGTTTCCACATCGCGTTTAGAGCGTAGTTACGGAAAGAAAAAATATCAGAAAAATAGGCGAAAGAGAAAATCCAGCCGAAAATAAAACCAAAAACAAATAAATCCACAATTTAAAAAGGTTTGTTGTCATCAATTTGTTGTTGTTACTATTGGTTTACTGTGGCTTGTGATGGAGTGGTAGTCGAGTGCATTCGTTTTCAAGCATTTTTTGCATCGATTACATTTTTGTTCTCATTTATCTTCGCGGTAATGGTTCCCCTTTTGTTTGTTTTTGTTTTCAACACTTTTCCATCTTATTCCAAGTCCAACTGCAGCCCATTCCATTCGTCTTGATGTTCGTTGTCTGTCATTCCTGTTTTTCATCGAATTTGTGTTGCTTGCTCTCTGTTATCATCATCTGAGGGGTGGAGTGCCGAACACAGATGCAGAATGGAGGCAGGAAAAAAAAATAACGAAACGTGTTAACAAATTTCGTGTTTTTGTCGCTCTTTCACTTTCAATCGCGTAGGCTTTGTAGGTGCGACAGAGATGGGTGCCGAAAAAAAATTGTACGACTTTTGTTGCTTACCGCTGCAGAAAGTTGATAAACACGCGGCCTAGCGAGAGTATCGTTTTCAGGTGCAGTTTTTTCTGTCAGTTTTTCTGCGTACAAATTGTTTTTCTGGTGAGGTTGCCATTTGTTTTTATACGGTAGGGTCTGGTCTGGACTCTGGAAACTGGAAGAGTCGACGAATGATGGAAGAGGCAGCTGTTTATACAACAAAAGCCGAGAGAAGAGCAAAAGAAAACAAAAAGCAGTAATTTTAGCACAAATTGAAGAGAAGCAACACAAAAACGGCGGGAGATTCGCATTTGTCTGACGTTTGTTTGCAAAGATCAGGTGGGAAGTTTGTCTTCCAAGTTTGTTTGGGTTCAGGTGCACGTCGTCGCTATCTGTTGGAATTTATTACTATAATTTCACGTAGAATGAACGTATTTAAATAATACATTCGGATTTTGCAATAGCAATACTCGTAAAGTTCGACGATCATTCATTATTTCCGAAGGAGCGTGGATCATCTTACTTGTGAGAACAACTACAGAGACAGACGTCTACCTACTCAACCCCCTCTGGAAAATAGTTTGTTCACGCAACTATATTTGCAGGGGTATTAGGATTTAAGATCGAAGGACGTTCAGCGTTCTAAATCAATTTGACAAAGAGGATGTATATTCACCAAAGGCAGTTTTTTGGACTGCATGTGATTGGGAGTGTCCTTGTCTCTAGGTTAAAAGTACAATTAATGACAACAATAACAATAGCAGTAGGTACCTTATAACCCAATGCGAAACATTTATGAGGAGAAAATACTCAGAAGGGAAAGAAACAAAGGGCCCTCTCGGTGTCAGATGATGGGGTGTCTTCTACTGCTCGCTCTCATCACTTTTCCGATCTTCAAAGATGTCTGTACAGCATTTGCGCTAGCAGGGATTCATAGAATTTTACCTATGAAGCATTCAAAACGCCAAAATAAAAGGTAAGTCCTTGGATCCTATTATTTTTGCGCTCGCTGTTTGAGTGCAACCAAAGGGAATGCCGATCGCTAGTCCCGTCTTTAAAAAAATCAGTCGATATAGAGCGCGGAGTGAAATTTCGCAGCGGACTTTGTTACAATCCCAATTCGCCACATTAAAGAAGCACACGACCGACTACTCAACTTACCAAAAAATGAGTATACACAAGTTTGAAGTTCAGCATTGATGACGCTTCGCCGAAATTTGCTTGTAGAGCTGCAATTTGCCCGTTCTGAGCAGCGATCAGATTTTACTTTGCATGACAAGGAATGCCAACGAAATAGCTCCACATATTTGGAAGACACTATTTTTATAATTCCAAAAGACCGTTGAAACTAGGGCAAGCGTAAAGATGAATGGAAAACATATCCAACTCAAACGTTTCCCATAATAAATCACCTGTCAAGTGTTTTATTGGTAGAAAATTTCGAACCGAACTCTATAAATATGCTAAGCACACCAAAAGCTAGATAGAACTTTCAAGAAAAGTGCTGACAAAAAAAAAAAAATAATAATTTGGGCACCAGAAGGAGCTATCTAAAAATTCTGAGACGTAATTTATAACGTTGCTGATAAGGAGGGACTGTTGTTTCAAGAAAATCGAACGGAACGTCAGGTAAAGTAGGTATGTTTGAAGTTGTTTGGAAAAGCAAAGCTCCCTTCAGAAGAAAAGGCTAAAGAGAACTTGAATCCAAGAAGAATACAAGCCAGGCTACGAAACATGTATTCCAAAGGCCTTCTATAGAGTAGAGTTAAATTATTTTCAGTTACAGAACTCGAAAAATATAATATCAGACCAAAAAACTCCATGGACAGTAAAATCGTTCGACACTTTCAACAATGCATCCCAGCAATGATACCAAATGCTCCATAGAGCATGTAATATTGCCACGACTGGAAGTGTTTTTTGAAAGCTGCATAAGGCACAGCTTCAAACTGCAAATACAAAAGGAAGCAGAAGAAAGAAGGTAACTTATCCACTGCAACGCAAACGATTTTGGGTCTTAAAGCTTCTCCTGGTTTCTTCTAAAACACTGAGAGTACCTACTGAGAGAACTTTTAAAAAAGCGATCTTATTTTTTAACATGAAGCATTCCAAACGCCAACCTAAAAAGTAAGTCCGTGGGTACAGCTTTAGGGCTGGCACTGTAAAGAATTCTTAGACATTGAAGGAGCCTTTAACAGCGTTAAAATGGCGGCCATAAAAACAGTCCTAGAAGACTTGGGATTGGCAATCAAATGAGGAGCAAGAAACTAGATTTGTAAAATGAATTAACTCAGAGACCGGAAAGAATAACACGCAGAAAAAAGAGAAATCCACAGTTGGTCGTTAGCTCCTAGTAGTCAAAAAGGTCCTTTTGACTCTAAAAATTAAGGCGAGAAATATAGCAGCAAACTCAAATGAAACTGTAATCCTTATAAGTGCCAAGGATACACCCACTAAAATAACTTACGCATGGAATCTGCTTTAAATGAACTATCTTTCTGGACAAGACCAAAGGGCCTATGAGGAGAATTATTAAAAAAAATACAAATAATCAAAGGAAAACCGAAACAAAGTTGCTCGCGTGTAAAACTTTCCTTAGAAGCTAACCCCCGTATTAATAAACAAATGTGCACAAGTCAGTTAGCTAGTAGACATCAGATAGCATACAAAAATTTGACGTAACTTCTGAATAACGAGTGGATAACTTTTACGCAGCGTTTATTAATAAGGGGGTAAGTACCTGCATATCTTGCTAAAAATATTGTCTGTCTTCTCCAACCAAAGATATTGAAATCGAAACTGCAAGAAGACCGCTCAAATAGGCTCCGATATACACAACAAATGGCCTGATCAACTTCTCCAATTAATACAAACGTGGACAAAGTCGTCCCAAAAATAAAAACTCACTCAACAGAAATTGCTAGACCTACACGGATCTGTTGCGCCAACTATTTATTAATTTTTACTTAGTTGGACAAATATTGATTGCCAACTATCAATAGTTTGTTAACTGGCGCCCAACGAGCTGCGTCTGAAAATGCTGTAAGCATAAGGCAGGCATAATTTTTTTTTTCTTAGACTGGAGTAGTTCCACAAACTATGGCCCAATGCACCAAAGACGCCATCTCCTTCCAAAAAAAACAATAAAAACCAAAGCAGCTTGTGTCAGACTAATGTGCTACATTATGCATTCCACTCGTCAACACGTGGATCTTTCTATTTATCTGCCGTACACAAGAGGAAACATGTCTGCCCGCAGGACGTTATACTCAGACTCACTCGAATAAGTGATACTTTGAGGTCCACAAATTTCCATATTTGGCTGTAGGTACCCCCGTTGTACTTGTACCCTTCCCTTCATCTAAGAAAACACTTTACTTCTGTAGAGATTACAGACTTGTTGGCAATTACGAGGGTGCCTCTTGTTTAAATATTTATTTTTTACCTCGTAATTAAACTCAAGCCGAGGGATTGCAGTTTCAGTCCGTATCGGTGGAAATGATTATTTGTACTTTAGATAAGAAGGGTAAACAAATGCGTTTTTTAATGAACGCAAAGCGACTAGAACATAATTAACAACAAACTACCTCACGTTAAAATGTAAGCAAACAATTCGTTTGAATAGTGCGACAAACGTACCAGTACGTCTGGTGTTTGAATGCATGAATTGAAGACGTGGGACACGTACCACGAATGGGAAGAAGAGGAAGTGGGGCGAAAAAAGATTTCAACCGAAGATCAACATTGGAGTCTTAAGTTGACCCGAAAATGGAAATCCACTTCCCCATGAGTTAAGGTGACTGGACACTGTAACTAAATGCACGAGCTGATCTATTTATGGCTGAAGAAGAGACGAAAGAGATTAACCTGGTGACAGAGTTGATCCTCAATTCCAGCTGAAAGATTATTGAGCATTAGGGTGGCTTTTCAGATTCCTATTTAAATTGATCTGGTTTTCGTTTTTTTAAATCTCATGCGAGCATTTTAAGAATGATCGCCCTGCTGATGGAAGGTGTGTGACAACAAATGGATTTTCAGTTCGGAGGATTTAGCTTCAAGGCGTGTAGATTGGCTAATTGTCGGAAAGCTTTAGAGACAGACATATATAAGCAACCATTTCAAAAGAGGTCAAGTTGTAAAGGACTGTGCTTGTCAAAAAAAAGGGCTGATCAACTTTGCACTCAAAGGGCCAAAAAAGAATAATTTTACAAGCTATTTGAGTGCGAAAGGCTTAAAAATTTAATTCGAGCTTGGCTCCCCATATAGAGATATTTAAATTTGAAGACTTTCCCCAAAATATGGGTCCGAACCGAAGGTTGTTGGAAACGCGTTCCAGATGGTTCCATAAATGTTTGGGGACTAAAATATAAATAAAGAAATAGTTTGGGCAACAGGTGAGTGGGCACCCTAGGCCTGGCTTTAAAAAGAGCCATTCATTTTGTGTGACCTTTTTTTTAGGGACAAATGAAAGAGATCTACAACTTTATGCCGAGACAGTTGTACCCTTGGATGTTTGTCAGATCTCCGAGGGAGGTGCCACAGTGGAAAAAAAACCTCAAGTTGGAATTTGGGTCTTTTTGGGAATCGAAACTACTGCCCCTACAAGGTTTGGGGACATTGGCATTTCTGTCGGGACAGCAGCACAATGGAACTCACTTGTTTCCGTCTCAGAATAGTCTCAAGACCGTCTTTATCGGTTTCATTGATTTTACAAGGCATGTGAAGATTCCCTCTAGACAAACTTTGGTGGTATTTTGCAGTAGCATATTGAATTTACTTCTGGGAACAGACTTAACAAGCTGTGTTCAGGTGAACGGTTTTAAGTCTAAGTCTTTCTGCATGGCCATTGGACGTCGTGACTTCTGTCACTTCTCCTTTTTATCACTTATATGGACTGGATGTTTCAGGGCAGCAGAACTTTTCGAATTGGGAGACCTACGGATAAATTATTTGATTTTCGCCGAGGACTTAGCGATGCTTGGGTCCCCCCAGACTGGAATTTAGATTGGATAAGGGAAAGGTAAAAGATCTGCAGTCTTTCAAAGCCTGTTATAGATATACACTGTATATTGGTAGAGTCCCATTGCAGCTGATGGAGAAGTTTATGTCTCTGAGTAAATCAATTGTGAGCCTCTCAAGTATAAAGATCTGAAAGTCAGAAGAAGCTTCATGGACAGACCGGACCTACGGTCATATTCCAGGGGGACGCTTTATTTTTCGGAAACTTTTGTGAATTAGTTCCCAGAAGTCCATTGATTGGCTTCTCACTATTCTAGCTGTCGAAAAAGCTTTAGAGGCTACCTCTTTCGCAAAGATGTCAAAGGGAACAAAACGCTGCAGTTTACATAAAGCCCGCTGTGTGACTGCATCCGTAGTATAAAAGCTTGCTGACCTTCTCTAAACTCTCAATAGAACTTAATCTATGTCCTCCTGGGGATGGCGATGGGCCCGTACTGGTGCCTGGTCTTTTGTGAAGATCTTACAACCCCACTCAACCTAACCTAACCTAATCTATGCCCTAAATGTTCGTACTGATGTTCTTTTCGTCATGCGCGCAAACCGCGAGTCCTAGCCCGGAATCTGCATGTTTCTCGCAAAGGTATTTCCAGTTTTCTGGAACTTTATTTGGTTGTTTGCCCCCATCTAAGGCTTTCACTTGGTAATGGCAAATAGTGGCCTTCGCATTAGACCAAGTCAAGCCTAAATAGCTCAAACCGAAGGCTGACAAACCTATAATAAGGAACCTAGACTCCCAATCAACACAATTTTGGATCTGTTTCTTTTTATTTTTGACAGTGACATTGACATATTCAAAGGTCGTGTTCAGCAAGTCATCACTCCAGGGACGTTAACAATTCAAATCAAATTCAACAAATTCAAATTTAATCAGCAACAGACACTTTTAAATTTTTAAAGTCCATTTTCGTCTCTGACGGTTCTATTTTTTTCAAAAATCCAATATAACTCCAAACAAAGTGTTTGTTTGCAAACGTATGTTGAAATTTCCTCAGCAACAATTCATTGGGTTGGGGTGTACACTTCAAACTCATAAACCTCTCAAATATATCAAAAAGTTAACATCCTGTCATGAATAAACTTTCATTTCGCTCTGCGGTATCCAAGAATACTCCTTCTGAGTGTGAGCCGCCTGAGCTGATTTTGAGTAACGAAGTAATGACGCTGACAGTTCATAGGTTCCACTCAAGTGAACATTAAACATAAGCGAAAGTGGGTCACCACTTCATATAGAACTCTTTGAACAACTATTTACTCTTACGGGCACTTAACAAAGTGTATCAGCAAGGTTCCGTTTCAAGTGTCTTCGCCCTCTTGACGCGATTATTGAAAATGCACTCCCCCCTCCATAACGGAAGGGTTAACCACCTACAACCACTTTGTACCGTATTTTTCACTTGAAACCAGCAAACTAAAAATGCAGACCAAAAATGCATTACCCCGCATCGATGTATGAATACTAACGAACGCGTATCCCTGTTGAATTTCGTCTGTACGTATGAGTCGCACGCAATCTCTGCCGGGTAATTAGCATATTTTGATGTCGGCTATCAGTCGGATTGGTTTTCTTTCCTCTATTTATTTATTCCAATCACAGACACAGGAGGTGGGCTAAGTACCTACCATCTTTGGGTCTGGCTTCGGCGTTTACCTGCGATGTGAGCGATGGTTGTGAATCATCTCTCCGAGTGTGCATACATCAAACGAAAACGTCACGTATGCCCGTCGTAGACGCCAAAACAATTTTTGATTTGATCAGCTGGAGCTGTGTTAGATACCGCGTCCATTCGTTTGTTGTCACTCCAAGTCTGGGTCAATATGCTACGATATTTATGAATTACTAATAGCTTTCGCTTTGTTTACCTATTGCAATTATGCGAGATCTCGTCTGGCTGTATTCCCAGGCTAATTTGGCTGGGGAATAAATTATCGCACAGTTGTTGGGTAATCTGGTTCCCGGCGGGACTTCTTATGATGGAAGGCGTTGTTTGGATTTGAGAAATTACGAACGCTAAAAATGTTTATTGCTAAGGCCGAAGGTTTTCGTCTCCTGAACACAAAGGGGTTGGATGGAAAGACTTTCTGGACCGTGGTTTTTTATCCTGTCGTACTTGTGCTAGCAATTTCAAACGCCCAATCCAAATTAAGAAGGTCGATGGCGCTCGTTGAATCGTCTTCTTTAAAGCTTTTCATAACGAACCGTAGAAAAAATGATCTCCCAGAAGGGATGAATCCGCTTTAAAAAGAGTCCACTCTCAGATCCGTAAAGCAGGACCGTGATTATTAAGGTCTCGCACAGAATCTTCTTAGTTGCATTGTAGTCTTTCTGCAAGGTTGCTTTTACAGCCCGTATAAGAAATAGTGCACGGAACCACTTCAATATTATACGGGATTAATTCAGCTTAAGCCAATGAGCGATTATACACTCGGATAGCATGTCCCTATCATGCCAGGATAAGAGTCTATTGGAAGCAATTGAAAGTAGATTTTCATACTTTTTTGACACCACCTTTAAGCCCCGGTAATCCTGTATTACGGTTGTCAATTTTTTGTTCTTGTGCTGGTCTTCATTTGTCGTGTAACATATTATTTTGGGTGAAAGCAGGGATGCATCTGCCACTGCCCGCGTTGAAAATTTTGGTCGTTTGTTTAAAGCTCCGATCAGTGGTGACGTTTTAATTTTGCCAGAAAGGGGAACTTTTGAAATAGACTTCTTGTTAAGTTGACGTCTTTAAAAAATAAATAAATAAATAGTTGGCGCAACAGGTCGGTAGGGACCCCGGGCCTAGCTTCTCACAACCATTCGTTTTGTGTGAGTTTTTCATTTTTGGGATAAATGGAAAGGGATTTACAATTTTATGCCGAGTCCAAACGGCTAATTGAGAAGCTTCTTCAAGACAGTTATACTCTCGGATGTTTGTCAGACGTTCGCCAGAGGTAGCGCAGTGGAAAAAAAAACCTTGAGTTGGAATTTGGGTTTTCTCAGGATTTGAACCTGGGACCCCTCGCTTAGTAGTCCAACACACTAACCACTAAGCAACCGCGCCGACAAAGTTGACGTCTTTACCGAGAGGAAATTTTCGTGGCTTCTGTCAGGCGTTTTCGCTGATTTCGACAGTTTTTACGTGAGGAAGTTTATATGTTTACCTTAAACTGTCATAAGGCGCCTTGTGGGTCGAAATTGATCATGTCGTCAAAATATCTCTTCCTCCATCTGTAATTGAAGGGAGTTGTAAAATTTAAAAATGTCGTGTGGTTTGTGAAGAAGTCACCGAAGAATTTGGGATCCAAGACGGTGGTTGACAGCCACACACAACACTCTGCCGGAAAATCAGAAATCTCGAGAAAAAAATAATTGAATAGTGGGAGGTTTTAAACCTTTTTAAGTTGAAAGGAACGCTTTGGGAGAACCTGTTATCTTTGGGAAAATAATTAAAATAGTATATTGCTCTACATATTTGCAGACCAATTTGCTTCACGGTCTACCGACCAAATTTCAGGAGCTGTTTGGGCGGGCTTTTGACTTCTTTTTGAATATAATCTGCATTTTTTTTTTGATCCCCTTTAATAAGCGGGACTGTAGGTAGGAGGTAAGCTTTGAAAAATCCGTAACTAGCAACCATCAGTCCTAAGCAGATTTTCAAACTTTAGAATTTCAAGAAAAATGATTTTCGTTAGAGTTTGAGGGTGGCAAGTCTTACGAGCAGGTTACAAGCTTGTTCAACAGTTTATATAAAATGGGCTCGCCTTCATGTAGAGGTATGCACTTGAATCGGGAAACTATATTGAGAAGATTTGCTGAAAAAATGGAATCCATCTCAAAAGCTAGATAGGATGTAGTCCGCTTAGCAAGTACTGCAACCATTTTGCACTTTTTCTCTGAATTGAAAGATGAGCGACAGAAATGCAGTCGTATTTAGGTAAAAGTCGTTGGTTCTAGGAACAAATATTCACGCAAGACCTCGTCGATGCAATTTTGGTGCTGGCAAAATTGATATATGCAATTGTTTGTTTATTAGTTTATTTATTTATTTAGCAGAACTCTGCTATTTAAATTCAGTTTTAACAATTCAAATTAAAAAAGTGGGTAGGTATATACATTTTTCTAATTCTATTGGTTTTGTGCAGCTTTTTTAAACCACATCAATACACCTACAGGATGACAACTTATTTGATATTTTTATAAAGACCCTTTTGAAGCCATTTAGAATCTTAAAATCGATTTTGGCCATGTTTACTCAAGAGACAACAATTTCGAAAATTCAGCTCATCTGTCACACTCTTGTCAGCCTTTTCATGCGAACAGAACTATTTTGACAGAGAGTTCGGTCTGCATAAATAAATTTAATAAAATCTGTGCACAATCGAAAAAATGCCACAGCTTTCGAAAGTGGTTATCATCACTCGTGATTTGCCCCCAGTTACATGTAGGGAACATGGAAATGCTTGTGAAAAAAAAAAATGCTCAACATTTTTAGCTGCGATGACAAGCACACAAGTTGTGGCATAAAAGCAATATGCCAACCTTAACTTTGACTGCCACCAACTCATATCTAAAAACCTCACAGCGAATAAATCATCTAAACGACCCACACACCTACTTTGCGGCTGGCAATCTTTCATCGCTGCTGGAATGTACATACGAGTATATGCAAGCGCTCATAAAACATGAAAACAATCCAACCTTACACCGATCTCAATCGCGTCTAAGTTCAAGTTGACCGTTCACGCCTTTTGTGTGCAACACACAAACTTCCACAAGATGAATCATTCTCTGTTCATTTTGTGGTTTCTCTGATAAGGCCCACTCTACGACGTCGGCTTCGAGGAACTCTGGTTGAAAGACAACGGAACTGTGTTACATTTCCACTGAAGTCAACGTGGATCAAATCAAAAGGTGCACCACACACCCAAAACCCGATGACTGTCTGCCATTTCACACACCGACTCAATTAAAACTCCATCCCCGTGCGTTCACCCATCTGCCACTAGAAAATAATAGTTTTCCCATCCACCTGTAAATTGTCAACCATAACTCAAACATACAGTTGAACCGAATGGCCCTAGGGACACTATCCGTGATGCAGTTGCAGCAGATAAACCACGAAAATGTTGAAGTAATCCCTGCTGTTAAAGTAAACCACTGACAGAGCCATCTCACATGGGAGTCAGTCAATGAACTCGGCACAGTCGTCAGAGGTGGCTGAGAGTGATAGCCCTGTCGGGGGTGGGTGCGGACGGAGGAGTCGAGTATATTTCTCATGAATCACTTGAAATTCATTCCGTGCCACATCAGTGCAGTAGGGATGTCCCGCTTCAGTTTCCAAATGAAAGTTCAATATGGAAGCGGGAGCAGAAACAGGAAACCCTCTACGAGTCACACTGAATGGGTTACGAGTTTACTAAATTATGCTATGTGAAGTAGAAGTTGTTGCAGGCGATAGTTAAAATAGTTTCCTCGCCTGTATGGAGTTGGTGCACTCTTTGCTGGATGATTGGTGCAAGTTTATCGATTCATTGAGCGGGATAGTTGCGCATACAGTGTGGGCGGAAAGTTTTGCCCGATTTCCATTGAATTTGGATATATTATTCGAACTTTTTATCAAACTCAAAAATAATCAACTGTCCAGCTTTCCAATGGAAATGTTGTAGATACTATATTCAGAATTTTCAAATAGCTGAGGCCATTAGGCGTTATAAACCATACTAGTATTGAAATGCGAACCAAAAAAAGGAAAAACTTTCTGGTCAGCCGTTGAATTGGTTGTCGCCGGAAAGAGTGTTGCCAATTCGAAAAGAAGGACCACTAATTTTGGGCTACACTGTTGGTAATTATTTTCGAGAGATATCGTCATCCTTGCTAGCAGGATCCACCTCACTATTAGACAGTCATAATCCAGTAAAGTAAGGTCAGCAGCATGTTGCTCGCCATCAATTAGCCATCAACCGCTAGCGATGGTAAATAATAGCCAGTGGCAACTGGAAACTTAATATCGGACATTTTGTTATGTGTATCCAATTTTGATTAAGTGCCCACGAGGACGAAAACCCACGAAATTCGATTTATTTTCCTGCATGTAGTGCGGGTGGACAAGGTTGGACTTAATTATTGGGAGTGGTCAGGTGGTGTGAAAACCGCGTGTGTCGGGTCATCACTGTAAATGGAAAATTCAGAAAAACAATTTTAATTCGACAAGAAGGGCGAGGTGATTTAATTTTGTATAATTGCTTTTTTCATTTTCATTCGACTCTGCATGCGCATATCGTTAAAAATAAGCAATTTAATTGGTTACGTTTATTGATGGGCTTTCGTATTAAACAATATTTGTTTCTCTTCTTTTTTTTTCAGGTAAGTTGCTAATTGGACAATGTTTTTAAAATCCATTATTCGGTGAGTTTTACTGATGATGAATTAAATAGGTTTCGGTTTGCTGGTATAGTGATTTTGTATTTTTAATTTCAAGTTGTTGACTGAATCGGTTGGTAGTCTATTATTTTTGCCCCTAATACTAACATGTCGTGAATAACTATTAATACTTTAATGCAAACAATACGAGTTGAGGCCGTCGAAATTCGAGTTCAACTATTGTTATTAATGGCAACAGAGGTGAGTGCTTCCGCCATCAAACAATCAAAGAGAAGGAAAATATATGAGCAATGCTAATGGCATTTTGGTAGCCTTTCCACTGACTTCAAGTGTGAAATCTTTTTGACACTTCCTGGTCGTAGTTACTCATAGAAAATATGTTAACCTTGAATGTTGCTTGGATAGAAATACTTTTGCATAGACATTTTAAATTGGATCGTTTGTTGTGTTAAAACACCCCGACAACTTCGCCAGTAGCTGCACTTAAAATCTGCAGTCAAACAATTTGTAGCCCCCATATTAGCTTCATCGTTTACTACAAAGACACAAGCTAAAATTTCGATGGGTATCCATTACTTAAGCTGTCGTAACTCTTTGAGCTTTTTCACTCATTGTAGGCATTAAACTATGCCCATAAATAGGACAATTTGTACCTCCGAGGTTGACTACATCAGCAGCTACAAACATGAAATACAAAGCGAGGTGCGTAGAATTGAGTCTAGCTCCATCGCAGTTGGTCCCCTTAATGTTCTGCTACTGAATGTAAACATTGTAAAAAAAAATCAATCAGACGTCCTAAAACAAATGTTTTTTTCTGACTTTAAGGTTAACAATAATAATGGAACCATTTGTAGCTCCGATATGCACTACATAGGCAGCTTCAAATATGAAATAACAAACGAGCTGCGTTACATTGATTCCTAATCGATCTGAACAGAACAGTAGCCTACTCTAATTTTACGATTTGTAGCTTCATCCATAACTACATTTGGGGCTACAAACGTAGGCGAACTAAATCAGACCTTGCTTCTATTTGAATGTAATTTGAAATCGAAAGCTACAAACACAGCACTGAGTGTCGCCGAGTACACCTCGATCTCTTCAGAGTTTGTGCCCTTATAGTTCATCTACTTTATATAGACATTGAGCAAAATAGCAGCCAGTTTTCTTGCATAAAATGATTTGAAGCTCTGAGGCTGCTACATCAAACGATTTGTTGCTCCCATTGACATTATCATCAGCTGCGATGAAAAGATACGGAGCAGAGTTCTTAAAACGATTCCTTTTCAGTGTCAGTACCCATCGTAGAAGGCCTTTCTAAAGCAAACAATTTGTAGCTCCAAAAATGGGCACGGAAAGAGCTACAAATACAAGACGCAAAACGAACTACTTTACAATGAGTCCAGATTGATTTTTGCGGTGTAAGAACTCTTTTACTTTACATTGTTGAGAAGCTCCGAAGAAACCTACTTCAACCAAGTGATTTGTAGCCCATAATTTGCCTACACCCTCAGCTGCAAATACACAATAGAACGAGATCTGTTTTGTAATGACTCCACTTTCGCCGTTGGTTGTCCTACTAAAAATTCAACATGATATCGGCCTTCCTACAAAAAGGGATTGTAGCCCCGAGTTCGACTACATCATAAGCTACAACCACAAAATACACGCCGAGGTGTTTTACAATAAGTTTACATCTTTAGAGATTCGCCGCCATTACAGCTTTTACTCATAGCAGATATTCAATAGCAGACCAAAAATGAAATGATTTGTAGCTTCTAACTTGACTTCATCTACAACCACAAATGCAAAATATATAGCGCGAAATGCTTTGCAATAAATCCACCTCGATGTCTTCGGAGCTAGTGCCCTTTCAGTTGTCCTACTCATTTTATACATTCGATATGATAAATAGTCCTCCCCAAAATAAAAAAAAAACAATTTGTGGCCCGGGGGTTAACTACGAAATAATCTACAAACGTAAAATAGAGAAAGTGGTACTTTATAAAGAGTCCACGTCGATGCTTACGAAGTTAGAACCCTTTCAGGTAGCAACTCATTGAAGACATTCTACAAGATTGCAGCCTTCTTCAATTTTACAATTTGTAGCTTCGTGTATGACTACATTCGGGGCTACAAACACTAATCTGTGCTATTGGGTTTTCAGAAATAAATCAGACTATATGTTTCCATTTAAATGTAATTTGAGTGAAAGACTTCTATATTAAACCCAGAAATACCTTCTGCGACCCTTAAGACTGACAACATCGCACTTAATCCTTGACGAATCAGTGTTTCTGTTTTAAGAGAGCAAACCTCCCCGTCCAAACCTCGAAACCTCTTGTACATTTTAATCGCCCATCCAGGAACCCTTTTGTTGTCACGGTACTCAGGTGTTGCACCATCATCGCAGGCCATAGACAAAACGTAAAACTCATTTTCCACCTCAACTAGCTAATCTATCAACTTCAAAGCCCGGATAGTACAGTAGCTTAAACAGCACCTGAATCTCGTTCATCTTCGTTAACAGATGGTAAGACAGAACATATCGCAATCACCACGGGTAACCATAAAACAAAAAAGGAGACGCTGCCATAAAATATGAAGAAAACACACCTCATTGAGTTGAGTGCACATACTCGTCGTGTCGGCCCACTCGTCTCAGATACTCAGATAGTCGGACAAGCTCGGGAGGAGAGGCCCTCATCAAGGTAGTGACATCTAACATCTGACTTGTTTGCTCGGAGCTGCTTCTGTACGTCTACGGTATATCTATCTGTGCAAATAGTGTGTAGATCCGCACTCCGAGTCGACGACTGTTTGCTGTGCCATCGAGGGTGCTCTATTCTCCTTCACCGACAACGACAACAACGGGCGCAGAGGGTCCCATTCATGCATTCCTCATGCAGTCGGCTCGGCTGCCAACTGGGCTGCATAATGAATGAGGAGCCGAAAAGGGGATACATCAAGATATCCTTGTTGTATGCTCGGCGATGACAAGACAACGACGACGATGATAAGGATGGTATATTATGCTGGTGGTGGAACAGGTGAAACACTTGGTTATCGTCGCCCGACCGCAGGAAAATGCGAGTACAACTTTGTTGCTTTTGTTCGCCGACATACCTTGCCGATGCGATGGAGTTGCAGCCCAACGACCTATAATTCCATTAACCAAACCGACGCGCTCCAGTTTACGACTTTTATCTACAAAAAGGAGCGAAGTACGAGTATCGCCTTTTGTTTTATTCAACGACGAAGACTCTGACGCCCATTCAACTAGTTCTGACCGCGAGCGCACACACAATCCCAACAGAAAGGATGTCAGTTGCCAGCCAGCACGTACCTGCAGTTTGTGAATCAATGCAAAGGCGTATCAGTGCCCCGCAGAAGCATCATCTAGTGGGGTAAGCGGATACGGCCAACTGTAGCAAATCCAGAAATGATGGCCTTTAAGGTACTTGTACACCTTTTGCAGGCACGCTATGTCGGCTGCCGGAATGGAAATTAAAGGGCGATGCGATGGCTTTTATATTGCGGTCGAGAATGCATTTAAGATGAGGCTGGCTATGCCTGCTTAGAGACGAACCAGATGGCTGCACGAGGTGGTCTTTAGAAACTGCGCTACTATTCGCAATTAGGTAGATGGATCACGAATGTCCGTGGCGATTTGTTAAGATGAATTGTGTGGAACCACGTTAAGCAGTTCAGTGGCTCTGTGGGAGAGCTGCCTTTGTTTGGTCTGGTTTGCAAGTATAAAGTAGGCTTTGACGGGCAATGACTGCGTTAACTATAGGTTGAAAGAATGCAGGTCAGTTGAGGTTACCGAAGGTAATTTCAAGTTGTAATGCAGCCACTGGATTGGTTGTGCTTTGCGTACCTACTTTTGAAATGGTCCCATTAGAAACCAGGAGTTAAGTGGCAAAGCTTAACTTAAAACCGACAGAACCTCTAAGAGCTGTATGATCAATTGTAGTTTATCATTGGAGAGGGGGTTCAAGCTTTGGGACGGTTACAATTTTATGCGAAAGTTGAGCGACTGAATCAGGAAGCTTAACTTACGACAGTTGGAACCTCGGCTTTTTGCATTCTCGAAAAAAAAACACATGAGATTCAACTTGAGTTTTTCCGGTCCGACAACTAAATCACTCTACTCACTTGTTAAACTAGGTTTCCATAAAAGAAATGAGTTTGAACATGTTTTATCCGAAAAATATTTAAAAAAGGGCCAGAAATGTGAACGTGCAATAAAAAGCCACGCATCTTAGACTGAACTTTTGGTAGTTTAAAAAAAAGTCCTCCTTTCCCTTAAAAGAACAGGTTAGACTAGGACGCGAATATTGATTCCTTACAGACTAGCTCTACTGTCCATACGCTCCACGTGACCATCGCAGTCGCTGCATTTTTAAATTTCGTCTTCACCTAGTAAAACACAAGTGGCGGTACTTCTGAAGGTACTTTTTAAGGGTTTAACTGCTCTTGATGACAAAAATATATTGTGATAATAGCTTTGCGACATCGGGTCTTTTTGCGGCATCCTTTGTGGCATTTAAAGAGGTCCCAGTCGCTTGGAACATTTGGTCATCCAAGACGCTAGAACCTCAACCAATATTTTATCACCCGAGACTAGTTTCCCCAGTTAGCCCAACAGTCTTCCCAATCTTACGGTAGAACCAACCTAACATTTTCAATTGATATTCCCGCACCAGTATTTCAATATTTAAATGCTCAAGCATATACGACGACCTAGAGTCCAAAATATTTGTATCCGCCAATCTATCATAATTTTTCAATGGGCACCTAACTCACTATTGTATTGAGTTTATTGCTATATTTTTATAAAGCCTTACAAAACGTTTTACCAACATTTTTCAACGTTTCAATCGGGAGACTGTCAAACCCGGTTAAGCACTGTCAAACAGTTTGACAATAGATCGCGTGGTTCCTGCTTAAAACAGTTCTCTTTGGATACTTTTCCAGGCCAAGCTTTAGCAAGCGGTGAAGGTTACAAAAATTAACAGAAGCTTAAGAAGGGAACTACTCGTTACTCGTTACTTTGATAATGCTTTCATTTTCTGTCGTTTTTGATGAGAATGTGCGTAGTCTTTGCTTTGCATTACAAAATGTTTTGCTACAACTTTGACATTTCACCATTTCAATAGTCAAGACTGTCGAACCCCATTAAGCGCTGTCTAACAGTTTGACAATAAATCGCGTGGTTCCTAACTAAACCAGGTCTCTTCGGGTACTTTTCCAGCCCAAGCATTAAAAAAACGAGAAAAAGTTGCAATATTTTAGTGAAACTCTTAAGAGAGTAACTACTCGTTACTCGTTACTTTGTTAATGTTTACTTGTTTTGTCATTTTTGATGAGAACGTGTGAACATAATGAATTTTTTTGAATTCAAAGGAGAAAATAAAGAGTACCAACGGCTCAGCTAATTTTTTTGGCATCTTTAATGATAAACTTGTCAAATTTGACACATAGTCAAAATATTTGCCAATAATTGTTCAATAAAATCAGAAATAAATGAAGTACCGATTACATTCGATTCACATCATGGACGTCCGTAGTCTGACCCAGTCAACTGGCTTATTTTCAAATACTTGACAAAGAAAATATCAGACTGTTGCTTAAAAGTGACAAACATTTGACATTTTGTGGGAGCTTTGTTGTAAGTATGTACATAGAATTTGTTTGTTTCGATTGCGATCAGTTCTTGCGACATAAATGTTTATATTTCCTTGACTTTAGTGTCAAATTTGTTGGATTTGTTATGAAATCTGTCAGTTTTACATTTAACTGTCATCCACAGAATAGAAAACGCACTACTCTGTCCAACATACAGTTATAACTGAACAAATGAAGCCTTCAAGTCATAAGAAATAAGTCAAGAATAAGAAATAAGTAATTAGAATCCAATATCCCATTCATCGAATTCGAAAAGTTGGTAATTAAAAACTCTGAATGTCCGCATAAATTCCAACAAATTCCATGAAAAATCCCCATCCAATTACCCCACAAGGCCCCATAAACTGGGAACCAAACAATTCCAAATCAGGTCTATACAACTCTAGCAATAAATTTTATCTTTTCGCCATAAAAAGTAAACAAATTGCAGTCTCAATTGAGTGGACATGGCGCACAGAGAGGTTCGTCACCGCAAAACCGCACACTCGGTACATTCTAACGAAATACTCCCGTAACCGATATATCGCTGTCGCCATTATGTGCTCAACACTAAAACACAATAAAGTAGATACATAGTATTCCTGTCCAACAATGGAACGCGCCGGCCGCAACACAAGTGGGGTGGAACGAATGGCAGATGTAAACTGAACCGTAAAATCTTTGGATTTGGATTTTTCGCTCGGAAAATTATCGCACGGGGTTTTGGGGGAAATGTTGCTGCGCATTCGCCGTGCAACCATTTATGGACGGGCGGAAAAAAAAACGCAAAACTGGTCACATCTGTTCACCAATTATGGTGAATGTGGATGCAGTCTCCTTGGCTAGAGTTGTAGTGCGGGAAAGATGCGTTTTGAGGTCGAGCGGACAAGTGCATCATCGCGTTTGACATACTGTGTGTGCCTGCGATTGTTAATGGCTTCGTCGACGTGCCTATGGCCGCGGTGTGGCTGTGCCGCAATCCGAATTAATGTATTCTGCGGCTTTGTCAAATTGTTTTCCGTGTTGTCTAGCGGAGAATAACACGTTCCACAATGAGTCAGGGCATGTGGGGCGAAGCAACCCACCTGGAGGCTGTAATCTGTAATCATAACCGCAACGACAACTTCCAATGTAGACACTGGATAGTGGATACTGGATAGTGGATAGTGGATACCCTATACTGGCGGTGGAGGAGAACTGCAACTCTGGTGGTCAGCTAAACGTGTTGTCTACCTATAAGAGAGCAGTGTCGAATATGCATCAATTGACTCGTGGAAAGCTGGTCGCTTTTCGCCTGAGGAACCTGATTCTCAATTATGCAACCATAAACGGTACAAACGAAAAACAAAAAAAATGTCTACCTGCGCACCTGCAGGCGTTAATTTACAATTCCTCACGCCCATAGATGGACAGTCTTTCAACGGAACGTGGTATCGCAAACTGGTCGTCGTCGGCGAGAAAATTGCAAGTTTTCTGGGGAAATGTGTTAATGATCGCACGATCGCACCCAAAACATTAAACATTCACGTGACGGACGGCCGGACGGGACAGGTTTTTCTGCCTCCTTTGGACATGAAGGAAGCCGTACACCGTTCGGAGGCTGGGTGATGACAATTATTGTTTCTTGCTCAGATGCTTTTCCACGATCACCGGAAACCGCACACACAGCATGATGGGTGAAACGAGCAGAGTGGAAAATCAGGTCAACGCATATGCACATGGGGGCAGCGAGGCTGGTGCTGAAGCTGGCATCTCCCCTGTCAATTAGGTCGGTGCGCTTGATCGGCGGCTCGCTCGATCGTGGTAATTATGAATTATTAATCGATTTGTGTGTTTGCATATGTTAAGGGGTCTTCATGTTTGCACACTCCCCGGAGAGGTAGGTGGCAATTTCGCTTTCAAAACACCACTGCAAGATGATGTGTTTATTAAGCGATTAGACGGTGGTTGGCATGTAACATGTCGGCGCGCGGTTGAGCGTGGAAAGTATCTGGTATTTGTACATGCGTATGGGGACTGCGGGTTATCGTGGGAAATGGGGAGTAGCTACTTTTTTTCAGAAGAGATGCATTTGGCGAAAGTGGAGGTATATTTTGCGAAAAGAATGTCGAAGTGGTTTTCACTTTTATGGGGAAACAACTTTTAAAAATTTTCCAGCAGTAGAAACTGTGCCGTAACTTTTCCTAAAAATAACGACGAGTTTTACACGCGATGGTAGGTCGATTGTGATTTTCTTTACTAAAGTCAAGCATATGACAGGATACATCTTCGTCAAAGTTATATTTTTATGAAAGCTTAGATGGGACAGGTTTTTCTGCCTCCTTTCGACATGAAGGTAGCCGTACACCTTCCGGAGGCTGGGTGAAGGACTTTTATAGAGTGGAACCTTTTAAATTTTGATTTTTAAGCTAGAACAGACTTGTCAGAGAGTTCTTCCAAAACCATCTTATGCGGCTTAGTCAAGCAGCTTTTAGTACTTTGTTTGTAGTCAAAATATAATAATTTTTTAAGTCACTGGCGCAACAGGTTTGGAGATGATAATTGGCCTACTTTCTTACAACCCCTCGTTTTGTGTGAGTTTCTGTTTTTGGCATGTACAAAAAGGACCCAGAATTTTATGCCAGTTCGTAGCTGATAACTGACTGACAATACGGACCATGAATTTACATAGAAAGCGAGCTCATTAAGAAACCTCTTTTGACGTTCAGCCGTTCTGTCTAAGCAAACAAAAACAGGGCTCGAATCGCCACTTGCATGAACGAGCTTGACGTTCACGGAATTAAGTTGATTTTACATTTGAAACAAAAACAAATTCCGTCACGTAATGCTAGTTCACAGACGACGCGATTCGACCCCAGGTCTGCGAGCGATCTTATCAACAAATCAATTCTTGGTATAATTAATAACCGCCTATCGCGCTCAAGTAGAAAAATAAGTCGTTAGCGCAACGGGTTCGTCTATCACCCAAGACCATTTTTTTAGTTTTTGAAGCGAATAAAACGGACGTAGAATTTTTTTATTTTTATTTTTAGTAAATTGACTTAGAAAATAACTTTTACATTAGGATTAGGGTTTAGTGAGCAATCATTATTGTCTTGCCAGCTGTTCTGTAAATTTGGGTGTAGATCACAACTTGTTTTGCAGAGATAATTCATATCAGCACGGTTGTCAAATTTCACGATTTCTTTAAATAATAAAATGAACGACTCGCCCGCGCGAAAAATTCTCGATCACTGCTTGTTTCTCGCACACATAAGCAACTGAAATTGATGTATTTTTCTCACTGTTTGATTTATTTAGTTTGTTTGTTTAGACTGCCGTAATAATTTCGGTACCTGATCGAAAAATTTTTACTACTAGGAAGTTTTGAAAAAGTGATGTTTTCGCTGTTGATCGTTTAAGTAGGTCGGTGCAGTCTTATATAATATATTGTTTCCAAGAAAACTAATGCAGTAAAATCGGGTAATGATATTCGAGGGGTTTTGCATTTTCGTTGCATACCTAGGGGAGATGCGAAAAGCCGTACCGTCTAGCTAAAACTAAATAGAAAAGGGTTAAAGTTACCAAAGACACTCCTAACCTTTATGACTCTTTTGCCAGTGGAAATACGAGCGTTATCTTTAAAAAGTAAGGTATTTCTTTATGAAACGGCACCAGTGACGTGGCGTGGTGCTTTTAGTAGGGTGTTCACTATATTTTTTACCGTAGTAAGATAGTGCATTTTTTGTTCTATTCCAGAACCCTACGAGGACGATGAATACTTTGCTTATAGAATGGCAACCACATAACCAAAGCTTGAATTCATATTTTCTTTCATTAAAGTTCCTAATAAAATGTTTATTAAAATTTGGAGAAGGTAGTGTTGGCCTAACATAATAAATAACGTATTTCCAATTTATCAGCTGAACACAGCTGTGAAAATGGTTTCGCAAGTAGCTTTTCAGTTAAAGCAGTTGCGATTTCAAATATTCGAGCAACCGACCTCTCTTCCATATTTATTTACCCACCCGAGGACCGAGTGGGAATGAAAAATTATTAAAAAAATTATACAAAATTCCAGCTTGCGCTTTCAGGTTCTGCAAATTATAGCGCACCAGCACCACACTACAGGAGAATAAAGCACTAGGGTCGAAATAGGACTTTGGCTCTAGCTGTTCGCTGTTGTATGTTGCATCTTGTATGATCTTGCGTTGTGCGTGTTTTTGTTCCTGCACACAGTACCAGTAGGCACAAAAGCACAAAAGAACTTCCAAGTTCCAACTTCCAACACTATGTTTGTCAGGGTGGAACGAAAACGAAAATGAAACTACAAGTGCGAACTGCAACGAGGTGCGCTCGATGTATAGGAGAACACCAAGCCAATCCAGGTAGATTTCTGTAGGTAAAGGGTTTTTGTTTTTTTTTATTTTGTCTTTTTTTTGTATGCAATTTTGCCTATCCACGGTGCTCTAAAGCGAGATGAACACCCGGATGTGTGAGTTTCATTACCACCAAGTTGCGTTGAATGTGAATTGGAATTATCGATACAGGGAGTTTTGGATTTTGGTTCGTTACAATTTTTTCAACATCTTATGTTGAGATCAACTATTCATTTACAGATACTGATTTGTTCAAATACAATTTATTGCAAAGACAAAAACAGAAATGTGTTTCATAATGAACATAAGTTTAGTGCATTATAATAATAGATTTCGATAGGGTGTGCAGAGAACACCTGCGCACCTTTGAATAAACGTCACTGAACGGCACATCACATAATGACAAGTGTTATTAGGTCCATTTGATAATAATTGTTCCCTATAGTAGTGGAGATTCTTTCCCTATTTTTTCAAGCTTAAGAATCAATAAAAATACCAAATTTCGTGTTTGAATAGCAAATAATGTCCTCTGTAAATGACTTAGAAAAGTGAAATTTATTTCCTTCTTGTAAAAAGTCCAACTCACATTACAAGGCTCTTTAAAAAAATATTTAAGACGTAGCTTCCGAAACTCGAATACTCCCTAATGCCACTCGCAACAGAGTCGGTATAACAGAAATCTTTGCCGTCACTCAAATATCTCTTTCGCGAAGCTTCCTCCCAATCGGTTGAACAGTCTTTCTGTTCAAAAAATGTGTTAAAAAAGTCCTTTCGAATTCACTATTTATCCCAGATAGACGTACATCTGTTATATTTTGACAAATTTCCGCCTATTTGTGATGGTAGGTACACTAGTCACCTGTGTAAAGTCTTGTTGTCTTTTATTCATCCATCTAAAAAATATATTTATGCAACAAATAAATTGAATAATAAAGGAGGAGTAATAGCAATCATTCTGCAACTATTTTAAGTTAGTGTAGAGTGACTCCCAGGAGCAAGTATACAAGCAGTACAAACAATTTGTAGAAAAGCTATACGAGTATTTATATGTCATTTCCATCATACTTACAAGTTTTGTGTATGAAATCTCGTTTTAAAGAACTACCTATGTTCCAATAGGCGGTGAAAACCTTCCCGGAAATTACGTCAGTCTGAGTTAACAGTTGGTTACTTGCCAACTTTTGCTACGGTTTGGGCGGATTGTGTTGAAATATTTAGAATCAAAAATTGGGAAATACTTGTTGAAATGCTGAAATCTTGCACAGAAAATTTTGTATAAATATTCCTAAAATAGTTAAATAGAATAGTCTTTCAAATTTCCCTTTAAAATTATAAAGGATCCACTTAACAAAATTAGTTTTCCCATTTCCAAGACAATTCTAAGTCACTGAAAATGGCGTAAGAGGAAAAAATCCTCCAATCCTCAACACTGGCTGTGACAGAACCAGGGTTTAAATTACCGCATCCGAGATGGAGAACCAGGTGACTGAATTTTTTATTGTTTTCGATGTAAAATTCACAAAATTTATGATGCGCTAAGTCGATTCCTGGTCGCAGCTCCGTTTCAAGTAGCATCTTTGGGTAACTGACGCTCCAAATTCAGAAATTCTCTTTGCGTTTATTTCAAAATGTCACTATTCAGTAATATTCATAATATGTTGCGCAATTTGGAAGATTTTGCCGGAAAAATCCCAGGTGCGTCATTTTTTTGATTAAAATTTGAATCCGGATAGAAAACCATTTGAATCTCAATTTTAAACTGTCTGCTTGTACCTGTTCAATCGGATAACCTCACTGTTATTCATTGAAGCTTTCGAGGCACTCTTTTCTTGCTTCAAAAACTTTCCGTGGTAAAGGCTCATTAGTCCCACGGTTGTCAAAAGTTCAACTACCCTCATTATGATCCGTCTGTTTTAAGTAGTAGTGCCAAACTTCCGCCTAAACTCAATTTGGGTGAAAATTATCTTTATAAAGCGGTTATGAAGGCTCACTTTCCATGTTGTCCATAAAAGGTAGCAGAGAAAAGCCTGAAGCCTGCTTTTATAAACGGTTTACACTTAGAAAGGCAACGCCTTTCGGACCAAAGACAGTTCGCATTCTCCCTGTATCTGTCACCAGAGCGTCTCATGTTTCTGTGCAGCATTTCCAATTGCACCTTCAACCTTCACCCAAGCAATATCTGATACCACCCTGACATCAGCGGATCGAAATGTCAGCTGTAAATCCGCACAACAGCCACTTCTCTCTCTCTCTTTATATGTGCTTCTTGAACGTGCTTCCATCATTAAATGTTTTGCTAGTGCCAACAAATGTCAGCTAAATCAAATGAATGCCAATGTAATTACCTGGCTCTCAATTAAGGTCTCTTTACAAGCATTCATTAGATTTTTATCGTTCACGATAAATTGTCAACGTTCTTTCCAATCTGGAGAGCACACATCGCATGCACTTATACTCCCCTGGCTGGAGCTCCGGCGACTACAGCTGCACGATTGCATTGAGCTCAACTTTGTCTTCGAACCTCCATGGCCATTGAGCAAACATTGCGTCGCGACTGGCAGCGTCTCACAGGTGTTACGAGTCGTATCCCTTGCCGCCCGCACCAGTGCCAGTGGTGCGTGTTAGCCCAAGAGTACTGTCACAGTTAACTGCACTCCGTTGGCTCGTTCACCCTCAATGACTGTACGGTCGTGTTGGTGTCCGTATCGGCAGATCAAGTCTCAAGGATTGACTCCGAATCTGGAATCTACGACTAGTGTTCTGTTTGCGCCGTTCATTCATTCTCGCGACGAACGCAATGCAAATTTTAATGGATCCCAACGTGTTGCTGTGATAAATCGAGTCTTTGGCTGTGGGCTGCCGGTCTTCGAGATACCGGTCGGTTGTCTAAGCCCTCCCAGCCATCAAGGGCAATGCGTTGGAGTCTGAGAATAGAGTGCCAGGTTGTTTCGTAATCATTTCCAACTGTCTGCTAGCACGCAGGTTAAACTGCGTGGAACTTGTTTAGAGCTATATATGCTTGTGGGATAATTAGGCCTACGACGGAGAATTAATAGGTTCGAGTGGTGAAATAGGTGTCTTGTATTGTGCCTACTCGTGTGTGGTGTTGGAACAAGTTTTTTTTCAAATGGACAAACATGTATTTAGAGCAAGGCCAAGTCGGGTAATTAACCGAAGCCGAATTTGCCAGGAAAACTAATTGCCTACCGTGTTTTTTTTTAGTGAGATGTTGACGTCGAAAGCTGCATGGAATTGGGCTTGATTTCTCAACGGAAACGTTCGGAAAATCTTGCATCAAGATGAGTTTTTGTTTCTAAAGCGAATAGTTATGGAGGGCATTTCAAAGCCCAGTTGGTTGCTTGATAAAGTAGGTCTTTCGTCAACTTCTCCATCGTGCATGTTTGAAGTTTGAATGGATATATATGAAGGCTACAACAGAGGTTAATGTGGCATTACCAAGTTGTAACTTAGAAGACCTAAAGGCTCTTAGGTAATAGAACAAAACTTGGACTTAATTTGGTTCCAGAAAAGAACGAAAGTCTGATTTAGTTGAGTCTTAACGCAAGAGGTACGGTTTTTAGAGGTTCAAAGGAGGAAGAAACTTATGCAGGGAGGGTATATTTCGTGTTTTTTGTTAAACAGTTGAGAGAAATCAATATTTAAATGGGTCACTTATTTTAATAGCCTGCTTCTGTGAAATCGTAAAAGATTAAGCACAAGTTATAAGAACAAATGATCTGTCAATCGACTGTACTGAATCATGTTCTGTCAAGACAAGCTTTCTCCCATTGCAGCCCTAAAATATCGTGACACTGTACACCAAATTTAAAGCCAAATTCAGCACTCTTTCAGAACTGTCACCGCTTTGACAAATGTGGCAAAAGATGGGTTGAAGATCCTCCATAGATTTCTCAATAGATTCCTCTGGATTTGATTGAACGATTTTCTACTCTGACAAACTGACTCTCTCCACATGACCTACTCGAATGCGCATATTTTTAGCAGTGTCACAATTTCCTGGGTTGATTCTAGATTTTCAGCGCTAACTATTTTCTATCGAGGGCTGCAACAATTTTGCAGAGTTTCCAATGCAGTTTCGTAATCATCGCAACGAATTTTTTTAAGAGACCTAAAATGTTCATAAAATACCAGTCCGCTAAGCTTATTTTTCAGGGAGAATAGAGGGCTTTGGAGAAACTGCGACGTGGAAGATCTGACAGCAGGTTGAATCGCAATTCGCAAGGCACAAATGTACCAGAAAATGTAGTCAATAAGTACATCTGCAGATTGGATACTCCTCACGTAGTGTCAAAGCTTACATGGATATGTTAGCTCTAATAGATGAAAAACTCATGGGTAGGATTCTACAAAAGAAGGCGAAAACTTTTAAAAGTTTCCGTGCGCACAAATGATTTACTTTAAGTTTCAGAAGTAAATCGTTCAACAGAATGCCGACCCAGGTCTTTTTAAAAATCAAAATGTGAAGGCTTGAAAAAGGCTATTTTTTGGATTTGTCCCAAATTTGTCCCTTTGACTAACTGTGGGTAGTTCCAATTGAAGAGTCCCCGTCCTGCTTGACGTCCAAGACTTATTTAACGTTGTGTCAAGCATATCCTAAGGGAAGACTTAACGTAAACATTGCCCTCTCTCAGTGACTCCCTATTTAGTATTGAAGTTGTTGAAACCAATGTTCATAGTTGACGAAGTCTTCCATTTCTTAGTCTGAGAGCAGATAGAAGAAGAGATTATTTGCCCTTTGTTACGTTTAGTATACTGGCGGCTTTCGAGGTGTTTTAAAGGCGCCATTTTGAGTACAGGTTTTGCTTTCGGCCCTTAAAACTTTGGGTACTTTGGCGAGCTACTTTTCTTAAAGTTTTCATTGGTAATCTTAGCTCTAAGATTCAAATTTGGGTTCGAAAACTTCGTTCAAATACGTGTTTTACTTTTTACATTGTCTGCATTCTTAACTCACCTTTTTTCTGTTCTTTTCTTCTCAGGTAAGTTCACAGTAAATTTTATGCGGTTGTACAAACAATGTCACCACTGGTGAGTCTTACTTTTAATACGAAGAGTTCTGGACCACGGTGTTACGTTTGGATCAAGTCCGACATTTTTCCTCTACCCGTAAGGAAGTTATCCCCGAAGATTTCAAATCAGTGGCTGTGGGGGTAATCCAATTAGTGGCTGAAGATCAAGACCTACGAAGGGTCCACATAAACATCGTACACCTTCGCCCGTGTAATGGGTAGATGGTACACAAAATAAGTGCCCTAACTGGCGCCCAACATAGGACTAGGTTTTCATCTTTTTAATTCCGTATATCAAAGGCTATAATTCTGAAGTTTGAGCTCTCAATATGCTTACGGTCCCCCTTTCGATCAAGAGCCATTATTTACACGCCTGCTTCATTTTTTCACAATCGAGAGAGGGACACTCCATTCCCAAATGGCAAACAATGTTGCTTCAGCAAATATAAACGACTTTGATCTCGTCCATCTCCCATACGGATATTCCTTTGCAATATTAATTAACTTTTCCCTATCGGCTTGCATTTCAATATCAAATTACCCCCCACAGCCTCGGGCTACTAAATGTAAACATCATCCAGCTATTAGCACTGAACTTGGCAATGATTCCTCTTCCGCCGCAATCCACCCCTAAACAAAAAATCGAACACAATTCTTTGTTTATCAGGAAAACAACTTAACCCAAACCCGATTTTACACATCGCATGATGTAAACAAAAACCAAAGAGTTAACAACGACGCATGGTCTGGAGCGTAAAAGATCGCAACCCCTTTTTAGTTGCAAAAGCGTGCACTCCAAAGAGGGGGAGCATGCGAAAGCCGTATCAATAACACCCATCGTTTTGGAGTTGATTTTTTGTCTGCAAACTATGTCTGCCCTGGGTCCGACCGACTTTGCCGGAAAAGCATTTAATCCGTTGCGTTCCGTAGAAATTAAATCCCAACCAAGACCGCTCTCCAACTGACACTCTTATCACCGTCGCATTCATGCATGAGTCGAGCGCATGTATGCGTTTTTGTACACTTCCGCTGTGAAAGTACGTACGAGTAGCTGGGAACACGTCGCATCGTCTGCCGGAGGTATACGGTTTGTGTGTGGTGTCTCGAGGCTGGGATCTAATAGCCAGAGATTTCCGCTATCTACCCTACGCATTTTTGTCCATTATACGTTTATGTAAAGCCCATCCAAATGAAATGAGGGGGAGCCAGATGAGATAAGGCGAAGGTGGGTGCCATGGAATTACCAGTGCACATCTTGGGCCGATGTATATTTACAATTTGAAGGGAAGTTGTAGCGCGGTTTTGCCGAATGCATATAAGCTTGTGTATCTGTGAAGAGGTTAAGAGGTATAAAATTCCTCTGATGCAAATGATACACGTCTGTGGGGAATATTCATCCCTAAGCATGTAATAAATAAGTCTGCATGCGTGTTGTGGAGGGTAAACGTCACGCCACGGGCCGGAATAAGCTCGCACAGACAATGGCCGATGTAGACAATGCGAAGATAATGACGGTTCTATTTAGTGAAATGTTGAGCGTTTTAGTAAAGTAACTGCAGACAGGCGAAGTTAAGAGGTGTATCAGCAATGAACTCAAGTTGAATGTCGATGGATGGTGCTCGCTTTGCCAAAAGTTGAATATATTTGTTCTTCGCAAACAAGTCTCCTGATCCGTTGTAGTTTTAGCTTCAACCCGATAAAAACTCAGCATAGATATCAAGTTGCACCGTGTTTATTCATCGAAGCTCCATTTCAATTTATTGACAGCGCCATCTGGCAGTGAGTTTATTTAGAAATCTTTTGAAATTCACTTGAAAATGCTTAGTGGCTATTAAAAGGGCCTCTGGGCCAATTTAATACTTTGGATATGCAGGGTTGCAGTAAGACCCTTAATTCTATACCGCATCTTTGTAGGGTGGTCCAGAAAAAGACTCAAAGTTTAGCTTACTGTGATAACTTTGCTAGTCACAGTCACAGTGAGGAATATGTTACCACCGCTTAAATTAGATTCAACAAAAGTTGACCCTAGAGAGACCAACAGGCGGATCGCAAAGACTGACCACCTGCCATCAAAAATCGACCTTGAAGTAGGCTTTCACTACATAACTTTCTGGCAGGTGAAGACGAAGACAACCATTAATCTAACGACAGAAGGAGTCAGAGCTGGAATCTTCTCCGATGATCTTGTAATCTACATATACCCAGGGCAGTCGATTCCTCCCGGGCCCGGCTTTTATGAGGGACCCGGAAAAGATCTAATTTCAAATTTTTCAGCAATAATATTCGCTATATTATGACGCTTTTGAATTCCTTCACTTTACAGACAAGGGCGCGGCATTTTTCCGTCCCTGTCTCGACTTTTTTCTTGACGCCCCTGCCTATATACTTCTACCTTCCGAAGCATTGAAGTGTCTTTCAAGCCTAAACCCCAGCTTTACGCCAAGCTGTATTCTGGCTGTCGATTAATTCAATATCGCGGAGGGATATTGCTGTCGAAAACTCAATTCTCAATATGACAATTGGGGTCCTCTTCTTTTCCGTCAAACCCTTAACTTCGAAGGCTCACAATTTTACAAAAAGCTGTGAATATCATAGCTTGTGAATATCACTGGTGAATAATAGAGCTGTAGACGCAATAGACGTTAAAAAGCTTGCTATTATAACCTCAGGGCTTCTCTGGACTTTCACAATTGTGACTAAAAGTAAAACTTACAGTAAAGTAAAGTACCTGCGCATTTGGGTTGAACTAAACAGTACATTTAACAACTATGGTTGTAGGATCTCATCCCGCCAAGTTATGTATACTGAGAGCAAGAGAAGATGACATGGGAATTGACCCTTTTAACAGAGGCCCCGAAAGTATTCGTTCACCGTAAGATGGTAGTCCTAAGCTTCGCGGTTATAGGTCTGGGAAGTTCCCCCATGTGCCATTTTTGAACAATCTAGGGGAACTTTCCAGACCTGCAATTGATACAGCTGCAGGTCGGAATCCAAAATCCAATCGCTGTTTCTTCTCTTCTCTCATTTTGACCGATGGTTGGTCTCTTTATACGTAAAGTGTAACCAATTTCACGAGCCCTCTTTTCTGCACATAACAAACTTAAAAAGTTCGGGTGTTTATATGTGGATTTGAACAGGCATCAAATCAAAACTATACTCATCCAATTTGGAAGGAATTCTTGGATATAGCTTAACATGGACCAGCACTTAGTTTTCATTTCATCACAATCGGCCAGCGCATTAAGAAGACATAAATTTTAAGCTTTCGTAAAGCCGGCAGATGTCTTAAATGTACGCTAAAAGGTGGCATCAAGTTTGCACATCGGCTCAGACTGGTATTACTCGTGTGACAAGTTGTTTTCTTTTGTTTGTTGCTTCCTTTTCGTCGACTTTTAAAGTGGTTAAGGGGGTAATTAGACCTTGGACAAGTTTTCTTTGACTCTTGGATATAGGAAAAGCCTAAATAACTTTTAACCAACAAAATTGTCTCGTGATCTTCACTAACAAATTGAAGTTTCGTTACATCAATTTGTAGATCTACTACTTTCTCGATTCGATTCGTTAAGTACGGGAACGGTTTGAACAACAAACCTAGGTAGGTACGAAGTACGAACTTTTCAGTAGAAAATGTTGCACATCTCTCCCAATTTTGTTGGCTTTATTACGGCTTTCACTGAGAAAATGATTAAAGCACACCCACCGTTCCCACGACTTCAATAAATCCACGCACTGTAAGCCCACCTCCCATTGGATGTGTGTGGAACGCCTGACATGTCCTTGTGAACTCTCAATAACTATTTTCACGTTTACTATTATTAGGGCGATCAAAAATAACTATCCTTGTAAATAAATCGATTTTTCTACTAACCTGTCATGACATCATCCTCAATCCTCATTAAGTCATTGGCTTTGCTCATTAACCCCACCTTCTCAAAGACATATAATCAGAATACAAAACATTTGTCATCCTTATCAACATGTTTCAAACGAACGCAGTCCACACAAGGCAACATTCCAAAGAAGCGACCTAAACAAAAGCACCCCCGGTTACCACCCAGAGCGCATTCATAAATATCTCGAATATCGACCCGAGTTTGTTGTGTCTGGGTCGGGTCGTTTTGACTTCTCCCATTAACCAGCGTGCACCGGGGGTGAATGTGAATGAAAGTCTGGCACTCTCCACTTCGCTGCGTGCTCTTCAGTGTTATGCACAAGTGATACACCGGGCAGACGTCACTGCCAACCATGTGGGTGCTCTCTCTGAAGGATCAGAAACAACCCCCAAAGGTTGAACAAGACAAATCCCCATCTCTCTCTCTCCAAGGGTTGTTCGCCTCTGCGTACCATGGAAAGCCGGTTGCCGGCCGGCCGGCGCGTGGTGTACCACGAACTAAATAAAGAAATATTACCCAAAATAAGCATCCACCCCCGAGAGCATCCTGTAATTTGTTTTGTTGTTTTTTTTTGTTCGTCGTGCCCAGTTTTTCATGCGATTTTTCGCCCCCGAAAATGTGGTTCTCCTTTGTTTTGGGGAGTACTTTGTCTTCCTGTCTTTGTTTCTGAGCCGAACTGAAGGACATTGAACGCGTGCTACCCATTATTCCTGCTCATTGTGTCCCTTCGCCATTATCAGCCAATGCACCGTCGTGGGTTGTATTCTCGCGGACTAATTAGCGAAATATCACGGTAGCTGTCTTTGTGAGTGTACGTGCCTTTCGTCCTTTCTTTCCTCAAGTGCATTCGACTTTAATGCGGCACACCAAATATTTACACGAAATGCACAAAGTTTGGCCAGAAGAAGGATGAATCCTTTTTTGTTTGCACTCGATAAAATATTTGCATGCGCGGTTTGTTGGTTAAGAGTTCAAATCCGTTCGTTCACTATACGTGGGGTCCCTTTTGGTTTTTCTCTTTTCGAATCCTTTTTGTTTATGGATCGCCTTTATCGGAGCAGATGACTTAAAGAGCATTAAACTCGGTAGATTGTGCTTCCGGATTAGATTTCACTTGAATCGGTTGTTTTTTTGCTTTCTCCTCCTTGTCCTTGCTGCTACTCGGGAATTAGGGATTAGTTTGGGTGAAAGAGATTTGGCCAAACAAATGCAGCTTGGGGATTGAATTTCGGAAATGAAATACGACTTTGGCAGAGCGGAGAACGCATTACAGTTGATTTAGTTTTTAAAGGGGATTTGGTCGATGTATATATGGCAATCGTACAATCCCAACAAGGACAAAGGACGGAGAATACAATGTTGTACCGGAATGATGGAGGGTGATGCCAACAACCTGCTTAGTGAAAAGTGGTTCGATATTGAAATGCTGTTGGCTGCTTAAGTCGTTGACAAATGAATGGGTCGAGGATTGAATGTGTTGTTGTCTCTTGATGAATGCCATTCACTTTGACGAGCAAGTTGTCTTCTGTGGGGTCCAATAGTTCAAGTCATTGTTGGTTAGGATGTCTAAGATGGAAAAAGGGAAAATTATTCATGCTCGGTGTGTGGAAGCAGGATACAAGTGCCTGCTGCAAGTACACAGATTTTTGCAGTCAAATGGAGTTTGAATTTGAAATGTATTGTTGCTTTACAAAAAATTCTGATATTTTGAAAAACTTGCAGTAAGGCTCTCCCATAGTGTGGAAGGTTATGGACAAATGCTCGCAGGTCCTTATTCTATCTACTTTGTTATACGAGTAGACACCATTAATTCAACCTAAAAATGGTTGATATTTGCTTATGGAAGGTTATTTGTTTAAAATCAACATTTAAGGATAGGCTCTATTTGTATACTTGACATAATGAGTTACCTATCTTCAATTTCCTATTTCTGGGTAACAAACATTTGACCCCTTGCTCAGGAGTCCACCACTCTAACCGCTGAGTCACTGCGTGAGTAGACATGTGGTGTTGAAAATAAATAGTTACCGACAAAAGTTCCAACTCAAAAACGCAAAAATCAAAAAAGACTTCGGAAAATATCTCAAAATTTAAGATTTTGGTGTCTTTCCAGACAGCCATCTTACCTAACCTAACCTAAAATTGTATAAAAACGCTTAGATAAACAAGACAGAAAAACGAGTCAATACCAATTGCCATTGCGTCAAAAAACGGTCGAAAAAAGTTTGAAAAACAAGTCCAAATTATAAAAAAAAAAGTCAAAAAAACGCGTCGAAAAATCCATAAAAGATATATTTTATCAATGCGCCACAAATGTGCCAAAACCAAGTCAAAAACACTTTAAAAAAATGCGTCGAAAACCGTATCAAAAAACCTATAGAAGCGTTTCGACAAGCAAATCAAAATATCCACGTAAAAAACCTGCCAAAAAACAAGTTTAAGTACGTCAAAAATGGAGGCAAAAGCCGTCGAAAAGCTTATTAAAAAAATCTTCAAAAACACATCAAAAAACAGGGCCAAGAACGCGTTGAACCACAAGTCAAAATGCACCAAAAATAACGAGCAGAAAACAAGCCCAACAATGCGCCAACAATTCTCAGAACATGTCTCAAAAAACAAACTTAAATGCATCAAAAAACAAAGACCAAAACGCGGTTGAAAAACCCATCGAAAAGAATTTGAAAAAGCTTAAAAAAGGCATCAAAAGGGTTTTGAAAACGCTTAAAAAATCCATCAAAAGGATTTTGAAAACGCTTAGAAAAACGCATTAAAAAGGTCTTGAAAAAAGCTTCAAAAAAGAAACCAAATTGGGTCTAAAAAACGCTTCGAAAGACGAGTCAAGATCCGTCAGAAAAAGCGCAGCAAGCCCGCCAAAAGGTCCAAAGCTATGCAAGGTGGATCAAAATATTTAGCTTTGCCTCATGACACGTCTGCCTACAAAAGTTCCCGCTGCTTCACGCGTCGATAGCAAAATAAAAGTCACTTCCAGATAAATATGGTTTCGGAAGATGTAAATCAAACCAACATTTATCAGCACGCAGTCAAGAAATGAAATCTACTTCGACGTTAACTGCAGCCATCAAAACCGACTGCTGATTGGCACTTGTTCATGGTTCTGGACGTTCCTTCGATTTTATTGCGCTATGCATGCAAACGGCTGCGACTTCCTCTGCCCTTTAGGGAATGCCCATGCCCATGAACCATAAACCACTCGAGCCCTATCCTCCAAGGAGTGATTTAAAATCCCAGCAATCCCAGAACGCAGGCAGAAAAAAAAACAAACCAACGCTTCCCAAGAATCTCCATAAAGATAGAAGAAGTCTCGCTCTCTAGTGGATCTGCCATAAAATATCTCATTAAGCACATCAATCTTACTTCAGCTCAGCTGCAACATGAAAGCAACATACCACCACTAGTCTGATGTCCAATTTAAGCCGTCGACATTCCATCACACGAGTACGACTGCCAGTATCGCATCTCGTCATATATGTCCTTTCCTTATGCGATGTGACAGACTGCACATAAAGTTCCTTCCCCGCCGCGACTCTGAATGCTGGTTCATGGATCGTCAGCCGTTCTGAAAAAAAACCCACTTCATTAAAGGGAAAGTCAATCAGAGCTCGTTACATATTCGAGAAATCCCATCGCCATACCAAATGGAATCATTCATTCTGCCAGCACTGACAGAAACTACCGCCGAGGAAAATTCAATTTCTCCACCTCGCTGCAACCGGTTTGCGCTTATCTGCCACAGTGCCAACTGCCACAGTGTCCGACTGCAGTTGTTTGTATAGAACTCATTGCTAAAATGATGCATGTGGCTTTGCGAATGCCCTGTGGTAGTGGCAGTCCTGTTATCAGCGCGACTCAATCAATTGCAAATGAAAGTTCGAAAGGCACAGTCTGTGTAGAAAAAAAAACACACACACACACAGAAAAACGAGGACACGATACGTAATTGAGTAACCAGGTACCGGCCCGTCATCAACAACAAGAAGGACGCAAACACCGTCGGTAACAGGTCTCACAATTAACAATCGCTGTGGTGTGCAGCTCCAGTGGTCGGTGGTCGGTGGTCCGCAGTCCGTGGTTCGAGGTGCGGTTCTGAAGAAGCCTCCAATCGGATTGAAAACAGTTCTTTGTTTGTCCTTTTCTACTTGATTTCATTTTTGCAATCATCTTCTCGTTTCTGTTTATTGCTCCTCGATTTGAAGAAGAAAAGGTCATCGGTGTCGAGGAGTGATAAAAAATATCAGACACGGACACCGTCCTCTGTTGTTTACTGATGATGTCAGCATAGCGTAGTAATGGACTTGCATGCCCGTTCCCGTGCCCGTGCCCGTGCCCGACTGCCTCTGAGCGTATTGATTTGAGTTTTGATTGAAACTCTGTTAACAGTCGGGCAGGAGGGGAGCAGGAAATTCATTCAATTGCAATATTTATCATCATGCCGAGAGTTGGAAATGTGATTCAGCAGCGAGGGTTTTTGATGATGTTTATGATATGACACTGCGCACCACATATATTTCGCATACCTTGGCAGGGTCTGTGTGTACGTAAGGGAATGTGGAATGCTTTTCAATTAAAATGCTGGATTGTTTGTCAAAGAAATTGCTTACTTGGGTCGGATTGCGTCGAGCGAGAGTAATCAATATTCGTGTCTACACGAACGTACGACTGTTCCTTTTTGGTCAAAGGTTTTAGGTAAAAAACTTCTAAAGACAAACATGCGGTCAGACTTGATTATTTTCTTGTGCCAATGAATGGGGTTGTAGCTTCAAAAAAAATATAAATCATCTCACTGACGTAAGAGACTGGTACGAAAATATTTAACGGTCCGTTCCTCCGAGAAGCGTAGCTTATAAGACAGAGAAGCTTGAGAGGAACATACGTTTTTTGACTGTTCCAACTGAGCCCTGCACACCTCTTCAACTACAGGTAGACTTAAACAAACAAACCTAACGTAGGTACGATCACACTTAATCAGAGTCCAATAGCCGCACCCACATTTAGAAACGTACAGAGGTACGATATCTCAAAGATTCGCGGTACCCATATACAGAGCAGTCAGAGCCTCATGAAAGGCTGTCACAGCCGGTTAAAAAAATTTGTGGTTCGCATATAGAGAGCTGCTAGAACCTCATTAAGAGGTTCTGAACCCAAATGGGAAGCTGACATAACTTGGTAAAAGTATTCTAATATTTTATAGATAGGTGGATCTTCTCGTAAAAGCTATATAAGACCTAATATTTTATAGAAAGAGCCTACCTTGGTGGACCTTATAGCCTCGTAAAAGCTTTATAAGACGCTTATACTTATCCTGTAAAATCATTTTAGAAATCTAGGAAGCTCACAGCCGCCATAGTCTCTTAAAAGGCTCTTAATACCTTCTTCCTTAGGTGTAAAAGCATCAACAGCTATCTACGGAATCCCAGGGAAATATTGTCCAAAAAAATAAAAGTCAAAAAGTTCTACCAGTACCTGCTTGCTCACTATTTCAAAATCCATCCTAAACTTTGGAAGTTGAAAAAATAAGCAATTCTTACCTGATGATCTTTAAACCACGTCTGAACGGCACGATTTCTTCAATAACTTCCAATAGAATGGAAAGAAAGGATTGCTTTGACCAACACAGAGCTCTCATAGCTGCAAGTCAGTTGTTAAATAGAAACAACACAGCTGTCTCTTTTTATTTTAGCCAGAGCAACTTTACCCTGAACAGAATAGTTCAAGAAAGAGCTATCATAGCCGTATGACAGTTGTTGTACCGTAACGACTAGGTGAAGCAACTGATAGAGGATTGTTGTACACAAGCGTAGCTTGTAACTAACTTTGGTAGACGGGCGCCCATACCCGATTCAAATTAAATTCGTTAACAACCGCATCTTAAAGAGCTATTTCAACTCTTTATTGGCTACAAAAGCCTCGATTGGGGAATGAAATCCAAGATATGAATAAGCTTGCTAAGTTATGGCTGTAGGAAACAAATTTTCAGGTTTTAAATTAGCCTTTCCCAGTGCATGAACGATCTACAAATTTACGGAATTAAATCAATTTTGAATAAGACGCAAAAGCTGTTTCCATCACGTGTTGCTTGTTTAAGGGCAATGGGATTTTGTCCTAGATTTTTCTAAGTCTTGCTTTATTTCCAGCAAGAAATTGGGCAAGAAACTTGCTAGATTCATTTTCTTTTTAAAAGCATCAAGGGTTCAACTCTGTCAAGGTCTTTGGACGCCAGTAGCACCACCACTGAGGCTCAAAGCTGTATAAGGGGCACCACAAGACTACCTCAAAGCTGTATAAGAGGAAAGAAAGAGCTAACCCAATTGGTATCTACGCCAACCTTTGGACAAAAACTTGCTCTCGCCAGCCTGCACAAGTACCGAGGTTCATATGAACTCGGGGCCAAATCACTAACTCACTTAATGTTCGAGAATCATAAGTCTGTCTATATAAAGAGAATATCTACAAAAAAAAAGAAACTTTACAGAGTTTCTCAATAAAGATTCCCCAAGGTTCTCAACAAATCGAAGGAGATCTAGATCAGGAGCCCTGTGAAGGCCGACTGGTCACTAAAATAAAACGAGAGTTTTGGAGATCCCTTTCCAAAATCCCTTTTTAAGTGAGGTTTTTTAAGCATGTTTGACGAATTTTGATTTATTTTTCAACACATTTTTTGACGCATTTTCCCAAGTATATTTCGACATACTTTTTGACGCATTTTGATCTTTTGTTCGATGCGATTTTTGACCTATTAAAACTTGTTTTTCGGAATAAAAATATCGCGTTTTTCAACACATTTCAAGTTGTTGTTTGACGTGTTTTTCCGACGCACTTTTAAATATATCGGGGAGCGGTTTTTCAAATTCATTTTGAACTCGTTTTTGACTTGTTTTTCGAAGCTTTTTTAAATGTTCTTTGATGCGTTTTTGTTTTCGTTTTTTGTCCCATTTATGCAAGTTTTTCGACAATTTTTTTGACAGGTTTTCGCACGCTTTTTTGACTTGTCTCAAGACAAGTTCTTATGTGTTTTTGGCTGTTTTTTTGTATTTAATTTTTGACACATTTTGACTTTGACCATTTTAATGAATTTTTTGACGAGTTTTCGCCGCGTAAATCCGCAGACATTTTACCAAAATGCGCTACTTCTCTTTTATTTAAATCCCTGTCAGTTTTTTAATAGTTTCTCTGAAATTCGAACCATTCATCGTTTAGAAACTTTTGCCGTAGCCTCATAGAAATGAAATACTCTGCAGTTCGGTTGATTCTTTGATGAGCTATACATTTGTGCATGTACCCCAAACCCCTTAACTTCTAGTTGCCGCCGTCAAATTATCCGCCATAAAAACACTAACAAGCATAAAACTTTTAACAGACGGATTCCTTGATAGATTCAAATTTCCAAGCTCCAGCAACCTTTTCAAATCGAAGTTTTGCATAATTTAACGAGATGCGGTAATAGTTTCAACAATGAAACTATAGACAGTACGCCAGCGGCAGAAGTCAGTTATTTTCACTTTCAGTATACTAAAAAAAAAACAGACACACACACAGAGGAAACGAATGAAAAGACTCTCAGACCAACCGCCGCGGCTGTTATTTTCATTATTTTTTGAATTATTTATGAGTTCTCCTCACCACTCGGTCGAAGACTTCTTTGGTTCTGCTGTGCTTCCGAAGGCCATCTTGCGTTTCGGTTTTTACCGCACAAATCATAAATTTTCAGATTGGACCGTCTCAGCATAATCACGATATATTATAATTGAAGGACAAAAGCGGCCACGAATGAGCTGTTCCTTTGTTGACTCAACAGTCAAGGGTCAAGGTACTCAAAGCTTGAATTGCATTCAATTCCCGGAAAGTTGTGCGATTTTATCGACTGAGGTGGTTCGTAATGTCCTGGAGAATGCACTCACTTTGGGATCTCTGTTGTGGTTCTTTGTGCTTGGTTGCAGGTGCTGCGAAACTGTCACTGTCAATGAACTGCGGATGAGTGGGGTAACTAAACGGTTTACGTGTCTAGTACTCTGCAAGCGAGGAGAGGCTTCACCAACTTGGAGAGTGGGAAGTGGGTACCCGTGCCATAACTGCTCTATCAACGTCTTCCCTTGTTTCATCAGTTTATCCCTCAGACCTTTACGGCATCCGCACCATTTGCCTAAATAGCTCCAACAAGCATGGAATATTCAGAAACTTGGTCTCTATTTTGCCATCTGTCACGCCCACTCCCCCTTTTCTTTGACTTGGCTGGGAGTCTCCCTCGGGAGACGTGACATTTTTATTATATTTCGGTGTTGCTCATAATTTGCACTTAGCGCCAGCCTGCACATCCGTGGCGCCGCCGACAACAGTCGACCGAAGGACAAAAACAAAAACGAAACAACCTCAAAACATATTCGTCTCTGGAAACAATTCCCTTTCGGCGAATTTCAACTTCTAACGGCGCTTTGAAACCTATAAATACATAACGAAGTACGAAGGAACATCGTGTCGGTACGAGTATAACCCTTGTTTCGTTATTTATGCGCATTCTTCTCTGGGGTTGAAGACCCTGTCACCAAGCAAGTCTATATCTGCATACGCCAAGTGACACGCAAAGCTTTTCATGTCTCGCAATTATATTGCGCTCGCAAGTAATGAACTTTTGTTCGGGAATAGGCGACTCATCCCATCTCCAGCTAGTGCTGTGTACAAACCCCAAACATGGCCGAAGAACATCTTACAGCGTGCAGCGGTCGTTGAAATTCCGTTTCCGTTGTTTGGGGAGACACACCCACTTAAATGGATACCAGACAACATGTTCTCTTTTTTCCTTTTTGCCTTGTGAGGTGGGTGGCAGAGATATGTAATTTAGGAGAAGGGATTTTCTTCATTTCCCTTAGAGTCCTTTTGTGTGAGTTTCGACTGTGGGTTGGGTGAATCTATTTTTCTTTGTGTTGAGCTCTGATTAGGACAGCTCATTACTTTTGAGAAAAAACTGAAAAAAAAACTGACAACAGCTGGAGTGGAATTTGTTGCAGTGTCAGAAGGAATCCTACAAAAACATTGTTTGGTGGGGATGACTGTGTTCAAGGATGCGGCAGGACAGTTGGCAACTAATGAATGCCAAGGACGATTGTGTTGTTGGTCGTAACTTTTGTTCGCTGTGGCACTTGTGCTAAATGAGAAGGCGTATGGAACAAGTTGAGCCATCAGCGCCTTCTTGACAATCGAGGAGACATGCAGTACTTTGTTGTCTGCGAATTTAGAGGGTCTACAGACTTGGGAAGAAGTTTGGAGGTCAACTTTTAATGTGACTGGCCGGTGGGATCTACTGAAGAGTCTTATATGGCATTTGCAGCGATTGACGAGTGGTGAACTGATACTCTGGACTTTTCCGATCTTTTAACTTCAAAGGGATGCGTTTTGTCTCTGCTAAGTATTTTCGGAGGAGTTCCAAAATTACCCTGGTAGAGTAACAAAAAGTGAAACGCGACTGAAAAGCGCACTCCTCACGCAGCTTCTCTGGAATGAAGTGAGATTAGCGTGTCTTTATATTCATTACGCTTTATAACCTACTGCAGGTAGGGTATGCTGCCATGTTGGAAAATAGGAGCGTAACGAAAAATGAAACCCGATTGAATGGCATACTCCTCTCTAAAAAGCTCGGCAGTGAAGTCAGCTTAAAGTGCTTCAATGTTCGTTACACCACAAAACTCATTGCTTAGTGGTAGGTTATGTTGGCAAACATGATAGTGACGAAAAATGAAACGCGTTCGAACGCCAAACTTCTATCACAGCGACCCTACAGTGGAGTTTGGAATGCTTAAATGTTCGTTGTGCGGTGCATGTTTTTATGGTAGGTAAGGTAAGTTGTGCTGGCCTCTCCTGTAGCCTTTTGCAATGCTTGAGGATGAAGGATCAGTATTAGAAACAACTGTTGACATTTTTTTTGCTAATTCGTCTTATTTCTGATCGCCTAGAGCGCCTTCAAGTTGACGAAAAAAAGGCAGTGTTCCAAGAAAATTGAGCCCCTCAAGACAGCATTTTTCGAGCGACGTTATTGTCCTTATCGCAGATTCACGGACAGCTGTTATTGCTGCCAATACCTCTGTTTGGAAGACAATGCTACGGTCCAAAAGGGGTACAAATTTTTACAAGCTCAAAGAATCGCAGTCGTAGAAGACCCAACCACGGTGTCTATTTTTAATAGGGCAATCTGTTGATTGCATAAGGTACCTATGTATATCACCACGTTTACTTGTTGCGATAGGTCTTAGAGAAACGCGGGCTTGATGAAGTCTTGTAAAGGTACTCCGCCAAAATATTTCTCTTGCGATCGTCGAATGAGCCGTTTCGTTAAATTTCAACTTTTTCAATGAGTATTTGGCGGTATGCTAGGGCAAAATTTAGAAAAAGGCGCGTAACAAAGGCTGAAACGCGGCTGGAAAACCCACTTCTCACGAAGAAAGCCACAGGAACTTCAGACTCATTGTTTCGCCGTAGGGAAAGGTAAGTTGATTGAAAATAGGCGCGTAACGAAAAGTGAAACGCGAAAGTTTTATTATTTGTAACGCTCTCAAGCCAGGAACTGTGGACAAAGAGGTTTGTTTAACTGGAAAGACACCAACAAACTAAATTGTATCCTTCGATAAATAGGACTGATCTACCTTTTTAGGCGATTTCTGAAAACGCGGCGTAAGACTTCGTTACGCTACTGGAAACAACCCACAACCTTTTTTATAAATCTCAGCCTTAAAACGACGACAGAGATTTTTACAAAAAAAAATATTCCGGGGCCTTAGCAACAAACATTTTTAGTCTCGACTCTAAATTTTCGTAGTTCAAATTTAAAGTCGACACTAAAAATGTTTATTGGTAAGGCCCAGTATCCACGCCCTCTTTTTGAAAAATGCACTCTTAAAATGACGACAGAGGGCCTTAGCACTAAACATTTTTAGTTTCGACTCTATATTTCAGTAGTTCACAGTGGCTAAATTTTCCATACAATTTTTGCAATTGTGAGCTTCCGTAAATTGAAAGTCGCGACTAAAATTTGCTATTAGTACGGCTAAGAGACTTTTCAAAAGGTTATGGTTGAGGAGACTGTGTATTTTTTAATGTTAAGGCTATCGCCACATCAATGTCATCGCCTTCCCATAGAAATCCACTGGTCTGCCGGCAGATGCTGTTTCGTTTTTTTACCAGCGACAAATTTTCACATTTCCCCCTGTCGTGTGTCAAAAATCATCCATTGTCCTGGACAGGAAAATCCAGCTAAGTATACAGCGAGTGACTGACAGTTCTATTAAAAACCCTTTCACATCGCTCGAGGTTTGTGTTTATTTGCTGTTGCTGTTCTCCCCCTGCCAACACATTGCAACAGATTGCGGTCAACAAATAAAGCAGCCCTCCACCGACTCAATTTGGGTCACTTGTGTGTACGGCTCCTTTGAAGTCATCTCACCACTCTTTCAGCCCTTCCCGACATCAAAGATCGGCGACAATTGCAATCTAATTGCACACAGTCTAGGCTCTAGGGTTGTCTATGAGTAGAAATTAATCGAGTGTAGGCGCGGTTTTATTGGTGACTTAGCGCGGGCAAAAGTCGTAATCCACTTAACAGGTGAATCAACATGAAACATATTGTTCGCACCGCAGGGGAAGATGACACGGAATAGGAATACTACTCGTGCCGGTAGGTAGCCCCCAGAGTCAGAACTGTGCACATTTTGTCGTCCCTGTCTGGCTCGGTGTTGTTATTTTTCTCTGACATTTTTCTTGTTTTGTTGTCCGACCACTGGATATGGGTAGGTCATTGCTTTTTGCGGTAAATGTTGTTGTCGTACCGTGGGTTTTTATTTTTCGTTGTCGTCTTTTATTTCTGACAGTTAATTGTAGATGACGTTGCTCGTGTTTCTTTTTTTCATGTTTCTTTGTGGGCCTATACGCTATACCTACCTTCTTCGGACAGTAAATTGGATTAAATTCGTTGACTCAGGTTGACTCGAATCAATTTTGTGTCGCTGTTGCGAGCGAAGGCATTATGTTTCCGTGCAATTGAGCGAATTAGGTGATTTTTTTTTTTGAGTAATAAGCTGGAGGTAAACAGACGGCGAATATTGTAAGGCAGACAGAAGCGTGGGAGTGCTAAATGTGTGGGGATGTTTGTCACTCTCTGTTGTGCTGTTTGCGGAGGAGGGAGTAAAAAGGGGATGGGCATCATAAGGGGATGCGGCGCTGGGGCTATTTTTGTTGCTTGCTAGAATGTCACCATCGTTCTTTTTATAGGTTGGAGGCTTTAAAATATTTTCTGACCAAAGTTAGTATGGAAATCAAAATCAGAGCGACATTGGACAGTGGGGCTGAAAAGAGTTTGATTTTTGTAAAAAAAAAAAAAAAAACAGGTGGGACGTAGAAATATAAAATTTTGACAGACCTTTTAGATTTTGGTTGCCCATTTTCTTAGCAGCGATTTTTCTAGAAAAGGAGGTCTTTTGAATCAAAATCAAAGGGATAAGTTTCATTTACAACGAACCTTCTATCCGCATCGTGACTGCTATAACCACTGCACACTGTGCCTTTGGAGTCATAGGTACTTTCTGAGGGATAGAGTCGAAAGACTTATGTAAAGGTTGCGAAGAAGAGGACAAGTCGACGCCTGTGTACTGTGTACCCTAGGATACACAAAACACAAAGTTAATAGGCTTTCAAATTTCGGATCTCCTGCAATTTATTAGGAAACTTGTCAGGTTTTGCTTCCTTCTACCTTATTATTTATTTAAAGTCTCACTCTGGACTCACAATGGACCTCTCACGTCTCGGAGCGATAAGTTTTCTTCCTTCGCACACCTTTTATAACCTATACTAACCTTTGGTCGTTTTGAGCGGAAGATTCTTCGCAGATTACTAGGTCTCGTTTGCTTTGAGAGGCTTTGGAGAAGAAGATTCAACGATGAAATATACGAATTTTGCAGCGACATCGAATTGGTCATAAGTTGTCGTATCAGTTGTCTAAGACGCCCGTAGTCGTCAAGCCTAACCAGCAGGGACAGCGCGGTATAAGGAGACCTTGCCTTAGAAGGACACCTCAACCGATTTGAATTGCGCACATGGAGGCAGTAAGCTACGAATAGGGCTAATTGAGGAAGCTGGTTAGTTGCGTTCTCGGTTCTCTGCCTAAGCAAGTACTTTAACTTCCTCAAACTACGATTCTGTAAGGTATACCCCTCAAAACCGATGGATAGCAACTTGAAAGGTTCCTATAAGTGGGGGGTGGATAAACACAGCTTTATCGCAGCTCGAGCTACTTGCACCGGGGCTTAAAATAAACAGACTTCGCAACTCGTGGCTGAATTGCTTTCCACACATTCACAGAGATGGCATTGGTACTGGTGAATCTCAAGCTAGGGCGGCTGATGATAGGAACGGGTCGTATAACACGTCGGTCAAGGGCCTTACCCCTTTTATCTGCGCTTCAGACCGGCTGATTTCTGCCTATCTATACACTTAACCCATCAGCGTAGTATAAATCCGTAAGCCGGATCCAAAGTAATGGCGAATTGTCTCCAACTTTCACGTTGAAATGGCGTAAAAATGCAAAAGCTGTACGTAAACTTGGTTCCAACTGTCGAACTTTTGCAGAAGCTTATTATGCAGCTTTTTAAATGACTGCTTTCACAGTCTTTTGCATGTAAGGTTTCTAGAACAAGAAAATAGACCTAGTGCCAATTTGTATAAAAATAGAAGCTTCGTTTTGACATTAAGGGACGTTTGTCAATGCGAATTATATTTGCCTCACAAAGGGTTTCAGCCTAACTTTCCTAACTTACTTACTTACTTAACGGGCTCCCGACCCGTGGAGAGTCTCTGCCTGAGACACTGCAGCCTTTCCTCCTCTGCGATCCCGGGCACGCTGCTTCCAGTTATCCAGACCAAGCGCTCTGGCATCCGCGATGGCTTGGTCTTTGAAACGGAGGTTCGGTCTTCCTTGTCGTCTCGAACCTGGCGGCTGGGATTCGAAGATCCTCTTAGCTGGAGCATTATTGTCCATTCGCTCGATGTGGCCGAGCCAATGTAGTCGACGTATTTTGGACTACATCCACATCTTGGTACAGCTCATAGAGTTCGCGGTTGAATCTTCTCCTCCATTCGGCCTCCTCGCACACAGGACCAAAAACTTACTCAAACCTTGCTCATAATTCCACGCCCCTTGTAATCCCCTGGCAAAATCAAACAACAAACCGCCCTTTTCACAATCAACTGTCACACTGACAGATTTATATGCAGTGGCCATTCACAATTAGCATTAATTTAAAAAAAAAATTGTACAGATCTTCCGACTTTTATTCGCAATATGTCACTCTAAAATTTTACACATCAACTTGACACCATTCTCCAACCGACAAGATAACCAAAACAAAATACAAAACGTCATAAAAATTTATAAATTATGCATAAGGGGATAAAAAAATTAATTCACAAGCACTAAGAAAAAAAAAATCCAAAAATAAAACTGAAACCGTTTTATTGTGAATTAATTATCACCTTGAACTTGGGACACATACTTCTTACGGTTTGTATCTTCATTTCGTTCTCTAAATCGGAGTGGCTTGAAAGTTCGGCATCCGTTTGCTTTGCCCGTGGAGCGACGCACGCTTTAAATCGCATTTTAAATGGCATTTTGTCCGCCATTGTTGTTGGTGGGTTACCTCTTAAGGTCGCATAACTTGTTGCCGGTGGCGAGCAGTGACGGCGGCGTCATCTTATGCAACAGCCAGACTAACTGTCAGTAATGAGTGATTTTGCCGTGGATTGTATCTTAATTATGAGGCATTCAATTTTTTTTTCCTTTTCTTTTTGTGGAGTACGGACAACGGACACGCAGTCACAGTGGCTTAATGAAATTAAAACAACAAAATAGAAATGCGATTCTTGACATTGACTGCGGAGATAACAAAAGCCCAACCTAACCTAGGTTGTGTAACTTTTCCGTTTGTGCCATTCGCCTTTGTGACAATTAATTGTCCGAGTATGGTCGGTATTACTGAGAAAGTGAAACAGAGGCGAACGGCAACAAGACGTGGAGACAATTAGCCGGCAGTGAATCATTATTTTGTTACTTGCGTACGAGTGTGTCGCAAAGGTCACTGCAAATCGAAGCGCTGCCAGTTGGCGTGGCTTATCGAAAAGTGTTGCAAACCTTTATAACTCTTTCATAAATAAGCGATATGCTTTTTCAGATTAGGTTGCGCAGTGACTGCGTTTGGTGGGCAAATGTCATCCGTGCGTTTGCGTTTGGTAATTCAATTGTGGCGCAACATTGAATCGATCTGGGAATAGGGTTGGACTGATGGAATGAATTAAAAACTGATGACAGACCGATAGCGTGTCACTGACAGTTTAGCAGGCAACCCTTGCTTACATTTTTAGCCTTTATAAATCAAAAAGTTCCATGCAAAGCATAACTCGTTAAAGCTAGTGAATAGGTGATCAGAAAGAAGAACTTTTGTGTCGATAGAGATTGGGGTGCTTAGACCTCTCAACTAAACTTCATACGACTTTGAAACGGGTTTCACAATGGCCTTCGGGTGGTTTTCAGTTATTAATGGCAAACTAATGAACTTGGCGATCATTAACTGAAATCTTGGTTTCCGAGGTGCTACCAAAAAAAATATAAGCACAACCAAGCGTATCAACAGCATTGTTTAAATTTGCGTGCGGCTTTTGGTATCAGCAGTGGCGAATGGTTTTCTTCACCATTTTCCATTTGGATAGGTCAGGGATGAGACCAGGGCATGAAAAAGCCCATTTTTACGGCACTTTGAAGGAGGGCCGCGAAATCAATCAAGAAGTCTGTGAAAAGCGCGTTACACTCTCCACTTTCTTTACTTGGGATAAACCTAGGGCGAAGTTTCTTTAAACTATTAATTATTGTTGAGTAATTTGCATTTAAAATGGAAAAACACTGGTAAAGCTACAACGCTAAGAACAGTATTTCTAGGCCGTCCATTGAGCCAGGGTACGTTTGCTGAACTATTGAGCGAGCGATTCCAGATTCAAACCCCTGGTCAAACACTACCTACAACTTGAGCTCTACAGAAGTTTGATGAGCGGACTTCTTTTTCGGCCGTATATTGGGTATTTGGGTAGGTATTTGGTTCGAGCAACAAATGGATCGTTCGCTAACAAAATGCATTTTTTATGTGAAAAGACCTTCTTTGTGACAAAGGTTAAGCTCCGCGGTGCTGCGGAGTGCTATGCCAATTATCCAGTGTTTCAACGATTCTTTTGCAAGCACTAGGGTTCACCGCTTTATAAGCCGGCCTTGCTTATAATCATTTTTAACCTTTACACTTAATATTTTGCAGGTCACAATAGGTAACTTTATATGGAGGGAGTTCGTAAAATCTAGCCTCGACACTAGAAATCATTATTAGTATCGCGCCGATATATAGTATTTAAAACCTCTTGATTCCGCGCTTAAAAACTGATTACTGAGTGTAGGGTAGACGCTCCTATACAATTTTGACATGTTAATGACCCTTAGACTGGCTTAACTGTCTTCTGACCACAAAAAGTTTCGACTTGAGATGCCTGCCAGATAGATTTCTTTGTCGGCCGCGACAGCTTTGTCTTTAAAACAAAAGGTTTGGACTTCATTCTCTCGAATCTGGATTCTTTTGGATGCGTTTAGCTTTAGTTCGACACCTCTTTTGATCTTGGTACACCTTGATACAGCTCTTAGAGTTTTTCTCTGTGTCTTTTCATTCGTTCGCCTTACTAGCACTCAGGACTTGAAATTTTTCGAAGAATTTCTCTTCCAAAGTAGCACTAAATGCACTTATAAATAAAGAACCTTTTAAGCCGGTGCGAAACCCTAAGTCGATAATAACAATCAAAGTTCTTCTGTCAAATCTGCGGGGCTAGGCTTGGGAATCCCGAAAAAAACCAAAGTCCAACTTAAGGTTTTTTTTGCCACTGCGCCGCAATTGGAAGGTCCATCTCCCATCTGCCATCCCATACCTTAGTCACCTTCTTAGACATAGAGGGCGCTGTCAATAACGTCCATACACAATCGATCTAGAAATCTCATAGAATTATTAAATTTAGAGTCCAAAAAACAACTGGGATTGGAATCACGGAAGCCCTACGGTCAAGTCCGAGACCGAGGCGCTCAACGTGATTCTTAATTTTCCGTCGGTAGATGTGTGCATTTTGTTTCCACTGCGCCACCTCTCGCGAACCTCTGACAACCATTCGAGGGTATAACTGTCATGAAAGAGCTTCTCAATTAGCCGTTTGGACTCGGCATAAAATTGTAGATCCCTTCCATTCGTCCCAATAATGAAAAGCTCACACAAAACAAATGGTTTTGAGAAGACAACAATTTATTTAATTTTTTTTTAAGGCTTGGGAATTCTGTCCTCCTTGGACCCGGAACAATTTGCACTACCAAAATCCCTATTCGAACTTAGAAGACCACGAAAAGTGTTGAATTCTCAGCGCAGATGCCAAAAAAATGATTCCGCGTACACTGCCATCTATTAAGAGCTTCTACTTCATGGGTTTATGTCTTTGCTAAAACTTATTTTATCCTCACTATATGACTTGTTTTTTTTTAGTTAAATCAATTTAACAGTCCGCTGTAAGTAATATCTTCGATTTGCTCTTCTCATTTCAGGTAAGACAACACTTTTCGACTTGAAACTCGCATAGAACACAACCTCAAACTCGGTATGTAATGTTATCTCAATTAAGAGAGCAACATGTGGTCCATTATCTGCTCATTCACATAAATGATCCATATCGGAACGGAGCTCGAGATAATGACATTAATCGCTTGCCGAAGGTCAATTTGAAAACACAAATCACACAGTAATCAATTTCTCCCCCCTGTCAGCCGCGCGTCAAACCGCAATTCATGCATAACCAACGACAGCTAACACAGAGAGAACATAACCAGTGCTGCACACGTTCCGAACGCTAGAATGTGCGCCTCTACATCAGCAGCATCATCGTCTTTCATTTACCTTAACACCTTTATGTCATTAAGCGACGATGTGTGTTGTGGCTTACACTTCCAATTCAATTAACTCGCGCGTACCGCATTCATGGCACACGCGTACAAGTTCATCATCGCACGTCTTTAGTCGTTGTTGTTGCTGCAGCAGCGAGCGGCCCAAATCCATTATCACATCAAAGCGAGTGTGGAGAACTCTCGGTGCCAGGTGTGTGCTGCTCTGCGGAACCAAGACTCTGTGCGGTTTGGCCTTCAATTCTATCCGCGTGCACCTGATTCCTTCGACGGTTGTTGCACAATCAAGACGCATTCAAGTATGCGCTTCGGATTAGAATGGGACTGGGGGTAAGGGACGACTGTTTCGTTATATTGGGGGGGGTGGGACAGAGATAAAGCTTCCCTGTCGCCCGTCGCATTTGAAGCGATATCAAAGGCGAATGCCACTAGGGAGAGATGAATAGGTGCCACTTATGGGAAGAGAATCAGTGACGGGAGGGGCTCATCTACGTGATTCAGCTGTTTCTCTTTTTGTGAAACGTATATGTAATTATAGAGGAGCCTTGTAGCATTGTGCCGGTGCCGGTGCTTTGTTGTCGTGCCGCATTGCAACGGCAATGGCGTCGCACAGTACCGGAATCGGAATGTGCGCTGCAATCTTTTTCATGGATGAAGGAAACTGAAATGGAATACACGGGGAATGTCATGGATGCGTTGCGTTGCTAATGTCAAGAGAAATTCAGTTGCTCTGGCTCAATGCAACCGGCTTAAAGGTTGGCAATGGCATGCTGTGATGAGTGTGTGCAGGGAAAATGATGCACGGAGGGAAGTGACAATGAGTGACTTATGCGGAGAAGCACCATTTCGAGTTTTGCCGCTCGGCGGCTCTGTTTAGTTTATTGTGCGGTGCATCTTATGCCTGGCTGAAACTATCTATCGAAAATGTGAAGTTCGAATGAGTTTTGAGTCTGAAAAGAGTTTTAAGCGAGCAATGCAGTCTCTTGGGAAGTCTTTTATAGCTGTACATAGCCCTTGTGCAGCGAAAGACGTTGAAAGGTCCGTTTTTGACTATGAAACTGACTGGAAACTTGGTTTGACTTAGCTTCAGGGGGTTTCGGACTTACTTTTTGTTGGGCAAGAGTTCTTTCACACAGAAAAGACCTTTCAAACGACCGAGGAAAACCGCAACATCTAGAAAATGTCAAACTTGTCGAACGTCCTTCAAGAAGCTTCACATATACCGCCAGCAATTTAACTGGCCTCACGGAATCATGACTTGTCAAATGGCTTTATCGTAACGAGCTTGTCGTTGGCCCGTTTTCATAGATTCGCTTGTGGCTGGACCGCTTTCTGACATCCAAGAGCACTATACTTTGTCCTAGGGCCTCACTGAACCGTACTTATCATTACGGCTGCTTTTTTCCACCTAGAAACCACTGTTCGTCACCTCGACCTTGTCGTTTGGTCTTTTTTTTGGCGCCCATGAACCACGCGAAGTTCCTCGTGGCCGCTTTTTGACAGTCAAAAAACTCACAACTCACTGATGATTTTGAAGTCCTTAGGTGACAAGACTGCGGCTTGAATGGTGCTCTTCTACGCTTCATGAATAAAGCTGTCACTTGTCGAGAAAATCCATTAGGGGTCATCTCACATGCGAGGTGTTTAGCTGTAAGATAAGTGATCTTCGGGCCACCTCATCTACAGACCAACTCGTCTACAGGGGAATTCATCTATGGGCCAACTTGCCCACGGGACATAATATCAACCACTCCTATACTTATAGCCTATACTTATGAGCAAATATGCATCAGGGATAAGATATCAGTTGACAGCTTTTTGAGGATGAATGGTCCCGCAATCGCGTTCACTTCTTCGAAGGGCAATCTTTTTAAGTTCCTCAGAGCATCTGCTATGAAAAAGCGGTTGAAAATTCAGAGTTTGCTTAGAACTCCTTACTAGCCGAACAGCTCTTCTCTGTATGCCCTCGAGTAAGTTAAGCGTACATTTTTAAGTCAATCTCCGTACATTCAAGATCATTCTTCGATCTGAAATACCTCGAAAAATAAACTTTGAAGACGCTGGTCTTGAAATATTAGAAATCTACTAAAGGGCTTCGAGTAAGCAATTTTTAGGTCTCGCTCAAAGACTGTAGCTGAAGCTTAAGGAGGTATATAGCTTCAACTTTGCAGCTTACAGTGGCTGTCGCTATTATGACATGTCTAAGCAATACCAAATATTTAGCAACTTCACAGTCTTGCCCCAGACTTTGTCAAATATTTTGGCAACGTGCCAGTCTTGGCCCAGACTTTGTCAAATATTTTGGCAACATCCCAGTCTTGCCCCAGACTTTGTCAAATATTTTGGCATTGTCCCGGTCTTGGCCCAGACTTTGTCAAATATATTGGCAACGTCCCAGTCTTGCTCCAGACTTTGTCAAATATTTTGGCAACTTCCCAGTCTTGCCCCAGACTTCGTCAAATATTTTCTAAACCTCCTAGTCTTGCCCCAGACTTTGTCAAATTTTTAGGCAACTTCCCAGTCTTGCCCCAGACTTCGTCAAATATTTTCTAAACCTCCTAGTCTTACCCCAGACTTTGTCAAATTTTTAGGCAACTTCCCAGTCTTGCCCCAGACTTCGTCAAATATTTTGGCAACATCCCAGTCTTGCTCCAGACTTTGTCAAATATTTTGGCAACACCCCAGTCTTGCTCCAGACTTTGTCAAATATTTTGGCAACGTCCCAGTCTTGTCCTAGACCTTGTAAAATATTTTAGCAACGTCCCAGTCTTGCCCCAGACTTCGTCAAATATTTTCTAAGCCTCCTAGTCTTGCCCCAGACTTTGTCAAATTCTTAGGCAACTTCCCAGTCTTGCCCCAGACTTCGTCAAATATTTTCTAAACCTCCTAGTCTTGCCCCAGACTTTGTCAAATTTTTAGGCAACTTCCCAGTCTTGCCCCAGACTTCGTCAAATATTTTCTAAACCTCCTAGTCTTGCCCCAGACTTTGTCAAATTTTTAGGCAACTTCCCAGTCTTGCCCCAGACTTCGTCAAATATTTTCTAAACCTCCTAGTCTTACCCCAGACTTTGTCAAATTTTTAGGCAACTTCCCAGTCTTGCCCCAGACTTCGTCAAATATTTTGGCAACATCCCAGTCTTGCTCCAGACTTTGTCAAATATTTTGGCAACACCCCAGTCTTGCTCCAGACTTTGTCAAATATTTTGGCAACGTCCCAGTCTTGTCGTAGACCTTGTAAAATATTTTAGCAACGTCCCAGTCTTGCCCCAGACTTCGTCAAATATTTTCTAAGCCTCCTAGTCTTGCCCCAGACTTTGTCAAATTCTTAGGCAACTTCCCAGTCTTGCCCCAGACTTCGTCAAATATTTTCTAAACCTCCTAGTCTTGCCCCAGACTTTGTCAAATTTTTAGGCAACTTCCCAGTCTTGCCCCAGACTTCGTCAAATATTTTCTAAACCTCCTAGTCTTACCCCAGACTTTGTCAAATTTTTAGGCAACTTCCCAGTCTTGCCCCAGACTTCGTCAAATATTTTGGCAACATCCCAGTCTTGCTCCAGACTTTGTCAAATATTTTGGCAACACCCCAGTCTTGCTCCAGACTTTGTCAAATATTTTGGCAACGTCCCAGTCTTGTCGTAGACCTTGTAAAATATTTTAGCAACGTCCCAGTCTTGCCCCAGACTTCGTCAAATATTTTCTAAGCCTCCTAGTCTTGCCCCAGACTTTGTCAAATTCTTAGGCAACTTCCCAGTCTTGCCCCAGACTTCGTCAAATATTTTCTAAACCTCCTAGTCTTGCCCCAGACTTTGTCAAATATTTTGGCAACATCCCAGTCTTGCTCCAGACTTTGTCAAATATTTTGGCAACGTCCCAGTATTGCCCTAGACTTTGTCAAATATTTTGGCAACACCCCAGTCTTGCTCCAGACTTTGTCAAATATTTTGGCAACGTCCCAGTCTTGTCCTAGACCTTGTAAAATATTTTAGCAACGTCCCAGTCTTGCCCCAGACTTCGTCAAATATTTTGGCAACATCCCAGTCTTGCTCCAGACTTTGTCAAATATGATTCATATCCAAAAGGCTTTAATTGGCCTCTTTCCTCAAAGGAAGTTCAAAACAAAATACTCTGCAAAGCAAAACACAAAATACCTCTGACCTCATAAGCTGAGACGTTCAGTGTGGCAAGTTATAAGCCAGCAATTGTCAATTTCAATCCACCCCCGCTTTAGTTCGACAGTCTTTCCCGGTGTGGTGTTCATAACACCAAAAGTTCAACGACCACCCGATCTCCACACAATACGAGTTCATTATCCTGCAACAAAGTCCATCTGCCCCGTTTGTGAAATTCCACATCAAATGGAACGTCAAAGACCGCATCGCATAATCCCAAAGCATCAGCAAGGTATAAATGCACTTCCTTTTGGCGAACAGCGTACAGCGTACAGCGTACATGGACTTCAATGTTAAACCGTCGTAAATTACGTTCGAGTGAGGATGTTATCTTCAATCGGTCGAATATCTTCTTAAAGTGAGAGATAGTTGTCTCGGGATATTCCGCCGACACAACGTTGTCGGCAGGGATGTCTGTTCCGGTGCAGGGATCTACTGCATCGTGGACCAGTTCCATGCCGTCGACCACGGACCATGAACACGCAACAACGCCAATTTCAGATATACACTCGCTGGCTGTATGTATACGTACGCTGGGTTCCGAGAAGAGGATAATGCTACATGACCAAGAGCACGAAAAGGGATCAATGGAGCTTGATAAGGTTTGTTTTCTTATTGCGAAGTAGCAGTGCAATGGTGGAAAACAGCAGGTTGCGATGCGGCACAGGTTGCATGCAGCAACGGCGGCATTGAATGCCACGGCCACTGTTGCGGCCGCTGCAGGCTGCAATAAATCGTTAGCCGGACAAAGGGACGCGACAGGAGAACTCTTGTAGTCGGTTCTATGAGATTTTAATAGATCCGATAAATTGCAAGTAATGGTGGGGTAGGTTAATGCGATGCCGGTAAGTCGTTCGATGGCAGAGGCTATCGGGCAGATTAAGGTGTGTGCTTTTGCCTTTGTGTCCATTTAATTGAAGGTCACGAACTTGGGCAAGAAGACGTACGTACTTTTGCGCAGCCATAATTGGGATCTACGAGTTAATCGAATGTTGGAGTAGAAACGGAGACAGGATTTTCTGAAAAGATAGAGTCGGTAAAAGGAACGAAGTTTGATGTAGTAATCACTTATGCCCAAAGACAACCGCTTCAAGCTCATGCAATACTCAACTTAAGCCAGTGGAAATTATTTAATACCCTTCTTCGACTGCCTTGAGGAGGTCTCGAAAAGTATTATTAGGGAACTGATAATCTTTTTGAATTCCACAGGCTGGATCTAAACTCTCCTATTCGACAATCTTTAAGAACCAGGTCAGTTGAGTTGTGGTAACAAAACGGCACTTAGTGCTACCTGGGTTTTTAAATAAACCGCCACACCTTCCTACCTACCTGCCATTCTTGGACTATTATCGTTTAAAAAACAAGTCTTTCAAATTAAGCTAATAATAAGTTCCGTTAGGAGAAAGTGATAGTTATTTGTAAAAATTCCTTTTTCAGGACTTAAACCGCACACTTTTCCATTCGGAAAACCAGACTTACATGTCCTTGTTTGAAATTAGCAGTCGTACAAGAATATTCATGTATTCAAAATATAATGACACAATGTTGGGGTTTTTTTTGGGAAAAAAAAAGCCAAATCCGGGGGTAAAATTATTCTGACCGTCTGGCAACGCTGACTAGAGCATGCTTGGTTGATGCGGCAAAGCGAAGGTTCACTTCCTGACAGAGAACGAAACAGAAATGTCTTTTCAAGGCAATGCAATTGTCAGGTTTCAACTGATGTTTAATTAGCTACCCTGAGGATTCTGATAGAGCAGCACGCTTTTCAAACAAGCTATAACTCAAATGGAAGTTTTTATTAAAAAACACTTTTTTTAACTTTCTCAACTTTTAACTTTCCTAACAAAATTTCGAACTCGAGATGTTAATCAATTCTGACATTTCGATGATGAAGGAACTCAAAAAAGTGGGTCGCTAAATTCTGTCTGTCTGTCTGTTTGTCCGTATGTCCCAAGGCATACAGCCTCAACTCCTGCCCGGATTTCGTTCAAACTTCGGATTCGGAGTTTGGGCCCGTTATGCACTTCCGATATAAGATTTTCATACCAGTTTGATATGTTCTAAAACGGCTCAACCAAAATTGAGATATTTAAGCCTAAATAGGTGAGCTTAACACGACGGCATATACAGGCGAATCCCTCTAATTCGAGTTAGAGGAATATTGTAATAGGTCAAGAATCAAGAAAATATTTTCGAGTAAGAGGGATTTTCGACTTAGAGAGATTTCGACTTAGAGGATGACTTTTCTTTGCAAAACTGAAGGAAATGCAAAAATTGGGTAAATTCTAGATAGAGGGAAATTCGAGTTAAAGGAGGTTCGACTTGGAGGGATACGACTCAGTTTTCCGCTGAAAAATCGAATGGCGGTACTTTTGAAATTTGGACATATGTAGGTATGTCGAAAACGGTCAATACAATTGTAACAAAAATTCATTTCTAAGGTAATACGGCCATTTCTAACTTAATGGCAAACTCAGCTTTTCTCTGTTTTATCGTGAAATGGATTTTTGAAAAAGTAATTTTTGAAAAATTTTGTTTTCCTTAGTTTACCTGAAGACGGCAATAAAGATTTTGACCAACCTGAGCAAACTTAGAGCAAGATTGATGTTTTAAAAATGATTGCGTCCTTAATTTTCAATTCGAATCACCGAAAATGCTAATTTTAAAACTGCTCATATCTTGAAAACCCCATTTGCGATCTCGATAAAACTTTTAAAACCAAGTAATGTTTAACAACAATAACTTGTAATCGGTTTTCAGCTGAATAGTTAAGCAATAGTATTTTTCAAACTAAACATTGTAATATTTGGTACTGCTTTGTCTGCCAAATTTTACAAAAACGTCTATAACGATTTTGAACAAAATACAAGCATATGAAAGATAATATAAGTATTCTTAATAAGATACGTTTTTCTGAAAAAATTCGAACAAATCAATTTTTGAAATATTTCTCAAAAATGACTTGGTACCCAAATCCCGATCTGTGTTCACATTATACTCGTATCGTCGGTATATTTTTGAAATAGTAACAATGCCAAACTTGCAATGAAAATCCAATAACAGTTACGCAAAACTTGATTTAGCAAATATTGCCAACTTTTCCTTTTTTCAACCATATTGAATATGCACCGTAAAAATAGTCCCAGCAACTTGGATCTTACGCAATCAGCCACTCCCACTGCATTTGCACCAAAACTTTTGACGAACGAGAAAGTTATACAAGCGACCCAGTCGTGCACTTTGAAACAGGTTCCAGCTCCAACCCTAAAAATGGGTACTAGAGGCTTGGTAGGCACGCTTACTTAACCAATTTCTCGGAAAAAGCTTCTCTAAACCTCACTTAGACCACCGACAAATCATTCTTGGTCAGCAATTTCTATCCATCGTCATAAGCTAATCGTCACTTCTCCTCGACACACATTCCGGTTATCTCGAATTTTGACTCAGTTTCATTCCATCGGAATTACGTCAGACCCTAGTAGGCCCGCTATATGCATTCGGATTCGCTTTGCTGATTACGAATGCGAAATGAATTGCAATGCGAGCGGCCTGCATCGGGTGAGGCAACTAGTTGCAATGAAACGCGGCAACAAATGAACACAGCCAAAGCTCTAACAACAACAAATGGATAAATATTGTAAAAATCCCAACTAATGTTACGACTTGCGAGTGTTGTTGTTACAACATTGGAAAGTGAGTGTTTGGAAGTTGGAGGCGCATGGGCAATTAACACGCGATTCACGGTTGAGGTGCTTACTTCTTGCTAAAAGTAAGCACATAAGTAGGTAGGTCTTCGCGCCAGCCAGCCAGCTGTCTAAATATTTACCTGAGGGAACAGACAACACAGAATAAAGAAAAAAGCGTGTACGTTTCTTCTTCGTTTGTGTTTCTTGCAATCTGCAGTGGCGTTAATTAATTCGTTATGTCAGAGACGAGCATTCGCATAATTTGAGTACAATGACGCCAAAGGGGGGTCCACACCAGTTTGTGTAAGGCAGGAAGTATTTTTCTCTAACATCTAATTTTATTTTATTGGCGGATAATGCCTAGTAAATTCGAGATAAATATTAATTGAGATATGAACGGGTATTCGTATCTTGAGAAGTGAAGATGAAATCGAAAGTTGGAGGAGAGATATGGCAGGTAAAGACCGGCTGAATGGGTGGTACTTGTGAATAAATTACGACGAAAATTGCAATGCAATCTGGCCTAGCAACTTGTCACACTTTCAAGTTGGGGGCAAGTGAGTTGGCGACCATTTTTGCATATTTGTGTTTTGGACAGGTAGACAATCCGCTTGCATATTCATGTTCAAAGATTGGGACTAGATTTTCCTATGACAGTCAGTCTGGGTCTTTTGTTGGTTTTTAAGAGCCTTAGAATCAGTTGTTGTTATACCCTCCAGAGGAAGGTATATTCACTTTGCCAATACATTTGTAACGCCAAGAAGGAGTCACCGGAGACCTCATAAAGTATATATGTTCTGAATCAGGATCACATTCTGAATCGATTTAGCCATGTCCGTCTGTCTATCCGTCTGTCTGTCTGTTGAAAGCACGATAGCGCCCAAAGTAACTGACGTAGGTGAATGAAACTCGGTGAAAGGACTTCTTTTTATCGGCGTCAGGTTGGTATTGAAAATGGGCTATGTCGGTCAAGTAGTTCTGGTACCTCCCATACAAAACCAATATTGGACCCATGTGTCCCTCTTTCCGTTGAAAACACGATAGCGTCCAAAGGAATCAACCTAGGTGAATGAAGTTTTGTGAAAGGAATTCTTTTATCGTCGTTAGGTTGGTATTAAAAATGGGCTATATCGGTCAACTAGTTCTCGTATTTTGAATGACTTGTATGCAGTGGAGGGTATCAAGGCATCGGCCAGGCCGATGATAACACTTTTACTTGTTTTGTAATAATGTCAGAGAAATGGAGTTTTGCACAGACGATTCTAGACATTTGCTGTTTCGAACGAAGCTCAAGCTTATGTCGGATCGATTTCAAGCCTACATTTTTGAGACCCCTTCATTCAAATTGTAGACTTTTGCAAACTATCCGTTTGGTTGTTCTTTGACTTAAAGCTTATGAAAAAAAATGTTTTCAAAACTTTGTCCCATATTTAATGCAGCCACGTTTGGTGTTATGCCAAGGGCTCTGTATATTTTTGACGAATCATAAGTGGTTTTCGGGCCTATTTTGATGAAGTAAATTTAACCTTAGATTCTACTCTGTAGCTCAGCTTTATACTCTGTAGCTCAGCTTTTGGATGATGCAGAAAACTACGTTTGATAGCTTAAAATATGTAAAGATCGGCTTCTCTTCGTTTGTATTAATTGAGAATAGTTTGAGTAATGGAGAATATTTAGGATTAGAACGACAAGATTGCGAAATCCACCTTTTCGATTTCTTCGTCGCAAAAACAGATATGGACAAAAATACAGCAACGTTTGGTGTATTTTTTTAAAATTGCTCCGAGGGCTTCACGAAAAGTACACACCTGGATAAATCCAAACGTCTTCGTTCATTGCAAGTGCGTCCTTTATGTCCGCAAAATATATTTTAGTCAAAAACGCGGGTAAAAGTCTTCTTGGAGCCTTTATAGGGCAACACAAGAAAACTGCCCTCGATATCTGTGCAGTCGTTTTCACGACAAAAATTGTAAAAAACAAAAAATAATTTAACATTACTTCAAGATTTTTCCAATCACTTTTTCGTAATTTTGAATTTTCTCAAAGACTAAAAAACATAAAACCATATGGCTTTTAGAATTCGATCAAGGATTAATAGAGGCAGTTAATAATTAATTAAAATTCAATGCTTTACTACCAAAATCTTGGAAAAAAACCGTTTACATTTAACAATTAAATTTATTCTTTTTTTTTCAAAATTTTGATTTTGACAGCAATTTTTCTAAAACAATTGAAAGAAATAACTTTATTTTAAAATATTATGAAAGAATAGATTTCGGGCTGATTTCTACTGATAGTACTTTATTGTTAGTGTTGCCATCGTTTTTTTTTTTAATTTTTAAAATTAGCCCCCGTATTAATAAACGCTGCGTAAAAGTTATCAACTTGTGCTCATTTGTTTATTTATAAGGGGCCGTAAGTATTTTTTCTTTTTTCTTTTTAATTACCCCTCGTGCCTTAAAATGCAAGCGTACTGACGGTATAAAGCCAAAGCCTATAAATTCTTAATAATAAGCCATTCAGGAGCAGCCTTTTTTTGTTGTTGGCATGAAAAGTTTCAACCGCAAATGCACGGCCACCAATGACCTCTCGAATAGCCCCCGCAGGGTGCATGTGCACACCTCTCCGTTTTATTGCTTCTGATATTTGAAGTGACTTCCCCGTATATGCCCAAGGTACGGTTGCTTTCAAGTCTAATTAGTGCCCACGGACCTTCCCATAACCGCGCCAACTCACGTAGCAGCACTAACCCGGTTTTATTGCCTCGGATCTTTAAATTTTATAGATTCACCCACAAAAAATGCACACTCCTCCGCCATGATGGCTGCTCCCTAGCGCCGCGGCTCAAAAATCAATTTAATCCACACACAGTAAAAAAAAGAAGGAAAACACCAACTTATGCATTTTCGAATCTTCCCACTTGACTCCTCTGACATTTCAACTTTGCCTCCTGTCCACGGTCTGGTTGTGCTCACACAAACCATTCAGAGAGGTCACTCTCACTAGTGCACGTTCGAACCGTGTGTCTGTCTGGCTGCGGCGCGGCAGATAAATGAAACTAATTTCCCATTTCCACTCAACTGATTATCGAATGAAGAGCGTTTTTTGCAGCCATCATAATCGCTTTTCTATTCGAGTTGGAGATGAGCAGCAAACGGAGTACAGCGCGCTCCACTTCCCATCAAATGGCGGAGTGCTGGGGAAATTAAAATAAAAATTAAATGCAGGCCGGAAAACTACACACAACACAAACACTCGTCGAACATTTATCTCTCTTCGGATGCTCTCGGCGGCGGCGGTTCGTTGCCATTCGGTGGATGTTACGCAATCCGCCCGTAGGGAGTGGAAATTAATTAATTGCCTTCTCTGTTCAACAAAAAAACACATGTGAGCTTTGCGTTGCACAACTTGTTGGCGCAGTTCCCTCTTGGATACACGATATCGTTCCGCATTTATGACAAACTCCCACAAACCGCACAGTCTTTACATCTGTCAAAAACAAGGCAAAACAATCTGAAGCTGATTCCGCTCGAGTTGCCGACAACTATTTTTTTTTTTTTTTCGATGAACATCTCGTCAACAAATTGATTTGCGTGTGCGCCACTGCCGCCGCCGAAGTGCGATTTAATGCTTTCATTAAATTATCGCATCACGGCACGCGACTACGCTTTCGATTTGGTATGCTGCTCCTCTATCAACTAATTGAAATCTAAGCGATGCGATGGGCTTGTTCAAATGTTTGTGGTCTTTTTATAGCCGAGCGAGTAAATGATTGTGGCCGGTGATGACCTTTTGGCCAGAGGTGTGGCGGGCGCTGTCATTTAGTTAAGCGGGTCAGTGATTTGTAACGAGCCGTGCGATTGTCAGACAGTTTTACTGGGAAAGGAAAACGAAAATCGGTAGCCATTTGTGAAATGAAACGACGTCATTGTTTGGCCATCGTCGTTGGATTTAGTTTACTGTGTCACAGGTTTGGCGTGTTCTAAGCGATTGTTTGCACTTAATTTTAATTGAGTTGAAGTAAATGTCAAGAAAAGTCAATGAATCGGCGTCATTTATCTGTAGAATTAAAAGTAACTGGACTTGTTCTCTGTTTCAATTCTCATCAGTGAGTAGTCACCCAATTGAAGACGTCATTGGCAAGCGAAGTGATCATTTATCGAAGAGAAATGGGTTAAAATGGCTGATGAAACCATCGGTAACTCCTTTGATAATCAGCTGATCGCATCAGCTAGTTGACTGATAAACTAAGTCTGTGCTGCCTGTCAAATTATCGGTTGAAAATATAGTTGAGTGAAATCTACGACGATTTTAGTACATCAATTGATCAAACTTATAGTCCGATGGGCGAGACACTTTGGGACTAAGTTTTTGCTGGTTTTACAATCAATTACAGTTCGATAGCAAAGACGATTGTCAAGGGATAACTACTCTCAGCGCTACTTCGACGAAATTCTCTCTACGGAGCAAGCGAATCGCATTTAGTTCGCTTTGAGTTCGCCTAAATTGAGTCCAGCTCAGAGCTTAAGACGGACGGTTCTGAGTGAATAATTGGAGCATCGCACCTAGTTCGCTTCGAGTTCCCCCGGAAGAATGTTCCATTTGAGTTCGCCTAAGAATCCCAGACGATTCTTATTTCACGTAAATTTTTGAATTGAGTCGCTTACAGCTTAAAAACAGAAATAGTTGAAGAACTAAATGCGAACTAAGGGCCTACTTATCGTAATTATTTTAGCCCAGTACCAATTCCAGTAGTCAATTGAGAATGTCGCAAACTTTACATACGAATGCGAAACTGCGTACAATCTGAATATTATTTTGGGCTTTTGCACATTGCCGTGCGACTTTTCTCAAAGTTTAAGCCTGTAGGCTTGGTGATCGGTATCGAAATATCGAGAGCTATGAAGGTTTCTACTGAGCATTCCACACCGGCGACTATTGTTGATGGATGGGCAGGAAATTTAAAATTTTGACAATAAGTAATCATATTCATCGTCAATAATAATAAACACGATCGTCTTACAATGAAAACGACATAAAATAAAATACCAGCCAATTGCCCATACCCACGCGGACGAACTAAATGCGAACTTGGGGAAGAGTATTATGCGAGCTCGAAGAAAGTCAGAAACAAGCTTCCTTTTTTATTTATTGAAATAGGGTGTAACAATGTTTGTGGAATGGATCGATAGGAACGCATTTTTCCAGAAATCGACAACTCTTCTGTGTCAACAACAACAATCTGCGCAATATGTTCGTTAAAGAAAAGTTTTCCAGTTCCCATTCGCGTTCCATTCCACTTCACAAGTTCGATTTCCTTTTACCATTATCAACTCCTTTCACTTCAATAATTTGCTTTCGAAATTCCATAATGAACTAACAAACTTATCCACACGTGCCATACGGCGAAAAGGATAATCTCCTCCAGATCCCTATTCAAAACCGTATACAAAAAAAAATCCCCCTAGTTCGCTTCCGCAAAATAAACTTTATGACCTAGTGACTGGAAGATGTTTGCCTTTTCATCGTCATCAAGTGCCTGCACATACCTCTATTCGCATGCTTACCTTACATTAACGTGCACTTTACAAAGCAAATGTTATGAATAGGCACACAGAACACACCCAGAACAGGACGAGAAAAGGAGACGACGGAAATAGGAGTAGCAAAAAAATAAACGAAGCTTTTTCTGAGGCACATGCATCATATCATGTTCAGAATGTCCTTTCTGTACCTGTAGATAGTTGGGTAAGGTACCTATTCCTTTGAACTCAGGTTCACATCAGATTCACTCTTGTTTTTGTGTACTTTGCGGGTGTTTATTATTCTCTCATCCCCCGTGAATGGCTAGCGCAAATTGTTCTTCGAAAACCCTCTTATCGTGGATTGTGGTAAAACCCATAGCCAAGGGCCCTGCTGCACTTGTATGGTGATCGCCATAAAAAGTAATAAAAGTGCAAGGAACCTCTCTATACCTGATACTGAACTGGAAACGGGAAGGTGCACTCGAGAGTTGAGAGTTCTAGTTTGAACTCAGTTCAGTTTGAGTTCCCGTGGTGTTAGTCTCAGCTCTAAAATCTTAAATCGCGCACTGCCTGTCAAAACTATTAACAAATTAAGAACTGTTACCCAATCCTACAGAAATTGTGTCAAATTGTGCTTGTGACTGTGTGACGATGATGATAATCGAAATTGAAAATAATAATCAACAGAAACGCAGAAGATGCGATAACGAATATAATCCCGAAAATTTGTAAGTAATGACAGATTCAATTACAGATGTGACGTTCGTCTGGTGGGGCTTACGGATGACGGTTTAAACCTTTTTTTTCGTCTGGCTTATAGTTGAGGGAATGTTTTTTTTGGAAAAGGGGCTAAGTTGTGCCCCCAACGGTGTGCAGTAAGAGGATCATTGCCTTTCCGGAAGAGAGTAGCCGTCCCGGTTCGAGGTTATGACCGATTTCTTCGTTGCGCTGCGATTAAGACTATCCATCAATAATGACATTTGTGTTGATTGGTATTAAATGTCATATAATCACGGAATGATAAATTATTCAACTGACAGTTTTTGTAAGTCTTTTCCAAGGGACTGTGTTAAAGTCCGGCGAACACAATGGAAATGGAACGTTAAATTGCACATAGGCCATTCGTGAAATGCAACCGAAAAAAGTTGGAACAGTATGAAAATGATTTTTTTTACGCAGAAAATCTGTCAGAAAATGTTTTCCCTACGACAACAATTAAAACAAACCAATCCCCACTGATTGGTGTCCATCAGAAAAAAAACTTCCTGTGAGATGGAACAGCAAAGAAATGAAATATTTCAGTGGAATGATTTGGTTTATTTTTGTGGAATCGAAAAGATGATCGGGAAAAGTCCCTTTTTTGTAGAAAATTTAGTTTTTGTTTTGATAAACTAACCTTAAAATTCATAAACAACATTTTGAGACCAAGATTGAGTTCAACCATTCGGCTTAAGTGGTCAAAAAAGGCAAACGAAAATGTTTACGGTTGCGTTTTACGTGTGGCAATAACTAAAGCCTTACGTGCACTGTTCGGTTCGTTAAAATAACTCTCTTTCTTTACAAATTCATTTGCAGAACTTGTGCACAAACTCTTGCACATAATGGCAGTCCATTTAATGGTTCCACCAGAACTATTACCAACAAAACACGAAATATTAATGTCCACAGACGAAACTGGAAAGTTGTTCACTTTAATTAAGCAGAATGACAGGTGTGCGCAATCAAAGGTTAATGAACTAGGTCTGACCCATTTTTAGGTACTACATACAGATGCCTCCTCTACTCCCACATAAAACGAATACAACAACAAAAATAACGAAGTACTATATATTTTTTTTGGCCAGACATGACCATCAGTGCAATTCTACCACTTGTGTATTTTTCAGATTTTCTCCTGTCTGAAGATTTCAACTTTAATGGCGGATAAAAGTCATTCAAACCGCACATACAAAAGGGTAATCTTTCCTCCATAATGTGGGCAACGAGCAGCGGAATAAACTGAAGACATAAACCTCTTCAACTGAATGGATTTGTGTATACTGTATACGGATGCATCTGTTTGTAGACGCGGGCAATTTTTACACTAGAAGATGCACCTATTCATGGCAGTCGGCGCATCCGCTAGTGACCTTTTGCAATTTATTTATGCATGGCTACTAAGAAAGAATCGTGACGGTGTCTCAATTCCAAATGACAGCGATTTTGTCTGAAGTATGGGAAACTGTTTGAGAAAGTTTTCGCAAACGGATATTCCGATGCAATTAGTGAAGATATCTGGTCAAATGGGTCGGAGGATTTCAGCGGAGCTGTTGGGAACTTTTTGTTATATTTTGTATAGAGGGTTTAGGGTGAATACCTTTAAATTTTTAGCAAATTACAACAAGAAGAGTAATTTCAAAGTAGCGCAAGATTTACGCTTTTCAGACAAGCCCACGTCCGACGCTTCAACCCTTTTGCAAACATCCTTCCAGTTGTTTTTAACACCGACCATCAGGCTTCAGTCTTGCTCTCAGTGGGTTACCGATTTGTGGGTCTTTTGACGAAACCTATCTCCGAATTTTAACCGATTTTGATACAGAACTGTCAATGGCAATAAATCGGAAAAAGTAGCGAATAGAGTAAACAACCTTGTGGAACACCGCGGCAGATTTTAATTCATCTGAGTTCCTTATGATTGCCTGCCAAATCCTAATCGAATTGCATTGTATTTACACTTTCCAATGATTTCCGAAACTATGTGCAAAACAAACAGACTCAGAACTTGAATTATCCTGTTGCTTTTTGGAGGCACCTATGTAAGACGTAAGTCAGTAACTTTGGTGAAAAATGTCTTCAGCGTCGGAGTTTACTCTTCAATAAGTCCGAACAATGATTGGAGTTTGGAAATGCCCGCAAAACTTTGCAGTGCCTTACAAGCGACGACAATAATTGAAGATCGCAATGTTTCTGTCCACGGTCTAGAGCTGTCAGAGATCAGAGACACCACATTACAACATAACCTAATTTGAGCTATTCTAGTATAGGGTTTTCCAATAAGAGGTGTTATTTTGGTATTCAAAGAAAAATGTAATTTTTTTGAGATAAATGATCGGAGTTTATTTCATAATAAAGAGGGAGGTATGCCGTTAATAATAAAAAACAACATCAGCCAAATGGCAACACGAGCTTTTCCTTTTCGTGAAATTTTCCATAACCAAAATGCAAAGTGGTTGCCCTATGTCCTCGATAGCCTCACGTTGAGGATGGAGAGGCTTCTCAACAATAACTCTTGGGTTTTCCGAGCCCCAGATGCGACAATTTAGCTTGTTGACGTAGCCACCGAGGTGGAAATGGGCCTCATCAGTCAAGGTGATTTTTCGAGGGAATTCCAGATCATTTTCATGCATTTCAAGGACCCAATCAAAAAGACACGACGTTTTTTCCACCATTTTTGTAGTGAATTTTAATAATTTCAATGCGTTGTTGAAGCGTGTATCGTTCCATTTTTAGTAATGGCGTAGTTTCTACTTGTCAAATGTCAAAGAAAAAGAGCTTCAAAAGTGACAGCTACCGAAATAGCGGGTCATTCACAATAACACCTTTTACATGTGTTATTTAAAACCCGGCTCAACAGTCTATGTAGTTAGTTCGTTCCCGACTTTTTCAGTACCTATCGATGTGAATGAACGCAAACCATATCACGCAAGCAGAGCTTTTAGGGCCACTCAATTGCGTCGTTGGAAACAATATTCGACCAATGTTGGGTTCGAGTTGACTGAAGGGTTAACAAACTTGACCGGCATCAAAATTGAAGTATAGCCCCGGTATTTTTTTATATTTTTAAAACCTTTCTATTTGTAGCTTTGTTATAAATTGCACATCGAGGCAAATACTTTTAGCTCGTGTCCAAACCCAAAGTTTGGTTGATACGTTTGGTTTTATCAGAAATTTTAATGGTTGGTTTAGATCTAAGCTATTCCATGGGATAGAGAGCATAAAGCTTGCTGCATGAAGCATTTCCCCAAGATGGTGCAATTTTTTAGCGAGTGCACTTTTTTTAACCTCAGAAAATGGTAAGCTTCCGCTTTCGCTAAACCTTTCATAGCAACCGAATTTAGAGGCTCAAATTTCGGACTTCCTGAAAGCAGATGTCTGAATTGACCAATTCTACAGTAAAACTCAGTATTACCCCTTCCATTGCTCGTCAATAAGTCCCCAATCTAGTACATTTGTATTATTCTACAAAACATAACTTGGTCTACATAGAATTAGAATGCGACATCTAAACGCACTCCTCGAGCTCTATCATTTCATCCAAGATTGCGATCAAAGTCACTCCGCGGGACTAATAATCGCTTTAGGTGTCCAAATGGCCAAATTTTCCATCCAAAATTGCATATTGTAACCTACAAACTATTTAGTGTGAATTTTAAAAGAGATTATTAGAAGGGCCCACTCAATAAAACTCAGTGAGATCCTCCACAAGATTCCACGTTCTAATTGAATTCGATTCTATCCTATTTTTCACTTAAATCATGGAATGGCTCAACTTTACGTCAACACCTCTCGCCAGATGGCAGATCTGTCAAATTTTTCGGACTGTAAAAACGATGTCTAAAATTTATGTTGGGAAGATTGGCATTCCCCGTGGCCAATCAGCAAATAATTAAAATAAATTTCTCTGCAAAGCCCGCAGGTGCTAGCACGCCACCTTGTGGCATGCCGCAGTTTCCCCCAATGTCCGGGCGTATTTATTTATCGCCTTTGGGAAACTCTCTCTCTTGGCCTCCGCTAAGCCATCTTCCAGCAGGTGCTCACAAAAAAACAAGTCTCCTGCAATCGTTTATTTTATATGATCTGGTAAGCCACTATCGATTTATGCAGTCGCAACTGGTTTGCCATCCGTCAATTCTCATGGTTATTGCATTTGCTTGGGTATTTCCTATTATTTCCCTGCGCTCATTAGGAAATTACTCAACTATTTGTTCGTCGTAACCGCTCAATTGATCTTGAAAGTGCATTTGCTCGATTCCATTGTGGCGTCGTTGCAATTTTCCACGCTCTGCGTGCAACTTTCTTCGTTATACCCTCCGTTGAGTTGCAGGCTAACCACATCAACCATGACATTGTCATCATCATCGTTGACTTCTGTGGCATGAGTTTGTGCGGCCCGGCTCATGGGAAAGCAAATTAAATGCCACTCGTCTGCACAAGAGTCAACTGCATGCGACGACTGCGGAGGAATGATCCCAATAAATTCAAGACTCTTCTCGACTGCCTCTTCTTCTTTATTTTCATTGCGTTTTATTAACTGTTTGGTATTTTTCTTTTTGCAGAAACCTCATCGCAAAAAGTAAAAGCCACTCTTCCTTGCCACCAATTGGCCCGGCACCAGCCACAGCAGCAGCAGCAACCGCCAGTCTAGGACCACAACAATTACCATCGTTAAGTGGCGGTTTTGTCAAGCTACGCAATGTTGCTGGCGGCCAAAGTCTAAATCCGACCGCATCGTCGTCGTCGCCGTCTAGCAATGATGCAGCAGAGAAACTGAAAGCAGCCAAACAAAGCAGTACTAGATCATATCAGCCCCCAGTGAAACCAGCACAAGAGCAGTCAGAGCAGCAGGAGAATCCATCGGCTTTACCGGAATTTTTACGTGGCGGCCTAAAACGTAGCTTAACGCAGGTCAGTTAAAGGCTCAACGCCTCGCCTGATTGAGTGTGCATTACAACGTTGATTTTGTTTTATTTTTCAGGTCATGGGTCCGGATCAGAGGACTATTACCATAACGAAGACCGGTTCGATTGCGGACCGACTGGCCGCATTGCAGAAGAGTGGAGAGGATGATTGGCGCAAGCGTATATCGAAACGCGACGAAGTCGATGAAATCCGCCGCGAGAATATGGTCAATGTAAGTCGAATGTTGTGCGTTGGGATTACGTTTTCGTTCCGTTTACAGCTGATTGGGTGGTGGAAATATGGCGGATGATTGTGTTTGGAGGCATCTTTCCCATTTACTGGCAGTACCCTCATACAAGTGTGGGTCGCCTAATAGAATCTCTTTTTGAGGATACTGTCGGGCAGTTGTGTTGTGATTGGAGCCTCTGTTCGGGCTTTGCGTTCTTGCGGACCAGGGATTTCGGGGCGGTCGCCAGTAAAGCCCAGAATAGCGGTTGCTGTACTTTGCTGTGCATCTGTTGTAAGGTTGCCGCTATGCCTCTGCGCTTCATACTGGCGATGTTCTTGCTATAAGGTTTAAGGAGACGTGTTGGAAAAATGAAATAGTGGTACGGCTCTCTGTTTGCCATTTGAAAGCTTCGGACACTGAAGGTCTTACACTGAAGGCCTTTTGGACGTCGAACGCAACGTGGTCCATTTGGTTGGCAATCACCTGATCTGGAGACTGCCAAGTCCTCGTGTGTGCGAAAATAGGAACGATTCATGGACTGGTTCTGTTGAGGCACAAAAGTCGATTAACCTGAGTCCGTTTTCGGAGGTGGTGTTGCGCAGCCTGTGCTTTCCGACAGTAGAATCAAAGACGCCATCATCTCCGAATCTGGTCGCCAATAGAATCTGAATGTCATACTTTAGGAACTTGTTGCACGGCTTTTCGAGAAGACCGAAGAATGCTTTCTTGGCAGCGTTATATTTCTCCTCTGTGGGTAGGTACAGGGACCTGGGATCAGATTAGTGTGATGTACCTAAATAAAGCCGCAAATGCGAATTCTAACCATCAGAAAGTCGCTTAGAATATGGCAGTCCAAGACTTCATGCCTAAGTTTTCCTTTAATCACAAATCCGCATCCAAGCAGACGTTAATCTCGCTCCATGTAGCGGCCGCCGTGAAAGGTAACACAGTCCGTCCTCGTCTTTGGCCGTCTCGCTTCCTGGATGGCTGTAGTATCGACTTTGTACCTGACCAGGGTCTCTAGTTTATGTTTAGCCGGTCTGTTTAGGTGCTGATCCGAAGCTCGTTTGATTTAGGGGCCATTTGTATCCGAGGCTTGTCGTTGTTTCGAAATTAACTTTTATTTCCGTGCTAGGGAAGGTAACCCACGCAAAAGTCTCTTTTTAAAGGGTCAGTCTCTTTGTCTCTTACCCACTTCGAGGTTGTGAAAGTTGCCGATAGCTCATAAAAGATTTATCTTTCACGGTCTCTTTTGTGGCTCTCTAAATAGTCCTAAAAAATCCCACTGATCTCAACTCCGAATATGTCGGAGTAGCTCAAGTAAGGTATCTGCCATAGTGCGTGACATCTTTGGTTCAATCTAGTGAACTCTGGCGCTGTGCATCCTCCTTCTAAGGGGCTCTCGTTAGACATCTGTACCAAGCTGACCTCAACCAACTTGGAGTGTGCGGCTGCATCTTAAATCGCACTCTTATTGAAAGGCCGTATTCCTCCAGGCCCGCACAGCGAACAGTAGCCACCTGCGTTATGTTATGACACTGAGTGCCAATTATCATAAATTCGCAAAACCATTTCTTACAGTGCAGCCTTCTGTTTATCGACTTTAAAGTTGCCATACCCACCCCGTGACCTTAGCATTCACACTCAAATAATCCCTCTAATGACTTTACGACACATTACATCCAATTCCCACTTGAGAGAGCATCCAAATAATTCGGAACCAAGTACCTACACCGAGCAATCTGAACGTACCATTCACAGCCTACACATCGGGCACTGCTCCAAAAATCCACTCACCTCCTATTTTCGCACTCGCAATAAATTTGTTTTAAATTTGATTCTCTAAAAATATACACCACAATAATTGTAAACAAAAAATTCATAGCGAAATGTCACTTCGTTCGAATTAAAATGCCACTCTCCGTCATGCAATTAACCTGCACAACTTAGCACTCATCGCCATTTTGGCATCAAATCAAAAAATGCAACTGCATCGCATTTTCAGCTAATTAAAAAATTCTACAAAATAAAAACTGGACAAACATGTCAAAGCCTGCAACTATGTGCTGTCATTGTCAAGCGTGCGTCGACGGATTCACCTACTGACAACTGGCACCTTCGATGCTAGTTGAGATAGAGAACCTTAACTATAGCAGCAAAGTTGCTAAATTGGAAAATAATAGTTTCGCAAGCTTCGTTAAGTTCAATTATTATTCTAATACGTGTGGGGAACTTCGCTTCGTTTTCCCTATCATCGCATCGCAGTAATGGCTTGTTGAAGTCTTCATGGGGTTATGACTTCGATGCGCGGTGTCGAGTACGTAAACACCGAGTGGATGGTGTGTTTAAGATGTTCTGATTCAGGGATTTTTTCGAACGCGATTGACGGTTCAATTAACACTCAATGGTTTATCATGGCGGAGAAAAGTAAACAACAAGTGTTAAGAAGGGCATTCGATTCAGTGGTTTTCAAAAAAGATTCACTTTCGCTTTGTAATTTGGACGAGAAGAGCTGCCGCTTGCATGTGGCTTGCTTTCAAATGTAATTACCAACTGCAACTGGAATTTAAATTGTAATTAGACAAGAGATGAGCTCCGCAGTAAGTGGGGTTACTTTTTGTGGACTTTTAGAAAATGAAAGTAAGAAAAAATCAATCAAGCTGTGGGAGTGGTTACCGTGGTCTACAGATGAAGACGTTCCATTGGCATGGTCGCTTTCAATAGATTTTTGCACGAAACGGTCATTACATTGACGCTTCGTCAACTGTTATAAACCTCCAAAATTCAAGAGTCGAAGTTCATTTTTCATTCAAATATTGACTTTTTTGTTTTTGAATCTTCTCGATAAACGATAAACGGTCCCAAACAAGGAAAGCCACCACTGAAGACTTATGACCAGTGATGCCAACTGGGCCTTATAATGCCGTTTAGGCATATTTTTTATTACCTGAAAGATCTATTGTATCTTCACATCTTAGGTGGAAAGAAAGGTTTTTATGTTGGTTAGGATTATAAATATTTGGACTATTCTTTGCATTATTCTAATGCTATTCTCTTCTTATACTACTAAGACTTGCAAAATACTCGGTGAGGAATCTTTATTGACAAGGTTTCGTGTCACCATCGCCGCCTTAGTTGGTTTAGTTATTGAGGCTTAACCTGCAACTGTTGCGGTCATGTACGAAACGCTTAATCAGAGTTTTACAGAAGATACCTGTGCCTTCATCAATTTCCAATTTTAAATAATTGGCATACAGAGCTTCCTCCTTTTCTGCGAGTCCCTGGTTGACACACTTGATTCTGTTAGGAGAAGTAAGCCTTCATCTAAAGTTTTTTTGAAACTACTGAAAAGCTGTTGTGTTTTGATTTATTCTACAAATGATCCGAGAAATCACGTTTCATCCTTCTTTTTTGGACAGTTCCTTTATAAATTGCTTCCGGATTTGTTTTTTATTTACTAAACTGTGACGAGTTTTATGACAAACTGTTTTGACTCGTGATCGTGTCTAATTGTGCGTCGCTTTTGAAAAGATCCAATTTTATGCGTCGTTGAAACCCCTAGCTGTGTCCAAATCGTGAGCTACACAACGTCTAGCTTCATAGCTTACAAAAAAAAAAAATGGTTCGCTCAACAGGCCCGTAGGGACCCAAGGCCTAGCTTCTCACAACCATTTGTCGTGAGTTTTTTTAGGACGAGTGGAAGGGATCTACAATTTTATGCTGAGTCCAAACGGCCAATTGAGAACTTCTTTTATGACAATTATTCTCTCGGATGTTTGTCAGACGTTCGCGGGATGTGGCGCAGTGGGAAAAACCCTTAAGTTGGAGTTTTGGGTTTTTTTTCGGGATTCGAACCCTCGCTTAGTAGTCCAACCCACTAACCACTAAGCCACTGCGCCGACATAGCTTAAACAGCCTTCGTAAAAAAAACTTCAGATCGTGGTTATGGACGACCGTTCCCTTCAAAACGACGGTCCCCATTTTTGATATAACTTTCCCACCATACAGTGGAATGACCACAAATTTTCTGAACACCCAAACGCACGTACTTGATCATCCTAAGGCCGATTCCCTATAAAGCATACATCTGCGTGGAAGAACTTCGATCTCTTAATGAAAACCCTATAACGACTGTCTAGAATGTGTGTGAAAAGTAGACTTCCACCTAAAAAGTGTACCTACTCCTCCGCCAACTACTATGAGCGACTTAAAATTTTTGGAACACAAATTGCCGCCCTGCACAGTCACCAACCAACTGCGACTTCTTCAGTCTTAACGGCGCCATATTTAAATGCAAAAGTGCCCCGCGTCAGCCTACATAAACCAACTTATACAAATTGTATTCATCTATCTACTGTTGTTAACCTGCCTGACATATTTTAAAATAAAACCTATAAACCACTTCTACTGTCCCAAACTGACTCCGGTAAAAATAAGCCCCAAGTGACTTATGTCAACACAAAGTAAATATCCCACCTCTGTTACGCGCAATAACAGAGGTGGGATATTTTTATTTTGTGTTGACAGAAGAGGGTACGGTTTTTATTGCCAACGGCTGCTGCACTCCTTGCGTCAATTTTTTCATAGATCAACATTCACGACGCGATGATTATTTTATCAAAAGAACTGAAACTGCAACTCACTTCATTCCACACTGGTTTTTCCAAAAGAAACTCAAATAACACTGCATAGTTTCAGGCGAAGCAGAAACTGATCGTACGCCTATCTCTTGATCGGTAAATTACAGCTTTCACATACAGTCAGCAGGCAGGTACACTATCTCCCCCTCAGTTGCATACGAAGTACCCATATGACTCCAAATGGAACACTCTTGTCGTTTTCATTTGTTGAAATTGCGTATTCCCATCTACGGGTTTCCCGAAATTAGAACACTCTCCACCGCGGTACGTGACTGAATTTGCATTTCTCCTCTGTCTGGATTTTCGGTTTTTTTCCCCCAAACAAGACTATCTTAGAAAGTGACAGCTACTGTCTGTGATCTGCTGCCACCCCCGACTTGGACACACATTTTAATTTGCTTTTCATTGATCACACACACCTGGTCCAAATTAAGCTAATGACCCTACCAAACTTGGTTAAGGAAGAAGAGCACCAGCCACGGCCTTCATTTCTCGGTATAAATAAACGTCGCTTCGTCAGCAGTGAATGACGGAACGGCTTTTAAAGAAGAAATATGCGCAACGTATGTGGATGTGGACTAAAGACTCCGCCGGAATGATGAATTAAATGAGTACTCGTATACTCGTAGGTACGTGCTCTGTGAAGTAGTTCAACTTTTGTGCTGTCGACTTATTTGGAGTCCAAAGCCAAAGCGAGACAATTAAAGTCGCTGAATTGGCATGAATTTCGGTAGAGATTTGTTTTCCTACCGGTTTCGGCAAAATAATGTTTTACTTATCGCCTGCTGGATATCGTAATTAGTGGGTGGTGTTGACTGTTGATACCTTGTAATGGGGGTGATTATATTTTATTTAATTTGTTCTGCGTGAATAATAATAGTTTTAATTATATTCGCCTTTTGTTAGGACGATTATGGAGTTTGGTTTGTTTTTCTCGTATTTTTTTTTGGAGTTGTTATGGAATTGAGTCTCTTAAATTGTAAGTGGTGGCAGGTATTTTTAGGTGGTGATTTAACGGTTGAGATCTCTTAATGAATAATGACGGAATCGCTGCTGAATATGGCTAAAGACTGTTTTACCTAAAATTATTACTTAATCACTTGGTGAAATCTGAGGTTATGAGGGACGGCGAATGTGTGTATGATGAATTTGTACAGAAATGGGAGGTCTTTCTGTACCTTTGAACAAGATTCGAGGAGTCTTGGGTTAGGAACTGGAATCCGGGTGACTTTAACTGAAGTACATGTTTTTAGTTTCCCTGACGTTATCAGAAAGAAATTCCTGTGTTTATTTTCCGTTCTATTAATCATTTTTATTTCCATTGTGTTTTAATCAGTGGATAGAGAGAAATTGTGGGCAGTTTTATTACTGTTTTCTTACAACCATATAAATACAAAGAAAAAAACTGTATATGCTCCTGAACATGTGTTGTTCGTTGGTTTAATAACTTTTCTTACTAATAAATTTATTTTGTTCTTCATATCTCTAAACTGCCTACTCTCTTTATCGCTTAAAAAACGCATCAGTACGACAGTACCTACGGCAGACAGCAAGTCACCAAATTGTACTAAACATTCTAGTACCTACATCTGTCATTATTCCATCAGCTGACGGTGTCAAGCGCATTCTTTATTATAAGGATTTTTTTTTTATTGTTTTTCGAATTGGCGACATTTTCCCAACTTGACAGGTGACGGCTCATTTTTAGTTCGCCATTTTATAATGGTTGGACTTGGTTACTTTTGCCATTTCGCCGTAGAGTTGTTGACGCACGGCGCCAGCTGCTGATGAATTGGGTAACCAAAATGAACATGAATCAGCTGACACCTGTCAATTTTTTGTTTGGGCCTGGAAAAAGTGCTCTAAATTCAAAAACAAAATTCTAAAAAAATCTACATGTAAGCAGATGTGTCAAAGTCTCCCTGACAGTTTTATATATCGCATAGAATGGCCAGCATATGAATGAATCAGAATATTTCGTTTACTCGCTGCTGTGCTTGTCAGACTTATTGGCTTATGCAAATTTCGGATGACATTTCTGTCAAAAAATCAACAAGTTGACTGTTCAAACGAAAAGAAACTGCTACTATATTGTTTTACGTGGCAGACTACTTAACTTTCAGCCAAAATAAACGACTGGCTGTTGAGTGCAAATGCAAAAAAAATAATCTCTGCTCTAAGCCCAACCAATATGTCAAACGCGGAAACTACTAAACGGACTACATTTTGGGATTTAGGTAGGTATCAGTTATCAATCGTTACCTCTGCTTTGTCGACGCTTTAAATAAGCAGATATGGACAAGCCACGAATATGTTAGCTTTGACAGATAAAGTAGGCTTACTTTCTACCTACTATTGCACCGTCAAAACAGTCCGTTGACAGTTTTCACAAATTTCCAAAAAGAACATTTATTGGTGGAAAAGTGAAACTCCGATGGCATTTTGTTCGGGACTGTTCGTTTTGTTGAATCTAAGATCTTTGTCGTTGACATATTCTGGGACTGTTCGTTATATAAGGAAAGCTTGGCCACAACAAATTCTATGTGTTGAGACCTTTAGTTCTAACTGACAGGCGATTTCACGCCATTTGCTGTTGAATTGCTATTCCCAATCATATGAGACTTGGCTTTTCGAAATTATCTTGTGCAAGTCAATGGCCGCATTCAAGAATCTAGTCATCTTAAGTCGACTAGATTGGTCTGGATGAGATGCAACCTGAACGCAAAAACTAGATTGGTCTGGAACGTCACGATTTCTATGTCAGCCACATATGAGAACTGTCAACTTAGTACTCAATCACGAATTTTTTTGACTAGATTCGTCGGCTACCCCTCCATAAACGTCAACTGAAACAGCTGCTCTCTCGACCGATTTCGACCAATCAAAACCGAGATTCACTTAGTGAGAGAGCTGTCAGACTTACTAAACTAGATACTTGGACGTCCCCAATTTAGTACTTAAAAAAGCCGCACAATACTCAAAATGGTCATATCGGATAAATCGAAAGGCGATACTTCGATATCAGTAGTTTTAGCTTCAATTTGCCGCAAAACCTCCTATGATATGACTAAAGTTCTGTTTACTTAGTCAATTCGCCCAATATTCATTTATTTATTCTACAAGTCATTTTGACATTTCCAAAACGTCCTAAATCTTAAGTCAACCTCAACTATCAAGGTGAAAATCTAAAAATAATTTGTCTTCTCTCCTCACTATGATGGCAGAAAGCCAATGCAAAGAAGGTCATTAACTTTAGCGCCCATTTGGTAAAACAAACCTAATGGTGCTAACAACTTGATCTTTACTCGCCCGTTGATCTCATTTCATCTAATTCCACAACTCGAAAGTATGTTTGCTGTATGTAGGCCAGTCTTTTTGGCACAAGGTCTGCGCTATGGGGTGTGGACTATGACTTTCCTCATATCTGTGCATTTCTTCAATTAAGTTCGCTTTGACAGTTCATGTAGATAATTCCGCACAATTTACACTTAAACAATTTTTATTACGTTTTTTCAGCAACAAACAAACCCATCAACTCTTATTCTATTTCTGTGATTTATGAGATTTTAGTTTCCTCCTCATGTAAATGGATTGTAAATCTCCATTACGAACGGCAACAAGCTGACATTTGCCTTTTGTGGACAGCAAATATGACAAAAGCGAAAAAATAAGAAAAAATAAAAAAATTCCCTCATCCATAACGAGTCCCGCCAACTCAACTCGCATATATGCATTTGCGGGTCTGTAAATAGAAAACTCTCGTCATTGTGACATCTCACAGAGCCACTACAACTGCACTATACAAATAGTTACCTCCTAATTTATGTCACATACAATTTTCACAATGTGAATGAAAACAATCAGCCACAACTACTGATATGAAGTCAATTAAAGAGCGACCCGCAAGGGTCGTCTCTGATTGAAACACAATGGAAATAAAAATGATTAAGAAAACTGAAAATAAACACAGGAATTTCTTGCTGATAGCGTCAGGGAAATTAAAAATATGTACTTTAGTCAAGCAATTAGGAGAGTTGGCCAACCACCACACCCCTTTTTCTGTCGTTCATCACTTCAATCAAAATGTAAGCAGACGGTACCTTAATTGGGCAATGGCAAAGTGTTGCCAATAGGTAGTTGATTTAAAAAAAAAAAAAGGGGGATTAAAATTTGACATTTAACTTTTTGTGTACTTTCACTATAAATATCTTAATCTTCACCGGAAGAATAAAAAGAAGAAAAAAAGTATTACATTTAGTTTGCAGCTTAAAATTAAGTTGGTCGGGAAGCTTCTTCCACAAGGCCATTTAGACGATGTTCATGGGCAAACGAAAACCTACTACTGGTTCTGAAACTGTTACAGCAAATTATTCTTAACTATCTGACGTTTGGTAGCTAATTTTCTACAAATTTATGAGTGAATGCGCGGGGTTAATGTTTTTTGCTTGACACACGTTTCTCAATTCAAACATTGTGGTTGTAGGCCCTTCTGTCCGTTTTCAAATATTCCAACAATCAGTTTCTGAAGAAGAGCTGTTTAGAGGAAATTTAAATGATGTTGCGGTTACTGTCTTTTTGACTTTTCAGACCACAAAAAAACGTCTACAGCTAACAAGGTTTGTTGCCAGCTACTTTCAGGTTGGAGGTTGTTACTATCCAATGGAGCACTCAGACACAAACTACAGATCCATTGTACTTTCAGGTTAGCACAACATATTGACGTCAATTTCAAGTCTTGTCCACCGCTTAAAAAGGCAATCTTTCCTAAAACATGCTGATTCAATGAAAACCTGCCAGCCTTGCGTAAATAGACTCTTTCTGGCTGATTAAATGCTTACGCGACATATTTATACCACTTGGGCTACATTCAGCAAAACAGTAGTTGCCTTGCTAGAGTTTTCGCCGAATCTACATAGATCCGTTGGAGGATTGGCTTTGTTTTGTTACTTTAAAGAAGCTAACTCATTCGATGTTACTTATTCTTAAGAGCGGCACTTAACATAATGCTCATTTGTAGAAAAAGTTGTGGTGTATCACAAAGCTACAGACCTAAAACCACTTGTGTAGGAACATTTTACAGGCACCAACAGTTGAGTTGTACTGGTCTGTCAAAAGTCCCTGCAAGCCAACATAAGCACCAACTATTTTTCAACATTTTGTAGCTTGCTTCTTTTCAGAGCACCACAACTACATGACAACTTCACAACTCTGCTGCCAAGGAAACAACAAACCTAGGGCGTCAAAACGGTCGTTTACCTCTTGCAATTAAAAAGCCGTACACGCCTTGCCAAATAGACACACAACCTTAGGTTGCTTTTGGTGGCTTGTGAGTTGATAGCGACACCTACCAAAAGTGCGTAGCCCAAAGAGAAATCGAATGAAACTCTCAAACTGCTGGCAACGCTTATAGGAACTGATCTGAATTCACTTCAAACCAAATTACTCATCAGCATAGTGTACCGTGTACGACGAGCCGCGTTGTTAAAGCGGTCCGGCAACTTATTTTCATCCGAACCTTGGTGAATCATTTTATTCTCTGTTTTTATCGCATTTTATTTTTTCCCTTTATTGTTGTGTTTTCTTGTTGCTTGCTTCTTTTGTGTTGTATCACAGCTGAGAGTAGGTAGGTGTAAAACTGTACATACACCGAGAGCATGCGTATCTTCTTCTTAATAAATTCTACATAAATTCTGAGTTGAGCTGACTCTGAGATCTGAGTACACTCGAAAATATGCGGGAGATTCATCTTGTGGATTCTCCTCATCCTTGTCGTCTTCTTTTGCTCTAGCGCTAGCCATGAATATTTGTGCGGTTGGTTGGCGCAGTCTCTGTTCGGAGCAGCCCCATGATTCAGTTTAGTGCGATCGTTTAACCCGTTGACAACGTTCACGATCACGTTCACGTTTGTGGCTATTTTTATGTTTCGCTTCGTATTTTTTTTTCGTTTTTCACTGCTTCATTTTCGCCTCTGATAAGAAATAAATTCCATTCCACTCTTTGTGTGGTGGTAATTGCGGTTGCCCCCGTACCCAAGTCGCACTGCACAAGTGGAGTACACAAAAGAGGGTAGCCTGTAGAGTAACAAGTGGATACCACTACAAATTCGTGCAAATTGAACGAATGCAATAGGCACCAGCGACAGCAGACAGCACTAGCAGCTGGACAGAGGACGGTAGCGCAGAGTACGCAACGCACCCGGCTACGGAACAGTACAGCGCTACATTCGGCGGCGGAGCGTAGTCAGTGTATATTCTGAAACGAACGACAACGACCAAGCGCGCACAGTGAATATTGTATTTTTTTTTTTTTTTTATTATTATTATTTGCAAACGAGAAACAAACAAGGAAAAAAAAATCGAACGAGCCAGCAGAAAAGTTGCAAGATTTCGAAATTTTTTGACAGTGTTTCTGGTATAGGGTGCAATTGCATTTTGACAGTGACAGCTCAATACTGTGATGGATTACGTGGAATTTCTGCTGGTTGCATGGGACTATTGGCTTGTCCTGTGGGACTACTCCCCGTGGATAGCGTACGCGTTGGCTTTTCTCACACTTATTCCGAAGGTTTGGCGCCGCATTCGAATCGATGCAGACGCCGAACTGCGAGATGTCAAATTTCATCGATGCTATGGAACTGAACGGTGCTGTCACCCCTTGGAATCGGACGAGGTTGTGCGACCACGGAAAAAGGTATTACGCCGATTCGCGATCAAACGTGACGATAAATCAGAACCAGTAGTCCATTCGCCGCCGCCCACACTGACAAATCATGTCAATCAAATTGCGAAAATGTTCGAGGGCAATGCCCGCAAAGTCAACCGAGTGACGCCGATCATAACAAACGAACAGAGTTCTGAACTGAACGCGAGTGATTTGTCGCTGCCAAAGAAGACTGAAGAGCTCACCATCAAGACGACATACAAGAACCTGGACGAGCGCTTCTTCAGGCCGTCGCCTGTGAAACCGGATAACATCCCGGAAAACGACGAGAATGCGGAAAATTCACTGAATTTACTTAATCGTCCTTTGGAGCCGTCCACCGCAACCGCCCCCATTGTGATTCAACGACGGCGTTATCCATCGACTTCGCCGTCACCCCCGCCACGGCCGCTCTCGCGAACATCATCACGACCCACCTCGCTAAAGGCCAGCATAGAGAACATCTTCGCTATGGCCAATCAGTGCACCAAGGGCAGTTGCAGTCCCAGCGGACCGGTTACATCGATCGAAGAAATCCTGTCGCAGCGTCGACTCTCCCGGCCACTGTCAGCCTATTCGATAAGTGACCTCCTGGGTGACAGTCTGCCCGACGAGAGTTACATCGACAGCGTCTTTGGCAATCTAAACAAGTAGTCAACTTCTCTGCGTGTGTGCGTGTGTGTGCGATCATTGTGCCATTAGGACGATACAGTACCAGTCAAACCATATGCACCACCCGCTCAGTGGGGGAGATTCAATTCGAAATCGGTTGTGATAAGAGCAGAGTATCTAGTGTAAGCTTGACCTAAATCTACAGCTAATTGCCATTTGCTTAGGGCCAATAGTGTTTTTTGTGATATACATATTCTCCATTGTCTGTAAAATTGCATAAGGGTGATGTCACACTTTCTCTTATCGCTATTTCGTTGGCATTTAGTGCAAATCAATAAAGTGTTGTTTACTCGTATCTTTCAACAAAAAGAAGAAATAACCAGTAAATGAAATATCTGCGAAAATGATAAAATCAAACACGATAAACACAGCATGTTCGTTATTTAGTTAATTTAATATTTTTTTTATTTCCCTCTCAACTTCCTTTGCATGGGTCAAGGAAGATTTGCAGAAACAAATTTGAAACGCAACACGAGTTTTATTTTCGTTGACGGAAAAACGTTTTGCGTGACACAAATTTTTAATATTTGAACAGCTTGGCGAAAATATTTTTTTTTTGTTGAGTGTTTTGTGCGATAAAGATAAAGAAAAGACGACGAGAATAGTTTATAACAAGCTTGCCACCTTTTTTTTGCAAAAGTATCCTAGGATTTTGGTGGAGAAAACGAAATTTTAATGTTTTAAAAGTCGAGGGAACGACTTCATTTTGTGCATCATAATTGTAATATTTTTTTTTTTTATGAATATTTGTAAGCATTGTTGTACGTAATGTCTAAATAAAGGGTGATGATTTTTAAGCGATCTTTTTACTTTTTTTTTGAACAATATTTTTGAAAGTTGTAGGTTGTGAACCCTGTAAGTGGGTGTGGTCTCATTGGAGGTGCAATCACTGGTGAAACTGGGGGTGAATTTTGACTGCAATCAGAGCGAATAATCAGCATTTTATGACCGAAAGAAGGATAAATATTAAGTATTTTTGGGGATATTCGAAATAAACAGCTGATGAACGTAGGAACTTGCACCCCTGTTGGGTCTTTTTGTCCAAAGATAGCAAAAAACCACAGACTTACGAACGCAGAAACAAAACTCCTTTCCAGAAGTTTGCATTTTACAAACGTCTTTATGTTTTTTATGCTTCAAGCGTCGTCTGACATAGCCACCCTGTACTGTTATAAAGTGGAGACCAATCAAGTTGCTGGCCTAAACCTTGAGATGTCTTGAAAAATATTACTCACTATAAGAACTACTCAACTATACGTAGTCGTGTACTTATCTTAATAGTTCTCAGAAAGTTCGCCTTAAAAGGTTTAAACAGAAAATTGCCACCTACTGCCAATTATTAACAGCTATTCTGAGATTCGGTCCAAATAGAAAGTTGTTCGATTTTATTCATTCTACTTCGAAAGAGATTAATTTGGTTAATTCCTTCTTCAAACAACAAATATGTTTCGAACTTGACGCAGTGCTAAAGAAGCGGCCAACAATAAACGCATGCAGGGGTCTTTAAAAAAAAGCCCCAACACAAACTGACAGTCTACGATATTTTAAATAAAATTTTCAATCAACTGTGTAAATTTTTTATATTTATATCAAAATTACTAGAAAAAGCGGACACAATTAACCACAGGAAGTTTTTTCTTTTAAATAACTTTAAAGTCATGCATCGGGTTTATAAAGATTTTGAACCTCAAACTATGAATGGGCTTAAAGTTTGAGACACCTTTTGACAAAGAAAAATGGCTCTAGAACCCTTAACGCGTCTCGCCACAATCCGTTTGTGATTAGAACGGCAAACAACAAGACCTTTGGTCTTAATCCATCGTTTGGAAGTCTTGTATTAAGTGGGTTTTTAGTGAAGACTCCCCGTCGCACTAATAACAAAGTCTCCACTTTAAATTTGCACAAGCTCACAATTGCGAAATTTGTACAGAAAATATAGCCACTGTCTGTACTAAAATTTGGAGTCGAGTTTATTGGTAAGGCCCTTTCTTTTGGTAATCTACGAATAGTCAATTAAAAAGAGTGTGACCTTCAAAAATGAGGGCTAGCATTGCTTTTAGAAATCAGTAGAGTTGGAAATTATTAGCAGAGTTTAATTAAATGGTTGACCTAATGGCAATGAAAGGTCGGCCCTTTCAAGCCAGTGCAAGCCTGTTAAATGCTTCGAAGTATTTGTGTGGAATATCTTGCTGCAACTTTCGATGGTACCTACAGACCTGCAGCTGGCGTTAACCATCAAGTCCCTTCAGTTCGCTGGGTGTCTAGATAGCTGTTTTAAGTTACAACCTTCAGAGACTTGGGTGGGGTTGCCAACCTAAGGTGAAGTCTTCCTCTGATACTTTATTCTCATGGGTAGACTTAAATACTTGTCGAACTGGTGCGTCTATACTTAAACTTCACGTTCTGTAGTTCTTAGACGAGGTCAATGTCACTGTATCCTTATAGCACGACGTAAGGTCGTTCATCGGCTGTCCTTCGCCACTCTCCATCGATACAGACTTGACCAAATATCAGCAGGGTTAATACATCGCAAGGATTTTCCTACAATTTGCAGTCGGCCTTAGCATAAGCGGTACAAACAAAGTATTCGCTGGAGAAGTATTCCAATCCCAGCCAATACCACCTCTTCTAAACAAAATAAACAAAAAGTCCAGCGGATGCTTACCAAGAGGTAATTAAAAAAAAATCTGTGAATTATAAGCGAATGCAAAATCAAATAACAAGCTAGATAAACTCAGGCTCACGCTGTCTACTTGATTCTAGGGGTATTCAAAACCTCTTGAGCGTTTGTAAAATAGGAAAATATCCTTCCGACTCTACAGAGGGTCTACGATGGAACACACAGTCTTTGAAAACTATAATAATGGCACAGGAGAGGGACCATTTGCGAACAATGTTTCTGATCTCAAAGTAGATATGACCCACTGAACCCAGAAGAGCACTGACGTTTATAAAGAACCTCAGCGCCTCCCTGTATTGCAGAAATAAAGAACAGCCGATATAAAAGCCTTTTGCAAACCATTGCATTTGATTGCCATCCAGCAGAATCCGGATGATAAGGTTCGCTCTGAGAGGTCTTTTTTAGACTGCGAATTACTTGAGGTATTATTCGCTTGTTTGGTACGAGTCACATAATGTGAACTCTACGATCAAAGCCTGACAACCACCGTTCTTCTTACTACCAAACGTCTGTAGATATGGGTTTTGTTTCGAATGGAAGGGACCTACAACTTGTTGTCATGTCGAAAAGACTGAATTGATGAATCTTTCCAAAGGGAGGTTGAAAGGAAAAGATTTTTTTTAACGCCATGATTCGAATATTTAAAATAGGCCTTTGTGAACTATTTAAACTCTGAACGGTCTTGGTTTTGTCTAAATTTAAATCAGTGCGTCACCCGCTAGTTCCCATAAAAGGGGACTATTCGGTTGCTGGCATTCCCCTCCAAGTACACCCTAACCTTAGTGGTTGCTCCTTGAATGCGGAAATAGAACAATCATCCTCATTCGACGCTCCATTGTTCGGTAATCTGCATATGAATCCACTATCGTGCTTCTATAAATTCAAACTCAGGCATTTCATAGTTTCAGGCGCGGGACAAAACTGTTTTTTTTTTACGACTTGTTTGTCGATGGAAGTAGTAATGGTAATTCCCAATCTCCGCATAAACAAACATGATTCACCTCGCAACTTTTTATGTCTGTAGCAGTGTCAAGCTGAAGGCATCATCTCGTCGCACACCTGCGGTGCGCCCTTTAGTAAATCGAGCTTCTCTTGGCAATTTACACCGACCATTGTACGGCCGAGTGCGCACCCATTACCACCTAACGACTATCTTCATTTGAACGCCCTGTACAGCGCAGCTGTAATCTTATCTAATAGACTTATCATACCTGCAAGTATTAGTTACTCGCTCGGTTTATGTCTCGTTTAGCTCTGGCGTTTAATGTGACATTAGCCGCGGTCTCTGTACGTTGAGTCGTTTTTATTTGTTCCGCACTTGAAGTGGCCAAGTCGCCCTGGTGTTGAGAGTTGAGTCAAGCGCGCGGTCCGTTTTGCGTGTGTTTACAATCGATTTGCAATAGTGATCGTGTTTTGTTGTTTTCGCGAAAGTTTATTGCTTAGATTTGTGTGTATCTATGTGTGGCTAGTGGGAGTTACTACATTACTAGTTCGCATCTGGCTGAATTCCTAATAAGCTACTAACGACCAGCAATGGCGGGCAGCCGAAAATTGGTAAATAAAATTGAGTTGTGTCTCCTTAAATGGGATATTTTCGGCGCCGACCTTGGGACTGGATTTCTATATCTGACGCGCATAGATGGGCATGAATTCCATAACTCTTTTCATTACGAAAATGCGCAGAAAGAGTGCTTATTTTCGGGCGAATTCATTTGCCTAATCGATTACTCAGTGACAGCTGATAGGGGAGGAGAGTTTATCATCTTTTACGGTGAAGGCATATGCAATAAATCATAGCTTTGTGAGTCATTTGGGTTCTTTGTGGGGGCTTAAATTTGGCCACGAAACAAAGTAGTCGTGGCTTAATATTAATGCAGTTAATTATTAAAGTCACAAGTAAACTAATTGCTCAATGGTACAGCACTGAAATTGGATTAATCATGTTTAATTGGATTTGTCGATAGGAGACCTAGTGGGAGACATCTTTTGTTTTTGCATGTGACTGTTATTTCTTAAAAGCTCATGAGTCACTTCCAATTAGTTCTGACCTAGTAAAGTTCATCGACGAAGATGTTCTGTCAACAGAACGCACATGGATACTGTTCTTGTGGATGCGCTTGGGTGCCTTAATAAGTTCAAGTGGGGTGGTCTCTGTTTTTATATTGCTATATATATAACACATTCATTCGGATTGCATTGGACTACATGTATGTCCATAGAGAGTCTACTTGTCAAGTTTCGTTGCACTTCTGTTGATGCGAATCGATTCGCGCGCTAGGAATACTGAAGACCTGTTGATCCCGAATATTGTCAAAAGAAACTCTTAATTGACCGAACAGCGGACGTTTTAAACTACGACTTTGAAGTGCGAACATACAAAAACTCGACAATTATGTCCAAGACCCTTTGACACTATTGAATTGCATCAAAATCTGGAAGGTCACGGTCAACATTCATCACATATGATACTTTTCCTTTCAACGAACAGCGTTTTCTAACCTTCAGCGGTTGTTTTCGGTGCAATTATTACCGTGCGCCCGTGACCTCTTGATTAAAATTTGAGTGCTCTACTGATCGTTTTAACGTGTTTCCGTGTATCACCACCAAGCATGGTAACCATAAAGCTCCATCCACATAGGAGACCAATTGTGAACTCCGTTTAAATAATATTTAAAATAAATTTTTCAGACTACACTTTTGACAGCTCAAAAAGTCAAATCTTTATTTAACTATTTTTGCAATTTTCATTTCAAATAATTAATTCAATAAAATTTGGAAATACAATTTCAGCAGCGAACTGTCAGATTTTCTTTACAACATGTCCCACTAATTTGCCGCGAACTTAATCGGCTCTAACTTAACGTAGAAAGAAATACAAACTACAACTGAAAACTGACAGCTTAATTTCACAAATCAAAATCTCATTTAAATGAAATGTCAAAAATTCGGATGCATTTTACTTGCATACATAATTTATTACAATGTTTAGTGGAAACATTTTTACATGAAAGTAAACATTCTTCTAAATCTTTATTAAGCAAAGAGATTAATAAATAAATCGCGCATCTGTCATTCCGGCCGTTACAAAAGGCAGCACGGCATTCAGCATAAACAACCAAAACTACCAATCACATTGTGAATTTTTATCATGTCAAATGTTCGCGTTAAATTTGATTAACACAAATAACTTCATGGTCAAAATTAGTCGATGGTGAGACAGTGATGAAGGGCCTTACTAATATAATTTTTAACCTCCACACTGAATATTTTTTTAGGTCACAATGGGTAATTTTTAATGGTGAAATTTCGTCATCGTGAGATTGTAAAATCTAGCTGGAGACTTGACATGGTTATTGGTATCGCACGAAGACCTAAAAATTCTACACCTAATGTCAATGGGCTTTACTAGTAACCAGTTTTAGTTTCTACTTGTAAATAAAAAGAGTTCGCAATATCTAGATTGTAGTTTCCATGCAAATTTCGCATATGAGAGCTTCCGCAAATTTTAAGTCATGAGAAGAATTTATTAGTAGTAACGCGCAATAGAGTGTTTCACGAAGCCCATCCTCTCATAGATGGGCTATCTATTTGGTTCAAACGTCAAAAAAACTTGCAGGATAATAAGGCCGATTTACAATGGATAGAGTAGTGTTTTGCTCGAAAAAATCTCAGCTTTTACCAAATATATTTGATAAACATAATTTTTCATTTCTAGAATGATTTTATCCTGTTTTTGCAATTTATTATAAACTTTTCAATATTTTTCTAATATATAATTATACTATAGCCATAGAAAATCTGTTTTGTTTTCCTACAAGTTTTCTAGCGTTCACTTGGTTTTTACTTCTACTTATTTGACTCTGACGTTGTCGCGAAATACCCTATGTCTCTAGAAATGTCTAAATAAATTTGTTTTAATTCGATGGAGACGCCTTAGAATATTTGTAATTTTTTTTTTGCTAAGAAATACTTGTAATGTCACTATTTTTATTTCTGTCGCATTATGATCACAGTTAGAACAAATAAATAACCACTTTTAAACTACATACACCTAATTTATATTGTAGATCACAATAGCAGAAGCGCTGCGCGAGTTGAGAGGCAAATTAGGACCGACTAATATTTTGCGCATGTCAAGTCTTTATGACTTAAGCTTGAAAGTCGCAAAATGTATATCCGTCAAACCCGACAAAAGGAACATCGCTTTATTGCATAATTCGTCCTTTGTCACAACCTGTTAAAAGTCCCACCCCAGTTACAGCTTAGAGCTAAATTTGAGCTCCCTGTCCAAAATTTAGCTGAGCTAAATCTAAGCGAATCCCCTTAGCCGAGTGGTACGCAGTTGGGCCTAAAAATCAAACTTTTGTTTCAGAATGTATTTTATGTATCTGTCAAAATTTTGCGTGGCCATTTAATGGGTCGGCACATTTTCTCCAGCTAAATAATTGTAACAGATCGTTGTATTCTGTTGCGAAAAGTATACAAGGATGAGCTTTTTTAATTATTACGTGGATGAGAATGAGAAGTAGGTACCTAATCTGAAATAGTTGAAATAGGAGAGAATTCAATTTTTGAAGGAAGTTTTTTCAATGTACAGCTGTTTTCTGTGACACTTATCCACAGCGTACTCTATATCAAAATTTAGCTAGAATTTTCGCTAATGATTGGAGAGAAAAGTTGGAGAGCAGCATACATAGAGATGTCAGCACGTCATATTACATAAATGATAGTCTAAGTTGCTTAGGTGGCGCTTCAGTCTGGGGTCTTCTATGGCCATCAACTTGCAGCCTAGTTGTGACCTTTGACAGTACCGTCAAAACAAGGCTGTCTAGTTTTGAGGATCACTTTCAAGCTGCCAGTGCCCTCAAAACTAGGCTGTTACACCCCGAGATAAACATGGTACCATCGTCCTGACTCATTACATCCAAAACACGGTACAATATGTACAATTTCGGTAAATACCCTTTATAGGTATTGCCAGAGACAGTATGTTTTTTGCTAATTAAACATTTTAAAGACAAGACGTACAAGTACGTAGCTATCTTTTTTTTTATCAAAATCAAGACCACTGTAAACAACAAAAAACGCACTCAAGTACTTCCTGCAGTCTTTTTAAATAGATTCTTATCAAGTTACTCATACGAATACACGAGTGTTAATACAGTCAGTTTGTTTATAACACTTTCTTTCAACACTTTATCGTGTCAGATACCTAATCAAATATTTTTTGAGGTGGTTTCTGCGCGATGTCTCTCTGTTCGTAAATATTGTCAAAACAAAAGATATACAGTCCCATTTACCTGGGTTATGATTAAACCAGATTCTGGCCCGCTTTCATAACATGGCAGACTGATACCTGCTCTGTAAGGAAGAGTAAGGCGATACCGATGACAGTTTTTGGACTTTGCTTCATATACAAATATTTTTGACACAGATCGCACTTTTCTGCCATTATTAGGGACGATGTGTAAAATTTATGAACTCATCACTTCTAATGGTTCATCCCTTTCTTTTGCTTTTAGGAATCGCTCTCGCTAGCGCACACCCTTTGCGACAAGCCCCCGCCATCGTCACACCTGATCCCGACCAGCATTGAAGGTGGCAAGGTATCAGATCGCCTGGGCAAACTCCGAAACTCTTCCGAAAACTGGAAGAACCGAATTGGTAAGTTTGTCAGCCTTCAGCGTTCGTATTTCATTTTCTAACCCCCATCCACTATTCTCAGAACAATCCGATGCTTCCAAGTTCACAGTCGCCGGGCGACTGCAGAAGAAATCCCATTCGCCGGTTGAACTTCAATTTGAACGACACGGCGATACCACTAAACAATGCCCACCAATGAAAGTAGTCCGCAGCGCAAATCAGCCACAATTGGGACTGGCAAAGAGCCCCTCCATGATGGTGACATCCATGACAACCCCGAAGCCTGCTTCCGAAACGAATGGACAGCATCGAATGCAGCTGAAGAGGAGCTTGAGTGTCAATGCTGAAGCCCAGAGTGCAAGTAGCAGTGATTCCGACTCGGATGGACGGAGTGAAAGGGAGAGCACAAATAGGTCACCCAAGCCCGTAACGATCGGTGCAAAAGTGATCGTTCCCAAGCTGGACGATGAGGAGACTTTCGAGAAGTTCTTCGCAGCTCCGAGGGCTGTCGAGAGGATCGACGAGGGCATGGAGATCGCCGACTTCGATGATATAAAGTCAACTGAGAGGTAAGTTGTCGGATGGACTTACATCGACTTCGACTAAATACGTATTTGCTTGCAGATTGGTGACCAAGAGGACCGTTCAAGGTCCGAAGGGTCGTCGCGCTGCCAGGAACCCCCTCAAGAGCCTCGCAGCTCGCAGCGATCTACAGAGCGAGTACACAGAGGTGAAAACCGGCATTGCTGAGAAGGAGATGCGTCGCATCAAGCTCGAGTCATGTAAGTTGTTGACCATAAACCCTTTGACCTTGGCTAACGTTTTCTTTGCCTCCCAAAACAGTTGCCAAGTCGAACAATCTGGCCGCCGAGGCTCTAGCCGGCCTGGCTAGCGTGGAAGACTTTAAGTCGGTCAGTCTGAAATCCTCGTCCCTGCCTTTGAATCAAATGTGGCTGCCGTACAAGGCGGTGATGCTGTTGCACATCAAGGGCCGCACCCATGTACAGACCCGCCTTGTCGAACCGATCTTCTCATCGATGAATCGAGGCGATTGCTTTATTTTGATAGCCGGCGACAAACTCTATCGCTACATTGGATCCTTCGCCAATGTCATCGAGATCTCACGCAGCAAGAAGATCTGCGCCTATATTCTGGAGAACAAGGACCTGGGCTGCACGGCCATCACCGAAACAATCCTCACCGATGGCAAGTTCTTGAACGAACGCCACTGGAAGACCTTCTGGGAGATTCTCAAGAAACCCGACGACTATCAGATCTCAGATTGTGGCCATGCCGATGAGGACGATCTGTTCGAGGCGAGCTTGATCGAAACGAACATGATATACGAGTTCTGCGATGACTCTCTGGTGCCCATGGAGAAGTACTGGGGAGCGATACCCAAGGTGGAGATGCTGGATCCCAAGAAGGTGCTCGTGTTTGATTTTGGCAGCGAGATGTACGTGTGGAACGGCAAGAATGCTTCCTCGGATGCGAAACGCGCTGCCATCAGGCTGGCTCAGGAGCACTTCGACGTGAAGAAGGTCGACTACGAGAAGTGCTACGTCAACCCGCTCAACTTCTCCTCGGTGGTCGGCCAGAGGAGCAGCTACAAATTCATGAAATCATCGGATCGCTCGGACTGGTGTCTTCTGGGCAAGATCACCCAACACATGGAGACCTGCCTGTTCAAGGAGAAGTTCTCCGATTGGCCAGAGACCGAGCGCGAAGACCTCGAAAAGGATTACCTAGCCAACGGAGTGCATGCAGTCAAACCACTAGATGGCGCCGTCATTTTCAAAGGGGAGCCCTATGCGGAACCGAACCTTGTGCTCGAGCACTCAAACCTTGGTCGTGGCAACTTCTACTACGACACCAACACGATGCGTCACTACGACGTGATCACCACTTCCAGTGACAAGTGGAAGATCAATGAGTTCAACTTCGAAGAAGCCGAGTCTCGGGATGAGCTCGGACACTTCTACTCCGCCGAGAGCTACATTGTTCGATGGGTCTATCAGATCTCGGTAACTGTGCGCGAGCTCAGTGGCAAAGTGTCCAACCGCAGCACGGTTGTCGGCCGTGACAGGTGTGTTTACTTCACGTGGCAAGGAAACGACTCGAGTGCAAATGAAAAGGGTGCTGCTGCCTTGCTCACCGTCGAGCTAGACAAGGAGAAAGGCGCCCAAATGCGTGTGTCCCAAGGCGACGAGAGCACCGCATTCATTCGACTGTTCAGGCTCTTCCTACAGCACCGTGGCAGGAAGGAGGAATGCCTCGAACGCCGCAACCAATGGCGACTCTACATAGCTACGGGCAACGATGTAGCGGAAACCATACTCAAAGAGGTTAACTGTGATTCAAGTCAGCTGCGCTCGAGGGCATCAATGCTGCTTTTAAATGGAGAGAAAGGTCTGATATATGTTTGGCATGGATGCAAGAGCTTGCCGCATACGCGAGAAATTTGTGAGAAGGCTGCCGAACAGATGCGCGAGAAGAAGTACGTCGACCTGTTCTTGGACAGCGTCGACGGCGTACAAATTGAGATTGTCGAAGAGACCAAAGAGGAGGAGGCATTCAAAGCGGCTTTGGATGGTTTTGACGCGGAGGCTTACGGCTCACTGAAGGCGGCAACAAAGGACTTTGTGTACACACCGAGAATGTTCCAATTCTCGAGTACGCAGGGCGTTTTCAGCGCCCACGAGGCTTTATACGGGTTGAGGTGCAAGGATTTGATTAGCCCCTATCCGTTTACACAGGCGCAGCTGTACAATGCCAGGCAACCGACAATCTTCATGATCGACGATGGCGATGTGCTCTGGATGTGGATGGGATGGTGGCCACTGGAGGATGTTAAAAGTGAGTCCTCGGTAGGAGGTGGTTCAGTTGGGTATTAATTTTCGAATTTTCTTTAGTTAACTCAGAGGATCGTGCCAGTCCGACTAATGAAAACCGAGCGGGGGTGAATCGCTGGATATCGGAGAGGCGTGCTGCTCTCGAGACTGCTGTGTCATACTGGAAGGCCAAGTTTGGTGAGTAGTCATGGCTATAAGTCTGTCATAGGGAGTTCGGTTGGGTTGGTTTTCTTGCTTAAGCTTAGACATTAAGTGTCTAAGCGGACAACGATTTCAAGGGAAAGCTATAGCCTCTGGGAAGGGGCCTGTAAAGTCTGCAGTGACACGAATGCTGCGTACTTGGGTAGATGAGAATCTGTAAAAAAATACTTCAGCAACTGTACTACGGCAGAGGCAAAAAGACTGAACGTATTTACTGATCTTGGTCGCCTTTTGCAGCTGCTGCTGTAGGCTTTGTTTGTTCATTGAAGGCGCTACGTTTGGTAAACCTTTTATAGGGAACTCACTTCGATTGAAACAAGTCTGAAAAACAAACCGACGGTTATGTCTTAGCACTTAGATTGAACACTTTACCATAGGGCAGGCAGATTAATGAACATTTCCGTTCCCCCTGCAGGTGACCAATCGGAGGAAGAATTCTACGGCATCAAAGGCTTCGTAGTGTGGGCCGGCCTAGAGCCACTTGCATTTAAAGCGCTTTTCCCCGACTGGCAAGAACGTGAGGATGTCAAGGAGATCAACATGGAGGTATGTTCTGTGCAAACCCTCTCCCACCACTTCCAATCATTTTCCAATTTTCATTCATTTTCAGGACGGTCGCACAAACACGGCAATACCCATCACAGAGGTTCTCACCCAGCTCACACAAACCGAATATCCCCTAGCTGTCATCAAAGAGCGCCCACTGCCCGAAGGTGTGGATCCGACTCGCCTCGAGTTGTACCTAAACGATCCCGACTTCCACGAAGCACTTGGCATTCCGCGCGAGGAATTCGACCAGCTGCCGCTGTGGAAGCAGACCAATCTCAAGAAAGAACGCGGTCTCTTCTAAGCGATGCCTACCGAGACAGTTCAAGCGAGAGAGCTAGCACATATACACCATATTGTGGATTTTGTCCCATTGTACCTTCAGCAGCACACATATTTTATATACATTTTGATATAGATTTGTGTAAAATCCATTTTTTATCTACATAAGAAAACTATGTATATTTATTATAACATTAACAACAAGTTTGCTTGTTTTTTACATTTTTGTATTTGTCTCTCACTTTTTACGCGCATTAACCTTAAAATATATGAAAAATAATGAAAAGAAAAGCAAAAAAAACACACAAAAGGAGAAAAATCATAGAACACGACACACAAATTTATTTAGTGAACAGCGAGGGTGGGCAACATCCCCCTTCGAGGCTTTGTTTTAGTTTGATTTTAATTTTAGTTTGTGTATATATTGAGAAATGATTTCAGAAGCATTTATTTATACTGCTTGGTAGATGTGTGGTTTCCATTTGAGTTTTTACCGTAATCCGTTTCTCTTCTTTTCTTTAAGTTTCTTAATTATATTAATTAAAAAAATTAGCTACGTATTAAAATATATATTGAGTTTGAGGAGCAGTGTATGTATGAACATAATATATTTAATCCTTTGTAGGTAGATTTGTTTTTCTTGTTTTCTTAATTTTTGTGTTTATAATCTAGATCTGTTTGTATGATTTTGATTATTATTTTAGTTCTTTTTTGTTTGTGTAATTTTTAAAGCATAATAAAATCGAATGAGGTTTTTAACAAGGTTTTCAATTTAAAGGCGGAATGTTTTATTTATCCTTTTGTTCGTTTTTAGCTATTGTTTCTTTTTATTTGCAAAGGGAGCACGTATAGAGTTAAAAGATGCTCAAAGATAGGTCTGTGGAAGAAGTTTTGACTCGCGATTGAGAAGCTCTGGCCTGAGACCACATTTTAGTGCAGGACTAGTCGCAATACTCTGTTCTATATGGTCATGGCCAAAGCATTGATGTCTGTGTGATAAGTTTTAGTCCGCACACTTCTTTGTTGACCTTTTCGTTCAAAGAAACTTCAAAGCAAATCTTTGTGCATTCTTTTCTTTGTGCAGATTAATACAGAGAGAATTTTGTAGGGGAAGCACCTTTGTAGTTGGCGCAGATCGAAGATGTTCTTTCATTGACACTGAGATTCCATTTATCGGGCATACCTTCATCCGACGACATTTTACAGTGCTTACTCTCTTTAAAGTCATCTCCTTCAGATTGGAAAAGTTCAACGGCCAATCCGTCAGGTCACGTAACCTTTTTTGAAATTTTTATGATCAAGATAAGTTGTTATGTGTTGGGCAGCACTCGTTTTTGACCTTTAGAAAAGTACTACTAACTTCAAGTCATGCATTTTGTTTTGCCTTTTGTTTCTGGCGTGCCAGGTGCCACCATGTACATTAACTTTTCTTATCCTCTGTAATCTTTTAATTAGGTATTTAATTAATTAATGTTGGAGTAAAAGAACTATCAGCATTAGCGAATCGACAACCAGATGTCCTCACTACTGCCACCCCTGCACATGCGTTAACTGAAATTTGTTGTCTCTCGCGTACTCACTTCTGTTTCTGTCTTGCTGCTCAACACATCGTCTTCTTTCCTAATGTATATTTTAACCTAAACGATCCCGACTTCCACGAAGCACTTGGCATTCCGCGCGAGGAATTCGACTATTTTGGTCTATTGTACCCCCTGCTTACGCATCAGTGAGGTAACTGCCCTCATAAGAGTTCCCCTCACATTGTAATTCCTTTCGGAATCATTTTAGAGGTTTTGTACTCCGTCCTATAGCACTCCCTCTAGTCCAGTTTCCTTTAAGAATCTTAGGATGAGAGCTGGCTCCAGTGACAGTATTTCCTCATCAGTATTTCAGTCTTTTGTGGGTCAGTGCCCCACATGATCCCAGCACGTGTTCTGGGATGTCACTGGACTCATCGCAGAATCTGCAGACACTTTCTTCCGATATACCCAGTTTCCTGGGGTGTTCCTTGAGTCTATAATGCCCCGTTAGGAAGCCCGTTTGGATACGGAGGTTATTTTTACTCATGCCGATGCAGGCTTAAAATCTTTTCCGGTTGTATTGTCCCAGAAGTTTCTTAGCCTGCCTCATGCCTCATGAGTGTTATGCCAAGTTCTTGCCCTGTTTTCTTTCTCTAGTTTCCTAAATTCTTCTCTGAGGGTGTGATGCCCTATTCGGCAGAATGGTTCAGGATCTATGAAAGCATCTGATGCTCCCTTTCTTGCTAGGGAGTCGGCCATTTCATTACCCTCTATTCCCATGTGGCCAGAGTGTTATTTTGTTTCTCCTACCCAGTTCATTTAATTTTTGTAGGCATTCCCCTACAAGTTTGGATTTAATGATGTAGGAACTAAGTGCCATAATTGCAGCCTGGCTGTCTGACATTATAGCTATTTCACAGTTGGTTATGTTTCTGTCAAGGTTGGACACATCTATCTATGGCAGAGATTTCAGCCTGAAAGATGCGGGTACTTTTGCCCATCGGTTCAGAGTGTTTGGTTCTAGGCCCAAATACTCCCACTGCAGTTCCCTCATCAGTTTTTGATCCATCTGTGTACCACTTTGTTGTATTTATTGCTCAGTCTGTGAATTATGGATTCGTTGCTCCAGTTCTTCTTGTTGCTGAGCTTTGTAACAAAGTTCTTTTGGAAATCAAATTTTTTGATAGTATCGTCTCTAGGAAGGTCCAATATGGGTATTTTTTGAGTAGTGCATCAAACTGTTTCAGTGTAATGCACTTTTCTCGTCCTATTCCTTCTTTGGTTAATTTTAGAATCGTTTTACTTGCACATTCCTCAACCACGAGGTGCAAAGGCGTCAGTTCCATTAGCACTTCCATAACTGCAGTTGGGCAAGTTCTCATGGCCAATGTAATATATAGCATCCCAGTCTTTGCACTTTACTGAGTGTCTTCCTTGTAGTCGATAGACTGGTGATCATTGGTCTCACAATGGCGATATACATCCATCTAAGGATGGTCGGGCTACATCCCCAGGATTTGCCCGCTAGGTTCCGGCAAATCATTAGGGATAGACATAACACAAAACAAATACAACATTATGTTTAGGCAGATTCTTTCTTTTTGATTATCATAAGTTTTCAATACATTTGTGGAGGATGAACTAGATGAAGCTCTTAAACTGGTATTTTTCACTTAGTTGCTAGTTTTGGGGGTCTATCGTTTCGACGATAGTCGTCTCAAAAGTTACGGATTAGGGCCGAGTTTCAAAGGATTCTTCTCTATATCAATGTTGAATGGGTCATACTACCAGACAGTGGAATCTCTGTCCTCATCCCTTCTTAGAAGTCTGAAGAAGTCCGAATACTGGCAGTACAGGGCTTTCGAAAGGCGGAAGCGAAGTCTGCTGGACTTTACGAGTTACCCATTTTTGAGTTAGATATGTTTCCAAAGTTTTAAGTGGCCTCCACTTTCTAGTTCAAGGTGCTATTTCTCTTCTATGAATATGTTTATACATGGTTTCAATCAAGGATATCATATCACCGACCATAATCATATATTTATTTGAGGTTTGAAATATTCATGCTAGATCCCTCTGAGATATGGACCTCGTCTGTTGCTGCAGGTTGAGCCATTTCGCATTTTGCATTGACATATCATGTAGGCTCCGATGTCCTCTTTATTCCTAGTTTACTAGTCCCTTGCGTTTGCTGGTGACATTGTATTTCGAGGAGGTGTCAGTTGACATCAGGTCGGGGCGATAAGAAATACCCATGTCCCGGCAATAAGTTGTAATTGACGCGTTTGACTTCGTATAGGTCGTGCTTCTTTTTGTAACGTCACAAAATTGTTACTTTCGTGATGTAATACATTTTGAAAGGGTTAGGCGACGCAACGTTTTCTTATGAAAAGTTCAAACTTTGATAATTGTTGTCATTAGAAAGTCGAGTGCTATACTTCCGTGTTTAAAACTCCCACCTCTACGACATTGACAAGTTTTATTCACTTTGTTATTACAATTTGTAACGCCAAGAAAGAGTCACCGGACACCTCATAAAGTATATATATTCTGAATCAGGATCACACTAAGAATCGATTTAGCCATGTCCGTCTGTCGGTCTGTCTGTCTGTTGAAAGCACGATAGCGTTCAAAGAATCAACCTAGGCGAATGCAGTTTGGTGAAAGGACTTATTTTTATCGTCGCTAGGTTGGTATTAAAAATGGACTATGCTGGTCAAGTAGTTCTGGTACCTCCCATACAAAACCAATTTTGCATGTCTTCTATGCAGTGGCAAGGCCGATGAAAACACTTTTACTTGTTTTTATTTCTTTATCTCTTTTTATTTTGCATGTGTAATGGAGTTGAAACCTCTATTTATATTTATATTGCTGCATACTTTTTGATATATACACTAACATACAATGTAAGGATTTTGCTTGCAGCAATTGGAAAACATACACAACTAACATAACACAAAAGAATTTAGCAATTCAGCAAACGATTTTCATAGCAAACAAAAACCGTAAACACGTTTCAAACACTGTATTTAATAAATGGTATTACAGCGAAATGCAACTGGCGTATTATTTCGAAGGATTATATGTGGCAACAAGGAATAACGACATAAGTCAGTTTTTGCAACTTTTCAGGAGAGCGTTTAAATGTTTGGCTTCCGATTACAAATCAAAGTGACTTGTATCATTTTTCTTTTGTGTGTAGTTCAGAAAACGTAACAGAAAATACGCAAGAACTATGACAGATCTCAATTTCGACTTATGATGTTATTCCTTGTGGCCACAGAAATAAGAAAGTAAACGGCGACCGTAGTGATTTGGAACCTTGCTTCCACCTACCCCAAATACTCGAATCTAGTCAAACGATGGAAGATGGAATGGTATAGGAAGAGGTAGAACCAGAATTTGGCTGGGCGATCAGCAGAGAAAGATCCCTACCTCTTTCCCCCTTTAAAAAATCTCTAAAGAATTTCAAATGAAAGCCATGGACTTGGACTTTGCAGCGGCACGTTGAAAGAAATCACAGTCTCGACGATTACCATTGAAGGAAAGGCCAGGGCCCTGCTCGCCGGAGAATACTTATCCACTTGGTTTTAGGCCACTTTTCCTTTCTTGACTTACTTACTTACTTAACGGGCTCCCGACCCGTGGAGAGTCTCTGCCTGAGACACTGCAGCCTTCCATCCTCTGCGATCCCGGGCACGTTGCTTCCAGTTATCCAGACCAAGCGCTCTGGCATCCGCGATGGCTTGGTCTTTGAAACGGAGGTGCGGTCTTCCTTGTCGTCTCGAACCTGGCGGCTTGGACTCGAAGATCCTCTTAGCTGGAGCATTATTGTCCATTCGCTCGATGTGACCGAGCCAATGTAGTCGACGTATTTTGGACTACATCCACATCTTGGTACAGCTCATAGAGTTCGCGGTTGCATCTTCTCCTCCATTCGCCCTCCTCGCACACAGGACCAAAAATCCGCAGAAGAATTTTTCTTTCGAAGGAGCCCAGTATCAGCTCTCCCTTCCTGCTTATCGTCCAGCACTCGGCGCCATAAAGCAGAACTGGCAGGATAAGGGTTCTATAAAGCATACATTTTGTCCTTCGAGTTAGGAGTTTGAACCCAATTGCTTTGCCAAACCGAAGTAGCAGCGGTTTCCTCGGCTAATTCTTCGCCGGATCTCCACTAGGATGTCATTTGTGGAGTTCATGTTTACTCCGAGGTAGATAAACTCCTTAACTACCTCGAAATTGTTGCTATCAATAGTGACGTTCTGTCCTAGGCGGTGGACAGATGCTTGTTTGTTTGTTGATAGCATGTACTTCGTCTTGTCCTCATTTTCTTGACCAGTAAAAACCAAATCTCTGTTGACATCGCGTAGTTTTGGGTGTGTGTTTATAGCTTTTGCGTGGAATTATTTGTCAGTCGAACTGAGAGTCGTCCGCTTTGCAAAGACACCAAAGAAAGCAAATAGGAAGAGTGGGAATTGCTTCAATAAACCAGTTTGTCATACAACTGCAGATACGAACCTTTTATTTTCGAATTTGAAAAGCGGCCACATAAGACTTAAACTCGTACTTACCGTGAGGTCCTTGGGGGCGTTGCGGGCATTGATTTACACCGATTGTGTCTTAACAATTCTTGCATGATCTTGTTTCATCCTTGATACTTGGAAAAGACTTGAATCTATTTCCCAAGTGAAGTTCCCTACCACTTGTCAAACAATGCCCAATTTACTAAGGTCGTTGTATGGTAAACCTACTTTAGAACGCACTGAAAACACCGGCTCGCTTGATGTAAATGAAAATGTATTTTCATCTAATCGCGTTATCAAAACAATGCAACAGTAACGGGCTAACAACATTTGATGAGAATTTCGCTGGATCTGTTAATACTAAATCACTCTTAACTTTAATTTTATTCCTAGGTTGCTGGTTATGGTCAGTCTCGATAGTTGAACTTTCAGTGGTCTTACTATAATCTAGCTCTGCTGTGGCTGCGCTGGGCGCAACAGCAAAGGATGCGTTTGTCACAGACGCTGTAGATGCAATCGAATTCGAACTGCTGGCATTATTGCTGTCGGAATTGAAAGACTCTTCGGCGATACTCGTCAGCGACACTAAAGCCGTTTCAGTTCGAGCCTTTTCCTTTTCGCCCTCGGCTCGAACATGCTCTTCTCGGAGTTTATGCTTGGCCAAGTGAACGGTCAGTAGACCGCCGTTGATCGTGGCAAAGGGACAGAATTTGCACTTGTGTACGATGGTGTCGGCCGACTCAGGGTGCTTCATGCGGATGTGTTTCTGAAAGGAAAATATGTTCACAAGGGCTCATGATATGAGTGCACAATTCCCACCTGATAGGCAACGCTTTGTATCGACTTGTAGTCACACAGAGGACAAATGTACATCTTGCTCTTGTCGTGCGTCATGCGGTGTCGTCGAAAGGCGTTGTGGTCGTTGGCCATGTAATCGCACGAGTTGCATTTGAATTTCTTCACCGATTCGTGTGTTAGCATGTGCAGCTTCAGCGATGACTTGGAGGACAAAGTTTTGCCGCAAATTTCACAGCAGAAGAGGTCGCCGCCCTTGCAGAAGTGCTCACGCAGTGATTTGAGGTGAGAAAACGCCGAGCCGCACTCCTCGCAACGATGGACGTCTGGTGGGGGAGCGATAGCAATCGTGCGATGCCATCGTCGATGGTTCTTTAGCTGTTTGCTGTTCTTGAACGCCTTCTCGCACTGGTCACACTTGTAGTTGCGCTCCTCGGAATGTATTTTGCTGTGGGTGTTTACCAGGCGGGAGTAGATGGGCGTTTTGAAGTTGCACAGCTCACAGCTGTGCAGTTCCATGTCGATTTTGTGGCTGCGCCAGAGGTGAGTGTGCAGGGTGTTCCAGTTGGAGAAATTCGTCGATTTGCACTCGGGACAGATCATAGGCCGTGTTTCTTCACTGAAGGGGGAGACATTTACTCGAAAAAAAACATAAAAAACGAAACTAAATGTACTTACATGTTGTGACAGCGTTTGTGGTACTCTGAGGTGTCAGGCTTCTTGAAACGAAACGCGCATCCGTTGACATCACATTTGGTGCCCGTCTCCATGAGCGAGTTGCTTCCATACAACTTGCGCAGCCTCGTGATCCCTGTCCGATTGGAACCAAACGGTCGCCCGCGTGGTCGAGATTTCATTTTGCTTTCGTCTCCTGCCTCAGTTGCCTCCTGACTGCCACTGTCCCGCTCGGCCTCCATCAAGTTGTCGGAGACGTATATTCGCCCCTTCTCGGGAGCCACTTCCATTTCCATTGGCGGTTCGCCGCTGAATTCGTTCACACCACCGCCGTCCGAAGAATTGAAGCACACCGGGTCCAATTCAGACTCCCTGCTGGGCTGATCACGTTCCAAATCGTCGAGGATCTCAACGATTTCCAAGGAACTTTGATCGATCTGAGTGCACCCGTCTTCGGCGTGCTCTCGATTGGCATTGATCAGCTCTTCAGCGCACACAAAGAGAATCTCGGGATCGTGGTTGTCTCCCGCGTCATTGACCTCATCTATAATGGATATCTGAGGCGTGTTCAAGTCATAGTGTCGATTCTTTTGCTCGCAGCCCGAATTCGAGTCGATGATGCTGTCCAGCCCATGCAAAACGTAATCACTCGTCCAACTGATGGTCGGCGGTGTCTGGAAGTCAGTGGGCTTGTTAAACGAATTCGAGTCCTGATTTATCATCATCATGGGACAAATCTCTTCCGAGTTCTTGGAGTTCTCAGACGAATTCGTGACCAAGTTGGGCGTGCCAATGTTCTGCTCCAAATTCGGAGCAATGAGATTCTCTACTTCGTTCTTGTTCATCAGATTCAACTCATCAACGGTGCGGAGGTGGAGGAAGTTGGTCGACCTGCGCGGGTGCTCCTGAAACTGCGGTTGCTTGAGAATGTCCACGTTTTTTATGTAGATTTTGCTTCTCGGCGGCTCGTGTATGAAACCCGTGTCCTCCGGCAGCAGGAAGTTGGCACAGTCCACAAAGTTGTTGCCACAGTCGAAGGTGTACTCATTGTTGACGCTGTTCTCGATGAATTTGCCGGGCATCGCTTGGAATTCCTCTTCCGCGGGGAACAAATTAAAGTGCAGATCATCGCCTACATTCAAAACGTTCGTCAGGTTGTCTGGCGGCAGGAAGATGGGCTCCTTCAGTATGTCTACGTTCTTGATGTAGATCTTGGGCCGACGTGGTTTCTCGTACGTTTGGCTCTGCATTGGTTGCTCCGAACACAGGTCGGCCAGGTCTGACGGCGGCAGAAAGTTCGGATATCTCGTAATACCTCCACCATCCAGGCACAGAATGTCACGTTGGTCGTTCGGCGGCGGCAAAAAATCGAAGCTGTGCTGCTCCTCCCTTCGCATCAGCGCAGGCTCTCGCAGCACATCAACACTTTTGATTGAGATTTTCTGTTTCGCCGGCTGTTTCACTGAAACTGGAAGCAGTTCTTTCGACAGGACAACACTGTTGTCGCAGATCAGGTCGAGCAAGTTACTTCCATCGGTATTCTGATAGCCGTTGCAGTGCAATTGCTCCTGATGTCCTGGCTCGCGCAGAAACTCCACATTCTTCAGGTAAATTCTGCTTTTCCTCGGCTGCTGCTCTGATTGATCGGCGAGCAACTGATTCACCTCGTCCTTGCTCATTAGATGATCGCTCTGCAGATGCACCTCCAGCGACTCTTTGGCATAGAACACATTCTCACAGCCAGGACATGATAACTTTCTCCGTTGGCCTTCAGTCGGCTCAACGTTACCACAATGAGTCGTTGACACATGTTTCTCGAGCGATCCCACATGAATAGTCAGATACGGGCACTGAGTGCAGTTGTGCACTGCTGGTGTTATCTGTGCGGCAGACTGCGATTGCGAGGCTGCTGTCACGTGTCCAGTGTTATTCTGACAGTCCGGTGTCGTCGTGGTGGGATTCTGATGTTGTGTTGCGCTAGCTGCGGCGTCGCTTTGCTCCGATTTGATGGGTTCTTCTGACTTGATTTCCTCATGGTTCTGCTGGCGACGAAAGATGTTGCCAAAGTTGTTATTCGTCGGCTGCGCATCTGTGGTATGGATTTGAACAAAGGGTAGGTGATTGATGTTGGAATGTACATGTGGCAGAGTTGTCGCCGTGGGCACTGCCGATCCCGATGTCAGTGGCTGTGGCGGTGAGAAATCTTCTGTGATTGAGCTGAAGTAGTGGTTGGATGAGTTCACATCCAAGGGTGTTGTCAGATCTGAAAACTGAAATACAGATTGCAATTGAGTTTTGGAAGAATTTCATGGAATAATTGCGTCGGACGTTATGCACTCTGAAAATTTTTCTCTCGGCACCCACAGATGTAATCAGAATCAGAGGAAAACAGAACGAGCCAAAGTTAGCGACACCATAGTGCAAAATTGGTAAGAAAATCCTTCAGGACTATAAGGGAGCTGCGACCTTCTGATCAACACCTGTTGTAAGTACATACCACGGTCATAGTAGTCCAAATTTGTTTTCTGTAGCATCAGGCTGGAAGTATCCCCTCAAACTCTAATTTCTGAAGCACAAAACTGATATATTTTCTATCTTTCATTGGTCAATGAAGCAGTTGAAACTTCTCCAATTATTCGCAGTCAATAAAATCACACAAGCGCCTGATGGTACAGTTTCGAAAATCACAGAACTTGAAGCGCGACCATGCGTTCCCTTCCATTCGCAATGAACTACGAAATGCTTTTGGTCGCAACTATACAGTGACTTAACAAGCACTTCCGACTCAGCTCATTCAATAAACGTACATTTGCGGGACGACTATGGAATGCGTACGTGTACTGCTTGTATATGTCAACCGTTCTTGTACTCGCAAGTGTACTAATAATAGAAATAAGAACACACAATGGCCAGCACATTAATCAAGATCAAGTCAATGCAAGTCAAGTGGCTATCGTCTTCCACCCTCGCATGGCCTCACATGGCGGAGAGCCATTATCACTATGCGTGGAGGCTGAGTAAATGCTGAAATCACCCTGGAGCTGGAGCAGTGTGTTATTCGGTGAGCCCCTTAAATTGAATTGGACCTCTCTATGGGCAGTGTGCGTGTTAAAGGGTCGTAAATTTATTAATTTGATGAACGAATGGTGCAGTGTCGCGCCGAGTTTGTTGGGCAAACGCACCAACTCACAAGTGATTCGTGGTTTTTCTCAACTGTCTCTAATGTTTGTCATTACAGCTGAGAAAAATCTGCGCTGGCGTTTACCCAATTGGCTTTCAGGAGGATTCGCTGATTTTCTGATTCGCTTAATCCCAGAACGTTTAAGGTAATGTCATACGATTTGCTAATGGACAAGGTATTGATGAGTTCCCAATGCTGATGCCTCGAAAATTCGATTACCATTCATTCGATTTTCCATGTACTTTTTCTTGTATTGTATGTCGTTATTTGTATAATGGCAGTAGCTTCGAATAAATGTTTTCCCTTGTCCCTACCTGTCTCTGGCAATAAAATTAGCAAATTGAATAATTGCACCATGCACACACATGCACCTCTTAGTCAGCTCTTTTCAAGTAATCCCTCTCGACGCCATTGGGCACATGCCTACGGCTGCACTTTATCTTCCATTGACTGACTGCACTGATTAGTAAGCGCGCCATGGAATGTTTAAACTATTTACCCCGGATAGGGGCTGTAGGCTGTAGCTGTAGCAATTTTCCCAACTCTCCACGCTCAACTCAACTGGCAACTAGGCTTAATTGCTTCATGCTGAGCACGCGAATCATAATAGTTTTCAATCTAATGCTGACCCGAAAAGTGGGCGAAATGCGAAAACTACGTTTACTTGTGTCCACCAGCTCTTATGGGTAAATGTTTAATTGGTTTATTTCCTGTAATCAGTGAGGTATTCGGTCAAGTGTTCTTAATTATGTTGTCTGGCGTATATATGAATTTATGAATTTCCTTACTATGATCTTATTGGATTTACCTGGAAGTTGTTATTGCTGTAGTAACCTTCATAACTGGAGAAGCTGTTTTGGTTCTCATTCATTTCTGGGTGTGTTATAACTTCATCCACAGGATTCGTACAGCTGCCGATAATGGAATATGATGGGGCATATTTGTTTTGTATTTTGTTTACTTTATTGCGGCATTGCAGTGAGAGAAAAATACACTATAATAATAGCAAATAAATATTTTTACTACATTTACACCGAACTAGCAACCAAGCACAGTGACAACTTAAAAAAACTGACAGTGAAATGCAATTTCTTCAAGGAACAAAACAAGAACAGCTGCGTTTCCATTCCACGTCATTTCGAGATGTGTTTGATTTTGAAACCAAAACAAATGGTTTTCATGTGGTTACACATAGGTACCTATAGGTATTCGATAGAGTGTTTCGCGAAGCCCATCCTTTCATAGATGGGCTATTTTTTTGGTTCAAAAGTCAAAAAACTTGTAGGATAATAAAGCCGATTTTTAATGGCCAGAATATTGTTTAAAAATCGCACAATAATTATTATTTTAACTTCTCAGCTTTTACCAAATACATTTGATAAACATAATTTTTCAGTTCTAGACTGTTTTTATTCTGTTTTTTTTGCAATTCATTATAAATTTTTCAATATTTTTTAATAAAATTATGGTACAGCCCATTTTGTTTGCTTACAACTTTTTTAGCTGTCACTTGGGTTTTTACTTCTACCTATTTGACACTGACATTGTCGCGAACTGACATATTGGGAAGAAAAGATCACTTTTAAATTCGAACAATTTTTTTTGGCGATTTCAGAGCACTTTTGATTTAGAGCTGCTTGAGGTTTCAACTAGTGGAATTTGCTTACGTTTTGATGACATTTTTTTCAAATGCAAAGAAACAGGCTGCATCGGGCGAATCGTTTTTTGTTAATTATTATTTCGAATGATTCAATACAGAATAGTGAATGGAAAACAAATAAATATACTCATATATTGGAAACATTTATAATCTGAGAGCAGCCTCTGATAAGCCCGCATAAAAATGAGTTCCTAGTGAAATAAATACGTCAAAATTAAGAATCTCAACAATTACTTTTTTTCAAATCTGCCACTGAACATAAATTTTTACGAAAGTAAAAACTTTAGTACCTACCCGCCTACAATTGATTTCTGAATGTTTTCTTTTTACCTAGCTAATCGTTTGAATGCTGTCATTCAGCAAACGTTTTGACAAGGCCAGTAGCTGTCAAGTGTCAAAAAAAAAATTCGGCGAAGGAGGCACGCAGTTTTGTACTTGCCTCAATTTTGATTCTTTTAAACAAAACTAAAATATTTAAGAAAGTAACCCACCCTAAACGTTCACAAAAAATCTAGCAAAATGCCACGAATTATGATAAAGGGCGGTGTTTGGCGCAATACTGAGGTAAGTACCGGTCTTAAAACCGTCTTCCAATCTAACAAATGCACCAATTGCAGGATGAAATCCTCAAAGCGGCGGTGATGAAATATGGCAAAAATCAATGGTCCCGAATAGCATCACTTCTGCATCGTAAGTCAGCGAAACAATGTAAAGCTCGTTGGTACGAATGGCTGGATCCTAGCATCAAGAAGACCGAATGGTCTCGCGAAGAAGATGAGAAGCTTCTGCACTTGGCCAAGCTGATGCCGACACAGTGGCGCACAATTGCTCCCATCATAGGACGTACCGCTGCACAGTGTTTGGAGCGATACGAATATTTGCTGTAAATTGTCTTTGGAGAACACCCTAGTACTTGAAATAACCTTTTGTTTATGTAGCGATCAGGCACAGAGAAAGGAAGATGGCGACGATACTGTGGACGACCCGAGAAAACTCAAACCGGGAGAGATCGATCCCAACCCAGAGACGAAACCAGCACGTCCCGATCCAAAGGACATGGACGAAGATGGTAAGTCAATAGATTTTCATGGTTGACATCAGCTTTATGCAAACATTTCCTCTGCAGAGCTGGAAATGTTGTCGGAGGCACGTGCGCGTCTGGCCAATACCCAGGGTAAAAAGGCGAAGCGCAAGGCGCGAGAGAAACAGTTGGAGGAAGCCCGACGCTTGGCTGCTCTTCAGAAGCGTCGTGAACTCCGCGCCGCAGGTATTGGCTGTGGCAATCGACGGCGCATTAAGGGCATCGACTACAACTCGGAGATCCCATTTGAGAAACGACCAGCTCCGGGATTCTATGACATATCCAATGAGAACGTGGAAAAACTCGAACCCGATTTCAACAAAATGCGGCAACAGGATTTGGACGGCGAACTTCGCTCAGAAAGAGAAGAACGTGAGCGTAAGAAAGACAAGAACAAGTTGAAGCAGCGCAAGGAAGGCGACATGCCCATGGGCATGTTGCAAAACCAGGAACCGGAGAGGAAGCGTTCCAAGTTGGTCCTTCCCGAGCCGCAGATCTCTGATCAGGAACTACAACAGGTCGTGAAACTGGGTCGAGCAAGTGAAATCGCCAAGGAAGTCGCTGCAGAAAGCGGCGTCGAGACTACAGACGCCCTACTCTCTGACTATACCATAACTCCGCAGATCACCGCGACCCCAAGAACTCCAGCTCCATACACCGACAGAATTATGCAAGAAGCGCAGAATATGATGGCACTGACACATGTAGAGACCCCACTAAAGGGCGGACTTAACACCCCGCTTCATGAATCTGACTTCTCTGGAGCGCTGCCAAAAGGCGCATCTATAGCAACGCCAAATACCGTAATTACAACCCCATTCAGAACCATTCGAGGGGAAAATGCGGCTACACCTGGTGGCTTTGCAACTCCAATGTCCACGGCGCTTGTTCCAGTTGGCAAAGCAGGTGGCGCTGCCACTACTCCCAACATGGTACGCGATAAGCTAAACATAAACCCTGAGGACAGCATGGGAGTAAGCGAAACGCCAGCGCTGTACAAAAACTACCAGAAACAGCTGAAACAGTCACTTAAAGAGGGTCTGGCTACGTTACCTACGCCTCGCAATGACTATGAAATCGTTGTTCCCGATCAAGATGAAGAAATGCCTGACGCAGGTGCCGATGAAGGAACCGTTGAAGATCAAGCTGACGTTGACGCCAGAGCATTGGCTCAAATCGAAGAGGAACGCAAACGCCTGCTTGCCAAACGCTCTCAAACCATTCAGCGCGAGTTACCGCGTCCCACTGAAGTGAATACAAAAATCCTCCGCCCACCGTCTGAGAAACAAGGCCTCACAGAGCTCCAGAAGGCCGAGGAGCTCATCAAACACGAAATGATAACCATGCAGCTATTTGACTCTGTCAAGGATCCGATTCCTGGTCAGTCGCAGAACAAGATGGAGCAGTTGCAGAACTTTTTCAAGTCGAATCCATACGACGACATTCCACGGGACGATCTGGACAAGGCCGGAAAACTGATCGAAGAAGAAATGCAAGTGGTTAAGCAGGGAATGGGCCACGGAGAGCTTTCGCTAGAGAGTTACTCGCAGGTGTGGGAGGAGTGCTTGTCCCAGGTGCTCTACCTACCGAGTCAGAATCGCTACACCCGGGCTAATCTGGCCAGCAAGAAGGACCGATTAGAATCGGCGGAGAAGCGCTTAGAACAGAATCGTCGCCACATGGCCAAGGAGGCGAAGCGGTGCGGAAAAATCGAAAAGAAACTCAAGATCCTAACCGGGGGCTATCAGGCTCGAGCACAGGCACTAATAAAGCAGTTGCAAGACACCTACGAGCAGATTGAGCAGAATGCGTTGGCACTATCGACATTCAAATTCTTAGCCGATCAGGAGGCGATTGCTATCCCGAAGCGATTGGATGTAAGTTGGGAATGGTTGTGAGGAAAAGAGCTGCATGTTATTTTTTATTTTTTATTTTTGCAGTCACTTCAGGAAGACACCCGCCGGCAAATGGACCGTGAGAAGGAGCTACAAATGAAATATGCAAAGCTGCGGGACGAACTGCAAGAGCTGCACGTTGATCTGGTCATGAGGGAGGAGTAAATTATTTTTTTGTAGTTCGGTGTTAAAATGTACACAATAAATATGATTGACAATGTTTAAAGTGAACCTTTGTTTGGAGGGACTGGAGGTTGTGGAATATTTTCTTCCTTGCACCCGTTGGCTGTCGCACAGCAGTGTTCGTTTTAGCCATGAATCAAAGTTACGCGACCTGGCACCTGAAAAAGCTGTCAGGTGTTTCTCTTTCCATGCTGATTGCCAATGGCAGGCGGTTTCTATAATGAGGTTTGTACTGTACAGTTTCAAGCTAGTAGGTACATAAGCTATACCAGATAGTTGCAACATGATTGTTCAGAAAATCAATAGAGGCTGAATTGCAAAACGTAAATGCGCATTGTGAATGCACACTGCTTTTCTGATGCCAGATTATGAACACGGCTACCGTTTCACGTTTTGTTGAGGAATATATAAGAAGTTTCTTGGGGATTACCTACCAGGGAGTACAAAACAAAAATTTAAGAAAATATTTTTTTTTGCAACAGTTCAATTGGACGGGTTGTTGTTGGCAGCTTGTGGCGGCCATGTTGTTTTAGTAGCATTTGTCTAATCTGGTGTTTATTATTCAGTCGCTAATTCCCAAACAACAAGACAAGTTACAGAATTAAACAGAACGTCTAAATAATAAAACTTTTTTTATCAAAATGTGCAAATTTTTGCGCGATTTGCATCCATTTATGGCAGACTTGATGGCCAGAGAAAATACAATTGACATAACACCGATAGGAATACAAAATGGCGAATTTGAAAAAAAAAAAAAAACTGAGGGGGCCAGCGGCAAGAGGATTGTGAGTTGGGGTCTCAGTATGATTTGTCTCTGTTGGTGGCCCTTCAAAGTTTGGTGGCCAAATAAGAGATAAACGGTTCAGTAAAAAATCATGCATAAATTGGACCAACCGGATCCGTGGCACCGTGAGAAACCGCGGCAAGTTTGTTAACAAAATCGAACACACAAAATTAAAATCAAATAATGAAACATCAATAACCAAAATTTGGTTTTGTAATTTACTACCTATAGAGAAATGCAAAGACAAGTGAAAATAGTTAAATCTCAACTAACCAGTTGATGCGTTCACAATACGTTTTGTGAAAAGTATGCATTGCATCGTAGGTAGGTAGGTATCGATTCCGTTCGGAAACGAATGTTCTCCGATTTGAACGATATCGGAGAAATACCATTTGAGAATTGAGATGAGATATCTGTTCCGATACTACTTTCGGAAAAATTCACCAATGAAAAAAGGACAATCGTCTCCACGACATTTTTAATGCCGTGTCGCTTTTTCCTCTTCTTGAATGCTTGTAGTTCAATCAGTACAAACTCTTCCAGATAGGTATATGAAGAAGAAGTTCGAATAATTTCGAATCACTTTCATCGCTAGGGAGACAAATAAACTAATTTTGTCAGAAAATTAGCAAATTCTTTGAGTTTATACGAAATTTTAACGACTATTCGTAGCACTTTTTTGAATTTTTGAATTATGTATCTGTCATTTTTCGTATTTTACTACAAAAGCGTTCCCTAACTTTTTCGTGAGTGTCTCTCTCCGTGAGAGAATTTATCCCCACCACTGCCATTTTGACAGTCTTTTCCATTTTACTACAAAAGTAAAGGAACAGACCTATTTGTTGAGTAAAAATTCGTAAGATTCTCAGTGGAGGGGTAATAGCTTACTCTCTCGATGACGCTCTCTTTTGCGAATTTTTCGAGTTAAGGAACGACATTGAGTAAAATTCGTACGAATTAGTACAAATTCGTAAGATTTAAAAGTAAGGGAACAGACCTAATGCTACGGAAAATCCAATATTGAAATGAACGCGTTTATATGCTTCATATATTTTATTCCGAAACGGATGCCTCGAACGCTATTTAATGTGGTATACGATTGGGCTTCTTTAGATTTGCTCTCAGATTTCAGATTTCGTGTGGCTAATCGAACACAAAAACGTCACTTGCTCTTCTTTTTGTTGATATTTGTGGGACTGTAATATGTGTAGCCTTCGACACTTTTCTAAGCGTTTTCTATTCACTGGTTAAATTTTATGTGAAAACATTCAAAATGATCGCCCAGATTGATTTTTAAACATTTGTACATAAATAATTAACAAAAATATATCCACCCGATGCAATGCGTTTCTTTGCAGTTGAAAAATTTCACTAAAACGTGAATTGATTAGGCAGTGATGCAGAAGTACTGCTTTCTGGAATTCAGGCACAACTATGGACACGATCGCCCGCAATCAAGCGGAGTAGGTGCGGTCTTAGCATGAACGCGCGAACCTTTAACTTCAATTCGCGCATTTACTTCATTTGTTCTTTAAACACTTTCCGCGATACCAATAATCGGTTTTAGTGTCCAGGCTAAGTTTTTCGAACTCACAATAGCGAAATTGGCCAAAGGGCCCTACTAATAATAGTTTTTAACCCTCACACTAAATATTTTGTAGGTCACAATATGCAATTTTGTATGGAAAATTTCGCTACTGTGACTTCGAGGAGTTTAGCCTGGACACTAAAAATGATTATTAGTATGGCGGTTTGACGTTTACACCATGAAAAAACAAGGCTGATGCTATTCACCCGACGTTCGGGACACGGCTACGTAGCGAAATGTCAAAGTTAAATCGCTGCAAATAGGGGTAATGTGGCTCGCTTCGCTCGCTTAAAGGGATCTAACCTACAGTATTTCATTTTCGGGCACGAGCCTGTACGTTTTAAGGTCCAACTCATTTTTTGAAACACTATTTTTAATGAAAATACCATTACGTTACGTCAATTACGTAGCCAGGCCCCGAAGCCAGACAAACGTCAGTCAGTACAAAAATGTCGTGCAAATAGCCACTTCGAAAAAAACAACATCCCAACAATAATGAACGTCAAACGCCAGCAAAATTTACTTCAAACTAATGCTTTTTATTTTCCATTTCATTTTATGTTAAGAGGGGTGAAAATTGTTTAAAAAGTTAAAAACAAACTTTGTAAGTTCTTTTATTTTCTCATATATATAATGTATGTACTATATTATTTGAATACGGTACTTGGGTGTATACTGTATGACGTAATGTATAGAGCGAAAATGTCTAATATTGTAAAAATTCTATAGTTGTATTCATAATTGTTTTTAGTTCTTGTCATCGTTTGTATTCAGCACTTGATTTAAATTCATAATTTCCATAAATAATTTTTTTTTTTAGGTTTTATTTTTGTTTTACTTTGACAACATTTCATAAAATGTATACGTGTGTTTTGTTGCATTGTTGCAGTACTGAATGCATTTTGGAAGGTTTCTCTCATTTGTTTATTATTTAAATATATATATATTATGTACTTATAAGGCTCTACAACATAAATTATTTACTTTAAATCAAACTACACAATAATCAGTTGTTACACAGGGGTGAGCGCGATAGAGATAAAAATACTTAATTGGTATACAACATTAAACTGTCTGTGTGTCTGTTACATTATTTCCTTTATTTTTATCGTAATGATTACTTAGTGAAATTAATTAGAAATAAATACACAATCACTATAGTTAGACACTGAAAGAATAATTCTAGTTAAATACACTATCATAGTTACGAGCAATAATTTTTTTTACCGTTGTTGTTGATCTTTTATTCTTAAGTAAAATGCTACAACGAACTTTAATGGGGACAAATTTGAACAAATAGTCAATAAATGTGAACATTGTTTTGGCTTCGATTGTTTGGAAAATAATTTAAAATATATATAAAACAAAATACACGTGTTCGTTCTTTGTAAATGCGATTTGTGTTAGCTGCTGTTAGTTTGCTTGGTCGACGTCAGAAAGTGGCGATGCAGTAGACACAAAAACACTTAGTCAGTGAGTTGTGATGAAGCGCAGGTGGATAAGTTGCGGATAAGTATGTGTACGTATGTTTATGGTTAAGAAGTGCGTATGGGTTTTGGTTGAACAGATGCAATTAAAAATAAAATAATATATTATCACTCTTCGGTAGCAGCACTCTTTGACATCTTCATATAAGCTGCACAAATGCACTCGCAGACGAATCTGTACTGGCTCTGCGAAAGGGAAAAGTATCATGAGTTACATGGACTGGATGGATGGGGAGTTTTACTAACGACATTCTGGACCATGCACGCACGCTGATCGCGCATAGTGCGCACAATGTCCAGGGGATAGACAGGCTCCTTGGATTCCATTAAGGCCAAAGCGGTGTCCATAAGAATTAGCACACCGGTGCGACCGATACCGGCTGAACAATGAACTATCACAGGTGGATTGGCAGCGCTAATGCACCTATAATGGAAGGTTATGATGGAAAATATTGAATAAACATTTCTACTCACTGATGAACACTGGTCGACACTGGAATCTCGTCTTCGGGTGTCACCCCATTACTCGCCATGCATTTCCTCTCACCCAACAAGCCATTTTCAGCGTCTGCATCAGCGTCCAGCAGTCGCACTTGTTTCAGGCTCTCCTCGATCTCCTGCAGCAATGTTTTGTTGCGTGCCGAACGCACTCGCTCAGTGAATTCTAGAAACAAATTCGGATCGGACGGTACACAATGATCTGGCCAAGCCAGATATTGCATGTGTTGTATTGCACGTCGCTCCGCTGTCTTCTTGTCGATTAGAATGAATTCCCGGAAGACAAAGCTGCCCGTCTCGTCGGCCTGCTCACTGAGGCACTTGACTGAGAATCCGTCGGCCAAGATCAGCTCCTCGCCGGTCACCGGCCAGTACTGATGGCACTTTTGCCGGCCAGCTTCCATCACTGTGGTCAACATCACCACCAAATGGCTGGACTCTTGCTGAACCATGCGCCAGAAATCGGTTGTGGTGCTAGCTAATGGACCTTGAGTGGCGATATATCGATTGACAGCCCCACCAGGGATCTCCATGTTCACATAGTTGGCGTTGATGTAGTCACCGGGGCCGCTGTTGATCAGAACAACACGGGTACAGTCATCTAAAAGGAAAAAGAACCGAAATCAACTAACCACCAATGGCAAAACCTGTGTCTGTCTTACATGGCGAGATGTCCCTGTAGCGGTTCTTGGCGATGTTTTCTGTTTTCTTCGCTTCTGAGATGCACAGGTCGGGATTTTTTCGATACATCTGCTCGTACTGAGCCAATAGAGCTCCTGACGCGAGTCCATCGCTTAGGAGTAGCAGGCTCTGAGTGAACAGCGCATCACCATCCAGCATATTCTGGGAGCCACCAATCTCGTCAGTTTCGGGGACGTATTGGTAGAGTGGCTCCTCTTCGGACATTGTTACCAGCGAATTTGGTCGCACGGTGAGCAGCAGCTCTCCATTGCGATACTCTCGAGATGCACGAATCAAGCTGACCACCTGCTCATGTTTCATACCGAGCACTTCCCGCCCATTGATCATAACAACTTCATCGCCTTCACAGACACGCGGCGTGCTTCGATGGGCCGGAGTGTGCGGCACAACCTTGGACACCTGGACCGGCAGACTGAGATCAATGCCACCTTTCACATTGAAGCCGAAACGACCCTGGTCGTCGGAGTGCAGACGAATTGTTATCAGATTGTCGTTGTCACCACCACCGGACGGAATTGGACTGTGATTTTCGGAGCTATACGCTGGAGGGATTGGTGATTCGTAACGACGGGTGCACTGCTCGATGAATCCGGCCTCACTGCAAAGAAATCGAAAGGCTATTAGCGACTAGAACACATTGGAACCTGCCTAAAAAGTGATTTATTGTGCAAATGTGGAAAAGAAAAACCAAACAGGGTGACGCAGTGTGTGCCATCATCAACTAACATTTGAATGTCGTACTCATCGCTTTGCTGTTCCCAGGCCTTTCTGGGTATCGAGTCGGTTTGCTTGGAGGTCACCTTATTGTCGTGCGGACGGCTTGTTTTTGTTATTGTTAATATCGATGTGGCGTTCTTGCCATTGACGGAGGTGCCATTACTGTCGGATGTGCCATTCCCTGACGAGGACGTATGCTGAATCAGTCGTTTGCTTGGCGATCGAACGAAGGCTTTGTGGATCTTGCCGCGTTGCTTGCTCTCCTGCACTGCCTGCAGCTCCGTTCGGCCGGAATAATAGAACCTGTAAATTAGCATCGTGTATTGTGGAAATCGCATTGACCGCATTTCACTTACTTTGATCCGAGGCTTATGTTAAGGAAGCGCGATAGTCGATGCGGACGTTTCAGTCTAAAGAACGAGTGATGCTCCACGCAGGATTTCCACAGCGCCTTGGCATGCTTGTGGGATCCCATGCAGAAGCCCAGCAGGGTGTCATAGTGTTCCGACTGAAATCAGAGGATATTACTGCAAAACTCTGCATTCTTTGTGCACTGTTTGCCACTTACCGGTTCTCGTCGCAGTTGAATGAAGAAATCCTTCCGTTTGAAGGACACTTTAACCATTTTTGACCATGAGAATGTGTTAATTCGAATACTATTTTGAAATACTAATAGTCCTATGGAGGCTACGCCTAATTGCAGTTCCTTGCCACTTGAATCCTGCAAAACAAAATTAAATATTCAAATTCCACGGGGAGAGCACATAAATACATTTATTCAAAAGTTTCACAAGTACTTTATGCAAATCTCGGCTTGACCTTCGACGTGGGGAGTGAGCGAAATTAACGTCTTTATTTGCTGTAGCAGGAGAACGCGATGCGGTCGTTAAATTTGTTAATTTTCTTCCTTTCCTGTGGTTCATTTGATACTTTGGTTTGTTTTATTGCTTGGCGCTGACAAAGTTCTTGACTTTTGACACTAGGCACCCCTTTCCTCTGTTTGGACTTCAAAGTGGAAGCCATTAACATTGGCAGGTCAAGGTGGACAGCTTTATTATTGCGAGCAAAATATAATTTGCAGCAGAAATGTGGAACTTCATCTGAAGAATTTCAGTTCGTGGAGGACATTTGTTAATGGGAGTCACGTGCTCACAAATACTGAACAAAAATTGACAGCGAGTGTTGCGAACGAAGACTGGTTCAATGTGCCCTACAGCGATTACATTTTAGATTTTATTTTGGCTGTGAATTGAAAATTTATGCAGTTCTCTGTGGGCAGAACCTAGGTGACTGAATCAGCCAACACTAAAACCAGCTCAAGCTTTTGCAAAATTGAATTCAAAACCCTACGAAAAACATTCCATTCCATGCACTTACCGTCGCTTTATGCAAATCAATTCCATAAAAGTCCAAACGCTTCGAATGCTCCAAATAGTTATACTCGGCATCGGCCGGCAATTGGCCCCGATGCAGCTTATGCAGTTCAGATATTCGACGCTCGGAATCGTCGTTTTGGTCAACTAGCAATTGCAGGACACTCAAGTAACCAGGTTGATGTTCCGCCGGATTAAAATCTCCCAATTCAGCTGGAAATGAAACATTCAAACAATCAAAAGACTCAACCACTTGCGCTTCAACTTACATTGCACAGTGTAGCTTGCCAAGAGGCATTGCGTGTTCAACGAACAGAGCAGTTTTCCCAAGAAGACGTTTCGTTTAATTTGTAAATAAAATTGATATCTGGTGTACTCTTCCTGTAGTCGGCTTGGATCACTTACATAAAACTGTCAACAAAGGAGAAGCAGCGTCAGTACTGTGATATCTAAGACCTGTACTCATTCACCTCACCTTAACTCTAAATTCTAATAGTGGAACGGCGTCCGGATCTAGTGCATTGCTATTCCATTGTTTCTTAAACTGCTTGTGTGGATCAACCCACCGCTGCAAAGAGAAAAGAAAAAGTCATCTCCGATGTTGGATTGCTATGGCTGAAAACTTACGACAACATCACCAGGTTTTTGTGGAAACAGCAGGCCAAAGTAGTCCCTTTCGGATAGCTCCAAGAACTGATAGACTTGGTCGAGTAGTTCAGACCCCTTGGCACGTTTCTACAAAAAAAAAGAAGAAAATGTGTTTTAAACGAAAGTAAATGTGTTTTTGTATGCTCTTATGATTTTGCTTTCATATTTCCATTCGTGCTGCCGTTTCCTCTACTTTTATGGGTGGCAAATGACGTACACTAGGGTTAACGCTGAGTCACGTTCGATGTGGTCAGCCTGGCTTTATCGCGTATCGCGTCGTAAAGTGCTTTCCTCTTCATAGTTTTACGACCAAGGAGGAAGATATATATTTATAAAGCAGCGGAACTGATGACACTCGGTCGCCATAAAATATTTTTTAATATTACCGTCCCCAATTTATACTATCTGTCCATCTGTGTGTTATCACTTGACAACACGAAAGTACATTATCATCTCTTTTGTATGCTTCCTAGGCATTGTAGCAAATTTAATATTTTTGTTCGGTTTTATTACACCAATTAACGGAGCAGACAGATACCATCTACTGCACGAGTGTAGATGAAGTTGATTTTGAGAAGAAGTCATCGAGAGATTTAGAAAATGGCAGTATCTTGATAGCGGATGAAAGGGATAATTGACACCTGAGGGGAAGTTTCCATTTCTTTGAGCACAGTGCGAACCAAAAAACGTGTTTTCCAAAGTAAGCCCAAGTTTTTTCCATTGATTTCTCGCTTTTCACGTGACTTGTCTGAAAGTGGCATAAAATCTGTCACTTACAAACTGTATTTGACCTACTGGCTGCATGGTATCAGTATTGATAAGAATTGATGGAAACATTGTAAGAAATTGTTGTACTCTGTTCCAGTATGTTTGTGTATCAATTAAAAGATGGTAGTTTCGACAGAATTCTATCAGCAGAATGGAAACTTAAGAGGTTTGTAATTACAAGATCGATTGGCGTGTACATTTTTCTGTGCAGAAAGTATGTTTGAGGGAGTATCTTCGGTTGTATCTGTTTGTTGTTGTTGTTGATATGACTACTCAGTTGGCAGTGTTAAGTAAGCAACCTGCCATGGGGCTGGTCAAGCTGTACTATTTGAAATACTAAAGACCATATTGGGACCGATTGAAAGCGGTAGAGCTCAGCAGTCAAGTACAGAATACCAACTGAGACCTCATCGATTCAAAAATGTACAGAAAAAAACATGAAGATGTGGTTAAAGGTTGGAACATGACCACAACTACTGAACTAAGAATCGTTAAATTTAGCAGGGCAAGCTTGAGAACAACTATAGCAATCTTGGAGGGCTTGAACTATGTATTTTTGTAAAATGAACGCTCGATTCACTTTACCTAGCCTTGAACCCGAATGCTGTAAACTTGGGACCTATTGTGCGACATAACCCCATTGTTTACTGTGAATGTTGCAACCCAGGCACATTTTTAATGCATGAAAAGAGAAAAGAGCACCTTCGGCAGCAGAAATCGATTACCTTGACAGATCTCACGGTGTTTGACTTAATAATTTAAGCCCGCAAGGTAAAATCAGCTGTTGTAGTCTAAAAAAACTGACACGGTTTGCGCTTGTACAAGCCCGTACTCTGCTCCGAAGTGATATTGCTTTGTTTTTGGTTCATTTTGGCTAATTTAGTAACACTTGCTAAGGAGATGCTTTACGAGCTGCTGCAGTATTCTCCTCTTTATAGAATTCGAAGGGAAGTTACCTTAGAAATATGTCTCGTTTCTGTGATTCTATATCGAGACCTTTGACACTATAAAACATCACATACAAGGGAAACTTCAGATGCGGCTTGGACACTTGCATAAGCCAACTTCCGTCCAATACACACCGTATGCTGATGAACGGCTCAATATTTCGATTTCTGTCTCAACACCTGAAGGGGGCTGACCCAATGTCACGTGCATGGGCCGTATGTTAGATCCACAAGCATTATTCTGTCAGTTCTGCTATGTGGTGGTCAACGTGTGTCGGTGATTCATCGAATGATATCGTCTTGCAAACCTTATCCAACACAATAGCCTACTTCAAGAACTCGTCGTTTCGGTTGCGCTCTGATTTCCGCAACAAAATTGTGACAAATTGTGTGCGTTGCACTAGACGGTGATTTCAAAAGTTAATCGACAAGAAGTCTGTAAAGCTTCGAGCCTTTTAGGGTTCTGTAAATTTTTTTTAAAGAAAAAGATAAGTCAGTGTCAAAATAAAGTGAAATTTTAGAAAAGCAAACAGCACACGGCGGATATGGATATTCTCGCTTTATGCCGGCGGATTTCCGCAACGAGCTTCAGATCAAATGCATTGATCTCAAATACCCACTGACCTCTATTTACATTCGACACACTGGGATTTCTTTCGCCTTATAACGTGATAGGAAGTATGACTACAAATTTCAATGGGCCAACACTATTTCGAGTGTGGTGTACTCCCCCCCACCCTGTTGCCTGCAATTTTCCATGAACGTTGCCCATGTCAAGATCGACGGGCGTCCTTGGGCGGCTATTTTTAAAAATCCTCTTGACGTAAGTCAGCAACTAATCTGAAACAAGTACGAATAAGTAGGATCGCGCCCACCAGATCTGCGGGAAAAATTCCACTGAGACGACACACATCGGCAGCAATTTTGTCAACTATAATTTCCCATATCCGTCGCCGAGGTGCGCATGATGGGGGAAGCCTTCCTCTCTGCACATTTAACAAGTAAAAATCAAATTTCTCAAGTACTTGCAGCAAGAACAAACATTTCGTCGTGTACGTCAAGCGCAATAATGACTCAAACGACAGTAAAACAAAATCAAAGAAACCAACAGGCCAACTGGGCGGAATCCCAAGAAAACTCGACATCCGCTCTGCATGCCCAGCCGGCTCATGAAAAAAAAAATATACACACGAACGAGTGTCGTCGTGGTCGTCCTTCTGTCCCCCGCGAGTCGCTATTTGGTAATCATCATCAGTGATGGAAGTGTTGTGCCTTGTGCCCCACCCAAAAACAAAGACTCTCTGTCTACAAAGGTGGTGCGACCGACGACGTGCGAGTACCGGCACAAGTATATATGGCTGGCGGACAAACAGTCGCAGCATGTGAGATATAAGAACTTACATCAATCCGAAAGGTGTGTGTACTGTCATCTAGGAATAGTACAGTGACACATTGTTGTCGTTGTTTCTTATCGCGCGCCAGCTCTGCACTACGAATCCGATAGGTTCCACTCAATCCACTGAGACGAAAACGTTCAAGCATTGCAGTCCATAGTTTGAACTTGCTGGAGTTTCTTTTACTTGTTGTTGTTGCTGCTGTTGTTGTTGTTTGTGATGGGGTCGATGGTGAGGGCCTTTTCCCAACCGGACTACCTCCTCCTGCAATGGGAAAACAGAAAGAGAAAGCGTTTAGTAAACTTAATTTGATTTTAATGCGGCACGCGGTTGTTATACGTATTTTTTAATGTGTCTGGTGGGGCTAATTGAAATTCCGTCCAAATCGCCGGAATTGGGGTTTATCGAATTTCATTGCTTCCTGTTATAGGGGGACTACCGGCTGGCCCGGGCCCCCTAGGTAGACAACTTGTTTCATTCGGACAAATTGATGGACTCGCTCGATTGATGTATGCCGCGAACGGAAGGCAGAGATCTTTTAACGCGTTGGCATTTTGAAAACGAAATTGCGCCGTCGATTATACCTTCATATCAATGTGGCTACGATCCAATTTATGGAGCCACTTATCTTGACGACAGCTTAGATAGTGCCCACTCGGCTCAACAATGCATTGCATTCACTTCCTTTCGAGTGCATTGGCCTGTGATGAGGGCACATCTGAGTATAAGTGGAATGTAGGTCAAGACGATGGGTGATTGTCCTCGGGCAACTTTCCTTTCTGTTTAATTATCTTTCGTCGAAAACGAAAACTTTGTACATATTTGCAACCAACAAGTGGAACAAATCGAGTTCGAAGAAATTTGACAGACAAATCAATAGGAGCCCGCAAGTGAGTCAGCAGTTTCGACAGCGCGCCGACGGCTGCCATATAACTGTATATCTGCAGAGTGGCAAGTCTTGCTTGAATTTGCGTTGACAAATGAAGACCGATGGCGTGAGTAATGCGAGAGGAGCGGCTTTTGTGTGCGAAAATTGATAGCGCAAATTGTAAACGAAACGAATTCAGCTTCGGTTGAATTTTAATTCAGGGGATTTCGCTTGAAGGTATTAAAGACGTGATAGCACAGCTCTTGGTAGGCAACAGTGTAAAATCAGTGGGATATATTTAGAGGCGATTTGTCTATACGGGAAGGGAGTTAAAATTTGCGAGTTAAAACAAAATTGTCTACCACGGTCGAGTGCAAAAAACTAGATAGATGTCTCAAGGGAATTATAAGTGTTAGCGATAAGAAAAAGTCATAAATGAAACTGAGATCTTCGTGGGCTTTTTGAAGACTTAGCTGGGTCGTCTGTATGTGTGGGGGGCATGATACTCATGGCATGATTGTGTGCAAGGAGGAAGAAATTGTTGCCTAAACTACTATAAATTGTTGCATGACAATGGGAAGAGCATTTATAGTAAAAAGTTGTAGTCCGGACTTCATATTGCAGCCGATAATGTTGGACACTTTCAGCGGGTTTACAGACAGTGTAAAGTTGACTTTACAAAAAACTTGGAATACATTTAGATGAATTGTTTTGTGCTTTAAGAATTTTAATGTAACTGCTCCATGGATTTTCGTTTTTAAATGATCCATAGTTTGGGAATTGTCTGCAAAGGCACGATCTTCTGAACAGACCCACGAAACTACTATACTATTGTCGCCAGAATTGAAATTAACCAATGTGCATGCTTAAAAAGCGGAAAAAGTGCTGAAAATAATTATTTGTCGAAGAATGAAACGAATTCCTACCGCTTGAGGAAAATGGGACTCCGCCGACACTATCATTGGCCCAGTTCCATTGACAGCTGGATGAGTGGCGGCAAATTAAACTCACAACAAACTCACGTTAAAATCAAACAACAGAAATAAAAGGTAAAAGGTAATATTTTGACAACAATTTGAAGTAACACGCTTTTCATCAAGTGCCCAATAAAACGCGGAGGCCATTACCAGTGACACGCGGGTCTAGGTTAGGTTAGGTAAGGTGGCTGTCTGGAAAGACACACTTAGACCAAAAAGAAGTAGGTCCTTTGTGATACCACATGATTGGGGGGGGGGAGAAGAAATAGAAGGCCAGGGTAATATGCTACACCGGACATGATGGTGGGTTCGTTGTTGCTGCCGAATACTTATGGCGATTTGCCTACGGCTGTGAGGGAGCCGGGGTGGTTTGTCTTTGGATCTGGAGAAGGGTGCCGATACAGTCTACCCCTTGCCCGTGAACCTCGGACGACCCCGAGTTAGACGATATGTCTTCGGATAAGCGATGGGTGACCGAAACAGTGTACCCTCCGCTAGTGATTATCCGATCTCTCGTCCGAATTGACGTACGAAAATGGACCAATATCTGTGAATTAGATCGGCCCTTTACTTTGCGATAACTTGCTAGGTGCTTAGCAAGCTTGGTCAAAGAGGAAGTGACCGGTCGACAGCTAGCCTTCGGATAGGCGGGTGGTAACCGAAACGGTTGAACCCTCGCCTGTATCCTCTGGTCTACGCGGGTCTACATCGAAAGAAAACGAACAGCATGAGCTCAAGACGAAGTCAGCTCTGAATCATAAGAAAGGAAACGACGTAAAAATATGCCCCTTTTGAGGGAATGTTCAGTTCAACAGTGGAATATCGTAGAAAGAAACAGGACAGAGTTCGAGGAAACGCCTTTTTAAGATTAAACCGTAAGTCCATAGCACAAGTGATTGCGTCTGTTAACTATACCCGTGAATATAGTCTGCATAGCCAAGAATCTTATGGAAAATTGTGTTAGAAAAAAAAATTCGACTCATAAATAAGAAAGGACGCGTAGACTTGTCAAAAACTGCGACACTTACTGCGACAAATTAGCAAACATTTCGCATTCAAAACTCTAGTTATCTTAAATCGACTACATTGGTCTGGACTAGATGTATTGTGAATGCAAAACCTAGATTGATCTGCCACATACACCAAATGTCAACTTTGTCCTCAGTCACCATACACGTCAACTGACAAGAAACACTTCATGTCATCAATCTAAGTTAACAAAATCTCTGGCTTCTTTCAGCTTAAAAACATTTGTAAAAGTAAAAGCCAGCTGTCGGACTTACAGAACTAGAAGCTTGAACGTTCCCATTGCCAACATCCAAAATAAAACTGACAACAACTTTAGCCGAAAGCCCTCGTAGCTAGTGCTATAAGTTTTTTTTTTTTATTTAAACTTTTAATTTACTATTAATAGTTCATAATATGTAGTTTAAATAATGATAAAATTGACACACATGTGTGGGATCTGGTCAAACGAGGAAAGCCTCATCTTAAAAACTGTTTTTGACAGCCAATGGTCTGTGCAAAGGCAAAAAAACTAATACGTGGTGAACAAGTTTGAGCCACCTGTCAGACTTACAAAACTATAGATTCTTGAACGTTCCCATTGCCAACATCCAGAATAAAACTGACAATTATCTGGGGGGAACTAATCAAATGAGGAAACCCACGATATAAAAGCAATTTTTGACAGCCAATGGTCTGTGCAAAGGCAAATAACTAATACGCGGTGAATAAGTTTGACGGACGTTGCACTTCTTCTTCAATAGTAGTAGTGTTCAAAATTACATTTCTGTTTGAAAATCTAAAATTTCAACTTAAAACGTGTCTAATGACACAAATTTTCCTGATCAGTGAGTATGAGTAAACGCTCTTGACATACCTATCCCAGAAACGAGTTCGCTGTTAGGCAGTCCCTTATTACCGATTTTGAATATCAAAACAGCTTTACTATATTTCGAACATTTTTGAATCAGTTTTGAATTAGGCTATCAGATGGTGGCGTAGATTACAAAACCCAAAAGGAAATTTGTCCCAAATGCCTTCAGATTCGCCTTATCCACAAAAGGCACTCAATACAGAAAGACGATCAAACAAAAAACACACACGTGCTCAGAAAGTGCAAAAAAAAAACACACTCCCCGAGATGAATATTAAACTCAACTTTATGCTAAGAATATCATGAGCATTGATCGTTTGCACAGTAAAAAAAATTCTAAAATTCCAGACACCCCACGCACAAATTTTAAGTAAGCCGGTGTATTCTCCTTTTCTTTTCTTTTTTCAACTAAAAGCACACATGTTGTCGGCCGGCTAAAAACTGAATGAGTTTTGGAAGATGACGCAGACATTATTTTTTTATTTTTTTGATACAAAAGCATTTTATAAAAATAAATCAGTTCCGCTTACTCCTTTCAAGCACCTTGTTCTCTTGACAATCAACAAATGCTGCGAAAACCATTTGTTAACTAATCCGCTCGCGAAATTAACTGCACTTGATTATCTAATACTTAATATTTGCACTTTCGTAAAGGAAATTATTTGTCTCTTCTCGTCAGTCGGGCGTCGTCGTTTATTCGCAACATTCTTTTGCGGGAGCTCGTATTAAAATGTCACTCAAGTGTTTGGATATTTTTCGTTTGTTAAGTTCGGTAGCAATTCTTTTTTGAAAGAAAAAAGTATTTTCTGACGTAGGTTTGTGAACAGAGTGAAGAGAGATTAAAACTATATACACACAGATAAGCATAAGCAAACTGAAAAGAAGAAGGCACAGAGTGACACCAAAGTTGTTTGTTTTTGAGCTTTTTAGACAATTTTAAGGGGTTTGCGTTTCTAACCGTTAAAGACATGTCCTTGGCTTGAAGATTCTGGATTTCCATTCAAATGTTGACTTTGTTTTTAGTCAAGAAATCAAAATTTAGGCGCTTAACAAAATTATCCGTGAGGTAACTTTCATTTGACATGATTGGTTGAGTGTTAGGAAGTGCAAAAGCAATTTGCATATGCAACAGGAAAAGCGTCGAAAATGGCTCTAAACATTTTCATGTGCACAGATATTTGTGTCAAGTCTCTAGTTATTTGAATTAGAACTTTTATTTCAAATCAAGTACCGTACTATATTCAACATTTGACGTAAACGGTTAAAAAAAACAAAAACAAGCAGCGGCAGCACTCTTTTTAAAACCAATGTTTTGAATACCGTGGAACGCATTTGCAAAGCAACTCGTGTCGTGTATAAATTTATATTTACCAAGAACCGAGATTTCTAAAATTCTGGTCTGTTAAAAAAAAAAAAAATTAAAAAAGTTCAGATTAAGTGAGGTGATCTTGAATACAGCAAAAACGTAAATTGAGGAACTAAATAACTTATGAGAAGAGTAATGGTTTGAAGATTATTTATTGTGCATGCCAGATAAAAGCCATCAAATTTGGAGACTATCTTCAAAAATTGGTACGACTCTGGTTAAAGGCGAGGGTATATGGATAATGGGTACTAAAGCTTAGTATCCTGCTCGCGCTAAATTTTAGCGTCCCTAGTCTCCACTTCGTTTCTCCACACCAAAGATAAATGCTCGCTAAATTATTATTACATACCATATAGATGGGACAAAAACTTTTTCTTCATAACAGTAATCAGTAAACATAATTTTTACATTTTTCGAATTTCAAACTTCAAAAACATCGCAGTACTTGAATCATTCCAAAACAATGGGTATGAGAAAAATTTAAGAAGATATTATTATTGTAGTAGCAGCTCAAATAATTTCTGTAACAGCAAGCAGAAGAAGACACTTTTCTTCGTGTCCCATAAATTCCTATTTGCAAAAAAGGCAAAAAGGCTGATTTGCTTGATTTGAAGCTTAAAGAAACTAGTTTTCCCTTAACATTGTAAAAGTTTTTTTTTGGATTTGCGTTTTCTTTTCTTTCTCTATCAAATTTTTCTCTGCGGTTTCCTTCAAACAAATATCCATAGTAAACGCAACACAACACTTCTTCCTCCGTTTTTCATGTCAAAATTTATCTTCGATTTAATGCACCGGACATTTATTTCGCGAGTGGAGACTTTTCATCGACCCATCTACATGAAGTTAAGAATTTAGCGTGCGAGCAGGATACTGCTTTGCTAAACTGCCTCGCTAAATTTTATCTTTGTAGACATTTTTGTATGGGAGATAAAATTTAGCGCGAGCAGGATACTAAGCTTAAAGTTTCAAAACAATTCCCAAGTTTAATGAAAGATCAGCACCGGATGTCCTTAAATCGATTTTAATTTTTAAGTTGTTGCAGAAAAATCTGAAATCCGTCAATTACAACTTGGAATCAATTTGAATTTCGATCTGTAATGTTCGAATTGTCGGTGTGCTGATTTCCAAATCCTTTTTTTTATTTTACCTGCTTGGGGAATGTGCTCAGAAGCGGTCGAAATAGATTGACGCAATAACTTTGATCCAATTTATTACCGATTCGATGTAAAAAATAAAAATTCTTGGTCTTTGACAGCTGTTAAAATGTATAAACACTTCATTTCGGAAAACATTTGTGGGGTTTTCGTCTACTTATGTCGTTTTCGATCGGACAAAAAAGAGCGTCCGGGAATCGAAAAAAAAAAAACAGTGCACTCCGGGAGTGCCGACAGAAGTGAAAACTTGAACAACTATACGTGTATTTTTTGAATCGTCAGGCAATATTTTGTTGTGCAGGAAATACTTTTAAATGAAGTGTTTTCTAGTTCATTATTATAAACTACTACTACAAAAACTATACTACCTACCTACAATTTTCATTTTCCTTTAATGCGCTATTGTATACATAAAAAATAAAGCATACTAGCTAATACCCGCGACTTCATCTGCGTAGAATTAGTACTTCGAGTAACTCATAAAAATATTTATATCAATCGGGTCTAAAATTTTCAATATTAGGACAACTGTCAACAAAACTGTTTTGAAATAACATAACAGCGCTCTTACTATCCGATTTCCCCATAAAATTTTGAAAATTCCTTCTTAGATTCCTATGACTGTAACTCTCTTCCATAAACTAAATTCTTCTTTTTAAATTCTTCGGACATTACTGCGGAGTAATTTTTCGCCAAAAACAACAAACGAAAACAGACTCAATAATAATTATAGGAACAAAAATATTTTATTTGAGCGAATGAATTTTTTCCTTTATTATTATTTATATTGATTACATTCGTTATTATGCAATTTGTAGAATATGAACATGTATTCGTTGTGAAATAAAACAACGAATTTAAACTCTCAGAACGCATCCATCAGCAGACAGAAATCACCAAACACACAAACTATCAGTCAGTGTTCTTAGACGTCTCTCTTTATTTTTCCCACGAAGTGTGTACATTTTCCTTTTTCACTAAATTTAAATTAAATAAAAGTAAAATTTGTATTGTTCGGACAAAAATCACACTTAATTAATCTTCAGTATAAAAATCGCAGTTTGCTAACACTTTAATGATTATTTTTTGGTACTAGAAATTGTTGCTATAGGCAAATCTTCTTTTTATGTGCATTAAGTGCGTTTATATTCATGGTCAACAAAAAGTTTTTCGAAAATATTAAATTCCCTCAAAAAGGTAGAGATACAACGATGTAGGAACACTGCTGAATTCACGCGTATTCACAGTTCACAGACAGTAAAATTGCGAGCGGGAGGGAGGGGCTTATATTGAAAAAAATTGCTCTCTTTCGTGGCGGCTTTTGTACTACGGCTACGGCGCTACGGGCATTGTGAACAGTGTTGCCACTAAAATAAAATGAATCCGGTCAAATCTGACCGAATGACCGATTTTTATTTTTTTAAATTCGGTCAGAAAATCCGGTCAGAAGATAAAAAAAGATTTTTTGACCAGAATTCCGGTCAAAAATGGAATAAATAAATAATAAATAAATGAAAAGCTTTGCATCACAATGTTTTGCAGAAAAAGGAACTTTCCACTCCACTTCGGCGTTTGAAACTCGTAAAACCAACACCGAAATTGCTAAATATGCTAAATCGTCTTCACTTCGGTCTTGTTTGAATGCACACACCCAGTCACAGTTGGTGGGAGTATTCAAATAAGACTGGTTTCTGTATGAAATTGTGAGTGTTTTCATTAAGTATGGCCAAGTATTATTCAAAGTTTAGAAATCTATCCTTTATCTAGTCATAGAACAATATTATTTTTCCGGTCAAAAAAGGTTTTTCCGGTTAAAAAATTTTTTTGTTCCGGTTAGAAATCGGTTAGACCGGATTTCAAAATTTTCTCCGGTCAGAGTGAAGAGATTTCGGTCAGATATGACCGGAATCCGGTCAGAATGGCAACACTGATTGTGAATGAAAGATTATTTTTCCCTGAATCATAGTTTGTACACAACTGCGTAGTTGAAATTTTATGTAGTAAGATTGGTTGAGTGTGTGAACAGCAAGAGGTAAATATACTACTACAGAAACAGAAATAATAATAGAGTGGATGGATGGATGGATGGACTATTTTAAACAAAAAAATTGCAATCCATTGCTTAAAACGTAAATTTACAAAGCATGCAATTAATTGGTATTCTTTAAAATGAATACCAGTGAAACTTATGAAACGCACACCCGATTGCCCCGCAAATTTTAGAAATAAAATTCTGTCTGAAATTACTTTAGCATGGCAAAGGCAAACACACTTCCCCACATTAACATACATACTGAGTCGTCAAAAGTGGTTGGCAAATGGCAACGCGAACACTGGTATCACACACACACTTGTAGGTAAATTCTCTCTAATGTTTATATACAATGGCCCAACGCGCCTCAAGAGTCTTCACGAACACTGGTGTCGGCAACATTGGTTACACAACATTGGTGTCGCGAGTTCAATGGTTTTATCCCATATCAAAAGTGCCCCAACGCGCCTAAAGAAGTTATCACTTCAAAAATGCTGTTCCATTGGCACAAAAATACTCTTCTGAGAAGAGAATTTCGCTTCTCGATTTCAAGTCAGAATCCACTCAAGAAGCACTCATACAAGTGCAATTAATGTATTTATTACAAGTCAGCTGACAGTAGCCGTAGATTATTTTTTGGCATTTCACCAATACTTTGGTGGATTCTGTCAGAAGCAGTTTTGCTGTTCCATTGGATTTCAGAATGAGTGGATCCCCGAGTGAAACCAATGGAAAACGACATTAGACTTTCTTTTTATGTCGCGGGAGTTCCAGATCCAATGACTGCATCCATTCTGTTCGTTTTTGAAGTGCTGTGGTTCGCACCTTCAAACAGATCGGAATTGATCACACTGGTGTTTACGAACTTAGGACGATTTAGTTGTAACTATTTTTAGTACTGAATGTATTTGTTTTTTTTTGTAAACCTTGAAATCTAGTACTACCTATTTTTCTCAAAAACCAGAAGTTATAGTAAATACATCAAAAAAGAGATAAAATGTTCCATCGCTGTTATTACTTCTGCACCGCCCTGTATTCACAACACTATCTACTGACAAAAAAAAAGAAACATTTTGGCAAAGTCCAACCAAAGACGAATTGACTGACAGACATACAAGCAACACACAGCGTGTGTGGATTTATAATAATTAATTTCGCGAGTCCGGTCTCCTCCCTGCTCGGATGTAGCTCTGCGTAAATTTGCCGAAATATTTGTTTATAAATAAAATCAGCGAACGAAACTCTTTTTTTTTCGCCTGCTACGTGACGGTATTCAAGAGCCGTCAGTCAGCCTGTAATGTTTGTAAATTATAAAATATGAAGGTTGTCCCGCTCGGCCATATGTATATTTGTTACTTCTTGATCTTTCCTTTTTGTACCCGCTTTAATAGGAATCATGTCAAGTGAACGGGAGCTGTCAACGAAGACACCGCGACTGTTTGATTACCCTCCGTCAATGACAACACACTCGATATGTTTTTTTTTTATTGATATTTATAATTCTCGGTTCGGAATTAATTTTGAAGTGATTTCTTCGAAATTTCTAATACAAGAAGCAATTAGTTTTTATAAGGGTATGTTAATGTGATCGGATTTGGATACGCTATGCCCGTATGAAGGTCGTAGTAAATGAATGGCCGTTCATGTGGGAGCGCACGGCAAAGCAAGCGTACATTACTATCTGGAGAGCTATCGAAAATCGAAAGAAATTAAAAGCGTTAACATCTTGATTCGTGATAATCGCTTTTGGAGATTGGATTTCGTTTTGAATTTCTTTTCCATAGACACAATTATAAACATAGTAGAGTGCATTCATTCACCTGTGTTTAAGAAAACTTGCAAGTTAGTTTTGCTTTTGCCAGTTAGTTTTGCTTAAAAAAGACTGAAGTTGGTTGGGCATTAATTCGCGATCGATATCAACGATTGCGATACCTACTTTGCGGTGGGGCCATGTTGTAGTTGTGAGTGTGTTTGATTGTTTCATGGAAAGTGAAGCAAGAAAAATAACTTTTAGCATGTTTGGGCTGGTAGATCTCTCAGTTTACCAGTGCGTAATTAAGGATTTGACTCAGTTAAACGCAGTTAAATCGACAGGCGAAAGACGGATTTTCAATTATCGAGAATTTCGCAAGACGAAGTCTACTTTAGGAACTGACGCAAAAGGGGCAGTTCATCTTGTCATATCCAAGAAAATAACTTGTTGCTTTTTAGAACTTTTGAGGCATAAACCTCTTGCTCCTCAGGACTGTCGAAGGACTGATTCATTGTTCGTTCTTAGAAGCGACGCGAAATATCTCCGCATTGGACGGGCGTGTTGAGCAAGTAGTAAGGTTATGACAGAACATTACCTGGCGATCTTGTATAATGCCGAGAATCTTCCATTGCGACAGTCCGCAGAGACAGAACGAGTAGTAAGGCCATGACAGTACTAGATCGCTCTATGTTAAAAATAGAGTCGGTGGCTATACTTTTGTGGTGAGTTCAGGGCTTGTGAAGTTTTGGGACACATTTCTAGTGTTTTAAAGTCCAGTACTTCCATTGCCTTACTTCTCGTTTTTCTTCTGAAGGTTGTTGCAAGAGACTCTCCAAAAGCTACACTGGTACTGCTTAAATTCTTAAATAAATTTTGTGAGCTTAACTGGGTTTCGTTTGCTTCTTCGAAGAGCTAGCCAGCAGTTAAACTTGGGTGCGTAAAAGTTATTGAAAGCTGTAGTGGAATTCCAACTTGTCTGAGAGCCCGTCATCCTATATTAGCATACGAAGATGAACGCTCTACCTTCGCTAATTGATTGGGGATACAAAACTCTTACCCAAAGCCATGTCGATACACTGCAAAGAGTCGATAACATTATTTCCTAGAACAAAGGCACAACACAATTTCGTGTATCTACAGCTAAAGTACCTACGTTCGTTATCGGTAATTAGACTTAAGTGCTCGCCAAACATGAGTAGGCAGATTTCTAGGAAAACAAGGCGAAAGTGAACCCGTTTCAATGTTTTTTTTTTTAGCTCTCGCATTGTCCGGAATGCCCGCATGTTATCACTTCTATTTTTGTGCTTCGGTTAATGCCTCAAACTGATATCGATATTACTGTGAGTCTGTTTTAAATGAGGAAAGCGCAGTTGTTTGTACTGAAATGTTGCAAAGCGCGTTATAATCTGCTTTGGGGAATTTTGAAAGACAAATGGTCGACCTCTTAAAATGTGTGGTCGGCAGACTGAATTTACAATGACAATTTGAGATGACATTCCTGATCTTAAACTGGGTTCTCAATATGTCAGAGAGACACCAAAGAATCAGACGTGAGAATGATTTAAAAATCCACCTATCCCAGGAAATTGATAGGGACGTCGAACGAATACGTAATGCCACTAGAATCCACTGGTATACTGACAATTCTAAGTCTGAAGTCTATAGAAAAAGCATTCACAGAGCCATCGCACATGGAAGATTATTGAAAATGTTTCAAGTAGAGGTGCAAGACATAAAGAGTTCACCTTTTAAGGTCGTAAGATCGTACTCCATCGAGTCAAAGCTGATTTGGGACTATTTCAACCTCCTCAAAGACTTGGCTAATGAAAAACCAATCAGTTGAAGGCTCTAAAGGGTTTGACCGCATACACTCCAGCAGCTACATACAGCCAACAATCAGGAATTGGAGAGATGAAAACCTTCCCGAATGCCGCACTATGTCCAGTTGCCAGAGGCAGGTTAAAAGCTTTATAAGTACATGCTGGTAGCAAGTCTGAAACGTGACTTGAGCTGGAAAATAAGACCTAAGGAACTATTTGTACTACTACCTGAGGAAAATGTGACTCCACTCAACAGCACCCCATACGAGAAAGTTCTATTGCGGTTGCTCAGATAGATGTGCCGATTCCTAAACAATCTATACCTACGTCACCTCAGCGATAAATCCCAATCACACTCCTTTGCTCGGAGTCAATGCATCTCTCATTATCTCCCACCATGACGAATGTCATTTAAAACTATAAACTATACCCAATTGAGCCCATTATTTGGGCCAATTGTTCCTACAAACCATCAGTCACACATCTAGATCTACGCAGTCATGGCTAGGTACACCTTATCGAATTACCAAACTAATTGTGTACACAACATCGATAGTCAAAAATGAGAAAAAAAATAACCTCAAATCGATTTCGAAATGTGGCAAACTGTTGACGTTACGGCAATCGCATGCCGTGTACACTCAGCACCGGGCAATGCAATGAACCCCGCGTGACATCGATCCAAAAACAAAACGAAAAATGAAAATTTCCCAACTCTCCGCTCTATGTGTCTATCACTTTCATTCACGGTTAGCTTTATCCATTTTCCAGAGACGAAGACGACACCGGCGAGGAGGAACAGAGAGTGAAACGTTTCGCATATCTATTACGAAACCGAACTCTCCCCGCGTGCACTTTCTCATTGTCTACTGGGTATAATCCACTTGTGTGCAGTGCCACCGCTTGAAAGTTCAGATTACCAGCCGTCGAAGAAGGCAATCGACCTCTCATGAATGGGACAAGTGCCACTAACTACTATGCTACTCCCCTTCCAGATCAGTAGTGCACTGCGAGGTATGCCTACACACTGGTAGGGCACATCCGTCCTGATTGTGGACCATCTACTGCATATTGTTCAGCAGAGGGCTGCAAATCTTTTAATTCAACCGTCAATGAGAAGTTTTTTCTTTCTTTTTCTTTTTCTTTTCTGTTTTGTCGTCTTCTTGCTTTTTGCACTTTTTATAGTGAGGACGAGAAGGAGGTTCGCATTTGGATTTGTGTTGCATGAAAAAGGGAGAGGAGGTCAGCGGCCTATCCGGCCACCGCGAGAGATTGTCTTTTATTCAGAACCATTGGCGGTGCAGCTAACCCAAAGTTGCAATTCACAAAAGAGAATTGTATACAAACTGGAATAATATAGATGGCGGTGTTCAGATACAAAAGTTTGCACTATAAGTTTGTGTCTAGGGGTAGGACTGGCTTCGTTTAACCTGAATCCGTGTGTATATCAATTATTTTAAGTGAGGGATTATCTTCGATCCATTTTCTTTCGCTTTCGGTCGGTGGAACATTGTTGAGTGGTATCAGTGGCAGCCCAGTCCGTAATTTATTGGCAGTGCTTTATACCCATATGTATTGGAATAGCATTTAAAGGATGTCGGTCTTTATGCTTACTTCGGGGTGTCAAATTTTCCTTTTGGACATAGAGGCCTCCACTGCAACTACGCGACACTGTCAGGTATTTTTTATGCAACGACTCTCGCCTCAAATTGACGTGACTTCTTATCAACTGATCTGATGCAATTTTTGGCTGATTAACTCTTGTATATATGTTTGGTCCATTGCTCAGCGTGGTTATGACAAATCCGTCCATCTTTTCCAAATGCATCACTAAGCTGTCAAAACTCCCATGATGAAGTGCTACGATGACACGGAAATACGACAAATGAGCGCTCCACGCGACAGCAGACAATGCACATCACCTGTCATCTGTAAGTTCACTTGGCAAGAGCAAGGTTATGTCCAAAGCGATATTGGTCGTTTTTCGCCGAGTTTCGGGGGAAAAAAGTGGGCAAACCCCTTGATATCAGCCAGTTGAATTCATAAATCCTATGCAAAATTATGAATATTCATATTTAACTTCCATTGTCGTGCAAAGTGTCCTTTATTTGCGTCACTTGTTCCGCCTTCACTTCTATAGGGCTAATTGATGTAGTTTTCTCAAAATTGCTGCTCACAAAGAGTCGTCATCCCGTCAAAAACGACACCAGCACAGCAAACCCGTATACTTGTGGTCCTTGCGTAACCTGCAGGTACAAATCACTTGCTGCGTAGGTTGTAAATACTTCAGGAAAACAACACAAAGTCCTCTCTTTTACTCCATGTCCTCTTCTACAAAAATAAAAATAAAAATAAAGAACTAAACAATAACCAACAAAACGAACCAAAAACTCACAATTCACAGGACCATACCAATTATTGTTCCTTTCTTCTCCCCTGCTTGCGTATTTCACTGCTGATTTTGTTCACTTTGGAAGAAATTACCTCCACGATTTTAGGTATTCACAATGCAAGAGTGGTGTGTGCTGGTTTGCGACCGTGTGGTTGTGCCTCTAAATATGGTAATTTAACACCTGAGAGGGATTGGTTGTTAAGCACAATAATTCTTGCGGTATACATACATACAGGCATGAGCGCGAGAAAGAAATACCCGCACGATCGCAGATTGTTCATGCTGTAGGACAATGATTCACTTCGAGTTCCGTTTTGATTGATATCAAAGTGCAAGACAAATGACACGTCTATTGGTTCTTATTTCTGGGTATTGTGTTTGTGTACTCGACAATTTGTACAGGTATATTTCTATGGATATCATGACGGACAGTTGTAGGGAAATATTTTGTAGGTATCCTGCATCCCCGTGGAATATATTTCGTAAGAGATAGGGCATCAATTTCAGAAAAACTTATGAGTGATGTTGTGACAGGTATAGTTGCGGTGGACACTGGAAGTTCATTGTAGACGAATGTTCTACACTTGCTGTGCGTTTAATGACAAGTTTCAACAAGGACTCGTGTCAGACGAGCTGCTGTAAGCTCAGTTATCTGTTTCCACAGATTCGCTGTTTCGGAGGGTAATTTGCGTTTATCGGATTCAAACGTCCATTTTAGGCGATAGCTTTGTTTATTTTTGTGACTGTAAGGCCGGTAGAAGCCGGCGTTAAGGCTCCTTCTTAAAATTCTGTCATTTATAGTAGGACCAAAAATCCCATTTGGCTTTTATTGTCCAGGATTCGTTAAGCTTTACAGGAACATTTCTGTCGCCTTTGCTGGTAAACAGTCTGTAGAAGTGATTTTTCCTCATCCTCAGTACAGACTTTGACTACAACGTTTCGTCAATCTCTTGTGTGTTGTTTGGATCTGATTTCTTTGATTTATTCTTTTTATGTCTTGTTTTAAAGAGAGCACCACCAACAGCTGTATTTCCTCGGTGCTGGTTTTTTCTCCTCCAAGCAAGCCTATGTCCTTCCGTCCTTCTTTTATTGTAGATCACACAAGCCCCTCTCCTCCTTATATGCAGCGCTGCTGCTGCTACTAAGCGAAGGATCCTAGGTTCGATCCCCGGGAAAAACCCAAATCACATCTTAAGCTTTTTTTCATTGCGCCATCTCTCGCGAACGTCTGACAAACATCCGAGAGTTAAACTGTCACGAAAGAGTTTCCCAATCAGCCGTTTGAACTCGCCATAAAGTTGTAGATCCCTTTCATTTGTCCTCAAAATGAAAAACTCACACAAAACCAATGGTGGTGAGAAGCTAGACCTTGGGTCTTTTCGGATCTGGTGCGCCAACTATTTTTATTTATTTTCTATTGATGCGAATTTGCCTTATTCAAGGAGGTAATAAGGGTCGCAAGCAATAGGTGGAACAGCATTAATTCCTGCGCCACATCCAAGCAAATCTGGCCAAAACTAGATGCTTAAAGGACTCGGAGACTTTTCTCTATTAGTAGGAAATAGAATCAGCTCCGTAGTGGTAGCATTAACAGGACATTGTTTGATAGGAAAACACGCTCGCAGATTAGGATCCCCTACAATGTTTTTTGCAGAATCTGCATGGGGGAGGAGGAAGAGTACCTGCCAAGCTCTTGCAAATTTACGAAGACCTCTGTGACTTGTCTCTCACAGACACACGCTGCATCAGCAAATACATTACCGAGACCAAATGGCTGCAATGATCTTTCACATAATTTCAGTGGTAGCAGTTGGTTCCATCGGCTGCTGCCCACCTCACCTGCACCTCTTAGACGGGCTGTTTATAGATTGCAATCGAGGGGGTGACTGCTTCGGTTACCATTCGTTTTTACCAAACTCAGACACCTCACAGAAGGGCACACTGTTTCGGTCACCCGTCGTATATTCGAAGGTGTATCGCCCAATAGCTATCCCCAGTCTCCTCTTTTCAATGGGTCGTCCGGGGCTCACCGGCAAGGGATAGACTGTATCGGCACCCTTCCCCCTATCCTCGACGAGACGCAGGAGGATTAAAGCCGTAGACAAATCGCCATAAGTACTTAGGCAGATAAAATAAGCCCGCTAGCAGATAAATAAGTCCGGTCTATTTTTTCGCTCTGGCCTTCAGCAGTCTTATTTCAATGCACGCTTTATCGCACATGAAGTTGCAGCTCGAACCCACTTCTGCTGACCTAGCGACCCCGTCATCAATGCCTTCGTTATGCCGTCCTCGCAGTATATACTCACATACACCCTTAGTTTACATCTCCTTTTGTCTTTTTTGTACTTTTGCAGTCCCGCGTCCAAATCCAAACTCTTCAAATGAAAGCACAACTCAACAACGAATTCCATTCAATGAATAAAGTAAACAAATCAAAATTGCGTTGTTCTTTTCCATTGACAAAATAAAATTCATTAAAATAGGTAACGCACACAAACACACACGCATGGTATCAGAAGGCGCGACGCAATTTTATTTTTTCTTCTTTCACTTGGAACGCTCAATAATAACAACAAAAAAACAAACAACACAATTGATATGTCACTCGCAGTCGTGGTCTTCGTCATTGTAGGCAGTTTGATTTTCGTTTCCCATTCAAAAATGAATTCTATTTTGCCACTCGATCATGCAGGCCTTCTCCGCTTGATGGAGAACAAACAAAATTCAAATTAGAAATCCAGTAGCTGCCCTACAGCGTAGGCCACGCCTGTGCCGGAAGCCAGGAATCTCCACTTTTCCCTGGAAATGTTTTCTTATTCCTCAATGAATACAAAAATTTGGTTCACTAGGCGAAGCAAACCTCTGGACATATATTTCGTTTAGCTATGGGTAGGGAATATTTCAAAAATTTCTTGTAAACAACATTTTTTGCGCACTCCGGTGTATACTCGTACGGATGCCGGCTCCACCTTGTGGAAAGATAAAAACGTAAACAACACCATCTTGATCTCACTCCCAAAACGTGGAAGCTATTCAAACGAAGAATTTATGACGAAGCGGGGGCGGCGCAGCAATTCAATTAACCGTGAAATATAAGATTCTCTACAATAGTCCAATCAATTGAATTGCTTCACCAATTTGAGAGTCGCGTTAATGGCTTCAAATCGTTCCACGGATGACATTTAGTGTGTCATGTGAGACGATGTGGGACCGAAATGGTATTTGCACGAGAAGCGTGTAGTGTGTGCATGGGCGTTTGTAAGAGGTCGATGGCATTTATAAATAAAAAAGATAAAAGGATGCAAAGCGATTTGAACAGGTAAAATGACACAAGCAGTTAATGGGGTGAGGGAGTTCTTTTCATGGTATTGTCGATGCGATCGCCGGCAGGAGTAACGAATTTATCTTATGAGGGTTTACTTATGAATTCGATTGCGTTTTTTCGAGTCTTTATGTGTGAATGTCAAAACTACTACGATTCATTTAGAAGAGAAGACACGAATTGAATCGGATTTGCTTTTGACATTACACTACATTGCACTTACATCCTGCGAAACTCTAGTACGTAGTCACCTGCCAGGCTGAAAAGACAACCATGCTAATGGTGAGCCGCTCAAAGTTTAATGGACTCGTAGTTATAGGGCAATATATATATCATCAAAGCCATTTTTGACCAATTATGCCCCATCCACAATAAGAAGGTCCGTCCTTTAGAAGACAATTTCCACAGTAAAACTGACTGAATACTCAAGTAGTTACAAATACTTTAAATAAAAAATAAACATCTTATATAAATATACTCGTAAAGGGTGTTTTTTTTAGAGGTATGTATAGAACTTCGAATTGAAATAAAACACAAGAAAATTGTTTTAATGTCCATCAATTTGGCTTTATTGGAAGGATAATTTTATGCCATTAATGTTTATACAGGGTCCGCCATCTAACTTTTTTTTTCAACTAGTGCTTATTTCGCGAATGGTAACACTTATCTCATGTCTGATTTGACAGATAATTAGTTTTATCCTTCCGCTGAACGAATATGGTTGCGTATACGCTTGAACAACGCTGGGAAATATAGCGACATTACTTTGAAAATCATGGTAATGTTGCAGAATGTGTGCGAAAATTGCGTACGGATTTTGGAAGAAGAGAAGCACCGTCAGCTCCGTATGTTCGTTATCTGGTAAAAAAAGTAAAAGAAACTGGCATAATCATCGATAAACTAAAGCGCGAAAAGCCAAAAACAGTGCATACACCCGAGAAAATTGCTGTTTTTGAAGATCGGATTATCAGCCGCAGAGCTGATGTCGTTTGGCCACCTCAGAGCTGCGATTTGACACCGTTGGACTATTATTTGTGGGGTGCCGTAAAAGATAAGTGTTACGCCGACAAGCCAGAGACAATTGACGCTTTAAAGGACAATATTCGTGAAGCCATTGGTGAAATACAGCTGCACACAATCGATAATGTGCTTAAAAATTGGACCGATCGTGTAGGCTACTGCATGGCCAGCCGAGGCAGCCATTTGAATGAAATTATTTTCCATTATTAACCGGAAGGATTGTACTTTCAAATAAAAAAAAAAATTTGAGAAAATATTCAGTAGTTTTTTTCATAGCATTTTCAAAAAAAAAAAGTTATTTGGCGGACCCTGTATATGATTTCGGGCATGAATAAGGCCAAGTCTAGAGGTCCGATTGTCAACCACTTTTTCGAGCATTTGGGGCTGTTTGTCGGCAATAACGCCACGAATGTTGGCTTCCAAGCCCCTAACGTTTTTGATTTGTTGGCATAGGCGAGCGACTTCACATATCCCCAAAGAAAATAATCCAATGGTGTCAAATCACACGATCTTAGTGCCCAATCGACAGGTCCATTCCGCGAAATTATGCGCTCATCGAATGTTTCCTTCAATAAATCGATTGTGACGTGCACTGTGTGGCATGTAGCGCCGTCTTGTTGGAACCACATCTCATCCCATCCAATTCGGGAACAAAATAGTCGGTTATCACGGCCAATTGCTGTGCACGGTGGCGAATCGATTCATTCGGGTCCTCTTCAACACTTTGCTCTACAGCGGCAATTGTTTCTTCGGTGCGCACTGCTCGATGTCTCTGCGGATGCGTATTACCACATAGAGTAAACGTAGTGCGAAAACGATCCATGGTTAACCGAATTAATTGCTCTGACGGACGATTATGTCGACCATTTATAATGAACGGAGCTTGCGGTAAACTTCGCGAACTGAACCATCATTTTCGAAATAAATTTGCACGATTTGCATTTCATTTCATTTGTCAACCTGTTCATGATGAAATGGCAAACCAAACTGAACATAAATATCATTAGAGTTGCCAGATTTGACCACAAATTGTCAGTTTTATCTCTATTCGAAAAACCAACCTCTTAAAAAAACACCCTTTAGAAAAAGCGCCACAGCTTTCAAAATTACGTGTAGGGGATTGTCCTTTCTTACTCCTTACAGCGAGGAAGAATTTCGTCGCCACTTTCGAAAACAATCTAGGGAGAACATTCAATTCTATTTTGCCGTCTTTTGATTCTATTTTATTAGATACGCAAGAAATCAAAACCGCACTCATATGTCAAATAGGGCAACAAATTTCAAATCACCTGTTAATTTTACCCCAAGAAATTGGCCGCATTCAAGAAGCTAGTTATCTTAAGTCGACTAGATTGGTCTGGATGAGATGTAACCTGAACGCAAAAACAAGATTGGTCGGGAACGTCACTTTTTCTGCGTCAGCTACATATGAGAACTGTCAACTTAGTACTCAGTCACGAATTTCTTGACTAATTGCCGTACAATTGCCATTAAAAATGTCTATAATTTATGATGACAACGTTAGATTTGAGATATTCGCACTGGTGTTGCCATATCTGAGAACTTAACCAGCAACCTCCGTACACGTTGGGTGACTTTGAATGTGAATATCGAAAGGAAAACTCTCAAAGTTGGCAAAGAATCTGCTGAAGTTAAAGCAAATGCTCCCTCTTACGACTTCCCGACCTATAATTTGACGAACAGTTCACGAATTGTTAAACAAACAGAAATCGTCACAGCCTATTAATTAACGTCAAAGCTATTCTATAAATTATTTCCGCCTCTACCATCGAGCCTGTGTTACTAAAGTGTAACTTTTGGCAATCTACGATAAGCAACACGTGCCACGTTCTAATTCCGTATACCACCTTGTAAAAGGTGCCTGGTGGGTTGCCCAACAAACGCCGCAGGACACTTTTGCTCTCCTTGTCGAAACGAACATTTCAGCGCAGGTATAAAATCTACCTAATGGCGCCGGAAAATCCACAGTTCGCCAGATTTAACAGTTGAAATGTGAGAATGGGATGTTGTATGTCTCCCACACAGCCTCTTATAAACAGTTCGCCTCTTTCTTTTTGTTAAGAAGATTAACCCTCACCCAACTGCAGTCACGATTCATTGCCCTTCCAAACGACGCCGACCGCCATCCTAATGGCAGTATATCGTTGAATTATAAAAGTTAGGCAACATACAACCGTCGATGGCAAACTCCTCCGATGCAATCTGAAATTTGAATTGATCAACTTTTCGGTTGCGGCTACCACCATGTCGCCACACGCTCTAAGAAGTCAATACACACACGCATAGCTAATTGCCGCAGAACGATTAATTTGTGGTTCCCGGTATATATGTACATATTGAAACCAAGCAACTGTGTGCGAGCAAATTGATGCGGTCATGACACGGTTGAACCAGATACGTGATGCGACTATCGAAATGGAAAACTCATACCGATATTACCACATACGATAACCACCAAGTGTCCGTGCCAATAACCTCCCTTCGGGTCAGAGTGTTCCAGTTTTTAGGGGTAGTACCAGCACGTCGATGTCAAAATACATACCTCTCGCAGAGCATTAAAATTTATCGCACTAGTATGTTATAATCCTATTAAGACGAAACTTATGGCAACTCATTATAGCATTCCGGTTGATTGAGCTTGGACGGTACACGGGCATGTTCGTCTACCTAACCGCCACGCTTAAGGCGATTCAAAAAATTAATTACTCCTCGCAAATTAATTGAGTCTGGTGGTTATAATCACAATTTACACTTAAACGCTGGGTATAGTTTACCGCTGGGTAGACTAGGCCATAGACACCAGGCAAATGAGATTGAAGTTTTCGAAGCCTCTAAGATATCAGAGAGGGGTTTACTTTCGCAAAAGCTCTTTGTAATTAAGTTACGTGCCGTAGGGCATTTCGTTTACCGAGTACCTAGTCACTGTATGTGGAGAAACATTAAAAAGGTGTTTCTTAAGTACTCCGGGTACGAGGCTGCTGCGACAGACTGCCAGCATTTTACCAAAATAATCTGAAATAGGTACGTATATCAAATTGTTGAGGGAAGGGTCGTTAATTCAAAGGGAGGAATAATCAAGCCACCATTTACCAGGCTTTTACAACACCAATCAGGAGGGAGATGTCTGTTGTACTTGTCAAACAGTAAAAGGGGAACCGAGCTGCCTCTTCTATGACCCTCGCAAACATTAATTTTTGCAATCGGCGATCGGGCATTGAAAAAAACGACTGCGGAATGTTTTGTGTTGACAATTTCAACTTGCAGCCTCGTGAGAAAACAAAGATCTAAGAGGCAGGCAGTTTGTTGCAATAAAAGATGTTCGAAATTAGATCTGATGGACATGTACTTTCAAAACAACTCGTTGCCAGGCCAGAGGGCCCACATTGCTTGCGATTTGGAAATCGATAACACCGAAGGCGTCAAGAGCGAAGTGATTTACCTGCTTGATTGCTGATATCAGCGATTGCAAAGCTGTCCTTCGCGTAGCTAATGGTTCTCAACTTTGAGGTTCTATTAAGGAAGGAGAAGCCGACAGGTAAGATAGCCAGCAACAAGTTGTTAGACGGAGGTATCCGCTGTCATATGCAGAATGCAAACCACTGCCAACCTTACCAACAGGGTGCTTTGAATGCCGATCAAGGTAAGGACAGGATATGAAACCAACCTCCCCACCACCCTCACTTTTGTCGCATTCCCCTCCCCGGCCCATTTAATGAATGATATTTGGAAAACTTCGACCCATAAATTGAAAACTAGTTGTGTGTGCCTGTTTGTACTCACAAAAGATTCGAATAAATATTTAAAAGCAGCCGGCAAGTTTATGTGCGCGATTTACGTCCATCAAACATGCAAATTCGAAAAAGATGTAAATTCGATGTAGATACACATCGTCCACTCAGTGGCATTGGACAACCAGCAACAGCAAACAGCGCGTACAATGAGGAGGCGTTTGGGGAGACTCCATTCACCGAGGGGGAAAAAAAATACAACTCGCCAATAAAAAATATGTGTAGGCTTTTCCGCCCGCTGTGTGTATGCTGCTACTATGTATATTTTCGCTTTAGCTACTGTGAAACTGATGTTCTCTCAATAATACTATACTGCTTCCCTAGAGCTACCAATATAGTGATTGCGTGCCAGTCTGACGTTTCGTCGCGAATTCAATAGAAGACAACACGAAGAGGCAGGCATTCTCATCCCCACAGGAGTACGAGTATGAGTAGTGTACACTGTACAGAAGTCACCCTTCCCTGTGGAGACTTCCACCCTAATTCATTCACCATCGTTGGGGGTGTGGGAGGGCTGGCGCTTTCTCAATGGCAGAAAACAAAAAGTATGAGACTTTTACATGCAATTGTTTTGGGATTTTCTTTCTTTTTTTATTGATTCGAATGGGGAGCAGGGCCGCCGTTTGTCGCCCCCACACGCATACAAGTTGAGTGAATTATCCTTCACACCAATCGCCTCGGTGGGCTTTCTTGACTTGCCGCACAAATGAAATTACCCTAGAAACGACGACGGGGCGTAAAATGTATTTTTCTTAATTTGAGTAAAGTGGATTTTCTTCATTTTCTGTGAATTTTCAACTGCTCACCTTGATATGGATTTTTGTTTTCCTCGCTCTCAGTCTGTGGGGGTTTTGCTTGATTTTTCAACACTTTTTCACTGAACAGAATTATTTTACCTTAAATCACGACAAGACCGTAGAAAAGCGCACACACAAACACAAGAAAAAGGGAGGAAAGAAATTTTTAATAAAATGAGCAGAAGAAAAAAAAATATGTCTCGGTCTCAACGATGAGTTTTCACGTTTTTCACACGTATTTACACACGAAAACCCAATAGAAACCGATGTAAAGTGTGGCCGAATGGGTTTTTGTTACATCAATCAATTGTAAGAAGTTATTTAAATGAGGTAAAACTGAGAAAATTTAAATTAAACTCGATGCGATAAAAACCGAAAGCGATTCTTTGTCTACAATCTGCACGCCGCCATAATTAAACTGAATTTGATGGATGCAGTTGAAATTGAAAATGATAGGCAGAGTTGCACGAATTGAATGGAGTTGAAAGGTGGCTGAAAGAGGGTGTGTTGTCTCTTTCGGTGGCGACCGATTTGGGATAAGAAAGAGCGAGAACACTGGTGGTTTTTGTCTTGACGTTTTGTTGGCGATGATTTTCCCGTGCGACATCTATAGGGCACTAGCAAAGATGATGACAATTTCTGCTGTTTAGAAATGGAATAAGCACAGGGTGCTACTGGATAAAATAATTTTGTGGTTTGTGTATATGCTAAGGAAAAATTGCAAATAAAATGCCGATTCGCAAGGATTTTCACTATTTTCCTGGTGAAATTCGAAAAAGTTATTTTATTTTTTTGGGTTTTTATTTTTGTCCGACTTTCTGGGTTTTTCCTCTTTGGTCTACGCAAAGATTAAGACTCCAACTCCTAGACCGACGGAGATGGGAATTCTTAAATAAAGGTCCATTTTCGATTGTTTTTCTTGTGCCGCTCAAATCAAACGTCATAGTGAAGTAAAACATCAATCCCAACTCCCTGTCAGTTTGATTGATATTTTATTTATTACCGCGTCAGTTTGAGAAATATCTCTTCCAAAACCACAAAAAAGAAATTTAGTTTTGAAATAATCAACTAAGCCCGGTTTATTGAGCACTTTTGGTTGCTATTAGTTTTATTTAAGCAAATTGAATGATAATTTTAGGTATTAAATGAATTCCAAATGGAAATTCAACCTTTCGTTTTCTTAAAACATTAGTGAACATCTGTAGCGTTGCTATTTTATGTGTCAAATCATTTATATTATTTGCATAAGCGGTAAATTTCGTGTAGGTGTCTCTAAAGCCTTGGATCATTAAGAAATTTAGTTTAATATGTTGAATTAAGTCTTTATTTTCTTTTTTTGTTTATTTTCTGTTGTACTTTACTTTTATCGTATTATTTAAAAAGGCAGCTGAAGTTTTGTGCAACACTTATTGTTGTTCGACTTAATTTAGACACTAAATGTGGTAAATTTGTTCGCAAAATGTCAACTGCCTTCTTAAATATTGTGAAATGGAGCCCGTCTACAAAAGCGCCATCACTTGTCTGCGTAAACCTGACGCAAGACGGCGATAAAAGTATACGATTTGCTGAGTATCTGAAAAAACAACAAATTCTAGTAATATTTTATCATCCATCCCATGACTTACGCCGCTAAATGTCATCAATGACAGCTCCATAAAACCACCGGCCGTAAAGTAGAACGGTCTCTGAGCGTTGACTAAAAATATTACCAACGATTTCTTATAGAGCTGATCAAAATTGAACCACGACGAGTTGTAGCCACGAAATGACAGCGTTTTATTCTTCAAGATTTACAATTTAGTATTCCGCATAAGAAAATATGCAACTGTCATACCTGCTCTGACACCTCATTGCCAAACCAGCAATACACAAATAGTTCACACAGAATACACCCGCAATAGAAGTAGATTAAGATGGCTCCTGAAGAATCAGACCTTACTGTTGCCTGAAATCCGGTCAAGGCGAATATCAGCAGAGATGTCAAAAATTGCAGCAGAACTGGGTATTTAAAAATATTTTCGATTTCTTTACGAACTCTAAAAAGAAAATGGACGCTAAAAGACTTTACTCTAAAAATGTTTGACAGAACTCACTCTATAATATTATTGTGATGTTCCACAATGCTGCTGAAATACTTGTTGGTAGCGTTCGCTTTGAACCCTTTATCGGTAAAAGCAAGCTTGTCAAATGCAATGTTCAAGGTCTTCAATTGATATCGTGTTTGATTTATCAAAGTGACATTCAAATAATCGACTCCGGCAATCTGAATGGCGGCTATCAAGACTGCTAGTGACATGTAGGCGACTTGAACGGTATATGGTAAAAAATCAGGCATCTTTGCGCGATAGGGGAATATTTGTCCAGCAATGTCTGTGGGATCTACAATCAATTTAAAATAAAAATTATTTAAAGGAGGTCGAGTAAGACTTACTAAGCATCATCATGATCATTCCCATAATACCCGTGAAACCCACCAAACTGCTGTATATTACTAGCGGTATTTTGTTTTCGAACTCACCCCAGAAAAATGTTTCTTTCTGTAAAAGCAGTACATAACGGTTTAATAATAATATTTGTCGCGGTACCTACAAGAAGTTGCACCTGTTTTTCAGAAATCACATATTTTTTGGTCAACACTTTGAATTGGGCAATCGTGCGCATAATATCCTTACGCCTATAGAAAATGTTGATAACCTAAGGGAACACAGAAAAAAAATCTTTTTAGTTTATTTGACATAAGTTAGGATTAGTTTTCTTATCCAAAAACAATGAATAGACATAGACCACTGGTTCTAAGTTGAAAAAAGGAGAACCGCTAACAAGCTGGCTGCAGAGTTGAGTGGTGTGAAAGTATTAACCATGTGTGTACAGTTAAAGTATAAAACTATCGCAAACAGTTACTTTGACAGTTACATATCAAGCGGCCATTTTTTTTTTAAAGTTTATTTAAGATGCATGCCATTAGTTTGTGATCTTACCTTTACAGCTCCTGTTATATGTGTCAAAGACAGACAGGTGTTCTGTGTGAGATCGTTCAAGTTTCCCCAGCACAAGACTAGATCGTGAATCTCAAATCCAGTGTAGATGAATGTCACAAGTGACATTACAACGGCACCGTAGATCCCGATCAATATTTTGAAACAAGCCGTCTCCTTTTTAGCGCCAAGTAAGGGTATGCCAAACCATTGAATCAGAGAGATGTTGAAATCGATTGAGCCGAGTGTTCCAGTGGTTGGATTTGAGGGAAAAATATGATCCGAAGAGATTTTGTAAAGCGTATCCATAATTTAACGACGACTTGTGGCAGGCTCTTTATAGAAAGATTATGTCTAGATATGTTGTATCAATCTATGGTCATAAATAGAAATAAATTCAACATTGTATTTAGAGCTTAAGTTTTTCTTTTGTAACATTACAACATGTCTGTATTTTTGAATTAGTAAAGTCAGTCGTGTTAAAAAATTTAAGCCCATCGGACTGTCGCAACAGTGGGAGATACCAAACACTTACAAATTTTCGCATAAGGAAAACTATGTAGACAAGAATAATAAACTTATTTGAACAGGTGTGAATTCTTCTTATTCAATTTGCACCTGATATAATTTTTTAAATTATATGGGTGTGTTGTTATTGATCCGAAAAACGAATTTTAATACCTTGCTTAATAAAATATTAGTAGAGGATATCAATCACATGACAGGCTCCGTTTCAATTTATATTCTCATAACTAGACTAACAAAATTCACTCCAGATTTAAGAGATTAACTATAAATCAATCTACCGTTTTTAGTGCCTATAGATCTACACATCCATTATGAACACCAAAGAAGAAACATTAAGAATGACATAAGAAGTAACAAATCGTCAGTTGCCAGACAAATATTATATATAAATATAACTCCATATTTACCGAGTTTTAAATATTAGCCTAATTTTGGCATTTGAACATTCTGGAATGTTCTATGGATCAGTCTTTTTTTTCATTAATCTGTCACAATCAATAGCTCAACGTGTTTTTAATTTTTAAGTGGCTTTCGCTGGTTTAAATTTTGTGGAGGTTTTTTTTACTGGTCTGCCTAACTACTTCGTTTATTTTTATTTCTGGAGACATTTTAGTACAGGGGCGATTTTGTCAAATATTCATTTCAATGTTGCATAATATTTTCCACTCACAAAGGCGATTGACTTTCGGCATCCATTTGAAAGCGACATTACTTGCATTTAGATTGGAGACTAAAAAACTTTATCGGTTTAAGATTTCTAATTTTTCATGATGGATTTTCTTGTCTTTAGGTACATATTTCATTGAATGCACACCTGGCAAGTGTCATCTGTCATCATGATAATGATTATGCTTATGCAGCCACAGTTGCAATTACTTAACAACAAGAATTAAGAATTCGGTGGTCGGTCAGGTAAGATGTCATCAGTTTGCTACCACTTTACCTATTTGTTCTTAAATTTATTTACTGAAACTCGCCAAAATAAATTACACTTGCAATATATATAATTTTTTCCTTAAAAGTTTACAAATTGTTTTCGTATATATTTTCACTTCCGATCAAATTCACTTTCAACATTTTTGCTGTAAATGCTCCCAGAACTTGGAAATAATTTTCTTCCGCTGTATACTTTGACTGCCTTACTCAACCGTTCGGCAAGTGAAAAAGGTGTGAATTCCCAATGACAGGACATTATATACAGTGCTTAAGAAACTACCTATTAATAATTTAGCATCCGAAAGTGTTCGTTATACGACGTGTGTACATGAGGGCGTGGATTCAAAATTCCTCATTTTTGAGTATTGGTTGAATGACGTTTACGCTGGACACACGTTTTGTTTCGTACTCGCGAAAGACAGTAGCCCTCCATATTAAGCATAAAAGCTATAAATAATGTGTCTCTGCATGTAATACTATTCCATCTATTCCGCCGGCAACAGAGTAAAAATAAATGAATGACAGTCCAATGGACAATGACAGTTTTTTGCTATGACAGAAAATTCAGATTGGGCGTTAATCATTCAAAAAATTCAGATTGGGCGTTAATCATAACCATTTTAACCTTCACACTAAATATTTTGAAGGTCGCAATGGGTAGTTTAATATGGAAAATGTCGCCATTGTGAGTTCGTAAAATCTTTTTTCCACAGCTAAATTTTGACAGATCAGAGAAAATATCGGTATTCGCAACAAAATTTCAAACGAAAGCAAATTAATAGTAGCAAGTCAATCAACTTTACCAACACAGTTCTTTTTTTTACGGAACTTTCACTGTCAAAATTAAGCGAAGTGGTGGAAAGAAACATTGGAGAGGCGCTTTATTTTAGCTGTCCTGGAACAGCATACTAGAGTTAATTTTAATTATTTTAACAACACTTCTATTAATTTTAAGGCTCAAACGGAAATAAAGTGTTCGAAGAAACTGATGGTTTGATTGCTATTGGAGACATTCTAAACAAATTTGTCTGATTTTGTTTTTGCAGTTTTATCAGTTGACGTTTAAGGACGGGTATGGTAGGTAACATTTGGCAGTTGACATTTCGATTGTATACCTGACGTAATAAAAGTGACGTTGCCAATCGATTTGATTTTTGGTTCAGGAAAAATCGGACAGACAGCTCGACTTTTGAATGTGCAACTTGTCATTTTGTGCGCTGATTAAACGCCATCATTAACCAAACGAGCGGTTTTCTTTTAATAAATATTTTGTTGAATTTATAACATTTCTTAAAAGTAATTCTAGCTCAGAACATCGAACTTTTCATTAATCCACTTACAATACTTAAGCTATAAACACATGCTTCTATATTTCGATAAATAAAGTGACAGTTGAAACTTCAAAAATTCATTTTTCAGCATAAATCTGACGCAAGAACGCAATATAGGAGTACGACTTGCCGAGTATCTGGAACAAACAAAGAAACTATTAATTTTTTTTATTTCCTTTTTCTAAGACTCACCCCAGTAAACGTAGATAAAGACAAGATAACAAAACCGCCGGCAGTAAAATACAACGGCCTCTGGGCATTCGCCAGGAATATTATCAGCGACGTTTTGTACCTCCGATCAAAATTGTACCATGGCGTGTTGTAGCCGCGTAAAGCAAGAGAATTATTCTGAAGCAAAGCACAATAGTCACTTCGTTACAAAACGATTATAAAATCCTACCTGCTCGGAAACCTCATTGCCAAACCAACAATAGGCGAATAACTGAAACAAAATCCCTGAGCAATATAGGTAAATCATAGTAGCCTTAGAGGATTCCGATTGCACTGTTGCCTGAAAGCCTGTAATAGCGAAAACCAACATCGACGTAAAAAACTGCAGCAGTAAGGGATACTTGAAAATGTCTTCTGTCTCTTTGCGGATTCTAAAAAGAATATTCCTGTTATTCCGAAAAGTGAAACCATCTAACTTACTTTAAAATCATGGCATGATGTTCCAAAATTCTGTTAAAACACTTGTTCGTGTCGATTGTGCCAGTTTTACTGCTGTCATCAAGTTCCTCGAAAGCAAGGTTCAAGATTGTCATTTGATTGCGAATTTGATTGATAAAAATTACATTGAAACAATCGACCGAGGCAACCTGTACGGCATTCCATAAGAGACCCATGGCCATGTAGATTAGTTGAACTTCATATGGCAGAAAGTCGGGCAGTTGTACTCTAAAAGGAAACGAAATCCCTCCAATATCGGCAGGATCTACAAAATAAATTCGATTTAAGTCACTTCCCTATTTAATGTTAGAGAAAAGGGACTCACTAAGCAGGAGCATTATTATGCCAGCACTGGCAGTAATCAAGACAATGCTGACGAAGATCAGTAGCGGGATCTTATTTCCGAACTCACCACTATGGAACGCCGCAAGCTGGGAAAATAAACGGAAACAGTTTAGCTGTTCAAATTGAACGATCATTGGGAAAAATTTTGGTTCTTCGATCAAAGTTTGTCACTAACATACCTGCTTTTCAGTAACCACATATGTCTTTGACAGGTACTTATACTGCTCCACCAAGCGCAGAATTCTCTTCCGTCTAAAGAACAAGTTGATAATCTAAATACAAAATAATAAAATCGCAATATTAAGACAGCTGAACTGGGATTTGTTTACCTTAAAGGCTCCCGATATGTGATTGAAAGAAAGAGAGGCGTTCTGTGTAAGATTGTCCAAGTTTTCCCAACACAGAGCCAGATCGTAAATCTCAAATCCAGTATAGGCGAATGTCACAATTGACAGAATGCATATACCGTAAATACTGAGTAATACTTTAGATATTTGGGACTCGGGCTTAGCGCCAAAAAAGGGGACGCCAGACCAATGCATCAGCGTGACGTTTAAGTTGATTGAGCCAATTGTTTCGGTAGCCGGATCCGATGGAAAAATGTGCGTGATCTCGTACAGTTTGTCCATTTTATGAAAAGGAATTGTAGTTGCTCTGAAATGAAAACATTTTGTTTATTCATAATGCTTAATAACAAAATAAAATATGTCAAAATGTAGGTTTCTTCAAGACTTCTAATGGCATGAATTAAAAATATGACGGCTCAGTTTTTAAGTCATTGGGCCTTACACAAAATATTTTGTAGGTCACAATATGTCATTTTGTATGGCCATTTTTGCTATTGTGAGGTAGAAATTATTGTTTTCAATGTAATTTACAGCGTAAAGACGTACTTTAAAAGAAAAGGAAAGTGAAAGAAGCATAACCAAAAGAGTAATATCCATGATGACTTGGATAAATATGACAAGACATATGATGATTTATTTTATGACTTATCAATGTTCTGAACGCACTCACAGAACAAATGAATTTAAATGTACGGAAGCTTACAATAATTGTTGTATAAAAAATAAAGCGTTCGTGAACTTCTTAAATTTAAAGTCAAAATTGAACAAATTCTAGTTGCCATCTTCTTTATTATTAAAAACCCTACAAATGTTTCATATTAGATTTTTCTGGAAAGTGATACATTTAAAAATGTCAAAATAACTTGTTTAAAGAAGATTATACTGCCCAATAACCGATCAAGTAGTTCCTTTTTTAGAAAAAGTATTAATTATCGCATGGCACTACAAAATGATAATGTGTGACTCTGCAAGAAGTAAATACTTCGGGTTGCCACTTTGAATTATTGATTGTGTTAAAAATAGTTCACTAGAAGTAAGTATTAGTATGACATGGAGTCGGCGATAAAAACACCCAAAAACATTTAAAGTGTTGGGACTTAGGATAAATAAGTGCTAGAAGCAATAAAATATCGTATCGCTGATTTGGCGCTTCTTTTTCAATATATATGTGAACTTGCGAGCGTTGTCAGCTAGTAACCGCGATACTAATGATACATTTTTTTGCTTGATATTATGTACTATATACTTTCATCTCTATTCAACAAATTTGTGATTTGTATATTGTGATGCGCAGATCATTTTTGTAAAGAGTCTTTAAAGTGAACTTACCTCACTTGGTCTGCTCTAGAGCACATATGCCAAAACCTTTAAAGATTTCGTATAATACCAGCCTTTCGAACTTGAACTTATCGACAAAGAAATTTAAGGAGAGATTACAGAATCAAACTCAAGATCCTTAACAAAAATTGTAAGAGTTCGATTGTTTCGGCTAAGCAACAGCCAGCAAGGGCTGCGAATAAAGCACTAAAGTTGGTGTACAGAAGTTAGCACTATTCGCCCCTTTGTTTGCTTATCCAACTGGTCGTTATAGACAATTAAAAAGACATCAGAAAATGATTGTTGTGGGAGGTACCGAACACTTACAAATTTTCGCACTGGGAAAACCATATGTAGGCAAGAGTATACGAGGAGGATAATAACTTATTTGAACAGGTGTAAGTTTCCTCGGCTGCCTATGAAGTGTCAATTTTTGCGGAGGTAATAGGGCCTAAGATTTAATAAGCACGCACTCTTGTGGGAAAATGTGCACTGCATTTGTATATTTTATGCCCCAGTAAGTCCATTTATTGTTAACGTGGGTAAAGCTGGGTCCGCAACATTGGAATTTCGCCAAACAAAGTTAATTTATGCAATTTAATTGCTCTATTCATAATTTTGACGTTTTTCGGGAACTGGATCCGCCACATTGACTTTCGAACCATTTTTTCACGCATACCTATCACAGATTTCATCACTCGGGTCAATTGGAACAAGCCATTTTAGCCCACAATTACCATTCGAAAGATTTTTTTCAAACACCAGTTCGCACTAAAAGTCTTTCGTTTGTTAAGGAAAAAATGAAAATTATGGAAAATTTAAAACTAATAACCCGTTCGTATTTTAGTTGACCAAATACCTTAAAAGAAGCGAATATTTCTAGGCTACTACTTCATTAATCAACTATTTTGTCGCTCTTCTCTAAATGGGCAAAAAAAAAATAAGTTAGACCAACCACAAACAAAAATTATTTTTAAAAATTAAAACAAAAAAAATAGATTCCGTACGATTTGTACCAAGCCACATAGCTCAAGAGAAGTGTTTTTTTATTAGCCATTAACCCATCGAAAAAAAATCATTTGTCGCTCTTCTCTAAATGAATAAATAAGTATTAAAAAATAAAATACTAGCGCCCTATAAAACCAATGCATAATCTACCCAAAAGCCCGTTCCCGCGCACTTAATAAAGGACATTTATTTTTTCGTTTAAAACACTTGAGCTCACTGAATTGTGTCGGTCTATTAGGAAAATTAACCTTCAGTTGTTTTTAAAGTTAAAGTCAGCAATATCAATTAATTTAGCACTATAAGCATTTTACTTGTTGGATATTGTTCTTTGAGGCGTCGTGCGATTATTAGATTTATTAACACGTTCACGTATTGGCAAGGTTTTCCTCCAATGATCCTGGATGTGTTCCTTCTAATATGAATACCTGGAGAGTGATGTATTTTGAACGGGGTCTTTTAATAAAATTGTGCTGTCGGCAATATACACAATTATGAACCTATTTGAATTCATTATGCAATGGTAAATTGTTAGAAATCTTCTGGGTGTGTCCCGTCTAACGGGTGTATGCCTAATTATAGTGGCATGGTATCGTGCATAAACCCTTTACTTACTTGGTTTTCCGTTGGCTTACAACACATTTATATAAATTGATGTCTTTGCCTGTGGTGAAAGCTAAAGGAATGAGAACTAGTCGTATAATGTCATAATTTGAATGAGAGTTTATTTTGCTATCGCAGGGATGTAGCATTCCTCAATATTATGATTGGTAAAGTGCTGTACTGATTTGCGGAAGAGAAAGCAACATTTAAGGATGCTGATCTCATTGTTTGTGAAGATGTTTTTCCTGACTTTATTTCACATTATTTTAGGTATTTCTTTTACCGATTGGATTTCCAAATTGGCAACACTTTTTCTAGTGACAAACAATTTAACAACTGCCAGCTGGTTTGTGCTGAATTTGGGTGCCTATTACACCATGGGTGTAAAACCAGAAAAATAGACACCATAAAAAAGGTGTTTCCCTCAGAGGTATTTTTTTCGACCTTTACGCCTTTTTGACAGCTCTCTGTTGAAATAAAACTGTGGTGCATATAGATTTCGTCATCTTTGGGCTTTGAATCGGAAACTTTATTTTAATTCATTTCTAAGAGAAGGCTCCCATTTTCCTCAACTGGCTGTGTCATAAATACAACTACAGGGTGGGCCAAAAACAAACAGGCTTATCCTGAAATTGTTAACCAATTTATTTCAGGGCAAAATAAGGATTAAGTATTGGAGAACCTCAAAAAAAGATGTCTGGAACTGGTAGGTGATAAGAAAATCTATCCTGTCAATGACCGAGTTTTTTGAGACAAATCGCGTGAATCGCTCCCGCCATTTGTTGAAATTACATGCGGGCACGGAAAAGTTCATAAAACTGTGGTCGTTAAAAATTATCGACCAATATTCTATCTTGTTTTACCATTTACCGATACTGGCTCTCCGTTAGGGTCTCCAAACGAATAGGGCCCAATGACATATGTGAAATCTCAGACAAGCAATTTGCAGGGCGAATAAGTTCAGCTTAGAAATTAATACAAATCGCTTCTTAAAATCTGATTTTATCCACTGAATGTACAATGAATTGGAGTCTGCCAAGTCCAAGTAAGATTTTGGTTGTCCCATTGGTTTTTCCTTCTGTCAGAGGGATTAATGAACTACACTTAAAACTTACGAATAACCAAACGAAAAATCTGCCCATAAAAACAAAATCTTACGAAGCACCCACCATTTTAATTTATAAACTTTTAGAATTAAGTTTGTGACTTAAGTAATAAATTATTTTTTTTTTTATTTATCACTATAAATCTGACGCAAGAACGCAATATAAGAGTATGACTTGCTGAGTATCTGGAAAAACAAAATAAATGAACATGACGTTCACTTAATAATATTTGTATTGTATACTCCAGTAAATGTCTGCAATGACAGATCCACAAAACCCCCTGCGGTATAGTGCAATGGCCTCTGGGCATTCATCAGAAATATTATCAGCGATTTCCTATACCTTTGATCGAAATTGTACCATGCCGAGTTGTAGGCACTTGCCGCTAGAGTTTTATTCTGTAATTAAGAGAACATTATGACTATATTTGTGGAATGTGACAAAATGTGAATACCTGCTCCGCCACCTCATTTCCAAACCAGCAATAGAAGAACAGCTCACAGAAAATACACCCGCAAAATAAGTAAGTTAAAAGCGCTTGTGTTGATTCCGATTGTACTGTTGCTTGAAATACCGTAATCGCGAAAGTCAGCATCGATGTGCAAAACTGCAACAGCAGGGGGTGTTTGAAAGCATTTTCTGTCTCCTTGCGTATTCTGAAACAAAATTTTTATTTTGTTCGAAAAAGAAAGCTTGTATACTTACTCAAGAATCAATTGATGATGTCTTATCAGTCCGCAAAAGTACATGTTGGCGTCTATTATGTCAGTGTCTGTCAGCCTCTCGAAAGCAATGTTTAGGATCTTTATTTGATATCGTGTTTGGTTAATCAAAGTGACATTCAAGTAGTCGACTCCGACAATCTGCATGGCAGAGAGAACGATCGCCAGACCCATGTAGTAATTTTGAACTTTGTTTGGCAGAAAGTCGGGCAGTTTAACCCTAAAAGGGAACACCTTGCCCGCCATATTTGTGGGATCTAATACAAGATAGTGACTTTGAAATTGCAATTCATTTTGATTAGGGGTCAAATTTGGTAATTTTTCACTTGGAATTAGCTTTGAAGGTTGATTTTGTTGCGGTATTTTTTTTGACACTTATCCTTAAACTGTGGTTACAATCTTAAATGTTGTTGCTTGTTTTTTACTTTCAAGTTGTATTAAAGTAAGTTTCCACATGTTTAAAATAAAAATACCGCAAGTCGCAAATCCAATTGGATTTTTATTTTTTGCTCTGACGTTTAATTTATTTGACAAAAATGACAACTCGCCATTAAAGCCCGTATGACACTCAATTTTTTTTTTTGCATTTTTTCTGCTTTTTAAATTAAACTACAGCAGTACGAAAAATTAGAACGCAAATTCCCAATAAGAGTGAGTGCGTTTTGTGTGTGGAGCTTAATAAATTTGAGCCGAATTTCAATTTTTGCGCAGAAATTACCATATTTGCCCTAGTGAAAACTTAGTATAACAGATTTATGCATTTAGAGAAATTTTGGAAGCAAGAACAAGTATAACATTAGAAGTCTAATAATTCAGATTGAAAACATCAATGGATAAGTAAAAATGCGAATGAAATTTTCAATTGACTGCATTTTAAGTTTAACAGAACTGAAAATGTCGCCCTAAGTTTCGGAGCATCGTTCACATTTTAAAGATCTGTCAACGTGTTGTGATATTTCAACTTTCAATTAACCGCATACAACTACTGCCGTAACTTTATTCTGTCAGTGTCAACTCCCAATTGTTTTTTTTTTGTGCTCTATAAAAGCTGTCAAGTTGTATAGAAAAGTTAAGAAATGGCCGACTTTGACGGCTCCTCCTGTTGTTTAGATTTATTTTGAATACTGTATTTTATTTAGAATTAGGTAACTATTTCTTTCATGATTTTGGTTCCGTTTGTAGCTCGCGTATGTTATAATAGTTATTTAGTGAATTAGACCAAATGTCAGTGTTGCTGTGGTAATAAGTGTTCCTTAAAAACTAGGGGTTCTAAATGGTGTACTTTGACTGTCAAAGCTGGCGTTGCAGTGCTATGTATCTCACATACATTTCCCAAGGTACCAAAATATTTTGACTTACTAAATACGGCCATTATCATGGCCAACATGGCCGTAAGGATTACAATGCTGAAGTAGATTAGTAGCGGCATCTTGTTCTCGAACTCACCCCAGAAGAATGCCTCTTTCTAGTTTATTGAAAGAAAATATTTATATGGATTAGTACTTACATTAGAGACTATCTATAAAAAGATATCCAATGACAGACAAATTAATGCATTTAATGAATTTGACAGCTGAGACTGAGACAACAGTTATGGATATTAGGCAACAAAATCTGCATTACTTATTGCTTTTTTAATTTTTTAAAGTGCCGGTCTGTGAACGTCATTTAGTTTTTGAGTGATATGAGACCAAATTATGCCAGTGGGCTAACAGAATTAAATTTGTGACAGTTCATTGAGTATACAAAAATTACCCTCTGCGTTGGTTTTAAGTAGTAAGATAATACTTTGAGAAAAATCGTGGTAAAACCTCGTAAACCATTGGAAGATGAACGAAAATGTGCTTTATTATTGTACTTGGCCTTTAAACTTGCGAAATAAAGTCAACTGCGTAATGACTGCAGTGAGTTGGAGATCTTTTGACAGGTTATTTCTGGCAATCACATTCTGCTGCTTTTGCATTACTTAACAATTTATGTGACAGTAAATTGGGTCCTTCTTTAGAAAAGTAAATTGAGACACATAAAAAGGATGGAATGGGAGTAATCCAGTTTAAGGTAATTAACGATTACACCTATTATTTGTGTGCAGTGTCCAATATCAATCATTTAACTGAGATGTCGTTCGTTCATTTTTGACATTCCACATAATCATAATCAGTTCATAACTCTGTGCGAAAACAATTTTAACAATTTTACCTGCTTCTCAGAGATGACATATTTTTTCGACAAAGACCGAAATTGCTCAATCAAGCGCAGAATATTTTTGCGTCTATAGAAAAGGTTGAGAACCTGCATAGATAAATAAGAAATAGGCACATGTCAGCTGAAATAATACGCGTTTTTTAATTCACCCACATGATCTGTATAGACCATTGGTTTCGAGATCCAACTGCTGTTGTTAACATGATCTACATAGATCATGTGAGCATAAAAAAGGTCTATGTGCATAAAACCCCCACCTTCACAGCTGCTGTAAAGTGACTCAATGACAGGCACGAGTTTTGTGTGAGGTCGTCCAAGTTACCCCAGCATAGTACCAGATCATACAGCTCAAATCCCGTATAGCACACTGTAACCGTCGATACGACAAGTAATCCATAGACGCCGAAAATCATCCTGGACAGTCGTGACTCGTTCTTTGCACCCAGCAAGGGCACTCCAGACATTTGAATCAAAGTGAGGTTAAAATCGATAGAGCCCAGTGTTCCGGTTGAAGGATTCGATGGGAATATGTAATGGGTAAAGATTTTGTAAAGTAGATCCATTTTGTCTTCCTGAAATAAATAAGAACAGCGTTTAACTTTTGGGCTCGCTTTTAGGTTATGTGCAAAGTGGTTTATTTGTATGTCACTTGGGAGACTTAATTTCTTGACCAGTTCCGGTAAGACATTGTTTTATGTGGACTGTTTGCGAATGTTTTAAAATTCGAAGTTTAAAAAAGAAGAGAACGCAGAATAAAATCTTGTGGTACCCCACGATAGCTAAAAAGGAAGGAAACTGCTTGTTTACTTATCCTAAGGTATGCTGACATTAATAAAACAGCTGATGAAGAAAAACCGAACAAACGTGGACAGCTTTTTCCATGAAATGAAGTGATTGACAGTATTAAAAGCCTTGTGTCGTTTTCCTTTGCGCAAAAAGAAGCGTCCGGAAGAGTCCGGACTCCGGAATCGAAAAAATCACATCTGAAACCGTTCCATTGGCACAAAAATTTGGCACTCTTCTGGTGATTCTGAGAAGAGAATTACTCTTCTCGATTTGAAGTCAGAATCCACTAAAGAAGCACAAGTGTAATTTATATTATATTTTATTCACCAATATTTCTGTGGATTCATTCAGAAGCAGTTTTGTTGTTCCATTGGATTTTTGAACAAGTGGATCCCCGAGTGAAACCAATGGGAAACAACGTTAGAGAAGTTCAAAAGTATTAAAAACGTCCTACTTTGTTTTAGACCAGAGTCTGTCTAATTTTTTCAACTGCATTAATGACCGCAGTTTCGCAGACGTGATTTTTTTCTAAAGCCAGATTGCATCGTTGAAAGCAAGCTTACTGAGTGAATATGGCTTTTAATTTGCTGTCGACGAGGAACATACTAAATTCAGAACAGGAAAGGAATTTATTTGCACAATTATCTTTTACTTTTATGTTTATAATTTTACTCCAACGGGCTCCTTCATTCCGCATTAATATTACACAATTATGTTTCTTACAGTAGAACAAGCTATTTAAAATTATTTTGTTGTTAAATCGGTAGAAATAAAATGGAACTGGGCCATTCAGGAGTGAATAATGTTTGTGGATGTTTGTTTTTGTGTTGAATTTTGTTTAAGATGTTTTTATTAAAATTTCAAGTTGTCGCCCACTTTTTATTAAAAAGAACCTTGTTAAAGGCAAAATGTATCCCACTTCAGTCCTTGATGTCTTGTTGATAGCGCGTTTGACAAAGAAATGTGAGCGTCATACACAAAGAACGGGCTTTTTATAACCGACTGCTTTTAACATATATAATTAAAACTTAAACTAATAAAAGTTAATTGTTAGAAACTCTATGGCAGTGTCTCATTGGGGGCGTTAACGGTTGGTTGCTCAAGTCCCGAGACCGGACTTCCTGGCATACAGGGCTCCTGTCAAAAAGTTTTAAAAGTTTTACATACCCATAGGTATATGTGTATTGTGTAGATATGCAAAAGGAAGTGTCAGTTTGGCTTACACAAAACACAGTATAAATAAAATGTGCTGTAACGTTTCATTCACGGCATTCTTTTCAACTTCCAACTCTATTTATGTTTCGCCATTTTGTTCTCCTTAAAAGATCTTTAAATAAACGAAAAACCAACAAAAAAAAAAATGGTGGACGCTATCTTTATGATAATTTATGATGTTTTCAGTTTTTTTTTATATAACGTCATTCCGCGATACCTACTAATAATCATTTTTAGTGTTCAGACAAAATTTTTCGAACTGAGTGGCAAAATTTTTCATACTAAATTGCATATTGGGACCTACAAAATGAAGGCTAAAAATGATTATTCTAATAACTATAAGGCCAATTAAAAATGAATAAATTAATAATGTCGAAGCAGCCTAGGCGTATTGCAGTCCCAAGTCCCGCCAGTAACTTGATTCGTTTTCGTTTGTTTCATCTTTCTGTTTCACTTCCAATAAGGGATGCATAATCGGCCTTCAGAGACCTACGAATGGACGTGATGAACTATTTTCCTCAACAGGGGGTTGTGTCCAGGTGCATTGATGTTTTCCCACCTGCTCCTCCTATATGTAACCACTCAATAAAAGCTCCATGATATGTACTTTAGGTTAGCAGTATTCCGTGCCACACTGAGGTCGATCTTGACCCTTTGTGATACCCGTCGCGGAAAATGGTTTAGCCCTTACCCGTAGTAACCTTTTCTGAAAATCTGTACTCAGTCGTTGCATAAAAATTGTCCTAAGGATTTGATGAGGCTGGTGATTTCGTCAGTTGGTATGCTTGATAGCTCATTCAGGTTAAGGAAGAAGTATTTTCCAATGAATTTGTTCCTCGAGTGTCGGAGGCCTGGACCTATCTCAGAAACCTCATAACCACAGCCCCTGCGAAGTTCCTCTTGGGTCAGTCTCATTTACTCATACCTACAACCATAGAGAGGCATTTCCGGTCGTTCCGCATGATTCTCTCTGATCTGGACTAACAAAAAGATGACCATAGTTTCCTTGTGATAGCACACGTATCCATGGATGTCCATCTAGCGTTCGTCTCATCTGTGGCCTTTCTTCTCCGCTTCTAGCTAGTGTACAAAGAGGAGCATGATTCGCTTTCTCATTGTCTGGAATGCCATTTTGTCCAGGGACTCAGCGGAGCTATACCTTTCCCTGTGTTCCAAGAGATATGAGCTCTTCGCGACGGCCCTTCACAAGCTTCGATCTCATTACTGGGGCAGTTAAGGCTTTTATAGCTGAAGGTGATACGTTCCGCATGCCTTTATTAAAAAAACAAACAAATCTGGTAGGCGCTCTTGTATAACGCGTTGAATTTTTCTTCCCAAAAATAGATAGAGCTTAAAATTGTTGCCATTGTTGGCAGCTCAGTATTCTGTAAGTGTACATATAAAATGTGCTACACATTCCTAGTTAAAATCTGCTCTCACATTCACCCTATCTCCCTATATCACGTCGGATATGTTTTGTGTTGTTTCAAAATATGTATAGGTATATGCAAGTTTCAGTTAACGCCCACCTTCATTCTTCCCCCAATACAAATAAAGTTCAGTATTACAAATATAATCATTTATTTGTCATAAGTGTTTAAATCAATTTGAACCACGTTCTCACCTTATGGCCTATTACCCCCAGGCACAACGTGTTAGCCTATAATTTAAATCCCATTAGCTGCTATGAAATCCTTGCACCTGTGACAGAGTAAATTACACACTATCGATGTCACGCCCAGTAATGACCGTTCGATTGAGTTCGATAAATAATTTACAAACGTCAGCCGGCAACGCAATGCGTCCCAGTCCAAGTTGCTTGTTTGTTTATTCCGCGACAACAGTTATCCAACGACGCACGTCCAAGGTACTAATAATTGCAAGAGTGTGCCCTTTTAGAGCTCGTCCAACTGGGACTCAAATTGACCTATTACTCTCTTGGGATGGCTTCAGTGTGGTTGGATGGCTGTTGAATGCTTCAAGGTAAGAAGCAATCATTTTAACTTGCCAAAGGATATCTTTATTACACTCGTAAATCAATTTTGTTGTTTGTATTTTAATACATACATAAAAGAAGGTTAATTAGCTTGTATTGTTGGAGACGAGGGGAACTCGGAATTGGATGTGTTAAGGACAGAGCCGATAGAGGCAAAGGCATTTGTTTTCTTTGTGACTTATGGTGTTATGACACTCCTGGGTATAACTTGGTATGCAATTGTGTGAAGGTGTCTGATAATCAAGTTTGGTAGCTTGCTTGAGATCCGCTGAAACTGATTTTCTGGAGACTTTTAGCGGGGATAATTCTTAATATTAGTTCGGCGACTTCCAAATGAAAGAAAACTTTAGAGCAAAGAAAATATTAAAATTTCTTGACAAAAATGTTCGAATTTAAAAAAAGTCAAAAGACACAAATTTTGAAATTTTTTAATCAAAAGTAAAGGCACTACAATTTTTATAATGAATTTGTATCGTCAGTGTCTTTATTTGCATCACAGGCGGTAGGTAGTGTCACTACAGTGACTAACGAAATGACCTCTCAAGGGAGAACCAAAATACAATTCCATTGGAGTAATTCAGCTTAAGCCGATAAGCGATTACACCCAAATTGGTTGTAGTTACCATATGCGATATGATAAGTGGACCATTTCAAACGTTTTTTTTAGTTTTTTGACAATTGAGCTTAAGCCCACATAATCCCATAACCAAATTGTCAGAAAACTCTTCCTAAGGCACATCTTTCAAGCCACTGGGTTTTCATAAAAATTCGTCTTTATCCACCGGAAGCCAACAAAGTTTTTCCCACACTAGAAATCATCAGTGAATGTTAACACACAGGAGAAAGAAAGACACAAAGGAGGCAAACTTTAGAAAAGCTATACATATTTTTTAAGGGGACTTTATGGAGATTAACTGTCAGAATTCAAAATATTTAATCATCTTGCGGGAGCCGGCTAATAAATCAGCCGTTCCAATAATTGCTACAAATTGTACCAAAGAGATACTCTGCAAGGGAACAATTCGGAATTGAACCACATTTATTATCAACCACCTTGTGGACTGCTTCTAAACTTGCACATTTCTTCTACAAATCGGCAAAAACCTATATTCAGCTTTCCTTGGCGTATTTTTGTACACAAAATTGCGCCACTTTGGCAATAACGAATTTCGAACGTCAGAATTTATTTTTTGAGAAGTCTAAATAGCCGAACAATAATTTATAACTTATAGAAATTCAATTCAAACGTTTCGGATAAAAAGCTCAAGATCTGTAATCAGCCTGAAATAGTTGGTATTTCGAAGTATTTGCCGTTCCGCTTTAAAAAATAAGTTACACCTCCAACGAAATGCAAAAACATTTCAATAGGCCGTTCTTGAGACGGAAAATTTTAATAAAATTGCCTTGACAATAACTCATTCGCAATTGCCACATTAAAACAGAAATTCTTCTTCAGCAAAATTTGCAGGAAAAATGTGTAATCGCCACCCCACACTCCTGACTCTATTTCCGTCATTAGAGTCGAGTCCATCACAAGCAACTGACAACCCTTTTTTTATTATATTCGTTTTCCGACAATCACCCCAAAAAATTCATCCACCTTTTCCGTTGGCGCGATTAAGAGACCCGCTGCTGACACAGGGAACACAGGCAAATTCCTGCGCACCGGCTATGCTGCGTTCCCTGCTATCCTGGTGCTTTGACTGATTTGATGGGTTTATGAGCGCATTAACTTCGACAGTTTAATGGTCTGCTAAATGCCGGCCGGCCCTCGAGCATTGTACACGTCCCTTGTACGTGCCTTCGGGTTTTATTGTCGTTATCAGTTTTATCAGGCTTTTATGGCTCCGTTGCGTTGCCGCCAACTACGGTACTACGGAGACGGACACTGAGTGCACTGCGTGAAAGGGAATGTAACGTTGGAATGTCGGATGCCATCCGAAAATTCTGGGCACTTGGTTGGAAAAAATTCAAAAACAAATTCATTGCGTCGCGTCGGTCGTTGGTGTCGCTGCGGGTGGTTTATTGCTTTCGTTGACACAGAGTTCGGTGCACTTCTTCTTCTTAGTTTAGGGGTTGGCGTTGGATCTGTATGTATGTGGAATTTTTGGTACGCGGTTCGATGTTTTGGGCGCCTGGTAGAAGATTGGTTTTGTTTGCGGTTTTTATGGGTGCGAACGAACGAATACCAAGGATATGGACGGAATTTAATCAATTCGGGTTTATAGTTAAGGGTAGGCAATGCCTGTGACGGTGATGATTAGGTACTTCTTTTGTCTGTTGGTGCGCTTGCTGTTGGCATAATGAAAAACGAACAAAGTGGGAACTGAAATAAAACTGGGAAGGCAGCAGTAGTAAAACCAATGATGAGCCATAAAATTTTCCCGTCGTTCGAAAAGTTTGAATAAATCAATTTCGGGTTTTTGGCAAAGCAAATTTTACTATCCTCCTAATCGGGGCATCGTTTTTAAGAACTCATTTGGCTGTTGGGCAAGAAAACTTCAGCAAGTCTTAAGATATAATATAAGGACAAACAAACCCATGGCATCCTCGAGTGTCAGGAGAGTGTCGTTGCTGTTTGATTATCTACAGCTGGGACTTTGACCGAGATTTTAATCGGAAGTCAACGCAGTTGTTACGTACATCCTCAAGTTGAGACCGCTAATTTTTCTTTGCTAATTTTTTAATTAATTAATTATTCAACTGACAGATGGTTGGAATACACGTCTAATTTAATGAAATGTCATACCTAAGCAGCGTACTTATGGCAGATGCGATAAATAACCTAGGTTTAGGTGCTTTTTAATTTGGTGTCCGTTGAATCCGTTGACAGTTGTAACAAACTGAGATAAAGCACACACGCATTTATGAAAATATTGAGAGAATGGGGACGTTCGGCTCCCAAGTTTATGTAAAACGTCAACTAGATTTGTCTGGACTAGACGTTGAATTGTGTTGACTAGGCAACTTGAATGGTTTTTGTATTCTCGCGGTCAGCGTTACCTTCGACTAAAGTCGCAATTTTGGCTCTTTTTTCGACAGCCTGTCACAATTATTTTGCTATTGTTATTTGCAAATAAGTGCGTTTAAAATGTAACAAGGTTGCCTATCACAACACTATCGTGGTTATAGGAACTAATGGTTGCCATATATCCTACGAAAATTCCAAAATTGAAGAGAGCATCAGAAAAGACACCTTTTCACCCACCCGCCCTCTTCAGACTTTGTTAGAATTGTGCAGCGGCCACTTTGTTTATCTTGAATTGGACTCTTCGAAATGTCAAGGTGAGTATGTGAGTAGGTATGCAGGCAGAATTCTCTTGACTAGATTTGTCGGCTTCCCCTCCATAAACGTCAACTGAGAAAACTATTCACGTGACTAATCTGGGCCAATAAAAACTGAAATACATCTAGTCACTCAGCTGTCAGACTTACTAAACTAGGAATCAGAACGTCCCAAATGAGCGAAGCTGTCATTATCATCGAATTACTTGAAATAAATCTCATTAAGTTGTGGAAACTTGGAAACGCCGATGACAGTTCAATCACTAAACAAGCTGTCTGTGGAATAAATGAGCAAAAATTCGTTTGTGCTACAAGTCTGTTTCTTCCGTTGAATACGTTAACGTTGACGTATCTATCCGATACAACGGAGACTAAACATTTTATGAACTGTGCTCTTTAGTCGTACGTCAAAGTATTTGGCGTACTCGTAGGATCTACTTTCTTAAGCGTCAATATGTCACATTTCGATCGTTTAGTTCTATGTATACCTATCTGCCATCGTAAGTATTTTGGTGCCTCTAAAACAGACATAGGTAAGTGACAGGCCTTTTATCCTTGCGTCACTTCTTCACTGAACAGCTACTGGTACTCAAAGTGTCTCAGTCAAAACAAATCCATCTTGTCTTGACCTATATCCGCTCTGCGTCGCATCTACCTACATTGTAACCAAACACACATAAATACCTACTCTGAATCGAATTGATATTTTCTTTTTATTAACTGTCAGCAGTATAACGTAACAAAATTTATTAGCCATAAAAAAGTATACATGAAGTAGGCATAATCTTTTATTTCAGCAAAAAGTGCCAACACAGCCCAAACGATTATTGCTTCTATTTTATGCTTCCCACCGCCAAGCACCTCAGTATTTTAATTGCCAGATGATTTGCTAAACAGCCTGACCACTTAGACACAGTAGCGTCACATTAGAACAGAAATAGACACGCAAACCCACTCAGAGTCCACCCGAAGTTATCGAAACTATGGGAATTCTCCAAATTTGATAAGAGCCACCAACCAACCAGCAAAGCTCTTTCGATACTTGAGCTTTTGCAAACAAACGTAGTGCGGAAGCTGTCGGCATCCAGCCGGAGTCACGCACAAATGTGCTGACGCAACCACTGCCATGTGCCATCCCCCATCGCTGAAGCAACAGGCAGCCGCGAATCAAGTTATCGAAATCGAAATCGAGTGAAACTAATCGCACCGCACCGTCACGGCTCTTGAGTGTTGAGTATTGAGTCTTGACTAACCTAAGCAAAGTTGAGTTAAGCGGGAACGTGAACGTGACTTCAAAAATGGCTTCTTCAACTCAGTATCTTCGGAGTCGGCCAATGAAATACAACTGTCGGCGGAAGGTTTCTTTGTGTTTGAAGCGCGTCTACGTGCGTCTGTTTAAATTTTCAAAATTCAAACAGAGCTAAATAAAACCGCCACGGACAAGGGTTTGCATTGTGCGGCCGATTTATTTGCAGCAACATCGTCTCTTAGCCAAACAAACTAAAGGACTGTCCTCGACGAAACGGCACTCGCAAAAATTGGTGATTTAACGCAGCCTCGTCCAAGGTGTGCGGGTATCCACGTAACTGTTTGAGTTTCGTTGGCGCTTTAGTGCAGTGTTTTTTGTTTGTTGTTTTGATGAAATTGTTGATCGAATCACGGTTGGGATTTTCCTGTTTTTTTTTCTGTTCACCTCATCTTCGCAGAGGTAGTGAAGCAGTAGCCATTCGTGACTGAAAGAGTCGTGTTAACCGAATTAATTAACAGCCACGCAGATCGTACTCGTATTCAATTCAAGGGCTGCCACTGCATTGTGACTTAACATACAAGCTTTCGGATGCAACGAGTATTTCTCTGTAGCCTGTGATTTTTCCACAATTAAACCATAATTACAATAATTACCGGGAAACAGGAATACGAAGTCGGTTTTGCCAGAAATTTTGCACAATAGCCTCAGGTAGTGCCGTGCGGATTGCGACTGTCTTGGTGGGCGTCTGATTTTCGGTGAGTAATACTATAGTACGATGGACATGTTTACGTGAACTTTATGCGATCCAGTTTGATCTGCGTCGTCATTCATCTTGAATTTCACGCTTCGTCGGTTGGGTTAATTGATCTCGTCTTATGCTAAAATCTGGAGATTTGCTTTGCTAAATTATAACCAATAAATTACCGAGTTGTTTCGCAATAAAATGTGGACAAGTACACTCGGCGTGTAGCTACTTTGAATGCAACAACTTTCTAAACAATTAAAAATATTGTTTCTTGGATGGGAATCGGTACGAATATTGATGGTGGGTTATTAAGTGCCACGATTAAGATATTATTTGTTTGTGGTCGTTGAAATGGGTCTAGAGATTAGATAAGCACGCAGTTTTGGCGAATGTGTGTTTCCACGCGACTTGGATTAGATACGAATGGGATCTATCTGTTGTTTTCATTTTAAACAAATCAGCTGGCGCAGCTTTGCACTGGACACGGACAGCTGGGTTAATCTGACTGAAAAGACAGACAGAGGGTGAGAGGGAAAGACCTTTTGGGCTACTGAAGGTTATTCGCGATTGGCAAGCCAACAACAAAATGCCTTTTGCGTGGAGATTTTGGCGCAAAATGCTGGAAGCATTTTAAACGAAAGTTTATGAAGTTTGTTTGTCCCAATTTCTGCAGGCGTTTAAACTGTTTTTATTTTCATTAACTCGTTGCTTATGTTTATGTAGTTCCGCCTTTATTCGGAATGCCGAATATATTTAGTATTCAGTTAGCACAGGGTAGGCAGTGGATTATAATAAATTATGACAATGCCCGGGAGGATAAGAAACTTAAATTTTAACATTTCCGACTTAGACGAAAAGGGGGCCACAACTTTGCCATAAAACACTTACCCCAAAAAATTGTCCTATCCTTAACCAATAAATTCATCAAACAAAAGTCGATTTTGGCGATTTTATTCAAGTTTTTGTTTTGCTTTCTAAAGGGGACCTAAACTCTTTTTAGATTTGTAACGATTTTTTTTTTAATACTCATTTCGTGGGTTCAAGTTGGTAGCGCTGGCATTTGACATAAATCTTCATCAAAAATGTTACCCTGTGTGGGTTTTTTTCGAAATCGAAAAATGAATAACCCTTTACATGCCTGTACCTATTTTCACGTGGAAGGTAAAATTTCTGGCACCCTGAGAAGTTTGCTAACATTTTAGATTTTAGGTCAGCTCATGGGTGTAGGTAAGATTTAGTCATGTAGAACTGGAAATATGTCCCTAAGCAGCTTGTCCAAAGTCTGCTTGTCCTGTAGAAAAATGTGTCGTACGTGAAAAAGTGGTATAAGATTAATAAAGGCTGCTTAAAGTTTATCAACAACAGTCACGTCAAACTCGTGCATCCTAATTGAGGTTTTGTTAGTTAAAATTCTTTTTTTTTATGCTTCTTTGTCAGTGTGTCAGAAGTGAACCTACAAACCGGTTCGCCTTCAACTTTTCGAGCGAAAAAGGCAGTCACTGTCATGTTGAACACTGCAACCTATCATCTTTTGTGGTCTGGTGAAAGAGTTTATTTTTGCGGCCTTGTCGCTCGGCTAAGCGAATTTTTTGACTACATTTACATTATCCTTGCCCTTCTGGCATACCTACTACCGGACCAAATATACGTCGAAAATATATTTTCTTCCAAACCAAAGCAGATCAGAATCAGCTCTTCCCTGAAGATTATAGCACTCGGTTGCATTAAGCCTAACTATGAGTGAGAGTTCTCTAGACCGTACATTTTTTCTGTGGAGTTCCGAGTTTTAAACTCTTGTGATTTGCCAAAGTAGCAGCTCTTTTCTTAGATAATATTAAGCCGGCTCTACGCTAGGGCTTTATGCATAGAGTTATTCTTTACTTTGATATCAAAGGACTTCTTAACCATGTCCAAGTTTCTGTCCTTTTGTGTAGAAAAATTCAACGAAATGTTTTGAAATGTGTTTAAATCTTGAAAAAGAAACCTACCCCCCCCTTCTCACATTACTCAAGTTCTTAACTCTAATGCCGTACACGCTCCCAAGTTGTTGTTGTTCATTTTAATCCTCTTAACATTGTGGTTTCCGGGTTATATATTCAAATTACCATGGACACCATGGATATTTGCACAGCTAAGTGTCTCCGATTATCAAAAAAAAAACACCGTAGTTATCCCGCAAATAAAAAAGGATGAAACGATAGACAAGCAAAAGACAATAATTGAGGTTTTGTGCTGTATAAGATGGCAACCACGTTGACTGTGTAACAAGTGCCATTAAAAAGAAATTGAATTTAATTAATTGCATCTCTACATGGCGCGCTCATTATTCATAATCAAAATTCGGATTGGATTTCAATTCAATCTATTTTTAGACCCTAATGGGTGTCATTAAATTAAATAATGGCGCCGCGCCAGTTGCTACAGTGATGCCAATTGGGTACTACCTACCTACATCCTGTGGGAAATCAAATTCAAAGGGGAAAATTCGGAGAAAGCACAAAGGCTTGGAAGCAAAAATTAAACCCGTCATACTGAGGTCATAACTTATCCATAAACATGACACACGGAAAGTGCCTTATAACTTGAGTAAACTGACGGAAATTTGCCTATAACAATATGTGTGTTCAGTCAACATGAACCGAAGCGTTTTGTTTACAATTGAAATTAGCGACTTTGTTTATGGACAGCCTCATTTGAGAAGTTCAAAATCGAATGTGCGGTTGTTTTCTTTGTCTACCATAATGGGACTTAGTTGTAGTTGCTTTTATAAAGATCGATCGAATAGTCGGTCGTTAAATCAAGCTTAGGCACGTGGTTCCTATTAACTTTATACTTTAACGAAGATTGCAAGTGATCTTTAATATTTCTTATATCATAGTAGGTAAAAGTGCCTACCTACTATGCAATTTAACTGACTGCAAATCGCGTTCATATTTGAAGGCATTATCTTATTTCTTTGCATTTTATTCTGGTTCACTCGTCATCGTGCCACCAGCGCAACCACTCTCAGACAAGTGTCGAACTTCAGAAGAACCTATTCGCGATGTTTTTGTTTTCAGACCAACACAACTATTTGTTTGTTTATTTGAAAAGGAAAGGTTCCAGTGAGTGAGTTTGTGTCAAAGTGCAGTCAAAGGTTCTTATTTATAGTCATTTGTATATCCTTTTTGAACAGTAAGTTCGTAAAGTCGAACCTGGGCACTAAACATGATGGCGACATGACTTTTCTCAGCTAGAGTTATATAAAAATTAAGGCTTAAGTGCTACATAAACTCTACATGACTTTTGGAAAAAGAACAGCTTAGGCGAAGTCCCATTGTCAAAGTAGAAGCTTCCGCCTTGTATAGGTCGTAATTTTTATGATTTGTACGACTGATATAACTTTTGACAGCCAAATACCTTCTTTCTATTATTATTGGAAGCGGTAGTAGTTTTTTTAGTTTTGGAGTTTCCAATCACCTATTTGAAAGAGTTACCCTAAAGCGTATTACCATGTTTGATCGGAAGATCTGCCGCAAAACCAGTGGTCTCTTAGCAAATTAACTCCTCCGCCCTTATTAATGCTCTCTCTCTATATTTTTGGTCTTCAGCTTTATGAATTCAAGCGCTAAAAGCTGTTGAACGCGTAGCACTTCCTCACACTTATTTTTCTAGGTGACATATCAAAGACTAATTAAACTTTCTAAATTACCACAGAAACTCGTTGTTTTTGTGTGGCATTCCTTTTCATGCAAAAGTTGAATACCCTGGTGAACATCGTATCAAAAAACTCGCTGTGAGCAGTCTCGTTGTCACATTTGCCTGACGATTTAATTTACGATAATTTGTTGTCAGTGTACCTATAAGCCAACAGCTTTTGAATGAAACACGTTTCCTTTATCTGTGGTAGGAAACGTGATTTTTGGCGGTTGAGAGGTGTTAAGAAGTATGGATGCAACTTCTCAACTTTGAACGGCACAGGTCGGTAGCTAGTTGGGATGCAGAGCTAAATTCCCCCAGATTCAATAAAATTGAGATCCCATCAAATAAAAAACTGATGAAATGTCCATCTACAACCTCGGTGTTTTTATTTTCCAGGAAACTGACCCCTTTTTTGAAAAGTGCCAAAAAACTTGCCCCAATTTGATGGACAAGGACCCATCAGTACCGTGCAACACTAACTGCTGAGCCACTGCCCCCATTGAATGACTTAACCTTTCTGTTGGTCAAACACGCTGAAAAAGCAAGCACATTTCGGTTTTAGCTCATAAACTTTCCAAACCTATCTTCCTGCGTCATTAAGCACTACAACTGCTAGTTAACAAGTTCTTAGCGTCACCTAAACAGCACAAGTACCTGCCTATCCGCCTGTGCCTTGACATCCGCCTACATATACACTCCTACTCGTAATTCCCTCGGCTGTCAACGCAAAAAGCAAAACCAACACAAGCTCAACTTTTGTAAAAGTTGGTCCAACACTCAAGTTGATGGCACTCCATCAATCGAGTGTTTTCCAGCTCATTCCGCTGTAATTCACTTGGGTATTTTTTTTACGAAGAAAGTTGAAATTGAATATATTCAATAAATTAATTTAGTGACAACATCAAATTGATGGGTGGCTCCTGTATAAACACTGAAATGGGCCATGGAAATTTATCTAACCTCATTATTAACCGCGAAATGGTTTTCCTCATCCAACGTGTTGTTTAAATGATAAATAGGTACCTAACCAAATAAATGAAAAGTGCTTGGGATAGATTTTTATCGTCCGGAAGTTTACTACGCGATTGTGACCCTTTTTGTTTTTATCATTTTGCACGGAAGCTTGATTGCGTATCATTACTACCTCGGGCGAGTTTTTTGTTTTTATTTGTGGATATCAGATTTTTGCACTTTGGGTATGTTAAGGGAACACATTTACTGTACCTATTCACATTATATTGCCGGGGGAATATGACTTTGAAACAACATTTTCACTATGTATCGAAGGTGAGGTTATAACATTTTTAAACAGAAAGGTTACACCGGTATTCCGCCACCTTTGCCTTGTTTTATGATGCGGGATATTGGGAGGAAATCGCCCAAAGGAGTTTAAGTTTTTAAAACGATTATTTACATTGGGACTTGAGTTGCTTTGCAGCATCCACCCATTAACCTAGCCTAACCTACATTGGGACGTTTAACGAATTTCTGTACTCGAATTTTTGTGCTGCAACTGCTTTTTAAAAAGATAACCAGGTTAGTTTTAAAAAAAAACTCTTCGTTTGATACGCTCTGAGTACATTTTTTGAGTTGAGGGGCGACCATTGTCCGCTTTATCTGCAGTCTTGTTGTCATAATTACTGACACACTCCAGTAAAATAAAAGTCTTCAATGATTGTATTCCCAAGTGGCAATCGTAACGAATTTATTGCGAAAATGTGGGCGTTACATTTTTATCTTCAACTTGCTTTATCTATCTATTTTTCGTTTGCAAAAAAATAATATTTTAGAGACGATTGCAATTTGAATTTAAATACAATTTTTGCAATTTGCAAGGTGTATGAGTATTTCAATTAATTTTTAAATTTTTTTCAAAAATTTTGCCCGTATGACAATCAATTGTGGCGGCGCCCATTTAGCCGATATCATCTTCTCGAATTGACCAATAAAGTTCTAAAGGTTCAAATAAACACCGGATTACTTCTTTTGGCCCACCCTGTACAAGTCGAAAGACTGAGAAAATCAATTGCGTTCTTTCATTTCCTCGCTCTGTACACTATTGCGTGCAAACTCACTCTGCTCGGTTTTATCAACGCAATTCGGCTTAGAATGTCACATAATCCTGTTGAACGGGTTTTTTCAATTATTGCTGATTAGCCTGTGTGGTTTTGTATAGATTGGCTAACAGTCCAAGTCCAACTGCGTTTTTAGTGTGATCGCTGATGAAGCACATTGAGTACCGAACATTGGGCAAGACGTTAAACGCACTCGATGAGAGATGACAGCTGTGATAGACATTTTGAATGAGGTTGACAGGAGTGCACTTTAGTGTGCTATTCGATTGGGCACTCTCAAAGCACTTTTTTTGCTCTAGCTCTAGGTCACTTTTGTTCGATTGGTACGAAGTACTAGCACTATTGCGTTTGAGTTTGACAACTAATGGAGTTTGTTTACGTTTTCGTGAAATTTTTTCAACTGCAAAGAAACGCATTGCATCGGGTGGATATATTTTTTTTTAATTATTTGTGTACGTATGTTCAGAAATCTCTCTGGGCTTAAATTGAAATGCCTTAATATAAAATTTAAGCAGTGAATGGAAAGGCTTAGAAAAATGTCGAAGGCTACACATTTATTCCAATCTCACAAATGTCCAAAAAAAGAGCAAGTGACGTTTTTATGTCCGATTAGACAAATGAAATGTGAAATCTGAAAAAGCCCAATTGAATCAAACAGTGTCAGCAGCAGTCCGACTTCTGTGTTTGTTTTTAGAGGTACGAAAGAAGAGATGAAATAAAATCCAAACGGTTCATGGAAACGGCCGTGGAATTGTTTCGATATTTTTTATAAAGGGTGGTTAAGTTTTAAGGGCCGATGTTGATTTTGAATAAAACACAAATTATTTAGGAAATTATTGTCATTTCTTTTTATTATGATAATATTGGTATGGTTGAATTATGTATGGAACAAAATATCGGCCAAATGGCCGCCGCGACCTCGGCGGCACACCTCCATCCGATGGTCCAAATTTTCGTTGACGCTGAGGCATAATTGAGGTTCTATGCCGATAGGGTGCCGAATTATCTCATCCTTTAGCTCTTGAATTGTTGCTGGCTTATCGACGTACACATTTGCTTTCAAATAACCCCAAAGAAAGAAGTCCAACGGTGTCAAATCACATGATCTTGGCGGCCAATTGACATCGCCACCACGTGAGATAACACGGCCATTGAATTTGTCGCGCAAAAGAGCCATTGTTTCGTTAGCTGTGTGGCAAGTGGCACCGTCCTGTTGAAACCACAAATCGTCCACATCATCTCGTCGCTTAATCGCTCTGTCGCTTGTCGCTCATTGCGTGGCAGCTCCCTAAATAGTCACCGAAACTTGGCCGATTTTAGTACAAATTGGAATTAAAATTTCCCCTGTTTTTTTTATCAGCTAAGGTCCTGTGAGTCTATATTTACGAAGGCGCTTTAAACTTAAATCTACTTAAGGAAAAATGTAAACCAAAGTGACCACAAATCAGCTGTCATCATTGGTTGTCGCTCAAAAAAGTGTTGCCAATTCAAAACAAATCTGTAAAAAAAAACCCTCCCTCGTGAAGCAATACTGTTAGTATGTTGGGTGTTGGCTCAATCCAACCATCGTGCTCCACTTCAAACCAAAATATCCAACATGTGTTCCAACAATTTCTACCCAATTTAGAGAGCTCTGGCATTTGTCTGGTGTTACCTGATGTTTCAAAGCACATACAAGAGCAACTGCTAAAAACATCGATTAAGCCGTTTTTGCCATATGTTCGCTAAAGTCCCTCCTCCCAAACGCACTTGTTATAGCACCCTCATCTGTCTATTCCCATTTACGAGTACAACACATGCCAAACTATAGAAAATTTCTGTCTCGCAAAAGATGCCCTCAAAAAGTGATGTAAAATCTGTGCAGAGATTGTGCCACACCACAGATTAACATTTACCAACATCTGTTCTACATGAACTCTGTTGTGTTGCACGCCTAGTTTTCCAAAACACAATCCTTAAGTACAAGCATCCACTTTAATATTCCGCTCGGCACACACTCCTACGCATCTGTATATTTGAAAATAAACTTCTCTGTTCCCCAAATGAAAGAACACAATTCCCACGATTCTCCATCCCCGATTACATCTAAATAAAATAAGCAGAACGTTTTCCACAAAATCTTCCAAAACAACATGAAGACGAACCGCAAATTCCGGGCGTAAGTATATTCCAGCTGGTTCGTGTTTGCTACCACCCCCATCGTCGTGGTCATGACCATTTCCAAATAAATCACGCACATGGGCTACTTAGAAACGATTCACTTAAAACACGTACATCCTTCATATTCAAAACAAAAGAATAATTGTTTTTGAAAACTCGCAAGCGCAATCGTATTTCAGAGTAATTGACAAATTGGCATTTTGGACAATTTATGCCAAACACGATATGGATCAGTGGCCATGTCCAGACGGCTGACACGGGCGCCCGCATTCCTGGAAATATGTTTCGCCATCCCAAATGGACCGCAATTTATGTTGTGTGTGTTTTGTGTCGAGGACGAACGGCCAGAGCCGAGACGCGTGAGTCAGTTCGAATTGGTATGCAAATTTCAATGGCGTCATTTCGGCAGATGGGATTTTTTAATCGTCGACCGTTGAGTGTTTGAAGATTTTTCAAACCAAACATGTCATCATTTTATTGAGTTTACTGCTTGACGAACGATTGGATCGCCATCAATGGGGTGTAGTCTTGGCGAATGGGGGTGCTTAGGAGCGTTACATTTTTTATTGCGAGCACTAAAATAAATTCGTCTGCCACGTGATGATCGGCGCAAGTGACCATATTTTTGTTTTTCTTATAGAAGCAGTTTTTGATTTGCGTAGGTGTATAAAAAAACCATACACTCTTAAGTGTTTATTTAAAAAAATAAAAACAGCTATCTCGTGGAGGGTATCTCGACGCACGGACACTATAAAAAAGTTGCACCTGTCGCTGGTTTCGATTTTGATTACCATAAATCTTTTCAGATTGATTCGAGATAGATGGGGTGCAGGTTGAACATGCGGGTGCCAACAAGTTCAGATCAATGGATTGCAGGCTCTGATTTCAGAGTGCGTGTACAGAAGTTTTTTGTTCCGAGGGAGAAAGTATTTTTAAAAATATATAAAAAATGGAAGCGAGTTTTAGTTGAATTTTTGGAGAAGTTGGCATGACTGAAATAGAAAGGGAAAAGTTTGTCTAGTTTGCTTCATAAGTTTGTGTATAAGATTTGGTAAAACTTTGAAGGAATCACAGAAGAGTACAATTTGAGAGGAAGCTTTGGTTTTTATTAATACAAGGTGGGCGCAGCGCAGCGCGAATTCCGTCGCCGACTGCGCAAACACTGCGCCGTTTGGCCACCAACTTTGAAGAGTATGGGAGCACACGAGACGTTGCCAAGACTGGCCGGCCCCGGAGCGCCCGATGTGCCGCGAATATCGCCGCTGTTGACGAGGATGTCGAGCTGTCGCCGGAAACATCGACCAGACGCCGTGCCTCGAAATTAGCCATCAGGGGCTCGTCTCTAAGGCGAATTTTGGTGTAAGACTTCCACATGTTCCCGTACAAAATCCAGTCCGTGCATCAGCTGCTGCCTGTCGACCGCCCAACGCGTGTAACCTACGCCCAAGCCATCCTCAATCTCGAGGACGAAGTGGACGATTTTTCGACCAAAATCATAATGAGCGATGAGGGTCATTTCCACCTCAGCGGGTACGTGAACAAGCAAAACTATCGCTTCTGGGGCACCGAAAATCCACGAGGAGCCATTACACCCGCTCAAAGTTACTGCATGGTGCGCTGTTCACGCTGGAGGAGTCATCGGGCCATTTTTTTCGAGAACGCCGCTGGTCAAACGACAGCAGTGGACGGTGCGCGCTATAGGGCCATGTTGACCGAGTTTTTTCTGCCGCAATTGGACGAATTAGGACTGGAAGACATGTGGTTCCAACAGGACGGAGCTACGGCACACACTGCTCGAACCACAACCGATATTCTGAAGGCGGCGTTCCCGGGTCGCGTCATCTCTCGGTTTGGCGATTTGCACTTGCCCGCAATATCGCCCGATTTAACCGTTCCAGACTTTTTTTGTGGGGTTCTTTGAAGTCCCGTGTTTACGTGAGCAAGCCCGAGACGCTAAAAGCCCTCAAGGACAACATTCGATACGAGTGCGAGAATCTGTAGCCCGAAGTTCTCGCCGAAGTGATGAAAAATGCCATAAAACGAGCAAGCGGACAGGATTGTAAGAAGCAAAGTCAACAGTGTTTCCACGTGCGTTTCTATTAAAAGTGATTCGTCCTTATATGAGCGTTTCTGATATCCATCATGGACTGTAGTATTATGAGCGCCTTTTATAGGCATGGGTTTCTCATATAAACGTCTCTCGACAAACTCCCCTAAACTACAAAAGACAAAGCTCAAAGTTACCCTAAAATAATTTAATTATAAAGATCTGGTCTCCTATCGTCAATTTTACAGTTGCATTTAATGTAAATTTTATACAGAAAATTGGTGGTAAATAAATTTTCCCTATCGGCCTTTGCACTTAACTTGTTGGAAGATGAACCATTTTTAACTGCAAATGGTCCTACCGCAATTTATTTTATCTTCCTTCAAGATACACCTTCCTTTTCTCGATTCGCGCTCTTCAAGGACGATAAAGTCCACTCTGTTGGATACATTTTTAATATCTAAACAAATGGGTTGTAAATCCTGTTGCTTTTATTTTTGATTTTGCTTGCCCTTCGATAAGGCGGTTAATATGCAAATGATATTCATAGATACAAATATTGATACCCGAATACCTTATCGACTAAAGCATAAAGAATAAGACGATAAATGCTTAACAATTCCCCGCCCATTTGTAAGGCTTACTGACACGCAAGTAACAGCTCACAAAGAGCCAGCGTCAGTGCGAGTACGATAGCTAAACAGTCATGTTTAGCTCTGCTTTCGGTGACAGCTCAAACCCCAACTGAAGCGCCTGCTTGCCTGGTATTTTGACTTGCTTGATGGGTTTACGACCGCATCCATGTCGACAGTTATGGGCTCTAAAATCCCCAAAAACGAATAAAAATGTACTCAGTGGGCTTCTGGGATTTTATGTTTATAATCATTTTCATCAACTGAAGGGGAGATACTCGTACAGTGGCATCGTAGCATCCCTTAGTTTTGTGACACTGTATGGATGTGCGCAGAGTTTTGTGGAAATTCCTCGTTGGATGATGCCTCCCGGATTCCTGAATGCTTGGTTGCAAAACATTCAAGTCGAATTTGTAGTCTTCCTTTGGCTTAGTGTTATCCGCAGTGCATGTGCAACTTAGTTTTAGCGTTATCCACCCCGAAAATATGCAGAAGTTTGTGTGCATATTTTTTTTTTGAAAAGAAAGTGAGAGGGACATTTATTCAACGAGACATTTGGCAGGCGATGCAAATTCATTTCGTTTCTCATGAATTATGAGCAGGATTTCGCTAGAGTTTTAGGACTACGAGCAGTGTTACCTCTGAAAATTTTCAGAGAGAGTCCAAAATAAGAGTTCCGGCTTCCGGCTGAAAAAAAGAGGACCTATTCCCATCTTAATATTTTTTTTTAAAGAAACACAGTTTTATTTATTCGCGATATGTTAAAAAATGTATAGAAGAACTAGCTGACCCGGCGAACTTCGTTCCGCCCGTTAATGAAATGAATATAATCATGCTTATTTTCATATTCGAACGAAAACTCAATTCTAACGAATGTCTCTATTCGTTCGAATGAACTAATGTGAATGAGAATGTCATAAAATGAATTTAAATAAATTCAACTTTCGAAATCAGCGGTCTCACATTTTTATTTTATATGGAGTGAACATACTTTTGTTTTTATATAGAGGCTCTTTTTTCATTGTTTTATTAGAACTATATAAGTATTAAAAATATTAACTACTTATTGAGAAATATATGCTAAGATCTACGAAAATGTGAAGTAGAAGTCTTATCTCAAATGGGACCAGGCTTAAGAATATTAAAATGTGTTATTAGTAATATTTTGATACCCTAAAGTCTAAAATTTAAATATGAGCTTATCTAAAATAGGTTTTCAGACGAATAAAAAACTGACATTTGTTGCGAACGATTAGAAACTAAAAATACACTCAACATTGGAATGAAAAATTAACTTTCGATTGATAGAATGAACTTCCCATCTGTTCGAAATTCAAAATACAGATTCTTCAAATTCGACAAACTTTCGAAAGAATCGAATCTCAAAATAAGCCTAAAATAAATCCGAGTATGCACATACTATAAATAAATAGTTGGCGCAACAGATCCATAGGGTCCTAAGGCCTAGTTTCTTACAACCATTAGTCTTGTGCGTGTTTTTGATTTTTGGGACGGATGGAAGGGAAGTACAATTTTATGCCGAGTTCAAAGGGCCAATTGAGAAGTTCTTTCACGACAATTATACTCTTCGATGTTTGTCAGACATTTGCGAGATGTGGAGCAGTAGAAAAAAAATGTTAATTTGGAATTTAGTTTTTTCGAAATTCGAACCTGGGACCCTTCGCTTAGTAGTCCAACACACTAACCACTAAGCCACTGCGCCGACATACTGCTTCATGTAATTCGGTCAATTCAATGTTTAATTTGAAATGCCTGATGCCGAAATTACCATAAATGTCGACATAATTATCTCGTATTATATTCGTTGCTCCAAAAGATGTCAATTGGAAGCATGAATTGTACATTTGAATGTTATCCAAAAAATATTTCGATTCTGGTGTAGTGCCAGAAAGTAGTGATCGTAATGGTTCAGGTGGATATTGTAATTCTGGTAATCGAACTTTCGCAGAAGCACAACACATTCCAGAAGTTTTATTTCTAAATTTGAATGCATTACAATATTGATATAGCTTGTTCATTGCGCCAATAAACACAAATTTGTTCAAAATATAATCAATGGCACTATTATATCGAAATCCTGCAACATTTAAAACAACATTAACATTGATTCGTTCAGCATTTTCATTAACATTTCTTGTTGTGCGATGCGATTGCATTCTCAATCTCTCTTGCTCATTACGATGTCCACGTTGTTCAGATGAATGACCTGAACTTAATGAATGAATTGAGTAAAAATGAATTTAAAAGTTAAAGTTAAAAATGACCTGAACGTGATCGGGCCATACGTTCTCTTTGAATTTGATTTTGATTTTCTCGCTCTTCTTGTGATTGATTGTGACCGGCTACCAATATCACTTCTCCGCTGAGGTGGCATTTTTGATACAAACTAAAAAAAAAATAAATTATAAAAAATCAGTCTTCAATAAGTTAAAGGTACCGGCGTAGGAACCCCAGGACTAAGCTTTTTCAAAAAGTTGGGAAAACATGAAGAACCTGATTGAAAACTCGAAAAAGTATTTTGACAAAATAAAAATTGATTTCTCATAAAAACAAAAAACCTATTTCACAGTACAAAGACATCTATTTGCTCCGGTTTCGGTAAAAAATTTGTCATAATCTTCCCATTAGTAGTCTTCAGCTTCTCGAACGACATCTTAAGACGTCAAATCACTAAACAAAATCATTCAAAAACCAAAATGTACTGAAACTCATGCGTTTTTCCAAGCACGCACAACCCACGCATACGTTTTCCAATTTCAACCAAACTTCACAAAAATGATATCTAGACCAATACCAGAGATGTGTGAAAGTTTGGTTAAAATCGCTAGATGCGTTAAGGCGTGAATCGGCGACAAACCAACACAATTTAAGCTCAATTTTTATATATATAGATTTAAAGAAAAATTTATAGAAAAAATTACAGAAAATTGGCTGTGATTCCCCCTTTTATTAGCTTCTTAAAAACCATGTAATAAAAGGTTTCCAAATAAGAGGTGTTATTGTGAATGACCCGCTATTTCGGTAGCTGTCACTTTTGAAGATTTTATTCTTCGACATTTGACAAGTAGAAACTACGCCATTACTAAAAATGGAACGATACACGCTGCAACAACGCATTGAAATTATTAAAATTCACTACAAAAATGGTGAAAATCTTGCAGCCGCAGTTCGCAAAAATCACCTTGACTGATGAGGTCCATTTCCACCTCGGTGGCTACGTCAACAAGCAAAATTGTCGCATCTGGGGCTCGGAAAACCCAAGAGTTATTGTTGAGAAGCCTCTCCATCCTCAACGTGTGACTGTTTGGTGCGGTTTATGGTTCGGCGGGGTCATTGGACCTTAATTTTTCGAAAATGAGGTTGGATCAACAGTTACGGTGAATGGAGTTGGATGGTATTGATCTGGACAACGTTTACTTTCAACCAGACGGCGCTACGTGCCACACAAGCAACGAAACCATTGATCTTTTACGGGAAAAGTTTCCGGACCGTCCGAGATCTTGTGATTTAACACCTTGCGACTTCTTCCTTTGGGGCCACGTGAAGGATAAGGTCTACGCCAACAGCCCAGCGTCGATTCAAGACCTCAAAGATAAAATTCGTGAGGCTATCGAGGACATAGGGCAGCCACTTTGCGATTTGGTTATGGAAAATTTCATGAAAATGATATCGTCCTGTATGCGTGCTCGTGGTGGCCATTTGGCTGATGTTGTTTTTCATTATTAACGGCATACCTTCCTCTTTATTATGAAATAAACATCCGATCATTTATCTCAAAAAATTACATTTTTCTTTGAATACCAAAATAACACCTCTTATTGGAAAACCCTTCATTATGTAAACGACGCATAAACGTGCTAAGGTAATCGCCAGAGATGAATGATTAAAAGAGATGGATATCTTTCGTACGTCTGTTGCTGTTTTTGTAATTTCAATCCCTGTCTGTGAATACATGTGACTTGAAAAAAAAAAATGTTGCTAATGGCAGGCCATTATTCCTATTGCTTTTATTTGATTGATCTTGTTTGGTCTTTGTTAAGGCTTCATTAAAATAACAAAAGTACATTGAAATACGCATTTCGGAATAGCAAATTCTTTTCATGAATTGCAGAAAAGAAATAAGCATTGTGCGCGACCTCATGAATTTTTCGGTAAAATGGCTTTTAGACAGCCGCCTTTCCATTGGAAAGTTATACATCTCTGGTATTTCATTATCTTTGGTAAGAGTACTGCACTGCATTACCCATGCACGATGACTGAACACACTCATTTTAAATTGTATTTTCAATCAGCAACTGTGGTTGAATGACATTTCAAAAGGCAACAAACTTAATAGAGTGCAGAGTGCAGTCTTCAGTACAGTCATCATTTATTTTGACACTTTAAGGCCGACTTGTTGTATTTTCATTTGCAATATAAACTGGCGTAATCTCCATTCCAGCATAGTTTGCAATCTCTTTCCGCTGGGTTTTCCAGAGTTTTGTACTTTTTTTTCGATCGCCTTCCTTTTTCAAACCAACGTTGTCTATTCTACTTGCTATGCTTCGTAAATTCTCTGTGAATGTTGGCATAGTGACTATTGACAAGGTCAACATTTGTGTTAGTCATTTTTGTTTGGGATGAATAATATCGAGCGAAAGACTCAACCCTTCGTAAACAGACTGCTAGACATTGAGGCATCGGGACAACTGCACTGACTTTTCTGACTATTCCGGCTCGAAGAACCATCGCTCTTAAGCTAAGTAATTGATAGTTCAAAGCGGATGAAGAAATAAAAATACCAACTACTTTCAAAATGTCATAATTAATTAGGTTTTATTAGCGAAAAGATCGGACATTAAATTGATTAAATTGATAGACACAAATGATGGATTTACTGTCATCTGTTTGATTTTGCCCGCTGTTTGAAAAGATGTGTCAACTACTCGTTGCTCTATTGCAACTCATCACCAGTATGGGGAAACGCATTAAGTCGACAAAATGTTAGTTTTCATTGACACCGCATACCCAATAACGACTCTTAATCTCTAGGGTGTGTCCAAATGTTAGATATGCGCCAGCCTAGCCTTCAGTAGCGAAACGAATCTCTCTACAGCTTAGTCATGCAAATTATGGGTACATGTAGGAACACATTATACCGACAGTTAAAAAAACTGCGATCAACTTATTGCTGATAGCTGGCTACCACCATAGCATGGAGACTATTCCTGCGACCGTTTAGGTAATGCCACTTTTAATTATTACAAGCACCATCACTTTGTCTAACATCATTTAGCACTCTCGCTTGATTACTGTATGCAAAGCGTACATACGAGTATTATTCGAACTGATATCACGTTACGTGCTTCGGCTTCCTGTGCTACATTGAATTACGAGAGCGATGCGAGGCTTCATTCAGAAAAAAGAAAGCAACGCAAACTTCGCAGAAACCAAACTGACTGCGGTTGCATTTTGGTGGAAATGTTAAAGGAAATGAGGGCGATTGCGTTACCACAGGCAAAATTAGCTTTGCTAAATTTTGGGAATCACGCGACAATCGTTGTAAATGCTGCGGCAACTCGTTTTCATTTTTTAAATGCTGTAAGGGCTTGTGTTTGTGTCTTATTTTACGACATAGATTAACCGTCTGATATGGAGCTTCCTCTGCATGTGACGCAGAATTTTTTTTCGTCAGCGACAAGCTGGCGAGACGTGCACACAATTTGTCTGAAAGGCAAAAGGAAATGAAATGGATTAAGTCAGATAAACGCTGATTTTGTAGATTGTCAATGGACCTTGGAAGGCGTGTAGTACATAAATAATATCCGCCTGCCTTTTAGTGGCCATTCTTGCGGAAAAGATAAATATTAAGTCATGTTTACAATTTGCTGATGATGTTGTCGATGTGCAGGGGTTAAGTCTTTTGGAGGAATTTCGCTTTCCAAGTGAATGGCGACGACAATAAAACATTAATTACGGGGGGATCGTGTAAAAGTACTTAATCTGTGATATTGTATGTACCACTATGAATGGCGTAGTTGGAATAGGTACCTAAAATGTCCTTATATCGAACTAAATCTTTTGACAAAGCCATCACTCATGACAGCCAACCAAATGTAGGAGAGACAGCTCCTTTTGGTCACAAACTGCTTTCATTGCAAATTCTTTTTGCTGCTTTTGTCAGCTTTTAACTAAAAGGTTTTCCAATAAGAGGCGTTATTTTGGTATTCAAAGAAAAATGTCATTTTTGAGATAAATGATCGGATGTTTATTTCATAATAAAGAGGAAGGTATGCCGTTAATAATGAAAAACAACATCAGCCAAATGGCCACCACGAGCACGCATACAGGACGATATCATTTTCATGAAATTTTCCATAACCAAATCGCAAAGTGGCTGCCCTATGTCCTCGATAGCCTCACGTTGAGGATGGAGAGGCTTCTCAACAATAACTCTTGGGTTTTTCTAGCCCCAGATGCGACAATTTTGCTTGTTGACGTAGCCACCGAGGTGGAAATGAGCCTCATCAGTCAAGATGATTTTTCGATGGAATTCCGGATCATTTTCATGCATTTCAAGGACCCAATCAGCAAAGACACGAAGTTTTTTCACCATTTTTGTAGTGAATTTTAATAATTTCAATGCGTTGTTTTAGCGTGTGTCGTTCCATTTTTAGTAATGGCGTAGTTTCTACTTGTCAAATGTCAAAGAATAAAAGCTTCAAAAGTGACAGCTACCGAAATAGCGGGTCATTCACAATAACACCTCTCATTGGCAAACCCTTTATATGAGAACATGAAAATTAAAGTTCGTGCTTTTCTTTTTTTCATTTCTTCAGAAAAAGCGACCGGGTGAGAAAAAAAATAAATTTAGACGCAAACGACCAAAGTGGCAATCGTGCATTCAACTTGTTAAACTTTTCCATCGTATATACAGGGATGTCACTGCCGTTGTCGAAAAACGTGTAGCTTCTTTTAGATTTTAATTTCTCAAAGACATCTTCAGACATATACAATTTTTTTAAGGGATTTATCAAGTGACGTGTGCTCCCTTGATTTTTTTGTTTACTTACTGTAATATTTATTGGATGGGCCCGCTATGGTGCCTGGTTTTTTGTGACATTTTCACAACCTCACTCAACCTCAGCAAAACTACTGTAATATTTATGCAAATCGCAAAAAAAGATAAACTCCTACAACGCTTCTCTGGTTCCACAATCTACAGCCAAAAAAGCCCGTAGGCTTCATAAATCATAAACCTAGTTGCTACAGTCGTCGCGTCGCTTTAAGGGAACTCCACAAGCAAAAACCACCAAAACAATAAGTTTTGTTTTCGAAAAAAAAATCCTCAAGCAATTTGGCGGCTCACCCACCCACCTACATGTATCACTGCAGATAACACCATCGAATTATGTTTGTTTTGGTAATTTCCAATTTAAAGAGGCTAATGATGATCCTCTTCATCAGAATATACATCTGCCCACATAAGCATTTGAATTCTATTCGCACTTCAGACACAAAGGATGTGGGGATTCAGAGTTTTATTGCTCAATTTAATTCTTTTGTTCTTTGATCCGAAGGAAAACAGAAACAAAAACAACAGACTTCTGACGCGATACGGTGTAGCTTTAGTTATTAGTAATTTGTTTGTTATGAAATTCTATCTAGATGTACATAGTTGAAAACGAGCAACGACGCTACCCACATTAGTAGTTGATGGCGGCAGCGTCATCAGTCATTTCATTACTACCCCATTCCCACGTGTCAACCATTTGGATTGAGTTCGGAAAGTTGGTGAATTTGATAAAATTTGTTTGCTGAAGGTTACGTCAGTTAATTTAAGTAGATTTTTGTCGATCCCAAGAGGATTAAATTAACTATACAGACGAGAGTACAGGCACACCTCACAATTCTTGTGGGGCCTCCAGAGAATGACAGTTTAATTGTCAAATTTCCAGCTCGTAACATTTTTATTACTTTTAGAGCGCTCCGTTGCTTATTGCAGTTTGGAAGATGTCAGTGACCTCACCGTTCAACTGATGTATGTGAATAAGACTTGGTTGTACGACTGTGAAGTTGATATGAGCTCCCGGCGACAGAGTGCAATTAGTCGGGACGATTCGAAATTAGTATTTATTGTCAGATGCGGTGGTGGCAATACAAATAAAAACCAGGCAGAGAATGGGCAAGTAGAGACAGTGTACTTAAAAAAATTAAAAAAAAAAACCTGAACAAAATTTATCACTTATCCAACAGCAATTGATTTTTAAAATGGCTTCCAAACCTGACTGACAGTCTATGCTGAAAGAAATGCTTCAAAGGGGTTCTAATTTATTTACAAAAATTAAGTTTTAATTAAAACACTTGTGCCAATATGTGATTACATATTAGCAAGCGGTCTTCGTGTATATTCGATGCAAGGTTTCTCGTAAGGCACATATTCCGATTCACAGTCAAAGTCGGTACTTCAAAAAATATTTCTGCAAACCTTCACCAACTTGTTGGCCAAGTCCATTCAATTGTAGCCAAACTCAACCCCGCCGTATTCTCGTGGGAATAACTGACTATAAATAAACCAGCTATAATATCTAATTTCCCTACAACATCATACGTTAATTAGCCGATAATTATTTTATCTATCTCATTCTGGATTGCTGCTCGAAAACAATATACAACCCTCCAACTCCCATATATTGCATATTCCCATGTGGTGTATAAACGATAAGATACTCATACTCACCTATCAAGTGCTTCAAAACTAACGAAAGCTAGCGAGTAATTGTGACGGGTAAACTGCGCCGCCCATGACGTTGTTTGTACAGCAAATTACTCAAATTGAAGAGATCAATTTTAACCATCGGCGCGGTGCGCAGGCAATAAAACACACGCCCAATCGTATCTCAATTTGTGTAGAAGCGTATACAGATAAAGGGAAATAAATATCAAATCCAACCAGAATTGGTTTTGGGCGATGAGAAACGAGAAAGCGAATGCCGGCGGCTGGTATTAATTTTCAATTACTTAGAATTTGGAATGACCTTTTCTATTTTCGTACTCGGCTAATTCGAGACGTCAGAAGGGACACAGTGGATTCGCGGAATTTCCTGTTACCAGAAATAGGAGTTACTTGCAAGGAATTGCGTGGAGCATGACGCAAGTAACAATAGATCAAGTGGTTTAAGAAGGACAAGTTAATTGATGACATTCCACTGTTTGACAGGAGGGGTCGCACTTGATAGTAAATTTAGCTTGATGGACGGACATATAGTGTTACCCTCATAAATAAAAGGTCTTCCAATATTGGCTTCCGAACTTTGACAGATGATGGCGGCCATATTGGAAACATTTAAGAATGCAGTTATCTTGAGTCGACTAGATTGGTCTGGACTAGATGTAACCTGAACGCAAACACATTTGGGTCACTATAAGTATTCATTTTAAATTTGGTACCGTTGCACAGCTGCCGTTCGTAAACTAAAACAAGTCACATGAAATCAAGCCTCTTCCTACGCCCGAGCATCTTTTATCACATTTTGGCTATTTCCATCGCTGTTGCCCTATGACATATGGAAGACTACTGTCAAATGTGTGCTATGTTGTATTTTTGCATTTAAGTTGATTTTGTTGTCATATACTCATCAGATCATCACGTAAAATATATTGAGTCAGGATGTCACCAACAAACGAATTCCAGAAATGACACACCCATAAAACCACCTATGAAACATTCCAATCCGTCCGAAGACAATTTACATGCATGAGCTGTGGTAAGCTTGAAGCAACCTTCTACACAATAACATATCTAATTGAACGCATAATGCAACAGTTCTATATGCAAATTAAACACCTACTCAGTAGCTAGATACGTAAGTCAATAAATCAGTCCACCAGCCGACTCAATCTGCATAGGAATGCAAATCGCATTTTCAAAGTTGTTATGCGTAATGATGCACGTGGCATATAGAAATTATCGGAATTGTTTAATAGCGGAACAAAATGTGGGGTGAGTAATCCGAAACAATATATTAACTGAACACATCCACTTCCACAATCCACATTGATACATCTACAGTCCACAACAAGATGGCTGTCTTTATCCTTACTCGACTGGTTTAGGTATACCTATTATTTCTTTTTATATCCGTCTCTCACTTTTTTTTGACTCCGAAGTGTGTTCCCTTTTAAAATCTAATGGAATCGTTTCATTTTCGTGCGCAACTCATCACAAAATGCAAATAGTACCCAGAGTGAAAGTTTTCTAAGGCGAACAGCTAAATAAAAAAAAAACATAAACTTTATGAAATCCAAAGAAAAGGTTGTTCAAGAAACTTCGTTCAGTTAAAAGAAATGTCCGCCTAAGGGAGCTGTCCGCAACGGGTGACTTCAATGCATTTACCAGTCATTTCGACGCAAAAACCTATGACGACGGTTACGCTGAACTTATTGTAGATGACAGTTTTCATCCGTTTGCGTCATTTGTTTATATGTTTGACATCTTTTTAAAGTGCTTAGAATAAGATATTTCATTTTCTTCTTATTTTAAAATAGCTCTACCTAATTGTCGGTCGAGAGCCAACTGCCAAGTTCAACAATTAGTTCTCAAATCTCGCAGACTTTTTTCTTAGGGTAAACGCACATAAAGAATGATACTTGCTTTAACCGCTCGGTTTTTCCCCTGCCCAGAAAGTTTACTGCTAAAATACCTTCCAGTCTACCATCATCTAAAAAAAGACGTAGCTTACTTTTCGTAGTAGTTTCCTTTTAACTATCTGTATCATATTTAAGGGCTAAATAGTACCAGTTTTTCTACTATTTTTCGTTTCATTTGTCACCTATAGTTTTGCTCTATAAATTGTGACAGATCCCATATTACTGACAGATGACAACCTAGGTTCGCTCATGTACTTTTACCATAAAAAAATTAAAAACGTCAAATATAAAAAATCGAGAGAGAAATCTCTCGATTTTAAGTAGAAGAGATCGGTTTTCTTACAAATAATTTAAGAAATGTCATTTTGACATTAATCGTAAAATGCAGCATCTACGAAATAAGTTGGAATTGAATTTTTCAAAGGCTAAATACCTATTAAGCTTACCATTTGATTACTTCCTCCTTCCTACATTGTTGAAGACGAAAATAAATTTAGAGTTTTACTTGTAAAATTTTTGATTTGTGATTTGTTGGGTCGGGCCATGACTCCATGAAGCATGAAATAGAACCAAAACGAATAACCATCAAATAGCCGAATGGTGCTCTTTTCTTCAATTTGGTTTTCGTTCATTGCTTGTGTCCATATTCGCAAAAAAATTTGTACATTTTTGACACTAATTAGATAAAAGGGTGATCTCTTCAGCTAGTCCCAATCGCAGGTAAGCAAAATAACCTTTCAAACCTTTAAATAATTCTTTGGAGCTTCAAACTCACATTAGTAAATATTAGAAGTCAATATGTAAGCCCCCATAACTTCCATATTAAAACGCCAAAGCTATTGCCATCGATGTACCTAAAGATGTAAAGACCTCAACTAAACAGCTCGAAAACTGTCATTTCAGTGAATACTTTGGATTTTTTCTGTTGACGTAGGTAGTCAAAAAAATTGCAAATGACATTTTTGCCATTTTCAAGATTATGTTAATTAAAAAAACACTTGTGAGCCGAATGGATAGATAAATCAATAAAAAAAACTCCATTGGAAGAGCCATCTCAGCCATAACTAAGCAAAGCAGCCGAGTGCGTATGACCGGTTTCCATTTTCATGCCACCGACTGACATTGACATGCTTCCGAATTTAACAGCAGAACTTCCCGCATCTCAAATATTTACGCACATGTTCCGCGATACATTCCTATATCAATCAAACTTGAAGCGGTCAATTTGAATCGTCTTAAAGCATCTATCAACCCATCAACAGCCTTCTCTTGGCACCCGTTTATTGGAAAACATGCCGTGATAGTGCCCCCAACTCCAATCAAATTACCATAAACCAATTCCATTTTAATTAAAAATTCAACTGACGTAAACAGCGATTTTCTGTCTTGACTTGCGTCAAATATTTCCATATCACATTCCGAGGTCACTGGCACGCGCTCATAAACCGCAAAAACCATCGCATAATTTTGCAACATCTGCTACGGTCTTCGACGAGCTTTTATTGCAAGACAACTCCGCTATGCAACTTAGGTACTGTTGACGGTTGGAACAGAATCAGAATCACTTAGCCTTGTTTCTATATCCGTATACGATTGATTGAAAACAACAAGTTTTGAAAATAAAAACCAAAATTTATATGATTACAAACTACGTGCTCACTCACTGCCCGCCTGGTGTTTTTATGGCGCCAATAAAGTAGTAGATCCTCTTTTGCCTCTGTTCTAACCACTGGAAGATTTAATAATTTGCAAACATCTTCGAGAGCGTAAACACTTCGGGCAGGTGTTTTCAAAAAGATTCACCCAATGAATGTGAGTCTAAAAATAGCTCCGCGAACATCACCTCGAGCGGAGTAAGGTTCAAAACCACATGTTGCTGTGGCGACTTTCAACTGTGGCGGTCAATGTCAGTGTCACTCGCAGTGTGCGGTTGCCCTAATTATGAATATAGGGCTACTATGTCCCATCTACGATAACAACTGGAGGGACACAATTGAATTGTTTGTTTGAGTGGAATTATTTTGGAACTGTCAGCTTCAATGATTGATAAGCGCCACCGCAATACGTTTTATGTGTCAAGATCTGAAGTTCAACAGGCGCGCACGTGGTTAGCCCCACCATAAGGGACCATGGGTATCAAGGACACTCTAGTGAGTTGTGACTTGTCAACTTGTCGGGCAAACAATAATTCGGTAAGTGTGTCGGTTTTTTGTCGGTGACCCAATAAGGACGTAGGCCAATTAACGTGGCGTCCTCCGGTGGCAATAAATAATAATAACAGCGCTTAGGTAAATGCGAAAAATAATGGATTGCTCTACTAGGAAGTGGAAAAATGTTTCCATTCATTAATTAATTCGTAGAAGGGTAGTCCTCAGTGAGCTGAACATTTTTTTGGAGAGTCATAAATTCGTCTGCCGAAGTCGCCTGTAGGCGGCAGATGTTTATTCAGAACTTCAGAGTTTCAGACAACTAATAGCGGTGATTAAGGAGTAGATGGCGGTTAATTATATCACGTGGGTATGGGGTGAATTGGTTCTAATGAATTGAAGCAATTATCTCAGCCACACGCTCTTCAGTGGTAAGCGATGTAAACTTTTGGAATTTCGTTCAGTTTTCTCGGTAAAACATTTGGTACACTCTGGTTAGTCATAATCACAATCGACATACAAATAGAGCTCGCTCTAACAATAATCTTGTTTATTTTGGCTCTACATGGGTCTTGGAATGAAAACTGCGATAAATTTCACCGTGAATATGTGCAGGCTATGATGCGGGTGCTATTTATACGGCGTGGACTTAACTTTGTGTATGGTCAGACATATTGTTTTTACTGCAATTTCTTTTTTCCAAATTCACAGCAAACTACTCTCCACATAGAGTTCACGTGTTGGAATAGGGTTTTCTTTGAAAAATTTTTATTAAAATATTACAGTCTTGCAAAGGAAACTTTTAGTTAGTAATTTCAATTATGAGATGATTTCTGTGAAAAAAAGAACATCGTATTTGAGGTACCGAATTTTCGAATACTTTGTGATTCTTTTGCACTCGACAGAAATTTCATTCTTCATTAAGTCCCACCTGCTATATTTGCTGTGAGCAAAATGTTGGATAAAATCTCTCTGTGGAATACGAGTATAATGGGAAAGTGTCCCAGAACCGGCATAGCTTTGTTACAGGAGAAAGTTAATCACCCCTTGTATAATTTTCACAGGCACGAGGCATGTGATTTTCTTCAACATTTACAAGAATCCTTTTAAAAGCATCTTCTATGTAAGGAAAATACGAGATGATTCGTCCCAAAAATTACAAACTCCTGTTGCACCAACTATTTTTAGACCGTAAGGAATTTATATTCCTTTCGACCGAAGGTGCACAGGTAAACCATTTTTAACTGGAAAATCAAATAATAAATTATCGATTTTTTTTCTAAATACTTCATTCGGGCCAGGCGATTTTATAACGCTTCACTAGCACCCCGAAATGCTTGGAGATTGGTGGTATTTCTGCACTTGAATCGATTCAAATTTTAGTTCGCTGAAAAACATTTTGACTAGATCAGATGCAGCAGTCGTTAAAGTGCCCTAAAATTGTCTCCCAAATACGAACGACCGAATTGATAAGTTTCCCCAAAACAATTATTCTCCGGATATGTTTGTCAAACGGTCGCCAGAGATGGTGCTGTCAAAAAATCTTTAAAATGCAACCATGTAAGAGATTGCGTTCGATTTAATCGCAGACAACCGCGAACCAAATGACAGCTGTCATAATTTGATTCTGTTTTTTCTGTCATAATTTGTTTCTGTTTTTTTCAATAACCACAAAGAGGCTAGCATTTATTTGTAACCACTAACAGGCTACCATTTATTTGTGGTTGACCAAAACAACACCACAAACTTTAAGGTTATGAACAAACAAATTTCAACGACGTTTTCATTTTGAGGTTATATTTAAACGAATTTTGTATTCACTGATTGTGGAACGCGTTTTTCATTTTAGAGTTTGAAACTTCCGTATGTAAACTGGTTTAGTTCGATTTATGACTAGATGCAGTGATTTATCAGATGCAAAAAGTTGTTAAGTGTGGTAACGACTTTTCTATACAACAAGGGCTTTTGTTTTGAAAACAACTTTCTGACATCCGTTTGTGTTTTTTGTAAGCACATAACTAAACATATCGCAATTAACTGAATAAACGTACATTTCTCAGTATTTGCTTAGGGTCTTTAAAAGCTTTTCAAGCCGAAAGGAAAACAAACAGATCGACATGTTGTGCATTTCAACGCAAAAAAACCGTTTCCTGCAAATAAAACAAGTTGGTATGAGTACACTACCCACCCTGTCTCTCTGAGTAGATCGGGATACCCCCTACTATTACAAACTTCTAGACCTTCACCTTATTGACAGAAGATAACCATTCATAAATTTAAAAAAATACTGATAAGGACTTGAAAGTTAGTGCCAAGTAGGTACGATTGCTTGGCAGTTTGTCACGCAACTTATCCGGTTCTTGGAAAACACACTTAAAGTTTATTTCGAACCAGTGCAGTTTGTTTATTACGTTGTAAAGGCTTTCCTAGAAGTACTTAATAAGAAAACCAAATTGTTCCCATTTCAGGTCATTAACTTAGCGAGATGTCTTACAATCCAAGGAACTAGTAGATTACACTCGAGACCTATTGTGACAACATTCCAAGAACTCTATAAAGGAACCATCGCAATGGCTCAACTCAGAACCGTCCTGTTCGTGACAGGAGTCATTCTGTTGCTGACTTCGTTCAGTGCATCCAGTCCTGGCCAACTCCTGCAAGATAGTCTACACGTTCCCTGTACGTATATCGACACGGTCAACCTGACTGGCCATCAGAAGTACCCCAACGGGTCGTATCTCTATGAAGGCACCTTAATTCCGGCCAACCTGGTTGGCATCTACGATTACAAGGCAGAGTCCTCAATGGAACGCATCCCGGTGGAGCCGCATATTCGCGGATGCATTTGCAAGCTAAAGCCCTGTGTGCAGTTCTGTTGCCCCCTCGATCACAGGTACAATGGTTCCAAATGCGAGGCAGCGACTGGCAACTACAGCACTGCCATGAATATAACGACCAAAGATGGCGAGACTGTGTCGGAGAACGTACTACAAAAGTTTGCAATTCAAGTTGGAATACCGTGCACCGATATGTACCACCTGATGCCGCATGTGAACTCCTATGATGCGTTTAGTTTGTTCGAGGTGAGTCTGCCTACGATTGACTTAAGTTTGATGATGAAGTTGGTTTTTTTTTCCAGAATGGAACTCTTTTGCGGTGGGACGACATGGTGTACCTTACCAAGGACGAGTACTGTCTGGCTACGACGAATGGTCTGGATAATTACACTGAGATTGTGGTGCCGGTTAATTGTTTCCAGCTCTCAACTGGTGGCACAAAGTCGCTGGTTTATGCGTGCAGTGAGTGGTGGAAACGGATAGCTTGAAAAATTCAATGACGCCTGTGTTTGCTTTCAGTGATGCTGTTTTCGGTGCCGTTTATGATTTTGACGATCCTTGTGTATATTGCAATACCCGAGCTGAGGACGCTGCACGGCAAATCGCTTTGCTGTTACTTGCTGGGCCTGTGCTTCGGATACAGCATACTTGGTGCTTTCCTCCTTATCCCGTCGGACAAGGTTTCACAGTTTAACTGCGGGTTATTCGGTAAGAAGTAGTTGGTGGCGATGAAATACGTATAGGGTTGGGTAGGCGAAAACTCCGTCGAATGGTTGGTCACTTACGTAGCTTTAATGGGTGGACGACATAAAATTTTGAGCTACTCAGATGGGATTTTATTGTGGTTCCCACTTTAGAGTTGTATGAATCTATGAACCTTTTTACGTGTTCATTCATATTCATGATTTTCTTGACAAAGTCTCGTATTTTTGAACACGTTCCCGATAACCAAAACCAACAGCAGCTGTACCAGACAGCGTTGCCAGTACTATATTCAGCAGCTTTGCATCTGGTTTCCAGAACTGTAAATTCTTGCTTTCCCAGTTGTCATTTTATGCTAAGACTTTATTATTTAAACGCAAACTTCGTACGGGCGAGATTTTATAAAAACGAAACGAAAATGACTTTCGCTTAGCAAAAAAACTATACCTAAACAAATACGAAAACTAGCTTTTTTTGCTTTCTTTTTCGTCTTCAGAAACGTTCGCAGTGGACTCCATTACTGGTTTAGAAGTGTCTCTTTCATTTGCCAACTAATTTGTTGGGTTAAAAAGCGCCAATTGGCATTTTTACCGTAGAAATATAAATAATCTCAGAAAACGAAAAACGTCAATGATAAAGCTGTCGTTGCTTTATTTATGCACGAAACGAAGTGTCTTTTGTTTTTGGAATTAGATACTAGGTGGTAGTTCCGTATGGCAAAACAAGAAAGAAAATGTCGATTAAATAATTTTTTCTGTCGTGCAAAAGAAAATTTCTTTCGTTTCCCAAGTTGCATCAAGCTAAACGTTCGTGAAAACGAAAACAATTGAACGTTTTTACCTTACAGAATCTTACCACTGTATGTCACATACTTCTGTGTTTGACAAAAGTAAAAAGTCAACACAATCGAGTTTTGTAACCTACAAAAGCAGAATTTTGTTAAAAATCTTTTAAGAGCATGTAACCCTTCAAACTTAGCGCAGAAAAATCTTGGTTGCACCCCTCTAGGTGGTTACAATTGTGACCACTTACAACTCTTCGTAAATTACGGCCCAACTTTATATACGACTGTGGACCCTTTAAAACAGGCTTCTCAGTCCGGGTGGACCTGGGTCAACGATTTTGTTCTGAGTCTCAATCTTATTGTCAGTGATTTGCAAAATGTTCCTCCTGTTCTAGCTTGAGAAGCCTTTTGTTTCTTATTTCCTTGGGCTTTCTCAAGCTCTTTTCAAAAACTGATCACAGTAACGAGTACACCTTACTTTGCTCTAAATTTGCGTACTTTCTTGCAGGATTCGTGGCGTACTTCTCGTTCATGGCGAGCTTCTTCTGGCTGAGTGTGATCAGCTTCGACTTGTTCTACAATATTCGTGCACCACGAGGACGATTCAACGAGAAGAAGCGCTTCATCCTGTACTCGATCTACTCCTGGGGAATGGCTCTCATTTTCTTATCCTTTACATACTACGCACAACAATCGTCCTGGATTGATCACTCCTGGAAGCCGGCCATTGGCAGCGAAGAGTTTTGCTGGTTGAATGGTAATTAATGAACACGCCCAATGAAACATTTACCAATGTGTTCTTTTGTCTTGCAGTAAGATACGGATGGTCGGCGGCGATTTACTTCTATGGTCCGATAATCATCATCATCGGCTTCAACATAGCCATGTTCATTCTAACGTCACTCCAAATCAATAGTGTTCAAAAGGAAATGAGTCGTATGATGGAACGCAACGACAGCCAGAGGAATCTTCGCACTGAAAAGGATCGGTATACCTAAACAAATACGAATCTGACAATCAGACCCTCTAATAAATTGCCTTTTGTAGATTTGGAATCTTTCTTCGCCTCTTCTTGGTGATGGGCGTCACATGGTCTATGGAGATCATTTCGTACTGCATCGGGCCGAACTCGTCCTGGGATAAGCTCTTCTACATCACAGACATCTGCAATGGCATTCAGGGATTCCTCATCTTCACATTGTTCGTCCTGAAGAAGAAAGTCAAGCAGTATATAACCAACAGGTAAGGCATACAGAATTATCCAATCAAAGGTTTTTGTTTTTTGGAATTTGTTTTGAATTTTGATGCAATTCCTAAAAGATGCAGGATAATGCATTGTTTTTGTGGAGTTCCTGTGCTTTTATTCGTACTTGCGTTCGAATGAGTATTTTTGGTACACGAGTCCTTAAAAAATCAACTACCCACATACGCTCAATCGTGTAATTTTGGTATACATACAGAGTGCATCGAAAGGTAAAGGATCGACGAACCGATACAACGTACGACTCAACGATGAGGCGACAAATTCGAAGTGTTTCGAAGCATTTGCGGAATTTTGTCGAATTTCGAAATAGCACTGTTTAGACTGAGCAATTAGAGTCAGCCAGCGAAAGGGAGAGAGATGAGTCTGAAATGAATACGCAGGTTAAAGTATAACTGAAGGTAGCCGTCGTCGTTGGTGTCAGCCAAACTTGCATGATCCAATAACGTCGTTGATGTTGTAAAGTGGATATCGAAGAAGGTTATCGGTACCTCTGTCGATGTTGTGAATCGTATATTGTTCGTCTTAAAAAAATTAGGGGAACGAAAGGGACTAACCTTTCTATATAATTATGACTAGAGCGCGGTTTAAAACTCGGGAGAGAAAGAAGATGTGTTTGACATCTCTAGGGACTGTCGTAGGATAGGCAAAGGTTCACTTTTTGGTTCGCTGAAAAATAGATTTCGCATATTTGCCTATAATTCTGCACTCGCTTCTACTTATTCAAAATATTGCTCCCATTTTCAATTGAATCAAGTGCGAGCGCCATCTATTGTCTGCGCAAAGTAGTTTGTTCATATTTTTCTGTCCCAAAATTCAGCATTCGCACGCCCTTCAGGCGAAAGATGTTTTCGTTTCGTTTTCATTTTGTGCGAAATAATAACAACAGAAGCTGTTTCGAGGAAGTTTTTTTTCTTTTTATCATTTCCCACGCGACTTTGATTCTTGCCACCTAAGGTGTCTAAAGAGACATTCCTAGATCAGTAACAGTTTGCGCTGCATAATCTTAAGCGTAATAGGTGTGTGTGTCTCCAATTTGGCAATGCTAGCCAAGGCTACATTCTTTGGAAAGACTCCATAATTAAGTCAAAGCAAGTCTTTTAGCAACGAAAGTTCCTTAAGCTATGGAAATTATCCTAAAACTATGCAATTTGAACTACACTGCTTCTTAAGATTTGCAAATTGTAGTAGGTACTTAAAAAACGAAAGAAGTTACGCGGGGAAACTTTTCGCTTTCGCAAGATTTCTTTCGTTTTTTTCTTGAATGCGAAACAAGGCTTTCGTTTCGTTTTTGCAAAGTTTCAGGCTAGTTTCTTCGTGAAGAGGTTGAAGAGGTTGATTCATATTTTCACTTTACGCATCTGAATTTGTCCATATCTACAAAGTGGCAACTAAGGTCAATGGTCACATATGGTTTATTGAAAATCGAAAATATAAATGGGTGTCAAAACCTGCTGCAAAATTTAAAAGTGTCAAGTAAAGGATTTTCCAATTAGAGGTGTTATCGTCGATTCAAGACCTCAAAGATAAAATTCGTGAGGCTATCGAGGACATAGAGCAACCACTTTACGATTTGGTTATGGAAAATTTCATGAAAAGGATATGGTCCTGTATGCGTGCTCGTGGTGGCTATTTGGCTGATGTTGTTTTTCATTATTAACGGCATACCTTCCTCTTTATTATGAAATAAACATCCGATCATTTATCTCAAAAATGACATTTTTCTTTGAATACCAAAATAACACCTCTTATTGGAAAACACTTTATTTGAACTGAGTAAAATATGACTTATTCCATGAGGCATTTAGGATACGGTCTACTCTCTGGACACTCTAAAAAAACTATTTATTTAGGAAATCACATTTTGGAATGAATATTAATAAGCTATCTTCTTGTTTCAATAAGAAAAACATTTTAGTATTAACCTAAAATGTGCTCTAGTCTATTTAAGGAGCACATTGTTGCAAACAACTCTAAAAGCTACAACCTTCAGACCTTCACTTATTTTTTTAGTTCCCAGCAAACTGGGTACTCAAGAAGTTTTATAATAATTTTTCAATTTCAATTCCGTTAAAAGATCGATTTATTCTTTATAACACACATTAACCAAAAATTCGCTTCATTGCTTTTAGTTGCACTCAGACTTAAGCTAGTAGGACTGAGAAGTACAAATTAATAACTATGCCAGCTGGCATTCGTGCGAAGTCTAGGGAAAGTGACTCACTATAGTTTTATTGAACATTCGGCTGCTTGAATTTGCTTCAACGTCAACGCTCAATAAAACAAACTTTATGTCAATTTTTAACTGCTTCTGCTTGGAGTGTATTTGCGACAAAAATGATTGAAAATTAAATGGCTTGCAATAATATTTCTAGGCAATGTAACGACGGCTCAACACTGAAAATAGTCTCAGTACCCAAGGGTTTGGGAACTTCACAAGCAGCTCCCAAATATGTACTGAGCAAAATGCCGACAGTGTCTTATGGTACTCCGTGTTAAAACTTGTAAAGAAAACCATATCAATATGGTGCAAGGAATATGGTAAAAATACTTCCACTTACTTAATATGGTGTCCTTGGGGACGCAATGATGATGATTTTTTTTTGAAGACATTTCAAGTTTTGAGTGAATATTTTGTGAAGTTGAGACCAAGCAAACGAATGAATGACTCTAACTACAAACGCTTAATGTTTGAAACTAATCCAAAGTGTCTCCGGTTTTGGTTTACGTGTTTTGTTGTTAACTGAACCCTGCTGAAGTGTTGTAGGTTTGTCGTTTCCGAGAGAAATATTAAAAATACCAGGAACTGTTAAGCCGTAAATGAGCGAGGTATGCACACGGAACATAAATAAATTTTCATCAGGTACCTATATTGCTCCTTCTCGGATGAGGGGTTTTGTCAGCAAAAAAAACTCAGTATTTCCCAAGATTTTGACTGCTCACAAGTAAGAACGGTCCGATTCTTATCCAGACATGAATCCAGTCCTAGACTGGACCAAAGTTGGGCCTAGCATTTGGGTGGAAAAAATCAATCCCCTAGCATGCAGCCCTGAGTTGGACACATCGCTTTCAAATTATTCACATGCTTAACTATTCTGTAAAAATAATCTCAGTTTTCGTATTTATTTCTGTAAATCTGAATCAAACTCAAATTAGGTTACACAAATTGGATCGCGACACGTCCAAGGTGTCTCATTCAACCATATCTGAGGAGATGTCCGAGCGGCTCTAAAATGATCACGAAAAAAGCCCTCAAAAGGTAACATACATTTCAAAAGCAAACTTGGTTGACTAAAAAGGTTTCGGTGTCTTCAATTATGTTGGGCTATGCACAAAACAATAAATCTACACATGGGTTAATCTTCTATAAAAAATTATTCCTTTAACACACAAAATTGGAGCAAATACTATAAATGGTGTCGCTAACAACTTTTCTGACCTACAGCAAACTAACAGCTACTACTACAGTTGCGTACAAGCTTTTATTCTGCACGTTTTTTCCCCCATATGTGTGTATTTCGAAAACCTACTAAATTTTGCTTTTATTCCAACAACAGATACCAATCAACTAGTCGCACGGAACGTCAGAGCCAATACTCCAACAAGACGACATCGAGTAGCATCAATCTGCCAATGAACGGCATTGGGGCCGACAAACCTCTGATGAACAAGTCCGTTAAAATTCAAAACTAATATGAGGAAAGGGGCACAACAAAAATTACAGAAAGACATGAACAAAAGAGACCAGCGAAGTGGAAGTGGAAGCGAATAAATTTGCAAACAAACTGTCAAATTGTAGCGAGTTCAGGTTATTTTATTTTAATGTTTTAATAATTTAAGACTAAAACTGTTAAAAAATATAAAAAAGACCGTTGTTTAAATAGGATAAATCTCACTATACATTCTCTATACAATAAGTGTAATTGCTTTAAGAAAGTTTTACTTAATTAGATATACACGTATACTGTTAAGAAGAAACAACGATAGTTGACTAAAAATTAAATGAAGCAGGCGAAAAAGTAAAAAATATATATATTTCTAGTGCGATAATTAAATTATCTCGAAAAAAACCAAAGACTAGGATGTAAGGATATTTTCCAATATTTTGTTGTTAAGTGTTGGCAACTATACAAAATAAATTAAATGCACACAACTGTTGGTTGGTTTTATTTTTTTCACCTGTCAACATGCAGTCAGCAGTTGAACTGGGAAATCAAACTGTTTTGATATAAAATGTTTGTAAAGGATTTTTCATAAAATATATACAGTAGAACTATATACAGTCGAACCCTCAAAACGTCATTTCCAATGGGTAAAAACTCAATGTGACTTTTAGCGGGCTGTAACTTTTATACACACAAACACTTCTTGAAATAAGAAAAAGGCTGTACTAAATAAAATTAAAACACTTCTGTTAAGAAGTTTCTTCTTAAAAATCGAAAAAAAACTCTTCTAAAACGCACTGAAAAACAAATCAAAAAACGGAGAGGAAACCCTTTAAAAAACGAACCAAAACGCGTTGAAAAATGAGACACAAGCCACGCCAACAACGCGTTTAAAATAAGTCAAAAAAGCGAAAAATTTTTGAAAAACGCATCAAGAAACCGGTCAAACAATGCGGCAGAAAATTAGTCCAAAAACTGGCGAGAAACGTGTCAAATACGAAACGTGTCGAGAAAGTGAAAAAGTCTTGAAAAACGCTTCAAAAACAGGTCAAAGAAGGCGTCAAAAACAAGTTCAAAAACTGGCCAGAAACGTATTGAATATTGGTACAAGAAATGCGCCAAAAACGCTCAAAAAATACCCAACAAAATTTTAACAGTTTATGAAAAATTACACCGCAAGCAAAAGCACAAAACGATGAGTGTCACAATGCCCTTAATTAGTTCTTCTTAAATATTGTTACCAGATGGAAAAACGTAAGAACGGGACTTAACAACGAAGTTGGAAAACTTTAACGAAAATCAAAAAATCTCTTATATCTCTTTCCATTAGGAATATCAGATTATTGTTTTAGATCTCAGATTTTTACTGGCTCATGGAACATAAAACGTGACAGATCTGCTTTGTAATGGTGTTCATATCAATTTGCAGATCAGTCAGCTGAGCACCTAAAACGTGTGCCAACCAGCGCTGCAGCAACAGGCACTTTAGTGCCAAACTGGCACTTTCAAACATGTTTGGCACCTAGGCACTCATTGGCACTTAAAATCTATAAATTTGGCACTCATAAATTAAAAAAAAATATAATAACCAAACTTCAAAAAATAAAATTCGACATTAGCACATTTGTTTCTTTCTCCCCATTTTGCAACTGACATTCGCATTATGTTTGGTGGTTAAAACAAAAAGTCTTGCTTTTTTTGTCAAATTCAAAATAGCTGACGAATTTGCAGAAAAATGCGATTTGGAATCGGCATCGGATAATTCGGCGGAAATTGATGACCCATTGTCGCATGCTGCTAATAAGAGCACCGATAGGTATTATGACGAAAAATCGAAATTGTAAAAAAATTATCACAGTTAATGCTTTGCTAATAACAAAAAGTTAGCTTAAATTGTTGAACTCCATCGAAGTCAATGTTAAAATAGGCATTTTAAGTTGTTGGTACCTATATTTCTTTTGTACATACAATTTCTCTTAATAAAGTAATGAGAATTTAAAATATTTTTGGTGTTTGTTTGAATATATGAGTTTTTTAAGGTTCTTTTTTTTTAAGTTTGGCACCCTGTGGCACCCATCAAAAAAAATTGGCACTGTACTTTTTTTTTCAGCTGCAGCGCTGGTGCCAACTACACCACTTGTGGTCACAAACGGCCTCACTTTCAATCATTTTTAACCCTCGTCTTAAATTTTCTGTAGGTCACAATTTTATATGAAAAATCTTGTTATTGTGAGTTCTTAAAGTTTGGTGTGGACGCTAAAAATAATTTTTAGTATAATGTACTTCTGTGACCCAAATCTTTTTTACCTTAATGGCGCAGTCTATATCGGTTTTAGTGACAGTTTGTGTAAATCTCTGCAAAATGTGATCCTAACTAAAAAAATATGAAACGAGGGATTAGGTAAGGAATGGATTCAGTGGTTCACAATCACAATGGCTTCGCAAATAAAAAATGTCCAAAGAGAAGAGAATTGCAAAGTGTTGTTTTTTTTTACTGAAAAATTTATGGAAAGGGGGTAGTATTGCTTTTTGTATTTTTAGTTTTTGGGGGACGAAATAATTTTGCGACTTAAAACGGAGACCCATCGATTAATAGCACAAATTTCTTAAAATCACAAAAAATTATCAAAATGTTAAGTTTTATAACTCAGTTGATATCACATTTTTCGGCCGCGACTGTAATCGATTCACCCATCACCTATTCAATCGATACCACTAAATTAGCTTAAATTAAACATCAAATTTACCCACTTTTATGTTCATTTCAAAAGTACCGTCTGTTGGAGTAAAAAATCCATTTGGTTGTCGCTATTTGTGACAAGGTGGCGCTGTAACTGATTACATATACAAACATGGTAGGTCCGCATTTCCTCAAAAACTAATAAAAAAAACACAACCACAATTTGCATTGAATTACATTTTAAATGAAATTTATTACTTTTTATTTAACAAACAAATATATTTCTGCAACTATTACAATCTATTCTTTGGTTCTTTTTGAGAACATCCAATAACACTTTTCCAGTGCTTGTTCGTCCTAATCTTAAAGACTTATTAAGTAAACGCTCTTAAAATAATAATGGCACTTACATAAACTTATTTAGTGAGGTATTTCTAGTCAAACTTTAATTAAGTTTACATTTTCAAATGATTTTAACTTAAAAACTTTGCATTAATAAAAAAAGCTAAGCGAAAGAGCCAATTCGATATACAATTTGTCATTTCGATGTCACAGTTATATTTGGTTAATGTCTTTCTGTGTACTTGAAGCGTTCGTTTCTGCGACTTCTGCTCTATGATTTGGTGCTCCTGTTTATCAGAGGTCTGTCGGCTGCGATGACATTCATTGGTATGTTAAGGCTGCTTGTGGTCGTCTTGTTGGAGTACTGGCTCTGCCGTTCCTTGAAACTAGTTGATTGGAATCTGTTACCGAAATCAAACAAAATTTAGTAAACATTTATTTGCTATAGATTATTCAATTGTTAGAGGGGGGAAAATACGTGCAAGAAGCATTAAACTGTTATATGGAGCTGTTATTGTTTGGGATTATTTTGTCGGTCAGTAAATTTATTACAGCCACCTTTTTTTCAATATATTATACATGCTAAACTGAATTTTAAATATATAAGAAATTGGTACAGTTCCTAATTGTTTAGCTGATTTATTATGTAAGTGCAAGTAGTGCCCAATAACCGCTATGTTAACCAACATCTAAAGAACGTTTTATTTGGTTTCTTTAGTTTACCTTGCGAGGGCCTACTTTACAAACGGTCCGATAATTCCTCGGATGAAGTTGGGGGTGATGGTGTTGATGTATCTTGGTCCTTTTTCTGGATCCTATTTTAAGTTCGATTCAGATTTAAAGAAATTAGCAGAGTGACACATTCAAATTGAGACATCCAGGCGGCGAGGGAAACACGAAAATTTTTCGGATATGGGTTTTTAGTGTTTAAGGCGATTCTGATATGAAGGGATGTCTCAAATTGAATGCGTCACCCTGTATGAACGCAATCAGGGCCATGAAGCTTGACACTTTAAAAGGTTAAATTTAACATGTTAACTTTAATTTAAAAATATTTTAAAAGGCCTACAAAAATTGGTCGTACTGTACCGCCATCACGAGCGACCGTTCAGTTGACTTAAGTTTTGCCTTTGAAGTAGACTTAAGTAGATATCGGACTGCTGGTTTAGGGACGACGGAACAACTTATGTGAGTACCGAATAAAGCACCTCTATTTCAATTTCTAAATGCAATCATCGAGTTCCCACTCGTCACTTTGCTATTTTGCTAGATTTCTGTCTTTTTTGACGAGAACCTGCAAGTTGTGCTCACGATCGACATAAACCGATTACGTGCGTTTTAAAAATCGACGCAAACCGTTTAACAAATTACTGGTAAGTACTCGTTACTTCGAAAGTTGTCACTTTTCTGTCATTTTCAATGAGAACTTTATAGATTTTGTGTGACAATGACCGGTTTACATCGATTGCGTGTGATTTGAATTGGATTGGTTAGTTGTCAGAAAATGACCGGTACTCGTTACTTTGATAAATCGTTCTTTTTGGAACTATTGATGGAAAAGTGAAGAAAATTTAAGCAATAATGAACGATTTACATCGATTGGGTGTGGTATAAACCGGTTTATCGAAAATCGAAAAAAATACAAGTACTCGCTACTTTGCTAATGTTTCTCTAAAACACTTGCGACGAATGAGTTACTTCGCTCTATAGAAAATTGTTTAGAACCAAAAATATTCACAGGAGCTCCAACAACAAATAATGCATAATCCTCTCACTCTAAGGGACTGCATTCAAAAAGATATATAGATTCCAAAAATCAAAACGATCGGACAACTTTGCATTCTTTACCTTTTGGTCAGATACTGCTTGATTTTCCTCTTCAAGACGAACAGTGTGAATATGAGAAATCCCTGAATGCCATTAAGGATGTCGGGTATAATGAAAACCTTATCCCATGGCGGAGTGGTACCGATGCAGTATGACAGGATCTCCATTGACCACGTGACACCCATCACAATGAAGAGGCGAAGGAATATTCCGAACCTGCAAACAGGAAAGGTTTATACAAAATTGCAGATAAACAAGTTGCATCTAACTCTACCGATCCTTTTCGGTGCGAAGATTCCTTTGGCTGTCATTGCTTTGCATCATTCGACTCATCTCCTTCTGAACGCTGTGGATCTGCATTGACGTCAGCACGAACATGGTTATGTTGAAGCCGATGATGATGATAATGGGACCGTAGAAGTAGATCAATGCGGACCATCCCGTTTTTACTATAAAACAAAGTCAGGTGTTAAAAGTCAGGTGTGGTGTGGTGACAGTGTTGTTACCATTTAACCAGCAATACTCGTCGCTACCGATGGACGGCTTATAGTTGAAGTCAATCCATGACGACTGTTGTGCACTGAATGTCACCGCTAGCATGATGCAGGCCATTCCCCAGGAATACAGGGAGTACAGTATGAAGCGCTTCCTCTCGTTGAATTTTCCGCGTGGCGCACGAATATTGTAGAACAAGTCGAAGCTGATCACACTCAACCAGAAGAAGCTGGCCATGAACGAGAAGTACGCCGTGAATCCTAAAAAGAAAAAAAAACCGTCTGTCAATATTTAAACGCCACCACGTAACGAACTACTTGCCAAAGAATGAACAGTTGAATTGTGATATGTTGTCCGGCGGAATCAGAAGGAACGCGCCCAGTATACTGTATCCAACGCATAGACCCAACAAGTAGCAGCACAGTGACTTGCCATGCAGAGTCCTCAGCTCCGGCAGTACAATGTACACGATTATTGTCAGAATCATGAATGGCACCGAGAACAGCATCACTGAAAAGGAAACGTATTAGTTTCTGCATCCATGTTCATGGTTTTCAAGAACTCACTGCTCGAATAAATCACGGACTTGGTAGAATCGGTTGGAGTTTGGAAGCAATTAGCTGGCACTAAGACCTGTGTAAACCTTTCGACGCCCCTAAACGGAGTTAAGCAGTACTCGTCGCTGTTCAGGTAGTGCTGGTCGAATTCCCTTAAAAGGGTGCCGTTCTGAATGGAAGAAAGTCGAGATTAGTATGTGACAAGTCTGCATTTTTTAATCCACAAAGTATGACAGTAGATTTGAAAAATAGGAAAAACACCTTGGAGCGAACGCCCAACCATACCTACGATTCGTACTCACCTCGAACAAAGTGTACGCATCGTCAACAGAGATGTGTGGTGTCAAATGGTACATGTCATTGCATGGCATGTGATATTTTATCGCGAACATCTCAAACACATTGCCTGCTGTCGTGTCACCCTGCTTCGTGGTTATGTTCATCAGGTTGCTGAACTTTCTAGTCGATATGCGACATTCAGTTCCGTTAAATTTCTGTCCCAGAGGACAGCAAAATTGTACGCACGGCTTAAGTTTGCAAATACATCCACGTGCATGCGGCTGTACGGGAATTCGCTCTGACAGCTCATTGATTTCGTAGTCATAAATGCCGACAAGATTCGCCGGAATCAGGTTTCCATCGTACAGGTACGAGCCGTTGGCGAACTTCTCATACCCGGTGACATTGACACTGTCGGAAAATGTACATGGCGCATGTAAACTATCTTGTTGCTTAGTCTTTGCAATGGTTGTACTGAAGGTTGATTCTATCAAGAGGATGACTGTCATAAAAATCACGTTTTCGAGTTGCGCCATCTTGGTAGTTTGTTGAACAGGGTTCTCTGGTGTTGTTTAGATTCCTCGAATTGATGGCATTATTCAGTCAGTTACCTGGAAGAAAGAAGAATTTGTTTATGAATTTGTTTATAAAAATGCACTGACGAGTAGGAAAGGTAGTATATTTCAAGTGTGTATTGGCAAGAATCTCAGCGCTTAATTGTTGACAAACGAGTGCAAGTTAAGGTCTTATCGAACCTTTTAAGTTATCAACGGATATCTACTTTTGATAGGGCTCTGTCTGTGCTTTTAACATGTTCAATGACGGAGTGTCACATCTATTTATATTTTTTCACTGATATCACTGTTTTGAAATGCAGGGTGAGCATTGCTGATTTATTTTTACAAGGCGGTGAAGTTTTTAGTACCTTCCACACAACCTTGGAGTGGCGCTCAACGTGAGGCCAGAATAAATAATAGCCTAAAGCTTCTTGCGGGGTAGCAAGGTACAAGACTTAATTCAAATAAATACTGTCCGCTAAACCAAAAATTGATTTATATTAGACTCCTTTTTCTAGCATAACTTATGTCAGATGAACGTATAAAATAAAGTAAGTATAAAGTAAAATAGAAATATCTACATGATAAACGAGCCCGCATGGCAATCAATTGTGACGGCGCCCATTTGGCCGATATCATCTTCTCGACTTGACCAATAAAATTCTAAAGGTTCAGATAAACATAATTAAGAAACAGAATCGAAGTTTTATATCAAGAAAAAAAAATGAGAGCCAAACAACATCGGATGACTTCTTTTGGTCCACCCTGTACCTATGTACTAGGGGACTGCTTGAAAAATATAACTTTTACACATCACTTTTGCACACATTTTTCTAGACGATAGAGGCGCCTACCTTACACCGAATAAGAGAAGAAGCAAGTCCTATTTAAATTTCTAGTCACGTAAAAAAAAAACAGCGACATCTATTCAAAAGATATCGCCAATAGGTTTTAACTTTCGATAATTATGGGCGACATCTATTGTGATTACAATATAAATTATCTAAAACTGAAACCTTTTTTTTCAAAGAGTGCAAACGTGAGCTAAAAGTTTTTGACTTAACTACACATTAAATAAGAACTCATTTTTCAGTTTCCAGGAATAAAGTCATTCAGCGTAAGAATAATCGGCCCTTTCGAGGTATTTGCGCGACAGGTTGGTAGGTTGGGTTAATCCTAACCAACGAAAAATGCTGAAAAACTATTAATTTTCCTTGAATTATTTTTTGTTCAATAATTCAAAACTCACTTAAAAACAGTTAAAAATTGTTCAGACATTACCGGGTACTTATGGCTCCCCTAAGGAAACAAACTGTATTTCTTCAACCAACAGCCAGATCCGAATGAACTTATTAAAAGAACGGGGAACTCTTTCGAAAATATTCCCTAAAACTGTACGTTCTCTTCAAAAACATCTGCCTTCTCTGCCTGCAATGTTTATTATTGTTCGAACATGTTGTTATTATCAAATTTGTTAGTGCTGTTTGAAAATTAGCAGACTTTAGAAACTGAAAGGAACAAACTGGAAAATGTATCTCAATTTAATTGCAACGATAATAACATCGTCAGAAAGTGAGTGCGCGAACGTGATTCGTAATAGATTTTATTTTTAAAGCATGCTTTTCTGATAAATAATTTACACAATGTATAATTATTATATTATGCGTTAAACAAAGAAAAACAAATTGCTGATAATTGCGTGCAGTGATTCAGCACACATTTAATTGGTGTAGATGTGCGAGTAACTGCGGAGTCATAAGAGTTATCAGAGGCGTACTTGTTTATCTGGGTCTTTTCCTTACAGATTCTGCAGAATTGTTGATGTCTTGTAATGGAATTAATTAAATTTCTTTTCCAGTCAGCCTATACAAGTTGCTGATTTAAGCATTCTTGTTGTTTGATATTTAAGGGTCTTTAGGAAAAGTATAAATAGTTGGATGTGAATTATATAGAAAATTAAAAGATTTGTGGTTTATTTTATATAAAATTCAGACCGCAGTTTCTTATCGGATTTATAATACGAACTTCTTCGCATCGCATTAATTAATATTTAAACTCAAATACGATCTAGAAAAAGTAACCTAAAGGACCTTCTTTTCTAATGTTCAACTTTTGACCTAACCACCCATATTTCCGACCTGATGACTTACCACAAACGAAAGAAAAAAACTAAAAGGATCACACTTGTGTTCCTTCTTCTGCCTTTTTTCCTTTTTCTCTCTCTTCTATCTTCTACCATCTATCTTTTATCTTCCATTTTCTATATTCTACCTTCTACCTTCTGTCTTCTGTCTTCTGTCTTCTGTCTTTTGTCTTCTGTCTTCTGTCTTCTGTCATCTATCTCTTAGAGATCTATCTTCTATATTCAATCTTCTATCTTCAATACTCTCTGCATTTTCTTCCTTCTTCAAATCTACGGTCTTCTACATTGCAAAATGTAGCTTCTACCTCTATCTCCTTTTTTTTTCTCATTCAACTCCCTTTAACTCCAGAACTCTTTTTATAAATCTTCGTTTTCAAGGTTTGGGCAAAAAGGAGAAACAATTCTTGGTGTAGCTTTGCCTGTAACCTCAAAACCCTTGCCGAACTGCTGATTCGACCTTTAGGCTGCCAATTTACAGCATTGCTCATCAATAAGCTCGCGACCATGTTCCATGTCTTCATATTCACTACTGAATTGTGGTTCGTTCTTGGACTGTCGAGCGGATACCGCCGGGAAAAATAGTTCAGTGGATGAATCACACAATCACGTTGCTGAAAACCAGAGTCACATAAATATAAAGCAATTAAAAGGCGAAAATGTCGATGACAGCTACACCCAGGAATTTATTAATTGTCGCAATCCAGCAGATTTTTCGAAGTCCCAAAAATTGTATAAACGGTCCGCTAAAAGGCGTATAAAAAGTCCAAGTCCAGCGAAACTTTCCATTGGTACACGACTTGTTACTTCTTCCGTAATAGTGGCAACGGTGTTGGACTACTGAGCAAAAGGATCCAGCTTCCAGATATAACCCTAAAGCTTCCACAAAAACGCAAAAAATAATTTATTAGGATTTATTTTACCACAACTGACAAGAATAACCAAGACCGTTTCTGCCCAAAAAAGCTTCTCTATACAGCCTTTTGAATTTAGCCACATGCCAAAAATTGTAGGTCCCTTTAATAAATCAGCACAAAATGACACAATGGGATATCCATTTACTTTTGTATTATCTTCCCAATATATCATATAGAATAATCCTTCAATATTGAGCTCGCAGCGAACCAGGATTAGGTTAATTAAAAATAATTAGTTTATTTACTTCTAATTCCACAGTCTTTCGTAAGCACTCAAGACCTAATGCGCAGCTTTATGCTGCTTTATGTATACAGGCGAAAAGATAAGATAGGAACCAATGTAAATAAATTTTATGTGTCAGTGTGTCCAACGCGATGGCGTTGTTTGTACAATATCAATTTTATAGATATCAATTTCATAGATTCAATCAAATTTCAATTTGCGTCAAAGTGGAGATCAGCGTTGCCACTTCAAAAAAAGAGGAGCGCACTACATCTACTGCTATTGCAGCAAAGTGGCACCGCTGGTGGAGATAAAGAACAAAAGTTCCATCGTGATGAAGCTAATTTCACTTTTGCATTGAACGTTAAGTGACACATCTGATACTTTTTTGTGGGTACAAATCCGTTGCAATGGAGACGTTCGAGTACCTAGTTCATGTTAAACGTCAACTAGATTTGTCTGGCCTGGGTATACGAACGCGCTGACTTGTGAACTTTAGTTGCTGTTATATTCTCCGGGTTTATTTTCAATTTTGACACTTCGACATGTCAATTGAGTACGATGTTCTTGACTAGATTTGTCGGCTACCCTAACTATAAAAACTTAAAGTCAGTCAGCTGTCAGACTAGAAATCCATGGTAAACGTTCTTAAGACTAGCGATGACCTATTCTATTTTATTGAAATATTGTTGAGATCTTGTTTTGGGAGTAGCTGCATTGCAATTATTTATTGTTAAGAAAAACACAACAGATATTTGCAAAGAAGCACTAAGGTATTTCAAGAAATACAGCTTCGTCATTGGACTGAAAGTGCCTAACAATAAACATTTTTAGCCTCGATTTCAAATTTGCAGAAGCTCACAATTGCAAAATTTGTATGGAAAATATAGCCACAGTGAACTACGAAAATTTAAAGTCGAGACTAAAAATGTTTATTGCTAATGTGCAAAGAGTTTACTATTTTTTGAAAATTTGTAAGCCGGTAGGTTCTTTTTTAATTGATCGTAAAGAGTGTGGTTCACTTTCTGACAAGGGAAAAAGTGAGCAGTCTTTAAAAGCAAAAATAATGAAGAATTGACTTCCAAAACTAAAATTGTCAAAATAGTACTTCTAGAAGTTTGAGGGTTTATTAGAGGTATTGTTTAAAATAGCTATAGTTCTGTAGCAACACGCGGCGATGCAAACTCCACCTTAGCACTATCGCTTGTCGATATTTCGAAGTTCCCCATCTTGTCAAGTATTGGCGCTAGCAGAGAGAGAAGAGCAGCAGCTGTAGATCAGTGTTTTAGCACTCTCTCTTCATTTATCCCACGAAGCGTGGTAATTTTTCCCTTTTTTCCCTTTTCACCATAGTCAAATTCCCTTTTCAAATCCCACGATACTTTTTGCATCAAAATCCAGTTTTTAAAAGTAAAATTTGTATTACACGGTAAGAAAATCAAGTTAAATTAATCTTTAGTATAAAAACCGTAGTTTGTAATACTGCTATGATTTCTTTTTGGTACCAGAAAATTTTGATAAAAGTCGATTAACATGAGCTGTTTTTTATGGACAGTCAGTGTGTTGATCATCATGGAGAAATACAGGTTTTTTGGTAGAATTTCACCAAAAATTTATAGTTTGAATGTTTTTTTATTAGATTTCTGAAATTCCCACGATTTGGTGCATTATCCCTTTATCCCACGGAAGGCTTTTCGGACATCGAAATTCCCACAAAAAGGGATAAATCCCACGATATAGCAACACTGCTGTAGATAACTCGATCCCAAATTACATAAATTCATTTCTTGCTTCTTTTTATTTTAAACCTTGTTGTGAACTTAATTGGTTATTGAATAAAGTTTGTTTACATAGCCCTGTTTTTTTGAGCTTCGATCTCAGCAAAGCAAAGTAAAGTAGGATTTTCAGCACGCAATTACAACAACTACACTCTACTTGACACTTCGAGACTCGCAGTAGTTGTTGTAATTAGTGTGCTGAAAATCCTACTTTACTTTGCTTTGCTGAGATCGAAGCTCAAAAAAACACGCCTTATGTTAGGGACTGATAAATTAGCTTCAACTTTTCTATTTGGCCAAATATTCCTTTAAAATTAATAACAATCAATTTTTATTTATTTTCATTAATATTTAAAAATAGTTTGAAAAACACTAAGAACTCCTTCGGGTTCTTTTAAAAGAAAATGACGAAAATTCCCAGATTCCAGTTTTCATAATTGAAATGAGTTTTTACGCAAACTTCTGCTTTCAACATTCGCACCTCACTGCTGATGAATGTTTACAAAGCCTAAGGAATATTTGCTTTCACATCGTTTTTGCATTCCAAAGTATTGATGGTCATTCCTCTGAGTATAACTCATTCGCCAATGTAAACATCCCGTTCACACTTCAGACACAATAGCTACGCTCAAAAATATTTTCATTTTTCTTAATGTGATTGTTTGCACACTTCCAAAACGGGGAAAGCCACAGAAATTTGTTCTGTTTGCCTAAGTTCTATTCGAAAACAATTTCAATTTCAAAATAATTCGAATATAACGTTAGTTTTGTGTGAAATTTAATCGAGATACCACTTCCATGTTTGCCATTTTGAAATGGAAGCCAAATTCATGGGAGATTTTCACCTGTACCCGGAAGGGCCCACCCAAATTAATTTAATAATTTCTTGGTAACATTTAACTGGAGAATTAAGTTAAATAAACAAGGAAAAACCCTACCCAGCTCTCATTAGGGTAATTTCCCTCCAGAGTGTAAGTGAATTCAATTTAACCTAAAAAAACAATTGCCAAACTAACAAAACTGAATACAGCGCAAAGAGCTTTGCAGTTTATTACATTGAAGTCCGTAATAGAGTAGTTACAGTTTGAATGACCACGTTCATGACCCATGCAAGTCGCAATCGTTGCAAATGGTATGTGGAATTAAGTTCTGCTTTTGGAATTAATGCACACCCCTGTGGAGTCTCTAATTAGTTGAAACGACTCTGTGCAAGTCCGAAGAGCGAAGAGCTGATTAGAGTTTACATTCACAGCGGTCCAATTGTGTGCAAGTATTGTACTGTAGTTTTTTATGAAACTGTTGTAAATACGATAAGCTGTCTTTGGAATTCCCGTTTCGTTGTTAGGACTTTCAGTCTATAAACTCAGCCTTTGATGATAAGTCATTGGGCCTTACCAATGAACACTTTTAGTTGCGACTCTAAATTTTAGTAGTTCACGGTGGCTTAATATTTTCCATACAAATTTCGCGTATGGTGGAAAGATATATTGACAAGAAAATCCGCTTTTCATTTCTAACAAAAATCCAAAAGACACCCTATTTGGAGAAAAGAGGGTTTTCTGGAAAAAGAACACCACACACTTTGCCCTAAAAATGAGACTCACTACATAAATTTCTGTCAGAGGAAAAATATGTCAAAAAGCCGGGGTTTTAAAATAGATATTGCGCCGCACTAATAACAAATAGGCTCGACTTTAAATTTATGGAAGCTCACAATTACGAGATTTGTATGGAAAATAAAGCCGCCGTGAACTACTAAACTTTAGGGTCGAAACTAAAAAAGGTTTATTGGTAAAGCGCATTGCTACAGCTACTGACATCTTCTTTAAAACTTCGGACCTTAGCTCACCCAGCAGAATCAACGATGATTACAGTGGTAATCCAGCAGAGACAGCTGCTTTAACAGAGGTCGGTAACACAACGAAATTAAATTGTTTTGCTGCATGAAATATTTTAACGTTTGTTTTGCGAATCTTCTGTCAGTTTTTTTTTCTAGCAGCTGCAGTTTTTAAGATTCATCAGCTACGTTCGCTGTTCCCATCTGAGTTCAGAAAAGTTTAAAGGAGGCATAGGTATTGAACGGCCCACAAAATCGTAAATTGGTAAATGCTTCAAATTTAAGCAGCTCAATGTCTGAAATTGAGAAAAATGCATGGGATTCGTTTGTTTGGGTTCTTTAAAATTTCTTAAGCTATACGAAGGATGACGATTACGTTGAGCACGTTGAAGAGATGTTGTCTCACTTCGAGCAACTTGGATGAAACATGAGCCTCAAAATACACTTCCGGCATAGCCATTTATATCGCTAGATCTAGGTGACTTAAGTGAAGAACCGGGCGAACGATTCCACCAAGAAATTCGGACTATGGAGGAGGGATTCCAAAAGAAAATTCCAGAGTTTGTAGTTTTTTTGCATCTATTTTTCCAAAAAAACCCTCCCATTATTATTCAAAAACTAGAGCTGATACAAAAAAAAAACTGATAACATATTTGAAATCAGCGTCTAAAATTAACTCAGAACCATGTGAAAAATTCCATGCAACTCGTCCATTGCAACAGATGAAAATAAGCAACTCTGTCGATAAAAACAGCACCGTTTGTTCTAAAAGCGAAGTGGCTATGGAGTCAGCTGTATTCAAATCTAGGATTGAAAAATTAAATCCAGAAACCCTTGGATGAAGTGCCAATTACCAATACTCAGTGCTGGGTGTTTGGGGCAAATTGATGTTTTAGGAAGTGAGACAGGGGAGAACTGGGGGTCAATTCTCGTTCTGTGAAAAAGTGAAACGAAAATGTTTTCACAATTTCACAGCAATTTCAATTCTCGTTCTACGAAAATGTGAAACCAAACTTCAAAATTTTTCATATGAATAATTTTTTTTCACGTTCTCATTTGCAAGTGAATGTTTTTAGTGAGAGTTTGAAAATTGAGAACCTGATATCATACAACACAGTATACGATACTAAACTCACCACGATATTTTCACTTATAGAACGAGAATCGCTTTTTAGTACTGAGTGAATCGAAAAAATGAAAGGAATGTGTGAGAGCGAATGTGAAAACGATTTATTCGATTCACTCTTTCACAGAACGAGAATTGACCCCCTGGAAGAGTGAACACAACTCTGGCTTAAACGAGTGTAAGAAGTCCGCAGTTGTTTTTTTAATTGTGCATAAATTTGCTTAACATGGAAAGGAGAAGTTCATTAAAACAGACTTCCGAGAAAGAGCATCAACATCTTATCATGCTGGAAGCGAACAATTTAAAAACCTATTGCAGCTAAAAATCTATCGTAGCATTAAATTCAATTACTTATGCGATTGAATTTTTATCATATAAAAAGACAACAAGAATAACAATTTGCATCCTCAGAAACATTTAAAACAAGAAGCTTTAATTTTACTAAGGCAATTAGGGTAATTGCTTTGACTGGCGATGGTGATAGATTTGCTCTTAATAAATTCTGTCTGTACTGTACACACATTAATAATAATCTTAGGAATCCCCAGCATATTAGTCATAAATGTTTTTGGACGGCAATTCCATGTAAATTATTGCAAAGCAAATAGATAAGCGTTCGTTTATTGTTCAAAGTGTTTCCTGTTTAAAAAAATAAAAAAATTAACAACATGTTGAGGCCACTAACATCTGTTTCAATGTTTCAAACATCGCTCATTTATGTAGCAGCAAGTTTGACATAACAACTGTGAGCTTTGTTTTTGGCTCCGTTTAATTTATAAGCGAAATAGAATATTGCGATAGGGAATTTTGGAAAAAATCTGAGTAATAAAATATGAGATAAAAATTTGCAAGTATGGTATGAAAATCTTTGAGTTTAAGGAGAGAAATGACAGTGGAAAAGTTCAAACTAATTTAAATGTTTAAAAAGTATTTAGAAGAAGAAAACCAGATATTGTAAAACAAAAAAATATTTTTCCCAGACCTAGCTTCTCACAACCAGTCGTTTTGTGTGTTTTACTATTTTTGTGACAAATGAAAGTGATCTACAGTTTTATGCCGATTCCAAACGGTTGAATTGAGAAGCTCTTTCGTGACAGTTATACTTTTGGATGTTTGTCAGACGTTCGCGAGGGGTAGCGTAGTTGAAAAAGCCTTAAAACGTTTTTCCGGGGATGGAACTTGCCCACTTGCCCATACTTTCCTGAGCGACTGCGCTCAAAATTGTAAGCAACGCAAAAGTGTTTAACGGTTGTCAACCTGTCTGTTGTATTCAGAAAATGGTTGCCCTCAGTTGGCGGAAATGGTTTGTAGTCGCTTGGACAATTGACTGCCAAATGAAGTGTTCACTTTCTGACAAGAGCAATATAAGAAAAAATTACTGTCGAAAGTCATCTGTCAAATTAGTTAAAGAAATCTAAAGGTGAATACGAGTTGCAGTTCGAAATAGCAATAGCTCCAAATGAATTATTTTCAAACATAAATAAAGAATTAAAAGATCAATTTGAAGGTAGCAAAAATATCACTAAACTCGGATGAAAAGGTTCAGACACTCCCTTTAAGGAACCTTAATTCTTTTGCAGCAATAGTTTTAAAGAGCTGGAAACACAAGCCCTCCATAAAGGGAGAACAACAGTTCTATTCGACAGTTTACCGAGGTCCTTAGTCCCTCGGCAAAAGCTTAAAGTAAATCCATGAATTTGTATAGAAATGACATCACAAGTTAAACACTTTTTCTTATAGATCAACACAGTTCACCCTACCTCTTAAAAAAATAAAATTTAGTCGACTCTCTAGGGTGAGGATGGTGTTTTGAAGAGATCACGACAGTGGGACCCATTTTGTATAAATGAACAGCTCTTGATCAAGACGATAGAAAGAACTTCCTCAACCTACAACCCGTTCTCGGAGATGTTTGAAAATAATCCACTGGCATCGTTCCAGGCGTTCAAAAGAAAGTATAGACCCGTCAAACCGGAATATTTGTAAGTCCTTTATATCCAAATATAGATCTTTTATGGCGATTCGTTTCTCATCGCCAAAACAAATCGGTATCGAAATTATTTTTATTACTTCTACACATAATAGTAAGTTGTAAGGTTCATCGTGTGTGGATTTGTTTAGGCATCACGTTCAAAATACTTACAAAATCGCTCTTAATTTTTAAGACGTAACATAGGGTGTAATAGTGAGCAGCAATCGGTTTTTATTTCATCAGAACTAATGCTGCAAATATTGCTGAGAGCGACATTCTCTAAGGCGAGAAATTCAAAACATTTTCCAGTAGTGTCTTGGGTGTATCAAAACTCTATAAGTAGTAATATCTGTCGAAGTTTTGGGAATACAAATTGGGAAGCTCCCCTTCGAGCCAGTGAAAATTTGGTCTTTATATCGAAACATACCTTGAACTTAGGTGTACAATTTAAATTAATGTGTACCTAATTGACTAACTAGCTCAAAAGAGAACTTCCCAATTTTGACTCCAAGATTTTGACAACTGTTTCCTGTCATTTTTTATGAGCTTTAATTGAGAAAAAAATAATAGAGTTGAACGCTTGGAACCATCATTTCTTGGAACATATCATACCCCACCCCACTACCATTCGCTTACCGATGTTTACAATAAGACTTGCTCCAAGTCAAAATAAAAACAAAAATACAAGAGTCTTCCTTCATATCTAATCCAAGACACGATGAACATAAAAATTCTTATCTAATCTATTCTTACCTTCCACACACTGAAAAGTGCCAATGGACGAAAAGCAGCTTTCAGGTAAAAATTATGAACAAATATAAGTCGATCGAGTTTTCAAAACAACCACTAAACACTCGCAAAGCCTGCGATCAATTAACCAGCAGAACGTAAGATGCAAAGTCAAGACTTGTGACGGCTCAACTAATCGTATCCAGGAAATTACTCACTTGAACTGAAGCGCTTCACGCCAAAGCAATCAAACAAATTGCTTAACAACAATATACAGTCGTCATTCGATTCCAGCACAATAAATATTTAAAAATAAACTCGTTGTTCTTACACTGCGTTATCAGGAAAGCAAAAAAAAAATGTAAGAGTCAGCATTACTCATTCAGTAAGGCGCCCTTCAAAGCCAGCTGCAGCCCGCCTTATCGCGCGCAAAAAGAATCTACGTGCTGGTGCAAAGTTTATAGGTATTCCCTTTATTTAGAAAGTACTGGAAAAATCACTTATTGCCTTGTGAAAAACCCGTTTAATCTCAGATTCTAATGTCCACAAGCCGGCTATGCTAAGTAAGCAGTAGTTGTTTCACTATTGAAATGAATCTCTTGAAATTTATACCGAAGGTGAACACCTCTTGCAACTCGTTGATTAGGTAAACAAACCGGCAAGATACACACGCAATGGGTTTGTCAACAAACCGCACTAATTTCACCGAAAGGACTTGCACAACACCTTTCACTCGTCATTACACCACTTCGAATGAAATTTTATTCAAAGGACGATAATTCAAAGCTTCATAAACAAACAGTTGAATATTTTTGAAAATTTAAGCAATTTTAGCGAACGCTGCAGTTTTCGTAAACACTTGCAGTATGCTGACCGACTCCGATGGAACTGAACTGAACTGAACGGAATTCGAAAAGCGATTTCACCAGTAGTGTTCCCGCCCAAGCCCAACTCGTTGGGTAAGGTGGGTAGGTAAAATACAAGTGGCGTTGGTGTTGGTGAGTGCTAATAGTTTCACTCAATGCCGTTGGCTGTTGTGCTTGCGGCTTGTGCTACTATCTTGACGGCAATCATTCAGCCCTGGCAAAAGCTATTTGATTAAACTGGTGGAGAAAAGCTAAAGTTGAGTATCTGTGGGATATCGTTGAGTGGAATTTTTATGTCGAACAAAGTGTGGTACCCTGATAGCTGGTTCGATGGGAAATCATACATCAAGATGCTGAGGTAGAATGCGTCTCACTATTGGACTTATTGCGTCTGATACGTTTGCTGATATATTGGGGACAGTGTGACCAATTAAGCATTATTCTGTTAAATTTTTATTTTAAACCTCTTTTTTCTAAATCATGCCAGCATTTTTTTTAGCATGACTTCATACTGCAGCAGGAAATTGTCGTAAATTCCGACAAAATAAATACACACAGTAGTATACGGCCTGCCTTTGATAATGAAGGCTAGGTGTTCGGGTAAGAGGTTAACTCGATTTCCGTTGACTATTTCTTGGCAAGCTTGTGCCATGCTTTTTAATTCAAATTTGTGCAAAAGGATGCAGTTGAGTATAAATTTAAGTGAACCCTTTCATATATAATCGTATGTGCATATGCGCTTATAGATTGTCCGACGATATGATACAGTGTAACATATTAGCTGCTGAAAAACCTGGGTCTGTCTTCAGTCGCGGAGATATCTACGATTAATTTAATTGTGACAAATATTCTTTGAAGCTGCAATTAGCAATTGTATTTATGTATTTTAATGCGGCCATTAAGTTGCATCAAAACTACTTTTCAATAAAAAAACGAGCGACACTAAAATTGAAGGCAACATTGCGGGAGTGTTGCCAGTTTGGGGCAACAACTATAGACATGAATAATCAGCGCCCAACACAATTATTGGATACATATCGTTTTACAAATTGTCTGTTAATTTTGTTTGTTTCACAAAACTAAAAATAAATGTTTTTAAACACACCCGCAGTTTTAAAACTTGCTAGCACTCTTGCAGTCAAGTGACATGGAACAGTCGTCCAACACCAAATTTATTTTGCATTCCTTTTGATTTGACACAAGTCACAAAAGCCAATTGCAGAAAATATAAGTAAAATACGTGAGATGGGCAAATGGGAAAAATACCAAGAAAGTACTCAAGGAATTGGAAAAGTTTCTAACGATTTTTGGGCTTATTTCTGGGCTACGATTTTGGGATTAATATTTTTAAGGTTTGGACGCTTAAAACTGAACTTAATATCTACTGGCAACCCCGCATTGCGGTTGAGATTTTCAGTTTTAGAGGAAATGTGAATTTTTTTAACGAAATAAACAATAAATCTCAAATTAAATAACTTAATTTATTTTTTCTCTAACACGTTCATAAGTTCACTTCAAAAAAAAATAGCTATACAAAGTCTCATTTATTATACCTTTTTAAATTAAGCACTACAGCCACATCCCCATGTCCATGTCCAAGTCTAGCAAAACGACACAATTCACTCCGTTTCTGACTCAGTGAGACTGACAGTGGGCATTTCTAGACCACCCCATAAAATTAATGCACTTTGATTATCATGTCGTAGATCCATTCTGAATTCCCTTCGACAAACCACTCTCCTTTCCACTTATACGAAAAATCAACCATGAGGTTGATGGCAAGTGGCGATGGCGACATAGAAAAGAATTTCAGTTGAAAACCGAGTAGAGCTGTGCGCATATCTCTGTTCGCCTGGTTGAAACATGTTATTATTTATGATGATGATGACACATTTATTACGACAATTTGCTCCCCCCAGATGGAAGTTCGCATCCCTTGTACATACATACAGTTATGCAGCCGTACGTGGCAACCAAATAAACGATGGTAAACAAAACTATTCAGCGGTGGATTGGTTTAAATTCAATTGAGACAGTAGGCTGGAGATTTTTCTGAGCCTCGAGTTATGAATAACGTTGCTGTTGCATATATGGAAATAAAAGCGTGTATTCAGCTTGTGCCTTTTTATATTTATGAATACCCAGTACTTCGTTCCCACCGCGCAACTGACGAGAACGGCGACTGACTGTCAAAATTTGGATAGTGGCGCGAAAATCAAAAAATGTGCAGTTTTTTTTGGACAAATGTATGTGGATTTCAACTGGAAAAAGTTTCCTAAAGTGAGTTTCTAAAATTAAAGCTTGCGCCACTCAAACCATGTCTTTTAGTTGTAAGTGTTGCCAAGTTAATATTTTTAAAACTTATCAACTTATTTGATAAGTATTTTTAATGGTGGTGTGTTTTTTCCAATTGGCGACACTTATTTCATTGACATCCAATCTGACAGCTTTCAACTGAATCGTGGGCGTTTTAGTCCGTTGTTTCTTCATGAGTATAAAACTTCGGATACATGGCCCAATTTGTTTGAAAAACTAACCTAAAATTAGACTTCCACATAGCGCCTTATTCAAATCAGCCGCCATTGTGCGATAGCAATAGCAAACTTTAGTCTCGACTTTAAATTTACGGAAGCTCACAATCGCGAATTTATTATGGAAAATATAGCCACTCTTGACCACTAAAATTTAGAGTCAAAACAAGAAATGCTTATAACGAATCGTATATAATTTGTTGTACCTTTTTTAATACAACGGTAGGTACCTCTAAAAAAATTACCCCATAGTTACACTGTCTCTAAATTGGGTTTGACAAAAGGCTGTGCAAAAGTTATCAACCGAAAACACAGCAGATATGTCAAAATTTAATGCTCTAACTAACGTCTCTTAGCTAACTTACTTTTGCACATTTGTTTATTAATGCAGAGGTTAAATATGCAAGCTTACTTAAGCTGCGATTAGATTGTCTGACAATACAGTACTTATTTGACAGTGGGCACGTTCAAAGATCTTGTTATCTTAAGACAAATAGATTAGTCTGGACTAGATGTACCCTGAATCTGTAACGCAAAAACTATATTGGTCCGGAACGTCGCTTTTCCTATGTCCGTCACATATGCGAACAGTCAACTTATAGTGACTAGTCACGAATTTCTTGACTAAATTCGTTGAATGTCCCCTCCATAAACTAGAACTGAAAGAGATGAAGATGATGATGTGACCGATCTACACCAAGCAAAACTGAGATACATCAAGTCCGTCAGCTGTCTACTAAATTAGATACTTGAACGTCTCCAATCTGTCAATAGTCTGACTGTCACATTTTCCTTGACAGATAAGATTAAATGCATTGGCAAACTAATGAAATTCGTCGAATAAAGAATGCGTCCATATAACTTCCTGCTCAATCAATGACTCCCCTTTCTCATTTTCGTCGATTAAAACTGGCCTTCGTCAAGACGTCGCAGTGTTGCCGTTGACACATGTCATTCGTCTTGTTTCTGTAGGGAAATGTCAAAATCTTAATTTAATTCGTTGACGAACTTTATTTATTTAAATACAAATTCTGTGAACTTCGCCAAGTGACAAACTGTTTTTTTTTTTCGCTTTCGCAAAGGCACCAGGATATTCCACCCTAAACTGCTGTCAACATTCAGCGCTCTTCTCGTCGATTTCCAAGCAGCGGCGGCGTTGTTAGCACCATTTCTGTCGCTGTGCTTCTGCTACATAAACACATACATCCTCCCCCATGATCTTCTTTCTCTCTTCAGAAACCACAATCTAAACAATTACACGCTTTTACTAGGCGAGCAGAAAAAAATGCAACACCCTCGAACTTCTCCGTTGTTTCCAACGCATTCCATTAAACACAAAACGCATTGAACATGTGTGTGGTGTGCGGGTGGTTCTGTTGACTCAAAAAGTACAATTCCGCTGTATGCTGTATCTCTGACCTACGACGATGACCTACATCAACTTGGGGTAGAGCATTCAATTCCATAAGTTGCATTCAATGTGTATCTTTCGTATGTGGCATACGCCCCCGCACGGACAGATACGCCATTGCAAAGGAATAGGTTGGTCTTGAATTTTTTCCAACCAAGCGTTCAGAAAACTAAAAGGCGTCAGGAATTTCCCCCACAGATTTCACTGTGTTGTATCGAGCGGCAGGCATTTCCCCATTGTTCCATTTGAACCCGAGGGAAGACCATAATACTGTGTGCTGCGTACACATCGACAGCACTTCCCATTAAGCTGATAAAAATGATGATAAACACAAAACCCAACAACCAAAGCAGCAGCATGCTCCTCGTACAATACACATGCACACAGTGGATAATTTTTGGGCGTTTTACAGCCTATTAAGCTGTCGACATAAATGCGCTCGTAAACCCATCAAACGAGTCAAAATACCAGGCGAGCAGGGGCTTCGGTCGGGATCTAAGCTGTCACCGAGAGCGGTTAACTCGTTTCAATTTCAAAGTGAATTTTATTCAAAAATTTTCGAAAAGTACATGTGCCATGTGCGACGCGACGAGGGTAGTTTTTCTTTTGTGCCGTACTACCCAAACCATTTGTATAGTAGCGGCAGCACAACAACTGTTTTTCATTGCCATCTTGCGGCATGTGGAATGTGGAGAGAGCTGCTGGTTATGATGAGATCCTATGAACGCACGGTTTAGTAAATTGCTCGGAGGGATTTTTATTACATTCACTGTTGTGGTCGTCGGCTTTCGTTTCTTCACAGGGGATGCTGATGCAGCGCGTGGCATTTTTTTAATGGAATATGGAAATTGAAATAACATTTTCTGGAAAAGGATAACATTCACATGAGTGCGGTTGGATGGGAGTGGTGAATATGTCTGGGTCTGACTGCTAGTTCGGATCACTTCCATGTGTACAATGAGCAGTACGAAATTAAAAATTCAAACTTGAATCTCATTACATTTTCATGGCACGCCCAAGCAGACGTCAGCAATGACATTTCATCGTGGACGGATGTTCTTGATTTATGGTGATGAGGTAAACAGGCGGAAGCATACAATTTCAATATTAGGCGTGTTTTTCTGAGCTACGATCTCAGCAAAGCAAAGTAAAGTAAGATTTTCAGCACGCAATTAGAAGAACTACGCTCTACTTGACACTTCGAGACTCACAGTAGGGTTGTTGTTATCGCGTGCTAAAAATCATACTTTACTTTGCTTTGCGAAACTCAAAAAAACACGCCTGTTGAAGTAAGCAACATGCAGTTTTTTTAAGTAAATTTATTACTCGAATGTGGGTGCCTTTTACGCCAACTGCTATTTATTTTCGTTCGATCAGAAAATAAGCCATTAACGACCTTTTTTTGGTGTCTTGCAAAACTCAAAATGGAACTAGTTTTCACTTAAACTGTTTGCGATTTAAAAAAAATGGATGAATTCCCGTTTAAATTTCATAAAACTAGATTTGGTGGTTTCTGTCAGATTCTCTCGACAAAATGTGTCAAAACATTACGAAATTGAAGGCAAACTTTATCAAGGAAGAAAACAAATTGTTTTTCAGTTTACTGTTGCATTTTATATGAGATGAAAGTTGAAAGAGCTGATAAACGTGCGGTTAAGCTTGGTAGCTTTATCAAGACAACATCGAAATAAGAATTTAAGTCAACGCTGAAGTTGTTTTGCTCTGCTAATGGTTTCGAAGCGATTAAAAATACGTGGTTCTTTAAAGTATGTATTCATTTGCCTTCTGTAAACTGGGCACATTAAAAAATCTAGCCATCTTTAGCCGATTCAATTGGTCTGGACTAAATGTACGCTGAAGGCAAAAACTTAATTTGTAACATCACTTTTTGTACGTGACCCACATACACGAACAGTTGACAGTTCATGTATGTCAATTTTGAACGTTAGTCACGAAATTCCGTAGATATTAGGTTCTTCTGCTGCTCCTCAAGCAATCAAGTCAGACAGCTTACAGGCTTACTAAACTAGATTCTTGAACGTCCTCACTCACTCACTGCTTATGAAGGGCGAGTTCAGACGTCCTTTTTAATGTTGAATCAATCTATTAGGTTTCAAATCGGGGGCAATCACAACACGTTTTCGTGCGTGACGGAATAAGTTTTCTTTGTTTTGAATGTAAAATCGGGGGTCGAATCGCATTGTCCGTGAACGAGTGCATTACGTGACGGAATTTATTTTTGTTTTACATGTAAATTCAACTTAGTCTCGTGAACGTATAGCTTGTTCACGGAACTGGCGATTCGAGCCCGGTTTTACTCCGTGAACGTACATAAAGTAGCTCGTTTGCAGATGTGGCGCCTCGGCTCCTGATATATTCACCAAGGTACTTACTTAATTTCGTAGGTGGCGCTACTGTTCGGTGTGGTGTTTTGCAACTGCATAAAGCTGCGCACATCAAGTTGGTTGATGTTTTTTTTTGCTTTTGGGCGCCAATTAAGGCGAGACCTTCTCCGCTGTCCCTCTACTTCGGAATCGAAGACTCTTTGGACCAAATCGTTATAGTCTCTTCAATCTTTTTGTGTGGTTATAGTTATGAATCGCCCACGGAAAAAATTGCCTTGTGAGCTTCGGTTACAATTTTCTTAGCTAGGATGTTGTAGAACTCACTTGACAGCGTTTTATCTTCGCTGAACCCTTTTTAACATAAAATGCCGATCTGTGTGGGGGCAGTAGTTTACTGAGAAGCGTTCTGGGGTACTGGAGAAAGAGTCTGCAATTTATGGAATGAGTATAAAGGGGCAAGTTTCATGCCACCCTGTTGTGCACATCTTGTTTATTCAGTCAGGGAGTGACTTTTTTAATAGCAGCTTCCAAAGTGGGATCAACAGCCCGTACAAGGATACTGTATATTTAAGAAGCTAGGTATTTTGTTGTCCGCACTTCATATTTTCTTAAGTTGCTTCTGGTCGTACTTTCCGCAAACACTTTGCCAAGTGGATTAACTCATTTTGAAGACATGAGGTTTTGTTTTGGGATCAGATGGGGCCTCGAAGTTAGCAGAGCTCTACAGTTTTCCGAGTGTACGTTGTACGCATGCATGTCCGTCCATCTGTAAATTATATTCAATAACACAGGTTCGTCTGTATCTGCTCTGTATCTCGTTCCGAAAGTAAAATTTTTCGAAAACGAACGTTTTCTGCTCTGTGTCCGAAAGTGGAATGAAATGTACTTATGTCGCATTAAGAACTCCGAAATTATTACAGTGTACCTACTTAAAAGCGGAAGGGGAAAGCTATTTCGAATGGGATGAAATAGGGAGTAGGGCCAGTGTTTTCTCACAACTACTCGTGGCCGTAAATTTGGTGCAAAGGAATTGAAAGCAGTATCCAAACGGGCGAGTTGTAAAAGTTTTCTGAGGACAGCTAGAACGTTCACAATTTGAATTCATCGGTGTATTTGATTCCGCCTGCATTTTATTGGGGGAATTCTGTCAATCATTGGTTTCGATTTTTTTCCACACATTTGACTTCTAAAGTGACCACCTTTATGAGTACTCACTTTCACAGGCGTTCTTCAAGGTCAAGGGTCCATTCAAGCGAGTTCCGACATTTATCACGATTTATATATCTGTCTTAATTAAAGGTCCGCCATTTCGACTCTTCCATTGTCTATTTACCTTCCTTGGATAACCTGAAACGTCTTCAAACTAAGCATAAACAACAAAACGACATTTGGTTGGTTTAAAAAATTAACATTTATTTTTCATCTGCAATTTATTTTCACCTATTTTTTTTAAGAGTTTTCTCATTCACATTTGATAGGGCGAAAAGGGGGAACAAAATCAAGTGACAGCTTTTCACAAAAATCAAGCAAATCATTTTGTAGAAAAAGGAAATTTTCACTTTTTTCAGCTTTTTGTTTTTTGTTGTAAGGATTTATTTAAGGAAATAGCATTTATATTTTGTTAAAAGCACAAAAAACTCTTTGTTTTTCGTATATATTTTGGTTTCATAATATTTTTTGTTTAAGGGTTTTACTTATGTATTATGTCTCTCATGTCTTAGAATTTCACTGAAATTTCATTGAAATTTTTAAACCTAACTACTTAAGTGCTACGGTTCTATTTTTCTCATTTCTTTACTCGTCTCTCGTAGCGTTTAATAAATGTCCAGTTCGATGATCATGTTGGGATTGCTTCATTCAGTTTTGGTTTTGCGGATATATATTCCTTACTAGTCTTTGAGATTTTTCTTTCTTTGTTTTTTTGTTTTTCTTTTTAGCTCTACAACACACCGAACAGTCCTACTGTGATAAATTGTTTCTGCCATTAAATTCAATATTGTTCAAACTCGAAAACATATCAATCAATTCAAAGCACTACTTCATGATCTACTGTTTATCTTACGTTTTGCTACATTTTTCAAATATATATCTATTATATTCACTTCGTGGTATTTTTCTTCTGTTTCTTTGTTTTTCTTAAAAAAGAAATCAATTTATTGTTGTGTGTGTGTGTTTTTTCTTTCGTGGTTTGGTTTAAGAAAATATCCCAACTTGAAAACGCAAAAAAGTCTTTTCTAAGTAAGTTTCTCTAAAATCATCTGAAACTTCTACATGCTACGTGTTTTTCTCTTGTTTTTTTTTTTTTTTGTTTGTTTTTATTTCTCCTTGCTAATGTAAAAATCTACATTTTCAGTATTTTTTTTTTCGGTTTTGCATTTATATATTTTATTTAAATTGTTCACCTACGTTTTAGAATCTAACTTATCTACTAAGTATAATCTTCTCAAAAAAAATTCTAATAGTTAATTTCTCCTAAAAAAAATTTATAGAAAATTATTTTATTTCTTAGAGTTTTTCTTTTTATTTTTATTTTTGTTGTAGATGTACACATCTTTAAGTACCTACTGTATTTTGTTTTTCTTTGCTACCGTATCGAGTTAAACTCTTCCAGATTTAAGAAGATCGTTTTACAAAAATCTCACTTTCGATAATAAATTTAAATTTGTTTTTTGTTTTTATTTTAATTTCATTTAGTGTTTTTTATAGGTTTTTGTTTTTTTTTCCATTTATAAAAAAATATAAATTTTCTCTTCTGTACGTGCAATTTGTCGTATATGAATGTTGTTTTGTTGCATCTGGCAAAATGTATATATGTTTTCGTATTAAATGTGTTTTTAATATTTTTAATTCGTATTTTGTCGCAATAAAATATATATATCTTTTTTTTCATTGGAAGTATTCAGTGTCATTTATATTTATGAAAATACTTTGGTGAAATATAAATGAAAGTTCAATTTGAATGATATTCTGGTTATGGGTAGAGTTTTTCCGCTGTCTTCCTTGCGAAAGAGGGTAGCATACTTTGCTGCGAAGTGGCATCGGGAAAGTCAGAAATCAGCAGCTTTGAGGGGATTTTTTTTCTTAAACTGGTAGTTTTTTGAAGCTCCTTAAATTTGATAGATATAGAGGCTGCGTAGCTAGCCAACTTTGGCATACGGCTTTGGTACCGCCAAGCCCCATATCAAAAAATACCCCTTATTCTCTAGCTCTAGCCAACTTATCTATTACCCGTTTAAAATTGAATAATTTGGAAAAACGAATCAATGTGGACGTAGGTTGTAAATCTGATAAAAGAAATTCAAAAAAGAAACAAAGTTTTCGACTGCCATAAAAGGCAAGCTCCTTTAAATTTGGTTTTCGTTTCTCTAGCACCTTCAGTGAGGCGTACGTCAATCTACTGGAAAGCTTTAAAGCGGTTAATAACAGCAGGTTTTGTGTCATTGATGAAGCAATGTAAAGAAAATGAAGCAGGCATCAAGGAATGGTCAATAATCTCCGATTAGGTGGTTTAACAGCCTATGGGTCGTTTTTTCTTGTTTACTATTGCTCTCGATTCTTTAATTTCATTACAGAGTTCCTAATTTTAGAGGTCTACTCTTGCAATCTGCCTTTAATTCTGTCAGTCGCCTTAAAAGCTACCTAACTCCTCAGCATGTTGGTAAAGCAAGTGAATCGAATACTTTGTTTCCACTGTTCAAATTAATTTTTGCTGACTCCACCTTCTTAATTCAATGTAGCTTGTCGCTAATAAAGTGGATCCAAAAATTGAATGACTGCTTGTTACCTCTGCTGTCTTTCCTCGAATGCTAGGTTTTTGCTACATTTCGTACGCTCAAAAATAGACTTACCTTTGTACTGCAAGGGCTATTTAAATAGTAAATGGAATCGGAACGGAACGCTCACCCGATAGGTAGAAGTGGCTCATCGCTTCCGATGCATCGAATCCCACTGTATAAGTACCTTACAAATTGGACTACCCATTGTGGTGGTGGGGCATTCAAAAAACTCCTCTGATTTGCGTCTTGTCGGTTAATTGGCGAATTCGTTACTCAGTTACCTGACACAAACACTAGTTCCAAAGAACGAAGCACTGAATCCAAAGTGGGCGCGATCTTAGGCTTTGAAGCGGTCAGGAGGAAGCTAGATCTTTGCGTGTGATTTGACTTTCATCATCATTTGTTACCCCACCAATTCCCAACTGTTTCGTTGGCTCAATGACTCCTTAGCTTGAGCTTAACTTTGAAACCTCTTACTATAGCGAATTTGGCGAAATAAAAACCCCACGGCAACCTCTCATTCGCAAAGGAGCTAAGCGGAAATAATCTCTCTTTTTACTATATGCCTGATCTATGATGCGAAATAAGGCTAAAAAACTGTTTCCAAATTAAACTACTTTTCAAGTGTTTCTAAACAAATGCGTTCATAAAGGAAGTGAAACTGTTAAAGTGAATTATATGTTTAAAACAGTTTTTGCCTGATATTAATATTATGTTTTTCGGTAGTGTAACTGTCCATAAATTTTATGGAGGCCATGGAATTTACCAAGGCACTGTTTGTTGAAAACAAATAATAATAAATACTTTTTCAACGATCATTTTTATCATTATGTACTTTGTTATTATTTTTTTCTCTTTTTTTAATGTTTAGATTAACAATTCAATTTTGTGGAATAAATGGAATACAATATTCCTGAGAATTTTCATTTGCAAAATTAATATATATATTTTTTTGTAATACAGTTCTTTGTTTAATTTTATTTTATTTTTTTTAAAGTAAAATCTGGAAGATGTTTTTTTTTTATAATCTGTTCGTATATAGACACAGGAAAAAGGTTTTTTTTTTGTTGTGTTTTGTAAACTGAACGAACACATTCTTATCATTTTTTTTGTTGTCATTTTTGTAAAATTTTCTTGATAAAAGAATTTTTTTTGTTTGTCATTACGTTTTCTTCTTAATAATTATACAATATTCTCCTAACATCTAAAAGAGAAGAAAGATAGAGAGAGAATTTGGAGAAATGTATCTCCTTGAGCTAAACTTAAAAACTAAGCGCACTAACTTATCGCATTATGTAAATTATGTCCTTCCGTGTTTTGTTTTGTTTTTTGTTTTTCTTTCTTAGTCATTCGTCTATGCTTCTTAAATATTTTCACTTATAAAATATGTTTCCTATTTGTTTTGGTTTTCTTCATATTTTCTTTTTAAATGTTATTTAAAAAATATATTGTAACGAAAAAACTTAATGCTTTTGTTGTGAGAAATAAATTGAATAAATTAAAAAAATAATTTCTTACAGTCTAGATCTAGAGAGAACTTATTTCCTAGGCTCTACTCTACTCTACTTTTATTTTTCTCTTACTTAAAACTGGTTTAGCTTAGAGTCTATGTAAACTAAAAGTTAGATGCTTTCACGACATTTAATTAGCGTTCAATTTGACTAAATAAATATTTTGTTGTTTTAAAAAAATTAACGTAACAAAAATATGGAATCAGCTTCTGCATAGTTTTGTAAAAATAATTTGTTTCCGTATTCTCATCTTCTAAGCCATTTTAGTTTTCTTATTTAATCTAGAAAAAGTGTTTTTTTAAATTGTTTAGCGATTTATAATTTCTGTCTAGCTTGTTTGCCGTTTCTTTATATTTTATTTTTACATTTTCGTATATGAAAATAAATGTTTTCCTTTATTTTGTTTCCTCTGTGTGTATTGTTAAATATTTCCTTCTGTCACAATTATTATTCTTTTGTTTTGCTTTCAATGAAAAAATATGCATTCTCCATGATATTTAATTTGTTTAATATTTCGTTTATTTGTGTGCGGTATTTATTAATTTTTTTACGATGTTCCCTACGTATTCCGAAGAGTTTTGCAATTCGAACACTTTATTTACATTGCTAAACTTTTCTTTTGTTTTACTTGCTACTCGTATAATTCATTGTATTGTTGCGCTATTAACTTTTTTGTTTGTATGTTTTTCTTTGTCTGTTCATCTCTCTGTATTTCTGATTGTTTTGGGGGATAATTTCTGCTGTTTTTCAATATGTATTGTTTTGTATATAAGAAAGTAGGTTTCGTTTGGATTTTGGATTTATTAATACAATTTAGATGGTATACCTCTTTGGCACATGTTTTCGTTTTTCGGATAATTTTGTTAAGGTATTTTTCTTTTTTTGCAAAAGAAATGTGCTCAGCTCAAAAATTGTGAATTTTTGTGTGTGTTTTTGAAATGGGTAAAGTTGGACGCACAATCATAATCTGCCGTTTCCTTCCCAGTGTTGTAGGAGTTGCGTATTCTATAATAATATGAAAAATAAAAACAAACACTAAATAAAAAAATTATTGAAATAAATGTAAAAAGCGTTTTTTGTTTTGTTTGTTACTTACATTGCCAATTATTTTTGTGCAAAATGTGCAAAATAAAAAATATTCAAAGGAGATGGAGGATTTTTCGTATTTCTCATTCTTTCCTGTAGAATTAAGTCTTGCGTGCCGTTTGAGCTAAAATTTAGGCCAAATTTGATCGAAATGTAAACGAATGTTTTTTTCAAGGAGGTTGCCTAACGCCTAAGTTTCTGTGCAGAAAAAACTATTTGATTCATGTGCAAATCACAGATGCATTTTTATAATACTGATCCGACAAAAATAATTTTTTCCTGATCTGTCAAAATGTGCAAACGTATTTTAAGTATAAAGAAAGCTCGTGTGCTCGTCATACTCTGCTTTGCTCTCTTTAATCTTTTAAAGAACTACGTATAACAGTTTTTTTATATATATGTTATGTTCCTCGCGGAATAATAATAATTTCCGATGTCGGGCGCCAGTTAACCCTTAAGTTAGACTCGTTTTTTTAATGCAAAGTGCACCTCAAGTGTCTATCTTCAGCGGAGGATAGACATGAAAACATAATAAATGGCTACAGATCTGCAATTGATGGAATGGGAGGTTTGCCAGTTGATTTTCGTTATTTTGACACTGACAGCTTTTCCGCGCTCAACAAATTTTCCAAGAAGCTCTGTCATATTTCCTCGTATCGTATTTCGAAAGTCAGTTTTTCGAAGAAAATATATTTCAGAAGGCCAAGTCAATCGCATTATTATTTTCCATGAATATTTCTACAGTCTACACTCCGCAATAAAGCGAACAGCTTTGAAAACAGATTAATTGATTTGGAAGAAGCCAATGAATTGCGGTCCGAAGCGCAACCAACAGATGGCGCAACCTCTTAATACTTACGTTTATTGCCTAATCGCATTATGCTCATTTTAGATTTATCACCCCTATTCCCAGTTGTTTATCATATACAATCCATAAATGGTGTTGTTTTAAAATCCATGCTCTGGTTCTCTTCGAACTTTTATTAATTTTTTTGACTATGAACAACCGCGAACCGTTTGTCTACAAAAGTTGCCAACACCAAACCGCCACCGATATAAAATACAACTCGTTTACTACAAGCGACAGCAGGAATTAGATTGAATAGTCACAGAGTCTGCAGCTAGAAGTTGGTATTATTTCGTGGAATTAGGAATCGCCTAATGTAAGTGGCTCCCCTTGCGAGTTCTAGGAACATGCATTCTTCATTGCATTTTCAACGCTCTCGGGCGACATCATTTTCTCAACTAACATAAATTCAGATTTTAATTTCAGTAGGTACATGTTTAAAAATATTTTTCTAACTTTAGAGTCTTTCAAAGTCAATCGCGTTCTGCGTTTCTTGTTGAAAAATACAGTTCTTACGAACTGTGAACAGTTATCAGAGAAGAAGACTGCGTTTAATTTTCCAGCCTCAATATAACAGATCATGTAAAATATTTCAAAGGTATTTATCTCAGATAAAACTAGGACACGTCAATGAGATTGGTCTTCTTGGTAAAAGTCGACGTTGACAAGTAAAAGATTTTTTAAGTAATATTTGCCTAAAATCGAAACCGATCAGTCTTATGGTCATACCATCCACCACATTGTAGGCAAGCAAAACGACCTCCAAAGTCCCAAGTTAATCGAATTTGAAACTTAGAAAAATGTATAAAATCGAAGGAAGAATTGTGGAGCCAGAGAAAAACTACGCTACAAGTAAACCATTTCAAAAGGAAAGGACAACTCATCAAAGTATTCCCAGATAAAAAGTAGTATTCGGCAAATACTGATTATTCAGGGGTCGAATCGCGTCATCCGTGAACGAGCAATAGATTACGGAATTGTTTTTATTTTACATGTGAAATCGACTTAATTCCGTGAACGTATAGCTCTTTTACGCATGTCGCGATTCGACCCCAGGTTATAGACAGGACACGGCTTACGAAAAATTTTAAAACAGCAGGCTCTTTTCCCAAATCACCGAAGCCGATATATTCCCATCATTGGGAACTATGTGAATGAACGGAAAGGAATCAATTTCCCATGGGTTCCAATGAAAGCTATCGCAACCGATACGACTCTTTCCGCACACTTCAAACCTCCTTTACAGGCTGAAATGGAAACACGGCGTTTAACATTTGAAGCACTCCAAATAGTATCATTTACATATTCGTGCGAGTCGTTAAATAAAAACGAATGCACTTTTCTGTTGGACACAAGTCTAGCAATAAAGAAATCGCGATGTTTATTTCAAGGGAGCTAAGAGTATTTGTTCAGTTAAACGGTTTTGACATCTGTTGCTGACCGCTTGAAACTACCAATGCTGTTGAGTTTCTGCAATGGATGGCACAGTTTCACACTTTTTCTTGAAAGTGACAACTGACGGGCTAAAAAATACGTAACTGACTCTCCTGCTATTATCGTCATTTGAAATCTGAAGCACAATCTAAAATTTACTGTAAAAAAAAACACAAAGAATTTCGTCAAGGTCCAATTGTTGGGTATAAAGCGGAAAATAATAAATAAATTGAAAAGAAAAGAAAGAGTGTTTCTTTTTAGTTTTTTTGTTTTCTTACAGAAAATCAATTTTTTATTGATTCAGAAAAAAATTGTTTTTTATTTTTTTTTTATTTTTATCTTATTTTTTTTTTTTAATTTTAAATCCTATCCACTACAACACTAGAAACTTAGGATCTTAAAGGACACAAAGAAGATAGTTTTTTTTTTATATTTTTGTTTTATTTTTCTCATTTAAGATTTCTTCTTAGTCTTAGAGCAATAAAGCGCAGCAAGAGGCTTCTTTTAAAAATCGGTTTCTTACAAGAAATCTTTTCCTATTTTTGCGATTTGTTTTTGTGTCACTCTACCTAGTCAAACAATTTTCATATTTTAACAACTAAATTAAGAAAAGAATATAAATTTTGTTTTCCATCATCATCAAAAAGCAAGTTTTGGTTTTGTTTCTCTAAACGCACATATCTTTGTTGCAAAAAAATATGTTTTTCTTTACTTTAAATGTTCCTCATGCTAAATAGCCACAAGCGCAAATGTACAATATTATTGTTTCACTTTTCATTTGAATTTAGTTTTTTTTTTCTTTAATATTTTTATGCATTTCTTACACAATGAGCTTTCCATATAATTTTCACAACATTTAAGCTTTGATTTAAATCAATTTAATAATTTTTTTGGTTTTTCATTTAAATGTTTCTTTTTCTGTTTTATCTTGTTACTCTTAAAAAATTCTTCAAAAAAATATATTCTCTTCTTCAATTATTCTTTTTATTATTTTTTTTTTTTGTTGTTTTACTTACAATTTAAAAAAAGGGTGTTCTCTTCTTTTTTTAATTCTTTTGACTACAAAGAATAAAATCTTATCTTAAGACCTACAAAAAAAAGAAAACAAAACTAGTTTTTAACAAAAAAAAACCCTAAAGCCTTACAAGCTAGTTTTCACGTAAAACGTTTTTTTTTTTATTTTTTATTTCTATTTCATTCAAAGCATTTTTATTTGTTTTTTATTTTTCAACATTAAAACTATTTTTCCTTCTGTTCTTTGCACGGGGCGTCGTTTGCTGTTGTTTTCCAGAGCCCCTCAGCGACGAAGAAAAATACATTTTATTTACAGTGTCTGATTTAATGTTTTCCCTTTTTGTTTTTTTAAATTTATTTCGCACAATGAAAGAGCAAAGAAACAACTAAACAGTAATTTCTTAATTTAAAAAGGAAAAAGGAGAGAAAACACAAACATGTTTTCATCGTTTGTTTTCTATAGTTTGCCACATCCTAAATGATAAACAAAATAAATTAACTACTTAAAATTACACAAAACGAATAGAAAAAATTAGCAACTACTCTAGGTTTTCTTTTTCTGTTTGTTTTATTTTCTTTTTTTTAATCACTTATCGACTAAAAAAAATTTCTTACGAACTAGGGGTTTTTCATCGTTTTCATTCATCTTACTACTTCTAGCCGTTCTTCTTTTCTATCGTCGTGTTCTAATTTTTCTGTTTTTCTTTTATTATTATGTTTTTGTTTTTCTGTTTCGATCAACACTACATATATCTATTTCTAAGCTAAAAGTTTTCCATCTTCTATTGTTTCTTTTCTTCATTTCCTTTCTATCAACTACCGTTACTTTTCAATTAAATTAATTTTCTGTTTTCATTATTTTCATTTTCTCTTAAACACTAAAAACAACAACACATTAAAAAATAAAACAAATGTAAACTAAAAATTAAAATAGAACAGAGGAAGATATTCTGTTAGAAGGGGAAAATTGAAATTTCGTCTGCGGTTTAGACAATGAAATGAAATGTTTGGCGTTTTGGTAGGGAAGAGCAGTCAATTGTCAGGCGAAAAGGGAATTTTTGAATAAAGTACGCAATTTGACTAGGATGGTTCAGATTTGATGGATTAAATGTAAAATAGCTTAGAGGAACGCAATTGCAGACGAAATAGGAACCATTCACAAAATGTATGACGAACTTTGGAGATAAAGTGCTTGATATGCATCCTTCGATTGTTTTTCAAGTCAGCACGTGAGGAGTAGTTTGTTCAAGTTGGTACAATATGCAAGTTGACCTTAACTTTCTGAAAATGGAAGCCGGCAACTACCCCTCGAAGTTTATTACCTGCACCCCCAACTTTTATCGCGACTACTATTAATTTTTCGCAACGAGGTTTCAAATTCAAAGATTTAAATTTAAAATTAAGGATCCAACTGATCATACTGATCATAGATCGTCACGTTGCAGAGTTCGATCATAGTTAGGTTTTTAAGCGATCGCGAAAAACAGAGCTGATCGGTATGAATCAAACTGATCGAGCTCAAAAAATTAAAAGAAATGGGGTTTTGGGGAGAGATTGGTGCACAATTTTGTGGAGGCCACAAATCATTAGAAAAATCCAAGGAAGAAGGAAGCTAAGGTGAAATTATTCCTTAAGCAACTTATTGTGTCAAATTGGAGGAGGCTGTCAATAAATCAGGGTATCCCAACCAACACAAATTAGGTAATAACCTTGCCGCTTGTGCTCCAGCAAGAAAGTACACAACTGTTGAAGAATTAAATAAGTTGCGATGAGATTCTTGAGCTCAGTTGATACTTTATTACACAATCCAATCCACAGGCTTTACAGACAAAACTAAGCCACCGTTCTAAATGCAAGTAATTGTGATTTTAAAATTAGAAATGGCTAAAATCAATTCTCATATTTATGTTAATTTATCTCCAAAGTGTCAAATTTTATCACAGTTGTTGGTTCAATTCAGGATCAAAAATACCTCAAGTGGATGTTGTGGAACATATTTGAAAGAAATGCATGACTTTAAATAAATCAACCAAGCAACATAATTCAGATCATAATTCAGACAAAATTCAGTTCATTATGTACTGTTTAAAACTAGGTGTGATGTTCTTAATACATTTCGCTCGACATCTCATTTAATTTCAAATACACCCACATCAACTTTTTAAGCTGCGTTCGAAATATTGAGTTTCAATTACAGTTACAGTCTGCAAATTACGACCCATATGCATTTCAATGGATTATGAAACGCATAAGAATATATATCACGGTTCCACTAAAAATCCAATTTCATTCCACAAGCAAATTCCTCACAATCAACTTCTATTTCATTTCGCAATATTGAGACAAATAAATAATTTACGACCTCCAAACCGCAGCTGTGGGTTGACAAACAAGTTCGAAAAAAAAGGAAATTTTAAAACTAAACACAAAAATTTTAACAAACATCAAAGAACCAACAAACAAAATAAAAATCAAACTAAAAAATTAAATATAAAACTAAACAAAAAAAAACAACACATTTCTCGAGCATACATCTATCAAACTAACACTAATCTCCTCCCGATCCTCGCTCCTCCTTCTGTGTATTTTCCTCCTACTACTACTACAACTTACTACGTTCTTCTGTTTCTCCTCGTCCTTCTAACCAACTCCTTTACATCCAATTCTAAAAATTTATCCTAGGAAACTGAAAAACTATTTTTCTGCTTTTATTATATATTAAAAACCAAATCTTATCGTTTAATAAAACAAAAACAAATTTGTGTTTTTCTTTCATTTAAATTAAATTTTCCATTTTTCTGTTTTTTTTTTTTTTTATTTCTCCTGTGAAGTTGAAGAAATTTCGGATTTCTCTTCTTTTCTGTTTAAAAAAATATAGTTTCGCGTCATTTAAAATGTCCTTTTCGGGAAGAACTACTTATTCAAGGGCAGCAACAAAAATTAAATACACTTTCTTCCCCCTATTTCAAAGTACTAGCACACAATTGAATTGTTTGTTTAACAAAAAAAAAAAAAAACTCCCAGCTCACCCTTCTCTTTTTATTCTTCTCCATAAAAATAAATTTTTTTTGACCACTTTAGATTGATTTTTGGAACACCTCTTGTTGAAAATAAAACAAGTTCTTATTCCATTCGTACTTTCAAAGTATTTTACTTTTGTTTCAAGTAAAAAATAGTGTTTTCCATGCAAAGCAAAATTAAATAAATTAACAAAAAAAAAAAAAAATATTTCTCATAACAAAACAATTTCAGTTGACACATTCTAACAATAAATACATTTTTTCGTTAGTTTTTTATGTAGGTTTTCATGTTTTGTTGTTTTGTTGTTCAATCAACTTCCTTTTAGTTGTTGTTCTTTCAGTGGTTCCTTTTCTTGGCGAAAGGAACACCCTCTTGCGGTGTGGTGAATTCAAAAATTTTTAAAATAAATTTCTTTTCTTTGTGGTTGCCTTCTTATTTTCATTTCATTCATTTATAGGTTTGCCTTACTTTCACTCAAATTCTTTTTTTATGGTTGTTAGTGTGTGTATGTTGAGTCTTTAATTTTTTTTTCCTTTATTAGATGTTCCACACTTTGTTTGTGTGGGGTTTTGTTTTTGTTTTCTTATTTCATATAAATTATTTTTCAATGGAAAAAATCGCGTTACGTTTGTTTGTTTTTTTTTTGTTTTGTTAAGAAGTCCTTTTACACAATCACCTTTATTGGATGTAATTTATGAGGTATTTGGTGATTAAATCTGAAAGAGAGAAATACTTGATTAGGAAGTGGCACAAAGTCGCCTTAACAATAAAAATTAAGAAGCAATGTTATTGGTTTTACGGCGATTGAAGAACAGGCGGAATTCGTAGGTCTTGTGGTAAATGAGGACAAGACTAAGTACATGCTATCAACAAACAAACCAGCATCTGTCCACCGCCTAGGACAGAACGTCACTATTGATAGCAACAATTTCGAGGTAGTTAAGGAGTTTATCTACCTCGGAGTAAACATGAACTCCACAAATGACATCCTAGTGGAGATCCGGCGAAGAATTACCCGAGGAAACCGCTGCTACTTCGGTTTGGCAAAGCAATTGGGTTCGAAACTCCTAACTCGAAGGACAAAATGTATGCTTTACAGAACCCTTATCCTGCCAGTTCTGCTTTATGGCGCCGAGTGCTGGACGATAAGCAGAAAGGGAGAGCTAATACTGGGCTCCTTCGAAAGAAAAATTCTTCTGCGGATTTTTGGTCCTGTGTGCGAGGAGGGCGAATGGAAGAGAAGATGCAACCGCGAACTCTATGAGCTGTACCAAGATGTGGATGCAGTCCAAAATACGTCGACTACATTGGCTCGGCCACATCGAGCGAATGGACAATAATGCTCCAGCTAAGAGGATCTTCGAGTCCAAGCCGCCAGGTTCGAGACGACAAGGAAGACCGCACCTCCGTTTCAAAGACCAATCGCAGAGGATGGAAGGCTACAGTGTCTCAGGCAGAGACTCTTCACGGGTCGGGAGCCCGTTAAGTAAGTAAGTAAGTTATTGGTTATCAAAATTCTACTAAATCCTGATCCTGTATTGAAAGGAAGAGCAAACAAGTGTTCCCCGCACGAAAGAATAAATTTTCGAATGGAGTAAACAATTCCTATCAAGCAAAGTTTGGCTTTTAAAGCGTTGGTGTGCTATAATTGGGGGAATTTCAAATGCTGGGCAATGCAAATTAATCAAAAAATCTGTCGTACAACAAGGAAGCTTGGAACATGTTGTACACATGTCGCAGACATGCTGCATGCATTGCTTTTGTTATTTTCGTGGTGCCATTGAAATAAAGGGTTTTCCAATAAGAGGTGTTATTTTGGTATTCAAAGAAAAATTATATTTTTTGAGATAAGTGATCGGATGTTTATTTCATAATAAAGAGGAAGATATGCCGTTAATAATGAAAAACAACATCAGCCAAATGGCCACCACGAGCACGCATACAGGACCATATAACCAAATTGCAAAGTGGCTTCCCTATATCCTCGATAGCCTCACGAATTTTATCTTTGAGGTCTTGAATCGACGCTGGGCTGTTGGCGTAGACCTTATCTTTCACATGGTTCCAAAGAAAGAAGTCGCAAGGTGTAAAATCACAAGATCTCGGTGGCCAATTGTGATCACCTCTTCGAGAGATAACACGGCCCGGAAACTCTTCCCGTAAAAGATCAATGGTTTCGTTGCTTGTGTGGCACGTAGCGCCGTCTTGTTGAAAGTCAACGTTGTCCAGATCAATACCATCCAACTCCATTCACCGTTACTGTTGATCCAACCTCATTTTCGAAAAATTAAGGTCCAATGACCCCGCCGGACCATAAACCGCACCAAACAGTCACACGTTGAGGATGGAGAGGCTTCTCAACAATAACTCTTGGGTTTTCCGAGCCCCAGATGCGACAATTTTGCTTGTTGACGTAGCCACCGAGGTGGAAATGGACCTCATCCGTCAAGATGATTTTTGCAAACTGTGACTGCAAGATTCTCACAATTTTTGTAGTGAATTTTAATAATTTCAATGCGTTGTTGAAGCGTGTATCGTTCCATTTTCAGTAATGGCGTAGTTTCTACTTGTCAAATGTCAAAGAATAAAAGCTTCAAAAGTGACAGCTACCGAAATAGCGGGTCATCACAATAACACCTCTCATTGGACAACCCTTTATATTGGCAATTTATTTCAGGCGGAAATCTCTTTGGCTTTGTCGTCCAACGCGTGTGGAAGTCCTGTACACTGTTTGGCGTCAACAAATATGCATTTCTTCTCATACAATCGGAAATGGTTATTTAGAGAATTTAAGCTCTCACATTTGATCACAATGCCCAGCAATCAGTATTCGAACGATAGGAATTGAAATCGAAATAGAGCGCCCCAACCTTACTCCAATGCCATCAGGAATCTATGCACCAACTGGCACAGCATTTCTTACATATCTTAATTTTTTGTGACCTACGCTTATAAAACTCGTTCCATTTTTATAAATTGTTCGAAAGCAGTGTAGACTGCTTAACTGGGCGTCAAACTTTTGAACGCCCTAGGTCTCAATTCGTTGGTAACAAAGTCAGGGACATCTGTGTTGTGTCGAGTCGAAGTGAGAATTCAGTGTAGCTGTGGAGAATTCGCTTCCTGACATTTCATTTATAGAATCCTTATAGTAGACCGTAGGTCACTTTAAGTGAGTATACTCTGAATAACCCTGAATGAGGACTTGAAAAACACATTGACGCCATGTTGAACAACCATTTTGTCATGACACTCTCTGATAACTCGTGTTACTTTTATGCATCCAACCTTTTAGAAGCTCACACTACAGCGAGGGACTTAGGTCTCACTATATTGCTCCATAGGAAAGTTAAACATCGGCCACCCACAAGCGACGAGCATTATAAGAGTCAACCATAAACATCCTGTCATATTTTATACAGGAGGGAAGGTTTAAAGGGCAAGCGTCTGAATAAAATCAGTCAATGCTATCAAACGCACCATCGTAAACGAAGACCGGAGCAGGACAGTCGAAAAGGAAACGCTGCACTTCATAAAGATCTGGTAAAAACTCAGTCAATCTATAGATTTCCAGGCAAAATTCACTTGGCAGATTGATGAACGTTGCAGGTACGTACTGCAAAGAAAGGGAAATCTCTACAATGATGTGCTGACTCCGCCAGACTTCCTGCCGTATATTTTCTCACAAGCTCGTAAATTTTCAATTTACATCTGGAAGCCATAAACAGAATATTTTCCCCCACCCACCCTTTTCGACTCCTCTTGATTAACGGCTTAGAAAAAATAGACTCACTCCCAGTCATAAATTTGAAATTCTTCAAAATAGAAACGATAGTCCGCCGTAAATCAAGTATTAAACTTGCTTCTGCTTCATCAGTTAGCACCAATGCACCCAGCAACGCATTAATAGCTCCTGTTGCCACCATTGTTCGATTCATTTTTGCTACCGCCAAATGCTGCCATAACTTCGAACACCGTTCCGAATGCCATTACTATCCGTCTATATACGCCTTCGCTCTTTCTTCATCTCGATGTGCACATTATTCATCAATTCTCAAGAATAATAGCGAAATAAATTTCCACTGAATTTGAATTTGAATTCCTTGGTCGTTCGCAATGTCCCTCTACTCTTCCCCATCTATAGATTGAAAATAAAAATTGAATTCCATTGCGAAAAATAATAGAAAACTTCGACATCAGTCACCGTAAAGATAAAACGAGGAAAAAATTCCAAATTCCTTTCCAATAACATTTCTGCCAACAAGTCAAGGAAATGAAAAGGATTGCGGCTATACGATTGCTCTGTGTGCAGCATGGCACCTAGTCTACTAAAAAAAAAAATCCGATTCCCCGAACTCTAGGACACACAATAAAAGAAATACCATGAGCAGTTGAAATAAAACGCTTATAGGATAAGCCAAAAAAAAAAAGAATTAGAAGAAAAAATGCAATAAACTTAGTAACTCACCTCTCGATGACCTATTTCGGTCCAGCTTGATGCGCATACTGTGTGTATGCCTCGTCGGGTGATGCAGCCGTGCTAGCCTGTTCGGAATCAGCCATTGGCATTGTTGGAATTATCGTTGGTGGTGGATAGTATGGATACGTTGGACTAATATACTGTAATGATGGAGAGAAATTCTATAAAAATTCACACACACGTACACACAAGCACCGATCAAGAGCAGGGAGTGTATATGGCGGAGTGTTTAATTAGGGGGAAGAGAGAGAGAAAAGAGAAGAAAAAAAATACGTTTTGCCTTAATATTTTTACGAAAATTACATTAGTTATGATATATTTAAAAAAAAATGTATTTAGCTGGAGTCTTTAACGAAAAAAAAGAGAGCCGCTCGGTCTCTGAGGTATCCAAAGTGGATTTGACCGACTTGACCGATAAAATGATTTAAATTTGAACTCCTGCCACTAAGCAGAAGTCTGGGTCTGGGTCTGGGTTGGCAAAAAAATAAAAAAACCTGATGACGATGGGTGAAAAAACAGGACAAAATTATTCAGAAGGCGGAACAAGGACGAAGAAGCAGCAGAATACTTGTTATGCGCGCGCAACTCTTTTATGGAAACATTACCTAGGTAAGTTCTGTCTTAAAGCGGCGAATAGAGCGTCCGGATATGGTTGCGCTGCTTTTTAAACAAACTTTGACATCACGGACGAACTATTAATGGAGGGCATCAGACATTAGAACAGGTCCACTTGCTGATCTAGGATATATCTACTAAACGAAGATTTATCACAGTCCGCGCGTTTTGAACTTGTCATAAATTCGACATAAATCCTTTGCTACATTCTTTAAATCCAACTAAGTCGCGACGGTTTAAACAGCGGTCTATGGAAGAATTGCTGGTTCGCCCCACCTAATTGTGGCCGAACCACTGCATCAAGTTTCAGGAGGAGATCAAGTCAGTCTTCATAAACATGTGTCTGAAGGAACATTCCATTCAAAGACAAGCTACATTTAAATCGCACAGATTGCCCACTTGTTGGCAAACAGAACAGACCCCTACAAAGTTTGTGGCAAAATTGTTCTTTAAAAATATCTGGCAATGGATGAAACTTGGACGCAACCGAAACAAATGTTGTGAGCTTCTCAATGAGGAAACCAATGATCATGTTACAGGTATTTAATTAAAGAAAATTAACTCTTCGATGTCTTCAACAAGTCGTAATGGTATTACTTGGTCTTTTGAATGTACTTGGCATTCGTATAATTAAATATTGCAAGAGCTTCACTTGGACAGAAATCAATCAGTATCATCTCTCAAACGATACAAATAGATGACATAACAGCATAGCAAATTAAAGTGGGCCTTGCAATGTAGTTAAATCATAAATCTATTTCAATTTCAGAAGTGGTGCGAATGGGTGCCATTTGCTGTACTTTAAAGTCAGATGGTTGGCAAAATAGGACACCATTACGGGCACCAGCTCATGGCAAAAGGCTTTGATTAAATTAAGCAAAGCTTGTGGAATAGGCATTCGCATTAGTCATTGTAAAACTGAAACTGAAACTACTCGATTGGATGTAGAGCTGCTCAGTTGAGACGTTAGAAACAAACTTGTGGGACTTACAAAAAAATTAAACCACACAAACGAAAGGCTTATGAAACTATGCCAATGGTAGGTGTGGCTACATGGATCTGTTGCGCCATCAATTCATTTACATTTACGTCAATTTCATGGTAACAGTAGTCTAAATTAAAAATCCTTAAGCCACATACGTTTCAAAAACTAAATGATGCTTGACAGGACAGTTTAATCAGTGCCTATGAACTACAACCATTTACTGGTGCGTAACAAATTGGACTCATGTCAGTAGCTTGTGGGAACTATGATTGCCACCTAGGCAAATGGGCAAATGGGAATCCTGTTATTAGAGGGAGCATGATTAAAAATCCAGTTCAATGCTCGGTTTAGTCTACTGGTTGACTTTAGTTTGAAAGGCGTATGTTTTGAACAACCTTCCAATAGATTGAATATCGTTTAACGGACACCCGGCTCCGAAGGCTCTTCCTTCTTCCTTCTATTAAATAGGCAATTTTGTGACGGACACGTGGTTATGAGCCCAGCATAGTATTACAGGAACACCATAGAAAACAATCACTTGTTCGAGGGCGTTTAATACAACCTGCATCTATGTATACCCCGCACCGATGGACTGTGACATGGGAATCAGGCAAAGCAAACATGTTTCTACAGATGAACCTAGACCTACTGCAACCTCAGCTCGCTGGTGTAATACTTACTGAATTGCCAATTTGTAAGGTGGCTAACTGTGGCATCATTGTTCCATATGGCACTGTATCACCACTAACCATCATCGAAATGCCACGTGGTTGAACCTGATTGACACCATCTGTCTTGTATGGTGTCACACCCAGCTGAGGTGCCATTTGCATGTACTGAAAGAAAGTTTAGCTAGTCGTCTTCATCGGATAATAGTAAGCAAAAGCATTTCTCACCTGATCATCTACCTGAGTGATCGGTTGAGTCATCATGTAACTTGGAATCCACTGTTGTCCAGCCATTGGATATGCACCAACTTGCGGCCCCCCAAACCGGGTGTATGGCACCCCAATCGGAGCGCCAACATTGACACTCACGCCATTCTGTTGCATCGATGGATCATAGGCCACTGGTATACCCTCGGCGGCAACATCGCGCCACGTCCTGGCATTCTGATCGGGACTTTTGAAGGGATTCTTCTTCTTGGGACCGCCGTCAGCGAATTTCACTAGCAATGGATCTTTGGCACCCGGTATCTGATTTCCGTTAAACATCTGAATGATTTGTTCGCATTTTTCGCGACTCTCCATGCGAGCGAAGCCTACACCTGCAAACAAAGACAGTTGGTTTAGTATCGCAATGCATTGGCTGTTGTTTAATAACTTACCCTTAGAATTACACTGCTGATCGCGGAGGATGCGTGTGGACACAACTTGCCCATATTTCGATAGCATATTCTCCAGATCTGTCTCCTTGAAGTGCGGTGGCAAATTTGCAATATACAAATTTGTAGGATCCTGTTCTTGTTGCTGTGTGCCATGCAGTGGTTGTCATCAGGGATGCACATCCATTTTTGGTTTATGTCATTTTTGTCGGTTTGCAATTCGCGTGCACACACAAAAATTAAACAATAGCACATGTAGGTGGGGCGGCAGCGACAACACACAGATTATATTTGTTTTCAATTCAATTGAATATTTTTTGTCGGTTATATTTTTATTTTGTTTTCGGTTTTTGTGGATGGAAAAAGAAAGGGAAGAAAAAGAGTCTTATATTAGTTTTCCATTTTTGCAAAAATTGTGGTTTGGCGTGTGTGTTTGTGTGTGTGTGGTATACATGTGTAGCGTGTGTTTGTTTCAACTAAATCTATCCCTACGAGATACAAATTCCTACGTTTCTGTGTGAATTGTTGCTGATTCTGTTCGAATTTTGTTGCAAAATTTGAGTTGTCAGTGCATGGATAGCGAGGTTTCTTCTTTTTTTTTGCGCTGGGACGTGAGTCGAATGGCAAATAAGGATCTAACGTCAGAGTATTCCAATAAAGCAAAGCCAGACTGAATTAGAATGCATGGGCTTGATTCGATTGAATGGAAACTTGGTCAATAATAATAATAAAAAAAAAAAAAACCAAACGAACGAACTATGTTTGCAGTTTAGATTCGGTTCTGTTGGTAGGGTGGTACTTTTCAACTTTATACGGGTTGGGGCGACGCAAATGTATAAAGAACTTTATGGTGCCTTCGAAGTCTTGTTCGAACAATAGAAGCCGCACTTTGGGGGCAACCCGTCGATGAGACGGGACCGGAGGTGTTTCAGAAGAGCTCTGCACATCACAAACACGTTCTTTGCCATGCCAAAAGCAGTTGGGTAGTAAACATATCTCCTCCAGGTCAATCTAATTCGGTCAAAGATAGGAGTTTCTATCCATGTTTGCGAATTCAGTTTCCTGGGTGAACTCTTCTTGAACAACCTACGATGGATGAAATTGTCACCGAAATTAAGAGAGCTCGACGCAGTTCTTTTAAATCTCGTAAATGGCCACGAATAAAATTCGAAAACTCAAAGTTCTACCGTGAATTTTATCTGCATTGTGACAGCAAAAAGCCATAGTTCGTTTGGGAGCCGAACGTACAGAATTTACGGACCTAAGGTACAAAGCAGGTACCTCTGATACGAGCAGTGGTTGTTGAGGCTTAATTGTTGTCAGTTGGTTGTGCGTTGCGTTCTTAGCGTCACAAGCAAACATTTACTAACCAGTCATAAGTTGGGGGCACACAAATCACTGGTGGAGTCCCGCAATATTGGGTGCTAGGCCCATTTCTTTAATGTCCAACGGTATACGACATTTTATCTACATCATATGCAGATGTCTTGAATGCAAGTTTTTCGATTGCCAAAAGTATGTGAAAGGAGTGTCAGATCTTCGACTTTAGCTATAGAAATAAAATAAGTAAGCAACACTGCTTTTAAAAAAAATGTATAGACCCCTTTAACGGGTGGGAATATACGAGATTAGATTCCTCGGAAAAGTGGTGGAGTTTTGTCCTCCTGATAAAACATTATCACGGCCTTATCATTGGTAAGATACTGTTTAAGTAAATGACAGTCTACAAGATGAATTGGAACTCAAACAGGTCTTCGGAAGTTATCTAAAATAGGCCCTCGCAATGACGGTGGGTACCAAAAATTGTAATGATTGACTATACTGTAGGGTTTCCAGAACATATCTTTTAAAGAGAACATGTGGTCTTATTTGTCAGCGATCTATTTTACACTTTCTTTTTTTTTAGTAGAGGTTATGTTGATTCTAAGGTATGTTCTCTTTTTTCGAATGAAGTCCTTCTAGAGCCATTTGCTTTTATCAATCAGTTAATAGAAGAACGCTGATCAAAACCAACGAGACACACATCAACATAACCAGGGCACTAATTCCATAATTTTTCTGACGATTATCGTCGAAACGATGGACCTCCAAAAGTAGCAACTAAGTGCCAAAATTACGACTTTGAGGCCTTTTAATCGAGTTCATTTTCCGGGAATGTAATGGAATCAGAAGATAGGGAAACAAATTCGGCCAGAATATAACATCTTTTGGTCATCAAAGATTCAAAAACCAAAATACTTGCATACCTCGAGGCTGAGTCGGAATAAGCCACTCTGACGTGTTTTAGCGTTTGTCTAGTTTCTGGGATAGGTGTAAAACAAACCTTATGATGGCTCAATGTTACGTTCAAAGTGTTCGCCGATTGCTCGAAGCCTGAATAATCTAAAGAGCTGTATAAGTCTTTGAAAAGACAGCTTTTAGACTCTTAGTTCGTTGAAGAGTTCGTTAACAGCTCGTTAATTTCTATAGAAAGTCTATCGAGAAAAACTCGTTAACAGCTCGTTAATTTCTATAGAAAGTCTTTCTCGATTCAGGCTTTCTCGATAGACTTTCTATAGAAATTAACGAGCTATTACCGGTTAACGAACTCTCCAACGAACTGAAATTTTTACAATTTTTGCTCATTGAAGCAGAACTTTTCAGAGGTAGCTGGCTTTAAGCATTTTATTTGTTGTGGCTCTCAAAGTTCTGGTTAATGCAGATGCAGCCAATTAGAGGCAGGTAGACACCTTTTTAAGCCGTCCACAATTAGTTGAAACTTCTTAAGATGCGTGTACACAACTTCGAAGGCATAATTAGCTACACAATCGCTCTTCCTTAATCCAAGTAACGAAATCATCTATCATAGCTCTTAAGTTTGCTGAGTACGACGATCCGCTGTAGAACAGCTCCATGAACTTTAGGGACATCTCAAAATTTGCAACAAATCCTGTGTACTGTGTGCAGAACTGTGTATTTTGTTTTCTTTGTTTCAAACGTTTACTTTACGCCTACTTTACTATCCTGCCAAGAGAGAAGTTTGTTTTTTTTTTTTTTATCAATTTCAATTTAGGTAAATCACAACACAAAAAGCAATAGTTTCCTGCACTCTTAAAAGGAAAAGAAAACAAAGGAACACATCTAATTACAGTTATTGTTGTTTTTGTCTTAAGAAACACATCCTAATGAACTATTTTTCTTGTTTAACTCTCTACTAACAGTCTATATTTATATTGAAACTAATATAAAACAGTTTTGATAATATAATATTATAGTTAGGTATATTTATGGCCGGCTCACTATTTTTGTGTAAATATATTTATATATTTATAAAACATTATTATATAGATATGTATAATATTTAAAACGAAATAAAAAAAAAACAAAAAAAACTTTTTCAAGTTAAAAGTAGTAATAGTAGTAAAGTATATCTAGTTGATTTATTTTTGTAAATAACAAAATACAAACAGCTTTGTATTTATTACCGAGAAAAATTATTAAAATGAATTCAATTACTTTTTGTACAGAAAAAAAATTATATCATGTATACACTAGTAGTACAATGAGCTAGTAATGGGGTTAACTTGTTTTTTTTTTTAATGCGGATTCCACAATGTGAGGGGTTAATTACGATAGCACGCCACGTTTTACAGTTTTTTTTTGTTTGAAATAATAGAAAATGTAATTTTAAATTACAACAGTTAGATATTACATGAATAATGTAAGTATTTGCTTTTGTTTTTTTGTGAATGTGAAGAGAAATTTATATACAGATGTATAAGAGGCAAGCGTTACTTGGGGGTGAGTTTTAAGTTAGTAGTTTTCTTTCGACGACACCATTCGCACTCGTATTTACAAACAATGTAGTTCTGTGTTGATTAGTTGGTTTCAATTATTTTTAGGTTAGATTTCAAGTGAATGTGTGAATTTTGTTGGGTGCATATCCACCACCATGCGGTGAACGGAAAAACAGTCAAAGAAGAGAAAATTGCTTACCACCTATGCCAAAGGCGTGTGAAAAAAAAATCCAACACCCAGGTATACGTACAGAAAAATAAGCTTGGCAAAACAACAACAATTAAATGGTTTCATAAAAAGATTCTCTTTTCTGTGATAGAATCGTTTCGATTGCAAAAATACTCAAAAAACCGTCTGTATCGTGTTAAAAATAACATTTAAGTTATAAAAGCAGGAAGGACGTAAGACTTGTCTTGCATTGAAGCAGAGTTCAGCAAGGCGTCGCGTATCATCACTATAGGCAGGGTTTTCAACAATTATTGACCTTTGAAAAATTAAATTGTAGTTTGACAGCTGTCAAAGTGTGATTCCAAAAATAACAAAAAACAAATGGACAATCATGGACAGGACACCGTATAGAAGTTGTAGAAACTACCCACAAAAATTGTAAAAATTAGTACTTTTGTAAAGTTACTTCTATTTCGGTTGAACTCGATCAATAAATTTGAGTCTAGTCAAGCAATAGTGGAGAGACAAAAGGAGACCCGACAATCGTGGTCTGATTCGAATTCTTCTCAAAATCTCTATATAAATACAGTTACGCAGTGTGTAAGACACCGAGCACTGAGAGTACCGACTTGTGCTCCTAAAATCAGGTAAGTCAAAAGAATAATAACGTCAGAGCTGGTAACTGTGTGAAAACCTCGATTTAAGCCTCTCATTTTGGGTCTACCTAGAGGCAGCCTGTCGATTACAACACCAACAAGCTTCAGGTCTTTTTGTCCACATTTTAAAAGGGCCACAGCGTAAAAGACGGGCAGATTTGATCGCCTCGAAATTATGGTGTACTCAGTAACATTCGAAGAATGACTTTTGAAAGTCAACACCTTAACTCTCGAATTGAAAAAGCCGTTTATAACGTATAAAAGCCCAGGCTTTCGCACTCTTGTTCAGTTCCTATTCTCGCTCACACAAAACATTGACCAGTTGAAAGATCTCGGTGACAGAATATTGAGCAAGCAAGCTTTTGCCAAGTTTTTATAGATATTTCGAGTAAAAACTAACAAAAGAAAGTAAAAAAAAAATTGTAAATCGTGTTGAAATGACTGAATGATTTTTGTGGCAGCAAATTGTTTGATTTTGAATTTGTGTTGAAAAATCTTCCTAATTCCGTTTCATATTCCTCAAGGAAAAAAAAAGAAGTAAAATACTCTCGACTTGGTTCATATTTACACTTGGAAAATTACTCTCGATAAATAAATAACTTTGGGTGAACTGTAACATTCTACACATAATAATTATTTTTTATACAATAAACTATTACAATGGGACAGGAAATAAATTTAATAATCGACTCACTAATAAATAGGTTTATATATCGCAAGTTATATAAAGAAAATACTACCTAAATACAATGGAACAAAAATTAAATGTTTATATAACTCTCCTACAAAATACATGTCAAAGGGTTGATCTATCTAAAATGTAACACATTATTATTATTTTTATTTTTTGGGTGGGGGGACAAATATTCTATATAATTTTCAAAATTCACTTTCTATAGCGATTCTAATCTATGAACTTAAATCTGTCTATGGTATGTAAATGTAAATGTATCTAGTAACTAGGGGTGGGGCTAGGAAAGGAAGGAAGTATACTTCAAGAAGTACTAAGAACAAATTTAAAATTAAATTCATAAAAATAAATAAACTTTACACGAAGTCAAAGAATTCGATAATTGAAAAATGACAAACGAACAAAAATTGCTCACAAAATAGATTTGAGTTTATCTTTTACCTGATATCCAACGATTCATTATTTTTTATTTTATTTTTTACTTTTCAAATAAAAACGGGTTTCTATTGAGAAACATACGATAAGGGTATCAGTTTCAAGAGTCCTCTCGAAGTGGAATGCAAAAGGAAATATTTTGCTAACTTTTGGCCAATGCCGGAATAAATAAAAAATTATTTATGATACCCAATTATACTTGTAATATAAGTTTACCAAAAAACAAAATCAAAATACACAAAAAGTAATTGAACTTAAAAAAAAAAAAAATATATATATATAATTTTGTACAGAAAAATACATAAAATAAGATTCAAAAAAATACTCTTGTTGTTGTTTTTCTTTTTCTTGTTGGTATACATAATTACAGCGTTTTCGTAGAGAGAAACAAAAAATAAAATAATAATATTTATAAAATAAAAACAAAATAAATATAAAAAAAAGAAAGAAATAGAATATATATAGAGAAAGAGATAGAGAGAGAGATAGACAGACAGGGGTGAGTATTACTTGCATGCAAACAAACGTACAATGGCCGGCCTATGAAGCACCCAGATACCCACTTTGGCCATCTGAGCTTGAATGCCCTTCGCTTGGAGACCTTTGACAGCGCCCTCTGCATACGCTGGTAGCTCGAAATCTACAAATCCGTAACCTGTAAATAAATAATTTTTGTGTTGTTTCCACGACGATTTGACGATACGCAAACAAATACACAGATGATGGAAAACAAATCACAAAAACAAATAATCAAATAGAAGAGAAAGAAAAAAAAAGAAGAGAAAAGAAGAAAACAAAATTGCAATAAATTTTGGAATATATCAAGGTTGGTTTTGAATTGGAAATCATTTATATATTATATACATTAAAGGGCAATTGCTTAATTTATTAAAAAAAAAAAAAATAATTTGTTGGCAAACAACAACAGCTATTATTATTGTATAACACTGAACTATATTCTACTGTATGTGCATTAAAAACGAACCAAGGTTTGTAAGGTAACAAAGAGTTGTAAAGAAATTAAAATGTTCTTTTGATTTTGTAAATAAAATGGCTTAATCGAACCAAAGTTGAAATCGAAAATAATCACATCGATAAATTAAGCAATAATGGAAATAAAAGTTTGTTTCCTTTAAAAATTCTCAATTTTTCAAACTTAGGAGTAAACTTAAAATAAATAAATGACAAAAAGGTGAAGAAAAAAATACCTTTACATTTGTTTGTTGTTTTATCTAAGATCGCTTTTGTTGATGTTATAGTTCCATATCTGAAAAGAGGCAACGTTTCGGCAATTAAATGGTGGTCTGAAGTTTAGTGTAATATTTTTAAGGTTTGTCGTCAAAATGGGATTGGGGATAGCCCTTCCCTTATGCATTTTATACAGGTCTCTAGCTCATATAGAACAAGCGGCTTTAACAGATCATCTGCAACCAAGGCTGGGTGATCAGCTATAGTTATTTCGAACTATGGAAGGTTGAAAATCTCGCACTTCAAAGGTTGACCACATTCCTTAATTGTGGGCAAAATGAGAGCAAATGAGAGAACTATCCCCGCTACGAGCTATATTGTCAGTCCTCTTAAAAAAACTGGCTGATAAGTTGAATCCTGAGAGTCAATGCCTTGTTCCTCTTGAAAAGGCTTTTCCTTGTGGTTTCTTTGTCGGGAAGTGTAAGTGTCTATAGCTGGATCTACTGGCATACTTTTTGGCATCTTTTCAGTAAACCATCTGTTTCAAAACGGGGTTGAAGGTGTCACATGAAAAAGCATCTTTTCACAAAAACAAATGCACGATTGAACTAGGTTTGGTATGGACAGCTCCAAGCTCCAAGTCCATAGGCCGCAGTGTCGGAGGAAGAAGCTCAAGTTCTAATTTTGCTTCGACATAAAACCACCAATGGGCGTAATCAAAGGATTAAAGGCTTATGCTCGTCTATCTCCGCATCACTGATAATATCAATTGCCTACAGCGACTTACGCGGAAAATGTAGGAATCGTTCCGACTTCTGACAAATGACGGATAATCCCTCGTCAACGAATGATGCTCATCGGTCAGATGGGATAACCGGAAGCCCTACACAAATTACTCGCTGTACCAAAGCCCACTAAGCACCAATCAGTCTCCGGGCATTCCTAACATTCAACTTGCCCCTTGCGGCATCGATCTCCCTCCATTGCCCCCCCTCTTCCGACGGTATGTAAGGCAAACATATTTAAATTTCACTACCCAAGGATTGGGCGGCTTTAATTTCAGCGTGAAGTTCACACTTAAAAGGGCAATCGGCTTTAAAAATAAAAAAAAAAAACCCGCCCCTAGTCCCCACTGTCCAATTCCAATAAGTTCCAATCGTGTGTTTGACTTTAATTAAAAAATACCTCAGAACCATCGTTTTAAATCAATTTCTCTTTCGGTATTTTCCGCAAACTCCCCCAACCACCGTCAGACATCGCACACAAAATCAGATTTAAATTGAATTGAAGCGATGAAGAGCCAGCCAAAGCATTGCACAGTTGTTCCATATTACTATGCATATGCCGAACCCCCCGGCCAACCCTCCTCTCAGTTGTTGGTGTTGCCTAGCCTTTGGCTATCGTTTTCAACCATCGAACAAATCATTGAATATCGATGAAGAAATGAAAGGATTGTCGCATACACATTCACACACATACACACGTGGAGTTTCACAGGATGTTCCAACTGCTAGTGCTGCTGCAGGATGTTCTACATAATTCTACAAATTCTGGCGAAGCGCCAGCAAAAAAAAAAACAGAAACGACTGGTGAGAGACGATAAATCAAGGGTCGGGGTTATTTCGCCCTTAAGCCTATGAGTACCTCTTCCCTCTGTTTCTTTTTTTTTGTTCTCACTCTCTCTCTCTCTGGGATAATTGAAAATTATTTGGATTGAGTATTAACTTTGATTTTCTTTTGTTTATTTAATTAATGATTGGGCTTAATGGGGGGACTAGGGGCGGTGTGGTGATTTGCGATGGGGTGGCTTAAAAGGGCTAACAACCTCGATTGGTATTTATATCGTATATCGACGCGGCCGGGAGCCGGGGAACAAGTTAAAAATAGAAAACAAAAAATCAATAAAATACTTACTGTGCACACATGCTAACTAGATCCTTATCAGTTGTGCCTTGCTGCAAGCCCCGAATGTATAAATTTGTTTTCGATAACTGCTCGCCCTGTTGTTGTGTATTATTAGGACCCATTGTTGTATTAGTATTGGTATTACTCAGACTAGTACTTAAGGTTCCGCTCTGTGAGCCGGTATTTGATGAGCTGCTTGAGTTTGTATTACTAGGTGATGCGGCTGTTGGGACCCTCTGTCCGTACTGAAAGAGATGAAAAGAAAGGGGGTTAGAACATTTGATTTTTCATTCGTTGTACATTTTACAAATATAAAATATAGGCTATTGTGACCCACTAGATATTTAAAGTGAAAGTTTTAACTGAATATAAGTCAAGTTGAGCGGTTTTCACAAACATTTCGAGTAAACAAGTAACATTTAACGTAGGTACCTACTCACAATGGGGAAACTTTCCATTTAAAATGGGCCATTGTGATCTAAAAAAGGCGGAAGCTTAAATGATACTAATTAAGATTCATTGCACGGTGCTGTAGTTTTTTGTATTGCCTAGGTTGAGTATTAAAAAAGTCTCAACCATGTTTTACTATAAAATTTGCTATTGTGACCCACACTGAATTCGAGGAAAAGGTTAACGATGACTTTTAGTAAGAAGCATGACACGGTCCTGAAAATCATTTTTATTTTCCAGATTAATTGAACACTTTATGATAAATTTTATGCTACAAAATATCCATTGTGAACTCTGAAAATTTTAAGAAGAAATTGGTGGATTTATCCTAATGTATATTTTTCTATTAAGTTGGTGGACCGAGAGGTAGCTGACAGCTGAAATCCTCTTCATACATCCATTTTTACAGCTCCTTACTAACGTATTTTTAAAACATTTGCCTTTTCTTAAGGCAAAGTCACAATACCAAAGAAATATATTATAAACATGGTAAAATGCAGTCAAGAAAGAAGTCGTGACAATAGTCGTATATTTTGTGCGAAAATAATTTAATTCGACGCTCAAAATTGGATTTATTTCAAATGTATGGCTCACGACCGTGTCAGTCGTGCACTTGACCCGAAGGCTGAAAGCTTAAAATTCTTGTAAAACATATTCCACCTCATCTTTAAAAAAAATTTAGTCTCGATTTTAAATATTATATGGAAGCTCACAACAGCGGCATTTGTATAGCAAATATGACTATTGTGACCGCCCTATATTTATAGTTGGATTAGAACTGTTTATCAGTTAGACCAACTTTTTACGAGTATTTCAAATCTTATTTAAAAGGTTCGCAGAAACATTTTGAAAATTTATTCAACATGAGCTATTGTGAACAAGATCAATACACGTGAGTAGGTAAATAGGCCACATTAGTGATGTGATGACGCCACCTTTTGGGCGTAGAACGGTGCAGCTAGAAAAGGTTGCTGCTGTAACTGAAAAATCGGTCAAAAGCCTGGATCGGCATTCTGTAAGGCGAAGCGTTTCATGGGCACGAAGAAATTTGCTTGTGTAACATAGGGCAAATTATTCGTGCGCACGAAAACGTTTGATCGTTTCGCCTTACAGAATCTGAGCCCTGGTTTGTCCAACAAATTTTGCATGTTTTTTATAAATACAATGGAATTGAAACCGACAGCGACCGGTAAAAGGTTTGAAGAGCAACATCAAAGCTGTCAAACATTTTATTCAATAAATTGGTAGACTACTGTTCATTGCTAAAGGTAGACGCTTGATTTATTTATTGACGTTGAGGTGCAAGGTTCGCCCCGTGCCAGAGGAGAAACAGGAACTGTCGAAATATTACATACAATCACTGCCAGTTTAAAATAGCTACAATTCCAACCGAAGTGTTTCTATAAACAAAAATGATTGTTCCCTCAAAAAACTCATCAAATGGAGTCTCTAAAATAATATCCCAGCAGAAATTGTCGCCAAATTACACGACGGGGGGTGTTACTCTTGGCTTTCGCCCTTGCAATGAGTGTTTCCTGCTTGTATGTCAAAGATACACGCGGGTGGCGCTGTTGAAAACAAAACAGCCTGAGCGACGAGGCTTAGCAGAGCTCTCGGATTTGGTAGAGTCAAGCAACTCCTCCCCACCTACAACGAAGAGTAGTAAAATTGTTGTTGTTTTTGGGTTTACCATCACAGTCAATAGATGGCGCTTCTGAATAGTACGGACCAATTTGCGTTTCGTTTGAAATTGCTAAACAAGACTTGAATAATGAGTATTTGTAACATAGAATACGTTTTGTATTAAAATTCAGTTGTACGGGTGGGCCAAAAGAAGTCATCCGATGTTGTTTGGCTCTCATTTTTTTTCTAAATGAAAAACTTCGATTCTGTTTTTTGATTATGTTTATTTGAACCTTTAAAATTTTATTGCTCAAGTCGAGAAGATGATATCGGCCAAATAGGCGCCGTCACAATTGATTGCCATACGGACTCGTTTATCACAAACAACATCGGATGATCTTCTTTTGGTAGATATCTAGTTAAAGGATAAAATTGTGACCAACTCATACCAATAACCGAATCTCGTCATCATTTTATACAGAATTGCATTAAAAAAACAAAACACCCTGCGTACATTCGTCATAATTATGAGCGACAAGGACACCCAAATTGGACGACATTACCGCGTATACACTCAACTCGACGTGGCTCTGGTCAACCGGCCATTTCACCTTCTAACACAATCTTTGCAAACCCGTTATGCAAACGTACAAATACAGTAGATTTGCTTAATGGCTTTTAGCTGTTCTGCGAATTTCACCAAAGCTATTGGGTTTTTCGCGTGCGGTTATATTGCGACCACGATTCCACATTAAAACACATCTCCCGCTGACTCTATATCCAAATTCATATTAAGTGCTATTTATTTTTATTTGTATTCGCATTTCCATTTGGCAATCCCATAATTGATAACAAACACCTCCGGCCAACCTACACTCATAATCACATTCAGTTGAACAGACCACACCATAAAACGGATATCGAATTAGAACGAACAATGTACATCCGGTGCAGCTCACCTGCCCCTATCGTATATCTCCTAATTATTTCCTCCCCCGAAAATCAGCTTCCCCAGAGCCTATTCGTCCATTCAAACGAGGTAAATCCGCCTGAGGCAGAAAGCCCCATTCAATTGAATCTACCGTATCGAATGCGATTTCAATCTTCAAAACTATTGTGCCGCTCTCTATGCCAAGGACATTAATTTCAAATTGAATCGATTCCTACCAAATAATATTACCCGGAGCTTTCCAGCCAGACACGATGCGAATAAAAAGAAGATTCCGCTGCAGCATTTAAGTTCTACAAATGCGATATACATCCGATGTCTATGCTGGGTACAAATTAAAAGTCCAGACTATGCAACGAACAAAAAAAAAACGGGCTGCATCGCACAAGGTGACACACAGGGATATAAATTTGAAAACACATTTTTTTGCGCTGCTCCTTGTTGGGTTCTTTTTCTCGTTTAGTTGTTTGAGATTTATTCCAACAAACATTCCCAAAAACTCTTGCCATCTGGCGGTGTCCTCGAAAAGTGTGTATATTCTGGGAAGGACAATAGGAAAGATGGCAAAAGCAGAAAAAAAACAAATGAATGCATGTGGATAATGGTAGAACTTCCGCTGGAGATTAAAACTTTCAAGATGTATCTACCTAGGTGCATCCACATACCAATCACGGGGCTGCTCCTCTTTGCTTTAATACAAAAATAATTTTCTGGCAAATATCCAAATGCACTAAAGAGATAGCCAAAGAGGTAGTGCACAAATGCAGGCGAGGATATCAAAGGCGTTCGTTCTAAGAAGGAAAGGAAACTATTCTTTTGTAATTCAATTGGTTTTTTTTTTCCTTTTTCGTTTTGTAGCCGGCGCGCGTTATCATTTTAATGAACGGTTAAACGACGTGAAAAGGAATTTCTCTGATAATTTCCCAATTATGAAACTTGTTTTCGGGAGGACTTTCTTTCTGTTTGTTCGTTTTTGGCACAGGGGAATTTACTCATTTTTGGAAGCGGCGGGGGCGCTGTCGACCGATGCCCAACGATGCACCATTATTAAAGAGAAGAGTATAAACGTTTTAATTTATGCTTTTTAATAATGAACAAAGTGTGGCGCAAGGAAGCCATTTTAGGGGGTGGTTTTCTGAAATAGCAATAATTTACAAAAAATATACAGATATTTATATCTCGTTGTGTCAAAAAGTTTCTCTAGTTCTGTATACAAAAGACAGAAACAAATAAGCGCAAGTCGGCCATCACATTCGATGTCCATTATACATTGTTATTCGGAATCATGGGATTCTGTATTTCAGTATGTTATGTATAAATAAATTATTGATTCAATTCCAAAATGGAACTCAGTTCGATTTCAAGCTCACTTAGATCGGCGATCGGCAAACTCGAAAATCGCATGAGGACAGCCAGGAGGATACAAAATAAATAAATAAATACATGCTCGTAGTTGGTGCAATAGGTCCGTAGAGGCATTATACCTATACACTCACAAATTTTCACAATCCCCTATTCCAAATCTTCAAAACAAAAACCTTTATTTCTCTTAGGGGCCATTTTTACTCGTTAGCACTATTTAAAAAAATAAAAAAAAAACTCGCCCAACGTGGGGCTCGAACCCACGACCCTGAGATTAAGAGTCTCATGCTCTACCGACTGAGCTAGCCGGGCAGATATTTCGACACCGTCCCAATAAAAACGGCTCTTGGAGATCCCAAAATTCCCTCCGGCTAAATTTAAGCACTGCTGGCAGATAGTGTATTTTTTTTTTCTTTTTGACAGAGTTTTTGGTTTCGAAAATTGCTAAAAGGGAAAAATGCTACTTTCTAGATAGCCTGACGAAATAAATGGAAATTTTTGTGTTGTTCTCGGGCAAAAATGTGTTCCACCCATAGTTAGGTGGACCCATCTAGTGGTTTCTTTTTAAATCGTAGGATATTTTGCAACTGACATATGTTTCCCTATCGAAATTTTTGACAGAAAGTCAGCATCACACCTCCGCGGAACGAAATGAGTCGCTTTACGCTTGATCAGCGATTGGAAATATTGAAAACTTATTTCCAAAGTGTAGCCCAAACAGTGGGTTTTTTGTAAAGAAGTTTTGGCCGAAATAAAGCATCCACCGCGCCTACTGAGCGCAAGTTTGCGCAAAAAGTTCGTGAGACTGGTATGAACAACACTCATGGTCCCCGTTTGTCGTAAGGTGCGCACGGACGAGAATAAGGCCGAGAGTGTGAGATTCAATTCATTGGACAATTGTCCTTCGAAAATGAGTCTGGGAACAGCGTTTCGGTAAACGGTGGGCGTTACAGCGCCAAGTTAACCGACTTTTACTGAAATTTAAGATATGGATTTGGGCGACCTCAAGATGCCACACAGCCCATGCCATACAGCCCATGCCACAATCGATCTTTTGCGCACCAAGTTCCCAAATCGTGTTATCAGCCATCTTGGCGATGCCAATTGGCCAACTCGGAGCTGCCTTTGGCCTTTTTTTGTGGGGAACCGGGAAGGACCGATGTTATGCCAACAATCCCGAACCGATTCAAGCACTTAAGGCCAATATCATCCAAGCAAACCGTGGGCTACAGCCCGAATCCATCAACAAGGTCTTGGAAAATCGGAGTGACAGAATGCGCTACTGCGAAGCCAGACGAGGCAGCCACTTGAACGACGTTGTGTTCCATAATTAATGGGAATGTTTGCCTTTACTAATAAGGCCATAATAAAAGGTATTCCAATAAGAGGTGTTATTTTGGTATTCAAAGAAAAATGTCATTTTTTGAGATAAATGATCGGATGTTTATTTCATAATAAAGAGGAAGGTATGCCGTTAATAATCAAAAAAACGTCAGCCAAATGGCATTTCATTTTCATGCATTTCAAGGAACCAATCAGCAAAGACACGACGTTTTTTCACCATTTTTGTAGTCAGTTTTAATAATTTCATTGCGTTGTTGAATCAAAGCATAAAAGCTTCAAAAGTGACAGCTACCGAAATAGCGGGTCATTCACAATAACACCTCTTATTGGAAAACCCTTTATATGGGAAAATTTTGTTCATTTCATAACATTTTGGCCCACCCTTCGATTCTCAATTTGTTGGTGGGAAATAATTTTACAAAATTTCTGAAATTATTCCCCTCTCGATGTAAAGTTAATGCCCCTGGAGTTATAACCCTGCACCATATTACGCATAGTAAAGCACATTCAAGAGAGAAAACATGTGAATGACGTCGCCTTGTATTAACGATTCCGCCACAAGTACTTTGCATTTTTCGCTTACGTCACAATGTCAGAGATAAACAAGTAACAATTAAAGTTCAATTCACTGCTACCGAGTCAGTTCCTTCCATATCTGCTTTGCGCCTAGACTATATTCATTCCTATTAAAAAACTAAACAGAAATATGAATAAACAATCAAAGGCGCCTCGCGTGCCGTAATATTCTTCCAAGGAAAAGAAATCTTTTTTTTCCGTATTTCGGTTTCTAATGATTTTAAAATTCCTATAATATATTAAAAAAAAAAGAAACGAACATTTGGATAAACAAGAACAAGAAAGAAAAGACGGTCAAAAATTCATTTCCAATTCGCTGAAAGACATTCCCATCTTCTCAACTCGTAATTAATTTTTGTGTATATTTCATATTTCAAAAATAAAAATCCACTCCGTGAAAGAAATAAAAACAAAAATACATAATCAGCTCAATGAACTCATAATTGACCATTTCTGGCTGCGAAATGTGGGAATGCTTTCGCTTCCCAAATAAATTTAAGGAAAGCACACAAATGAAATTAAACCGAAAGAAAAAACATGACATAATAGCTGGCGTCACACACTTTTGTTTGTTAAGTAACACATTTAAAAAATCGGATTAAAACAAAACAAAAATACCACATGATAGCATAAAAAAAATAAAATGCGAAACCGCTCTCCCGTTTTCTCTTTATCAGTAATTTGTTATCACTTCACACTACACAACACAGTCCCCCTCCCAAAATGAAGTCACATTTAATTAGCAAACGTTGTGTTTCTCTTAAAACTGCAGACGCAAGCACGAAAGTGACGAAGCCCCAGACCCACTATCATCACCGATGACATATCTACACAAAAATTCCAATACCAACTTGCTTAGATACGAGTATTTATTTATTTTTTAAATTCAAATACATTCATAGAAAAAAATTCACACACAGAGAGGAGTGTACCACTCGCAAGCACTTAGTATAGAAGTAGCGATTGATAAGCTAAATTATAATGCACGACGGCCATTATCAAGAAATCCGCACGAACAAGACAAGATAGCCCCAGAAGGGGCTACAACCTTCACAGACCCAGAAGTATGTCAATTATTTTCCTCTTATTCTTCTTTCCTGGAGAGCGAAATTCCAATTTTAATTCTGTCGCTGAAATTATGATGAACATTGGACAGATATAGGTATGGTAGAGTAGAGAATGAGAGGTGGAGTAAGGATGCGACAAAGCGTATCTGGGAGCGAGATAATCTCGGATAATTTTTATTTATTTATTCAGCCATTTCGAGTGGCTTATCTGAGAGATGTATCTGCGCGACTTAAATGGATATTCGTGTGCAAATGTCACGCAACTGTGACAACACAGTCGTGCTGTCAGTGTGTGTAAGAATGCCGGGTTTTTCGAAAAGGGATGGTCTTTGGGAAATTATTTTCAAGGAGCGGAAATTGGAAATTCCAGATCAATTTCGACTTGGGTGGCAAAACATTTTCCGCAAAACGATCCAAGATTGAGAGGACATGTCAATGAGAGTGGGTTTTTCGTCTTAGTTTGGCAACAGATGACGTTGATAAATATTCGCTGTGACAATGATCGTTGATCGTTGATCGTAAATAACGCAGATCGCAGCCTTGCTCGAGCTGCATAAGGAAATGAAGTCAAATCACCAACCGATGAGTGGTTTCTTTCGAAGTTAATAGTTCTGCTTATTAATGAGGTGCCAATGCCAGAGAGCTGGTGTTGGTAGATCTATTTAGGAAACGTTGTCATCTTCGCCTCGAGTGGCGCTACAGTTGGCAGTGACCCTCAACAAATAACTGTCAAAGAACTGAAGCAATAAGGTAGCAGAGAACAAATATTTTTGCATTCCTTCTGACAATTCACACTCGCTTTCTTCTAGAAAAGTTGGTTGCAGTATTATGAAAATTACAGAGCTATCTCTCTTCGTTTTTAAGGTTCCGTACCCAAAGGGAAAAGTCGGAACCTTATTAGTTTCGTTTTGGTCCGTCCGAACCCGTACTAGACCAGGGATGGCGAACCTTTTCAGAGCTTTGTGCCAAATAATTTGAAGTGAGCCTTGATCTAGTTTTCTAGCGACTACTAGGAACAGAAATAAATAATTTTGCACTGTGCAGCATTTTATTTGTAAACATATAAGAAGTCTTATGCAAGACTGATACATAGTTGAAAAATTGGCAACTCGTTTAAATTCTCGCTAAATGGTTGATGTACTTGCTAGTATCGTAGTCATTTCCATTCACTCGTTTATAGAATTTTACAAGAACTTCTAAGTGCGGGCAGCCGTTTTGGATCACTTTGACTGTTGTCGCAGCGGAAGGTGTATAAATCTGTTGGTAGTCGTATGTGGATTTGTACACGCATCACGTTCAAACTACTCCCCCAATCCGAGTGGAACAAAATATCGCTAAACATGGAGCAACATTCAGTTTTGATTTGATCGCGACTGACCAACTCTTTCTGCATGGACTGGTGGTAGCTGTGTTGCTTAATTTTTTTTTCAAATGGGTCTTAGGGGAACATTATGAAAAACGGTCATCTGTGCATATTTCAGTGGTCTTTGCGCGTAAAATCGCGAACACATCTAGTCATAAATAAATTTTGTGTTCGAAATTAGGTTCCACAAGGCTTTATATCATAACCACAACTTTTTAGCTAAGTTTGTCTCATGCATAGATAAATAGCTCGACAGTTGGCCATATCAAATATGGTCGATAAAATTCGGACAATCATGCATAAACATGGCGTTTCTAATGATGATAAGGTTCCATAAGGATATCTGTTATAAAAATATCTTAATTAGTTGGTCCTGAGTGGATTAAGGTCGTCGTTATTGGCAGTACTCATTTCGTCGTCGAGAATGGAAAGCTTATAAGAAAATTCGTCATTTGAAATTGGGTTCCACAAGCCAAAATATACTCCCCCCAAGTTTTGCAGATATTTCTGATTGGACTAAAGGTCTCACTCATTGGGTTGATGTCCCAGCTATTTCATTTTGACTGTAGACGCCTCAAACGCGGTCGTACGTTCCGAGCAAAATCAAATAAAACCGGCGTCCGTAAATAGGTTCCACAAGATTAAATACGATCAGCACAAACGTTAACCGAAGTTTTGACTCACAAGAAATGTTGCCCATTGGTTCGTGTCTCAGCTGGTTGACAAGGAGACGCTTAGAACAGTGGTTCTCAATCTTTTTCAGCCCGCGGCGCACCTAAAAGTTTAGTACTTTTTCACGACGCTAGCTATTTGAAGAGGAAACAGTCAAATAAAATAAAAGATAAGTAGACACAAAAATTAAATTCAGTTTATAAGCAGCGCGAAGCTCAAATAACTTTGTTTTTTTATGAGTAACTCACGGCGCGTCGCCACTCTTTCATTTCTACGGCGGTCAAGGGCGCACAATTTGGGAGCCCCTGGCTTAAAGAAATGATTTTCAGTCTCGGAAGATCAAAAATACATCCAGGACTCGGCTTTAGCTCCACGGGGTTACGCACGTTTTACCATTTCATTTTAATCAAAAACTAAGTGGGTTTGCCCAATTATTTGGGTTCGACTGTATCTCCACATATCTCTTGCTTTTACATAGCATTTCTTGTTTTTTGCTCTTCCCCATTTCTGTTTATGGTTACACAAAACACAAATCCTCGGCTGGTGCACACATGTCAAACAAATCTATGATGGAGGTCGTTTAATTGCCTGGTGTCAATCACGAAATCTCGTTATATCAACACACACACAGAGAAATAATCACTGCCGCAGTCACATGGCATATCCATTAAAAATGATTGAAAGAAGACTCACAATCGAACGAGTGTTTCCAAAGTATCTCACTCTGTGTCGCGTGTATCTGCACAAACCGATAGATAAATGCTGTAAATTTATATCTAGACATTATTTTCTAAGCCCGTAACCTAGTTGTTCATTTGTTTGTTATCATCATCGCGTATGATTGGACTCTTAGACGCAGCCCAAGAACGAATGTGGAACAACAAAAACCGTGTCTACAGGGATTCAATCGACTCTCCGCATATTGTGTGCCTAACAACAGACACGACACAGTGTGACCAGCGGGTAACAATCAAATCAATACGACAAGACTGACTGTGTGCAAAAAAAAACATAAGAGAGAGACACTATAGTAGGGTTGGGTCAAGTGGATTTGCATATGTGTATGCGGAACTCGGTTTGGATAGTAAGCGCACATTTATTCATCTTCACGTCCGATTCTTGGTGCGCATCGATGATGGGAACAATGGATGCCATAGACTTAGGCGACGGCGACGAGATGATGACCATTATTCGCATTTTCTCCTCGAATTGTCGTTTTTTTTCTCGCTCTCGCTTTTTGCATACACATTATAGGTCGTACGCGTGGTGTGAAGAAGGAAGGAAATGAATGATTCCTTCTGTCATTCTGGTCGGTTTGTCGCCATCATATGGTGTCTGCCATCCCCATCAGCGGCATTGTTCGCATTGTGCATGTGTTAAATCGATTGTAATCGTAATGGGATCACAGAGAATCGTGACCGGAAAATTTAAATTGTCGGTAGGATCCTTTCGCATTTGAGTACACACCTACCCATCTTTGTAAATATATATACATATTTTTTTTGTGCGTTTTTTTTCACCTCGGGAGGGTGGCATTTACATTTGCAGCCCTCCCGACGAGTGTCAAACAGAACAATTGTATTTGTAATTTAAATCAACGACAGTCACGTCTCAATTTGTTTGTTTGAATAAGGAATGTACTTCATGTGACCAATAGCGAGAAAGACTGGAGGGTGGTTCTCGGTTGTGGCATTCCTGGCGAGCATGAAATGAGGTACACCCCCCGCCCGCATATTGACAGGGCACACAAATTTTGACAAATGTACCTACGGTGCGTAGATCGGTGTGGTGGTATTGATTTTCTGCCTTTTTTCGTATTTAGAAAATCCGATTGACTCTTGGGACTAAGGTGGATGTTTTTTTCTTTTTCGTTTTTTTTGTGTTGCGAGGGTGAGATCTTATTAGCATTTTAATGCAAAGGTATTCTCGTTTTATTGGTGAAATGCCTGTGACGTTAATAGCATAATGGTTTTCGAAATACTATGAGTGGCAAATATCAAAGGGACTATGCAATCGAGTCGTTAGATAAGCTTGGTTTGGCTATACCTACCGTCGGAAGGATGGCGGTGATAAGAAGGATTTCGAACTTTTTCTCCGACTAATGTGCGCTTAGTCATATGAAACGAATGCGGATTACATGAGATGAATTTGGAATACACTTTCGAGAGGCGGCAAGGTATCGTGTTGTCAAAACATTAAGGGTTAGAGTAAGCCGCCAGACTTTGGAGATTTCCAGGTGCGAAAGGGTGCGAGACTGCTTATTTCACGTTAGAAGGCGGAACTGGGGGGTATGTATTTATTCGTGCGGAATCCAAGGGGAAACACTGGCATTTGGGTTGACAAGTGGAACTCACATAGGGGATGGCTATACTCGTTGAAAACTCGTGATAGATATGACAGACAGTTTTGGAAGTGTCAAGTGTTGGCGAAAAACAGAACGTGGGAGAGGCAAGCCCAACTATACAATGCTGTGGAATTTCGGAACGTAGAGACTGCAGCTAAAGACAAACGTTTGAAGGCGTCCTCAAAGTGTAGGTGCAGGTTCAGATCGTCCTGATGTACATCAGACTGTACAATACAAAGTGTTTGGGAATTTTCGAACACAGATGCAAGTGATCAGAAGACAGATCTCGTAACTTCCAGTTTTGACAACTCTGAAGAGCCAAGTACAGTGCTATTCAATTTGAGAAGCTGAATTGGCACCGTTTTGACTGGCAGACTAAAGGTTGTGGTTTTTCTATTTCCCAACGTTTTGACTGTGTAGAGAGTGACCGGTGGCCAAGAGGTACTGTAGACGACCAGAAGCAATGACATGTGAGCCCAATATTTTCTCAATTAAGGTCAAAAGTCGCCCAGTTTGTGTGTCAAGGGATTGTCCCGACCCATATTCGTATTCTCAGCAATTTAACAGCTTTTGAAGAGTGCCCAGAAATACTGCAGTCGATCAGAAATGATATTGATGTGGTCAGTATTTTCACAATCTTCGTGGTTTTCATGTCTGTGAAAATGTATTCGCATTCTCCGATAAAGAAGCGCTTTTGCTTTTTACGTCAAACCTTTGGGACTTTTATTTCAAAATTTGTTTGTTAGCGGAGGCCTGTTTTTATGAATGTATCGATGTCTGTATCATGCTAGAATTCAAAACGGGTAAATCTGATTGGACAACTCATCTACGATCTAAAAACACGCACACTTTCGTCATCAGAGATCCTTAAAAAAAAATATTTTGTGAGATAATTGCAGACGTGTTAGTTCTGTACATACGTTAAATCATAAAAACCATCTGCGAGCCAAAATAAGTGCATACCAAGTATGGGATGAGAGACCATTTAAACACATGTTGGGGCGATGGCAATGCCATCTATCCGACAAGCAACTTATCAAGTAATGGACTTGGGTTTCAGAATTTCTTTTCTTTTCGTCGAATGTTTATTAAGAAAGGTCATGTTCGAGGAATTATCGTATATCCACTACATAATCAGTTGAAAGTCAAACAAACTTCCATAAAGAAGAACATTTTGACCCTACCTGACTCGCAAGTGAAAGTTTGAAGAACTTGTACTGTAATGAGCTGTAAAATAGGCCAAAAACTTGATAGACAATCAGGAGAAACGTCCAGTCAACACAAGTGTCATTTAACACGGAAAATTAGATCGAATATTCAATCGCCCAAGGTATTTGAGATGCCCTTCCTTGCGGTTTGTGTCCCAACTAACTCTCAAGAGAGTTTGCACTTTTTTTCACTTCAGTTATGATTCACATTACACTCGTCACTCGTCGTTCGCATGTTGATATAAGTACCTACCTTCACCTACAAAATGACTTTCTACTTACATGGAAAAAGAATTTTTTTTGTAATGCCAAGGCCAACTTTCGATAAGACGCAGAAGCAGTCAATCACCCCGAGAAACTCGGATCTTTTGTGTGTTTAATCTCCCTATGTCCAGTGGACTTATCACGGCTTGCGTTACTTTACGATAAATTTGCGATTAAAAAAGGTTCCTACATACATTTCCACTACTATGTATCAACCGCAAAGCAAAAATTAAACTGCAAGTTTTCCCTTATCGCGGATGGCTTCATATTGAAGTAATACCAAAAAGAATATTCCAAAATTACATACAATTCCCATGAGCTGAATGATAGAAAAGGGAACCCAACTGATACCAGTTATCGGCCCATGGGAGCAGCGTATATATGACAATGTCAATACAACGATTCCAGTAATTAATATACCCCAAAGCATATACAGTCTGTGTAGATACACAAAAGCAATTCTGTTTACTTGGGACTGCAATTAATTAGCAGGAACATACGAGAGTGTAGGTATAGTTATTGAACTTTTTTCCTTCCACACATTTGTATGTACCGCAACCGAGAACAGTGGTTATCGGGAAGGTGCGCGTATACATTCTGCCCGCATGAGAATGACTCATGTGTTCGGGTAGGTACTATATCGATTTCAAAGGCGGTACTTGAATTTGTTTCATGAATGGTTTCGAAATGAGTGCTCTTACAAAAAGAAATTAAATAGAAATACAAATACAAATACTTGTAATGTAAAATTAAAACAAACCAATCAGCTGATACACTTGGAGGGTTATCGGAGACGGTTATCTTTATTGGGAGTTTTCTATCGGACGGCTGTACGTAAATATGGTTTATCTTCGATTTTATTAAACTGTTTTCTAAGACCAAACAAGCCGTACATTAAACATATGAACTTGAGCACAACAATAGAGTCTGATATCGGAAAGCGAGCGCTGATACGTCTGGAGTTGTTATTTACACAACTGTGTTAACGTTTTAATTATGAGTCAGTATTCTCTATTTGTAATGTTTAACAAGGTTCTTTGATGAAATAATGCTGCAGATTCCCCGATGTCAGTTGTTGTCGATCACTGGTGATAGAAAAGCAACGACAATCCTGTTTGGTTGGAACCGCAGCTATTTCATATAGCACCAGCTTTTCGCCAACAGACTGTTTTATGACATTATTTTATAGTTCTGGCTTTTAGTAGTCAGTTGTCATTGGCAGTTTGTGAAGGTGATCTAGTGACCTTTAGCGACATGGTTGGATCTTTGGAAAACGATGAAGAAAACATGTGACTAAGTGTCTTCAAAAATCGATAACTTATGCTAAACCAGGTCTTTCCATATGTTAGAAGTGTGAGAATACTGAGAGTTTAATTCAATTTTAGACATATCATAGATAGCAACCATTTACAAAGTGATTTCGTATATGACGGCAAGATGGCGGCACTCATTTGCACTTAAAAACTCGTTCCTTCATATCTCGAAGCGCAGCTATTTCGAATGGCATCACTTATTCGTCTGCAGACTATTTTTAGTAATTATTTTATAATTCTCAGTTTAGGCAGTCAGTAGACTGACAGAGCGACGTGACTGGAACTTTTTTTTTCTAAGAGCATGTGACTGCTTTCAAAATGTCCGTGATAAAAATTTGGAAGACGATAGATCTAAACAAGGCGGCTTTATGTATCACACGGCGACCATAACTATCGAATGAATCACTAAAAAATGTGGCCACATATATCAGATATCCTTTTCAGATTATGAAGTCCTAAAATTCTTTAGATATACACTCAGATTTTAAGAACATATTCAATTGAATTGATTTTAAAAATATCTATCATAGGCAGCAACCAATAAAAAAAAATGTATCCAGAACATGACGGCTAGATGGCGGCACTCAATTGCACCTAAATGTCCGCTCTTCTCTTCTAGGTAGCTGACTGTTTGGTCTATAAGATACTGGGCATATAACTCACACGAACTTAGGTTCATCTTCCCATGTTAATCCACGTTAACATTCATTCCGAAAAAAAAACTGTGTTGAACATGTGCAAAATCGACGTCAAAGTGCATATAATTCTGTTCATTTTATTAAATTCTATCGCTTTCATGCGGCAATTTAATTTTGCCATTAAATATTTCGCCAGGCACGGCAGCTTCGCATCCACTACCATGAAAATCAATTAGAACTGCGTGTGAAATGGGTAAAAATTGTGACTACTTAATAATGTTTCACAAAATTTGCTTTCACAAGGTGCGAGTACTAGAAACAATTAAAATATCGGCAACAACAATAGAAATATGAGGTTCAATCTGAATTTATGTCCCTTTTAATACTGTTACCTAAATAAAAATGCCTTTACCTGTCAGGAAGATTAATTCTTTTGATCCGCTTCGCTCTTTTATTGGCTCATAAACGGCCACTTTCAAACCGAGTTGCTTCCTTCAGGTAGATAATACTTTCTTTTGTCAATGACATTGTTATGACTCAATATCGCAAACAAAACTCAATGGTCGTAATAATGGTTGCAGTCGGCTTTCAGTCGATACATTGTTGTAAATACCTTCAGTGGAACAAATTTGGTTCAATAGTAGTCATAAAATTGATCTTTGAAGATGGCAGGTAATCGATGCAGTTTTTGGATTGTTTGTAACTCTTGGACGTTACAAAGAAACTATCTTTTGATGTTTATAAAGAGTAAGAGTAAAACGCAAGCCTCGCAGTAGACTGCCGAAAATTCGCATTTGTGACGTGGTTCGCTCTGTGCCGAAAGTCCAAGTGGCGCGATCTTCGATAAAAAATTACGCCAACTGTAATTGTTGTATGAGTGAAAGACAAGCCTCGCAGTAGACTGCCGAAAATTCGCATTTGTGACGTGCTTCGCTCTGTGCCCAAAGTCCAAGTGGCGCGATCTTCGATAAAAAATGACGCTAACTGTAATTGTTGTATGAGTGAAAGACAAGCCTCGCAGTAGACTGCCGAAAATTCGCATTTATGACGTGCTTCGCTCTGTGCCGAAAGTCCAAGTGGCGCAATCTTCAGTAAAAAATTACGCCAACTGTAATTGTTGTATGAGTGAAAGACAAGCCTCGCAGTAGACTGCCGAAAATTCGCATTTGTGACGTGCTTCGCTCTGTGCCGAAAGTACAAGTGGCGCAATCTTCAGTAAAAAATTACGCCAACTGTAATTGCTATATAATGAGGAAACAGTGCCGTAAGAAGCCCATAAGCACATCAAACTACAAAGATACACATATTGATATTTGGACCATAAAACATAAAACAGGCTTACAATTTGTAGACATTCCAAATTTATTATTTTTCGAATCATAAATTAAGCATTTATGTGCTCAAACAGGCTTTAAAATTGTAAGTCTACCTTCTGCGACCAGTAAGCATCCTGTTCGGAACCTCAACTCTGATATATATTCATGAGAAGATTATTAACAACTTTAAGGGATTCACCTTTTAGAAATGCCCTTATCAGTACATACATATCTACCGGTCCACATTTTATTCAATTAGGGTGGTTGTGATTTATTTTCTGGAATCCTTGGATTTACCGAAAAACCTTCTTGTAATTTTTTTACAGAAATCTCCTCACAAAATACAACCTAATCCATTTCAAGATTGATATTGGTTATGTTTTTCATTTGAAAAAAAAAATACAACTAAACTGTCATTAGCCACGTAATGTAATTTAATCCCTTATCCCACTGTGCCATCGATTTTGACGACTTTGACGAGACACACACTTTCGTTGACTTGATGGTCAATTTTCATGTCGGAAAATCACTTTGCAGCAGAAATGATTAAAAAACAGAGAAAAAAAATCCATTCTCTCCTTTTGAAACCCAATCAAGTGGAAACACTGAAAATCTGATTTATATTACAATTCTGGGATAATTCTCTTTCTCAGAACGTTGCTCCCTTGTTAATAACGACACAAGCGTTTCAATGAGACCCATTAAATGAGAATTGAAACGGCCCGAATGAATGCAGATGGATCGATGGATGATTTTTTGGCAAAGCCAGGGCCGATGGTGGTGTGCGGCGGCGATGATTGCATTTCCTTCAGAGGAAATAACAAATTTCACAGATTCCCGTTGCCTCTGGGTGCATTAATTTATGTCTTTTGTCAGTCGGATATGCAGGGGGAGATTTTCGTACAGAAAAACAAAGAAATATAAAAAGAAAGCGACACTTTCGGGGTGCGCGGTCCGGGATGTGTTGGAGTGTGTTTGAGTGTGTTTTCGAAATGCGGGTTCTCCGAAGTGTTTTCGATTTTCGACCTTTCCGAGACAATTCCGAGTTATGATGGTGCGGTCTCCACCCTGTATACACTATATGATTTAGCTGTGATTTTCAGAAGCATGACTAATCCTTGCGCTTGCATTTCCGGTGTAGATTTTAAGTGGTCAATGAAAACTATACCCGAGGGGATATTTATGGTAATGCGGAATTATCGTGCTAATGGATGGCGATGGTGGTGCTGATGTTTTCAAGTGGATGAAGTTGCTTGTGAGGGTTAAAATGGAAAATAGTGCACTGGACAATGGTTTTATACTCAACGTAACATAAAACGGAACAGAAATGACGGCTGATATTGGAAATACTCGACGGCGCAGACCGACATTGTGACTCACATTAAAGGGGTGTGTAAGGGATAGTCCATCAATATATTGGATTTTACAGAATTTACATGACACACACACACACTATCGCTGGGGCATCTGAGAGTTGACCAGGCAGTTTGTATTTAGGTACACAGCACTAGGAACTAAAATACAACAAGTAGCGTTTAATAAATCGCTTTAAGTTTTGTCTTACGATAAATTCCAGCATTGCACAAAAAATAGAAAGGAGTTGACCTAAAATGACTTTGGTTGGAATTGCTGTCATTCTAACCAAAGCATTTTTATACCCTCCAGAGGAAGGTATATTCACTTTGCCAATACATTTGTAACGCCAAGAAGGAGTCACCGGAGACCTTATAAAGTATATATATTCTGAATCAAGATCACATTCTGAATCGATTTAGTCATGTCCGTCTGTCTGCCTGTCTGTTGAAAGCACGATAGCGCCCAAAGTAATTGACGTAGGTGAACGAAATTTGGTGAAAGCACTTCTTTTTATCGGCGTCAGGTTGGTATCGAAAATGGGCTATGTCGGTCAAGTAGTTCTGGTACCTCTCATACAAAACCAATATTAGAAAACATATTATGTTAAAAACACGATAGCGTCGAAAAGAATCTACCTAGACAAGTGAAATTTTGTGAGAAAACTTATTTTTATTGTCGTCAAGTTAGTATTAAAAATGGGATATGTCGGTCAAGTAGTTCTGGTACCTCCCTCACAAAACCAATTTTGCATGACTTGTATGCAGTGGAGGGTATCAAAGCATCGGCCAGGCCGATGATAACACTTTTACTTGTTTTTAACTATTCTTCTCTCAAAAAATTCATTTCAATTTGCGAACCTTTCTAAAAATCAATTTTCAGCATAAATGCAAAATTAACCAAATCAAACCATCCAACAGAGCCCATTTTAATAACTAAATATCTGATATCATTAAATTCATGTTCACAATAAAAAAAATATACTTAAAATCAATTTTAATTGGAAACCTCTTTAAAACCAAACGAATGGCTGCACGCAAAAAAATTCCACAATAAATGCGGATAAACTGTGCTAAAGCGGAAAAGCATTTTGAGCAATCAAAAAAAAAACAAATCACCCACCAGACTAAATTCATTTTCATAAATTAAATGCATCACGAATAAATCAATCTTGTGTAAGGCTGAAGCAGAAAATAAATAAACAGCAAATAGAAGAAAAATATCAGTTTATAGGAATTGTGTGCTTGAATTTGAGTGAGGGAAATTCTATAAATCCACCCTAGAGTGCAGTTTTAAGTGAGTCAATGTGGTTTATTGTGTCTTAGGGAAATAACTTGGCAAAGGCTCTGGAATTTAACAAAACAAAAATTGCCAGAAAGTAGCTTGCGAACGAAAATGAACTGTAAATGTGACCTCGTTCCACAGATAAGAGGAAGAGTTTTTAAAAACAAAATAAGCTGGTAGAATTGAATAACTTGGGGTCGAATCGCGTCATCCGTGAACGAACAATTTGTATGAACAATCAACTTTTTTCCGTCAAAATAGCTGCGCTTCGGTTCGGACCCTGCTTGAAAAGGGGTCGGACTTATTTAAAGAACGAAGGAGACTCCTTCAAAAAGGGATTTTGTTCAAAAATTCAAACATCGAAATTACAGACTATAAGCCGCGAGTTTTTAAAATTTTACAAAACCCAGTGGAAACCCAGAACCCTTAGGGGAAAAAGAGTTACGACGAAAACTACGAGTTGGTCAAACTTTTGTCAGTGAAACAAGCTCCTGACTTACACGGTGAAATTGACAGGTTTGTAAATTTTATTGTTTTCAGTTTCCCGATACTCACTCCCCATTAGGAGGTCCGATTGTGGTTTTAAGTTTCGAGGTGTTTTTACAACGCTGTAATCATTTGTTCTAAATTCAGAATGCAGAGTGGTTCCCGAAATATGCCATCTTTGGCTTTTTTAGACAGAGTGCAGCCTGACGGTCTAATTTCGAAAAACTCTTCTGCGATCATTTGGAGCTCTATAACACCAATGGCGGGCCAAATATGGACCTTCAGGACCTACAAAGTTAGCTTTTTGTCAGAATACATTGAAAGTACTTCAAATAGCTCCGAAAGAACCCAGTCAAATCGCATATTATCCACGCCAATTCACAAGTTTACAACTTTGCCATTAAATGGAGTCGTTATTTTGAAAAATAAGACCGACGAACCAACCAACACTGCACTTTTTGCGGGCGTAACTGAGCTTCAGAAGACTCTAAATAAATAAATAAACAGCTAGCGCAAGGCCTAGGCTTATCACAACCATTCGTTTTGTGTGAGTTTTTCATTTTCGGGACGAATAAAAGGGATCTACAATTTTATGCCGATTCCAAACGGCTAATTGGGAAACTCTTTCATCACAGGTTTGTCTCGGAAGTTTGTCAGACGTTTGCGAGAGGTGGCGCAGTGAAAAAAACTTTGGAATTTGTTTTTTTTTTCGGGATTCGAACCTGAAGACCCCTCGCTTAGCAGTCCAACACATTAACCTCTAAGCCACTACTCTGACCATAAGTCTCTAGCCTATTGTACAGAGCCAAGATGTCGAAGTCGATAGCCCAAGGCCGTTCCGCGACTTGTCGATGAGATACCTTTATTCGCAATTCACCGAGATGATACCGCTTCGGGCGTCTCCTATCTTGCCGGTGTATTTTCTACTTTTTGAGCCCTTCTTAGTGTCAAAACAAAGTGTAATTTCCGAAAGAGAAAAATAGATGCATAGAACAATTTTATACAGCACAATGAAGTCTGAACAGAACTTTTGAATTCTAATTGACTAAAAGGATGGTTGTTATTATTCATATTTCTCAATAGAAATGGTCGCTCCTCGCTTTCCAAATAATTACTGTTCTGGCTCGCACAATTACACACATTGCTGATTCTACAAGTACGCACAGTTACAAACAAAAAGTCAGCGCGTCGAACTCGTTAGTAGGTTCTTTGAATTCAATTTAATTTAATTTTTACGCTCAAAATTGCTGCAGGAATTTTCAAGGAAAATGCAAAAAATAAAATCAGATATTGTTCCAAGAAAACGATGATGAAAGTTTTGCTTATACTTACTAGCTCTTCTTTATCAATTCATATGAAATTTATAATGCCTTCAGGGGAATTGCGCTGCAGCAAATGTTGATAGCGTGTTCTGTTTGTAGCAAATAGTTTTGCACTTGGAAAATTTGCATCGAAACGGGTGGAGTGGAGATGAATCTTCCGCTTTGGGGTAGGCGAACGCGTTTAGCTAGGTATCAAGTTTGGGAAGAAAATTGGCTTCCTAAAATATGCCACAGGGCATCTTTAAACTTTAAGCAGCCCATGAAATAAAGAACCGATGATTCAAATACCATTCGAAAACTATTCTACCTACTACAAGAAAACAAATAAATTATATTTTTAGACGGCCTCAACTTAACAACGATTTAAGTGCACAACTTCCAGTTATCTAGAAGCATCTAGAGGGCTCTGTTGAAGCGTTAAAGGTTCGCCTTTCCGAAGAGAATAAAAAGGAAAAATCATTTCACGGGTTTTAAGGTACGTACTCACTAATTCAGTGGCCACAAACCATAACCGCTTAACTCGAGTTAGGACAAAATTAAGTTATAGGCACAATCGTGTTCAGCATTTAAGTCCACTTTCACTTAATTGTTTTTGACCACAGAAACAAATATTCTTACAAACAAATATTTTAAGCTTTGAAGTGTGGAAAAAAAACTTAGGTAGGCGATTATGACTTGTGGCCACAGATGATGAATTTATGAATATAAGCCGTCTATGTGCGGGGTACAAAGAGCTGTAAACTAAGCGAAAGTTATGTTAGGTAGCCGGGAAATATGTTTTTAAAAATTTACCATAGAGCTGGTAGGCTCAGCATTTTAAAAATACGAACTTCTACCAGCTAATTTCCTAAAATTCTGTAACGTCTAACCGATTGAGAAGTCGATTCATCTTTGAACACAGTATTGAAGAGGGTGTCAAATTCGTGAGAAGTTAGCAAATACACAAACCTGGTAACTAACGTATCAATTTCAGAGTGGACCCTAATTTTGAATTTTTTAAAATCTGTACAGCACTCTGAGGTCAGTGAGATCAGTTAGATCTACACATTTTCGTATCTACTTCGTTCTAGACATAGTGGGTTGCAAATTAGAACATTAGCAGATTACCTATTTATGCGTTTAGCTGATGCACGAACCATGCAACTGTCGTATCGATATCGACTGCAATTTTCACTCTCCAAAGTCAACATGTCAAAAATATATGTTTGCTCTCAAAAAAAGCAGTTGAAGTGCAAAATTGCTTTTAACAATCAGAGTTTTTGGACAAAAAAGAGTCCCACGTCATTTACGACGTCAAGAAACGTGCGATTAATTTCGTAAAAACATGTCGCAAGATAGAATTTCAATTGAACTTTTAAAGCGTCATCCACAGTCGGCAATAGGGAGGACGAATAGCTAAGAAACATTCAAGCTGTTCTGAGGCCGCTCCTCAATTTGGCCCAAACCTCTAGTTCACTTCCAATCGCCTCAAAAAATAGACTCACACCAGCGAGTACCTGTTAGAAACAATGACAATGGTCCTACATACGAGTATCAACCTGTTGAGCCGAATGTTAGAAGAATAAATTACAGAAACTGCAGACTCCTTAAAATGTTGAAGCTGGAGGGTTGCTGTGCGAATTAAGAGATGGAAAATACCAATAGAGCTTTTAGCTGCAAAAGGCGAATCTAAATCCCGTGGGACTCGACAAAGTCTCCATCTCTGGTAGCTTTGTTCACTTGGTTCGTCTATCTGTTGAACTTTCAACATTTCAACTAACTACAAGGTGGGCCAAAAGAAGTCATCCGATGTTGTTTGGCTCTCGTTTTCCATTCCAAATGAAAAACTTCGATTTTGTTTTTTGATTATGTTTATTTGAACCTTTAGAATTTTATTGGTCAAGTCGAGAAGCTAAGATCGGCCAAATGGGCGCCGTCACAATTGATTGCCATACGAGCTCGGATGACTTCTTTTGGCCCACCCTGTACATCACCATTTAAATTAATAACATTCAACAAAAGTGTCAAAAAGTGGATTGAAAAAGTTAAAACACGCTATTAATAAATAAATTAATAACATTAAAAAAAAGTTGGTATAGGTTTTTCTTTGGAAATTTTCTATCTGCGCAGGTGGTGCTATTAAAAAAAAATTAAATGTATTTTAATTTCTCCGGAGACGTAGCCGAAGACCCCTCGCTCAATAATCGAACATAATCCGTGATTCTAATAATCATTTTTAGTGGCCAGCTAAATTTTTCGAACTCACAATCGCATACCTATTGAGACCTACAGAAAATTGAGTGTGAAGGTTAAAAATGATTATTAGTAGGGCCCACTGCGATGAGTCACCGGCACTGTGCTAATATAGAGACTTTGTGGCTCATTAAAAAATTGATAGAGGGTTTCTGAGTTTCATCCCGATTATACGTATATTACGTGTTGAAGTGAACGTTTCTTCCTTTTAAAGTTTTTCTAGATTCGAAAAGTCAAACAAACGCCATTTCTTACGTCCTACCCTCTGAGAGTCCATCAAGGCGGACGAATGTCCCTGCAAAGAGGAACGCTCAACAAAGATAAGATATACCGAGGCTCAAATCGCATGATGAAATAGCTACTTGTTGGTGACAAGCACAAAGGGCAATCCCAGTCGTACTCACAACATCAAAACATGCTATGTGTAGATACCGTATAGATACGTTGGGAGCCTTTATTAAAAAAATAAAACCCCGACCATGTTTCAAAAACGAAAACAACACCCGAACAGCAAATATTTCCATCACCCTCTGTACTACTCACCAAAAACACACAACCATATGACATCAAATGAAAATATGTAGTAATCCAATTCCACAAGTGATCTGTGCGCACACAACAAGTATCGCTTACGTATACTTTGATTCAATTTCTGATTTCGATTATATTCTCCAAAATTTCACTTCTTAATTATTCACAAATTATTTAGCAATTTTTCTGTAAGAAAAAACGCAGAACACTCGAATCTATTAGACGGGAAACAAGTATAACTCCACTTTTTTTGAATTTGATACATATGTATCACTTTTTTTGGCGAACAATTTCTTGGTATTCTTCTTATCACATACGCGACCGAAAAAAAAAATTTATATATTTCATTAATTCACCGTGTCGACCACTACTACAACATCACACACATAATTGAAATTCCGTGAAACGAAATTCAACAAATTATTTCTACAAATCGCACTCTCTCTCTCTCTGCGTTTTATCTAATTTCCTTTCTTCAGTCGGTAGCGGTATGTTTCGCTTTGTTTCTCTTGAATAAAACAAATATTAGTACACAATGGATTAACCACTGATAGCAACAAGTTAGTGCTGTACATTTGACGACGCCCGGAAATGCGGTACACATCGAACATCGAAGTGCTACAACAGCGACTGCCAGTTCCAATCAATTGTTGTTTAAACAATTGAATTAAACAAAAAATACATGCAAAGTGCACAATACAACACTGGGGGATGGAATGGGGTACCCTCTGCGCTACTGCAATCGAGTAAATCAATTTAACAAAGATACACAAAAGCCAGTGAAGAACATGCCACACACTTGGGACGTGTATCTTTTGAATGGATTTTCACTGTGTATCTGTTGGATAAAAAAAAAAAATTACTCGCTGAAGGTTAACCATTTTTATACAATGATAATGGCAAGTGCGAAGAAAAAAAGACAGACAAAAAATCCATGAAGATGGCGAAAGAGAATGACTTCATTCATATATAAGAAATACTCGTGTATTTTAGTGCAGTTTTTTTTTTACATATCTACTGGAATGAAATTGACATTTTCTCCATCGGAATATCGGATCCATGGGCGAGGGAGGCAGACTCACAGCGAGCTACGTGGTGATGACAAAACACCAACGATGACTAATAAAATCCATCGAATTGTGAATAGTTAAATACATGCAGCTATCGATTTGAGTTTCTTTCTTTTTTGCACTGTCTAAAAGTCACCACCGAATTAGACAGGAATATAACGTGACTTTTGCCGGATTTATGTGCGAATGGAACGTAGATAGAAGGTTCGTTGTTCATTTTTGTTGTTCTCCTCTGTGGACTGACTGTTGTTGCGATGATAATTTGCAACTATGTGGCACTTTCAGCGGATATATAATTCGCATGCGGGTGGATTTATTTGGATGAAACTGCGGAGAACCCAAACAGCTGGCACGGGCAATTTTCACATCCAGATGTAGTACACCCCGATGGAAAGGCAAAAGCCAAACGGCAGAAACGTAATCGATTGCCGGCCACTGAGATATACAGCATTCAGCCAGCACACAGCAACATCCAAAAGAAAAAAAACATGGTGACGACACTCGTGTGCCGAGGGTATTAGGGGTGCGTTACCGTCTGAGAACAACAAGGGTGCAGCACACAAATAGAAGTAAAACTACCACCCCCACGAAAATACAGAAATTTAAGTCGACGACACTATACCCTGACAAGCCGGTAAAAAGTGAAAATGGAATCGCGACGACAACGACGTTGAATGCACGGCACGATAAAAAAAAATAAAAAAAAAAACACAAGGAAATCCATATAGTATCGCAAAAGGAAGTCGCTGCCGCAGAGCGAAAGAGAGAGACACTCTCTTTCACTCAGCTGATTTGGCTTTCTTTTTTAACTGATAGATAGATGTACTCGAACTCGTATGTATACACAACTAACCGATAGATATAGATATAACTGTACAGTAAAAATGGTAAAAAATAACACAGCTCGCAGTGATTCCACACAACAGACGACCCCACCGCAGCTGATCTAAAAGTAGACTGAATACTGAAACTGAACGGTTTATACAGCGAGCAGACACCGACACTGATGCCGCTGCTAAGCTGTAGCTGTAGCTGACTTGTACGCTGCTTGCTGGTTGTTTGCTGAGCGAGGGCGGTGGCGTGCGAGCGAGCTAAAATGTCTACCATACCATACCATACCACCAGACCAGCCTCAGAGAGAGAGAGTATCTGCGAACGACGACTGTATCGGAGGGTGTATTCTGTATTTGTTGGATAGGAAATGAATTGTGATTGCGATGCGACTGCGAGTACATATTGTTATCGTTTTTGCCTTTTTGCATTTGGAATTTGGAAGACGTCCAACAAAAACCCCTTTTGTTAGACACACGAACAGGGCTCTCGTGTCTCTAAGCACCGAGCTGCAAAAGCAGAACGACGCACACACTGTTGGAAATTGGATATTGGATTGGAATTGGGAATGCGGCGGAGCTCGAGAGCGGACTCTGCCTGGAGTCGGAGACGGAGTGTGCCTCTGCACTCTTTTGATGTAAATTTCTCTTTTGGATTGTGGATTGGGTTTGGGTTTCTCTTTTGTGTGTCCGCCCGCCCCCTCACCGCGCCCCTTTTCTGCACAAAATCTATGATAAACAAAATGTTCAACTAGGCACGTAGAATAGACTTTCCTACACATCACTTGGCTACCCTACCACGGCGTGTATTGGTGCAAAGAGCGCCACACGACAATCACATCGCATAACACACATTGACACCATGTAGCCGCATTTGCCACCCCATCTTCCCCAAGCGAGTACCCTGTACCTATTTCCTGTGTGTAGTTTATTCCAGAGGGTTGATTGCTTTTATTTTTATTATTAATAAAAATTTATTTATATATAAATTTCATACATTAATCGTTTCTGTATGGAGAGCGAGAGAGAGCACCACGATTTGGTTAGGTTCACAGAAGATGCGCAGCACCACCAGCACACCACACACATAATTAGAAGTTTTATCAATCGGAGGGAGGAATTTTATTTTATTTATAGCTACCGACATATTTATCGCAGATGTTTTGCCGTTTCATAGACGAAGAACAGCTTGGGAGAAAGTGGGACGCGTAGCGCCGATAATGGAGAATTGTTTATCAAAAAAGAGCAAAAAAAAAAAAGAAGCGAGATACGTTTGAAGTTAATAAGGAATTTTATGGTGCAGTTCCAGAGTCATATCAAGAATAATGGAATTCGCTAAAATGGTCCTCCGTCGAGATCTGCGAAAAAGGTCGTAGACAGTGAGTCGCTTCGTCCATATGGAAACGATGCGATGCCGATGGAGAGGAGAAGCAGCTTCGAACTTGTGTGTTTGGTTTTGGGTGGTAATCATCGTGGAGCTGGCAAAGTGTACTCGTATCTCTGGGGTGGTTTAGGTTGCGAATGGTCCGTATGGAGTGAAGAATTTCAATGAGCCAGATGGGAAGAAAAAGGGTGCAGCTCATATTGGCGAATGCGCTTTCTTACGACCGTAAGACGTGTACACACGACTTCAATTGGTTTTTAAAGCAAATTTTCCATTTGCTGCATGACGTGTTGTCTAACATTGATGTCCAACATATGTCAGTGAATTTATCCCGAGATGATGTTGAGCATATATCGCATATGGGACTCTTTTACTTTAATTTGGTCAAATTGTCAAAAAGGAGTCAACAGAAACAAAAAGAAGAAAAAAATTGCAATAAAATGAGTGGCATGTCATGTCTAGTTTCAAATGATTGTCTGATATCAGAATCGAATTTCTATGTTAACCGCGTGTCATTGCAGTTGTACATTTCGACAGGATTTGCTATACCTCTCAGCGAATGTCTGGCAAATACCCAGGATGGAAACTGTGAAGAGGCAGCTTCTTAATGCTGATGTTTGGATAAAATTGTAGGCCCCATTCAGTCACTTTCACCACTAACGGCTAAAAAAAAAATGGCGCCCAACGCTGGGTCAAGTAGGGGAGAGATGTGCCCTCAGTTTTACAAAATTATAATTTTTGAAACGTCTCTAAGAATTCAACAGGCATAATAGCAGTAAACGACCAAACTACCTTAAGAAGGATGCAATGAGCTATAAGTGGAAGTACTACACAACCTCAAAATGGGGCAAAATAGATCACTAGATTTTTTGAAATATTGTTTTTATGCTTTGCCTGGGAAAGCTGAGTACTGGGATCACAAAGTATGTACATATTTAGAAACAGAAACGTTACTGCTATTGAAAATACACTTCTTTTAACGGACGTGAAAGCACTAGTTTTCTACCGGACCTTGCGTTAAGGATGCCTTTTTTGTGAGTGTTATTTTTTTTGAAGCAAAATGTCTGATAATGTGATCTAAGCTGAGATCCCCTGTCGATCAAACTATGCGATCCCAAAGTCGGGTAATGAATGGTTTTGATTTGATAAGCTTCAAACAAGTTTCGTCCGTTTAGCTCCTCTCTCCCCTTTACCTATTTTTATGACAGATGTAAATAATGGATACAAAATTAAAAGCTCGTTCAATTTAATGCGTAACATTTTCTCCAAGACCGACAGAGGAGAGTAATCTCATTACCTACTGAAATATTAAAAAAGAGCTTCTTCAGGGCACAACTGCGTCCCGAAGAACAAACGAGATTTTCTCCTGATTAACGTTCTCCTAAAGATGGCGCCAAACACACGAAATTGCTACACTGCACTTTTAATGAAATGAAAAAAAACATATTTTAGACAAACAGATACTAACTCCGTTCAAAATCTACGTGAATGCCAACACTATGGCTGACTATGAGTGAAACAATCAAAATGAGGAGCTACAAGGTTCTGTCTTTAGACCCACACTCTTTTCCTACAGTTATAAGTGCGATTTTTATGCAGTAAGACAAGCAGAAAGGTGCCACTCCATGTTTTATGGAAAATCCCTTATATCGCATTATAACCGTAAACAGTTGCCAAATGTTCATGTGTACATAAGCGATTCAACCAAAAGCAGAGTTTGTCGCTATACCCTTATCTATACGTCCCACAGCTACGAGCTCAGACTTTTGTCTGATTCCGGTGGCCTATCCACTCTACATCTTATTTTCCAACTATTTCCGAATTTGCCTAGGAAAACAGTGGAATGCCTTTGTTGTCAAAATATTCAGCACTAGCAACCACCATATCTTGTGTCTTTTCGCCCGAAAGCAAACATAAGACCCCAATGCAAGGCAAAAACAATACCGTCCTCAGAGATGTGTGTTCCTACGAATTCCCACTGATAGCGGCGATGATGAATCACAATCCGATGATGGTGTTAGTCATCTCAATCGAGATGCAGCTAATCGATTTGCCACAAACAACACTCTGTCATTATCATCGTAAACACCCATTCGAAGGCTTAATACAATTGCCTTCGCCATCGCAGGTCCAGCGTGTTTCATTTCGGTTTCATTTCTTATATTTATGGGCGTCGCTGCTTATCGCCATCCAAACAAATACCGATCTAAAGTGATTGCAAAGTTCAACAGAACAACGCAGCAGCTCCGAAACTATGCGTAGATACACGCCAAGCTAAGCAAATTGTTTGCTGTTAATGTCATTATCACAAATTGCCCAACGAAATTGCTTTAGCACGGGTGGAATACAATTTTATTGTAGCGTCACCCTGTCCAGGGTATGCGTGCGACTGAGTTGCTGATTAATGGTTGTCGTTCTTTGTTTTCAGTTCGAGTACATGGGGTTTTTTAGTTTTGGCATTTTCTTTTTATCAGAAGATGCCTTTTTAATGTATGGCAGAGGCAGTTGATGGGAGGTATTTTTGGTCGCTCGATGGAAAGAAAACTGTTTTAACCGAGTGACATCCTTTTGACTTTGGACAGAGTGTATGTTGCCGAACAAGATGATCTATGACATGTAAAGTCTCCCAACTTAAATATGATTAAAAGAGGGGCAGTGGAGCTCGTTTTTGCAAACTTAGTAGAAATATATAGGACAACTTGGAAATTTGTTTGCCTAACTCCAGACTCTATATTCAGTTTGAATTTACACTGCGTATATTTGAAATGACATGCGAAATTGAGTTGCGTTTTGCTGGCTCAATAACCTTAATTATTTGTTGTACACCTTGACAAATGCAATCTCTTTTGATCCGCTTTTTGACCCCCCTTTGAAGGGGTCGTACCAACAAAGAGATAGCCGTCATTACATAAATATTTATAAATTTAAAAACATACATTTTTAGCACCTCAAGATTGAATGAAAATTGTGTTCAAATTTTAGACGCGTGGACGGTCATCATTAAATGTTGTTTGGCAGGGAAACTCCCACTTCGTGGGGTTTTTTCGATACTAGAATACTTTTCTATAAAAACGGAATAGTTCGTTGAGTAGTTCACTAAATAAAATGTGTATTTCCCCGTCGTGTATCTGTACATGTACACATTTGAATATATATTAACTACATTTTACTGTGTTCAAAAACCGAACCCAAACTGATTTGAATAAATCTACAGCAAATAATTGAAGACTGTATTTTTAGCACAATTTTATGGCAACCACTGTAATGAAATCACAAAATTCTAACCCCTCTCCACATGAAAAACGAAAAGAAAATAATTGTTGTAGGTGACTTAGTCTCACCTGAATCTATGGATGTTTAAGAACTCCTTAACAAATTAAAATCAATTTTAAAACCAATTAAGAACTGATTAAAATTTTGGGTCTGTATCTCGCTAAATAATATTTTTATTTTTTTTAAATATCTGGTTTACGTAAAACCACTTTAAGGTTTTGTGTTGTGGAATCCATTGTTTTGCAGTCTTGAATGTCAAAGAACAAAAAATAAAATATAAATGACCCTTTAATGCGTCAGCTATTAGATTTTTTTTTCAAATACCTTTATCGGGATTTTAACAATTTACGGATAGAAAAGGGGGATAAACAACTTAAGTACTCGTATAAAACTTACCAGAAACAATGTAAAATGTTGCAAATAAAAATTTTACGAGCTTACCTGCAAATATAAAGAAAAAGGTTGTTTAAAAAAAGTGTTACTATTAAAAAAAAAATATTTAAAACATTTATAGTAAATATAAAGAAAAATGTATATCAACTATTTTACTCTAGGAAAAATGCATAAAACAATATTTTGTCCCCTAGTTATGGAATAAGAAAGTATTTGTACAACATACAAGGTGAGGGGACTGAACAATTTTAATGACTGATTTATTTATTATATGAGTTTAATTTGAATTTAAGAAGAAGTCTTTATTGAATTCAATTCAATTCAACTTATTCTTCATTCAATACGTACAAAATATGAAAAATGCGTTTACAAAATTATACAAACAAATTTACATAAATATTTATAGATAATACAAAAGGAGATAATGTCACATTAAGATATACCTATATATATTTATTTTTTTAATGCGCGAATTCCGCAGAAAAAGAAATAGACAGTATTTTCTTATAAACATATTTTTCAAAACAGCCCCCCCCCCTCAACAGGGGTCACGCTATGACACACAAGCTAAAATACAATTTATGTGTAAATGTTCAAAGTCGGGACACGGCAGTGGGCTATTAAATTTTATTTCAACTTTGAAACGTCAAAAAACTATTCTATTAAATATAATATAATTTATAATAATTATATATTAATTTTGCATTTTTTCTTTTTTTGCTCATAGGGTTTTTTGATTGCTAGTTACATAATTACCTTGGCTTTTCATGCAAAGTTGATCAATATATTAAAAAAGAAATAAAAAACATTATATCAAAGACAAATCTCTCTAGACGACAAATTGTAAGGTAAATTTTAAGAGCAAAGGGGACCGAAACCCCTCTAAAATTACTAATTATTTTAAAATTACAGAAATGTGTCCGAAAAAGGGTAGTTCTCATCTTACAAGTAGCCTTTTGGCAATTGCGATATCCGTGTTTCATTATTTGTATTTTAGAGTGCAATAATAAGTTAAGACCCCTTTGGGGGGCTACCCCTTCTAAAATGGGCAATTGGTCTGAATTTCTTGCAGTACATGCCCAAATATTTTGTATGACATATAATCATGTAAATAGATCATCACCAAGGTCAGTGATAAGACAGTTAAAGCCCTTTAGAGAAGTACTACATAGGTGAACTACGGAAAATAGTCCCCTTAAAAAAAGGGCTGGGTGGAGGGGTCAAATAAAATAAAAAATACGTCTTTACCAAGATGCTCTGTTCGGCAGTTATTGTGTCTTTAAAAAATGTTAAAAAGGCACCGTAGGTCATATACAAAAGATGCTCCTTAGTTAATGAATTAAGACTCAGAGTTTCACGACCCCATGATCTTAATAAGGCTGTCAGGGCCAGTTCAATAAACTTCATGAACATGAACACTGATCAAAAGACTCCTAGGATTCACTATAGATCTTGGCGGTTCTAAAAAGGAAAAGATTGTAACCACTTAATCTTCGAATCGCAGAACCCTAGGTATCCAAAGTCGGTCGACAATCTACTTACCTACTTAATGTGTCACTTTGCCTCTTGTTTTTTTTATAAAAAACTTAGTACAACTTCGTAACCAGCTGAATAAATTCAATAAACTTAAGGGGATATAAAGGTCAGAGCATCATGCGAAAAGGTAACCGGGGTAACAATACAATTTTCATTAAAATTTTAATTTAAATATCATCGTCACCATCACTGTTGGTTTATCTCTCTTATTAAGTACACCGACATTGCATGATTGTGATACGTGCGCGACCTAATTTTGTTTATTTTTCGAAAACCTAAATTTAACCCCTCCGACTACACAAGGGAGAGTTGTAGTTTTATGCCTCCGCTCCGAATGTCATCTAATTTAGAAGACAACTACTACCGTATGTTTAAAAAAAAAAAAAAATCACCAGTTGATTACTAATTGTGTCGACATTTTACTGTCAACAAGGAACACTTACATTTAGGTAGTCGTGCTACGTTTCAAAGGGCAACAGAAAAGAAAAATAAAGAACCGAAAACAATAAGTTTTACTATCAACCCCCGATAAACATATGGATGGGCACACACAACAACAAGAGTAATGGCGGCGGGTTCCCGGCACACTAGTTGCTAACCCAAAATAATCATCATTCACGATAGACATGTATAAACATTATATAGGTGCGTGTATGTAGGTACCGTTTGTCTATACAACCCCCCCTGTGCTGTCCTATTACACCGTTAAAACAACACACATATCCGCTACGAAAAAGGAAGAAAATAATCATAAAACTCATGAAACAAAGGATGAAACGTGCCACTCGACGGTGGAAATGGAAAACTATTTCGTGGTGGAAATGGGAAATTTCGTGAATGCTTACAATTTGGTCACAATATGGTGGACATTACGCTCATTAATTGTTGGTCGCCGTTGTTGTGGATGACAACTCATTTGCTTCGTTTATCTTTTGGAATTGCTGAAGAGAGGGCGAGGGGGACAGCCGACCGACGACATGCTGACATAGGGTGATGGGTGGGCGAGTGTTACAAATCCCCCCCAACCCTCCCCAACTGTCACCGCATTGTTACAGAAATTGAATATCCGCTCGCCGACGGTATGTATGTATGATCAACACCATTCAGCAGCCACCATCAGCATCAGCATCAGCTTGATAGCGCGTTTATGAGCAATGTCCGATGGAAACGCCTCCGGTTTCGGATTGATTCTATTCCACTCTTGGAAAGCAGTTCCGTTTTTTCTTTGCCTCGTGTCTTCGGCACTGCAGCCATTATCGGTCTTCTTTCCTTTTGTTTGCGATTTTTCTTTTCTTTTCTTTTCTTCTCCTTTGTAGTCTACACCCACTTCCATATCCATCCATTGACACATCTCTTGGTAATAGGTGCTTTTATCGGCTGCTGTTCCCATACGGATATGTGAGATGGTTGCTGGTGTCGGTGTGCGTGCACATATATACAGCTACTTCTTTGGCCCGGAAGTGTTTTGACTAGTAGCCTGATATCGAGTAAGATACGAGTTGTATATACGGTGGCACACCATCAATCTCGCACACCCGAGATGTCATTTCAGCTGAAAGGAGGTGCGAGTGGCGGGCGGAGCGTTTTTATCTGCCCTTTGGAGTCATCCTAACTGAATTACGCCGCCAGCAGCAGGGGTGTGTGTTTATACAGCGTTTTTGCGATAATATGCGATTATATTTCCGTGGGATGTAAATGCGTACATGATACCCACCAGAGTTAATGTGGAAGAAAAATAGGGCAACATTGACATTTGCTAAAGCAATTTGTGTCAACATACGGCGAGGAAATTTTATCATTTTATTGAATTTGTATCTTTGTCATTCATTAGAGGGACCTTTTAGACCGTGTTTATGATGAAAGGTTGTCCAATGGTGCCGCCATTATCTAGTTATAGTGTGTTGGGTAAATGTGTTTGCGAGACTTTAGCGAGAGGATGGCGCTTACGTGTTGTACATGCAGTGTAGATATACAGCGAGGATTGGCGAGCCAGTAACGTTGTACCCTGCTGTTTAAAAGACGCTTTTAACCTGGAACTTTTGAGACTTTGGGAAGCCTCAGAAAATTGGAGACCTTCAGTTCTCCCAGACTTCCGAGAACCGAAAGATATGTAGTCCTCTATGTTTAAGTTGCAATCAATACAGGTATGAATAGTGAACGACGAGAGATTGCGCAGACTAAATCGCAGATGAAGGAAATTTTAATATCGAGTTAAAATTTCCATTTACTATTCGCTCGAGTTTCCTATGCAAGGCAACTTCTTCCCTGTTAATAGGCGACAAGTTTATGCCAAATTGAATTGTCACTTACTGTTAGAGGAGTTTGCGCACACTCAACTATAAATGACAGACATCCGACGCTACATTTTTTAAAAAAGATCAAACATCCTTGACAATTAGGGTGAAAATGTGAGACTCCACAATAAATAACAGTGTTCCGAATTCGATAGTCATGGCTGCTTTATGGGATTGCGCACAAATACTACAAACGTAATATTTAACAATCCGAGCTCAAATTATTATTCATTAGTATGACCAAAATTCTTCGATGTATGTAAATGGACGAGTCATGTATTCCAAATTGAATTACTAGTTTCTGCTTCAAAAGTTTGCGCACACCTAATTTCAGGAGATGTAAAAACTACCAGAACATTCTATAAATACGATCAAGTTTCCTGGCCAATAAGACTCTCATATTCGAATTCGATCGATTTTTGAGATTGCGCACACTCTGTTTCAAATGCTGTAGAATTACAAACTCTAGCTCGGATTTCTATTTACACATTCGACCTCCTTGTGTAACAAATTCAAAACTTCTTCTTGCAAGTGGACGACGAGTGTTTTCGAAATTTAGAATTTATACCGGCATAGGTACCTGTCTTAGGAGATGTGCGCAAACTCAAATTAAGGTATTTCAAGAACGAACTCGGACCCAAAACTTTTCGAATAAGTTCGATCTTTCTCGACTTTTAATTTATTTTGTATAAATGAAACCTTTTCCAATCTAGATTGTTAGGAGTGTGCGCAAACGCAATTTTGGATAATGCTTTTACTTCCTGGTCAGTAAGTTTAACTCATACTACCCTGTTGATGGTATTTTTTTTCAAAGCCAATGCATTGTTTAGGGGTGTGCGTTCTGATAAAAGATATACCAAAATGAGGTTTAAAGGGGTGCGCAAACACAATGTCAGATAATGAGCCACAAATTGCAGAAAGCAATGACACAAAATTCAGAAAGCAAAGCAAGTCAAAAATGGTGATTAGTCACGGTGTGGACAACTTAGCGCACATGGCAATATTTCTGTTTCCGCACCACACTTCTAATAAAATAAACAATTGTAAGACATACATTTTTTAAACGACAACTAATACAAAACGAATCGTTTCAGTATAAACGCGCTCAGAAAACTACTCGTGTTTCTTATGTGCGGAACGTGAATGTTATAGAAAAACTAAAAATAGTATTGGTGATTCAATAAGCCCAACGGGAACACCGTCTCTTGATTGAAGCAGCAGCCGTCGAAACAGCCATATCTCTCTATTTCCCCAAATAATGAACCACATCCAAAGTTGATTATTTCGTATCCAAAGCCACCCAGTTAAATGAGTAAGACTTTGAAAACTATAAATGTGAGATAATATACGCAAACGCACACACTCGTAGGCACACTATGAAGTTTTTGACCAGATCGCACATAGATGTGCGATAAGAGAAATTTATACAGCAATAGCTTCGTTAAGCAATCTGTATCTACTTAATTTAAAAACGAATGTGAAAGAATAGTGAATCTTAAAATAACCGCAAATGCATAATGATATCTAAAATGCAAACTTTAGCGAGACGATTTTGGGATACCTTCGATGGCATTGGTGCGAAGATAAATTTGTGACAATGACTTTAAATGGGTTCAGAAATGCGGGGTTGTGTTGACCACACAGGAGAACATTTCGAACATCAGATTGAAAGAGACATCTCAATTAGTTGACGAAAATTGTGATTTTAGGTTAAAGGGGAACCTTCATGATGTAGACTTCACTTTGACGTACTTTTTTAAAGCGGTTACCCACAAGAAATGTAGGTCATAGTAAAATTAGATTTGAAACTCTGGATTTCTTACGCTGAATGTATACATGCCCTGGTCCATTATTACCCTTTGGAACAACGATAAAACCAATAAAAATGATACAAACGAGTTGAATATATTTTCCAAAATGGACACGTTTAGGGACACAGAAAAAGAAATTTATGCTAATTCGAGACATTTTCCAAATGCGTTTCGTAAAATAAAAAAAAACACAAGTCACGACCACTTTGCAAAAAAAAATGATTGCCCACTTCACGCACCTTTTTTTTACCATCATAGAACGTTTGATGTACGTTGGCGCAAAATGAATATATTTTCCGATCCCTAGAAGGACATGGTGGGAAAGCACAAAGGCCGCCTCCAACACAACAGGATCTCTAATTGAAATAATCAACATTCATGATGCCATTTGAAGTACACATTTCATTCCTTCCCCTCAGCCCATACAGATCTAAAGGCTTAAGGAATTTACCCAGAGAAAAAGGGCCTACAACACAATATACATTCCTAGCGTTTGTGTCCCCAATTTAACAGCGAAAAAATGTATATGCAAATTTCCCCCCAGCTTCTTCTTCTTCTTCAAAACAAATAAATATTCTAAACACAGGCACTCCATTCTTACGCTTTTAAGGGAATTTTTAAATACCACTTGCATATTTGAAGAAGCCCACCGAGGAACGTGCTCCCATACATTCATTTGCGGCCACATCCCTTTGGCAAAATATTCCTCATCAGGTTTCCCGAGCACGACAAAACTTAATAAACTCGACAGTACCTGTCCCCAGTAGGTATTTCTATCTTTATGGGTATATTGATACACCCCACGCACATAAAACTTTCCACTCACCCACATGCATTCTTGATTAATCCCAGATTCATTATTTACTGTAGCAAGCGTAAAGGTGGTGCCGCAATAAGGTCAAACGTCGAAAAGACCAACCATCTTCTGGTGAAATTCACCAAATCAAACTTTAAATGGGATTAAAAGGGACACCGCCATCTCCAACCGGATGCCATTAAAACAAACAAACTCAAAAGGTGGACGGGCATTAGCATGAATTATCTAGGAATAAGTTTACACATGGCAGGACGATCGACAGCCAAAAGTTTGGTGTTGATAAATCGCACGCTCTGGTGGTAGGGAGAAAATTAAATCATTATCCTTCGGAGACAAGTGATAGAGGACAGAACTACTCGTAACACTCTTCTGATGAAGTGTTTCCAATTGAATTTTCAATTGACCGCAAGGTCCTTTAGAGCACAGATTTGAGGTATCTTTTTTTTTGTTTGCACTCTATTACATGTGAGTCCTTCTTTTGCAGCGAGAAACAAAATTTAGAAACGGATTTGAGAAAAATCCCACGTATGTCCTGGAAGGCAACCGCAAACTAGAAGAATATGAAATTTCGAAAGTGTGAGCTTCCTTTCACATGTTTTAGGGATCTTTTCTTCTTCTTTTTATCCTTAATCCGTCTTACAGAGGAATGCCTTTAACTTTTGTACACTAACTTGATGTGGGTAGGAGGAAATGGCAAATTGCTATGACGATAATGACGACACCATTGGATGTACTTTATTTTTTTCTTTCTGTCAAGCAAATGGGATTCCAGAGGACCCACAAGGGAGGAACGGAGCAAACTTATTTAAGCTGTAAAGGCATTTTTTCCTAGTGCCAGAATTTGTTCATCCTTAAAGTGGAAACATGAGAGAGGTTCTTTTTTTTTATTACGGAACGAGAATATTTGAGGAAATTAAAAGGCATCAAGACGACGAGATGTGCAGCACTTCTCCGGCATAGAATAGGAGGTAGCTGATTTTTTTTTTTTTTTTAGGAAGGCAATCTACAATCTAATGAAAAAGGATTTTAGCCGAGTGTTGTTGAGGAGTTTCCTGGAAAGCGCGCGCATAAAAAAACTGAGGTAAACTTGAGTGTACAAGTTTTTATTAGAATAAAACAAAATTAAATGCGAAAAAAGAGAAGGAACATCCTTGGTAGAGGTCCCTTAATCAACTGGACGAGTCAGGAGACGGAAATTCAAAGGCTTTGGAAACTTTTTCAAACGCGGGCGAGGTGGAGCAGTTGATTAAAAGAAAACGGCAAAGGCAAGTGTGATGAGGGGTAAAGGGGGGTATTGTCTCAAAAAAATTAATTATATGCAAGGTGACGTATTGAAAATATATAACAGTTTGCTTTGACTGTCGATATCATACAACTTGGGACAGAATCACTAAGTTTCAAGTCGGTCTAAGGTCGGTATATTGCAGTGGGTTTGCAAAGGAAAAAGACGAGATCTAAGAGCTCAGTTTGGCCGCACATTTGTTAAAGAGTCAGATTGAGCTACTTCACCGGGATGATTGTCTATACTTCGGCATCATTTCCAATGCTCCGCACTATCCATTTAAAGGTTCGCAGGTATAGAATGTTCAAGTCGTTCAACTTTAAATAATCAATGGGAAACTTAACGACTGGTTATCTCACAAAAAAAAGGTTGCCTGTCTTTGTAAGGCATGAATGGTTGAACAAAGGTTTTCATAAAAAACTCTAAGTGCAGACCCTAAAATTGGTTCGGAAAACAATGTAGTGAGACTGGGTTTAGGAAATAAAAATATAAGGAAGACCTACCTTTAGGTTTCGCAAAAGAAAAGCTTAACCAAATACCGGGACAGAAGCCAATCGGCACAGCTGTCCAACTATGAAGAGGTGTCTTTTTTTACACGTTTCTTAAAAGATGATACTTCAATAGGTGACAATACGATGCAGTGGAACTGTCACAACAAAATAATAGTGGATTGCCAGGGGAATAGGAACATAGCGCAAAACAATGGAGAAAAATATTCACATAGAATTGATATGAGCCTATAGCCAAAGTTGGGCTGCGTTAAAAATAAATTTTTTTGAGTATCTGCCTCAATTTTATGCTGTTTTGGCTTTAACATTCTAAATAAGCTATTCTGCTTCAGAAATGACACTTTTCTTCCTCATTGGCCCTTCTTCTTACGACTTTTCAGAATTCTGCAACGGTCACAATTGTCGACATTAGCGACCTTTAATTTAATTCCGAGTCTAAATTCAGAAGCTTTATAGGGCAGTTACACTCTTGACCGTTTATCAGACGTTCAACAAGAGGTGGCACAGCGAAAAAAAAAAGTTTTACGAAACAATTTCTGTGAGAATCTAACCTACGACCACTCGCTCAGAAGTCCAGCCCACCAGCCACAGAGCTTGAAAGAAATAAAAACGACACAAACTACTTTCAATGTTTCCGATGCAAAAAGGATTGTGACTGCCTCAAGCTGCACTTCCATCTTAGGCAGTCTCTTCACTAACTTATATTTTTGACATGAAGAAAGTGTGAATCATAAAGTCTAGTACAATATTCAATACAATAAGAACGTAAGAAGTTTTTTTTAGTTCGACGGATAAGTGCTGGTTAAGTCGAATGTAGGACCGATGATCAGCAAGTTTTTGACTATATAAGTGCGAAAATGGGAAGATAATCAACTTGCCGAATACTGGACTGAATTCATATGACAGAGGCAGGCAAAAAGATTCATAAACCCAGCTCGTAGTAAAACAAAAAAGTTACTTGAGCTATGCAAAGAAGATCTAAGGATCCTAACGGGTTATCTTACTGGTCATTGGCCACTAAGATACCATCTCAAAAAAATGTGACTTTCCGACGATGACTCCTGTCGACTCTGCGGAGAAGAAGAGGAGACAACGGAACACATACTCTGCGAATGCCCTAGGGGCAAGGGGCAGAGCGATCCATATGCAAGGGGCGTTTCTAAGTCATCTGCAGGATAGGAAACATGGAACCAAGAAGGGTACTGAGGTTTATAAAGAGCCTCGACAACTCCCTGGGTTAAATAATAGAGGCCAACACAATAGGTCTCTTCTGGTCACAATGTATAGGGCCTATCACTTACAATACAATATTCTTGTTGAAGCCGGTTAAAAGCGGGTGCCAAGCTTTCGCGTCTAAAAGAAAAGTAAACGTTGGATGTTGGCCAAAAGAACCAAATCGACTTGAAACAAGGAAAGGCTTCTTTGGATTGAATATAAAGCTTTTACAGTCAAAAGACTTAGAAGACTGGTACAGAAATGTGTAGCAACGGGTCTAGCAGTAGTTGGAATATAGACTGACTCCGAATATAATCAGTGGTGTAATGTCTTCGCTAACTAAGTGAAAGGTTACGTCTCCAAATCGTAGGGCTTTACAAATAAACATTTTTAGTCTCGATTTCAAATTTAAGTAGGTTACAGTCTGCTATACTAATAATCATTTTTATTGCCCTGGCTAAATTTCTCGAGCTCACAGTGGTGAAAATGCATATTGTGACTTACAAAATATTTAGCGTGAAGGTTAAAAATGATTATTAGTAAGGCCCAGTGGCTATATTTTTCATACAAAATTTCGCAATTGCGGGCTTCCACAAATTTAAAGTCGAGACTTATCAAAACAAATGAATAAATAAAGGCTCGGTGAAAGCTTTTTGACAATAAGTGTTAACTTTGGGGAATAAATAATAATATGGGAATTATAACCGAACAAACTGCAATGACTTAAAATGAGTCTAACTCCAGGCGCACGATAAAAATAATGCGGCCATTTAAAGTTCTACTTTTATTTTTTACTGGTTTTGTTGGAGCACTCTAACTTAGATAATAGCACAGTCCGGCGGTGAACTGAACCCAACCAAATGCTGTAATACTTTCAGCTTTCTCGTCGAATTTGAGCGTAGGTGTGACCAATATTAAGGTCCAGATCTTTAGACCACACGATCTCGGTATCTAAAAGTTCTTTTGAAGGTCCTCTGGCTCAACCCGAAAGGTTACCAACATGTGTCTAGAAAATCTTGAGTTTAAGACCTCTGGAAAGCCCTAGATAAAAATATAAAGAAAGACAAGAGATCCGTTGAGGAATGCACGCAAAATAACAAACTTTCGGGTACAAATCTACCATCCAATACTGTTAGTATAGCTCCTACAGAGTTAGTGGATCAAAAATAACCGAGTCAACTTGTTTAAGGAAACTCGGTTAGAAATACCCGATCTATCAGTTTCCTCCAAATTTTCTCGGTCGTTAATAACAAACTAGGTACAAATTAGGTAGAGTTGAGTGGGGTTGTGAGATCGTAACAAAAGACCGGGCACCATAGCGGGCCCATCGCCATCCCCAGACTTTAACCAACTGATTGACATGAATCTAGGAACTTGGTTGATAACAACTCAGGAGTTTTTTTTTTAACAGCAGGTATTTAACCTTTTTTGACACTCGGTAGATTTTAACAAAGAATACTCGTTGTTTTCAACAGAAACATAGTAATTTTTTTAACTAAGTAAAAACTGCAATCGGTTAGAGCCGATTTTTGAGCGTGTAGCTTTTCGCACAACCACTCGTAGGAACCTTCAACTTCATGTCAGTCCTAGAGGTTGATTTGAGAAGCTCTTTCATGAAAGTTATACACTCGGGTGCTTGCCAGGCGTTCGTGAGAGGTCGCACTCGCACATTCACAAAAAAAAACCTTCAAAATATTTTTTTAATATTTTATGTTTTTCTGAGGATCGAGTTGAGCAAACAAACCACTGAATCACTACACCCACATATCCATAAGTGCCCGGGACAAATGTACACATCGTAGATCGTTCAACTTAAACAGAAACTTAAGCCTTTCCTGCAGTATTAGGTTTTTTCCTGTAGCCTCCCATTGAATCCCTAAAAAAGAAAGCACCAATCAATAGTCCTTTGGCGCAGTAATGAATTTGAGTAGACCTGGTTATATTTCGATTAACCATCTTCTGACAGGGCAATTCGTTTATCAATACCAAGCATGTTGCCCCTTCCCATTCCCAAATGCCATTCACATTCCTTGGGCATTATCATCAAAGTAGGTCTATCTAAAATGGGCTTTTACCATAACAAAAGGAGCAATTTCCTTGCACTCAGGAAAAAAAAAAAACCACAACCGAAAACAACGAATCCTGTATCAATTTCGTGGCTTCCTTCCGAAGAACTGACTTCCCAGAAACCAGTTCATCTCTAAGGATATCTACTTGTACCGAATGAGAACAAGAGTGAGTCCCTTTGAATATAGATTCACCTCATTAATTTGGTTTTTACTTTATCTCAGTTGTGTTGCCATCTGCCCCCTTCCTCGGCTTACTTAAGAGGATAATTGACATGAAAAGAGTTCCACTGCGCCCCCTTTCCCCTTAAAGAATTCTACGAGCAAAATATCCTCAAGACCTACTCGTACTCGTACTCATATATTGTCTTCCTTCATTTAAGCAGGTCCTTTATGGTAGCACCAAAGAAAAATTGTTGTGCCGGCAGAATAACTTCCCTGTTCTATATGACTGTATGTATATGCATGCATGTGGGCGAGTTTTTCCTAATCCTTTTCGTTTTGTCCTGATGTGCTGTTAAACCTTAAACAATTTATGCGAATGACGTTAGAATGTGATGTTATCACCTACGAGTTACTTTGAGTGCACCCTCCTGAGGCAAGGTATACGCGATAGGAAAAGAAACCAAAAATGCCTGCCGAAAATTAGGGTCCTTCATAAATATTTTTGATAGCCTGCCGCAGGAAATTCCCTTGTTTTCTTCATCTTGTTGTGTCGTTCTCCTTTATGTTTATTAAACGGGGGAAGGTGCTCGTACTGCGAGCAATGTGCGCGGTTGGACCGAGATAGCATTTTTTGCCATCATTGAGGACGGTGCGTGGTGAGATGTTATTTTTGTTTAGCTCCGTTGTGACAAATGACACTGGCAATAAACAAAAAAATTTGCAAATTTTTACAAACGACACTGACACTGAGACAGACACTGGGATAATTAATTCCATTAAGCGAAAATACAAAAATATAGTACGTAAACAAACAAACGGGAGGGTGGTTGTAAGCGATGAGTCAGGGTAAACCAGGTACCGTCAGTTCTATCATTTCCACTGAATCACTGACTAATTTCAAACGATAAGGCAAAGCAATCGCTTTTCGTTCGCATGCTGATGAAACACGAGACCGAGAGCTGACTGGCGTCAGTTTTTTGTTGTTTTGGTGTTGTACTCATCACTTTTATGTAATTTTAAGTGAAACAGCTCAGTATACAAGTGGACTGACATGGGACTGGGACTGTGGTAGTATCTAGAGACGAGTATATGAAAGTGGCTATTGGTTGTGGGGGTGGTTTTGCTGTGAGTTTGATGCATCCACGTATATGGACTTGACTGCATTCAGTGCTCTTCGAGGAACTTTTACTTTCTCTTAGTTCAGAGCGTGCTTAAATCGATTCCCGGGGACCTTGTTTAAAGTTTGGGCCTTACGTTTGTTTAATTACGAGTACTTGTCGCAAATCAAATAGAAGAAGTTCCAGTCGATCGAATTTATTTTTATTTTTCGCTTCCATGTAGGTATAGAATTTTGGATGTGAAAATTGCTGGCTTATTCAAATGTCAGGAAGGCTGCCTGAATACCCAGTTTTTAGTATCTCTTCCCACAATCAGTCTTCCCAGTGAAAGTATTTATATCTCCGCTGGTAAATTTTTCAACCACGTTTTGGGTATTTGGAGAAAATCTATAGTTTCACCATAAAGGATCCTAAAAATAGGATAACATTATTCGCACTTGAATAAATAATTTCCTAATGAAAAGTTTTTCTTTTTGCCGGATATAGTTAGCTAAGAAAGCGGGAGATTATCAAACGGATTTTTGTTGTACATTTTTAAATCAGCGGCTGACAGGAGTCTTCCAAGCTTTGCATCTAAGAAGGGTGGCTTACAATTCAAAGGAGAGTAGGTAGTCGTACAAAGCCGACATCGAGACTAGAGCGCAAAACAGACGCAAGGAAATGACGTCGAAGGAACATGCCTCTGTACTTTGAATCACTAACAGATGTAAGGGCTTGGGTATTTACACGGCTTAAATGCACGGCCCATGTCCCTTGGGGATATATGACTAGAGGAAGTCTGTTAAAAAGAAATACCTTGCAGGGGTTGAAATTTTGTCAGAATTCCACAGCCCGTGAGACCTGTATAAAGCTGCCTACTCTAAGAAATGATTTTCTGTTTTGTTTAATGCTTTGTGCCACGCCCATTTTGGGGTGCGTTTTTGTTTTAAGGTCTTGAAATAATTCACAAAGCTTCATACAACTCCGAGATCAATATGAGTACGACAAGTGGATTAAGTACGAAAGGTTTGGGTACTATACAGTGCCACGCCCACTTTTTGTGAAATTTTCCTTTAATATGCGGAAGTGAACTATAAAACTTCATGGAAAGTCAAGAGGATCAATATGGAAACATGTGACATATAGATCTTTGTTCTTTAGAAGTTTGAGAAATAAATGGTGAGTGCCACGCCCACTTTAAACAGAAGAATTGAGTATGCAGATATTTTACACAGCGAAATTTCCTTACGAATCCTTTTCTTTAAAGAGTCTTTACTGAAATAGGTTAGGTTAGGTTTGGTGGGGTTGTGAGATCTTCACAAAAGACCAGGCACATTAGAGGGCCCACCGCCCACCGTACTCGATAAATGTATGGCATCTCGTTCCGAAAGCAAAATTTTTCGAAAACGAACCTTTTCTACCCTGTATTTCGAAAGTGGAAAGAAGTGTACTCATGTCGCATTTAGAACTTAGAAATTATTACAGAGTACCTACTTAAAAGCGGATGTGGAAAGCTATTTCGAATGGGACAAAATGGAGAGTAGGGTCCCAGGACCACCCGTTCATTGGATTGAGTGTCATGCCAAACAGATTTTATTTGATTTGGAAATCGGTAATGAGTGAGCTTTACTGCTCACTGGGATTACGCCTTTCATGCCCATGAGAACGTGTGACCAAGGCGCCTACTCTGTATCTCGTTCCGGAAAGAAAGTTCTTTCGAAATCGAATGTTTTATACTGTCTGTTTCAAAAGCGGAATGGAATTGACGACTGTCGGATTTGGAGTTCCGAACACCGAAATAATATTATTTGGTTTTATTTTTCTTCATTTCGAAAGTATTACAACGAGTGTCCCTATTTAAAAGCGGAACGGAAAGCAACTTCGAATGGGATTGACTTTTGGAACAGAGTAGGACCCCAGGCCTAAAGGGCTTATGACGATGCTCGCAATAATATTTTCTTCTCTTCCCCTTGGCACAGCGGAGATTTGCGATGACATTTTTGACAGGAAGCCTCCTTCTACTGCGTCCACGACTGTCACTCACCCACAGCTCGATTCAGGAAGTCACTCAAAACATTCAAGCAATTGACTCTGGCAAATAGCTACCAGCCATCTGCATGCATGAGCGTCTCCCTCGGTGTGTGTGGTGAAATCCATGTCAAGCATAAAATATTCGGTTTTGATTATTCGATGACAAACAAGTCGCCCGGACTCCGTGTTCGTGTATCGTTTCAATCGCATTTCGACTGTCATTCCGCTTACATCGTTGAACCTCAAACGTATTATGTACTTTTTCGCGTCATCACCGGAGAAGTGGAAGCATCCGAGTCCGATCCACTTGTTCTTCGTCAGTATGCTGTCGCCAACAGTTCATTTCAAATGGTAATTATCCTTCGTAATCGATTCTGATAATTTTCCGTTCAGTCGCACAGGCGAGACGACGACAACGAGTCCTCTTCCACTTCCATGGAGGAAAACCCAAACACAAGTTCGCAGTCGACACCATCAACGAGGACGACCACGATGATGATGATGATAATGATGATGATGCCATCTCACGTAAGTCGTCCTGTCTTACCGAAACCCACTTTACAGGATGTAAGCTTCGATTTCATCCAAACCGCAGAGTAAACTCGGGCACAAAGGATAAGTAAACATCAGTTGGTATTGGCAATGCAACAGAGTGTTGGGTTCTGCTCCGGCAGCAGGCAACTCAAAGAAAGGATAACCGCAATCGATATTTTGTTGGCTCGTACAACAACTGGGTATCTATCAGCAATTGACGTCAATTTGTATACAGTACGGGTAGGGACGGTAGAAAAATGAACTAAATAACTATACAGCACAGTCTCGCTTGGAAACCTTATCTGCTGCGTAAATTAGTGGCCCGAAGTCGGTGTCAATCAATATCGAGGCGATATCACACGAAAACCACTTTCTATCGACCAACCACCCCCCTCGCCTGCTCCGCCCGCCGCATACACTACCACTAATCAATGGTTCTGGTTGATATCAGCCGAGCGTAGGTGGTATAGAAGCCTTCGCAGTGTCAGTCAGCACCACAGAGCAGAGGGTGGCTTTCGCACATAACCACCACCACCACCCATGGTGTCGTATAATAAGATACCGATCATTAAATTAACGCAACAAAACCCCGAAATAATAATAAAAACCGAAAATGAAATATTGCCGAATCATTGAATTGCGAGAGCTCAACCCCGTCCACCCACCACCAAACGGGCCGGGGCTGAATTCGGTTACACAATCATCCCCCACCAGTAAATGCTTTATGTCTTATCAGTCCGAGATGGCTGCGTAAAATACATTCCATGCGTGTGAGTGAGCTTGTACGTTCTTCGGGAATCAATGATATGCTTAATGGAAGGATATGGTGTGGAATGTCCATTTTTTTTCCTCTCGTCAGCTCTGTCCCTGTCCAAGGACGAGGGGTGGATCATTTTTCGGTTTTTATTGTTGGCTCCAATGGAATTTCGGCCGGGGGATTTGTACTTAATTTTTCGTTTTAACTTTTCGATCGAAATGTTGCGGCGTCATATGTGAGTGCGGCCATAAGGAGGTCCTTTTACTTTGCCTGGGACAGTTAAAAGATATTTATAGAGATTGGATAACGATTTATGGAGCCGGGGACTGTTTCGTCGAGGTTGGGAAAAATTGACGCCTTCAGCTGGACTCTTGTGCGTCCCTGTGTATGGGGCTTTGATTGGTAATTAATTTTTTGACATTCACAATCGGGGATAATCAATATTCATTTGGTCTTCGGGTCGTGGAAACAACAAGGACAGCGCCGATACGAGTGGTGGGGTCCATAAATCTTGCAGCAGCCATAAATAAGCGATTCTCGTGAAGTTAGGTGTGGTTAAGAGCTTCAATCTTGATGGACTGTGCGTAGCTATGGGTGGTGACACAGACGCATTAAGAAGGATGGAAGAAAATGTGCCATGGATGGAATGGAAGTGTATATCGAAAGGGAAGTGTGTTGATGGTGTTCCACAGATAACCTTGGGCGAATGGTTAGGTTTTTGTACTGGTATTAGATATATTGTCCGCCGTTCACTGGGCACTTCACAAATAGCCATCAGGCACGTGGCATGATTCTAATGTAGGTCAGTTTCAAATCGGAGTCTTTTGAGGAAAATGCTACAACGCGCGTTAGTTGATACCTCGAGGCCGCCCATTCTAGGCAGTTCTACACACATGTCTATAGGATTGGGCATGTTTGTCCCACCACTAACCTCCAGATCAAGCGGCGCATGTACAACTGCATTTATTTATGAGCTGTAACGAGCCCAAATTCCAACTTAAGGTTTTTTCTTCACTGCGCCACCTCTCGCGAACGTCTGACAAACTTTCGAGAGTATTATCGTCATGAAGAAGCTTCTCAATTAGCCGTTTGGACTCGGCATAAAACTGTAGATCCTTCCATTCGTCCCAAAAATTAGAAACTCACACAAAACGAGTGGTTGTGAGTACTCGTAGCTAGGTATGCCTGGGACTTGTCAGATTTGTCCGAAGCTATATTTGCTCTAGTTAAAGTTGCAAGAACCTGTTTGTTTTGTTAATTGCTAATAGTTTAGCCGCTCATTGAAATCCTGACCAGCTTTTCGGCATTTCTGACACTAACCCGGGGTAAGATTCGGTAAAGTTCAAATGTTTTCATGCAAACGAATGTTTTTTGAAGTATTTCGCCTTACAGAATGCCGATCCTGAGATTCAGGATTAAGACCAGAAGACCTTATTTTTATAAGGGATCTTAAACATCTTGTTTCTCTTCCTTTGCTGGCTTTGTTATGTACTGCTTAATCTTTTTATGTGCGTCTTTTGTCAGAACTTTCTAGCACGCCATAAACACGTCACAAACCACCAAAACCTCTCATGCGAAATATCCGATTGGTGACAGTTTTGGTTGATGAGCTCGCATGTTTTCACATTTCAGTCTTCGTCTGCTTAAGCCGGACTTACAACGGCTCACAAGGTTGAGTTTGGTTTTCGGTGCAGTCTACAGTTTATCCTCGCTGAGGAATAGAGAATTTTGGAAGACTTTAACAGAATTGTGCCGCGAAACGACCATCTTAAGAGTGCATATCTCCCATTATGAGACACCAATGCAAACGAAGGTATTCCTGGGAAGGTTGGCGACTGTCAACACCCACCAGCGTCGTCAAAGATGACCTTTGGCTTGCTGAGTGAAATTTAAGCCTATCACTAGGTCGTCTGCAAAAAGCAGGAAGTTGTGGACTGCCGGTAAAAACCAGGAATTCAATCAGATACTGAGGAGCTTAATCGAAAATTTGGAGCCTGTTGGCGGTCAACTACACCAAGTGGGCATATTTTTGTCAGACCAATTCGACAGAAAAAGGAACTGCCAACAAACCCCCTTTCAAAGAACAAACTCATGCAACTGGCCACCAAGCATGACTCCTAACGCACTAAAAACGCGATTCAATTAGCCTCCCATTGATGGGCCAACTAATTGCCAACTCACCCTCGTACTCCGTACCCACCTACCGATACAGTCAATTATTGAGCTCAAAGATATCCACAGGTTCAAAGTCACACCCCCATCCAATCAAAACCGAACCCCCTTAATTAAAAAAATACCTAGCCCCGAAAATAATAACTCAAAGTTTCCTCAGGTTGTAAATTCTCCTGGATTTTCATAAAATGCCAACCCCTCGACCCATTCCATTTCCATTCCACTCACCAAGTTTATTGAAGGTACCAACGCACGCACCCGCTTGGCTTTCAGCAAATAATTCATCGCAAAACTTTGCCACCATACCTAATCCTTTTATAAGCAATTTGAGATTTTCCTTGTTCGCTGATTTATTGCGTCACTACGCAGAAAGGATGCTCGCAGCTCCCGGAAATATTCAATTAAGCCTGTCTATAATCGGAAACCATAAAATCTCCTGCCACCCACCATTCATACTAAATTCAGGCAGGCAGCAAAAGAGAGTCAAACGAATTTGAATGGAATTCCAATTCCAGAAAATTAAAAAGGACACAAATTTTACGATCATCGAGTGTAGCTACACCTCCTCCGTGGAGGAGCGTCGTTCATCGCCGTACGACGATGTGTACTATTAATTCCCTGTAATCACAATTCACCACAGTAAATTACAAAATTCCACCACCCACCCAGTGCTGCCTAGAATTTGCACATCGACACGCCTTGCAGTCGGTTGGGGGGGAGGAAAATTCTCCTCTACTCGTAGACATTATAATTTGCACTTCACTTTTCAAAAGCTGGTTAATTTAAGGGGTTCTCCCTGCGCAGGATACCATCCGATCCCCAGTAACATTGTACTAACTTGTAAGTTGTAACTCACAGAACTTTTGCACAAAGAACTTTCTTACAGACCGGGGGACGCACTCTCCAAGGGTAAATACACATAAATTTTCTTGAAATAGAAAAAAAAAACCAACCTGCGGGTGAGCGCAAAAAAAAAGGATATCAAATTAAGAATTGTGAAGTGGTTAGCCCCCAGGAGGACTATAGCAGTTTCAAGTTAACTCCTTGCCTAATCTTCATCTTGATGCACGATGCATGTTGACTACACACAGCACCACCGAATGAACACATCCATCTCTGTATAGACGGCGAGGAGCATCCTCTTACTGCACACTGCACACTGCATATCCTTGTGAAGCAAACTAATTGAAAGTTTTCTTATATTTATTACAATGTTCGTCGAGTCGACACAGAAACCGAGCTACAAAGAAACAAGAGAAGTAAACACACACACACACAGCCATAGAGACACACAACTTCACTGCGCTCGTGCACATTTAATAGGATTCAACCGAATCCTTTCGGTCTGAGATTGGGTTTTGTTTCATGTTTTTCTTTCGGGCTATTTACAATGCATTGCAAGTTCTCGTCTTTTATACTTTTACAACTGTTCGAATGTTGTTTAATTGATGGTATACAGCGAACAGGATCCTCCTCCTATACCGCTGTATATATAGTCAATTGCGACTTTAATTAAGTTTCTTATTTCGATACAGTATAGGTAGTCACAGTATCTTTTTCTGTTCCTTCTCCAATGAAAGTAAAGCAACGACAAGAACAAGAACAAAGACAAAAGAAAAGGGTTCGAAGAAAAATTCAATCAGAGTCTGATGAAGAAATCCACACAATTCCCACAAGGACATGTGCCCCATTCCCGCACATCCATTATTCTAGGAGCATGCTCCAATCATGTGTGCATATGTAAATAGGAGCTAGATATTCCCCCGCGGCATATATCCGAAACAAAAGAGAAACCGTGTTGACGAAAAATAATAAATCGGAGTCCTTTTGGCCATATCCGTTCTAAATTGGCAATTTGTGTGCGAAAATAGATTCAGGCGGAAAAACGACGCTAATCCTGTGTTTTTCTATGTTCTCTCGCTTCTCCGCACTTTTGGCTGTGGAGCAATTTTCGTCCGTTCAATCGTGCTTTTCAGGCCACCGCGGCTTAATAAACAGGATGCCACTTAAAAAGGATTTGCCACGACATTTTTTTTTTGTGTGTGAACCGCTCTCAGCGGATGCGTTGAGTGACGCTTGATGGGTATCCTCTTGGGGTTCTTGTTTCTTTTTCTTTTTATGTGTTTAATAAACGAAGCAAGGATGCGTGTGTTCGAATGTGATGCGGTGGCAATATGTAGTGGGTCTCCCTCGCCAATTAAAAATAAACGCCCACATGCATTGGACAAAAGATTGTTTTTCATTTTGCTAAAATTAGATCATAACCGACGACGACGACGCGACACGGTGTGGTAAGCCTGTAAAGGACTTAGGAATTGAATTCGGGGGTTTTTCTTTTTAAATTAACAGCACGGTTGTATTTTTCGTTGATTTATTAGTTAAGCTCTACACAAAAGGAATACTGATGACAGGGGAAATGAAATTAGATGCGAGCAATTGGAAGGGTGTACCGTTCTGCAAATTGAATTAATTACATTGCCTGCTGCGGGCGGGGCAAGGACCAGCAAGCTTTGTCGATGGCGCGCCGAATAGGGAAGATAATTATGCCTAATTGAAGATGCGACAAGGATATTGTGTATATGTTAAATGTGTGTATATTTGCACTGGGAGGGCTTGCTTTGTGGTTAGCGCTCGTGGAGGTGGAGATTGTTCCGGGGAGGCGCAGAAAATTCAAACAAAGCAAATGAGAGGGTGGATTCCTTGCTCCTCGAAAGTAGCCGATTTTTACAGAAGCAGTTAGAAACAAAAGTAGGCCCTTTTCAATGATTAGACTTTGATTTTTGAACACTTTGAACACTTCACCAAGGCCATCGTATAAAATTTTCCAAACTCTTCTGCCTGGAAAAAGTTTTTGAATCGAAAAATGCTTTCCAAACATTATGGACTACCTAAAGTAATTCTGATTGATCTACAACCTACAACCGAATCATATTTTCCCCTAATTCGACCGAAATAAAGGTCACTCGGCTCGCACTGATTCGATGCGGAATCAGGGTTAATGCGTCCGAACACTCTAATTTAATTGCATTATGAATAGATTATGACAAGCACCTACCTACCGACATGAATGGTGCATTAAATTGACTGAAATGTATCACTGAATTAACTAGGACAAAAAATATGCTTTGTTTTCTGTATAAATACTCGTACTAATAATCATTAAAAGTTAAGTGGCCCTTAATTGCATCGAACGAAAAAATGTCGAAAAACAATTGAAGCGATTTTAATGGAGTTCGGTTTGTTGTTTCAAAAAATATAAACTGTCACATGGACAAATTATCGAGAGTACAGCGGAATGTTTCCAGAATGGATTTGTATTAATTGAACAATTCAGTGTAATTGTTTGGAACCATTTTAATGCGAGGTACGAACCACGAGCGATTGGGTTTTTGTCAGTTTTAGATGGGTTTACCCCACAACTATGTAGTTTTGCATTTTAGTTGCTGCGATTCTGATATTGACACAGGGATACAAAAAAGGAGTCACTCCGAAATAAGCATCAGTTTGCCCCACTTTGAAGGAACTACGAGTTATGAGTTATGGTTTCGAAAGATACTCAAGAAGAAGATGAAGCATTAAGCATTTAAACGGGGAAAATGGATGGGATGTTTTATACAGACATGCAGTAGTCGCACTGCGAAATAGAAAGAGGCAGATATAAAAAAAAAGTTAAAAATATAATTATTGTATTGTCAACCTGCTAGACGGCCTTATGCCAAACCAAATAGGCTTGGTTATTAAATCGTTGTTAATTATATTAATTTGTTATACTTTAAACATTTAAGCATCATATTAAAAAATAGCAATTTGTACCCTCAACTTATTTAAATACCAGCGGAGCCAATTTTTGGGTGCCTGTAAGTAGGTCAAAGAGCTCGCAATAAATTGTGTGCGTGAGACGTATGAATCCTGTTTCCTAAACCTAATGCACAAGATTTCAAACTATTCGCTATGATTTCATGACTTGTTTTGAGCAATGGTCCAGCGCAAATAAGATATCTAGCCCAAGCAAATCAGGAACGAGTTTTCTAAGACACTGGTGAGTAGGGATATATTTACGACTGATTCTATACCCCTTTGTTAGGGGAGGTGGAAGCAAGTTGCCATATCACTGCGGCCACGAGTGGGCCTATTGTGATTTTTTGATCTTTCAGTCACTTAAACCTCGAAAGATCAGATCTAATACAGTCAAACTTTGTAATTTTCTCTATATCATTTGGTTGCCTTCCCCTTCAAAAATATCCCATATGAATTAGGTTCTTTATAACGAAATTCTCTCTAGCGAAATTCTCTTTATAAGGAACTAATTTTGTTGGCCCAAAAGCAAGCATTTTTCTTTATAACGAAATGTTAAGTTTGAAAACAAAGCTTAGCATAATTTTCTGTTTCCAATTTTAAAAGAGAACTCCCCGTTTTGGAAAGAATTTTCTTAAAGTGAATGCTTGTATGTATGGACGTGTGAACAAGTGTACATATGTAGTAGAAATTTGACGCTTATCAACAGGTCAATCGTTTGAGTTTGCATTTTAAGTTCGTTTATACAGAAATGTCGAATTTCACTTTCAGAAAAATTATCGATTATTTAAAAAGGGAGAAAAGAAAATAATAAAAATGTTTTGCAGAAAAATTTAGAGTTTCATTTAGTACAAGGAGGCGCAAAAGTAATCCTCCTATCAGAAAATGCTATAAATTTTGCGATTGGCCCCTAATGTCAGTTCTGTTTTCACATTTGTGTAGTAAACACGTGCGAAATACACGTTAATAAACAATGTTACGCTACACTGCTCCAGAACGCGGAATATTGGTGACTATTTATTTGAGCAATAACCACCAAGAGGAAGATGATTTTTCATCAAAAATAATCATGAGTGATGAGCCCCATTTCCATCTTAGCGGGTACGTAAATAAGCAAAATTTACGCTTCTGGGGCACTGAAAATCCGCGTGTAACCCACGAAGAGCCATTACACCCGCTCAAAGTCACTGTATGGTGTGCTGTTTTCGCTGGAGGAGTCATCGGACCTTTTTTCTTCGAAGACGTCGCAGGCCAAACGGTTACTGTGAATGGTGAGCGCTACAGACCAATGATCAACGAGTTCTTTTTGCCGCAACTTGATGAATTGGGATTGGAAAACAATTACAGCCAAAAAACATCGGAAGGTTATTTTTGCGCCACCTTGTACGTTCTCGACAATTTAAAAGAATGAGGTAAAAAGTTTAAAGTTTGCCGAAGCTCATGTGCAATCGAAAATTGATATGAAAATATAAAAATTATGCAAATTTCTTTACAATAAGTTCTTGTTGTACGATTTTTCTTTAAATATATAAAAGAAGACCTACTGTGTTAAAAAAAAATGTAAGTTTCCTTATAACGAATTTTGTATAAAACTTCTTTATACAAGGTGGGCCAAAAGAAGTAATCCGGTGTTTATTTGAACCTTTAGAATTTTATTGGTCAAGTCGAGAAGATGATATCGGCCAAATGGGCGCCGTCACAATTGATTGCCATACGGGCTGGTTGGCAATTTTTAGTTCCCTTGAAGGTTCGTTTTAAAGAAGTTTGACTGTAACTCATATAGAGGTTTTTGAAATCATCTTCTCGCGAAAGGTAAACTTCAAATGCAACTTGAGATGCTTGCAGACAGGAGTTAGTTCTGAACTTAAATTGTTGTAAGTTGGAGTCGTTTCAAAATATTCGGCCAAGTAACAAGTTACAAAGTTAGCTTTTTCCTGTAGCTAAATAAAATTTGAAAAAAACTAGATCCTCGCTCCTGACCAGAGAAATGTTGATGACAAGAGCGGAAACCGCATAGAAATCAATTATATGCTCTCAAGATTAGTGCGGTCTTGCAAATGGACGCACTTATTGTTTTACACTCAACAGACAGTAGTGCCATCTATCGGATTTCAAATGTATATTTAGCTTCTTAAAATTCAAAATGTTGGTAAGATGAGAGCAACAAAATCTATTCCGTACCAAGTTGAGAAGTGTGGTTTGTCTGTGGGTTAAACCAGGAATCCCTCGGTCAGTGCGCAAAATAAACACTCTTCATAAATCAGAACTTCCTAAGTAAAAAAAAACTAGCACAGAACTTACATATTATTGTGTGGGGATTGCATAAATGCGGACAAGTGCCCTATGACTGAAGCTTTGAGCCTGAAAACTGCCTAATCACTGAGAAGAACTTTTCAAGAAATTGTTGCATGGCTGCAGATGATAACTTAAATGCTAAAAAATTGTTGCAGCGTGTCCTTTTACGTGATTGAATAACAAACATAGACGATAAGTCGAAACAAACTGCAGCGAACTTCACGCATAACCACTAAAATCCTATTGGAAAATTACCTTCATAATCATTATTCATAGTTGAATTGAAGAAAGGGAAGAGTAGTAATATAAGCGGTTTGACGCTTTTCCATGGGGAAATATCTTTTATAAGTTTTCATTAGAGAAAAGAACAACTTTTCTGCAACTTACTTCGGTTGGAATTGCAGTTGTTTTAATTTAACCAATTCATGCCAAATTCACCATCGGACTACTTTAAGTGATTGCGTCAACAATCACAGAGGTTGATGGCGAAATAGCGACGTACTTTGAAATTACTATAATTCGAGGCAAAGGGTTTGCAAACAAATTATTTAGTTCTTTCAAAAAACACAAGTATTCATCACATTTTCATAGTTCTTTATACTTTTTAGTTCGAAAGGGACAATAAGGATTTAAGTGGGCAGCACAGTCTTCCATAAGACCAACAATATTAATACTTATAAAAAATAAAAATATTCTTTGCAGATCTACCTAATAGTTTAATTTAATTTAATTAATTAAATTTAGTTCTGTATTTTAATGGAAAAAAAAATTAGCTACTGCTACTTATTTAATATTTCTAAGTTCTAAGTACGAAAAACTACTTCTACATCCCGACACTCACCATAAGAAGATTAGCATTAAACTCAAGTGGCCTTACCTGAAATTAAAAAAAATAGTATAATCAATTATATAGTGATTTAAATCAATATTGTTAAACTCTTACGTTAAAAACAGAAATCTTAAAAATGTCCAACGCGAAATAATGCATCAATCAAGATGAATGTTTGTCATAACTTTAAAATGTATATTCATAAATGACAATCTTTGTTTTTAATAAATTAAATTGTTTTTTTAATAAAATCAATCAAATGTTTGCTTGTAACTATACAGTGCGCGAAATATTTGCTACTATTCTCTTGCAATCGGATTAATATCGCCGAGCTATGGAATTTCTGATTTCGTATACATTTCTGATCGTCTGACATTCAAGGACTTTTCAAAAAGATATTTCCATCCAAATACAAGATAATCGCTCGAAAATTTATAGTTTTAAGTAAATTTGGTTAAAAGAAAATCACCAACTGTTTAATTAGTTTATTTTCTCTGTTAAATTTTTAAATACTAAATAAATAATAAAATGATAAATAAATTTTAAAAAGAGCCAAAAGTACCCTAACAGGAAGTGCCAACAGAAAAAAATTAAAACAAGTGAAAGTGTTATCAACGGCCTGGCCGATGCTTTGATACCCTCCACTGCATACAAGTCATGCAAAATACCAGAACTACTTGACCGACATAGCCCATATTTAATACCAACCTAACGACGATAAAAGAAGTCCTTTCACCGAATTTCATTCACCTACGTCAATTACTTTGGGTGCTATCGTGCTTTCAACAGACAGAGAGGCACATGGGTCCAATATTGGTTTTGTATGGGAGGTACCGGAACTACTTGACCGACATAGCCCATTTTGAATACCAACCTGACGCCGATAAAAGGAAGTCCTTTCACCGAATTTCATTCACCTACGTCAATTATTTTGGGTGCTATCGTGCTTTCAACAGACAGAGAGGCACATGGGTCCAATATTGGTTTTGTATGGGAGGTACCGGAACTACTTGACCGACATAGCCCATTTTCAATACCAACCTGAGGCCGATAAAAAGAAGTCCTTTCACTAAATTTCATTCACCTACGTCGATTACTTTGGGCGCTATCGTGCTTTCAACAGACAGAGAGGCACGTGGGTCCAATATTGGTTTTGTATGGGAGGTACCGGAACTACTTGACCGACATAGCCCATTTTGAATACCAATCTGACGCCGATAAAAGGAAATCCTTTCACCGAATTTCATTCACCTACGTCAATTACTTTGGGCGCTATCGTGCTTTCAACAGACAGGGAGGCACATGGGTCCAATATTGGTTTTGTATGGGAGGTACCAGAACTACTTGACCGACATAGCCCATTTTCAATACCAACCTGACGCCGATAAAAAGAAGTGATTTCACTAAATTTCATTCACCTACGTCGATTACTTTGGGCGCCATCGTGCTTTCAACAGACAGAGAGACATATGGGTCCAATATTGGTTTTGTATGGGAGGTACCAGAACTACTTGACCGACATAGCAGGTTTTCAATACCAACCTAACGACGATAAAAAGAAGTTCTCTCACCAAATTTCATTCACCTACGTCAATTACTTTGGGCGCTATCGTGCTTTCAACAGACAGACAGACACACGGACATGGCTAAATCGATTCAGAATGTGATCCTGATTCAGAATATATATACTTTATGGGGTCTTCGGTGACTCCTTCTTGCCGTTACAAATGTATTGGCAAAGTGAATATACCTTCCTGTGGAGGGTATAAAAACAATTTGTGAGTTAGATATGCAGTTGAGTTTTTCTTCTTACTCGGCAAATGATAAAAAAATGCGCGCATTGTAAGATATGTCCTACTTATCGTCAGTAACGAACATTGGAGTTTATCCACCAATAAACTAAAAGAGACGATATGGGGAGGACACCTGCTCTCAAAAAAATCCAATTGATGTGAACACATACAAAAAAAATTGGCTTAAGCTGTAGTACGTCCAGGTATTCCTATAAAAAATGATCTCCTAAGCTGAGCCGAGAAAAATTACACGGCACCGACAAATGACCGAGGTTGTTAACCATTCGAAAGTGCTCTTTACTTGTCACTCTTTTCAAATTAAGAGCGGACACCTTTGCCATATAAGTTCCATATATATTAGGTTTCACCAATTTTTCCAGAAATGTCTGCACTCAAGCATAGTCTGCTGCATCTCCTGACGAGTCCATTAAACCGCTTGACATCCGAACATGGAACAACGCCACCACACGCCATGTACCTCGCCCCTGCAAATGTATCTTCTGGCATTTTATTTGCCATTCTAGCGGTCAAATCTACTTCCGTCGAATTACCCATCCAAATTGCCAATTCCAATATATCATCCCCCCCGCACTCGTGCATCGATCGGCCGCCCGTCAAGACAAATGGGAAAATCATTACTCTTGTACTGCTGTGCATGTCGATGATGAAAAATTGTCTCCGTATTTTTTTCATCCATCCATACATCCTACATAATCTCAGCATCTCATCGTGAATATCGATGATACCCGCATCCTCCGTGCTGCCAATTGTGGGTCAGCCTCAAAAGGCATACATACAGCCGCCGAGAGCGAGACAGACTGATATCCGCAATATGTCAATAATTGACTCCTATGCCTACCCAATTAGCCATTGTTCGGATATGCTGTATGCATATACATGGCCATGCCCATATCCAGCAGACACACAATGCATATAATATCTTTAGAGAGCATTAATAAATTTCATAGTTTCAGCGCGTTGGAAATTTTTGTCACGTCCGATGCGATGCCGAAGTCGGATTCAAAAGCAGAAACAGCAGCCGACCTTCTCCTCGGGGTGTACTCTCTACTCTCCCATATAGTGGACGAAAATAATTGAGTCAAACTTTTGAATATGAATCTTTTCCTGATGGGGACAAAGGAGAAGTCTACACGTTTTTCTGTATCTCAAACATATGGAAGGACGCGCGCCGGGGGAACATCAATAATTAATTCATAACAAAAGCTGACAGAGCGGTACGAGCGTGGCCCGAGAAGGCTGCCTGCAAAATCCGTTCACCTTATAGAGCTGCGTGGCAACTAATTACACACAGAAAAATATGGAAATCCATATCCACGACCTTTTCACTGTCACTGGGATGGACATCCTGTTCGCATTAGTTTCACGAAAAAAAAAAAATATGAGGGAAATATTATAATCCGAGTCAAACGTACACGGATGGGGTGGATGTAGCAAGAACTGTGGCCTTGTCTTGGGATAATACATCACGTTCAGTAATTTTTCTTCTTTTTTCTAGAAGGAGACAGAGAGAGAGAGTGAGCCTGGAGAACAGAAACAGATTGATTTTCCTAATTTTCTCTGTTTTTCTGTACTTTTTTCCATCCATTTGTGGGCGCTGCGAACGGAGGGAAGGAAGGACTGTCAAGGATTGTTTCGTCTATCTGTAGGTTGGTCAGCTTGGCTTGTGTCAAGAATGGATGATGGGTCCGTGCCAGATATAAATGATGCTGATTTTATTCATGGGCGGATAATTTTTGCAGGCCCATTTCCTAGAGCATCGCGCCGCTTTTTCATCTTTGGCATCTTGAATAGCAAGTTGACAAGTATCACACGTATTTATACGTGACTAAGTTGTTGATGATACCCCAGAGTTGATAGAAATCTTCTTCTTATGGGTTCTTCTTTGATAACTGATTTGGCATATAGGCGAAAAGATGAAAGTAACGCTGAACGAATATACATTTACGAATCCGAACAGCTAGTGCTTAGAATATTCAATTTTTCAGGCTTAAATATGTTTGGTTTTCATGGGATTATTAATGAAATGGGTTTGGGCCGGAGCGCGTTTCGGATGTATTTTAAATTGCACAGACATTTGGACGGGTGGATTAGGTGTGTTGTTGAGTCGTCAATGTTGGCAGATACCTTTCGAAATCGAGGAAAAAAAGTATAAGTGCTCCGAGTGGGTGTCAGGAATTTGTATATTCTACCATCTCCTTCATTTACCGACCGACCGTTGAAGAGTCTTTGCCATAGACAGTGCAGGAGTACATGTTCTCCGATCTCATGCACAGTGCACTAGTCCAAAGCTGGAAATTCATCCAATGCAAGCACCAAAATGGCTGGTTTTGAAAAGGTTTTATACGACAAAAGGAGGCCATCGCTGCTTAGTGATCTCAGAGTCATACATGGCCGTCTTATACCCAAATAGCCCATCAATAACTTCATCTGAACTTATGTTCAGGACAACTCGTCCACGGGCATTTTTTATCCGACTTTATTTATTGCATGGGAAAAGGTGTAGAAGAGGGCAACTTCTTCCACAGGTCTTAATTCTCCGATAAAAAATCACGATGAGTTTGTAAATATCTGGAATTCCAAAGTTTTTTTTGGTAAGATCTGCAGGAGTCTAAAAATATATCCGAGTTTACAGTACAGACTTGACTAGGGTTATTTTCCAAAGAGTTTGGTCAAAAAGGTGGCCCTTTGAAACAAGTGTTGAGGTTTAGAGTTTAAGAGCAAAATCTTGTGGTGGATCAGCTTAAATAATACAATTCGTCGACAACCGAAAAGCAGTCGAAAACCGTCCAATCGGTTGCAGTTATATGTGAAGGCCTCCAAACGTCAGGCGTAAAGGAAGCAGGATCATAAACGAGTCATTCAAAAGGCTTGCACCAAGCAAGATGGCGCAGTTCTTCATTTGTTTTATGGGTGGGACCGATGATGCTGAGGTTCAACGGGCGTAGTTTGTTTTGAGCTTCTAACAAACTCATCGAATGCCTAGGCCTGTAGCTATTGGCTTCAGGAGTCTTGTTGGACTTGAGTCTGAAGGCCTGTGAAAATATCAACCCATTGAGACTCAAAGACTGCTTATTACGGCAAAATGCAATTTTTTTTATTTATGTGTCTAGCAGGGATCAACCCTCCGATGCGTGAGCGGTTGAATACTGAATGCATGTAGGAGATGTTCTCCTGGACCGCTTGCCTCAAGTTCGAAGTCAGCTTTCCTCAAGTAAAAGGTGGACATATAACATTTCTTCTTCGGCATTTTTCGGTCTTTTTGGCATCGCGGACAGCCTTCTATAGCTCCTGTAGCAGCATGTGCATGGTCAATAGGAAATGCCATCGAGCCTGAGTAATGTAAAGACATTCAACAGTGGCACTGGAGGCTATTGTTGAAGACGATTATTGTCGGTTTTACCCCAAAAGTTGTAGCTTCATTGAAACCAGAGGTCGAATCGCGTCGTCCGTGAACGAGCACTACGTGACGGAATTTGTTTTTGTTTCACATGCAAAATCGACATAATTCCGTGAACGTATAGCTCGTTCACGGACGGCGCGATTCGACCCCAGATATTCTTGCATGGACCTGATCGGCCTTGGAATTGTGCCTTAGTTCGTCCAGAAATTCAGCTACCACCACTGAAGCTGCGTCAACGGCGAAACGTCAGTTTTAGTTTGCCATCGTAAGTTCAGTTCGACAAAAGCAGACCTAACTCGGAGCCTGCTGGAATACCACCAGACATCGTGTATATCTCGCTAAAAATTCTTAAAATCTACATTAGGATCGACATTAGCGGACGTAATGTGGAGCCATGCCATGGAGCCATGGAATACTGTACCGCCTCGGCCCGTCTTTGGAGTCATGCAACAATATTCTGGGTTATAAACCGTCCTTCAAATTTGTCTTTAATATAAAAAGACACCCCTTTGACTAACGTTAAAGAAAATAATGTTTTTCAGAATATTAGCGGATCGCACACTCCAACGGGGCACTTGTGATGAATTCCAGTATTTTTCCCAAACCGTGTCTAGCATGCACAGAGGTCTATGCGAGGAAGGATGCTGTGCCAGTTTTCGTTCTATTCTATACTGCTGTGGAAATATTCCTTCATTGAGGCAAATAGATTGACGAAAATACTAGAAACGAAAATACTTTAGAGACGACAGGCGCCTTTTGATCTCCAGTTCTTTGCAAGCTCTTTTAAGGTGACTAAGTGAATTTTGGGTTCCCTCTTAATTTCAATTGTCAGGGATAAATGTACCACTGTTGACGAATTGGCTGTCGGCAAACTTTTGGCTTTTGCATAACAACCGCATAGTTAGGCTTCGTCCCCGAGGTTCTGGTCTATGCACAGATCGGGGAAGAGCCTGAATTCGCTTGTTTTATTGGCTTCGTTAAGGTTAATTTCCGTATAAGGAATTTTTAAGGTTGTCCACTGATCTTGTGTTGTTTTTCATGTAACAATGCCTTGGATAGTCTAAAGTTAACTGAACTGACACCTAGAAGATGCATATCTATCCACCTTACTGTGGAGAGTTGACGGGACTATTAGGAGTTCTTCCAACGTTTGGTTTGGATTATTCCAGAATTTGTTTGGGTCTTTGGAGATGTGACTTAGAAGCCTCTTAGTTTAGAACAGAAGACTCCAAAATGTTGCGCTTATCAGAGAAAACCAGCCGTAGTGGGTCATTGTTGGGAGAAACGGAGGACTTTATAAGTCGAACAGCTACCCTCGAACGTCATGTAAGACAGCTCGGTAGGCGCCATCTATCCATCAACATGGCAAACTTATTAAAAGCAATAAGCAACAGTTGACGCAGTGCCAAATGAAGGCAAAACGCTGAACGTATTTTCCGAAACAATGACATCGCTTATCAAAATTCTTTAGGCGACCAATTGTCTTAAGGATTGAGATGAAAATCCAAAACTCTTACTAATCGCTATCGATCAAAAAACGCATTTTGGAAGGGGCACTCATTTAGGGGCTTTTATATGAAAGGTATATGACCTCATTTTTGAGAACCTTTTAGCTACGTTTTCCAAACACCCTTGATCTAACTTTCATTGCCACAACCGAATTTTTGTAAATCAAAGCTCAGCCTTCAAGGAAGAAATTCCCCCAAAACTAAAGCACCAAATTCGTAGCCATCACATTCCTTTGACACATATTTGCATGCATCAAAGTAAAATCCCCTGACCTACGACTGCCGCGCGCGTAATTTTAATAACAAATTAATTTGTTCCCCACCCTGGACTTTGACGTCTCGACGATTCATTTAAAATTCCTCTACAGTAGGAAAAAAAGAAAAAAATGTCCATCGCCACTCCCGTGCGAATTCTCAAACATAGAACAGCTTGAGAACAAAAAAACCACCCAGCCCTCTTTAAATGAAATAACTTAGATGCTTTGGTCCCCCTAAGTGTTCTAAAAATAAAAAATAAAAAAAAAACTTCTGTAGAAAACTGGAGAAAAGCCCTTTCAGTTTTTTTTCCCATCCCATCGTGACCGACCACCATACACACCTACTACAAACCACTCACTCTTGAAGATAAGTTTCATTTATTTTATAGTATTTCAAGCAAAAGTGGCTGTGTGCATCTAGCCTCTCACGTCCGCCTCGTGGTGCCTGCTGCCGGATATTCCAAGCATTCTCCTTAGCCAAAGAATTCTAGAAGGACGACAACGAAAATAGAGAAAGCAACACCAACAAAAAAAAAGTGTCTTCCAAAACACCCTCATAAACTTTCAAGAGGCACACGCAGAACAAGAACGCAAAAGAATCTTCACCGACCAAAGACTCTGAGAAATAAAAAAAAAAAATCTAAAATCTCGACATGAGAAGAAATATGAAATTTTCTCAAGACGGTTTGGGGGTGGCAGTGGCAGTGGCAACTAAACCACCTACCGCGCGTCGTCTCGTATCATTTAATAAAAATCATTCGCACGTATGCGAAAAGTGGACCTAAGGGCGAACGCACCACACACACAATTCATGGGAAAATGTGTTCATCGTCTGGCCTAAGGGATGGAAATGGAATGTATTTCTTTTTCGGTAATGCTCTCCTCAGGTGGAGTGGATTTTAATGATTCAACCCCGCACAGCCCCATTTTGAAATTCGAGCAACGTAACCGAAACACAAAAACGTTCACTGCCCCTTCATCCTTCTGGCAAAACGGCATGTTCATGTGCCGGAAAAGTTTTGCTTACTACACACAAAATGCTGCAATTCATTCAACCTACCCCCGTTGGCAGTTCCTTCTGTTTTCAACCCCATCGTCACATTATTAAGTCAGAGCTATGGTTTGGATGCAGACAATCGATTCAGTGGCAGACTATGATTGCAACCTTTTTCACCAACCCCCCCTCCCCGCAAGTAGTGTTCACCAGAATTTAGTAAAACAAAAAAAAAAAGAGAGGAAAAGAAAACTTTTTGCACGGAAAACTTAGTTGGGCGAATTTTTGCTGTTTTAATTCCCCCTCAGAACTGGTTATCGTTATCGCCGTCATCATCGTCACCCTTCAACGAATCTGCTCTCAACCCCATCGACTTAAAGGTATATCTATATATGCTGGGTGTTGTATACGCGCGCAGTGCCAGGCAAACGTCATTTTGAGTGTTAAGTGGAATTTCATTAGGTGACGCGGTCGTACTTTGAATGGATTAGAACGCAGGAGGAAGTTGAGAGCCGGTGGCGTTCTATTGGATTAACCTGAGGGTTAAATAGGGTAAGTGATACCGCGCGCGGGGGATGGTGGAGGTTCGGGTTCATTTAAATTAAAGTCGACTACACGAGTAAACTTTGCCAGAGAGTCCTGTACGACTCAACTGAAAGGGATTATGTTTTCGGGGTAGCTATTGTATGGTAGAATTTTTGCAACTCTCTCAATGGCATTTAATTAAGTTTTCATATGCTGATCGTGGTTACTCTCCCCAAATGCCAATACAGGCCCTCGATGTGTTTGCTTAAAAGGTCTGACATTTTGAACTGCGTTCCAGGCAATTGCCCCCGCAAGATGCCATTCCGGAAAAAAATCAATCGCATTTACATTCCAAATAATGGCGATGCGATGGCGTGAAAGTACGGCCGGGGCGAGGGTGTATGGCCTTTGTTCAAACACAATGGAACGCACAGTAGGGAATACAATATTGTAATGAGGCAATTGTAAGGTGGGCATGAGCGGAGGTGATTTTTTCTTTGTCCTTGTTAAACACCTACAACTTTGCATTGGTTATTATTTAAATGGCAAGTCTTTGGCTATTTGCGGAGGAGAGGAAGGACGAAAAAATCAGGAGCTTCCATGAGTTAGATCAAAGGGCGGATGAGCTGGGAGCTAGACTATTGTTGGAATTTGTGCGGGGGAACAAAATGTCTGGTTGTAAATGTTTGGCAGCCCCCGCTGTTGTGGATCACAGTTAAGGCTGGCATTTTCCAAACTTTTGCCAATGTTTACACAGAAAGTTGATGAAGGACTTTAAGTACTAGTGACTGCTTCTTGACGCGTGCCTTTGGTTTTTATTTCACTTTTGATGACACTTAAGTCGAGGACGGGCCGAGATGAGCCTTCAAATAGATCAAGGTATAGGTAGTCTTAAAAGTATAAAAGGGTGGGTCATCTACTAGTTTCTTTTTAAATCATAGGATATTTTGCAACTGACAGAAGTTTCCCGCTCGAAATCTTGACAGAAAGTCAGTATCATACCTCCGCGGAGCAAAATTGGTCGCTTTACACTTGATTAGCGTTTGGAAATACTGAAGACTTATTTCCAAAGTGAGTGCTGTGTAGCCCAAATAGTGGGTTTTGCGAAATGAAGTTTTGGCCGAAAAGAAGCACGCACCCCGCCTGCTGTACGCAAGTTCGTGAGACTGGTATGAACAACACTCATGGTCCCCGTTGTCGTAAAGTGCGCACGGACGAGAATGTGGCCAAGAGTGTGAGACTCAATTCATTGGACCATTTTCCTTCGATTTCGGGTTGATTACATTGGGTCATGTTATCTTTTCATTGCATACACTCAGTTGCGATGTCAACGAAAAATGGCCGTCCACAGCAATTCGCTCTTAATTTGCTCTCCAAACTTTCGGGTAGCACCGAAAGGTCTTTAGAGGTAAATTGTCGTTGTACTGCTGATGAACATGCCCTAACAAGACATACATCCTTCATATGCAAACTTTAGAAAAATTCGCTATAAACTGATCGTTTCCTTTAAAAGCTGTTACATCCGTAGCGTCGTGATAAACAATCTCCGTCCACTGCCCACCTCTTCGCTTGGCATACACCCTTCCACATTAAGCTGTAAGTAGTTTTGATAACCTTTAGCATTACAGTACACCACGTTATATAGATATTCCCTTCGTCGTAAATTCTGCGAAGAAAAAAAAACACACCTACTCCATGGTAAATGAAGATTCTGCGATAAAACAGTAAAGAATACGCTTCCCATCTCTCATGTCGTTAAACAGGACCAAAAGAACCGCTCTTTTGGGCAATGCCCCTAGGATAATACACGATAAGGTCATATTTGTTCTTATAGCTTATATAGCCCAAGGACGGCCGGGCAGCGCGTGTTTCCCGTTAACAAAAGAAAAATTACAATAAATGAGATAAAATTTACATAAACTCGAAAGTGCGGTTAAAATTTTGAAAGTAGGTATGCCCTGCATGTGCACTGTCAAGAGCGATTGAAAATATAGATACGTAAGGCAACCAATCACCCTTATCCGCAGGAATTCATGGCCACGAGGTTGAGAGGTGAAAAGTTAATTAACAGAAGAATAACTAATGACCTGTCAGTCACGTGACCAGTGGAAATTTGCTTAGCTGCAACAAGGTAGCGGTTATTTTAATAAGTGTTTGTTTAGGTTTGCAGAATGAAGGTCCAACGGCTGAATGCGTCATGTGCAGGGAATGAACACGAGTGCTCCGGCCCGGGAGATCTTTAAACCCACAACCGAGGGACGAGAGGAGGAAAGCGACTCAGGTGGCGCACGCAAGTGAAAGGCGACCTTAACCAATTTAAAAAAAAAAAAAAATGGAAACAGCTGGTTAGACATCGTGCTGGCTTGTTGGTTGATACCCAGGTCCACCCCGGACTATAGGGCCACCTTAAGTAAGCTTGTTGTTATTGAAGTTGTCAAAGTCCCTAATGCAAAGTGATCAGTTCTTGTCTCAAAATACTCGCAGCCCAAGTAGAGTTATATTTAACAGATTACAAAGTAAAAAGGAAGTAGGGAAGCTACAGTGAAAGAAGGTTTAACACCACCTTCGAGGAACCAACGAATTTTGGTCGTTTTAAGCTGTAATGGTGAATTTTTCTTAAGAGGCGATAGATTTCAGCAATATCCGCTTATAACGCTTAAGGTTATAGGGATCGCTGTAAGTTGCACCACACATCCAGGGAAACAAATCAGTTTTTCAATAGAGGCTCTTATTTTTATTTAAATTTTTTGCTTGATTCCATGTGATTTTGTTTTTGACAATCAGTTTACGGGGTGAGAAATACGAAACACATTTTCAAATGGAGCTCATACTCGCTCGAACCGATGGCGACATTGGCGCCCAGACCACGCCCATCTTGAATTTTAACAAAACCAAATGAAAGCCAGCCGCCAGCTTTAAGAATTTTATAAATCAGTATCTAGTCTGAGAAGCCTTTCAAGCGTTTGGTTTCTAAAGAACAACAGCATATAAGCCAAGTAAGGGGAATAGGCAACTCAATCTAGAGGTCAATCTTCTTAAATGGAAAAGGTGGGCTGTTCTCATGGATAAGACATATTTCTTCAAAGTCGGCTTATTTGTTTAGTTTTTAGGGAACTAATAAAAATGTGGGATTTTAGAAGTTTCCTTCTTTTTAAAAAACAAATCGAATAATTTATGGCGACCTTGGAGATCCACTACAGTTTCCTTACTTTTATTTGATAAAATATGTCGTCTCAAATATAAATTATAGAAACTAATTTTGGATGCATACCTAACTATTTGTCTAACCTTTTTTAAGAGATACTATTTTTTGAAATGCTGCTTAGTTATACTACTGAACATTTTTATCAACCTTCCCTAGAGGAACAGTGGCACATTGAAAAACAAAAATCTTCTTTTCGGTGTACTAAACCAAGAACCTATCACTCAACCTACCGCATCATTCAAAGCACTTCACACTGAGACAATCCAAACCCACGTTTGGCTCATTTAAAGTTTCAAAAAAAAGTCTAGACTGCGTTTGAACTTCGGTGGTATCTCTAGCCATGTTTCGCACTTTTAAAAATGAATGGGTCCATGCGTCTTATTGAATTTTACAAATGCAAGTGCAAATAAAGACGTCAGTCAATTTCTGGCTCGAGTCAATGATCGGGTCATAAAAATATCCTCGTCGCATTAGACAGAAGCTTTAGTTTCTTCTGACAACCTGCCATTTGCATTTTTTGAAAAATTTTAGCAACTTTTCCATTAGGATATTTTTTTTCTTTTACAACTCTTGAGGAAATCAAATTAGACATTTAATGGTCTCTAGTCCTAAAAGGCGTTTCGCTGCAATGTGGCTCATAAGTAGACCTGTCATAGAAACACTCATTTGGTGTGTGATATTTACCGAGACTTGTGATTTTAAAATTAACAACCAACTGTGACTGTGAGTTATTGCGTTCGAAAGTTTGAAACGAATCCTTCTAAATTTGAGTGCAGAAATATTCGCTGTCTGCAAAGAAATCATTGAGCTGTTAAAGTGGTTGGCTTCGCTTTTACCAAGAGAAGAATTAACAAAATTTGGTTCACAAGGCGATATGCATCAAAATTAAAAGTAAAGTCTGTCTAGAGTTGCCCGAATCAAGTTGAACCAAAGTACAACCGTTCTTCTTCTAAATGCCGCCCCTTCCCCTTCCATTTAATGTCACGTTTTCGTTTTTCAATACTCGTAAATAAATTTTGTCATTTTATTTCCTTAACCAAAAAAAAAGAGCTGGAGGTGTTCATATCAAAAGTCATGAGGTGCCTATACCTTCACTTCAACCCCCAACTGCTAGCTCATAAAACGAGAGAATACTTTGCGAATATATGCCACCATATGGAAGCGAAAATGCGTCATTGCCAACCCATCCAACCGAACCGAACGATGAACACAATTTTTGTTCGCATTTCACTTTGTCCTCGTTAAATTAAAAAAAAAACCCCACCCCCGTCTCCAATCAATTTAACACAATCCATTTCGAATTAAGGCGAAAAAAGAAACGCCAATCCAAAGATTTTCACAATCAAATTAATGACAAACCCAACGCACAGCGAACACAAACACAGCCGCTACAACGACACTTTCGATGTAATAAAAAAAAAAAAAAGCAACCGGGACAAAACGCGCAAAACTTTTGAAACACATCCCCTCAACCTGTTGGACGTCAATGTCAAACAGCAGCCGCTCCCTCCAAAGTAGGCAAAAAGTTAATTGAGTGACAGTAATAAAAAAAAATAAAAATTTATATACATACATACATGTCCTTGGAGGGAGTTTGAAGGGAAAATATCTTGTACTTGTTTCTCGCCCACTTCATCTCAGAGGAAAAATGTGCCAAAATAGAACCAGAGGCCGGGCACAGATTAACAAAGTTTGGGTGGGGGCGGCCCAGTGAAAAACGCTCCACCCAAACATATGGAGACGGGAGAAGGAAAGGACATTTCAAAAAACACACACACCTCGTTGTCATTATTTGTTCATATTTCGTAATAAAATGATTTATCATGCTTTACACTACTTATCAGGATGGGGAATGGATCCGGGTTAGAGAGTGCGGGTGGGGTCCGCTGTCAGTGTCACAGGCGCGTACACACAACAACACAGACAAGCAACACGTCAAAAACACAGTAAAAGCAAAAAAGAAGAAGAAGAAGAAGAAATACGACTAAAGGCTACCAAACACTCACCATATGGCAATAGACGAGTTTTCCACAATAGCACATCGTTTGCAGGATATTCGCTCCCCCCGTGCACTTTTCTCGTCTGTTTTTTTCGTTTTTTTTTTATTCTCCGTCGACTTTATTTCGTTTTCTTTGTTTAATTCTTTTAATTTTTTATTTTATCTTTTGTTTTGATAGAAGGAACAGAATATATACACACATCCAGACATGCATTTACATTTAATAGAACAACTGGTTATTTCCTTCTCCGAAGGACATGGTCTGTCTTGTTTGTTTGCAAAGCGTTTTAGAGAGCAGCCAATTTGTGTAATGTCCTTTAGAAGCAGAGTCTCCTCTAGCACACATTAAATTTGTATTCGCTTTCGCCAATAGTGTGTCCTTTTGGGAATTTTGAAATTTTGAAGAAAAAATAACAAAAAATCTGCTTTACACCAACACAAAGAAGCAGCACATGTCACCACTAACCTTAGGTTTCGTCTTGCTGAAGCGCGATTTTGTTTCTTTTTTTTTTTTTGCACAATTAATTAGGCGGCTATAACGCGTCACTCTCCTGTCGTATCCTTATCACTGGGAAAATATCCAACTGATGACCGATTTAATAAGTGAGTAACCATGCGGTCCTTATAGGGAGGGATGCGTTTCGAAACATTAACACACACCGCCTGGTGATTTTCTTATAAATTCAACGAAAGCAGTCTTGATGAGAGAGGAACCACCGCGCCCGTCGTGTTCCGTAGACACTTGATTTCTGATGTTGCTCGCTGTGTACGCTGGCTGTTGCTGTGATGACGATAATGGCAAATTGGCGAACAAACGCCAAGAGAGAGGGATGAAAGGAATATTTCAACTTCAACGCACTACGGAATTGGTTTTCCAAATTTTCCATACACAGTTGTGTCTCCGGCTCTCGCAGTCGAGAGAAGAAAGCACAAGGGAAACCAACCACCCCTAGGACTTTGAGCCGAATTCCAACCCACACTTGTTTGCAGAAATTGTTTTCCCGAGAGAGAGCGAGAGAGGGTGAGTCGAGAGAAACAAGTTATTTTTTTGGGCGAAAAAGAGACAGAATACATTTCCATTGGGAAAATCAAACGCAATCGAGTTGGAACTCAACCATTTCGTTCTAGAAATGGTCGCACATACTCGCCGAAGACTGGTGGGTAGTTGGAAAAGCTCTTTTGGAAGGAAAACGCGCTTTTTTAATGGTGCAACGCCGGCATTTTGTTATCGGCACTTGAATGGAGAGATATTTCTCTGTGGGGGCTGTTTTGCTGAAATAGTTTTGCATTAAGGCAGTCGTAGTGGCTCTACAGGGGTGCTATGTCTCAACAGGGTGATGCATATTCGATGGGGGTTTGATTTTTTTTTTTTTTAAATATTGGCGCTTCAAATGAGCGCAAGCATGGAACATACTTAAAAGTGCAGGTGGTGGTGCTTTTAGTGTTTTAGTATCGAATATTAGCAACATATTACCAAAGACGGTTAAAATGTTGACATGACTGCCGACTTATGGGGTTGCGATAAAGGACACATGAGTGTCCCTGGTGGTTGTCTAAAACTAAAGCAAAATATGAGTAAACAAAGCCACGCCTAAGAGATTTTGTTCACGATCTCATTTCTAGTTCACCGCTTGATGGGAGTTTCGCTTAATGGACTTTCCGGTCTTAGATTATAGATCTGGACCGAGGGCCTTCAGTTGAACTTATGGGTAGTTAAACATTCAACTTGCAAACAGCTTACTACTGCTAATTTTAATCACGAGATAGCCGCAGGTATGGTTTGGTTCATTTCAAGACGTTGAGGGTTGAGAAATACTATCAAATCATCACTTGTGGCAAGGAGCTTGGTCGACAACAGCGCGAAACAGCCCTTAGGGCTTAGAAAGAGCTTTTCAATGCACCTATGCCAATAAGCAGAAACTATCTTGGGCTGAAATGGCTGGTGCCCCAGACAGTTTCTTGGCGCCTGTCCCGTTTGGCTCTATTTTAAATCGAAGACGATTGTTCCAACACTCCAAAACAAGTCTGACACCATTCATACGTGTAAGGAAATTCGTCCGAAAATTAAATTTAGGGAGTGCCTTCAAATAGTGTCTTCAAACGGAAACATTAACTGATTGCAATTAAAACGTGGTCTTGGGTCCCAACTTCTATTAGAAAAGACTGGTTTAGGCAGCAGTTCTGCACAACATTTTCAACTTACTGTCGCAAAAACATAACCCCACTCCTTTATCTCCGAAATAATCTAAAACCTTGCAACCATATCTAAAGACTACGATGTCCACCCAGACAAACTTTAAATCGGAGACTTGCAAGACACTCGATCGAATGAAAGACATTCACCCAACAGAATGTCCTTTCAATATTGCTCCTCCCGCTGCCAACGTTCCATTTGCTTATTGTACCTTTTCAAATTGAATACAATTCCCGGCTTCTGTAGAAAACCACCCTCCCAGGAGCATGCATTTCAGTCATCGAAATTAATGGCTCCTTAGTCGTTTAAGCACCACCACCTTATCGTATTTTAATCTACATTCTTCCAAATAATAGCAGCAAGTGGCAGCCCAGCACAGCACTGGCTCCCGCCTCCACCCCAACCCACACCTGAGGCACGACTCTATTTGGTCTGAAAATCCGTGCCTTGAATACCCAAGTGGACAAGAGAAATTCCTTGACGTATTTCCATAGTTTGATTGCGGGTGCCTTCAGCCAAGAATTCGGGTGCGGTGAAGAATGCGTGCACAAACTTCCTCAGTCGGTAATGATTCCTTCCTGAGGGCAAAAAAAAAAAAAACCAACCCCCACAGCTTGCATTGTTGTGTGGTGGAAGGTTTTTTTTTCTTGGTCCTTTCTTGAAAATTGGAAAGTACCCGTTGTACTCGCTGCCGAGCAGACTTAATTAAGACATTCGGCTTGTATGCCACCGCACTAACGCCATCTCTCATCGAGTATTTCCCACCAGCCGCATGAAAACTACGGTACAACTTTGAATATGAAAGTTCGTTCGTCCTCTTCATAGAGGTTAGAAATATTCTTAATAGGATTGAACGGAGAAGGATGCATCTAAAAAAAAAAAAGCACAAATAGATGCGAATCCTTTCACGTACGTCTGTCTAGAGTCCTGTCGGTTGGTTGGCTGCATTCTACCGTCAACAGATTTCCCTTCTAGTGAGTAGAGAGAGAAAAAAAAGACAACTGCACGTGCTGCTGGGGGTGAATTCTTTATAAAACTAGCGGAAAGGAATTTGCTTTTCCCTGTTTCGTTTAAATGAAATTCGTCAGGATGAATAAAGTGCAATCTGCAATGGTGTGCATACACATTACTTGGCGTGTCGTCATTTAAAATCGACGAAGAAGTCGTGGTGCCGCCGTACAAAGTGTTGCTCGCAGAAATGTCCTTAACTGACTTGACGGCTGATGGCTGAATGGTTAGATTAGAGTCGTCTGTGAAATTGGTCGGAGATGTTTCGCGAGAATTTACAGTCAATTTGTACGGCAGTTGTTGCATGCCTCAAAGGAAACGTGAAATGAAGCAATCAGCGATAAGCAGATTACTCTGCTGACTTACTGGGGTATGGATCGAAAACTGGGTGGAGGATTAGGTCGGTTTCATATTCGCGTTGGACTTTTATTTAAGATTGAGGCCAACTATATATAAACCCATTTAAGTCGGCTTCTCAGTACGCCCGTGGTCCTGAAAGATTTAAATTTGACAACAGAGTAGAGTAGTCCAAACAAGTAATTAAATAAAAATATTTTGATCGCAACAAGTCCACCTAGGCCTTTCCGCAAAGTTCCACACAATCATTCCTAATTTTTAGCGCAGACCTACAATTTTTAGGCTCATATGAACGGCTATATTTAGAAGGTTTCTACTGTCGTATGCCTGGTAGGCACTTAGGCAGTGCAGGGAAGAAAATGAGCGTTGGGTGGTATTTTTTTTCTACTGGGAATTGAATGTGAAACGCTTCGCTAACCACTGAGCCCACCTGGCATTTATTCGGCTTACAAACTCAATTTCTTACAGATTCACAGCTTGATATGCAGTAGGAGCTCTCAAACCCAAAGGCACGTCTTTTAGGATCTTTCAAGACCTCCTAAGAGGCAGAATCCGCACTTGAAAACTTCAAAAACAGCTGTTTCTTAAGCTTGACATATATTTTTTACGAATTTTATCGAACTGACCCTCACCAAAGGGGGGAAGTAAAGTTTAAGTCCAAATAAGTCGTTCACGTAGGTTCCAATTTCTTGTGAGTATGTACGAAAAAAAGCGACACAAGATATGAATATAAAATCAGAATTGGAACACTTAAACTACACTTCCAGGTGTGACCCCTCCTTGGCGGCGTGAATATAATAAGCGCGAGCGAAAGCATGCATTCATTGGAATGGATACAGCAGGAAAGGGTCGAATATGTAAAATAATTTCGTCACGTTACGATTTTTCGAAAAGCCCCCCTTTGAAGGGGGCAAAGGCGTTCAAACATGGAACTAAATGCGGTTCAGTGTCGTAGATACTATCACAGACAAATCATCATGATGGACGTACAGAGAGAGATCAAAGTAGCATGATTTAGAGTGCATCTTTCCTACTGACCCCCTTGAAGGGGGCAGTTTGATTTCACTGAATAGCCACCTCATCTTAGTTCGGCACTACGGATTTTGTGGCGAGCCAGAAGTTGCGTATGCATAACCCCTTCTAGCGGAACGACACCAAAAACTCGAACCTGAAAAATATACATTCAGTAGTTAGTACTCTTACGGATCAGTACCCATTGACTGTATAATTTACCACGTCACAGTGCGCTGATAAAGCTGACACCCTGTGCCACAACAAGCAAGCGAATTTCAACAAGTTGACCCACCGATATGTGAAATTCCCCCAACGCAAAAGGTCGACTTGGCCAGCAACTAATGCTACCCAACATGGGCAATTCACACATAGGTGCTCCTCCACTCAGACACACTCCATATAGAGTCCTGCAAGGAATTTGTATTCCATTCAGACAGGTACAACATTAGTATGCCATTCAAACTTTGCGTCTAAAAATAGACGCACTTTGCGTCCATTCTCCACAAAATACAAAAATATCCCATTTTCGTCGCGAAAAAAACAAACAATTTAAATTCACAATTAGACTCATCTGTCAAATAAATAAAATTCAATTCCATTACCCGGGCACATGCCCTTTTCGCCATCGTCCCATCTGGCGGGATTGAGGCGAATTGTTGAAATTCTATTTCGACTAATGAAACTGTCAACTTAGGCTCTTCCGTAACCAACCAACCGCACCGTTAGTTAAAAGAGCAGCATCGAAAGAATCCCCAAAATAATCTAATTATCCTTTTTTTGTGCAAACCGAATTATTCGAGGACGACTTTACCCAACCCTCCGCCCTTCACCTGAGACGCAAAAAAAAATTGCCGAAACACATGAATGGCTTCCTGTTTGTATCACCTTGTTCAACACTCTTCGGCAGCTAAAGGACTTCTAATAGCTTTATCCTTCGAACAGAACAATTAATTACATGTCAGTGATGCTGCTGTTTTTTTTTTTTTTTCTGTCTTCTTCTCCAAGTGTGCTCATTTCGGGACTTTGCCGAATTGTTCGATAGAAGCCAAATTGATTTACCTCGCTTGCTTGTGTATTTGTTTGGCCATAATAACGAGCGACTCCATTGAAGGGAAAAAGTAAAAGTAAACACAACGCCACCGGCATTTTGTTTTCTCATTTCCGTTTCCATTTGTACATCTCGGAGCTGCCATCGTCAAACCGGCAAACAACAGCTGGCATTCTCTCTCTCTCTCTGTGAGAGTATCAATATCAACTTTGACATTTGCAGCCGCCTACACACTTGTGTAGCAATTTTCCTCCGAAAGCTTTTCAGGGCGTTTACGCAAATCGCATGCGCAGTCCTTGCTGAGTTTTATCGCGTTGCTGGCTGATGCTTCGCCTGGAAAGCGCCAGTGAATGGAAATTGCGGCGTGGCAAATACTTAGCCATAGCTAAGTATAGAGTTAGGACACAGCAAAAATAAAAGAGTAAAAATATTGTGCGGAGGATGTGTAATAATTTGAATTGCATACCATGCAAGTAGTACACATACGTATATGCAAATGTGTCGCCTGGCGTTTTTCCGGATACTTTTGTGGCTCTTTAGGGTTCAGAGCAGTGGCAACAAAATGAAAAATTACACCACACTTGCCATGGGCTACATCTACATAGTTTTATGCATAAATGTACTTTGCCCTTTGGGAAGGACTGTTGTCCTCACACTCGACGGTTTTTTTTTTTAGGGTAAAAAGTGCTCCATATCCCTGCTCGCATACCCATGTCAGGATTGAGGGTTTAATGTAGATTTTCATTGTCAGATAAGAGAGATTTTTGTTTTGCTGGTGGGAATCCAAACATTTGGCTTGAGGTAGGCGGCTGTAGGCCGTTTGTAAAGACAAGGGGGAAAACAATTGCTTATTTCGGTCACCACGTGGGTGTCAAGCGATTGCCTGGTTTAATTGTATGGGCCAAATGGCCGTAAATAATATTAAAGGCAACAAACGTGGGTGGGCAAATAAATTCGGAAGGAACTCCACAGGCTCTATCGGTGGTTGTGTTATGTTTGACGCCATGCGAAGTGGATCTATGGACAGTGGGTAGAGTGTCAAACAGTAGTTATTAAGTTTTTTTTATAGACCGTAACCCAGATGGGTTATTACGAACAAATAATGGACCCGAAGGACTCTGTGTGTGGAAAACATATTTGAAAGTTAAAAATAAACGTTTGCGTCACTCGAAATAGGCTTCGAGAAAGTTTCTACATCTTGGGATAAGAGGGATAAGAATTCAGGAAGGGTCGTTCAACGCCACACATATTATGTTGCAACTCAGGTTCAACTGCCTGAGGGCCTGCCCTTTGACTGAAATAGCCGCAAGTTTGATCACCAGAATCGGCTGAAATCAGTTTATTTGCATTAGAAAATGTAAACATAGCTTAAGGCTCATAAAAAGAAGAGAGATTTTGAAGAGAGTTGCGATCTTTATGGATCTTTTTGAAAGCTTCTTCGAAAGATTTTTGTGAAAAGATCGAAGCAGTAGTTGTTGGTTAAGCTATTCAAGCACTTGGACTAAAAACATTAAGCACAGACGGTGATTTCGGTTTCCAGCTCGAGACTCAATTCCCCGGTTATGGTATGTCCACTTAGAATAGTTGGTTTCACACACTTGGTCTGAAAAACTTTACAGAGAGAACCTTCTTGACGTAATGTACGTACAGCGATCTACTGAAAGACGTTGCATCAGTTGATTTTGCATTTAAGGGCTTCATCACTTAAGTCGTAAGCTACTCATAAATGCAGTGCCTTCTTGACTTTTTAAGGACCGGCAACCCTTTATCTAAGGAATGGCGATGAAATTTCGAATTCTAAATGAGTTTTTTAACAAAATTTTGTAATACACAGTCGATTCTTCTTCGGCTTTGACATTGAATATCCAATTTAAACAAGCGATTCGCATTTCGTTCGCTTTGAGTTCCCGGAAGAAGCTTTCTTTCACCAGTGAGTTTTTATAAGTTTTCCGTGCAATCATGTATCGTGTAAAATTTATTACGTAGGTACCGCCAAAATCCGGTAGAAGAATCGGATGGGATTAGCGAAAATGCGAAAATCAAGCGGAAGAACAAAATGCGAACATCTAGATGAAACTTCTGTTCTGCGAATGCAGACAAAGATTCTGCTAAACTCCTATGGGGGTGGTATATAAACTAACGAGAGTGGATTATGCAAGCGCGCAGAGGAAGAAAATGCGAAGGTCATCCGCATCACCAGCTTCATACTTTTTCTACATGGATTTAAAATGTTGGTTTGAGTTTTATAAATACGCCGCCGTCGCATAAATGAATGACAGATATATAAATTTTTTTATTGCTCATTTTTCTTTGCAAAAAGTCAAAGTTGCCGTTTTTTCTCCACTGTTCAGTGGGCGATATCCCAACCTCACTCCGATAAATTCAGTCCTACACGAATAAGCAAGCTCGCCGACCTCAGTACTTAGGCACAAAAGTGCTACAAACAATCCACTTAATATAGAAACCCACAGAATGGGCATCTTCATTAATTTCATGTCATTGCACATTAAATGCAAAAACCCATTAAACACTCTCCAGATTCTGTATAAATGCAATTGTGTAACAATCCAACGCAACATTTCAAGCAGACACAATTGAATTGTACTCACTGCCAAAATAATAATGTGGTCTAGCTGTAGGTATATGGTGGCCGAAAATCGGAAACACAATACCCGTACTCTCGTCTCTCTCTCTCTGTCTCTAGTGTAAAAGGACAAAACGTACAAAAAACAGATTTCCTCTCAAGCATTTTCAATTTATTACTGCAGTTTCATGGATGCAACTAATGCGGTTCGCATTTGGGGAAGTGTTCTCATGTAGATGGGATATTTTTGCCAACTTGATTTAGGTGTGCTTAAAGAAAATAAATATTTTTTTTTTGTATTTATTTAGCTTCCGTTGTACTTTGGAGAATTAATGGAAAATATTATGGCGGGGAATACGATTTGTATGCTTTTCAAAGGCAAACTACCTCTCGCTGTCTATGATAAAGGACTGCTTCGCTATACGGTAAATTGATTGTAAAGTGTTTCTGTCGAAGATGGGATTTAATTCGGGGTTATTGTCGCCAAACTACTTACCAAACGCGTTAAGATAGAACTTTCATGTTGTGGGACTTACCTGTAATGAAAGAGAGTAAGAAAATTGTTTAAATTTTGCGTGTTTAAAGTGAAAACTTATTTTGTATTTAAAACTCTCAATAGGGGACATAAATTATACTGTGACAGGCAATATTTGCTTATTTCATCATCGACGAAAAATCAAAGAAAAGCAGGCGATTCGCATTTCGTTCGCTTCAAGTTCCCGGAAGAAGATTTTTTTCCCGATGAGTTAAAATGAGTATTCCACACAATACATGTTATGTGTGGAATTTTTGAAGTAACAGCGAATGCCGGAATTGTTGTCGACAAACTGCGGAAATACTTTGGTCCTTTGTAATGCCGCATGCAATTTTAAAATGGAGTTTATAGTGCAGTACTAACTACGGCTTGTTTTTTTGATTGCTTCAGCATTACCAAAAGCCAGGGGTAGGTTCTAGGTTCTGAAAGATCAAAACGTTCAGTCGTTTCCACTTGCACCAGCATTTTGCGTCATGTTACTTTGAAAACGAAAGGAATTTTCGTTTGCATTACAGAAAAAAGAGGCGAAAGCTGTTTAATTTACGTTTTCCATTTTTTTTTTCGTTTATCTAGGTAACTCCAAGAAAATTGCGTAGATACAATGAACAAGAACAGAATATTGTTGAGGTGCTGTTGTTAAAAGTTCCTAGTACTCTAAAAATGAACCAGAAAATATGCAATAAAAACTGCTGCGGGAGCTGAACTTTCTACACCATAAGAACCAATAAACCAACCAAACTTCTAGCAGACGTATTTAGAAAATTTTTTGTAGAGTGAAAAGTGCAACAATTTATGAGGTGATACCACTTATAAAAGAGAGCGGAAGCAGCGATATTTTGCAAGATCTAACTAAGCTTCAAATTCTGGGGGCGAAAATGTTCAAACGTTCGAAAAAAGGTCGAGCACGTCAAAATGTTTTGAATGGTTTCGCCTTACAGAATGCCGACAATGTTATTTACCCGATTGGTCTTTTTGACAAGTGATTCCATACAAAGGCTATTACTATGAAGGGATTTTTCTATCTACCCCAGAAGAGGCATAGGACGACAGCAAATCTCTTTCATCTGTCTCGCACCGGAGAAGATATTTCAGCAGCAGCCACCTTTTGTACTTTGTAGCTGCCTCTCCAAAGACTTTTGATCTCCAAGGTCTACCTGGTCTGTGCTCAACTCAGCCTCACTTACACAGCCTTATCTTGATATCCCATATTTTTTGACACGTTTTCAACCTCCTGACACATCTCACACAATGAGCTATTGGGTAATCGATTCGTATGTCTATCTCTGGTCCCGTCTCGTCCATACCTCTGTCTAGTTGTCGATTTTCAAACTTCTTTGATCTACGATGCGCGGTTTTGTTCAAGGTCTTTGGATCTTCGAACTGTCCTAAAAATAGTTTAGTACCCAGCTTTCTTAAAAATGTCCTATTGATTTCGGGAAAATGTCACCAAAACCGCCGATTGTGGTTTCAGACTTCAAAGTAATAATTTGCACCATGAAATAGTCAATTTTGAGTTGGACTGTGAGGAGATAGACAAGGCTTGTGGAGATGTAAGGTCGCACACAAAAAATTGCTAAAGTCCACAAGAAAATCTGCGTTGGGCATTAAAATTTCCCATGGCGACTACGATATTCGCTTTTAAGGCGCTGCTATATATCGCTCTTAGATTAGTTTCAAAAGGTGCTTGTCGCCTGTCAATGGTCCATTGCATTAAAGCGCTATTCCACAAAATAAGCCTTATCTGTGAATGAACCGGCATCGCTAAGACAGTTTACAGCACTTTCCGGAGTGCGATGTCAAATTAGAGCTCGGGACCTTATGTCAAACAAAAATTCCAGACATACCCCAAAATTTGTCAAGCTATACCACTTTTTCCAAAAATAATTGCATACATTCAGGCTGAGCATGTAACTCTGAATTGTTACATTGACCATTTTTGTACCTCCCTTTGCTTGGTTTAGAAATACTCGTATGTTTAATAAAACAAACCAATTGTCAGTAAAGCCAGAGCAGCATATCCATCTGTCTGCTTAGAGGTTATGTCGCACACATGAAACCACTTAGCCAACAACAGCCAAATGTACTCGTACTCGTATATTTGCGACCGAATTAGAACACTTACGTATGCCCTCCGTGACAATGTTCGCAGGTCCTTTCGCAATGCATCCGTTTTGAATCAATTCACTTCATCTATGTTGGTTTTTTTTTTCTTGATTTCCTTTGCATTGAGCCACCAAAAAGAAAAGAACTCAAAGTCAAAGAAACTTAATGCAAATGTCAAGTCTTCAATGGGCGATAACACGAAAATGGAAAAATAAGGCGAACAGGAAAAAAACGAAAACGAAAACTTCTCAGCAAAAGAATGGAAAAGCTTTTCTCGTTTATTGTGGGAAAATTCAGTCCTTTCTTTCTTTTTCAAGTCTGCATGGACGGTCTCACACAAAAGGATTAAGGTTTCACATTTTGTGAGTTTTACCATTCATTCGTCTTCGTCTTTTGCTTGGTTTTATTTTGCGGAGCAACGGAAGGAGGAACTGTAACTTGTTCTTTGTGTGGCGAGAACAAACAGAGAAAATGTTAAATTTTCTTTTTCAATGAACTCAACATGTCTGACAGAGAATGAACGCCAAAAACGAAGGACGCAAGCAGAGATTAAATGGCAAAAATCTGTGGATAAGAATAACAATTGCGTTCGCTAGTAAGCGAGTGACTATTAAAATATTTTTTTTCTTCTTCTTCTTCTTGTTCCGAGGGTTAGATGCATGAGTCGTGCTGGGTAAGTGAACATGAAAGATGCGATTAAAACGATTAATAATAAATCCTTAAGAAAACGGGAGAGCGAGTAAATTAAAAAAAAAATCAGAAAATTGGAGAAATGTCCTTTTAAAAACATTTCGTCCTTTTAGTAGCTTATCGGTGGTTGGCTGAGAAGAGTGATTTTGTTTGAAGTTGATGGTTTGGCGGGGAACGGGTAATGGTTAAGTTGTTCGTGGGGGTAATTGTTGGTGACACTGTGGGAGTTGATCTAAACGTCTTGTCAACTAGAATATTCAAGGAGGTATCAAACTAATTTTCAAAAGAGCTACGGAGAAGGCATACGAGTATGTACGTTGGTTGTTCTTTAAAATTTGGTCAGTCATTGAGTAAAAACTTCTGGTGGCAGTTCCATTTATATCTAGTTATTCAAAGTCCAAAGGAGAGCCCACGTATCTAGCTTTACAGGGTAAACGATTAAATTAGAACAGGAAATTGCAAAAGCACCTAAAGTTGCATGAGCGGACGCATGTTTGGTAAAAACCTAGGGAAGATATCCAAAGATCAGTCAGTGGATCTACACAAATGATGACCATACCCAGCATTATTTGCTTTAGTTTGGCGATCTAAAGCCGTTCAAAAGACCTCGATTTTAAGGTTGTCCATCAGCATTGCAATCGGCGCATCCCTGGGTACTGTCATAGGCAAATATGCAACGGCAATGTAACAGCAAAAGGAGGAAAACCCTTAGTGAGTTTTAGGTAGAGCTCAGCGTCTTTGAAAAAGATGTCAACCCTATTTTCAGATCCAGTATATTCAAGGTCTTTATAGCTCGGGGGCGTTGGTTCATTGGTAAGTGTGCTCACTACGGAGCGGTGGTTAAAGGAGATAACGAAAAAATCGACAAACTGTCCCGAAGAGATTCAAAAACCCACTTAGAGGGTTTTACACCCTCTGCAGCTCTCTTTTACTTTAGGGGCAAGCCAAATTTGTCGATAACGACGGCTATCGCAGCAATTGGTGCTTTCTTAGACGTTCACTTGGAGAAGAATTAGGACTTTATCTTCTCAAAGTCGAACTGACTGAAGAGCTGTAGCCAAATGCTCACAGGTGTTGTCTGGGGTTAGCTTATTGGGCCTTAAAGCACTTGGCATATAATTCGGCCCGAGAGAAGTAACTTCTCAGACGATTCTAATTTTTTGCTGAATACGTCTGAGCAGAAATAGTCCTTGTCACTCGATGCGGAGTGAAAAAAAAATGGAAGCGTAAAAAAATTGAGAAATTTTAGCGTCTTCTATACCAAAAAAAACTAACCCTCCATAAGCGAAAGTCTAAATTGTTCCACTACAGTATAAAAGGCAGAACACGTTCCCAACACTCCTTTGTCCATTTGTACAAACTTCCCACAGTGAAAAACAAAAGAGTTCCAAAGCCACCCTGGCTTCGCCTTCATAAATTCTTCAGCACTATTATTAGGAATCCTTGACCATAACTTTAGTCACTCAGCAGTATGACTTTCTGTTTCAACGCACCATTGTTATACCACTGCCATAACTGTTAAATAAAATCCACAGCCGGTGCGGGCCACTTCACGCACTCCCGCGCATTGAAAATGTCCAGGAAATTGTCGACTGGGTCAGTGGAGAGGTGTAGGTCGATTGACATGTAAATAACCGAGAGGCATGCCACCCCCACTCGCCTAACAAGCACCCACCAATTAATAATTTTAATCACAACAATTTCACCTGTCGTGTGGGCGTACATATGTAAATGACATTTAGTCCTTACGTTAAATAGTAAAACAAAAAAAAACAAATGGAAATTACAGATAAAGCGTACTAGATAGCGACCACGCATAAACCACCATCAACCACCTCAGGTGTCGCCGGGCCAACCTGTTTTACTAATTTCCCAGCCCAATATTAGCATAACGTTAGGGGGGGTGCTGGTAGTGCGCGTCACCCCTAGCAATTGACGCACTCAAAATCAGCGAAACGTAGCAACACACAAAACGTACTATTTACACGTTCAGATTGCAAATCGGAGTCAGTTTCACCCTCCATCCCCATCACCACCCCTGATTGCGATAATATCATTTAAGCCAGACTGTGGTTAATTCGCGCGCTGTTGCAACTCTATATGCGCTGCGTCCTTCTGCCACGTTGCACGCCGCTCCTCGTTGCACACAAGTTGCAGCAGTTCCGCTACCAATATGCCAATTCCAGTGCAGTGTGGTGAGTTTCGCTTTTGGGCGAAGCACACGAAACGAACCAAGTTGAGGTTGCACGATATGTACCCATATGCCAAAAAACAAAAAAACTTGTATCTATAACACAGCAGCGTATGGCGATGGTGGTGCAGGTACACGCTATTATGTCGGTTTAATCGATTGCGAGTAATTATAATCGTTTTCGCGCAAAATTGATAATTGCTGGTGCGGGGGGGGGGGAGGTTCTTTTCTGAATAGGGTTATGCGAGCCCGTCGTGTGCGATATTAGTTGGTGGGGGGGGATGGTACTCGTAGTAGTGCCGCGCTCAATTTAATTGAATAATTGCGGTCTAAGGGACGAACAGGAGGGACACGAAGGGTGGTGAATTAGCACAGTTTTTTTTTTAGCAATTTTTAGACTGGGTTTCGGGAAAGGGTGCATTTGGGGTATTTTCGGTTTGAAAGCAGGCAGGTAGTTAGAGGTAAAGTTGGTCACAATTAAAAAAGTGATCGCTTTGTAGCCGTTTAACAATCGGTTGGCGGTTGACTGCATCGCCTATGGTCGCGGTTCGGTGTTCTACAATCGCATTAAATGCTGCGGTAGGTACGCGCTGGGGCGAGCTTTATCAGTTCGCATATCCGGTCATTAGCAATGGTTTCACCCACAGGTACAGGGTGATTCACGTGGAATCGCGAAAAAATACACCAGCGGTACCGCCAAAGTTTGTGGCAAACTTTGAATAAGTTTGTTTCCATCGGTGAACAGTTTTGCTGTCTTAGTTTTGCTGTCTAAAGTGGTAATTCTGGTCGCCAACCAAGATGGCATGCGAAAGGGACAGAAACTCCCTACAAGGCTACGCTTTTTTACTCAACCATATAAAAGCTTTAACTGTCTTGTTGCAACAAAGCAGTGAGACTACTAAAAACTAGGCGTAAACAGGAGAAACTTTGGTTAGTTTGTCGGGTATAGACAACCTTAGGCGATCAGAAAAGCTGCAAAACAAAAGCTAGAAGGTCCGCAAATTTTGAAAACCATTTGGCGTAGCAGAGCCTTTTTTTTAAGACAGACAGTCCTGCATTTGAAATTGTAATTAATCGAAGATTTGGATTTAGAACGAACCTGTAAGTTAGAGATGATAAAAAAGACTGAATGTTGCATCCGTCCAACCATCCCAGGATCACAGATAATGGAAGGCTTCAGTTTCTTAAATGGGTAGCCCTTCGACAATGAAAAGATAGCGCGTCAAACTAATTTTCGACAGAGCTCTTTAACTCAAAGACTGTTTGCTGTGTTGATGTTGGGATAGATATAGCTTTGGCTTTATGAACTTACACAAGTTATGTATTGTATCGTCTGTATGTTGTAGAGTCGAGCCTGAATAGAGTTATAGCTTATTTTGTTCAGATTTGACGGAAACTTTTAGTTTAAGTAAAAGAATCGTACAAACTTTTTAAAGTACCCTCTGAGAAAGCTTTTCGGAGCTGTGCGACAACTTTAAAGCCTTCCAGTCTTTTGCAGTTTTTTTCCACAGGTTGCACTTTTGAATTTACTCAACTCTATTTTTTGAAGATGAAAAAAAAATAAAAAAACGAGCAAACCACTTTCGCATTTCCCAAAACGAAAGAAATCATGCGAAATCGAAAGCTTCATCTAATTCTGTTCGTCAGTGGGAGAGCTGTGTCGTCATTCTGTGAAAACGTTCAATCGCTTTGACTGGTACCAACGATTGGTTTTGTATACCTAACTTAAAAAACGAAAAACATTTTCTTTTCGACCAAAGCGAAAGAAATCAATGGGGTCGGCATTCTGTAAGGCGAAAACGTTGAAATTCCTTCGTGGGCGCCAACGATTTCCGGCTGTAAGCAAATCATTCGTCCACCCCTCCCATTGAAGAGCTCAACTTTTGTGCGATTTACCACCACTGTTGGCCGTTAAGTGTAGATCTTATACCGTAGTCCGAATCAAGGCTGCGTTTTGAGTTCTAGGTTGTAGCAAGTTTAAAAAGATAAATGGGACCTATCATCCGTATGAGGATTTTCAAAGTCTATAGGGCAATGAAATGCTGCAAGGACCTTGATTTTTATTAGGTTTCTCCATATTACGAATGATTATTCGCCATGGGGATACGATGGGTCTCTTAAGCAGTCGCTGTCTAAGTACGATTTTGGTCATATTGGAGCTGCGGTTGGGTCGAATAGAGCGCAGTCTCAGTCTGGAGGTCTAATATTTGAACTGCTGCGACAGTGTATCCTTGGTCTATACAAACTGTGAAATAAATAAGTAAAAACCCCCTTTCAGCTGTCAAATTAAATGCTGATGAAATAGTGTTGCCACTTCGGAAAAAAAAAAAACACTAAAAAAATTCTCCCGCTTTATGGCTTCCTCTTTTCGAGCAGTAGTAGATCCATACTCACTATAAAAAGACAGACAAAAGTGTTCACAAATCTGCTGTCAGCTGTCAAATGGATTGCCACAGAATAAAGTGTTGCCAATTAGAAAAATCACCAAATTTCACAATTTCTACTCCTCTCCACCAAATAAGCAGCTCCCATTCAACAAACACCTATTTCGCACTTCAATCAAATCACAAACCAACTCCAAGTGAAGATTGCCGTAAATTACATAGAAATAAATACCAAAGTCGCATACTCATGTTAATAACAATTAATATTAATTGAGTAGCATTTCCTGACCGCGCTCAGTCAGTTAGTCACGCTAGCTACAACCACCAACAACCACCCGCAGGTAATGCAAGTAAGTATATGATGTCTCATCCAATATATTCGTACAATCGACCCGGCCTATAGGTTATACAACGCGCAGCGACACATTAGTTTCTATTGAGAAATATAATACATTTCATCGGCCATTAATGGACTACTATACGAGATGGGTTTAGTGTAATTGTGTGTTGCCGCCGTCGCCGCCAAATTATAGAAATTATGACGTCATAACTTTTGGTTTATGCCAAAAGTTGACTCATGACCAAAAACCATCATTCAATAGTCATGTGGCAGCGGTGGTGGTGATGGTGGTAATGGTGGTAATGGCTGGATGATATGGTGGCGTGAAGTGAGATGTCACTGGCATGCCCCGTTGAAGACGACAGTAGCTATACTACTGATGTTTATGGCCTTTAGTAAGTGTATGTGCCTGGATTACAACTGTACTAAATTATTATCTGCAAAAGTACTAGTACTCATATACTGGGAGCAGAAAGCAATAACCGCGGCTAATAAGCGTGGTGCGGAAAATCCGGTTTCTGTGTTTTTCTTTTTCGTTTTAATGTGCGCCATTAATTTAGCGGTTTATTGCCAGATATTTTCGGGGTGAGCAATGAAGTAATCAACGGGTTTCAGTGGGTTTTCCTTCGGGCACAATGACATCACAAGTGTGACACCACACACATGGTTGGTACATATTTCATTAAAGAGCTACACATCTCCTTAACACAGGTAATGGCTTTTGCTAAAGGACATCCAGAACGCTCCAGAAGAGTGTCCTCGCTTAAATCGGTATATCCCATATATAGGCTGTATTTAAACGTCACTTATACACTGGCACTATGGCGGCACAATGAATTTCATTAAACTTAACAATTCCGCATATTTATCGCTCGTGTCTGATTGCAATATAATTTACTGTGTTTACTACTTAAACATGTTATTTAAATGCATTCCTCCTCCCACCTCGCACGCACACTCTTGAATTGCTCTGTTGCGGATATCCGACTCGCACGCATTTCATTAAGTGTCATGCAGCAGGCAACACCGGCAATCCAGCTGCAACTGATGTCGCATCGCCGGCCCCACTTATACCAGTTGCAAATTGTACATGATAATTATGTTTTAACTTGAAAATTAATTAATAAATAATTGTAAATGCAAATTGTCGTCTGATTGTTGAGGTAGGTTTTTTTCTTATCAAAGGTTGAAATTCGTATCTTGATGTGTTCAAGTTCATCTGGGTTTTTTTATGTGGAATTCAGATTTTTTGAAAAATAACAGAAATTGAAAGCTGTTAAGGGTGTGGTTGGATACTGTGATTGGATACAGTGCAACTGGCATCCAGGATTATAGAATAAATTGATAGAATGGACATTAAAAAATGGCACTAATGATGGAAATTGCAAAGAATGGTTTGTTTTAGGCAAATGTAGCCTCCTCTGCTGGTTTTCACGAAATGTATTCTGCAGCTCCAATTTTGGGCCAACTTTTCCAGCGTTGGATTGGAAACTCTTTCCTATCAATAGCGTACAGAATTTCGGCTCACAAGGCCTGAATATATTTTGCTCCATCAGCCATGTAAATATTCAAAAAGTTATCATGTGGGTGTGGTCCATTTCATGATGGATTGATTTTTTGTCAGTAAATTTTGGAACGAATTAAAACCACTTGAAACTTTTAAGACTATAACTAAATAAACAGCACAAACAGAAGTGAATTGGGAGCACTTTAAATTAAAAAAAATAAAAATGGGGGAAAATTATTGATCCTTTATGGGTTTGCCACGTTGTAGGAATATTTACCCGGCCTTATACCCATGCAACGTTGCCACGGATGTGGATGTGGATCTTTTAAAGATTTACTCATCACTATTGCAAGTGTTTCGGATAGAGGGCGTGGCATATCTCATTGGTTCTAAAAACAAATTTTCAAATTAATTTTTTAATTGCTGAGTGTTTTAAGGACTAGGTCCGATTTTATGAAGACATGCGTAATTCGGTCTTTTGAAGGTTTTTAGTTAGTTTTCAGATCACATATATGCCTCTGCAATGTCTATCGATGAACTGAATGTAAGTTTTTTTACAAAATCACAATGCAACGAAACAATATACCTCAGTGGAACGTTTAAAATGGATATTTGAAGGCCCCAATAGCTTTAAAATTACACAAAAGCTGTGCATTCACGTACAAGTTAATAGCAGTCATCACCACTTTCGGTCCATATCAAAAGTCGTAATTTCTACCTTCACCTGACATCATCACATGACAATTACACTGCACACACCTTGGTCTTGCACAATTGCGTTTATCCTAGCCGGCACCTTTCAGTCAATCAAACTATAAGTGAAGTAACTGGGAGTACAAAATGTTTATTAGGATTAAGGGGGGAAAGAGAAGTAGAACCGTTGTCATTGTATTAAAATATTTATCAACTGGCGCCCAATGTGAGGCGGAATTGGATCACGAACTTGAAACGTCCCAAAAAAGGTACTTAAAAGCCTATATCTTAGCAACTATTGCTGCAAAATGTGGTTCATCGATGCATATTTTTACGTACCAGAAACATTGTAAAATGTGGGCGTTATTGCAGAACGGGCGTGGCACCTTCCACACAACATAGTCAAACAAAACTCTAAATCTTATCATTTAAGGCAGGTTTAGCCTCGAAATTTTAGTAAATGGACGCATATTGTCTGTGGAAAGCATTTAAACAAATTTAGAATGTGGGCGTGGCACCTCCAACAGAAGAAAAAAATTTCAAAGGCTATGTTACAGATAAAATTGCGAAATTCGGAACTTGAAAGTTAAACTCAATATCGTAAATGGAGGTGGGACTGAAGAAGGGGCGTGGCACCATCCAACAAAAAATCAATGGTTAAACGGAAAAGACATTTCTTATAACGTTGGCTCTGGCCTATCAATTGGGATAGTACAAATTGTTGTGATCGCCGCTGAATTGAAAACTCCTGATTTTTTGCCACACATTCACCTGGTTTAACTTTTTCTTAAAAAAAAATAAACCCTATGTTAACTCGTTGCTTGTCTTGTGGTTCAAAATTGATCCACAACAATGTGAGCTCAGTTGGACATGAGGACCATAAAGATGAATTTATTGTTTCGCGGCTTAAAATTACATATTCGCAAAACAAGTTTCAATTGTTGAAAAGTTTTCTTTGGTTAACGGATAATTTGTCAAACAATACTAACCATAATTGCCAAAGAAGTGTCGAAACTGAGAGCTTGGCCCATCTTTGAGTCTAAAAGCTCATCATCAAAAATTTCTGCATATAAAAAAATATCAGCATTTTAGCTACTGCATCTCAAAAGTGGACAAACTCCATGTCAAAACCTGGTCTAGATCCCCACTTTGAAAGAACGAGCTTCTTTGGGAAGGCATGCCAAAGGTGGTCTAACTCTTTGTCAAAACTTTGCAGAAAACGACACTTTGAAAGAACGAACGTCTTCTAGCGACAAACGGTATGCAAACGCGCCTACCTATTTAAATGAGGTCTGCAACGATATTACTGACCACATTTCTCTCAAAGGACGAAGTCTTGATCGCACATTCTGACCAAATAATTTCGAATTTGTCGATTCAATTTGTTCATCAGCAACATCAGACACCCAGCAGTTAGCACACGCCCGCCAGCCTGAAACACATTCCTTCTTCGACAGTAACAATTTCATGCAGATACAAAATACCTCACAAAGGCTTCCCTTGACAAAAATATCCATTTACCAAGAAAAGACAAAAATTTTGATTTCCGTTCCAGATAAGTTACATAATTTGAGTTCCAATTTAGAATCAATTGGAATTATTTGTATCTGGTTGCGAAACCCTAAAATCGAATACCTCAAGGCAAATAAAATGCTCCCTCAATAATCGTTTCTAACTTGAGGTTGAAAAGATACAAAAAAAAGTAATGGTACCGCACAAAAGGCACAACTACAGTCACGAAGTCCTCCTTCAGTATCACAATTTATACAATTCCGTTTGTGGCTCAAAGTCAAATAAAACAGAGTTCCTCCGTTGATAACCATAATAAATAGCGGTTATTGAAACATCGAAGTCCTTGAGCACATACACACCCACCCACTCAACAGTTTTGTGTCTCCTTTGGCCTATAGAATTAATATCGCTTTACTCAGAGTGAAATGTCTCTTCAATTGAATTTGAATATTTGCACAGTTAGCAGAAGCAAATCATAAATAATGAAAGAAACACACACCCACACGGAGATAGAGCAAAAGGATACTTCAGTTCAGACAGACTGGCACACACGACATGCACACAACTCAAGTGTATTTGCGAATGCAATGCATTTACTTTGATTAATAACCAACTATAAACAAGCAGTCTGTGCGGTACGAGTGTGAGTAGGTATCTCAACTCTCAACTGTAATGGGGTGGAAGTTGCCGAGCGAGAGATGAATTTTGATTGAATTATGATTTGAATAATCGTCACACTTGACGATGTTGACGAGTGCGGAAGGAGTTGGGTCTAAACGAAAGGAGCGCCCCATCGGCACGACCACAAGAGCTTACAGCTGATTACGCGTCGCGACTTAAGATACCTACCTCATGCCTTGTATCTGCCTTGGTGGTAAAGGGGAATCAGTGTCTGCGCGCCTATAAAGGTGGCAAATGCCACTGCCACCGCCATTATGCTTGACACTTATTCCCGATGATGTGCCGGTAATGGCTGCGACGATGATGGTGGAACCCATTTTCGTGATTATATGATAATTGGGGGAATTTTCTTCAGTGCGTACTGGAGGATAGCGCAAATGTATGAAAAGGACTCACAGGCTGCAGAACTGATGATGTAAGACAATTGGACAAAAACACAAATTGGAGAAACTTAAAGGATACTGTAGTAGTTGAGGGTTAGGCCGTCAAAGGCGCCAACTCGCCTTTGTTTGGTTAGGTCTTTTTTCCCTTTTTTTTTAAACCTTTTTCTTCATCTCTGAATCGCACAGTCAAAAAGGATACCCATGAACGTACATTTTACCTCTCGAGATCAATCGTCGAAAATAATTCCAAAAAAATTACACCACATAAACGGAGCTACTTTCAAGCCTCATATGTGGTGGCGTTTTTCTTAAAGGCTGAAGTAAGAGCCGGGAGTTCCTTTTGTAGTCTTTAAACGAAAAACTAAACTTTGGGTCGAGGTACAGCTTCCTTTAGTCGTTGTAATTGTGTATTTATTTCTTGTGGTGTAGTGCTTCAAAAAGCGTTAAACTACAACTGCTGTAGTGCGCTGGAGTTCAATCAGACCGCAACTGCTCTTGTAGTGCGGGAAAAGTGTCCGACCACAAAAGGTGAAGTGTTTCAAAGACCTCAAACCTCAAACTACAACCGGTGTAGTTCCGAAGTAACGCCAGACTACAAATATTAGTGCTGGAAAAACCTCAGGCGACAACTGTTGTAGTGCGGGAAATACCTCAGACTACAACTGATGTGGTGCGGGAGTAACGTTAGACCACAACTACTACTGGAAAAGCGTCCGACTACAACTGGTCTAGTGCTGAAGTTATGTCTGTCTACAAGTGATGTAGTTATGCAGTAAACAGTCTGTAGTGTAGAGTTCGACAGACAAAATCTACTGATCATGCGTTAGACTACAACTGGTGCAGTAATGGAGTAAAGTCAGACTACAACTGCTGTAGTGCAGTAAAATCGTGTATCTACCCAATGTGTAGTGTAGTCCTGGGGGGTTAATAGACCACAACTACTGGTGTAGTACTGAAAAAGTTTTAAACTACAACCGGTCTAGTGCTGTAGTAACGTCAACGTCAGACTTCAACCGATGTAGTAATGAAGTAAACAGTCGACAACTAATTTAGTTTAATGTCCAAAGATCACTTGTACTACTTGTACTGGTGTTGTTTTGAATAAACGCCAGCCCATAACTGGTGTAGTGTCGGAGTAAAGTCAGACTACAACTGGTGTAGTTCCAGAGAAACCTCCGGCCACAGCTGTTGTAGTGCTGCAAAAAGAAGTCAAACCACAACTCGCTTTAGGTCAGACCACAACTCGCGTAGTGCCCGTAGAGGGTACTTTGCTTTTTATGACGTACTTTTCTTTCACATGAATGACTGATTGTGGTTCGTTTGGGTATTTGCTTAGGTTATAGCCTCTCCTCTGGGGAACAACAAAGCACAGTCTTAGTCTCAGTCTTAAGTTCCTTCCAATTCTTATAAAATATGTTGACAAGACGTCTTTGTGCTACCTGAGCAGACTAACAGATCAAAATATACGCGAATGCACTTCAAGGCTGCTTATTCGCAAAACAACCTGGGTTAGTGTGTACCACCCGTTTCCCGTCGAAAAGTTGCTGATTGTTTCGCCAGAGCACCAAAAACTTCTCAAAAAAAAAAAAATCCACTAATGACCAAAAGTTTTCCGGAAAATTCTCAAAGAAATCAATTAACGACTCCAAGCGTAAACCTGTTCGAGATAAAGTTTTAAAAAGAATCCCAGGTACCTCATACCGGGTATCAAAAGAAAGTCAAAAGGTCAATCCAACGAAACCTTGAGAGGTCCAAATTTAAGGTAAAACTTTCAAAAACCGGTTGCAATTAAGAGGAATCGATTTGTCGCTGTTGTTGTAAGAATTCAAGGATCAAATGACACAAAAACTTTCGTTAAATGTTGAAACAGCTCCAATTCTATGGGTGATGGTGTGTGAAGGCTGAAAAAAAAATATAATAATAATAAGGAACTCTCAACGGAATTCATTTACCATTCATTCGCAATGACACTTTTCAGCCATTTGGGTCTCTCCTAATGAGCTCCTCAATTAAAATCCGTTTTTCCTGTTCATTAAAAATCTTTTCTATCAAATGAGAAGCACGAAACTTCCACATGAACATGAGCAGTTCATGAGCTCACTCAATTTTTTATTTCTTTTTTGGGAATACAATTGTTTAAGCTATCAGTGGTTCATTAGTGACGCAATTTGTGTAAGAAAGTGTGCATAAGAGGAACCAACCCAAAAGAAAAACAGAAAACAAAAAAAAGTTTCCCTTCCGCAGTTGGCAAAGAGCGACTTGAAGACTTGTTTCATTCGCTGTTCTTGAGATGCTACAAGTTTTGCTCGCTCTCATCTCGCGCAGAAGGAGAAAACTTATTTTCATAATTAAATTTGTTGAAGTCATCCAGACAGTCGCGCGCTAGACGGAACACGAAAGCGTACAGATACTGGAGATACGGAAGCTGTTGGGTATTGTTTGATTCGTACTTTTAATGAGCGGCGAAATTGGATGATGGAAAATTTATAGACATCACCACTTGTCCTTTTGTCCTTAGTGGGCGGAGGGGGGATGGCGACTTTGAACAAGAATTAGGCCTTTTGCCGCATTGCTGTCATAAATTAAGTTTTGTTTTCTTTGGAGGGTAATTTTAGTTCTTAATATGATTACCAGATGATTTGGAAGGACTTTTTTGTCCGGGGGAGGCAAAATGTAATTAGATTTGGAAAAGTAATCAAGAAGAAGTAGGTACCTACTTGGGTGGAGATGACTTGGAATCGAGGACAATCACATGGTAATGACTTGTGTACACTGTTTGCATAGTTTGGGGTTTGTTGAAGGACATTTGGCGGTAGGTACATAGTACTAGGGAGGGAATCCAACAAGGTTTACACTTGTGAAGTTGACTCATTAATACAAGTGTCCATCGAGGTTATAACTAAGACAGTTTCACAGTTTTTCTTCAATCTGATGGGTCAACCGGTTCGTGTTTTGGGAGAGCGTATGCGGTAAACATGCAGGCATCCATTCTCGTGGTTGGTGTATTTGCTTATTGATGGAAAATCGATTGAAGCAGAAGTATCACCTATATGCGGAGCTCTTGAGACTGTTTCAGGTACCACACAGTTGCTTGTTAAAAGGCGATTCCAAGTTTTGAAGCACGCAGACTTGAATAACAAGAACCAAGAAACGAGTACTTTTTCGGTATTGTTGCTGACAGCTATGTATTTTATTGTCCGCGTTAAAATTCAAGCTGTATACATAGAATTAAGGATAACTATATTCGCCTTCATAAAAGTAAACAATTTTTGTCAATGCTTTTGCAAAGGATTTTTCTGCTAAAGGGTCTTCAGGAGGAATTATTGAAGTTTAAGAGCTGTAAATTAGTGCCTATGGTATATTTCTGTTCTTTTGAGGCTCCAATAATTGGGAAGCTTACGTTCACTGCATGCGGTCAAATTATTGTTGAGTTCCACAAGGCTGGACGTTAGGACCCATATTTTTGCTAATCAAATATTTTCTGCCTTGAAGACGGGCTCACGCGGATCTGGTTTGGACTTCAAAATTGTATTCCAATAAATACAACGTGGTGGGCAGATCTGATTAGAAAATAATCGCAGTCCTCCACTACCTACTTTACCACGGTATTAAATTTTGCCATTTAACGGCGGACTTGAAAATTTAAAAACTTTGATATTAGACCTCAAATTTTGCCATAATAACAAAGAACTAAAAATTTAAAAATCTCAATTTTAGACCTCAAATTTTGTCATCTAACGAAGGACTTAAAAGTTCAAACATCTCACCCGTTTTGCCTAAAAGGGTATGTGCCTAAAAAACACGATAACTTGGCATGAGACACTGGTCCAATTATACTTATCCAGCAAGAGTAAAACTTACCCAAGTCAAATTTATCCCTTAAATTCCACAGCAACGTAAAACTTTAAACTCCCTCACTAATTTAGAAGCAAACTTTTCCACTTCCTGAAAAAAACTATTACCACCCTTGTCAATCAACTGAGAATATTCCCATGATTGATCCACTTTGGTGTGTGCCTTCTGTGTCCATATTTTCCAATCTCAAACAGACCAACAGAAAGATAAAAAAAAAACTCCCTTCCTCGGTGTCATAAAGAATTCATTCTCAACCACTCCAGGTCAATTTGTTCCCATAATTTCGCCAACTAAAATCTGCCATCGAGGGTCTGTCTGCACCTCGGCAAATAAAAAAAAAAAAAACCTACCTCCTGTCATTTGGAAATTTCCAAAGTTTGATTTTCAAAACCCCCAAAAGACCGACCCGAGACCACACGTGATTTTCTCATCCCCATCATCAATTAACTTGAGCGGTGGCCAAATCCTTCCTCATGCATGTGTTCCCAATTGCTGGGCTGCACCTCAAATGTGTATAGCACGTGTGTGTGCCCCGGTATAGGGGTGTCTCCTCTCAGTCTCTGGCTCCGTTTGGGAGTACAAAGTGAAAAGTCATCACACCTGGGAAGGATCCATATCAAAAATGTCCGTGTGTCCATCCCCTATAGAAACGAGTTTACGGAAACCAGCCCCCCCCCCCCCAATTGAGATCATCATCATCAGGGTCTTCTTCGTCTATCACACACTCATCATCGAGTCGGCACCTCTGCACAGCATCCAGCATCCGCCATCAGCACCTTCCCTTTCAATGAGGGGCTAATGCATGAAAATATTCAATTAAGGGGATGAATGCATAACGCAGCCTGTGCCAGTATATTTCGGTTTCGGGTTCGGGTTCCTATATCGTTTTTCGTCCATGAACATGTGTTTGCTTTATGCAGTCAAAGGACGAACTTTTTTATGCTCATGCGACGACGACGACTATGGCAATGGTATTGACAGTCGAGCATTCTCCATTACTCTTTGTGTGTTTGGGTAAATGGGTAAAAAATAAACGAAAAATGGAATTTTTCCATCATAAATGTGTCAAATATTTACCCGCATTTGTCATATTAATTTGGGTAAGCTTAACTGCTGACATAATGGATGAGATCAGAGAGAGAGAGAATCCATTTTTGTGCCAATGGAACTGGCATTGTAATGTATATTTGCTTCGAGTACTGTTGACAGTTTATCGGTCATTGAATGGGACTAGGTAAGCGGCTGGATTATGGAGTTAAGCTGGGCCTATACTTTTTACTGTGCGCAAATTGATTTGTTCATAAAAGCAGGGAATCTTTTTTTTGACAAGTTGTTGGTAGAGTTGGGTGGCGAAATATGGAGGTCCACAGGGCTGTCAGCCGGGACCTTTTCCTTTTTCCTTAAGCCTGTTGCCCTGGGCTTAAGAAAGATGCAATGGAATAAATTCAAAGTTTTAGAGATACAGATATTTTTCGATGCGCAATATGAGATCCCACAAGGTTGCAAGGTAGTGCCTATACTTTTCCACGATTGAGCTAAAAAGAGGATTTCACAATTCGTGCTGAGAGATTTCAGTAGGGAAAGACCTCGTCTTACCAACTTGGAGTGTCCAACTGGAGGTAGTTAACCAAAGATCGAGCTAATTTAGGCACAGGCCCTCACTGGACTGTAGCGCCACCTAAGTTAGTAAGTAAGTCAGTGCTGTCAGATGCACTGAATAAATTACGGGGGTCCCACAAGATTGTGATCTAGCACCTATGCCTTTTAAATCGAATTTTGTTTGAACCTCATTAGGCCTACTATTTATTAGGACAAACCTAGGTTGTGGTGACGTTCTGTCAACATGGGAACTAGGAAGTGCCTAAAGGCTTTATTGTAGCAAATTTCAGTTTTGTTGAATCACTAAAAAATTCGAAGAAAACCGACAATAAAATCCCTGTTCATTATCTACAAAGTTTTGAAGCTATTTTTGCGCAAAAAAAGGACAAAGAGATGGGCGAATGGAGAATTTACATATCAGAATGAAATCTTCGGGAGACAAAGGCTCATTAGAAAAATAAAATCGGACAAATTAATAGCAGCCGGACAATGGTGACAAATTTTGCTCCACTTCACAATGTATCCTTGTTGGCAAGATTGTTGATATCCGATTACGGGAAAATCGTTTTCAATCCGAAAATTCCTTATAGGGTAAATAATGGACGATGGGACAAGCTTTATAAAACAGCACAACCCACAGATAAAAGAAAGAAGGTCCGTAACGTCCAATTGTTTCTACAAACAACCAACTATTGATTGGACCGCCTAACTTGAAATTACAGAAGATAACAAAGAGTACTTAGATAAGTGCGCAAGGAGATTTTTTTTATGTCCACCTTTTTGGGGAGAGATACGAGTTTATAAAAGTTGTTAGTTAAATGACAAAAAAAAGAAGAAAACTAACATAAACTGCACCGTTTCTGAAATCAAAACCTAAGAGCCAACTACTATAAACGGATAGTGTGGGCTTGAACTAGTGTCAAAAACTGGACGAAGATCTCCCTTACATCAGCTTAAATTTGGGACAGTTGTCATCCCATGGTCACCAAACAATTCCAAAAATTCAACAGATGCTCGGGCGCAATATACCTCTGTCTGATATTTCCTTGAATGCAGTTAATTTCCAAAAAACAAAAGGGTAGCAAATTAACCAGGAATGTAAAGGACTCGGTGTTTGACAGATTAGTAGAGCACCTACAAGTATTTGCAAACACCTTTCAAAGAAAACACCCCAAGAGGTAAAACAGAGAATCAAGTGTAATGAGCTGTCAACAGGTGCATTTGACAGAAAAATACGAGCTCACAAGTCGAAAAATTATTCGTTAAATTTAAAAATGAATGACAAAGTTTGCCGTCGAAGTTGGAAGTTTATGTAACAAAAATTCAGTCGAAGTACACTTCTGCAACAAGTACTTGTTGTGGCAGATGGTAGAGCAAACATACTCGCAGATAAGCATTGAAATCAAACCAGAACTACATGCCCCACAGCTCATAATTTACTGTCCAAGGGCTGCCGACTTGAGCTGCACAATTTCTCCGAAATCCATTCCTAACTTTAGTCGTGACGCGCATCATTTTTCCGCCATTATCGAAACATTCGTGTAATCCTTTTTGTATACGAAAATACATTTCTCGTCTAAGATAGAGCTCCATTGAAATCCAGAATCCTTTCTACAGCCTGCCGTTGCAGAAAATTCTCTTAAAGACACAGACGTTTCAATCCGCCTCATTCTGGCTCTTTGAATATGCATTCACAAAGTTTTGCATTAGACTACACACACACACACAACACAGAGCTTATAGTGATAAGGATAAAACAGATGAATATCCTTGTTTTCGCACACACAATGATTTTCCATTCATCGAGACAGGCGTGGTTGGCGAGAAGAAGAATGTTTGTGCCTCTCCCTTTGTTGTGTTTTAATTTCAGATTTTTTTCTTCTGCACTCTCCCCGCCACCACACACCATGTCCTGTCGTCATGTTTCATTTGATTTTTATCCTGAGCTCTTCGCAATTTATCCGAAGCGAATATTGAAGTTTTGTGCAAAATCAAATGTTAGTACAGGATCTTCCGGGAGTATTATATTATATGCGATTGATAGCAGCAAACGAGTGTGTGTATACTGGGAGAAGTGATGTGGGCACATGGATAGAGGAAAGGATTTAAAGGATTTCAAGTCACAAGAAAAGAAAGAGAGAGAGAAAAAAAACGAAATGGAACTCCTTTTATTTTTTAATAAAACGATAATATTGTGAAAAGTTAGGAACAATCTATTTAAGGAGAGGATTAGCTGTGCTGTACGACAATGCTGGGCTTTCATTCTCTGGTGCACGCCCGCACTACACACATACGAGTACACGGACACGGGTATATCGCAGGATTATGTCGAGGGAGGTTGAGTTTGAGACTGTGGCGGGAGTTTGAATTTTCTTCATATTCCTACTGGCGGGAGGGATTTTGTGAAAATGCTATCAAAAGATGTCCTTAGAAGCGACCTTTGGGGCTTGGTATGGATGCCATATACAGTCACCGTAATACGATGAGGTATTCTTGGGGAAAATCCCCTTCGGAGAATATCTATTTTGGGCGCTGGGTGTCGATTGAAGTATTAAACGAGATCCGTCAATGTCCGATGTGTGGAAACGGAAAATGTCCTTGTAGGTATTAGGTTACGGTGCGGGATTCTCTGCGCCCTGGAGAGGTAGGGTTGTTTTTAAGCTAATTTGGCCACTTCGGGTAGTTATTTATTCACCAGGAGAGAGTCAAAGTCACCGGGAGACAAAGGGTTCGGTTTAGAGTCTCGTACCATTTCATTTCAATCTGGTGTTGATAGCTTTACGGCTCGGGATCTTATTTAATCAGCCAACTTAAGATGGCGGAGCAGCAGTGGATTTGGGAAGTCAATTGGATTTGTCCGCCCGCATGTTGTTGTTGTTGTGACTCTGGCACTTAATTTTGTAATACCGTCTCCGTCAGGGAAGAAGAGGTTCACCCCTGACTGTTTTAACCTAACAGACATGATTGCCAATAAAATTTAGCAACGTTCGGAATGAGAAGAGAAAAAATTGGGCAACAGAAATGAGGAAATCATTTACAAAAGCACATGATAATGTACAAGTGATGTTGAGCGCAAAAGACTCAAATCCTATGAAAATCAGCTCATCAAAATTATAGACCCACAAGGACTTCTTACAAGCTCTACGAATCTGTCTAAGAAAAACTTTGCTGCGTGTCAACATAAGGCTTGTTAAGTTCACTGAAAGTAAGAAACATACTGCAGCTACACATGGACATTTGTCGTTGGTCTTATAATTCACACTTGCTTTGGCGAGCAGTCAGAGTGGCAGCGCTCGAAACAGAGACCTCCAGCAGTTCCGTGCTGGCTATACAAAAGTTCCAGAACGGGACAAGTCAAAGCTGATCCACGGTAATGTTTGTCAAATTGCATGGAACGGAAACGGTTTTCTTCGGAGGCGCCAAATTCAGAATAACCCTCTAAGTCGACCTCAATACCTGAGGACATTCAATCTTGACAAGTTTACTATGTGTAGGATCACCATCTATTTCCGACAGACCTTTTATATCAACTTACTTACGATATTCGAAATAAAGAGGAAAGAAAACAAATGACGGAGAATTTCAAAAAGGGACAAACTTGGACCGGCGTTTGAATTGTTTTTATCAACTACAGTCAGAACAAGTGCCGAAAATATTTAAGATCGAGAGATTTCTGTCGGCTTCTTTAGACCCTACAGCCATCAACTATCACTGATTAGTGCCTTAAAGTTATTTATCCACTGGACTCATTTTATTTTATGTAAAGCTTCATCAATGTAAGCAGAGAGGCGAAGGTGTTTCACAAAAAATTGGCGAATCAAAATGGTACGACAAATGAAACTGGCTGGTGTCCCGCAGGGCTGTATTCTGTCTCTTCTACTGTTCCTGTATATTGTGATTGTGAGTGACGGATAATGCAATCGAAATGATATTCGAGGCATTAAATCTAGGAAAGCTAAGTTTCCGTATCGACTTTAAAAAACCTCACAGATTTTAATTGATAGCTGGTTGGCAGAGGCCTACTCTAAGGAATTTTCTTTTTGAAAAAATTGGTGAACATACTTTGGTAGACTCAAACTGGCACTACAAACGAAATTGGAGTCCCACAGGGCTGTATGTTGTCTCCACTACTGTTTCGTCCATTTCAATGCTCCAGTGGAATCTGAATGGCTTGCCGAATCATTGAATATCAGAAAACTAGGTCGGAGTTAACAAGGTCTCACGGATAAGCGCTGAAGATAGTTGTCCACTGGAACAGTTTTTTATAAAGCTTTGACAATTAAAACAGAAAGGTATTCTACGAACGTTTTCGAATAAAATGTTAAAGGCGCAACATTGCACTACAAACAGAACTGATGTCCCACAGGGCTGTATATTTGCTCCACTGCTGTTTCTTTACCATGAACTGAGTCTAGTAGACTCAAATAATCAATTGTTTGTACACAGATTATTCTGGACTACTGTTTGAACTTTTGAACTACTTTGAACTACTGTTTCAGCTAAATTTTGGTATATTACCACCACATGTGGGACACGGTTATAAATACGAAACTTTCCAAGATGGTAAGCTCCTCAAAATTATGTGTAGATCTAGGTGATTCTGAAAGGAGAACCTACGTCCTAAAAAGGCTGAAGACTTGCTCGTCTCAAACAACTGATGAAAGCCGCAACAGTTTTAGTGGCTTCTTAAAAATGTCAGCGTCTAGATATTAGGGGTTAGGTTAGGTAAGTCGGTTTTGAAGACAGGAAAAACATGTACCGCACTTTTATGGATCCATTTTGATGCAGAAGGAACAGCGTTACACCAAGCTTTCCCTCATTAAAAGTTATGCCGTCATAGAAGAACGATGGCGGAAAAGCTGAACTGAATCAGTACAAGCCCTAAGATCGATTAAGGAATGACTGAATAAATAAACGAATGAACAGAGTTTTATTTAGCCAAATGAACAGATTCCTTATAACTAGACCTGACCAACTTAGCCTCCACGAAATGCATCAAACATCGCATGTAGGTACATTTGACAAACAGTAAATGTCGCTAGTGTCGAACCCGCTCTAGATGCCATCCATAATTCCATCCAAAGCCCACATTCGCATTCGATAGAGCAAAACCAAATTTTAATTACATCCGTTTCGCTTTGCGATAATTTAGAGAACATTTCTCACTCACTCTCTCTTTCAACCAAATTGGATCCGTCCCTCGCCGTCGTCCTCGTGCGTGGCATTTCTGCGAAAACAATTACGCAAAACTATAATAATGCACATTATATTTCGCTCAAAACAATCTCAGCAAAATGAAAGTTCATCGGAGCGCACATTTTTCATATCGCGCGATATATACGAGAATCCGCATCCAAATGCTGCACTCTTTTTTTCCTCCAATTCTCATAAATTGAAATAATTCAGCCAACAAAACACACACACCAAGCCCTTCTTATCCACCGCCACAATCATCATCTATGATCAACCCGAAATCATCCAAACACCCGCACACGCCCACCGCACATACCAGCACAGCGACTGACACACACTCATGGGTCTGGCCTCCTGATTAGAGAAATTGTGAACAGGAGCAAATAATATGCTGCCATGCAATATTTACGAATGGTTTTCCTTGCACAAGGGGAACGATGCATCGGCCTCTCTGAATCTGCACAAAAGTGCATCCCATCCAGAATGCACTGTGTACAGTTCTATTCTCTGGCAAACAATCGAATGGAAAATGAATAGTTCAGGAGGCTCGTGGGTAATTGTTTCGTTTTGGGATGGCGGGGGGGACCGATCGATTCCTTTCGAAGGTTTACAAAACGCCTGTCATTAGCTGCCTGGCTGCCGGTCGGTTGGCTGGCTTCTCTGTCAATTGTAATCAACGTTGTCACGCCACATCGTTTACCCGGGGACAGATTTCTGATATTCTCTCCCATAGGAATGCGTGTGTGTGTGTCCTAATGATCCTTTCGGTTTGTTTCCAGCAGGAGGCGGTGTCGGCAAGCCCAATTCTGATGTTTATGATTATTACGGCTTAATTGGTTATCGCCTGGCGAATGCTACGAGTTTCGTATTAATCGCAACCAATTTGGAAGTGCCGAGGATATTTTTAGGCAGCGCGCGGAAAACAAAAAATCCCATTTTTAGCGAAACAAATTGCTTGGGGTGGAGTGCGGGGGTTCAGGCGAAATTAGCATCAAATATGCATTTCAAGTGGAATACATTTCCCTGATGAACGCTTTTGCGGAATGGGAGTGCGTAATTAGTTGGACCGGAAACTGGTGGATGGACGCGCGCTCTATATACACACAAACAAGCATGCATTAGCGATAAGATTGATTGGCACTTCAAGTGGAGAGTGTTATTTGCGCGGCGAGTGGTTCAAGCTCTATTAGGTGCTGCGAGAGGTCTGACGGAAAGTGACATCCGCAGATGTGTGAGCAATCCATCATTTTTGATGTCAGAGTCAGTAGCTGCGAAGACTGCAGTTTGAGGGTTTTTGTTTTTTTTTTCTATTCGAATCGCTCAGTCTAACGTTTTGTTGTCTAAACTGTAATTATGATCGATTGCGGGGAAGGAAGAAGAAAGCAAATATGCCATGTTGGTTTATACTCACTCACTTTGGTGGACAAACGCTTAAGAAAGTTGCTTCGCACTTACCTGCAAGAGAAGACCAAAACGTGCAATTAGAAATGGAAATATAGTTTTGAAAGAAAGCGACCTAGTGTCATGGAAATTAAATGTAAAATGCGATTGGAAATACTTGTCGAGTTTAAAGAGAGCTCTGCACAAAATCAGTGGTCGCAACTCGCAACATCATCTAAGGTAGCAGAAAGAGAAAGAGAAAGAGACTGCGGTATGGCGGTGTTAAAACGATATAACATCAACAAATACAGGGTGTCACCATAATTCACGCAAAATGTAATTTTGATAGAAAATACAGATTTTCAAATTGGAAAGCTTACATTTTTTTTACTGAATCGTAGGGTATACAGATTGGGGTTTTGCATGGAATAGCACATCGGACAAGTGGCCGGCAAGTACATACTTTGTTCTTAAAAATTTCCTATAACAGCTTCCCATAAATGCACCTCCCAATTTTCCCTTTCAAGGCGTTGGTGGTCGTGGGCTGGTTTGCATAGACCTTTGACTTTAAAAAATCCAAAAGAAAAAAGTCCAAATCGCAAGATCTGGATGGCCAATTCTGGGGTCGCTTACGTGAACGAGCTATACGTTCACGAAACCCCTGACCGCAAAAACGGCCTATTACACGATAAGGAAATGCCTCATGCAGTAATTGAATTGTTTCTCAGGCTGTATGGCTGTGGCACCGTCTTGTTGAAACGACATGTTGGTCACATCCATATCTTCTAATTTAGACACTAAGAACTGGCTTATCATGTCACGATAACAAACACCATTAATTGTTACTGCCTGACTAGCCGCACTTTCGAAGAAGAATGGTACAATAATGCCTCCAGCCCAAAATCCGCTCCAAACAGTCACGCGATGCATTTGTTTCTCAACAATTTCACCAAATCCGACAACTTCGACAATTAACGAAGCCATCAAGATGAAAATGAGCTTCATTACTGAAGATGGTTTTGAACGAAAATTGCGGACTGAACCTTCTTTATTTTTAAAATATTGTTCAACAATGAAAATCTGTTCTTCTTTCGTATAGCGCTCTGTTTTTACTAACCCCGAACTGTCAGCTGTCACATTGTTGTCTTCTTTCCTCTGGCATCACTGTTCTTTTAAATGGCGCAAAATTCAAATGAATTATGGGACAGCCTTTATAATAAAATGTAAAAATTAAGGGGATTCCATGTTTGTTACGAGTAGGTGTGGGATTTACTGGACAGATTCCGATAAAACTTTATTTGAAATGCTTCTAAAGACCTCTAGAGGGCTATAAGCTATATCGTTCATTACCACGCCTACTTTTGGAGGGCGTTTTCGACCAAAATGCATTTTTTACTGACTTCACTGTCTATAACTTCCAATTTGTCATATTATACTTAGTCAATATGCAGACAATTTTGGGCAGGCAACACTTTCTTAAATATTTTAAGCTGTTAATCAGCTTTCTACATCAGTCATAAGCTGAGCTAAGGTCCAAAATTCAACATGATTGAATTTTATTTGTCTCATTACATCAAAAAATATTTTGTTCTTGATCGTGGTTTTGTTTCGAATTGGTAGATGCACATAAAGAGTACTGTCGGTCGTTTTCTCTGTTGGACCGGAACAAAAGTGAATTATGTGATGCACTTTGTAAAATAATTAACAAAGAGAAGGCTTTTCTGAGGAAATGGGCTGATGGATTATGACTTGTGAGATAGCTCGGAGTATGGTAGCCTGAATGTGAGTTGAGTGTAAGTGCGTCCCCAGTTTTATTTTAAGAAACCCTAGATTTACTGTGAATAAGATATTCGATGACAATTTGTGTCGACAAGTTTCAACTCAACCAGCTGTACAACGACTGAGTCAAAAAGAACTGCGCATTGAGCTGTCGTGGATCCTAAACCTCCACCCGCAGGTATAGAAGATACTACCTGGGATATGAAATAACTTAAGAATTACAAGTTCGCCGGGACAGATTGTTAGCCAGCAAGGTTTTTTACCGCCTTATTTTTCAACTTTTTATCGCCCCACTTGGCGGTAATAACCCGGTGCACTTTATGTTGTCCAAGACTGTCGAAGGATAATTTATTGAAAGTGCTTTCGAAATTCTTTACTGCGGTCATTAAGGTCCACGACTTAAGAATTTGATGTAGCTCTGTCTTCATAGGCATACCTGGTACAAGAAGACATGCCTACGGGCGACCAATAATTAAATCTTCGCTTTTTAAGGAAAGTGACTGGGGATGGCGATGGGCCCGCTTTGGTGCCTGGTCTTTTGTGAGAGGAGCAAGAAGCCTTCGTCCACAATGGGTATTCCAAGTCAGTCTTCGGTTTCCAAGAACATCACCTACCACAACTCGTGATACCTACAATGCCTCATATAACAGTTTTATGTAAATTCTCCGCGATTATGTCAAAAAGGGTTCAAAGTGCTCACTTTTCATTACAAATTTAACCTCAAATAAAAACTAAGAAAGCCCCCTTCATTCCAACCGAATTAATCAAGATTTCGCACCAGTTACACTTTAATTTTCAGTTTAACTACGGCCCAAGGAGCAGCCCCGTAAACTGCTTCCAAAAAACAAACACAAAACTCACGATTACCGGCAAAAGAGCTGCAATTAAACTGGCAGAATGCTGGAGCTGGTGATGATCCACTAATCCCGTCCAAAAACCAAAAACCATCACCAGTCGAAATTAATTTTCCAATTAATTTGGGTTACACTACACTAAATGTTATTGCCCGAGACCGGAGTAAATATTTGAGTTCCAAGTGCAATCGTTTGGAAGGAAATTTTGCAAAATCCTTTCAAAATTTCAATTAAAATGTTTTTTTCTTGTCGAGCAGGAAAACTTTCCCAATGAACATCTTACGAGCAATTATCTTGTTGTTCTTGGAACCATAAAGCAAACAGCTATGTAAATATTTGTTTTTCTTTTTTATTTACATGACATCTGCCTACGATGGTGGCAATAAAATCAGTATGCTGCGACGCCCAACCATGAGGCTATAAAATCTTCAGCCATTTGTTGAGCAACCACCTTTGGGGGCTGTAGAATGATTTTTTTTTTTTGAATGTTAATAACGATTAATAACATAAATGTCTCGATTGACAGGAGCACCCGAAACGGGGATACGTTTTCATTGCACACCAGAGTGTGTAGCTTATTTAAATCGAGCGAGGAGTGGGTGAGGTGAAATTAACAATAGAAAGGATCACTGAACTGAAAGGAGGTAATTTAGCTTTTTTATTGATTTATCATTCAAGTGGTGGCGAGGGGGATGATGGTGATTTTTTTATTCCCCTACGGATGATTATCGTCGTTGTACAAATTTACAGGATTAGCTGGAGGAAACATTTGTGTGCGATGTGTACATAGAAAAAATTAGTTGGGGTGGGTTTTCAGGAGCGGAGTTTAAGAGATGGGCGCCTTAAGTAGGTACACAAAAAAAGGAAGAGAGTAAGAACTACATATTTTTTTCTAAACGCTTGTTTACAGTAAGCAAAAAAAAACATAACCTTCCCAATAAGTTTTTCTTTCTGTTTAGGAGAGGGTTTCTTTCAGGCCCCACAATGCGTAGTCAGGCGCTGTAAACCACTTTCGTGATAAACCTTGTAGCGACAAAAGAAACGAGAGACGAGAACCTGCCCCACCAAAAAATACATTTCTTCTTTGTATGTTAGAACAATGTACAAAAATCCGAGTCTGAATGTCAGACGATTTGGAGTCTCCTTGTGTGTGTTATACCCGTAGTGGGGATTGAAAAGCGCGTAACAATAACAACCAATAAAAAAAATAAAAATACTTGGTGATGGTGCGAATAATGCAAAGCTTCGAGTGAATATTCTTGAGAAGAGCGTCTTTCTTAGAGGATGCAAAAATTAAGAAAGTTCAACAGCAGAAAGTTTAAAAAAATTTTAAGAAAGTAGGTACATCAGCAGAGCTCTTAGAGGGATTCCTTTTTTTCTGTTTGGATTAGGAATATTTGAGCAGTGAAGTCAGAAAAAAATTCAATCTTGAACTAAAACGCCCTCAAAAAGTAGGCGTGGCATGGGAGTCTTAAGAAGCAATTCAAACTATATCTTTAGAAAACCTTTCCCGTAGTTTTTGCGACTACACAGCTCTATTGTTTTAGTTTAAAAGAAGTTTTGTGCGAAGCTCTGACTGTTATATGGGAAGCTTCCAAGGAGTGAGCTTCTGTTCACTTTGTGAAATTAGAGGCTAGGGGCCGCAGCTGTTTTAATAGACTAAATATTTCAGTTAGCATAAAGAAGAAAGTGTCAATCTTGGCGTAGTTTCAGGGAATCGAAGAAAACTTGCTCGGATAGGAGCGTATTTAAGTGATGTCGCAAACTTGAGTCCCAGTCTTAGTGGCGCCACAAATATATTTGGAAAATTATCGAATTTTCTAGAGAAATTTTGATTTACGAACAAGTCATATACATCTACCTACTCTACTCTCAAAATTGAGCACTTTTCTAGCGTCGGAGGGTTTTTTCAGTTTTTCAAAGGTAAGCCACAGGCTCTTGTTGTTCAACTCGAAGCCACTGACAAAGTGGCATTCATCTTAGAGCCCGTATGGCAATCAATTGTGACGGCGCCCATTTGGCCGATATCATCTTCTCGACTTGACCAATAAAATTCTAAAGCTTCAAATAAAAATAATCAAAAAATAGAATCGAAGTTTTTCATTTAGAAAAAAAATGAGAGCCAAACAATATCGGATGACTTCTTTCGGCCAACCTCGTATTTCTTAGCGGTGAAAGGAACTAAACCACCCAAATAACTAAAGTTATTCTAAGCTTCTGACATAATGGCGCCATAAATTGTGAGCTCTAGGAAATTATCTGGCGATAATCTAAATCTAAAACCCAAAGTTAGTGGCCCTCAAGTCCGTTGGCCAACATGGGTCCATTTTCCGGACCAAGGCATTTTGTACACGATGAAATGAAGCGCATATCTAAATGTGGGTGCTTTCTGTCAAGTCAAGTCGCTATCGCAACAAATGGTGCTTTGTTTGGACAGGGGGGTTTGATGAATTAGAAGAGGGAAACCGAAGACAGATCTAAATATCGTTTATATCTGTCAAGGTTAAGCCAAGTGTCCAAGTAAAAAGAAAACACCCATTGCTCGCACAAAAGCGTGGACAGAAATTCCATCTATATCTATTTTGTAGTTCCTTCGACCGATATCAATCCAAATCAAAGAACAGATAAGTTTTTGCTTCGAGCTATCATTTCTGTAAGTTCCATTTACTGACGGCACAGGCTCTATAGATAATTACGCCCCAAGTTGATTGCGCTGGAAATACACCTCGCGCCGAATACAACCCTGCCGAGCTTATCCTTAATGATTTTTTTTTTAATTCTTCTGTCCTTTGTTTGGCTGAATCTCTGGCCTACACACACTACCGCAGGAGGGGCGCTGGCACATACATATATTTTATTTTTCAAAACGCCAACTCAGCGTTAAAAACTTTTCTCATTTTGTTGTGTTTTGTAATACCGAGTGCTTTGTTCTCGGCGTGAGTTGCAGCAGCAGCAGCACCACCTCCACCATCATCATCAGGATATTCCATATCCTTGCGGTGAGACAGTGTGGGGGAAATTTATTGTTCTCATCTGGATTATTATTGTGCTGCTTCTTTTCGTTATTTGTTTATTTTTTGCTGCCTGTTTCTCGCATATCCCGTAGAAAAAAAAATAAGTAAATATATTTGCGCCTCGAATCATTCCCACATTTGTTTTCCATTTTCAGCGGATGAATGCACTTTTGCTTACGTCCGTCATGATATTTTCTGTTTGTTTGTGTGTTTATTTTTATTTTTGCAATAAACTAAAAATTTATTCGAAAAGGATAAACAAAAAAATAGAGTTCACGTGTATATTTTCATATAAATCGTTTCAGTTGATGAAAGTTGGCAGTGGGCAGTACACACGGCCTTGCGCAGGCTATGGCCTCTGACAAGTAAAGGACAAATTTATGTTGTATATGGGGGGAGCGCGCCGATGGTGGTCCTTTTTTGGACTTGAAATTTATCTGTCATTTGACCAGCCCCCGCAGGATAATGTTTTGTCGTGCAAATGGGTCATCGAAAATGCCACACTGGTGGTGCCTCTCGCTTTGATAATGGCGGTCTTTAATGAAATGTCGTTCATTTAGTTGCGCGGCCCTGACTGGTATGTACCGAGTCCGAAAACCGAAAACCGAGTAAATGTAACGCGGTTGTTCCCATGGAACTTTTACTGCGGGACTGTATATTATACTTTTCGAGGTTGTCTTCTTCGGTTATTTAGGTGGGCAGCAGCATTGGGGTAGTGAACAGAATGTCATTTATGGAGACAAAGTGCGTTTAAGGAGTTGCAAGTGTGTGTGTGTGTGCTTGGACCGCCTGTGGCCCAGTTGATGTAGTGAAACTGACACACTGACCGCATGTAGCAACAACCGCCTGCGGATTAAATTGCGCACAGTCGTAAATTTTCGATTAACTCATTTTGGATTAAAGATCATGTTGGCAGGAGATTAATGTCTCGTTTACTTGTGGTTGTCAGATAACTATGGTGTCGTTCGTTTATGAAGAAAATGAAAGAGAAGGAGTTACACTGAGAAGCAGGATGGGGGCTCAGGCTTTTCTACTGCGGATTACGTGTTCTTTGATCGTGAACGTTCAAACCTTAAGACAGGCCAAGTTGGTTATATGTGGAGCTTAATTTTTAAGTTAGGGGGCGTGGCACTTCCAGCATAAATATGGCTACAAAAAAAGAAAAAAAAAACACTTTTAAGACGCTGTATTCTTGGACTTAGAGCAGATTGTAAACTGAAGTATGTTGGACATACCAAAAAATGTGGGCGGGTCTGAAAGGGACCGTTGGCACTACTGAAAACTCTAAATTTTGGCAGCTACATCAACCTCAATCATATTTTGCAAAATGTGGTCGGATTTGTAGAAAAAGTCGTGGCACCTTCTTTAAAAATATGCACCTCTTAGTTTTGGAAGCTACAGCACAGATAGGGTTGCGAAATTTTGTGGACCGCAATTATATTTTACGTACCAAACCCTTTGCAAAATGTGGGCGCAGTTGTAGAAAGAGGCGTGGCACATCTGAGTCGTTAAAAACGTTACACTTCAAGATTTATGCCAAACTAGGCTTCCAAATTTGGCAAATGTATGTTAATTGTCTGTTGAAAGCATTTTTTAAAAATGTGGGCGTGGCACACACTGCAACGAAAATATTTAAAACACTACTATGGCAGCTGGATTCGTAAAATTCATAACTTTGAAGTAAATTTCACTAATATCGATTTAGATCGCCGAATGTGGGTGGGTTTGAATAAGGGGGTCACTTTTCTCATAACCTTTTCTCTGGCTTTTATCTGCGGAGGTTGCCACGTTCTTAAAAGAGGGAAAAAGAGGACTCCCGTCTGTAGGTTTACGGGTTGGTAGAGCACGGGAAACCCTACTATACCACACTTGGGTCCCGTCTGTAAAACACCTACCAAACTTTACAGCTTCCGATGCGGTATTACTAGGACTTCTGACTACCCTACGGTTCTTAAAACTTACAAAAAAATGCTCTACGACTCATAAAACAGCCTTTAAGAGGACTTGGTCGTCTACATTTGCCACGAACAACGTTACAAGTATTTTGCCATCTAATTTGGTAAGTGTTCTGGACTGCTGAGTGAGGGGTCTGAGGTTTGATACCCGGAAAAAAACGCAAATTACACCTTAAAGTGTTGCGCCATCTCTCGCAAACGTATGACAAAAGTCCGGGAGTATACCCAACCGCCCTGAGAAAGATTCTTAGATCAGCCTTTTGGACTCAAATGAAAACAAAGCGACACACGATTAACACCGGCACATTGTGCAAATATTTTCCAATAATGAAAGACACCTGTCAGCTGACATCTAAACCTGAAAAGTTTGTGTGAAAACGAAGTAAGAATAATTCCCATGAAGCATCGACAAATTGTATGTGACGTAGACGACCGATAATGACTCTCCACATATTTGCGTATATCTTTTGAGTAAGTCGACCGATTGCAATGAAATGAATGAATTGAAAATTAACCTCAATTTGCAGTCCTATATTTTTCTAAAATTTCATACAGATTGGGTGAGAAGTTTTAGGGTAAAATGTGTTCAAATCCACACACAAACGGAGCTTTCCACTTATTACCTAGGATATTTCGCTTATTTGAGATATAAATCTGCTATTAGTGTTCCCCTTTCCCTTCTAATACCCCAACACACAACACAGTTTCATTCGAATGCGGTTTTGAATAACACACTCCACCAAAAGTACTCCCAATTTATTTATCGAGTTCAGTGGGCCACTCCGTGTCACCATAATTAGTGCATTGACACAGCCCGGCAATTACTCCCGCCATAAATCAAAAAACCTAACAATACACCCACCGCGCCGCCATTGTCCACATTTATTTTAATCTAAATAAATTCCGAATAGAATTCCAATTTAAGGTTTAGATTAGTGTTTGCATGTGGCCTCATTTCTGGGAATTTCCACGTCGAAAAACATCGCAATTCCCTTTATATTCCAATTTTGGTTGCATATTTCACGATGAAACCGCCGATTAAAATACAAAAAAAAAAAACCCTATCTAACACACGCTACAATATCCTGTTTAGCCTGGGCGCAAATAAAACAAATTGAACAATTAAACGCAACAATTTATTATTCTAAACAAATTCCCAGCGGCCATTGAGGGATACGTATATTAAACCGGGAATCATCTACACTGCACCCTCGAACCTACACCCACTCACTCAGATATTATGTTCACTGAAGTGCGATTTATCCTGCAACAAACATTTTTTTATTTCGCGCACAACTATTTCACCAAATGGCATCCTCCTCTATATGATGATCGCGTATCCTTTTCAATTGGTATTCGCTCGCATTTGCCCATCCGTCCAAATGGTTGATGATTTTTATTAATGGCAGCGAATAACTCGTTTAATTGAAATCCGCTTGTTTTTTTCGTTTTGTTTGTTACGGGCGAAAAACAAAAAATCGGGAACGCTGGCGGATTCCCATTTAGACCCAGTTTCGGATGATGAACGAAAAAAAAAATGAATGCAAACAAATCGACAAATCCAGTCAGAATGACGGATGAGCATTGGGCCGATCCCCCGCAATCGTATTCGGACACAGTTGAGAAAACACATTTTCATAAAAAACTGTTTTTGCGAAATTAAATCCACCCCCGCACACTTTAGCAACAACACAACAAAGAGGTGCAACAAGGGCGGTAGATAAAAATGTATTTTATACAATTTAATTTGTTCATATGAAGCGCGTCATTGCAATTAAAAATGGATGGGTGGCTGGTGTTCATTTTTTTTTGGCGCTGCACAATGTCCTTTCGAGGAGAAGCCGCCCCCACCCCCTTTAATATGGATCGCATCTTCCCCGCCGACAGTTTTAATCGCTACCCGGGAATGAAGAAAATAATGACTTTTATTGGATTTTTGTGGAGAGCAATTATAATTGAATTAAGTTTTCCGTTTTCAGTGTGTTTTTGCACGAGTGTGTGCCGACTCAGAGTCGAGTGTGTGACGTGCTTCAAGTCGGGCGAGTTCGTGTCCTTTTACTTCAATTTAATTGGACTCGTTACGATTTGGTCCGTGCGCTTAGGATGGGTGGAGGTGGTTAATTTTGCGCTGACAGAACGACTGAAATCACTGAGTAATCCGAACGACGACGACCACCACGACGAAGGCATTAAGGTTAATGCCTTGGGAAGCGCGTGCATAAATCTTTATTTTGTGTGTTAGAGTGTGTGTGTTTGTGTCGGGGCAATTAAACTTTTTTTTGTGGACAGCGAGCGAAATGCGTTCGAATGCACTGAGGGGAGACATTCAATTAGCTCACATGATTTAGATGGGTTCGGTGTATGTGACCACTTTCGGAAGGACAACGGGTGTCGGGAAGGTTGGTTTAGGGTTTATCCAACTAGCATCTGTTGGGAATAGGGATTTTTTGTGAAATCGGAAGTGACACTTATTGGACAGAGCTTTTAAGAAATGTCAAGTATGACGAGGTCGAGGGGAAGGTAGGTTCTGACTGGTAGAATGGGTTAAGAGCTGACTTGAGTTAATTCCAAGAAGAACAGATTTTAGCCGAACCATTGAGCTGTAAGAAGAGATTTTAGTCCAAAATAACGAGCAAAACAAACGATTTTTCCATAGTTAGTCCTGTTAGCAACTTATTCGTTGATTTTTCGAAAAGCACTGGGCCCAAGTAGAGACTGCTGAGGGACCCCGGGAAATAGATCGACTGAAAGCAACTAACAGCTTCGGATCCCACTTATTAAAGGGACCACCGGCGATAGTTAAAAGCATCATAACTGAAATTTCAAGCAGCATTTATTCACTAAAGACTCTTGGAGGCTCAAGATAAGTCTGCATCTCTTTTGTTTGCGATCTTCAAGTAGAATGGTAGATTTTAGATTTCGCCTGAAGGTAGACTTATTTTACTGTTTGTTTGCAGCTGCTATTAACGAGCGTGTAGTTTGAGAAGGCTTAACTAAATCAATAGCCGAGACATGAACCTTATCGTTGACTGTCATCCACCAACTCTTCTCGGTTCGGCTGCCAAAAATAATGCGGGTACCTACTGTCTTTACCATAGTCACCTTTCAAGTACTAAACCTACAAACGAACAGAGACAGTCCCTGCCAACCCCGCTTATACCCTTCACTATCCTCTTTCTAAACTGCTACAAGTTCCAAGTCACTATTTGTACTCCTTGTTCGATGAAACTTACCGAAGTTCTCGACATGATAGGTGAAAGTGGCTGTCAACAATTCCCGACACGCTTGGCCCAATATTCTGCATGAGCGACTCCCTTACTGTGCAAATGTTAAAAGTTTTTACTTTGCAAATTGTTCAACTTTTTGAAGCTTGTCAACCCTTTACAGGAAATCGGCCAACGAAATGCAATACATGTCAGCCCCATAAACCAATTCTAAAACAAACTTGTTTACTAAAGAATTTCAAAAACTGCATACCGAGACATAGTTGCAGGTATCCAAAAATACACATCTTGTCTGCAACGGTTCCAATAAAATGTTCAGCAAATAGGCTACCAAAGCAAACAAGCGTTTTCATTCACCAATCTCTCTGCGCTGCGAGTCTATTTCAAAGATACAACCACGAGTATATGAATTTACATCTTCGATGTTTTTTGATTATCTCCAGACCTCTGTGTCTGTATAAATCGAACAGTACGTGTACTTACATGGAGTACCAAACTCCCACATCATCACAAAATCCGGTGCCGACACTCACAAAAATTCGTATAATTCCTCGCATGCATCAGTAATTTATGAGTTCAACGACTGAGCCCGTCGTTCCCGTGAGCGTGTACTTTTTGCTTCAATCAAAAGCGAAAGCTTTCGGAAGAAATAAATTCGAAATCAATAAACAAACCTTGATATCTAAAAATGATATTCAAATCAATAACATGTCGTCGTCGTTGTTTTTATTATCACAAGAACGTCTTCTCCGTCTCAGCGAATGAGTTCATTCACAATGTCAGGGTTTCGATTGGCGTGTATGAAGGAGGAAGGCTTCTGCTCCTCTTCTATACTCGCAAACTTTGTGTATAAAAATTCTTTTGCTTTGAATATAGAAACACAAGGACGGGAGGACGGCGTATGTACACCACAACTCCAGCGCTTTAATTAAACGGCACAACAGAGAATTAAAAAGAACATAGCTCCCACACATAAGCCCTTCATGGCCGTGGCAGTGAACGCCGGAGTTGGTATTCATTTGAAGTTCCCGAAAGATGGCTGGCACAGTTGAACTTTGGAAGAAAGTATTCCAATTTTTACCTCTCCTTGGAAGGAGAGCAAGTAGAAGAAGAAGAACTTTCATTAATTTTTATCTTCATTGGGGGAGTCGTCATTTTGACGTTTCTGCACATTTAACGGAAATCATGGATTTTTTTCTTCCTGTTACGCCGCCCTTCTTCATCAATAGGCGGTGAGTGAGCGTTCCAGGGTGGGGTTGGAGGAAATTGTAAAAATTACACAAAGTAAAGAAAATTGCGAAGGGAAATTTTCCGGGGTGGGGGGAAATATATGTTGCCATCAAATCGTATATACGGTTGCTATATGCTGGGTTATGATGTGGAGGCGTACACGCTCTACCAGCGCCCAAGGGTAAGGTTATGAAAAGAGCCTTGATGATTATCACAAGAGGTTATGTGCTGTCGTTCAGGGATAGTTGGAGGGGAAGTCTCATAAGAAACACTTACTCACTGCTAGATGGCAGTAGTGGCGAGTTAAGCAACGTTTCCAGTGACTTGTGGTTGCAGCTACTCGGTGGTTAGTGCGACGAGTGAGAGTTTAAATCACAACTTGAGTTGGTTTTATCTGCGAACATTTGACAAAGTCAAAGGAAGGAGCAAAGAAGCTTCTCATTTTGACCGTTTGGGTGCGACATTAAATTGTTGCCATACCCCCGGGAACATGAATAGCTGTAAGAAGCAAGAGTATGGTCATACGCGGGAGTATTTTACAAATTTTATTTTAATTACACTCACTAACAGATGGCAGCACGTATTTTTGACGGTTTTTCTGCAATTTCCCAATCTGACAACGCTATTTTCTGAAGCAAACCACGCCCAGGGGTATTGCCCTTCAAAAATATACAAATCACACTTGATTCTACATGCGTGTATTGAAATGTTTCTGTGAGAAAAATACCAGAAATAAAGATTGAAAGGTAGTTGAAAGGGATTTTAATTGTATTTTATTAAAAATAATTTTTACTGCTCCCATTTATTTGTTAAAGGTCACAATAGTGAGTCTTGTTGGGCTAACATCTCTCTGTCTGTACAATTCAACATGACAACTTTTCAATTGGGTTTGCAAGTTATGAAAATAACTTCACCGGACACACCATCTACTCGTACTTTTATTGGTTCGTCTTTTTCCTTGCTGTCAACAGACTTTGAATAATCAAATCTTTTCACTCCGTGATCGCCTCCGCTCCTCTTAATGCCTGTCGTATATAAATTAAATTAAAAGTACCTACTTAACTATGCAACTTCTGTCATCAGCACGAAACTTGGAACGTTCCAAGTGCTCCATGAGATAATATGCATGCAATCTAGCAAATACGTAACCAAAATAAATTGAATTAAATTAAATTGAATCTCGACATCAGTGGATCGTCTAAGAAAAAAAATACAAAATTGTAGGCGCTTTGAGTGCGCCACAAGTTTCAAGTGTATACACTGAGGGTTTTGTCATTCGCCTGTGATGGAATTGATTTCAATGGAATAATAGGCCAGAGAAATTATGCCCGACAAATGGAACGGACAGTTTATCTAGAAAAAGTTGTTTTCTAAGTTCAGGAAGGTCCGCCTCAGGCTGTTGCGAGGACTTCTCACGATCTTGATACTTTTTGTATGCATTGGTACAAACAAATGGAGTTTACCTTTTACCTATGGTATGGTCATAAAGCCTGTCAGAAGTCCGCTTGCGGTAGTCCAATTTATATAATTTTGTTTTGCCGTCAGATCTTGTCTACTAAGCTTTTAGATTGTTGTTGGTTCACAATTCAGTATAATTGGCCTAATAAATTAAGGCCACAACGGCCAGAGCCTTACTCACCCAAAGTCTCTCTAAAAGCATCCATGTCCAACAGCGCTACCCCTCTACACAAATCACCACCCACCCAAAAGTCGGCCATAACTAAACGCGATGATTATGTTTACCTCGAACGGAACAGCAGAAATTCCTCTTCATAAGGATAAACCTGTCCAAAGATGCTGCCACAGCCCGGGGAAGAAAATTACATTTCCTTTCATGTTAACAAGCACAGGAAACAAAAATCCGTAAGACCATTTAATGGGAGACCTACCTACACAAAAAAAAAAAAACATACAATTCCACGCTAAAAGGATCTAAAAGGGAAAAGGGAAAAGGGAAAAAGAAAAAGGAAAGAAAAATCCCCTTCGATAAGTATCTCTGGGTCAGAAAGTAGGTGTCAAAAGTCAGTATTTTCGGAGGGGGAGCAGGGCAACAGCATAACTACATCTCGTTCCTTTTGAAAACCCTCCCACACCTAAATAACAAGGAAAAGAAAGATTATTACTCAAGGCCTAAAGAAAGGGCGAGCTGATGCCGCTGGAGTGAGGTTGCTGATGCCATATTCCAAAGTTTCTGTCGGTTTCCCTTTTCGGGGAAAATAAACATTTCTCGTTGAAGATTTCGTTGGGCCGCTCTTATCGACAGTTGGTGCAAATTTATGGACAAATTTCTATAAATCATGTTTCCTGCTGCCGGTGTTGCTGGATTATCTTCCAAAGCCACACTTATACACAGGGAGAGAGCGCGGGAGCAGATATCTGTGTTTACTTGCGATTTTCCTCGTTTTATGATAGCGATGACGATAACGGTGTCGATGAGGTCGGATTTGCGTTCTGACCTTTGGGAATAAATTAAGCTTAAACTTGGGGCTACATACACGCGAACAGCGTAGCAATAAGAATACACGACGTTAATCCGAGAAGTGAAAAGGATTTATTTTTAGTTTTGCATTTCTTGCAAAGGAAGTATTACCCACTTGTGGGGCAGGAATTTAATTCGAAACTGAAGCCGGTTAGATAATGTCAAGTGGCCCCTCCAGCGAATCAGATGACTGTTTCATTTGAATATACTTCAGGCAATTGCATTTTACAGGATCAGAAAATCTTGTAGGCCGTTTTTGGAGCTCTTTTGAAGTCTCAGCTGAAGAGGTAGGAATTTTTAAAAATTGGTTTGAATTGGTCTTAGATCGCTGCTGGGAGTCTTCTCTAGTGTTGGTATTGTGTGGTAAGTTGTGGCAAAAAAAAAAACAGGAGTCCCTGTAACTTCTTCAGAGGCGTAAGCCTATTCGGTCGACTACCAGCTCACCGATTCAACTTACCAATGAACCTTTTAGTATCCCCCAATAGAGGTAGTTGCTTGTATCCCACGGAACTCGAAGATGGATGAAAACTTATTCGACCGGAATAAGACGTCCGATATGGGGAACCGGAAGATGTGATCGAATGGCTCCCTAAACTTTTGTTTAAAACACTGTTCAAACTTCCATTTAAAGGGATGCCAATAATTTGGTGAGCTTCAATAGCTCTGGGCTGTTTAGTCAAGTCTTGCAGCAATTTTTAAAAATGTGGATCCATTGAAGTTTCAAGATACCACTAGTGATTGATTTAAAACGAAGTTTCGTTGAAAAAAACTGTCGTTTTTGACAATCCTAGGGACTCGTGACTGGCTACGGGGAACTGCCCGACGTTGGGCGCCATTTGCTTACAATATTGATTCCCATAGCTACTTAGATAAATGTTAAAAAGAAAATAGCTTTGGCCGTTCTATTGCCCATTGACTTGGGTCTTGTTGTAAGACGCTATACGTTGGTACTGTTGTGCCAATTATTTATTTTAATTTACCATTTAGGAGGTATCATTTAGGATTAGCGACAAAAACTTGCTTAAAAATCACACAAAGCTCGTCCCTGAAGGTCTTGAAAGTTTTCAGATTGCTATAGCTCCTAAAAAGCAGATGTAGTTTACAACTTTAGGGTAAGAGGAATAACAGGTTTCTTAAACAATATGCCCCTTCTTACGGGCGGCAACTACAATCGTTAAGTTCTTTTAAAGCATGACAACACACGACCCATGCCACTTATGACACCTGCACGTGATGCACCAGAAAACCAGAAAAAGTTGACCGTAGTAGAGGAAAAACTGTCAAACAGGACCACTTGGTATGGATACTTTTAGGGTTTGAGTAATGACCCCCCCAATTTGGGGGCGATTTTAAAAAACTTACTAATTCAGTTGAAAAGTGTTCCTTATTGAATAGTGACCCTCACAGGTAGCTGGGCAGTTTTTTCGCAAGCAAGGCTATGTGGGAACGCTGATCAAAAGGTTTAGTACCATTTACCTTAAAGGAAGCTGAGCTGTCTTTTTGCAAGCGAGGTTATGTTGGAATGCTTATTAAAAGGTTAAGTACCTTTAAGTTTGCAGAAGCAATTGAGGGGGAAAAATCGATAGAAAATAGAAAGAATAGAGGAAGCCACATGTCCGTATGGAACTAGGTCTAATTTCTAATTTCCCCTCACCAAAGGTTTTGCGGATCCACACTTTTATGGTGAATCCAAACAGAGAAGCTTTCTCTCGGCTGTCTTTTAACACCTTCGAGAGATGTGAGACAGCGAAAACCTTGTCATATTCCTATGTTCAATTGTCTTGCACTCTAACCGCTGAGCTCAAAATCCAACAGCATCTGTTATAGCGAAAGGACACGAAACTTTAATGAGCTCCACAAGTCGTTCATCATATTAGTCTGCTGACTTTATTGGATGGCACGGCAGAGTGACAGTCTCGTAAAAATTGTCTGCACCACCACTTGGTACAAATATTCACTTGCCCATCTCCCTTCGCGGAGAGTCCATTCCCCGTCAAAATAATTGCCTCACAGAAAGCCCTCAACAGTTAGTTGGGCCAACCAACAAGACAAACATCCATCTCACTCACTACAAGTCAATAGAAGCTGAATTCCAAACAAAACTTTGTCACCCTTTTGGGAATTTTGCACCTCAACCACGATTTCGTTGCCTGTCCTCGCGGCAGCGCATCCTAAAGACCAAACGGGCTTAATTAAATTCTAATTTGATGGATGGCAATTCATCAGCACAACTCGTGAGCACACGAGCATTCCGAGCCATCAAACTTGCCCGCAAATCCGCGTCATGCGGTTTCCGTTTCTCATGTGTAACGTTGGTTCATGACCGTATATATGCACATAGTTTTTAGTTACCACAACGGCAACAACATTAAGGACGGCAACGGACGCCCAACAAATGCGGTATTGTATATAACTGATTTGATGATTTATTAAAATGACGTATAATCGTAAATTTAAATTTCAAATTAGTAGCTAAGGTCGCTATGGTAGGGTACGGTATGCATTCCTTTATAATTGCCGCTGATGGGTGTGCGACGGGGAGGCTTTCGTGATAATCAAGAGGTGCAGCAGCATGTGTTAATCTTCTTAGGTTGCCTTTAAATCAAATAACCATCGCACACACATACAGTCAGTGTGATGCGGTGCTGGGTCGGATTCTGTGTGAAACCACTAAAACCAAGTGATGTAATCATCATCAACACCATCTCGCCATCTCCCAGCATCATCGGCAACATCATGAAAATGTGACACATGGGTGAAGTGGTTGTGGCTCAGATATACAGTTAGATATATATATTTCGGAAGTTTCTCTCCGGTAAACTTGTGTTTTAGTCGGAAAAAAAAATAACAAATCGTGTCCAACGGTCGTTTAGTAGGCTGGCTGTCATATTTCCAATTTAGAAGTTGGTGCACATGTCAAAAGTTTGACGTTAATTGACAGTTTGATGGCGGAGAATTATTTGTTTTTGCCATATACTTTGTGCCGAAGAATTTATGATTAGTTGGGGATTTTCTTATTTGGGAGGGATAAAGGATGTTTGATTGATTTTTGATCGGCATCATGATGGACATTGCCTCGGTGAGGTTTCAAAAATATGGACACATCGCATTTGGAAACATTTTATATATGCGATTGTGAAAGAAATGGCGGAATAGAAAGTTTTTTACAACACAAAAGTCGAGTGGGGTCACTCACCAATTTAAGGGATCTTGACAGAGGTTCGACAAAATAAATAAAAAATACAAAATCCCAAACAGCGCTTCTAAGATAAAACGGAAACCGCATTCATTTTTGGATACCCCTATCACTTTTGGATGAAATTTCCAAACGCACTTTCGAAATCAAATACAAAATTTATAGAGACTCTTCTACATACCGTTGTTGTTGTTGTATGAGGTGTATATGCGGCATATGCTGGTTGTGGCAATGGAGCTGTATATCTGTAGGCCTGTTGAGCAGCGGCCGCTGGTGCGTAACCCTGTGGTGTCCAACTAGCACCTCTGTATGGAGCACCAGCTAATCCACCTGCAGCTGGACTAGTCATAGCTGGCCTCTGGGCCCCTTTCAATGATACCGGGGCTGGGGGCGGAGCTCCCGGGTATGCCGAACGAGGCGCTGCTTGTGAACTTCCCTAAAAAAACAAAAAAAAAAAAAACAAATTATATCAAGTGTTATATGAGTAGATAAAATCGAATTTATATGTTATCCAGTTGAAAGGACACCCCCGTCAACAGATGCACACCCACACTCCATGTAATGTGATTCCTCAACCCCCGAAAACAGAATAGCAGCGTGTTCAATTTTAAACCCCACCCGGGGCGTCTATATTCACTCAGGAAAAACAAAACTCCATCCCCTACTGGATGCCGCCAAAGATACTCTCTCTTGGGTTGCAAAAAAAAATCATTTTTTCTTTTTTTATTATTATCCAATGGATCAATCATTATCGATATAACAAGGTATAAACGAAGTTTTTGCACCGAAAGACATTTTCGAGAAACAATTGATTTCGGATGATGTGGGTGAGGGTGTGGGTTTAATGGAAACGACACCGGTCCCACAAAGTTGGGTTAAATGTTGCGTGAGGGCGCAGCGGTGGCTCTTTGTGAAATTCTAATATTGTATGCTTGAGTTATGATGGCGATGAAAGCTGAGAAAATTTATAAAAGTGAATGCGTGACTAGGCGGATGCGCGAATAAAGTGGAAGGCAATCAAATAGAAGTATCGTAGACGTTTATGACGTACACCATGGCGTATACGTAACATTTTGGTTTGTTTTCAATCTCATGCCACCCTACTGCTGTTTTACATGATTTCATTGATTTTTATGGGATATCTCTTCCTTGGGGATGCAAATCGCGCATAGCTAAGTAGAATTATATTCAAATTTGATAACTGCGCGGATGATTTGAGGTCAGAGAGAGGTCGCACGGAAGGAAGTGTATTACGATGGTAATCTTTAATATTGTTTGACTTTGCTGCTGGAGGACTCTCATTGCAGTTGATTAAATAGCGTTGTCTCTGACTGTGATCCGCTGGACAAAAAGCCGGTGAAGGGTGGTGGGGAAATGGAAAATTTCGAAAGCCATCGGTTTTAAAAATTTTCTTGTAGAATTTTAAATCCCCCAATTCTGTGTTGCATGGGAACGTATAACTGAAATGGGTTCTGGGTTATATCCTTTGTTGATGTGGAGGAAAACCACAGATGATTGATTCCGGGTCGTGGGCTTAGTAGAAAATTCATAATCAATCACGACGGTCTGCACGAAAGAAGGACGGATGCAAGGTCAGGGGAGTGAATAACCGGATGAGGGCGAGTTGTTTAAGGCGTACTGTTGTCGAATCAGTGTTGCAGGAATAGACTTTCTCACACCTCGCTTAAAGTGCCGACAAATTTTCTCCACAGATGGATTTTCGAAGACTGTCGGTTTAGGTGGAGGTGGATAGCCTTGTGCAATTTACTCGGTGGTTTTGCTCATGTGGGCAGCTTGGTAAATTAAAATAATTTTGGATTGAAAGGCGCTGCCATTTCGAGGTGTGTTTTAAGAACAGACCAATTCTGGTAGGTAGAAGTGTTTAACTATTCCAGAGTGGGTACTCTCTAGCTTGGCCTATTTTTTCATCGATGTGCGCAACAAAAAGTGTACCGAAAATCATGTTTACGACAGTAGCAGTCTGCATAATGTGGAATAAAAAACCGTGACTACATGTCCACTGTGTTCAATATGTTGTCTACCGGCAGTTGCTGTAATTCCACCATACTCGTCAGGGAGACTTCTTGTGGTTACAAGTTGTGAGAGCGGTTTATAGCTTTCCAAATTGGCACAACTTTGTACCATGAATGCCATTTACAGTCTGTCGGTATTTGAAAAAAGTTGAAGACTTCGTTTGGAGTAAGCTTTGATATCAGACCAAGTCGAAACGGAAAATATTGCCAGAGAGCTCTGTGAAGAAGTATTTCCCCCAAAACGCAGACTAAGTCGCAATGCAACTCTAAAAAATAAACACCTCTGTTCGTCAGTAGATTTTGTGCTGTGATCCGTTGACTTAAAAGACGATTCCTCGTCCATTTGCTAAGAATAATCAGCCAAGTATGCCGGTAAAAATCGACAACGACTACAAAGGAACCCATTTTGTCAACAGGCCTGAATTTTTGACTTCGTTTCCATTGACGAGAAACCGCAAAATTGGCGAAATAATTCGGTCAACACTTAGTTTTGGAATTCTCCGAATTCGGTGTTTTTGGCACCTTTTTCCTGGTCTTCTACAAAAAGCTTTTGTTCCTCTCAAAATACCCCGGATCGTTGCACAAACCCACAATTAGTCGTAAAATCTTTCCCCAAACCTCAGACCCTTGGTTTGAACACCTAAAACCAATAGCCAGCGATAAAACCATCTCAAGCATTTATTTTCACCGACACAAATCCATCCATCGACTTTTTGTTTTAGATTTGTTATCCCAAAAAAGATAGCAAAAAATCAAATTCCGAGAGATGCAGCAGAGATACCCGCAATCAACTCTCTATCTAGATACATATAATTTCGATGGAATAAATTCGCTTGCAACTATTTTGAATTGATAATTTGTATAGTGAATTGTTGAATTGTGTCGATGTCAAAACAGCATCTGCCTCGGTGTACAGCACAATTTGCTGAATGAATACACGTGTCGGGGGTCACCCCCGGAGGTGGAGCAGTAGCGCAACCGACTACAACGACGGCATGAAGGGAAGAAAAACGACCAAAGCGAACCTTTGCAGTTTTATTGCAAAAATTCCTTCTTTTTCCGCTTCTGCTGCTGCTGGTTTTTCCTCATTTTTCTGTATCTGGAATAATTTACATCGCGATAGATAGTTAAAATGCATTTCAACTGTGTAGTTTCACACAGTACACCAACACTGAGAGTGGAGTTCCTCCCCTGCGGATGCTTGCCGCATGTGTATCTATGTAAATGCATTAACATGCGGGAGTTGCACCGATGCGATGCGAAGGCACTACCCAGAGGAGGAATCATGTTTATTTCGCAGCGCGACAAAAAACCAACCAACAACCATGTTGAATGTGGCAAAAAGAAAAATGAACTCTTTACTGTCTGTCAGTGGGGTGGATTACGGTGAACTGTGCATATGGGGAAGGCGACGAACGCAAATTATTGGCAATCGATGGTGGCGAGATATATATATATAAAAAAAAAGACCTTGTCGTTCGGAATGGTATTCGTTTATCACAGAAGTCAACCCCTCCGGTTCAACAGTTCAAGTCCGCTGGTGGTGTTGTGCGACAGGCAATATTTATAGTCCTTTTAAGTTATTTTATCATTCTGTTGAAGTCTTGTGGGGAAATGTGTCAATTCAGATTTGGAGGGCAACACCAAACGAATGGAGTGGCGCCGACGAAGTCGCAAAGGGCCTTTGGTTATCCCAGTTGAAAATAACTCGGATAGGGTGTTCGCAACAGCAGTGTAAGACAGTCTTACAGAGCTCAATCGAAGGGTAGTTGTCGAGAACTAAGGCTATGTCTGAATGCTTTTTAAAGGAAACTCATGCTGGTAACTGAAATGACTCCCGGGAGCAGTGATTTTGACCTCAGACCAAGTCGTAACCGTCAAGGCAGGTCAAGGACATATTGCTGGAAAACTTAGGCAAGGAGTTGTTTTCATGAAGGCAGGCTTTGCCACAAAGCAGTCCTCAGACCACTTTGGGGTAGACAGAAGGAGGCTTTATAATAATGTACATAGTTCTGACTACCTCGCAGTAAAGAGGCTTGGAGTGTTGCGCGTACAGACCACTTTAGACTGTATCACTGGGAGACGCAATTTGAATGACCACGACTTAAACAGCACGAAAGAGTAGGAAAACCTAAGGCCAGGCTCAGATGAGGTGCTTGCAGATCAAGCTGGTGGGACACACTGCTGCAGAACTAAGTCAGTAAGTAGGTAAAGGGAGGTGTATTCTGGTGGTAGAATGGAGCAGTAGTACTTTCCGAGTGCTTCATTTGAATATCATGAAGAAACTGCCGACAAGAAATTTCGGGCTATCTCAAAATCAAGTCCTAGGGAGCTCTGGAGAATTTGGTAAGCTCAAACCATTTTACAGCTAGCTAGACCTTTTAAAGTGTGAAGTTTAAAGGCCATGTTGGTTACAGACTCAGACAGCGTTAAGGAGGCGTTTCGAAAGACCAAGCTAAAGAACTAAATAAGACGCAGAAGGGTTGCGCAGTTCCACAGGGATCACACCTAGTGAGATACAGTGGCGAAGAACTGACAACTGTTCCCATAAGAACTCAGAATAAGACAAAGAAAGAGGGGACAGTGCTGTGAAACTCTAACCTCCAAGATGCGGAAATATGGGGAACTCATAACCAGTTCTATGCAACTCAGGCGTCAGTGCTGGGAACGCAGATCGCTTTCTGCCGTAGTTATGTCGACTGTGAATCTCAATTGAAATAGTTCCGGGGAACTCACAACTGTTTTGGGACATGTAGTGCAAATAATGACCAAGAGCAGTTTGGGTGAACTCAAAACTACTTCGAGATGCAGCTCTATGAAACGCAGGGTACCATGATGCAGAACTTAAACCGCATTTTACTGGAAAAATCAGTCCCCTACAGAACTAGGCGCTGGTAAACTCTTCCAAAAAAAAGGAATGCAAGAGAGCTCGGATCATGTCGGAACGCTGTTGCTGAAAGTACTGGCTGAAAGTACAGCGGCTCTAACTCCGTCGGATGTGAAGTATTGTTCGATTTGGGTATTCAAGATTACATACACTGCGCGGTAAGAAAGACCTCTTGAGAGCGTGCTACTGGCGAGCTCTCAGTTAGACATAGACTACTTGGCAGGACTGCAGTTAAACGCGATTGCGTTCAAACCACACCAACTGTAGGCGCGTATTTTACCTGTCCCACTTTGCCATAGGACGCCAGAATTATAAAAGTTGACATCACAAACACCAACATCACAAACTCCAATCACATTTCGGTCCTTTCGAATCCAAGCACTTTTCAACTTCATAAACGCCTGCCGAAGACAAAGTTAGTATGGCTTTTGGCACACACAAATCACTGGCAGATGTACTCGCGAGCACTTTGGCCCCCAACACTTTGACATGCCATTAAACAACTCAACCGACATAAAAATCCATGTCTACCTGTTCTCAATAATTCATCGTTTACCTTTCCATCCCGGCAGAGCGAGCACATCTCACTCCGCGCCTTTGATGATTTGTTTCATAATTTATTGTTCCGCGAGGCGAAAATGCCGTGCGTGACGCTATCACATAACACACGCACGAACCGCATGTCAACGGCATTCATATTCATATAAAAGAGCGCGCGCAACACAGCCTTCCACATTTTATTATGTCTCATGTTTTCCAATCAAGTAAAGCGTTTTTGGAATTTTCGGAATATTTTGAATTTTGCACAGCAAAAGGGCGCACCGGAATTCAATTTCACTTTGAAGGGATTTGCTCGGGTGAATTTATGTGCGAATCGCTGGAACATTGATCCTGTGACACATCAATTATATTCACGGTGGCACTGATAAATTACACCATCCGCCAATGCATTGTTTGCGCGCCACAAAGGGGCACTGATGAAGAACCATGACGTCAATCAAACATTCTCCATTACACACATCCATTTGCAGACAAACGCTCGGTGGCAAAGGACACTGGCGTACTTATTGTGACGGGAAAATGTCTTCTTTGGCTCTGAGGAGCTAAACATGGAAATAAACACAGATCCTTATCCCTGACAATAGTTTTAGAGCGCGTCATTCGGATGTGCGATAATAGCAAGGACGAGGAGTGTGCGAAATGTTGCATGGTGGCAATTGATAAGCAATTACCAAAGTTTCAAAGCGAGCATCAGGCTTTGTCAATCGACGCACAAATAAATGCCTTTAAGGAGAGATGTCTTCCTCTGACGTTTTGCGAGGAAAGGACCCCTCCAAAGTGATAACGATAAAAGCATATGCTTACAATTTTCCACTTTGCGTTCTTGAATTTCCGGCCATCATCGGCGAGGGTGGATGTTTCTTGGAAACGGTAGGGGGGAACCAAACAATGGGACGAGCATATAACCCACCCCCACTTAGACACACACTCTCAGTGGTTTTCCACTCAAAACTATTTCCAAGGCGAGCTAGCATGGGGCGCTGAGTGCTGCTTTTTTCCGATTCCATCTGTTATTACTCACGGAAAGACCGGTATGGGTGTCGATTTCAATTCCGATTTCGATACTTTGGTGTCCTTTTTCTTCGATGAAATACTCGCCATCATTAACACCCACCCCAGTGGGGCGCAATTGCTTTAATTTTTTTTTGCGCCCCTTCAGCTATTTCCTTAGGATTTTCCCTTTTATATCGCACGAGTTATGTACATTTTTGTTTTTTAATTTCCTCATCCCTTATGTCGCAACGAAACAGGACGACCAAAGGCAAGAAAAATATGTCAACTTAAGTCGAGCCGAAGGAACTGTGCTATATGTGTTTTACATGGAGGCTAAGTTTGTCCTTTCAAGAGGAAAAAGGGTAAAAAAATACTTTCAAAAGATTTTGCGTCCTTTTTGTGTCTTCATTCCTTTTTGCTTCCAATATCGTGTCTTTTTTTTCTCTTTCGACGATGAAAGGCAAAGACAAAAAGGACTTGAAACTAATTTCGTATCGCTTTAACAACACAAGGCAAGGGTAAGATGAGGTATACTGCACACACACACACTCGTGAAAACATCACACACTTCAAAGGGCACGTCCCATAAAACAAAATTAAACAGAAAAGTGCTGTAAAAAAAAAAATAAAGACCGAAGGAGAGAAAGTGCCGCACTAAATTTAGCATATGCGAGTGATTTGTGGTACAACAAAGAAATTACGTATACGTCACATCCAGTTGATTTTTACTGAGGCAGTTGTTGCCGCCGGCGTTATTATGCAAAGTAATTGGAACATACGAGTAGTTGCTTGTCCTTGCGGAGCAGTAACATGCGCCTAGAGCACGAACAAGTTGTAGGACTTATACTTTGTAAAATTTGGAATACTTTGTACCAGCGATTGTGGCACGATTTGTTAAGTTGTTGTCCCTTTACGATGTCTAGGATCATGATGTCATAATGGAGAAAAAGCGACAGAGGAACTTGAGATGCAAACGGGTTATACGGAAGGCGGGCCTAGAATTTGGAATCTTATCTTTGAACTTATTGTTATGTCTATGTTCTATGTTCTATGTTTTATGTTTTATGTTTTATGTTCTATGTTCTATGTTCTATGTTCTATGTTCTATGTTCTATGTTTTATGTTTTATGTTTTATGTTTTATGTTTTATGTTTTATGTTTTATGTTTTATGTTTTATGTTTTATGTTTTATGTTTTATGTTTTATGTTTTATGTTTTATGTTCTATGTTCTACGTTCTATGTTCTATGTTCTATGTTCTATGTTCTATGTTCTATGTTCTATGTTCTATGTTCTATGTTCTATGTTCTATGTTCTATGTTCTATGTTCTATGTTCTATGTTCTATGTTCTATGTTCTATGTTCTATGTTCTATGTTCTATGTTCTATGTTCTATGTTCTATGTTCTGTGTTCTAAACTCTGTCTTCTTTTTTTTTGTTCCCCTACCTTCCTTTACTATTTATAAATGGACACAACACGTTTATCCGTTTCTCCACTAAGTTTCCAGTATCTTTAGCCAATCTGATATCAATGGACTGAAGAACAACAGTGGATCTTCTAAGAGTGTTCACAGCATGATGCGAAGAGTTTCAAACTAGGGGGCGTGCCACTTTTCATATAATATGCATAAATCTTGGTGCAGAGAGAAGAACAATAGATCTTGGCACATGTTGCTGTCACTGTTGCAAAAATTGGTGATGTAAAGTGTTTGTGCGAAGCCTTCTGCGGTATTATACAAAGCGGCGTGGCACCTAGCATTGAAAAAAAAAAAATCTAAAAGCTAGTTTGAAAATTCCGCGAGATAAAGCCTTACAATTTGAAGTTGATGTGCATTATCTGACCAAAGCACTACACGAAATGTGTACGAGAATGGACAAAGGGGCGTGGCACCTCCACTACCAAGGAATAATCAGAAAGATATTTTCTTAAGACTTATGTTGAAAAAGTGAATTTTAGTGACAACACAAATCCACGAAATTTTTTTTTTAAATAAACCGAAACGTGTTATCCAAAATAAGGACAAGGCAAGGCAGTAACGCCTCTTACACTCGAACCTGTCCATTGTACAGAAATTGCATACTGCAATTACTACTCCTGTATGCCAAATTACATTTCCTCTATCGAAATGAAAAAATCACACATCCTTTGGGGTTTTGTGTCGTCTCAAAGTCGATTAACGTCAATGCGATGATGTATCCTCATTCGGCTATATTAAGCCAAAATTATGAGGAAACCTTGGCGTCCTTCGATCCAACAGAGCACGCTCTAGAAATAAACTCCTTGCTCTGCTGTTGCTATCATCTCATTAATAATCAGAGCTGAACAGTGTAATTAATAATTATTAGGCTTAATGACGTCATTATTACATATCATCCGGCACACACCAACGACGACGGATACCAAACTCCATCATCATCATCATCATCATCACTTCCCCCATAGCGAGTCAGAGGATCTATCTTACCAAGCAAACAACAAAAAAATATAAAAACACCCCATGTGTATTTCCAAATAATCCTTCTGCATGGATATAATATATATGGCGGAGGCGGAGGCGGATGTTGAGCGCCTCCGTAAATATCATAATAAATTAGCAGAATATTCAAAAACATAAATTGCACAGCAAATATTAATCACAGTGTCAATGGTTATTAAGTTCGACGTAGAAGGGGGGGAATGGCGTTGGGTTAGCAGGATGTTGTTCTGTTCTCCCACCTGGGATATTGGTTCTGAGGTGGGACGCAGCGCCTAGCAGCAGTCATAAATAGATTATGGGGGAATAAATCCTGTCAGGATGTGCGGAATAAATATATATTTAAGACAAGGGCGCTGATTGTCTCCCTTCCAACTTGTGGCGTCCTTAGAACGATGGCTTCACTGAAACGTATAACACACGCTTTCTGGTAAACAAATTTACGCGCAAATCTCGAGCAGCATTTTTAAGGGTGTTGCATGAGTGTGTCTCCCTTTAACATGATTTTTACCGGCAACTTTACGCTTACCATATACAAGAGAGATACTTTTTTTTATCTATTTGTTGCACGGGGGCATGCGGGTGGATAGTTGGGGGTTGTCCATCGTCATGCCGGTCGATAAAGAGCACAATGCAAACTCACTGAGTCAATGGGTGCACAATTCCGCACTAAAGCGAAAGGAATTTCTCCTTTCTTATAAATTCTTCTATTCTATGGTCTACGACGATGCGTCTGAGTGAGTACTGTTTCATTATATTTTCTGCCACAAGAGGAATTCTTTTGGTTTAGTGGTTGAATTTCTTAATTTCATGAAAATTTTTGCAAACAACAACAAAAGAAGAAGAAGAAAAAAATTAACACGACAGAAAATAGAAAAGAACAATGTAGCGACAAAGAGGATGCAATGCAAGACAGCGAACAGAGGACACAGCTGGAATTTTTGCAATTTTACAAGTGAACACATTCGTTGACAATAAAATACTTTAAAAGGACATTCTGCTGGGGTGGCAGCAGAGGTTAAGAGTTCAGGTTTATTTCTGTACTTTTAGTAATTGCGCTGCGCACTTTCGTCATGTGTATAGTGCTTTGAGTTGGGACTATTTTTAAATATATCTTGCAGATAATAAGTTGAGCATTTTGTTGGGGAGACGTTCTTCGGAGTAAGAAGCCAAAAGAGGACTAGTAGAGCGAACAGTGAAGTAGGCGTAAAAAACTGCAGGGGCGATCGTAATATTCAGAAGAGATTATAGCTCCTCCCTGATCCATTCTTCATCGATCATGTCCAAAGCTGGCTGTGTTTAGCCCAAATGGTAGGAAGATACGAGAAGTGTTAGGTTCTAAAAGTCACATTTCAATTGCTTTTATTTATCTGAGCCACCTTTTGCGAGTCTGAAAAAGCATCCATCTTCATCATAATTTGTCCTGCGAAAGTTTCCTATACAATTTCTCGGAATCGGCATGAAAATGTGGGTCCCTTCCATTTATCGCAAAAAATAGGCACGGCTATTGAAATCGGTAGTCGACTGAAGCGCTGGCTGCCAACAGTCACCAAGAGTCATATAAACAAAAGTCCACGAGAACTATTGCCTTCAGTTCCCACATACAAATGAGAATACCTATTTGTTCCAGAACTCACATAGCATTTCCACCCCAGATTTCTACGATATTATAGTACTTTGCCTCAATTTCTTGACCGGAATACGTAGGTGCGTACATCAAAGCTACGGGAGTGATCCTTCATTTGTATGTTATTTTCGGGAGACGTCTGACAAAAGGTATATTTGCACAAAACTCTCTCCTCAGAGCCAGCAACAAAAAATTAACCAAGTCTATTTATTATCGCCTTCATATCTTTAAGCAAAAGGTAAATAAAATGCCAAGGGACAGCATGAAAACTTGAAATATAAAAGCAAAAAACAAACAGAACGACTCGATTAACTTGAAAGGCACCTACCTTGCTTCCGAATCTGCTGGTATATTCAATAAAACAAAATTATGGACGTATGTGCTTGTGCACCCTTTTCCCAATATTTACACGTCCTCCCATCATAAAGTAGTAAACAGCAAAAAAAATAAAAATAAACTCCACCACGCGACCTTTTGCTACCCCAGTACCTACGCCTTTAACTGCTGCTACTGAGCCTCTCTGATGAAGATGGATGAGCTGTATATTTCCACAGTATGTGTGCGGTTGTAGAAGGGTAAAATTAGGCAGACGCCTGAAACCTATTCATCTTAATGAAGTATAACCACTTCCGGCACCGGTCGCTTCTATATACCCATGCCCAGCGATAACAGCAACAGAATCAACCATCCATAATCATATATATTTTTTGAAAACAATTCCCTGAATATTAGCCCGGAGCTCCGCCCATTCCATACACTGGGAGAAAATTATTGAAACGATTTAAAGTTTAATAAATTTTTTTATTTTACTGTATCCCACTTAATGGGTCCTTTTTACATTGTTCGGAGAGAGTTTTTGGGTTATATCAAGCCCAGCGGTTGCTCTGGAATATAAATTATAGTTGTTGTGGAAAATCGGAAAACTATCGCACCAGAGTTTGTTATTGGAACGTGAAGTACAACACAACAGGATAGGGGAGGTGCGGGCATGCGATCCATGTACTTTCACCGGATATTCGAGGGTGCAGCAGCAGCAGCAGCGGCAGGCGACAACAACACCGAAAACAGCATCCAAAACAACCGTCCTCGTCATAGTTGAGTTCAGCAGCACCAGCTGCAATCACACACCGAGCAACAGCAGTTTTGGGTAAAAGTTGCTGGGCGACCGGGACGTTACCAAACGACACACAACTAATAGCGGGCTATGGCTATAAAACTTTTCTAATAATCTGAAATTTATGACTGGAATTTATATTCCAACACACACACACACACTCGCTCGTGCGATGATATTTGCCAAAATCAACGACAACGACCACGACCCAAAATTATTGTTCCAACAAACAACCAAACTGAATCGGATAATGGCAACTTTTTGATATAGGACAGTTAAAATATAGACCAACCAGAGTACGGATAAATGGATAGTTGCTTAGGCAAGCCAATGACACCCCAGATTTTCTCACACCCACTCGGCTACATAAATATATAAATGTATATTTGCGATCATAAAGAGGGAGAGCACAGCACAGCAAATTACCATAAGTCGATTAGGCCATAATCCATCATTGCAATTAGCTTTTGGCAATAAAATGAGGAGGGTCGTGTTGTTATTGATGAATCTGGGTTGAGCAAGGCACGTGAAGGGAGACAGCATAAAAACACCCATCACATTAAGGATGAGATTTTTGATCTCATTTATGCGACAGAGCATATGTCACACATAACAAGGACAAAAAAAAATTTACGAAACTTTGGGTAAAGTGTTTTCCCCCAAGGGTGGTGGTAGTTTGGCTCGAAATATACGAGTACGAGTAAGGAATTGTGATTTTAATGGGACGTCATGTGGGAATAAATGCTTTAGCGTGGAACTGTAATATGTATACATGCGACAGCAATTATATAACAAATGGTTATCCAAGAGAAATATACTCTATGAGATGCTCCTTCTGTAAGTGCATCAAGTAGTTATAATGGAAATGGGATATAAATGGCTCGAGGGTCCTTGGAAGGGAGTCCACGATTGAAAAATCACATTTCTTAGAGGGTGTGGAGAGCCCTAGAGATGTTGGCCAGCCATTTTGTGGGGACATCGAATTTTGGGAGTTCTCAAAACCACCGAACCTGCTGCTTTTGAAACAGGCACTTGGGTCGAATATTATTTCAAAAACTTTCCGATGGTACTTGTGCCACTGCAGCGGCGATTTTGTGAGTTCCGTGATCAAGTGGGACAGACAAACGGTTATCTGGGTGGTAAGTAATGCTTCACGATTTCACTTCAGAGATAGTTTTGACTGTCTAGAGCAGCGTGAACATTTTTAGAAAGGGGAATAAAAAGGGGCCCGAGCATTATTCTTCATTCGAATACAATCGTACTTACACGGATCGTACTTCGATCATTTTTAAAAAAGTGAGGCTTAAGGCTTAAAAAGGTGCCAATCGGCAGCGCTGGTCTAAAGTCTGGGACGGTCCTTAATTTTAATGCAAGTTAACCCGAGTTTAGCTGAAAAATGCACGAAGATTCGATAATTTTTTTAATTTTACCTATAGAAGTAGCCTCTAGACTGCTAGCCAGTTCTGGAGTTGGAACTGTTGGGGAAATGCATCAGCCACCATACCTGGGAACCCCAGAACGAATTTAAGTATGCAAGTGGGCTTCTTCAAGTGTACCACGTTTCCGCAACACGGAGGTACGAGTTTAGAGCTGATCTTATAAATAATTGTGCGCAGGTATTTGTAAGACTTGTCGTCACAAGAAAGACAAGTATGCGAACTTGCAATTTGCCGTCCAAGCTCCACTGGAGAAATTGGTGTGGAAATGACTGAAGGAAAAACTCGCTACAGGTATTCAAGCTCTTTTCGGGGGTCGTTCATCAAAAGAGGTTGTGAAAGTCATTCTCGGTATAAAATTAACTTTTTTAGTGTCAATGAAACCCTTAAGGTTGTGTAAACGCCTCCATTTGGCGTTCTTTTTTGAGAGCAATAAATTTTGGGAAATTGACTGAAACACGTTTGAAAAACGTTAAAGTCGGACTTTATTGAGTTTAGAAAATATTTTTGCTTCAGTTTTTACAGCAAATACCTCTAAGTAGCTTCTGCAATGAATTTAAAAAGCTTATGGTCCTGTCATGTGAGAAAATAAGTCGCATTACGGCCAGCAGTTAGGAAAACGAGAAAGTCGGTCGAAGACAAACCGCAGCCATGAAAAACGTCAGCATTTCTGTGGGGATTTGTAGACTGGAAACAGGAATTTAATTGAACGCTTCGAACAAGTTTTATTCAGTAAGTAGGTCAGATTCCTTAGGTAGGATTTTGGCTCGATAGCTTTCCCTTAAACAACTAAACCCAAGGGGTAAATATTTAAGAAAAGACTCATCAATCTCAGAAGTACTAAGGAAATTGACGTCGAACTTTGACAGATGCCCAACAAAGGATTCTAATGAATAGAATAATTAAGAAGTCCAACAACTGAAAGTTGAATTTGTGAAAAAAAAATATTTTGCGAGTTATAAGCGAATGGAAAAAAAAACTAACCACCTGTAAACTTGACTATCTTTCTTTCTTTTCGAAGCTTGAGTTTGAAACTCGGATTTATATTCATTGAAGGAACGTGCTCAACCACGAGTTTTACTTTTGACAGAATGGGTTGGTGAACAAGCTAACTTTTGACTCTTGAGACTCAAACCCAAAAAAGCTCCCTCTTTGTTGAAGTGGTCTTTACGCTGGTGGCATGAGAATGAGTTTGTTTTACAGCTTTCTTTTGCAACGTAAGCGGACAATGATTAGCGATTTTTGCTTGGGAAATATGGGCGATATTGACCGGAGGATAATAGAAGACTCGTTATAGCCTCTCTATATTGAATATTGAATAACAGTTTGTAAACATAAAAAGGCTGAATTGGTTTTCGATTTTAACTGAATGGAGACTCCTACTAAGTTGTCCTTTAACCAAATTCGTTTGCAAAACTATTTTTTAAGGCTCTTGAATAGAGCTATATTGTCCCAGAGCTCAGGTTATTGAAAGTACCTCCATTCGTAAGGTGAATTCCTTACGGTTTAAGGACTTTGGTTTTGCTACAGGTCTTCATTTGACATAATGCATGTTGTGCACAACTTAAAATTTTCAGATTCATACTTACAAAACTGGGACAAAAATATTTCAAAAATTCGTGCTTACCTGCAATTAAAAGAAATGTTCTTCATAAGTACAAATTTAAATAAGATTGCAAAATAGTAGAATTTAAAAGCAAGAGGTAAACAAAAAACCGAGGACTTAAGTCCACATAAATAAAAACTTTCCTAAGACAGTCATACCCTCGGATTTCAATCAGACAATCGCAAAATATACGACAGTGAAAAATTATTAATTTTAAGTTTTGCCAGGAAATTGACCTTGAGCTCCTCGCCCTGTACTAACAAAAGAAGCCACTTTCTGCAAAATAAGAAGTGCGTAAATTATGAGTGAGCGGTTTAGTTTTCTTCTAAAAATGTAGACCTACTTTAAAAAGAGAAATAACGTCTCGAATACCGAGGCATGTGACCTCGTCCCAGTGTAATATTTTTCGAGAGCCAAACAGAGGCTATAGGAACAGCTCTGAACAAGACTTGAAAGTCACTGCAACATGCTTCGAAAGGATGATCTAAGGTGGGTCGTTTCCGAAGACTCTCCAAGGTAAGCTTCTTTATCAGTCTTCGATTGACAGTCATTTTTCGTGAAGGGCTGTTTCATAGTCGAAACCTACTCCAAGGACGACAAATTTTTTTTAGGGAATAGTATTTTTTGGGGAAGGACGCTATCATTACCAGTCGGTTGAGGCCTTTGGTGTTTACCTTCCCGCAGAAACTTGCTGGAAAAATATTAGAAATTCAGTTGTAGCTACGAAGAACAACAGGCGCAGTCTGAAAATGTCCACACAAATGGATATCGGTTCCACTATCAGAAGACGGAGAAAATTTACAACACAGCATTTAAAGTCTCCAAAAGGAGGGACACTGCAAGAGTTGGATGTTGGGACGTCTCATACGCTGCTATAGGACTGCCTTACATCCAAATTGATGTTCGTTTACCTTAAAAGTTCTGCGGAACTCGAAATTTTGTAAACTGATTGAAAAGGTAATTTTACTCGTTACGTTTCGGTGCCTATTACCCAGAGCGGCTTTCGAATATCCGTGGACAGAATTGGATCTTGTGCAAGAAGCAAATTTAAAACAGATTTCTCGGCAGAAATGGACTGACCTGACGGAGGTATGACTATTTACGAAAACAAAGACAGCACCCCAGCTCAGTTTTATTGGGTGAGCTTTTTATAAAAACAGATACAGTTCCGATCCAGACCCAAGGACATAGAAGTATTTTCCTCTAGGTAACAGTTTGAACTTTTGTGGCCATTGCATTAAGAGCTTCCCATATTGCATACGAGTACAACCAAAATTTGTAAGCCTGACTGACTAATGTCACTTATGTCATTTACATGACCGAAAAAAAGGATGACACAGTGCTACCTCCACCTCCGTCGCAGCGAGCTGAACAAAAGCTTCAAGTGAATCCGTCTTCGTCGTGTCACAAACTACAGATCCCCATCAACTTACCCTATGACATGCAAGTAGGTAACAAAAAGTCGAAAAGAAAATCTCTTCAAAAAGATAAATTTCACACGACCTGTCGACCGCAAATACCTCATCAGCTTGAAGCGACGGAAAATCCCGCAAAAAACAAAAATAAAACTATACGTGTACAGATATGCTACTTCTCGACTCTACACCAGCACAGTTCGCAGTTAGGGTTAAAGACCGATGTGACTTGGGATGCTTTTTTCTGCCGTCTCTTTCTTAATCTCTCGCCGTCTTTGTCCCTGTCTTTATTCTCGTTGTGCTTTGATGGTTTTTAGTTTAGGTTATACTTTTTTTTCGCCAATTGTATGTACAAAACCAATCGAAGATTGATGATACAAAAGTATCTACACACGTTCCGTTTCGAGTCAAAGTCGTGTACGATGCTTTGAAGAGGCTCCCAGCTCCCTCCCCGGCCTGTGGGAAAGATGACAGCACCAGCAGATACTTTCTTCCAAACATGAGAATTGAGAAAGTACCTGGCAAAAGAAGTATCAGCAATGATGGTTTGAGCGGGATAAGTGACGAGAACTAAATCATAGGTTCGCCAAATGAGCCGGCAAGTCGTTGAAGAAGAAGTCAAAACGAGCGACAAAAATGTCTTTGCTTGGCCGAATATATTTTCGCATTTATTGGCGAAACGTGAAAGAATTTTCGAATTCATTTTCGTTCGTTTATTTGTGGCTTTTGTTTCGCGTCTTTGTTTATTGCGGTGTGTCCTCTTCATTGCCTCATTTGATGCGGCAGCGAGGGCGAGGAGTCAGAGAGAAATTTGTGCGCGACGCGACTTAATGCCCCAAATAGCATTGTTTGCGCGGCGGGCAAGATGAACGGGAAGGAAGGTGTGCATCTGATGTGCTGTGCCTTTTGTTGCCACCGAGGTGATTGACTTATTGATTTGATAATAAAGTGTGATAATGTATGCGAATTTTTGTTACCCATTTAAATCGGTCGTTCCGAAGAAGTTGTTTACATGGTTTGGGAGTGCTACTCAGTTGATGACAACAGAAAGCAGAATGTTTTGCAGAATCAGTCTGATCAAAGAGGTAAACAAGGCAGTCACTTAGGGTTGATGATGTACGATGCTAGCGATATGGTATAAGGCGGTGAGACCTGAACTTATACTGAGAGTGAGGTTGATGTTGGATTTGGTGCAGGGAATTCCCCAGAAGTCTTCTTATATACCCTGTACATGTGTAGAACTTTTTAGGTACCTACTCAACGAAGGATATGTTCGAAAAGTGAGTAAAGGGTGTTGAGTCCAAAATGAAGAAAATATAAGAACACAATATAACACGTGCCGAGCGGCATAGTCAAAAGAGAAAGCATGTCTATAGCGTCGTTTTGTATCAACGAATGCGCCACAAGTGCTTGGCATTTTCTCTTATACGTCACAACGTAAGAAATAACTACGTCAGTAGTCGGATTCGATATCGCCAAGCTGTCGGCTCTCATTTATTTTTTAAATGGAAAACTTCGATTCTGTTTTTTGATTATGTTTATTTGAACCTTTAGAATGGTCAAGTCGAGAAGATGATATCGGCCAAACGGCCGCCGTCACAATTGATTGCCATACGGGCTCGTTTTATGGCATTTTTCATCACTTCGGGCGACAGATTCTCGCACTCGTGTCGAATGTTGTCCTTTAGGGCTTCTAGGGTCTCGGGCTTGTTCACGTAAACATGGGACTTCAAAAAACCCCACAAAAAAAAGTCTGGAACGGTTAAATCGGACGATCTTGTGGTCCCATACTCTTCAAGGTTGGTGGCCAAACGGCGCAGTGTTTGCGCAGTCGGTGTCGGACGGCCGTGGTATCGGCGACGGAATTCGCGCTGCGCCCTAAGTACAGGCGAATTGTTACGCAAAAAAATAGACACGATTATTCTACGTTCTTGGGGAGTTTATCGCTCCATGGCTTGTTCGCTTGCATTCTACATCTGTTTAGTCCACAAATGTCAAAACAGATTTGACATAGGCGGACATTTGCAAGAATAAGAGCATCTTGCAATAGGGTGATCTCTTTTGGCCCACCTTGTATATCGGTACCGTGGGACTGGCTCTTCCTTGTTCTAAGGCCATTCAAATGAAACGAACGCACGTTGGAATTTGACAGACCTATTGCGAGGGTATTTTGCAAAATCGTCAGGCGAAATGTAGCTTGAATGACGAATGACAAGGACTCGTATTTGAGTGCGAAAGTTGCTAAAGATGCCCGCTTTGGTTCTGGTATATATCTACTGGTTTGACAGTTTTTAGTCCTATGTTTTTCTAATGGCAGTTTGAGGAAGCAGGTCCTACAACGTCTAGAAACCACTGAACAGATTAAAGTGTTTTCTTTTCAAAATCACGACCCTTTAAGAAGACATCTCGTCGGGCGGCTTAGTTACTCTCTGCTTTTTCATACCGCGTTGCATGCGAAATTTCTGACAGTCAACTAGTTTTCAGTACGTAGCAACACGTTTCGATAATTTGCGGTGGAATCTTAGAAAAAATATCATGAGGACTCATTCCTTTTGACTTGGTTGGACTCTGTTGCGTTAGGTTTTCTTTTTTAACTTCCACATCAGCAGAGTAGATTGGACTTTCGAGTGAAAACTGTCAACCACTTGTTCCGAATCAGCCCAAATGTATGCAACATTTATTATAAAGTGTTATAAATTGTGTCGGCGCAGTGGCTTCGTGGTTAGTGTGTTGGACTACTAAGCGAGGGGTCCCAGGTTCGATTCCTAAAAAAAACAAAATCCAACTTAAGGTTTTTTTCACTGCGCCACCTTCCTCGAATGTCTGACAAATGTCCGAGAGTATAACTGTCATGAAAGAGCTTCCCAATTACCCGTTTGAACACGGCATAAAATTGTAGATCCCTTCCATTCGTCCCGAAAGTGAAAAACTCACACAAAACAAATTGTTGTGAGTAGCTAGGTTTGGGGTCCCTACGGACCTGTTGCGCCAACTATTTATTTTTATACCCTCCACAGGAAGGTATATTCACTTTGCCCATACATTTGTAACGCCAAGAAGGAGTCACCGGAGACCTCATAAAGTATATATATTCTGAATCAGGATCACATTCTGAATCGATTTAGCCATGTCCGTCTGTCTGTCTGTCTGTCTGTCTGTCTGTCTGTCTGTCTGTTGAAAGCACGATAGCGCCCAAAGTAATTGACGTAGGTGAATGAAATTCGGTGAAAGGACTTCCTTTTATCGGCGTCAGATTGGTATTCAAAATGGGCTATGTCGGTCAAGTAGTTCCGGTACCTCCCATACAAAACCAATATTGGACCCACGTGCCTCCCTGTCTGTTAAAAGCACGATCGCGCCCAAAGTAATCGACGTAGGTGAATGAAATTTAGTGAAAGGACTTCTTTTTATCGGCCTCAGGTTGCATATGGCGTGTGTCCCGATAAGTGGCACTAAAGAAAAATGAGAACCACCTGACCATAGTAAGACGTAATGCACAGTCTCAAGTGAGCCCTAAAAAAGCGCAGCTACCACTATCATTCCCCACTACACCACAAGTCCTTCGTATCTCAATTTCATGTGTTAAAAAAGCCAATATCACCGGCCACGCCCAATTAAACTGCTCCGTGCACTTAAATTCCCATCCGCCCCAGCCCACGTACCATCCAACCATCCATATGCCGACGACAACAATGAAGGCACATAATGTGATTTATTTTTCCCGTAATTAAATTCGATTATTTGTCATTCTAAGGCAAGAGAGAGAGGACAAAAAGAAAAGCCACACAAGAAAAGTTGTCATGTTTTTTCTTCATAAACTAAAATCGCATCCCGCCCATAATTATTATTCTGCAGATGTCGCCACCACGCAAAATAAGATTCAGCTTTCCGGTGAGATATGGTACAAATGTGGGCGTAGGAGTAGCTGTGCACGTGTGTGTGTGTGTTTTATTTTCGGGTAGAGGATATAGGCATTGCATACCGCATAAAGATGACATAAGGAAGGAAAATAAATAAAATTTAGAACACGGCTCCTTCGTCTGTGCTCGCCATAATATTGCGCTTAAAGTTTTTCAGTTTTCTGTTTCCACTTTTCCAGTTTGCACCGCCCCCAAAGGGAGAAGGTTGGTTTTTTCCAGCTCCACTTTCATTTGGTTTCGTGTTTTTTTTTTTGTTGATACCTTCATCGTATCCTTTCATTTTACAATGTCGAGTGGAAAAGAGGATATAAGTCAAAATAGGTGCGCAGGGAAGTGGCATGTGTGCGCTGCGTTGTAGAGGATTTGACAAGGGCCATAGGTATAGAGTACGTGAGGTTATATGCAAAAAAGGATTCCAACACATTTTGAATTTCCCTCTTTATTTTTATTATTATTTTTGTAGTGTGAGGCAAAGGGAAAAAATGAAAATTCTATGGCAAAATGTTTTCGTTGCTGGTTTTTTGTTTTTTTTTTTTGTTTTTGGTCTGAAGTTGCTCTCTTCCGATTGTGTTTTATTAGAGTGGACGGGTTTTTCATTATTTTTTGCATTTTTTGCTCCACTTAGAAACATGCACCATGTTTATATGTTTATGGGGTCGCTCTTATTGTCGTGCAAAATGGAAATGTCTTTGTTTTGGTAAGTTTTTGAATACGGAAAGAGAGGGGAAGCTGTTTTTAAAGGTTCCAACTGAATTTAGGAGTAATTACCTGGTTAAATGTGGTTAACTTATTTTAATGCGATTGCTTCTGACAGGGTATATGACGATTGTTGACATGAAATTGAATGGATGAATATTTGGACACAGTTATGTAAAGTCAGACTTCGCATATGAATAGAAGTCTTTCTGGGGGTGCACATTGTGAATTTGGCCAGCTAAATGAATGGCAGACTGCGGTTTAGATCTCTTTGCTTCCACTGTAGAATTGAAAGGAGTCTTCATTTCCATTCAAGAAGAAGTTAAAATTCCAATAAAAGAGGCCAATTTTACTATTTAATCAAAGAACATTTGTTTTTCTTAACACACGGAGAACTTATTCTTAACTAGATCAGCTTGTAAGCTACACCTTAAAAGGCGGCCAAACCATGTCCCAAAACTCATGTATTTTTACAAAAGAAAATATACTTAAAGCCTAATCCAATCCAAAGCCACTTCAGACGGCGACGAAAAGGCAACAGCAAACCAGCAACAACAATGCGACCCGCGATTACCACCAGTCCAAGCAAGTACGTACTATTTTATTAAAATTGTCCATGACCGTTTCGCATAAATGTGGCTGAATTTCATAAATGCACCTCCCAATTTCCGCTTTCAAGGCATTGGTGGTCGTGGGCTTGTTTGCATTGACCTTTGACTTTAAAAAACCCCAAAGACAAAAGTCCAAATCGCAAGATCTGGATGGCCAATTCTGGGGTCGCTTACGTGAACGAGCTATACGTTCACGAAACCCCTGACCGCAAAAACGGCCTATTACACGATAAGGAAATGCCTCATGCAGTAATTGAATTGTTTCTCAGGCTGTATGGCTGTGGCACCGTCTTGTTGAAACGACATGTTGGTCACATCCATATCTTCTAATTTAGACACTAAAAACTGTCTTATCATGCCACGATAACGAACACCATTAATTGCTACTGCCTGACCAGCCGTATCTTCGAAGAAGAATGGTCCGATAATGCCTCCAGCCCAAAATCCACTCCAACCCGTCACGCGATGCATTTGTTTCTCAACAATTTCTCCAAATGCGACAATTTCGACGATTAACGAAGCCATCAAGATGAAAATGAGCTTCATCACTGAAGATGGCTTTGTACGAAAATTGCGGACTAAACCTTCTTTATTTTTAAAATATTGTTCAACAATGAAAATCTGTTCTTCTTTCGTATAGCGCTCCGTTTTTACTAACCCCGAACTGTCAGCTGTCATATTGTTATCTTTTTTCCGTTGGCATCACTGTACTTTTAAATGGCGCAAAATTCAAATTTTGCGTTAATTATGGGACACCCTTTATATAGGAAAAAATGGCAAAATTGTATGCGCGCAAGGATCTTTCTTTTTTTTAAATATATGAAAAAGATATTTGGAGGTTTTATGCTACTTTTGGTTTTTTAAATACAGCATTTTTCATTTAACAAAATGATGTTTTCGAGCTCACATAAATCTAAAAACGTTTTTTTTTTTCAAATAAATTTTTTGACCTTAATATGACATAAAGATCGGAGTTCTTTGCCACAATACCTCAACGACGATCACGAACTGCTGATGGATGAAACTTAAATCTTCCATTGACCTATTTCATGCGTGAAGGGTGAGGCTAGTTTAAAGAGCGTCAAAAACGAGTCAGAAATTGAAAATTTCAACGATGTGACAAATTTTCGAGTTTATTTTATATTCCTGTCGAAAAGCTGAAGTAAGTCGTAAGTAAATTTTGCAGTATTTACACTAGATACACGAAAAACAAACAAAACACTTTCATCTAAAATCATGTCAGGAGATCTCAAGAAGTTCGCACTGTTGTTCGAAGGGTTGTGAAGGTAAAAGCCTTCAAGTTGAAGATATGTTGTGAAAGGCAAAGCAGCACAGCTGCAAAGGTAGTAAAGACTGGACTCAGTCTTCTGTTAAAACCTGAATAATTTTTTAGAGACAATTTAGGGAAAGTTTTTTAACTTGCTGCAAGTCAGAGCCCTTTGATCTTTTCAGGTTTGCCTTTGATTTTGTTGTAAGATACGAGATGCACGTGGTTTGATTTTCTGACATTAATTTTGATTTAAAGGTGGTTATGACGAAATTATGAGAGTATTCGCAAGTTTTTAGTCGGACTTACAGCCAGTGAGGCCAAAGTCAGGGATCGAATCGTCTCTTCCGTGAAGGAGTTGTTTTTGTTTCATCGGAATTTATTTTTGTTTCGTGTGTAAAACCGGCATAATTCTGTGAACGTATAGCTCGTTCACACATGTGGCGATTCGACCCAGGTTTTAAGCTTCTCTTCCTGAGTATGGTTTTCAGACATTAGAGATACAGTGTCTATTTATTCATTTTGTAAAGTTGACCTTCCAATTTGCAGTCCTAGATTAAACCCCGCTTTTTAGTTTTGGCACCTAAAAGAGGTGATGAGTCAAAGATCTATAGGATTTACCTATGAGCCTCGACACCAGTCTTTGTTAGAGGTACAGAAAGGTATACGAAGTCTTAACAGCCCTTTCCAATAACTACAGCTCAGAGACGAAAAAACCGTAGAGCCTTTTGAGTCTTGCATATCTCGACTGGCAATATACTGTCAGGTGCCTAGGACTTAAAAAGGTTTGTAGCCAAGTAGAGGCTAATAAATCTTCTAAGGCGTGGCGAGTGATTCAAGGTTCCTATAAAAAATGGGTTTTGTACTAAGTGACAACTGCGAAGCTGCCAATGAGGTCAATGGTCTTGGTCTCTAAAGTCGTGATCCAATGACATAAATAACTCCGCACAGAAATACAATTACGGCGTCCACTAGAAGAGTCAAACTCTTCATCCTGCTGTCACACCCACGACACAAATCTCTTGGATCACTGACACACCGATTTCAAGAAGTTCCGATGAACGCTATCAGTATCAGTATCAGTGTCCTTACAACAAAACCTATCACACCACTGTTCCTGTGCTTAAAGCAAACACCCGCTCTCTCCGAGGCTAAAGCACAGATTACGAACTGTAATTACTTTCTTCCTACCTCTCGTAGAGAGTATCTACGCAATCCTTTTCCTAGAACAAAGCATAAAATTATTAATTCCTTTTAATTGACATCGCGCAGCAGGAGCAACAGCACAACGGATGGACGATGACGATGTCAACGACAGGACACTTGGACGGTCATTCGCTTTAAGTAAAGTATACATTTTGAGGAGGAGTATATCCCTTCCGCTATCACCAGTAAACACACACACGAATAGATAGCTACATCCGCACTCTAACCACTAAGAGAATTTCTGTCATTCCCTACCGTTGGTGGCTGCACCTTTTTACTGACTTTGTGACAAACTAATCGGATTACTATTTCCAAGTGAACTGACATCGTCGTCGGGCAGTCCCTCTGGATTCCGTCTTTGTACGCGTCCCGCCGCTCTGCTATCGCTAGTTAATTTTTCATCATCTGGACATATGATGCACGCTGCCAACCTTCGTCCTAGCGCGCCCTTAATTACATCATTAAAAATCATATCACATCCAGACAGAGAGCACATCCCTTTTTTATTATTACGATCAACATGGTCGTCGTCGTTGTCGTCGTCATCGGGGCAGTGTCATCATCATTCGCTCCCCACACACAAACACACACAGCGAGCAGTGTCATCATTCATTTTGCGTAAGAGGACTAAATGCAATAAAAGCCGCAAATAAAGGGCCGGTATCTAGAGCGCAGGCATTTCTGTCTCTGCAACAGGGCGGCTGTGTGTGTTTGCGAAGTCGCACAAATAAAAGTCAACAAAGTTTTATATTTAAAAATCATCGCAGCTCTCTCGTGCGGTTGCATAACGAACTATGTGTGCAGACAGACAGAGCTGCAGCCCTGTAAAAGGTAAAAAAATATTTGATAAAGACACGGCAAACTGGCTGCGTAACAAAAGACTCAAACTTAGGGCCCACACAAAGGCCGCAAAAACTCTTCCACACACACACACACGCACGCAAAGGACAAAGTTTGTGATGCAGCTATAATTATTGCTATTAGAAGTAGGTACCTCCCACATGTATACAGCATTGTTCAGCAGAGGGCGGGTGGGGCAAACTCCTGCTGATAACGAGTTAGAGCTATAATATTTGCATTCATTTTAATTAGCTATGAAATATTCTCTTTATCATGTCGTTACCTTTTACGTTAGATGGGAAAGTTTCCTTCCCAAGTCCCTAGTGGAGGAGCCGGGAGTCGTGGCATGGCGGGTCCACCTACTTCCATGGGGGCGCAGAGTCCACTTCTTGGCTTCTTCTTGAAGGAGCATTACAAAGTTTTAGTTGGAAAGATTTTAGCAGAAACATCGTCAAGTTACGTGGGGAATAGGAATAGTCATGGTTGTCTGTACTCGTTTTGCATTCGCTTGGGAGAGTTGCCCTTGAGACACAAGTTCGAGGGAAGTGTGTCTTTTTAGGGACTATTCCAAAAAAGAATAAGTTTCAAACTGAGAATTGTAAGGTGAACCTGTGAAGGGTGGAGCTGTGGAGCTCATTAAACTTATCACAGACCCCGTCGAGTGGAAGGACTTAAAAATTGTACGACGCCAATAGAGACGTCGGAGATGGAAATTAAGACAAAGTGTGATCAGAGTTTTTAAGCTTTAAAGTGATTGTGACTCTTTTGGGCGATTGATTCTGTCACTTGGGCAAGTCTTATGTAAGAATTTTCCGGTAAACTAGGTTTAAACGAGCCAGTCTGTCGCGTTTGTGCGGCTTTTACCCAGTTAAGAGGCAGAAAAGTATTCTTAAACTAGTTCAGACAAAACTCTAGGAAGTCTTTGATAAAAAAATATTCCAACTCTTTTGGGTGAAGTTTTGCCGAGGGTGTAGTTTCCAAATGACAGTTGGAGTAAACCTGGACTGGAATTGGATTTTTTTAGGCCACTTTCAAACTCATTTAGACCGAACTTGAGGCTTGAGATGGCAATCCATGGTAGCACCTTCATCATAAGACTTTTGCTAAAAAAAAATGTATAAACTTTAACTTTACGTTACTAATACCTCCTATCCACACTTTGTAAGACAAATATAGCCACTGATCGTCTTCTGAGTGCGTTTCGACGTCACGCAACTGCAATAAGCAGGCGGTAACCACTTATAGCCACCACAGGATTAAAGTCGACACCCACCAACGCCACGCTAAGGCCATGATGATAGTGAACAACCAACTCAAGCTCAAACCAGTTAAAGAACTACGTGGGTTTTGGTTTGGTAAGGTTGAGTAGGGTTGAGAGATGGTCGCAAAAGACAAGGCTCCATTGCGGGCCAATCCGTTCCGCAGTTTAAACAGTACGTATCGAAGAATTGTTAAGTCAAAAAGTTAAGTAGGTAGAAATAAGCTTCAACAATTGTAGTAAGCGTCGACATTCGTTTTAAGCCCGTCTTACAACGGTCCAAAGGCTGTTTCTTTGGGGGTGGCTCTGGATCCCGGCCTGCTATAAAAAGCTCATCAGAAACCTCTCTACCATTTATTGAGAAGAAGAAGAGAGATGCAATTAATGTAAGACTTTAAAAATTCGACGCCTTTTTATGGACGGCAAGCTTATCTGAGCTTTACTAACCCCGAGAACTTCAAAAAGTGATGAAGATGATAGACGGCAACTTGTGTTGGATTTTTACTACCGGCAGCTTTACAATGATGTTTTTGAGGGCTTGACAATTCATATAGCTTGTACCAATCTTTTGGCTTTTCCTATAATAATTGTACTCTATACTTGGTGACGTTTGCGTTTGTTTCCAAGGGGTTTTCGGCTGAGCTGACATGATATTTAGCATTGAGAATTTATGCTCTTTCGTTGAAGTTAATGCGGTCCGTGTGATAGTCCCTCGCAGAGATGTTTAGCCTTTTTACAGATAAAAAGACTCGAGCCGTAAGAACTCTTTCTTCACCGTGTGACTTAAGCTAGGTCGGTGCAAAAAATGCAAAAAAAAAAAAAACCGGGACACCGCTTTCACGTACCTTTTGGTTGCGAAAGGAGGTATACTGATGGGCATCATTCTTAAGGCTTCTAAAAAACGGACTTAAAAGGTTCAAATCTGCGCGAAAACATTTTGAAACATGAACTCAAGAGCTGGTCTAGAATTTTTTTTTTGTCTACACACGGTCTGACTATACAGACCTTTTAGAGGTAATAGCAATCACTTTTGACAACACTTTGGTTGGAATTGCAGGAGTTCCAACTGCATTAATTCATCATCAGGCTTCTTTAGTTGATTCATTCTTGTGCCTATTCCTTGGATTCGCAAGCGGAATATAGTCAACTTGTTTTTAAAGCTGCAGGAGCTTAGCATCTCTGTAATCCTCTGTTTACTACCGAGGTATTGAATGCTACAATACACGTTCTTGCTATAATTCGGTGTCCTCCATCAAATTGGCTTGAGACCAGAACTCCATCAAGTTGGCGTTTTATTGACGCAGGTACACGAGTTCATAGAAAAGTTCCGCTAAAGATGTGGCTCTCTTCTAAACAAGCCATTGACAATGCAACCTGCTTTGTGGATCAATGCTGGGACCAAAAGTCGTACTCTGACCCGTTTAAAACACTTCAAAGACGTTTTAAAAATAGCACGATTCGACTGAGAAAAAAATACTACACTGAGAAAGTTACCAACTCCCATCGAATATGGTTTCCAAGTCAACGACGATGAAAAAGTCAAGTCAAATCCATAAACAATACAACGTTACAGCTACAGTTCTAAAAATAGCACCAGCACTCGCAATATCTAATCGACAACAAAAGTGTAATACCAGGAAAAAGTATTTACCAACTTTTTACCCACCCACCCCCGGCTGTCAAGGGTGTGGCGTGCATTCCGTATCGAAAACACGAGTGACAACACCGAAAAACACTCTCCGACCCCACCTCACCCTCTTGACACCCATCGCCAGCCGAAGATTGAAAACAATCTCGCATATGTTGCCATCGATGTCACCGCGTGCACTGTCATCATCATCGTTGAGATGTCGTATTGTCATCTGTTCCCAACGAGATGGACAACAAACAACAAAACTTAAGAGGAAGGCATAAACCCCCCACCCCCGCCCACCCAAGCAAAAAGGATCCAACCCCAAGGAGTCAAAGTTGTGTGCACAAGAAATTGGCTTGTTCGATATGTGTGTAAACGGTGTACAAAAGGTGGAACGGTTCTCATATGATTTATGACAACGACATTACGGCGGGCACTACATTGTTCTGGCACACAAGTTGCTTCTCGTATGGGAGGATGGTAAGGGCTTGGGCCTGACTGTGCATAGAAATGTAAAAGAAATGGAACATTTTTCTTATCGATTTCACTTACACTAATGTGGTTGTGATGCGATGGAGAAGAACCGAGTTAAGAGCCAACAGAGTGGTGGCACTCATTGCGCCACTGATGTAATCTACTTCTTGTAAGGTAAACTTCTGTCAACAGGATGACATGATGGTTCGTCTATAGGAGTCACATCAACAACAACAGCAACAAAGAGATGAGGAAGACCTGAAGAAATGCCATTTGTTTCAGTGCATTGATTGCGAGTTTACTTTTTACGGTTTGTGATGCTTTCATGTGTGTTTATATTTTTGTCGGTTCATGTGTTTGTGGGACCTTTCAGCTGTAATAACATTAGGTTTGATTGAAAATGCCGGCTGGGTCTGTGTTAATCAGTTAAGTGCACTTTCATTGATTGGCCCAAAATGGGTGATTTCGTGGTGGTGATGGTATCCCTTTCATGCACAATTTAATTTGAAGTTCATGAGCAATTCGAAATGGGTTCTAGGTATATTGATTCAATTTAAGGGCGGCCAGGTAGGGGTACTGCATGTGTGACTTCAGCAACGTAGAACGGAGAAACACTCATAGCCGAGTGAGGGGAACCGACTAGATGCGAGGAATTGACCAATGGAGTGGTATAAAGTTTCAAATTGCCCCTGATTAGTTGTTAATGTGGAGCCAACTCGCCTTATTGGAGAGTGGGTCACAACCAAATGGATGCGGAACTAAATTTAGAGCAATTTTTCATGAATCGGCGGAGACGTTTACTCTGCGGGAGATTAACCTTCCACTTGGACGAAATTACATAAAATTCGGTTCAGAAATAACGACACAATCGGTACAACAAATTAAGTGCACGACTGGGTCGATCGTAACTTTCACGTTCATACAAATTTTTGGTGCAAATGAATTGGGAGTTGCCTGGTGGTGTAAATTTTAAGTTGTTGGATTTATTTTTAGGGTGCATATTCAATCATGTTGAAGTTGGTAAAGGATTTTCCAATAAGAGGTGTTATTTTGGTATTCAAAGAAAAATGAAATTTTTTGAGATAAATGATCGGATGTTTATTTCATAATAAAGAGGAAGGTATGCTGTTAATAGTGAAAAACAACATCAGCCAAATGGCCACCACGAGCACGCATACAGGACCATATCCTTTTCATGACATTTTCCATAACCAAATCGCAAAGTGGCTGCCCTATGTCCTCGATAGCCTCACGTTTAGGATGGAGTGGCTTATCAACAATAACTCTTGGGTTTTCCGAGCCCCAGATGCGACAATTTTGCTTGTTGACGTAGCCACCGAGGTGGAAATGGGCCTCATCAGTCAAGATGATTTTTCGATGGAATTCCGGATAATTTTCATGCATTTCAAGGACCCAATCAGCAAAGACACGACGTTTTTTCACCATTTTTGTAGTGAATTTTAAAAAATTTCAATGCGTTGTTGAAGCGTGTATCGTTCCATTTTAAGTAATGGCGTAGTTTCTACTTGTCAAATGTCAAAGAATAAAAGCTTTAAAAGTGACAGCTACCGAAATAGCGGGTCATTCACAATAACACCTCTTATTGGAAAAGCCTTTAGTATTTATAAGCTAAGAAGAAGTTTAACGTAGCTGTTATTTTGCATTCATAGGAAGTGGGCCAGGTACACATATTGGAATTTTGGGATATAGGAATTTTGGTAGTCATTTTTGAGAAATATTTAAGAAATTGATTTGTTCGATTTTTTGGAGAAAAACTAAGTACGGGGTCTTATTGCGAATACTGATTTCATCTTTAGTATGTATTTTGATCAAAATCGTTAGAGCGGTTTTTGTAAAATTGGGCAGACAAAACAGTACCAAATGGCAGACAAAACAGTACCAAATACTGCACTGTTTAGTTTGAAAAATACTATTGCTCAACTATTTAGCTGAAAACCGAGTACAAGTTATTGTTCGGGATGTAAGCATTACTTGGTGTTTAAAGTTTCATCGAAATCGAAAATGGGGTTTTCGAGATATCAACAGTTTTTAAAATTAGAGTTTTCGGTGATTCGAATTGAAAATTAAGGATGCAATGAGTTTGAAAACATAAATTTTACTCCAAGTTTGCATTTCGATCAAAATCGTTATTCCCGTTTTCAGGTAAACTAAGGAAAACAAAATTTTTCAAAATTTACTTTTTCAAAAATCCATTTAACGATAATACAGAGAAAAGCTGACTTTTCCATTAAGTTAGAAATGACCACATTACATTAGAAATGAATTTTTGTCCCAATCGTATGGACCGTTTTCGAGACTACATGAATTTTAAAAGTTATTCGATTTTTTAGCGGAAAACTGACTACGCAGTCATGTTAACCTTACCTACTAAAGCTTAATTATCAATTTTGGTTGAAATCGTTAGAGCCGTTTTCGAACAAATCAAACTGGTATAACAATTTTATATGGGAAGTACAATTAATATTGAGGTTAAAAAAAACGGTCCCGAACTGTAAACCCCAAACTCCAAGTCCAAAGTTTGACCGAAATCCGGTCAGTCGTTTAGGCTGTAGGCCTCGGGACATACGGACGGACAGAGAGACAGACGAATGGACAGAATTTTGCGACCCATTTTTTTGAGTAATGTCAGAATTGATTAACATCTCGATTTCAAAATTTCGTACAAATACAATAGGGGTATTCACGATCCGATGCAACTGGCCTTGTATCATTGCGAAAGTGCGAAAGTGTAACTTTTTTTCGCACTACAACAACAAAATATACTGACTGAAATTTCGCTACACTTTTACACTTTAGCTATACCCTGACCCTATTGTAATCGAAAAATTCAACAGAGTAAAGTGTAGCATTGTCAAATTGACAATTCGCTAAATTTGTAATTTCTGTGTATCGGAAGAAAAGAGAATGAAAAACAAAAGTAAGTGCCACCGAAGGGAAAATCCAATTAAAAAATGGTCAGAAAATTGTGGTTTTCACGATATCATCTTCGTCTTTACTCCTTTAATTATCTAAGATATTTTGTTCTTTTCGCCTTTTTTCGGCATAATAAACAATAAAAAGCAAATCGTTCAGTTTCAGCAAAGTTTAGAAGTTTTTTTTCAGAACAGCATGGAAAAATCTGTCATATTTTTCAAGTTTTGCAAGAGGTGAGAAAAAGTGTGTTCACGATCTGTTAAAGAAAAATAAAATTTCGCAATTTTACTAGGTCTCTTGTACCGAATCGTGAATACCCCTAATATTTTCAAGAAAATTAAAAAGGGTGTACTAATATAAGGATGAGTTTTTGTACTGTGCTTATATATCACAATGCGATGAATAATTTGGGTCACTCCCTCCGAACATAAGCCTTCGTTATCCCTTTAAAACAGCTATAGGTAAGCTACAAGTCCTTGCGGCAGTACCGATACATCTTACCCACGAAAGTCAAACTTTCTTTGCCACTGCCCGGCACTGCCATGTTTAAAATTCTTGTAAGTCTTAGAATATCCCTCTGACAAGTCTAACAAAGACCTGCATACATTTTTAACAGCCTAAAGATGGCTTGAGTAGCCGGTTTCATAGGTTACCATAATGTGGGGTTCATACAAGGTGACGCAAAAGTAATCCTCCTATCAGAAAATGCTATAAATTTTGCGATTGGCCCCTAATGTCAGTTCTGTTTTCACATTTGTGTAGTAAACACATGCGAAATACACGTTAATAAACAATGTTACGCTACACTGCTCCAGAACGCGGAATATTGGTGACTATTTATTTGAGCAATAATCGGTCGGTGACTTTGGCACAACGTGAATTTCGTCGCAGATTTCCTAGCCGTCCAACGCCTACTGGTGAAACACTGCGAAGTTTAGCCGCTTGCCTCGAAGAGACTGGCACAACACGAGATGCTGCCAGGCGTGGCAGACCCCGGAGTAGCCGTTCTGCAGAGAATATTGCTGCTGTAGCCGAAGATGTCATGGAAGCGCCGTCGACATCGACCAGACGACGTGCACGCAAATGGGTATCAGCCGACGGTCTTTTCTTGATGAATTGGGATTGGAAAACATGTGGTTCCAACAGGACGGTGCAACGGCACACACTGCACGTGCCACAACCGATATGATGAAGGATGCATTTCCCGGGCGCCTAATCTCCCGTTTTGGCGATTTGCACTGGCCAGCAAGATCGCCTGATTTGACCGCTCCAGACGTCTTTTTGTGGGGCTTTTTGAAGTCGCTGGTTTATGTCAACAAGCCTCAGACTCTTGCAGCTCTTAAAGACAATATCCGTCAAGAATTTGAGGACCTATCGCCGGAAGTTTTGGCCAAAGTGATGGAAAATGCCATAAAAAGGGCTCAAATGACAATCAACTGTGGCGGCGGCCATTTACATGACATCATATTCTCGACTTGATGTAAAAAAAATTAAAAGACCAAATAAAAATAATCCACAAGAAGAATCAAAGTTTTTCATATTTTTTTTTAAATTACAGCCAAAAAACATCGGGAGGTTATTTTTGCGCCACCTTGTAGAATGCCTACAGTTTCTTGTCTGTTTCCAATTGATGTGAAAACTGCTTTACAGATTTCGATGAAACTTCTTTTAACCCTTCTGTTAAATATGAGGTCTGCCCAGACCTTTACAACTTTCGATGCGAGTGTTCTGTTAAAAAAAATAGACCCAGCTTCTTCAAACTTCCTGATATGGACAAAGCAAATGTTTTCCGTCAACTGCAAGGTCCAAACCTCATACATTTCTTTTTATGAATCAATGACAAACCTAAACCCAAGACAAGATTTTCCTCCATAACCCGCGAAGAAATTCAATTGATGCAGGCAAAACAGTCTGCAGCACTTGAAATGTAATAACTGTCTTGCAGAAAATACGAAAGTGTCAACTTTTCACTTTTGCTTAATATTAAAATAAAATATAGAATACAAAATTTTCCTATTATATTACTTTTATTTTAATGCAAAATGTTCAAAGGTCTGGCCAGCCTTTGTGGTTGACGGAAAGGTATAGGAAGTTTTGAGTGGCAAAAGATTTAAACGTTTCTTAAGGCCCGCTACTACTATTGGCTATGTCGTCATTGCCACACCTACATTTTGGGAACATTTTTGACCACAATGAAATTTTTTCTGACTCTAAGGTCGATGAGTCCACTGAAAAGTAAGCAGTACCTTGAACGAATATTTCATTGATAAAAGACAGGTTCAGTACAAAATTCTCAAACTATCTGTCAAAAGAACCCGCCTTTCACATCACAAAGATTTTTTTTTTCATACTCCCTTGAACAGGAGTGTAAGGTATATTCCCAGTCACACCACAGACAAAATACACTCCAAGCCTACGTCAGCCACCCAGACTGCTAACCTACTCTACCTACTCTGTAAATACTCAACTTGAGTGATTGAACTGAAGAGACTCGCACGTCTGTCTGGGTCATTTACGTACAGGTCTGTCGCCTCGCAAAATGTGAAAATCAAAATCATATCAATCTACTACCTTCCACTTTGAGACTTCTCACACCAGCCTCAGGGCTAATTTGGTTATTTATTGGATTGTGTCAACAGTAATTGATCCCTTCTCGTAAGATATCCGTTCGGTCTTGCTCTTGGTCTTGCTGCTGCTCTCGGCCTTGGCAAAGTACAAGTTTAAACAGTTCCTTACCAGATTTAACATCGTAATCCATCAATCCGTCTGAACGAATGAAAGACTGAACCTTATTTATCCCCCGATGGAGGGAATACAACGCGTCCTTCGGTATTCGAAGAATTCCCTGATACTCTATCAATTCTACTCATTCCTGAATACATTCTTTTTTTTTCAGCTCTTATCTGTTGCCCGTAAGTAAATATACACAACCATCCATCGGCCTGGTGCTTTGTGCCGATCACACGGAAGAATGTTTATTTAGAGGGTGGTCTCGTTTATGCGGGCAAAAGCCAATTTTTCCAATGCTATTGCTTTAATGGAGGACACTCGCCAGGGAAAAAAAAACTCCACAAGGAAACATTGAAAACAGAACACAATTTCAATTTGCAATGGCAAATAATGCTCCAGTGGGGAGCTCCCATCATGGTCAAAAGCGTTTACGATTTTTCAACGTAAACCTACTGTGGTCGGCAGATACTCGTACTCGGGCGTATGTGTAATATTCTATGTGCAAAACTAGAGAGCGAGCGGAAGGCGGGGAGGAAATTCCTTCCGATGCAATTGCAACAGATAAAATGTATCTGGCCGCATACTTAACTGTGTTGTGGCGCTTGGGCTATTCCAACAGCAGGATTTTGGTGTGTGCAGATGGCACGTGAACACAGCGATAGTGTTGTGTAACGAGGCCGTCATTATTCTCCTCCTCGAAGTTGTTTTAATTCTTTTTCGAAAGTTCTTATCGGAAATTGTATTTCCAAAGTAGACGGCGAGAAAAATGCTCTTCGAACGTTGTTTGCATTGGAATCGTATCGATAAGATAAGAAATTTCGATGCAGAAAGAATTTTGTTTATTTTGGAGTTCTCCTCTACGAGTGCTTGTATAGAGGCATTGTTTGGAAATGTCAAGGACGGTGGATTCTTTCAGAGAGAGACGACATATCTGACTATAAGCGCAACGAACTTACTGCAGACGATATAAAAGTTGATAAGACTCGAGCTGTACCTAAAGAGCGCGTTAAATTTAAACAAAGGAAAGTAGTCAAGTTTGTTAACCCAGAGATTTGATTCCGCACCGGGACCTTGAAAAGCTTCACAACAGGTTTAAGCAAGCGAAAATGGTCGTTGTTGCCAGATCGGGTCGAAATTGGTAGAACAGATTCAGGGGACTAGCAGGGATTTAGTTAGAAAGCTAGGCTATAACCCTGGACAGCGTTGTGTAAATTGAAAACCTATCCCGAGCTGCCTATATCGGGTCGAAATTTGCAGAAGTAAATTGTTCGTGCAGACGAAAACGTTTGAACGTTTCGCTTTACAAAATGCCGACGCAGGACTATCTTCGTGAAATGATATCTTTTGTGAATGGAGTCCTCTTCTATAATTCTGACGGGGGAATTCATGCGCACAGAGGAATTGGCCGGGTGCCGCAAGGCTCAGTAATAGGACCAATGCTGTGCTATGATATATTGTATAAATAAATCGTTGGTTCAATAATGAAAGGCTTTGCTGCCAGAATCGCTGTTGGTTGTGAAAAAAAAGGTTAGATGGCCTGCACTCTAGAGAGGCTGTCGCAACTGCTTGTAAATGGATTGCAAGCACCATCCGTCCTCAATCATAAAACTGAATCAATGCTTCATATGAAGAGGAATATTTTAAGAAACTACAACCTTTGGAGTAGGGTGGTACAAAGTAGTTCCTCAAACATTCCTCAAGTACCTTGGACTGTCTATAGCTACGTACCTAAGCTTTAAACACTATTTATGCCATGCATGCCTCAGGCAGTCATTAAGGCTACTAATGCACTTTCAAGGCTAACATCGTAGGTACCAAACAGAATAAGAGACTTTTTGCTGAAGTTCAATTCTAAATTATGTTGAAGAAACACCTACAAATGTCGTAAAAGTTCAGTCTTTCTCTAGCAGTCTAAGAACAAGCTCTCTCTGAATTTTAAACGATGCTATACTGGTCGGTTCCTAAATGCTGAAAAAAATGAATAATAAAAAAAAATTACAAGCGACTGGGACCAAAATTGTCGGGAATATGACGAACCTGGCAACAATAATAAAACGAACCGTTGAAGCGAAGTTTGGCGGATTGCCGCATGCCATATAAATTAAATGGAATCACGGCAAAGCAGGCTTTATTCTGACCCAGTATTTGACGGGTTTTGGCTGTCGGCGAAGTGTTGGACTGGGGACCCTGGTTTCCAGAATCGAATTTAAAAAAAAAAAAAAAAACAAAAAAAAAGTTACCTCTCGCGAACGTCTGAAAAACCTCCAAGAGAATAACTGACATGAAAGAGCTTCTCAATTAGCCGTTTGGACTCGGTATAACATTTTAGATTCTATTCCATTCGCCCCCAAAATTAAACTCACACAAGGCGAATAGTTGTGAGTAGCTAGACCTAGGGTCCCTACTGTGCAGTTGCGCCAACTATTTATAAATTATTTTTTTTTAATGGCTGTCAGGTCGGTAATGGCCTTTTAACTGCGGACCTGAAACCATTTCAAACTTTCCACAAACCGATTCGAAGGATAGCACATTAGGCAGTACTTTTCTACTTCTACGTTCCATCCGCGGAGAAGGTTTCTAAAGTATAGAACTTCAGACAAAGCGTCACCGATTTAATGGGAAATATTCTGGCCCAACGACTGTAAGTATGGGCAAGTTCAACGCTCTAATTAAAACACAATCTCTGAGGGATGAAGTAGAAGAGGACCGCGGGATGGAGTAAAAGAGGCCTTCCTTATATCCGCTGAAAAGCGCACCTGAAGACAGCTTGCTGAAGAATTTTTTGGCGAAAATAGACTTAGCAGGGGCCGAGGGAAAATCAATGTATGTATGTTCTGCGGCCATAACGACACAATAAACATCTGTAGCTCTGAGGTAGTTAAGGTCCACCTTCACTATTCTATTTATGTATTCATTACGAATCACTTTTTCCATATTTTTGCATTTCTTTTCGTTCAACAAGAAGTAAAATCTTACTTAAACTGAAAAAGGGGCCATTTCGATCATTTTTGAATAAGTGGGGCCAAGGGTTTTGAGGCTCAAAAAGGGGCCAAACGGCAACGCCGCTTAAAACAAGTGCCACTTGAGCCCAGTACAACAAGCCAAAAAATACTTGCTTCGGTCGACAAGTGCTTTCAGGATTTTTTCCTTTTATTCCGTTTACGAAGGCTTTACGTAAAAATACCGATTATGCCGATGGAGAAAAGGTTTTTAAAAAAAAAATAATTGGTCTTTATTTAGAGGGGTGCGCTCTTGACTCTCCTTGATCAATTGAAGCCCGACGAGCTATACCCTCCTGCCTAAGTGCTTTTTTTTAATGGTCGACTCGAAAACACTTCTTTTATCGAATCCATCGGGATGTTAGTTCCGTACGACAGTAGAAACTACTTAAACGGTGGTTAAACAAGGCTTAGAAAGATTTGGGATGTAGAACTCACTCTTTCCTCGTGAAGCTCCTTCACAAAACACAACAGCTTGAAACTTGTACGCGATTGAGGCTTTTTAAAGAGCCTCCTGCGTCGCCTTTTTGCTGGAATATTCCATCTAAATAATGTAAGCAATATTCACAAAATTCCATAGCAAAAACGCAAGTCGCTCTTTTGGTCTTCTGAAAGACGTCGCACCAACCCACTTCCACCCTCGCCAAGTCAAGATGTTACGATATAAACACAAATGCCATTTTGGAACTTGTAACGAGGATTTCTCAAGCAGATTTGCGCCAATTTACCAACTTCATTAGCAATGCCCAAGAATATTGTTCAGCTTCCCCCAGCAACCCTCGAAGAAAAAGTCACAAGTCGCACGCGATTTACCTCCCACCCCCATCGAGATAGTGAATTTGTTAAGCAGATTTGTTTGTCGCTTTATTGTGGTTCGCGTGACCTGTTGCTAAGATTGTGTGCCATTGGCTCTTATTACAGGATTGCCATCCATTTCCTCAACCCCCAACCTCTGCATGTAATATTCGTGTACCTAAGCCCGATAACGAACCACCCCTTCTCCGCCGGGATCAGTTTTCGTATTCAATGCTCTGAATCACATTTCCTTTTAGGATAATACTCGCCATTATCATTTCCCAGTCCTTTTGGAATGGTGGCAGAGATTTTCCTTTTTTATTTTGTAATCCTTTTGGACTTCATTTCCGCCTCTCATCACGTCGTTGTCGTTCTTTTTGGGTTTTCGAATTGAATTTTTTTTCTTTTGAACTCATTTTTTAAATGTTAATGGGATGAGGTTTCAACCACACACAGAAAGCATTTATGCGTTTGGGTCGGTGAATTCCACAGCCCCAACTGCCCTGGAGCCACTTTTAATCAGATGGAGGAAGGGATTTTTCGCCGTAAAATTAACGAAAAGAAACGCAAAAATGTCACCAGACTTGAGAACAAGTCTAACAGCATCTTGAGAACTCCTGACGAACACGAAACAAGCATCCGCATAGGAATGACAAAAGTTTTGCGGCCCCAAAATAGGCGCGTCTCAACCGAGACATCCTTCTCTCGAACGAAGACACCGCAAAGTGCAAGAAGACATGTCTTTGTTCGGTTTTTGGTGCCCCTTTAGCATGACGATGGGTTCAAAGCGGTTGTAGAAACTTTTCGCTCCTTGTTTTGTGTACAATCGTGATGTTCTTTTTTCACAGGCACACACACCAACACATTCAGAAGCGGTAGGAATGCATGCCCAACCCGAACACGAGTTTGCAAGTGGTTCCCGTTTTCGATATATATTCTTATCTCACTCACACACACCCACATGCAGTGGGATAATTGAAAATAGAAAATATTAAAAAGGACCTTCGCAGCCATCAGAGACAAACATAGGAAGGGCAGCAACGGCGCGAGAAAGAAAACGACAGAAATAAATAGATTGCGCTGCTTATGGGAGTTTGTTGTCAGAGACTATTTGTTGGAATCCTTGGCTGACAACAGCAGGATCTGGAACAGGAATAACCAGCCGAGTTCTGTTGTTGTCTGGTGAACGAGGTGGCATTCGCAGTTCTGTTGGTTGGTTTCTGGGGATAATCTTAGACACGGAGCGGTTGGGAATGTTATAATTATTTTCTCTTTCTTCGACGGTTTTTTTTATTTTCCTTGGAAAATTCTATTCATAGAGTGTGAAAAAGGATAATGGTTCGGTTGGAGAATCTTTGACTGTTCATTTTTCGGAGGAGGAAATGTTATTCGCATTATAAGTGTCCTTAGGGGGTGCGCCGAGAACACAACAGCACACTGAAGAGGTTGAATTTGAACGGCTTTATTAAATGAGAGGCATCTTCGAGTCGCTCAAGGATATTTAAAGGACCGGGCGGGATTTGTTAAAGCGTTTTTTTTTAAGTAGTTGAATATTGAGCGCGTGTTGTCAGCATATGGAAGCAAGGGAGGAAGCGAAGGGTTGGGAACAGGAAATTGATATTGTGGAGAGTTGATCCTTAAGCTCGATGAGCGGCGTCTTGGCCCTGAAAGGTATACCCTATTGGTACAGTTTGATACAGTGGTAGCATATGCAAATATGTCTTTTCTTTTGAAGTAGTGATTTAGATTTGTAACACGTTACGTTAGTTACGGGCTTTTGTGGCTCATATCGAGTCAATGCCATCCATCAACGCTGGCGCATAACTTTGTGCGAAATGTAGATTTTTAAAAGACCTAGCTTCGATGAGAATTCATAGAAAAAGATTGGTTTCAGTGATCTGTTTTGAGTTAAATTGGGAGAAAAACTACTCTGGGAGATAGTTGAAAGCTTGGGTAGGGTTTTGTTAAACAGGGGATGCTAATACAAACCTATTAGTGCAGACTAAGCAAAATTACTGTCATTGAGTGGCATACGCCGACAGAAGCCTAGAAAGACAAGGTCTGCATGGTTAAAGTGTTTATAATGCTCCGTTCGAGGTAAATCGTGATCAGTGGATTCAAACTTCCAATCGTTCTGAGCCACTCAAACTCAACAACAGGTCGACTTATAAGGTCTAGCTTAGCATGTAAACTAGAAGTGGGTGAGAAGTTATTTTTTTTAACTTCCTGAAGCGTCACAGGTTTAACTGACGGAAAAACACAAATCACGCCCTCTTCCTAAAGTTTTCCCCATTATCCACTTCAAACGTCAAGAGAAGCCACAAAAGAACTAAACTAACGCGACCCACGGTTTCAGCCAGTCCAATGAAACCAGTCTGTCAGCCGACATCTAAGACTGTAACATTTGCGTAAACAACGAACGAAGCTTACCTACACCACATAGACATATAGAGCATCGAGCTAGAGTGGTATCTGACCGATGATCCGAATTTATCGATTTCACGGCGTTCGCAGCAATTGAACGTATTGAACACCTCGCTATGGCGTATTTTGCATTCGGATTTGCATCTCCATCTTTTTTTTCTCAGAAAAACCCACAAGTAATCCAAGAGTTGCCGTTGCATCCAAACAAAGTGACATTGGTCCGTATTCCTTCGGAGATGCCAATGGACAGACGGTTGCAATTAATTCGGAGCGATATGGTCGAATGATAAACGATTTTTTTTGGCCGGCGATTCAAGATCATGACTTGGACGTGGACTTGGTATGTGGTTTCAACAAGACGGTGCAACAAGCCACACAACACGACCAACTATGGCTCTATTGCGTGAGAAGTTCCGACGTCAATTGGTCACCAAGATCATACGATTTGACACAGTTAGATTTTTTTCTGTGGAGCTACGCAAAAGACCGTGTTTACGCGAATAATCCCCGAACTCTAGATGCATTAAAAACCAACATTACTCAAGTTACGGTCGAGATACCGCCCGACACACGTTTATTTAGCTGGTGTGTTTTATTTACCTTTACTTTTAACCCCGAAAAAAGGATGACCCTTTATTATGTGCATAGAGCACCGTCGATCGATTTACATGAAAAATACTCGCATTGTGAGTTTAAAGGATTTAAATCAGACACCAAAAAGAGTTACAGGCACCGTGCGGTAATTTTAGGGGCAGATTCTCATATTCATCGAACGTAACCAACTAACAACGGAAGACTCCACCCCGACCAGTTTTTATTTTACGAACAAAATAATTAAAGTCTTGGAAACAACTCACCAGAACACACGTCCGAAAGCCAGCGAGTCTGGCTTCTTCTTTTAAATATTTTCCTTACGGAAGTCGAAGGCTACAATTACACAACCATGCTCAGTGACTCCAGTTAAGCCCTCCGCAGTTAGGAAATGCATTTAATAATTGATGCGTCCCAGTAACGAGAACTGCCATTTCGTCAATACCTCTGCGGATCACATCGACGTCGGTGCGGAGACCTCGCTCAGTCGGATTAAAACCAAGACACATCCCACATAGAAGTCTAAGCGAAGATTGCCCCATCTCATCATGCCAACTCGTATATAAATCAGCACCGTCTGAGGCTCCTCTCAGACAGCCAAGCGCACGAATTCATTTGGCAATCTATAATTTCCCCCCCATTACAAATTATAAAATAATAATAATACTACATTGAATAATTACTCGGCCGACGGGTAAATCGTACGTAGCCCCTGTCTGCATTCCTAGAATCTCACAACTCATGTAAGCAACGTGGAAGCGGCAACAAAAAAAAAATATCATCGTTAAAAATAATTGCAGATCTCGTATCTGACAGAGCGAGAGAATATCTTTGCATCTTTGCTTGTTAAAGATGTCTAGATGTGCGCTATGATGGGGTGTGGTGGTAATATTCATGCTAAAATTGAATGGAATTGGCTGAGGGGAGGGGTGGGGGGTGCACCTCCCCTCCTTATCGTGATAAATAGCCCGACGCTTTGACACTTAAAACCGCCCATTTGTGCATAGGACATTTGATTGAGAATTATTTATTTAAATTAATCGCTCGAACACAAATAGGGGGTGTGTTGTGTGTCGAGCAGCGGCTATTAATAGCCAGAGTAATCGATAAAATTGTTTTGCATTCATAAAGTAATAAATTCCTAAAGCTAATTGCGTGCTTTGGTAGTTGCGGTTGTTTCAACTTTCTGATTTGACTTGACGTCAATTATTCCTGGTTACGGGGTTTGTATGGACTCGGGCTATACTTGGGTTGAATTATTGAAAACCGAATTTTTGATGAGATTCCAAATGGCATGTGACTTGGTTTTAAATATTAACAGAGGTTAAGGTGCGTATGAGGGGTTAAAGTAGAGTAGGTGGATCCAACAAATCATAGCCACATCCATTAAACATAAACAGGGGTCCATCGCCTTCGCACGCAAAGTTAGGCAGTTGAGTGCGAGTTCACACAAGATCTCGTTTCGACTCAGTTGAGCCAGCTCAACAAGTTCTCATCGCACAGGGGAGAGCGGGGCTGAAAGCAATATTTTCGACTAAATTTGATATTGCCACTTTGCACATGAGTGAGCTAAACCTATTTTGAAACAAATATTGAAGCTACAAAATTAACCAAAAAAGTCCTATAAAGTCCGTTCAAAAGATGACAAAATTTTCATGGTCCTAGTTCCTACCTCGCGCTTTAAAAAAATATATTCTTCACCTGAAACAAATTTCTCGTGAGCACTCTTTAGCCCCGCTTTATGGGGGTCCGTTCGAATGATTCTAAGCCATGAATTCTCTCTAATTTCTTATTCCCTTTCTCAACTGTGGTTGGTGTACTACTGTGTAGTATTAAATCTCTTTTGCACGTTGCCCCCTTTAAGAGGGGTCATGTATTCCACACGTATTCCCTCGAATTTCTTCTTCGCCTTCTGTGTGGACTTTCCTCCCAACATGATGTGCTACTGTGTCCTCCCCGGAGTAGTATTTAATTCCGGTTGCACGTTGCCCCCATTAAGAGGGGTCACTCTGAACTACCTAGCAACACCTTTCAGCTTCAAAATAAAACCGTCTAAAATGCCCTTTCTGGGAAACCTCTAAAGCACTCGCCCAACAATTCCAATTAATATTTCGTTTTAGAGCAAAAACCACGGACCAAGACCTCCCAATTTGTACAGAATTCTGCTTATTAACGCAAATTCCAGCAAAGACCAGCCTTGACATACCGCAGAAACCTTTTCGCCCCCCCCCCGTCCGTGCTACTCATCAGTTGGAAGCGCGCCGCATGCCAAGAAACAAATTAAGTCCTTCTTCTGCCTGGTAAACTTTCCGAACAACAAAATGCAATTAAATTGGAATTTTCCTCCGAACTACATACGTCTGGCTTGTAAACCTCGACCACTATACCCGCGCCATTCGAAGAGGGAGGGTACAAAAAATTATATAGCACTAAAAAAAAAAAAAAAAAGACGAATGACTATAGAAAAAGCAAATTGAACTTTCGACCCAGCCCATCCTGCCTGCCCTGTCACCAACGATGTCGCTGCTCCGTTTAAGAGCACTAGATAGTCGAACACTAATTGTCAAACAAGGTTAGGCGACACTGACTGTTAAGTTTCTCTTTCCGGGCCACCACCATCACCACCGCCGCTACCATTCCACGGTATATGACTTTCGTACTTCACTTTTGCTTCTGCTATGTGGCAGTGCCTGCTGATGATGACTCCTCCAATGTCATTTGTGTACTACTCCAGATGACAAGATGTCGACGTTTCTGTTGCTTCAGCGTTTTTCTCCATTGGCTTGGAATTAATTTTTTGTTCCTCCTGCTCCGCAGCCGCCGCACTTGGCGCAGCAGCAGCAACAAAACTAATGGCCAACATCGTTAGATATCAAATGCAAAACTCGTTTGGTCGAGTGCAAAGCCCGTTTGTTGTATTAATTGGGAAAGGGCAACCAGCAACCAGCAGCAAAAATCGATATTCAATTTCCACCCAGGACTAGAGTGAGTAAGAGGGGGGTAGGGGACTGGCTACAGCCAACTGACAGAATGTGATGTGTACTTGATTAACCACCCACTACATCCACCAAACCACTACACCGAGAAGAAGTTCAACTTTATCCGCAAAGTTGACATTAAACATTATGCAATAAGTTGGCGATAAGAACAAGCCACCAACGAAAATGAATAAAACATTCAATTTATAGATACAAGTGCTTACTTGTGTTGATGCAGTATCCGAGTATCTGTGGCATCTTTGCAAATTGGATACGACTGTGCCTACGAGTAACTCGGATTAGGCAGGATAATATGTGACCCAAAGCGGCGGCGGGGATATTCTCGTATGTAATGCTGGCAAATTCATCATATTAATGTGACAGATTGTGTACTACGGCAATGTTGCGGTACCTGGAACTGGAATGCCTCTTATGGCCAACAGAAAAAAAATAGTTGAAATGTATCTGGTTCTTTCTGTCTTGGTTGCTGCATTTCACTTTCAAGGTATGCATGACATTTGATATCTTTGGGCGAGAGCAGCGAAAACGGAGAAGAAAATATGTGGAGTGGAATAAGGACATGTAATCCTTTATTTTGCTCTCTTAGAAATGTAAATATTTCTTTTGACAGAAGGATGTCAGAGACGAGAACAATAACGAGGAATTTAATGGAAAATTCACCGTTTGGAAAATTTAATGCATTGTTTGCATATTTCTCGTGAAATAATGGAGTCGAACATAAATTATGTAACATATTATTCTTTTGAGAGGATTTGCATTTCACAAGGACCATATTCCGTGTACCTTACCTACGCATTCGTGTGGAACTCTAATGGCATACTTTGTTCAAGGGTAGGCGTGGTATTTTTTTTTTCTGGAATTTGAAACTAATTTTGCCATTTGCAATGGAATTTGAAAAAGTTGGTGGAACAATTGAAATATTTATTTGGTGACGGGTACAAAGACAAAAGGAATGCAGAAGGGTGTCTGTAACAAAAATAAATGGTACAAGATTCAGTGAAATCCCCTACAGCCACCTTGCTTAGCAAGTCGTATATCAATGGACGGAGCTGTAAAAGGACGGTAGTTTTATTTAAAAAAAAAGAAGTTGGTGGATATGCTTATCTAGAGCAGTGATACTCGCAGTGAACGGCGATATTATGCGTCAAAGTGTCCTTTTTATAAGACAGATTCAAAATCTGAGCGAAGATTCTTTAAGACAAGCATTTTCAATCTTTTTCAATTTTACGGAGTTATTGTTATGGAGAAATTTAAAAACGAAAGAGTGCAGCAAAAAACAATTTATTGACGTTTTCGTTTCAAAAACGAAAAAAAACTTCGTTTTGGAAGAAAGGAAAACAGCGACAGATTGCTGATTGAAATCATTACCTACCTAAGGTTCCTAGAAATAGAAAGGTTTAGAGGAAGAAGCAAAATAAATTAAGTTTTCGCTTTCGCATGAATTTTTTCGTTTTTCCAATGCGAAAGTTCCTTTTCTTCGTTTTTCTTTTTACAAAATTTCACTCCCAGTCAAGAGTTGAAACACAAAATATTACAAAGAAAAAGGCTGCCCAAATTCATTTTGGAGGACTTGCAAATTTTGTTGGAGGACATATAAAATTCGACTATGTTGATGCCATTGATGTCATTGTTGATTTCCACAAGCTGTGACAAAACGATTTATCTAAGGTTCAAATTATCCCATACGAGAAGGAGAAATTGGAGAAAAGATTCCTTAGTCAAGGTGAATGACTAATGCTTAAGGTGAGGTACTTGTGAAGATGACGACAAAACTATTGACATAATTATGTGAGAGCTTTTAAGGGGGTTAATTAAAGTAGAAGAAGTTGGGGAACACTGAAAGAAAAAGTCATCAGTTGGTTCAGGCGAAATGCGTTGTGGAAATAAATGCTAAATATGTACATGTGAATGCACAGAAAGGTTTTTGGACTCATGAAGCTGTGGGATTTTCGACCTTTAAATAGAGGACTCAATGACAATTTTTTAGCACATGAAGTATAGTCTTTCAGTAGGGGAGACTGTTTTTTCAATAGAAGTTAGTTGGATGTTGAGAATTTTTATTCGCTTCCATGTGTCAAAATATTTGATGCAGCTCAATTGTTCATCATGCAGCGTTTGGCACGTCACGATCGTTGGGAAAATGTCAAGTTTGACATCAAATCAGAAAGTAAAAAAAAATATACGCTGCGTCAAATAAACGAGATGGGAAATATCTAATAATTTTTAGAAGTACCAGAGTCAATAAGTGTGTAGCAAAAATTTCAACTTTTTCATAATGATCCGGGTAAAATAAATTTTTCTCCATAAATACATGACGTAAAAAAATAAAATTTTATATGCAAGTGTCAAAATTTTTTAATTCATTTTTATGTATTAACATAAAGCAATTTTCACGTCTCCGGCTAAAAATTTCGAATTTTCTTAAAATCAGGTAAAAAAACTAGAATATTTCATAAACGGGTAACAACTTCAAATCTGGGCAAAAAATTAAATCATTTTTTTATCCTATTCAAAATTTCATTTCTTATTAAAGCCGGGTCAAAAATTTTAAATTTGCATGTTAGAGACAAATTTTTTTATATTTTTTTCTTCTCCATATCATCGTCAAAATTTCGGCTAAACATTTAAAAATTATTACGTCCGATTAGAGTTTCGTACTTTGTTCCATTCGGGTCAAAAATTTAAATAAGCCTTGGGAGGTAAAAATGAACATACTCATACTGGGGTCATAAACTTTGGTTTCGTATATCCGGCTGAAAAGTTAGACTTTTCCTTACATTCTGGTCAAAAATTTAGGCATTTCGTATACGGGGCAAAATACTGAATTTTTATTTCACTACTGTAATTACATTTCGTAAGTGTGTGTCAAAATTGTGTGGGTCAAAATTTCGTTTTACATCAGGTTAAAAAATGAAAATGTTTCTTCAAAACGTCCATTAATTCTTTTCAGACCAGGGTCGAAAATTTAGCTATTTCTGGTTCGGGTGAAAATGTTGTTTCTCTTTTTATATTCGGGTCAAAATTTCGAATTACTAATAAAGAGCAAGTTTTGCCGCAAGTGTCCATGCATTTCGGGGATTAAGTTATAAGTATCTTTTGAAAATACGGAAGTAAAACAATGATGGAGTGCCCCTTCCCACGGCTGAAGAATCAAAGTATATCTCTATTTTAGTTACCCGGGTTAAATTGCAAAACTTCTGGTTTGCTCGCACCATCCCACATCAATTGGAGCGTCAATGTCTATTCATTTTCGAAACTTTAATACCCCAAAGCGAACAACCGAAAAGTAATTAGAATTTACAAAACTTCGCCCCACTGAGATCTCGCGTACAATTATCACGAAACGAAAATACTCTAAGCGCCTGGCCGCCAAAACAGTTCTATTTCGCTTCCGAGAAACTTTTCCCAGCAATCTGTGTTAAATCGAATAATTAGGAACGATAACCGTGAAATTCCGCGCCCCCCCCAGTCACAATATTTCCATTTGTATGTTTCAATTTTATTACATCGCCCCGCCATTTCAATAAATTGCACATCAAATTCGGGTTTATGGCTACAACCTTAAGGTCAGCCACGCCAGTGGTTGGTTAGAGTATAAATCCGGGACCTATTGCGAACAGATGTTTATTCGTTTCCTTATCCGTCCACCCCATCAATGTGCGACACATCGAAACAGACAAAGATATCTCCATAAAACAGGGCAAATTATGGTGACAAATGCGGTCCACGAGTGTATTCGTCTACAGGACCGCAAAGCATTTGAACGCATTAGATGCGAACAGCAAGGACACATCGACTTAGGAAAGGATTCACCATTGCAAATGGAAATTGCAAAACACACAGAGTTAGACTGCGGATTTCTTTATGACAAAATGAAGAAACAAACTATCCACTCGAGTTTTTTTTTCCATTTTTTTTATTTTCGTTTTTGACAAACAAATCTGAGGAAAAGAAAATGGGATTCTTATTCTTTGGGGATTTCGGGTTCTTCTTTTTTTTTTTTTTTTCTTTAGGACGAGAGATGATGATTTAAATATACATCCTTTCTTGCTTGGCTCGAGATGCAAAGAGATAAGCATATGAAAGCGGATGGCAGTGATTTGAATTGCAGACATAATGTATGCGCATATGTTTTGATTCCATCTGGTAGTTTGGTGACGGATGAGAATAGGCGGGGGGCGGAGTACCGGCAGGACGTATGGGAATGAACCTAAACTTATTCTTGAAATGTCTCTGATGGTGAAGGACGATGACGGCGAAGAAGACGATGTCGACACAAGACGATATGCATGTGTGCAGAGAGCAACAACGAACAAAAACCAGAAAAGATCGAGCAAAAGAAAAAGAAAAATAATCGTACACCAAGAAGACAAGCGATTTTCTTCGATTTTTTGCTCCTCTTTTGCAGGGACATTAAAAGCCTTGAAGCTGACGGAAATACATTTTCCATTTTCTCTCGAGTTGGTTTTTTTTTCCCCTTTCCTCGCCAACTGTCTTACGTCTGTCTGGCTGTCTGTCTGATGTACGTGTATAGGTCTGACGTTGTTTTATTGTTTCAGGGAAGCTTTATCCTGCACACACACACACACACACACAAGTCTCAGTCTTTTAAGGTTTTCAATCAACCCGTCCGTGGCTGGAAGGCGGCGGCGGTGGCGTGAGGTATAGGCACTTGTAATCATTGCCGAGCATAAGTTTTGAACTTTGATGAGACGACGCACGGTACACGAAGGTGAAGATTGTGATCGTAAGAGGACGTCGTCAGACAATGTCAACCTAATGTCGTCGTAAGAACTGCACGAGGAGTGTTCAACCCATTAAACAGGGCCCACGATGGGATGTAGCAAAGTTGAAGAAAGTTTTACTTATCACTTGCGTGTACATCGAGTTGAGTGCAAGTTTGTTTTAATTCATGTGTCAGATTTCACATTGGCGAGGTCGTCATTTAGCTCGATGTGTGTAGTCGAATGACGCGCTCCTTTGTAATATGATGAGTGTTGATGTAATCTGACTAGGCGTGCATAATTACCAACACTTGAAGTACTTGGGGCGGAACTTCTTAATTATGTGCTGAAAACTTTCATCTGCCTTGGGTTGGAATATACAGAAGATGTAAGCGCTTAGCTTATGCATAAACCAGCAACAAAAAGTTGGCAAATTGCACCAGAAAAGAAACGTCTTTATAGGTACATTTTTGACATTTTTTGCATCGTTCGTTACAAGGCCTTCCTTGCTGACTTTGCACCAAAATTCCTACTAGCAAAAACTATATCCGTTTAGGTACTTAACTCTTTTAACCACTAGGACGCCACTTTCGCCAAGGAATTTACCGAAAAATGGTTACTACTTTTGGAAATATATCTAAAGGGGTTTTCAATAGGGACGCTACAAAAGTAGAGCGACAGGGACAGCAAACGACGTCGAATTTCTTGCCGCTCTTTTGACATTTCTCTTCAGTAAGGTTTGCCATTTCATGATAGAAAGATATACGACTCGAAACCAAGAAATTATTAAAATTTACTACCGAAATTCGGAGTCAGTGGCCTCAACGTTAAGAGTGCTACGTCCAATTTATCATCTTCAGCGATGAGGCTCATTTCTGGCTGAACGGCTTCGTCAATAAACAAAATATGCGGTATTGGTCAGGCAGCAATCCACACGTACTCAAAGAGTCATCATTGCATCCCGAAAAAATGACGGTTTGGTGTGGTTTATAGTCGGCGGCTTCATTGGGCCGTACTTCTTCGAAGTACGAATATTTTTGGTTGGATGATATGGACTTGGAGGACATGTGGTTCCAACAGGACGGCGCCACAAGCCACACAGCGAATGTCACAATCAATTTATTGGAAACCAAGTTTGGAGAACGTGCTATCTCACGAAATGGTCCAGTCTATGGTCTATGCCAACAAGCCAGCGACGATTGATGAACTTCGTACGAATATCGAACGTGAAATTGCAGCAGTATCGGCCGATTTATGCTTGAAAACCGTCGAAAATTGGGTTCAGCGTCTGGACTTCTGCAGGCGTGCCCGTGGTGGCCATGCAAAAGAAATCGAGTTCCATACGTAATGGCATCGAACGTGCTTTCACAGGAATAAAGAATTTCATTGATATCCAAAACCGTAGCGCTCTTATTGAAAAACCCTTTATAATTGGAAGCAAAGTTTCTTTTACAACCAATTGTTGCTGTTGTCTGTTGCGTTATTAATTGAATTAAAATTTGCAAACAAAAATTGTCTTTATTACTACACCTTTGGATCGTGTAAGGCTAAGTGAGAAGTCATACAAGTGCCAGGTAAATTTGTCGAGATCTGAGGCAAATAGCACAAGTAGGACCCTATGTCGACGACCACTCTTGTGGTGAAATGTACATACCCAACAACACTGATCAGAAAAATTGTGATGCAGACACTTACCTGAAAAGAAAGGAAAACAATTTGTTAGTAAATTTAAATTTTCAATTAAATTTATTGGTAAATAGTCGGTAAAAAGTCCAAAGACTGCTCTGAAATTAATTAAATTACTTCTTTTGAAATTAATTAACTTCTACTTGAATAATTTTGGCATAAATATTGACCCGAAAACGGAATGAAAACAACACTGTTCCAAATGGAGTAATGCCCCTCGTACACTTAGGCCCAACGCATCAATTTTAGTTTCATTCGTCCCACTCTAATGTACGACGGTCCCAATTTTATGCAATTAACGTGTTTGATCCATTTGGAGATCTGTGATAAAACGCCTTGTTGTTTACGACTTGTGTTGCTCGTTGAAAAGGGTTGTGCATTTCGTCGGGCACTGATTTCGGAAAAATGTGCTGCATTTTCTGTTCCACCCGCTGCTCAACTTACTGCACAAAATAACGTGAGATTACAAATTAAAAAATAAAATGATTGTTCAACTAAAGAGTGGAATAACCCGTTGGACAAAATTGGGAGACGAATTGCGAACCAAGTGGACGACGGGAACAACATCAGCGGAACTGACTTTGTCAATGAATTTACAACAACGACAATGATTCGTTCATTCTGCTCATTCAGGTTCGCATATACTAAAGAAAGGATTTGATTCAAGAGGTCAAAATACAACAATATATTTTACAAAGTTGTCATCTTCTCTGATCTAACGACTACGCCTTCGAAAATAGAACATGCCAACTGCAAGAGTAGGTCAAAAAAAAATAAGTCAATAAATTGTCCGTTTTCGTTTAATTTTTGGGCGAAGGGTCTAAAATTTTACGACGAGTCCAAACGGCCAATTGAGAAGCTTTTTCATAACTGGTATACTCTCGAATGTTTGTCAGACGTTCGCGAGAGTAGAAAAAAAGGATGGAATTTGGTTTTATTCGGGGATGGAACCCGAGATCCAACACACGAACCAGTAAGCCACTGCGCCTACCCAAGAATAGGTCATCAGCCACAAAAGTATTGAAAATGATAGGTCCACTTGACATTTAAGGGTCTTCGAACAAGTTGGACCCAGATTTTCAAAGGCAAAAAACTTTTTCAAAACTTGGTCATTGAAATGCGTTTCAATGGGGCTAACCGCTGAGCTATAAGTTGAGATGCCAGCAGAGGACATGAAACTCTGGTCGTACTAACAGCAGGACTTATGACGCGAGGCTAATAATTTTTGGCCCTACCTTATGGATCTTATCTGCCCATTTTGACAGATAAATTTGACCAAATGGCAAGTAGAGTGATCGCAAGATGGGCATGGTTAACCGCTTGGCCGTTATAATACTTTATCGAGTTCCGTTCCAACATTGAAAATGTCATATTGCGGTTGGATGTAATTTAATTTAATTTTTTAATAACCGACAGAAGCAAAACTACAACCGCAGACCAGGTTTTGTTAAATACGTTAGCGTTTGGTCAAGAAAAAACGAATTTTGAATGGGGTAGAAGACGACCTTATTTACCGAGCTCCAAGTTGAAACTTCAACAAACTTAACTAGTTGAGACACAGTCTTTGGAAGCAAATATACATGTACAACTTCCTTATTAAAAGCAACTTGTCAGAGCACAAAATACACCAAGGAACTCTTTAGTAGATCTGCATTCTCACACACATTTGTCTGGTAATATATGTTTATTTGAATGGTTTTGCATTCGAAGACCCGTAGTACCCTCACCACATTCAGCAATACCCGTAATTTAATTTAGAGCCATCCTGCTAACCGCATCGCCTACCAACCCATAAAGATGTGCCGCTCAAAATATTCAACTTGCCAAATTAAAGACGTCGTCCGGAAGGACGATGCAAACAACCAAACTTTAAAACTGCGAAACTTCGAAAAGACCAAAAACTCTTCAGGGAATCACATTGTTTCACACGGCATAGCCGAAATGCCATCACTCAGCCTCTGGTACCTACAAACTCAGACATTGTGCTTCTGATTCCCTGTCCAACAAACTGAACTCAACTATCCTCCAGCAGAGGGACATAAAGAAATTCAAGTTAAATCTTACTCCCTGCCTCGGTGTATTATACCATATCGCTCTAATAGGCAGACAAACTGTCTACAAATTTCGAATGTATCCTCGAACAATGGCTACACACAGACGCACCAGGGGAAGACTACCTACCTACTAAACACTGTTCATGCCCATCAACAAATTCTATCTCCGTCTACCGGTGGCGGTCCAGGCATAGAGCTAACCAATTATAACGGCACTATGCCATCCCAGCCAGGAATGTATGTATATTCCAGTAGTGCTGTAAATATCCTTAAGATACTTTACACTTTTGGTTTGCTTTCGCTTGTTGTTGTTGTTGTTGTCCTTTGTCCGTCGTTTCGTTTTCCCTAATGCCCTCTCAATTTAGATTTCATTCGACAGCTTTGAAAATCACGGGCAAACGAATGAGGATTCTCACAGCAAGAAAAAAAATGTACCAGGACAATGTCTGCATAAGAAAATCCAAAGGACAACGTGAACGAAATCTTTATTTTCTAGTTGCCAGAGCCAGGAGACGATGAACGTAAAAAGTGGAGTCGTTCCCATTTTACGCAGTGAACCTTTTTTCGGTTGGTGTACAGAGATATCCTTGTTGTGTGTTCTATATCCATCTTGATACAAATTTAATAAATTAAGGACATTGCTGGAGCTTCTTCTTGCTCCTTAGTTTATCCGAAAAATATTTGCATAAATTGGCCTCACCCCTCTCACCTCCGCGCAGTTATTGCTGACCACATCCCTCTTTGTATTTCGTCTTTCTTACAGTACAGATTCTTACCAAGGATTCGATCATTGTTTGCAGAAGGTATACCGTATAGATATACCAAGCGAATGTTGCTGTAACAACAACAAAAAAACTTGGAGTAGCACAGCTCATAGTAACGTATCCTGCAGCCGGTTATAAAGAAAATATTACTAAAAAAAAACAAAAAGGGATATGGAAATTCTCCATGACCAATACCCGAGGCTATAAACCAATTTTAAGAAAGCAAGGATGCATAACACAAACACGAGGAGAAAACAACAGGAGCAAAAAAAAAATGCACAAAAAAATTGGTTGCATGAAAGCTATTTATCCTTAGGAAAATATTCATAAGGATAATGGCGACTTGGGCAGAATTTCATGGCATTAAAGTAAAACAAAGAACGACTCGACGGGGCGATGTCGTGTGCAGCGCAGTGGTACGGTGGCGAATCGAAAGAAGCAAACCACAATCTCGCTGTAATTGGCAACGGTTCGGTATCAGTATATATGGCGGAAAGGATATTTGTACCTCCCTTTCAAGGACCAATATTTTTCGGTGGTTCTTGCCATATTTTCCCATTTGTTCGTTGATTTCGTCCAGCGAATCAGCACCTTCATCTCGGCAGAAGTGCTTTGTGATTGCGAACAAAAGGATATTAGTTCGTTTGGTACTGCAGGGTACCAGCTCCATTGTGCCTTTCCAGGTTCCCGATGGGTGTGAGGCAGTGTTTTCTTGAAACTTTTCAGCCGCGAGCGCTTCGCCTATGGAGAGAGAGGGTGATTATTTCTTCTTTTTTTTTGAGAACTTTTAAGAGGATTATCGCCACAAGTTGACTACTTAGGGAGGCTTAGGTGGGGTTTGCCTTTTTAATCTGCTCTTAGCGGGGGGAAAAAGTTGATGGAGTAAACACAGCGCAGCCGAGGCTTAGCAGAGGTGGATCCAAGTGTGTCCTTGCAGCCGCGAGTGAGCTCCTCTTATTTGCGTTGGCGATATTGAATCCACCTAGTAATTAGCTGTGCGGAGGATCGCATCCCCCTGTGAGTGCAATTAATTGTGCGAAACATTCAATTACTGTACCTATCAGGAAAATGCATGTTTCCTTATTTTTTTCTTCTTTTCCATTTTTTTCTTTCTATACTATTCCCTACTGAAGTTAATGAGTTATGAACGCAAAGAGGGGAACCAACCTCGTCTTCTGCATCTACGTTCGAACCGCCTACGATAATTACACCTCCCTGAAAGTCTACACAGATTTTCAAGTATGGTAATTAGGGGCAGATAATTACTTTGGAAACTATCATTGACTCTCGTGCGGCGGGCGGGGTTAGAACAGTCAGCGAAGAAGACTTGCACGTTTTTGGCAAGGGTGCGCCAAGTGTACGGAGCCGGGCTATTATGGTTTCGGGAGCGGCTAAGTGGGTGGCGGAGACCACTTTGCAATGTCGTGTCATTAGTGAAATTAATTCGGTAAAATGGGTTCATTAGGCAGGACATCCGGCTGGGAAGTTCTTAGTCGCTGGTTTTGCTTATGGGTGGATACGACTATCGTACCCTCATCTTGTTGTAGCTGCAGAGATTGTGAACAAGTTGCGCGTTTTATTTTTTGACGATTTAATCATTTGCCGGGCATAAGATTCAATTGATTTTAGTGGGAATTACTGAAGTTTGCAGCGATAAGTGAGACAATTTGAAAAAATATTGTTAAAAACAAAAATTCATAACGAGATCAGTCCTCTTGGAGGTGTGCCTTTGCTCGACAGCTCGACGAGGAAACCAAGTCTTGCATGAATTTGGAAAAGACGTTATTAGATGTCGCTTCTCTTCTGCGCCTTAGCAAATGCTTACGCATATTACTTAAAGCAAGATGGCCACTCAATTGTTGGCATTAAGAGTACAAGAAGTCAGTCTATATGTTGCTTAGGTCCGGCGTGGTTGAGATTTACCAAAGGGAGACCTGCCTGTCGGTACAAAAAGGGCTAGATTGCGGTCCAGTGTTTAAAGTATCATCGAGTTTAAAATATATAGTTGGCTTAAGGACCTCCCCGAACTCGTGACCTTTTTTACCGACTTTCGGTAGAAAGACTGATGTTTACCAACCTACTTATCAGTCAAAAAGACTGAGGACAGCCACCCGCCCTCGTTCACAAGCAAACCAATTTTTGGCGAATTAGCAAACGTGCCAGTGACAACTTACTGAGTCGTGAGTTCTTTCAAAAGTGCCAAAAGTCATCAAAGTACTCTTCAGAGTTTCGAAAAATTGTGGCCTTGGTAAATTGGTTTTTCTTCAAAATGAAAGTCCAAACACTCGCCTGAGGGTGTTTAACTTCACCCATGTGTACACAAATTTAAAAGTTTCCCGTCTGCTGTCCCGAAAAGGATCGCGTGAATCACACCCATGCCAACACTCCAAAATTAAAGCCACCCAAGCACATTTTGCAAATGCAAATGGAAATTCCCATGACCCCATAGCACCCCAAAGGACGATCAACTTCATAATCTAGGTGCTGCTTGTCGTAGTTTAAATTCCCGCTGTTTAAAAATTCATTTAATTACCCTAATAGCAAATTTTTGTGCACCAGCAGCCGACTAATCTAAAAGTTGTCGCCGCATTATTTATTGTTGCTCTTAGTTTCGACAAAAAAAACATTCGAGCTCACTTCACAGTAGATGAAATTATTTATTTATATCCACTTTTTTGTGCACGACAAACAATTTCCTGCACTCTCGCAATCGGCTGGGGGTTTTTTTTTTTATCGGCCTATGTCGAGTGTCATTAAATTGATCATTCAAAAATAAAAAAAAAATGCATCCCACCACCTAGCACTTCAAGTGGAATTTAACAGCACTAAACTTAAATTCGTTACCATTTTTACTTTTATTTGTTAGGTTGTACTTGTTTTTATGTTGGCTTAGCAGTTAATTGCGTGACTTTTGGAAAATGGGATTTTCGTCTTGTTTTTCCTGAATTGAGTGGACAAATGCGCGTTTTTTTTCTGCGCCGTTCAGGTCCAAATGGAATGTCGCACGCTAGATGATTTAATTTGTGTCGTGCAAGGGTTTTGCCGCTAGATTTGTGATTATTTTTTTTTTTTAAATTGCATTGGTCGAGTGGTTGTTGAGTTTGTTGTCTGACCTGATGGGAAAACACAACAGGCTCTCACACGGAATGCGAAAGCTAATAATTCATGGGGCTACTCGAGTGATGATAGTAAATCGTATACGGGTTGTTGGTAGTCTTGTGGGGATTTGGGTTAATGCAAGTGGGGAATTTTCTGTCGATGGTTGATTTGGAAACTTGTCATCGATGGGCATCCCACTGACAGCTGACTGAGGAGATTTGAGACCCGAAATGCAATTTCATAGGATTGGAGTGGTCAAATCCCCAAGGGAATGATTCGAAATCGATTTGGTCGTGGCCATCAGGAGAAGACAAACAACACTCTCAGTGAGGCACTTGGTTTTCTTTATCTTATGTAAATTGAATTATGCCAGTGGACATGGAGTGCACTTGATGGGGACTTAGGGAAATAAGATTGGTTTGGGGTTGGAACAACATAATTTTGTAGCCGATAGTGATTTATATATAAATTGTTGATCTTTCGTTGCAAAAAAAAAATTTTGTTCCCAGTAGGACCTTCGAGTGTGGAAGACAAATCTAAAAGAGTAGAAAAATTGTGTTTTTCCTGGGGGCTGAACCCGAGACCTTTCAGCACTTTATACTGTGTAATTGCATCTAAAAATTGGCCAATTTAAATGCAAAGAGAAAAACATGCACGCCGCATCATTTGGGGGTTCAACCGAGCTCATTCAAAAGCAAATGTTACTCTGTAATTTCAGCTAAAAACATGCAGATTTGTTAATTTGCAGGCATTTTGTACAAGGCTTATAAATGTGCTCAAGGAAGTTGTCCATTAAGTCGTTGTCCTTCGACCAGGGGCTCAACCGGGCAGTTGTTGGTGTTGATGGTAACTGAAAAAGCTGTTGAGTGGAGCTGCAAAAAAACGAAGAAAAATTGGCCCCTAATTCCGGTGAAACTCCTCGTTCCTAAATGGCACTAGTAGGGCTTAGAACTGAATATTTTATCTATCTCAAATCAAACCTGTGCCCAAGTTATGTAATTATCGCATCGATATATTTATAACTGAAACGTTAAAACAAAATGTTTCCAAGTCTGCTATACAAACACTTATCGCATGAGTTAGGGAACATGGGTCCTTGTTCTTAGAGAATAGTCTAGGCTCTGACGGACTTTCGTCATTTCTGATCCTGATCAATATGCTATCTGATATTTTTGGGCCAAGCGCTAACAGTTGCGGCGGCCTAATTTTAAAACAGATTACCACATCTGCACCGCGAAAAATCGAGATATTTTATCTTAAACCCGGTTGAACCCCTTTCTGTGAATGCGATTTCATGGTAAATTTTTTAAAAGGTATACAAAATTTTCATTTTTAGCCAGAGGGTTCTAGAAGACCGCTGAAGCAAACACGTACACCTGAAATGTCATTGAATATCGCTTTGACATAAATCGTTGCATACATTCAGGCGTATTTACAGCATGACTCCTAATTATTTAGAGGGCATTTGTCAGCTTTTCTTTATTTTTAGTTAAGCTATATACAGTAGTGTCCGCTTATAACGAACTCGAAGGGACTGACCAAATTGGTTCGTTATAACCGAAGTTCGTTACAAGTGATACGCTAAAAAAAATCATCAAGTTTTGTTTTGAAAATCAAAAAAAGAAAACCATTTGTCTTTTATTGTGAAAAATTTTCTTTTATTTGTTTCTAAGTCTCCCATTTTACTTAAATGATTTTTAAGCGCGTCACTTGACTCAACCTTTCGTTTGTAAACATAAGGTTACTCGGGGAAGTCCCGAAAAGTTGGGGAAATCTGGGTGACAATGTAAAGCGACAGATTTTTGGTTCGTTATTTCACGCGCAGAATGGGTTCGTTATATGCGAAAGTTCGCTTTAGGCGGGTTCGCTATATGCGAAATTAAAATTCATAATTCTTTTGGGACATTGATTGGGACATGAAACGGTCCGTTATAACCGAAAGTTCGCTTTAACCGGGTTCGCTTTAAACGGTTACTACTGTACATAGGACATAGAAACAAAGCCTAATGTTCCACATCATGGCTGGCGTGTTTGACATCTTATCAAATACACCAACCGGGAAAATATAAAAAATTTCCCGATGGATGTGTATTAGATAAATGCACCAGTAAATTTATATAAACATAGAAAGAAAAAGGTCAGCTGCATTATGAAAGATAATCTCCATTAATTTCTACACCTTTGCAATGGATAGAGCGTGGTTTCGCATCGATGCGTCCGCGTATAAGTAAATCAATGATTAAGATACATTTATTTAGACACTAATGGCGTTCTAGTTGTGCGCATCAGTATCGGTAACATGTATTCTGATGTCAGCGCCTGCAGTAAAAAAAAAAAAAACTCGCTTTAATATATTAATACCAAAACAAATATTACTTTGTGCGCCTGCTGGAACGTGCTATACTCGTCTTTGTTTTCGCAGGAAAAAAAAAAATATAGAAAAATTAAATCCACACCGCAGTGATCCCTCAACCGAGCAGTGCAAACCCAGACGTGGCATGTGTTTAAAACATTCACAGCCACATTCATTCCGACCACATTGCAGGCATCAATTAATCATAAAACATTGTTTCTATAATTTTGTTGTTATATTTTATTATTTAACTACCTACAGTGATGCTATCTGCATGGATTATTATTAAATGTAATAATCGGGGTAGGAAAAAAGAAATTAATTCATTGTCGGATACGGATAGAATGCGCGCGAATTAACCGACAAGTGTTAATGGCAGCTTGCTCATTCCAAATGCGTTCTCGGTCATAATTGTGTTTTATTTATGTGTTTCCACCTTTCAAGGGTAATTATGAAAATGTAATGTGATTAACAATTCCGGTTGCTCTCTATCAAACAGTTTTTTTTTTTTCCATTCATAATTTAATTTTGCAGCAGCACTCCCGCACGTTCGTCATAATTTACAGAGCACAAAGTAAAAAAACTAGCTGCTGCACATCCGGCGTGTGTTCACGATTCGGTAGACCTCTACACACTCGAGTCCGTGTGCGTAAATTAATAATTGGTCGAAAATACGCTTTCAAAAGGACACATCGGTGAGTGGTAAAGTGCATTCGATTTGAATGTGCGAATTGTTAATTAGGATTATTTGTTACGCCCAGAATGATTCATTTTGCATATTCCATTAGCAGGTCCTCTAAAGTTTGACGTATTTTTTTTATTTTATTTTTGTTTTTTAACAAAACAGACAATGTGATTATGGCAGACATACTGTTATAATTGTTTGGCAAATGTCCCGCAAATGATTTAGAAATTTTGTTAATTGACTATGGCGCATTTTCCAAAAACGCGTCATAAATTCGGGTAATTAAATAGACAATTTAGGGATTTATTTGCGACAGGAAATTGTTTTGTGTTTTGTGTACCTACTCCCAGGGGCATGGAGCAGAAGTTCATTAAATCTATCTGTGGGAATAGATTGCGTTTTGCAAGGGGATTAATTAGATTGCGGATAAAATAGTGATGGTCGCTAAATGATGTAGGGTTAGTTAAGTGGGTGCGTACGGAAGGGATGTCGTGTTGACTAATTCTCAAAAAATTCCATCTTTGTCTAAAAAAAAGATGGTATCTTCATTAATTTCAAATGTGCCGCCTTTCCATTACAAGGGTGGTGGATGAAGGACGATAAAAGCTCAAAGCGACTCTCTGAAACTTTTGATCTTTCACCTTTCACCTTCGATTCTAAATCATCTTGGCCAATCCAACTTTTACCGTTTAAAAGCAAGTAGGTGCACAAAATGCGCACTGTGGCGTATACGTAACCTTTTCACAATAAAATTCAAAAACAAATTTCTTGTTAAATTTCAACACCATCAGGTTGATGAATATTTTCTTAATAACAACGCAGATTGTTGGTTTGCAAAATTAAAATCGTCCTATTGTTCTGGGTTTTCAACAAAAAAAAAACGGTTATGCTTTTATTTAGGGGACCAATTTCGTTGAACATGTTACTAGATCTAAGGAGCCTTTGAAGTCAAGATATCTTCAAAAGATAAATGGGCCTGTGTCCGGAAAGTACAAATGAACGACAAGACTTCGAAAAATATCGATTCAAAATACTCAATATCCTTCAATGGAAGCGCAACACTGCAACTGTGTTCTTAGGTGGACCAAGTGGTTTACTATTCCTGACTCACTCGATATTATGTGAATTTTTTAGGATGCTGACATTTTAGAGTGTGAAAATAAATAATTGGAGAATTGGAGAATTGGAGAATGGGTTTGGCACAAAATTTTTTCATAGCCGATTGGGTAAGACGTTTTTGAACAAGAGGTATATTTGCAATCAGTTTCAAGAAGCACAAGACCAATCACTGACAGTAAAACCAGCAAAAAAAAAGTAATTTTGATCAAAAACGCCCCTGAAAAGTAGGCGTGGTAATAAACAAGGTAGCCTCTTGCTTCCTCAGTGTTAAGAAAAATGTTAAAAAAATGAGTCATTGAACTCTACTCAGTAGTTTGCAAGTGGCAACCAACATAAAATATTTATAAGAATTTTTGTCTTACTTTTACACGTGCAAACCTAGTTGGGTCATGAACCACTCCATAGTCAAACACAGATTTTTAAGCAAGCCTCTTCAGTTGCACCAAGAGTCGTTTGCAATTTTTAGTTTTATTGTCTTGTTGCATGAATGTCGGTGGGCCGATTGTAATGATCCAAACCGCGAACTTTTAACAACGTGATGCTAAATCAACTTGATCCTATGTCTGCTTTTTTCAAGCCACAACTGTCTTGAAAATTGCACCACAGGACCAGCTCCTTTTTTAGTGAGTTAATAACCAGCAATATAATGGATAAAATTTACATGCATGCGGCGAAAAAAAATAGAAGCGTTGATCTGCGAATTTTCACCTTCTAAAGGAAAGGTTTCTTAGACAAGAGGTTGAATTGGGTAAGCTATACGAATTTTGTTTGAGAAATGAGGACCATCTCGTTTTGGATTGAATTTTTAAAGGTTATTAAACCTTCTCGTACACCCAATAGCTTTGTAATTCAGATGTCCAGTTGTAAGTGTGCTGAACTACTAAGCAGGGGGTCTTAGGTTCGATCAACGAAAAAAAAAATCACAAATTGCTAAAGGTTTTTTATCCTACCGCGCCACGTCTAAAAATTATCCGAGAGTATGACTGTCCTTTCAATTAAACCGTTCGTACTCAGTAAAAAAAAATTGTAGGACCCTCCTCACAGTCGGACCAAAAAATAGAAACTCACACAAAACTGATGGCTGAAAGAAGCCAGGCTTATGGTACCTACACGGTCCTGCTGGGCCAACTAAGTTTTACTTTTTAACTTGCTGCAGCTTCTTAGCTCTGATAACAATAATGGTAAACCCTCAGTAAATCGACCTTTGTTTTGTTAATTTGTAGACTTAGCAAAGACAGATTTTGTTTTCGAATTTCGTGAGATTCCCTTCGTAAAAGGGGTAGAGCGCTTTTGCCAACCCTCTGCCTGACTTTCCTGCATTTCCTTTATAGTTCTTCTTTAAATGTCGTATTTGCAATTCCTTTCAGTCGCAGTTGGAAATATGCAACAAAACGCCCTTGGGACACATTTTTTGAAACAAAACAACTCAAAATATATCCCCAGAGTATACTTTCAAGAACTTTACTTAAATTCCATTAAAACAAGTGACAGGACATTTTTGCATTTCGTGTATATTTCCGTAAGCGGTTTCATTCCGAGTGTTCCATTTTATGCAACACTTTTCAGATTTTTCGTGTGTAAAAGCTAAAATCTGCCAACTGCGTTCTCAATTTGAGGTGACGTTTCCCAGCATGCATATCAAACTAACCTTCGACTAGAACAGAAATTCTTTTCAAATTAAGTCCTCAACATTTTTTATGTTACTTTCATCCAACTGGCAGCCTAGGCCGCATATAAAATCAAAACACTGTCCCATACGAACGAGTGCTTGTTGTAAGTTGTAACATCTTGCATTGCTTGGGGTTTATTTCAAGTCCTACTCGTTTAATTCCAACACATCCACGCACAAATGCTATTTTTAAATTACATACTCAACTTAAAAAGAAATTCAATTTAATGATGAAAAATTGTGTACATCAAACTGAAGTACTTTCGTCGTCGTCGTCGTCGTCGTCGTCGTCGTCATCAGTGTCTGCATTCACATGCGGTGGTCACGAAGGCGGGCCTCGGGAATGAAGGGAGGGATACTTGCAAAAAAAAAAACACGTATACAAATAGAGAAAAACAAAATTGCGAGAAATACTTTTTCGCTGTCTGGCAACCGTGATAAGGCTATGTGTGTGTATGCATGTGGTGTATCCACTCCCCAGGAACTGTAACACAAGCGACAAACAACAGTTTTTTTTTCTGATTTACATCGCGCGTTCCTTTTTTATTTATTTTGGTGCCGCCGACTTGTGTTTATCGTGTTTTCGCTATTTTTTTTTTTTTATTTAAAAATAGAAAGTATACAACACACGAAATGCAAAAAATGAAAGAAAGAAAAAAAAACTACAAAAATAGTAGGCAGGAATGATGTGGCTCCTTTCAGCCAGAAATGTGTGTCGATGGCTGACGTTTCGTGGTATCATTTCAACGTCGAATATTATTAGAGCGTAGAAAAGACCAACATGCAGTCGAGGCGGGGCAGGTATTTATTTTTCTATTAGGGGTTGGTTATTGATGGTTTCTTTGAGGCGCATTGCACTTGATGAATTGTTAATAATCTGTCATTTGAAATGGGAAGTGTCTGCAAAGCAAATAGCTTCGGGTCGGAGATAGTGCAACGATGCATCCGCAGTTTAACCAATGTTAGCTGAACAATAATTGAATGCATTTGACCGCACATGTGCCGGAATATGCTATCGCATAATCAAGTAGATGTCAAATACAGAGCGGAATGAACATCTAATTGAATTTAATGTATACCTACATACGGGTACTGTGGACGGCAGAGGGAGGGCGATTTAAATGGTCATGGAGACCGACAAATGTAATCAATACTGATGTAGGGATAGTCTATGGTGGCGAATGTGCCGCGTTAAATGTTACAAATTACAGTATGCGTATCTTGTGATACAATCAGAGGTGATCAACACCTACTGGTGGAAATAAGTGGCACAATGGTCGCAGCAATTAATTGTTTATATTGGCTGGGCGATTTGGAGATGGGTAACGGTCAAGGAGCGACCTACACAAGTACTATGGAGCTGGCACATTTAGAGCGAAGAGAGATGATGAAAATTTGTGCTGTAAAGTCGAGCGGAACGGTGTGAAGAGAGGGTGTTACATTCCACGTAATAAAAAGATTCGAATAGTGGGCCCACAGATTAATTTATGACACTTTGCAGGATTACGCTCCGTAAACGCGATGATAAAGACAAGTTTTCCATACCAAACGCTTTGAATTTTTTAATTGCTATGACTCGGGCAATCCTCCGAAGATTCGATACGAGAGACTTGTTCCCTACTTCTGAATGATGATCTCAGTCTCATCCATATAACAACATCTACGACTTAGAAAAGCCATTTTCGTTTCGGCGAAGATAATAGTTGAGGGCTCTCCAATCCGAAATTTTTAACAAAAGAGCCTTAGGACGTAAAAGAAGGTTCTCGGCGTAGAAGGTTCACCTTTTCACCATAAACAAACGAAAAAATTGACTTAATTGAGGGGGTTCGGGAAGGAATGATAGGGGACGATGTGTCACGCTTTGGAATATGTCGAATAAAGTTATATTGTATACTGTATAAGAAGAGCAGGAAGCAAGCGGCCACGTTAAAGGGGTAACATGTTGGTCTTTGATGGCATATAAACCGACTGTTGTAAGGAAGTGGTCAGGGTTACTCAATGTAATGTTTGGTAACAAACAAAAAAAAAAAAAAGAGAGTTTGAGATGAGAAGATCTGAAATCTGCCGGTGTCATGGTGTCCAAAGAAGCCGGTGTCTTTTCAATAAGCTACTGATAGGTTATCCAAATCAGCCGAAAGACTTGAGAATGATGCAAATTTAGTCCCCATACTCAAGCTAAGGTTTTAGAGAGCATTTCAAGATCAAACGTGGTGAGGTGAACCAATACAAGGCGTGGTTCCTGTGTGACAGAAAGCGTCATTAAAGTGAGACTCGTGGGTATTTAAAGGCGGTCCAAAAACACGAGTAGTTTCCCTACTAAGCTAGGTTCCCCGATGGCAGAAAGCAGCTCGAAGACAAGCATGATTCAGGGGGCCATACGTGGCCTTGTAAGTAAGCGCGATTCTTGGTAGCTTACTACAGTAAAAGGTCTGCCGCACAATCTTCTTCCTCAAAAGTCATACAGTACGTGGTCATTGCGAGAGAAGAGCGAACTGGAGCTTGAAGCCCGATATCGTATAACTCATAAGTAACAGGGAGGTGCAGCGAAATACTTGGAACGATGAAAGCCAAAATCAAGTAGAACCGTATATTTAGAAAAATCGAGGCAACTCAAAAATTAGAAAAGTTAACAAATAGAGGACGAAGATTTTTTTCGACGATAGTGCTTAACAAAAAGCGATGTGCGACAAAAAGCGATGTACACACCTATGAATGAACTTCTTGATACGACCTCAGTAACGTCGAGACGGTGACACAACAACTAAGCTGGCTTCAAACCTTTGTAAGAGGACTTTTCCCTACGTTTACAAAAACTACAACTAATCAAAGCTGTGATATAAACAAACAAAACAACCAATGCGGCTTAAAATTTGGGGCGGAACAAAATCGCTGCAACCCTCTAAATTAGAGGAATACCAAAGTATGCTGGAGAGGCGTTTCGATTGAGACTTAGGTCCCGGACTGTAGAGCCACTCAGGTAGATAAGTACGACAACAATTTCTGAAAACATTTGCGCCTTTGAACAAACCCTGCCGTCAGACTCTGTAAGGCAAAACCTTTACTGAATGATTTGCCCCAAGTTGCAGAAGTGAATCAGGAAAACGTTTGAACGTGTCGCCTTACAGAATGTCGACCCTGACTTTCCGTATAATTGACAACGAGAATTCTTGAAGATTCATCTACCAGCACAGATAAAGCAGTAGACCTCAAACAAATGAGACACCAGCACGAAGCAAAAGGGATTAATCGCCAAGCAAATTTGCTGTCTTTAGTTTCAGGCATCGCACAAGAACCCCACGATTCATTGATTCCGGCGGCCACACGGCGAACCCCATACCAAACCACTTGCCAGCATAAATCCCTCTTCCTCACTCGACACTAAATTGCACTTCATTAATCAGTTCAGCACAGACTGAGAGTTTTAGCTTTCATTTCCCGTGCAACACCCCCTGCTTCACTGGCTCACCACAGAAGCACAACCACCGAATAAATATCCCCCCCCGAACGCGAGCGCGTCATATGAATCGTTACAATTAACGCCTTCGAAGGCAATGAATCTCCCATCCAAGGCAGCCGAACACAATCATCATCGCCGCCGCCGCCGCCACCGACCGCCATCTCATCATCATCATCATCATCATCATTCTCCCACAATGCTCTCTTTGGACTCATTAAATGTTTTCCGTTGGATGGAAATAAAAATCGCTCGAAAAACCGCAAACAAAAAGTGGATGTAAGTGTTAAAAAGGATTTACTGCGACTGCCGCTACACCGCCTCTCCGGATGCCGTTCCATCAACCGCTTGGTAGTTGCCTGTCGGAGCAGAAGAAGAGGAGGAACAGCCATCAGTGCGACTCTCACTCCGTGACTATAAATAACCGAATTTATGGAGAGTAATTACGATAATAATTCGCTTCGTCCTGGCGTCGGTAGACATATACAACACCGCTCCACCGCCGCCTGGAGAATTGAATCGAAAATGCTTTTGCATTCATTTTATCGCTGCCAACCCCTTTGGAAAAACTAGTACTCTCTACAGACAGGATATTCGTATCCTTAGAAGTCGGTTTAGTTTCTCGTTTGTGTATGTGCTCGTCAGTCAAGTTGCCACAAGCGCAATCATGCAAAAGCACACAAAAGTTAATGAAAACAAAACTAAAAGGATCTAGGATCAACAAAAACAACAGCAGGCGCATGAAAATCATTATCCTTGGAGTATTAAATATGCAAACGAAAGGAAATAACCAAGGCGCTCCTCCGTAGCACACAGACAAGAGGAAACAATACGAAATGAGCTCGGGGAAATACTCGTAGTCCTCCCTACTCTCAGGGATACGCCAAACCGAACTGGGGACACTGGGGCGATTTTCCGTGCTACATTTTTTTTTTTTGTTCTCTCTGTTCAATCCCCACCCAGTTGTTTCTGCTGGCTTTGCCTGTAAATGCATTGTTGGCAAGAGTCCCTAATCGATGGTGCCTTCGAGTTTGAATTGAATTTTACTGTTCTGCCCCGAAGGCGCCAACAACCAACTAAGTAGTAACTGCGTTCGCAAGGATCCACACGAAAGACGGGTGCAAACAAGAGAAAACAAAAAAAAAAAACTAAGGACGCAAAATAAAAAGTCGAAAAAGACCGCAGAAAATGCCAATAGCATTGAATAAGGATAAGACAGCAGCGCACACGAATATATACGCTGCCACAAGCTAAGCGAATCCTTTTGTCTTTTAGTTCGTTTCACTTCTCATTTGCGTAGTGGTTGTGTACGGGTACATGTGCCGCATTAATACTTAAGGCACTACACCATACCAACTATCAGAAGGAAGGCTGCCGCTTTTTTCTTTCTTCCTCGTCAGAACAATAGAAGTATTTCTCTGAATACCACGACAGAGAACGATGTCTAAAGACTCCCCCCAAGGTATTAACCGTCGTCTTATTATCCTTTCGAAGCACAAACTAAAAAGGATTATTCGCATGAATATAAATTATCGGCCGGGATATAGATAGGCAGACGGAGGCGCACTGCCAAGGACTGCTCCAAAGGATATTGTGATTTTTAGTGCGCGCGCCTATGATTGGAGAGGGAGCCCGAAAAATTTGCTTAGAGAAAGCGTTAACAAATTTCGAAGTCACCCCCGGGCCCTGAATGGCAGCGTGGGGATAAATTATGAAATAAATTCAAAATTAATTCAATTTGTCGAAAAAAAAGGATTTTTCTTGGCCTTTAGGATACACCGCCGCCGGCGAAGGTGAAGAGATATCAGGATCAGAGGGATCATCAGTTTAACGACATAAATCAGCTTTTTTTTTTGTTTTCATTGAGACCGAGTAAGTTTCCCCCCCCGAAAGGATACCCAAATTGCAGGCAGGTCTATCAAGGTGGGTTGGTATTTTAATAGCCATGGGAATATAGATGCCTTTAAAAGGGATAATAATCAAAAGGGTTTCGTATAGTTTGTGCTGGAATAAGTGGTAAACAAAAAAGTGCTTTGGCTATGAAAGTTTTTCGGTAAATTGCAAGAAGTGCCTCAGGGGAGACCTGAGGGACCGATTCTTTTTATGAGTTCATTTTGTATAGCATTGTTGACGGACTGGGGCAGAGATGCGTAACTTTATTGCTTTAGTTGGGCGATAAATTAGGGAGCATTAACCTTTGTCTGGTTGGGGAGAGGGCAGCAGACCGGTCTTAGTGTATGATGTTGTGAAGCGACTAAGTGCGGATTTATGGAGTCGTTGGTGGGTTTAAGTGATAGTGAAGGAGAAGTTGCTTGCCTGTCAGTCGAATTTTTCAAGTCTTGGGGACAACTGGAGCAGCAGGAGTGGGGAAAAACGCAGTTAAAAGTAACAGATGTAAGTTGTAACATTGGAAAACATTTTTAAGGGCTCCCCTTAAAATTAAGAGTCCCTTGAACGAAAAATGTTGGTCTTCTCCAAAGCAAACAAAGTGCAGACCGAAGTTTTATATTCATCGCCAGTCGGAGCCGTACTGTGTGGGGTCCGGAAAATGATTGTTAGAATTTACCCCTTTTATGGGGTAAGGCAACCTTCTTTTTTTTTAAAAAAAAGACAATATTTTCAAATCTTCTGAGCAGACTTTATTGGACTTTGTTGATAAATTTTGTAGCTAATATTTGCTAAAAAATTTTCACACATTCGCAAACTTGTAGAAGCAGCATCAAATTTAGTCGAAATGTTTCTTCTAGCCCCGCCCTCCCCTACACATACTTCGCAAGGCCCTCAAAGAATGAATTGATATGACTCCGTGAATAGGCAGCAAAACAGCTATTAAAGTTCTAACTAATCTCATATCTAAACGAACTGTAACCAACTGCAATAATTTTACAAAATGTCAAAAAAATGTGTTTAAATTTAGGCGCAAACAGCAATCCATCTTACACAGTGGACTGTATTATAAGGACACGTCTTCAAAATGCAAGAAGACGAGGTGGCTACTGCATTTAAACTGCGGTGAAGAAAAAATTATCCACGGAGTGTAATCCACCATAAAAAAATGTCGAACTTGACGAAGCGTTTGGTTCGTGTCCACACTAACTCGGATCGGGTAAGTATATTTTTATTTTATTTCTTCGCTACTATTTTTAACTCCAACCGCATTTTACTGTCATTTCTTTCATAGTTTCACTTACTGGACTGAGTAGCTAATGCGCCGGACTACGGAGCGAAGGGTCTCATGTTCGATCCCCGAAAGAACATATATTACACATTTTAGGACATTTTTACATCGACCCTCGCCAAAGTCTGTCAAACATGCGAGAGTATACAAGTCCTGAGAAAATTTCTTTATCCTGGGGGGCCGATTCTGTAAGGCGAAAACGTTTTTGGGCGCACGAATGATTTGCTCTAAGTTGCAGAAGTAAATCGTTTGTGCACAGGAAAAAGACTTACAGAATGCCGACTCTGGCTTTAGAAGTCGGCATAAAATAGCAAATTGTCCTTCTCGTTCTGTTGTATCGTGGAAAACATGGACTCTGGGTGAAAATGAAAACCTCTTGGGATGTTTTGAACGAAACATTCTTCGACTGACATTTGGATACATTTACTTTTATTGCGTGGAGCCCACAGTAAAAATCGAAATGGGACTGAAGTTGACGGTTCTTGTCTCAACAAGGTGAGGTTGCCTATAGCTGAACGACCCTCAAATGAGTGTTTTTTATAAACAGAAATATTTTTAACATTTTAATCTTTCAGAGGACGGATTGAACAAAAGATCAGGCATTGAAACAGCTGCGCTAGGTGTCAAATCCAGGGGTTCTTTGCTGCACTCGTATCTCAGAGAGAGCTCACAGAAAACAACCACTCTCCAATAGAAGCATTTTCTGTCATCCCCTCACTGCTGACAAAAACATGCGGAGGGATGAAATCACTCCCATCCTTGTCCCAAACCTTATTACAAGTCATAAGCCATTACCTTAATTACTCGTTGACCCTTTGCAGTTCGTAATCCAAGGCTCACTTCGTTCGTTTTAAATAAATATCTCCGCCAATAAAGGAAATCCGTTCGCCCATTGTCGGGAATTCGATTGCCACCCCTGTGTTCCCCTAGTGGATAAGGTGTCCACTGTATATTTTAGCAATTACACGTGATTTATTCTCCATCAATAGTCCCCGAAGGGAATACCAGTAATCCGTGCTAGGCGCAATAAATTCCCACTCCGATCTTATTATACTAACTTCAGGGGAAAAAGAAAAAAAAAACCCAACTCAGCTTATCAACATCCCGATAATGTTCACTTCACAGCGAGCAATTCAAATCGCAACTTGAACCGTCGACGAGTCCGCTGGGCAAACGCCATAAAAAGAAACACATAAATCCTCAAAAGTATCCTACAAGCCAGAAAACAATACACAAACGACGGCAATAACAACCACCGTAATAGTGGCACTGCCCAGGATATAAAAACCCATAAAAGTCCCGCTCTTGCATTTGAATTTGAATTTGCATTTGAATTTGAATTTGAATTTGTATATCTCGCGTGCGTGTAATTTTATATTCTCCCTGAGTCGAGTAAAACAAAACAGAAACAGAAACAGAAACAAAAACAAGGACACCTCACTCCCCTTCGTGCAAGACGACTCATTTCCATTCGTATTGCGCCGACTTCACAGAAAGGATGAGCATTGTACTACGTCTGGCGTGCGCGCACATAAAACTCACAATTAACACGAATTGATATTCTATTTGGCTGACTCTGTGTTCCAGGATATCTTCGGGACAACACCCATTATCGTTTCGAGGAACAAAGATACGTTTCGTACTCGCTGCCTCTGTGTATGGCATTGTCTGTGCAATTTAATTTGCGAAAGAATGCGACGCGACACACAAAGTGAGTGAGAAAACGAAGTTAAAGGATAACATAACAAATGAGGAAGTTGTCGTCGTTGGGTTACAAATGCACACATCTGCACTCGGCACAGTGTACTGTACACCTCTCAAGTAACAGCCCGTGCACACATGCGAGGACTAGACACATAGAAACAACCATTAATGATTCTTGTCACTCAATTCGAAGGATGCAGTTTTTTTCTGTTTCGTTTCGTTTGTGATATACACATACTGTATCCGGATATACCACCCACCCACTGCTGTAGTTTTGTTTGGTTGCTTTTTGCAATTTTGCTCAGGATAGATGTGCCAGTGTCACTTCGAAGCAGTTCGTGTGTTTGTGTGTTTGTCTGTGTTCGATATTTAGTTGTTAGAGGGCGCAATCCGTGCGATAAGGACTCGTTTTCGATCCACGTATTTCGTTTTCCATTTTTCTTCCCTTTTTTTCCGGGTGTCTGTAATGGTGGAGTAGTTTTTTTTTCGTTGCTCGTGCTTCAGGAGACAGGTGTACCTATGTAGTGTGTCCTCCGGTAAGGAATCACGAAATTCGCTTATATGTTGAGTTTGCAAACAATAAAATAAAATATACGACTGTGCTCAGTCCCTTCGTTTGGAGAGAGGTTGCAAAATGAAGAGACACCGAGATGTAGCGCTGGGTATCGGTAGCATTCGTGCCTGGTTAAAAGGAGGAACATTAAGACAGCTTGAACAGGGATAATCAAGACCGTAATTCAATAATAAGAAAGAGAGTGTGTGTGCAGCAAATAATGCAGCGATAGACAAAGCGGATACAGCTGGGGTAATGACACAGACGAACGCAGAACAATGCAATTTGTTTCTACTCACTTATAGCAAGGACTTGGCGGTTGTAATTGACACTTACCTGTAAAGAGAAAAGCGAAAAGAAATTGATTAGTAAATGGATATTGGACAATGGTTTCAAAATGATTGGCGAGCTAAATACGTTTTAAGAAGAACGATATGGCAACACTGGATAGCATTTTAAGCTATTGGGGGAATATGTCGCGAATAAGGCGGGGAATTTGGGCCTCTGAAGCGCCTATGGATAGAATAGCTCGACGTATTGCAAGAAATTTCCTCTCTCTACTCTCCCTCAAGCAATAATACAGATGCTTTGAGGATGTTGACAACTTGACAAGAGAGGACACACATACACCATACAATTTTTAGAATATTTGAAGAGAAATTCTGCAATCGGTCGTTTTCGCTTACCCGATCGTTTTGGGTCACATAAATGTAAAAACGAAAGAAATTTTCGTTTGTATGAAATCAGGAAAAAAGAAACCTTTTCATTGCCGTTTTCGTTTTACTTGCTTTTAAATTTTCGTTTCGTTTTTTGTTTAATTTTTTATTTGTTTAGTACGAATCCAATTTGCTGCCTTAAAAATTGCTATAAAAGCTGTCCAAAAACTATAAAATGCAAGTCTTTTTATTTGAGGAACAAAACGAAAGGTGTTACATGAAAAAACATTTTCGTTTTGGCATGATTTATTTCGTTTCTTTAAATGCGAAAGTGTTTTTTGAAATGATTTACAGAATCTCACTCCTGATTGGATGACATCTCAAAAGCAAAGCGTCTAAAACGCACAGTTGAATGATGAAAGAGAGACGTGTACCTGTACATTGGCGCCGGCTTAAATTGGGGAAACGGACGTTTTTTGTAGGACAATGTTTGCTGAGTTTCAATTTGATGCGTTGTTTAGAAATAGAGCTAATTGTGTATACCAATTGGATGCCTCACCTCTGACAGGCTGTTGTTGGGGTGAATTTATTTAAACAATTGCGACGCTCTTTCGGCATGAGCTGCAAAATTGATATCATTAGACTCTTCCTGTTAGAGTATTGGACTACTAAGCGAGCGGTTCCATGTTCGAATCCCGTAAAAAAAAACCATCCAGCTCAAGGCTTCTTCACTGCGCCACCTTTTGCGAACGTCTGACAAACCTCCAAGAGTATAACTGTCATGAAAAAGCTTCTCAATTGGCCGTTTGGACTCGACATAAAATTGTAGGTCCCAAAAATGAATGAAACTCACACCAGACGAATGGTTGTGAGTAGCTAGGCCTAGGGTCCCTACAAACCTGTTGCGCCAACTATTTATTTGTTTTTTTTTTTTTATGAAATTTAAATTTAAAGTCGAAGCTTAAAATTTTTATTGGTAAGGCTCATAAAAAATAAAAAGGAAATCGAACCACAAAGCATCGCATTTGTCAAACTTTTTCACTATTTCAAACACAAGCCCGCCCAACTTTTCTACTCTGAAAAGCAAGTAAATCCATTCGATCAGTAAATCCATTCGATTTGCATTTTCTTTTCAGACAGCCCCTACTGTACTACACTGCAATAAAATTATACCGTCCATCGCTTAACACTCCATTGTGTACGGTATTTTACGTGAAATCCTTTTTGCGGTAATCGCTGACATAAAGAATACGCACAATCGCCTATAAGCCGCTTAACGCATAATACGCAAGCTTGTGCGTCCAATACAATTGGCTTGGCCTATTTTCCCCAGTTTAAGGCAGTGCCTGTCACATTCACATAGTCGCACGCAAAACGAAAGAAATACGAGTATCTCCGGAAATTGAAAAAAAAAAAAATAAAAATTGAGAAAAAAAGACAACAAAAGTTGAAGTATTACTTCTTTGGCATTTTCGCGCACCCAGAGCACAAAGCAGATTAAAATAAATTTAATCGGATCTGGCTTTTTATTACTTATTGTGATTATTTTTCTTCTGCGCATATCTCATTCGTAGTGCCGAGTCTTGTTTGGTCTTTCGTTGGACGCCAAATTGATTCACCTACTTCTGCTGTCACGACCACACCCAATACCTCGAAGCGCAAAGACGAATATAAACATAATTCGCTTCTCGGTGTGGTATATTTAGCAGTTATTTTTATTTCTTTACTCTCATTCCGGTGTATCTCCGCGACCGTATCAGTTCGAGAGAGCGGAAGGAAGGCAACATGCAAAAAAGTATAAGCAACTCGCTGCCTTCTGTCGGGTAAACAAATCTAATTATGAATAAATTAACTTCCGACCTGACAGAGTTGAATTGCAATTATTAATTGCTGAAGGGGTGGCAACTGCAACAGCTACTGCCAAAGACGCACACAGAAGGTGCGGGCTGAAGTATCAGAGAAGTACAATCATCCCGCCGCGCGCCGGCCGCCGTGCCGCTCCCAGTAAGGTCATCATCGTCGTCATCCCTCTGGTGGTGCATTATTGTTGCGAGGGGTCGGGGCGGGCAATACCGCGCATAGTACTTTACTCATTTTTACCATCCGATGAATAAGTAATAAATGAACGGCAAAGATGGAGTGCACTTGGTTGGATGAACCGAAACCATTCCATACCGCTGGCAGTTAGGAGTAGGTACCCCCACCTATACGTAGTAGTTGTTGCTAATGCTTAACGGTATTTGTATGTAATTAAATTTTCTGTATGCAGAGCAGAGTGCGCCCGCAGCGAGGACGTCGAGAACGACGACGGCGACCATGTAGATGGAGATGGACAGACAGACAGACCAGGCCAGACCGAAAGCTGGAACACAAGCACGGCGCAAGCAAAGGGCATTTGCTTGAGTGGAATAGTAATTGAACAGCAGTCGGGCTAGAGCAGCCGCAACAACAGAACACCGGGCTGAGTTGAGGGAGGGCGGGTTATAGTTTGAATATAGCACATCCATGGTTGGAATGGGAGGTGAGGGATTTCGCTTCGAGGAGTTTCGTGCGCTATCCCAACTTTGCATTTTAACTGCGAATGTTTTGTATTCGTTTGTTGTATTATGCAGTTTGATCTTTTCTGTGGATTTGAGAGCATATTCTCTTGCCGATCCCCCAAGAGGAGGGGGCCTTTCGCAAAACCTGCGTGTGATATATATTTCGATTAAAGTATTGTCGGGTATATGCCCTCCTTTTCGTAAATTTTTCCAAGCAGAGCGCAGCATATTTTGAAAATTGCTGTGGAGTAGCTACAAATGATGTGAAGGACCAAAATAGGAAAACACCATTCCACGACTAGATAGCAGAAAAAACTGGCTCGAAACGTAAGTTAAATTGGAGACTTTCAGTCTTCTGCCAACCTCTGAGGGGAAGTCAGTGATGTCATAAACATTTATGCCCAAGATGTCGAAGAGGTCGCCAAAGAACGGATTGCTTTTTGAACGTTGGAAAGCACATACCCACAAAAAATATGAAAATAAAAATAAATATAGTGTGGAAGCGAAACGGGGCAAGGATATGTGATTTTGGTTCAGAGAGTTCGGAAGTTGGCAATCGAAACATTTCACAACAAAAGTGATTGCTGTACGGTCAATACTGGTTTGTGGTGGCCAGCAGCACAGAAGATCAACAAGATTTTAAATTCGTCTTCTAAAGGGTGAAAAAGGTTAAGAAAGCTTTTTGTTTCGACTTCACTGACAACTGCCAATATATTCATAAATCTTGTTGCACCACCAAGACTTTTGGACACTAAATTTAGAAGTTATAGGTGGTAACCGTTTAAGAACTGGGGCTGGCGATGGGTCCTTGTCTTTTCTGACAATCTTCTAACAATCCCACTTAAGTTACCCTTATCCTTAAAAAACCGAAGCAAAAATTTGTGCAACAGACTTGGGTGGGTTAAATTGGAAGCAAATGCTTCTATCATGCACAAAGCTGAGGCTGTCTTTAAGGAGAGTTCATTAAACGAAAAAGCAAGGAAAAAAACCGCACAAAAATCTTCATTCCACTCCAATGATTGATACTTTCCCTATCAATGTATCCCACAATTAAAATCATTTGCCAACGTTCACCACTTTTGCGTTTGACCACTTCAAAGCCCCAGCAACCTTCAACCTTTACCAATGTTATCAGAAACCACATTCAAATGCCGAAACCCATTCCCAAAAAAAAAAACACTTCGTTGTTTAATACTATGTCACGATTAACTGTGATGCTAATCCTCAAACACTTCTCACTTTTGTGTCATAAAATAAAAGCATCCAACCAACAACAATAAAAAAAAATAAATAAAAACCAAAATCTACGAAATTTGGCAAAAACCGTCAATGGATTAACTAAAAAAAAAAAAAATTCCCCCCAAAACGCACACCGTAATTACCGGACTCAATTTAGCTTTGTCAGTATCTCATGTAAATAATGACATTTAAAAATGTCATCGCGTCACGATGTGTGTCATCAATGAACGTAGCAAAACAAAGAAATAAAAAAAATACCAGTTGTGTGTAGGGTTTATTTTCAACATGAATGTTGACGTGACTTTTTGGGGTGCCATCTAAAAAAAAATTATAAAAATACGATGATGCTTTATGTATGCTTTCGGGGTATACCCATTACCGTATGCAGTCTTAATGTCAGTGAAGCTTGAAAAATGAATCGTTAACCTTTCAGAGAAGACTGACGGGAAATTGATTGCGAAATTATCTATTTTTTAATGGTGTACGAGTATTTTAAAAAGACCTTAGGAGGAAATTGTAAAAATCTTTATTTAATTGGTTATAAAGAGGGAGAGGGTATGGAGAGACTTGTTGTCGCGATTGAAGGGGATACACTCAGACAGACCTCAAGTCTTGCAAATCTCTTGCAGAAAGACAAAATGTAAAAATAGCACCACTCGATTGAGCAAGTGCATAAAGGCCAAAGAAGAATGAAGCTATACAGAGCCTTTGACAACTGGCCAAACTCAACAAAGACTTGTCTGACAAGAAGTGATAAGTTCGGCATTTAATAAGTTGTAAAACTCCGTTTCAGAAATGTTTAAAACTTTTGCAGATTCACTTGCAGAAATTCGCTTTCATCACCTAAAAGTAGTACAAAGCTCAGCATTCAAGTTGTAACGTTGTTGTCATAGAAATGTGCTGCAGAAATGGGTTACACTTGTAAAAACGCACTCATTCACTAAAATTATTGTGCAAATAGGACTCCGAAGCTTTTTAAATTTAATTTGGCCGAACTTTGACTGACTTTAGTGAAGAAATAAAATCAGCAGTCAAGGCAGTCAGTTGTACTTTGCGGCCCATACAGTAAAGCATTTGGGTTAGTTTTGGGCTACAACCTTCTAAATTGGATAAAATTCAACTGCAACTGTGACGGCCCAATAATTCAGATAAAAAACAAGTTTAGTACCCTGGCGGCGCTATATATATAGAAGGGCTTCGGAAAAAAGTTGTTTTAACCTAAAAACCTGCACCTCTACTTGTCAAGAACGAGTCCGATTAAGGCTTCAGACTAACACCAGCCCTCTTTGGAAAGTTGCATACGAGATGAGACGGAGGACCATCGACTTCTAGAAAGCAAAATTTAGAGCTACATGGACCGAACAAAAGCCTTTATGGTAGCAGATTAACAGGTAGTAAGGAGGTTTTCGAAGGAAAACTTTTGTAGACAAAAATCCCCTGTCCATGTGAGACGATCCCTTTTACCTGAACAATTTTGATACTCGTAGTCAAAACGCCGCCTCCATCCAACCGAAACTAAGTGACGATAGCAATATCCCAGCTTATGTCTAACAAGGCTGGTGGAGTAGAAAAGGTAAATTTGCAGCTGAATTTTTAAAAGTTCTGCAAATTCTAGCGCTGGTCTTGTCACTGCAGGTGAGTCTCTAACTATTAACGAGATGGAACATCAAGACCAAGGATTCGAAGATGAAGTTGGGTATATTACAGTCGTCATCTTCTGGCTTCTTTTACATGCAACTTTCACATATAAGGTGGTACCTTTTTAAGTAAATGTATCCACAGCGTGTGACTGTTTGATAAACCGCGTTACGTTCAACAGAGAGGGCTACAGGGGCACAGCGGGGTTTTTTTTTCAGAGCTTTTTTGATAGATTTTGCGGAAATTTTAAATTGAGCACTTTATCCTTCTATCGAATTTTGCGTACTCGATTTTCGATTACCTACCCAACTTGTCCCAATTATATTTAGCCAATATTTTAGGTTCGACATTCGGACGAGTTCAAGTGAAAACTTAATAAATTTGTTCGAGTTTTTGCGGTTTGAAGAGATTCCTAGAACGCAACCACTCTCGAAATAAGTGCTCATATTCATAAGAACTCGTGAAAAGGGCTGCCTCTCTCACTGCATCCCATCAAGAGGGCTCAATTCATGTCCTTGGATCTAGCATCAAGTTCTGAATTTTTGCTACCCCTCTCCATTCAATCCGAACGCAAACATCGCACTTCTAACTTGACTTGACACATACGAATAGGTACTTCCGTGGCTCCTCTTATCTATCCCTACGGCGTATCTACGTCAATCTACCAGGTCCTTGAAACGAGTGTATATATTTATATGTTCGTCATATTCATTTGCCAATTTATTCCTAACGTTCTTATTTTCCCATTCGCACTTAGGTAAACAAAATAGTGTAAACAAAAAATAAAATAAATAGAAGAATATAGCAGAAACTGGCGGCAATTTCCCTCAAATGTTTATTAATACAATTTATACGTTCGAAACTCTCTCGCACGGCACAACACATCCACACGTCGTCCAATTTGGTTTGCCCATCCCCCCTCCACACAGGCGAATGAACACGAACGTTCCATGAGCTTTGACTTTGTTTAGAACACTCGTGTATCTCGATCTCGATGTTGTATGTACTTGTAGTTACATCTTTTCTGCTCCAGAACAGAGATTCCCTCTTCATAGGCAATCAGTTCCTTTGCTTCGTCTCGTAGTTTCGTTGTTTTGCTGCTGTTTTATTTTTTTTTATGTTGCGACTCAACACACGTTTTCCATCTTTTGTGTTGCTTTGTGGGTCCTTTATTCTTTGTGTGCTCCCTCGTGTTTATTGTTGTACTCGTCATATACCTACGCCGTGCACGGGAGAAAATGAAATGTGAAGAGAACATGTCTATTGGAAATTATTAATCTCTCGGGAGGCATTGCTTTGGCATATTGTGTGAGTTTGTGTGCGTGTTGGTCGGTGGTCATGATATAGTTCAGGAGGAACGGTGATGAACACTTAAGAGGGGAGCCGCATGAGGATGACGAAAACAGTGAACAAGGGTAACATTTGGCATTCAGAGAACACGTTCACCTTCGTTGGCATTGTGAAGAAGCCGACGACGACGAATTGCAACACATGCGAAGATGGGGGAAAAAATTGTATAAAAGAGGGCGCGTGATGGGGTTGATCTTAATTTTGTGAATTTCTGTTTTCGGCAGGGTCTACGACCTTTGATTGGGCGGGCGGGATATTGACCTTGTTTCGCACTCTTCACTTTAATTTTCGAAACACAACAAAGCGAAAAATCAAACGTAATAGATACCAAGTGGGAAGCGTCCGTCCAGATAATTCGAAGCGATGGCTGCTGATGTGGTATACGTACCTACTTGGGCAAGAGTGACAGGGAAAATTGCCCTCTATGCAGAAGTTTCTTAGGCATACATATGTCAAGATATAAAAAGACCGATGGACCTTTCTGAATGGCTACACTGGGATTAGGATGGCAATTTTGAATTGTCAAGTGGCCAGATATCGAGTAATTGAAGTTTAGGGGAGGGGGATACTTTCACACCCGAATATCTGGTCTTCTCTAGCCAAAGGCCAAGTGGGTGGATTTTTAGGTTTTTGGTGAGGCTATCAAAAGATGCGGCCCGTTTTCAAATATCTCTCTGTTCTGTCGATTTGGCAACGCCAAGTGACTGTGGCTTATTATAGTTATATTGAAACTTTTTTCTATTTTTTTCCATTTAAAAAAAATATGGAAAAAAATGCTCGCCCAACGTGGGGCTCGAACCCACGACCCTGAGATTAAGAGTCTCATGCTCTACCGACTGAGCTAGCCGGGCAGATATCCCTTCGTTGTTCAAATGACAATGGACTGTCGCAAGTTGATTATTTCACCCCATATTTCTGGCTGAAGAAATATTCATATACCTATATAAAATTTGAGTTCGGGTCTTTTGTAGATGAACCACGACCAAGGATGGGTAGTCGATGTCTGAAGAACGGGGCAAAATCGTCTCATCTATAAACAAGCGACGCGTGGCAGATTTTACCATTCTTTTGAAAGCAAAATCCCCAATTTGACTGAGGTAGGCAATGCTTGTGGACTATAGTTGCACGTGAAAAAGTCTCTTCTCATAAAATTTGGAAGTAAAACAGTCATTGCGACACACAAGCTTCATTATTCCATATTGGCAGCACAGAAAATCGATTTTTACACTCCAAACAAAATTTGGTAAAAATCCGTGAAACGGTCTTGATTTGCACTGAACCCGTTCCAAAAAAATTCAGAGGTTTTCAGAGTCCTTTCCCAATGCCTCGAAACCAAAGCGCGACGATGAAAAGTCGTGTCTTTAAGATAGAGTACTTTTAAAATTTGAGTTACATCACAACCCGATCAAGAGATTTTGAGTCAAAGGCGATGCAGCCTTCAGAAGCTTGAAGAGCTTTAAAGAGACTTCGCAGCTTTTATGATTTTTGAAACATAATTTCTTCTATTCACGATCAATATTTGACTATTTGATTTGATTATAATTGCACTTGAGACAGTGGGAAGCTACCGTAGAAGCTTAGAGGTCAGCTGTTGCTCTTTTCTTATTTTTAAGCTGAATTCACGATCAAAAACCCCTATCATCGGCTCAAAAAAAAATGATTTATCAGACTGAAAAGCACCAGAATACGCCTAAGAGATTTTGAGTCAAAGGCGGTGCAACCTTTAGAAGCTTGGAGAACTTCAAAAAGACTTCGCAGCTGTTGCTATTTTATGATTATCGAAACTGAATTCATTCTTTTGACGATTAGTATTTGACGATAGATCACCGGGACTATCTACCAAGGTATCAGACAACCGTTCAAACTTGTTGTATCGGTCTAAATGCACTTAATGACAGAGAAAAGCAACCTTAGGAGCTTAGAGGACAGCTATTTTACGATTTTTAAAGCAGAATTCCTCCAACCCTGATCATTGGCAATAAAAAGCGGAACCATCTATCCAAAGAAATAGGCCTGTCAGACCAAACAGTTCCAACTTAGTTAATAGCTTTTAAAACAAAGGTAGGATGACACCTTAGAAGGGAGGACTTTAAGTAGCTCTTAACTTATTTTTAAGCTGGATTCCCTTTATTCACAACTAATATTTGATGATCAAAAACCGGGACCATCTATTAGCAAACAAACTTCCCATAACCAACCGATTACAAGTTGAAAAACTCTTGAGACAAAAGACGAACACAACCTTTTACAGGCTTGAAAGGCTTTAGACATCCCAGCTATAGATCTTTTAAGCTATTTTAGAACTCCCACGATCTGAATTCGTTGATCAATAGAGGGTGGGCCATCTAGTGGTTTCTTTTCAAATCATGGGTTGCTTTGACACTGGCAGCTGTTTCCTGTTACCAGCCGTCTTGCCGATGTCAATTGGCCGACTCGGAGCTTCGATTTGACTCCTTTGGACTTTTTTTGTGGAAAACTGTGATGGACCGATGTTGTGCCAACAACCCGAAACGATTCAATCACTTAAGGCCAATATCATCCAAGTAATCCGTGAACTACAGCCCGAAACCATCAACAAGGTCTTGGGAAATTGGGGTAACAGAATGCGCTTCTCCGAAGCCAGTCGATTGAACAACGTTGTGTTCCATAATTAATGGGTAGGTATGTTTGCTCTTACTAAAAAAAACGCCAATTTTGTTAATTTTTAAAAAGAAACTTGCATTTGACTCACCCTGTATACTGGATACGCCAAAAACTTTTAAAAACTATAACAATTCCCCAAAATACTCAACACATTATTAAAAAGAAAGCCCAACCATAAAAACAAGACCCACACTCCGCAACAATGCTTACCTCTCGAAGGAAGAAAACTGCTGATCCAGCAAGGTTTCGCTGCACCTTTTCGCGCGCAGTTATTCCAATTAAACGGTAGACACAAACGCTTTTTCACACTTTAGTTGTACTTTGCAATTTATTTTCTAATCACTTCTTAGTTAGCAAAACACACACGCACACAATATCACTTTGCGGTGCAAAAAGAACGACTGTGAACTGTATTTATTCGCACAGAAGCCGGAAATCTATTTTTCTTCAAGTAATTTGTTCCACTTTGTTAGCTAAACACAAACCAAATGACTGGATTCGATGAGTCACTGCACACTGTAATATGTTTGCTATGGCTAACTAGTCTTTAAACTGCAAAAGAACACCCAGATAATGGTTAACAGACACGCCAATCGCGAGGTAAACGATCCAAATGCGTCTGCGACGGAGTAATTAAAAATCAATTAAAAGTACTGGCCTACTAATCGACACCTGTAGCACCCCATCTAAATTTCAAAAAAATCTCCTGCAGACAAATGGCCGCCAATTAAATGTCTCACCACAAAAGACATTCCATGCATCGCTCCTCTGAAGCTCCTAAACTGAATACAGGCTGTTTTGCGGACACAATTGGAAAGGTTGTCCGTTTGCGGTATTTCGCATATGCACACACCACTGGCCTGCCCCTCCGGCACAGCGGGTATCCCCGTGAATTTCTAAGCGAATTTTCCGCACGATTTCACCGGTTCCAATGGCGACAATGGCCGAAAGGCATTTACAACTCGCTCCACAAACACATACTACACACACAAAAAAAAAAAACAGCACTGTCGCGAGGCAAACTTTTATGACTGCCTAGCGTATCTGCAGATGTTGCAGCGGCAGCAGCCAGCTATAGGCCAGAGGCAGCATGTGGCGGCAATGTTCCGTTTCGCGTAGCGGATAGATTGTTAGTTGCAGGAATGCACATTTAATATGGTTTAGAGACCGTAGAATGTTTCTGGATGTGTGTTGGGTAGCATGTTTTTTTTTTTGAACGTTTTTTCCCGTTTTGCACTCTTCGGCGGTATGCTTTTCCTGGAGAGGCAAACTGGCACGCACCTGAGGTTGCACTTGACTCAACGCTGCATGCTCATGTGTGCGAGTGTGTTTATTGGCCGTATTTGGGACGACGAAGATAAAGTGTTTATGGGCATAGACAGGGAGTGTGCTCGAGAATATTAAAATTTTTGCGCAATTTCATAACCAGAAACAGCACAGCGTGTGCTTGGCGCTGCCAACGTATACGAGAACCTTCCTTGTTCCGTGGGCTATATGGTAGACGTTGGCAGCGCAATGCACACAGCAAGACGTTTTTTTTTTGCCAACTTCTTAGACAACTTTAAGAGCTGCAGCTGTGTGCAAGCTAATGAAAAATAAAACAATACTCTTGTGATGAGTATGCGTACGATCGCGAAGTGGGTCTCATTGGTGGCACTCGAGTTACTCGTAGCTCGTGGCAATTTTGTCTGCAAAGACAAGAGAACTGGGTGTGGTTGCGGTAACGCCGAAACGCATGAAAGTAGACAGGGCTGGAGGGGGTATAGGAAAAAATACGAAAAGAGTGCAGTTTAACAGTGTTATCTGAAGGACAAACGCGTTCCTTAAATCCAGTGGATCTACACCTTTTACAGAGATACCACTGGCAAAGCCACCACTGACAGGCATTCAGCAACTCATGTCCGCCAAATTCACACGAATTTTTGATGAAAAATTCATTCACACTCGGACCGAAAGGTATCTATCTATTCGTCGGTTGATGGTAGGTCGTGTCGTAATGGAATGACCTGGTGGCCTATAACACAACGCGTCCGACAAGTCGTTCAGATGCTGTTCAAAGTGTCTACAAGTAGGATGGTCATGTGACGCTTTGTTTACTGTGTAGCAATTGCAAAAAATCAGTTGAAGGCCTCGAAGAAGCGAACTATTCGAGAGAAGATTAGAAAAGTAGAGCTAGCTACCGGAGTTACATCAGAAACAATTTAAACGCCTTAGAAGTAGATGAAGCAGCGGTTGGGGGATGATAACACAACACTTAAGTGCTTGTAAATAGTAGAAGTAAGTGTTTGCATTTGTAACACATTTCTATAACGCAATGTTAAAAGTCAAATGCTGATCTTGTCAACGCTTATACTAGAATCCAGTTGGCGCTTGTAAAGTAAGGTCCACTTCTCGTGAAGTAGGCGCGGTAAACAAGACCCGGGGAAAGGCGCCGATTAATCTCTACTTCTTTCGGATTAAAACGGCTAGGGGTTTTCAACAACTTCGCAGTAAAATATCCCGAAGTAAGACCGAGTTGCCCAATGTAATAGATGCCTGAATAGAGTCCATTCTGGAACTCCTAATCACAGAAAAGAGCTCCCTTCCAAAACTATGAGAAGTTTGATAATATGCAACCAATGGAAAAGGTGGCTAAAGCTCTAGACTAGACAAAGAAAAAAGCACAACTTTGAGCTTTCAGCCATTTTTTTGGAAAATAAATTTCCAAGTTGATTAGTAAAGTTGCAGTTGAAAGAACTGTCAGACTTGTTTCTGGTCAAAGAGAGGTAACAAGTTCAATATTTATTGACCCTTATCTTTGCCTAAGCCCTTAAAGCATCGAAAGCTCAAATACTGAGCTTTCGAAAGACGACGGTCCCATTGGCAACAAATATTGTGTAAGCATATGCTGGGGAAAGCTTTAGAGTTTTTTTTAATGGTACCAAAAATCTCATAATGATACTAGTAATATAGACACATCCCAAAAACAATGTTGTATATACTGGCTTGTCAAATGTAGGAGCAAAGCTTTGTTGACAACCCTTCAACAGATGCTGATCCTCTGAGACAGCCTGCTAAAAACGACCGCTTGTTGATCTATCGATCTGTTTTTCAATCACATGAATTTGTCCAGCAATGAGTTCGAACTAACGCGGCTCAAATTTTTAACTAATCGAATTTCTCAACAGATGTCGCTACGAACGATCATTGATTATGCACTTTCAAAGTGATATTTTTTGAGCAAATAAAGCATTTCCTTTCAAATTGTTTGTAGACATTAAAAAATATTCAAAAAGAATTGCCCTGCAATTAAATAAAATATCGAAAGGAAATTCCTCAAGTTTTTAATCAAGCCGGGACTCAAACCACTTACGCATTGACATCGAAAACGTTTTTTTTTGTTTTGCATTTCTGTAGCAACAAAAATAAGCACTTTCTAAGGTCCAAAAGCAATGGAACCACTAAGGTGCCAGTGATCAGTGACAGTTCTTCTCACAACCCCATGTCTAACCTAACCTAGAGGAATTCAACAAATTCATAGGAATGCAGCAGACATCCTGCAATTTCTTTGCACTTTGTGTGCTGTAAATAAAATGCGAGCAGAGATCCCACGTTCCAAATTTAATTGGATAGAATCCCAATTATATTCGAAGCTCATATCACCTACAACCGCATGGCAACCCTGGCTAGACACATCTATGTGATGCGAAAAAAAAATACCTACCTCAAAAATGACCCAAAAGCCTGCACACTAAGCTATAGCCTGCATACAGCTACCTATGCACTACCACTAATAGGGGAAAAAAAACTCTGCATTCCGGTTAACCAGCAGGCTTTTCGTCTGACTGGCCCCGGTATACTCGTAGCTACTCAAAATGCAACGTCTGTCTGGGAAATTCGATTCGAATGCAATTTCGTTGCTTAATCCCTCCGCTATGAAGGCGAACCGTTTTATTTTTCCTGCAACCACACTTGTTTTTCAATCTTTTCATTAAACATTCCAACTAATTACAAACATGATAGACCGAGGAAAATGTATCTCTCTTGAGTATAGTATCAGTATCTATGCGATATTTCAGAAAAAATATCCACCATTTGACTAGCTACTACCACTCACAAAGGGGGAGGCGAAAAAACCTATACAAACAGAGTTTCTCTCTATTGTGTAGGGAGCAAACGACACGGAGGATGGGGGAAAGCTCGAATCATAAAGCTTTCATCACAATCGTCGGGTGTCTGGGGTGTTTTCGGTTTTGTTTCAGTTTTTCCTCTGAACTTATGCTTTGTTGTCCAACGGAGGGGTGGAGGGTGACCGACGCGACCAACGATGGCAAGACAGACGCCCCCTGCGATACTAATTAAACAATCTCAGACGCATTTCGATCGATTTTCAAACTACGACCAAACCGAATATACCAACTGAATATGCAATGAGTGATGTTGATGATGATGAGGATGACGATGGCGAGGCGGGTATAGGAAAACTGCAATACACACGTACGTTCAGCAATATACGTTCGAAACGACACAAAACAACTCACGACGAAGGCACAAATGAATATAAAAGGTCATAAACAGGAATTTCCGACCACGGGATGATGACTGCTCTACGGTAATAACGACAACGACGACGATGACTATACGGCCAGCAAACACCAACAAATACCACGGATTTGCAGCAAAATCGCAACAACTGGGAGTGGAGTATCGCGAACAACAATTTATTGAAATAGCGACGAGCGAAACGAGTTTTACGTGATTTCTGTTCTGTTTTTCCCTTGTTTCTTTTTTTTCTCTTTTTTTTCTCGCAACCTTTTGTTGTCTGTGTTGCGCTACTTTGCGGATACTTTTCGCGAACTATTTGCGAATGGGGAAAAAAATTTAAATTTATTAACAAAGTTCGTAAATGGGGTTGAACTGACACCAGCTGATGTGGCGAACGAGAGGCCTGATACACACGCACGTTTGAGAGACTCCCTTGCGAGACAAGACGAGGGTGAGTTCGAGGAGGAGGCTCAGAAAACTGTGGGAGGGACAAGTGGAAAATAAATATTTATATCTTTAAAAGAACCGTTTCGCCCGAACATCGAACTTCAACTGAATTCGCATGCGGCAAACGGCAAATGAGCTGGTAAACTCTATACACAGAGAACCCATACACATTTGTATGGCATAGATACGACGACCGACGAGTACTTGCCACGATGGCGGGTATATATATATCTGTATAAATATGAGGAGGTTTACACATGTGTATGTGAAGGCCGCCGCAAGGCATTTTACACTTGCAATCGCGTTTCGCTTCGCCAAGAGCCGGCCAAGCCACACGAAGACTGACATGACATTCTGTTGGACTGAGTTAGAGTGGAAACTCTGTTCTGTTGCAGACAGACGCTTTCTCTGTGAGTTGTGACTGTGAGTTCGTGCAATGCACCGATGGATAAATGTGTTCGGGGTGCGATTACAAGAAACCAGCCGGAGGACAATGACAACCACACCACCATGGCGAGGAGGTTGATTATGATGATGATGGGGTAGGTCGGCCGGCCCGGTCGCCTATGGAATTCAGCAGAAAAATATGATTTCTATCTCTTTTCGATTCTCTTTGGTTGGGATTAGATGCGGCGCTTTCTCTTAAAAGCTTCATAATTTCACGAACAGCAAGTCGCTTTGCTAATAGAATGAAGAAACATCGGCATGAATGCCGGTTTCCCATCGTTGACGTTTACAATGTGCGATGATGATGCTTGCGGTAGGTATGTAGTTAGGTTCTACAAAGGACGGCAACGGCAATATAATGGCTTTCTCTTTGTGGAAGAGAATTATAAGCTTGGATGCGGAAATCACGTGTTGTGGAAGACATTTTGCATGGCAAATGATGCATGAAGGGATACATGGAACAGAGGAAACAAAGTGACGTAGAAAGTGCTGGACAACTCGTGTGTGTATGTATATCCTTGATGTGTTTGAATCTTGGAAAAAATCACTTGCAATAGGCGAATACGAAAATAAAATTCGAATCGTAGTTTTGCAATAGATGGCGCTGGTAACTGTGATGAAATAAACTCGTTCAATTGCTTAAGATACACTGATCGATTTCTAAGAAACACTAACAGATCACCTTGTCTGTAAAGGGAGTCTAAGAAAGAAAAACTGATACCGCAGTTTGTTAATAGGTGGCGGTAGTGGGTGCATATGTGCAATGGGATCGTCGCAATCAAAATTGAAAAGGTGCAATATTCGGTGAAAAGCTGATAAGCCCAACAGATCAATCAGAGATCAACAAATTCGTAAAATTAGTCTAAAAACAAAAATGAGACCGAAGTTTGTCAATAGATGGCGTTTGTAGTTGGGGTGAAGTGAATCGGTTTGCATCACAAGACATGGAAGTAATATAAATACAGGTAGCTCGTTAACCGAAGAGAAATCATCGTAGCAGTGAAGACAATCTGAAAGGAAAAAATAAGTCCGAAGTTTTCAATAGATGGCGCTAGAAGTTACAATGAGATAAACCCAATGCGGTCTAAATTCGATAACAAGGAAAAACAGCATAAGTAATTTTTAGCCACTTTTCAGGAGCGCAGGTTAAAGGTTTGACTTCAGATGTGGGAAGACGACTTGTTCGTTTTTTTCTGTTCCATAACACAGCAACCGCAAAAGACATTTGAATGAAAAAAATATGACATATAGAACAGGATTCAGTACATAACGATTGAAACATTAACTCGACTTATGCTGTTCTTCTTTTTTTCCACAAAAATAATTCACACCAATAGAACATTTGGGACGCGGTAAATTGCTTTCAGTAGGATTCACTTTTAACGAGCTGTTCTAGGAAAATAATGAATAAACTGAAGTTGTAATGTATGAACAATTTATTTCACATAATCCGCTTGGGGGAGTATCCAATTTCATTATTCAAAGCAAACGCAGAAGCTCACTTAAATATGAAAAAAATTACAGGAAAAAAAATCAGCTGCCGATATATTTGTCACGTTTTGCTGCCAGAATTGTCATTACGATTGGCCGTCATCGTTAACCTTCCACCTAAAGAAGGTATGCATATATACCCACAGAAAAAAAACTATATTTCACTATCAGGTTGCGGCTAAAGATGTTAAGTCCTTAAATAAATAGACACGTAGCCGATGGGGTGGTTTATCGTAATTGATCTCTGAAGCAACTTATTCAAGATAAGTAAAAGAAGCTCATAGCGCCTGACAGTTTTGATGGTCTACAAAATAAAATGACAGGCATTACAGGCGTCTTAGCAAAACTAAGTGGTAAGGGATGGTACAAGTCCTCTTTGGCTATTTTTCTGAAATATTATGTGCCCACGTTCGGTAATTGTTACATAAATATATTTATCATCGATAAGTTCCTAAGTCTCCGATGCGAAAATTGATCACATGGGTTACAGAACATAGGTCCTGGTCTGTTAATTGCTGGCAGTAGCCCGAAAGTTGGTATTGGAACTATTTTAAATAATACAATTCTGTTTTAACCACAATTCGAGGATTCATAAGACCGAATTGAGCCGACAAATTTAGCTAGCTTATAGAAAAGCACCTGCTGGAGTGGGAAGCGACTTGCAAGGTTCACTCTCTGACACGGAAAACAGACTTTGCTAGAGGATCTTTCAGAATTCAGCTGATATTGATCTTGCTAATTGACAAGCCAGTGTTTAGACTAAATTGTGAGATGGAAGCACTGAACGTCTACTGCACGAGTGCAATTATATTGATTTTGGTCCTGGTAAACTGATTTCTTGGCATCTGTTATAATGCGACTTGGTAATCACTACTGAAGTCAACAATTTTGTTTAAGGACGAACAAATAAATAAGCTTCATCACATTGATCAAATCCTACAGCTTAAGGTTGGGTTGAATTGGCTGTCGGTTAGCCGACATAATTACACCATTATAAGGTCCTTTGTGATACCACACTCCGTCGTCAAAATGCGTCTTCTAATAGAATTGAATCAGAGATAAGAGTCTGACATGCCGACGCAAAATGAGGCTGAAAACGTTAGTCCTGGGTTCGAGGTTGTAAACTGCGCCCTAGTGGGTCGAGAAGAGCTATCTAAGTTGAGCCTGTTCTATGCGTGTTGGGTCACTGTACAAGTTCTTCGCACTCCAAAGCAATGCTAAAGAATATTTTAAAGAAGGGACAGTCGAAAACAAGTCTTCTTCTAGAAAAGGTAAAGATTTCATAGAGGGTGCCCTTGGGTGTGGATATACAAAGGATATTGATGTCGTACCGACTCGCACTGCTGCAGAAACTGCTCTCTGAAATAGTCCATAGACTTCGTATGATATAACGGAAAAAACCAACCTCTTCACAGCTCTAGTAAATCCAGGGTCGGCATTCTGTGAGGCGAAACGTTGAAACGTGTTCGTATGCACGAAGAAATTTGCTTGGGTAACATAGAGAAAATCTGACTGTTTTGAATCTGTTTAGTTCTGAGTCTGAACCGTTTGAATTGTAGCTGAAGTCGCCTCCCAACACTTCCATGGATAGTTGCGTTGAGTCCAATTCGTCCTGGGTTACATTCATCTTCAAAGACAGTTGAGTTGGACGTTTTAAAGTATCCCCTGTGAGAAAACAAAAAATACCGGTGGTTCACAAGGTTCAGTGTTGTCCCCTGAGCTCTTTTCAGAATTTGAATATCTGACTTCTTTTATAAAACTTGATTGGAGTGGGTACATTTTCGTGCCTAGTGTCGTGCAAGACTCGTTATGCCCTGTCAAACTTTATTTTCACCCAATGACTGCAAATTCTGCTGGAACATTACACTTTACGACTCAATAAACATTGCCAACACAAAAACTCCTTCTCTTAGCCAAACCGCATTCAGCACCCACTCCCTTCTCTGCTGCCGTCTGCTGCTTATGGTCAATAATTCAAATTTATCCTTCAACGCCATAAATGCTGTAAATGCTCGTAGGAACTAAGGAGCGTACACATTCTCCTCACCATTTGCCATAAGGAATGTAATTTCGAAAATATGTTCTCTCGCAAGACACATTTACACACGGGGGAGCCCTTAAAAGCCCAGCACTTTCCACAGAGCCCAATCCGTAGAGACGTAACAAATTTAACTAGACACAAAATTTGATTGCGATACCCTCAGTTTGACCAACCAGTGAAAACAGCCTGCCATGCGTCTATCTGCATGACGGGATATCCTTCATTAATATCCTCCACTCCAAGTGTCGGAATCCGTCTAACAAAGTCATTAATCTCGGTGTGTCTTTCACCTCGCATGCATTCTAAGGATATGAATTGCATGCAAGCACCAAACCAAACGAAACCAAACCATGCCCTAGCAACAGCGCACCTGCCGCACACACACGTTCAGTTCACACCATATACCTAGCTCCGGTCTACAGAGGAGGAGCTCTCAAAGAAACCAACTATTTCACCGGTCAGGGATAATAAGTAGGAAAACTTTTTGCATAATCCCTAAAACCGACGACCAGCTCCAGCAACCCCAACCACCATAAGAGGCCTTTCTAACCGCACGGTCTGGCTACGCTCTAAGCTCCATAAATCTTCGAGTGTTTATTCCATTTCAATTCGTGCAATTCATGCAACATCCGTCTGTCTATCTGTTCAGCGTGCCTGCCTCTTCCCCTTGGCCAGAGTTGAATTAAAACAAAACTCAAGGAGGTGTTATTATCTCGCTCGCTCTCTCTCTCTCTCTCGCTCGGGAAACAGAAGGAAGTTTTAAACTTATCGCAGCAGGGTGGGCGAGAGCCTTCCGCTACCCAGCTACAACTACTATCCACAGAGACATACGGCAGACCCGGGGTTAAGTGAAAAGATTCCAAACTTGATACAAACTATACGAACCGAATTGAAAAATGATAAACATTTCGGGAGAAAGCAGCTATAATCTTCTCTGCTTTCATTTCCTGTTCTTGGAAGGATTTCCAGTTCGAGTTGAAGCTCCCGCTCCACCTACATGTACACTTGTCTGATGCGTGTTCTTGTTTATATCCATACAAAGATACGGTCCTTGCACATACATCAGCTAGTCCGCTGAAAGAGGATAATCCCTCAGGGAGTTAATGCCATGTTCGCTTGATTTGATGGTTATTGGTGACAGTCTTGTATAGTGGCGCTCTGGCGCTGCATTAACTTCGGAGTCATAATCGTGGCGAAAACTTGCCAAAGTATTTTGACATCCGCAGGAAATTTTATTTTCGAAAATGTTTTCGTCGCATGACGGCGAAGTCGCCCGAGAGAACCGAGAGCGATGCGTTTGGAATGATTTTCTGGGATACATCTCGTGCGATGGATTTATGGGAAAAGTTAAATTTCCTCGTAAATCAATTGAAAAGTTTGATTAGTCCTGCGAAATGGAAAACATTCATAAATTCGTCTCGCTAATCGCAGCGGGACTCGATTTGTTGTGCGACTTGAATTGATTTGATTTTATTGAGTATATGGATGTGGCAAAGTCGATGTCCTTTCCAAGTTTAGATTTGGAGTCTAAACTTGGGGACCTGTTGGATTTTTAATTATTATTACCGGCAGTAAGGGGGTTACTTTTATTGGGAAACTTGTACCAGATTAGAAAGATATTCTTTCATTGCTCTGTGGTAAAGTAGGTGGTTTCCCAGAGACAGATTAGAAAGGTCTTCACTGACAGTCAAAGAATTTGATAAACAAGACGACAAGTCTTCAGTTGTGATGTAACGGAAACACTCGTTTACGGTACAACTCATCTACGAACTGATATTCCAACAATTTAGGCAAAAACTATTCGAAACACTTCATGCGCTTTAAAATCGAGAAAGGTTTATCTTTTCGAGAGAAATTAGGACACTTCGTGTGACAGATTAGACTACGAAAGTTTCGAAGCAAAAAAGGTATTTCATATATACCCACACTTTGCTATGGCGTTTGAGTACGAGATCCCATTAAGAATAAAATAGAAAATGAGTAGTCGACAGTGAGATTAAGTTGGCTTAAGCTGGAGTCAAAACCTAACAAAAATCCACTTAAGCTTAAACTTGAAATGCACTGTTAATCCAAGCACGACACAGAATGTAAAAGAAATTCGCACATCGGCTTAAGCTGGATTACTGTCATAAAGTTCACCATTAACTTATTGCTGCTTAAGAGTCAGAAAAAAGGTCGAGAATATTCAGAGCAATTTGGAACATACCATCCCTCAAATGATGTTTGGAATGCTGCCCAATCGATCTGCGGCCGAACTGTATTATCACTGTTTGCAAAATTTACTTTACAAATAGCTCGTTCACGGATGCGGCGATTCAGTCCTTAGATTCGCTGCAGGTTGTAGGGCCAACAAAATAAAATGTTGAAAGTATTTAGGTATGATAATTTTTGTGAGCCCCCATTTTGACTGACAAAGCAGTCTAGAATGACTGACAGAAATGACAGAAATTGCGTGGGCTTAAGGTAGTGTCAAAGATGGTGGAAAGCCCACTAAAGTTCTATCAAACGCTTGAAGTTCCCCACTCATTCCATGTTGACTGCGAGAAAATGTTTTGGTAGATAAGTACATCGGCTTGGCTTAAGCTGGATTACAACCAAGCAAACACACTATCGTTTTTCACATAGTTCCATGTCGATTTGACTGTCCGTCATTTCCCTCATGTATGTAAAACTATCAAACAAATAAACGGACGGTAGCGCCATTTTATTTGTGAAGGTGCCGTGCTTCAAAATTTGAGAGAAGAATGAAGCCTTGACCTTGGGTTCGTCAAAGATTGGTGTCTACTTTCCGGCTCATAATTGTTGCCGAAAAAAAATCATAGCTCTCATCAGTATATCAGTTTGTTTGATATAGAAAGTTGTCAAACTTCTTCGAAAGTTTCTTAGAATTTGAGTTAACGACGTTTACTGAGGCAATTCACTAATGAAGTTAGACAAGGACAGACGAATGGCTAGCAAGTTGAAAACATCTCCGAATGCACTGATGAAAAAACGGAGTTGCAGATGGTCAACAAAATTCTCTCAAGTCCCATATTTCCCAATAAACCCAGTGCTGATTACATCAGTTGGCCGGAATGGGGTCACAAATTGGCAGAAACTTCCGAGAGGCATTGCTTTTCTGTTTCGACCCTTTAACACAAAACCCACCAACAATCTGTGCAAGACTTTTGCCTGGAAATCTTTCCAACTCATGCCCGCAGTACAGTGGCTTGGGGTGAATCTTTAATTTGCCCGGGTCGCTTACTTCAATTGGGGATAGATTTAAATAGAGAAACCACCATCCCATTCGGCCGGCTTGAATCCTTTACTTTTATTGACACAAACAACCCTGACAATGTGAGCAGCGGTATACATGTGACCCCAATCAAACAAGTAATTGTCATCTAATCGTTCCTTTAGAACCAACCCTCCCACGGTCCCCTACCCAAACTCAAACACAATCTAAACAACGACAATTCAAGCATGAATTCCATATCAAAGCCTGTCATAGATTGACATAGGTACGAGTTGTACACGGTCTACCCAACAAGTAACCTCCTGTCGGGCGATGTTTGTTATGAGAAAAACCAATATCCCAGGAAATATGTTACAATAAATGTCACAGAAAAATTCGTGTTCCATTCGAAAGCGATTGGCACTTCAATTAAATTCTGCCAAAGCGCCATGTCTTTGGGAAGCCTAAATGTAATCTTCTCTCAGGGATACCAAATCGCACCAACCACACCCTGTTTCTGCAGAAACGGTCAGTAACCTCCGCAAATATAAGGGTTGCAAAATTCACAGTCTCCAAAGTAACCAAGCCACCACCGACCGCGCCACTGGCAGCAACCCCAACTCTTGCACAATGACAGGTGCTTCAATTCACTCCACGTGATTCATGAAGTTTCTCCTTTGAAGGCAGATGCTTTGCGAGTTAAACTTCACCAACCCCCTAAGCCTGGCAGCAGCGGCAAAAAAGAAATAAGCGATTAATATTCGAGAAATTGCAACATAAAGTCCAGACTTGGCCGTGTACAAAAGGTGGACGAGGTGATGGTCACCGCTTTCGAAAAGTTTATTCCTTCAAGAAGTCGGCGAATAGAACTTTTAGAAGGACCTCCTCGTCGTCGTCGTCGGCGAGCAATACCAACACTTTATTATTGAGTTTGCAATTTAGTGTGGCTCTGTGTGTGTGTGTACTTGTTTAAACTTTCATCGATTTTCTTTGGTGGTGTGTGGATTTGCATATACGCTACGCAGTCATCTATAAATTACCCACATCATTCGGGGAGATGATATCAGACCCTGATACACACATCTAAAAGGGTCTGCAGATAATTATCTGCTGCCACTACTACCCCTAGAGATCATTGCATGCTTTATTACCCTCTGAGCAGCATTAAACCGTTGGCAATGCATTTGACCCCGGCTCCGCAGTGTGGGACCAAAATGTCATCATCCCTCTGGCGGCGGCCGGCGCCTAACAGATTGTGCAGTTGAAGCCGTATTTGTACTCGAATGCAAATAAATCACGATTTTGTCCTATAATTGCAGGGATGGCAGGCATGCATACGAATATTCGTCATTTTAATTTCCTATTGCCATTTCAGCAAAATACAAAAAAAAAAAAAAACAGGACCTCCATCAAGGATTTTTTTTAAAATCAGTTCAGCTGTTATTGTTGGCGGCCACTTTATTGGCATTAATTCAGCACATTCCCGCTGTCCCTGATAGAGCTGCGCGTATTGAAAAGGACATTCTGAAGGATGTTTTCATTTTTCTCTCGCTTTTAGTGCGGTTTGTACGGAGTTTTTTTTTTATAAAATTGCGTTCTGAATAGCATCAGAAGCAGCAGCAATGTAGGGCGTACAATATAATGTGGCAGAGTTAATGGAATCCTGATAGTGATGAAGGATACTCAGCTGACTGGGCCAGATGATAATTTTCTGCGAAAGAAATGTGCGTGTGTGTGCTTAAATGGGCGAAGGATAGACAAGAATACCCGAGAATATTCTTGGCAATGATAGTTTTGTAGATGATTGATGGCTGACACATTGAGATTAAAAATTGCTATAGCATAACAAATAAGGACACATGAAATGCCACAGCATTGATTAAGTTTTTTTGTGCGCTGTTGTTGTTTTTTTTATTCGGTAGGGGGGGACATGCATGATCAAGGACAGTCATTTGAAGGAGAACTGGGAGTTTGTGATGTATGTACGAGTATAAATAGTGATTTTTAAAGGCATCAACGGTGGGGCGATAGTCAAAAATGATTTTGGAAAACCAAAAGGGAGTACACTTTTAAATGAAGTAAAAAGTGTGCGCTATGATTTGCACATTTCTCCCCAGAAGGTAGTACAAGAATTATACCTTGTATTTTTAATAGTCAAACTTCGCTTTCACCTACATGATGTGTAACATTTTTTTAGAAAATGTTAACACCCACATGAATGCGCACATAATTATTTTAACTGTGCGCATTCGCATAAACAAGATCACTCGATATTTAGAATATAAATCACTCACAGAGCTTGAAAAATCATGGTAGTTTATGTGCGCACACAAATTAAATGCATGTGCGCAAAAAGTGTGCGTTTGCGGAGAGTGGCGTTTATCATATTCGCCTTAAAGAATTTAATAGCGCCAGCGATTAAATTCACGAATTTACCAGACTGGCGCTGATTAAATGCATATACCGCATGAATACATTGAAAATGATTGCGCACACTTCGCGAAACCGAGCTGGTGAAATAGAAAAAGTGGAGAATAAACGTTCGCGCAAAAGTCCAGCTTTATTTTCTTAAAAAAGGAAATTTCAAGCGAGTTATTCCTCGATGAACTGCTGAAAGTCGTCAGATTTATAAGTCTGTGGGCCTTTTTTGTAGCAATTTCAAATGGACATACAAATTAGAAAAGATATACCGAGAAACAAAAGTCGGTAGTGAAACTAAAAATGAAACAGAAATGCTCCCAAAACTATGGGCGCAATCAATAATCTCTTTGAATTAGAATATTGATGGATTCCAGCTATATTAGCGACGACAAAGTGCAAAATCCCTGGTGTACCACAGGGGTCAGACCTAGGCGCGATCTTGTTTTTAAGGGAACAACGATAAGTCGCAAAAATCCTTAATTAAACAATAAACGTTTTGTGGACGTGTGGTGTAGCTTTTACTGAACAGGCCACCGCAAGAGATCATTTGTCAAAGTGAAGAAGAGTGTGGGAGGAAAAATGGAGCCTTGCGGAACCCCAGCTTTTGCATTATGAATTGTAGACTTGAAGCCCATCAAAAGACTTCAATTGAAGGTAGCTTCGCATCCTTTAAATAGAAGAAGCATGGTACAGTGATCCGACATTTCTGGAGGCGATAGTATTTCAATTGGGTATTTACTACGGTGAAATGTCAGTAACCAGACCAGTGTGTGGCAAGTTCTGTCTCATTTAAAAAAATAAGTGATTTACCTCAACAAAGGTTTGAACAAACATTCCTTCGTCACGATGCGTCAAAAAAAAGGGAGTATACCTACCCCGAGTTGAAAACCTTCTGACTGTATCTGCGGCAGACTACCTCCAAACTCCTTCGCACAGCCAATTCCGCAACTAATCAGAATCATCCACTCAAACCACATTCACAAAGCCATTACACTGCATATAATGTAAACGAAAGATCATACCACAACCTACGAGCATATATATATCCCACTTGGGCTGCAGATTACAACCATCAAATTACTCTCCAAGGACAATGCGAACGCTAGTAAGTATTTTCTTATAGCATTTTCCTTTATTGCTTTAATCTTTAACCGAGGCCAGGATGTCTGAAACCAGCAGGAAAAAAAATTATAATCATAAGAGAACGAACAACAACAGCCAACCCAGGCCAATAAAAGCGCACACAATTTTGAAAATGTCCCTCGAGATGGTTAAGTCAAAATGGAATTTCCATTTGGTATTTCACCATCTCAATGTTTCGTAAAAAGATACTCGCACACTATTTTACATCCACCCTGGTCGAGGGAAATTCTAAAGGATGCACAAAGGAATAAAATTCAAATAATTTATTGTTCATTATTTGTAAGGACACTCGCATTATATAGCAGCTTCCTTGTCGAAGCAATTAAGACATTCAAATGCGATTAATGCCCACTCCTAGGGGAGCACATTAAAAAGCCAGGTCCTTTTTTTTGGGAAAAGGAATTTAAAAATATCTATGCTATGCAGAATATACATACCCATCAATGGAGGGACAGAAAATATTTTATTTGACACTTACCTGCAAAGGAAGACAAAAGGAAATATTATTAGTACAGAGAAATGTATATTTGGCAAAAAAGGAATCAAAATGCTGGAGATATTCTTAGAAATACAAAAGGAAAATACTCGGAAGGATAGAATTTGTTATTCCGAGATTATGTGGGTGGCTTGGAAAAGGGTCTGTCGGTCGAAAGGTAAAACCTATCGAAATGTTGAAGTAACTTTCGAAAGAAAAAAGCAAGAGCTTGACCGAAAGAGGGATTAGCACTAAAAATTGGTTCTTTAAAGGGCATAACGAGTAAAGTTTTGAGGAAAAATGGAAAAAAGTTACATAACCGCACAAAGCGGGTTGTGGCTTTTCTAGAAACTGAGTAAGTTAAGATGGAATTTTGAAAATGCCATTAGAAACTGAAGGGCACTTGCGTCAGTTTCGGTTTCATTTGATAAACTCGTCAGATGGTTATTAAGATACTGCCACGCAAGCGACCCTAGGTGTAGGTAGTTTATTTTTGCGACAATTGCAGGAAACCCAAAATTTTACTTCGTATTGTAAGGTCTACGAAACTTTCTCAGTGACAGGTTTACTCCCAGATGTTTGTCATGCGCTATTGAGAGGCGCAGCTGTGTCATTTGTGTTTCTGTTGAACCTGAAGCCCCTCGCTTAGAAGTCGGGTAATTTTTTTTCTGCAGCCTAAAAACTGAAGCTAATTTAGTGAAAATTCACAGCAAGGTTAGTGCTGATCGACTACTAGTCAAGACGATAGACCCGCATAGCTTTGAAAATACAAAATGTTGTTTCTTGTAGAAAAGACCTCCAAAAAGTGGGCGTGGTCAACTACCGTACTTTCATTCGAAGGATTATTCTTCTTTCACTCAGATGTGTTTGTTGGTTGAGGCCCAAGAGGCATCCAAAGGTGGAATTTAAAAATATGAGTTAAAAAACAGACTGAAATAAGAAGCAAATTTTAACAGTATGCTATTAACAGAATTATTTACATAACATACTGTGAAGAGCTTGCTCTGTAAACAACAATTGGAGCAGTGCGCAATCAGCAATCATCAGATACTAAATTAAATAGGGTACGAAAATCTAATTCTCATCAATTATGTAAAGAAAATCGTTGGAACAGAACACTTTTCGCAACAGGGCTTACCACTCGCAAACAAATTCCGAATTAAACTAGGTCTTATAACAACAGCGTTCTTTGAGAGGTCAAGCAAGGGAAGTCCCATTTTCCACGTGGTTAATAAAAGGCAAATATTCAATTGACGAATGCTGTGAATAACATTCTGTGAACAGCATTCTGTTCATAACATGTTGAATAAAAGAAAGACATTATTTGGAAAGTCACATAGAGTGAATAGGCATTTAGGAGTGGGTAATGTTCAGCAAAACAAGATTGGACTATAGAATTCTTCATCGCTACTCCTCAGCTAGCTACCATTTCCTAAGACGCATTCTATGACTTAAGGCCGGTTTTCAAGAGGATGACTATGTATGAGGGTTCGATTAACTACTTACAGATATTAGAAGTTACAACACATTTTGCTAAACACACAGATTGAAATTGGATTTGGTCATGTTTTTAGATTAGAAAACATAAGACAATACGTACAATTGTAGTCCAAAAGCGAATGGTAAGATACTTCTAGACAGACAGTGTCAAAAACAGCACTCAGGACAGCGGATAACAGACAGATGTGGAAAATGCGTACCTAACTTCTTTGGAAGCAGCTCAGACGGTTTATGTTGACAATTTCCATCTTAACTTACAGAAAAATGTTGAAAAAAGGTGACACAAAGTCTTCAGTAGAATTAGAGCCACAGAACCTAAAACCGCACGATCCCCGAAAATGTCTGTAGTCAACATTCTGTAAACAGGATTCTGATAAATTTATTCTGCAACCGGCGTTCTATCAACAAAAACTGCTCCATCTACGACGGAGTAACCCCAAATCCACTTTCTAAAACTGTTTGATGAAGTCGTCCTCGTTAAACTAACAAGCACCCGAACAACACTCTGCTAAGTACATTCTGCGACCGGCATTGTATGACCAAAAACTGCTCAATTTACGATGGGGTAATCCCAAATCCACGTTATACAACTGTTTGATGAAGTCGTCTTCGTTAAACTAACAAGCACCCGAATTAACATTCTGTGAACAACACTCTGCTAAGTACATTCTGCAACCGGCATTGTATGACCAAAAACTGCTTAATTTACGATGGGGTAATCCCAAATCCACTTTATACAACTGTTTGATGAAGTCGTCCTCGTTAAACTTGTGCAAACACTCGTTTCGAACATAAAAACTCAACTGCACTTACTATGCAGTGTCGCAATTGTTCCACAATGTAAAAGAAGTTCAACATTCCAGATCTTTGTCGTGTAATCACCCACTTAGATAGTTCACGACCTTCCTTTCTGTCACATCCTTAAAGAAGTAACAAACTCCTAAATACAATTATTTAGTTCATTCTAGATATATTTTTCTTTTTATGGTATACCGGCGCCCGGAATCTCGTCGCTCTCGCAAATGAAATAAAGGAATTTCTCCTTTTTTTCGTGCCCAGCTCCTTTTGCATGTGTTTCCGCAGAATGTCATCATCAACATCCCAATAGCCGAAGTGGGAGATACACCAGAAATCATCATCATCATCCAGCAAACCCACATGTATGGACATTAGTAACAAGATTATATATACGCGTACACTTGTGTGTATATACGTCCGCATTGTATTCCAAAGGACATTCCTTTTGACAAACCCACTTCTGTCGCGCGCAAGCGAAATTCCAATAGTTTACAATAAAACTGTCTTGTGGGACGATGCCTGATATAGGACAAATAAAGGACGACAGTTTTTCTGTGCTTGAGGAGAACACTGTCAACTGACATTGGGCGTCAATTAAATTTGCAAAACTTATGGACGATGTCAGCGCGAAGGAAGGAGACGACAAAAAAAAATTCAATTTAACCCGCGTGACTTCTGTCACGTCCATCATTGATAGAGCGAGGGTCGGGTGGCGTAAGTAGTCAGGCAAAAGGCGCCAGCAACCTACCCACATGGAAATGAGAATATTTGTGTGGAACGTGCTATAAATTGCAATAGGGATGTGTGTGTGATCTATTCACAGTTCATTTGCAAGCGGAATTCGTCGAGCGAGGATGTGTGGCTAAATTAAAGTCGCCTTTCGGCTGGCAAATGTCAAATGGGCGCCGGGAAAATGCCAAAGTGTCCAAGTCCAAGGAAGTTTATGTATTCCTTTTTGTTTTTTTTTGTATTTTTTGTTGCACTTCCTTTCAGGAAAATTAAAAATCCGTTTTCTTTAAGCCATCTCTCGTCGCTTCACCTAGTTTTGGGCTTTCAATTATTCGCCTTAACAGAGTGAAAACCACAACGACAGCGTATTCTCTGGAACGAGGACAACACAGAAAGTCAAGTCATCCAGTTCAGTGATAAAGAAAAATTACCAGCCTCTGACGGAGTCCAGTGTTCTTCAAACAGCAGCACACTCAAAAGGACGTGACACACACACAAACACATGTGCGGCGGGGGGAAAGAACTAGTGTGAGCGTACACATTCCATCCATCCGGTTCCGTTGTCGGAACGGCCTAAAGGCTTCGGCTAAGACCGGATTATGTTAACCTCTCTCTGCCTGTCTGTCGTACAGGCACACACTGGCTGGGTTGCACTGGCCTAACAACCAATTAAGATAAGAAAAGAGTTTTGTCAGGACGATTTTGTGTCAGGCAATTTGTGCGCCACGAGTAATTGTATTTTGCGGCACAAGTCTGCATGTCTGCATGTGTGTGTCTGCATATGGTTGATTGCGCTCAAGAGTGGCTCTGGATTACACCAGCTTTGTGTGAAGTTGTTAAAGGATTCCGGATGTGTGCTATACTTCCTTTTTTTTCTTTTTTTTCCTACCATTTGTTTCTTGGGGTTATGCTTGTTTGTTGAATGTCATTCGTTTACAAACATCAACAAAACGATGCAGCGCCGAAAGGGGGCACAAAATTGGAATAGGGTGCTCATATTCAGATTACAACCCTTTGTACGAGGGAAGACGAACGGTCCTGGTTTTACTTTTTTACTGGCTATTCTGCAAACGAAATTACTTTTATCTACCACCTAACGGGTAGGCGAGCCGGAATTCCTCGACGAAGCGAGGATGTTGCACTAAAAAAGGACCGCTAGGGAAGTATCCAAAAGCCACCAACGCTGAATGGGGAGTTGTAAAAAAAAAAGTCAAACTACCGACTCGTCCAATTGAATGGTGCATGGAGTAGAGAGAGAAAAAAAATGCCTGGATTTACAGAAAGATCCTTTCGTTTGGTTGGTTTGGGATTGATTAGCTGTTATCTGAGATTCGCAGGTTTTCATTAACGGTTACTGGTTTTTGAACAGCAACTTTGCGGGGCATTTCGAAAAAGCTCCACAAGGCCGCTGTAGGTAGTGGTTTTTTGGGGAACACAAAGGATGCTTTACTTTCGCATGGAGATTGATATTTAGCGTTGAATGGGAATGCCCCTACAGGAATCCTTTGGGAGGAGAGTTGCAAATCGGCCCATGCAACTGGGATTTTATAAGAGAGCATTCGCAACAAAGAAAGAAATTATCCTTTCACAAAGGAAACATCTCTCCTACCAGTACACTACTCACCTCAGCTACAAATTTTCAGATTCCTTTGCCTCCACAATTATTCGTTTGAAATCGGAGGTGGCTTTTGCATCTGCAAGCTGACCAGTGACCAGTGTAGGTACGTTAACCTTTAAATTTGGTATATACTTATTGAGTGCGATTTTTCAGCTTCGGATGCAAGGAGTAGGGTTGAGTTGAATATGAAGATTCGTGCATAGACCAAGTTTGGAGGACTTCTTTCATATCGTCGACTTTAGCAGTTTGAAAGGTTTTACTCCGACCGAGGCTTGAACTACGGTCGGAACCATACTCACCTATGGGTGTGAGGTGTTCTGTGGGCTAAACAGATTTTTGTATAAAGGCTTACGCGATAACCACAAGAGTAAGGTATGGAAGCGATATAACTTAAGTCAGCTTAAGCCAACTTAAGCTAACTATGTCCAACTTACTGCTATGTTATAATCGTGGAAAATTCAAACGTTTCTCTGAGTGGAAATTCGGGCAGGCATTCAAGTCGAAAAAGCAAGTGACTTAAGCCAACAGACGTAATTAACGGAATCCCATATGAGCTGAACACCTTCCGACTAAAGAGAACTCCCCTTGAGAGACCCCATCGATTCTGGTCGACCTCTTCTTTGTGTTAGGAAAAAAAACCTCGTTTAACAAATAGTTCCCCAAACTCCTCTCCCCTGCGAAAACCCCTTAAGCAACAGACGACGCCTCATCCAATTACAAGTATCTTTCACATCTCCATGCAGACCGCGACTCTGTAGATTTAATTAAAAAAAGAAATACATAAATCTTTACTTCACAGTTGAAAACTAAATAATCACCAACTACAATGAAACCAGAATAGAAAAAATAAGAAATACATCCTACAGGGAGACCGCTTGTTAAGGCTCTTTCATACCATAAGCAGCTTAAATCTCCGCACCCTTAGCTACAGGCACACCACCACCGTACAAGTTGAATGTCCGCATCAGCTCCAATATTAAATATTTTCAAGTTTCATCTTTTGCGGTCCATAAAACCACCGACAGACAGTACGCCGACCATTAAACAAAAGCCCCAAACAGTCCATGCCACAGAACGGGACCTGTCGAATTTTATCTTTTATTAAAGACCCTCACACTCCGGGACAGCGCGCGCCTCATACCACACTCAAGTGGAGTGTTTAAGATGCTTGTTTTCTATTTTCAAAATGAATAAAATGAATTCTCGCTGAGTATGAACGACCGACGATGGCAGGATTCCTTTGGTCATCGTTCTCATCATTAAACTTTCATTCGAAATAAAAGTGTTTTCCGAGAGGGAAAACTATAAATAAGGATGAATCTGTGGCAGAAGCAAAGGCAACCGGAAAAAAGTGTTTCTCCTTTTATTTTTGGGGGGAGGAAAAAAGTTTCTCCCAAGTTATGTGTGTTGTGGTTCTGTTTTTTTTTCGAACAACCCACGGAAATTGAAGAAATAAAAACAAAAAAAACTCTACTGAGAGATTCAAAACAACAAGGGGTACCAGGGAGCGAGAGAGTGTCCTGCTCCGCAACAAAAGTCAAAGTGTTTAACGTATATACTTATATATAGAAAAAGGACGAGGAGGGGGTATTTCCCACCACATATTTGTGTCAAAACACGAGGATTTTTGGCAGATTTTCCCAACTTGTTTGCGAAAGGTCAAAATGGATGACCGCATGTCATGTTCCATGGTCTTCTTCCTGCATGACCTCATGCTATGGCAGGAATATTTGCTGCGAAAAACGTGTTTCGTTTTGAGAAGCACACGCAGTATGTGTTTGTTTGTGATGGAGCACAGTTATTACTCCTTGTCATCGATAAAGTAAGTTTTCCAGTCCGCTTTTCTGACGCCCTTGACAGCTTGGAGTCTCCGGAAGATTTGATATTTTAGTCGTCGCATGTTTGTTTTCTAAAGGAGCGGATTTTAACGATTTTTTATGTTCAAAGACTTTTTTTGAATACCCAGGAATGTAGTTTTCTTTGCCAGTGTAGAAAGCGATCAGGATGCTTCAAAGTTTTGATGCTTAAAAGATTGTTGAGTCTATTAATGGGAGGAATTAAATGGCAGAAGCACAATCCTTAATACTGACAAACAGAAAGACACGGATCGGCCCTTTCGGTATAGAGTCTGACTACCAAGGAGATCTAGATAAGTAAATACACACCCACTAAAAACAATTCCATACCCAGCGTGTCTTGTTACTTCTCAACTGAAGTCCAACCAGAAAAGGGCAGTCTTTTAAAGGAGATACAGAATCTCAACTAGCGCGAATCATAGCTTGTGCGAAAAAAAATATTTGTCAACTTGAGCTGCTTTAAGAGAGAAACGAAAATAATTACATATTTGAAGCCAATTTTTTCGAAATAGCCCCCCTTTGAGGGGCCTAAGAGAAAAATGTCCAAAAAATGCAGTTCCTGACTAATTTTCGCAGAGACTAACATTACAAACTCACATTACAATAGGCAAAGTAAGGCACTCATTGACATTAAGTAGCAATTAAAAAAGGAAACTTTAGAATTCACGACTTTATAAGCAACCCCCTCAAAGGGGGGCTAAATAGAAATGAGTAAAATAAGCTTTAAAAATGTTTGGTAGCAGTCCACACTTTCTGAAAGCAATATGAAAAACGCTTGCAAATTTAATACTGGCTAAAGACTTGGCGCATTGGCACGTATTCCGTCTGGAAAAATGCTTTTAGAAGTAACCTTCAAAATTAATAATAACTTTTTTATATGAAACATATTTTTGTTATGACTTCATTCAATAAACGACTTTCAAAACCCCTTTATTTCAACAAGGGTTTCTTGAAGTTAGCTGGGGTTTGCTTTTATTTTCTAGATATACTTTTCTATATATACTTGCTAGCAGTTACCCGCGACTTCGTCCGCGTCGGACTCTATTAAAATGTACATTTTTAGAAAAATTGTTACTTAAATAGTGTTTATTTTTAAAGGATTTCTTTATAGGCAGTGTTTCTTGTTTTTTTATTGGGCGGCAGTAACATTACCAGACTTGAAGGTGAACTTACACGAGAGCAAGCCACGTAAAACTGACAGTGCGTAAAGCAATATCCCCTTAAATCTATACCAGCGTATTTTTTTAAAGATTGGCCCTGAGACTTATTGATCGTCATGGCGAGGCACACTTTAAGGGGAAATTGTAATCGCTTAAAGTTAAAGGGGAGGTCATTAGGTATCAGAGGAATGCGCGGCACGAATACTTTTTCCCCTTGAGCAACCCCGGTCAATATAAAAGCTTCGATTAAATTCGTATGCAAAGCTTTGATTTGCAGCCTAGTGCCATTACATAGTTTTGGTGATTTTAGGTTCCGAAGGAGCATTACGGGTGTGCCCTTCCGAGGAGTTAGCCTATGTCTATGGTATGAAATACCCGATGGTGTCAGGGAATTTACAAACTCTACCGGATAGTTAACGGTTTTATCAACACATTCTCACTCAAACTTCACCAATACAGCCAACATCAAACGCACAGCTCATAGCAAATAGCCATGTACGCACGCATAGATTGCTATGGACGTAGAGTAGACTGCACTGCGATTATTATTAATTTCAGTCATACCTGCATGCCTGTCGCACACAACCCAAAGTCAAAAACCGATACGGAATGAAATATGGAACGGCGAGTCGTAACAATATTAAGAACGATTGTAAAGAATAACCGAACGCACTGTGGCTGTGGTTATGTAAGTATATGTGTATCCATCTGTTATGCTTTCGATGGGTACGATATACTCAACCCACTCACCCCCAAGCAGAGCTGGCAATCGAGAAATAAATTTAAATTTCTTGCTGATCAAATAGATCTGTCTTTAATTTCTTCCTCTGGAAGGAACAGAACAGAAAGATAAATGATGGCTTAGAATACTCGGGGAAGTATTGACTAAAGAGCATTTTAAGCATTTTTGGATTGGCCAAGCCTTATGAATGTAGCAGGTTGAGTGAAGTAAGGATAATAAAAAAGTTTCCATCCTCTTTTTTAACCTTTATAACTCGAATTTTGAAAAAAAGGCGAAATAGGTATTCGATGATTTTTGTTTTCTATAAACTTACAAATTTTCAAGTTTATACGATTTAACGTATCGTGAGTAACAGAAAAACCTCTCTAAAAAGGGCAGGGAGGGTCGTATCGAAAAATCCCTTCTTTGTGAGAGTCTACACAGCTAGTGGAACATATCCTGAAAGTTTCATGAACCTACAATTAGCGGTTTAGCCTGTACGATGTCTGTCAACTCAATCATGCTACTCTTTTATGTATATAGATTATTTATTTAATTTTTGAAAGATCATTACACTTTTTTATACTTTTCAAGGATTTTTAAAACTTTATTTATAGTTCAAAATTATTAAACACAAATTAATACACTTTCTTATTAGCTGAAAAGAGGTCCACGCTTTTCAAAGACGGTTAAGGAACAGCCTAGCTATTTGCTATATTTGCTAGTCATGACTAGTTCGACTCTATAAATTATCTTTCCTGTTGGATAAGGTCAGAGAGAGAGAGAGAGAGAGTAGCTCAGTAAAATTCTATGTTACATTCTTGTTGTTTGTTGATAAAACGACAAGAGTACCAAGAGAGTAAATGATAAAAGTAGATCGTGGAAATGTTATTTAGCAATATGACAAGTTCGAAACAACAACTTGAACAACAAATTAGCAAATTAGCTAAACTAATCCCGAAGAACCATTCTCAGCGATGAAACCCATTTCTAGCTTCGTATTTCAAATCCAAGCTGATTTTTAAAATTTTTATAAATCTCCCCGATGATATTCAGGAAATGTCATTACGCCCACTAAGACGCTGTTCTCTTTGATGGAGGACCTTTTTCCAATATTTATAACGCTGACAAAGCAGTCTCATCCATTGGAAATATCCCATGGACTTTGTTGACTGACAATTTTTGGGATAAATTAAAAGACGAGGCCCCAAAAAGCGTGCGAAAAAGTCATGAAAATATCCGATTCAGGTTTTATTTTTAAATGCGTGCCTGCGAAGGATATTTGAATGATATTTTTTGTTAGTGTGTCAAAGTAAACCAAACAAAAATCGCACCTAAAGGTTTTTTTCACTGACTCACATCCAGCGAACGTCTGTTGAAAATTCGAGAATTTTACCGTCCAAAGTTCTCGATTCAGTTGTCTGAACCCCAAACAAAAACCAGGTCTCCTCCATTCCTTAAAAAATAATAAATGCACACAAACGAATGGATGTTCGAAGCTAGCAGTTTTTTCAACCGTATTTTAGTTGAAGAGGTGCTACTTTAGAATTTTTTCTATTGGGTGTGCATTTCTGACTCAAATTCATTCAACTTGTCATCTCATCCATAAATTGAAATGGATTCAAAAAAGCTTGCAATTGGAATTGATTTAGCCAACAACTTCTTGGATTATGTGAAGATTGTTGGCGATACTAATAGATTTTTAGATTAACGATAAAATTACCCATTGTGACCTACAAAATATTTAGTGTGAAGGTTAAAAACGATTATTAGGAAATCCCTGTGCCCCTTACAAAATATGAAGGCAATCTCCCTCAATATATTTTTGAAACGCCCACTTTTTGGGGGCGTTTTTTACTCGAATATAAATTTGTTTACCATTTTATAAGATCGATCAAAATTCTTGTTGATCCAAATTTATTGCGGCGCCTACGGCATACTAATTCTTCCCAAATTTCCCGATAATTATCAAACGCGATTAAATTTTGAAATTAGCCGTAAAGTTGCCTGCCAGATGGCAACTTGTTGGAAAATTTCTAGACAAGTCTCAACATAGTTAAGTAACAAACCAAGTTCATATCAATCGGTGGGAGGTGGTTTTATTGAGTAAAAAACTGGCAACTATGAAAATCAATGCTTCGACAGTCTTGAAAAATATGTCTACTTGTCTGAAAAAAAAGAAGTCCCTCCTAAACAGCGACGTGCATGACCATTCACGTAGCATCCTCTGAAAGCTTTACACAAGCAGCCTGATGTTCCGAAAGCCCCCCAACTCATCCCGTTTTCCACTGTCTATTTGCCCGTTTCCTACATTATGCACAAAAATAGGTCGCCTTCTGCAATTAATATCCTTAACTTGCCATTTCCCATTAAACTCCTTGCCAGCAGTTTTACAACAATTTGATTAAACTATAAAAAAAAAGTTTTCTTAGCTATTCATAATATTTTAAAGGCGCTCGATATTTCCGTCCTTGCAGATGGCGACTGCTTTTCCCCCCACTGAAAATAGCGATCTGAAGTTTCATCTTGTGATAACTTTTCTTCGCCGACTATTATTACTTAAACTCAATAATGAGGTATTACAACACAGATGTGCAATAAAGAGGCAATCAGGTCTACATTGGGAAACTTTCTTCCGCCGTTTTTTCTTCTTTTTTTTTATCAAAATCTAAGTTACTGCTGCTCTCCTGCATGCAAAATGCCAAAGAATTGGTTCGGTAAAAATAAAATAAAATCCGAAAAAATAACTTTTTTTTCTTGTGCCAACTTTCTTCGCAGCATAATTGGCATCTAATTTAAGAAACGTAGCTCGCTTTACCATGTGTATGGCTGAAACCCTACAGGAACAACTTTGATAAGAAAGTTTCGAGTTAGAAAGACGAAAGGGAAACGGATATCACTTCTTCTCTTCAATTTCATTTGGCAGAAGGGCTGGCCGCCTTTTGTGTGATACGAGTATAGCTTCAACCGCCACTCATTTGCGGAGATGCAGCAGCAGAGAAGCAGGTGAAATAATTGGTGACATGAGTTTGCTTAAATTTTGTTCTCATCGCTATATAGAGGGCGGGCGCACACGTTGATTATACGAAATCCTTGCTTTGAACTGCACAAGTAGAACTCTTCTGTCGGCGTCGTTCATGTCGAGGAGAAAAGTTTCCTGTTTAATCGAAAACTTTTCCAGTATAATTAAGATGAAGTTATCTTGAATTATTCACTACTGGTGAATGAATGTTAAACTGATTTCAGTCTGGGTTTGATTAAATCACCAAAGAGGTGGTGTGTAGATGACACAATTTAAAGTTACAGCTTGAACAAAAAAAGAGTTGTTGACAGCGCTGCCACTTTGCTACGATCGTAGCAAAACTGCTACGCAATTGCCCGTTTGCTACGCTGCTACGCAATCTCCCTAAAAACGCCTATTTTGCTACTTTTTTTTTTAAGGCAATGCTTACATGCAAAGCGCCTTTTAAGTGAAGTTTTTAATGTTTTTTTTTTTTTTTTGTTTGATTATAGTTTTGTAAAATATATAGTTTACCAACTATACTTGTACTAGTCCTTAAAAAAATATTTACTTTGAATAAAGAATTAAGTGTTTTTTGTTTATTTTCGAAAAAAAATTTATATTTTGGACTTTTGCTACGCAAATTAAGTTTTGCTACGCAAATTTGCTACGCAAATTCTTTCCCTTGTGGCAGCACTGGTTGTTGAGCGTTTTGAATGACAACAAAATGCAAGTTGGAAGTTGTTTAATCTCTTTGCAAGTGAGCAACACTGCAAAGAGGCGGTTGTTATAGTTTGATGAGCCAGAGAGTGCATTACAAAGCTTCAAAAAGTAACTGTTGGTTAGAGAATTGGTTAACGTATGATAAGCAGGGGGCTGATTTTGTTTTAAATTTAAGGATCAGAATGGCCCTTAACACTGGACTGTTACACTTTCACGCTTATCACTTTGAGGTGTGATCAGAAGTGCCTACGAGTGTAGTCTGCCGCTCCTTCCTCACATCCTTCTATTTCTAACTGTTGTTAAAAATATTTCCAATTGCAAACTTTAACGCCAAAGAACAGACAAGTAGCGATTTGATGAAAAGTTCGCATTTGTTTTATTTTATTATTTTTTTTACTTTTGTAGGTTTATATACATTTCTTATTCATAAGGACGTGCCTTCATTCCACTCGTTTACTCAGGACATTCAAATGAACAACAACTCTTAGCTATATCAGTTAACATCACATGTCGTTAATTTCATTTTGTTTGGCATTGGCTATAAGAAAAATTAAAAACTTCCCGACTTTTGAAGGAAACGAAAATGTTACGTATACGCCAGGGTGAACCTGCAATTCAAGTTTCTCAAAGAACGCTATTTTAGGAATCAGCATATAAATAAGTCTCAATGCTCATTGTAAAAACTAAAAAGCGAACGGAGACGGAGTTGGAAAAATATGCGTAAATTTCGTATAAGTCGAACGGCAAGGAGTAAACATCATCAACTTTGGTTGGTTCCTATAAACTCTGTATACATTTATGTGTGTATGAATTAATAACCGGGAATTCATCATCGGAAATCCACCTTTGAGTTGGTTCATATTTTATGAAAATCGGTTTCGAAATAACGCAGCTATTGGTACGACAAAACGCTTAGCCTTATAATTATTGAATTTAATCACTCGAAAGACTCACTGACGAGCCTGATGATGAGCAGCTTAACTTCGTAATCGGTTCATCAGTTAATATCAGCAGTAAAGTGAGTCAGTTGAAAGCTCCTACGATGATGGATAGCTCGCTTCGCTCCCAACAAATGCGTTAGATTTTAGTTGCGGACATTACACAACCTGATGAGTGATCAACAATTTCTGCAGAAGCCTATGCCTGTGCAACAGTCCTTTGTGGATGAAACGTCCATGGATAAAATGTCTATAGATGAGTTGGCCTTTAGTTCGTCGGCCTTTAGTTCAGGTGTTTCCTGGGTTTGAAATCGTCATAAATGACTTGGGCGTGTATCAATGATAAGCGAAAAACGGAGTCCCTAGATCAGACTCAGCTCAAAACTCCTAACTTTATGGTTCAGCGACGGACTAGCGCCGCTACAGCACAATCAAAAGTAGCTTGCCACCCAGCGCAACTAAGTTTGACTGTAGAGCAACAAACGTTCTCTTAAACTTGTTAGCCATTCTAATTCAACGAGAAGGCTTTGCTGGCAGTATACAGGTTGGGCCATCTAGTGGTTTCTTTTTAAATTATAGGTTATTTTGACACTGACAGCTGTTTTCCGCTGGAAATCTTCAACGAAAGTCTGTAGCATACCTTCGCGGAACGAAATGAGTCGCTTTACGCCTGAACAACGTTGGGAAATACTGAAAACTTATTTCCAAACTGAGTGCTGTGCCCAAACTGAGTGCTGTGCCCAAAGAGTGCGTTTTTTGAAAATAAGTTTTGGCGGAAATGAAGCACCCACTGCGACTGCTGTACACAGGTTTGTGTATTTGGCCCACCCTTTACTTGCCTATACTTCTGGATAAGGTAACTGGAATCGATCTGTCAATCACCATTAGTGGCCAAAAGTCTAAAACAATTATTAGTCTTCTCTCCGTAAACCACGCATATAACCTATTGTCGTGGTTTGCAAAAGTGGGCCAATTTAAGTGCGGACGAAAGCAGTTTTTTTATGTAAAGGCTTATCCATTTGAATATTCCACTTTCGAGATTTAAGATGAACAGAAAATTTCCATAGTTGCAAAAGTGGACCTGCACTGTGAGATCCCTGAAAGTGATTGTGCCGCTTACGCGTACCAAAAATGTCCATCTTTCGGTTCTCATTTCCACTACACAATTTAACACTGCATATTTTTAGGCATTTTCCCTTTTTTCTATCATGTGCGCCATAGGGTTCCGACCTTAATTAAAAATTTTAGTACACCACAAAAAATGTTATTTTATTTTTACATCTGTTAAAGAGCTGTTTTTGATAACGCTAAGAAAAACACATCGTTCCAAACCAGAAAAGAGCAACACAAAGTGAAAAATTATTCCATCTCTCAGCAACATAAATCGACTTTGGAAATTCCTAACATGTTATCCTCCAATATCCTGCGATGCCTCCCCACTCCGTTGCATCTTCTGGAAATCCAATCATAAGACACTGCATTCGATATAAGTTTCAATATTTTTATGTTAAGAAAGAAAAAACCAAGTGTCTTCAATTTTTCAATAGAAGAGCAGAGGAGCAACTTCTCCACACACACACACACACCACCCACTGGTGGAATTCATTTTGTAATATTTTTATCGCAAACCTTCAGGCAAAGTCGCACTATCTGCTTCGGCTGACAAAGTCCGCATCTCCGACGAATATTTCTTCATCACCATCGGCCATCGTCGTCGTTGTAGTCTCCGAAAAACCATTCTCCCCGACCTATCACGAACTGTGTGTGTTGGCTCGTTTGAGTCTGGTCCTGTCTGCGAGCAGAACGCAGCGAAGAAAACGCCAAACGAATTGCAAACTGCTTTACCATAATGCAATCGAAAGACGCTGTAGTCGATGCCTGGGTAGTGGGTACTGGGTAGTGTGTTGAATACTATAGCCCGAGCCAACTAGTCAGACATCTTCAGCAACTGACAAACGCTTAAGTACACCGAACGTGCACTGAATACACTGATAACACAAAAGATGTGCACCGAAAAAAAAATAAAACCAGCATCGAGTATAACGAGCAGAGGAACACAGTTGGTGCATGTACCCGGTGATGACTGCTACAACGGACGGTTCTTCTTATTTAGTTTTCATCCCCCTCCGTCAAAAATTTGATATAAATGACAATTTTATTGGCCATAGACTGGGTGGCAACCATTGAGCGGGTGGATTGGAGGGCAGCAACACCACCACTACCGGATTTTGTTTGTCACTTATTTTTCGGTCGACTAAGATATGCGCAATAAGTAAATAAATGAAATGACAATATCATTGACAGATTTCATGGATGCCCTGGCGCACTATCAGATTATGCTAAGGAGAACGAAAAGTCAGAGCTGGGGGAGGGGGGGTGCTATGTACAGTGCAAGTTCTCGTTGGCAATAACAACAAAGAAAAAGTTGCTTCGATGCAGTAACGTCCTGTTTTGCAATGCAAAGGATACCCGTCTGCGAGGATGTAGGGAAATCACTAAAATCGATAGGATTGCTCCTCTCAGCTGGCGAATTCGATTTCTAAAAGGATACAGCAGCAGCAGCACATAGCGGAGACTCTATCATGATTTACATGGAAAATGCATGATACTTTTCTAGCGAAATGGATGGGGTGCATTTGTACATGAGGCGGAAAGATGAGTCCTGCGTAAGGATAATGGTACTTGCTGGCATGGTGGGTGGTGGCACGGCAGCCCGGGTTACCAAGAAATGGAAAGGACTTTGCAAATGCAGGAATAAGTAATGACATTTGGGATTGATGCCTCCTCAAGAAGCAGACACGAGCTGAAAATGCACTTATTTATCGTAAGAAAAGGATTTATGGCGGAGGAAGCAACTGCAGAGTTCGAGTAAGTTGCGACGGATAAATAAATGTGAATGTGAACTCAACGCAATGCAAACAAATGTGAATCGAGTTGATATGGGCTTTCGTGCGGAGATGGCCGTTGGAATTGTATTTTTTTTTTTTTTTTTCCTACGAATTCCTTCGAGTTTTCTTTGTTTCCTGCGAATGATGCGGGAGGCAACAGATGTTTTCTTGGAATATCCAACAAATACCCATGGACTGTTTTACTTAAAGTGGTTCAAGTGGGAAAGGAGTTTCCAGAAGTCAATGGGGGTGGGGGCTGTCCTTTGACAGTTGCATATTTTAAGTGCTCAAAATTTAGGATAATAAAATAAATGACGGTACAAAAAAAAAATGGTCGCTTTGTGCGATTGGTTTGTGTATCAACTGAGTCGATCAAAAAGCCCGGTCTATGAGATTCGTAAATTGTTTTCGATATACAAATTTCGATGACGTTGAAATAGTCTAAGATAGGTTGAAATAAGATAAAAGTCAGGTGGTTGGTAAGAGTCTGGGCTAAGGCAAGGCGCATTTCGACCGAAATTACGACGTCCGTTGGGATGGGTTGGGTCTAGAAGGCTAGATTAGGCAGCTTTAGAGATAGCAGCAAACACTGAAAGTGTCTCAAGAACTACAGAACGTTGAGTGTTAATTCGTGTAAAGTTAGGTAGAAGGCGAGTGCAAAAGTCTACCCCAAAATTTTGCGAAATTGTCACAACTGCTTGTAAATACATATTTCCAAGACCTTTATTAGGGAAAAATAAAAAAAGAACCAAAAGAAGAAAGATAGTCGAGACCGTCCAGAAGATCGACGTTTTTGCCTTTTCAATAGAGCACCTACATTGACCACTCCCCTTCAGTCTTTCAAGTGGATGACGTTGGTAACCCTGATGAGCAGATATTGTTTCCAATATGTACAATTGGACAGCCACTACAAGTCAGTGTACCACCTTCGTGTGATGAGCTTCGCCTTCCTTTTTTCATTTGTAACTGCAACTGCATATAATAGGTTGAAGTATCAGCTTCAGAAGGTTGTTGCAGTGGCTAATAATGAATAGGGGAAAAATTTCGCAATTAAACGAATTTTGAAACAAATTTTGGCTGTCATGGATTAAATTAAATAAGCGGCCATCAAAGGTCTTTGGCACTGCGGCTTCTCAAAGAAAACCTATTGTGCCTTCCCTGATAGGGTCCTAGAGCCAGCTTTTAACTCCGAAGGCAATCAGGAAGACAAGGATCTTCCATGGGTTGCTGATTTGACAATTTCACCCCCAAAGGTGTTTTTCCTGAGGCTGACATCGGTGCCAAAATGTTAAATGTTTTTAGTCAAGGATAGCATTTGTTTGCGGCAGGTGCCACGCCCCCTAATCCGAAACTCTAGTGATTTGAAAACTTTTAAAAAACCCTCGGCTGTTCTTCGGTACATGGATGTTAGGTTGGACAAAGGTTCTGGAAGCGTATAACACACAAATAGAAGTGTTGCATTTAGTTTTATCTAGTAAAAGAAAAAGAAGAAGACAGAGAGGTTTTATACTGAAGGTAGCTTCGACGAAGCTATTTATTGAAAAAGTTTGGACTATTCAATCGGCCAATGATGGTTCTCATCGTTTAGTGAGCTTGGGTCAATGGACCACCAGGGGGATTTCGTCCATTCGGTGTTTTTGACAAGTCTTTGAAGGGACATAAACAACCTTCGTTGTCAATGACTTCACAAAACATGGGATTCATAGTACTAACAAGCTTCGAGATTTCTGTCGTACAGATTACCGGGTTATCTCGAAACCATTTTTTAAGAAGTTTGTGCCGAATGAAAGGTGGAGTTCCGCAGGTTGATTTCCCCATGGAATGTTTCGTCACAATCGATTAAAAGTTGTTGATTGACTTCCAATAGAATGCACTAAAGTGGAGAAAGCTTTGCATATAAATAGGCTACTCGCTTGCCCACTGGACCTAGCACCTATAGTTAAACTAAGCACGAAACCTTTGTCGGATTATAAACATAGTTTAACTGTAGGTACAAGGCTATAGTCAAACTATGTTTATAGGGGGAAACCTTTGTCTAGCTCGATAGTTGTCCAGATTTTCCCTTCTGCTGTTTCTAAACAATTCCGGAAGGGGATTATTCAGGTTGTAGCGAATGTTACAGCGAATCACATAAAGAGGTAGGAAAGATCGACACTTCATAACACAAATTAGAGTTAAGAACGACATTTGAATGGGTTTTGGTAGAAGTTCATTTGTCATTACAATACCGAGCCTAGTAGGAGGGACCACTTCAAATCTGCTGATATACCCCTTGTGGAGGTTGCTCCCTCCCTTGCAGGAAAAACTATACTTAAACCCATTACATCAGCCCTATTAGCACTTCAACCATCCATCATGCAACAACCCCCCGGTTACCGCATAGCAAATGCTGCATCTTCGGTTACTGATTCACAATCAGTTCAGTATTTCGTAGAGAGAAAAGTGTTTATTGATTTATTGGTAGCTGCTGGTCCTTGCAGAGGTCTACATCTCCATTTAAAGACAGATACCCAGGGGCAGCACTTAACAATCGATCGCAATTATTTTTCTCCTCCCTTGCCCCCATTAACGCTACCGAATGGGGGCTATTTATATTTACTGTGCTACTGCTGTTACTATTGTTATCGTCGTAGTCGTCGTGCAGTGTTCAACTCGTGCTCGGAACATTAACTTTCGTGTCTATGGATCTATTATGATTTTATTACTGCGCTGCAGCAAATTCATCCCACTTAGAATCATCGCCACCTTCGGGGGTAGTCTCCTCGCCCCGCCCATTATTCATGTGGAATTGGAAAAAGCTCTTCCGTTTCAAGTCGTAAAAATGAATAACGACCGCCTTGTGATGTCGACTGTGACATTTGGGTGCTGGATTTGGGTGTTTGTGCGGTTGGTACATAATGTACGAACATCTCACCATCATCATTAAATGGACGAGATACGAGTATACTTCATCGTATTATCTGCTATAAATAATTACACTCAGCTTTGGATACTGGTATCAGTTTTTTTCTCTTTTCTTTTGTTCTTGTGTGAGCTATTTTGAAATCCGGATCTAGGGAAACCAGGTGAGACAATCACGACAAGACCACCAAGACGATGACGATGATGATGATGGTGATGGAGATGACGACGATGGATTAAACCCAAGTGAACACTCCCAGTGCATGGTTCAGTGGGATTTCCCTTCCAACCTCACACTCGTGTCGCTCGCCTCGCTCTCGGTCTCAATCATTCCTGCCCTTGTCGATGGGTGGTGGTGGTGGTGGTGAAGGTACAGCATATTGTGTTGTGTCGATACGAAACCACCTGACTATATTTGTTTAGGGCAATGGAAGGACGTCATCATCATCATCGTCGTCGTCGTCGTACACACGCTGTGCAAACAGCCACCAATCCAGAGCAATACGACGGCAATAAGTTCTCGAGTAAATGCATTTATAATAAGTCAGTTAGAGGCAATAAACTTAAGTGGCTATAAGCCAGACTCTCACAACTGTTTTTCGTTGTTGTGTCTCTGTTCCTCTGGGTCGGTCTCTCTGCCGATGGCGCATGTGACGGCGCGGCGGCACTGGCTGTTGATTTAGTGTGATGGAATTGTTGCCACCGCTCTCATGTGGGGTCGGTCGGTTTGCATGTGTGCCCGTCTATAGGGGTGGCAAATTGGGGCTATGCCATACCATTGAATGGAATTCAAACAAATCATGTATTATTGAAGCAGTAAATCAAATCAATACAAGGCCAAACGAATAGATTCGTAATATGTTTCGGGCGAATTGTTATGAGTTCTGCTTAAGATTCCATTTCTGTCTGGGATATGGAGAGACCTTAAATCTTTTTCTGCACATGACATGACTTGTTTGAGTTTCGGGTCGGTTGACAATGGTACATCGATAAGGAGATAAGGAATGATCCGGCGGCGGCGCTTGTTCAACCAGGTGAATTTGAGAATATATCTGAAACTGTTATTGGATTTAAGGCCCTAGGGATATTTCATGAGGTGCATAGACACAGACAGATGTTTGGTTATTAATCGCTTCGCAGCGCTTTAGTTAACGGATGAACTAAGAACGCAGCAAGTCAAGTGACCATGGTTGGGCAGAAAATCGTCCATTTTGTAGCTGAAAGGGTGATAGCATTCAACTATGCATATTCCCATTGAAAAGTGAAAGGGGTTACCACTTTTTAACAGTCAGCTTCATAAATAACAGTTGTAAACACGCTGATGGACTTTATTTTTGATAAAAACGCCTACAAATAGTGGGCGTGGCCGCAAATAATGTTTTTTCTTAATTTAGGGCGTTGTTTGATTATAAAATCCTATTTCAGGTCAACAGAAATGTATGGGGGCAAAAAAAAAAAAAAGTGGGCGTGGCAGATAAAAATATTACTTAAGCAAACCTTTATGTATATCAAATTTTTACCATTTAAGAAAATTATATTCCTATTTAAGCGTGCCAAGGAAAACATCAAACAAACGCATGTTTGTAAGGAGCTACCCCAAGGTCCTGCATTTACCGCCTATTTATTTATTTTAGCACAAAAAATTAAGGAAACCGATAACAAATAGACTGAAAGAAAGCCTGCGGTGTTTTTGAGACTTTTGCTCAAACATGGAGTCCACATTTCAAGTCATATGACTGCGACTGTAGTTTGAGATCCCTTTTACCAGCTCGAGAAGAAAAGGCCCCACTAAGAAGATAGCAAGAGCCCCAAAAAAAAAAAAACTATTTATTATATTCAACGAAGGGGAAATTAGGACCTCCGAGAATTTGCTAATAACACGTCAAACAAGTTCCAAATGTCAAGTGAAGGTGGTGGGACACAAAGTGCGACTTAGGATGGACATTGTCAATACCTCGTCAAGACTTTTTGCGAACAACGAAAATAACATTTCATATGTCGGGGTAGCGAAAATTCCGTACTTTGAACATTCTTTCAACTGCAAAATTTTGAATGACTCGTCGGCTAATCTTGCCCATTCCGATGTATAACTTTTTTAAAATGAATTTGCTTGAAAAAAAATCCTCAAAATGATGCCTTTAAGGCGATTGAAGATTGCATCCTCATTCGGAATGAAGGTCTGCACATCAGAGGCAACAAGTTAATCATGATGCAACTACTCAAGATCAATTTTTTTTCCATTATCATCTCTGATAATTGCCATACAAATTTACTCCTCAGTGGAATGCAATATATTTACGAGACGTCATGTAAATGCCAAACGCACACCAACAAGTTGTTGATGACAGACAGCCAACCATCCGTCCAAAGCTTGTCCAAAAAAGAAAAAAATCGCAAAAACAAAATACTCGCACGAATTCCGAGGTATAATGGTTCAATTTAGCTTCATTGAGAGACCGCCCTTTTATGGGATTCCTTTCAGTTGAAAGGAGATTAATCTCCTCCGCATCACGGACGTCTGTCTAATTGAATGCATTTTTGCTGGCAGCGACTGGCACACAAGTGTAATGTATCTATGGGAGGGCGGGTGTGCTGATTTGGACACCAACAATCAATCCAGCCAAATAATGATCTGGTGATGGTCATGATGCTCATATCCAGCGTACACACACACACACACACAGATACAAGTGCGTGCGTCTTCGGCACAAGTGGTTCAATTTATTGAGATGTCATTTGCACTGATTTTTGCTCCATCGGATTTGCTGTGGAATTTCCCGTTTCGTCTTTAAGTGGATTCCAATGCAAATATAGCCGTTGATTGAAATAGTTTTATTAAACAATTTCGCAGAGAAATGCAAATGCACGCAAGTTGGGCAGGAAGTTGCGTAAGGAAAAGAAGGTGTGAGCCTTCAGTAGTTTGAGTGGCTTTTCGTGACGTAGTCGTTGATTCGCAAAGGCATTCAGTCACGAATTAGGTTTATTCGTTTCTGCATTTAGTTGGCAGGCAATTTTATTGGTCAATCATTAGTCGGTTTGACATAACTACTGCGTAACCGCATCCTAATATTGACACAGTGTGGACTTATATGCAGCTGAGTTCGTAGACCGTTTCATCAAATAATTGCGTATGAAGCTACATATTAAAACGTTGACTAGTTGTCCTTAATCCCCTCGGTGGTTTTGCAAAATTAATTCCAAAGTGACTGCTGTAAGAAGCCTCGTCGTATCTACAACTTTATGCGCAACAGCCCAATGTGACTTCAAGATGAGGAAACGTCCAATGGGACTTAATTACGACCTCCTCTATAACGCACAAGCTCCGCATCCGAAGTAAATGCTATACCATCCACAAATTAATCGTGACAGCTCAGCGGAGGAAGTAATGTAAAACCAAATGCCAGGTGCACAAATCCCAACACAAAACAGCACATAAAAAGAACAACCAACCGTATCTGGGTGCCAACGGAATTGGCCGCCTTACTTCCAAGTCCAATCCACCATTCTTGCCATTAAGTCAAGTGACGATCTTGTTACTGTTTTTCTTCTTCTTACGCCAAACAACTTCTTCCTTGGGATTTATTTCGCTTTGCCCTCAGCTGCTTGACAAGGATGATTGGAGATGAGAGCGAGTCGAGAGCGACATGATCACAGCACAGCGGTAAGACCGCATTCCACATCAAGAAGCAAAAACCAACAAGTGCATTAGAAGACACACACAGCAAGTGGGCATTTTGTTGGAACTGCTTTCCATTCATGGACATCCCGATTGCCTACGAGTATGTGATTGCGCTAATTTCCCTCGGAGAAAGAGTTCAATAATCCAGAGTTGAGAGAGGTAAACAGGAAAAAAGAACAACAGCAACACACAATTGCAAAACTAGATAAATCAGCCTTGATTGGAATTCGCGCCCAAGAGAGAGAGAGAGAGATAGAGAGAGAGAGAGAGAGAGAGAGAGACAGAAAAAGAGAGAGAGAGGATCCTCAGGTGTAATCGCATATGAAGATCAAGTGAAGAGGTGGTAGGTCAGGGGTCTTTATATTATAAACTGGATTGGCAGGTAAGAGCCGTTAGAATATTTATTTCTACAAGTTTGCCAATAATCGTTGCCATACAAAATTGGAAGAGCATTTGTTTTGCCACTTGACAGGTAGGGTAGGGTATACACAGCTTGTATAAGCGGGAAGAATTTTTATAGAGCAAGCTTCTAAGGTTGGGGTTTGTAGTCGAGTTGGTGGTATCCTCTGAGTGGGAACAGGATTCAGAGGAAGATGATTTATTTGTACAGCTGGGTTGAATTGCCAGATAGAAAATTAATTTCACGATTGAAGGTATCATGGAGATAGGAACAGTCAATAGGGGAATAGGGCGCGTATTTAAATTTTTAGATGATAAACTGTTGAACAAGTTAAGGAAGGAATGGGAGATCTTGACTATGCTATGATTTGAAAATGGAAATGGGTCTGAAAAACCGTTGAAGGTGCCCAAAAAAAAATTCAACTCGAATATAAAAAGGTAGAGTCAGTCCGCACAAAGTAAGGTTTTGTAAATAGGGTGGACGGAAATGAAGAGTTTTCCTCCTGTCCAACTTTGACCAAATAAACCGGTCGTGTTTATGAACCCACTATCCTTTTGAGAACAAGTTTCTGTCAGACCTACCTACATTTGGGAAGTATTTTGCACAAATTTTATTTTTAGTCTGTTATGTCGAGAATTATCTTCATGCTCATCTTCGTCACCACATCTTCTGTAAGCTGAATTACATTTTCTTGGAATCATACACAAATCAGCATGATATGCCCGATAGGACAGCAGAAAGCTACTGCGAAAGAAACAATATTCAGGTAACAACTACTAAATTAGCGATTTGTCTTCAATACTGATCTTAGGTGGCCAAAGTCGTGTTGAAAATAGAGGTCCCTCCAGCGTTTCAAATGTTGAAAGGACAATTACAACTTAATCTGCATCAAGCAAATAAAAACTGTACACGAAGAAGCTTCTAGTAACCAGAAAATCGGTCAAAAATGCGAACCGATCAATACAACTTCTACTGCCACGACCTAGGGGTTGAGGTACCAACTAGATTCAGCTAGGTCTTCACATCTCTCCCTATCTTAGTTCAGAACTCGGTTCAGACAATAACGAGGAAGTGGTAAAGATGTTTCTTAAAGTCCAGGTCCGTCGTGGACTCAAACGACCTTAAAAGTAAAAATAGAGTAAGATTTAAAGACATTTGGTTCACAACTTGGATATAATAGGTTTCCCATTTCACTCACAGATGGAGCCCGAATCTCTGTCAATAGAAAACGAAGCGTACCCAAACTGCAAGCCTTTAAAATGTTTACTGCCCATAAAGGGCACACACAAATCTCTCCTCTACTTCGAGATTGGTCAATTATTTATCGCGTCCCAAATAAATAAACTCACTATTTTTCTGACGGTAATGATATTTTCTTCCAAAACAAATAACAATCGTTTTGCGGTGCAGTTGCAGTTGAGTTTTGATAACTGACTTGTTATTTTACGACTTGCGGGTGCACTTTAGTAAGCTCTTCACAAGTAAATAAATACGTGTACTTAATTTCACGGTTTTTTACGTTTCGGCAGGTGGGTTTTTATGGGGGAACGTAATCAAAATTTTGGATTTTATGCTTTTATTTACTAATTCGAGGGTGAATGTATTTCTGCGTTTTATAGCTTCTGCTGGAGTTTTAAAGCGAACCGAGTTATATTGCTTTTAGGACTCCATGCGGTATGATTTATTTTTGATGGGCACATTAAAGAATTTTCCTTCATAAATCGAGTGCAGAATAAGAGATTGCCGCTTGCGATTGAGACTTGTTTACTTGAACTCGGTGGCCGTACAGGTATAAAGTTGGGATGTCAAACAAATGGCCCATTTGACTTTATATGTTTTTTTTTTTTGGAAAGGGGTGCGATGTGTCTGCTTTTGTTTCCTTGTTAATGAAAGACGAGATTAGCTCTGAGTTAGAGACAGATGACCTTTAGAGTTACGTCTTTTATTCGACTCAATCCAGAGATGACCGTGGTGTGTTGGTAATGCGTTTGTTTTTCGTTTCTGTTAAGCGCTTCTTATCCGCACAATAGCCCACAATTCTCTGTTTAGAGAAATCGATTCGAAACTCACTCCAAAGCCATTCAACTTACAGACACGAAAGCCACCATGCAAACATTTTCATCCTTTATGCAGGAAGGTTATTCTCCCATACACTCTCGCAGTCCTGGCGCACACTTCCGTTTCTTATACAGTATCTATTACATTACTAGTCGCTTAAGCGACGACTCAAAGCAACGTTCCCCCATTTCTATGGGAAATTGTGAAAAACGATGAATTGCAAAATGAGAATTCCATAAAAAGGTATTCGAGCAATTTTAAATTTGATACACTTATGTGTGTGCACGTCCTCCACTGTGTCCCTTTTGCCGACCCTATAATGCACAGCCCAATGACACACATGACCTTATCGCCTGCCAATCACATACAAGCCCAGCCACCAGCCACCACCGCCACCAGCAGCAGCAGCAGACTATCCACAAAGTCAAAGTAAAATCCAAAGTGAATCTATAAAAACCCACACCATGTCGCACATTTAAAGGACTAACTGATGACTGTTGGTTTACTGTGGGCAATTTCCAATTTTTTGCTCATTTCTGCGGTAAATTATATGTTTTTGATTTTCAAATAAGAACATAACTTAGCCGCACGGGTCCGGGGATGGCCTGCACTAATACGCCAACGGCCCTCTTCCTCCTGCAGCCTAATCGCCTGACATATAGTGCGGTCGACGGATGGCAGCCCTCCGACATATGAGCTGAAAACGAATAAACCTAATTCAAGCGGATACCAATAAAAAAAATAAAACGCTAACCCTCGCCGATAGAGAAGGGTGCACGGCACCTGTGTGTTTCAGAAATGGCCGAGTCGGCAGGTGCCCGTGCACAGAATTTAAAGGAGCCCGAAACAGCAGGAGTGTGCATATTTAAGAGGGATGCCGTGCCACGGCGAAAGCGTAAATTAATGAATTGTTTGCTTTTCGTAGAAAAATTGCCATGGTTGCAATTTGAGGAAAATTCCCTCCTTGGGAATTTTGGAAGTCCGGCTGGATATTTTCACAAGCTGAGGGCTAAATGAGAGTTGGTATTGCCTTTGTCGTGATTTGTTTAAAACAGCACAGCAGGTGGTTTAAATGTTAAACTTACTTAAATATAACAAGTGTGCTGTGGTGGTGAAGAATTTTAGGTTACAGATATTACACAGGGTGTCAGGGTGGCGAATAATGTTTTTAAGGTTCAGGGAGACAGAGAATGCGGTTTTTATCATTTGAAAAATTAAATCCTCCAAGTGCCGCCCCTTCAGTTGCACACATTGTTGGAAGCCGACGTCCGTGTTTCGTGCAAGCAGAATTTCATGAATTTTACGGGGAATATTTACTGCCAGGTACATCAAGGACCAGTCTTTTTAACCATTTTTTTAACAGACAACATTGTCCACAAAAAGCTGCCTGACGCTGATTTTGGTCTACTAATTTCATAACAGACAAAAGATTTTAAGAAGAATATAATTTTTTCGATCCAATTTATAAAATTAATGACTTTGACACGCCCACTTTTTAAAGGCGTGATTGACCAAACTCTCGCAAACGTCTGACAAACATCCGAGGGTATAATTTTCATGAAAGAGCTCCTCAATTGGCCGTTTGGACTCGGCACAGTTTTGTAGATCCCTTCCATTCGTTCCAAAAATGAAAAACTCATACAAGACGAATGGTTGTCAGAAGCTAGGCCTAGGGTCCCTACGGGCCTGTTGCGCAAACTATTTATTTTGATTTATCGAACAAACTGTTGTGTTTGGAATGATTTTCTAAGAAAATGAATATATGAAATGTTGTACCAAAATACGTAGGTAGGCTTATAATTACTAAGCAATTCGTTCATGCCACGCCTACTTTTTGGGGGCGTTTCTGACCCAAGTTGCTGTTGATAAGGCAAGACACGAAAGCCTATTCGTTTATTTTTTCGAATGAATTAATCCCCGACAAATTTGTTGAGCTCGCAGTTGCAGATTAATGGAACATCGGGATCATTTCGAAAAACTATGCGGAGGTTCGCCGCAAAAACTAAAAAGAGTAGGTACATATCCGGCAAAACCGGGACAGATGGAAACGTTTTATCTTTGGGGGCGCTACAGTTCCGGGTGAACCTGGGATATGGCAGCAACGCGTGGGTGTTAATTTTGAAGACTTTGTCGGCCAAAGGACGTCTTTAAAGCTGGTGTTCAGTTTTCGTGGGAAATCTTAGTGCAGCTAATTTATGGAGGCATTAGCTTTGCTATTTTACGGTCCTATTCAGATAAAAAAGTAGCCCTCGTCGCTGAACGAGAAACAACTTATAGTAGAAAACATCTTCAGCATTTTTAAGTAATTTTTCATGCGTCAAATAAATGTTCAGAGGGTGACCACTTATTTAAAATTTCATGAAAGTTTGTTTTCAGGGGTTCCAAAGTAACCGCCTTTGTCTTCACTGAGATTTTGCCATTTAAAAATCATATTTAACTACCGGTTACGGCGTTATTCAAAAAAAAAAATTAATAAGAAAAAATTTGCTTATTTTTTAAAATAGGAACAAACGAAAGGTGAAGTTTAATGGAAGGAAGAATTTTATTGCTTATCCACTAAAAAACAAAACTTCTGTCCTTGTCAAGTTGATTTGAAGTAGCAAAAAGCCAATTTTTTTCTAAACTGTGGTCAAATTTTGGAACCTGGAACCTCCCTGTCTATATAAATCTACCAAAGGACGTACTGTACTTTAAAAAAAAACACAGTATGTTGACAAAAACTTCAGGTGTTTCGGTTAATTTTTCTAATATTTTTCGGAGCAACAACTGTCGAAACTATTGGCGGGTATTGCTTTTGAAATGAAAGATGATTAAATGCAAAACAGAAGTATACTCGTAGATAGCAATAATGTACAGGCATTCCCACTGCAAAGGATTATTCAAGAAAAGCTTGCAATGAAAGAGAAAGTTTCAAGCGACCCGCAGTTTGATGCACTCGAGTATTTACTTTTTTTATATGGATACCAGTTTTACAAAGCAAAATTGTCAATTTACAAAGTAGCCCAACCATTGACCTCTTCGACTCCATTGGATATGATGAAAAAATATAAAGGGCATGTGGAATTTAGAGAATAAACGACTTGAAACGATTTCATAATGTAACCCATTGCGTCTTTGCGGTTTACAACAATATGTCAAGTTTGATGGAGTAGATTGACAGAAATATACACGTACAGCGCGTATTTGCACGGCTGCAACGACATTAGACCTTTTTTATGGATCAATCACCTCGACAAACCACAGTTAAGTAGACAAATGTCCATTAAGACTATCTCAAATGACTTTTCTCTAAGCCAGCCTAAAAGTCTGCAACTATTTGTGAGAAAATTATTTATTTGGTGCGTGTCTCCGATGCGTTCAAAGGAATATTGGTGTCTGCATACGATTAGTACAGTAACAACTTGAACAAACTGTATTACTGTTGTAATTCACTTACAATAATTCTTTATTAACAAAAAAGGTCTCTGATTACAATGGGGGCTATAGGTCTGGTCAGTCTTGAGCGGGAAAAATGAATGCTTTGCGCGCCTAATTAAAACTGACAACTCATGTCATTCCTGACGGATATCATGTGGGATGACAGTTCCAGCTGCAAGACAACAGGGTGCATCAATTACAAAACAGATTTATTGTCAAACTCAAATCTGTTGGTCTTTCTATTTGCTACCTCATGTCACAAATGACACTGAAGCTATAAAAAGTCCAGTCAATTCGATGGGTTAGGTAGATAGGTGTGGCGGTTCATATGAAAAACCCAAATAGCACTAGGTGCCGTTTTGTTACCACAACTCAAAAAGACCCGGTTGTTGAAGACTGTCGATGTCGAATAGGAGAGTTTAGATCCAGCCTGTGGAATTCAAAGAGGTTATCAGTTCCCTAATACTACTTTTCGAGACCTCCTCAAGGGAGTCGAAGAAAGGTTTGCCCATAGATCGCTGCCTGGCGCTAGCTAGTGCTGGACAGGCTGCATTTTAATGGGTTAAGAATGAGTTTGTTGTCAATTTACCATAGGATTCTAGTTAGAGAATGTTTCCTTTTCGGCTGCATTTTAATGGGCTAAGAATGAATTTCTTGTCAATTTACAAAGAGGCTTCTAAAAGGACAAATACAGCTTTTAAGAAAGACCTTTTCAATCTTGTGTCGTCGAGGTAATCTGCAAACCGACTTCTTGAAGTAAGCTCGGAATGGAGTTCTGCAGGCATTCCTTCTCCAATAAGTCACGCATTGGAAGCGCAAACATATGGGGAAGATACTTCATCCCTCAATTGCAATTCAAGTGCAGCCGTCAAGTACTTACAATGTCAAAAGTTTAAAATGAAAAATCAATTGCCTCGCCACAGTAGGTCAGATGGATATCCATCAAAGTACACAAGTTCCAAGCTCAGCAAGCCAACTTGTATTTGTCCATTTTCCACTCGTGGACTACTCATGCAATCAGCGCTGAGTAACACTTTGCAAGAATTTGCTTCAGCCTGTGCCCTGCTTTCCGTGTTTTTTTCCATGTTTTCCGCTCATAAAAAGCAAAAATAGAAAAGAACATTTTAAACGACATTTTTCCCCCCGCCCAACTGGCATATATGCAGCGGTGTTAATTTAGTGTAAAGATATGTCACGTAGGACGTGAAACAACACTTTTTACAAACGCCCTTCATGCACAAAGTATCACTAGGTGTGCGCAACAAAACGTATGCAGTTATGCCCTCTACAGAGAAATATTCGTGCTCGCTTGCTAAATAATAATAATAACGACGACGACGACGACGACGAAGACGGCACTATGGGTACCGCTGTTAGGTACCTAATTGTTGAGGCGTTTAAGGCTGAGGCAACGTGACATACCGATGTACTTGCTCCTAAAACCCAATAATTTGCCACCGTCACTGCCGCCCTTGCTCACGCCATACAATGCATAGTTGCAGAGTTTTCTTTTCAGCTGTTTGCATCGTTTTCTTTGTGCACTTGTAGTCGTCGTTGACGGTCGACCGTAGATTACTGTCGCCCTCCCCTAAGCCCCCGTACACCCCATTTGCCCCATACAGCCCATTGACAGTATAGTCTTGCGAAACAATTTGTTTTTGGTTATTTCACTCGTGTTTCCTGCAATTGCAGCAGTAGCAGCGGGACGAGAGAAAGCGAACAAAGTAAAGAATGAAAGGACGATACAGAAACTGTGGGCGTATCGGATGTGTGTCAATCTACTCCGCCAGGCAGGCACATAGCCACAGATGTGTGTCGTCTTCGTATGCCCAGGACAGGTAAGGATTAATGGTATATCGATTGACAAGATGAATGCACACGTACAAAGGCGGCAGGACGACAAGTGCATATACAACAATTGTTGTCCTTCTGTTGCTATACACAGATTCCGTGGGGATGGCCGTCGGTGGTGGTGGTGCTGCTGCTGCTACTGCTGGAGATGGTGGTGCGGTAGTTCGGGTGGTTCCAAATGTAAAGGTGCCATTTGGAGGGTCATCATTAGGATTTGTCCTAATTTACTCAGGAGGATTGCAGAGTTTGCGTCAATTTGCATGCCGAAGGATGTGTCTTGTGGATAATAGAGACAGATGTTTATACACGTGTGGGTGTTCGACACAACGACGACGACCACGACGGGCAAAGGTTAAAGTTTACTCAAGCATTTTCTCTGTACCATTTCGGGAACAGCATGGCGCCCCTAATTTGCAGTATTTATTACCCGACTGCGGGTGGTTTGTGATATTTACCCCCAGCAAAAGCTTGTAATCTACAAGAAGAATAATTCACTGCTCACAAATGGGCGGAAATGCAAATTGAATTCATCGTCGTAGGCGCCGCGCGCGTTGGTCTGCTCAGAGTGAAAGCGGCAACACGACAATGCATTCATTTTCTGCTTCGATGTACAAGAAGCGAATAAAATAAAATTGTCCGTGTCGACAACGAGGTCGAAGGTAAATTGACAATAATTGTGCAGGTGAAGAGCAACTTAAAACTGTGCTCTGAGTCTGACTGGACGGGCAGATCTTGAATTTCTGTGGTTGATGGTATTATTGTAGGATTTAAATTTTATTTCGAAGGATGTGATAAATTTGACAAATAGTGATAAAAAAAAAACAGTTCCTTCACGAAACGAGTTTAAATTGCTTTTCAATACTTTAAGCATTCAAATTTATGCCAACGAACAATTTTTTTGTACAAATCCTAAGGCACCCTGCACACTGGCACTGATGTGTTTTTGTTTTGGACATTTATTGCTTCAGTCATGCTTGATATGTTTTAATTTCCAGGTGTCAAAATATTCAGTATGGTGTCCAGTATCATCATGCAGAGTTTGGCGCAGCTATTTAGAATTTATTAAAAAAGTTGGAGCTCATTGTTGTGGGTGCTCAACAAGAATTCGGTGATCAAAAATTCAAGCGCAAGTAAAATCGAATGAGTTGATCGATTGCGATGAAATAAAAACTAAATGTTGCTCCATTATGCCCTACATTCTATCTGAAAAATCCGCACGGATTGGGTGGGTAGTTCTAGACTAACAATCTTTGAAAGAATTAAAAAAAAAAACTAAAATGATTCTTTTTCAATCTGCCAAGGCCTTTTAAGGCTGCAAGCTAAAAGATATTCGTAAAATAGTCTCAGCTTCGACATCATAGATATCAGCTCAGATCTCCGCACCAGAACAGCTGGTAAGGATTATATCCTATATTTCAGTGGGGACATTTTGCAATTCAACTGTGAAAACAAGAACCGTTTTTCTGCTGTAGTTTTTTAAATCTATTCCGGACAAAATGAAAAAAAAATATGATATTCTAAAGGATAACGATGTAGATCCTATCTTCGTTACTGAAAGGCCCTACATTTACACCGACTTTGGGCCTTTTTCTGTACTCAGATATATCTCGAAACATATCAGAAAATGGGTACACAATGGAGCTACCTTTCCATTTATATGAACCACCTTTTGTTTCAACCCTAGAATATTCAATATCTACTCACTGTTTGTTTACATTAATTAACGACGGTGCTTACCTGAAAAACAAAAAGAAACAAAAGTTAGTACATGTATTTAGAAAAATATATACCTGCAAATTTTTAAACAAAAAAAAAAATCCCTCAAGTTTGTGGCAAGTGTCAAAATGCAAGCTTTCTACAACAAATCACTGACCAACAACAAAAATGCTGCCAAACTTTCTTGCCCAACAATTCCAAGAGGGAGCGAAAGAAAAAAAAAACCAAAATCAAAAACCCAAAACCGACAAAAGTTCAAAGTGCCACCACCACCATCCAAAAGAAAAAGGAACCGCCACTACCGGCTTTCTCCCGAGTACATAACCAATAAAATGGCTTAAAACTGGTAAAACAAAATCCCATTGCACCATGTGTTTCCTGCCAATGGAGGCAAAAAGAAAAAAAAAAGAAGAAAATGTCAAAATTTCGACATTGCGAGCAGAAAGTTGAGAGAAAAACTTAAGAAACAGAATAACTTTTGAATTCTACTCAGCTGGAACATTGCGAAGAGATGAACAAATTCTTATATTCACCATCACCATGTCCTTGTGATTTTTACTCCTTTTTTTATTCTTAATTTTTTTTCTTCTTGTTCTCAATTCACAGTTCACAAAGCGTGACATTTGTCGTTTTCAAAATTCAACAAAAAAAATAGGTATCCCTGCAAAATCAGTACCAACAAAGTTTTTCCATTAACATTTGATTATACGAGTATGTACGCTTCATTCAAAATGCTGCACCTAGTACGAGTATACCTATTGCAATTGGAATTTGAGGAGGGGGTGGCGAGCGATGGGAGTAGGTAGAATATTCCATACACCGGGATTAAACTGTTACGGCTAGTAACATATATCGTTAGATAACTCAAAAGTAAACAGCAACGACCTTAAAAATGTTGGGGCACAATCTCAAATTTGTCCACTTAAAGGAGTGACGTTACATAGGAACGGCGTCTCTAAGTGTTACTCCTAAAGACTTTCAAAGGTTGTACATGTTTTCTAAAGGCATATGGACTAAGAATGGTCCGAAATCTGTGCGTTTGACTTAGATATACCAAGGCTGTCTCAAAAGATTCAATAAAAATCCAAGGCATTGGCAAAGTACTGTCCGTGGCACCACGAACTTTACAACGCATGTTGATAATGCCTCCATAACCAGCCGAGGGGTTTATAGAAAGGATTGAACTAATCGTGATCATCAGATGAAGTTTAGCTCAGTCTTTCAAAAGAAAAAGCTGCTAGAGGAGCTTGGATTTTTTAAGCAGTGACAGCTCAAATCCACAACCAAGGAACAAGGTTGTTTGAGGTTTATAGGAGACCGAGAATGTGTCTATTAAAGCTTATTTGATAGATGGACTAGGAAAAACGTTTTAGGGTAGAGACTGGATCGGCATGGAGGAAGGTACATAAAATATAATTTAAGCCACAGGTGCTGAAATTCTTGCCGTATTAAACTGTCTTAGTCTAGCATACCATACCATAAAAAAGCTATTTCAAAGCTACCATTCGAATTTTGTTGCGCCTTTTCCTATGCAAGTTCACAAATGAATTTCGCCCAAAGAACGGCCGAAGTGGTTCATAGATCGGATATTTGTCTGAAAATTCGACGGCAGAATTAGATATGTTCAGGTATCCTTAGAGTCCTACAGATAGTGTCCTATTGGAAAAAGTTATACGGTCAGTTGGCGACCCCATATCTGTTACAGCTGGATCCAGAGACACCAGTCTCGTAAGAAAAGGTTGTTGTCTAGGATGATTCATAGGTACCTGCTTTTTTGAGATATTTTTCGCAAGCTGTACGAGGACACAAAAGCTCCCTTCATCATGCTATGTAAGCTCAGAAATATTAAAACGAACTTCAGTGTATTTTTTTTCAAGAGCACAACATTTTTTAAGCAACAACGCCCTCTGGCGGTGACAAAAAAATTGTCGTCCCAGTCTTGTATATCGGCGCTTAGATTTGAGGAAATAAAATAAGACCCTGCAACAGAAAAGGGGCGATAAATTTCCGTTCTAGAATTAGAGCTGTAACCGAGCCGTTGGTCTTGAACAAAGCCCATTTAACACTCATGGACTATGATTTAGGGGCCCATGGAATGTCTAGCTTAACGCTTGATCGAACGAAGAGGATCCTATCTCGGAAATATTTTTTTTTTAAATTGGTAATAGCTTTAGAGCTGATTTTTGCACAAAGAAACTTCTGACAAACTGTACCCTTTGAACAATTTTCTTGACGACATTACGAATAAAAAGACTTGAGGGTGGTAGAACGATTTAGGGTATTTATCTCTCAAAAGGTAGCCGGATTATTTCTGGAAGTCAATAGCGCAATACAAACTTGGCCAAAGACCTCTTACGAGTGACTGCTTTCTCCGCCAAGCCCATGCCTTTGCTACCCCTTACCCCTGGGTAGGCCAAAACAATTTAGACATCTCAGGAGGAATAGTTCACCTTCTTTCTTCTAAGGAACGGTAGAGACTCTTCCAACCTAATACAGAAATTGCTGCCAACGATACCATCTAGATGGCTCGAATGTGCTGGCATAAATTTATGAAAGTCATTATCCTCAAGCGCCGCAGCTACTCCAAGGTCGAAGATACTATCAAACGAAAGGATTAGATGCCATATCGCTGAGAACTATATTTGCATATTTTAGTCATCAACATCGACTGCGAACGTCAAGTGTTCGCACGAGTACGTCATACTATCTATCGGTGCCACCCAAATGAGCATATACACATCGAAGTTGAAAATACCTTATGACGTAAAGTGCTACGCCCTATTTCCAGATCAGCACAATTAATGCATATTCATAAAGCGGTTAAAAATAATAAATTTCCTGTACATGCAAAGTACACGTTGGGCGCCACTTTAAATTAACAGCAGCGAACGGAGACCATCACGACGACGAAGACGACGGTACGGTGCGGTTGCCATCAGCCTATTTGAGTGCTCAGTTTTAATCTGCATAATCTTTCATTTAACACATACTCGTACGTGAGGATTATAATATAGATGTACCCGCTGGTATGCGCGGTTGCAAGGCGAAGGATTTCAAGAAATCGTCCTTTCTTCGACACAACTCCGCATACCTTACAAGGAAAGTACCATGTTAATTCCTAAATTGACTAAGGTAAACACTGTCACCTCGTGAATGAGGAAAACTTTGTGTTTGTGCTTCGGGTCGTACCGCACATCATTCTGCTGAGAACGGGGTGAACCCTGAACACCAGCAGCGTGTAAAAAGTTCTTTGCACGCAGAGTCGGGGAGTGGTTGCGAGATGACTACCCTCTGGCTAAGGTAAACAATTTTACCTTCAACTTATTTTGTATGCAGGTGACAATTTTCAGCACACACCTCCACACACTCATACACAGCTATCCGCACATTAATAGACATGACAAATACCGCGTGGGGTACAAAGAAGCACCTGCTTCTGTTGGTTGCGGCCGCAATGGCGGTGGGTGCCACTATTGAGAAAGACAGCCGCACCACTGTCGATGCAAACTTTGTTCCATAATAAACCACAAAAATTGCAACACAGGCACAGATGTTGGCGTAAAATAAATTCACTTGGCGCTAATTAACCCGCACGCAGTTTTCTTTCCGACGTGGAATATTGTTTCGGGGGTTTTTTGTTGCCGTCGCTCTTTCAGTTGGATAAGAAGAAAGACAATTGTGCAACCGCAAAACGGAAGAGGTTTAGAAATATATGGCTTAAGTTGTGCGGTTGATCGGGGCGTGAGTGGTTCATTGTGTGGGGGGGGGGGGGGAATTCGTCCTGGAGAATTTAATTTTTGTTTGTTTTGCGTGCCAACGAAGAAATTGTGTCAAGGATGGCAAAGACTAGAAATATCTGCACAGGATTTGTTTAGTACGACAAACTGCGAGCTATTTAGTGAAAATTAAACAAAGGGATCCTGTGAACTTTGGCCAATATCGTAATACGCGTTTGGTTTATAGAAGTCCCAAATGTTGGGCAATTTTTTACCGATAACTCGGGTAACAACTAAGCTTATTCAGCCATGTTTCGAACCATTCCCCCAGTAACCACTAAAAGAATACTTGGAAATTGGTTTGTAACTTAGCTATATCGGCTTATGAAACGGTTTGTGTCCGAAGTAGTAGTGACAAACTGGCTAAAAAGTTTTCAGTAAATCTTATGCGACCATACCGGTCCCATGGTCTATTTAGACACCAAGTCCCAGAACCACAGTTTTGTTGGAGGGCAGACGGAACCAAGACCGTTCCTATGGATATCTGCCATTGTCCCGAGAAATATACTGAAGGCAATGGCTTGTTCAGACCACAGTCCACCCCCAGACTGATAGCGCCATCTAAAGTGAAAAACAAGTGAAAACTTGGTTTGGATTAGAGTTCTGAATTTTTTGTTAGAAATAGGTAGGTTATTGTCGAGGGTTATCGAGATGAGGATTAGAACTGCTTTCAGTTGATCCGCATGAAGTCTTTCACATTAAATACGCTTTTGAAGATAATTTCTGTGTTTAGACTTAGTAAATAGTGTAATGCCGAAGACACTTAGTGAGTCTTCTTGAGTCCTGCGATATTTTGAGCCTGAAACGACGCATTTATTTGTTTATTTGTTGCGTCTTTTGGTTGAAGCTCTAGAATCAATTTATCTCTAATATGATACAAGCTGGACTCGACATAGCAAATCAATCGATTTTCCTGAATTTTCTTTCTGCCTGAACCTAAAATAAAACAATACGAACAAAGCAAAAAGAAGAAGCATGAAAAACAGTCCAGAAGTTGTCGAGTTTCATTGAGTTTCACACGGAACGATATACATATAAAGAAGATAGAAGATAAGCTGTCACTTTAAGTTCAGGCTGGAGCTTAATGTGCGACCTTTAGAAGGCTTTAAGAAATTTATTTGTATGCTCCACGAAAATATCGTACCAAAAGCTTAATGTTATGGAATTTTTATTTTTGGTGGTAGACATATTGATAGTTCTACTCAGATTCGCATGCGACAATCCTTTGAGAACTTTCTAAAAGACTGTTGTCGAAGGGTTACCTTACAGCTTACAGTACCAACTAGTAAATGTTTTTATAAGCTCACAACAAAGTTTCAGAGAAAAAGATTCAAAACTCTCACTCGGTTTATAATTTTCGTTAGCTGATATCCAAACCACTGATTTCGTGATTTGACGGACAGAGGGCGACATGATGACCCAACTTGCTTTTTGAACTAAATTTTCAGCCTTAATCTATAGGTGTCTCTTCGAACTCTGACCTACAGAAATAAGATTTTGGTACTGACCAAAAGAATAACATCGCGGATGGATACTAGCATCCGAAATAAGATTCCTTCGTTAAATAAGTGGAATTGAATAGAAAAGGTCATGATAGGTGTAGGAATACGTGAGAGGCACTCAATTGTCAAGCAGCTACTTCTCCGGATGAAACGGTCCATTGTTCGGTGGTTCAGTCCATGATTTGGAAAGCTCTCGAACGTTAGAATAAAAAATAAATCAGACTGTTAACATTTCGTCCTTTCGATTCGAACAATTATGACACAATTTTGTTCATTAAGTTTTAAGTTTTTTTAAGTTTAAGATGCAGGTTTTTGTAATAAAATTCGGGCTACTTCCTGGATCGTTGCATAGGTGCCTCGAGTGCTTAAAATATCAGCAACCCCCCTTTCACTAGTTAAAGACAGACGACTGTACAAAATCATATTTTACTTGATGCCCTAGACTAGACACCCCCCCTACACGAGACCTTTGCAGTAAATCGCCGGCAGACTGAAATTCAAATATGATGACCCAAGACACTCCCATGGCATGGGTGGGCAATTTTTCAATTAAAATTTTGCCCAAACTTAAATCAATATTAAATTTGGTGTCTTATTTCCAGTTATCCAACACAATTACGACCTTCGGTCCACTCCTCTGCAGTGGTGATCGCGCTGCCACTCGCAATAATTCCAAAGCTTCGCAAAACTATTCAAATATTAAATAACTCACGAGAGAGGATAGCCCCTTTCGGATGGGCAACAGGATACGCCAGCTTAAACATACCGAATGATGGGAAATTCCACCAAAACGGATTATTTAAATAATCTCAACGCACATTCATGCATTGAAGAAAAATCCAAATAGCACATACATATAAGAAGCGGAGGCTATATTCGCATACAGATCCAATGCCATCGAGTGAATGGGATAAAACAGCAACAGTTCAGCCAACTAAAACAAGAAAGTAAATTCGTTAAAGTGTACTTGTATCTAAATTGCAAATGGCGACCGGGGAGCACCAGAAACATGCTGCATAGAGTAGAATAAACACATATGTGAGTGTTTGGTCTTTCATGGAACGTATGTGCTCCATCATCAATTCTCCAGCGTGTTGGGGTAGAGCACAAAACGGACTTCTATATCGTTGGCAACATTTTGCCTTAAACTCGTCCTGTACCTCGTCCCGTGAATAACGATTCTAATGCTTTATATACAAACGCACTCATACACACAGCCATATACTCGCTTGGAGAGGGAATAAATTTACCGGTAAAAGGATTTTCTGCATAATAAGGAGTTGGTCGCGTATGTCGGGCCTGCAAAATTACCACACGTTGCTTATACCCAAACGCACATTATACAGTGGGGGAGAGAAGTTGCAGGCGATTTTGTTTGGATTCCACTTTTCAGATGAAAAATACGAGTACAGTTCGAAGTCTACAGTTAAAAGAAGAATTGTTATCAGGAGTAGGTACAACTATTTGCGAAAAATTAATAATAATACTAAAAATTCCAAACAAACAGCAGTAAGGACGTACTTCGCTTGGAAAAGGAATTACAAAAAAAAAAGACAGAGCTTCTAACCTTTGGATACAGAAATTCTTTTTAAAACGCCTACTTTTTTAGGGCGTGGCAAAAAGAAAACAGAGGTTATCAGTTTTAAAAACATACTCAGGATTCAGGAATTATGATACAAGTACAATTAATGAGTAAGAGTTGCCATACATGGTATTTGGAAAGCGGAACAAGACAGTCCAAAAATCGGGAAACGGCAGGATGTGTAATCTTCTTTTTCAAAAGCAGTACAAATTTAATAAAAGTATAAATTAATTTATATTAACTACCAACGAGTATGTTTCCAATAGAAGAAAAAAATCCAAATAGGGGAGAACGGAGTTAAAAGTAACAGTGGGTTATAGTGAAAAATTTTGGGCAAAGAATTTTTTTTTCGAAAATGTCTCTTTTTTTAGCGTCATTCGCAGCTAATTTTTAAACCAAATTGGGGAATAAATGGTAAAAAGTAATTTCTAAATTAACATTTTGTATTTATAGGGCCACAATTATTTTTTATTGATTTAATATTATTATATGAACCTCTCTGCTGCTATGTAGTGGATTTTCCATTTGCGTGTTTCCACTATGATCATCTCAAAAGTTCTAGTCAACACTGTTCAAAGAATAAAGTAAGCTGTTGCAAAATTCGCAAAATCCACAACTCGTGGGCAAATTCTGACGGACATCACAGTAGCACAAATTGCAAAACGTTTCTTTTGGTATTTTAGGTAAAATATAAATTTTTGAAAATTGTTTCGCGGCCTTATTACAAGAACCCGTAGAGAAGTAAAAATTTAAGAGGCAATTGCTGATCTCCACCTCCATCTACTTCTTTCCACAAATCGTTGCAAGTTGTGAGTTGTGACTTGTGAGGCTCTGGCTAATGATGAGCCTAATGAGGCCAAAAGTTATGATTGTATTTAACAGCAAATATATTCGCTGTTTGACTGCAGATCTTTGAGGATACTGAGCTATAAGTTTATACGGTTCGGATAGACACACTGCAACAAAAAAAACTGTAGAGACGTTAAAGAGATTAGGTACATGAAGCCGTAACTACAGTAACTTGCTAGACAACTGCACAACCCTAAACAACAGCAGATTAAAGATCTATGGTAGTTAATTCTTTAACGAGCAAGAAGATCTGGAGAATGGAAGGCTTAAAACTTACGATTTATGGACAGTTCTGGGTGGTTCCAAGAGAAATAGTGCCCACACAAAATGCCAATGTTGTTGAGGCACCAAACCGACCTACCTTCCTAAAAAGAAAGTTTAGATAGAGCCCAGTAATGGCTGCGGCATTGTTTTGAACAATGGTCTTGTCAGAAGCAACCACTCAATCGACTACGTTATGGCACAAGCGTTTATCTGTAAAAATTTGTCGGAAAATAGTTCATAGATGCATCTACGTATTCCGCCACCAGAGGGCGCAACGGCTTAGATGTAGGTATATTCAAAGAATTAGGCACAAAATAAATGCAATTCGGACACCCCTATTAAATGAGATGAATACGAAGGAGTTCAAAATAAAAAACTACAGAGGGCGCCACTGGTCCGAACGTCAGAACAAATTCAAAAATTCATACCTTTGGACCGGACTTCTCTTCATGTAAAGGTGGCCGATGAGAGTGTAGAAAGATCAGTTTTCCTTATGTCACCCTTGAAAAGACGGTTGGAGTCGATTGGGTCGTTCAAGTGTACCGAATTGTGAGTTACTCCAAGTTTAACCAACATTTCCTACACAAACAAGGAGACGAGTAGACAACCCAACCCTAAGCCCTTGGAAAAACATTAAACAGTAGCTGCAGCGTTACCACCTTACCGACCGAATCGGCTCCAAATTGTGCTGCCTTAATTAAGACGGCTAATTCCCGTGATGTTCTAATAAGCAAATACCTATGCACGAGTTGGTGGTAGTCATAGTAAAACTTTAAGCCGCCACTGTGCATGCAATCCTCGCACCATAACTTCTTCGTTAAAACATCAACTGTGGTTTTACATAATTTTCCGGAATTTCTTCTATATGTATGTGCGGTTGCCTCGTGGACTAGCTCTTTGTGCTTTGGTTTGTCGGTTTGGCAAATTTACGGATTTAATAATTTCTCGAAAAGGCAAAGCCAAGAAGGAATTTGAACCGCCTAATTGCAGGTGTGCATACTTAATGGTGAAATGAATTAGGATCCTTGTAGCTTATCCTCGCACAAAGGCGTGCTCTTGCTCATGCTCATTTCGCTAATTTAACTTTTCTCGAAAGTAAGTATCCTGGCTTTGTCCTTTTAATTTCAAAGTGCAGTGGGCATCGTTTGTTTTTTTTTTTTTTTTAACATAGTGTACCTTGTCACGGTGCTGCTGCTGATGTTGTTATCCTCTTTCGCTTGAGTTTACCAAAAGTTTTGCTCGTGCTTTTTGTTAGTTTTTTTTTTTTTTTTGTCGTTCGTTCGTAATGTTAAGGATTATTTTACTTGTAACAAGAAGGATACTGTGTATATGCGGCATTGTGCCATCAGACGAGTATGATACACAAAAGGTGTGTGTACACAATGTAGTGGATCAAAAATATGTTACCACTCCCATTGTTAGCAGGATGATGCTGCTGATGGAATGGAATGTAGTGCAGCAAGCATTTTTTTGTTCAGCTATCCTTGTTGTCTAACTCTTTTTCTGTTTTTTTTTTTTTTTGTCAAAAAGAAACACACAATCCTTAGGATTCATCTAGTCGTGTGTGTGTATATACGAGGAGGTTGCTGCATTGTGTGTTGTTGGTACTACTGTTTTCCTGCGGGACTATACAGAGGTGTACCGTGAAGACGAGCATGAGGCAACACTTTGGACTAACTGACTGGGTTAAGTACTTTTGAATGTGCTTGATATATTACACAAAAAAGATTTGTTATGTTATGCGGGAAGGGTGAGGGAAACGCTGATGTGATGTCACGGCAAAGTGGTGCTCATTTTTGTCATTTCCTTTTAACAAGTGCGGAGGAAGATGTTTTTGTTGCTGCCTTCAAAATAAAATATTTAGTGTTGCTGTTGCTTTAGAAATTTAAACAGCTTAATGCCATTTGTACTTGGAACGGTGTTTGTGTTGTTTTTTGTTAAGCGGATTTTCCCAGGTGTGTGTCCTAATTAATCAGAGGCGAGAGGGAAGAATTTGTAAAACCATTAACAAGATGAATGGCATACACAGCAGCCAAAGACAAATTTAGCAAAACTGCGTCAGAGACTGACTTAAGATGTGTCACAGACGGAAGATTGATGTCAAAACGGGGCATAGTAAAATGTGCATCTGTCTTAGCGACTTTTGGTAATAGCTGTCACGAGAGAACACTTTGAGAACGAGGTAATGGAGCGGTAAATGTTTAGGTTGGGAATGTTATTTAATGTGATTGAAACAAGAGTCGAATTTGGGGCAATTTAGGAAACCAGTTTGTACGAGTATGTTATAACCCTGAGGTGAAGACGGAAATGAAGGCTGATGAAGATTTCAAATTAGAAGCCACGAGTGTCTTTTGCAGGAGTGGGTTAGGCTTGGGTTGCAGGCTTTTAGAACAGGAAATCTGAGAGAAGCTGGTCTAAAAAAGTCGACAACAGTAGCCTAAGATGACTAGGCAGAGAAAAATTGACACCAACGCAGCGGCTGAAAAGGCCCCTAAACAGAGACAACGCAGTACAGAAACCTCTGGCCTTAGGTAGCCCGCCAAACTGAACTGCTACCTCAATCAACTTGAAGTGCACAACTGGCCGAAGTTAACCAAAGACCGCGAGTTGGGGCAATTCCCACCCTAGTGCTCTCATAATTCTTTGTACAGTCCGATTTTCGCCATGGAAAGCGCCAAAAAGACTCTGACTTATATCCTGTTTCACGGACTGAAAGCAAAAAAAAATAATAATAAAAACCCCATCCCTCAAAGGCGCACTGCCCGCCCAATCCGGCGAGTATTTATGTCTTTCAACAAAGTGCAGCGATCTGAAAATACTACCCCTTAGCTCCAGACTCGAGATTTCCATTTGTAAGTCCATTTCCTTTAGCAAAAAAAAATCTGCACAAAAAAAAAAAAAAAAAACAGACATGTACCCTCACAAATTCTTTCCATTCCATCGCCCTTCTTAAACACATGACACACGGAGGCAAACAAGAGAAAAATTGCATACGAAATGCGGGAAATGGACTCACAGAGAGCAGCGAGCGAGCGAGCACCCCGAAAAAACTGGGATTACTGCAATACATCAACCGGGTGGTGCTAGCTGTATCCAAGCAGGGCAATTAAAATTAAGGAACTTTGCGAAAAATAAATAACTTCTTAAATGTCCCGTTTCGGAAACGGTTTTTAGGTTCCTCTCGTAGCTCGTACCCATTGCTAGCAAACACTCGAGTGCAGCACTACAAGAAGTCCTGCCCTGAGAATGAATCCTCTTTGGCTTGTTTTTCTCCTCTTTTTTTTTTTTTTTTTGTTGCCTCAGATTTATCGTCATTTATCCTAGATTCTATATGGCTGTGTGTGTGCTTGTAATTTTGAAAGCAGGATTGCCATTCGTTGTCAAAGTGCACATATAAATTTCTGCATAACGAAATTGAGTTCTCTCTGTCCCCCTCTTAAAAAAAAAATGCAGATGCGGATGAATACGAAAACGAAGTTGTTTTCTCTGTCTACATTTTGTGTGCGTGCAGCATGCACTACTTAATTCTTATACTTCTATCTGATGAGTAAACTCACTCCGACTGCGGGGAAAAAAAACGAAAATCTATCCACAAAACGTACTCATAAGGAACAGAAAGCAGCAGCGGTATTACCACTGAAGCACCACCAGAAATAAAAGTTAAGAACTAAACAAAAAAAAAGAAACGTAAAACAAAATATAAAAGCTCCTTTTGTGTCCTCGACAATATTCCTTAAAACCATCCGCCATTGTCATGGCAGTGCGTTTGTTTAACGAAAGTAGATGAAAGCCAGCACACAAAACAACGCAAAGAACTAGTACTCCTCTCTTCGGTTTGGTTTTGTTTACGTTCAGCTTGAAATAAATATCTGTCATGTCCTTCCGTGTGCTGGTACTTTAATGCAGCTACGTGGAGTTTCTTCTCTTTCGTCACCAGCAGCGGCAACACCACCGCCACCTGCACCATCATGCTGATCATCTTCGTCAACCGAATGAAAATAATAAAGTCCGACCAGACTGAGGGACGATGAAGGGACGCCGAGTGCGAACGGTGGAGATGTACTCGTGAAGGAAAAATTCAATGATTTTCGTTTCACATAATTTAGTCATGAAATTTAGATTTGTTACGAAACAAAAATAAAAAAAAATTTTACGCGAGAAGTCACTTTGATTTGTTTGCAAGGCGAGGTCGGTTTTTTTTTCGTTCTTTGGTTAGGCGAGGACTAAGGTTTTGTTTATGCCGGGACTTTGATTTATGAATTTGCTGCATGCCGGAAAGACCGGAATTATAATACAATTTGTCATAAAATAAAGTGCTGGAACAAGTTTTAAGTCAGGACGGGTTTGGGGGGCCCACCTGCGTTTGGCTTATACCTTTCGTGTGCAAAGGGGGCAACTTTTTTACCCTAATCAAGTAACTTTGATGAAAAGTGGCGCAGGAATAAAAGACCTCTTAGGGCCGTTTGCTGATACGACTCATTGCGAACTAAGTTCCACATAAACTCTTATGTGACCTGAAAAAAGTAGCCCATAAGTATTTAAGTAGAACTTAAATCGTTAAGAGTCGTATGAGCAAACGGCCCTTAAAGTTGATAGTTAAACTAGGAGCTCTCCTTCGTCGAGATCGGTGGTGGTGAGACAGCTGTCAAAACTGCTGCCATTGTGTTGCTGTTGGTAACAGTGCCACTCCCGGTTACAGGGTGTATGTAACAGAAGTATTACGGAGCAAAATCTGTCCACGGGACAATCCTTTCAGTTTAGTAATCGGCACTCCGAAGAAAACTCCGAAAGTGACTTCGTTCCCTCTCCCAAGAGGCTTCATTCAACATTTAATTTCAGACATCAGGCGGAGACAAACTTTACGTGTAAAAGTCTAAAATGCTGCCCCGTAATAAGATATAGGTACAGAAGCTGAATAGGCCTTCAGCTACCTTGAGGACGAGGTATCACTCCCACAAAATAGCGACTTAAGTCTTAGTTCTCAAAGGTTAACAAGCGAATAGAAGCTAAGGCCATCGATAGCCTTCTTATAGAGAGGTAGAGCTGCACCTCACAAATAAATAGTTGGTTGAATCTATGTCAAGCTCCTTAATCGTTTTTGTGTACTTATGTTCACTTTGGAAACGAATGGGATTGACCTACAGTTCTTATGCCGAATCCGCAACTTTGAGAGGCTTTTAGGACAGCTATACCTGCTCTCGAATGTTTGACAGATATTGGTAATTGTTGCGCAGTGGAAGCAACATCAAAGAGTATTTTTTTCAATTTGTTTTCAGTCTAACAGAAAACCCTCGCTGTAGCTCACTACCCACTGAGGCACCGCACCACTGCATTGGGCTGAAATATTGAAAAACTGCTCAAAGAGTCGGCAAATCTTTAGAACCAAAAAGCCAGCTTTTCTGAGGCCGTATAGAGACCTGTCACGGGTCTTTTAGACGGTCCAGTTTTAAGCAAAGTGAGTGTAATTTGAAAACAATAATCACAAATGTAAGGGCTGCTCCCGAAATGCGGAACCTTTCATCGATAAGCTTGCAGAATCAATATCAATAGCAATCATCAGGCTTTTGTGACTAAACAATTTTTTTTGTGTCAGACTGCGTTTAAAGACGGAATAATAACGTCCAAGGATTATCTCAAAATAAATTAATTGTCGCAGGTCGGGAAGTACCCTAGGCTCAGCTTTTCAGTGAGGTACTATAAGACGGAAAGTGGGAGACACGAAAATAACAATCCCGCTTTGGAGCCAGGTCTTAGATAGGGAATAGCCTCGAAATTGACTGCCTTGCGAAACCCACTACTGCGGACACCTAAGAAATGAGTGCTGCAGAATGATCTTTAAGGTTCTAGAACACATAAGCTTTGAAAACAAGAGTTCCGCTGAAGCTGAATAAGAGAACCGCCTTGAGCTCGACAAGAACGAATAGATAGCGGATTCGGGAAAAACAAGTCTCGCCAATACTACCAAATAGAAAGAGTGAAGATGAAAAACTCAAAAAAAAGAAACAAGCATCTCTCTGAGAATGACTTTCTTTACACATCCAAGACCTGGAAGCTAAAAACTGACTTTTAGGTTGTCTAAAACAGAATATGTGACCAAAGAATGAAAACAGAAATCGTTCGGCAGAGCTTCAGCTTGAGAAGAACAGCCTTCAGCTTGATTAGAAGGAGGAAACCTACATTTCGCTTGCCGAAAACTGATCTCGGAGGTGCTAGAAAACAGAAAATATCGGGAATGAAGACGAAAATCCCCCGGCTGAGCTAGGGCTACCAAAGAGAGAAAAGCTCTTAAAAACAGACTGCTTTTACATGATTTCTCGTCCCAATTTTATAGAAAAGGTTCAAGCCCCCATAACCCCTTCCGTTGTGATGAATCAATGCTTGCTTTTCCCTTAACTTTAAAGAGTCGACAAGACCGATTTCAATACTCGTTTTGACAAGTCTACCTTCAACTGGAATTTTCATAACCAACCTTCTGACGTACATAACCAAACTAGAAGCTTATTTATACCCGCAAGACCCCGCAACAGCTAAAAATAACGATTACTTCGAGTATATTTCGCTCCCTTTTCTCCTTGACCAAAGGACAACTTTAAGTGCAAAACATTTCAAAATGCTAAACTCCCACATACCACTTCGTACGCCACACCCGCATCACTTGCCGCGTAACATCTCAGTAACCCCTCTGTTTGAAGACGCGTTAAAAAAAAAAACAAACTAAAACTTAAAACAGCAAAAATAAGGACGAAAAACATGGAAAACTTTCAACACTTTCACAGTACTAAAAATATGTAAAAAAAAAAACAAGCGATTCTTAAGTTGCTTTCCGTGTCCAAACATCTCAGATACTCGTACGCCTTCCATAAAACTCGCAAAGCATGGGACTAAAAACAAATGCGTGCAAGTTTCCTACACCCAAACAGAGTTGGATGGTAAAAGTAACCAAAACTTATTTTATACAGAATTTTTTTTTTCTGCTGTTCCATTGTGAATGGAAATTCCCGATTTTATGGTGTGAACTCGGCGGAAATGTTAAAAGGACTTTTAGCACTTAAATAAGGGTTGCGGGTGTGGTTGCTACTTACTAGCAGAAATTCGCATCGTTTTGCCCTCGTTATATTATACAATTGAGGGAAAGACATTTCGAATGATATTCGAGCGAACATTATATATTTGATCGACAAGGTTCGATGTTGGTGGTCTGCTTGTTGGTTTGAGTTTGAAAATCCGTTTCAAGGATGTAACCAGAGCGCGACTAATGTGTAAGGATAATGATATCGTGGGTAGTTATTTGGCGATGGTCATTTCAGCTTTCTTTGGATTTAACGTCTTAAAGTTATCTCAAAAGATGGTTATGCTTGGGAGAGAAATGTAGCAGGAGGACCGCCTATTCATGGTTACAATTCGAAGCGACAAATCGTGCCACCCACTATGATACAGAATGACTCTGTGGAATATTTTTACCGGTTTTAAGATTGTGTTACAGTTGACAACTGACAAGCTGCTATCCAAAGTGGGAGGAGTACAAATGTTAATCGAACACGGAACAACTATTCGAAGAAAGACATGTACGCAGTAATTTTATCTTCTGGCTTACCTGTAACACAATAATTAAGCTTCGATAGGAAGGTTGTGTTCTAAAATATTTAAAGGTACCAAAAGTTTCCAGAAACCTGGCAACAAAATATTTGTTTGAAGATCAGAATAAGTTGATGCACATTTCCTTTATGTTTGAAACAGACCCTTGCCTTCCTTGGCGTCCAAATGGTCGAAAACATAATTTTGTTAAATGAAATAAGCAGTATTTTCAAAACAAAAGTAGCCTTAAACCTGCTCATATTTGTTTCATACATTTTAAAAAAAGAAAGTCGTAAATCCGGGCAATAGTTCGGTAGACTTTTGCGGACTTGCAATTTTGCCATTCAGTTTCATAAATAGAAATATTCCATTTTAATTACCAGCATTCGATGTAAGTCGTCTGAACAATGCCGGACCAAGTTTAGTTTGTTTTTGAAGGTGATTTAATATATATTGCAAAACATTTTACTTAGGACAGGGTTACGTTAATCTTTCAACTATCATAATTGCATGTTTCCAGTAGATATCAACAGAGGCTTTCATAAAGAACACCTGTGTCTGCAAGAGATCTTTTGAGCTCGAAGTAGAACTATATTTATTTAAAATCTTTGAAGATATACTTGCAACTTATCAGCTGTAGTGACCAAATTAACAAAGAAAAGGATTTACCCTCAACTTTGAAGGTTCAGAAGGACTAAGTCTTATTTGGATTTTTCTAGTTCGATATTGTTACAAATTTCGGCGTTCGCCAAAATGTTTGAACTGAATATTAAGTACATAGCAGTGAATGGGGCATGCAGCCTTAAATTCCACCTAATAATCGTCCAAAATCTAAAGAGCACAGAGAACCCATGCATCGAAATTCATTTTTAGAAAAATATCATTTGTGTCAACAGCTTAAGGCATTTTTCTATCGAACACAGCTTGTATTCTCAATAAAATCCATAGGAAAAAAACAAAGAAACGTGGAATTGCGTCTCAAAAAAAAAAATAGCAAATTTCTAGAAACAAGACATCGTGGTCTTAAAGGTCATTAAACTTGGAAAGTCTGAAGGCAAAAATCTTGTCCATCAGCAACTTGTTTGGAGTCCATGTCAAATTATTAAAAGTTGAAGAAAGTCTTCCATTGCCGCATTGATTTCATTTTCTGTAAGCACGACAAATTGTCTACGGAAATTTCCATCAACACATTTTTTGTTTTTGCAAAATATAAAAAAAAACTAATTCAAGGAAGGATTCTCGTATAATTTTCAATGCTAACAATGTATGTACCTTGATCTTGTATCTTGATTCCAAAAACACTGTCGCCATTAATTATTTTCCACGCTTTTGAAACATTTAAAAGAAATCACTTGACCTCAGGCCATGTTGGAAAAAGACTCCGCAGCAAAAGGGATTTTTCGGCAGTTGTGTAACACGTTCTCCTCCTTTTCCTTTCTTGAGGGCTCCTTTTTGGTTGCTTTCAACGCGAAACATGGCCCATAGATTTTAAGCAAAATAAAAATGAATTCAAAGGAATTTTCGTTACGTTTACACTTTTTAAATTAAACTACGCAGTAATTTTTATCTGATTCAGTCGGATGAAAGCGAAAGCAATTTGATTATGATTCCATTTTTGTTTTTCTATGTGAACGGTGAAATGATTTCTTTTCTGACAGAAAAAGCTGCCAACTGCGTTTTTAAAAATTTATTTGAATCGGTTAGGGTGGAAGTGTTTGGTGAATTCCCTCAAAGTGATTTTTTTTTCAGCGTTGTCACTTTCACATTTGATAACAAGACAAAAATATTTTTGAAAACTTCTCAGGTTATATCTTATTTAGTCGACGATTGCGCATTTTTTATAAAGTTCTTTAAAACAAAGAGGATTCAAAAAATTCGATAGAATACAAATACAAAACCAAGTGTCGAGTTATAAAGAAAAAATTTACGCTGTTTGGAATAGGCAAGCGAGGTCCCTTAAATTCGCCATGCAAATTGTAAGGCACTTGAATTTGTCCAAAAAATAATAATTTACACAGACGAATGGTTGTGAGAAACTAGGACAAAGGTGCTAAATTTATTATGATCCTTTATTTCCATTGAAATGAATGAACGAAGAATGAACGAGTGCGGTTCTCAGGCAGACCAATGTGGTGATGGGGAGACGACATCAAAGTTGATCTCAAAGAATCATGGAAATGTTAGCGAAATACGAATAAGGATACCAGAATGGAGAAGTTTTCCATGTGAAGTTATCCACGCTCAGTCGAAAATGTTTCTGCTGCAAGTGCAAGTGTTGCTGATGATCCGAATTTATAAATTTCCCGGCGTTCGCATCGAACGTGTCGTACACCTTACTGTGGCGTCATTTTCATTTGGATTAGCATCTCCATCCTTACGCAACAATTAAAGCCTGCTGACCATTCACAACGCCGTAGATACGCCACACAACACGACCAATTTTGGCTTTTATTGAGAAGTTTCCTGGCCGCGTAATTTCACGTTTTGACGACGTCAATTGGCAACCAAGATCATAAGATTCGAAGTGGTTAGATTTTTTCTGTGGGGCTACGCAAAAGACCGTGTTTACGCGAATAGTCCTTGAACTCAAGACGCATTTAAAACCAACATTACTCGAGTTACGGTCGAGATAACTCCCGAAATGTACGAAAAAGTGCTGCGAATTGAACGATATTGTATCTCGCACTTAATGGCAAAGTCCAAACTTTATAATGACATAAAATGTTCATCAAAAAATATATCGCTGTGTGTGTTAGTACTTTCGAAACCGAAAAATTAATGAGCCTTTACAAAATATTTCGTATGAAGATGGAAAATGATTATTTGAAAGCCCCGCGGTGTATGTACCTTAAACAATTAATAAAGAGCTTTTTAATAAGTTTAGGTTGCAGACAACCATAAAAGCAGGTAGCTGAGAATATAGAAGGCTGGGTTAAGTTCAAGTAGCGGTATGAAATAAGTGCAGACCCACTTACGTCCGAAAAGGCCCAATATGATAGTCCAAGAAAAAACCAAAAACATGATTAAAAATGTTCAAGGATAGCTTTCTGTGTGTAATTGGTTTGGGGTCCTTAAATATTCTTATACAACCAGCTTATGGGTATCCACTTTGTAAATATCGAATGGAAGCTAAGATTTTAGTTCAACAATTCTTTGAGTAATCCATTTGCATTTTGCATTTCGCAATTGCGACCTATCCTTGTCTTCTTTCGTTTAAATACTTGCAAGAGTGCCGCAGGGTTGCCTTTTGAGGCCGTTACTCTTACTTGTATGTGGATGAACTGAAATGGAGTATTACCTAGGCGCCGTAACGCCTTTTTGATTTTTTTTTCGCTTCGAAACGAAAAGGTAGGTAGTTTAATAAATATCCAACTTATACACTTTGTCACCTAAAAAGTTCAAATGTTCAAAAGCGATATTGCGAAGATTTTGCTCGTAAGCAGAGTTCTGAACTGAACCGGCGGCAAAAATAGTCCTCGAGGTGATGCCGTTCACCAAACGAAGGAAGATCAAGAATATTAGAGCAGAAAGTTATCTAGCAAAAAGGTGGGGGGTGGTCGCACACGCTTCAAAACTAAATTTCGTCGAGCTAAGAGAAAACTGTTTTGCTCTGCATTGTCCTTTATCAATGACTTTAAATTGACTAAAGGGTTTATTTTGTTTTTAGGAGCTACCGCCCTAAGACAGCTCCCCAAAAATTAGACCGAGCGATATGAGACAGCTCCTACTACCCAGGCAAAAGTTGCTTTCAGACATTATATAGTGGATGCCCGCTACAAACATCCATTTTTGTTGCTGTTACATTGAGCAGATTAATTACAACGCTTCTAAATTGTGCGCACTATTACGGACATATCAAAAATAGTGTCTCAGCCTTCCCCTCTTAAAACACATTAAACATCCAGTAATTACCCTTAAGCCGAACCAGAGTTGAACTTTCACAGCACTTCAGTGCCCACCACAATCTTCTATACCCAAAGGACGACAACAAGTGCTCTTCACTAATTAGTACCTACTCCGTACGCACGTGATCCAAATACTTTTGAAAACTTTTCTCGCTACCGCAAGTCATATGCTTCAACTTTTTGGCTGTTACCCTGCGTGCTTCGTCGTCGCCCAAGCGAATGCCTTTGAGTCTATATAACACTCATAATTAGTGCAAACCTTTACCCTCGTTCGTTGGCAGTCGCGCAGTCACCTTTCCTGTGCCAATCTCTAATTAAATCTGCTGAACTTTGTCCCAAAGTAAACTCGTTCTCACTGTGGCCCAACCAGGCTGCAGTCTGCAGTCCGCAGTCCGGACCTCCCCCCACGCCAGACTGTGAATAATTTCGCCAAGCAAATTACTTTTTAATTCGACTCCGTGACTAAAATTCAGTGCTCAAAGCGCACGCATTATTATTCATTTGTTCGTCGCCATCGTCGCGTGGAGAAAATCCTTTTAAGTGCAATTAAATTTGGCTTTTTGATATGAGAGCGTATAGCTTCCTGAATTTCCGGTACACATACTGGTTGTATATAAAGCAGCATTTCAGGTGCAGCAGCAGCATTCTGCTCTGCCAAAAGTAAGATACTCCACCCGAGACCGCACAGTCGTTTACCGAGCATTTCCTGTGTGTGCGCTCCTCTGTTTCCTTTTGTTTTGGCACACACACACACAAACATGCCTATTACACACCGCACTATCCGTCGTCGCACCTGATGCGGGCAAATTTAACGACCGCACACCGACGCATTACACAGAGTAAAACCCATTTCGGAGAAGAAAGTCCCCTCCCTCTTGTTGTCCACTCTTATTCGGAGCAATTGAGTTTTCCGCTACAACATGGGACGACTTTACATTTCCTTTTGAGTACACACAGAGAAACAGTCGCGTATTGTCCGAGTCTTGTCGTCGTCGACCACAAAAGGGATATGCGGGTGGTCGGGACCACCACCCCACACCCCGCACGTACATCAATTGAGGAAACTATTCAAAGGGAATTGCCATAGTATTTGCTTTCCAACAAACGAATGTCCTTTTCTGCAGGATAAACTGGTCGTCCCTCTGTGGCTACGTGTGCCTCTGCGCGCTTATTGTTCACAATGACGACAGCCAAATGGAAATGGAAATGGAAATGTGTACCCAAAATCAAGTACTTACTATGCGAGAGCAGGTGGTTCTTCCATTTTTCGTGGAAGCCCACATCCTTGACGACCCACCCCCCCGCAAAAGCCATTACAAAATGGCTATGCTCTGGCATTTTGCTTTAAAGGTTCTCGGATTAGGAATTAAACATCACTCGGGAGAGAGAGGATTCGACTGTGTGATTTGATGTTCTGGTTTCGGGTACAATGTACGACCCTCCCCAGCGGCATATATAGGTACGATTCGTGTACATCGTTCCGACTTCCTTAAAGAGCAGTTGATGGGCGCGAAGGAAGCATAAACTGCGAACGCAAACATTTTATGTGCGTGTAATGTGCATTTGCTTTTAGTCGCGCGGAACCTTATAAAGTTTAATTAGTTCGAGGAGCACGCGACGCGACGTTATATTTCCATTTATGGGCTTCGCTTGTGTCCTATCATCTGTACGGTGTATGTATTGGAAAAATTCGAAATGCTCGCGCGCGCAATTTTCCAGTCACAATGCGTTGCCGCGTTGTGATAACAATAGCGCGCACGTATAACGGCAGCCTATTAAGACGCGCGCAAGGATATCACATTTTAAGGATGTTCAATTTGCGGTTTCGCACCGACTATGCGAAATGTGTGTTGTGTATGGAGGACACACAAAGTGTTAATCATGGTGGTGTGCAAATTGAAATTTGTGTTTATATTGCTCGAATCGAATTTTCGGGGGTGGCAGGGGTGTGCTGTCTGCTCTAGGAGCGGGTAGTAAAGAAAAATACAAGCTGGAGTGGGTTTTGTAATTTTGAACAATAAGTGTGGGGAAATGATGCAATTAAAAATTATGTTCGAACTTGTTTCTGCTCACGCAAGGTGTAATCGGCAGCAATGGAGGCAAATCCCCAATTTCCCAGTTAAATGGAGAGTAATGAGGGCGCGCTGTGTGCGTCGGTCGTGTTGAATGGTAAATAAGGCGAGCTATCCTGGGTACAAGTTGTTTACAATGTCTAGTTCTAGTTTGACAATGGCTTCCTTTGTTTTATCCTTTGTAGTTCAGCGTGGCAGTTTGACAGCTTGTAAGATGGAAAGGATTCGGCTGCATGGAGAGAAGGCTCAAATGGAGTGCCAGAAAATCCATCAAAAAACGCCCCAAGCTTTAGCAAAGTCGCGCATAGACAATGAGGAAAAAGAAGCCTCTCCTTAGAACTATTATGGTGGGCGTGGCACTCTCTGGCTAGAAGGTACAAAATTTCTCAAAAGTACGGTCTATAATCTAATTTGAAGTGAAAAGCTTTGAATCAGCTTTGAAAAATAATAAAATTCGTCTTTGAGGTATGAAAACGCCTCTAAAAAGTGGGCGTGGCACTGGACATTGATGAACAAAATCTGGAGAAAATTATAAGCAGTATTTTTTGCCTAACAACTTTTTTCATACTGTAGCAAAATGTGGACAAAAATTTAAATTGTGAAAGAAGGGTCCCTCCTTACAGAATGATTACACTAACACGGTTTTCAAGCCATTAAATTGAGCCTGAAGAAGTGACTGTCGAATTCCCTATGCAAAATTTCCCAGCACATTAATATTTAGTAGAAAAATACTTGAATTTACAATTTTTATAGGCAGGAATGGGTAATGCCAATCGAAAAGTCTTCGGCTAATCATCAGGAGTGAGTTGTTGAAAATGACCTTTGGTATAAACGTGAAGCTCGAATATCGTTTTTCTAAGCCCACTGTTTTCCAAAGAAAATTTATTGTTGAGAGAACAACTATTTGCAAAGAAAAACAAGTAAAAGTGTTATCATCGGCCTGGCCGATGCTTTGATACCCTCCACGGCATACAAGTCATACAAAATACCAGAACTACTTGACCGACATAGCCCATTTTGAATACCAACCTGACGCCGATAAAAAGAAGTCCTTTCACCAAATTTCATTCACCTACGTCAATTACTTTGGGCGCTATCGTTCTTTCAACAGACAGACAGACAGACAGACAGACGGACATGGCTAAATCGATTCAGAATGTGATCCTGATTCAGAATATATATACTTTATAAGGTCTCCGGTGACTCCTTCTTGGCGTTACAAATGTATTGGCAAAGTGAATATACCTTCCTCTGGAGGGTATAAAAAAATACTTTTGTTGGAATTATACCGATTCCAAACAAACAAACATTTTTTTTCTTGTAATCTTCTTTTAGGAAAGTCAGAGTTTCTTGCAGATAAATGTTACTTCTGCAGTTCCAGCAGAGTTGCGGTACAATTTCCCTATAAGAAATTTTCAGGGGCTACCCAATCAGCGAAAAAAAGTAATTCTCCTTGATTAATAAAAAATTTACGACGTTTCTTAAAAGAGTCAATTAAACGAAAAGAAGACGCGAAAGATCGACAAAACTTTGTAAGAGTCAAAAAATACTACGGGGCTGTCATCCCCGCTGCCTTATTTGGTGCTCGGTGACCTGGTGCTCATCACATAACTGACTTCGAAACCAAGTGCAAGGCGCACTTACTGGCAAGGTAAGAACAGGAATACCCAAATTAAACTATTCAAATAATGACTGAATGGAGTCTGCAAGTGATGTAGCAAGAAGGTTTGATTCTACCGAAGGATTTTGTGTTTTGTGCCACTAAAGGTTCAAGGTCCGACTATACTGAATATCTGGAACTAAATCACTGAATGGCTGCTTCTGTGAGCGAGCTATACGTCCACGGAATTGAATATGAATAGTAAATAAATAAATAAATAAATAAATAAATAGTTGGCGCAACAGCTCCGAAAGGGACCCTGGGGCTGGCTACTCGCAACCATTCGCTTTGTGTGAATTTTCAATTTTTAGAACAAATGGAAAGGATCCACAATTTTACGCCGAGTCCATACGACCAGTTGAGAAGCTCTTTCACGACAGTTACACCCTCGGATGTTTGTCAGACGTTCGCGAGAGGTGGCGCAGTGGAAAAAAAAATTAAGTCGCAATTTGGTTTTTTTTTTCAGGCTTCGAAACTGGGACCCCTCGCTTAGTAGTCCAAGAAATTAACCACAAGGCCACTCCGCCTTCAATTGAATAAATTCCATCATACAGTGCTTGTTCATCACTGGTATCCTCGGCGAAAAACTTATTTTTCCGAATGGAAACACAGTCAACTTCATAACACTATGAACTTTTAAACAATTTTCGAAACTCATCTTCCATTTGGATTTGTTGCAAGTTGTCGCACTCAACGAGCACTGAATATCTGACATACTTCATAGAGAAATAATGTTTCCACTTCCTGCCCAAATATTTTACAGCCAGTCTGGTGGAAAATCGACTCCGACCTTGACCTTATCAGGGCTTGGCTTCGTGGGCTATATAGGCTATATACGGGTTCATGCCATTTTCCATTTACATTTACAATGACATCGATGTGAAAGATGTCATGCGTGGATAAATGCACAGCGCAAAAGGCCTGTCATTGGACTTTAGTGGATGAAAAAAATTTCAAATGTAGACAGAAATTGCTTCCGCAGGAGATGTTAATGCCAAAGAGTGAGTGGTGAGTAGCAGCGTTGCCACTGAAAAATGTCAAACAGTTTCTAGGGCCGAAAATACTAATATAGCAAAAAAAAAAAAACACAACAGAACAGAGCTGCAAAGACAAAAAAGACACTTTTTCATGCGTTTGAATTCTTCTTCGTTCAATAAAGATCAAAATCCTCTTTTGACTATAAAAGGGGCCACTTTGATAATTTTTAAGAAAGCGGGATCCAAGGGTTTTGAGGCTCAAAAGGGGACCAACCGGCAACGCTGCTGAGTAGACATCGATGGTTTGCGATGAGTGGATGATGACCACACCGCGACTATAGCAAAAGAAACCGACTTTCTGTAAAATTCCCTTCGAATTGTCGCAGTCGTTTTCACAACACTCCGAGGAGAATTTGATGTACCTACGTCTCTTCTTTAATATATAGACTGCACTCCTCGTGTGCAAACCGATGCAGACTGATACTGATCCCAATTGGCCCATCTCTAAGCCGGTCATTCCTCCGCCGAATCTGATGCTCAAAATGTCAACATTCTAATTCCGATTGCAATCCTTTTCCCACGCCAGAAGCAAGCTGTCCTCCTTCCCTCTGAACAGTTTCTTTGTACATAAATTCCCCATGCAGGCACTGACAAATGTTTCGTTTTTAATTCACCTCTGGCCTATTGCCAAATTAATTACTAAGGAACAGAAAGAAGAGAAGCACAGATAGCGTCTTCCCCCCCTGCTGAAAGAGCATAAAGAAATGTCAATATTAATTAAAGAACAATTGTAGTCCAATTACGATCCTCGTTCCCTGGCATAGCAGCGTCCCCTATGCAGCACGAATTGAAACTGCATTTTTGTAGCTGTGACATCTGCAACGTAACTTATAATAAACTATCTGAAGCTCTTTAAAATACCATTTTCCAGGCCAACATTCGGCAAAAACAGACTTTCTGCACAACAACAAAAAAATACGGAAATAAACGATGATTTTTAAGAAAACCGGTCAACATTCCTATCTCTCTCTCGCTCCAGGGAGGGAGGAACAGAGCACTTCCCCCCGTCCCGGGTATAATATATGAGCTTTACATGAAAAGTATCTACAGCTAAAGTACGTATGCAGCTTCTTTTTGTGTTTCAATAACAAAACGAGCACTGATAGCCATTTTTTTCCACCGCTCTCATAAGAGTGGAACTGCTAATAGCGTTGGCAAGATACAACCAGTGCGGGAATGGATGTGCATTCGGGTAGGGTACCCAACTGTAAAGGACAAATAGATTTTTCTGGTTTGAGTATTTCATTCATGGTATTCATCGGCCATAAGTATCGCCTCTACTTTGCTTGGCAAAAAATAATAATATTCTATATTGTTTGTGTGAAGTACGACGACTACAGTTTTGCTGGTATAGGTATATATAGGTAGACCCAGATGCTCGACGTCTTCGTGGTCGGCTGCCGTTTTCGTCGTCGTCGTCGTCGTCGTCGCTCTGGTGAAGGATACTTTTGGAAAACCACCAAATTGTGGTAGTTTTCCTGTACACAGAACATGAACAAAAAACAAAAATTAAGATGAATGGAAAAAAAATTGCCGAGCTAAAGATATACATATATACACAACATAGCGGGAATGTGGGCAAAATATCTAGGCTACCGCCTGGTCCCAAACTACGAAGCACATCCGTTCAATCTATAGTGGTAATGATAATGACGATGATGACGGCGGCTATGGCCAAAAAAAAAAGTGTTTATTTTGAACTGAAAAAACGGAAAAACTCCACTGGTTTCCTGGGAACGGGGTAGTCAATATTTTATCACGTGACAAAGGACACAAATTTGCACAGACAAGGAGATTCAGGCGCTGAGTGTAGTTGCTGGTGATAGGCAAACTAATCAACATAAAGCTTGCAAAAAAAAAAACAGGCGGAACTAGTACAGGTCCGTTTGTTCAGTGTTGTGGAACCTCGATAATAAATATAGACAAAGAGATGGGTTTTGGCTAAAGAGGACGAATTTTGAGGAAACCTTTATGGAATGGGAAAATAAGAGTAACCGGAATTGAAATGTTCTGCTTTTTGCACAAGGAATGCCATAGAAAGTCGCGCGTTCGAAGGACTGGTCTGTCACGCTCGAAACTTATTTTCAGTCGGAGGAGTTAAGTGAAGGTAATGTATGAAAGGCAGACATTCCAACAACAAAGGCTGGTCCTTTGGGCTGGTGAGTCAATCGGAACGATTGTGATGGAAAGGAAGTGAAGCGTTCTTCTTTGGGATAAGGGAAGACAGCTATAGAGGTAGCGAAGCAAGATTTGAATCTTCTCTTCATCACTAGACCTCCTACAGAAGGCATTGCCAGGGAGGTTTAACCTTTAACCATAGAAAAACTATGAGTCAGTGCAGTCTTGTATGAAGGATGCGAAGAGTGTTAGCCTCTGAAGACATGACCTTTTGAGGATATGGGGCTATGAAGTTTTGAAGACCTAAAGATATGAAGACAGGTAGCTATGAAGCTATGAAGATATGCAGACACGATGCTGTGGTGATAATAAAATCTATAGATATGAAGATATGAAGATATGAAGATATGAAGATACGAAGATATGAAGATATGAAGATATGAAGATGTGAAGATTCGAAGCTATGGAGCTGTGAAGCTATGAAGATATGATAACCTGATGCGGTGGGGAAGAGAAGATCTGACGATATGAGCACATAAAGGTAGGTATGAAGCCATGGTCCTGTGAAGCAAAGAAGATTTAATGATATGAAGTTATAAAGGTTTGAAGACATGAACCTTCAAAGCCATGAAGATATGGAAGGTTATGTAGATATGAAGAAATGAAGAATTGAAAATATAAAGCAATGAAGATATAAAAGTATGAAGAAATATGAAGCTTTGACTTTGAAAATATGAAGACATGAATAAAAGATATTAAGATATGTATGTAGTAATGAAGATATGAAGAAATGAAATCAAGAAGATTCAAAGATATAAAGAAATAAAGATTATGAGGAAAAAAAAACTGAAGATAAAAAATTAAGTTATAGGGACATGAAGATGTGAAGAAATAAAGAGATCAAGACTTAAAAACATTCTGCTCATGGCAGCAGGTTCCATCTGAAGATTTTTTTCCACTGCGCCACCTCTTGCAAACGTCTGACCGATCCAAAAGTATAATTTTCATGAAAGAGCTTCTTAATTGGCCGTTTGGACTCGGCGTAAAATCCTAGATCCCTTCCATTCGTCCCAAAAATTTTAATTGAAAATAAAAAGCTCACTCAGGGACCAGAGGGTCCCTTAGGATCTATTGCGCCTATCTATTTATTGTTTTTATGACCCCAGGTGTGGAGAGCAGATGCATGGACCGGACTGACCAAGAGGTTTATTGTTCTCCTTGTTGTTTGTTTAAATCTGAATAATTTAATACTGTCAAGGCGGAAAAAGCTATGCCATCAGTGACGGCATGATATGGATGAAGGCAGAAAATATTAGAAAAAGAAGAGGTGCCAGTTTGAAACCCTTTTGGGACACAAACTGAGTCTCACAGCTTAAGTACAAAATTTGACACTCTTTCCATATGCCAACAGAGTAGACATCATCTGTCATCGAATCGGCTGATAACTACTTTTCCATAATAGCCCCCCCTCTAGTTCCAACTGCTTAGTCATACTACCAGTACAATTTACCTCCAGCCGTTCGCTCTTATTACAAAATCACTTGCAATCCTCACACCTCCAAAGTATCATCGCCCCAAAACAACATAAAAGAAACTCTCCCCACAAAGTCATTCCGTCTCAACTCCATTTCTAATGCAAGTCATGTGCAGGCATCCAAGTCGTTAACCTCTACAAAAATTATAGCCGGCACCACAACCAACGGTACCCGGCCAAAAGTCAAAGCGCCAAACAATAGGCCATCATCATAATAATAATCATCAAATGCAGAAGCACCAAGATTATGAATCCCCCCCAGTCCTATGGGCCATCATTCACGGTGTAAATGGATCAAGTATCTCTCCACGAAACGATATTAGATGTAACGCGATACGTTTTACCCGCATGTGGCACCGCCAAACAATATCTCAAATTTATTTGTTTGCGACACACATCGCATACAAAGTAGATGATTAAATGCGTTCCACACCCACCACCCTCACCGCCATCACTGTGAGAAATCGAAAAATAATCCAAAGGACCTGCTGAGCAAACAAAAAAAAAATTCAAAAAGAAAAACCGCCAAGAAAAGATGACTACAGTATAATATGTGTTAACGGTGACGAGGATGTTCTCGTTCGACAAACAGACAGCAATACCGTACCGTACACCATGCCGAATGACATGTCAAGAGAAATGCAGAGAGTCATTCATTTTGCACATCGGAATTTTCGTCTCATTCTCCCGGCTTTGTGAAAGCCAAAACGAGTCACACCGGCATGCCATTCGAGCTGGAATAGAAAAATCCTTTTATTCCGTAGCACAGAATAGAAAGACTATGCACAGCCAAAAACTCACTAAACAATTTTAATTTAGTCAAACGACAACTACCACTACTACTGCGATGACGGCGACGGTGACGGTGATGCTGTCGACCGACCGATGCACGGGTTGAGGAGGAAAGGTGCCACTGCCAGCGCCAGCAACACCAGCAGCAGCAGCAGAAGAATGTGTGCATTAAGCAAATTCATGCAGCTATGGGTTGCGCGCCGGGTATTCCTTTTCCTATCCTGTACCTCTCCTTCTGGCTGAACACCACCATTACCATGATCATTGCCTAATGGTGTTTCATTGTACTCCCTTATTCTCGGTCGTTTTTCCGTTGTTAAAGTTTTGTGTGTGCGCTGAAAGTTGTTTGGGAAATTATTTTTTAGGGTCGAACACTTTTCTAAATGTTTTTAATATAAATTTATAATGAATTCGTATTTTGTGCGGGGAAGTTTAATCCTTAAAATGCTGCTCAAATGAAAGTGTTTCGCAATGAATTGGTTAGCGTGTTGGTGGGGTTTTATTTTTCTTCTTCTTTTTGCCCAAAAAGGTGTGAAGAAGCTTTTAGAGTTGAATAGTTTTCTGCTGCTTACCATCACCCATCAGACATAGAGTTACTGTGTTTTTAAAGGTATCTGGCAGCACTTTTCGAAATCTAGTGACTGGAGTAGCGTTTGTGTGTATGAGCTTTTCATGTGCTTTGATGTTTTGAAGTAAAATCCGATGAGCAATTATAGCTCTTTGATATTGAAGACTCTCAAGAGTTGCTGCTTTGATAAACCGGAGGATCGGGACGTTCTTAAAGATCTCGAGAGGTTCATACTGGGTGGTTCTAGTAGATGAACGAACTTTACATCACCAGTTACTCCTAGTGCTAAGAACGAACTGAAGGATCAGGAGGTAACAGAGCTGTAAGAGCTGCTGAGATTTACAATTTTAGTGGTTCAAGTTAGAAAAAGTAGACTTTTGTGAGGTAAGCAGCCAGTCACTGAGTGGATTTATTTTTTCCCCAAAAGTTATCTCACGGAGGGTCCCATAATTGACCCAATCGACCCAACTGATGGTAGTGAACCTGTGACACCTGTGATTTTTTGCTCGTACCTTGAGTAACTTTCGACTTGCTTTGCTTTGGGAAAGAAGATTTAATAGTCAACTCCACGAGCTTTTCAGCGACATTCACCATGTCTAAAAACAGCACACAACTCGTCTAAGACGGCTAGGAAACAAAGAGCTAATAACCGTTTAGGCATAAAGAGTCTTCTATTTCAAAGCTGAACTACCAAGTTGCAAAAGAAGATCCCGCCTTCATGGCATTTATAATTCGAAATTGAACTTAAACAACCTAGAGTGCGTTGAGTACTAAATACTGGAAACAAGTAGCCAAAGTGTGTCCTTTCTAATAAGTCTCACTGGCTACGACCCTGGTTCACTGCGGACTGTGGCGCCATCTAACTATGTACATATACAGGGTGCGACATCTTTTATGTCGGTAGGTAAAGATTGAATAACTTTGTCATTTATCAACCGGTTGACTTCAGTGGACATGAAACGTCAATTCAATACAATTTTACCCATGAATCGCTACACACCGAAATAACGCGTCGAAATAGTGACCCTGTACTTCAGAAACAGATGGTCAACTGTGTAACAACGTACATATCATCGAAAATATCGTGGCTAACTTTCTGTCTGTCTGACAACACAATTTGTGGTTTGGTGTTGAATTTCGTTGAGAAAGAGTGTTGCAAGGAAAATTCCCTGGACGTGTGCTGTACTCCAGCTAGCCTCAGGGCACCTGTTTCAGTACCTTGTGGGTCTTAGGAAAAGGCACAAATTACATCTTAAGGTTTTTTCCAATGCGCCATTTCTGACAAAAATCCAAGAGTATAACTGTCATGAAAGAGCTTCTCAAATTAGCCGCTCGGAATCGCCATAAGATTGTAGGTTAATTCCATTCATTCGGCTCAAAAAACAGACACTCACACTACCGATATAAGGCTGTAAAAAGCAAGTCCTGGGTTACCTACATGAGTCTGTTGCGCCATCTAAATATTTATAAATTTCTTTATGAGCTAGGACTTTATAATCACATGTTTAAGACCAAATTGCAGTCCATTATTATTTCAAAATTCAGAATCCATTTCTAAAAACCAGACTTCTGGAATTTTTGCTATAGCCACCCCCTTTCCGGATCCTTTTCTAGAAAACACAAAATTTTAGTCGCAATTTTTCCTTATGCTTATATTGGCCAACAGATTTTCTTTAAATTTCGAAATTATCTCTAATTTAACTCGTAAAAAGCTCGCAGTTCGCAAAAACAGACCAACAGTTCAAAGGTGCGTCTTTCAGAAGAAGAAAATGCCAAACACATCCCCCCAATTAACCACCTCCAACACTTCTTGTTGAATCATAGAAGTACGTTAAATCCTTTATTAAAAAAAAAAAAAAAACTGCCAGTTCACCAAACATCCGAATTTAAGCCTTGAAATTAGTTCAGACGCAAATGAAAATAAATTAAAAATGCAATAAACGGTTTCAACGAGCAATTAACCAAAACAGAGGCAAATACCCATCCACAGACAGACAGACACAGAAATGGAAATACGAGTGGGAAATGAATAACAGCAACGAAAAAAAAAAAAATCCAAAACGCATTTACCAAAAACGGGAAACGTAGCGTTATAGCGTTTGAAATGTTCAGTTGTCTTTACGGCGGCACAGATAGTATCTGAAAAGTATGCGGCTCTTACGGGAAATGTTGTTCTCTGTTTGGTTTTGCTGCTGCAAAATACAAATATACACAACCAATTAGTTATTGTATATAGGTATGGTAGCATTGTTGTGAAACTTGCTTCGCTAGGATCCACAATTACTGCCGTCATTTTAGTTGCTTCTTGTTGACGGCTGAACGGCGATGGTGCGAGGAATGCCATGACGATGGGCAGAAGGAATGAGCTCGGTTTTTTTGTCGGTGGGGACTTCTGGGTTGAGGCTGCGTCTATGAAGTAATTAGAAAGGAAAGGACGACAAAATTTTGAGAATTTCAGTTCAGTTTTGGGCTGTTTTTTCTCCCATCTGCTTTTCTAATTGTTATCCTTGCAAGGCGGAAATTAAAATTAATTACTGGATGTGACTGTTTTTTCTTTTCGTTTGCAAAACATTTTTTCAAACTACATAGTAGTAATTATTTTGGAAGAGCAGTTCCCTAAAGGGGGCATTGGGATGGCGGCAGCGAAATTACGAGATAGTGTTCTACCACTTGACAGGATTTTTTTAGCAGTTGATATTTTACTGGAATGAGCCAAAAAAACCCGCAACGAGATGCTCGATGGCCCACAATGAGTATTGAGCTGCAACAGCTTCCAGTGGCAAGACTGAAATACATGTTTCCTAGATTTGACCAGGTGAAGGACTGCCCCTGATTAATGAATAAATGGACTCAGCTACTAGTTTCGAAGAAAAAACTGGACCTTCTAGACAATCGATTTTGCACATTTCCCCAAATTAAATTTGTTTTAAAGCGATAACCTTTTTAGTATCGATAAGAATGTTAAGGATCGATTACAAAGGGATTAGGCTTCTACGATGTTTGACGTACTTTTTAAAGGCCCAAAAATGTGAGTTTTCGTGCGGTTTTAGTTAGACCACCTTTCCAATTCGCTTAAAACCCAATTTATATAGAGGTTAACTATGCAAATAGTCGGTCAACCTCGTCTGACTCTGCAGGATTACGATGGATAATTCTTGCTTCTTCATCAAGATCGGTAGCGATCCAATCGAGACCTTAAATGTCAAAAAGGGTTATTTCGACGAAAGGTATTTGCTTCAGTGCAATTTTCATTGCACACTTTTGGGCAAACAATCACTTTGGAGTGTGTTATTTTCCGATTGGGTAGGATAATGAAGGACGAACAATTTTAGTTCTTTTTAATACCCAATTTCCAACTTATGGATTTTTTTTCCACTCTCTCGCGAACTTCTGACAAACATATAAGAGTATAACTGTCATGAAGGAGCTTCTCAATGGCCGTTTGGACTCGGTATAAAATTGTAGTTCCCTTTCTTTCGTATCAAAAACGAAAAACTCACACAAAACAAATGTGAGAGGCTAGGCACAGGGCCCTACGGACCTGTTTCGCCAAAAATTTTTTTTTACAAACGTTTTGCTGCGCAACTTTAAAAACGAAAGGAATTTTCGTTTCGAGCAAACAAAAGTTATTTTATTGACGTTTTTTATTTTCCTAAATAGCTGCTTCGGATTTTACAACCAACAAATCTTAACAAACGAAGCGTCAAGCTAGAGGCACTGTCTCAACAATTACAAGGAACATTCACGGGGCTGCTGTCAAAAATCAAAATTTCCTCAGAAAAGGAAAACGATATTTAAACTAGAAAAAACAAATTTGCTACAATTTTAATTAATTTTAACTAAATAGCTCAACAAAACGTTAGCGAAGGGAAGAAAGACAATCAAAGGAACTGTACGAAGAAAATGTTTGCCTTCGCATGATTTCAATCGTTTTCTGAAAGCGAAAGAGATTTTCGTTTCGTTTTCTTTTATTTAATCAAATCCAAGTTTAAAACTTGACGAAAGAAGGCCATTCAAGAAGATCGCACTGTTTACACATCTTAGCTCAGTCTTGGATTTATTTATTCTTTAAGGTGTTACCACATCTTGGAGCACCAGTCTTTTGTATACGGAAACAACTTTTTCTGTGTAATGGTGGCGATGCTCTGATGTTATTCGTTTCTTTTTCGGTTGGTGTGATAATTGTACCGCTTTAATCTACCTACTGGGACTTGAACCTACGTCGGGCCCACAAGCAAACACTCCTATGGCCATTGACAAAGTCTGTTTAACGCCGTTTACAGAAGTTAAGGCTCAGCTAGATCTCCAAAAAAGCTATTGAAACAATTGAATTGCAAGAACAGAAGTTAAATGATCAACTTCCTGTTGTTAAGGTCTACATCACCAGGAAGTCTTTGATTACTCGTAAAATTTTTCGGTTAAGGCATGACGTGTTTTAATTAAAATGAAAACAAAAAAATTGTGCTCTTTACAAAAAGGTGGGTTAATAGCTACTGACAATTTTTGTTCGAACTTGCTTGTTCAAAGGGTGCAAGAAGTGAGCAGCAATTTTGTGCTGCGCCTAGGGTTAGACTCATTTTTTGCCTACCTAATCTTTTTTGAGTTTTTACGTTTATCGATGAAACTCCTGCTTGATTTTATCAATGGGAATCGTTTCGTCAGCAAGAGTTAGGGTTCCTTATGAGGAAGCTTACTTCAGATTATTGCAGGAGACTTCATTCAAATTTTGTTCGCTTCATGAAACTGCATACTCTGAGGGTGATGGACCTGAAAGTGTTCCCCACCGAATTGAGCTATAATTTCTGTCGGCTATCAAAAGGAACCCACTCTTTATCTCTCATTTTGTCGGAAATAAATTACCAGCAAGGCATTGTTGAATAAATCATTATTCAAATGTGAAGTCGGCACTTTTCAAGCCCTTCAAATGTAAGTATGGAACCGTTGTTATAATGCATGCCCTGCCCATAAACCGATTTTTGTCAAAGAATCTTTTTGCGATTTTTTTTATGAATAAATTTGATTTCACAATGACACAAAATTCGCATAAAAAAATCCCTCTCTAAACAAATGTTTCGCAAATTCAAACTATCAAAAAATAAACTATAGGAATATTATTTCGTCCATAAAACAAAAAAAAGTCCGGCCTTTGAGAAAATTTAGATTTCCGGGGTTTGGTTTGCTGATACAGTTTAAAATTTTGTGACTGCATTTAAGGTCTCTAAAAAAATCGGTTCTAAATTACAGTCGAACGTATATGGGTACTTTGCAGTGTAGGGAAATTATAATTTTGTTTTATTGGTTTTATTGGTTACATAATAAATATATAAAAATTCGAATTGAATTCACTTTCAATGAAAAGGGAACTCCACCTTCAATCTCCTTATAAAGAGAAAAACATCCGCCCTTCCTTTCCGCCCATAAGAACAGCCGGTTTATTTCTGTCGACTACAGGATCATAGCTAAAAAAAAAACCAAAGTGACTTAAAAGACAGCAATCAGTTTTCAAACTGCCTACCTACACGCCCTTATTTTATCGCCACATAAATATGCACCCAATCCCGAATAGAACGTAATTTATTTGACAGTATGACCCAAACTTTTATAGCTACAAGTCATCTTTGACATTCCATTCTCGCCTTAGATCCACTCGCTGGAAATCTTAGACCTACCCATGTAACGTAGATATACTTTGTGTAAAATAATCAAAATTGTACCCAAAGAGCACATCGTAAAAGCACCGCCCTAGAACAATAGACAAGAACCAACACAGACGGTCATTTACCCAAACGATCCGCGAATTTATTAAATCAAGTAACAGTTGGAGAGGCGTATAATTTATAAATATATAAATTTTGTAAGAGATATATAAATTTATTACCAAAACAGGCACAATGCAATAGACACAAGGAGCGGTATTCGGTGTCGCAATCAGGCTGTAGCCGTTTAAGTTAAAAGATTCCGTTGTAAATGTATTCCGTTTAACTGGGGCGAAAAGACTGTGTGGCTGTAGAGCAGCTGTTGGCTGGTTTGTGTGGATGAGTTTCCTTTTAATGGCGATCTGGTGATGGACGCAAGGTGGGTAGAACGAGCAGTGTTTTCTCTGATTCTGTAGAGTTTTAAGACTTGTAGAACGGTTTTTGGTGAGCTGATTGCAAAACTGGCTCTACACTTTTTATGATTTTTTTAGATTAGTTTGGACACGCTGTAAAGTTGGCTGCAGTCGTATTTTTTAGACCCAAACTTGTGCAAATTGTAAGTAGGTAGGTGTTTTTTTTATTTTTACCACAGAAATGTTACAAGTTCAACGCAGGCTCTTGTTTTAAATTTTAAACCCGACACCGGCTTTTAACCAATATCCAAGCACTTAGTTATAAATTTGTTTCGAGAATTTTAAATCGAACTGTACTAGTTATCGCGGATCTGGTGCTGCCACTTTATTTACTGGGGTATAATATTTTTCAAGAAGGATTTTAAGCACTATATGAAAGCGTTGTAGCTACCGGGGGAATAGGCGGCAAATTTTACGATTAATTTTAATTATAATTTATTTAACTAGTTTTACTTGTATTTTATTGCAATATCGACGCAGGAACGATATTTTTAGGATAATTTTGTCGGAAATTCTATTTCTATGCAAGCACTTTTAACATGGAGACATTTAAGCTCGTACGCTGCGGAACTATTCTGTTTTGTTTATATTTATTTAGCTATAACCACTTAAAAACTTGTATTCGATATTTGAAATCTACTTGACAATTATTTCTCTTTAAATTGGTCTAAAAACGCACTTAGAAGGACTCTGTCACTCTGTCGCTCTGTCAAACTGGCATAAACACCGGGGAAAAAATCGAAGAAATCTTTTAAATATATATTTTGTGTATTTTTTATTCTTAATATTTACTAAGCACCATTTAGATATTTTGTATAAGCAAGCAAGCTATTTTGAAGGATTTTCTATTTTTTTTTTCTATTTTTTTACTACAGCACGAGAAGATATTTTTATATGTATTTTATTCTTTTTTTTGAAAATTTTTGTTTTAGTTGAAAAACTCGAAAAGCATCGAATTTCCGACCACGGACACGAATCTTTCAGTTGTCGAGTGTGTTTATCGCCGGTGTTGGGTAATTTTTAGTATTTTTGCTATTATCACACTTGGATACGGGAAGATATTGCGCTCCTCTGTCTCGCTACGGATTGGTGTTCAACTATTTTGTGTAGATTTGCTCTGGGAATCGGTTTCGTTGTTTAACGATATTTTTTGGCAATTTTTTTAGCGAGAGACTACAGTGTCATCACGGTGTTAGATGTCGTCACGTTATGGTGCCTGTATGCCACTCCCAGTAAACAGCAAGATTCAATCTGTTTTGGGTGCTGCTGGTGATTTGGATGGAGCTGCTGCCGTCTGGTTGTGGTAGAGTTTTCTGTTGCTTCGCGATGTGTTCTCTCGGGGAAATTGCGCTCTCAAGGTATTTGTTTTTTTTTTTCCTCATAGATGAATTGTGACTGTGCGAGGTGTGCAGATTTTCCGCAGAATTGAAGAGAGTGCGAGAGAGGAAAATTCGCAATGGAAAACAAGATTTTTCATCTCTATTTCGCAATTGCAATCGTAGCGCAAAGAAGCGGCCGTGTTTGTGGATACGTGTGAGCCATTAATAGTTTGGGTGAGTGTATTTGTTGGTTGAATCTCTCCCTGAGGCGGAATCATAGCTGTAACAGATGTTCCGGTTGTCTGCAGATTCTGGTAAACGTGGGGAGTATCTATGGTGAAAATGATGGAAACATGCGCGTGGATGGAGATGGTGAAGTGATGTATACAGCCGGTGCAAAGAGCAGGTGCATTCGAGAGGACACCCACTGAGCACTTGTTTGAAGAGAAATGTGGATTGTAAGCAGTTGTTCTCTTAGATTGCGAATGTTATTCAACGGCGCAATGCTGCCAGATAAGGGGAACATTTATCGGGATGATTTTGATTGCAACAAGGAATAGGTGGCGAAAACAATTTTTTTCGAAAAACAATGGTTTGGGTGATACGGGAAAATTCTTCTTCATACAATTAATTAAACAACACTGAACATGATATTGTCAAAAATTAGAACATGTTTCAAAAGTTAAAACCGTTCACTCTTTAAATAAAAATACATAAAAGTCTCCGAACATTTTTCAATCAAACCATCGCAAGTTGCTTTTTTAGAAACGGAGACTACGATCAGCCTGAAAGTCTGCAACATTTTTTATAATATTCCAAAGACTGGTGTACCTGTTGTATTATTTAAAGAATTTCTTTGCCAATATGGAATCTTGGTGTAGGCATGAGATTATAACATCATAACCACTACCATTCGATTAAATTTTAGTATAAAGTTTCATAAGCATATCAACATCACCAATGTACCAAAATGAACTGGATATTTGCCACAATTGAGAATTGGTGCGAACCCATTCTTGCTTCTTGAATCTCTTTGTTGAAGATTCTAATGTCAACAATGTCAGTTTATTGTTTAATTTTGATTAAAATAAAAGATCTCCACATCTATTTTCTACATAAGTGTACTTATACTAATACAATAAAGCTCTGTCCATTTTAAGTATCCAATTTAGATGATACGAGCTCACTACGGCGAGATTTGTTCCTCAAACCAGAAGGTTGAAATTGATAATTAGTAAGGCGCAATATCACCTTGGCGCTATTATTCACATTTGCCGTAGTTATGTGCGCTTAACGAGAATTTAAGAAGAACACGTTTCTTTCTAAAACGCGTTATCAACAAAAACCACAGTGAAACTGCACCTAACAACCCGATTAAAATGTGACTTTACATATAGCAAGAGGTCCCTAAAAGCACAATCATTTAGATGGAGCGATGACGTAAAAATTGACATTCAAGATCTCACTCATAAAGCCGTGAAAGAATGGATCTTTCCCAAAACCTAAGCGATTGGTATACGGGCTTGTCAATGAGGTTATCAACTTGGAAGTTGCAGACAACTGTCTAAGAAAAAAACAAGAAAGGTTGCGGCTAAACGTAGGACAATGGAAACCAGACTTGAACTTACTTTTATACAAAATTCCAGTCATAGACTGCTCCCCTTGGGCCGACAGATCTCTAAGGCGGACACTTTTTTTTAACAAAATTTTTATAATTCTGATTTCATACATTTTAGGCGAATACTTCTCTTGCCGAACGCGGATAGGTTTATTTTTTACGAAATATTTTGATATTGCTTGACAGCTTGACACTTTAGTTTCTTGTTGACTTACAAACACATTTGATAGTTTCAATTGTTAAACTTGCTAAAAACAACCAACCGTTTGTGACGATTTTTCGAACGCAAAAAATAATGATTAACAAAGACCTGTGAAACGTCTTTTATCTCATTTTTATCCTGGGGAATTCTTATCTGGTTGTCATATTTACCGACTGAATTTGCAGGAAGTGTTTTATTGTTTTTATGTTTTTATCAATAATAAGGCTTTTTTGCTTAATTTTCTTTTCCCCCTTCAAGCAAACAGTATTCACCGTCATTGTTCAACTAAGGAGGCTTTCACTGTACAAGAAAACTAACCCCAAAGTCCTTATTTGCAAATTTGACAGAGAATTTTCTTCAAATTGTGGAAGAGACAATAACTATAAACATTTCAATAGGAATGTCAATATAAACAGTGAAAGTTACAGATAGACATTTACGCAAAACTGCATACATTCAATGGATGGACAATGGATTTATTTTTTAATGAGGGTGCATTTTCGGAAACGGCCAATGGAGAATATTTTTAAATAAATGCTTGTTAAACTTGTGATATTAAAATGGGATTTTCTTTTTTCTATTAGTATCAAGGATTTTTTTACACTTGACTTTTGACTTTTTTGAGTTTTGTTCAGCAAAATTTGAAAGTTTTAATAAAAATTAGAAAAGAAAAAACTGTAAACTTGCTGATTTGTTTTTGGCGCCAAGCGGGGGGAGTGGTCGGATGTGGGTGGAGAGTGTCTCATTTTTTAGGGGACTATCTGAAGTTTCATCTACGCCGCAGTCAGTCGACATCATGCATTGGACGAAAGAGCAACGCGCGTTTACCTGCGAGGCTTACTTTTCCAACGGTCGTTCCATGATTTCCACTCAATGTGCTTTCCGTACTGAATGCAGCTCGCTACAGAGAGATGATTGAAGAACTTTTCATCCCAAAAGTCGATGAACTGGACCTTGGTGATGTGTGGTTTCAACAAGATGGAGCCACGGCCCACACAGCACGAGCATCGATAGATTTTTTGAGGGAACATTTCCCCGATCGTCTAATCTCCTTGAGGGACGACCTTACTTGGCCGGCGCGCTCAACTGATTTGGCTCCGTGCGATTTTTTTTATGAGGTTACCTTAAATCTATCATTTACACCGATCGGCCTCGAACGTTAAATCATCTGAAGGACAACATTCGTGAAGCAATTACGAGCATACCCATCGATATGCTTCAAAGAGTTCAGAGGAGCTTCGAAAATCGGATATCTCAGTGTATCGAGAACAGAGGCCATCACTTGTCCGATATCATCTTTAAAACCATGTAATGAAAAATTCAGATCGTGTGTAAAAAGAATAAACAACTTTTGTAACGGTATGTCCACTACTTTTAGTTTTATTTCCTTTGAAAATCGGCAAGTTTTCTTGCCGCACCCTGTATTAAATTCATAAATCCGACCCGAAATTTGCATCCGACAAGACCAACATCTGTAAGACAAAAGCGAGTTGCTTCCCTTTAAAGTTAGAATCAGCGTTGATAAGCCTCGTATGAGACACACACTGTCTAGGATTTATTTGTAAAAGCGAATTTTATATAAAGGGTTTTCCAATAAGAGGTGTTATTTTGGTATTGAAGGAAAAATGTAATTTTTTGAGATAAATGATGGGATGTTTATTTCATAATAAAGAGGAAGGTATGCCGTTAATAATGAAAAACAACATCAGCCAAATGACCACCACGAGCACGCATACAGGACCATATCCTTTTCATGAAATTTTCCATAACCAAATCGCAAAGTGGCTGATCTATGTCCTCGATAGCCTCACGTTGAGGATGGAGAGGCTTCTCAACATTAACTCTTGGGTTTTCCGAGCCCAAACAGAAACATTTTGTAAATGTAATTTTGCAGCATTAAATTGAAAGTGTAGCTAAGTTGGGCGGTCAATTTTAAAGTTACCTCGGACCAACATAGCTGATTGTGAAACTATCATAACTATAGAAACTTCCTATGTCAAACTTTGGCCCTGTGGGTCACTCATACATCATATTTGTTCACGAATGCTTTAGATATTGGTATAACTACACAAAAGAGCACAGTTCCCAGCAATTTGTCTGTTAAAACATGTCTGCAGTCTGCACACAGATGCTGGACATGCAGTAAGTCATCCATCGCATTGATGTTATGTCAAAATTCCATCGTGTACATTTAAACTTCCAACTAAAACGTGTCACTACAACAACGTCCAGACGGCCTAGATCTGAGTGCGTTATTCGATTTGTTGGCGTCGGACAAAGAATACAAACCACAAGACATATGAAAGTAGGTACAAATTGCTACGAGCACATTCAATGAACCTCCTTGGAAACACAATTCGATTTACGATTCAATTGGCGAAATATATACACGCATCCGATACTGACACCCAATGACGAAAAGGGTATATCCGCCCCAAGTCCAGCCATCGTCGACATAATGACACCTTGTTAATTGCAAGTATACAGAACTGAATATGATTTTCACTGGATCCCGCACGCTTCGCCTCAGTGTGTCCATCTGTCGATTGAATTGTGGAATAACCCTTTAAACACGAACATGGTCATTGGAAATCGTTAAAGTTTACAAAAATATTGCAAATTAATTGAAAATTAAATGGCATAGATTCATACACGCATACACCAGGTGACTCACGGAACAAGTGGGTGAGCAACAAGAAATGCAATTAATTTAATTAAATGAAATTAAAGTTGGGAAATTCGGAATAGGATTTTACCAAGAGATACATTATTATACAGGCTTCCAGTGTACAATTAGGGATATTACCACTCTGGTCACGTTGGCTTTAAAGTTGCACATTAAAATGACACAACTGCCACGTTTGCATCTGCTGACTGTGCGCGTAAGGCGAAGGACCAAAGTGCAGCAGCACTATATAAGAGAAAACAGAATTTTTATTTTTTTTTTAACAGGACGTGGTGTTACTATTTCGATTGTTATTCTCCATTGTACTGCTCTAGTTTATATGAATCTGGGATTAGGAAGTACGATCCTATAGATGGGGCGGCTGTATCTATTTTTTTTAAGGAGAACAAGGCCAATTTGTTACCAATTAGGGCGAGTGGGTAGTGGGTTTCTATTTATGGTGGCGAGCTTTATGAATTTCATTTAAAATGGCTGTTGGAAGGAATTATAATCACGTAATAGTCCTTTGGCTAAATAAATTCTATACTCGCACAAAGCCTAACTAAACGGAGTCGTAATTCAAAGCATTCGCAAAACTGCCATGACATTGATAGCCCTAAGCGTTTTGTCGTCGTGCCGATTACTGCGTTGTTTTAGAACTGGTTTCTGTGAACTAAGGATGGAAGGTGAGGCTCCGTGGGTAAATTCCCATACAAGTTGTTCTTTTATAAAGGATAGACAAAACATGGAGTTGTTGATTTATATTATCGACGAAGAATGAAATAAAACAAGCGTAGCAATAAATTCTATTTCACACTACAAGATAGGGCCGCCGCATCTATGATAAACACCACATCTAACTGACTTCTAAGTCCTTCCTTCCATTTGAGTCAAATATTAATTTTCGCATCAAGTGTAGTACATTCAATCGAGTTACGTCAAACCCTTGAACTGCACCGCTCAAGAGAGAACGACTTTTGATGAGTCAATTAGGACTCGTCAGAGAGTTCTCGGCAATAACTCAACGCTAGATCAGATCGGAAACGAGAATATACCAATTAGAGTTCGCTAGCAAGTTTGCTTTTTAGCCAACTCCTTTAAGGACAACCTAAAATCTTTTCCTGATTGAACACTCAAACTGTAATTATGCTGTCTTCGTTCAGAGTTAAACCTATTTAATGAGATAGGTACACAAGTGATAATGGAACCTGAAATCCACTTAACCAGTTGACGCCCGTAGACTTCAGACAGTTCGTCATAACAAACTCGACTTAACTGCACGCTTGTTTGCATTCCTCGTCTGTTTGCCAGTGACAGGTATATAAAACATGTCCTTTCACCAGGTCCCACTTGATTCTAATTAATAATTGGCTCTCTCGTCATCGTTACACCTCTATGCAATTCAAATCCCAACCGCCGCCGCCGCCGCCATTAAAATAAAAAGCTACCCATGTATACACACATACATAAAACTCCTTAATTAACCAAGGAACCAAAAAAAAAAGAAAAAAAGAAAAAAAGAAAATAGCTCTCTCTCAAATTTCCATCCAAATGGCCACAAGTTAAATAAATTTTATCCGGTTACAGTGGAGTAGCAGAAAAAGAAAACGAAAATCAAAGCTTGTCGTTTCATGGAATTGCAGCAGTCACCTTTACCCACTTCAATCCACTTGCCGTTGCCGGTGTCGCTATCGCTGTTGCTGGTGCTGCAGCTAAGTGGATTAGTATTACAACATCCAACGACGAGTTGCTGCTGCCACACCACTACCAAGTCGCAGCACCACCCACCACCCAGCACCCCAGCACCCCAGCACCCAGCTCCACCAGCCATCGAATTGAAGAGGCAACCATCAAAATGGCAAAACTATCTATGCCGGCCGGCGGCGGCGTGAACACACAGCATAGACTACCACTGGCATCATGACCCAACGCCCAGAGGCATGCTCCATCTCACTCTTTGCCGAAAGGTAACACAAGCGTAACAGTCACACTGATGTGGCTTCGTCTGGCCAACACCAGCTACCAGCAGCGAGAGCACCATTCCTACTGATGCGACTTTAGGATTTCACTCTGGTGCCGCGGAAAACGCTCGTAAAATCTAACGGACGGACGAGTTTTATGGGTTTTTTTTTCATTTTTTGTTTAGTCAAAGTTTGATGCCTCTAGGTAGAGGGGTACACCGTAGACCGTACACGACGGAGCTAGCACAGCATACCATGCCATGCTGTGCGGCTAAAAATAGAATCTTGCGCCGCAGCATTGCACAAAACAGTGTATCTGTGTTGGCGCAAACCTGCATCTCTGGCTGGTGGGCGGATTCGCGCTGTACGCGGGGTCGAGACTGCTTTGTCTGAAGCTTCCGGGGAACAAGACTCTCCGAAAAGCCTGTGCATCTCGTGATCGCTAAAGTTCACAGTAGATCACAGGCATGCGTGCGTGCCAAAAATACATGCAACAAGTTGAAAGATTTTAGCAATCGGATTCGGAGGCCCCCTCCTATAAATACAATATGCACAGCCATTGCGTGACGAGAGGGCAATGCACCACCGCTTCATCTGCCTTAAGCTGGTTCTGAGTTTTAATTAAAAAGTTCGTGCCTACACAGTTCCGGCGATAGTTTGTGACGCACTTTGATAGTGTATCATCTGCATTTCCTCGCAGTTTGTGTGCTGCAAAAATAAGGCCAACCGGATATGGCCGCCCTTTTAACACCCTTCCGCACGACTGCCTGCAAAATCATTACACCGGAAGCAAAGGAAATGAAACGACAACAATGGCGTTGCCTTCAACCTTCAAGTGTATATTATTCAAAACTATATTCGCGCGTCTAATGCTACGTTACTTACGTTTGTGAAAGTTTGTGGCCGTGGTAGTTGAGGCGGTGGCCGCATGCCAGCTAGGCCGCCTACCTGGCCTTGTGGGGCTGGACTATAACGTGGTTGATGCATTCTTTCCCAGGTAATTCCTTCGATTCAATCTGCAAGAAAATAGAGTAGTGAAACGTATTAGTAACGCGATGCATTGCCAACACTTGTTGAAGAGAAATTTTATTCTTAAAAAAAAGTAAACGCAGAGCAACTGTCGACTGTCTTTTGTGGGGTTGTTTTTGTTTGTTTCTCTCGTCGAATTCGCCGCAAAAAGGAAACGAGTCTTTCAGTCTTCCAGAATACTTCCCTGCCGTACTCATGCGCGCACAAATCCAAACACAACTGCAAACCGAATCACGGTTTACAGCCTTTTTGTGGCCAAGCAAATTTTCAATTAGGTGTTGTTTACATTGGGTGACAGCGTTTGGAGGTTGCTTTTCTTTATGGTGGTACATTTTTTGGGCTGCCATGTTTACCCGGCGAGGAGGTAGGGCTAGGCCCAATTTTCGCCCAGCCAGAGGTAATTATTTTCGGTGCGGTAATCCGTTGGACATTGACATGTCTGGCATGGTATATGGGGTCTCCAAGAATCGAGAAAAGCACTCAAGTTTTAATGGATCCATCAGAGTAGAAAAGAGGGATCGAGTTTGGAAGTAATAATTGTCGCCTACCTACGTACGTACTACTTTGCGATGAGCTTATGCAATCGATTGTGCAAACAAAATGTCTTCTTGGTACGATTCTAAGGTCAACACTCGACAAAGTGTTGTGCTAGCTGAATAAAGTTGACACCACCTGCATAAATATTGTCTGGCTGGCAAGTAGGGGTGAGCAAACGTACAGGCGTTAACAAAGTTTCCAATGTAACGCGAATTGCGGACATTTTTTTAGCACGAAATCATATTTAGCGTTCATGAGGTAGGATTAAATTTTAAATTCCATTAAACATGCAGGGTAGGTCAGAAATGTGCGCACAAGGAATGCAAACTGCAATCGCGATGCATTTGACGTTTTGGAATGACATTTGATGAACACGTAATTCCACATTTTCACATTAAATAAGCAAAAATATGTAATACTTCTTGTGAGCAGCAGAAATGTCTTCAAAAATGAAAAGTCTGACAGTTGCCCGACTTGATGCATCTCAGTTTTGATTGGCTTAGATCGGTAATTTGAACAGCTGTTTCAATTGACGTTTATGGTGGGGTAGTCGACGTATCTGGTCGAGAAATTCGTTACTGAGTTCTAAGTTGACAGTTCACATATGTAGCTGACGTAACGAAAGTGACGTTCCTGACCAATCTAGTTTTTGCGTTCAGGTTACATCTAGTCCAGACCAATCTAGTCGACTTTAGATAACTCAATTTTTAAATGTGTCCAGTTTTTGAACTCAGTATACTCTTCATTTTCACTTAAAAAATGTTGCTTTTGGGAAAAATGTCAGCTGGGAAATTTTTTCCATAATTTCATCATAGCAAGTTGTGAATTTTAACAAAAATATTGGGTGTGTTTCATTGAGCATCTATAAAAAGGTACGCAAAGTACTCCGTTTTGCAATTAAACTTGTGTTGGCCCCACAAAAACACAACCATCCATAAAATTAATCAGTCGGAGACAGATTATAGATCTAGTCCAACTTTCAATCGACAGAGCCCCTAAATATGTGGGTATATTTCGAAGAACTATATGTTTCCCTAAAATTGCTCACAGATAATAATTGTCTGTCACAATATTCACTTAGACAGCACTTTAATGACAGCTAAAAATATGATTATAATCACCAAAGTACTGCTCATGACAATAGACGCGATATCATTTGTGTAATAGCACATTTAAAACCCCATTTTACTACTTCGGAATTTACAGTCAAAATATTAGTACAGAAAATTTAAAAACCAATTTTCGCATCCTATGACGGCTTTTATTTGCAAGTCGTTGCCTACTTTACCGACTTCTGCAGTGATAAATAAAAATGGAGACATAAAAAACGCAGGCATAAAGCTGCTGAGCACATTTTAATGTTTATAATGGGAGCATGTTGTAAGCAGTGTCTATAGTCGATTAGCGGCTACAAAAGGATTAGGGCGAGTGTATTTGGCTTCTGATATGGGCAAAGTGTGTTTGAGTTGATAAAGTAATCAATTGACTTCAATTGCGGATTTCGTCAACAATTCTGCGCTGCGTTTTCAGTTCAACAAATGGTGTTTTATGAAATTAAGTCTTCTTTTGCCGGACCACATGCAGTGTGCCTTTGCAACAACGGTTTCAACTTTAATTGAACAATGGGTAGGTATAACCTATTGGGCACGTTCAAAAACATAGTTATCTCAAATTGAATAAATTGGTCTGGACTAGATGTAGATACCATGAACGCATGAACTAGATTAGCCAATTCACTGCTGTGTAACCAGTTCACAAATACCTACAGCATTTAATAAATTACTAACCCCCGTTCTAATAAAGACTAAATAAGTAACGTAAATTTTTATATGGTAACTGACGTCCTCTAGTTAGCTAGCTTGTGCACCTTCGTCTATTAGCTAACACGAGGTTAAATGTTTTTGCTGAATACTGTCTGTGGAATCATGGTTTTGCCCAAACTATGTTGGTTGACATTGTATAAAAGCTGTTGCTATTCGCACGTCGTTCGGGACACGGTTACGTAACGAAATGTCCAAAGTTAAATTCCGGCAAATAGGGGTAATGTGGCTCGATTCGCTCGCTAATGTGATCTAAACTCCAGTATTTCATTTTCGGGCACGAGCCTGTACGTTTTAAGGTCCAACTCATTTCTTAAAACACAATTTTTAATGAAAATACCATTACGTTACGTCAATTACGTAGCCGTGCCCCGAAGCCAGACAAGCGTTAGTCAGTACAAAAATGTCGTGCGAATAGCCACTTCGAAAAGTTAATGCGCCTGATGAGCTCCACTTCCCACATGCGAAGGTGCAGTCTGCACGGTTATAAATATGCAACATTGAAACTTTGGCCTACACAAAGATCGCACAATATGGAGGCATGTAGCTCCACTATGTATACCTATATCCAAACTTCAAAGTTCAGTCCCCAGCTGCTACGTAACAAACAAAATAACAACAAAAACACTCTGAACTAAAATCAAAATATATGTAGCAACAAGAAACCGGAACCATAGCAACAAAGAAGGGCGAAGAAGAAAAAAAGAACGAATTCGAATGAAAGTGACAAGACAATCGGCGCGGCGGCCATCAAAATTTGCCGTGCCAAGAAGTGCTGGCCGTACCAAAACAAAACAAACACAACACCGCAGACAAAAAGGCCGCCGTCTACTTCGATTGAACAAAAAGAGCCAAGCGAATTTCCATGATTTTTCATTTAGAATTTTATTATTTAGCTAAAACAATTAAATATTGAAATACATACCAGAAAAATACTCGAAATTGAATTAAAATTCGGATAGATTTGTTTTTTGTTTTGTAAATGCCGGGTACAAATCTAAGAGCGAGAACTTTCGACAGCTGTTTGCTCAAATTTGCATTCAAAATGTCTTCCTGTGTGGCAAAGAGAGAGACAGCGAGCGAAAATAGATGGCGGCGTACTGTTTTGATTTCTTATTCGAACAAAAGTTGTTTGTGTTGTGTTTTTAATATTAGAAACTCCAATAGGAATACAGTTTTCACAAATTTTCTACTTCACACATTAAACGAACAAAAGAAACACTCAAAAAAGTTGTGTTTCCTTTAGAAAAACAGCAGTGATAACCTCTGGTTAAGAGAGGGTGCGAAAGAGTATACGTTATACGAGCAAAACACAGAAAATGCATTCACTGAAGGCACTGGAATCAGTCTATTTTCACAAATTCGTTTTTTTTCCTTTTGCTTTTTTCACGCAATTAACTTTATTTTGTATATATTTAGCGATTATTTCTATGAATATTAAACGAACAAACACTTTTTCACTCTGTTTTCTCTACGACTTGCTTTTAGCAGGAGCGCTGTAAACTTTGCACACAGACTTTACGCAATTCGCAATCTTGAAGATAAAAAAAAACGAATTAATTGCCAGAAGATTGTAGTTGCAAAGCGAAGAGAAGAGAACACACACGAGAAACGTCAAACTTTCGACCCACACTAAGGCGTGTTGAGCAAAACACGACTGCACACTAACGTAATTAGCGGCGAGACAAATACACGGCCTCAATGCAAATGCGAGGAGGAAAAGGAAACCCGAAATAATTTATGTATTCCTTTGGCTGGCGATGCTGAATTTTTAATATCAACTGAAAGGAAGTTTCTGCGATTTCTGTGATATGTCACTGGGATGGGGCAGCACACTTTGAACAGAACACTTTACTTTTGTTTTCTGAATATTGGGCAATTGGTTCGCACTAGAAGATGGTCGCAAGGAGTAGCACAGGCGGTCGGTTGGATGTGTACGGGTTACGAGACGAATACAGCTTTTCGCCTCACGCGATGGGGCAAGGAGCAAACACTGCAACTATATTTCGCAAAACTGAGATCAAATTTTTACGCAAGCAGATAAAAATTGATTAATTTCACTTTATTGTGGCGCGTTGCACTGGTGGATGAGTTACGGCACGGTGGAGAGCAAGAAGTCAAAACAAAAAGAAATTAGTTATACAATTATTATTCCTTTTTCCGGGGGAGAAAAAATATATGTATGAGCAAAGTCGGCAACGACGTTGACTACGAATACGAACACGAATGCAGGCAATAGGTGGAAAAGTACACCTTCTTCAGCGTGTACGGCAGAAACGGGCGAAAATTCAGTTGTAGTGGTGACTTTATGGATGAAAGATGAAGGAAGGTTGTGCTGAAGAGAAGGCCGCAATTTGTTTAATTTTTAACAAGCGAATTGAGGGTTGAAAGAGAATTTTTTACTGCCAGCATTGCCAATTGGATTGTATTCCCAATGACTTGACTTTGTGTCAAAAACAGTTCTAAATCGACAACTCAGTTGACAAAGTTGAACTAGTATCAATTTTCGATTGGGTGTGTCAAATTTCCGTTTGCTAGTGCCCAACTGAATATGAAAACTAGATTAAATGCATCTTTGTAAGTCATGAGTCTGTTTTCTTATTTTTTTGCAAATTCAGCATCAGAAATATTGCTCCGTACTAATAACAAATTTTAGTCATGACTTTAAATTTACGTAAGCTCACAATTGCGAAATTTGTATGCAAAATATGGCCACTGTGAACTACTAAAGAAATCAAGAGTTGAAACTAAAATTGTTAATTGGTAAGGCCCATTGCCTTTAGTAAAAATGCCAGCTTGGAACTTTTTCATATAATCAGAAATTCGTTCTTAAAAATAGCAAAGAGTCGATTTTAACAAAAGTATTGGGGGATGAATATTGAAGATCTATAGCTGCAATACAAAGTAAAGTGAAATTTAAAGACACCAATTACAACAACTAAACTTTACTTGACTTTTGACAGTTCCGAGGTTTACACTTATTTTGTTTGAATGTGAGTAGACAGCAGCTGGTTATTTTAAAACTTCTCTGATATGGGTTTTCATGGCCGTAGATCCATGAAGCAAACTAAAAATCGGAACACACAACTAAATATACCAGTTAAAACGACTTTTTCACAAGTGTGGTACAAAAGGTGACTGCGGTTGTTTTATTGCGCATTCGCATACTTACATGTTTTTTGCTATATAGGTACTTTGGCTGAAATAGGTGCTCAATAAAACGCACCTATTAACACCAAATGACAAGCTATAAGCAAGTACGCGTACATTTTTCTTTATTTCATTAAATTTTGCGTCAAAAATTAAAAATAATTTGTAAATGAAATTGGTTTGGTAAAATAAATATGACACTTTTCAATAATTCGAAACGCCCTTTATCAAGGTTGCGCTGTAAGAAAAACACAGTTCACTTGACAATCCTCGACTTCTAGTGTTCATGCTAAATTTTTCCAACTCACAAAGACGAAATATTTCAAACAAAATTGCATATTCTGACCTACAGAATGAAGGTTAAAAATGGTTATCAGAAAGGGACCAATGAGGAGAAGAGGAATCGAAACTCACGCTTAACGAAGTCCAATATCTATGCAAACTGCGAAAAATGTGAACCAAAATATTTTCTTAGGTATATTTTGTTGTTTTAAAAGATTTTGCCCGTGGAATTGCGTAACTAATTGCTCACGGCAACACTACTTTATACAACCAAACCAATTGTATTGTAAGAGATTTTAAGCCCTTTGCAAACATCAACTTAAATCGCACGACCGGGCGAAAGCCAACAAGCATGGAAAGAAAACAGTCGGAAAAAAAAACAAACATTCTGTATGTTTTTGTTTTGGGGTGGGTGTACCGAATACGAGCCGGACGTCATGCATCTGCGGCGAATTGGACAAAAATCAATACCTTTAATTTTGTGGGTTTTTTTTATTTTGAATGCTCCTGCTGCTGTCAAAGTGCCCCGAAAGAAACAAAAGGCTAAACGATTCGGTTGGGTGTTAGGTGCCCCTATGCGGATTTTGATTTTGAAACCTTCAGCGTTCAGCTTAACAAACAGTCTCTAACGTCTTACATCATCGATTTTTATCAAAAAGTTGGTAGGTAACTTTACTTTTAATATTTCGTCTGTGCTTGTGCTCAGTATTCCCCACATTACAAAATAAATGGAACAGTCGAGGATTTGTGATTTCTTAAAAGCCTTGTTATATTCGTTTCATTTACCAAGAATGACATTTCGTTATACCTTAAACACAATGGAAAACATTCAAGTTCGTTCGTCAGGAAAGTGTTAAAATTTTTTTAAATTATAAAATGCTGATGATAGGTCAAAAAACTGAACGCATATTTGAATTGACAGATTTAAGAGAGTGTAGATTGGATTGTCATTTTCATCGGTTAGGTGATTAGACAACCCTCTTAAAATTTGTTGGTTTTGGTATGTGGTAAGGTAGCGTTTCTGTCTATTCTCCGGTAGATGGACGATTGAAAATTCATCACCGTTCACTTTTTAAATAATAGCCGTATTTTATTATCAGCGTGATCTGATCCGGATCAGATCACGATAATAAAACAATACGGATCATTGAAAAGTTTAATTTCTGAATTGTGGCAACAGTTGCTTTCAAAAACCAAGGAGATAATAGAGGGGTATTACAAACTTCATATTGCTACCAGCCAGTTGCTTTCAAAAACAAAGGAGATAATAGAGGGGTATTACAAACTTCATATTGCTGCCAGCCATATTGCAAATATTCTGCTCAACGTGACGTCACACAAGGCACTTGACATTTCACTTGAAATATCGGGGGTGTTAATTTATTTAATGGAATTTGCATAATTTATCATTTTCATATTTTTTTTAGAAACAAATTTATTTCATATATCTTCACTTATGCAACACATGAACAATATTTTGCAGCTAGCACTTGAGTTTATTTTGGCATATTAAGGTGTGTCCAGACCAGCCAAGCATTTCAGAAATGTTTATGAAGCAAATCGGACACATTTCATAAACATTTGTAAAAGATTTCTGAAATTCATTTTTTAAATGTTTATGAAATATTTCAATTTCATCCTTTTTTGGATAAGAAAAAAAATATGTGGTAGGATTATAATTAGATTAGGGAATCACGCGGCACGCAATTTAATTCAAATAATTGTTCATTCATCACTTTCTCATTACGTAGCTATCCCAAGCTTTTCTTGACATTTGTATTTGATTTACAAAAAAAAATAATCGAAAAACAGCACTTACTTTCTGCAGGGAAACTTATGAAACAAAAATTATTTCCCATCACGATTGGGAAACTGTGAAACATTTCATAAATGTTTTCAAACCAGCAACACATTTCATAAAAATTGTTTTGTTTAATAAATGTTTAAGAAAAATTTATGAAATATGTAGGTATTTAATTGTTAATCAAGTGTTTGGCTGGTCTGAATAAACCTTTAAAGAACGAAAAAAAATAAGTCGGAACTCGAATGCGAAAAAATCAATTGATTTTTTTTTTCCAATTTTTAGTCTGGCAACGTGATTGTGTGGCTATCGTTTGCAGGCACACCAACACTTAAAAATGAAACAAGCCATCTAGTGGGAAATAGTGGAAATAATTTTCAGATCATGTTTCATGATCTCGATGAGAAGCAGGATCATGTGCTGTTGTTGTAATTGCATGTAAATCCATGATCTATATGGATCATAGCTGATAATAAAAAACAGCTAATAAAGTAGAGTCGGATAATTATTTTGTAACATTTTCCACTCGTAATAAACAAATGAAACTGCAAAGGAACGAAGACATCTCAGAGCAAAAGCGGATGCACTATGCCTCGCTGTCCTGTTTGACTTAAACAATATCCATTGATGTATTGAAAAAAATAGAACAAGTCAGAAAAGCTCCAAAATATCTGCTCGAAAACTCGTAAAATCAGAACTATAAAAACGGCCTAGAAATATGTAAAAAAAAAAACGCTTCAAGGAAAGACCCGAAAAAGGGACAAAAATTTTTTGTTTTATTGAAACGTCATTTGGTAGGAAGTCGATTTGTCGTGCCGATTAAAGTGTTATTCCAAAGCCTAACTTTATGAAATATGGACCAAAGCAAGGTTATTTTCGTAGGGAAGTTCTTTGACGCTTGACGCAAAAGCAGTAACGTTCACTAACAATCTGGATTTTGCGTTTCAGCGGAAACGTTCACTGAAATAAAATTGACTTTTGCTGATAATTATTTTGTAACATTTTCCACTCGTAATAAACAAATGAACAAATGAAGTTTCGCTTTTTGAATTTGTCCATTTACAATTTCTCAGTTTTTCTAATTCATCCTTTTATGTCAAACCATTAACATGAAGCGTAACGGTTGGAAAATGTCGTTACATATACATTTAATTTATGGGAATGACAGGCGTCGGAATAAGCAATTTATCCAGAGATGTCAAAGAGGTAGAGGCACGATTTTATTGACATGCCAATGAATAACAAAAGATCAGGTGCTGCCGTTCCATTCCCAAACGCTCTTCTTTTCGTTTAAAAATAAAAAAAACACAACTTCCCATTCTTTTCTCTTGTTCAAGTGATTCATTCATTTATTTTCTTGTACAAATAAAAACAAAAAACTACTTTGTATCAAAAATATTTCTCTATTAATGCGCTGCTTAAACACCCTGCGCTGCAAATACATTTACAAACATCATTACATTGGAAGACACCGATTTGTTTACATTATTCTATTACAACAATTTACCTAGTATCAGTGCTGTACAATTAGTTGTTACACAAAAACAAAAAGCTCTATTTAAACAAATGCAAACAAACTATAAATTTACAACTACTTTGTGGTTGGTTTGGAAAATTGAAAATTAAAAACAAAAGAAATTTTAGAAATTAGCTACAAAGACAAATAATTAGCTACCACGCCCACTTGGGGGAGACGTGCTCAAAGTCCCACTCGTCCGGATGACCTTCGTGCTTAACTCCCGGAATGCGATCGGCTACCTTGGACCACTTGAACGGCCCACTGTCCTGTCGCATCGCTATGGCTCGCATATCGTTGCGCACCGGCCGCCTTTCGGTGATCACTTCCAACTCGTTCTCCAAGTCGATTATCACATGCGACTCAGAGGTCAATACATCGTCGCGTTGGTATTGGAGCTTCATGAAAATCGGTCCTGCGAACGCTTGGTAGTCGCTCAGGCCGATCTGCGCGTTGTACGAGAATAGCTTGATGTCGATGTTGCCATAGGGGACGGACTCATCGCCGAGAAGGTCGCCGCGGAATCCGTTCAGACGGATGAACTTGCCAACAGACTCGAGGCTGGTTATGTTGTTCTTCTCAGGCAGGTCCATGCTGAAGTTCTCTCGTGATACTGCGCTGGCGTCGAGGATCTCGTCGAAGTATGCCACGCCATTGGCGACCCATGTTTTGTTGCGGGTAAGGAAGTTCTCACTGACGTCCTCGCTGTGCAGCCGTCCCGGCAGTTGCTCCAAAATCCAAATGAGGCCGTTGCCCGAGACCTCGGGCCTGATGGTGGAGTCGAGCTCGTTATCGCTGTCGCTGGAATGTTGGGAACCCTCCAGAGCGTTCAGCTTGTTCAGATCCACCGTAACCCACTGCTTGCTGCCAGTGATGGGATGACGGGACATCGCTTTGGCCCAAGTTCGACGGCTCTGCGCAATGCGATTGGCGGCCATTACTCGCGCTGTTAAGGGTATTGCATCAGCCAAGTCGACTTCCTTCCACAGGTCGAGATTCTCGTTCTTTATTGCCACACCTGCGACTATGGACTGCAGCTGACGGCCTTTGATGATGTAGAAGTCATCGGTGGAGCCCAGAATTCCCGGGTAGCCAGCGAAACTGATGTCTGTCCCTGGAACACTGTTTGAGCGTAGATCTGGTGTGAAGTGGTAGCTGAATTTGTAACGCTTGTGGATGCGCAGCATCGACGAATAGCTGCCGGCAGAGCTGTGTCCGAATAGGAGCTGCCATCCCAGGGTGGTCTCGGTTTGGAGGATCTTTGTGAACATTGTTGCGCTGGGCAGGAAGAAGTTCTTTTGAGTCGAAACACCACCTTCCTTCAACACGTAGTTCTCATAGTAGATCTTAAGGTCCTGGATGTCAGCGGCGGCATTCATTAGGAGAAAGTCCGCAAAACGGATCGACTCCTCCAGTCCCGATCGTGCACGAGTAGCACCTCGCACGTAGCCCGCCTCCAAACCTTCCAGCTGGGTAAAGTACAGAGCGATTTGGTGCCAATACTGATCATGGGCCGCGCGGGCGAGCGCCCGCTCCTTGGCCGCCCTGTAGTTCGCTGAGAGCGTGTCCCTCAGCCAGGTACAGAAGTTTTGAGCATTTTCATCCTTATCACAAGCTGAGCCAATAGTGCTGCAAGACAAACCAGTCGTTAGGATCAGAGGTAACAAATTACCAATCGACTGAGAACTTACTTCAACCACTGGTTGTAAATGTTGTTCCACGTGAGGGATCCCTCAAGGATACCAGCACCGAAAGCCTGCACCGAATCGGGATAAGATCGCTGTGTCTCGACCTCAATTTGCGCCCACCTGCAAAAATAGAAATAGCCTTTTACAAATAGAAGATGGATTAGTAAGGATTCGGAACTTACCCATTTTGATAAATCGAATCCTTGTAGCATATCCTAGCTACACCTTTTGGAATGTTTTCGAGATCATTTTGCTGCTTCCAGTTTTCGATTTGGAAGCCCACCTTCTGCGACCATAACGCCGTCGCACAATAAGTACCATCATACTCGGGACGTTCCATTTCGGCAATGAAGAGAGCACCAATGACCAGAAGACCTGCCCCAATAAGGATGTAGGTCCCTATCCGGGTTTTTTGTACCGATGCACCAACTACTTTCAACATTGTCTCGGCCGTTTTAGTTTTTTTTTTTTTTTACGAAGTGGTTAAAACTGGAATATGGATTTTCTAAAGGACTGCGATAGATCTGCTGTTGGTGGGGAAACGTTTCACGGGTAATTCAAATCAGCACGGACGGCGTATGAATGTCCTTGGGTTGGCTGATGGCAGATTGCGACTGCTGTCGATGCCTGGCTGTGGGATACGTGGAAGACTGCTCTGACCGTTGGTGCGACCAATGCCAATTGTGTTGGCAAAACGACCTTGTCGGTCATCGGAGGATGTGTTGATGGGGTGTTTGCAATGTGATCAGGTGTGTAAGCAATTTTATCTCAAGGCCCGTTTCGAATTTCTTCTGTGACAGATACTTGATGAGTTTCAGGAGGTTGAGTGAGGTGGATGCCAAAATTAAAAATTATCCTTTTGTTATGTGTGTATCTTCGTTTGGAGGATAGATGTTTCCTTTTTCTTGATGTTGTTCCTAGAAGTTGCTGCTTTTTACTTTTGCTGGTGATCTGTCAAGATTTCCCTGGAAATGAAAAAAAAAAATGCGTCACAGAAGTGTAAAACAAGATGAGGTTGAAAAGTTTGAAAGCAATAATTCATTTTAGGTAGTGCATTTTATGGACCTACAAAGTATTTTACGGCATTTCTGGGAGGTCTGTTTTTCTATAAATTCAGCAAAGCCCCTCTCGGCGTAATTCTACATTGAAAATTGCGCCACTTCGCTTGGAACACATTTTGCCATGACGTAGAGTGAGAAATTTATGAGGCAAGAAGTTATTGTAACTGTGGAAGTCAATTCGCTTGCGGGTTGTATTACTTAAAAATATGACAGATGAAGTGGCGTCCCCTATAAGTCACTTAACCTAATCACTAAAACCAAGGAAGATTGACGGGAAGTATAAAAAGGGTGGGACTCTTTAAGCTAGCTTCCTAAAACTAGTCATAGAAATTTGAATCACACCTCGCGGTCTGGCGGTAGCTTCTGTTTAGCATGAGCTTCCGCTGGATGTTCGCATTTTGTTCTTCCGCGACATGCGGCCGATTCTTCTACTTTCATCTGCCGTGATGTCAATCATTTTACACGAAACATGTATTCCCCGGGATCAAAGCTGGACGATTTTTTTACTCTGTTCGTGATTTACATTATTAACTATATTCGTAGTTAGAACTTAGACTTCTCGCTTGCATTTGACACGTCGGTCGTAAAAATGTGTAAATTGTTTCCGGAAAATACGCCCGTTTCAATTTTGGGACAGTTGAAGCTGAAAAAGTGTCTTTTCTACCTGCGATTCTAAAATGAACTCCCCGGCGAACGAAATGCGAAGGCTGGATCGTAAAAAAATAGGGCAAGTCAATGAATGCAACCTATGAAACGCTTAAGAGAAATTTATTGGTCATTGGGTGGAGCCATTTGTTACAGAGATGACATTCCCCAATATTGCCAACAACTCTTAGAGCCATTAGTAGTGGCTCCAAGGCTTCTTCCGCATCTCTAATCAAACCATTTTCTTCAACAGAACTTTGCAGCCATGTGACGACTGATGAGTAAAGCATTTGTAAAAAAAAACAGCATTCCCATGTCTGCACAGATGAATTCAAATTAAACCACATACGCAACCGTAACTCTTGAACTTCACATTTGCCCTCGTAAAAACGTATCGAAGGTAATAGCTCTGCTCAACATAAACACATAAAACATCCTTATTGGTGAATATATATTCGCAGATCGATCTACTTGTAATAGCAATTCCTTCATCGCGAACCGCTTTAAAATAAATTGTTTATTATTTTAATTCCATATCAAGTGTATAATTCCTTCGGGGTGGGGGTGTTTTCAGTTTCCGCGTGTTTGCTTCTTTTTTTTCCAATTTTTAAGTGCGGCCGGCAGTCATCCCGCTGCGGCGCAAACTAAAAAGCTAAAATTTTAGTCGTTAAACAAAATAATGTAAAACAATGAATTCCATAGCGCTCTATTGTATTTCGATGTTTTGTCTAGACATTCAATTCAAAATTTTTTTTTCGTAATTTCAGTGTTCCTTGATTGATGGGGTATGGCGTGTGGAGGAGAGATTCTTGTGCGTAATCACCGTCATCATGTTCATGTTTGTGGTGGCAGATAAATCTTTCAACAAACGATTTGGTAAAAAAGAAAATACCACTAGCAGTAAACAGCATTTTTGCCTATTTGTTTTTTTATTAAGTGGAATGCTACATTCTGTACATTAGAAGTTTTTGCAAGAATTCCAAAGTTTTTTTGAGGTGTAGATCATTTTTAATTTCGTCAGAGTTTTTCAAGCTAATCCATCAATTGCTAATATTTTTTCAACTTCATAAAATAAAAACTGACCCCCGGAAATTGGGAATATAACTCAATATCATTCCTTTGAACGTTTTTAAGTGCTACTCCGAAATTATATTGAAAACATCATAAACTCCTCAAGGTGCACATACGCACATAATCTATACCTCATTCGATTGCCTCAAGGGATGTAAACAAACTTGACCTCAGACATTGTTCTCAATTGGTATTGGAGAGAAATAATGAAATACTTTCTTGTATTCCTCACAAATCAATATTGCAGAAAAAAATAAACAATTTCGGTTAACAGGAAAAAACTCAATCGAAATTTATCGACTGAACATTTCCTTTGGTATAAAAATGCTGAGAATGCTTAAGGTTGATTTTTGTTTGGGGTTTTTTTTTTAATTGCAACTTTTCCAGGACCACCCTTGAATCTTATCACGAGTGCATGCTGTTTTCACGGCTCTGCGTAAGGCAATGAAGGGAATGTGTATTGTTTCTCTAGGTGTAGGTGTATTTTTGAGTTATTTTCGAAAATATTTCATTTTCATTCATGTGCACGTGGTTGCGGACAACTGTCCTTGAAATTTATCTAACCGGCACGTGCCGAAGAATATGATTTTGTGAATCGAATTTGAAATCAATACCCTTCCACTGGGAGCAGTCATAGTTTTGGTGGCATACTTTGAGGAGAATAATATGTCAAAGTGAACGTATTAACGAAACAAACAGTCCAATAATTAAATCTATTGTAATTCCGTATTGAAGACTTTTTGTTTGGTTTTTTTTGCAAACTAATACCACAGACACAATATTTTGTGATTGATTTTGATAAAGCGCAAAACGCAATTCTAAGCGATCTATAGTTGTCAAATTTTCTTTTGAATTCTTCACTCAAAACCGGAAATTTTACCAACGAAAGTTGACTAGACTTGGCTGCACTCTATTTTCTAGGAACACGACTAACCAAGCGGTGTTTTTGAAAATTTCTTAATATTACGATTGCAACCTTAGAAGCACTAAAATAATTCTCCCAACAAATTAGTTGAGCGTGATGACATTCTTAAAGCGATACTTAAATTAAAAAAATTATCGAGATCCTTTTTCGTACTAAAACTGACAAAAAATCGGGTTTGACATGTTCAAATGTCACATTGAGGACGTTGGGACATCAACTTCATGTAAAACGTCAACTAGATTTGTCTGGACTAGCTATACGAACGAGTTCACTAATCAATTTAAATTGTTTTTGTATTCTCGCGGTTTATGTTGAATTTTGACACATTTAAAATGTCAACTGACAACAACTTGACTAGATTTGTCATTTGTCCACTACCCCTTCATAAAATTCAACTGAAAATACATTCAAGTGATCAATTTAGACAAATAAAAACTGAAATACGTCAAATCAGACAGCTGTCAAACTTACTAAAATAGAAATCCAAACGTCTTCGTATCTTTAAGTCATCTGAAAAATGTACCACAACCACAAGTGATCAATCATGCCAATAAAAAAGCAGACAAATCGCATCAGACAGTTGCTTGGTAAATTATCTGCATATTTGTAAAAGCTGCGTAAAAGTCATCAATTGTTTACACAGCAGTTGCATCAGATTTTTGTGTGCAATGTGATGTAACTAAATTATGCCAATTTGTTTTGAACGTATAAAATTTGTCGCTGAAAAGTAAGAGAATGTACCTACAAACTTTTGTCTTCCACAAGTGGCAGATCGACTATTTACGAATGGAATAGACGACATCTAGTACAAAAAATTTGGATATGACATACGAATATCGGCTAAACATTTGACTTATGAGATTTTTAAATAAAAACTTACGATGCTATGCTATAGTACTTCTAGGTACCTACAGCAAATTGTCTTTAAAAATATCTGAAATTGAATGTCATCAAAACAATAGAATTTTTAAAGACATTGCACTGGCATCGGCGCCATTAATCCCCCAGTTCTATTGTTCTTTCGCCGTTCAGTTCTTCATTGGGCAATAGGGACGTTGAAGTATCTAGTTTAGTAAGTCTGACAGCTCACTGACTAGATGCATCTCGGTTTTGATTGGGGGAAAGCGGTCAAATGAGCAGCTGTTTCGGTTGACGTTTATGGAGGGGTAACCGACGAATCTAGTCAATAAATTCGTGACTGAGTACTAAGTTGACAGTTCTCGTATGTGGCTGACGCAGAAAGAATGCCCTAACTTTGAAGCCTGAGGTTATATAGGTTCTTTGGTAAGAGAGAATCGTTCAGTTCAGAGTCAGACAGCATAGGTTTTGTATTAGTATTTTTAACGTCGTCCAACGTATGGTACCAATTGTAGATTCTGTTTCCAGTCAAGCCATGATACAACCAACAAGCTCGGTACCAGCCAGTTACAGATTTGGTTGTTGCCGACAATGGTCAGATGTACATATGACAAAGAATGTCCGACTGAAAGCCTTTTTTCTGTTATGTACAAATTTTATTTTATTTGTGGAAAAATGTCTATAAGCCGCATAATAATTGTATATTGTAACAACTCATGACTAAAAATTGTTAAAAATGTAGGTAGGCGATTTTTCGCTTCGTGGGATAACTCCATACGCTCGAAATCCCCCAAAACAGCAGTCCATTTCCTTTGGTTCTAATGTTAAATGGAAATCTTCCTACGATCACTGTAGTATTTTGCGTACATCTTCTGATTACAGTTAATATCCCACAAACATTTTCGCGGATAATCGAATCTGACACATAAATATAATTTCATTGATTTTAAAACGCCATTCATAAACTATTCTAGATAAATATGTATATAAGAAAATGGTTTTTGGAAAAATAATATTCCGAACGGATACACTGATAGAGCATCTGTAAGGGGTTCGCCACAGGAGGTAGACAAACAACAATTTTGCTAAACAACAAATAATGCTTTCAATTGAAACAATATAATTTTTGATTTTTTTTAACGATATTATCGATATTTTCAATTTTAATTAATCGCTTTATGAATGAGCGGCTGCCGCATGATGGTGGGTTGTTTACCCTCAGTACATCTCATTGTTTGAGTTGTATTTTTGGTACGCAAATGGAATCGTTTTCAACACACGCAAAAAATTTATTGCATTTTTGATGGAGTCTAGAATATGATTGACGTTGGTTTGGGAAAATGCGAAGAATCTTAATTGCCAATGTAAGGACTTGTCGACTTGTAAAGTCTGCACAGTTGATTATAGAATTGGCAAGTGTAAAATTATTGTTCAAAGTAAACAATCAAACTAATTTATTAAGAATTGTTTGAGAATTACGATTTAAATGGAATTCCACGCTATCATGCTGATCGATTTCGTGCGCCACGAAAGATTAATTTTGCGAAATTATTTTACCCTAAAGTGGAAAATCCCCAGAAAAAAATTGCTAGAACTGATAATTAATTAAAAAAAAAATAGCTATAATAACAACATGATGTTATGTGAAAAAGAATCTATTTCCACTGCGAAGATAACGACGGGAAAGCACTGCGGAGCAGAAACTATGTAGGAATGGCATGGCCAGAAATTTTTGAAAATCAAATTTTTGGCTTTAGATTTGGTCTAGCACAAAAAAATTATAATGGATGTGGGTTCAGTTTAATTTATGTACGAAATTTCGAACCGGGGGGAATTTCTGTGAACTACACTTTGTGTGATGATAACAAGTCGCCAGTTATAGATCTTTCACCTTGACGGAGTGCTACCGACACGTGGAGCTTGGGAAAACAAATAAAACAGCACGAGGTAAGTAAAACAAACTGCGTTTGAGAATTCTACCCGCGGGAGGTTTCTACCTTGAACAGATGATGAAATATCCAGTTTGAATAACGATCAAATGCTTTTTTATTAATCCCAACAGATGGCACTGCTGGCGTAAAATATTGGTGTAGATATTTCTTATTAAATGGCATCGGATAAAAGTGTGTCCTTTTCTTGTCCCTATTCATTCTCGGCCATAATCACATACTTTAGCAGATAAACCCTGGGAACGATAGACCTTCATGTTAGAAACTCTCGTCATCGCAGCACTTTTTATACCTTATCTTCAATCGTAACTATACTGACAGAGTCATCTGTCGGCATAACACAAATTTCAGTCGATGTCAAGGGGATTTAAGACCCGTGCCGGAAGGTTGACGGCACTGGATTTCTGTTGAAAATTTCTGAGATTTATGCTCTTAACTTTCATGCAGTCAGTAGAATATAAAGCTGTTAATTATTGCTGCTTTGGCTGTCAACTGTCACTTCTGTTTTTCGCTTTAACTTTTATGACAGCGGGCCATATTTTAAATGTTGACTTTGTCATGCCGGGTTTATTTACTATTTTTGACAGCTGACGTTCGCTTTAGCTGTGCATTTTTGGATATTTCGTTTACTTTTTTCCTTTTCTTGACTGAAGGTATATATACTGTGATCTTTGAACAATGCCTTCTCCCCTTTTAATCTTTCGAAGTGAGTGCGCCACAAAGAATCAAAAATATTGTAGAAGTCATCGTGATTTTTGACAGATGAACACAGAAAGTGGAAAACGATTCGATGAATGGAATTTTATAATTGTTAATGAAAATTCCGTTTAAACATAAATAATCGATTTGTATAATATTAACGATTGTGGCGCATTTTCTGACAGTCATCCCGTACCAAAACAAAAACGTAGACCTTCAAAGTTGACTTCTGGTTTCATTAATTAAATAATAATTCTTATTCAATCCAGAGTTAATTAAAGTGATGGCATAAGCCCACATAAAATCTTCATTGTTTGCGGAACAGTTCTTGGAAATTATTATGGATTTATGTTATGTATACATCATCTGTCAGACGCAATGGTTGCAATTAAGTTTTATTACATATTTCAAAGATTCAATTGAGTTGACGCAATTAGAAGTTCTCGTCTGTATCAATCGGGGCCTCCAACATGTCCATAAGTTGTATGTTACTCCATTTGACTGAAGAAAAACTATGCAATTTATAGCAATAAATTCAAACCAGAATAAGCGAGTTTTCCACAAAGAATACTGATAAAAACTTAACAGAGCACTGCAAATTACAAAATGATGATGGTCCACATTGCATTCGACTGGTTCGCACAAGAATTCATTTCTCTGTGCATATTGTCAATTTATAAATTCATTGATGGCAGATGAAGTTTTTTTCACTTATTAAAATCAATTTTTAATTGTGCGACTTGGTGATGTATTTCTTGGAATGGGTTTTGAAATCTTTCTGTGATGGATTTTGATTGAAATGAAATGCAAAATAAAGTGGTTTGTTTTGTTCACTAGCAAAACTTTTCGAAAATTTTGGCCGAAAAATGTCGACCTTAGGCAAAAAATTGTCAACACAAAGTTGTAGAGAATTGGATTTGCTATGGATTTTGTCAAAATTAAAAAAGCATGAGATATTTGACAGAAACAAACACTCAACTAAATTGAAGATTCCGACTGAGGCTCCCTTAGTATCTGACTTCAAAAACGGATTTTAGACAACAAAGCATTATGAATTTGACATATCGAAATGTCAATTGAAAACACAAGCCGAAGTTTCTTCAAAAGGTTTCTCATTTATATTTTTTAAACTTCAAGGAAAAAACTGTCGTCGCGATCAATTTAGAATCATATGCCGAATATTCGGGCTAACACATTTTGTTGAGGATTGTCTCGGCTCCAGGATCAATATTTTCAAAGATATCTCTCAAAAGTTCCACATACTTTGATCCGCTTTATACGATCAATAAACTCTTTGTTTGCCAATGAGTTCTTCGGCGAATCCCAGGCGATGCATGTTTGGTGAGAAATGACTGACGTTGCAGCGATTGTGGAAAATAAAACCACTGTCGATTCGCCAAAACACACACGGAAAAACACTATGCAAATTTCAAGATGGAGGGAAGAATATGCTCACATCCAAGAGGGATGTGCAAATTTACTGGGGTGGATATCACGAGCCCCCATAAGAAAATTATGAGTTACAGCTTTTGTGAACCAGGACAAAGTTTTAACTTATTTTTAGAATGAAAGGCTTTGTGTCAAATGTGCGTTTGTGTGTTAAGCCTACAAGAATATCCATTAAATCTTCAACTTACCTTTTGTTCCCGGGCTCAGGAAAGAAAGTTCCACAAGTCACCCCATTGAAATTCTAAAAGAAAAATAATAAAACAAATTTATAAATAATAAGAAAAAATTAAATAAAATAAAAAAGACATTTTGAAGGCATAGAAAATCAACAGCCGATTCTATATGAAATTAAACACCTTCTTCAATACTGTTCGCCGGCTCTTGCTAGACCTTCAAAAGTTTAAGCGCCAGATTTAGGGGCCTTTCTAAAGCTGTCTAGACATAAAGGCGATAGGCGACACCTAATATTTGTATAAAATAAATCTTCTTAGAAAACCAGACTAAGCAAAGACTAAGGCGCTGGAGTATGCGTCTGCCCTGCAAATATCTTCAAACGGTATACATTCGTCCCTACTCTATACCACCCAAGAGCAAAGAGTGTAATAAAATTTTATTATTTATTTACACAGTGGCGCAAGCCATTGTCGTGGCGTGCTCAAAGTAAACAATTTGCGCTTCGCCAGACAGCCCCATCTCCAGCTTCGGCACGAGTGTCTGTCCGAACAACTGGCATCAAATTCGCGACGAATTTATCAGACTTTGGACTGAAGATCTCGCGGTTCGGATTCTAGTGCAGTAAATATATGTAGGGTTCTTATTATTACATACGTGTTTTTTTGTTGTTTTTCTTCGGACGATGACTTTGATGAGTTGGCATTTATGCAACTGTATACCTTGTGATCGATCAATTTTGCACTGAAGTCGTTTTTACGAAGGTATAATTGAACGATTCCGCGAGTGTATGTTATTGCGATGGTTTTTTGTTTGTTAATTTTTAAAGATTTGGGAAAAAACCTGTGAAACAAAGTGTTGATATTCATTGGTTACACAAAATTTATGTCCGTTTCTTATGCACCGAAGAAGGAGATACAAAAAAAAAGACAGCGAGTTTGTGGGAATTTTTCAGTTTGGCGGGAATTTTCAGTTTCGAGAGAGGGAAAATTTTTAAATGTAATTCCATATACCGACTTTGAAAGATTAATTATTTACTAAAACGGTTCGCAATTATTTTTTTAAATAGACGTGGGACAGAAGGGAATTTTTTGGGTATTAATGTGGACATTTTTTGTTGATGGCTGGCATTACTGGCGTCTTTTGGATCACACCTAAGTCAGGCTACGGTATTTCCAAATGCAATTTTATTTTGAGATTCTCAACTCAAATTTGTCAACGTAAAAAGGTACAACTGCCAAACTTCCCTCCAGAAGAACCGCGTTAAAGCCAATTTTTATATTGGGAGCTCTTATTTTAAGAAAGTTTATGATTTTCTAATCTAAAGTAAAAATTAATTATGACTATAAAAGCCAATGAAATATTTATTTCAGTATGGAAAGTGAGAGCAAGATACATATTTTCTAAATTCAAATGAAAAATTAAACCCAACAGGAATGTCACTAGCAGGTGCACGTTTTTGTTGATCAAATAAATCCCATCAGCTACCTACCAACCAGAGGTACTTAAAAAAACTACAGCCAGATGTTGTCGGCCTGAAAACAAAAACAATTGTATATAATAATGGAGCGCTCTAGCCGGTACCACCTTTTGACTACGATCAACGAGTAACCTAGCCAGTGCTACTTTTTTTTTCTTACAGTAATTTTCAGTTTTAATTCATAGTAGCGCGAATTTTATTGTTCGAAATGAATAAACAACAATTAGCGTGGATGAATTGAATTGTTTACTTAGACTAATTACCTACACAAATTATTTTAAAAGGAGATAGAACACTTTGCATATGGCTCTTGTTCGTGTGAAGCTATTTTAAAATGTTGCTAAATATTTTTTATGACATGTGGGTGATTTTTTAAAATTTTTAATATCTTGTCTTGACTGCATGTAAGCGATAAATGTTTTTTTGGGAGCATTCGCTTGTATATCTAATCTTAAAAAATATTTATAATCCAGTCGCTTACTGCAGATGTCATCTTATCATTGGTCGCAAAAGTCCGATAATAATGGAGCAACAACAAATTTGTAAATTGGTTTGTGTTGCGCAAGCTAACAATAGCAATTAAAAATAATTATAAATCGTTGCAGTTGAGTAAATATTAAAACAAGCTGTATACTTGATTTAATTGCAGGGTGTCATTTTGACACTTAAACATTGTTTCGCCGGGAAAACCCCCTTGTAGAAGCAATCAAAAATGTAATCACTAATCACCATAGGGAAATGCGACAACACTGCATTGAAGCAATCTAGCTTAAGCTGGAGTGTGATAGTATTGAAATTGCAGTGAGTGAGATAGAGACTGAAGTGGACATTGACTTAAGGCAACATAATTCTGTCATGTGCATGGACAACCAATGGCACAAAAGCTTTTCTATAAGCTTTAGCAAATTTTGACAAGTGGCAATGTCGATCTTAACCTAAGAGTTGCTCATAAAAGTTCGACTTCACGTTTTCTATTCTCAATGAATTGTGATTTAAAACTTTTTTATGAACAAATCACACTAACCAACGAGATAATCAGCTTAGCAACTGCAAATTCCAGGCAATTCTAAATTTTGAATGTAGGTTTGGTCGGGGAATTTATTTTAATTCTGATAAGGTGAGTTTTAGAGTTTTAGAGGCGATAAAGAAGCACTTAAAATACTTTCCCTAGACTTTGCCATTGCTTCTATTTACTCAATATTTCCGGTAGATGATTCATCTCCATAGATGGCGTTGAGTCACACCACACCTGTTGATGTTATAAGTAGCTACACGTTTGTTATCTGAAAAAATTCTAAGAATTATCTTGGGTAGGTCGCTAACACTGCGTTATCGTGTGCTTACATGCGATTTAACTTTGTATTTTGATTAACGATATACTAATCACTTTATGGCGTAATTGCAATTAGCGTTTGGTTTTCAGACGGAAATGCTAATTTCAATGGAATGTTGATTTTCCTTTTAAGTGGGTGGCTGGGTGATTAAATTATTTACATAATATCTTGGAATTTTTGGCAGTTTAAAAAAGGCTTGACAGCGATTTTGACGAGGCAACGCTGGTAGCGTATGGAGCTTAAGGCGGAGCAACTGTGCGACATGTTCCTATCACTTTGTTGCTTCTTATTTATTATACATATGTATAATAAAAGTTAGAAAAGTTTTCCATGGCAATTGGAATGAGTTCATTTGTCTTTTATTATTCTGGCAGCATTGCCAGATAGATATAAGATAAATGTCGCAACTAATGTGATTAAAATGCGGAAAAACTCTAGCTCGGCAGAAGGAGTATGAAGCAGATCGGGAACTTAAAAAAAAATTGTAAAGAAAATAATCTCACTACTTAAACTTAAGAGCCTTAAAGTTTAAAGGCGGGACCACCATTTTTGGTAGCATATCGTTTATGGAATTTTGAAAACGGTGTCCCATTCTGTGTTTTATCTACCTGATTAAACCTCAATCAAAGCTGTAGAAGCACGTTAAATTTATACAAAGCCCCAGGCCTAGAGAACCTGACAGCAAAAGTTTTTAGGGCTATAGGAGATGGCCTATCAGGAAGCACATACCTCATCTATATGTTATGACACAGCAAATATATGGCCTCTAAGAGACCACCTCACCAGCGCCATTTATCTATATATATAAAAATTGAGCCTAAAATTGTGTTGGTTTGTCGCCGATTCACGCCTTAACGCATCCACCGATTTTAACCAAACTTGCACACATCTCTGGTATTGGTCTATATATCATTTTTGTGAAGTTTGGTTGAAATTGGAAAACGTATGCGTGGGTTGTGCGTGCTTGGAAAAACACATGAATTTCAGTACATCTTGGTTTTTGAATGATTTTTTTAGTGATTTGACATCTCAAGATGTCGTTCGAGAAGCTGAAGACTACTAATTGGAAGATTATGACAATTTTTTTACCAAAACCGGAGCAAAAAAATGTGTTTGTACTGTAAAATAAGTTTTTTGTTTTTATGAGAAATCAATTATTATTTTGTCAAAATACTTTTTCGAGTTTTCAATCAGGCTCTTCATGTTTTCCCAACATTTTGAAAAAGTTTAGCCCTTTTTTAGTTTGTATCAAAAATGCCACTTCAGCGGAGAAGTGATATTGGTAATTCAATTCATTCATTAAGTTCAGGTCATTCATCTGAACAACGTGAACATCGTAATGAGCAAGAAAGATTGAGAATGCAATCGCATAACACAACAAGAAATGTTAATGAAAATGCTGAACGAATCAATGTTAATGTTGTTTTAAATGGTGCTGGATTTCGATATAATAGTGCCATTGATTATAGTTTGCACAAATTTGTGGTTATTGGCGCAATGAACAAATTATGTCAATTTTGTAATGCATTCAAATTTGGAAATGAAACTTCTCGAATGTAGCCGTATTTTATTATCAGCGTGATCTGATCCGGATCAGATCACGATAATAAAACACTACGGATCATTGAAAAGTTTAATTTCTGAATTTTGGCAACAGTTGCTTTCAAAAACAAGCAGATAATAGAGGGGTATTACAAACTTCATATTGCTGCCAGCCATATTGCAAATATTCTGCTCAACGTGACGTCACACAAGGCACTTGACATTTCACTCGAAATATCGGGGGTGTTACCATATTTAATGGAATTTGGATAATTTATCTTTTCCAAATTTTTTTTAATAACAAATTTATTTCATATATCTACAATTATGCAACACATGAACAATATTTTGCAGCTAGCACTTAAGTTTATTTTGGCATATTAAGGTGTGTCCAGACCAGCCAAACATTTCAGAAGTGTTTATGAAGCAAATCGGACACATTTCAAAAACATTTGTAAAAGATTTCTGAAATTCATTTATTAATCCCCGTATTAATAAACAAATGTGCACAAGTTAGTTAGCTAGTACATACATAAAATCCAATTAGTCTTCTTAACATTGTGCAGTAATATTAAGTGGAAGCTTGAAACTGTATGTCAACGACTTGAGCTAAGACCTTGGAATATATTTGCGCAATATTTTTGCAGATAACATATTTTCTTTATAAAAAATAGGAAAGTTTTACAGAGAAAGTGAGCGGAATACACTGCGCAATATTTTTGCAAATAACTGATACAAATATTGCTCAACGGCAACATAATCCAATTCCGTGCCTACTCCCGACTTTAGGTAAAGCATCAGCAAATACTATCGAAGTTTATCTGATTTTTGAAACAAAAACTGCGCCAAATATTGCAGATTTTGCAGAGAAACAATGAACGCAAGAAAGTCGTTTGAGTTTAAGTTTGAGCTCATTAAAAAAATGCCAATAAGTTTCCAAAGTACATTAAAAAATATAAACCATAGAGTAACAATGCAGCTATTTTAATTTAAATAAAACATTCTCGCACTCAATTTGAATGGTAAATGCGGAAATAAATGGAAAGACGTGAAAATGTGCCCCTGTAAAGTTAGATCTTGGATAAGATAAATGTGTTGGCATACTTGAACTTCCGGAGACTTTGTTTCTAATGACTCACATAGATAAAATATTTCTTAGGGAATTCCATGAGTCACATCTACCTCCAATAGTAAGTATATCGACTCATCACCCAGCAAACACTGCCTAAAAACTATCATCAATGATCGAGTAATTTTCTTGTAAACAGAAAGACAATGATTCTGCCAAGAAAATGATTGATCCCTCTGTTTAACCACTCCCACAATAAATGTAGATAGTGGAATGCACTAATTAACTGTCAATTTCTATGAAAATTTATTTAAAAATCACAAAGCTAAACTTTGACTTTTATAAATCGCGCCAACATCAACCGTGCGCACTTACATAGCAAATACAAAAATAATCACGCCAATATTTTTAAATTTACCGGCTACAGAAAATAATTGGCTTCAAACCAAGTTCCACTTTAATAAACATTATCTCAGTGATCCGTGAGGTGATGAGTTGAACAAAAAATCATCACAAGTCATAAGTCGTTCTAAAAGTTTCACAACCACCCATCACTTCGTGGCGACCACATGGCATTCTTGAATTCTTTATCAATGCCCAGTTTTTTTTTATGGAAACACTTGTGTCATTTGGAAATGTCTTGAAATCTTTCAATAAACTACAGAAAAAGCTGGTGAAACTCATCCTCAACTTACGTATTCAAATTAAAATACTTCAAATGTGATCGCGCGTTTTTTCACGATCAGTTCTGCTACTACGTGCTCTGTTCTGTCACTTTAACTGTCTAAAGACGACTGAGTTGGATAGTGCTGATCGCAAGCCCCAATCCCCCATAATTGTTGAATTTAATCCAATTTTGCACTCACCAGAAGATCACCTATTTGAGAGTATCGGGCCATGGGCAAAGATACTCAAAAATTGAGTGAACTAGTGACTGAGACTGAGGCTGCTAGAGAAAAGTTTATTTTTGCGCACAATAGCAGTTCCGGGTAGTAGTACGAGCTCGAGCACCGAACAGACTTATGAATGAGAGAGATTTTGAAAAGCTTTCTTCTTTTTTTTGTTCCCTTGTTGTTATTGTTCGCTTTGTAGAAATGAAAATAAAATTGAGTTCAACTTTGTTCCTATATGTTGATGGTTTGAAGGTCTGCTGCACCTGCAGCGCACACGCCTTCTTTGACGCTGTTTTCGATGCAATAGGTAACTGTGAATGTATGCCAGCTGTGCAAATGGACTTTATTATTAACTCAGGAGCAATTGAAGGTCAAGCAGATTATAGAAACAGCTGATTAGAGGCAGCTGTCAGGTGGAATGTCTGTTTGTTTGCAGGAGGTATTTTTTTTTTTTAGAAAAAGTTTAGTTTTTAATTTTAAAGTCAATCAAGGGTCTTTTAGAATAATGTCTCCAAATGTCATTTTAATATGACATTTTAGGGGCATTCACATTTAATATAGGTACTGTTTCCCTTTTAAACATTCGAGATCCGACGGAGGAAATTTTAGAAAGAAATTTGCCTTTTTTTACCGAACTGCCGTGCGCGCCATCTACATTTAGGTAGGAAGGTTTTTCTCTTTTCACTTTTGGCTTGATCATCCTTGATATGCCATCAAACGATTCGATTTTTTTTAAAGAAGTACAGTGGCCTGAATGTATAATACTCGTACTTTTTCCTAATATCATAAAAAAAGGATTCTAATTTTAGTGGAATTCCTCAATCAAATTAAAAATGTTTTTACTTCAACGTCAACGTATTTAACGTAAGAACAGCCCCACAAAATGCGTCGAATATACTTCGCACAGAAAGTAATTACAAAGACAATCCGCGATACTGATAATCATTTTTAGTCCCAGGCTATATTTTTCGAACTCACAATGGCGAAATTTCCCACACAAAATTGGATATTGTGACCTCCAAAATATTTAGTGTTAAGGTCAAAAATGATTATTGGTAAGGCCTAATGCGATTGAACTGTCATCGGTGTTTCATTCCATCAATGAATGTCACTGTCACTTTTTTAATTTTTCTAAAACTGTCAACGGATAAAAAAGTAAAAACTAAAACTATCCCTCCATCCATCTGTCAGTTGAATACTTTGCCACAACATACGCGACGAATTTAGTGAGTTGGCTGATTGGGCCCCTAGTTCCTCACCTGTCTATGTTCACGCTATTATAGCAAAAACTCCTCATGTATATAGGGTTATTACGAACGCTTATAAATTGTACTTATTTGTTTAGTGCGCTGATAAATCCATGTCGCAGTTACTCGCAGTACTTAAAGTGGTATAGTTTTACTTTCTCTTAATGAACGCATAGTAAATATTAAATAATCTTCCAATCACCGAGAGTGACAGATTGAATTAATGTCAAATTGAAGTAACACTTATCCATACATAATTTCTCGGTTCAACTACTCGTACTCCACCTTCGTTAATTAGCATAAAATCTTAATCAGCCGTACGCGGTGACAGAACCATTTCCCATGGCAATTTTCTTGCAATCTGATCTTCAAACCTTCAAATTAACCACACTTCACAGACGCAGTGTCTATCTCTACCTACAATGTGGACTGTAGAAAATCCCACACATTTTAGACACTATCAATGTGCAAATGTTTCATGTGCCTCCAGTCACTTGGAGTGATAATGAACGCAAAGGAAATGAAACATCGTAATAAACGTGTCACCGCATTGTTAGCGCAGTCACCTACAGGGAAGGCCTTTTGTTGATATTAAATATAAGATAGAACCTGTCAGAACATTTCTATTTGTTAATGTCTGACAAAACTATTGCGAAATCTATTCGTAGCTCGTCTTGTCGGCGATTAAATTGCGAAACGAGTCTGTTTCTGTTTAGTTTCGCGTGTAGGTGGCGTTGATTAAATCGGTTTGTGGAATGTGTTAATTTTTGTAAAAATTGTAGCTACATGCAAATGATCATGTGAAATTTATTTAATTGCATGTGAGCGGGCTTAGAATTGTTTTGCTTTCATAAGTTTGTTCGAGAAAAAATGCAGTCATGTAGTAATTAATTATGAAAAGAAAATAAATCTCTGTTTTTTTTTTAATTGCATTCCATTACAGACTTGGATGTCATTACTCACAAAGCGTTTGGTGCTGATTACTTGTTTTTTTCCTAGTCATGTGAATGATGTAAAGTTCTCAATTCGCTAATTCATCGTTTATGGTAATTTTCCATAAAATATTTAATTAAAATCAGTTTCGAAAACATACCCCATTCCATTACATTACAACCTGTGCGTCATAGGATACAGCGACAGCTCGAGCACCTACCGATCGAAGCTACAGAGAGGCTTACTTATGTAAATTTAATTAGTTGTCGGTAATCTCGTAAACTACTTGTCCGAATATGTACCTATTACTTCAAAGAGTCGTTTTGTAAATGCTTTGTTAGGAACCATATTTTCGTAATCTATAACCTGCATACTTAAAAAGCTGGAAACATATTAAAAAATGCGACTTTTAGAACACATTTTCAAAGTAGCCTGCGCTCGTGGGTTGCTAATGAGATTCTGAGCAAAGATCCGTGACGTGAATAGATTTTTTTCTGCAATGTCACAAGATGCATATGTATGCAAAATATACATGCATTCAATCGGAGCGCGCGTGTACGGATCTGGTTTCAGGCCGACACGTGCGGCAAGATAGCGCTAAGAATTATATTTCTAGCCTCAGCTTGAACGTTCGTATTTTATTGAAATTCGTTTAGGTACAACTGCACAAATGAAAATAAAATAAAATCAGGGTTAGTATTTGTTGCAAAGCCCAAAAGACGCTGTGAACGGGATGATTGCATCTTTGCAAATGAATGAATGAAGACCCAATTTTGTGGTGTAACATTTTGACAGGACAGGAAATTTGGTGATACGCATTCATTTGCACTTTGATTTGGTTAAATACAACTGAAGTTTATTTAAAGATTAGCATATCTGTTAAAAAAAAACAGTACCCAAAGAGTGTTTTAAAAAATCGTACTCTTTGTATACACTTCCGGGCATGTAAATACTGCAGAAGACTTGAGGCACTATACCTTTCAAGAAATAGGATTTCTCTTTTGAAATGTCAGTGTCAAGCCAACTTAAGACATCGCATGTGCGCAGCGCCATTTTTCGCTAATTCAATGTATTTCCGCCGAAAAAAAAAGGTGTAAACAAGTCCAATCCAATTTGTATGACAAATCGCGTCTCTTTGGCTGATGAATTTCGCAAACGGTTTTGTAAACAAACTCCTACCAACATACAAAGTTTGTATATATGAATTTAGTCTGTCTCTCACCTGACGAGAGCGAATCGCTTGGTTGGACTTTATAAGCTCCTACTCACCTCCGTCAGTTAGCACAGCCATTAGATCAACATCAACATTTTCACCATATATTTATCCCACAATTGGTTCAACTTGTCAAACATGTCTACATCAAAATTATTAACTAGCATATGGGAAATTCCTAGAATGGGGTAAATTTTAAATAAAACAAACCCCAATGCGCAAGGCATACCCCTAATGTAAACAGCGACTCGTGCATATGACGCACGTGGTAATTATAACAAATGACCGCCTTATACCTATAAGTGTAACAATTGCAGAGAACTAACAAAAAAAAAAAATACCTAAATTTAGCTGGGTTGCGGCTTGCGGGCCAGGGACCACTAATTAAATTAATTTTCACTCTCGATTGGCAATTGGCGCTTCTAATAGACGGCTAAAATACCAATCAATGTGGGCCCCCTCCCAATGTCAAAGCCAATGCTGTTCCCGATGGTAAACACTGCAAAGATCGTTTTGCGGCGAGATTATCGAGCACGGCGTTCAAATCTGTTTCTCGTTCGATGTTCCTTTGGAAATGTTCGACTTTTAAGAGATTTAGTGTTTCGGATTGAAATGTTGTAAATAATTTGATGGTTTCCTTTGATGATGTGTGGATAGTAATGAAAAAAAAAAATTTTTCTTGAATTGGATGAAAATCAAAAGATTTTTGGCAAAAATTATATTTTAGTGTTCGGTTACAACGGCGTGTAAAATCGCCAACGATGATTTATTCCACCAAAACACGGGTCGGTTTAGGAATAAATAAAAAATATAAATTAAAGCGAAACAGTAATGTAAAACTGTGTGTGCATGATTTGATTAGCACTATTTAAAAAAAGGAAAACAAGAAAGTGTGCTCTGGTGATATGGCGACTTAAAATCGAACGAGTCGTGATGAATTGCGATCTTTAAAAGTTCTTTAATAATTTGATTGATTGAATTATTATCGAGGTCTACTTATTTTCTACCGATCAACAAAATAATTGGGTCGGTAATCAAAATATTTAGCGGTCGTAATGCGCACTTAGTTGGGTGTCAACCGTAAAGCCACTGAACAGAAACTCAATGAAATCTCTACGTTACCGAAAATATTTGTTTTTGATTCTGTTACTAGTTTTGTTACTGAGAAACTAATTTTTACTGAATGCCTTTTCAGAATTCACTCTGAGTGCCTTCTTTTTGTTTCATAGCCCAATATTTGTTACTTTCCATAAATTCTCATCAAACCATGCGATTCGCATTTCGTTCGCTTCGAGTTCACGGAAGAAGATTCTGTTCGCGTTTCCGCAATCCAATATTTTATAGCCCAAAAACGACTACAACGAAAAGCGGGGGCAGATCATGATCGTCTAGAAGATATTGTTTTTGAAATTTTGATCAACAAATTAAAATAAGTTATGTTCAGCCCGATTTTTTTTACTATCGTAAGTTTTCAATATTTTAGACGAAGCTCTTAAACTGTTACCCCCCGTATTAATAAACAAATGTGCACAAGTTAGTTAGCTAGTAGACATCAGATAGCATACAAAAATTTGAGTTGATAACTTTTATGCATCGTTTATTAATAAGGGGGTTTTGGAGGTCTACCATTTCGAAGATAGTCGTCTCAAAAGTTACGAGATTGGGGGTCAGACAATTGGTATTTTGTTCACTTCGATTTCACCGATCGAAGAGCTTGGTCTTCGGTGAGTTTGTATGACAATCGCTGGTTATAATTGTTTCGTGATAAATAATCGACGTCGCAGAAAATGCTGGTGGAAGAATCAGCTGTAATTCGCCAAATCCTATACGGAAAAAGAAGAAAATGCCAAAATCGAGAGGAAGATTATGCGGATGTGTTTAGGAATCTTATGCAAAATTCATAAGAAAAGCTATGCAAATTTACGGAAGTGGGTTGTGCGAGTTCATAAGAAAAGAATATACGAGCTGAAAAGGAAAGAATGCGGGACAGCTGTTAACGCCATCTATGAATGTGTACGAAATCGCCTATCTGAAAATCTAGTACATTTGGTACGTTTTGCATACTCGTTCATAGATGGCAAAGGCAAACCCCAACCAGCTTTCAATTTGTCAAACCGGCGAGCTTTCGGCATCTCGTTTTGTCCGAGAATAATAATTCAACGCAATTAACATGCACATACGGCCTAACCAAACGATCTATGCCAATATCAATGGTACTGTGTTTTAACGTATTTGCCATTTGAAATCGGTTCAGCGGTTGATGTTGCTGTTCCAATATTTTACTCGCATAAAATAAAATTAAATAATAAAATAAGAGCCTTTTCAATTTTAACAAAATGCAGGCGTTCACTAAAAAAGAGTTACCACATGTTTTTTTATCTTAAGGCCGTAAATCAACCGCCAAATGATCAACTTAAAACTGTGACACTGATTGGCAAATATTTTGGTATCAAAGCGGTACAACATTTTGGGCGTGCCTCTTAATGGAAATATAACTCTAAGCTTGCGCCTTCTTTTGTTTCAGATAAAAAGGAAAAAATAAAATCCCTGTCTAAACCAAGTTTACAAGAATTTCCATTAAGCCAGTCATTTCCTCTCGAATGTGACAGTTCAAATGAAATAATTTTAAGTACCATTTGGTTAGGTGATGCCAAGTCTAACCTATAGTTGTTATACAAGAAAACGTCAGTTAATTTAGCGCTGTCGTTTGCGATTTGTCTTCTTAGATCTTCAGTTTGATTTAGGGCGAACTAGGAGAAACAATTTTCAGGCTCACTTCTTAGATTTGAATGCAGAACAGTGCGACATACATTTAAAAATTTATTTAGTTCCCCAATAACTTAAAAAAATTAAGGAAACCATCTCTTAAAATAAAATGTTCAGTTGCACAAAATTTGATAGATTTATCAAAATATCTGCTGTTTCAAAATTCGCCGTCGGCATATAACCGAATCCTTATGCATATATTTAAATCTTACTTTATAAAGATCCAATGATCCCCATCCAAATAGATTGGAAAAAAGGACTTGACTCGAGTCGACTTCTCGTTGCTTGATCGTAAATCGAAATATGCTACACTTATTCCCCGGGAACAAAAACAATGTTCTTGCTCCTGCTCTTGTTTATCGTAAACACAAATCTTTATGCAATATTTCAAATTATATCACAATCGCGCTCACCACTCGATCGGAATAAGCAAATAAATGTTTTTCTTCTTGTAACACTTGCTTGAACCGCAATAAAAATGTCAATAAATCACTCTATTTAATTAATCGATCAATCTGTGCACTTTAAGCAATATTCAAACAGTTTTATACATTTTACACAATTTATGCAATTTATAAAAATTTCGTAGACGATCCGAGTGCACTTTGTAGTTTGAGGGTTGTATCTCACCGACACGTAGTTCTTATATAGGAAAAATATTTTTCACCGCCGGCCAGTCCAAAAACGAAGCGATATCACGGTGAGAAACACTTCGTATCTGAGGATTGAGAAAAACCCGTCAAGTCTGTCAATCTGTGCGCTCTCTGCGGCTATCCGGCCGACGCGCCCGTTCGGGTGTAGGAATAAAGCTTCAAATTGAGTTTGCAACGACTGGCGCATGTTCAATTGCTCAGCGAAAAGTACTTTTTTGAGTTTTTTTTTCTCCTGACCCAAATTGCGAATGTGATCCGCACCTGAGTGCGGAGTAGGTAACACAAAAGTGTTATCAAGCAATTCGCTGGCCAAGTGGACACGTGTGTTCTCAAGTGCCAACAGACTGTTTTAAGTACTCGTGTACGTTTCTTTTTTTTAAGCTATATTAGTTGAGCTTAACCGAAGGAAAAACCATTCATCATGTGCGTTGCGAATGATCACTTGAGATCGCTTAAGATCGATCAGAATCTGAATCATTTGTTGTGCAAAATTGTGCATCCCGAGATGCATGTGAGGAATAGACAATAGAACTTGTAAATTGTTGGTGATCGCATGATCGAGTGATCTATTAATTGAATTCCGAATAAACTGCTTCTGGGTGGGCTGGGAAATATGTAGAATAGGAAATTGATTTCCAAACAGATGGTGGGTGTGTACAGTTTTTTTTCTTTACAACTCGAACTACAATCCAAAGTCGGCCAAGGTTCGGTTAGTGTGTCACTGATTTAATTTTTTCGCGAGTTATTTCAAGGATGATATCACTAGTCACTTGGTAACAAGGAACAGATGTCAATTAGTACATGCAGTGAATCAGCCGTCTTTGGCCAGAGAAGACGGAGCAAAGAAACCCTAAAAATATCATTAATGAGGTCAGACGATACGATGTCTGCCTTGACGTTCAATTTATCCATGATGCGAGTGCGAGGCCATTGAACGGGGTGGTGTTGTTTATCAATATTTGCAAACTATGCGTTAGAGGCTGGGATTTACGCATCGACTGGACAGGGAAGAATGCGCAGTAAAATTATGCAGGAAGCTGTTCAAGTGATCGGCTACAGTGGGGATTAAAAGTGAACTCTATGAGCTGTCAAAATATAACACGGCTGTAGTAAGACACCGTCCGTCTCTTTTGGGGGCCAACAGAAGTTTTCGGGCCACAAGGCGGTCGTGTGACGAAGGTCTATACCCAAAGTGAAATGCAAAGAAAAAGTAACACAAATCAGCTGGAAAAGTGTTGCCAATTCTCTCGAAAACCAGTTTTAACATCAAACGTCTCTGAGATTGTTGCTGATCCTCTATAGTTCTTTGTTTGAATCCAAAAACGTCCCCTTATTCCCAAGACCGTATTCCAACCCAACTTGTTCTCAGTAATTCTAATCCAAGTCCTAATTTCCAGGAAGAAATACCACTCAACGCCGGTGAGACCTTCATAAAACCCAAAAAAAAGAAAACTGCAAAGACGGACGAAAATGTTCCCAGTTTATTTTTATTCATTTTTTTTTAAGAAAATCAAACAAAAGAGACTCAAAGTTCGAACTGTCTGCATCTGTAGCGCCTATAGAGCATGGATAGAGGTATACGATCTACCCAACCATCCATTCATCGTCTGCTGCGGTTAGTAAACGAGGTCAAAATCCTTGAGGTTCTCGTCCTTTCTAAATGCCCTCCACTTGTCCTCCCCGCGTAGCCGACCAACAACTTAAGCCAATGAAACCTAAACCGGTGATAAGAAACTCAAAGGTATGTCGCTGGGTCTGTCTGCCTCTTTCATTGGGGTCCACTGACCTTAGACGACTCGACGGCTGCTGTGGCGCAGTGGCGGCGGCGCAGTCGTCTCAATGGTTTTTGTGATTCGTTTTCGTTCTTTGTTCGCATAAGAGAAACAAAATCAAAAAAAAACTACCCTTGGACAGACGGTTTGGCTTGGTATACGCTAGTGATGTTGAGTCGCAGCCATAGGAGCGCCGCGCCAATCAAAAGGAGACTGATTGTAGTTTTGCAGTTTTTTTCTTTTTTCTATTTTTCTGACGGAAAATGCAAATCCACTTCACATTACGATTGATTGAAATTCTAGTCGAATCATTGAACTGCCATCACAAACGTGGCGCCATGCGCAATAGGCAATAGTGGCCAATTGATATTAAATTTCTATGCGTGTGTCGTCGGTTGTGATGAAGAAGTCCAAGAAAGTGATGTGCATTTTAATATGTGCTATCCGGTAGTACGGAGATTCCCCTACGTAATGTCAGTTGGTTTTCATGTTCAATTATTGTCCCAATCTTAGCTGGTTTTGTTTCGTACCTATTGGGGTCCCGTAAACTACTTTCAAAGTCATTCACTTTCAACTAACAGAGGGAAAAATCCTTAATTAGAGATAAATTGTATATAAACATTTTTCAATTCGTTGGTTCCAAAATGGGGTTCATGCCGAGTCGCAGTACGAAACAGGATCTGTGACGGTTAAGTGAAAGTGCTTGTACAGCGGCTTTCTTTTCAGTTAACAACAATAAAAAATAAATCCAATGTAGATGCCCTCATGACCAAAATGGCGATAAAACAAACAAGCATCTGATATTTGTGATCGTTAACGGAAACAATTGACCATGACAAGATCTAATGTGTGATTTCCTGGGGAAAAATCCAGCACTCAGGTGATACATCTGCCAAATACATAAAACACGGACGTCACTTGCGATAATTAACAACAACTAACAAAGCAATTAGGTTCGTATTGTTAGTTGTTACCCAGGGTACTTCGCTTCGCAATAACTTACGATCGTTGCCAGCCTTTGTGATAAATGACTTGAGTTGCCTTGAAATAGGTTTTAGGGGTTAAATGACCGACTACTCTGTTTTGACACAGATACCGATAGGTAGGGAAAGATGGGTGTGAATATATCAGAACTAGATGAGTCGCTGTTACGGATAATTCGAAAAACATGATCATTATCAATGAGGAGGTCTGTGTTCTATACATACCTAAACTAAAAAGATTTGTCAAAATAAAGGCAATTTCGTAAATTGCACCGATTGGTAGGATAAAATTACATTTCCAAAATATATGTGGCATGTAAGATATGTTGTGTTACATCATTTTTACTTAATAATGAAAAAAAAAGGTATTTTGGAGAGTCACTTTTTCTAAAGCTAGAATCGTACTACATTTGCATGGGAGTAATCCAGCTTAAGCCGGACTTTGATTTCTTTGAAATTTCATTTCGGGACCATCATATAGTTCTTTTAGTTTAGATTTCTGTCATAAATGCAAATCACAAGACTACTTTTCATATGCCAATCACTAGCTTTAGCTGTCATGCCACATTAACCGGTCTTTCGCCCAGCCGATATCTATAAATTCCGCAGACTGATATCGTTATCTCTAAATTTTTTGATGGACAGGTTTTTTTCAAATCAGTTACCTATAATTAAACACCATAAAATAAAGTACATAATGCGAAAAATGCCGAACGCTCGTAGTTAATGCCAAGCAGCTACTGTCACTTTCTCCGCACACATGTCAAATGCGGGACTCATGATCCATTCGCACTAAATATTAAATGTTATCACTCGTTTAGTCTTGAAAGTACCCGCAGAATTGATCTGTTTTAAGACAGAAAATACAGTTTAGGTTTCTGCTATAAAAAAAACAGCAATCGGAGTAAGTCGTCGGGATTTGTCTGAAACGTCACTTATCCTACATCAGCCACATATGCGAACTGTCAACTTAGTACTCAGTCGCGAATTTCTTGACTAGATTCGTCGGTTATCCCTTCATTGTAAACTAAAAAATCTGTACCAATCTAGGTCAATTAAAACTGAGCCACATCGTGTCAGCCAGCTGTCAAACTTACTTAACTGGATACTTAACCCTTTAACGACGCCATCCACATTCACTTGGTGAAAAATGATTGACTAGGTACACATTAGAAAACAGTAGGGATAATTCAGCGTCGTCAGTCAGCAATCTACGAAAACGCACTCAAATTGCTGAATTGGAAATTTCCTAATTTCCCCATTGAAAGCGATTGTTCTATTGATGCCATCATGGCAGATGGCATCACTATACTGGAAAAGGCTGTTACTCAGCATTTGCGCAAAACATACGCCTATTTATAATAAATTCGCTGATCGTCTAGTTGTGCTTGTGACCCAAAGGAATAGCAATCTGGGCCCAGGTTCATATAGGGAGAGACCCTAGTCTTAGTTTTTAACAGCCATTGGTTTGTGTAGTGTTTTATTTTTGGCACAACTTAAATGAACCCAATTTTTAAAGCACATTTAAATAGAATAGACTAGGCAAACAAATAATGACAAAAAAAAACCCGTTAATCAAGTAGGAATTCTTGAAAATTTTGGAAAACATACCCCGCGTCAGAAAAGCGAAAAATAATATCCGTTTGTTAAGCCCGTCGGCGTCGGCTCTACTGATTTTTGCTTAGAAAACAACTGAAAAGATTATATTTAGTATGTATAAGGGTGCCTTGAAAATATTTATTCCTAATCTACAGATCCTTTCAAGTAGACATGTTTTTTTTACTGGACTTGGACTCTCTAATGGGAAATAACTACCATTGTAATCTTTTCTATGTCAAAATACAAAAGGAACAACTTTTCCGATTGATGGAACAGTACGAAATTGAAACATTCCAGTGGAGCAATTTGTTGCATTTTTGTGATAGACTGAGAAGGTGAACAGACAGAACATTAAATTCTTTTTCTACAAAATGTAAACTTTTTCTAGATAAATATGAGTCATAGTTAATAAGCTAAATTTGAATGGCGAGATTGGATTAAATTATGGAGTCAAAGTGTCCCAATCCAGCAAAACAATTATTTTCCACTTGAGTTTTACATTTGGCTTAGTTGGGGCCTTACTGAGTTATCAAAAAACAGCACAAACTGCTACAGTCATGAAACGTTGAGGGAGCATTAAGTTCAATAAAGGTGCTACCAGCCATTTTTGTTTTACCGGAGGCCTCATTTGATATTGCGCGGTAGCAATAACAAATTTTAGTCATGACTTTAAATTTACGTAAGCTCACAATTGCGAAAATTGAATGGAAAATATGGCCGCTGTGAACTACTAAAATTTAAAGTCGAAACTAAAAATGCTTATTACAGTAAGGCCCATTTGTTTTGTGGAAAATTATTAAAGCCCAATATTTTACTGATGATTCACCCTTTGTAGCACAATATTGGTCGAGGTTTACGTAAAATAGAGCACCTAACCTTTGCAAACAGTGCTGGAAAATTGGGTTGGCGTTGAATGAAATTAATCTCCAAATTTAAGTGGTAAGCTAAAAACTGTTTTACAACTTCAGTGAACAATATTGAACGATGTTTCTTTGGTTTTTTAAATTGTATCACCCACCACTTGACTAAAATATGTCTGGCAATGCCGTTTAAGCTTCGTGTACCGGTAATACAGTCTACCTTAGTGTAGTGACCTTAGTGGATGTGAGCAGTCGTGTGCAAAATCGTCTTCTGTTAGTACTACCTTGAGAATACCGGATAATAGTATACGAAAACGCTAGCCCACTGATCAATAATTTAATTTTAATTATTTGAATTGTCAACGTCACGAGACAGAAATATCCCTTACATCCTCCATAGATATAACTTATAAGTAAGAGTATGTAGACCACTATATCTGACAAGACGTAATTCTTGCTCGGGAAAAACTGAAACATTTTCGCCCAAGGACCTAGAAATAGAAGATAAAAGCAGGGATCTTTGATAACCTAAATCACTACCCGAACAATTCATCCGCATGTCATGTTGGTACATAGTTGATAAAATTGCACACGGGTGCATAAAACCCCCGACCTTAAAGCAAATATAAGTCACCTAGATTCCCTGAACCCCTCTTTATTTGAACAAGACTTAGGCGATTTATGACAGTAGTTGCGTCAGTACAGTGCGACTTCCCAGAAACAGAAACGATTCACAAACCTATACCTATCTCAAATCAATGAGCAAAAGTTTTATATCTCATTCTCAGTAACAACTACCTACATCCATATCTATACGTGCATTTAACGTGTTTAGGTTACACCCTCCGTAACAGCCAAACATCACGAAGTCTACTAGGTAACTACTACTGATCAACATTAATCACTATGTGCATGTCTTATCTGCTTTTCTCTCGCCGCTTTAGCCGAGAGATAATATACTGCAGATAAAATAAATTAAATGCCGCCGCACTATAAGCTTAGGCGCCAAATTGCCCCACTTACGATTATTGATAGTAAACGAACAAGAACTCCCCAAACGAAGAGTTAATTGCCTCCAGCGAAATGCGACTGTCAAAGAGTTCAATTGGAAACCATCAATCACATTTATTTCCCCTCATAGCTGGCTGTCAGCCAGAACTTTATACGAATGAAACACGAAATTAGCAAAAGTTAAAAAAAATTAACAATAAGCTCGCTTTTGTTAATGGCTTCCCACACCAGGCACCACCACGTGAATTCTAGTTGACAACAGCTGCCCGTGCTGACAACCTGATCAGATCATAGACGCATAGGTAGGTTAGGTACTATTAGCTGGAGCTCACGCCTTTCCACCTGAGAGTTCTATAACCTTTCCCCTTTGTTGGTCTTCGCGAAATAAAATACAAATCATTTCACCATTATGCCTCATGTATTTCAAGAACTTTTGAAAATCACCCTCGTGGTGATTTAACACATCTTACAGATACAGTTCAAGTACTTACCGGAAATTTGCTTAAAACCTGCGACCTGCTTTCGGCGCACAACAGATATATGAAACTGATTTTGGACAGAGAAATTTATTTGGCAATTTTTTCACAAAACTTTAATGTAATAGGTATAACCAAAAAGTTTCACATGGAAAATTAAAACGAACAAAATAAAACACAAAAATCTATGTAACACGTAACAAAAAAAAACTGCTCGTGTTAGTTGCGCGAATGGGCTACATTGGTAATGCTTAGAGTTGGGGGTTTTTTTAAGGGCGTCCACTTGGTTAACAAACAAATCCCGCAATGGTTCTGTGTGCCACAGTTCTAAAGAAAATATTTAAATTTAATGCTGTGTGAAAATTATTCCACGTTTAAAGTGAAATTTTATACGCGATCGCGATGCGTGTAGTATTTTTAGACGATCAACGATCGACGACAAAACTCAAACTGCTGCTGTGAATTTGCTGACAATCTTGGATGGAGTGCAAATGTGAGTTGGATTCGAGGCAACGAGGAGGTTGTACGAGCGGAGCGTTGCTGCTGGCGAGAACAATCTACACTTTGGCAGGGCAGACGAGTTTTTTGTGTTGCCTTTGATTTTGATGGTAGGGAAGGCGATTGAGTTAGAATTGTTTTTGGAAACGTGTTGATGGCAACTTAAGTGTGTTCTCTACTAGAATGCGGAATAGGAACAGATAACAAAGCGCTGAGTGGATTGATACCACACCGCTTGAGTTAGAGTAATGATAAGATTTAGATTGAGCGCGTTAGGCAGAGAAGTACAGGGTGGTATGGGTGTACAAATTGTACAAATTGTGTCAAATCGAGTCATCAATTAAGAGATGGTTTCAGGTAGTAATCCGGCTGTAGGAATAAAAAATGGCTCCTATCTGTCAAATTGAAAATATGTAGTTCAGAACCCATTAGGAATGTTAGCTTCACATTCTTATAAAATAGGTAGGTAGGTTGATCTTACTGAAAAAGGGTGGAGAAATCGTGAGCTCTTAATAACGAAGAGCGATTTACGAATGCCTCACTCTTGAAGCATTTTTTTAGTAGGGTAGCTGGTAGGCTTTTCACACGAGCGACTGTGCGTTGCCAAATTGAAAGAAAATCTGATTCCAATAGAAGATCGAAAGCAAGGAGGATGTTTGTTAAAAAAAATAGCACAGTTGCCACTAGCTTAGTTATCAAAGGAATGTTAACTTCACAAAGATGTTCCTTTTTCTAGAACTATACCTCGCGATGGGACTTTACGGTGCCTAGTGCCGTATAAGACCCACTATCTCGCACCCCTTTTTACCTCTTCAAAAGGGTTCAATAAATCAAATAAATAATAAATTAGTTTAATTTAAATTAGTTAGTAAAGATTTATAACAAAATAAAAATTAAATAAAAAACCTCTTTTAAAAAAATACGTTTCTTTTTCTTAAGCTTTAGTTCCGAAATTGGCAGCACTGTTTCTAGTGACAGTCAATTTGACAGATAATAGGTGATTAGTACTCAAAAATGTTTTCATTTCATTGTTAATAGAAAAAACACTTGCACAATAAATTCAAAAATCTTCATTCAGATTAGTGAAGTGTCAACTGTCAAGCAATGATCCGTTTTTTTCCTCTTTCAGGGCAATAAATAGAATTTTAAAATAAATAAATTTTGTTAGTTTGATTGAGTTTAATCCACCCACAGACTAGATAAAATCAGGCACATTAAAGCTTAGCGACAAAAAAACGATCCGCCTCAGGCAACTGTCAGTGAATTATATTTAATGAGTGGATAAGTTCGTATAGCTGCCTTTTCACCTCGCTTTCCACTCCTTATCCCTACTTTACATGTACGTAGTTATGTATACAAAATATAGGCAGGTGCTCGTTCATTGACATAATTATCTTAGCGATAAATAATAATGTCATACGGATGGATATAAAAATACAAGCACTGAAGCACCTGCTAATTTTATCAACGCAAACAACTTAAATAAAGGAATTTGGTTTATGTTGACATAAATTCTTTGAGTTGACTGCAAAACAATGTTCGGTATTTCGAAAGAATGTAAAATGTTGCATCACGTTCGCATTGTTGTGCAAAAGTTTTGCAGAACCAACCGATCAAGTTATTGGTAAATATTATGCGAAGAGTTCAATAGCTTTGGCAAAAAGTAGATGTCAAGAAAAAAAGAGAAACACCGCTGGTTCCATCCAGGATCGAACTGGAGACCTTCTGCGTGTAAAGCAGACGTGATAACCGCTACACTATGGAACCGCTTGATTATTCTGTTGTCAAAAGTCACAAATCTATAGAATCTCATGTGAATGGCAAATTAGGGCTACCATGCGTCTGTGTCCCACTCATCTTTTATTTAAAATATTTCTGTTTGTTCAAATTGTTACTCGGATTGCTTCTCACTAATGGCGTTTTCCATTGGTTTCACTCGGGGATCCACTCATTCTGAAATCCAATGGAACAGCAAAACTGCTTCTGACAGAATCCACCAAAGTATTGGTGAAATGCCAAAAAATAATCTATGGCTGACTTGTAATAAATACATAAAATTGCACTTGTGTGAGTGCTTCTTGAGTGGATTCTGACTTCAAATCCAGAAGCGAAATTCTCTTCTCAGAATCACCAGAAGAGTATTTTTGTGCCAATGGACGCTTCTTTTTGTCCAATGGAAAACGACATACAATAATAAAATAGCAAGGCAGTAAAGAAATGACGTTTACTTTAATTATAGCATTAGTAAATAGGTACCCCTATATTCGTTTGGAGAACAAATTCGCTAGTCGTCTGGAGGGCGTTCGCTTTCTCGACAATGGTAAATATTGTTACCACTGCTGTCTCGGATTCCCCGTCTTCATGTCAAGCCAAAAGAGAGTAGGGTGCAGTCACAATCAGATCGGGCATGGAATACGAGTTATGAGACGTCAATTGTAAAAATATTAACCATGGTTGAAAAAACGAACGCACTGCTAAATGCTGTGCTGATATCTTTAAGAAATTATAAAAAAATATTGTCCTTCACATTTCATTAATAAACTGTTTGGGATTGCCTTTCATTGGCCAGACGTCAAACACATAATATTGCAGATGTCAGATGTAGGAACAACCCCTCTATAGAGCTCTATTTAATTTTTATTTTGTCAGATTATGACGGACTCAGTCCAATGTTAAATATATCCATTATGAATTTGTGACTGTTGGAATGCCAATACCTACTTACATCTAGCTTCCGGTTTGTGTCCGAACTCCAAAGATGTCGTTCGTTAAAAGTCACAATTATCTTATTACAGTTGTAGTTGATTTTGTTCATAGACTAAAGTAAATTTGAACACACAAATTGCATCAAAATGTCAAATTTGAATTTTTCCGACATACGTCCTTGTTATTCTCGCACGACAATGGGTGTCTACATAATACTTAGTTTATGATCTTGAACCCTTACTTACTTACTTAACGGGCTCCCGACCCGTGGAGAGTCTCTGCCTGAGACACTGCAGCCTTCCATCCTCTGCGATCCCGGGCACGCTGCTTCCAGTTGTCCAGACCAAGCGCTCTAGCATCCGCGATGGCTTGGTCTTTGAAACGGAGGTTCGGTCTTCCTTGTCGTCTCGAACCTGGCGGCTGGGATTCGAAGATCCTCTTAGCTGGAGCATTATTGTCCATTCGCTCGATGTGGCCGAGCCAATGTAGTCGACGCATTTTGGCCTTTTGGACTACATCCACATCTTGGTACAGCTCATAGAGTTCGCGGTTGTATCTTCTCCTCCATTCGCCCTCCTCGCACACAGGACCAAAAATCCGCCGAAGAATTTTTCTTTCGAAGGAGCCTAGTATCAGCTCTCCCTTCCTGCTTATCGTCCAGCACTCGGCGCCATAAAGCAGAACTGGCAGGATAAGGGTTCTGTAAAGCATACATTTTGTCCTTCGAGTTAGGAGTTTTGAACCCAATTGCTTTGCCAAACCGAAGTAGCAGCGGTTTCCTAGGGTAATTCTTCGCCGGATCTCCACTAGGATGTCATTTGTGGAGTTCATGTTTACTCCGAGGTAGATAAACTCCTTAACTACCTCGAAATTGTTGCTATCAATAGTGACGTTCTGTCCTAGGCGGTGGACAGATGCTTGTTTGTTTGTTGATAGCATGTACTTAGTCTTGTCCTCATTTACTACAAGACCAACGAATTTCGCCTGTTCTTCAATCGCCGTAAAAGCCTCTATCACGGCACGCTGGGAGCGACCGATGATGTCAATATCGTCTGCATACCCCAGTAGCTGGACGGATTTGTTGAAGATAGTGCCTTCCGTGTTGACACCTGCCCTGCGCACTATCTGCTCTAGCACGAGATTGAAGAAGTCACATGATAATGCGTCTCCTTGCCGAAATCCGGTGCATGTTTCGAATAGCTCGGAGGAACTACTTCCAAATTGCACGTTGCAGCGTGTGTTCTCCAGCGTCACGCTACATAGCTGGATCAGTTTTGCCGGGATCCCGAATTCGGCCATCGCCACATAAAGCTCCTGACGATGAATGCTATCATATGCGGCTTTGAAGTCGATGAATAGGTGGTGAGTCTCGACTTGAAATTCATTGGTCTTTTCCAGGATTTGCCTCAGTGTGAAAATTTGGTCTATAGTCGATCTGCCGGGCCGGAAGCCACACTGGTATGTGCCGATTAGTGTGTTGCAGAACGGTTTGAGACGTTCACACAGTACGTTGGATAGGATCTTGTATGCGACATTAAGCAGGGATATGCCTCGATAGTTCTTGCAAGACATAGGATCGCCTTTTTTGTAGATGGGGCATATGGAGCTGATAGTCCAGTCATCGGGCATACTTTCCTCCACCCATACTTGGTTGATGATTTGGTGCATGCGCCCTACCAAAACATCACCACCGTATTTGAAGAGCTCCGCTGGTAAACCATCAGAGCCGGCGGCCTTGTTGTTCTTTAGCTTTTTTATTGCTAAGCCAACTTCTTCTATACTGGGCGGTGGAACTCGATCTTCATTGACTGGACGTGGGTTCTCTTCTTGCCCTATCACTCTCTCTACATGATGCCCATTTAGCAGCTGCTGGAAGTGCTGCTTAAAAACATCTACTATTCCCTGCGCTTCGGTGACTAGGTTTCCATCACTGCGTTCCGGTCTTGAAGCCAGCAGCCAGTTGCTTGGCTTTCTTGTAGAACTTCCGGATGTTGCTTCGATCGCGGGACTCTTCGATCTCCTTGAGCTGGGAGACTGCGTAGGCCCTCTTCTTTCTACGCAGGATTTTCTTCTCCTCCCTCCTCCTGGCTCGATACTCTTCCCTCGCTGCCCTTGTTTTGCGCTGCAGCGCCTTTATATGTGCATCTTCTGTCACCTTTTTCCTGCGTACGCATTCATCATCATACCACGGGCTCTTTCTCTGGGGTGGCTGGTACCCTAAGGTGGTTTCGGCTACCTCTTTGATGATGTCGCGATACTTGGACCACTGGGTGTTGGCATTTGTGGTAGGTGAATGCACTGCGGAGAGTTTCTCACTCAGGCGCTCTTTGTAGACTCTGGCTACTCCAGGTGTGCTAAGGCGTCCAACGTTGAATTTCTTCTTCTGGGCGGAACGCAGCTTCTTCTCGTTGGATAGTCGAGCTCTGAACTTAGCCGCAACAAGAAAATGGTCAGAGTCGACGTTTGCCCCTCGGAATGTGTGCACGTTGAGGATGTTGGATGCGTGCCTCGCGTCGATTAGCACATGGTCGATTTGGTTGGCGGTTCGACCGTCTGGAGAGCGCCAGGTTGCTGTGTGGATCCTTAGCCTTGGAAACCTAGTGCTACTTATCACCGTATTACGAGCTGCCGCGAAGTCAGTTAGTCGGTAACCGTTGTCTGTGGTCGTATCGTGGATTCTGTGTTTACCAACTAACCCGCCAAAGATGTTTTCCTTTCCGATTTTAGCATTGAAGTCCCCGAGCACAACTTTGACATCGTACTCCGGACAGGCTCCGTAGGCTCCATCCAGGAGGTCATAAAACTCCTCCTTGATAGGGTCTTCAGCCTCGTCGGTAGGGGCGTGTGCACATATTAGGCTTATGTTTTGGAAAGTAGCTTTGATGCGGATCACAGCTAGGCGATCACTTATCGGCTTAAAGTCAATGACTTTTGTCCTAAGCCGATTTCCCACGACGAATCCGCATCCTAATACATGCAATCTTTTATGGCAACTGTAATAAATATCGCAATTTTTCCTTTTCATCATACCTGATCCTATCCATCGTATCTCCTGGATCGCGGTAATATCTGCCTTGTACCGCGTGAGGACAGACTCAAGTTTTTGAGTAGCACCTGGGGTGTACAGCGTTCGCACGTTCCAGGTACATACTCTCAAATCGTTGTCCGTTGACGTTCCGGGTCTAGTTGCCGTTTGAGGGAAATTGTTATCCGAGGCTCCTCGTGTCTCTCTCAAAACTATTCTTTTTTTTTACATGGTCGGGAAGTTACCCCGACGGCACAACCCCCAACCTGGAGGGCCAGGCCCTTGACCCTAGGACAGCAGGCCGGTTACTCCGGTGCCAGTAACCCACTTTGGGATGTGAGCGCTGCCGTTGGCCCATTAAGGGTTCATCCGCCACCAACTCTTCTCCAACACCCTGGCTCGGTATTGGAAATCCCTATAGACCTGGTATCCGAATATGTCAGAGCAGCTCTATAGGGATTACACTAAATAGTTCGGCCTGACTGGAACTGTAGATGCCACCGTTGGCTCCATCTAGGGAACTCCTCCGCTGCCGTCTGGTACCAGAGGAGGTGTCTTAGTGAGAAAACAACACTCCTCCCCCCTCTCTCGTCTGCTGCCACCAACGACCTTCCAAAGGGGTTGGTTACCCAATCTCCAGTCGAGGTACTAGGCACCCACCAGTCACCACGTGGAGGTGAGAGTTGGAGTTGATAGTGAGAGGCTAGGTGAGAACGCTTGTGTTCTCATGACATCGCATCACTACCCTTCAACACCGGGTAGAACCCACTTTTTTTTTAAGTAGGATGGCATAAATAAATAATGATAATGCTCTTACATGGTTATATAAAAAAAAAACTTGTACTGGTTCCATCCAGGATCGAACTGGAGACCTTCTGCGTGTAAAGCAGACGTGATAACCGCTACACTATGGAACCAACTGGCAATTTATTGAGCAAGATAACATTAGCATTTATTCAGAATCGGAACGGATCAGATTCTTATGACTTTTAAAATGGAATTAGGTACAGCTGCATAGCGACAGCCTAGTTTCACGCTCGGGTCAATTGTTCCAATTCAAATCTGAAAAAATACAGAAACATAACAAACAAATAACATCAACGTCTTTATAGTTTGTAGGAAATTATACCTAAGCACTAAGCTAGTGAGCACACAACCAGCGTGGCTGTTGTTTTGAGACTTAAGTTGAAATTTGGCTCTTTTTCGAGAGCCGCAATTTCCTCCTATTTAGCCCTTCTTTTTAGTTGGGAAAGGCCCTTTGTAATTTTTTTAAATGCTGTCACCCATCTCTACATCTCTACATCTCTACATCTCTACATCTCTACATATAAATAAAATTGGTGTAGTTCTGTTCGACTAAAATTGAAATTGACTGCATGTCTTTAAATGCAAAAATCTTAGAAATTGCTGAATATATTCTGGTGAATTTTTCACAGGCTTATAGAGGATACTTAGGCCACTTTTTCTTAACTCTATATCTCTATAAATTCCGGAAAAAATTGGACAAGAGTAATTAATTTTTTCGTTTCGCTTCGATTTTTTCTTTGCAACGCTTTCCGTTCGAAAATACTGGGAGCATTTAAATATAGTAAGCAACATCTTATAGAGGACATCTGCGAGTACAACTTAGGATATCCATTAACTCGAAAACTAAAAGGTTTTTAAAGAAATAGGCAAAATTTTAAACATTTCTACGATTTTCACCTGCGTGAGTTGATATGCACTTCACTCTCAAATCAAACATACTAACCGCGCGATATATTTACATCTCTTTTAACCTTATTTTACTCCTGTAAGGGAGAGGGAGACAGATAGAGGCAGTGCGCTATATGCTGTTTGTTTGTTAAAAAAGGAAAAGAAAAAACATTAAAAGAAATGTCAAATAGGTATAGGTATCAGTGATACTAGATCGTGGGTAATTACCCAATTCGCGGGTATTTTGCCTTTACAAAAAAAGCTAAAAGAGCGATCAAGGGCAGTAAATTAGCCGCTCGAGTTTTTAAATAGCATTACAGCCCATGGCCTTCCTGCTCATAAAATTGAATTAAAAGTTGGAGACCCCATTATGTTGCTTCGCAATTTGAATCCCCCCCATCTTTGTAATGGAACCAGATTGAGAGTGATATCGTTACAGGACAACTTTATTGATGCTTTCATTTTAACTGGGTGTGGTAAAGGAAAAACGGTGTTTATAACAAGAATACATACAAATAATTCCCAGCAGTTATTCATTTCAGTTCAAACTTTAAGAAAATCGGGAGTTGGATTAAGAAAGAATTGCTTCACACACGGGCAGTTATATGTAGCGTGCTCCAGGGTAATCAGGTAGCAGGAAATATCACTATCTTAGCCGATAGAAACAAAACCGCTAACATAGTGGTATACAAAGAAGTGTTACATTAATAAAAAAAGTGAGTTAAACATTATAACATTATCTTCGCTCATTTTCATTGTCCACTCAGACTCAGTCTTCGGGAGTTTTTGTTTAGATCGGGTTCAAGTCCCTCACTATTGAAGAAGGCTTCCTCACTTTACACCTCTACAATGTCTTTCGAGAATTTTTTGATTTTTCCTTCCAGCGATTTTCAAAAGAAATACGTTTTTATGTCCCCTATAAGACAGTTAATTTCTTTATTTTTTTTTTCCATCAACTGTTCTGAAGCCACATTTTGCACGGGCGAAGCCGGGCGGGTACAGCTAGTTTTTAAATAAAAACCTTTAAAATTTAACGTAGTTGTCCATCACAGTGTTTAGCGAGCCATAATGCTTGTTAAATAAATATCGGTCAAAAAATCTAAATTTGCGGAATATTTTCAGCACTTTATTTCTCAGTGGCCCTTTTTCGTTCGACTTTTCAGAATTTTCATCGGCCATCCTCCTGGACACAACACGTCAAAAAGAGCCCGTGCACATGGCCCGCCATGAGCCTGACCCTGACCTGAGGGTCTGTGTCTAAACTATGATTTTAAAAAAGTCTTCTTACTTTTTCCAGAAGCCTAGGTAGGTAGGTAGGTATACCCTATACGCTATAACTTTACCTTGTGGTTTTCATAATTTCCTAAAGAGCTTCTTAACTTAATAATTTACTCTAAATCGAAAGCCGAATATTTTTGCGCTTAATTCCAACAACCAAATTCAACTACTAACTTTTAAACTACATCCATATAAACATTAAAGATCAATATAAATCCCTTCTTTGAAAATCGAAATTCTGTTTAAATCACAATACAAAACACAAAACGGACAAGTTGGAATGGATAAGATGAAACCATACACCAACCAGGGGTCGAATCGCGTCGTCCGTGAACGAGCATTACGTGACGGAATTTGTTTTTGTTTCACATGAAAAATCGACATAATTCCGTGAACGTATAGCTCGTTCACTGACGACGCGATTCGACCCCAGGGTTACCATGAGTTTGTTGGCTTTAGGCGCTCAAACCTTAAAAAAATGTAGGTAGCCCAATATCGTGGCCCTGAAATTAGCCCAAATATTGTTGAAAATAAGTCGTTTCTTGTATTTAATTTTTTTGGTACTTTTCCCACCTTCCCATTTTATGCGCCGCCACCATAAACAAACTTGTATATCTATTTATCTTTTGCTTGGTTGTCAGTGATGGGACTTCTACCATTTAAGTGGTATTTCTACCTCTTTTTTTACTTTCGGAAATTCTACCAACCTGAACTCGAAATCTACCACCTTTTATTCATCGCTATAACTCGCTAATAATATTTCTTTTCCATCATTGAATTAAATTGAAAATTAGTCTTATACCTACTCGCCTTAGTTTTACCCATACACACTCAGCTTTGAGTTATCAGTATTTTTCTCTGAGAATTGCATCAGCAAAAACTTCCAGTCCAGTACACCATTTACTGCGCTAAAATTTCATTATTTGACTGTATTTGTGAGGGGGTGTTTTGCAATGTCTTGACATTTTGTGTTTAATAATGAGTTCAATCTAAGACGTTTTTTCTGTAGTTTCAAAAACTTAAAATTTTTAAATAATATCAAGAACTATTGAAAGTGAAAATTGCTGGTTCCTACAAGTTATTGTGCTTTCTCTAATGCTTGCATTATTTCAGTGCAAGGGGAAAATTTTATTTTCTACCAATTTTCTACCACCTTTTTTAAGGCTATCTACCACCGTTTAGCTTTACTCAAGTCCCATCACTGTTGGTGATGTGTAAAATCCAAATGTCATGCAAAAGAAATTGTTGTATGTGCAATTTGACAGCCTTAGAGTCACTTCTCAGTTCTCACATGAAGGCAAAAGTGCTGCTGAAAATTCAACGATATGTAGCCCAATGCCCAATATTGCGTTGGGCGCTTATCATCTCATTAGAAGAAATTAGCATCGTCCTTTTTTAAGAAAAAAAGATAGTCCAAAATACGAAAAGTGGGCGCTTCATTCATTCAATTCCTCCAACTTCATAAAAAAATGGATATGTCCACTTCTCCTAAAACAATTAATTTTTTTACAATATTTATGTCGGGGCGGCGCGAACGCCATCCCCGGCTACCAAAAATTACACGCACGAGTTATTCGCATTAGGAATAATCGCGGAGGTCAACTCAGCCGTAAGTGCAATGGCCAAGCCTCGCCCCGGGGGAACCGCCTTCATGATCACGGTAACCCCTACGCCAGGTAAGTATGCTTTGCTCCGCTCCGACTCTGCCTCTTGTATTTATTATAACAAAAAGTGAACGTGAATTGTATGCACAAACTAGATTCTGCAGGGGTTGTTGTTTTTGTATCTTAAATGATTTTTCTGTTCCTTCAGAGTATGCGGGAAAAAATCGATTGTTCGTCGCAGTCGCACAAAAATGGAATAGCACATGGGATGGGAATATGGGATAAATGTGTATGGGATTAGAAGAAGCAGATTGGGCAATGTGCTGTTTTTGAGGTAATCCCATTCGTATCACTGCCGTTGCCATGGAAGGCAAGTAGAAATAGTTAAGAACCAATTTAACTGCCTTAAACACAACACAACATATTCGCTTAATTTAAGGCTGAATTTCTATTCGAACTCTAGTTATCTATGAAATGATAAGAAGCTATTACGTAGAACATGTTTCTTCGTGGCTAGGTAGCTATTTTGTAGAAATGACAATATACTACCTACATAGTTGTGTTTATATTCACTCTGGATTGTCTGTGGTACTATTAAAAATGTAGGTAGAACAGATACATGAGGTGCCATTGGCAAGCAACATCGGCATTCAAAGTCTTCAATAAACGGACGAAATACTTCTATTGAAGTCCCTACCAACAACAAGAGGAATCCATCCCAATAAACGAATTTAGCATGTTCTGGCATAAGATAATAACATCATTATCTTGTAAATGTTTGCCCAATGTAGTTACGTGTTCCCATTAGCGTTTCCTAAGAATATGCGTTGAGTGCACTACTCTAGACTCGCCCAGCACTTAGTTGCCAGCGTTCTCTGTTACAGACATAAACCTTCGACTGTGAATACAACATGTACCCAAATCCTTTGAAATTCCTGCACCACCTCCAACAACTCTCAACCCAATAGAACATTGGGCACCATTCCTTTCTTGAAATAAAAACCCCTTTGTCATACTTAAACGTTTATTGCATCAACAGTTCCCTACTTAACTAACTGGCTTTCTAAACTTCTTCTGTATCCACACGCGATACATCTTCAACATTCGTCCACGATTTACTTGCAGTCGTCGGTCCACCACGTTCTGCTCTTCCGCGAATCCGACACCGCCGAAGATGTCTTTCAATTCCTCTTGGGTGAAGAAGTATACCCGAGTACCATCACCACGCACGTAGAAATTGTCCTGCAAACACTTTCCTGCTTTGAACCTCAGCTGCGCCAAATCAAAACGTCCGTAGTCCCGAAATAGTAGTAATCCTCCTGGTTTCAAGAACTTAAAGCAGTTTTCCGCCACCGAGCGCATCTTGTCTGGATTAATGGCCGAGAGGACAAATATGAGAACAATAATGTCGAGGCTCGCCTCTTCGAAGGGCACTTCCCACTCAGCAGCCGTCGCATCCATTACAAACACATTACATCGCTTCGTATCGAATTCTGAATGTTCCCTGAAGATTTCAATTGCCTTTGCAGAGAAATCACATCCATAGACCTGCAGATTCGGCTCCTGGCTGTACTTAAGAATTGGCAGTATTGTGTTGCCCACACCACAGCCGAGTTCAAAGATTCTACGTGCTTCAGCGCAGCCCTCCTTTGGAGCTAGCTCAGGAAACTCTGTGAACAACCAGTGACGGTCCTTAAAGAATCGATTCTGATGGATGTCGTAAAACGAGTCCCAGAACTTGTCTGCTTCGTTTTCATACTTCTGCTGGTCCTCTGTGGTCATCTTTTGTGAAGAGTTCTTTTCGACTGCGGCAAGTGCTTGTGCCTCTTGGTCTGCATCCCACTCGACGTTGTCCCTAGAAAAGATGGAAAATATAACTGGTTAGTGAGATTAAGAAACGGTTCGGATGTACCAAGCATTGAAATTGAAGATGTCTGATTTTTGTTTGAGAATACGGTTGCCACCAGGCGGTTTCTTCCGATGGCGGGTATGTTCATAGCATAATCGAGCTGTTGGCAGGCAATATATGTATTTAATTATTAAAGAATTACCATGCGTTGTGCGTGAAAACATCATCCTCTTTTTTAAGAAATCGGTTTCCAAATTGTGGTCGTATTTCTGCGGATTCTGTGCTCGCGCTGTCGTCGCACATGTTTACACTTTTTTTTTTTTTCATATAACTGACACCTGACACATGAGATGCTACGTTTTCGATGTTTCTGGCGATCTGTTTGTTTTATTATTCAGGTAGACTTTGTTTTCAGAAATTTTAATTTAGTTTTTTGTTCTGCCCAGCTGAGAGTTAACACGATCGCGCTCACTTTAAAATGTGTGGAGTTGCTCAGATATACACTTTTGGTAATCATGGTAGAAATACCATTTGAGGTCTGGCAAGTATGCAGAAATGTCTGAAATTGATGTCTAAATCGACTGGAATAATAAAAAGGTTTTTTTTTAAATGACTGCTATAGCCGTCATTTGTGCCACTCATATGCGACTACTGATTTGTCGTGCAAATGACGGGTATGACCGTCTTACCATAAAGTTCCCAAAAACACACTTTTTTCCAACATGCACTACTTCAAATGAAGCATTTGACGGCTAATGCAGTCATTTGCTTCAACGAACTTAAAATTTAAATTTCCGTTGGACATAGGGGACTCCCCAGTTCAAAAGCAAAAACGCAACACATTCGAACAGAACTTAAACGCAAGAAGTGCTGCCATATCATATGCTATCGTACTCGATAGTGTAAATTGTAAAAATGGTTACGTAGGACACAAAACTCAAACGACGGTTATAGCCGTCATTTGTTTTTTTGTTACTCCAAATATGACGGCTATAGCCGTAATAAGCGCGAACGCGTTAATAACTAAATTAATAAAAGTCATTAGGATTTGACAGTAAGCGGATGGCACAATTATTTCAAAACCCTACAACAAATTAACAATGCAAACTTTCAATTAGGTATGTAGTTTAATAAGTCCCACAGCTGGTCGACTTGATGTGTTTTAGTTTTTATTGGCTTGGTCACTTGATACATTTCTTTTTTTTCAAAGTTGAAGTTTATGGAGGAACAGCCAACAAATGTTTTCACCAATTTCATGACTGAATACGAAATTCTATGAAATGTGAATTTCGGTTGTCAAAGGAAAAGTGTCGTTACCGAGCAATCTAGTTCTTGAGTTCAGGGTAGATCTAGTACAGATCAATCTAGTCGATTCAAGATTGCAACTTTAACTATTGTTTTGTTTTTAAATGAATACATCAGTTGAAGCTGGCCCCGCCATCTTCAGGTCAATCGTAAAATAACAACCACCTGACTTCCATTCCATTCCAACTGCTTCGCCGGCATTCAAACGCATTACAACACTTCTCTAACACCCACTAGTCGTCTTCCTCTCTCCAATGCCTAATCCTACTACGCCTAAAGTCAGCCATTTTCTGTTTTCCACTCCGTTCGTATTGCCCAACCGCCTTCCAATTACCAAAACATTCCGCGAAGTCCCAGCAAAAGAAATCCAACTCGTTCTCGCAGTTTACTGAGTGAATAGAAGCGTAGTGGTCGTTGTGGCTGTTATCCGTTTGTTTTGTGCGTTTATATGGCCGTCGCGGATAAAGGAATTTCCACTCCCAAAGAATAACAAAATAAGCAAACGCAATCAATTGCAAAAGCCCTCGCAAAACAACAGCATTTAAATTGGCCGCCCTGTCAATTATCCGAAATCGATGTGCCCATCCACCTGAGTGAGAAATATGGGGGTGCGATGGAACGACAACGATCAATGAGTGCATTTATCTGTCCATTATATTAATCCTTCGTCGGGTTACCCGGGATTTACTGCATGCTCCACCCTTGCACCACCGTGACACGGGATTCGTAAGGAATAGTACATAAATCAACTACTTTCAGTGGGCCTTGCTTTACACTTTATTTACGAAGAAAAAAAAATCGGTGAAAAAATTTGAGTGAAAATCGGCAAAAAGGAAAATTCTAACGAATAAGTGCGTTTTTCGAGTGAATAGCGAATAGTGGAAAAAAAAGTGAAGAATAAAATAAAAATTCCAAATAGAATAAAAGAAAAAGAATCAGATTCTGGTTTTCCGCCTCTTCCCTTCCGGAGATACGTACCTTGTGTGTGTTTTCTTTCTGCACACTATACAGATCTTTGTGTATTTTTTTTCTTCATCTTGGATTACGAACGAAACGCGAGAACGAGCCAGAACGAGAATAATACAAGAGAAACGAGCAACGAGTAAATAACAAAAAAGAATCACCTGCGCCATATTATCCTCAATTTCGTTTCCTTGCTGTCGGTCGGGTACAACACGGTCGGCCGTTCGCTTGTGCCTGTGTGTGCGTGTGTGTGGATTTTGGTTTTCGAAACGAAGAGGAACAAGGATTTTTCCTCCCAATTTTCCTGTTTTTTGTTTTTTATTTCTTTCATCTTTGACATTCTGGGATTTCGCAAAGAGGACGTGCATTCAAAATGAGTTGGGGTACTGAACTTTGGGTAAGTTGTCGTTACTTTAGTTAGTGGAACTTTGTAAATTTTTTTTTCCTTTACAACTCCATGCATCGGTTGGATGCACACGCAGTGAAAAAAACGAGTTTTCACTCGATATCAAGTTGAGTGCGACACACCTGCGGGGCGACTGCGATTGACTCATTTTGTTGTGGTTACTTTTTGTTATCTCGGCGATTTGTGTAATTTGTGATTGTTTCCACTTTAACTAAAGTCTTATCGATCGGAAGTTATGGTCGAATTGAAATGAGGAAATGCATGTGTTGGTTTTTTCTTCAAGCGAAAAACAGCCAACGCCAGCCAAGTGACAAATCTGGTTTGGTCGAGAAATTCAGTTTACTGCTGGGTTGAGTCATTCGTTGCGTTGCTGCGGGCTTTTACTACAGAGCTGCCATAATAAGTTGCTCTCATGACAGGTTGGAATGGAATTTTATGAGTTATGAGAAAAACTGGAATAATGAAATAATGCTGTTTAAAACTGTAGCAAGAGTTTTGTTATGATTTTCTTTTGATAGGCAGAAACTTTGCAAGTCTGCCTCCGAAAATATTTTCACTTTTGCCGTTAACCTAGTTCCGTCTGAATTGAGTTTAAGTTGGATAAGCCATCCCGTGCCAGTCCACCAGACAGTAGTTGTGACTCGTTTTGTGTTTGCCTCTATTTTTTTTTTCTTGCTTTAGGTGTGTTTTCTCATATTTCTTGTATCGATTTCGCTGGACATTTTGCAGTTATGCATGGTGTTTGTGAGCATTGCTAAACTAGTAATGGCTGCAAAAAAAAATTTGAAAATTGTCATAGGCCGGTGTTCACATCTCTGTTCCGATTCGGACAGGTCCTGAGCTGAATTCAAAGAAATGACAGTGGAATAACTTGGGCTGCACTGCACTTCAGAAATTTATGGTAGGTATTTGCTGTCTTTGTGTTGTAATATGTAACCTGTTCATGAGGTAGGTAGTCCAATTCGCAAAATGAATTGTAGGTAGTTATACCTACCCATCTACGACAAACGTCAAAAATTCGTGGAACGACAATGTCTGAAGTACCTACCTGTTACTTGAACGCAAGAACTTTATTGGTCGGGAACGTCACTTTTCATACGTCACCCTCATATGCGAACTGTCAAATTAGTACTAAATAACGAATTTCTTGACTAGATTCGTTGGCTACCCCTCCAAAGACGTCAACTGAAACATCTGTTCATGTGACCGAGCTAAGCCAATCAGAACTGAGATACATCAAGTCAGCCAGCTGTCAGATTTACTAAACTAGATCGTCCCCAATCAAACCATTTAATAAAAAAATTTACCTATGTCGGTCATTTTGTTTGAATCTGTTAAATAATTCAAAAGGAATGACGTTTTCGTTGTTCCACCTACGCGTTCCATTGACCGCTAGACATTTATCATATAAAGCGCTTAGCGGTGGAACGCAAAACTTAAGCTCTACCAATAAAGAAACAAAAATTAAATTCGGAATTGTTAACGATTCTTTTCATTAAAAAACAATAATGATGGACGTGTTCGCAGAATTCTAAGCAAAACCAGTTATGTAAATCTATTTCTTATTTTTTAGCAAATTGTTCCACAAAATCTCTGCTTTTATAAAGGGTTTTCCAATGAGATGTGTTATTGTGAATGACCCGCTATTTCGGTAGCTGTCACTTCTGAAGCTTTTATTCTTTGACATTTGGCAAGTAGAAACTACGCCATTACTAAAAATGGAACGATACGCGCTTCAACAACGCGTTGAAATTATTAAAATTCACTACAAAAATGGTGAAAATCTTGCAGTCACAGTTTGCAAAACTAAAGCATTTTTTGGTCGTCGTGAAGCACCTTGTCGGACTGCAATACAGAAATTGATGGAAAAATTCGAGCCGTTGGGACAAGTTAGTGATGTGAAGAATAAAACCCGCGCACGTCGCTCAAGAACAACTGAGAATATTGCTGCTGTTGCCCAAATATATTCCAAACGACAGTTGGCTTTGTTTACGCTTCCTTTTACTAAGTCTTTTGAATGTGATGTTTGACGTAGCGCTCAGACGAATGTATTACTTGCATTCACATCTTCCTAAAACTTGAGCACATCGATCGATTGAACCGAACAGGTTACAAAAAAATAAACACCTCGTCTTTGTTCTAATAGATCTCCCCTAAACGCCAAAACTAGATTTGTGTTTAACGTCAGTTTAACTACGTCAAAGACATAACAAACAGAAATGTCAGCTGAGTACTTAGTCGAGAAACTCTTGACTAAGTTTGCCTGTATACGTCAACTGACAAAAAAAATCTCACGTGATGTTGGCCAATATTGACTTATATATCATGTCAGACAGCTGTCAGATTTACTATCTATTTTTTTTTTCAACACAGATTCCCATTTACAATCGATTGGTGGAAAAAGGCTGTCCTTACGTCCTTATATGATTCTAAAAGCTATTGGCTTAAGCTGGATTAGGTACACTCATGTAAAACTTTAACAGTTTTATAAGCAACAGCTCGCAGAATCGCCACTTCATCAGCTTTTATCAGTCGAAAGCCACACCAAAGATAGCTCGCCTGCCTTGCCTTGCAAGCGCGCCTCTAAGTTCACTCACTCACGCACATTCCATTATACCGAACTGACTTTAGCGAAATTCTCCGCTCACTCGTTTGCCACCGAAGAATTCCATTCGAAACACGTGCAAAATTCCTCTCATTAGGAGCAACACAGCACAGCACTCCTTATTCAGAAAGACACCTTCTCGGTTCATGGTGGCACTGCCTCTTGCACCAAAACAATGCGCACGGGAAAAATGACAGCTGCCCCTTCTATCTGTATGAACCTACGCGCGACATTTTTTTTTTTTTTTTGTTGACGAAAATGCATTGAAACGTGCCATGGGTGCGTGCAAGCATTTTCAATTCACTTCTCTGGAAGAAGAAGGGGGAAAAAAAACTGAAGCCCCCAACACAGGGAGCTCCGCAACGAAATATGTTGAGGTTGGTTATAATTGGGGCCGCAGAGGAATCCTCTTGTGTGTTGTGTCTCTGAAGACATTTTCCATATTTTTATCGTCAATCGATGGCATTTGCGTTTAGTGTTTGAATAAATCTTAAAATAGACACAAATGGCTGAGAGATAAGAGTGATAAAACCGGAATTCCCTCTTGTGTCGTCTTTTCTGTGTTTGGTTCCGTTCACAGTTTGTTTACGCACCCACTTTCTCCTACATTATGGCTGTTGACTTTCGGGGCAGCAATATGATGAAAACAAAATTAAAAGAAAATGTAGATTGGTGTTAATTTTCTCAACCGCGGCGCGAGAGAGACAGATGACTGCGAAGATTCTGTCGTCATCTTGGAGGTGTTTACTTGAGTCGCCTCCGTTAAGGGGTGCTAAACTGCCAAGAGGTTGAGGTTACAGGCGGTGTTCACTGTCATAATACGACTGCTTCCGAAGTGAAATGGTACGATAATCGAGCAGACATGCGGGGGTGGGGGTATGGCGTTCCGGGAACATACGCACTTTTGTAAACAATGCTTATGTAATTGAGTTGCGTTCGGTGTATGCGGACGTATTTTTGGAAATGTAGTCTGCCTTTGATGTGGCTTCCAAAATGGCTTCCATACTACTTGCCCCTTTACCGGGCTGTTGTTTTGCAAGGGCGAGGGTAAAAAAGAAGCCAACCAGCACTCGATGTCAGCAGATTACAAATCGAAACCATATTCCATTAAGATCCTCATTGCGATGTAGTACAGGCAAGCCATCAGGAACTGACAGTTTTTTTTTTCTATTCGTATAATCGCATCCAATATGAGGGTGTGTAGGTACATGGAAAAGGTACACTCCTGTCTAGACAATACCTCTCTCAGATAATGCAGGCCGAGAGGAAAAAAAAGTTGTTATCCCGCACCCGACATCGGCAGGTAAAAGGACTCTCCTACATCTGCAGAGCCAATAACTGTATACATGAGTCGATTCGGGATGGAGTAGGGCTCCGGGGGAAACTCGCCCTTAAATTTGCAAACATTTATAGATATTTTCATCTGTATACCCAACAACCAGGCAGTATGAAAGAGGACCTCCTCTCCATATAAAGACAGCTTCCCCCAGCGGTTGGTGCTCAACTGATGGGGGTGAAACAATCTTTTGGTTGGAAAACGCGTTAAAGACACCAATTTCCTTTTGGGTTGAATAAATATTGGCCCTGGCACCCACTTGGGTAAATCTTGTTCTTTTCTCTGATTGCACCACCCAGCCCAACCACCCCTGAAGTGTCCTTTTCGCTGAAGGAACTTGAAAAGTGTGCTGACGCGGCAGTGTGGACGCCACCCCATATCACGATGATCGAACCTTGATGAGGGCGTCGTCTGAAAGTCTTGTGCAATAATCACCCTCTGCTTTAAGGAAACTCATTTTCCGGATAAAGGATGTGCGTTGTGTGTGGGTGTGCAAAGTGCATTCGAAATTTCCTTCTGATTATCGGAAATTGCCTTAGAACGGATGGAATGAAAGTAGTTTCACTCAAGGGACTCTGTTTCATTGATGCTGCTGCTCAGCTTGTGTAGCATAGCTCGAAGCTGAGTAAAGGCAGCAAAGGGAAAGTAATTTGATTATGCAAGGAAAACGCCTACAGGATGTAATTTGAAATGTGCAGTGAAGGAAAGGGATAAGTTTCTAATTTCTCATACCATGCGAATAATTTTGAAAGCTCGTGAGATCTATTTCCGCCCACGGCTTGCAAAAAGGTTCTTCAATTGAGTTATGGTTGTCTGCAGAGAGTAACTGGCTATATATTGGCAAAGGAGAATCCCCAAGTCGATTAAAAAAAGTTCGTCACTTAGAATATAAGAGGAAGGTTGGAAACGGTTAAAACTCAAAAGCGGTTTCATGGGAATTTAATTTTTTTGGAAGGTACACTCAACCCTTCTGGTATATTCTTTAGCAGTCTGTGCTTAGTTAAAAAAATCGTAGAACATCAATCATAGTCTAAGTTGTAGTAGGCTTTTTCCGACAAACATAGAGAAACAGTTCTGTCTTTGTCAAAACGCCGCGACACATGAGATCCATTTGCGTACTCGATTTTAATCGAACTCAAACAATATAAAACGATAGTAGCCGCCCTAAGTCTGTACACGTTTTTATTACGGAGAAATAGAAAGTTTTCCAAAGTAACGAGTAATTACTCGCTTGATTGTAAATTCTGCTTAAAAGAAGTCCGTTCCGCTGTCAAAAGGAAATTGGCAAAAAATGAATTGGGTACGTATTGGGTCGTATCTAAGTCGCTCATCGTTCTCGCATTCAAGCGAGTTGACCAACTTTTAATTCTCAACGCACGTCATGCGAGATAGAGCGCGGTTTTAAAAGGACATTTTCACATTTCCTTCTTGAAAACTTCATGAAAAATCCACTCATTTGCGACTCCCACTTGGAAATGAAGTGTGTAATTGAACTAGCTTGCATACGGTCAGAAAAAAGTATTTTGCCACGCCTTCTTTTTGAGGGGTAAATTCTATAAAATCTTATGAAATCTTACTAGCTTACCAAGCAGTGTGTAATTGATAACTGACGACGGATTTTCAGAAGATAGTGATTTCGATAGTTTTTGTTTCTTGTTCTGGTGTGGTTTGTTCTATAATGAATTCCCCATGTCTTGTTGGCCAAACTTTAAAAAAATGCTAGCTATTTATGCGCCACCCTGTAGAAAACTGAATGAATGTATGTTTCCACTTTGCACAAAGACTGTCCATACGATTGAGATAAAACTTTGGAAATGTTATATTTTAGTGGCGGGAAAGGTTGATATGCTACTTTCAAAAATGTACCATAGATGGCGCTCAAGTAACTTAAAAGAAATTGTGATTAGAGCCAGAGCAGGGCAGATTCAAAGTTTTTAAAAGTTAAATAATAAACTTTGGACAAAACCACACCCATGAACAAGTCCTTTCTTTTTCCTTTTTAGTTTTTTTTTTTTTTTCTTTGCTGAGATTTGAAAACCAACTGCAACTTTTTCCATAAAACGGCTCTTTGCTTGACTACTTTGACTGACCTTACCTCTTTAGCATTTAGATGACATTTTTGGATTTCGCCATACTAAGCCCAAAATAGACCGGCCGATCTATGTGTTTTAGCAATTTAATGCTGCGGCCTTCGCCGTTCACTCCCAACCGGCTAGGTAGTCCCTCAGATGCCAATTAAACTGCCACGTTTAGGTACCCCGTACCCCAAGCCAAAGCCAATAAATATCGCTATAACAAAGCAATCAGCATAATCGCCGGTTTCAGCAAGAGAATTATCACGAAGTAGGCACACACATTCATTTGCATACCTTAACAGTCTGTCCAAACCATTCATTCCTCCCGCCAACGACTGCGACCATTTGTCATTTTTGTTTACCAATTTTATGTTTTCCGTTCCGTTTATTTCGCGCTCCGGGCTCGGCAGCGTTATTTGTTTTAACTAATCACACACATTTTTGTGTTTTCTTTTCTCTCTCTGTGATCTTTCAAAAATGTAACCGTCAACTGAAATAACATTTAGCGAGTATCCACGATAAATCAATTAAATGAGCGTTTGGCGTGGCTTATCCTTGTCTCTGTTTCTTATGGGTTTGGCGGGGCATTTTGTATTTTTCAAATTAAAATTCCACAGATACGAGTAGTTACACCTCATTCGAGCGTGTTGACTGGCTGACCACAGCTGACAGTTGGCGCTGAAAAACCAGTTCCCAGCCGTATCTCACTGCGAGTACCTATTCTTAATTTGCTGTTCTTTGTTCGGCAACTATTTTTTAATAGTAATTCCTTTCGGTTGGGGTAAATCGGCTCGATTCTGTGTCTGTTCTAAGGTCACTTGTCGCTGTCACTGTCACAGGTTTGCTTCGCTTTCTTTGTTAAGCCCCGATGCTTGCAGCAAAATCGGTTCTAACCAGTTTAATCGGTCTTAAATAGCACACTGTTTATGCAAGCGGCGAGAGATTCAATTTTATTTTCATTTATGGAAATTTTACGCTCAAAGGAAGAGTGGAAATAAATTTGCATGTTTATTACGAAAACGGACTTTGCGCACGATTTCACTGCTAATATTGTTGTTTACTCATTGATTTCTTCGCCGAGGAAGTTTTGAATATTTCTGTAACGGCCGAAAGTGAGTTTGCAGATTTTAACACGCGACAGAGATGATGAGAAATGGCCAGTTGAAGTATCGATGTGATATGTGAATAACTTCACAGCGTGTATAGTGTGAGGCTCACCTCAGTGGGGAACAAAAAATGAAATATCTGTTTTACTGATTGATTGATGAATAAATCTCGTTTGCAATTTCATTGGCGCCTGACTTTCGTTTTTGGACAGAGACGAATGCTTTTTTGTTTGGATTTGTGGAGGAGGCGAGGTGGTGGAGCTCAATTGCAAGCGACTTTTTTATACGACAGCAATCTATGCACATATACGTGTACTTTACCCACCTACATACTAGAAAGCAAAGCAGAACTTTTTGACAGAAAGCGCAAGCACTTTATTTTGAGGCATAGTTACTTCCCAAACGTTAACAAACAACGAAATGGAACTCTGGGGCTTTCTAGGTGTGCAAGGTGCACTAGGAAGCAATTCATTATGTCATGTCAAACAGAGGCATAAACTATAGAGCACTAACTGCTGAGTTAGGAAGCCGAAAAATCTTACCCTCGGCGAGACATCAGTTACTGCCTCAGCAGATAGAAAGCTGTCCACCTCTGTTAAGGATGAAATCAGATGGATAGTGGGTACTTCTACGTGTCAAAGGTAAGTTTCGACATCACTTACAAAGAAGTTGTCATGTTAGAAACAGATATGTCGTCTCTGCATTGGAGACAACGAAACTGCGGTACTTTATGAATACATGGCTCTTAGCTGCAGACGCTAAAATATAATCTCCGACCTATAATTCAAAAGCATCGTAACTAGATAGCTCTTAGAGCTGATAAAGGGTTTTTGAACATCTACACTCTACAGCTCTCATAAAGACACTATTAGGCGCAAATAATCTTTCTGGCGACAGTGCCCTGATACGTCGGATCTTTACCTTCATAAAAATTAAAAGGACCTGGCGCTGATTTATAATACCACGCAAAATCCTGGACGCCTGGAACATTTGCTATGTTGGCATACATTTCTCCTCCTTTCAGACTCCTTTCAGATGATTATACCAAAGCTTACCACAGAGAAACTCTTACCACAGAGAAACTCTGCATCGTCAAGAGCTTCAAAGGTTACAGTCGCTAAGGAGACTGAATGCACACTTAAGACGGTCATAGTTCAAATAAGCGAAGACTCGAACGTCAATAACAGAGTTCATTCTCCTTAATGACTGCGCGATGGACGAGAAGTACAAGAACCAGTGACCAACCGCGCAGTGACACAGAGCTTTAAGTTGGCATGCTCCTAGCGATCGGTTCTTCATCCATCTGTTTTTTCAGAAGCAGAAATGACTTTAATCGATCTTTAGTGTGAAAGCTGATAACAAGCCCTATACTCTTGAAATGGTGTAAGGTTTGAGCAGATGAGCTAGGACAGGAGTAGTATAGGAAACAGATGTCAGATCGCAGCACAGCTCCTATCGATTGGTTTTGTAACCATTGTTGATTCCTGACGATCCCTCATCGGAAGAATAGTAGAGATATTTACATGCACGACAAAAAAGTGGACATTTGAGATGAAAACAGACACCGCAGAGGCACAGGAACTCACTATCAGATCGGTAGGTAGAGCACTATATGGACTGCGAGGCTGTTCAGAGATTTGACTGAATACAAAGTCGCACTTATAATGCACTTGCCTGCCACGTCACACAGTTTTTCACCGGAGGCTGATACCTAAACGCCCTTCTTTGAGGTAAATCAAGCCCTCAACTACATAACATCGCCTTCCTCGAAAAGATGAGAAAAATACACAGCTTCATCTCGCAGTACAGAAACAATACCCATTCCTCCTCTTTCGTCGGGATCTCGAGAGATCTGAGCTGAAATAGCGTCCTGAACGAGCAATACGAGACGGAATATATTTTTGGTTGGCATGTAAAATCGACTCAATTCCGTGATCATTCGCGGATATGGCAATTTGGCAACAGAAGAAAAGATTTGAAAAAAAAAGTTGATTCTAAACTCGAGAGTGTCTATATCCATGATTGGAAGATCAAAACTTATACGATCGTAGGGTCCTGTGAGAGCAACCCGTGGTACATGGTGGGGGACCACCCTTGGACTTATATCAATATGCCTCGATGGGTTCCCATCCACATTGTCCCTTTGGACAGAGTGGAGTCTAAAATTCTCCGCATAGGGCCACTATTGATACTGTAAGTGTCCTAGCCATTCTTACAGATAAATTCCGACTTTATGGGCTAGGTCTGTACCGATGTACAATTCGCCAGACTCCTTCGATTTAAACTCGACCAATGATCACATAGAGAACCTTACGCAGGACCGGGTTTAAGGTGACTGTTTCGTAGTCCCAATAAGAGGCTTTGTTACCTCTGAACCCTTAGAAACATCGAACAGTAACAGTGATTCTCGCACTGATGTCATTGCTGGAGTCTACCATTGCAAAACCTGAAGGTAGTCAAAACTTCACACCATGGGTCCATGACGGACCTGGAAAAAGCCTCAAAAAGTCCAAATCGACGCCCATACCAGAACGGAAAGTGTATCGCTTTTAAGGTTGGCTCTGATAAATCGTTTAAAGAGAGACGGGCCATCGAACTTCCTGATGTTAGAAAAAGCGACGCGATTCCCTCAAAATTACATTTAAAAAAATTTTACGAAACTCACCATCCCACACAAGGGCTACAATCTTTCAAAACTCTGTACAATCACTCACGAGTCGAGGGCATTAAAACAATTGCTAAAACTTGGCGACCCGTCAGCAGTGCATTTATTGGCATAAGCGGTATAGCGGCTGAGCGATAAATGACAGCAAAAGGAAAAAAAAACTCGCATCGCCTTCTTGAACTAAACGTCACAATAGACAGATCTAACTTTGAGGTGCCAAAGGACCTTTTCCAAGGTCAAAAAACCTCTTGTCTATCAATTTGCATAATTGCCAACTACTTTTGGCATATCGCCAACACTCAGCGGTCGAAAATGCCTTCCCCTATCAACTGGAATTATGATTTCCAATGTCAAATCCAAACCACTGTCAATTGACACTTGGTTGTCCTTGTAAGATTTAACATACAAATTCAGCAGTAAAGTAAAGTACCGACACGACTGCGAGTACTGCCGCTTTTATTGAAAGCAGTAAGAGTGTCAGAAGTCAAATTGAACTTTTGTTTACAAAAAGACTTTCGTTCTCTTTGACAGGCACTATTATTCCGTTTTTCACTTACATAGATTCCGCAACCGCCACTTTTCACTGTCATCGCTTAAGCCAAAATCGATATTGTGTCGCCACAAAGTCTTGACTTTTGTTGTTCACTGGTTTCCACAAAAAAAAAATTTATCTCGCTGTCCTTGGAAGTGTTGGAAGCGGTATACAGCTGTGGTATTCCCTTTGACTTGTGTGCGATGCCAAGTCTTGGATGACGGCCAACACAATATTTATGATTTAGAGTTGTTTTTCATCCGCGCAAAATTCAATTAAATAACTGCGGCAGACGGAGCACCGTTTGTTTCCACATTTTTACAGCTTTAAACAAAAGAATTTAACAAAAACTCTCCAGCATTTCTCAAGATTGTTTTATATGGCTTCAGTGAACCACAAACTAGATAACAAATTTCACGCAGCATATTAAGCAATAAACATCAGCGGAATTGCATTTTAATAATCTTACTCAGATACTCGGATAAACTACAGTCACAGTCATTCATTCCACTCGCTTGACGTGTGGATGATAAAATGGCTACGACACTTGAATGGAGTTGAAGTTGAATTCATTTATAAGAGAGAGAGAAAAAAAAGAAACGACTCCTAAAGGACGACTTAGAATTCCATAATCGACACCACAGACAATTGACGGCGCGCGTCAAGTTGCCTTGCATAAATTGTCCTCCAAAGCAGTGGTGTCTCTTTGACAAGCCGACTGTCAGTCGTTTTTAATGAATACCCTTTTGTTTGTGCAACTCGTCAGAGTGAGATTGCCGTCAAAAAAAGAGACAAACGGACAAACGGACGGTGAATGGAGAGGAATAACAAAACAAAGCACAACAATGTATACGTGTACGTACAGCCAGACGCACAACAATCGATGGCGGACAATGGATTTTGTGCGGATTTTTATTATATTTTCACGTAGGTACGATAGACGGTTTTGTCGCGCCTTCAATGGGAGTCCAAAGTGTTGCTGTTTGTTATTGTTGCCTAGTTTATTCGAATATTCGGCACACAAAACTAAATAGGTATAATGCGATTAAGAGGCTTAAAAAGAAATCTATTACGCATCTGTAAGCGTCGGTCGTCGAATTCTTTTCACTCGAACAAAATTAAATAGAAAGCAACTGTGTACAGAAAGAAGTGGATTTCAAGTCGTTAAATTCACGAGAACTTCGGGACTAGTCTGTTGTTCCAGACCGATTTGTGCGGTAGTTTGTTTTTTTTTTTTTTGGAGTGCGCAGCCAACATTTGGGGAACAATCACAGAAGTTTTTAAATGGATTGCGATTTTGAAAAGGTAGTAGAGGCTCTAGAACCTAGAGTAGTATAAAGCAGACCTAAATCCGGACAAAAAGATTGTGGGAAGGTGTGACATATTTTACGGAGCTTGCTATTGGGAACAGCGCTCAGTTTGGATGAGGGTTTTACATACGCGACAATTTAAGGCCATAAGTCTTGGGAGGTTAGCGGACGTCTTATGAGCATTCGTGTTAAGGCTAACATTCCATTTAAATGGACTCATGTCCTCGTGAAGACGCTTCCAACGACAGTTTTTATAAACTCCACGAGCGGCAATGATGATGAATGGAATCCCGCAATTGTTTGCCCACAAGAACCCTCTGAGCCTTTGAACTTCAGCCTCCTTGACATCGCTCAATGTTTTACTTCTGATCTTCAGGAAAGAACGTCGCAACTGTGAGGTGGCAAGACCTTATCTGGAAGTGACATCTCACTCGAAATCAAAGGAAGAACACCTCTTGCCAATTGCTGTTTTTATGGGCAAAGAAGGCAACCAATCGGAGTCTTGCTCTGCGAATGTAAAGAATAAACTCTTTTAAGCAACTGATCGTTTCAGGGTACAAATTCTTCGTCATATATTTGGTCCTGTTGGGTTTCAGAGACGGAGAGAGATTCAATGGCGAACTGTAAGAGCTGAACAGGGCTTTAGTCCAAAAGCTGCCTATTAGGCTCTTTTCATCGTTGTGATGTGTTGAGCGAACATTAGGACCCTCAGATTCTCCAATTCAAAGGCAGATGCTGAACGCAATTCCGTAGGACCTCTTGCAAGGTGCTCGGCTTTGAGTTCAGAATCAATTTCATCAGACGGTCATTTAAAGTTCAAGGAATTCCAGTTGCGCTTGTTTTATGTCGTTCGTATGACCACCTAGTATTTTTGACAGATTTGTGTCATTTAAACCTAGTTCGACACCTAGACTTTCATGGATCGTTCTATAAGCTTTGTCGATTTTTGATCTTGTATTATAAACGCTGTTTGAAATGTTTTCGGAGCAAAATAGCAAAGCATACTCAGCCCAAATCATCTGTCAAATGTCAAAATTAATTGTCTCAAGAGAAACAGTGCTGCCAATTTAAAAAAAAACTCTAAAATCTTAAAATCGCAAATACTTCCAATCGACTGATCGGATTTCAGTGAAGTTTTCAGAAACCTTGCTCAATTTTCAAGACTCAAAACTTCTTCAACTTTTTATTGAAAAGAAACAATTTAAGCATTAAAATACAAAGTCAGGGGGGACTTTAAAGGGAGAATGATTATAATTTCGAGGGCCAACTTCGCCCTGAACAGTAGCCCCATACCAAAGTAAAAGAAAATCATTATTTCGACAGAGATATAAACACGTAGCTTCACCTTTCGACATTTTCAAAGTCCTTCAAGTCGGTTGACGTCAAAGGAAAACACAGTCCAATCGACTTTCGAAAGCCTTTACATAGTATAGCTGGACAAAAATGCGTTCCAGTCCTTCTTTCTACAGCTGGTAGGCAACTAACGAACCTCCGGCAAGGTGAATATTCCCAGTAATTTCGATGGCTTGATTGATTTTATTCAGTCTTCCAGCAGCTAATGGAGTAAGTTCCCTAAAAATAAATCAATTTGCTATTAACAAACCCTTGGGTAGTAAACAACAATTAGAGAACTTTTTAATTGTTTTCTCTCATTGCTCTCGCTTTACATCTGCTGATGATCGTTAAGGTCTCCACAACTAACTCTGACTAATCGGTTTTTATGGTATTTTATGGGCGCACTCAGCCCGCGACACTCCTATACAGCCGAACGGGAACTGGGAACGATTTAGTCTCCAGCTTTCTTCCATATGGTAAATTATAACCACATCCTGTCATTCTGTCTGCTCGTCGCACTCCTTGTGCGTTTCCTTGAAGAACGTTCTTTCTTCGTAATCCCTTTCGATGGTGTGTGTGTGTGCAGAAAGAGACTTGAGAAGGAAGAAGAAAATCGCCGCCACCGCCACTATTAATAATGACACTCAATGCTGCCACACGCCTGAACGACCGCACCAAAAACGACAAAAGGACAGTAGAAATATACGTCCGTATCCCGAAGGGGATACGCTAACCCTGGTTTAAAGTATGCCGCTCTCCGTGCCCCCTCCATTCTGTGGTCATGCTGGGCCGCAGCTCTGCTTTGTTGTGGCAACAATGTCATCCCCATCAGCAGTGCTTTTTGGCGAGAAGTGTGAGACTTACAAAACAAAAGCCATAAAAAGGTTTGCTGCATTACAGCTTGTTGCATATGCTGCTGCTGCTGCTGCAGCATGTTTCTTTGTTTCTCACTCCGTTTGTTGGTTGTCGCTGTTGCTCATTCTTCTCTTTTCTGATGCATACAAAAAGAGGGAACGAGGAAAATGCAACCAAGAGAAGTCATTCACTTATGGAGATGTTATGCCTGCCCGTTCGCATATTTACCCTCAATCGGTTTGAAACAAGTTATCCCCCCGCTCCCGCTCCTCATTTATTTAAATAACAAAAAATTAAGTGTGAATTTTATATTTATTTGTGCAGTCTCGCGATAAATATACGTATATCTAAGACGCAAACACGCAGCGAAAATACACAACCAACCACACCCACGGAATATTTTCCTCTGTTTTAATCAGTCCGATGGAGTGACGCGTTCACAGGCACACAAGTATTAGTTTTAAGTGCGAAATATATGTACGTACATTCCAGCTACACACTCTTTTGGCCAATGATTGTGTATCTTGAAGATACGAGTACTGCGCGTATGGTAAAACGAGATCAACTATATTTCATCCATGAATCTTAGAAAATTTTTATGTACAAACGGCTTGATCAAGTGATCATCGATTCTCGGACGTCATTTGATGGAAACCTGTTCTTGTTCGCCGAGAAAATGGCTCAAAAGAGTGAATGCGAATATATAGGTACATATGTTGCGGTTGCGCGTATACGCAGACATTTGAAAATATAATTTAAATGACACGTGGTTGGCTTTTGAGTAACCATACGTGGGCTGAAAAAAATTTTTTTTTACTGCTTCCAGATGCAAAAATCGTAGGAGAGAAAAGTTGTTTCTATAGAAAAAATCCACTTGATCGAGAAGTTTAATTTTTTTATCACTCTTATTCTAAAGAGCTTTTCAATAAGGGCGGGTCGCTGTTGAAAGAAACTATTTTTTGCATGTGAAAGGCCCATGTATGCCCTTCGTATGTCCGCCGCGGCTTCTTAGGTGTTGGAATTTATAATGACTCTGCCGCCAGGTGAATTTGAGCAATGGCATTGATTAGGTTGGCTCTATGGGCATCGATCGATTGCGGCTTATTGGCATAGACCTGCGACTTCAGGAAATCCCACAAGGCAAACTCTATAGCGGGGCTACATCGCACGATCTTGGTGGTGAATTGACGTCACCTCTGCGAGATATAACCATACACTCAAATCGTTCATGCAGAATGTCCATCGTTGCGTATGCTGTCCCGTACGGCTGGCAACCACATGTCGTCCACCTCCAAGTCGTTCAATTTGGGCCAAATGAAGTCATTTAGCAAATGTTGATGGCGTCACTAAGGTCATTTTGAAAAAAGGACGGACGAATGAAACGACCGGCCAAAAATCCGCACCAAACAGTAATTTTTTGCGGATGGATTGCCACCTGGTGAATATCGTGGGGTTTGGCGTCGCCCAACTGCGGCAATACCGCTTGTCAAAAGCCATTCGAATACAAAAATGCGCCTCGTCGTTAACTATGAATTTTCGGCCAAAAAATGCTCTGAAGACCAGTCAGCGAACAAATGGCGTTGTATGTAGATATGGTCGTTAATTTTGGGTCAATTGGATCTTGTACAGGTCTAGCCCCAAAGTTGAAATCTGCGAAAGGTCGACTTCCTGTGCACGGCGAGGAATCGACTGCCTCGCCACTGACGAACACTCACTTTTTTATAATTTGGACATTTGGAGTGCTGCTCAATGGTAAAACAAGCCATGGTGATTTGGCATCAGTGACTGAATAATTACCCAGATGCGACCATTTTTGGTCCCGTTTGCGTTGACGGGCTATGGAGCAGAAGATTTAACAGCGAACTCTACGAGCTGTACAGCGATAGCGACTTAGTCTGAAAATATGTATCAGTAGTCTAAGATGGCTGGGACATAGAGCGAATGGACACCAACGCTCCGGGCAAAAGAGTCTTCGATTCCAACACGGAGGGAAAACGCAGTAGAGGAAGACCTCGCCCTAGGTGGCGCGCGCATTGGAAAGGGACCTTAACCAACTTGGAGTGCGCAACAGGAGGCAGTTAGCCAAAGATCGCGCTAACTAAAGAGGCGTATTGGTTGAGGCCCAGGTCCAGCCCGGAATGTAGCGCCACCTAAGTAAGTAAGTAACTAAGATACGACCAAACAATGCATCCACAGAGAGTGACAGTTTGGTGCGGATTGAGTGGTGGCATCATTGGACCATTTTTTGTCGAAAATGAGGCTTGGGACAACGTTTCGGTGGGCGTTACAAAGCCATGTTAACCGACTTTGTTTTTACTGAAATTGAAGAAATGCAGGATGACGCGCCATGCCACACAGCCCATGAAACAATCGATCTTTTGCGCACTAAGTTTCCAAATCATGTTATAAGCCGTCTTGACGATGTCAATTGGCCGCCTCGGAGTTGCGATTTGACCCCTTTGGACTTTTTTTTTTGGGGAACCGTGAAGGACAACAATCCGGAATCGATTAAAGCACTTAAGACCAATATCATCCAAGCAATCTGTGAGCTACAGCCCGAAACCATCAACAAGGTCTTGGAAAATTATTGACAGAACGGGCTACTGCGAAGCCATCCGAGGCAGCCACTTGAACGACGTTGTGTTCCATAATTAGTGGGAATGTTTGCTTATACTAATAAAGCCGTGATATAGGAAAAAATTCAATTTTGTTCATTTAATTGCTTTTTAAAAATAAATTTGTATCTGGCCCACCCTGTATAAGCTCATGAACGAAATTTCCTAGAAAGTCGCAGGGCACTGCAATCAAGAGGACATCAAAGACCGAGTGTATTCATTTAACAAGCCTCCGTGGGTCTATAAGTTGTACTTTGAGGCAACAAAATCAAGAGAGATTCCTGGCAAAATCCTCAATCATAGCGTGGAATTTTCTGTTACCTACGACCTTGTGTCATCCAAGTCAAAGACAAAGTCAATTGTATTTCAGAGTGCTCTTCTTGAGAAGGGTGCAACTTCATTAAATCGCACATTGAAAGCGAACCATATTCAAGGTCCTCTACTACAATTTTTTCTCAGCTACGACAAATTCCCTACACACCTTGTAAACGTTTCCACTTGATTACAAATCCACCCCAAATTCCACTGTCATTCTCATCTCTGCGTGTGTGAATCGCTAGGTAATTCTCAGCCCACAAAGCATTCCCGAGTCGTAGATTCCTTTCCCCTCGTTTGTGTGTCACATAATTTCCGAAAATAATTTTGTCAAAGATATTTTTACCCCCACACCAGTTCAATTCGACTGCAGCACTTAAAAAATATCTCACAGCCACCCAAACAGGTGCTAACATTCATTGAGTCCACCTTGACCCAGTGCCGCTCGTGCCAACAAAATTATGAACATTTGGCTGCGGCGCTAATTTTTTTTCTCTGCTACGCACTTGAAATATTTAAGGCGCATGTTAAACTACTCATTGAGATTTTTAATAATTTTTATTTCCCATCTACTTGCAGGTAAGCGACTGAAATATTTTTGAAAATAACTCCCAAAGCATGTAAGTAGATGTACACACTTGAGTCGAACCCATTGCAATTGTAAATATCTTGGCAAATATTGGACGCGCTCAGACCTCTGATCAACAACTTTACCGCAAGCCAATGCTTTTCAAATGAGTAACAAACTCTCAGCGAGTATCTATTGATAGGACAGGTCTAAGAATTGTTTTGGCCCTATAATTAGCAAGAGAAATAATTAAGAAGACATTCGAAACGAAATGAAACTCGCCTTGGCAGCGAATTGAGCAGTTAATTAGATATTTGTATACCTAAACCCATGCTTAACTTGTGTCGTGTGTTATTTTGAGCAGCGTAGAAGTGGGAAACGACGAGTGGCAGTTGAAAGAGACAGCGTTTTTTTGACCTTGATTGGCGCGATCTTTTCGTGTAACAAACCTTGAAATGTCTTATACTTCAGTCAGAAACTTAACCTGCAAAGTTTGTTTCACTGTTATCTGCGCCATCCATCGTGGGGCTGAGAATTATATACATTAACCTTGAAAAGACTGCCATTGAGCACAGCAGCATTCCAAGTTGCAACCGAAAACACCTCCACGACACACTTTTTCGCTTTCGGATAGCTCTGGTGCAAGTGGCGCAAACTGACCACCAACCTCGGAGTCCGCTCTCAAAAGGTATGTCACCTAGAATTCGGTTTCTTCCACTGGGCACTATCGTGCTTCATGCCATTCGAAGCCACTATAGACCGTTGGTCGGTTGGCCAGCTCCACGAATTAAGTTGTTCCGCTTCGATGGCGGAGTGCGCGGATTAACAGCCTGACGCTAATAAAACAGGTTGAACGCGAGAATTTATATCCCCACTGATGGCGGTTGTTTCATCCCACCAAACCGCATCTCGGAACACACAAAAAAAAAACAAGCAGAATCCGCTCTGAGGAATTTCAGATAGATCCATGCCGATGCGAGGGTACTCAATCAATTTTTGCAATTTTAATTTCTGCATGAGTGCAACTGGGTTCGTCAAATGGAATCCATGGACGTTGGACGACTCTGCAGAGCCACCGACACGTAGATACAAGTAAAAAGTACTCGTACTCGTATTCGTATTCCTATTCGTTCTTGTGCGATTTTCCTTATTAGTTGGAGTTTTTATTTTGCTCCGTTTGGCAAACAAGGTGAGCTGGGTCTGAGTCTGCGCCTTATCCAGCGGCATGCACCAACCCCATGCATATGGAGGTATCTGGTTCTGCAACTTGTTTTTTATATAAGAGCTGGCTGGTTGGCGCAAACTCTGCTGGTTCGAGGGCATTACTCAGACGATCGCTATCGTCCAAGTTGCACACAATAGACCTTCCTCTGGCCTAACATAGTGCCGCAGATATAGACTCCGATATGGCATCGAATACAGAACCCAAACTCATTGCCAATAAAGGTTATGGAATTATTACAGAAGAGGGTGCATATAGAATCGCCCTGTCGCCATAATTCGATGCGACGCAGCCAGACGGTTATACGACCATTCGAACAGCTTCAAGAAGACGTGATATCAATCATGCGAACAAAATTCGATGCGATCATCATCGGTTGGGATTTCTATTTTTATTTTCGCGCAGCATAGCATGAGCTACCGCAGAACGGTTTCTGTAAATGGTCAGCAGTAAATGGAGGAAATCAAAAAAAAAAAAAAATATGATGGGACTGGGCGCGTACTCCTGCGGCACCCCAACGACGACCGATTTCTCCTGCGACTATGCTGACAAGATGTCAATTTAGATTTTCGCTTCGAGATATGGTAATGAATTTCTGAATAGAATTTCTTTTAATGACAGCCATGTAGGGCGTGGGTAGCGCAAATCCACAGACAGTGGTTGCCACAAGAACGTTGTGCGCAGCAATTTGTTTTAGCTCGCGTTTAAAGGCATGGCTGGCGCAAGTCGCGCTTACTTTTATTTTGAACCAGAATAGGTATTTTGAAGCGTGGTTGACAGGCGGCACGTAATTATGGAGGAAATTGGAATGCTTGCACTGTGGCAGAAGGTGGCAACAGAAAGAGTTGCTGGAACTGCAGTTGGAGCTTAGAAACGCGCAGTTTAGGTTGTGATCTGTCGAAAACAAGGAGAATTTGAGAGACATTTCTGGCCAAAGATGGTCAGAGACTTACCAGTGTTTAGTAGAAAAATACTCATAGTCCTCTCGTGGGCCTAAAAGTCCATTTTAAATCCGATGTTAAAAATTAAGGCTCGAAAGGAAGATACAAACAAATCCCATCATACAACTGACTGAACCCAGGGTCTAATAACCGCCTCCCATAAGTGGGCAATATGTCGCGGAATCATGCCGATTTTATATATATAAAAAAAACAAACTATGCCCCGTAGAACTCGTTGATGGATGTGGTACTTCGGACCAAGTTTGTGCAAAATATTCGAGGACTTAAAGTCTGTTAACTCTGCTTGAGAGGAACCTGCATTATAGGGTATGACGGCGACGTTCTTACAGAGCTGTTCAGTGGTGAAGCAGTTGTTGGACTGAGTCCACCTTTTTAAAAGCTCCGCAGCTTCTGTATAAGTCGTTGGATTCTGTCATCTATTTACGGAGCACGACTGCATCGCCAGTGTCCTGTAATTTTATACCGCGGATAGAGGCCCTAAACCAGCAGGATCTTTGTTGCTGTCTTATTTTAGCTATAAAGTGAGAAATGATACGACAGACCATCCAATAAGCAGGATAAATTGGTGTCTTTCACTGGAAGATTTCTGCTTTTGTAGTGCCTCCGTCACATCCATGAATGAGCTATACGTTCACGGAATTATGCCGGTTTTACACACGAAACAAAAACAAATTCAGTCACGTACTGCTCGTTCACGGAACAGACGATTCGACCTCTGTTTCTATTTTTAAGGTTGTCCACGGGTTGAATTCTAAAATCTGAGATCTCAGTTCGAGGGTGGACTTATAACAAGTACAGTGGAAGGCTGGCAACCCAGGAAACCCTTCTTACAACTTTCGTCATGCTAAGAACTGGTCTAGCTATAGTACTCTGTAAAGTTCTTTCATATAAGTTCTCTCATATAGACAGGCGATGATTGCTATTGCAGTATAGCCATCTTCTCCGAAAGCCCTCCTACAGACAGAGCGAGCATTCATTGATTTGTTTGGCCTTTCCCCAACATTTCGTCGATATAATATCCCGCGTCAGATGAAAGATCTGTTGTGGCGCCACCTGGTGTTAAAATAAAAATGAATCAAAAAGTTGGCGCAACAGTCCGGTATTGGTCCATAAGCCTAACAACCATTCGTGTGTGTGGCTTCTTTTTTTTTTGGGACAAATGGAAAGGGCCTTAAATTTGAACCACTGAATTAAAGCTTTACACTCGCGGATGTTTGTCTTTTTACAAGGATCAAACCCGAGACCCCTTGCTCATTAGTCAAGCATAGTTATCAATGAGCCACTCCGACTATACTAGCTCAAGTCCAAAATATGTTTTTCCCTCGTCAGGAAACCGGGAAAACAGCTGCCGAAACCAACAAATCAAACATACAAGCTTTGAAATTACGAACTCAGTTTTTTTTTATTCTTAACCTTCAAACCGTTCTGCCTTGTCCACACGGAGAGCTCTGAAAGAGCAGATTCCCTTAGCTCACTTATTGTTGGCAAAATGTTCCCTTCAATCAATATAGCTAAGGGCCGTTTGCTCATACGACTCTTAACGATCTAAGTTCTACTTAAATACTTATGGGCTACTTTTTTCAGGTCATAAACTGTCACATAGGAGTTTATGTGGAACTTAGTTCGCTATGAGTCGTATCAGCAAACGGCCCTAAGTCGTTCCCATAAGCTTCATTTTTGATTCTTTTCTTTTTTGAAGGTTTTTGAGATTTTGTAGAATTAAAGTCGACAAAGCAGTGCACGGAAAACTTCTGAGTCCTGCACTCCTGTTGCCTGTTGTTATTTTCGTTGCAGTACTAGGTCCGATAACTGGACACATGTTCTACCAATGAAGCATTGTTCTCGACCCAGTTTATGACGGACTTTGTATTTACTGTCAAATTTTCAGAACTTACATTGTTCATTCGGTTTTGACGTTGGCGCACTCTTTTTCTACCCAAAAAATGTTAAATTTCCCTGATTATAGGTAGGCGTGTTGCTCTTCACATGGGTTATGGTTACGGTGACCATTTTTTCAATCACATAAAAGAGGACATTGTTTTTAAGTAAAAATAACTATGCAGTTAAAAATGGTGAAAGCACATTTTAACTATCAAAATTTGTAGTCTTTAAAAAGGGAATTGATGCGGTACAAGACTACCATCTAACTTCAGCTTTGTAAGATTTGAGAAGACCTACTGCGAATCTCGCAAAATTTATTATGGTAGGAAGATGGTCATTAGGGGAAAAAGACGAAATTTTTTAAAAAAAGTTACAATGCATTGTTCCCTTTTGGTAAAAAATCATAGAGGACATAGTAGTGGAAAAGAGGACTTTCCTCTCAAAAAGAAGACGAATGGTTGTAGTTTATGGTAGCAGATTAGACTTCTGAAATAAATGTACACAAGTCGAAATCGAAAAGAGACAGACCCATAGTTTTTATCAATAGAGTAGTTGGATGTTCTTGGTTTAGGGATAGAACCACCCTTACTTCTCCCATTTCTTTTGGATGCTGTATATGTACGTAAACAGTTTGGAAAGACGTTGACGAGGTGGCCTTTCAACCCTGTATAGAGACTCTTATAATACCGTCAGGTCCTACAGATTTGAAGGGTTTCCGCGAACTCCATTCGCCTTTTCTTTATTTATAATAATTCTAAGAAAATAAACGTCAACCAAAGCAGGAAAAACTAGACAAATGTCCAATAAAACAGTTGCCAGTTACATTTTGTGATAAAGTGGTCTAAACTGGTATATTTTGTTCTGTGTCGTGACTGGTTTGATTTAAGGTTCTCCTTGCGCTGAAAGCAGTTTACTAGCAACACCATGAGTCCAACATCAGAATAGTGTCAAACAAGAACCCCTGACAGCGTCAAGTCACTTTAACTTGGGATAAAACGAACATTTCTATGTAAGGTTTGAATTTAAATTTATTCGTAATTTTTATTGTAACTAAATCAGTCAAAGACAGCAACTTAACTTTGTTTTGCTAAGATAGACTTAAAAAAAAAACCCTTCTAATGCCAGAAACCTCTCTTCGGCACGCAAGCAAACTCTTACCTACCTGCTCATCCCCACATATGACAACATGCCGATTTAATCCAGCGAAATGCAAATAATCCGCATAATTCCATTCCCATTCCAATTCTCATTGACTGCTGCCATACGGTAAATTAATATCCATTCAGATTCACAATGAAGATGCCAATCGGAAAACGCTTTCGAATATTTTTTTATTGTCAATATTTTGGTTTCTTCACTTTGAGTCATTTTGATTTGGTTTAACGGATTTTGACCTAGTGAAACTGGTTTCACTTTTGCCCCGAAATCAGTTTCATTTTCTTCATCCACCGGGCCCAGTAGATCTTCCTTTTGTTCGCGCGCGGAACTCTCATTCACATCTGCATATTATGCAGAACAGAGTACCGCTTCCGTGTACGTATATGAAAGCGCGTTTTCGTTTATAAATTAAACTTTTGTTTACATTGGCGTGGAGGAGAAAGAAGTCCAAAGTTAATAAACTGGCGTGCACAGTGAGCCATCGCGCAGCACAGGGGCATCTGGTGTTAATGAACTAAAGCAAACATACAAATCGTGGGGAATTGACGCACGATAAACAGAATGTAGTTCAATGCAGTTCCCTGTGGCACCCCATTTTGTTCTACGGCCCATCCCAGAAACATATACAGCACACACGTGCCAACGCCAAGTGCTCGTACTCGTATCTATGCGGAGATTGTCTGCGCGAGGGTCAGTTGTCGCACGACTTGTTCATTGAGAAACGCTGAGATCGGATGCATGGTGTTTGGCGTTTCGTCGGGGCATTGTTTTGTAATTTTAGCTGCGTGATGCCGATTACAACGCTAATCCGCGACCAAAGTCCTGCTCGTGGGCTCCACGAGATAAATTGTGAGGGCGTTGGATTCGCATATATGGCAGGGGTTGCCATGAGATGCACATGCAACACCCGCCAACTATTTATATACAGCAGGCGCATTGCCGGTGTCTATATGGTGGTGGTGCGGACAGTCGGTCGTGTCGAAGTCATGACTTTCATGCCAAAAGGGCAGCCATTGGTCGTGTGTATCGTTTGTATGGACTTCCTAGTTTTGCATTGGACACATAAATTTTTGAGGAAAGTAATAAGACGACGGTTTTTGTGTTCGCGGGGCCAATATGTGCGGTTTCGCTTACGTAAGGCTGGAGGAAACTGGAGGAGTAATCGGATATTGGCTCTTTTAGCAGTTTAATTGGGAAAACCGATCGATGTCGGTACACCTTTTGTGGAGGCTGACGATAGTGATCTGGAAATTGATTCGAAAGCCAAAGATCCAAGCATCGGCAGCTGTTGTACCACCAATTGTGCTGTTGAGTGGTTAGATTACAAACAAATGTCTGGGGCCAATCCAAGCAAAGCCGAATAATTCGATTATTCGCCGTGAGTGCCTGTAAGTTTTACAAGGTAGGTACTACACGTTCAGTCACACAAAAATTGCTAGCAAAGAGGTTTTTAAAAACCGACCATGAAGTTGGAAGAGGTTATCCATCTGAGACAACTACGGCGCGGCGACATTTTGAAGAACAAATTAATTTCCTACAAGCGGGGTACAGAAAATAGTTGGGTAAGAAAGATAAATACTACCAAGCACATGGTATGTAGCCCCTGTTGAACCTGCACCTTAATAGGTCAATTATGGTGGGAAAAATAAGTCTTTTTTGCTAAGGGCTGTTAAAAACCACTTACACCAGGTTCTTAAGAGATTTAAAAAACCCACTTGAAATTATCAGGAAAATATAATCGCAGAGGACCTCACTTTTACGAAAATCCTTTAGCTAAAAGACAGGCAAATTTTGGAACTTGCTTCCTAATGGACATTCGTTCAGACGACCTTACAACCTGCAGCAATTTAAGTGCATAGCTAAAACCCCCCGGCTTGCTTCTTGAGGTGGTGCTGACGAGTTTTTTTTTGCCTTGCCCGGTATATAAAGAATCGGCCCCATTAAACATCCCTACAGAAAAAAAAAGAAAGCTATGATGCATATTTCGCATTTTTCATGCTCCAGTGAACTTGCATAATTCAGTCCCGTGCATTTTTATATCCTTCCGCAGGAAGGTGCCAACATTTTTCTGTATGCATTTGCATAAGCTTCCTGTAGATGTTCGCGTTTGTTTTTCCTACACGAATTTTTGGTGAATCGCAACCGATTCTTCTCCCAAGCAAAGTCAACCATTTCACATGAAACAAAACTCGCCTCAGATTCTCAGACGAACTCGCCCATGAAGAGTGAGGGGAACTCGAAGCGAACAAAATCCAAATCGCAGGATTTTTTTTTAAATATAGCCAGCAGTTAAATATATTTTCATAAGATTTCTGTATGCATTCGCAGAAGCTTCCTCTTGATGTTCGTATTCCGTTCTTCCTCTTGAATTTTGACGAATTGCAGTCAATTATTTCACTGAAATTCGCAACAAAGTCAACCATTTCACATGAACCAAAGTCAACCATTTAACATGATCCATAAATCGCCACGGATTCTTAGATAAACTTGCCCGCGAAGAAATTTTTCTTCCGGGAACTCAAGGGGAGCAAAATGCGAATCGCAAGATTTGATAAAATGCACAGCAAGCACTTAGAGCCCTGTTGATTTTAATTTCGTTCCCTATGAAGTTTTTATAACACATATTCATTCGCATAAGGTTCCTCCAGATGTTCGTATTTTGTCCTTCAATGTTGTTCTTGAAAAATCGCAGTCGACTATTCGCCAGGGATTCTCGGATAAACTCTCCCGCGAAGGAACTTTGGGGAGCTCGAGAGGAACAAAATGCGAATCGCATAATTTGCTGGGTTATATCCAGCAGTTAAATGAGCATAAGCAACAAGTTCACTCTGTGTCAGTTGGGATTTTCGAAAACACAGAAAAACTGATGAGGATATTTCCTTATTTGCTATAAAAATATGGTTGCTGGTGGGGAATCGAGTGTCCACCAGATTAATGGGGCAGAAAAACAGCGATTTTGTGAGGAATTTTCATATTTTGCTGGTAACGTGTCCTCATTTCTGGCAAATTTTCCTCCAAAATGTGCTTTTTCTATCCCCTAATCTGGTAGAAAATCCATTCTCTACCAGTTCCGAACTCCTCAAAGAACGACACTCCTAGATCTTATTTTATTATCGAGGATGGTGCCAACTCTAAAGTTGAAGAAATATAATACATGGCGCAACAAGGTCAGGATCCTAATCTAGCTTCGTCCAAGAATTCGGGTGTGCGAAATTTAGACGAACCTACCACTTTTGGGGGTACCTGGAGTTCAGAACTTTAGAGCTTTTTGGTGCAAGCTATAAGTAGCATCCTATGTTTGTCAGAGGTGGATCAGTAAAAAAAAAAACGTTTCTTTCTACATGAACTTTGACAAAGGTTGAACCCGAAACCTCAATAAGCTAGATCTCAACTCAGCTCTCATGAAAAAAACCGCTCATATGCGATAACAAATTTCAGCCCAGACACACATTTCAAATCGCTGCGCTATTATTCATCGTTCCGCCATCATCTGTCGTTTGGTCGAGTGCCGAGTTTTCTTTAGCCGATTGCTTCATGTGCGTCCAGCCCTGTGTAGTCAGTTCTTATCTAGCATCCGGCAGGTTTCTTCGAAAAGCTGTTGTACGTAGAATTCCACAAATCAATATGTTCTCTGGCATGCATCACAAATTCACAATCACAATGACAATCTCCTTAATCTCTGGAGAGAATCTAGGTTAACACAACGCCGGGCTGTTGCTGCAGCCCTTCAAAGCAAAGATTGGTTTACTTCTCCAGGATTAATTGCCGCCATGACTGCAACTTCTTAGTTTTCCACCCTCGACTTCATTCCCACATCATGCGAGTACACAAAGCAATAAGAAGGTAAACAAAAACTAAACAGAAATACTTTTCCGACTTGTAACCACAAACTTATAGACATGAGTGCATGATTTTTTTTAGGAATCAGCTCTTCACTGCATGGTGGAACTTTAATAGTCACCATCAACTGAACCGACCCCAAACACTCAGCACCGATGTCATTGTTCGCTCTAGTTAGCCAGCGTCTGTTCTGTGACTGTGCGCCTTCCCGTTCCCTTCTGTCGTGCACAGCTCGCATTTATGCGAATGCGCCTATTCCTATGCATACGATTATGTGGTGCCGCGCAATTCTCCAGTGTTGACTTTGAGAGTTGAATTTGTTTCTCATTGCATCGCGAGCAAATGGTGCTGGGTAGGCGATTAAAGTCAATATACCCGTCGGTATACCATTTGCACACAAATACTCACACAAACGGTTGCTAGCTGCGGTGAAGAGTGCATTGTACTGTTGAAAAGCATGTAATACGGTTTTTTTTTTCTTATGCGCAGCGTTTAATAAACAAAACTAATTTATATGACATTTAGAACAGAAATGAAGTCGAGTCGATTAGTAAAGGGTGTTGCGGAACCGGTATAGCTGTTGGGAGGACTCGAATTATTAAATAAAAACCCGTTGGCCAACTGTGGTCCTGGAAGTCGTAAAAAACAAATGTTATAGGAACGTGGCAACGAGATTGGCAACTGGTTTTGGTGCGAATGCGTTCTCGGGTTGCAGTCGTAAGTTTTCAGCCAAAGCGTGTTCTGTTGACAGCGAACGACCTTTGGCTCAAAAATAAGCAGATATTTTGGACTCAGCTAAATCGAAAAGACATTAAGGCTCGTGAAACCTAACTCTGTGATTTTAATGTGAGGATGGTCACAGCGGGAGTTGGTCCTTCATTTGGACCTGTTTTGCGATGTTAAAGACGTGTTCTACTACAAAAATAAATAAAAAAAGTCCCAACAGGTGCACGCAGTGGATCTTAGGTCTAGTTTCTTCAACTCATTTGTTTTTCAGATTAAAATTTTTATCAATTAAGCATGACTTTGCCTGGTTGACAAAAAAAAGAGTAAAACATTTGTCTGAGTGAGTTCTAATTTTTGGGACGAGTTGAAGGCCCCGAGAGGTGAACAATGTTTAGATTTGTGTTTTCCTTGGATCCAACCAGATAACCCTCGTATAAGTGGCGCATTAATCACTGAGCCTTTACACCTGGGTCGCCACTAGTTGCTTGGCTAAACGCAGCCTCTTGGTCCAAACACTGCTGGCGAAAAACCGAAATTGGTGTCCCTTAAATAGTTTGCTGGAGTTGCTAAAGTTTGGATCTTCAAGGCTCGGGGAGTCAAGGATCGACGAGGTATATCGTGTCAGTGTGTCGCATAAATTGAGGAAATTACCGACACTCGGTTAACATTTGTTCATGCTTTCTTTGCGTCTACGTAGCAGGGGACATATTCGAATGAGAAAAGACCCGCGTGACGTTGTTTCGCATTAAGAATTCCGCCACGAATACTTTGCATTTTTAACTACGTCACAATGTTAGATATCACTCCGTCACAATATAAGTTTCGAGGCTTTTTGGTGAAATTTTGCATCAAAAGGAAAGGACCCAAGAATGTCAGTTATTTGGTAGATTTGTTGATTCCTGGTTGTGCCGCAACAAGTCTTTTTTTTCCGCTGTAGAGAAGGCACATCACCCTCGACTTTGACCGCCAGAACCTTCGCTTAACCCTACGAACGAAATGGGAAGCAAATTCCAATGCCTTAAATTGACAGATGCTTTAACACGAAAAGACGATACCACATCAGGTGTTCCCCTTGATTATGTTGAAACAAATTTTAAAACAAAAAGTTTGCTGCAATAAACTGCCGATCAGCTACAAGCTTAACAACCAAATTGACCACCATGTCGTTTTGGTTTACAAAAGGGAGCATTTGCATTGAAACTAGAGCTCCTTTTCTTGCCTAGCTATCTTTGATTACAGCGTCGCGTCGGTCGCCTGGGTTGCTACTATGACACTAGGCTGCACCTTTATTTTTAAAAAGAAACAGTGACACATGGAATTATATTTCATTTCAAAAAAGGGGTTAAGACCCATAAAAAATATAAAAAACCCAGCTCGACGTGAGACCTTCAGTGTATCAAACACATTTCCCAGAGTATGTTTCAAGTTGTTGTCAAGTTGCCAGATCAACTCGTTCGCAACATACAAAGCACCCATAACATTGCATATAGATGCCCATATGTATTGACAGTCCATTGCAACTTTGTAGTTCATGTGACAGTAAAAACAGACGTACAGCAACTTTGTCAATTCGCCATAAATTAGATAAATTGCTCTGTCCATCTGGGGGACTGTTCTTCTTGGGTCTTTGCAATGCGTACCTTGTGTAGCTACTTCCAAACTAAAACATTTCACATAGGACTGCCAGGCCTTCATCGGTACATCCATTTCAAAAGAAATCATCCTCTGGCAATGCAATTAATTCCCTTTCAATTACCTTCCCCATTTCTCGTTATTTCCTACATCGTTCATTCACGATTGCTACACATTTCTAGTTTTTTTTTTTTTCACTCCATAGTCCTCCATACCTCTCTCACAACTGAAATTATGTCTTCCTATCGACGCGGTTGGAAAAAAAATGCGCCAAACATTAATTTCTTCTTCTGCGATTCCGCAAAATGTAAATGCAACACAGCAGAAAGAAAGAAGCTACGTACAGCAATCTTCCGCAACATCATCATTTACAGCACGAGAGATCTTTGATTGTTTGTAAATTTTCTTTACCTTTAGCCCTCCTCACACACACACAGTCATCTTCAAAGCCACAGTCTTCATCTGAGTTGGCGTTATCTCCTCTCTAAGGGATTTCTCACACAGCCAGTCTGGGAAACGAATGAGATTTTCTCATGCAATCTGTTATGAAATCGACACTTGGTAGTTGGTAGCCGGCAAAATGTTTCGATAAACACCATTCCTACGGTGACTGTTCGTTTGATATTTGTATGGGAATCGCTTACCAAAGTCACCACTACAGGCACCGCCTTTAAGGAATGGTGTCAGTAATTTGCGCCCAACTTACTTGCAGTTTCACAATCCAACTTGAGAGTGCCTGGTATTACCTTTCGGTTTGGTTATGTTGCAGTTACACCCTCGACTCTTATCGCGCGAGAACTATATGGGGGAAAAAAAATAATTAACTACACTTGAAACTGCTGCCATGGGAGTGGTCGTGAAATGACATTGCGAACTGGCGGGCGCATTCCATTGTGTCAATTACTGGCGTTGTTCAAGAAATAAGACTCGCAACCGCAACGAGTATCGTTTAACAGCGTGTTCGACATACACTTATGGTGGAAACAGTTTGTCGAGACTCATTGTCATTATTGATTGGAATTTCAAAGACACGGCCACAGCAAGAGAAAACACATTTTTGGAGTTCCACGGAGTTCACCTTGAGCTTTCTTTTGCATCCGAAATTATTCGGCAGCGACATTGTTTCAACTACACCAACAACTTGCCGTTCCGCGTTGGAGGGGTTCGTTAGTATTGTGGATGGTACCCTTAGACTTGCTTAAGGTTTTTTTTAGGGAAAGCAAGAAGTTGGTCCATGGATAGTCAGTTTCGGACGAAGACATCTCCTGTCAGATATACAAACTTTAACGCTGGCAGAGGTTTGTTTCGAAGCAGTGTATGTTTAGCAAACGGAGTTTCTCCAACGGACAGATTTTTAGGACAGGAAGTGATCAAACATTTTGATTTGATGTTGGCACAGTAGCGGACCGAAGAGCACGAACGAAGTGCGCAATCAAATTTGTTGTCAATCCGAAACATTTTTCAAAATCACTGGACATCATTCAGCACTTTTGAAATGTTCTATACTTAATTCACAAAATTATATAGTGAATCAAGTAGAGTTCGTGGTAGTAGAGATTTTGCCAGACAATAAATTTCCCCAAGTTGACCCTGTCGGTGGTCATGGCGTCGTCGTGATAAGCGTGTTAATCTGAGCACCAAGCCCCAAATATTATAAATTTTTGAATGAAAACCGATCAAAGTGGTAGCCCTAATATGGTAGTTGGAGAATTGTCCCATGAGCCAAGTCAAGGTTCGATTCCCAGCAAGGAATGACAATTCACTTCACACTGATTACAAAGCGAGGCGAGCCATGTCAGCCTTTCTCCAACCACTATACCGAAACGGGGGTTTCGGTTTTGTAGAACCATGGACCGGAATTTTAATGCGGGTGCTGGCTGCACTGTTTCAACATTTATAACCCCGAAGAGTAAAATTCGAATTCTCTTTTGTAGCTATAACTGAGCTGTAAAAGTGTTGCTCCCTCAGGCAGAACATTAAATGAATAATCGGCCAGTAATTCGCCAAAAATATCAGGGGTGGCACTCCAATGCGAGCGGGACATGTTGTTACCCTCGCTTTCCCCCAATTAACCCTCTTTTTGTTGGAAGTTGTCGGAGAGCCATGTCTCGCAATTTGGAAACGAAAACAGCCCTTGACAAAGTGGCAAGTGACGAATTAATAATTCACAAAATAAGTTCACATGGCTAGGGTATGTGAACTTATATTTTACATAACGTTGTCGTACATACGCAGGAGATAAGACTCTAGGATAGGTATAAAAAAACCATCCATATGTTGCTGTAATTGTTTCTGAAATGTACCCCACAAAAGGGGGGACCTTTACATTTACAAAAAAATAAAAATCCACCCATTGCTATACAAGTTTCTAAAATGCCCCCCCCTCCACAAAAGGGGGGACTCTGCAAAATTATAAAAAAATAACCATACATCTATTGCTTTAATGGTTTCTGAAATGACCCCCACCCAGGGGGGCAGTGATTGTCAAATATAACAGAACTCTCACTGTCCGATCGATAACATCTGCAGACCATAACCTACGAAACCAGAGAAGTTATAATTTAAAACTGACAAGGAATGAACGTACCTTTTCACAATAATTGTAAATGACCCCCAAAAAATTACCCAAGGGGGGCTTAAACGGTTTTCTTTCTCAATGACTCGACTTTGACTGACTTTGAACAGTAAGTTATATTAACTTAACAATTTTCAAATGGCAGTGAGGTTGTTGTCAGTTAATAAATTGTGTACCCGCTGATCGATTGGAATGCATTTTCGCAAGCGGACTCTTATTGCCATCAAAGGTTTATGAAACGACCCCTTTTCACAGGGGACAGTCATCAAAACTTACCGTCTGATAACAAGAGGATCTGAGGAGAAGCAACTTGAGATTGGCCCCAAAGTAGAATAGTGAGCAAAATTTGATGCGGTGTATGGAACTTTTTTAAACGCCCCTTTCAAAGGGGGTTAACTTTAAGAGTTGCAACAAATTGTAGAAGATCGTCTCCGGCAGCCCCTAAACAACTTGAGCTTAAATTGGCTTACTTTGACAAAGATATTCGTTTAAGCCAGCTTCAAACCTCAAAAGGGACTGTGTGTATGGACACCAATCAGTAGCTCGAATGTCGACTGATCAATTAAGTGAATTTTTGTGTGGGAAATACCTAAGTAAATAAGTAACAGCCCCATATAGAAGTTTAAGCTTTAATTTTCTGAATGATTCTTGTGTGTCTTTTTTTCCGGACGATTGAAAAGGACCTACACTTTTATTGGACATATGTAAAGAAGATATCTTTGTTTACGGCAATTAATTGTTGCTTTTAGAAATCATTTCAAATAAAATCGTATCATTAAATAATAAGTAAGATCATGTAGCATTTTAGTGGTGGGTGGGGGAGGGATTTTTTGTTAGCAAACGTTTTCTTCCAAATTAACCTTCCACACTCAGTTGCTTTTTGCGTGTGACTCAATTCTGCCAGACTGTTACCAATCCACCATAAAACACTCAACAAACGTTTAAATCTTCACAGAGGATCTGGGTCATCTCCGCATGTGGGTTTCTTTGTCCTGCAAACATATTTTACCGCTCAACATTACATATCCATTAGCCCCACTCTCCGCTCAGTATTGTCGCCAAAAGTCTCCAACATCACCGAGACTATAATGTGAATGTCACTATAGGAATACTTTCCATATTGTGCTGAGTTCTGTTCCTTGCCAGCGCGTAACCAACCCTTGGAACACGCCCTTTTTGTTGTGCCAACAAATTGCTAATTAGAGAGAGTGCTTTTGGAGTTGTTCTCTTTGCGATTTGTTTGTCTTCACTTTCAGAATTGAAATTCATTTGAAAGTCATAAACGAAAAGTGAACGCCATATATGACCAACTGATTGGGGTTGGTCTGCAAGGAAAAACCCCTCCGCCGTTAAATTGCTACATGAGCTCACTGATTATTTAATGATTCGATTTTATTCGAGATGTTTTCATAAAACTCCAAGTTCGAGTATGTCTATACGAATGAAACAGGGAATTCCCTCGTATTTTTTTCACAACCCTTACAATTAATTCCCCACCAACATCAAACGGACAAGTAACCATATTTCGAGGCGAGGGTGGATTCTCCCTCATAATTTATGCAGAAAAAAAAAAATTTATATAGCAAGTCCCCCTATGAGTCATCGTCAGGAATATGTACACAAGGACATGCGGCAGACGGGTATGATTTCTCCCCCGAGTTTAGTCATCGTTTTGTGAAGGAAAACCCCCCACCTCTTTATAGAGGGCTGCAAATCGACACGTTTTTCTTTTAAAATGAAACTCTTTCTTAGGATGTTCCTATGGAGCTTAGAATTGTTGCTTCCTTAGTAAGGATGTCACGTATATCGCACAGAATGACTCATGTGTCTTCGTCATACTTGTATTGATCCATACGAGAAGCATTTGCATCAGCTTTGGCCTTGCAAGCGTATGATACGCGAATTCTAATAATGTTGCGGAGGTTTGTGAGTTTCCTTTGAGTTGTGCTACCCCATTGCCCCGGATCGGAGCATAAATAATGAAATATGATGCATGCAGGGATTTGATGTCTTTCATTGTGCTTGACTGCGTGTTATATGTGCATCCATATGGGACTATTGTGACCTTAGGGGATGCAGATGCAGAAATTCGCAAAATAATGCAATAAATTTAACAAGGGCTTTAAGAATCGGTTTAAGGATTTACATCTATGCGTTCGTTATTTAAGGACGTGCTTGAACTGGATTCGATTGGAATATTTGATGTGGGTTTTGTGAGGAATTTAAACGATGGCTTAGTGGTTTTAGAGGTCGGTAACGATGTATGACTTACGAACTTGGTTGTGGCACATATTTAGGGGGCACCTTAAAGATTGGAAGTTCGCTATTTGTTGTTAGTTTTCATTCTCAAAAGTACAATTTATTGGGAGAAATTTGTGGTGGAGGTTGAAAATGATTATTTTTAAGACGGCGATGCAGCTTTTCAGCTTCAGAATCACCTTCCAATCGAATATTTCAAGACGAGTTGAATAAAACTTCTAAAAGGGCTGAATCGCAACGGGTGTCGCTGAGCTTTAAGAAGCCAAAGGCCAAAACCATTTAATGCGCGGGAATACTCTTCTACCTCCGATTGTGTATTGCTGCTTGAAGATGCCACACATATTGCTGGGGGAATGGCAGAGACCGGTTTAGAATCGCCCGGCTTGCGCACGTAGGGATAGCAAAGAGGATAGCCAAAGTGAAGTGAGGTTAAAAACTGAAAAACTCACCCCAAAACTTATGGACGGAATTGAAAGGACAAGCCCAAAGTATGCCACACAGAATCAGTCTGCCTCATTGCCGGGAACCGTAGATTTAGCCGGACAGTTAGCAGCCTATTTCATAAAAGATCGCAAAACTTAAACTTTCAATATAACCCTTAGGGATCGAATAGTTTTGAAAAGGTGAGACATTTTAAGTCTTTCAGGTTGTTAGGCAAAATGTATTCGATGCAAAAAAATATTTTTTCATTGTAAAAGTTTGAATTTTCTTAGGGGCTCAACCGGAACGCTCTCGATTAGTAGTCCAGCACAATAACCACTGATAGATCAGCACTTAAAGACTTTGCAGCTTAGGAAGTCGTTTGTTTCAGTTTTTTGGTGTTCCGAACTTTTTGAAGTAGGTATACAATTGAAAACGGGGGTTCAACCGCCGCATCTTTGAACGTAAGTTTGGCTGATTCACAAGGTTTTGAATACCACTCAAGTTTATGTCTGTTATCGTACCTTTAGTAAGGGCAAAAGACTGTCATACCCTCCGTGATTATTTTTTTAAGAAGGCGAAAAGTACTAGTTTAACTGACACCTTTAGAAAGCTTTTGTTACTTTATCTAGAGCTATACATCCCGGTTTTGCTGCTATACAGCTGTGCGGCTAAAAATCCTACCGGCAATGTAAAGTGCCGTCGAATACAACTTCGCATGCAGTTTCTTGTCGAGTCCATCACAAAAGGATATATGATTAGCTCGAGAAATGCTGTGGAACTTTCTTTGATAGCCCAAGCTCTTGTGCGTTTAGGATACGCTTTCCAATTTTGTAGACCAAGTTTTTCTCCGAGACAAAACCAAACCTGGTTAGAAGGTGGTTTCACGGGTATTGGTAATAGGCTTTGTCTTTGCGCCTTCTTACATCGCTAATAAGTTGATTAAGCACTAAGTGGGTTATTGAACCTTTCTGTGGTGTGTCACAAACCACTGACCTTATTATATTTTCGATTCATTTTGCATTATCCCCTGACAGACAATTATACGACTTTGTTTTGGAAAAATTCGCCAAAGTACTTTATTGATATACCTAATAAAGATTGCGACCCAACATTGGTAAGGGGCCAGTGTTCCTGTGGACTTGTTGTTTTACTCATAGATGCACTTAAAACAAAGCAAAAACATTTGCCTTTGTCAAGACCAACTGCGTATTTGAAGGCTTTAAACGAAATAAAATTGGAGACAGCATACCTTCCTCTTGAGGATCATTCACACCGCGATGCGAAGACCGCTTCAACCAAAGTTACTCTTACCAAAGTTACTCATGGATGGAACTGAAAAAAATTGTCACCTGGGATTGTGAAATTTCAACACGCAACAGTTCGTAGAACAACTAAAATTTGGCACAAAACAAACAGCCCGTCAAACTTAATCTAACTAATGTACAACAACTGTTGAGAACGTGAAATTGTCTCTCCGGCGACATTCTGATGTACGAGTATTTTTATCTTCCGCCAGTAATCTCTAATCAGCAATCATCTCAGGAATGACAACTTTTTTTTACTGCGCCTTTTGACGCACACTTAGCGGAATGTTTCAACTTCTTTGCGCGACTCTGTCTCATCGTATTTACAACCACCAAACGGTAGCGCATTCCTGTGGTGGTGGTCCCATAAAAACAAAAGGATTCAATAACACCATTCCATCTGGCAGCAGCACACACACAAGTCGTCAGCAACTAGAACAGATAATTACGCCCGAGGCAGTTGTAATACCAGTGATGAGGCTCACTTGATATGGATTGCTCCTCATCACAGGATGATCTGCTGTGTCATCTCTCCCCCATGAGGCTGATGGTGGCTTTGGATTGTGGACAAAAAATTCCCCAAGCTCTTCTTATTCTCATGATGATATTTCTTGATCATCTTGGAATTTTTTTTTTATCGTGGTTTTCTTTGTTTTTTTTTTTATTTCTCTCCCGATCTTAATTGCTCTCCTCATTCAAAGTAGTTGTTTGTTTGGCTTGGGCTGCTCTGGGGGCTTTTTATGCGTTTTCTTTGTTTTTTTTTTTCTTTTTTTTGTAATTATTATGATTTTTGTATTTTATCAGAGAGACCCAGCATTAATTGTGACAATACGACAACGACGACAACAGCAAACGATATCCCAAAGAGAAGGGAAGTGCTTAAGAGGTCATTAAGATACACAAAACCAAGTTGAACGATCTGAGTCATATTATATATGTTGCATGAAAATTCTTGCCTTGAGACTGTGCGCGCACGATGAATGAAGACGGTTTTGTGGAAGTTATGGAATAGAAGTAGGAAACTGTTTCAAAATCGGCGGCTCACGAAAGTGGGACAGCGAACACATTTAAGTTTGTGTTGTTTTCAACTTGGAAACTAGTTAAGTTAGGATTGAGATAAGACCGGTAGGTCAATTCAATACCTCCATACGCAGAATAGAGGCAGGGTGCTCCATATACAAAATTGTTTAGTTTCAGCAACTTGTAAGTGTCCCTCTATTTATATAGAAAAATTCGACTTGAACTCAATAAAACAGTAGAACCAGGAGTAAGGACTCTCGCTTACCACTAGACACCAAAAATATTACTCATCTGTCTCAAAAATCACCCAATCGAATAAATAAAACAGCAAGTGAGTTATTTATTGACTAAGAAAGACAGCTTTACCTGTTCTTTTCACCTTCTTAAAGTCCAAAGTAATGATGGAATGTATGCCACCCTTCTAAACCTTACTATCGGAATAAAGAGCATAAACCGGACTCAACTCCAACACCTTGGGAACCAGCCACAGCATTCACAGATTTGACGGTTTGACCACTGTTTCCTACTGCATACCTACTTGCAAAAATTTGGAACACGAAAAACAAAAATGGGAAGCTTATTGCACGAGCTGCAAAGTCGTTGAACTCTGGTCCATCAATGGTTAGTGTCCTGAGGTACTGAGCGATCGGTCCCAGAAAAAAAAACAAGCAACATCATATTTATTTATTTTTTCAACTCTCATCAGTCTCGTGAAAGACTTATAAATATCCGGAACTGGTACTCTCACAAAGGAGCAAATGATCCCCGGTTTCACCCCCGGAAAACACACAAGCATCACCAAATTTATTTATTTTTCCAACTGTCCCACTCCGAAGGTCTGGTAAACGTCAAAGGCTGTCACTGGCAGGAAAAATCTTCTAAAAAAAAACCTCAATGTAGAGGAGTTCCCGTTCAACCCCTGGAAAAATCCTAAATGCTTCGAAAAAAATCCTCAATGACGAGTGGTTCCCGGTTTAAACCCTAAAACACAAGAAACTCTAAATTTATTTATTTTTTTCAACTATTCCGCTTCGAAGGTCTGACAACCGTCAAAGGCTGTCACTGTCACGAAAAGCTCCCAAAATCAATGTAGGGGTTCCCGGTTGAACCCCCAGAAACACACAAGCTCTAAATTTATTTATTTTTTCAACTTTCCCGCTCCAATGGTCCGACAAACGTTCGACGCTGTCACTGTTACGAAAAAGCTTCTAAAAAATCCTCAATGACGAGAAGTTCCCGGTTGAACCCCCAGAAAAACACAAGCTACGCTCTATTTACTTATTTTTCCAACTATCCCGCTCCGAATCCAATCAAAACTGTCTCTTCCTTCAAAGAGCTTTTTAAAAAAAAAAACCAATTATTAGAAAAGCTAGACCCTGGACCTGGTTCCGCCTATCTCGGTATGCTACGCCTATTGTTTCCCCTCATCCATAGCACAACCTGTATCGTTATCGTTCCCCCTCCGTCATATTTCGAAAACATTATGTAACCGACCCTCTTTCACTATTCATGAGCCCGCATAAATAATTTGCCTAATTTTTAACAAATCCCCATACTTGTCAATGTAAACTCGAAAATTTAAATAAACAGTCACGCACTCAAAACCACATTAAATGCAAACAATCCTGAAAATGTCTCCCAAAACAATAAATTCCTCGCTTACACATGCGCCGCCGACCAGTTTCTCATAATTTCCAGAATACATATTCAAAGACCGAAAGCCAAACAAAATTTTCCAGCCGTACTTTCACTATTCATATGAATAAATAAAATTTGCATAATTTGACAAAAAAAAAAAATTGTTTCTCTTTTCATTTTGGCTATACCTACCTACTATATCTCTCTGGCAACAACTTCAGTCTAATTAAAATCGAAATTCCATAGTAAAATCCACTTTTTGCTTTGAACAATTTTCACCGGCAACATGCAAAATAAATTATTTATAGTTTATCAGCGGGGAGGAAAAACGCGCGCTTATCACGAGACGTGATGTGTCTGGGGTAACTTAATTCCAATGGCTGTCCCATGTAATGTAAAACCATTTAAAAAAAATGCGTTTTTAATTGCAAACTAATAGAACAGCTGTAACCTATTCCCTATCAAAGTTAACTGCATGCTAAGTAAAAACCCACTGACCGAGATTTCTCTATCTCTACTCATCAATTGGAGTCGAATGCCTTGGGCCGAGTGAGGGCGCAGACTGCGATTGAGACTTGGGAGTTCTCTCTAGCGGTTTTTAAGTGAAAATTAATTAAGAATGTATTTATTCAGCAAATATGTTGAATCGAAAAGAATGTCTGTGGCAAGTCAAAACAATCGGAGAAATAAAAAAAAGAAACTGATACACAAAAGTTATGAGCATTGCAAATCAGGGGATCGATACGCGTGTCAGACACTCACGTCATGATCAGTCAAGGTGAAAAATCATGTTCAAACGATAAGTACACGAGCTAATGATTTTCTTTCCCTCCTTGTCTTCCTCGTTTTCGCAGCTTTTTTATTTTTGCCTTTGTTTGCCATTTCGCAATTAATTAGTGGTTTCAGATTTAACCAGAAAAATAGAAAAATGTATATGACGTGATGTAGCTGATGATCTTGACTGTCTATTTGATTCATTACCAAATGTAATTAATAAAATGGAATCAAAGGAGGAAAGCAAAAGCATGTGTGGTCCAATATTCAGTATGATAGGAGTGGCTCAATAGCAATCGTCAAGGACTACTTTAATTAGACTGCAAGCCAACTGTGTTTAGTTAAATGGCCTTGATTAACTGTCAAAACAGCAAGGGATCAGCGGTGTCAGACTCATCAACGCGGGCATATTTACCCCGCTAGTCTTTTTAAGTCGTTTGCTATATATTCTTGAGAGTGGTCATATGGCGCATGTCCAAAAAATCCAAAACAGCTTGCGTAGAGCTTTTTCTTAATGAAATATAAATTAAAAATGCAAAACGATGAAAAGACTTGCAATCAATTCGCCCAAAAGATGGATCGACACCCCCAGCAACACAAAGGCTACTACATTTAAGTGGACTTTACTCACAGATAAACAAAGCCAAAAAATGAATACATTTCGGAGTAAACGACACTTGAATTTTCAATGAGTTAATGCTTGTAAGTACTCTAAATTCGACTGTTTCGTTTATTCATTCATTTCTTGATTCTATTCATGACTTGGCAATCATTGACGATGATCATTGGTGTCTATAATTTTATGATGACTGTATTTTTGAGCTGTTGAGACAAACATATGCAAAAAAATTAATTCTGTGATGCCTAACTTACCAAATTCCAATGAAAGCGTTCATTAAAATGGGTGTTCATGTTTTTAGGCAATACGTTCACTTATTTAGTGTATACGTTCATTTTTTTTTAACGAAAAGTACTGAGATTTAATGGTGTAATTTTGGACACAGGACTATAGAGTGTTTTGCGAACAAAAATTATCGAAACTGTTTTGTTTGTAATAAAGGGTTTTTCAATAAGAGCGCTACAAAAGTTTTTTTTAAATAAAACAAAAACGGTTTTGGATATCAATGAAATTCTTTATTCCTATGAAAGTACATTCGATGCCATTATGTATGGAACTCGATTTCTTTTGCTTGGCCACCACGCTGAACCCAATTTTCGACGGTTTTCAAGCATAAATCGGCCGATACTACTGCAATTTCACGTTCGATATTCGTACGAAGTTCATCAATCGTCGCTGGCTTGTTGGCATAGACCATAGACTTGGCGTAGCCCCACAGGTAATAGTCTAACGGCGTCAAATCGCACGACCGAGGGGGCCAAGCGACTGGACCATTTCGTGAGATAACACGTTCTCCAAACTTGGTTTCCAATAAATTGATTGTGACATTCGCTGTGTGGAACCACATGTCCTCCAAGTCCATATCATCCAATTGGGGCCAAAAATATTCGGTTATCATTGAACGGTAGCGAATCCCATTCACAGTGCCGGTCTTGATCATCACGGAAGAAGTACGTCCCAATGACGCCGCCGGCCCATAAACCACACCAAACCGTAATTTTTTCGGGATGCAATGATGACTCATGGAGTACGTGTGGATTGCTGCTGACCAATACCGCATATTTTGTTTATTGACGAAATTATTCAGCCGGAAATGAGCCTCATCGCTGAAGATGGTTTTTCGATAAAAATCCGAATCATTTTCAAGTTGTTGCTCAGCCCAATTCACGAACATACGACGCTTCTGGTGGTCAATCGGCTACAGTTCTAGCGTCAATTTAATCTGGTAAGGATGTAGGCCAAGATCTTTTCTCAAAATTCGCCACAACGACGTCACAGAGATGCCCAACGCTTGAGAACGACGTGTGAGAGACACATTTGGGCTTTCTTTAACTGAAGCCTTAGCGGCAGCAATAATCTGGACACTACGGGCACTTCTTTGTCTCACAGGCACGGGAACATTTTGTACTGTGCCAGTGGATTCAAATTTTTCCACTAGACGCTCAATTGTTGATCTGCTAGGATGATTATGACGACCATAAATTGGACGTAGCGCTCTTAGCGTTGAGGCCACTGACTCCGAATTTCGTTAGTAAATTTTAATAATTTCGACTCGTTGTTAACTCGTATATCTTTCAATCATGAAATGGCAAACCTTACTGACGAGAAATGTCAAAAGAGCGGCAAGAAATTCGGCGTCGTTTGCTGTCCCTGTCGCTCTACTTTTGTAGCGTCCCTGTTGAAAAACTCTTTATTTAGCGAGGGTGTTCTCTTCTTAAAAACCTCTTTTACCGATTCAAACGGCGCCCCGATAAGCTTGCAGATGGAGACTAGTTTGCTGCATCTTTCTTAACAGCGTTTTTTCAAGAAATGCAAGGTCGACCGAAAATATTTGCTATTGTGGCAAAGTATCCGCGAGAGCCAAAAGCGGTATCATGATAACCGGGGTTATTTTTCGGAAGTTGATCTTTTGGCTACTATCGCCGCGACGTGGCACACATCATTCGAAAGACTTGATACCCTTTTGGGTCACATAATCTCACAAAGAGTCGAACTCAATTGGCTGTTAAAGCACTTTTTGACTTTTTCTTTTCGGTAACGTTAAATATCTGATCCATGCCAATAAGCCAGTTGCAATTTGGACTAGCTCGATCGATTGCTAGCTGTCTTTTGCTGCCCATTTGGTTGAGGTCGCCTTAAGCTTTTAAGCTGGTCTAACTATTTGTCACCTTTAAGTAGACATGGTTGAGGTGCCCTGCTGTGATTTACTGCACAGATGGAAGTCAAAAATCTCCTTAACCACTCTCCCTAGACGACTGATTTGCAGTTATGTAACCAGGTCAATGCCTATGATGCATCTTCAAATGCTCGCATTCCATCCACCTATCTAGATACACCAAAAACCCCCATAAATCACCCACTCTCCCTCACACTCTCTCATCGCTGCAAGCGCAAATTAATGTAATTTTAAACGTTCTTTAAATGCCCACAGCCTTCCACGCATCAGAAAAACCATCAAACTTACCTCGGCTGTGCCATTCGAAATCGAAACCTTTTTCCACTTCATAATTCATCCCTCCGATCGACTCGGGATTGTGAAAGAATCTCCATCAATCTAACAGTTCCAGAAACTGTTCTAATAGCCATCCAAACAAAATAAAGGAACAAAAAATCCACACTCTAAACACAACGTGTAATTAACCCAACAAATCAGAGGAAGAACAACTCTAAATAGCTCACTCTCGCGGTGTGCACTCATTTCCTCGTATATACTCGTCTGTTGTCTGTTGCGTCTCGGGCGTTCTTGCACGATCGTTTGACGAAGAATTTATGAACCATGAAACGGTGCTAAAGAGGGGAAAAGAATCACCGTCGCTTTGTCAGTCTTCTCCGCACACCGACTTCGTCCAACAGTTCGCGCATCTGAATATTGTTTATGTGCCACATTCAATCCATTCCACCACTCCGCAGTCTGGAGCACGGAAAAAAAAAATGTGGTGTTGCTGTGAACTACTTCCGCAACATAGGCCAACAGATGGCAATAGTCGTCGTCGCCATCGTGATTATATTGTTCTCCGCAACTGGCGGTGTGCTGTATACAGCGGCGGTAATCAATTAGGAGGAGGTCATGACGGTGCTCCCTTTGGGGGATTCTCGTCATCCACAGAGGGCACGGCGCGTTTTCTTTTGTTTTTCGTGGAAAATTCCGCTCAAATCGCGATGAGGAAGCGCAATGCCGATGTGCTTCTTAGATGACCCCATCAGATACACACTTCTTTTTTTTTCTCCGTTACCTCATGGGGAATGAGAGAGAGAGAGAGAAAAAAATGCAACGGATTAAAGAAAGATGATGGATGACCCAAGGCAGATACTAAGATCAACTGGAATAGGGAGGGCATGGCAAAGGAAGCCGCCAATAAATCTCAAATTACAATAAATGCACTTCGACGAGCGGTGTCTCACTTCTGTTGCGACTCCCACAGATAAACAAAAACAAAGCCGGAGCTATTGTCACGCCGCGGCGTCCCCAGATAAGACCAGCTCACTAGGCTTTTTATTACCTATCTCAGTGTATGGATGCGAGTACCTTTGTAACTTTGTTTTTGGAAGCAATTAAGGTTGGATTAGATTGCGGTTCGGTGTCTTTCCTCTTTGCGCTCTTGGATTTCCCACGAAACTGAACTACTTTTCCCCTTCATGTAAGACACAACTTGTCTGTGTGTAGGTGCAAAGAAATTCACATCCGATTGCGATGACAGGGTTCGGATTTGAAGGTACTTAAGACATGCCAGCATTCGAAAGTGAAAAGTTGAAAAGTCGTTAAAGGGAGGCCTGGGGATTGAGTTCGGTTTATCGTTCAAGCCGATGAGTAAGGGAATTAAGCAAAAGTTGTGTTCAAAGACCGAAAGCTGTATTCGAAAGAACGAGAAAGTGTTTGGATTAAAACAAGTTTAATTTGAAAGTCAATATTTTAGAAGTTAAAAAGCCCCAGTAGGTAACCTCGTAACCTCTCTGACTAATTTTGTTATGGTTGCGGTAGAAAAAAGCAAGTTTTAAGTAGGAACATCTTTAGGGGGTTTTATGTTTGTCCGCGGTTGGCGTTTAAACAACCGAATGGAGATCGATGAAACCTCATTTGAAATGTTTGTCGAGACTCAGAGAAGGCTTTAGGCTTTTTCGTTCTTTGCCACGCCTACTTTTTGGGAGCGCTATTTGTTTTTTACCAGTTGGTGTGCAAAATACTACAAAAATGTTATAGAAACTTCTTTAAAATGTTTCTTAAGAATCCGAGGATCTTAAGGCTACGTGGCTCATTGCCACGCCCACTTTTCGGGAGAGTTAAGTGTTTGTTACCAATTGGTGTGCAAACTACTGCAAAGATGTTGTATATAAACTTTTTTAAAATGGTTCTACCGACTCCAAGTATGTTTTAGGCTACGTCGCTTACTGCCACGCCTACTTTTCGGGAGACTTTTTGACCAAAACTGATTATTTTCCTTGCTATACTGCTTTTAACTTGACAGTACCGATTTCAGTGTTAGACAGGAAAGAAAGGGAAGCGTGCTGGACGACAATATTTCAAAAAGAAATGAAAGATGCCTGATTTTATGCTGTCGTTGTTTCCAAAAAGTAAGCTAAGAAGGACCCTTACAAACAGTCTTTCTTACATGCTTTTGTAAAAGTTATTCAGCTCAGTTATACCCACATTTGTTGCAACTTAAATTTCACTCGAAAATCACCGACAACCAAAAACACTGACGAAACAAAACAACACCGATGACAGTACGCAACCTTGGGGCACCCCAGCTTGCACCAATCGCTCGGCATATTTGCGCTACAAAGTTGTGTCCACATTGGTTTGGTTACACATTTCCGGCTAAAAATCGAAACATTCATACTCGGAATGGGGTATACTGTATACAAATCCAAAACAGAACTCTTTGCAACGTTTTTCTCGGATGCACGCGTCATAACCGCAAGTACGTCGTTAAATTGCAAATTTTATTCCGCCCCAAAGTAACAAAGAGAGTTCAGAGTGCAATAAATCTTCCGTAGCGCATTCAATTTAAACAATTTAGCGTTTCACGAAAACAAATAACAAATTTGTTTAAACAAAGAATTGATTGCTCTCGCTCAAACAGCATGCGGCGCATATATTATATATGAATGAGTAACAGCGGAAGTAAAATTTTGCAGCATACTCGTAGAATTTATTTTTACAAAACGCTATCGGCACGTACCGTACTGAGCTACTGTTTGTTGCAGCCAGTAGGAGCACTTTTGGCTTGCTGATTTTAAGTCAACGCTCAGATACGAGCGTGTGTAAGTATTTTTTTTTATTTCTTTTAAATGAGACGTACTATGACTAAGATACATTTCTGCACATAATTATCAGAAGAGAGTTCGTTGTTACTGCTCTACAGATGAGTCAAATGAATTTCCCTTCGTGAAAGTGAAACTGCTTTTTTTTTGGCAACAAAACAGCGAAACAATGAAAGGAAACGCAGTTGGTGCGAAATTTATCCATCGCAACCATGTGTGGTGCAGCGCACACTTTGAAAGGGAATTATATACACCCACGCCAACGGACAGAAGAGCGTTTTTAGGGCCAACAAATGGAGGGAAGACACCACAATCCACAACCGAAAACCAACACGTTTTGTGGCGAAATGCAATTTCAAGGCAGGATATTGGATATTAATTTCGTTGATGGGACGGGGCTTGGCTGATGGTTGTTGGTTGCTGGTTGAATGTGGACGCGACAGTTGGGCGCAGACACAACGTGCAAATGGCGTTTGATAGGTAGTACGAGTACGAAGGTGCTAAGCCCACAGACGCGGATTTAATCGCTAAAACGTCGCGCCGTAGATTTCCCTTTGTAAGTGATTCAGAAGCGATGGCAGGTTACTTTTTTTACTGTCATTTTCAGACTGCAGTTCGCTCGAGTTGTTAATGGCAAATACTCACGGGAACAAAACAAAACGCGGTTCAATACGGGAAGGGGGTGAACTAGTTGGCTGATTTTTAATTCAGACTGGCGTTACGAACAAATTTGTTAAAAATCATTTCTGGTTCAATCTAACCTTGAAATATTGTCTCGGGTTAGTTCAGACACCAACCAGCTGTGCATTTAGCGAATTGGGTAGGAAACTGTTTGAATGAATATTTTTTTCATGAAGTGATGGAAGTCATGGAACTGCAACAAATATCCAAAGGCTATAATGCGACATCATGAATGAGGTAGCCAAAAGAATAGATCTGTTGAAGCATCATTTCAAGCAGCTGTTAAACGGGCATCATGTCAAAGTTGTGATAAGAAAAGAACCAGTTCCACCACCTTATATAACACAAGTATAGAAAAGGTTAACTTGGCTGTAAAACAGATTTAATAAAACAAGACTTTCGGCTCTCAAAGTTTGCCAGCGAAGCTCTTAAATTGTAGAAGTTGTGTTTGAGTAGGGCGAGGCAGCATGTCTCCTCACGACTGAATATCAGCACCATTTACAAATAATGTGTACCCTTACCTTTGAAAAACTATAGCGGGGCATATTCCCACTTAATTTCCGGATTAAAATTGTCTATCCAACGCAAATAGAGCGTCTAAAAGCAATCTCCAAATCTACCATATACCAAAGTATCACGCCGAGGCATATAAACAGAAAGGTCCGTCTTTCTAAAGCTCATTGGCGGGGGAAGGAATAGCTGATACTGTACTCTTGCAATGTCTCAGGGTGACAATGTTTTGGGTCGGGACACCTTCAAGAAAGTGGAAAATCGAAAAAAAAGTCGTTGAGCTTACACCTAGGCACCATTGACGACTTTCTCCGGAAGTTTTATAGCGATCCGTTCAGGTCTTAGAACTTTTACAAAGTGTTCGAACTCAAGACATCTTAAGTCGACCCTCAATTAACTGCTTTGCAACAACTTGTTCCGCTGGTTAGTAAATGAGTTCTTCTTCAGTCCCAAAGCGTCTTTGGGGTCTTTTGTCATCAAAACAACTTAAGCTGAGAACTTGAAAACAGCTGCGCAATTCTGTAAGAGGAGACCCTTGATTAGATCTTGTTTGCAGAAAGTTTTGCTTTATGTAACATAGAAAATCAAAAAAAATTTTGTTTTCGTAAAAGCGAAAGCGTTTTCATTGCCGTTTTTGTTTTTTTCTAAAAACGAAAAACGTTTTCGTTTTGCGCCAAAGAAAAGTAACGATCGATTTTATTTTGACGATTTACAGTAAATATTAAATATGTATATCTATGGGCCCGTAACTACTTCAGGTAGTCAAATCTGGAATCGTTTGCGAAGAGGAAGAAGAAAACGAAATAAGGCAAATTTTGCATGATATCTTTCGTTTTTTTTTCTAAACGCGTTTCGTTTTCTTGAATACGTTTCGTTATATTAAATGCGCTTCGTTTTGTTCTATACGTTTTGTTTTTTAAATGGGTTTTTTTTTAAATACGTTTCGTTTTTTAAATACGTTTCGTTTTTTTTTTGTTTTACAAACATACATGTTTTTGTTTTCAATCTTCTTTTTCAAACCGAGTTAAATAGCATTCATCAGATAGACCTCTCTTGGTTCCTGCAGAACTTGGCGGTGTACTACCGAACCACCGTGCTCCTTGATATTTCTATATATACGTTTCGTTGTGCATGCGCCCGTTTCGACTTCAATTTAAAGCCAGTATCTTCTTCAAGTCTTTTTGTTTACATTAAAATTTTCCAACTTTGTTGTCAAAATTAACCCTCGTACTTATGCATGATTCTTTTTATCTCTTTCCAGGTAAGCATCTGCCGGCAATAACCGCATGGCCTATACTTGAACGCGGCTTACAGGCATTCGAATCTACCTCTGGGTTAGACTGTCAATTCCTGTTTCGAGTAACTGTCTGTGAAACCTATAAAAAAATCAACTACTGTCCATTTGGATGCATAAACTGCAAAGAATTTATGCAAAGAGAAGACGGTAGCTAGATTATGTGTTGGGCACGTACCAGCATCATGATTATGGCCCAAAGTCGGTAGATAAAGTTTTTGGTAAGATGAAATGCGCGTTACCTGTTACTGTGCACATACCTATCTACGGTTTCTGCTATACCACACCATAGAACCATATAACGGGTAATTTTCCTTTGAGAAGTTGAATTTCTTTGTAAACGAAAAAAAAAAAAAAAAAAAAAAACTGTTGACGGCTAAGGTATGTTGTATGTGTGTTCCGCTGCAGCTGTGCACAGCTGGATGCCTTTAAAATCGTCTATGAGATGTACATCAGCTTTTTTGTTGCGGTATAAAGTGTTGGGAAAATATTTTATTTTTACTGTTTTCCGATGAAGTTAATTCGATCTTAAATATAAGTTTCTTTCTGTGCCAAGTGGTTAACAAGGTAATTAAAAATTATATAGTTCGTTGTTGGGTGCGGGAATTTCATTCGCTTTAAAACGTGGGACACTTTACAGGAAATAGTGCAAATATGCGCTTCTACTTTTACAGGTTTTTATTTTTTAACTAGTTACGTATTTTATTACTAAAAATCTTAGACAGGAAGCGGACCGTCGTTTAAGACTTTTTAAACGAGTTGAGGAAGAAATTTTTAAATTCAGCAGCGACGTGAACGCACCTAGTTTTTTCAAGGACGCTTGAGAGGTTATTTCATTTGAATTGAAAGGTCGGTCTAAGTGCCACGAGAAAGAATATATCTCGGATACACACCCAACTTCGTGTGAGCTAATGGAGATGCAGGTGTCACTAAGTACTGAGTATATGCACAAACTAAGAACTTGTCCACATATTATCATTCATGGCCATCTTCGACCTTCGACGCCTTTGTCGACAAATTTGTACAAATAACCGACAATATTCGTCCCAAAAATTAAATCTCTCATAAGCAAATGTGATAAGATAGCTGTAGCATATTAAATGGATCTGACTTTGTACTCTCATCGCCATGCCAGCGGCATGTTATAAATCATAACAACACGACCGCAGTTCGGGAAACACAACTCCGCGCTGAATACAATAATTGCACCCCTACACATTTGCACCAATTCTTTGTTGTCATGTTTTGCATTCTCGCTGAGGACGCGCGCGCCTGCCTGCGACATACGATCATTAACAAGGGCACAGCAACCCCCAAGCCCAACCCAACCAACTCTTTGATGCTCCACGGTCTGTTTTGGTTCTTTTATTTTTAACATTTTGCATTTTATTATTAACGACGAGTACTTTTGTTCTTCCGGTTAGGGCACCAGCACTCCCCGGGCGCGCAGGCACTTACCAATTTGTCTCTCGCTCTCACTCAATCAAAGGCAAACATAAAAGCTGATCAAAATAATTCATGCATTAAATTAGCACTGTCAAAACAAATATGATCACTGTTGCAGTGCAACCCCTCTAAATGTATCCAACAGAAGATGCACTCTCTTTCATTTAAATTTCCCGCCCATATTCAGAGAGCGCATGTTGGTGAGGTCTTTTTTTTTTTTTTTTTTGGAACGAACAAGAGAAACTGATAAAAGCTGACACAATGCCGGATGATTGCTCAAGACATGCCAGCGTTATCGGAGAAATGCGTGCTGCCAGGGGGGATTGATTACATCCCGTGCGGTAAAGTTTCTTTGATATGAATCGCCAGTGAACGAAGGAACATGAAATCGATGCCGACAGGATTTTTGTGTGATGCATATCGCACAAGGTTTCTCCCCCGAAAAAAAAAAAAAAAAACTGCCTGTGACACCAGACCACATGTCCTCCCAACTGACGCAGTGAGGACGTTTTTAAGCACAAATTACTAAAAAATTGCTGACAGTGGAAACCTGATTGGTGTTAGTCACAGGATGTCGGTTAATTAAATTGTAGTGAGGTCTTTGTGGTAATGTGATGCATTTGCATCCCCTTTTAGTTAGATTGGTAAAGGCATACGAAGTAGAGTGTCACTGACTGCGAATGTGGGGGTTTTAACTGGACCATGACGAACGCGAATTTACGCGAAATGCGTGTGTTTCGACGGGTTATTTTTAAAAAAGAAATAGTTTACTCCAATACTTTGGCATAAATGTGATAAAAAATTCAGAATTTCATGGTAAATTTATCGCAAAATTTTATTCGAAAAAATCAAAATACACTTGGCAATGAATGATGTTCGAAATCCGAATTCGAAACCATGCAAAAATGGAATTTTTTGATTTTCTTACTCGATGATCTATACGTTGAGGCTTAGGCCAAAACCTACCCCGACTATAGCGCTTCCTACGAGTATGTACGTCCTTTTATACATTTTTTTCTATTTGAATGGGGTTGTGTTAAAATTAACTCACTTGAAAGCAAACAAATGCGAAATGGAACAACACCGAAAATTCGAAACTCAAATTTGACTGCAGCTCATCGCTGTGATTAATACTGTCGATTGCAAAACATGATATTTGCGACACGCGACTTTTGCGAAGCGTTTTGTTATATATATTGCAAAAAAATTTGTCACGACATAAAAAAGTTTTTTTTTTCATTACACTACTACGGGTGATTGTATTGTGGTTAGGGAAAGTTAACGCGGGTTTTTATCATTCAACTTGCCGCCCTTTATGAGTCAATCTATTTAGAATGACAACAGTTGGAGTAAAGGTAGATAAGTAGAGGGTAAGTCGCTTGTGCAATGGGTAAGCAAGTCGGTTTTGTTTCAACTTTTCGAACAGTCAACTCGTGACTTGCCACAAGCTTGCATTGTAATGTTATAAATAATAAACAAGTAGTTCTCAGAAAATTTGTTCAGGTACGGTACCCTATTATTTGTAAACTGTAGCAGGTCTTTTGTCAGTCTTATTTGTGTGGCTCTTCCCTTTTTTGTGACAAATTGAAATAAACCCTCGATAGTATTCTGCAGGGTTACCGCTGAAGAATTGCTAAAAAATCGAAAGAAAAATGGAATCTGACAATTATTATTAAAATTAATTTAAAAAAAATGTACAATTGCATTCAGTAGGGTTACCGTTGAAGAATTCAAGTAAAAAATCGAAAGAAGAATGGACATTGACAAAAGCTTGCATATAAATCTTCGCATCTTGGCATCTAGGCCTTGCGCCTGGTCCTGGCAGTTTCGATAAATTTGACTTCTGAATCATAAAGCAACAATAATCCATAATTGACGACTCTCTGACGCTATACGATCGATTATGATATTGCTTCGTAATATGTTTCTTAGTAAAGGACTTTCCAATAAGAGGTGTTATTTTGGTATTCAAAGAAAAATGTCATTTTTTGAGATAAATGATGGGATGTTTATTTCATAATAAAGAGGAAGGTATGCCGTTAATAATGAAAAACAACATCAGCCAATGACCACCACGAGCCCGCATACAGGACCATATCCTTTTCATGAAATTTTCCATAACCAAATCGCAAAGTGGCTGCCCTATATCCACGATAGCCTCACGAATTTTATCTTTGAGGTCTTGAATCGACGCTGGGCTGTTGGCGAAGACCTTATCTTTCACGTGGCCCCAAAGGAAGAAATCGCAAGGTGTTAAATCACAAGATCTCGGTGGCCAATTGTGATCACCTCTTCGAGAGATAACACATCAAGAACCCAATCAGCAAAACAAGACGTTGTTGATGATCGGCCGGCTTGAGTTCTTGTGTTAACTGAACTTTATAAGCCTTAAGACCCAAGTCTTTATGCAGAAAACGGTGTAATGACGTTTGTGGAATGCCCAATTCCAAAGAACGACGAGGAATGGACAAACCAGGGTTTTCTTCAACACTTTGGGCTACAGCAGCAATATTGTCAGTTGTTCTTGAGCGACGTGCACGGGTTTTATTCTTCACATCACTAACTTGTCCCAACAGCTCGAATTTTTCCACCAATTTCTGTCGGTCCGCAACAAGGTGCTTCACGACGACCAAAAAAATACTTTAGTTTTGCAAACTGTGACTGCAAGATTTTCACCATTTTTGTAGTGAATTTTAGTAATTTCAATGCGTTGTTGAAGCGCTTATCGTTCCATTTTTAGTAATGGCGTAGTTTCTACTTGTCAAATGTCAAAGAATAAAAGCTTCAAAAGTGACAGCTACCGAAATAGCGGGTCATTCGCAATAACACCTCTCATTGGAAAACCCTTTATTTTAATGATAGGTGGCGCTGGACATTTTCTATGTGACATGATTTGCAACACTTCTGTTTAACTGATTGTCCCGAATCTTTATGCGATCTTAAATGGGTTTGTATTCATCCGTGGGTGTTGTCCGAAAGTTCCTAGCACGATACGAGAGAGTTCACATAAGGGGCGTGGCACCCTTCATAAGGAATATAAATAAACTAACCTTCATCTAGGCTTTTATGGCAGTTATGGTGGCGAAATTTAGTACATCGATGCATATTGAATGTAGCAAGACCTTCATAAAATGTGGGCCAGTCAGAAACCTATATCTTGCCATTTATTGCAGTTCTAGCTTCGCAATTTGGTGCAAAAACTGATCCGAAAAAACGATGAAAGAAGTCGTTTCTACTCAACGCACTCCGATGATTTTTAAAATAGCAGCCAATTTAACGTTTTCCGTTACCGTAGTTTAAACTTAGCTGAAGAGTTTGCGCATTCGATTCTCTGCTTTGCGCGAATTTCAGACTCGACCGGCACAGAAATTTGCTTCAAAGCGGCGATTCGCAGACTTACAAAGTTGAGCTGTAAATGCGGTCTGGAATCTTTAAAACATAATATTGAAGTCGCTTAGTCGCAAGATCATAAAAGTTGTATGACTGTCAAAAATAACAGAGTTTCGATCAGTAGTTCCTTTCGGGACAGTTGATGTCTGTCTGACGTTCTTTGCTGAGCTAGACAAGTCGTACATGCTCCGCAATACGGCCAAACCTTTCAAAACTTATACTAAACTAAAACTGTTTTAAACAGTACCAACCTCTAGTGCCTAGAAGATTACGTTTCTTTCTTTCGATGTCTTGCAAAATTCTTTATCTTCATGGCTAGACGGGGCTAATTACAAACTATGGGAAAAAAGAAAGGCTTTCGGGTAAAATTGCTCATAAACGAGTAATCCTCAGCGATATATAAATTTTTTTCTTTTTTTGTGAGAGCGACCTTTTAAATCCAACTCTCAGGTACAGCTTTTCAATGCAGTTTTGGCTACATAAGTACACGACCACTATCAGCACAAACACACCATAAAACAAACTGTCCCCCAAACGACTGTCATCCGCTGTGAACCTCAATCAACTCTTAACACGACTTACTAATTAAACCATTTCGTTCACATCATTAAGGTCAACGACTCATCAACGGAGCTGCAATTAATTCACCCGAAATTGCACATCATGTCACCTTGCAGTTGGTTGTCCCCAGTGCACCGTGTGCGAAAAAAAAATCGATATATCCAATTAAATCCTTGTCATGCAGAAGAGTCCGCTTTCTCTACCACCCTCGTGCAATTGGCCTCAATATATATACGGCCCGTTGCCAGGGTGAGGTACCCTTTCGCAGGCAATGTTGCTTTACGTACTTTGACCCCATTAGCAATTCACATTTTCACTGCGATAGCTAGTCAAAGTATCTTATCTCTATATACCCAAGACAAGATAGAAAAAAAATCCCCCCCTCACCCATGATGGGTTGCGTAAGTTTTGTTTTAGCCGGCCTTTTTGATTTCTGTTGTGTGTCTCGCTCGGTTCGATTGTGTGCGCGTCTTTTGTGGAACACAGTGTGCGAGTACTTGGCTGCTGGTTGTTATTCTGGACCTGTGCAGTTTTTCCCATTTTTGGAACGAAACAAGTTTTCGTCATCATCTCAGACTTACAATGTATTTTTCGAACTTTTTGCTCGTGTCCAATTGAGAAACCTGCAATGAGGCTCCGCACAAAAACAAACCAATTTGTGTTTCACCCAAATTGGGAAAACATTTACTGGACATGTTCGACGGGCTATGCCAGTGTGACCTTAGCTACACCTTTTGGCGAGTGAAGTGTAACACGCATGTGTGCAATGGCGCTTCACTGGCGATTATCTTGAACCGTTTATCAGCTGTTTAGTGAAATGTTCGACATGTTAGATTGAGGCGTTTACGTTGCGTGGTATATTGCGCAACGTGACGGATTAGTGGCGCTTGTTGGCTGATAAAGAAAAGCAGAAAAAAATTATGCAAGAGGCAATCTACAAAAGAAATCGGCAGCAGAAAGTGCCCCATTTTGTTGTTTAGAGTTGTTTCGACCGACAATCTAACTGCAGTAGTTAGAGAAATTTGTTTTGGTGTTTTGGAAGTGAAGGTGCCTACTGGGGGAAAGATTAGATAATGGCTTTGATTTTTGTGCCCAATGGGCAGGTCTTCAGTGCAAAGGTTTCTATACCCTCCAGCCGCATTTAAGTGAAGATTCAGCAATTTATCAATTATTAAAGCAGTGGAGTTTAGGTGCGGTCCTTAAAGACCTAATAGAGGGTTCCCATTGAAAGACTTGAAAGTTGACATTTATCCGTAAATAAAGGGTGGGCCGTCTAGTGGTTTCTTTTTAAATCATAGGTTCTTTGGACACTGACAGCTGTTTCCCGCTCGAACTCTTGACAGAAAGTCCATATCATACCTCTGCGGAACGAAATGAGTCTTTACGCTTGAAGAAGGTTGGGAAATATTGAAAACTTATTTCCAAAGTGAGTGCTGTGTAGCCCAAACAGTGGGCAACCACCGCGCCTGCTGTAAGCAAGTTTGTGCAAAAATTTCGTGAGACTGGTGTGCTAGTGGACAACACTCATGGCCCTCGTCGTCGAGAAGCCAATGCATTCATAGAGAGTGACAGTTTGATGCGGATTGTGGAGTGGTGGCATCATTGGACCATATTTCTTCAAAAATGGGAACAATATTTCGGTCAACGGTGGGCGTTACAAAGCCATGCTCATAGACTTTTTTTACTGGCATTAAAGACATGGATTTGGAAGACCTCTGGTTCATGTAGGATGGCGCGCCATGCCACACAGCCCATGCCACATCGAAAAAAGATTATTTTGTTGATTTTATTGCACTTTTAAAAAGAAACTTGTATTTGACTCACCCTGTACTTTTCAACTTTGGATTCCATATAGGTAAGTAGACCCACCTTACCCATAGTCGAGCGTTTATAGGCTGCTTTTCCTTTTTTACTTGAACAGAGGAAAATTTCTATCTTCAACGGGTGGACCGTAGTCCTAAACCTCACAATAGGTAGGTATGTTCAGAAATGAACGGCTTAACCGCTCATCGCTTATAAGAGATTACTATAGCGTCGGTGCTCTGCCTGAAGCCTTTTGGGTTCAGTTTTTTCAGTTTTTTTTAGAAGCAATCACCCTTATTCCGAGTGGCGTTTACGACGATTTATGAATCGCCAATTTGAATTTGGAATTACGAGAGGCGTTTTTGAGTCGTTGAACGCCATTTGTCACTGAACGTCATGTGGAACCTATTGGCGTACGACGAACGTCATGTGAGAAACTTCACTGACATTCTGTAAGGCGTTGAACGCCACAAAACGAAAAGAAAAACGACGGTATTTGTCGTTGACAAGATTCTGAACGACAAGTAGTGAACAACGGCTGAAAATGTAAGTTTTCTTAAATTGCTAATTTATTCAACTGACTAGACTAAATTAGATTAATTTCTGGGGTAAAAATAACCAACCAGAAACAATTTAAGACTGGTCGCTTCGCTGGCAAAGGCATTTCAAAGGAGAGTCTTAAATGTTGATACCAAAGTTGAATAGGATTCTATTGCTCGAACCCTTTATAGCTTAGGGCCACCATAAAGAGATGGAAATGAGTGGCAATACTTGTTTAAATTGATTTATTTAAATGAATTTTTGTTCCTAACTTTGTATACGGTAGATCCAATGGATTGTATTTTATCCTTATCTGTTTCCGGATGCGTATGAGTTCAGTTTATCTTATATTATCGTTCTCATCACTTTCACTACTCCAAAACATTGCTACACTATTAATTTTTAGGATACAACTTACAAATTTCTTTCAAATATACAAACACCATAAACTGATACCGCCATTTATCTGTCATTTGCACATATCAGCTGGTGTAGATCGTATGTGGAATGTGAACTACTTACCGACGACGTTTTACCCTGTCGTGGAAGTTAGGGAATAAGTCTTCTAAAATGAAACGCCTCAAAGAACGACAAACGTCGTGAAAGTAAAACGCCACTCGGAATAAGGGTGAATATTAACGACGATAGAACGTCACCCTGTGGTTAACTTACTTCGGTCCTCTCGCCGTTTTAAATTCAATTGGTACCCGACTAATCTCGATGGGTACATTTTGGTGTTTATTTCTGCTTGAGGGTCCGCTCATACCCTTTTCAATCGAACCTGTATTTTTGGTTTTTGATACAATCCCCAGGAACCATCAAAAGACTTCTTAAAATATCTCTGTTAGGGTACTCAGACGGGCCTGAGTCTTCGTTGTTTAATTTTTTTTTAAGTAGGTATAAGATGTGATCCCACTAGCTCTGGGTCAGCATTCTGTGAAATCGTTCACACGTGTTCGTGCGCACGAATGCTTTGTTCTAAGTTGCAGACGTAGTAAATTTTTCGTAGACACGAAAACGTTTCAACCTTTTGGCTTACAAAATTTGACCCCTGGGCTCTGCAATATCGCAATAAGCTCAATATCTTGGCAGAACGAACCAAATTTGCTGGCTTACCTCAGTGGAGGTCTGTACATAAATTCTCCTCGCGTTTTCATCAGAATGTCGCTGGGAATAGGTATTAAAATCGCCTGCTATCCCAGTAAAATAGTATCGGGCGGGATACAGGGAAACAATTTTGGGCAGGCCAGCGCCCATTTGAGAAAGACCCAGTTAGACTGCCTTTTTTGACTCTGAAAAGACTCAGCACGATCTAGTGACTGTAAATCTCACAGCTTGAGGGTCAAACCCCAACAGTTTTAGTACTCCTAAATTATTTCTGTAGAACTACCACTTCTGCTACAGGTTTTTGAGACTTGTGTCACTTTGGCCCTAAAACCATCACAGCGAATCTACTCAAATGCTGTCTTGCATCGAAATTCTGCTTAGTCCCGCTGAATCGCTGATAAATTACAATTGTAGTTGCCTTATAACTTTGCTTTTAGCGGTTTGAATGTGTCTCTATTTCACCGCTTCGGCTTTAACCCCCTGCCACTGATGAAATAGCTTCCACAAACTCCACGACTTGTTTCAACATCTAATACAAAGTGCACACTTACTTTCGTCCACCTTTACACGAAGGTTGAGGTCTAAAGTTAAAATTTTCACAAAAGCGGATAAGAGCTTCATAACCTATATTCCTCAGGCCATTTAAACGAATGGAAACGCCCCAACAGATCAATTAAAATATGCTCGATGGCCCCTTTAGATATATTTACAATCCTGACCCATTTGCCGTTGCTACAGGCTTCAGTGCGGATCAAGTTTAGTCGATTGCCATTTAGTCTATCCGTGTCGGTTCATCTTAAAACCTACATCAAGTCAAGGGCACACTCCTAGCAACAACCTTGTTTACCCGAGTTGGTTGACAAAACAAAAATCTCTCGAAGCGATGTCGCACCAAAGAGCTTTTCACAAAATCTAGGACATGCACAAAACAGTTCTACCAAACACTTATTTCCATTCCTGCCGTCAGACAGGCAGTGTTTCTCTGCCTTACGTAACAGCAAATGCTTCCGAGAATAAAGGGTCCTAAACTCTACACATCCAGGTCATAGGAAGACAAGTGTTTTCGTTTTTCTTTTTTTTTTCTTGTAAGGGCTCCCATTTGAAAAAAATCCAAAACAGGAAGGAGAAAACTGTTTGTGGAAATGATTTCAAGAAAACAACATAAAACCACTTCCACTTTACCGCACAACAAATGAGCGCGCGCACACTCTTATGTCAAAGCAGACATAAAGCATTATCCAATTACAGTTATGGGTATTGACAGTTGTAGCAAAAAAAAAGTAATGACCACCATCTCAGTCAACAGTGTGGTTGATTGCATTCCCTTGGCTACACCTCACTCTGTTGGTTCGGATTTCTTGGCGCACCGACCTAACTATGGCTTCAATGCATCCTCAATCGCGTTGAAAATGAAATGTTTTTGTCAACCTGTGCAGTAGTTCAGAGCCCGCAGCCGGGAGGTTCTTCCCAGAAGGAGAACAAAAAGCGAGCACAAACTGCTCTGCGCTAGACTGACCACCATCGCAGCCTAATTCCATGTTCACCTGTTTCTTTCTTGTGAACCAATTCCAGACGCTCAAAACCACTTTCCACATGAGTTGTCACCCTTTTGTTTTGAAGGGGGGGGGGGGGGTTATTTCTTTTGCCGCGTTGTTTTGTTTAGAAACTGAAACACCCACACAACGCCTGTCGTCGTGGGGCTTAGGACTGAGAAGGGTAAACAAAAAAGCAGGCGAACGACCTGCAAACGTCGAAACAAACTATAAATAGCTCACCTAGTGGCAGGATACGAATGAAATTTAGTTACCTGCTTCCTTTTTGGCGTGTTTATCGATTGGATGTGAGGCGCACGAATGGGTTAAGAGGATATGCGCGTCCTGGAAATGTTATAACGATTTTTGCTGTTGAGCGCCTCTGGCCACAGTGCTAAGAGTGCAGCTCATAACGAGGTCAGGAATCCATTCAGTTGATGATTATGCAGCTGTTTACCTGCGAGGTACTGGAATAGGCTTCGGGGGGCAATGTTCAGTGTCTTCCTGTTCCTGAAGTGGGAGAAGAATTGCAAATTGCACACGAGTAGTAGTAGAGTTGATTAAAACTTTTCCAGATCTGGGTATATGATAAAACATTTGTGTGGTGATTTACTATTTTTTCCAGTGTTTGTGTGGATATGAGCGGACGATTGTGATTGTGCTAGTATTTCCGGTTTAATTTTGTCAGCGCATGCTGACTTTTGAATTTTTAAAAGAGAGTAATGAACATGCAAACGGGACAGCGATTGAGGAGTGAGATTGCAAATTGCTTAATTTTTTAAGGCTTGAGGGTATATACCTGGATACGCGGTCGGGTTGTTATGATACCTGTAGCCATGGCAACTCTTACGAAATGGTGGTTTTAAGTGGGTTCTTACTTTTGAAATACCAGGAAGTAGTTTTGAAAACGTATAAAGGGGCACTGGGAATATAAATTTTTGGACTTTTACCTACGAGGTTTTATTGCAGGTCTCAAGTTTCAAATATTTAAGGACAATTTCGACATTGCGACTCCATATAGTACAACGCAGTTCTCGACCTTTTTGAAAGCTGATTTCAGTGCGAAAAAAACGTCTCTCTGTAAGACTGTCGACTAGATCTTGGATTTTGAAAACAAGTTTTTACAATTTAAGGAAGCAGGTGGTACAATCTTTGCCTCATATCAGGGGTGCCGAATCGCGTCATCCGTGAACGAGCAATATGTGACGGAATTTGTTGTTTTTTCGTATGTAAAATCGACTTGATTCCTTGAACGTATAGCCCGTACACGGATGAGTCGATTAGTTTCAGGGCTTGCTCCGTCGAAACCCACCTTTATCTACAGGATTTGAGTTTAAATTGTGCTGTAAAAATAGTTCTTAAATTTGACCCAACGTCGTATAGAAAAATTCTGTACCCCAATTTTTATCGTTATATAAAAAGCGATCTTACCACAACCGGAATTCTCGTCTTGCAAAAATTAACAATCATTTTTTTATAGTACTACAATGACTCGTTGTTATTCGTGTTAAAAGACTCAATTCAACACGAGGTGTGCTCTAGAAACTTGACCACGCAACCCTGAAAGTGCAGTGATTTAGTGCTCCTGAAAAATCTCCCATGCGAGAACTTTTATGACACTTTTCTAATAACATTTTGGCAAATATTTATAAAATGTAACCTGTTGATTCTTGAGAACATCGTTTCAGTGTCTTAGACATCGTTTGCTAAGATTGGCTAAGTGTAAGAGCGATTTCTATCCTGCTATCCTACTCATTCGAAAGCTATCATGAGATTTTTGTTTTTGTTTGAGTAATCAATGTTGAAATTGAAAAAAAATTTCAATACTTTGTTGCTCCCGGAAATCCTCTTCCATATAAAGTCTTATATCTTACAAATGGGTGCCCTAAAAGTGATTTTTCTAGCCGCGCACGCATGCGATAATTGTCGTGACTGTTTTTTTTTCCTTTTTTGTTTTAAAGCGTGTATGAAAATAGTATTCATTGATTTTTAGGAAGTTTTGTTTCCATTGACACTGTTAATATTGAATTTAGAACTGAAAAGCTCATCTATACCCATAGAAAAAAAATATCAACAGTATCACTGGGAGAAATCTATTAAATCGTTAGTACTGATATAAAAGTGTTCACGAAAGTCGTTGTCTATTGACAACTTTTCTGTTTATATTCGGGTTAAGTGCCACAGGAAGGGACCTATATTTAACAAACAATATAACACTAGTAGTAGGTACTCGTGCGAGAACTCTCGTGACATTTTTTTTGACATATTGTTTTTTTAAAGTGCAATTCTTTAGTGGTTCAGGAAGTTCCTCTATCAAAGTGCCCATATTCGATAAGACTGATTTAGTTTGAGGACAGCAAAAGTAATCTTGACCTAACAAACAATATCAGTTGCGCTCATGGGAGAACTATCCCCTTTTTTTCTTAATAAATTACATTTTTGTTGATTCGTTTACTTTTAAAAATGCATTCTTTAGTTTTAAATGGAAATAAGAGCAGCATTAGCAGATTATCTATACCCACTATAAAAGAAAAGCATCAGCAGTATCTATGCGAGAACTCTCATGCGTTTTTCTTTCAACAGATCACTTGAAAAAAATATGATAATCGTTTGTAACGATCTGCTGTGCGATAGAACCGTGAAAAGGGCATTTTTCGTAAAAATATTACTTGCTTAAGATTAACAAAGAAGCAACCATACTCGCGGAACTCGCCCTTTTAGGGACTTCCCCCTCCAAACGCGGTGGAAACCCTTTTACAAGGCACTGGCACACCTTTCATTCCCTTTTAATTAAAAATATGTGCCTAATGACCAGTTTTTCTTTTGACCAACAGAATCCCAGCATACCATGCATTTACAGATAGAAAGCAAAAAAAATCTTATCTTCACCTACACCCATTCGTGGGGGTAATTACAAGTTTTCGCTTTCAGCAGATAAGTATAATATCGCACGCTACCACCACTAATTCGAGTACCATGGCTGCCCACTAATGGCTTAATCTCATTCTCTAATTATCGCACTTACCCATCTCTGGATGTTTACATTCACTTTTTTTCTATGCGGTTGTTGTTGCCCAACTCTCACTAACCCGATTAATATCCCACTGTCACGAGAACGAGATGAGCTGATGAGTGACGTTCCCCCCGCTTGAATGACACTACACATGCACGCACAATGCTTGCCGCTGTCACATGCTCGTATATTGATCGTGATATTGGCCTTATAAATTTCATAAGTTTTGTTTCAATAATGCAATCAATTAGCACGGACACACAAAATAAGACACACGAGATAATGTGTTGAAACTGTCACTTGAATTTGACACACCAAACCCATATTTTGATTTACAACTCAATATAAAAAATACATCGGCGGACTGCAAGGCTGACACAAGATGGGTGTGTTCTAACAGCTTTGCCGGTTGTCAAATGCGTCTTTCAAAAGTCACCGGGAATTCATTTGGCAGTAAAGTGCAGTCGGATGATGGGAAATCAAGTATCCACCACCAGTTGAACCTTGGGTGAACTCGTAGGCGGACGCAGCGGCCCTGACCTTATGGGTGCATAGTGCAGATTCCTGTCGAAAGGAAAGAAAGTACTTTAATTAATTACTCACTCATTGTGTTTCCTGCTTCGTGTTGTTGTGGTGGCATTCCCCAGTTTTTGTGAGACAAATAATCCGACTGCCGAAAAAAAGTAAATCAACTGACTCGACATCGACGACAGACAAATCTCTGCCATTAATAGCTTCCCAGTCTGGCCGACTGTCTGTCTGATTGATTGGTCAATTGAAAACTGACAAAGAATCATGTGCCAGTGAGACCAGTCACCAGCGAACAAAAGGGATGATTCGATGCAATGTGTAGGCCCCCATTCCAGGTTTTTGTTTTTAATTCGAGTGAATCAAATGTATTTAGGGTGAGCGTCGAAATTGGGTTTTAATTGAAAGCTCGCCCATTACGAAGGGCGTTTCTTTTTTTTGCGGCAGGAAGCCTCACTGATTTATTGCCACGGCTTAGAGTTAATTTTGTGGAAATCTTTTGTTGCAAACAATGGGGGTGCCGTTTTGGTTGACTGAGTTTCTCTATCTATCATGAGAAGGATAGTATGGCCTTGCATTTGTCTATTCCCTAGGACGAATGTGTCGATAACTCATTGGAAAGAATAGGAGGGTGGGCGAGTCAATACTTTGAAGATAGAGTGAGTTTGATACATCGCAGTACATATAGGACAGTAGAAGAAGTTTTTTAAGAACCTGCCCAGAAGCTTAATACGTTTCCTTTTATCCACATTTTTGTTGCTAAGTCCTACGCTTATAACCCGCGGTCTCTCACGTAACTGGCGGAACTTAGCCGCCGTAAAATGAAGACATCCAGAGTAGACTTCTACGAAAAACCACTTTTACCAATGCATCCAAAGGCTTTTATATTCCTTTTGTCACCAAGAGTCCAAAAATTCATTCACCACTTTGTCGCAACATAATTTGTTTGCTTTGTGGCCAGTCCAACCACATTTTCCGCCATTCACAATCATTTAAATGGCAATACACTTCCTGACCCATTTCCCAGCTGTCGCTCCAGTGCAATAACTCAACATGTTTAACACGAAAAAAATTGCCATTCCACTGCTGCAATTCAATGGAACCCAACAAATGGCCAGCATAATACCGACAAAACTTCTACCCCGTCTCTCCCATCTGAGAGACCAAACACTTAATTAAATAATTACATTTTTGCTGCAGCAATACCACAATACCGCACATTTACGTATGCAGAAGTGGAACTGTTTCACAATAGCGGAAAGTGTTAACAACAAGAAGCCAAGAGGTTATTATCGACTACACCAACCTGAACGTGTTTGCTTTTCAAAAGCCAACCGCAATTTGCGATTAATTTGTCTTTTCCTTATTGCAAATAGCAAACAAATAAAAAACAAAACTAGAGACAAAAATATTTAATAATTGACAACGAGTTTAATTCATGTCACTTTCTGACGGCACGCATTCTTCTGCTTCGTCTTCTCTGCACCGAAATGGTTAAACAGAAAGACAAAAAAACGAAACTCTCAATGAATTGTACTTTCACTTTCGATAATCACAGCGTAATCGTTAAATTAAATCGTGTAAGTGGCTTATTGAACGAAGCGCGAAGCCATCAATTGGGACAGGTCGCAACTCACATAAAAGTCGTATAAGAAACAATTTAACAAGCAAATACAAAAAAAAAAACAACTCTACGTTACAAACAAGAAAACATAAATTGTAATCAGCAGCGCTGACTTACATATAGTTACTATGTTGGAAAATTAATTTATCGCACATTTGGTTGAGGAATTTTGAGTCGGGTTGGGGTGTAGTCGACTTGTTAACAGATGATTGATGCAAGAAGCAAACACGTTTTAGAAAATGTAGTCAGTAGGCAGATACTTCATAATGTAATACTTTTCGAGAAGATAGCTTCTTTGATTAGATTTCTGTACCTAGTGTGCGGAATGGTGCGGAATATTCTGACTCTATATGTACGGTGTGCGCAATACTGAAATATGAGTGGTCATGCTCGGAAATAATTATTTGTAAACCTGTTTGCATTCAAAAAGAGGCCATTTTGTGTTGCTCTTCATGAAGCGCACGAAGAGGCAATTTTGTGTTGCTCAGCACGAAGCGCACATTAAGTGGCAGAGAACGTGTTGATTTCACTTTAATGTGCGCTTAGCAAAAAAGTAGCAAATCTCACTCCAACGGACCGTAGAAATTATTGGCACCAGAATTTTTGAAATCCAATTCTGTGACTACAAAATGGACGACTTCAATATACATATAACAGATGTGGAGGCTGTATTGTGCTGGTAAAAGCTGTAAAAAAAACCCACCAGTAATGGCAATACCATGTGAAAATCCGTGTATTTCATTTCTATTGACGGTAGAACAGGTTACACATAAGAAATCAAGTGATTTTCTTAAACGCACATGTGCGCGACTCGACTTTTACATCGTTTATATACCATCCAACGTGGGACACCTCATAGTAACCTTATTTTCTCAAGGTCTTGTTTTCATTTGCGACAGCAGAGAGTCTACTACCTGTGTCCATTCTAATGGAAATAATGCACCTTAATGAATGCTTGATTCCTTTATTTCGTGTGCGATAACAGTTTAAAGTAAACTAAATGTAAGGACAGATGTTTGTGAGACTTACTGTTGATGTGCTGTTTTAAGCGCACACCTTAAATGACATGTGCGCTTGCATTAATGTTAGGAAATCTGATACAAATCAAGGGCTGCTTTCAGTGTATGATGAAGTCTAACAAATTTTTTTAGCGCACCTTTTAATGTAACCCATATGACCTTCTATCACTATATTTATTTTTTGCGGAGGATTGAACTTATTAGTGTTTTGGGTGTTACTTCTCGTTATTTGGAACCAATGTTATATCGAAATTTGCGCACAATACACGCACTATCAACGACTCATAGTGTGCGCTAGCAGAAATTCAACGTTTGTATGCGAATATCAACATACAAAACGTTTGCGCACACTCTTAATCGGTTCATTTCCTTACTCCAAGCAAATTTTACGCAGTGGAAGCTTTGTACCTTGTTTTATAAACCTCGTGATCCCATGTGAGGCAGAATTCCTCTTTACATCAGTTTATTCCGCAGTAGCCTAAGTATCTCGATTGTATGCAGTTTTGCCCGATTACAACCGGAGGCCCTCAAATTTCACACCCAAATTTAGAGACCAGAACTTTAAAATGTAAATAACTTTAAAAATGACCTCATGTCACCATAAATGCCAGTGCGTACAAGAAAATTATGCCCAGCAACCTTCCGATTAATAAAATTCCCCCATGTCTTCGACTTCAGTAACTTGCTGCCTGCCAATTATTACCTCACCCAAAAATGCAAATGCCTCAGTTAAATAACATCTCGCACTTGGTTATTCAGCATTCATTCAACCGTATTTGGCAGCCCACAAGGTGCACATGTGGCCCAATAACAGGAGCAGCTCTGAAATTGTCAATTCAAATCAGAGCATCCAGTCACATCATCGCCGCATCATGTAATATCTCCGTGATCAAACTCAACAAAGTGTACGTACAGACTAAAGTCGGTCGAAGTTTGGGGCTACCTTTTTACGCATGACTTGCGATTCGAAAACTCCCCTCTCGCGCCAAAAACACCGACCAGAATCTCATTACCACATTCATTGCATGCACTATACGTAAGCACGCTATGATGTTAAAGCCTAAGGGTCTTACATGTCGCACAGCGCCGAGATTACAAATGAACCTCATTAGAGATGAGAGTTATTCAGATACGGTGACGGTCAGATACAATAGCTCAAAACCTGACAACGCGTTGAATATTGATTTCAGTGTGATCTATGCGCCAGCCAAAAGGGATCGGCAGTAGCCGTTGACATTCCCGCAGTCAACTCGGCGTCGTGTCATTGCGCCAAATTCGGACGCGTGCGTCCAGAAAGTTACGTCAACTTTCACTACAAGAGGTGTGTGTGATCATTTGCGCGGTGCATGTGCGCATGCATATGGATATAACTTTGACAGGTGATATTGTGAAAAGCGCCTGTTTGATGTAGTTGAGTTTCCCTTTTGTTTACACACGCACCACATACGGCGACGTCAAACGAAAGAGACAGTGCAAATAAAAACGAACGAAAAGAAAAGAAAATTTCCAAGTGAAAATGCGGGTGGTAATTAAAAGTGGAAAACATGTTCATCACGCGTATGGTTATTGCTGCTTTGGCGGATTTTTAAAAAACATTCAGCCTGATGGACAATGTATAAAACATGTGTGAAGGTGTGTCGACAGAGTGTTTGCACGAGTGATATATTGTCGAATGAAAGTTGTTGGTCTTGGAATTTTGTGCACCTCCAAAGTTGGATATACGCACTTTAGTTCAAGCTGAACATTGGAATCTACGGCCGTTGTTGATCTTTACCGTCCCTCCGGTGTGGATTCGAAGATTTTCCGGGTCGGAGCATTCGCATCCATTCTTTCAACATGACCCAGCCACCTCAGTCGTTGCACCTTTATTCTTCTGACTAGGTCGATGTCGCTGTACAGCCCGTACGATTCGTCGTTGTATCTCCTCCTCCATTTACAGTCTATGCAGACGGGACCAAAAATCACTCGAAGAATTTTCCTCTCATCCGCTTTTGAGAGGGTCCATGCCTCGGCGCCATAGAGCAGGACTGGGATTATTAAGGTCTAATAAAGGGTCACTTTAGTTGTTCGAGAGAGGGCTTTGCTACTCAGTTGCCTTCTCAGCCCAAAGAAACAGCGATTGGCAAGAGTTATTCTTCGTTTAATCTCAGCTCTGGTGTCATTGTCTGAGCTCATAGCGGAGCCTAGGTAGACAAAGTCCCTAACCACCTCAAAGTTATATCTGTCTATGGAGACGTCCTGTCCGAGACGTCGGTGTTGGGTGTCCTTTTTAGTTGACAGCATATACTTTGTCTTGCTCTCATTTACCCCCAAACCCATCTTCGCCGCCTCAGTCGCAATACTCACAAACGCACCATTTACATCACGCTGCGTTCTGCCAATTATGTCAATGCCGTCTGCGTACGCGAGTAATTGGACGGACTTTTGAAAGATCGTGCCTCTGGTGTTGGCATTTGAGTTTTGCACTATTCTTTCAAGAAGGATGTTGAAGAAATCGCATGACAGCGCGTCGCATTGTCTAAAGTCTTTTTTGACATCGAACGTCTCGGTGAGTTCTTCACCGACCTTGATACAAAATTCTGCAAACAATAAAAAAAGTTTTGGAAAATGTAAAAGCGGAGTTGAAAGCAGAATTTTGTAAAAATACGGTTGACTGAATTGAATTGAATTTTGACCCCAACACTTTACTTAGGTAACAGTTTTTAATCTTGAAAGGCTCGAAACTCAGATGTGGCGGTTTGTGTCCAGTCCACGATTGATGTGCATCGACAATGGTTTGCAAGTTTTTTCTTAATTATTTATTTATTTATTTGAACTACACAAATGTAATAGTGTTCTCTCGACGTATTATATATTTTTTTATATTTTTTTCTCAGTACGTGCTTAGTTTTGAGAGTTTTTCCGATCAATTTCTGTCAATGGATTCAAAAAGTTGAAGAACCACTGGCATACGTTTTGGGAGCTGTATTGCAGACCAAATTTCATTCATTCAATGTCGTGGCTAAAACCCTTCAAAAGTGGCAGCTATTTTCTGACTAAAAACAAGTGATTCGGTTTCCTCTGTTTCCTCGACAAAATTCCATTAAAAAGTGCCTCGGAAAACACGCTGTGGCTATCGCTCTCTTTCACATAGCATACTTGAAATTACTCAACTCAACCTGGGCAATCCAGAAAATCGCATCAAATGAATTCCAATGGTAACCTGGAAAAGAATGTTTGGTCCATCAATCAAGTCGTTCCAAATACTAATTTCACATGTCTCGAAAATAGCCCATGGCGGTTCTTTCTTATTTGAATAATGGACTTCACGGTCCGATTCGCTTTGCTTACCATCCTTGGAAACCCGCATATATTTCATAAGATCACCATTGAGCTATATTGTTTTTATTTTTTTTTTTTTTTTTAATAATCATAAATCATACTTATTCCGTTCTATAGCTTCGGGCTGTTCTTATAAGTGATTTTAAAGGTAGCGGGTGCTAATCGCTGTGTGTTTGGCCAACTCTTACGATATATGCTAATTTATGTATCGAGGTCGATTTGCGGTGGATTTGCATATAGATGATCGAGTCCTTTGAACAATACTGCTCCCAAGTTCTTCAATAATTCGTCAGATTGTTTATTTTTATTTTAACTGTCAAACTTTGTTGCAGAACTTTAGAACTAGAGTTCTGGCAAAGCTTAACAACTTTCTGCCAGCCCTCAATCTCTCTCCCTTTCACAACCGATGGCGATTGCATGCTCATTACATCCAGGTCAGTTTAAATCGACTCTTTTACCACCCAAGCTCTCGGTGATTGTATCCATATAAACCCTAATAAAGCTCTGCCTGCACGAACTTCCCATTCTCTACTTAAAATCAAATCAAATCTTCTCCCCCCCCACGGCCCTATAATATAATATAATTTTCCAACGCCATCGTTAGTCATCATCCTCATCATCATCATCGCCACGACGACCAGAAGACAACTTTCTAGGTCGTCCAGCTCATTACAGCATCACGCCGCAACGATGATTGTCTCGACCTGCGTGAGTGTGTGTTTCAACGAATTCCAATTGAGTCATTAGCCGTGTTGTCGATTGTTTTACCTCATATAATGCCGCCGTGATTCCTCTTCTAACTATGTCTACACTCATACGTGCTCTCATCGCTTACCAGAGATATAAATTGCCGTGGGTGTCGACAGCTCCAGCGGAAACTACAAATTTGTCCACGAACTCGAGCACAGGAAAAACCTGTTCATGTTCACCGATTAGTCGCTGCCCGGGGTGCTCCCTTAATTTGACAATGTCAAGACGGGCATTCCTCTATCCCGGCTGTTCTAACAACGCCCACCCACTTGAGTCGTGTCTCTGCGCACAGATTGTTCCCTTCTCGGGACTGTGATTTATTTGTTTCATTTCACTTGTACGACAGACGTTATTTTCCCGATCGTAAATGTTTTCTCATGCGCCGCCTGACCAATGGTCGCTGTAGATCAATTGATCTTCAATTAAAAAAGATACACTGCGTCGTCGTGGAAAAGCTTTTTCGACATAAAAACAAAAATTTGTACTCGCTACCTACTTTGATGGCGCCGAATGTCTTGGATTCCTTAAAATGGTCAGGTCAGCTGCTGTTGTTGTTGGAAAACACCAGTCTTGTTATTTATAAAGCGACTGCGTCAGGCTTGTGGTCTTTGTTGTTGTGCATAGTATTTGGAGTGCTTTTTGGGTTTGTTTATTATTTTCACCCCTCTTCTCCTTACGCACTCTTTCAGAGTTATTTTCAATTAATTTCGTTTCTAATGCTGTTTCTTTCTTTCTGCAGGATCAGTACGAAAATTTATCGATACACACAAACAAGGGCATTGATTTTTTAGACAAATATGGAAACTTTGTTCGTGATAGACTGGCGATAGAAAGCGAGTATGCGGCGAAATTGAGGTAAGCACCATTCTTGTCAAGTGATTTTTTTTTGGTTTTCAGGGTGTGTGACTGATATCGGTTTTATCTATTTTATTTCTATATAATTGATAAGAACCGAAAAAGGTGGATAAAGTTATCGAAATTTTTATGTAGCTACAGGTCTATAAAAAGTGAAAAAAATTCCTCCAAGGTAAAGTATAAATTGTAATGGGTAGTTGGCGCAACAGGTCCATAGAAGACTCGGTCTAGTTTCTAAACAACGAGAAACAAAAATTACAACAGCACGGTATGAAACGATCGTCAAAAGTTTGACGTCCACAGAGTGTTTTTATGGAGGTCTACTTGTCATTGTGTCCACACTGAGGGATTATCCACGACCCGAAGTGAAATACCTTTAAGATTACATTCAGAAAGCAATCAAAATTTAAAATAATTCTCCTTACTTCAATCGAAAACATAAAGAAAAACAGTGATTCTTACTCTTACAACATACCCAAGTGCAAAGTAAAACAAATCTATTTCTAATTTAGTTATTACTTATTTATTTTGTACATGACAATTATGCGCTACAAATTCGACAAACATCATCAATGTATGGTTTTTTTTTTGGGTAGAACATCATTTCCAATTAAATTTGGGAGATTTCGTTAGGCTGAGAGAATTACAAACAGCAATGGTGATAGTTAACCGACCTGCGGAACTCCATTTTACTTTATTATTTTTTTCTGGATTTTCGCTACAGTTCGGGGTAAATCCGAAGCTCACTCAAAAAAAACTCTACAATCAGCTTGACCAATTTCCTCCTGAAAGTTGAGATCAGTTTCTTCATGTGCGCAACACCCTGACCGAGGTTTTCTTTCTATTGGGTAGAATCGAAAACTGCTGACCGGTGCGTTGATACAATTTTTTTTTTTTGTAAGCTATAAGCTCGTATAAGTTACCATCAAATCAGAATCCACTTTTGGACAGCTAAAAGTCTGCCAAAATACCGCCCACACAATGCTTGCGAGATAAATGATTGGTTGACGCTATTAAGAGCTAAGCCGGTCAGTAGCAGATTCATGAGCGATTCGAATGGCTTTTTGGTTATAGATTGTTAACCTTAGCATCAACGGTAGGCGGACTTTGAAGCGTCTTCTTTAATTTATAAAGTTCATCTCATTCATTTGTCAAACTTGCTTTTGCGTATACAAAATTTTGGGTTATACTAACCAATTTTAGAGATTTGTCCGCGCAGTGGCTTAGTGGATAGTGTGTTGGACTGCTAAACGAGGGGTCTCAGGTTTGAATCCCGAAAAAACCCAAATTCGAACTTATGGTTTTTTTTTTCACTGCGCCACCTCTCGCGAACGTCTGACAAACTTCCGAAAGAGCTTTTCAATTAACCGCTTCTAGACCCATTTATTTTTGACATCAACCTGTTTGAATTGCCTTATCCGAAAATAGGTACATAAAACTACCAAGGCCAATATGCACATTTGTGAACCCAAATAGCCCAAACTCTTTTTTGTTTTAAAAAGGTCATAAATAGTGGCATCAGCCAGCTATCAGCGTACATGCTACAAATTCTGTCGAACTTTAAACGGTCTCAAACGATGCTGATGAGTAACTGCATCATAATACGTCCCGCATATTTATTAAAGTGCAAGCATTTTAGGTAATTTTGGATAGCGCACACTAGTCCTAACCCCAAAAGCCTTATAATTGTATTGAGTACATGCATTGTTTAATAGAAACGAAACATCTACGTTTTTTATCTGAGTAAATATATGCAAAAGATGATTAAAGAGCTGTAATAAACTTGCGCACATCAATGTGCGTTAAAACTAGATATGCGCACATCAATGTGCGTTTAAATTTAATTTGCGCACATCAATGTGCGTTTAAGAATATGTATCTCAGTATTTTAATCGATCCCCGGTAGGGAATTTGGTGACGATGCACATTTATGGACTTCTAAGGATGTGACGGTCGATCCAATGACACAAACTAAAAGGTCAACCGTGAAAGGTTCTTGGGGGTTTAATCCATTGTCAGATATTGACGAAAATCCATTATAGTTCTGTCGTAAAATGATATACAAAAAATAAGAAAAATATAAAATATTGGCTTAAGCTAGATTACTCCCATAAAATCCCAGAAGTCTTTAACAAAAATGCAAGCGCCTAGCAAAATCTACTGAATGCAGTAGCTTTCCGAAATAGCTTTCTAAACTCTTCGTTGAATGTCAGTAAATTTACTTAAATTTCCAGCAAGTGGATATAATTTGAAAAAATGCAAACCCCTACTCACTGTTTCCACTGTCACCCAACATTGACAGAGCATTGAAAATTGCTCCGGCGACAACAATTTGTTTTGTCAATTTTCTTAAAGAGTCTGCTCCTAGCTGTGCCTTGATTAAGTGCCATATGGCAATCAGCACTTAAATCAGTTAACAACAAGGAACTCCTTGAGTCGGATTTAGCTTCAAGGTCTTTCACCAGTCAACCGTTCACCAAAGTCGTGTAATTTTCTGCATAAGGAATGTACACACACACAATTCCATCCTCTACTTGAGCAACAACAATAGGAGAACGTAGATTCTGTTGTGCATAGAGCGACACAGATCCAAGCCATTCTAAAAGTTTATTACACCCGGGGTCAAGTGTGAAACTACCCAGTGTGCTACTGTTTGTGTTTCATTTCCAGTGAGTGCCCTCTGGTGACATCACATCGCACAAGGTGTTCAATTATCGCGATTATATTTGTGTTCCAATCTAATGATGACTTTTAGCGTAAGACGTCGGCACATTCATGTGTAATGACGACTTTGCCCCCTTGCGACCATCACATAATTACACAGGCTGGTGATATTTAAAAGCGGTACACCATTAGAGACAATTTGACGCTAAATAAAGCTTCGAACAAGTGATTGGCAAAATGGGGGGAAGTGTAGGAGTACCTCTGCCGGTTGCTGATATTACACTGGTCGACTTGGCACTAATGAGTTCGACTGGGGGTAGCATTACATAAACCCATAGTCCCCCCTATGGGTATATGTATCTAAGTCTCGTGTGAATTGAGGGTGAAACCTAATATGTGTTTGTTTTGTGAGACAAAAGTCGCTTTTCGCTGTGGTTAGCATTGTATTACTGTCAATTCAATTAGGCGGTACATCACTGAAATGCAGTGCAACAGCTAAGAACGCATTTTGTTTGAGAGACGGATTACATCCGAGTGGCTCTACTCTATGTGTTTGGGTTGTAAATTGTATTACCGGGGTAATGTGGGGCTGCAGAGTGATTTACTTAATGCAAACGCAGCAGGGCACTTGTTTTAAAAGCACTTTTATTGTTAAGTAAACAGGATTAGGACACAAACCGGAAGGGTTTGCCAAAAAGACAGTTTGACCTTTGGGTGATTCGAATTTGAGTGACGCAATCGAATAAGGTGTATTCAGCTGAGACGGCAATATCAAGTCGCCGTTTGGAATGTTATCCAAGAGTGAGCGAATTGAGTGTAATTTTTTTGAACACTGAGGCCTGCTTCGGTACAAAGACAAATCGGTGAAGCACTTGCAAAACTACTGCAGCTATCAAGAGAAAGCTAAAAAGGTTCGTGTCCATTTAACAACAATTGCCACACGAACGAGATTTAAAAAAATTACAAAAAAATTGTGTACCCAAGTCTTGTCTGAAATATAGTCGGAATGTATGTCCGACGTACCATCTTCCTGATTCACAAAAAAGGAGATCGCCTTCTCTGCACCAACTATAGAGAGGCATGATATAAAATTCTGTCTATTAGAATGAGGTTAGCGAATGTTCACTGAACTTGGAGGAAGTCAATGAGTCTGTCTATCTGTGCATTTCTGTAAACTCGGCTAAGATTTTGCTGGACGCTTCATCTTTAGGCTGAGTACGCAATCGAGGAAGAGCCCTTTTCAGAAGAACTAAGGTGACAATGTTAAAAATCACCATCAAGGTCCTGATTTATTACACAGTCGGGTTAAGACTCTCTAGCTATATCGGAGACATGAGTCCTAAGCATGGTTATGTTTTGTGTAGACCAACAAATAAACGAAGAAGAGCACCTACAGACAAGTAAGTTCAAAGTCAAAAAGAATACCTATCCATTTCCACTGTTAAAAGGGCTACATGAGGTAGAACGGATGAATACCGACAACCCACAAAAGGCACACAAAACACTGCAAGGCAGGGAAAGCTACACAAACGGAAGTTCACTGCTTAGCATTGATGCCAATTCATGCATTTGTGAAGTCTCCGAGGAACCAAGAAGCCAAGGCAGACCTCATCTTAGATGGTGTGACCAGGTAGAAGAAAATCTCCGTCGACTTGATATTCGACTCAAGACGGAGGGCTAGCGATCAAGCCAGCTGAAGAGGATCATAACTTAGGGCCCTTGACTACCACTTTTTGTATCACCAACTAAATTAACACTAAAAGCCGAAACTTGAAAGTAGCTATAGCCTACAAATATTTTTTCAAAGAGGTTCGATCTTTCAAAATGTGAACTATAATCTTTTAAAACTTACTAAAACTTCTAAAATTAAAAAAAAAATCAATGGTCTTTCTACTTGATATAAATTTAGAGTTACGAGTCTCCAATTGCAACTTTCAGAAGTCTACACCTACACCTTGTGGCCGAAAGTTGTGGTGAATACTTGATAAATTTTGAGCAGACTTTTGAGTTTTTCTTTCTTAAATCACTGAAATTTATTGGCGTTAAAACAACAGGCGGTTTTTCTTTTGTCAGTCCGTATGTCAGTGATTCCTGCCTAAAGAAAAACAGTTCATTCTTTAGGTCGTAATTTATGTCGTGTTGTTAGTAATAAATTAAAAACTACATATATTGACAAGAAATTTATGAGGACAAAGCTTCAAATTAAAAACTACACATAGGTATTGACAAAAATTTTGAGAACAAAGCCTCCCAGTAAATAAAGTGGGCGCCCATCAGCTAAGCCATCTAGCAGTAGACCGCGAGAGCTATAATCCACCCCGGGATTGATGAGAATTTTATGATGTGATGATGAACTACTTTTTGAAAAAATATATCTGGTTAACTTCCTTGCACCGCGGTCCAATGCATGCTTGAAAGTTTGACATACTCGTATTTGGAAGGGGGACTTTTCAACCACTCATGGTCTTGTCGAAAGGAGGTGACAATCAATATGACAGCTGACAGCTGATTCGTCCTCATGTTGCTTTGCTATTTTACAATGAGTAGGCTATCGATTCACGGCTCCATCTGTTTGAAAAACTGGTCAAAAAGTGGAAACTATGAAAAGTGTGTTTTTATTAAGAGGTTCGTTTTTCGAGTTGGCAACACTTGCTGTCAGCGGCTAGCAATTTGACAGTTGACAGTTGATTATAGCTAATTTTTCTTTGCCATTTCGTCATGAGTGTGAAATGACAGAGCAAAGTCGTCACTCAGCTTCTGCAATTCGAGAAAAAACCTACAAATGCAGGGCCTATTACTTTACACGCCTTTTGGTAAATTTTCAAACATGCTTTTGACGCAACACAATCTTGAAGTTTGTTTTTTTCGGACGCGTTTCAAGATTTTTAATCTGTAAAGATGAAGCAATGGTTTTTGTTTCTTAAAATAGAAATCATAAAACTAAGCAAGTTCGAAGTCCATATGAGACTTTCCAGACCTCTCACAGCTACCTGCCACGAGTTCTGTATTAAACGGTCGACCACTTAAATCCATTTGAATGAATCTTGTAAAACCTCAATCTAACCCATAGAATATGACACACGACATATCTACTCGCACATCGAACACATAATCCCATGAAATAGTCTGAATATCACTTACCCGTTTAAATGCATTCCACGCATCGACTGCTATCCAAACGGTCGCATGCAAAATACCGTCCGCCAAACTGGTATCTTAGGACAACCTGCCAACTGTTATGAATTACAATCAGCTTTAAGCGGTTGTGCCCCCGCTTCTCCCCCTGCGATCAGAACTTACAGATTAACATTCAGTTGAGCACAAACGCGACCATAATTCTAAATCAAGGCTCTCGTCAGCGTGTTTACTTCTCTTGTGAATTGCCCATGTGCAGGTGGCTGGCTGCCGCCTTCTGGAGTCATGGCATTTTCAGCGCCATGTCAGAGATCCAAATTTGGATATAAAAATTAATATACACTTCTGCCACTGCTGGGTAAAAATAGAGTTCCGAATATCGGGTGCAAGGTCACATGCGTTCTAAAAACAGATCTTGACAATATACGAGTATCTCCGTCTGTGTGCGGTTGGCTCGATCTGTTTTCTTTGTTCTCCGCCTCCCCCCTCAAATTAATCGAGTAAATAAATATATAAAAATTAAAAAGCACAGTGAAATCGGAAAGGCGGACCAGCAATTCGCTCGTTAATTTCCAGAGTAAACAGATCTTTTTGGATCGTGTGGTGGATGTTTATTTTTTTTTCTCAACGACGATAATATCGCCGCCTCTGCACTTGGCACTTGGCGTTGAGATTGCGAAAAATTAACATCTTTCCGTAGAAGATAAACATATAGAGCCGCTAGCGAGATACACAGCTTGCGACCTGGTTTCATCGCATTTCATCTGGTTCGTAACGCATCTTTGTGTCAGTTTATTTGTGAGTTGTTGGCGACCCAAGACGAGGGTGCGCGGGTGGCATTTGGCATACACGCTGATGGTGGACAATAAGTGGCTATAATCTCTCACTTTGGTTGTGCTCTCTGCGTTGAGGATGACGACCAACGACCAACGACCGATGCGACGGCGACGAGGAGGACGCTAACAAGCTTGTTAGTCGTACGAATAACAAATTGTCAGAGATTTCCATTGCACTAGATGTGGGTTGGGGGTGGACGAATAAATCTATTTTCGCACTTGAATGGGAAACAAGAGGGGGAAAGATGTGTATTTTCTCAGCCGAGGAGAAACGTCATTTGTTCATTTTTTCAGAGATGTGAGGACGAAGATAAGCAGGTGGTGACTGGTGAGGGTTGCAAGATACGTCCCTATAAAGAGACGGCCGGAAAAAATATCCGAACATCTATGCAAATAATCTAATATTAGCGGATCTATTATAAACTTTTTTTTTCTTATTTTTTCTGCGGAGGCAGAGACATCCATTTGATGTTTTGGGTTAAACCGAAACAGGAAGACATCTATTTCTATTTGTGTGCTCTAAACGCTTCATGTGGGGCAATGTGCGCGACTAGCTATCAGCTTTTTCTACTCAATTCATTGAACTCTGAAAATAGATGAAATTCGCTTTAGAAAAAGGTGCGTCAAATGGAATTTTTAATTTTGCAGTCAAACATGTTTCTGCAGTTTGTTTTACTTTTGGTTGGTGTCACAATCACAACTCGCAAGTTGTTGCTCAGTTGTTGGTGTAGTGTAAGGAGCGGGGCGTCTCCGGTTCAACCCATGGAAAGAAGATATCACATCTTGAGGTGTTTTGCAGTGCGCAATTTCTTGCAAAAGTCCGAGGGTATAAGTGCCCTCTGAAAGCTTCTCAATTCAGTCGTTTGGATTAGGGCTAAAATTGTGGGTCTTCTGTCACACATCATGAACACTAAATTCTTCCAAAATCAACTACAGTTTTTCTTAAAAACTTAAAAAGGCTTGTTAGTATGCCACAGAAGTCTGCAAATTGTTTGTGGTCGTGGATAAGGCATACGACTGAACCTCTTCTATAGGAAAGCTCTGATGAAGTGTATTGCTGGCTTATTAATAGAATTGACGTTTCTGTCCTGAGGGCTTATGGCGCTTTTCCTAAACTCCATAAACTGCTTTAGGGGAGTCTTACTGAAGCTGTTTAAATGCGGTAAAAGGAGAAATGTTGGGTTTTTCCGCTGAATTGATCCAGCGGATCATATTAGAGACAGCTAGGTCAATCTGTCATCAGGTACAGAACTTCTTGACAGATACGTACATGATATAGTTCTCGGTCGATCATGTGAGGATCATCAGAATACACGAGGTACACTATATCCAGTGCACTCAGAAAAAAATACCATGAAAACAATAGTATTTACAATCAAATCAATAGTTTTTTAGCATTGTTTTTAGTCAATGGTGTTGACACTATTGAAACAATAATTTGTAAACTATTATTTTAATGGTACACTCTTACTATAAATCCAATAGTGTACGACTATTGGTTTAATAGTTTGTGTTATTAATAATCAATAGTTTGTACTATTGTTGAGGAATAATACCATTAAATAAGCAATTAAACATTTAAGTCCAATACTGTTGATTTAATAATATTCCTATTGATTCAAAAGTGTGAATCTTATTGAAATAATAGTATCTACCGTCAAAATGATAGGGCCAAGTTATGAAAACAATTATATCATACTATTGTCCTAATAATATTTAAACCATTGTTTCAATGGGATAACTATTGATTCAATGTGTCTGGTCCTATAAAAATGTATGGTATTCACTATTAAATCTATTCCATTGGACTATTGATTTAATAACCTCAAAACCATTGTTTCAATGGGATAACTATTGGTTCAATGTGTCTGGTCCTATAAAAATGTATGGTATTCACTATTAAATCTATTCCATTGGACTATTGATTTAATAACCTCAAAACCATTGTTTCAATGGGATAACTATTGATTTAATGTGTCTGGTCCTATAAAAATGTATGGTATTCACTATTAAATCTATTCCATTGGACTATTGATTTAACAACCTCAAAACCATTGTTTCAATGGGATAACTATTGATTCAATGTGTCTGGTCCTATAAAAATGTATGGTATTCACTATTAAATCTATTCCATTGGACTATTGATTTAATAACCTCAAAACCATTGTTTCAATGGGATAACTATTGATTCAATGTGTCTGGTCCTATAAAAATGTATGGTATTCACTATTAAATCTATTCCATTGGACTATTGATTTAATAACCTCAAAACCATTGTTTCAATGGGATAACTATTGATTTAATGTGTCTGGTCCTATAAAAATGTATGGTATTCACTATTAAATCTATTTCATTGGACTATTGATTTAACAACCTCAAAACCATTGTTTCAATGGGATAACTATTGATTCAATGTGTCTGGTCCTATAAAAATGTATGGTATTCACTATTAAATCTATTCCATTGGACTATTGATTTAATAACCTCAAAACCATTGTTTCAATGGGATAACTATTAATGGCTGGTCCCATTAAAATTAATGGTATTCACTTTTAAATCCATTCTATCATACTTTTGTCTCAATATTGTCTGAACTAATCCGGCTAAATGTAAATGGTTTTTATGCCACCAATAGCGCCCTGCGTATACTCACCCGACACATATAATTCGTCAATCCATGTTGATATAGCTCAATCTGAAAATCCATTAGTAGTTAAAAATAACACCAAATTTAGCGCAAAAGTAGATATATTATTATTGACATGTTTTTATGTTTTACATCCAAGATAGCACAAACAAACATAATACATACATAATTAACACGTGAATATTCTTATGGTTTTACATCAAAGCTACTAGATATTATGATAATGATAAACATTTTTTTTTAAAACATAACACAAAAATGTATTTTAACATAATTATTTATAATACATTCAAAATATAATTATTTAAAGAATTATCATCTAGTAATAACAAAAATTAAAAACTTATTCAAACATTTTGTGTGGTATTAAAAAATGGATTTATATTTTTTTTAATCGGACAGCCCTTTTTCCATCATTCAAAGTCTGAATGTGAATTGGAGGGCTGTCGAACTCACTAATTGAGTGCAAAGAAAATAAGTTTTTGGAGTTGCCTACAACTAAAGCTTGTAAATGTTCACTGAAGTAATTTATATTCCACTCTGTGCACAGAAAATAAAGTTTTGAATCGATAATAAAACATTGTTGGATTTCGAAAAGCGAAACAAATTCTTTGGTTTTTGCCAAAAAAAAATGGGGCTTATACAATTTTCCTTTAAATGTTACTTTTTTCAAACAATTTACTTCTGATAGATTTGTACTTATATTGTTGTGAATAATTTCCTTGTAAAGAAGTTGAAAATTACAAATGAAAAACGATTTCTCGTCAAAAATTAAATCCTTTTCGAAAAAACTCTGAGTAATAAGTGTATGGGAAAACTTAAGTCCGGCCTTAACACTCAGTGTATATGATATATTAGTCCTTGAATTCGTAGCTCTTGCTGCACGCTTATTTTGTTTGTGTAAGGCCTCGAAGCGCATACACCACAAGTGCTTTAGTGGTCCACACTTTCGAATCGCAGAGGGATAATGAACCAAAAAGTGAAACTTCGGTTTCAGTGGCTCATTGAATAACTTGATAAATAACGAATTATGTTTTGTTACTAAATGTTTCAAGGAATTGAGGTGAAATTCCGTTATCTTAGGTAGGAGAACTATATCAATGATTTTAACCAACGTAATGAGAAGTTCCCATACTTTATTATTTTCTGGAATTAGGTCTCCTATCATTAACGGCAAATAGTGTATTAAGGTCATAGTTTCACGAGCAGTCATTTTTAAATTATTAACTTTTAACATTGATAATATAAATGGTGGAGAAATGTTACCTATCTCAGTTTCTCCGTAGCTGAACATCTGCTTACGGTTGTTAAGAATATCAATTGAAAAAAACTTGGAGTCTTCGATAAGGTGAACTAAAATTTTTGATATGTCATACCTGCAAACACCTTCGAAAATATCATGCATTATGTCAAAATAAAAATTATTGGTTATATGAAAAGATTTTATATCATTGAAAATGCACATCTCTTTAATACCAGTTAGTTTTTCATTTTTAGTCTCAAGATCGGTTTTATAGTTTTCAACATTGCGTAATGAAGTAGCATATTCAGTGACATCAGATTGCATTTCGCTTCTACTTCTCTTGCAAACTCTACAGTAAAAGTTAGAGTTAAAACTGCTAGAAAACCCCAGATAAGTGTTAAGGCCTAGGTTATCTCCAACAACGAATGCCAAGATAAAGTACACATGATAGATTTTGTTATTTACAACTATTTGTAGTCCATTGTTTTCTACATTTTTTATTCGGTCAATGAAAGGTTTAATTGAAAAGATATTACCGTATGAAGATCTATCTTTGGTTTTGAAGAAACCGGCAGTAAATATGTTTCGCAGTTTTGATGACTGATGCCTAGGAATAGTCGGAAAAGAATAATACACACCGCAAACTGATTGATCTTTTGCATGAGAGCCCAGAGGGTTGTCTATGCAAAAGTCATCCAAAAAAAAAATGAAGGGAATAGTTATTTTGTTTTTAAAATTTTGAGTTTTTTCTTTCCAAGTGCCTGCATTTATTAAGTTGTCGTAGCTATCTGCTGAACAGTTGTTTAATATTTTTGTATTCTCTAATGTTTCATACAAAACGTTCTCAGTTTGGAAAAATCGCTGAATTTGAAATTCAAAAGGCATTATTACACCTGTTACTTTATTAGTATCTAAAGAGGGAGTGTTGTTTATAATAACTTCGCAAACTTCTTCATTAATAGTGTAATATAAAGGTTTTTTGAATAAACCTTTAGTTTCAAGTTCTTGAAAAAATCTATATTCTGTACTGATAGACTTGAATGGAAGCATAATTTGATTAAGAAAATTAGTAGCAGCAGTTTTATTTGTATCGCTTTCAATTAGAGTAATCACGTTACTTATAAGACTTTTATGAAGTGGATCAAGAAGATCTGTTTGAACTTTTTGTATTATACTTAAAACGTTTTTTCTATTAAAATTGTCATTTTGGTGGAGAGATAAAGCAAAGGTAATAAAATTGATGTTATTAATATAATCATTAGATTTTGATGTTAACTCTAAGTCAATTGGTATTAAATTTTGACACATAAGGTCTGAAATTTTAAAAGGAGACAAGTTGATTTGGTGAAGGTCATTTTGGTTACAGGTTGAAATGGCCTGAGCAGATGTTTCGCCAGAATTCTGATTTATTATCATTTTATTTTCATGCACTCTTTCAATATGCCTCTTAAAGGAGTAAATATTTTGGAATTTTTGGAAACAGTTTTCCTCTGAACATAAAAAAAAACTCAATTTGTTGATATCGTGGGCTGATTTTAAATGAATAACTAAAGTTTTGGATGAAAATAAAGTTCCGGACCTGATACCACACAAAAAACACTTCATTTTTAAGAATGGAAAATACGAGTATATGATTTCTGCTTTATAAATTTTACTGACGCAAATAGCTTAATAGGCTAATTACGCTTGTGTTTTGTTCCTGAATACAAAAATTGTAAAAATAGTTTTCTACAAATGAATAAAAATATCTCCCTTCTTTAGGGTACAAAAAATTCATAACGTGAAATAATTTAAAGGTGACATCAAAACATTTAATGAATGTAGAAAATTTATATAAAATGCCGTCATAAAATAAAAGAAAGTCTTTTAGTGCAGTTATTTCTGGCCCTATTACTATTATAATGGGCTGAAGTGTGAGCCCCTTTGAAATATATTTTTCACGTAAAAGATCTACCTTATCTGCGTATTGCGCTGCAGTTGAACAGTAAATGAAACATGAGTCCTGGGCGTCTCTAATGCTAGGCTTCCATTTCACTTTTTTGGCGTTTTGTTTTCCAACCGAGAGTATGGGCGGTTTCAGCAAAGAATGTAATAAATTGAAGATTATGAAATCTCGGGAATCTTAAAAGAAAAAATATAAATAATTAGTATATTAATGTAGTTGTAGCTGTGGGATTCAAACAGATTTCATCTTACTTGTGTCTATGTCTTTCTCCAGTTCCTTTAATAGGCTTATTGAAGTTTTGTCCCGTATTTTTCTTTTGTAGTACGGAACAATTTTTTCTACAAACACCGCCCACAGCTCGAAAATGTGCGATTTGTTTAGTGGCTTCAAAATATCGTAGTCTTTTTCAATCTGGAATATAGCAATTTGATATTTTCGTATTTTAATGTAAACAATTTAATTGTCATTTATGAGCAGTACAAATTAAACAACAGCAACAGATTAAAATTAAAGATGTATTTTTATTTTCAAAAATTAATAAACGTACCAATGTATGTCCAAGGGAATGTTTAAAAAGAGGCCATTTCGTAAGGATATTTATATTTCCACTCCGAATGTCTCTTTGTCTTTGCCCTATAACTTTGCTCCATTTCTCTTGAACATCAGTCCATGGCTCATTATTATGCATTAGCCATATAATAGTCTGCTCAATATCAGGATCTGACGGTTCAAGTAATTCAGCATATGTTTCGACATCACTAGAGATAGTAGCTTCTACGAATATAATACCGAAAATTATATAAATATTGCAAAAAACAACCCCTTCTTTCATACCTTGTTCTGTTGACTTCGGCTTTTCAGTTCCTTTTCTTTTTATGCTTCTTAATTTTATTCTGGCATTGACTGCTTTGTCATGAAGCTTTCCAGTCGGGTTTAGGCCGTGTCGTCTTTTATGTAAATAGTATTGCTAAAAAGATGACATAAAGGTATTTAAGCTGAACTTTAGGAATCTCCGCTTAAAGTATAATACACCATAATAGAAACAACAAATATATAAAAGATTCATATGTATAGCGATAGAAAGTCTTACTTTATCTTCAGTGGGGAAAATGCTTTGGATTGCATTTGTCGCAGATTCAATGTCTTTCATTGACATCTGTTTCACGTTTGTTGAATAGCTTTCAACTATTATTGAAATCAGCATTGTCCTACAGCTTTCGTCCAAGAATTGCTCTTTTTTATACAAATTTAGAATACCAACTCCTTTTTCAGTGTTATTCAGTAAATCTCGAAGCGTATTACTGTTTAAATGGCTTGTCTCATCTCCCAAACTAAATTGGGATGATGAGGGTGACATTGAACAACTCCGAGTCCCAGTCGAAGTATTATTTTCGGACACAGTAATGGATTCAATCCATTCCCTACAATGATTTGGAACTTGACTTGAGGCCTTAATTAAAAAGGAAAAATAACGCTTAGTTCAGATAATCAATTCGAAACTAAATTATCCTACATTTTTTCTCCATACGTTTAACTGGAATTTAAACTTTGCTCTTGTGCCCAAAAGTGGAGCAGGAAACAAATCGTTTATCTCTGAATCCGTCGCAAGAAGAAGGCTTTCAATGTCGAAACCGTTGTCTGTTGTAGATACATGTTTTAAAGAAAAAAATATTTTTTTTAAGAAGTGCTAACTTTCTTACCAATGACTCTTTGGCACACTATTTCATCGAACCCAAATCGATTACAAATAAGATCTTTTATTTTAGAATGTTCATCATTATTTTCAATAAAGAAAGTCAGTGTTTCATCGACATCATCTGCCAGAATAATATTTCCCTCTGAAGTGTCAACGCCTTCTGTCAATATACAATCATGTATAATTTGACCAATTTGATTTTCCATCTGTCGATGGAATAAAATAGTAAAACAAACTATTAACTTAAGGCGATATCATATTATAGTTATATGATATGTGCTATACATAAAAGAACAACAATGAAGTCTGGATAGTGTAAATCCCTAAGTATTAATGGTACATACTATTAAAATAATAGGATTCTGATTAAGAGGACTATGTCTCAATGGGACGCACGGTTAAATATAATAGGAATCACATTAAATCAATAGGATGTGTACCATTAAAGAAAACAGTTACCGTTAAACCATTTGCACTATTGAATTTGGTTTTATCTTACGATACAAAATAATTTTCAACACAGTAAAATGTTAAATCTAATTGAAAAATTTCTTTTGAGAACGTACCTCGATTGCCTTTTATGTTGAAAATATTATGTATAATTATGTTAACACAAGTACTGATTTTGTAAATGTTTTTAAGTGCTGGCACTGACTACTCACTGCTTTCAATCACGACACTGAAACTTATGACAAAGCCTCTGAGGCCAGAGAATTATTAACATGTATTAATGGTACATACTATTAAAATAATAGGATTCTGATTAAGAGGACTATGTCTCAATGGGACGCACGGTTAAATATAATAGGAATCACATTAAATCAATAGGATGTGTACCATTAAAGAAAACAGTTACCGTTAAACCATTTGCACTATTGAATTTGGTTTTATCTTACGATACAAAATAATTTTCAACACAGTAAAATGATAAATCTAATTGAAAAATTTCTTTTGAGAACGTACCTCGATTGCCTTTTATGTTGAAAATATTATGTATAATTATGTTAACACAAGTACTGATTTTGTAAATGTTTTTAAGTGCTGGCACTGACTACTCACTGCTTTCAATCACGACACTGAAACTTATGACAAAGCCTCTGAGGCCAGAGAATTATTAACATGTATTAATGGTACATACTATTAAAATAATAGGATTCTGATTAAGAGGACTATGTCTCAATGGGACGCACGGTTAAATATAATAGGAATCACATTAAATCAATAGGATGTGTACCATTAAAGAAAACAGTTACCGTTAAACCATTTGCACTATTGAATTTGGTTTTATCTTACGATACAAAATAATTTTCAACACAGTAAAATGATAAATCTAATTGAAAAATTTCTTTTGAGAACGTACCTCGATTGCCTTTTATGTTGAAAATATTATGTATAATTATGTTAACACAAGTACTGATTTTGTAAATGTTTTTAAGTGCTGGCACTGACTACTCACTGCTTTCAATCACGACACGGAAACTTATGACAAAGCCTCTGAGGCCAGAGAATTATTAACATGTATTAATGGTACATACTATTAAAATAATAGGATTCTGATTAAGAGGACTATGTCTCAATGGGACGCACGGTTAAATATAATAGGAATCACATTAAATCAATAGGATGTGTACCATTAAAGAAAACAGTTACCGTTAAACCATTTGCACTATTGAATTTGGTTTTATCTTACGATACAAAATAATTTTCAACACAGTAAAATGATAAATCTAATTGAAAAATTTCTTTTGAGAACGTACCTCGATTGCCTTTTATGTTGAAAATATTATGTATAATTATGTTAACACAAGTACTGATTTTGTAAATGTTTTTAAGTGCTGGCACTGACTACTCACTGCTTTCAATCACGACACTGAAACTTATGACAAAGCCTCTGAGGCCAGAGAATTATTAACATGTATTAATGGTACATACTATTAAAATAATAGGATTCTGATTAAGAGGACTATGTCTCAATGGGACGCACGGTTAAATATAATAGGAATCACATTAAATCAATAGGATGTGTACCATTAAAGAAAACAGTTACCGTTAAACCATTTGCACTATTGAATTTGGTTTTATCTTACGATACAAAATAATTTTCAACACAGTAAAATGATAAATCTAATTGAAAAATTTCTTTTGAGAACGTACCTCGATTGCCTTTTATGTTGAAAATATTATGTATAATTATGTTAACACAAGTACTGATTTTGTAAATGTTTTTAAGTGCTGGCACTGACTACTCACTGCTTTCAATCACGACACTGAAACTTATGACAAAGCCTCTGAGGCCAGAGAATTATTAACATGTATTAATGGTACATACTATTAAAATAATAGGATTCTGATTAAGAGGACTATGTCTCAATGGGACGCACGGTTAAATATAATAGGAATCACATTAAATCAATAGGATGTGTACCATTAAAGAAAACAGTTACCGTTAAACCATTTGCACTATTGAATTTGGTTTTATCTTACGATACAAAATAATTTTCAACACAGTAAAATGATAAATCTAATTGAAAAATTTCTTTTGAGAACGTACCTCGATTGCCTTTTATGTTGAAAATATTATGTATAATTATGTTAACACAAGTACTGATTTTGTAAATGTTTTTAAGTGCTGGCACTGACTACTCACTGCTTTCAATCACGACACTGAAACTTATGACAAAGCCTCTGAGGCCAGAGAATTATTAACATGTATTAATGGTACATACTATTAAAATAATAGGATTCTGATTAAGAGGACTATGTCTCAATGGGACGCACGGTTAAATATAATAGGAATCACATTAAATCAATAGGATGTGTACCATTAAAGAAAACAGTTACCGTTAAACCATTTGCACTATTGAATTTGGTTTTATCTTACGATACAAAATAATTTTCAACACAGTAAAATGATAAATCTAATTGAAAAATTTCTTTTGAGAACGTACCTCGATTGCCTTTTATGTTGAAAATATTATGTATAATTATGTTAACACAAGTACTGATTTTGTAAATGTTTTTAAGTGCTGGCACTGACTACTCACTGCTTTCAATCACGACACTGAAACTTATGACAAAGCCTCTGAGGCCAGAGAATTATTAACATGTATTAATGGTACATACTATTAAAATAATAGGATTCTGATTAAGAGGACTATGTCTCAATGGGACGCACGGTTAAATATAATAGGAATCACATTAAATCAATAGGATGTGTACCATTAAAGAAAACAGTTACCGTTAAACCATTTGCACTATTGAATTTGGTTTTATCTTACGATACAAAATAATTTTCAACACAGTAAAATGATAAATCTAATTGAAAAATTTCTTTTGAGAACGTACCTCGATTGCCTTTTATGTTGAAAATATTATGTATAATTATGTTAACACAAGTACTGATTTTGTAAATGTTTTTAAGTGCTGGCACTGACTACTCACTGCTTTCAATCACGACACTGAAACTTATGACAAAGCCTCTGAGGCCAGAGAATTATTAACATGTATTAATGGTACATACTATTAAAATAATAGGATTCTGATTAAGAGGACTATGTCTCAATGGGACGCACGGTTAAATATAATAGGAATCACATTAAATCAATAGGATGTGTACCATTAAAGAAAACAGTTACCGTTAAACCATTTGCACTATTGAATTTGGTTTTATCTTACGATACAAAATAATTTTCAACACAGTAAAATGATAAATCTAATTGAAAAATTTCTTTTGAGAACGTACCTCGATTGCCTTTTATGTTGAAAATATTATGTATAATTATGTTAACACAAGTACTGATTTTGTAAATGTTTTTAAGTGCTGGCACTGACTACTCACTGCTTTCAATCACGACACTGAAACTTATGACAAAGCCTCTGAGGCCAGAGAATTATTAACATGTATTAATGGTACATACTATTAAAATAATAGGATTCTGATTAAGAGGACTATGTCTCAATGGGACGCACGGTTAAATATAATAGGAATCACATTAAATCAATAGGATGTGTACCATTAAAGAAAACAGTTACCGTTAAACCATTTGCACTATTGAATTTGGTTTTATCTTACGATACAAAATAATTTTCAACACAGTAAAATGATAAATCTAATTGAAAAATTTCTTTTGAGAACGTACCTCGATTGCCTTTTATGTTGAAAATATTATGTATAATTATGTTAACACAAGTACTGATTTTGTAAATGTTTTTAAGTGCTGGCACTGACTACTCACTGCTTTCAATCACGACACTGAAACTTATGACAAAGCCTCTGAGGCCAGAGAATTATTAACATGTATTAATGGTACATACTATTAAAATAATAGGATTCTGATTAAGAGGACTATGTCTCAATGGGACGCACGGTTAAATATAATAGGAATCACATTAAATCAATAGGATGTGTACCATTAAAGAAAACAGTTACCGTTAAACCACGTGAATGAACATGAATGAAATTTTTTTTTACTTATATGGCAATTAAGAAAAAACAAATTACATATACATTTTGAATAGTTAGTTTTATTAAATTAATTATTATTTCTTGATACATACCTGGTTTCCTATTTATGTTCCAAAAAAGCTGTTATTCCAATGTACTTTTTTCACTGGATATAATCGCAACATTGTAACTTATGACGAGCTCTTTAATACTTTAACAATATTTCAGTTAAATTTAATTCACTTTTACTTCACTTTCTGATACTAAAACATGTGTATGAAGCGTACATCTGTAGAAATGTGTGGTTGACTTATCACTTATTTTACATAACGTAGCTATGTGCTACATATTTGCTGGATTTTTTAAATAATATTATATGAATAAATCGTTACCCTAAAGTAGTATACATTGCTTAAAAAGTTTACAAAAAAGAGTACATTTTTAAAACTATTTGCTTAATGACAAATTTAATTTATTTAATTCTCTTTGCATTTTATTACTAAATGAATATAACAATAAAGTTGTATTGTATTATTCAAAATATCTATCAGAGTTTAGATAGCTGATCGTCAATTTAAATTTGCCTGATTGTTATTGTTGATTGCACCATTTTTGAACTAATGTTTATTGATTTGGGTTTTTACCATAACTGGTCGCTCGTTGTTTTTAATCGTAATCAAGAGCTCCATGCACTATATTTTCAAATGATATATTTTGAATAGTGACACACTGTAAATTAATGCAAGAACAATAGTACGTATTATTATTGTATCTAAGATCGTATTAAATCAATAGTATATCCAGTTAAAAGAATATTACGTACCAAAAGTATTTTCTACAATACTATTCGAATAATAGAAGTGCAGTATTAACGCTATGAGATAGAATATCTACATATTTTTTTGTAACAGGGCGTATCGAATAAAATTGGTCAAAATTCGGCCAAGAAAAACTAAATGCACAAATTAATGGCAGGTACTTTCTCTTATGGCAGAGATTGTCAATGGGCTTTTTAAAAAGCAATTAAAATATGTAGTTACAGGCAAAATGAGTTAATTTTAAAGAGAAAAATGTTTTTAAATATGCTGCATTAAGATGAACAAATTAAAAGAGCACAAGTTAAACGTGAACAATATTTAGTTTGTCTATTTTTATTTTATAAAGCTCTATATCAAAATGCTCATGTGGTAAGTAGTTGTTAGACTTAAGACAATTTAGCTACCCGAAATTCATACAAAATATAAAGCCTCATAAAAAAAATAAAAGTTAATCAAAATTCGTATTTTTTTGCTTACTTCTCTTATTTAATGTTGAAGTCCATAGAACTGATAAAACAATGGTCTTTGCTTTAATACTGTAAAATTAATAGTATTTCTTTTTATAATAAATTATACTGTGTGTTCAATATATGAGATATACCAAATATATGAATTAAAATCAATAGTTCATCTGTTTATTTAACTGCTGGGTGATTAGTTCTGAATTATAGTATCAATGATATTTAATAAATATCAAAAACTATGAAATTAATGGTGTAATCCATTGAACTAAAGAGATGCACCATTAACAATAGGTTTTTTGTAATGGTATCATACTATTAACCATTAATAGTATTTATTAATGGGATAATAGTATCAAATAAAAAGTAGTAATAGTGAAGTACTATTAAATCAATAGTATTTCCCATTGAATCAATAACGTATACCATATTAATAATAATAGTTTGAATACTATTGTATTAATAACCCGCATACCTTTGATTTCATTAGAAAACTATTGTTTTAATAGTTAAATCTTATTAAAACTTGTCTAATTAAACCAATGGGCGTACCATTGACGATTTAATGGGACATTTTTTTCTGAGTGTGGCTACTCCTTCAAAGAGATCGTTTTATGATTTGATATTTCGATTACGTTAGAAGCCTATTTCCAACCAAGCGTTTTTCCAAAACGTGCCACGAAATTCTCGCCATCAAGGCACAGATTGCGTCGTCTAAATGATATCGTTTTTGAAACTTTGATCACCAAAATTAGTCATACTCTGCTGGAATTTTTTTGACAAACGTAAGCTTTCATTATATTTGTGTAAAATGAACTGGATTAAGCTCTCCAACTTGTAATTTTAGCACTTGCGTGCTAGTTTTCAATGTCCACCGTTTCGACGATAATCGTCTGAAAAGTTGCGGAATAAGTGCCCTGGTACTAGTCCTCGGAGAGGCGGGACTAAAGATCACGTATATCATTTCCTCAAGGCCGACAATTCGCACTTTACGGTTCAAAAAGAAGTGTGAAAATTATTACAACTACAAAATGCTGAGTAGAATAAAAGTGCGCATTCAGATGTCAAAATGTCTAAGATCTCCTGATTGGTGCATACTGAGGCTGAATCATCTCACCCGCATGTCAAATTTGTTTTTTTTTTTTTCGTCAAAGTGGCGTGCAGGTATTGCTCGTTCACTTTTGAGTTCTACACCCCTAAATGGAATGGAAAATGTTTTTTTTTTTTTAAAGCTGCCTCTTGAATCTTACAAATCAGCAAATCTTGAATCTGAAGATCATGACTGATCCGTGATTGTAAGACTCAAAGCTCTACGGACCCTTACCTCTTCTTTGAAAATAAGATTTATGAGATAAATAAGCTGCCAAACGACGACACGTACACTCAGAAAGAAAAATTGTAATGCCAACAATATTCGTTGGTTAAAATTAACCCAAATATCACAAATTTTTGATTGAAGAATGAAATTGTTGGCAATGATGTAAGAAAATAGCTATGGAGAGTAAAAGGTTTTCCAATAAGAGGTGTTATTTTGGTATTCAAAGAAAAATGTCATTTTTTGAGATAAATGATGGGATGTTTATTTCATAATAAAGAGGAAGGTATGCCGTTAATAATGAAAAACAACATCAGCCAATGACCACCACGAGCCCGCATACAGGACCATATCCTTTTCATGAAATTTTCCATAACCAAATCGCAAAGTGGCTGCCCTATATCCACGATAGCCTCACGAATTTTATCTTTGAGGTCTTGAATCGACGCTGGGCTGTTGGCGAAGACCTTATCTTTCACGTGGCCCCAAAGGAAGAAATCGCAAGGTGTTAAATCACAAGATCTCGGTGGCCAATTGTGATCACCTCTTAGAGAGATAACACATCAAGAACCCAATCAGCAAAACAAGACGTTGTTGATGATCGGCCGGCTTGAGTTCTTGTGTTAACTGAACTTTATAAGCCTTAAGACCCAAGTCTTTATGCAGAAAACGGTGTAATGACGTTTGTGGAATGCCCAATTCCAAAGAACGACGAGGAATGGACAAACCTGGGTTTTCTTCAACATTTTGGGCTACAGCGGCAATATTCTCAGTTGTTCTTGAGCGACGTGCACGGGTTTTATTCTTCACATCACTAACTTGTCCCAACAGCCCGAATTTTTCCACCAATTTCTGTATTGCGGTCCGGCAAGGTGCTTCACGACGACCAAAAAATGCTTTAGTTTTGCGAACTGTGACTGCAGGATTTTCACCATTTTTATAGTGAATTTTAGTAATTTCAATGCGTTGTTGAAGCGCGTATCGTTCCATTTTTAGTAATGGCGTAGTTTCTACTTGTCAAATGTCAAAGAGTAAAAGCTTCAAAAGTGACAGCTACCGAAATAGCGGGTCATTGATTCTTGAAACCTTAAAAACGAGTTCTTGTTATCAACAATAATAGTTGAAGCAAGAACTTTTGGCTTACAATTTCTTAAAAATCTCAAAACTCCTCGCTTAGCAATTGTTTTTTTTTTTTCTGAGTGTAGGCAAAAGGAAGAGCCATAATTCGACTGCATGGGTGTAATCCAACTTAAGCCAATATTGCTTTAAGGGCAACATCTGAAGTAACTTAACAATTCAATAAAATGCACGTTTGTATAAATAAATCCAGCCCACTTTACGATCGAAGATGTTGTTGCCTGATTCACATAAATCTCCATTTCCCCACTTTATTTGCGACACAATGTAGCAATCTTCTTAAATGTTGCTTAGTGGGCCGCCTTTTCAACTTTTTCATTGCCCTACAAGTATACTTACATTCTAAAACCCAGTTAATCGTTCTCCTAAACCATCATTAGCTGGACGACTTTCCCAATACATTCCACCGTTCATTTTTCTTAAAGCTCACGCACTATACTTAAAAAGATTGTAAATGCATCCATAAATTAAATTAGTCGCATACATCTGCATCCATCACACTGAAGGTTAATGGCCATAAATCTTTAAAAAAAATCATTTGAACCGCCGCACCCTCTATCTTGCACTTATATAGTGCAGTCAGCTCATAGGTTATTATCTATTTCCATTGCAGCGAAACACCTTAGGTAAGGTTACCATCATAACCACAATCAACTGTGGCAATTTTTGAAATTTCCCACGCTGTCTGGCAGCGTTTTCTCAGCCCTTTCGGATGGAATGCGAATGGGGGAGCAAACGGCAGAGTTTATAATTAGAAGAAGTATGGAGAAATCATGTGGGTTTTCATTTGAAAATTATTTCAATTAAATAATTTGGAGTATAAAGGTGGACGAGCGAGAGCGCAGTGAGGAGATCTGCGAGTTTCACTACATTTCGCTGGGAGATTCTCTTGCGTAACGTCGCGTTGTCGGGTGTGCATAAAATGGGAAGCTTTCCAAGTTTTTTTTGTTGCTTTTTCGCTTTTCATCACTTTGTCAATATTATTAGAATGTGTATATGATATGTTTATTAACTTTTGTTTTTGTTTTTGTTGCATTTCGTTTCAGGCGGCTAGTTAAAAATTACCAACCTAAGAAGAAAGAGGAAGAAGATAATGAGTAAGTACATATTTAGGAGAATTTCAGTATGGATAAGAGGGAAAGTTGAGAGGGTTGCTCGGCTAGAATTATAGATATTGCAATGGGGGAAGGTTATTCTAGCGATTCAAGTTAATTTTGGAAATCTAACTTCAAAAAGACCGAAGCTATATGACGAAAATAAGGCTAGAGGTCTTTATCGATCTGATATTGACCTCTGATCTTTTTTATACATTTGTCTTACTCGAAATTGCAAGTCGGCCCAAGAGCTACCTCCTGACAAGCTTAAGTTTAAGCGGGTTGTTATTTTTTGGACGAGGGTTGATCCGTGGAACCCTTTCCCAGTGCACTTTTTACTGCGCACAGACAATTTCCTTTACTTTTAAATTACATTTATCCCCAAAAGACACTGATGTTGTTGGTCCTTTCTTGACAAAATTTTGTTAAGTGGGCGTCCCTCTGCCTTGGCATACTAAGAAATGGTCCATTTAAACGTCCAAACGTTCGGCATACTTCCTTTGAATGCTACACATTGGAAATCAATTTTACGGCAGCTTCCCAGTCGACCCATTTGGTTGTGAAGAATCCGTATCCGTTTCTTAAACAAGGTGAATCAAATAATTAGACAAATTGTCGAAAGCATAATATATATTTTTCATTGATATCCTTCGTAGAGCTTTGTCACTTCTATGACTATTTGCCTATCTGTAGTCATATCTGTGAGATATTTATTGCGCACATTTGCCACATTAGATGCTACGAGTCGGTCCTCACTTTTATGGACTTTTTCTTTTCTTTTCTTAACTTTACCTGTGATCTTAACTTTGCTATCTTCAGAAGGAAGTTTGCAATGTTAGCTGTGCTGATATAAGGCTATAAGGCTCTCCTGACTGTACTCAAGTGTGCGCTACCACCCGCCTGTTCGAAAATGTTCTCTCATTCTCCATAAGCGGCACGACATTGCGTGGTGGTTTAGGCATTTATCCAAAAGGCCTCTAAAATCAGCAGCGTCCTCCGTTGACTGACTTCAATCCAACTCCAAGTCGGTTAAGGTCTTTTTCCACTTGTACGCGTTCCATCTTATGTAAGATCCTCCTCTAAATAAATAAATAAATAGTTGGCGCAACAGGTCGGTAGGGACCCTGGCCTAGCTTCTCACAACCATTCGTTTTGTGTGAGTTTTTTAATGTTTGGGACGAATGGAAGGGATCTACAATTTTATGCCGAGCCCAAACGGCTAATTGAGAAGCTTCTTCATGACAGTTATACTCTCGGATGTTTGTCAAACGTTCGCAAGAGGTGGCGCAGTGGAAAAAAAACCTTGAGTTGGAATTTTGGGTTTTCTCGGGATCCTCCTCTACTGTAGGTTTAAAACGAACGAAAACTGGCCAGAGAGTTGAGGTCCGTTTGCTTAACTTGTCTTACCCACGTCGAACGCATGTCGCCAGGTCATTTCTTACCAAGTCGATTTCGCTGTATAGCTCAGATAATTCTAACAAATCGTCTACTCCAAAACTCTTCAACAGAAACGAAATCTGATTTCTTTAAAAAGAATTAATGTCCCGTTGTGAATGACAAAAGTCTCATAAGCCATTCGGTACGGGATGCTTCAATCATATCTCAGCTTTCCTATAGGTGTTCTCCCTGATGCGAGTGCTTTTCTTAGTTCTGACTTCATATCGCACACTTGGTGTGCGCTACCAACCCCTTGTCCCAAACTGTTCTCCGTCTGGAAAAAAAACGAAGGTATGCAAATAAAATTTGTTAAACGCAATACTCTTTGGTAGCGTTCGTTTTTAATATCGCACACAAAATGTGCGCAACGTAAAAAACATTTCATATTAAAATTCGTTGCTCCTAGTAGTTCGTATATTTTTTTGTATATAAACAGCGATGTCTAAAAGTCATTGCAGTGATATATTTCTTGAAAAAAGTTCTAAGACTCTTCTGTTTCTAACTTCATATCGCACACATAATGTGCGCTATCATTTAATTGCAAGTCCACTTCATTACAACACTCACATCTTGCAAAATAAAATGAATGAAACGCTTGAGGCTGAAATACGTTGATTATTGAGTGAGTGCTTCATTCAATTATAGCAAAGCCTTTAGTTCAGTGTACTCATGTAGAATGGGTTTACCAACTGCATTGAGTACACTGAATACACCGGGCGTTACAGTAACTCTCTTTCTTTGAATGTGGTACTCAACTCAGTTACGCTTATTCGTATGATTATGAAAGTACACTAAGGTAATGCACACATTTCAAAAAAGCAAATGAATGCATTCATGCAAATGTTTCATCAATAACCACTCAAATAATAGTTTGATACAAATTTCTCACCCCACACTCTCCTACCAATCCAACTGATTGCATTTCTGTCAATCGTAAATTCATTTATCGATTAAAGCGACAAGCTTCCCAGTATTGATGACTAAGTGTCATTAAACGCAAACCCCCTCGTCGTATATCTTATCGTTATACAATTACAACTGAGATAATTTAGCAACAACAAGCCAATTTGTACGCCCACCTGGCATTTTTACGAACTCACCTATCGAAATTTTCCATCTAAAAGTAACTTTCGTCAGCTACAATGAATTTAAGTTGAAAATTTGTTGCATTTGCAATTGCAACCAACTTCAAGTGTAAGGCTCATTCCGCCAAATTGTTCTTCTCAACTTGAAACTTCCTAAAGTGTTTTCCATGTTCTTAGAACGGTTCAATAGCCCCGCAGACATGCAAAAAACAAAATCGAAAGAAAATTTCAAATCAAATGCGCCTTATCCTCTGAAAATCATTTTAAGCCCAGAATACCATGCACGGAATGGCGGAAATAAACTCACAAAATGGAATAAAATCCAAACAACAAACACTTTCCGACGAGACCCGTTGCAATATGCTTTTATGAATTTTCGCATAAAAAAAAACACACACCATGCCAGTTGTTTGTTTATTTCGTTTCTTTAAGTTCAATGACCAACAAAAATAAGCAACCACGAGATATTCCCTCAAAGTTTCCGGCAGAATGGAGGAACGTTCACGTAAAGAGAAATATTTTCCTTGCCCTCGCCGAAACTATTTACAAGGATTCGGGGAAAAAATGTGTTGGTTATTTGTTTGCAACCAAACCAAACAATTCCTCGCACAGTGACATTGTAACTCGAATAAAGTCGCACCGATGTTGGTTGGCCTATATTTGAAAAGGTTTTTCTATTTTTTTCTCTGCCTAATTGGTAATGTGTGGTATGGTGCAAGAGAAAAAAAAAAGCTTTTCGAACCCAACACAGTTGTGCAAACGAATGCTCTGGGATCTGGTATCTGGTTACCACTGCTTCTGTCAGAAGTACGCAGTTTTTATTTCGTAAAAACGTTGCAGTAAGGATTAGCCAGTGGTATCAGCACAACCGCCGGCAGTTGAGTATCACCGACCGGAATTTAGGAAGGATTTGGAGTGGATTAAGTGAGCTTTGTAAAAGTGCTTTATAGCAAAACGATTCAGGGGCTGAAATACGTTTGCAATCACCTATAGGCAATTGGAAAAGGGAAGTACCACCTTTTGGGTGGTGAAACTTCGTGAATGCAAATGCAAAGCAGAAAGGCTTTTAGAGTGGAAATACAAAAGTGAGTTGAATATAATTTTCAAGATTGAATGAGATCGGAGCAGTCCTTTAAGTTGCATCGATTAGTGCTGGACCCACTTGTCCTTAAATGTGACAGATGGTTTGAAAGTACCTGATCGTTTGTAGAGTCTCTTCTTGACCTCGCTCCTTCTTAATCGTGTTCCAACTTATTTGCCTAATTGTGGTGCAAGGTACAATGAAACTGCTCTCCTGCATTCATTTTCACGACAATCAAAATCCTTCAGAGGAGAAAAACTATCAAAATTGATTGCTGAAAACATTCAGCATGAATAACTCTATTCAATTGCCGCCGCCACTCGTCGTCAACTCCCAATCTATTCGCTGGAGGTTTTAAACGCTGTTACCTCAAATCACTTTGCACATAAAACAGAACACAAGTTCAGGCAGTGGTGAGGCGCCTGAAGAGATTCTGGCTGTAGATACGGATTTCCACACGTCAACAACAACTTGACAACACGCCACTTGATGTCCTCTTTACACGAAAGTAAAACGATAACAAATCGGCTGTTCCCTCGCAGATAGTAATCCTTACCTGTGCCGCAGATCCATGACAACACGTCATTCCACTTCTCCTTCTGCCGGTAGCTTTTCGGTGATGTAATCCCTTTTGCTATAGTTTGCAGTACGCCTTCCATTGCGCGCGGTAATGTAGTAATACCAGCTCTGGCTCACATGCCTACACAATAATTTACTTCACTTTGTGTCTGCGCTCATATGCGACAAGTGGGCGGACACTCCAGCAGCCGCTTTTATTCCTGAACCTGATATAGTCCGACACCAGTGTGTTCCACATGATGGGAATGACTTTGCCTACAGGGGCACACATAAGACATAACCATCAGCCAGCACCGATGTAAGAAGAACATGTTCTTCTCCAGCGTCGCCACTTTTGATTGATTTAAATTTTAATTGGTGACTGGTCTATGCGATCCTACCACACGCAGGGTCATTGAACACTCAAGATTTATGGAAGGAGAAGAATTGATTTTGTTTATTTTATCTGTCGTTTTCCTTTCAGATTCACATCATGGCAAGCATTTCGAAATGTGCTCAAAGAAATCGGAGACTTGGCCGGTCAAAGAGAAGTCGTTGCCGAATCGCTACAATTACAAATCATCAATGGTATTACATTGCTGTCAAAGACGTTGCGCGACGAGAGAAAAGTAAGTCCGACGACCGATTTATTCCTTGATAATGTTACATTATATTTTGTTTACAGAAATGCCTAACAGATGGCACAAATCAACAACAAGTCCTACACACACAATTAGCATCGCTGGATCGGGCTAAGCGAAACTATGAGAAAGCGTACCGGGACTCGGAGAAGGCTGTTGACAACTACAAGAAAGCGGATATGGATTTAAACCTCAGCCGGGCTGAAGTTGAACGATATAAAAATATTATGACAACTAAAATTCAACAATCAGACGACGCAAAGAACGAGTACGCAAATCAGTTGCAGAAAACAAATAATCTACAACAGCAGCACTTTAATGTGCTGTTGCCAAATGTAAGTTGGATGCGATTGTGACTGGCCTTAGAGGTGTATTTGTGGGTGGAGTAGGAAGTGGAATAGAATGTCGTGTTTATCTTTCAGTGGTTGGCATTTGGATTATTCTCTCACCTGATGAATGAGTTGAGCGACTCGTTTGCATGTGTAATTAACATGTTTTGTTTTAAATTAGTGTCAATTCGCTGATAAAGATAAATGTGTTGCCTTTGGGCTGCCTGGGAATAGCTTTGTCTTCTATATGTTGTTTTATTTGTTTGTTAGCATTAGCAAACTTATATCTCTGTTGTCGATCGTGTTGCAATCGTTTGCAGATCTTTGTTGCTTGTCTACAATGACTCTTGAATCACACAGTGAAGTCTGACAGAAGATATTTTGTAGGGTTTATTTTACGTCGTATGGCGCTACAGTACCTACAAGCATGAGCTAAACTTCCTTCTAACTGAGCTGCTGTAGAAGCAAGCCCGATTCTTGGCAAAGTTGTGCCACTCGCTCGCCATCCTCAGAGGTTATACCTACCTCTACTTTGTAGTCTCAGGATTGGATTCCAACTGCAAGTTCAATCGTCCCCCATCCCGGAGCTACCTACCATCCATCACAAAGCTACCGATAAGCCGTTCTTCAGCCCCTCTTACGGGACCCTTTTAATACGGGAGCAACTGATGACAATTGATCCTTTGATACAACAGATCTTTTAGGTCGCAGTGTCAGCCATTTGGGCAGGGAATTAAAAAAATAAAAATACTCCTGGCTATAGTCCAATTTGCGAAGCAGTCGATTGCACTGTCGCAGTAAATTTCTTAAACAGCGAGACTCCTACCGGTATTGTCTACGCCCGCCTTCCAGTTGATAAGTTGCTCAGCATGGAGGTCAAAGGCGGTAAAAGGAGGTCAAGGAGCAAGCAATTTCCTAGCGACCCCTTAACTAGTTTTGAAAAATTCTTTCGCACATTTTAAACATGAACAGGTACACTTGCATTTGGAAGGTGGAGGAGAATCCAATTAAAAATTGTATATAACATGTGTAAAAACGTATGTAACGGTGTAAAAAACAAAACTTAAACCAAATACATGCACTTTGAGTCTAATCTAAGAATTTTTTTTCTCCTCCAGGTATTTAATAGGTTACAAGAGCTCGACGAGAAACGAACCCGCGGTATCCGAGAGTTTATTGTTAGCTCTGCCGATGTTGAGTCATCTGTGGCACCCATCATAGCTAGTTGTTTAGGAGGTATTGTTAAAGCCGGCGAGTCAATAAACGAAAAGGAGGATTCAGTTAAAGTAATAGAAAGGTTTGTTGTTCAACACATGCACGGTACGGACTCGACTGCAAAGTTGCTTGTTTCTTTTTAGGTATCAATCTGGCTTTACACCACCAACGGACATACCTTTCGAAGATCTCTCTAAGGCCGATCCAGATTCATCTGTCGAACAACACTACAATAACGTACAAACCAATCATCTGACAGTGAAAGGGACACTGAGTGCTAATAAGCTGAAGAAGCGTGTGGGGATATTCGGTATTTTCGGTAGTAATAAGGTGAGCTATATAGATTGCCTTGTTAAATGCCAACAAGTAGTAGTTTACATATTTAATTATTATCCCATCTGAGTGTAATAAGGTGTATGCATTATCCAAGAAAAAAATTAAACCTACTTTCCCTGTAAGTCATGCATTTAGCAGAAGGAATTTTGAGTAAAGAGCTAGTAAATAAATGTCATCCCCAAAATAATGTATATATACGTAGAAAAGAATCTCTTTTATAAGCTTATAATTAATTAACGCTTGATATTTGGTATAAGAAACATTTATCCCTTTATTGGTAAAGAGTATTGCTAGCTACTTTATATTTTTAAGTTTTTATTATATAAGTATGTGCCTACAAGTGGTACGGGTTAGACAAGAAGATGTAGTCGAGGTCAGTATGGAACATATATCTATGAAGAAGCTTTTAGTTCCACATCTTTGTGCAGCAAATCAGTGAGCAAGAGTAGATTTCTACAACAGACACATGAGTAGAAATTAGAACAGGAACACAAGGTCAGGGTAGGGAAATGAGCTTTTTTGATTAGCCTGCACGAGCTTGCTGTCATGAAATTGCGGATTCATCTTGAAGGAAGCGTTATCTATCTTGTCTTCTATTTTATCTTGTACTGCCTCACAACGAGTCTTCATGAGTTGATGCTACTCAAATCTTTTCCAAACACCGGGTATTCTTTGGAAACAGCACAGCACCTTGCATACTTCTCTGCGTAGTTCTTTAAGTTGAAGAAAACTAGCAGTTCCTTGGCTAAGTGGCCCCCTCTCCATTAAAATTACTGCTCTGTCATCTAGCTCGCTTTGAAGCATTTTGTGAGGATTTGGGAGTGGGTCTCACTTTACCCATCCAAATTTTATCCTCAGTGATCTAACTAAAACCGTTTTCACATCCAAATTTTATCCTCTGCCTCCTTCTGAGCACAGTTTGCAGTCAAGCTTAAGTCGCCATTTATGTGCGTCGCTAGGCGTTAAATCTTTCTCTCGCTGAACTGGCAATGAAAGATTTACTGAACGTACTCTTAGTTGCAGCTGAGGTCTTTAGTTTGTATAAGTCAAAATGTACTGATTGGAATTAAAATTATGAGACCAAACTGCCATCCGCTTTATTAAAACCCCTAGGTGTGCATTTGCCTACCCTGATCGGACTCAACTGCTTAGCGCGCACCACACGGATAGCTAACACATTTTTAGTATTCATGCTTTCCACAACTAAAGCTTAGGAATATCCACAGGAACTTGCCAACTAGATTAACCTCATTTTACCACTTAAATTAAATCAAATGCTATTTTCATTTCTCTATATATGTAGTTTATGTTTTCCTTTACGAATATTAAAACATTTTCTTTTTCTCTTTTTTATTTTATTAAACAAACAAAATATCAATATAATCATAAATGTCATTCCCATCGCAAATAATCTCCGCGATTTCTCTTCAAAAATCAAACCAAACAAAAATTCCACAAACGTTCTGTTACAAAACCAAAAAAAAAAAAAATGTAAACGAAAACAAAACAATGGCATCTGTAAAATATTATCGACGAACAAATCATGAAATCGTAAGTACCGTCGTCGATGTGTTTTCTCAAAAATTAAAACCACCACCTACACAATGTCACACAAATTAAAAATGTCCACCATTTCAAAGAAACAAAATTATATTTATATATGTATTAAATCAAAGACACAGTAATACTTGTTTAATCCTGGGTTATTTCTTGTTCGTTAATTATACCTCGTACCGTCGCTAATCAATACGTTTTTGCCTTATTATTCGTTTGTGTTGTTTAAAAAGAAAATCTATTTATGTTGGGCAGTCAAAATTGTGAATAAGTTCAAAATGTTGTTGAAAAAATTAAGCTAGTTTGTTTTAGAAATGCTTCCATGATTGGATTATAAAGAGATCGATATATTTGCACATAATTTGCAGGTGTTTTTTGTTTATTGCTTGCAGATTTTATAATTTGTTTGCAGTTTCAGAAATATTTAAATATTTTGTTTATTTTTTTAACAAGTTTGCACTTTCATTCACTCATTTTGTTCATGAATTTCTGGTGAATATTATCCAGTGGGGAGTGTTCTACTGTATGGAGTAGTTGCAGGCAAAGTCGGTATCAAATGAGAAGGAGAAAAAACCAAGCGACGCTTGAAAAAGTTCGAGTTCGAGCAGAGGTTTGTTGAAGAAAGTGACGAAAGGTTTAAAATAAAGTGAAAAAGACAGAAGAACAACATTGCGGAGCTAGAATTTAATGTTTATTAAACGTGTTTGTAAAAGCTAAAAGTCTGCACGCTTTTTTGGGATAGCAGAGAAAGAGGTATCAAGATCTTGTTGAAATTAGCTATTTTCAACTCTCGACAGAAAACGTTGCCTCTCCAATGATCATTTCGTCAACTGAAACAGAATGCCAGTGGGAACCGGTTCAACATTTTTATATTAAACTCTCAGATTAAGACTCGTCCTGATGACACTTTTCGTTGATGGTTTGCTAAATTGTGATATAAAGCGGCCATTGTAGGTTATGAAAATCTCTCACAGCTTTTGGTTGGGCAATTCATACGGAAATATTTCCAAGGTTTAATATTCAGCAGGTTTAGAGTGATGTGTTTGTAGAAACAAAGGAACCTGGGAGACTGCTTGAGTTGGTAGCGACTTCATGTAAATGTTGTCCGCGGCACCGTTTCAAATGGTCCATTTGGAAGGTCCAATTTTGCATCACTTTTTCGAGCATTTCGGCCTGTATTCAGCGAATTACGCGTGTTATGTTATCCTGTAAGGCTTTAATCGTGTTCGGCTTGTCCACATAGACTAACGACTTTACATAACCCCACAAGAAATAATCAAGAGGCGTTAAATCGCATGATCTTGGCGGCCAACTCACAAAGTCATTTCGAGAGATAAGCTGCTCACCAAATTCATCCTTCAACATTTCCATTGTTTCACGAGCTGTGTGGCATGTGGCACCGTCTTGATGAAACCACATGTCAACCAAGTTCAACTCAGCCAACTGGGGCAAAAATTTGGTGCGAAATTTGGTGATAACAGCAGGAATTGTTGATTCACCAGGTCGATTATGACGACCATAATATGGTCGTAACAAACGGTGCTCATTTTTCAGAGAGCACGAATTTTTATAATAAATTTCAATAATTTGCAATCGTTGCTCGTTTGTAAGTCTTTCCACGATTAAATGGCAGAGTATACTGAAAACTTTTCACTTTGACAGATGACGTTTGGACGCCATTACTAACCAGTGCTGTCAAACTGAAAAACTTAACTCTTTCTTTCTTTCAAATCTTACGAATTTTACTCAATGGCCGCGTTCCACTGCCCGCTAGATGACTAGCGGCATGTCAAAATCCATATAAAAAAAATTGCATTTTACAAAAAGTGCTAGACGTCTAGCGCAAATGGTGAAATATCAACTTTTTTTATATGGAGTTTGACATGCCGCTAGTCATCTAGCGGGCAGAGGAACGCGGCCAATGTCGTTCCTTAACTCGAAAAATTCGTAAAAGAGACTGTCATCGAGAGAGCAAGACATTACCCCTCCACTGAGAATATTACGAATTTTTACTCAACAAATTTCTTGGTGTAGAATTGAAAAAGCTGTCAGTCACCTTTCAATTAACAGCTGATTTGAAATTTGTTGTCCTACTTGACATATGAGTACATTTGTTTTGATTTCTTGCGTATTAAAATGGTATCAACAGGGGTGGAAATAAAATTGAATGTTCTCCTTAGATTCTTTTCGAAAGTGGCGACGAAATTCTTCCTCGCTGTGAGGATTAAGAAAGGACAATCTCCTCCACGTAATTTTTAATGCTGTGTCGCTTCTCGAATGCTTGTTGTTCAATCAGTACAAACTCTTCCACATACTCGGATTCTTCAAAAAGAAGGTCGATTTATTCCGAATCACTTTCATCTCTAAATGAATAAACTAATCTTGTTAGTTAATTAGCAAAATTCTTCGTTTATCAGATGTTTTAACGACTTTTTGTGCAACTTTTTGAATTTTTGAATTATGTATCTGTCATTATTCGTAGTTCCCTCACTTTTTCGTAAGTGTCTCTCTCCGTGAGAGAATTTATCCCCACCACTGCCATTTTGACAGTCTTTTCCATTTCACTACAAAAGTAGAGGAACAGACCTGTTATTTCTGAGGAACAGACCTCTTGCTCATTAGTGTCTCTCGCTAACCACTCAGTTCAAGAAGCTGGTTTTCTTTCTCAAAAGCTTTCGTTTTCTGAAGGTGTCAATATTTTGGGTACCCACACTTTCAGAAAAAATCTGAAAACAAGCTAGAATAGCTAAAAGCACGAAAGAAAATATTTCCGCGAATCTTATTTTGACTCTGGCACAGCGAGTGGTTTCAGCAAGCTAAATGACTTACAAGATCTACTCATTTTCAGGTGAGCCAAAACTAGTGACCCAAAAATTACTGCCACCGCTTTACAGTAGAACATTTCAATTCACTCTAATTTGATGTAATTCCAATCATTCCGGAAGCTGTATCCTTCAAATATAATCATCATCATCGTCATAAGAACACAATTTGCTTTCGTAAAATTTCCAAAATTCATATTGTACAAAATATTTAACACATTTCCCGTACCTGGTTGTCATTAAATTTTTAATTGAAACTTTTTCTTAAAAATAAAGTGGGTCCTGACCACAATATGATACAGTAGATGTGTTAAATAAAACGAATATAAACCCAACACCGTTGATTTAAGTTCACCATTTTCAACACGTTTTAGCAAAAATGTATACATACAAAATAACAGAAAAAAAAACAAGTCTCCATCTCAACAACAAAATTCTTATTTAATAATTTATTTATTTTTACATATCTTCTCTCTGTTTTCTTGCTTTTTTCATGCTTACCGTTCAAAAAAACAAAACCGTAACGTTATGAAAAAAAAAACAAATATTTATTTTCCATACAAACAAAAAAACTACACACAACACTCTTCCATCACGCCAACACTCATCTGAATTTAAATAAAAAAATAAAATACACAATCATTTTATGAAAAATATGAAAAAAAAATCTGTCGAAGAAACAGAAGATTATTGAAGCCTGTATTACAATGAAGGTATGCTTCAAAAGAACGAAAAAACAAAACAAATTAAATTTCGTATTAAATCTAATCTAAGGTGCAAATCTGTTTACAATTTTTGCACAATGAGTTTAATTTTTTGGTTTTATTTTGTAAGACAAAAAAAATATTCAATTACATCAATTGTCATGTTGTTAAGTTGTTAAGTTTAATTTTATTACTACTGTTGGTGAACCTGAAGTCATTAAAGGTTTTCTTTTAGTCTTAAATAATTGACAAATTAAAAAAAGGAGTAAATACGGACTGTCCGAATTTAACTGCTCTAATACTTATTCAACGAGTTGGATGATGGTTTAGTTCGAAAGAGCTACCCATGCTTTAAACCGAAGGACTTGTTACCAAATTATTTGCGTACTGTGCTCGATATAATTTTCCCAATCCCATTTGCGCGCTGAAATGGTGACGTTTACTGAAAACAAACAAAACAGCAAAAGTGATTGCTTACAAGTCGATAGTCCGCTGAAAAATCGCAATATTTAAAAGAAAACATTTGATTGGTGTTTCTGTTTACTTCCCAACCAATGTTTTCCAAGCAACCTGGCACATCATCATTTTGTCCTTCAATACTGGCGACAGAATGCTTAAAAAGTGTCGATTTGTTAGCACACATGACGCAACAGGAACTAAATGGAGCATTTCATCGATCACCGACACAAATTAAGCAGTAACTTTCTCCCTTCTTAATACACACCTCAGGTACGACTTGTGTTGCTTTCTGCTAAGTCTTCTTGCGAAAATCGCTAGCATCCCCGCTTTCATGTGACAAAGTGTACCATATTTTTTTAAAAAGTAAATTCTGTCCCTGCTCTCGAAAAAGCACACAATTCTTCGGTTTTTTTTCCATCAAAACGGTGGCAAATGCTCAACTTTGAGCTCCTTCGGTATGGACACGCATGTTCGTTCACTGTTCAAGCCTTCGCAACTGTGTTCCGTTTGTGATTGAATCTGATGCATGTCTCCATACATGTCAAACTTATTCTTTTGTTTATAGGGAACCTTAATTGACTCGCCACCACAATTTATAACAACATATCTTAGACTTTATTTATACTAACATTTATCATAGATTTTATTACAATTTAGTTTTGTCCTTGTTTTGTCAAGTGTGTTTTGCCGACAATCGTGTTTGTTTGACAGCATGTTTTCAATTATAAAATCCGTACACAAATTGGAACTTTTTCTAACGAAATTTCCATTTTTATTCAATAAAAAATGCACGAAATGTAAATGTTGTATGTAAAAAAAAAAAACTAATCGCACTCAAAAGTCGTTGACCAACAACAGGACTACCAACTTTGCAATAACATATTTTGAAATGAAATTTTCTTTTTTCGATTGGTCTTTGATTTCTCCTCCCTAATATGCAATTTAATTGTTTTTCTCTCCTTCGAAAAGAATTCCCTCTCCACGGACGGCATGAAGGAAGATTTTAGTGATTTACCCCCAAATCAGCGACGCAAAAAGCTTCAAGCGAAAATTCAAGAGCTCCAACAGAAAATCGCCCAAGAAACAGCCGCACGTGATGGCCTGATGAAGATGAAAGTCGTCTATGAGGCGAATTCATCGTTAGGCAATCCAATGACCGTCGAGGGTCAACTCAATGAATCCGAACACAAATTGGAGAAGCTGAAAATCGATTTGAAAAAATTCCAAGGATACCTAGAGAAGGCGAACAGTATGCAGGTGGCTAACAATAGTCCACAGGCGAATCGAAACTACCACAATGGTCACAGAGTATCGAGGTAAGTGACGGACAGACTGTGATGATGTTGTGATTGAAAAAAATTTTGTATCGTTTTTAGACATTCCAATGGAAGCGCAGAAGATAACAACGATGATGGTGATGATCAGCACGATGATGCCGGAAGCTTAAGCAGGTCAGATTCAGAGGAAAATGTGGCGCAAATTCAAAATGGGCATAATAATAATAATAACGGGTACACTTATAAGTCGTTTTTACAAACAAAACAAAAAAAAACACAAATCACTGATTAGTATTTTCCTCTTTCCTTAGAATATTATTTCTCTTTTTGTTTCTCCCAGAATTATTATTATTATTTTCATTTTTTGTTGTTTTGTTAGATCTCAGTAATTGTTTGAAATAGTTTAACTCGTTTTCGTGGCATTAATAGTTCGAAACCAAGTGTGAAGAAGTTGGCTAAAGTTGGAACGATGTTTATATTACGAAAGTATACTCAGTTTGTGTACCTCAACCAAGAGAAGTACTCTCACTCCCACACTGAATTAATTGCCGCAACAATCATGAGAATCTTGTGATTGTGTGGAGGCATTTGTTTTACATTTCGGGAAATCACCTGAAAGCGTTCGAAAGTATGGGAAGACCTAAACAAGTTCATTTCCACGTTCAAATGACCGTCAATGCCTAACACAAATCAATGACGACGGAGACGAAAAGGCCCGTATATAGTTAAGACCAGTCTTTTAATAGAGATATTCGGATAGTGCATATTCTATTGTTTAGCTGTGTCTTAAATGGTATTGGAAGTTTGTTAGTAACTTGCCGATCATTGCTCGCCCGATGTTGCATTTTAACGTAGTCAAGGAAATTAATCTACAATAATTTAATGCCGGGTCCGAATGGCTTAGTTGAAAAGCTTTTTCTGACACAGTTTTTATCTGCCTTTAAGCGTATACGGACAATGTGATGCGCGCAACTGTAGAATTCAAACAGAGGCCTGGAAAGGTAGCTTCCAACATTGACACCATATTGTAGCAAGACGTGCGTGCGACGTCCCCGCATTGCAAGCTTTGTTTGAAAGAAAACAATAATTGTTACCCTTTACTCCTACTATAGCTGCACATAATCCTTAAATTCGAGTAATTAATGTTGGCATTTCCACACACTTTCAAGACCTCCAACAGCCTATGCCAGACGGAGTTTAGAATGCTTCTGTTGCTTCGTTTGAGTAATCAAACCCCGCGTTCGCTAAAACGAGAAATAGAATATGATTTCAATGATTTTAATTAATTTAAAAGTAATTTTTACATTAAACATAAAAGTCTTCTGCTTGGGCGAAAAAGAAAATCCTTCAACGACAAACTTTGCCTTCGTTTATTTCTAGCAGTTCGGCAAGTCCAGAAAGCGGATTGGGTACATCACACACATCGCTGCCCGGTTCAGGGCAGGGCAGTGCGAACGAGAATGCAATCGGTGAAGATGCCTACTATGAGGGTGAAGCGGAAGCACTGCAACCCCTTGGAACATGTCGAGCCCTATATCCATTCGAAGGTGAGTTAACAAGATGAATATTCTTTTTCTGCATCAAACGGATATCCTTTATTTTTTGTTATATTGCAGCGACAAGTGAAGGTAGCATTCCCATGAACGAGGGCGAAGAACTACAAGTAATCGAAACCGATCAGGGTGATGGTTGGACGCGTGTGCGACGGTTAAATGGTTCCAATGGTTGGGATGAAGGTTTCGTGCCAACCAGCTACATTGATTGCACACTATATGCTTAGAACGAAGTTTCCTTTTCTTTTCTCCCCTCCAAACTTTCGAATTACATTGCAAGAAATTCTGTTAAAATTTCGGTTTTCTTCAACAAAACAAAATAAAAAGGAATGCGCCTATAAAACAAAATGTTCCTTGTGGCCTTGTAAAACACATTCATAACGATAGCGAGAGCACCCTTAAATGGAAGAGAAAAGGGCCAACCGGATGGGTTATTTTTTTTTCAGTTCTACTTTTAATTTTACCTAACTGAACGAAGGCAATGAATGAAAATGTGTGTTAAAATGGTGATTCTATGTATTTTTTTTTTTAATTTAATTTTATAATACAGCTGTGAAGTAACAAGAAAAAGAAATCAAAGAAAATGGAAAACGTGGAAGAAACACTTAATAATTTGTAGTTCTTGTTCAAATCATTTCATTGATAGCGCTTAAGGATTATCATGTATTTTTTACAAAACAAAAGAACGCGTGACAACTTGTGCAAGGACTTAATTGAATATTTAAAACCTCTGCCTTCATTGTTTGGGAAACTGTAACGGATAAAGAATGTCCGCGGAACTTGGAAGCAAACAAAAATTATATACAGTCAGAATTTTTTATACCTATACATAATATTTAACACATTAAATCTAAAATGTAAAGCAACTGCAATTAAATTAAACTACACAGGATAAATTAAACAAAAAAAAAGAAGAAAGTTAAATTAAAATTTAAAAACGATATTAACGTGTAAGGATATTTATGTTTATGTTTTCTTTTTAACGTGACCTATTCTTACAGTTTTTATTTTAACTCTACAAAACCACACATAAATGCATAAATTCATTTAAGTTTATAATAAACAAAACGTGTATAAACAAATCTATATATAGATACATTTATATAAATATATAAAAGATGAAAACAAAATATGCAAAAATAAAAATTAAATCTTTACTGTACATTATTTTCCTTTCCTTCCTTTTATTTTACAAAAAAAAAACACAAACGAAACGAGTTTATTTTAATTTCCTTAATTTTTACATGAATTAATATTTAAGTTAATTTTATTTTATACATATAGTTTTTATTTTTTATTGAAATAATTTAATTTTATAGAAAGAACCACACAACAATTCTCTAGAAGAAAATATACAAGAATGCTTTTTCTTAACAATTAAACATTAATTGTATTAAGAATGATACGAGAAGAAGTTAAAACAAAATAATAAAAATGCGGTTGAAATATATATAATTATTATTAATTATAAATATATATATTATACATACATACACGTGCGCTTAAAGAAAGTATATAAGTGAATAAATAATAACTTAAAAAAAGAAACTAAAATAAATTTATATTAAAAACAACAACAGCAAATTAAAGCGACAAATTCCAAAATTATAAATTACGCCTTTTTATTTCTTATTTTTTGTTTGTTCTGCTTTCATTTCGTTTGATTTATTTCATTTTTACAGTTGACACAGAAGGTGGATAGTGTAAAAAAAAGTGAGAGTGAACAGTGGCACAGAGTAAATTTTGATCATTCGATGGACGGTCATAGGTAAATTGAAGTGCATTTCCGCAAATGCCTACCCCTGCGCATTGGTGAATGGAGTTTTCACTCTAGAAATGATCTACCTTTGATAGTGGAGTGGATTTTGTTCGATTGAACTAGGAGTCTGTGCACTGCAGCGTTGATATTTTGCCAAGAATGTTCCTTTTTCTATTTTCGTTTATTCGCTCGCAGTGGGAGGTACTTCTTCATTGGGTCCAAACGAGAAAGGTATTTTAGATATACACCCCTATCGAGGTATCGGTTCGGAACGGAATTTTCTTGGATTTGTACGAAATAGACGAAATTCCACTCGAGATATCCCTTCCGATACAACGACATACAGCGCACCTTGTCGCTTTGCGTGGACCTACCTTATACCACTTACACGGTGCATTTTTTCCGAAGCTCTCCGACGTATAATTGCTGCTGAATATTTTAGTGCGAAATGAACGCGTTTGTATGCTTCATTTATTTTCTTCCGAAACGGATATTTCGAACGCAATTTGAGTTCCGATCAGGGGGGTTATTCAGATCGCTTTTTATGGCTGATTTGAATTTTTTTATTTCCATTCGACCACATTTTTTAAGGTCTGCAAACAATCCGCCAGTAATTCGTCGCTTAAATAAGTGCTTTCGCTTTTCGTATAAGTGCTTTCGCTTACACAAAAATTGAAATCCGCCATCAAAAGCGATCCGCCGCATATTTGGTAATAACGTTTAATTTGACTTTCGTATCGGAATTAAATATAACCTCGGAACGGATACGTCGATACGGGTTGATAGAATTGCGGAACGAAATTGAATTGAAATGCAGCTGTAGCTGATGCAGCCGAATGTGAAGTGGTTTTCCAACAAAAACACTGTTCTGAATTTTAATGTTCACAGATTAAAACTGAAATCAATGCATTTACGCTTTTTTCGACGGCAATGGGCGGCTAAGATAAATTTCAGAAGGGTGTACCGTCAACTGTCGAGAGTTATTGACAGAACGGAGCATTTCTCCGATATGGGAGCAAATGAAATTTTTTTCGTTTTCATAGAAGTCACGGACAATAATTTCTTAAATGACCGAAAGAACTAACTGAAATCTTAAGTTTTAAAGCTTGCACAAATATTTGGTAATAACAAGGCAACAATTAGGCTTCAATTACGTTGCATAGTTCATGGCGAAAGTTGGTATATTTTATTCCACAACATCACTCATGCACAGACTTCATATTCATGTCCAATGGGTTTTATAATCGTTCCAAAAATAAAAACTTACACAAATATACTGGTTGCCAAAGGGTTCTTTTACGTGTAAGTACTAAGTCCAACCTAATTTTAATCTGGAATATTTTTTCGATGCTAATTGTGGTGTCTGGGTAATTTTACATAAATCTTTTTATAAAAGCCGTATCACAGGGAGGACTTATAAAAGATCTACATCGTTCTATAGGCGTGTTTTTTTTTAAAACTTCGATCTCAGCAAAACAACTACTCCGAGTCTCGAAGTGTCAAGTAGAGCGTAGTTGTTGTAATTGCGTGCTGAAAATTCTACTTTACTTTGCTTTGCTGAGATCGAAGCTCAAAAAAACAGGCCTAATACCAAACCTTGCCGAGAATAATCAAAAGTTTGAGCTGAAGACAGTGGTATGAACGGTACAAAATTCTTCTGCGATTTGTCAGTTAAATACGTTCATATTTCAAACTGTCGAATGAATTGTCATTATATTTTCTTCATCCATTTACGTTAAATACGTTCTTTTAATTTTTTGTCTGTCGTTATTAACAACTATTATTATTATTTATTCCCAAATATAATATTTTTATCTATCCCATTTGTAATGTTAGATTCGCAAAAATTTCTTAGCATATTTAGTAATAAATAAAGCAAATTTATTAAACCGACTGAATTTATATTTAAAAAGTAAGCAACTAACCAAAAGAAACTTTAGGGTAGGGTAAAAAAAAACAACAACAATTAAATACAACTAAGTAGATAGTATAGAAAGAAAGCAAATAGGAGAGTATGGTTTTTGTTTTTAATTAATGCTTAGCTAAACAATATAATTTAAATCGTGAACAATATTTAATTTCGCATATATAATTAGCTTAATGTGTAAATAGTTATTTTACAATTGAATAATATAACAAATTAACAAAGCAAACAAGTATTCGAACGCAACTTTTGTATTATGTATATAGAATTAATTGCAAAAGAAAAACTATGTATATACAAGAAAACTACGACAACACTTAAATAATCCCACAGAAAAATAAATAAATAAATAAAATTTCCCTGTTTCGAGGAAAACATATTTTTGAACGATCACCTCTAATCTAAACTACTTGCAACAATCATTGTCGAACTTTATCACCATTGAATATCGCTATGCACCAGCGTTTATGTTATTCCTTACTTATATACCAACCTATATACCGATGCAATGTCTGGCACGCGAAAATTAACAGAATGGACAGATAGAAAAATAGTTTTTAAGAGAAAAAAAAAGTGTATAACAAAAACGCGTCGAAATAAAAACTCAGTTATATATAAAATGTTTGTTTGTTCGTAGCTCGATGGAGAAATGCTTCGGAAAGAGTTGCCTTTTATTAAAAGAACTTTTATCAAACTACAAAATAGTTTATTTTAAAACATAAGAAAAAAACTTAATCAAACACTGTTTGCCTTAAACATGACCAGATTCGCACAAATCTTCACAATTTTCAAATAGCACTGCTTGCTGAATTTGGGAGTCGTTTGCTTTCCTTCTAAGAAAGCCATGGTTCCCATGTAAATTTTGTTCGTACTCTCGTGGGAAATCAAACACAAGTTTGTGCCAATCAAATTCAACGCTGCCCCAATGATAATCTCATCGGCTTTCATGCCGTCGAAACATTGATCAACAACAAAACTCATGTCTTCCTCTGTTAAATGCTTTCGTTGGAGAATCTTCAAAGCGTTCTCAACTTGATTGTGGTCACTTGAGACTAGAAGTGGTAGAATGCTATGTGTCGGAATGAGTGAACGCACCTTTGAGCTGGTCAAACTGGGCTGTTGACTTAGATACTGTAGGATCTGCATATAATTAAGAAAATGTAAGAGATTGGCATCAGCTTTAAGGCCTCTTGCACACTGACTTCAATCTGAACATTAGATTCAATTAAATAGGACGTATTTATGGCGGATTGAGATTCAGATAATCGGGTGCCATTCTACTTGTTTAAGCCCTCGTCTTCATCAATTTTAAATGCCAAACAAAATGACCCGGTTCGCGGTAAAATTCATAGAAAAGGTGTCTCCAGGTCATTTTTGAGAGCTAAATCGAATTTAAAAGATTTGGATCTGCAGTTTCCCTCAAAAACGTCGAAATAATTAAAAAAGCAAAAAGTTTGTTTATGTGCAAGAATATTCTCAACCAAATTCAGTGTGCGAGAGACCTTAACTTCATACGTACCATGAAGTTAGAAAAACCGTCGCTTGTTGAGAACGTATTAACGAGAGAAACAATGTACTTGTCAATATGGTTTCCACACCCTTGTACACTAGTCACGGTCCTGGAAATTCGCTCAAAAAGGGTTTCGGCTGTCCTTTGTACACCAGCGTACTCCAGTACACTGAGCTGTGCATAGTGGGAGCAGAACTAAAAACAAATATGAATACAACCATAAAATATATAAGAACAAGTAATCCTACAGCAAAAATGGTCAACACGCTCCACATCTCATCATCGTCCAGTTGGCTGTTAGGATGGTTTAATATCAAGAGCACATTTTCCAAAACTCCATGTGCATACAAGGGACTTGTGAACCTTTGCCTTAAGAAAGAACAACCGTATAGCAAAATGAGGGCCTTGTGGTTATTTATAACTTCTTGAGGTTTTACTTCGACGATCGAGTTAAAGAGGCGACATTGCAGGAACGTATTTAGTATTCTGTGCTTGTCATATGGGGAGTTGGCAGAGAAGTTTGCAAGCGCTGTCAGCAGGATCTTCATTGTATATGTTGTGTGCTTTGCTATTTTCCTATAATGAAATAAATAAGTTGATAGACGGAATAACGTGAGTGGCGGAGGAAGACGTACTTTGAAGATTTGGACAGGCATATAACCATCAAGTCACCATTTATCTTAACAAAGGTTTTCAGAATCTTTGTGTAAAAACTTTGACTGAAAACTGGTGTCCAAAGAACCGTATTAAGGATTGATATGCAGAGCTTAACCAGTTGTGGATTGTGAGCCGATGGATCTTTTGACTGGAAAAAAGGTGATTAAATTGGACTACTACATTACGATATGCATATGTATATATTTAAATAGGTAGTACAATTAGATGTTACCACTTTATTTTGTAGAACTGAATTGTTTATCATACCAGTATATGTTACCTTTTTCAAGTCAAAATTAAGTTGAGTATGTAAACACAACGACAAATACGTCAGATTACAAACCCAGAAACTCAGTTTTAAACGCACTTAAAACACAGTAAATGCATGTCCAAAATACGCAACTAAAAGAGTCCAAATACAAACTGAAAGCGGGTGTAAAATCGCATTCAGAAACGTGTCAAAAAGCATGCATAGGAATTCGAAAAAAGGGGCAAGAAATCGCTTATTGCTTTCAAAAAAACGCATAGAAATGTTTCAAATAACGGGTAGTAAAAGCAAAATAGATGTGTCTAAATTTATAATTCAGGAAAAACTTCTTAGGCCGCGTATTCAAACTGCGGCATCCCAAAATTGTGCATAAAACATGAAAATATACCACAAAAAGTCAGAAAACGCTCAAAGTAAGTCCGTCAAATTTAGTACAGCAACACACTTACCAGTGTACCACTATACCTGCAAGACCTTTGAAAAAAAAACACTGAATTCGAAGAAAAATCCTAAAATCGAGTCTTGAAGTTTTGTTCCGTAGCAGTTGCCGCCCCTTAATACCTTTCTACTGTAACCTAAAACACCAATCAAAAAAAAAAACCACATTTTTCTATTCAGCAGGAGCAGTGGTAACATATGCTTTCAGATTATATATTACCTACCGCATTTTAGGTCTGAAACAGGACTTACGTCTGTGCGACACAGAAACGTCTCACTCATATATTTAAAAGAAACTATTCTAGCGACAAGCAGAAAAAGACTTACCGTCATCTGTTCCAAGACGAAAACAATATAATCCCTGAACAACCTTTCAAAAACTCTAACTGCCAATTGAGCCGAATTGTTGCCGTTAATAGCAAATGACCTTGGAAGTTAAAATACTATTAAAAATCATGGCTAGAAAATAAAAACAAATCCTTTACTCAAAAATCCTGAACAATACTTGCAGAATTTTGTACAGCCACAATTCGTTTCGATCTTTTTCATATTCCGCCACAAATCGATCCAGAAACTCTTCTCCTATATTGGCAACCTTTATAATCACTTCAAAACTGCTCGCATTAAAGCAGTTGAATATCCCATTCCTGTTTAGGAGATGCAAAAAAATCTCCACCATTAGATTCTTCACTGCAGACTCGACGCAATCCTGAAACAGAACCAATTCGACAAACTTCAGAATGCACATGAACGTCGCCTGCATGTCATCATCCGGCTTGTGCGCCACGTTGTTTGATAGAAACCTAAAAACAGTCAGCCATTTTATGACATTTATTGTTTTTTTATGAATTTCAACTCACTTCTTTATGAGAATATCTAAAATGGCGACAACGTCGAAGAACTCCAATTGTGACTTTTCCATTTCGTCACTTTGTGCGAAGAAAATCAGCGAACGGAGAATGTTTTTCAAAATCGGCAGGAATAGGTAAGTGCGAAAGTGATGGTCATCCATTAGGTAACGGATTAATTTCACTGACGGCTGCAGAATGTGAAGTTTCGTACAGATGACATCGTTAATGGCGCCGGCCAGGTTAATGGCGAGAAATTCTTGAATGATTCGCTGGCGGTGGTTGCTTTGTTCGATGCAGCTGACAATTTGACAAACAATGCGACGCTGATTGTGGTAGTTTTGATCGGAGATGGCCTCCTTGAGGGCGAGTAGTTGTCTGCGAAACACTGTCATTTTTAGAAAAGCAGTTAAGGTTTGTGCAAGTGGTTGTAATAGGCGAACCGGATGTGGAAATTCGTGCAAGTAATGCGAGCCATCTTGTTGAAGAGATTGTACTAGACTGAGCTGGTGTGGGATGTCTTCAGAATATAAATGCATTTGCTTTTATTTTTCAGTCATCACAGATTGTGTTGGAGTCTTACTGGTGAAAATTACTAGTAAACTGAAAACTAAAAGTGACGTAATATACCTTTTTTTAACACTCAAGCATAAATGTCACTGTTACCGTATTTTTGCGCAGTAGTCTACTTTACTTTATTTTCCTGAGAACGGTGTTGAAAAAAACACGCCTACAGAATAATTTCATTGCAGGGTTAAACACTAGTCCGAAATGTAGCCCAACCTTAAAAGCAACTCAACGCCGATATTGAAAAAAAAACAAGATCTTAGAGAGCAAAGTCTTAGGTAACGAGCTTTATTTTAATGTAAATAGATAATAGAGTGTAAATTTTTTTAAATACTGTCTATAGTAACGATCCCTCTATATAATGCGATAGAGAACTGCTGCTTCGGTTAATATCTAATAAATTGGAGCAAATCAACTCCCGCGCGTTTGCCCACTCAAATCTATAGTCTCACTTTTTGAACAAACTATTCAGCTTCATCTGCAACTCGTTCAAGAGCTCCATGTTTTGCAGCCTCTTCATGAGGCTGTCCCTATGCTACATACGATGGGTATTACTGGACCGCTGAATAACGCAACCCTTAAAGGAATTCAAACGAACGTCTATTTCACCTTCCTCCAACTGAAAACGGGAAATTATTATTTCACAGAAAACGAAAACGAAAACCGAAAGGCCAACGACCCCTTACCTCGTCGAATGCATAGATATCCTGATAGCAAGACTGGGAGATACACTTACGAGCACATTTCACTTTGTCCATCCCTTCTAGGTCCTCACAAGCAACAGAATGCTCGCAGGATGATTCGAATTCTCGGTATGCCAACTCCTGATGGGGTGGCGGATGCATATAAAAGTGAATCAAAAAAAAAAAATCAATACGAACGCATAAATGAAAACAGGTGGACTTACATTCTTGCTCGTCTCCTTGTATGCGTACTCGGGAAAGTGAAATGTAACCGATTTGGCGTTTTTATTATTCTCACTCTTGAATGCAGAACAAAACTTGAATCCGAAAACAATTAAATAAATTAAAATCAACTTTGTGCTGAATTTTTTGTGCGGCTGTGGATCAACTGTGTTGGTGTTCGACATTGTTTTGACTGTTGCAGTGAAATCCTTTCTCTGCAAGTGAATGAGTTTTGACACATGAATATGGGCGGGGGCTAAGCGCTTTCAAATGAAAGTTAGGTTGTCTATTTTTGACAGACAGATGGAGTTTTCAACAAGGGAGAAGCTTTTACAAGGGTTTTTTAAATTTAGATCCGTAAATGTTACAAATATTATTTTTGCTAATTTTAACTGAAGATGCTAAAATTTGCAGAAAGCATTGACCATAAAGATTTTTTAGATTTAATATGTAAACGTTTTCATAGCTGTGTGAAGTCTAAAGCAACTAGGAAAGGTGCGCACATGCAGTTCAATTCGCACAAATATTCTGTCACAGAAAATAGGAAAAACAACTTTTAATGAGACGGAGCCAACTTAAGCCTTTTTTATTATTAAGTGTCAAATGCATGATGTGCTGGCCTTAGATTTGACAGTCAGCGCCAACCTTTTTTTTATGAAAAATGTTTGAAAAATAAAATTGACAACCATAATCTGTCACTTTACTTATTCTACGTAGTACTTAAATGGTCATTTCTGGTTTAAATTTGTAGGCTATCTCTCCGCAAATGTCAACTCAAAAATCTCGTTTTGTGATTAGCATAGATCAAACAGTATGAACTGTCAGATTACTAGAGATCCGAACGAACACATTGCCCGCTACTAATAATCATATATTAGGCGTGTTTTTTTGAGCTTCGATCTCAGCAAAGCAAAGTAAAGTAGATTTTTCAGCACACTAATTACAACAACTACTGCGAGTCTCGAAGCGTCAAGTAGAGCGTAGTTGTTGTAAATGCGTGCTGAAAATCCTACTTTACTTTGCTTTGCTGAGATCGAAGCTCAAAAAAACAGGGCTATTGTACGCTATGAATTTTCAATAGCGAAGTTTCCCAAATAAAAATACCCATTGTGACAGACAAAATATTTAGTGCAAAGTTTAAAAATGTTTATTACAGTGTATATAAGTTTGTTTTAAATATTCCGACCGTTTCAAAAATGTTGTGTATTTTAGTTTAGTTTGTTGTTAGATAAAAAATAACAGATAACTTGTTATACGAAGACATAAATGACAATGAGAAATTAAATATCAAATGTAATTTTATAACAGCTTCGCATCTTCGGTTCTCAAAAACTGCAAAGCTGAGCCGATTATTAACGATCCATAAGTCAATGCCGCAGTGACTTTTTTAAGAGAGATCATTTTATGTGAAGAGCATCATAGTTGACAGTCAAAGCAACTCATCCGAAACGAATGAACAGCAAAATTAGCATCCAATCGTCAAAAGATGTACGAACAGCATCGCCAAAACATCAAATAGCTTTGGCAATTTAATTGTTTACTCGTGAAGGTCAAATGCGGCAGTACATTGAAATGTACCTACATACTTCTGATGTAGTAAAATATACAAAAGAAATAAAATTTACAAGCAGATATTGTTGAACACAGATGTTTGCCAGAGAATGGGTAAATTTTATTACTCTGTCTGTTGGTATGCATGATTGGTATTACTTAAAATGTCAGCATTCAATCATGCTGACATTACGTAGGTAGGTAGGTTTGAACTCGAATTGTTATCGGGTAAGGGAATTAATTTTTCTGTGACATTTAGACGAATTATTCAAGTAGGTATTGTATTGAAACTTAACTATAAAACTTATGCACTTTTCAACAAAGTGTCAATAAATAAATCAATCTGTCAAAATTTAAAACTGCACGAATGTGCTGACTATTACTTTCATGCTTAACTTGATTTTTCTCTTACATATATTTTAAAAACAAAACTATTTCGTGCGCAATGAAAACAAATGAAATGTCACAACTTGTTTAAGTTTTGCAATTCAAATTCAGCAATTAATATGAATAAAAAAATTTGTTTATGCTACGGATGTGTGTATTTGTATTTTAATGAATGCATTAAGAATAAAGGAGTCTTTGACGCGACTTTAGCTATCACAACTAAACACTTGAAGTTCGAACCACGTTACCATTGATCCATTGAGGGTACATATTTGATTGATTTAAGTGTGACGTAAGGTTTTTTGTTTTTGTAAATGTTGAGCCAAAATTGAATACATAACATAACCTAAAAAGAACTCACTTACCGAAAGACAGTGTAACAAAAAGCAACCGTACCGCTTTCAGCCACAAATTTGTAAAATGTATACAAAAAGTCGAATTGTCATTTGAGCACGATCTGACAGGTGCTGCCATTTTAAAGAATTCTTTCTGTCAAAAGCTTGCATACAGAAAGGGACTACAGGTAATTTTTAAATGCGATTAAAATTGCATTAACTGACATTTGACAACAATCTGACAGTTGGTGCATTTTTAATGGATTCCTTCTGTCAAAAGGAACGCAGAAACGGACTTTAAGCAAAGTTATTTAAAAATTTTAAATAATTTATCATACTAAAGTTGCAGCAACTGTCATTTGACAACGATCTGACAGTTGTTTCATTTTTAGTGGAGCTCTTGTGTCAAAAGGTTGCATGCAGAAACGGACATAAGTGCTTAATCATACTGAACCATAATTACTCTTGTTTGTTTTGAATACCTAGCGAATATTGCATACCTGACAACTGACAGATTATTGTTCAAAAAAATTGGGTTTTTTGTGTGTCATCCTATACGCCGAAAGGTGGCACCATATGAGCTATTCTCTGATAGACGTATGTTAAGTAAGAGTTTGAGATCAGCAATTCGTGTTATGTTTCTCATGGTGGGGCTTTGCCTTCAAAAGGTTGTAGGTACTTTTGGCACGCTTTTGAGAATGCTGGCTTTTATTTAAAACAAAAGAGTTGAGCAGCAAACTTGATTCCAAAAAAAATCAGTTTCAAATGCTTCTTGGTGAAGGAGTTTGATTTGCTAACATTTGTTTCTTGATCATTTTGTGCGCCCAGCATCACACGTTTTTGACAGTATCTATCACCTAAAGTATCTTGTTCATTCTGCTTCCTTTTTGGTACTTATTCTGACTTACAATCCACAAACTTATTTTTACTTAATGTACGAATTTTAACTAGGTATGTGATATAACATTGAAGTGAACTGCCAGCTGAATCGACAAGTAACATGACACCCGCATTGATCACGAAAGAACTGGTATTTGGAAAAGATTTTCCTGCCCGCCACACTCAACAGAGAACCCCAGGTTAAGAGATAACCACTTAAGTCTCTACTTCGAGCCACTCTCAAAGAGAGCTACCAACACTTACTCACTCGGTGAGAATTTTTGGCTTAAACTATGAAAAAACCCACAACTTGTCTCCATATATGAGTCCATTGCGATCGCGATCCCACCTTCAATACCCACCTCAGCCACAGATACTAACGAACAGAGCCGATACCTAACCTAACCCCTACAGTGAGCTCCATCGCTCCATCGCTCCATGACCAATTCAGTTTTCTACGAAACGTCCACAGTGGTGGTAGTGTTGTTGTTATACCGTGAGTTTGTTACTCGTTTTACCAGTCCCCATAAGAAGAATGTAGGAAATAAAGAAACAATAGAAGAGTTTGATAAAACCCGTGTGTGCCCATAAACAGCTGAAAAGGTATCGCGATCTGCTTTGAATATCTATCGCCTTCCTAGACAACACAATAACAATAAATCCCAAACAAAAATTCTCTTTTATCGGTCGGTCATTGTTTTCGTTTCCATTTCCATTTCCATTTCCATTACCATTTCCACCTCCAACAATAAGTGCAATAAAAAGTGAAAACTTTTTTTCTTTTTCATTTACCAACTCTTCTGTTTGTTTTTCGTTCGAATAAAAAAAACACTCGATTGACCATTGCGGCAACAGCTTATAACTTGCGCAAGGCATTGAACTACCTCAACCAGCAACTACGAGGAACAATTATTATTGACGACGCTTATTTGAAATAATGCTCATGCACACCGCTCCAAGACAGTTGCGTGCATAATATTAAATCGAGGTGATTGTGTAATATAGACAAGGTGTACTACAGTGTTGCCAATTTTCGCCTGTCAAAGTGACATAACCCAGCCTAGAAATCGCACCCGACAAATTTGGCCGAGAACGAGTTATTAAAAAATAAAAAATAATAAAAACGACATCATAAGCCTGACCTTGATTCCGTGTGTGCCCACAACATTCATCTCCACCGTTCATTGTGCCCATTTCGAGTTGATTTGGTTTGGCGAGTTTCCGCTTCTCATCGCGTCGTCGTCGCGGCGCATCAATTTGTATACTAGTTTAGCATGCGCATCTGAGATACATTTGCATTTTTGTCATTATGCCGAGAAAACTGCTCAAGTTTCTGATTATCTTCGATAACACATCGCTGTTGTATTTTCCGGGACAATTTTTGTCGGGAAAAGTTCTGCTCGAGCTGCAGGATGATACGCCAGCCTTGGGACTGCATTTTCATGTGGTCGGCGAGGGGGTAGTTCGTGTCGGTTCGGCGCGACAAGAACGAACCTATGACAAAGAAAACTACATCGACTTTCGGATGCGCTTGTTGGGCGACGCCGATCAGGGGCCATCGGTGTTGTCGCCAGGAATTCATAGTTTTCCATTCAAGTTGGGACTTCCGGTTGGATTGCCGTCGACATTTTTGGGCCGTTATGGCTGGATACAGTATTATTGCAAGGCCGCGCTGCGCGAGCCAACGGGACTGATACACAAGAACCATCAGGTGTTCATTGTGATGAATCCGATTGATTTGAATTTGGAGAAGCCTATTTTGGCGGTGAGTGATCTAATTGCTGTGGTGTTGGATGAAATTTTACGGATTTATGTTTTTTCGCTCTTAGCAACCATTCACTTGCGAGGTGGAACACAAATTGGGAGTCGCATGCGTGGGTGGTGGCACAGTTAAGTGCAGAGTGGCTTTGGATCGGGGCGGCTATGTGCCCGGAGAGAGTATATCAGTGACGGCATACATTTCGAATCACAGTAATGTGACTATAAAGAGGACCAAAGCGTCATTGACTGAGGTGAGTATTTTGAAGCGGGTGGAATGTGTTTTGTTACTACATGGGAATAAGTTAAATTATATTTAAAACAAACTGCATTACCATTCACGCAATGTAAAATGTTTGTTATAATGATTTTGACATGAGCTTGATGTTTGCAATACCGGGCGATCGGAAATATGCCAGATCACTGTCATATTTCACAAATTCAATTCCGTTCAAGCAGGTAATAATTATTGCAACTGCCCTCTAAGAAAACTGCACTTTTGAAACCTAAAAGCTCTTAAGCAAAGTTTTTCAATATATCTTGTTTTTCGTAATTTTGTTTTGACGTGAAAGAATTCTCTGAGATATATAAGACTTAGAAAATCTTGCACCAAAAACTGGGGCATATATCGTCAGCCATATTTCTGTTTATCTTTGCTGTTGCATTGTTTTTTTTTTTTGGCAAACTTTGGTAGTTCTTAGTCATCACCTCTTCTCTTAAATCCATTTGCAAAGTTTTACATTCATAAAAAAATTACAGTAAGTAACGAGTAACGAGTATTCTTTAGCGGATAAAAACTTTGAAAAAAGTTCTGTACTGACTGAATCTGATCCTTTTTAATGACTCTCTCAAGTCTCAATATTCTAAAAGCTCTTAACTATTCTGCATGTTTTATAATCAATGCATTTTTTGTCTTACATCTATTGGGTCACAAAAACTAGCGAGTCCGCACATTGCGGCAGAATTGCAGCGATTTGTTTCGCTGGTTCTATTTTTAGCGACTATTTAAGTCGTACGAAAGGTTAGTTCTTAGCCTAAGTAGTAACCACAACTAATGGGCTCAAGCACAAAAATATAGAGTAGCCTGGCACCATCATATTTTTTATTGAAATTTTGTCATAGTTGTCGTAGTTGTTGTAATTGCGTGCTGAAAATCGAAAAACAGGCCTACAGTTTGGTAAGTCTGACTGCTGACTTGTTCTGTAAAAATTCACATTTGCCTAGATCGGTCACTTGAACAGTTTCTGCGGTTGACGTTAATGGGGGCCTTATACCTAATTCATTTTGCTATGCTAATGTGTTCGGCGCCATTAAAAATTAGAGATCCCTTAAAATAAGCTAGTGACTGTGACTGACCAAGTAAGGTTTCTTTGGCAGTCTATTTCGTTGCATTACTATATGAATTTCATATTTTAAAATGATATTCAAATGGATTCGAAATGAACAGTCAAAAAAGTAAAGGTTGACGGTTATGGAAGGATTCTACATGTACAAACATTTTAACAACAACAAAATCAATACCTTCGAAAATGTGTGTACTTTTTTCTATAATTTTGCATTTGAACTCATTTCAGACAATCGAATACTTGGCACGCGGCAAAGCCGTCCAGACAGAGAAACGCGCTTTAGCTGTTCTTGTTCGTGGTAAAATTCGCCCAGGTGGCAAGGATGAATGGCAAAACGACAGCCTGTATGTTCCGCCATTGCCACCGACAAATTTGCGAGGATGTCATTTGATTAAGATCGCATACGATGTCTTCTTTGTGATTGAACCCAAGTCATTAGAAAAAGAAATTAAACTGCAACTGCCGATTGTCTTAGCCACGTATCCATTCCGAAATTCCCACAACGATGTCACAAACACTTGGCCAGACTCTGTGCTAAAGCCCGACACACATTATCCATCAACATTACCCATCTTTCGGCCATGGCTACATGAAAAGCCCGAATCAAGCTAGAATTCAGATTTTAAATCACAAATTTTGCATGAGTTTTGTTTGTCCTTAAACATATCTAACGAATTTTATTTTATCATTATAGTCATTATGTAAATCGATATTCATCACAAAAAGGCCATACACTGAGTGACTATGTTATGCCTTTTTTTATTTTCTGTACCACTAGATTTGTATAGTACATTTATATCTTTACTTAACTATTAATTAACTGATATAATTTTTTTTTAATTGTTAATACCTACACATAATAAAACTATTAAACATAAAATTAAGAGAAAAGTAGTGTTTTTGTGAAAGAAATAAATGTTTGCATTTATTTCTGCGGTAAATAAATATATGAGAGGGTAGCAAGTTAATGCCACTTCACACCTGTTTGAACTTTAAACTTGTGTCAATTTGTGTGTGATTTATCAAATCTTTTGACAGAGCATTCTATTTTCTATTTCTTTAATGGGGGCTTTCGGATTTGTAGGTTGAAAAGCCTGACAGTAATTGCCAACATTTGTCTCTCTTTTGGTTATTGCAGATTGATCACTTGTCAAATTTTTCAAATTGACATTTACAGATGATTAGCCGAACAATCCAGTCAGGAAAATATGTCCCGTTGATATTTCGAGTTTCGTCTAAGCCCCATTCTAAGTGCCCTTATTAACTACATTAACAAAAATTTTAATAATTTGACATTTCAAAATGATAAGAAAAATGGTCGCGTTCGGTAACCTATCTCAGACAAATCTTGTTAACTACTTTTCGTGAGAGTAATATACACAACACTATTTTTCGTATTCCTTCTCTTCGAGATGAAATTGCCGCAATTCTAATGTTAAAAGTCATAGAATTATTTAAGTGCATTAAGCCGTCGGGATTTCTCCTCCTGACTTAAGATCTTAACAGATGTCTGTTAATATCGTGAAAAGTGCTGAAAATTATACTTTACTTTGCTTTGCTGAGATCAAAAAAAGTGCAAAGTGGGCTTAGTAATGTAAAAAAAAGCTATGGTTTTCAATTAAACATTCATCAACACCGACTGTTATACGAACGAGTATGGCCCTTGGTCTGAGCCATTTTGCAATTACATTTGTGCATATTTGCAAATGTCCAGGATGAGTAAAATAAATAGATGGCGCAACAGGTTGATAGTAACATATGGCGGTCTGGCTTCTTTAAGAAGTCCATTTTTGCGTGTTTCCATTTTTGTAATAAATAGAAGCGAACTAAAATTTTATGACGAAACGAAGCTTAACGCCTGAACTGAGAAAGATTTGATGACTGACTTTTATTTTGTAGTATTAATAGTACAAAAGTTTTGAACAAAATTGTACTAAAACAAAGGCAACTGAATATATAAACACCTTAACCTTAACAACTTAAAAGCTGTGCAGATATTAGTCTGTTTGGACGAGCAACTCAGTGATGGAATTAAGTATTTTGCTGCACAGGAAGTAAACAACTAAAATTCTACTACAACTTTTCGAATTTAATTTTCTTGTTTTGCAGCGCGATTAACCCTTCATGTTGATGAAACAAATACGGAGTGAGTTGAATAATTTGCAGTTTTAAGGCGGTAAGACTTCCATTTTGCTATCTACTAGTTTATAACAAACATACAAAAATTGTGCAACTTATCCTCGGCATAGCATGAAAGTACAATTTCGGCCACCAAACTAGTTTTCAATTAGTAAAATAAATATCTTAAAGAAAGTTTCTTAAACTCTATTACCCATCTGTCACATAATCGAACCGAATACTACATTTTTGCAATTATCACCTTTCTTTACAGGTTATCACTGTAAAATTATCACCTTTCTTTACAGCTCATCAACTGTAAAAACCCCTACGGCTTCAGTTTTATTCTTACTAATTTTTCGCAAATTCACACAAATTTCGCAGTTCCTTAATGGCCAGATTTCAATAAATAGACAGGGCTAATCAAAATTTGCCATCAGTTATCAGAACGCAGTTTGATCGTTGAATTCAATAGAAAGAAGCTATGAAGGGACTTGTAAGTACCTACCTGTGCTGAATAGTTTTTATCGATAAGATAATCCGTTTTCCTTACAGATTGTATTTTCGCTTTTGGTTGTGTGCTGTTTGGCTGCACCCACACCAGATTCTACTCGAACAATTACGTCAGAAATTAAGTCAGATGGAGCTGCATCTGATCCTATAGTTGTCAGTGTTCCTGAACTGGAAGACGAACCATCGCCAGAAACTCGCGGAATTTTTCACAAAACAACAACAACGACTGTAGCGCCACGAGCTGCAACAACCGTCATTGTCATTCTTAAGACAGATCAACAAAAAGGAGGTATTTTCCATAATAAAGGAAAATAAATCATACTAAATGGAATTGCATATACATGTATTCAACAAATGTCCATAATTATTTCAGGATAAATTATTTATTTCCATTTGCATTAAATATTGTATCCATTGAATAACAAATAAAGAACCGTTTAAGTAAAAACGTTTTCGTAATATCTATACTTTTATAATTATACAAATATTTGAAAAAGAAAGAAAAAACCCAACGTCAACTGAAAGAAACAATGCTTTACAAAGTTCACAGCTATGACGTTTATGTCAGTTTGTACAGCATTCCAATATCTATTAGCAATGCCAATGAAAAATGGAAACGCTGGCAGCTTTCTTGTAAATTCCAAACCCTTTTGAAGTATCAACCACATGTTTGTGTATTTGTCAACAAACGAATGTAGTTTTCCATTTCCATTGAGCAAAAAGAAGCGTTCGTTCGGAAGAGTCCCGACTCCGGAATCGAAAAAAAAATACTTTTGAAACCTTTCCATTGGTACAAAAAATACTCTTCTTCGACTAAATAGTCAGAATCCACTGGAATCCATTGGAAAACTATATAATTAAATTAACAATTTGTTAATATAAATGTAAAAAATTGTTGTCAAGAATTTTGTATGCATTTTTTCGAAGAAATCAGACATGAGAGTTTACGTTATCGAGAGAAATAGAAAGGAGCATTTTGTATGAGTTTTTCGAGGAAATTAAGCATGAGGGTTTATATTATCGAGAGAAATAGAAAGGAGGTAAGATTGTTTGGGGAGTAGTAGTAGTAGTAGTAGGGTCTAATACATTTGTAAAGAGTGGGGTATAACTTTCACAATTTTAAATGAGTGCAGCTTACGTCAGTTTATTTGTTTTTATGACAAATGCTAAATCAACAAATGCCAATGAAACGAATGGAGAAGTTGTTTTTGGATTACGGAAGGACAAAAAGAGTCTAATTATTAACGTCATTTGTTTTGACATATTTTGACATTCTGACACATTGAAACCTCTGATGTCAGTTTGTACGTAAGAAACTCTCATTCTCACCGAAGTTGGTAGTCATGTGTGTATGAATAATTGTATTCTTATTTGTTTTTTATTGCGTTTGTGAAAGTCTCAAAAGGTGAGAATACTCGTATGACTGACGTTTTTATTAAATACTTGGACCTTGGACTGGAAAATTTTAGAGAGAGAAATAAATGAGATAATAAAAGAATCGTCTGACAAAAAAAATAAAGGAAAGTTTAATTATCTGCACTTTAATTGTTTTTAAAGACAGCAGCTGTAACAATAAATTCATCCAAACAGCTTTCTTATGTCAAAATTTCAGCCAGCATTTTTTTAGGCAAAAAAGGAGTAAAGTAGCTAAAGTGCTGTTTTGCTTCAGCTGCGAAGGCGGGTATTTACTTTCCGTATATCGATGCACCGCCATTATTTGGTCAAAAAAACAATATTTTTGCGGTAAATTTCTATTTATTTGGTTTGCAAATAAGTATTCCTATTTTTTTAATTCTGACAGTCAATTGACTGTATAAATATCTCTTGGGAAGATATTTTTATTTTTTCCTTGATACGAAGTGATACTGCACGTCAATTTGACATCTCTGAAGTCTCTTCTTTAATGCAAGCCATACTCATATAAAATTTCATACAATAATGAAAAAAAATGTATAATTGGTAATAAACAATGATTTTGCACAAGACGGTGACTTTCATCATAAAAAAAAGGAATTTCTACCGAGTTTTGTTTGGAAAACTATGACTTACATTCCGGCATCTGCTTTTGGCATGGCATACAAATTTGTCACATGAAATTAACCACAAACTAATGAACCTACGGTCTTCTCGGCATAAGTGCTAATTGATAGTAATAACTTCTTTTGCTAAAAACTTGGGTCCACGAAAAAGTCCCATAAATAGAGAGAAGATGTCGATTGTGGTTCAATCGTGATGATGAAGCTCGTAAGTTAACAGTGTCTATTGATTGACCTCAAAATTATTTTCTTATATTCAGACTTTCTCTCTTTGCAAAAAAATAGATAATTTGCCTGGCATTAGTGTCGAGCTGCCTAGCGGCACCAACACCCAATACAACTGATGCTGATTTGGTGACATCTTTGGAAAAAGATACCAAAGTTGGTTCAGCCAGAGCGGACACTCCACTACGAACAACAGTTTATATAATCAAGGATGATGAAGTACCTGAGTACCTTCGACCGTTGGTTAATCAATTGCCTTGGGATCAAATTCTTGTTCCTCCAGCGGAAGAAGTACCCACAACACCCACAGAAGCAAAAACTCCAGCGGGGGAAACAGAAACAGCAGTAGCTCCGCCGATAGAAGCTGTAGAGCTAACAGTATTAACAGTACCAACAACGGAGTCACCATCAACCCCCACTCCGCTAGCCACAACCACAACTCCCATCCCAACAACTACAACACAATTGCCAACAACACTGTCCACAACACAAACGCCACCAGAACCAACAACAACGGAAGTAATTACTACTACCACAACAACAATAACAACAACAACACCAACAACAACAACACCAACACCAACAACACCAACTTCATCAAACTCCGATCCCCATACACTACAATAATAATTCTTCGTGAATAAGTGCAAGGAAATTCGTTAGCATACAAAACGCCAGAGCTTTTGTTAAAATTGCTTTCTGAATTTTTCAGCAGCTAGTATTTATTTTATTTATTACTATATAAATCTTCAACATAATGCGTAAATATTATTAATCAATAAACCATAGACAAACCATACTATTGTCTCTGCAATAAACTCCTTTTGTACATACGAGTACTGTAAAACTCTTGCTTTTTTTTCGTCCCGTCAGCATCTCTATCAGAGATTTCTGAAAAAATAAGGACTGCATCGATAAAAGGAATGATGACAGTTTACATTTTCCATTTGGTATTTTATGATTGACTATGGACATTTGCCTATTGGTTTAAACTGATGTTACATTTAAGAGGTTGTAAATTGCAATACCAGCGCTAAGATTAAACGAAGAATAACTCTTGCCAATCGCTGTTTCTTTGGGCTAAGAAAGCAATTTAGTAGCAAAGCCCTCTCTCGAACAACTAAAGTGACAATTTATAAGATCTTGATCATCCCAGTCCTACTTTATGGTGCAGAGGCATGGGCTCTATCAAAATCGGATGAGGCTACACTTGGTTACTTTGAGAGGAAAATTCTTCGAGTAATTTTCGGTCCCGTCTGCATAGACGGTGAATAGAGGAGGAGATACAACGACGAACTGTACGGGCTGTACAGCGACATCGACCTGGCCAGAAGAGTGAAGGTCCAACGACTGAGGTGGCTGGGTCATGTAGAGCGAATAACCGTCAATGCTCCGGCCCGGAAGATCTTCGAATCCACACCCGAGGGACTGCGCAGTAGAGGAAGACCGCGACTCAGGTGGCGCGCGCAAGATGGAAGGGGACCTTAACAAACTTAGCGTGCGAAACTGGAGACAGCTGGCCAAAGATCGTGCTGGCTGGAGACGCTTGTTGGTTGAGGCCCAGGTCCACCCCGGACTGTAGCGCCACCTTAAGTAAGTAAGTAAATTGCAATGATATTTTATTACAAGCTATGGAAAACAGAAAAAATGGCGCCGTACTTAGGGAAAACAAATTTTAGTCTCGTCTTAAAATTCACGAAAGGTCACAATTGCAAATTTTGTATGGAAAATATAGCCACTGTGAACTACTAAGTTGTAGAGTCGAAACTAAAAATGTTAATTGGTTAACCCTTAAGGCACCAAGTGACAAAGAACAGACACAGGAACAGAAACAGAATCCCATACATTTGCAACAGAAACAGAATTAGGAACAGAAATTTTTTTTTTCAGCAACAGAATTTAGCGACAGAAAAATGGCTGTTTGACGACAGAACGTAAACAAGTCTATATTGATTGTTTCTGCAACAGAAATGCTAATTTATCATGGGGGGGATGTTTTTTTTTTTTGGATTTTTCTGCATTTGTCATCTAACAAACAAACAAATCGAAATCGTCTGAAAACTGCCGCTCTGCTTGTTTATAGGCCGCAGTTCGACAATTAGCTTCATGTAAATCGTATTCACTTAACATTTTCAAAATCTGTTCCATTTTTTCGTTGAAGTCAAAGCTAAAATGTATCATGTTTTTATGGATCTGTTTCTGTTTCAGTTTTGTGTAGCTGAGCTAGCAACGTAAACAGAACCAGAATTTACTACAGAACGAAAAAGTTTTCTGTTCTGTTTCAGTTTCTGTTCCTGTTTCTGTTCTTTGTCACTTGGTGCCTTTAGTGTTATTTTGGTGAAAGAATGACAAAACGTTTATGACGTCAGCGGCTAATTCGGATGAACGTAACCGTGTTACCTTTAGTTGCCATCTTGAAATTTACAAAACAACATCCGCTTCTATTTTACTCCAAGTGTACTCGGAGGCTGGTTTGACTACATAATATTTTAGTACTGACATCAACCATTTAATTGGATCTGAATTTTGAGTCACTGCCAACTTCACAAGTCTTGTTAGAGTGTCAAAAAGAAAATGTTCATGGTGGGCGTTTTGCAAAATATAAACAACAAAAAAAGTTTCACAAATAATTTTTCTCGTGAAAATTCACTCATTTAAATGTTTAAAGTTACCCATTCCCGTCACAGTTAATCTCTTTTTGAAAGCAATCTACAAACAAACGCATTTTTCATTGAAAACTATCTAAAATGTCTCAAAGTGGTGGTGGTGTTGCGACAGCTCCTGGGGTAGCCGCAGCATCCCTCGGTGCATCAAGACGACATCGCGACATCCCACAAGACGTAAATGTTTCGGGAACATCAATTTCAGCTCGCTTCGGCGAAACCGAATGGGAGGCCAGAGAAGTAAACCATAATCTAGACGAAGTTTTTGCAATAATCTCAAACCAAATCTAAATTTACTTCCAGTCGCAGCGTCAGCGAGAGCTCGAAGAGGCACGAGCGCGTGCCGCCCAAATGGAAAAAACAATGAAGTGGTGGTCGGATTGCACAGCCAATTGGCGTGAAAAGTGGAGTAAGGTTAGTGTTTCAAGTGTGATTGTACCTGTCGATAATGGTGTCCAGTAGTTTGATCGATATGTCGACTGCATATGCAGTGTTACTGGGTCAACGCGAAGAACCAAACATTAACACGTTCGGATTCACATATTTCAGGTTCGTAACGAACGCAATAAGGCGCGCGAAGAGGCTAAGCAGTTGAGGGCCAACCTGGATATTTCAATGAAGGAGTCAAACTCGTATAAACGCGAGAAGAACGATCTCGAGATGCAGATAACGCAGCTGAAGAAGGAAATGGAAAAGGTCCACATGTTGATGATGAAACATGCCGGGCAGTTCCACAAAGAGGGGTTAGTTGAGGTGGCTCTTCGCTTTATCTTGAACTAAGTGATTTTATTCTTACAGAATCGACAACATCGACGAGCCGGAGCGCGATGGACGGGACAACAACTGCTCTCCGGACATTTCATCGGATGGGCTGAAGAATGTAAACAGCGAGGATGGATTGGTAAGAGTATTTCAAAAGTTGCTCCCAAAATGTTTGTTTCTACAAGCTTTTGTGTAGGTTACAAAAGCCATTGGCAACGATATGAAGGACTTAGACATTGAAGAGTACGTCCTCCAGGGAGCTGTGCCCAAGAATCTCAACGAGCTCCTAGGTAAGTCGTTGAGCAATGAGTTAAAAGTTCGTATATTCGTATTTGCCATTCCCCAGATGAGGAGACAGCTGAGGAGAAACGTCTCATCCAGCAGCTCTCCAAAGACGATTTTGACGAGGAGTACCTTCTGCAAAAGATCTCCATGCTACAGTTGCGTCTCGATGAGGCACAAAAGACCATTCAAGCCGAAAGGGAGTAAGTTAACCAACATTTTGTGTTGCGGCCATAATTACTTAAAATGTTCCTCAGGGAAAAGCACATCCTGCACAAAAATATCGAAAAGCTTTCGCTCGAGATCCAAGAAATTCGTGACAAACACGAAGAGATGCGCTCAGCAAAACAGGTGAGTTCCGTCGAGCGCAGGTCTATTGCAAGTTGAATGTATTCTCGTTCATAGGAAGCGGTTCGAGAACTGTTGACTCTTCAAGAGCAGCATCGCGCCGAGGTGCGCATTTTGAACAATTCCATTCAGGAGGAGATCTCGGCGAGGGAAAATCTGGAGCGAAGACTCTGTGAGCTTAGAACTGAGGTGAGAATGAAGTCGTATTGGTTTGAATAGAAAGTCGAGACCACGTTATTTCAGTTGGAACGATTGCAAGTTGAAAACGCTTCCGAGTGGGGCAAACGCGAACGCCTCGAGACCGAGAAGCTTGCTATGGAACGGGATAACAAGAAGCTGAGATCGGAGATACGTGATTTTCAGGAGAGATCAGATCGTAAGGGACGACCAGTTCAAGCCAGCGATGTGGAGTTCCGCTCGCTGCAACAGGAGCTGTCCGAGAAAAACAAGGTACGCTAAACAGGCAGTAACAGCCCGACACTTTCCGTTTTATTCATTTCAAACAGCTAGTTATCTAGTTAGTTGTGTGACGGAAAACCGGTCTCGCCTTATGTCGACCGTCTCCACTTCTAAACAACAAGTCGTATCATTCGTTTACTTTCAGGAAATCGGAGAGATAAAGCTGTCACATTCCAAGCTGAAGAAGCTTCTTGCCGAAACAAACACCGAACTGGGCCATGCTGTACGGCGGGCGGAACAGTACGAAGGAGAGGTATTGAATGGAGTACGAATCGAAAACTCTTTGATTACACCACAATTGCAGGTAAAACGTCTACGAGCACGAGTCGAAGAGCTTAAAAGAGAACTAGCAGGAGCAGAAGACGAGCTAGATGCTGCATGCAATCAAGTTAGACGTCTTCAACGCACAAACGACGAACTTATCGGCCAAACAGAGGGACTCCAAGTACAGATTCAACATCTGCAAACAAGGTAAGATCGCATCGTATATCTGTCACCACTGATCCGTGCCTCCCATTCCCTCATAAACTAATCTGACTCATTCTTTGGACGCTGCTTGCTTTACTAAAATCATACAAAAAATAAAATCCGAAAAACAAAACATTCACCAGGCGCTCAGTTAGTCCACAACAACGTCCCACTAACTTTGGTGCATCAAGCCTCACATCAGCATCTGGGATACCAATAGTCGCACACAAAGCCAACACCAACAATCTCCCTCTGGTCGAATGCAAACCAAATATAAACGACTTGCGTCAGCTTTTTGATGATCCGCCACGCCATGGCGGCGCTCCCACCGCCAGTGGGGAATCATCAAAAAGATCCAGTCAAACCGAACGTACTCTCAATCTGAATCAGTCGTTCTTCGACGCCAAGCCAACGCACTTGGAAGAGAACATCTTCGAGTCGAAGGCTCGCAATCTAGACTTTGAAAGAGCCAAGCAAAAATTTGATAATCCGCATCACCACCATCACCAGCGCGAGCAACGCGAGCGTTCGTCCGGAAGATTCGGCAACTACAAGGGCTCCGGTGCGAACACAAGAAACTCTGAATCGTCGTCCAGCAATGGCAATGTCGCGGAGGTATTGAGTCGCTCTGGCACCGGTGGTGGTGGGTCTTCTTCGATGCATGTGTTCGACGATCACTTGCGTTCCTCTGCATTTGGCGGTGGCGGTGGTGTCGGTGGTGTCACCGGCAGTAACAGCATTGGAAGTGGCGTTGGCAATAAAAAAGATCCATTCGCTAGAAACAGCATCAATTTGGACGGTTTAAAGGTGTCCGACGACGACGAAGTAAGTAGCTCTGTGTGGCTGTGTTGATTGGTGTTGTGTGGTAGATTTCGTTGAACGCTTTGTTTTCCATTAAAAGTAGAATTTTATAATCGTTTTCATGTGTGTAAGTGGCGTGTGAGACACTGGCCGGAGTAAATTACTGAGCTGGGCGTTTTTCTTGCAATCAATTTCAGACTCCGTAGTTACGGATCAACGAGTATGCTGCTGGACGAAGAAACAGAGGGCAACAGCGACGAGGGTGTTTAGAATTAATTCGACATAAACAGCAAAAAATTATTATTACCGAAACTAGTTAAGGATATTTTCATAAAAGGAGTGTGCTACTCAGGGGGAATGTGCAGGACCAGTCGCCTTCGTGCCGTGTGTACCTGTATTTATTTATATTCGAGCCGAAGTTTCAACCATTCTCTCAAACAGCTTGCGTTCTTGCCCCATTTCAGAGCTGGTTTTTATTTGCCCATCTAATCGTTAAAGTATTCAATGCAAAAGGAAAATCATACTGATACTGCTTGGTATGCCCCACATAACCATCCTGAACATGTCCTTTTGAGTAGTTTACGAGTAGGGTTACGCGTTACATCGTTCCAATACTGTAGCACGAATATTGTTCGTGAATTCTAACTTAAGATCATACCATTTCCATTAACTCATTCTCATTGTAACAAAAACAAAAACAGATTGTGATGTTCATTTTTATTTGTCCATGATGAGTGGGAACGTGTTTTTTGTGTTTCGTTTATACTCCATTGCGCGATCGATTGCCATTACATTACTTCCAACTTGATTTATTTGATTTTTCTAATTTAAGTGTATAAAGGCGAGACTTATTTACAAATCCTAACTATTAGTTGTATCTCACTAAATACTATTATATTCGAATATTTTAGATATCGACCATTATATTTATATTTAGACAACTATAGAAAATGTTAACAAATTCAGTGCATGGCATTTGCAAGTATTATACGTATAAACTCATTTTCATTCTATTATAAAGTAATTAAGAACAAAATGAAGGTTAATCTTATTGAGACTAATAATTAAATCAAATTTTTAAACTACGAAACGGGTGTTTTTATTTATTGAAATGTATTTTTCGGATTAACAGAGAACGAGTCTTGTTTTACTCCCACAGAAACGCTGTTAAGATTTCTAAACACATGTGCAGAATTCACTGCGCAGCAAGATTAGAATGCACATGTTTAAATGGACACAGGCACACGTAAATTCTGCACTCACCGCAGCACTGCAAGCTGCAACCTGCAACATGTCAATATTTCAAAGTTTGCCGCAAAATTCAAGCGTACCACAACACAAAAGAAAATAAATTGCAATTTAAAGTATTTGACATCATCCGCTGATCGCGTTTGTTTTTGCTTTGGTTGTAAACACATCAGCTGCTTAGACGGATGACAGTAGTCGTATTAGCCGACGCAAGGCATGTGAAACAATTGGACACATTCAAGAATCTAGTCGACTATATTGGTCTGGATTAGATGTAACCTGAACGTAAAAACTTTATTGGTCGGGAACGTCATGTTTTCTAAATACGTCAGCCACATATGCGAACTGTCAACTTAGTACTCAGTCACGAATTTCTTGCCTAGATTCGTCGGCTACCCCTCAATAATCGTCAACTGAAACAGCTGCTCATATGACAGATTTCATCCAATCAAAACCGAGATACAACTAGTCAGACAGCTGTCAGACTTACTAAACAAGATACTTCAATGTCCCCATTTTCTGCATATCTGTTACTGGCAGCACTGCACTCTGCGCTGTGTCCAGAATTTCTGCGCATAAATGTTTTGGGTATTTATTTGCCTTCTGGTAGGAGAAACTGCGTCTGCGATGCGAGCTATCTTGAAGGAAACCTTTTTTCGATTAAAATAAGCTCAGAGGAGAAGAGTATATCAAATAAAGTTTAAATATTTAAAGACATTATCCACTTGCATGACTGCTCCCCATACCACAAAAAGGAATATACCTACTATCTGGTGTAAAACACCGCATTATATCAGATTAAATTATAATATTGTTACCGTTCTTGCATTGCCCTACCTGTCAAATAGCACTTTCTGTTTCCTGTTCTATTTTCAAGTGAAATCTAGATCATACACAAACCATATTATGATTTATTTGCTTTCCAGTATGAAAATAATTTGTTTATGGTGTAGATCTAGAAAAACTCGCCACTGAGTGGTTTGCTTAGTAGGAATTTCCAAGAAAGATACACTTTCGAAACACAATGAAAGAATGAAATCAGGATGGCATTTTAAGAGGACGTTTATTGGTATTGAGTTTGACAACAAGTGGAGTTTGTTTACGTTTTCGTGAAATTTTTCTACTGCAAAGAGAGCTATTGCGTCGGGGGATATTTTTATGTTGTATTTTATTGGAAAATGATTAGAAATCAATCAGGGCTCAAATTTCGAGTTATTTAATTTTAAGTTTAACTAGTAAATGGAAAACGCATAGAAAAGTGTTGAAGGCTACACATATTCCAATCCCACGAATGCCGAACGAAATCTGACAGCTAATCTGAAGAATCCCAATCGAGTATCACAAAAAAATTCCCTATGGAATGTAATTATAAAAGTCTGGCAATGCAGGCAGCAACAATTTTGACCTCTAATAAGGTTCTGAACTCAAATCGAAACACAAATTCAAATCTCTGATCTGTCTGAAACTGAACTAAAGAAAAACAAACTTTTTTTGACAGTTCAGTCTGCTGTGAAGTTAGAACGCCTTTTGGTAGCATCTTGCTTATGTTCTGATCTGCAGCCATCATAAATCAAATAATTATTTAGGTTTGCATATGGTAAATAAATATGTATTTAATGTGCAAATTAACGGTTTGATCCAAAGTCTGTAAGTAAACAAAATACCAGGTGCATGAAGAAAGGCATTGAAACGCAATTTAAAATTTTCTTAACGAATTTTTCATTTTTATTATTTATTAATTTCCTTTGCTAAATTGAGCAAAAATTATTAAATCAAGACATAATAATAATTTATTATTGATAATCTGCTTTTGTTTTTGTCCTTTCTATATATATTTTCCTTTTTTATATATATAATTCTGTTTTTTTTTGTTTTTTAATAATGATATCTATTGATATATTGCATTTATGTTTTTCGTATTAATTATAAATCATATATCTACAAACGAAGAACAGAAAGTAGATACTCGTAACCTACAACTTGAGATGAGACAAAAACTGTGTGTGTGTCCAATGTTTTGCAATTATTCAGTTATTACAAAATAAAAAACGCAGTAGACAATCTTGAAAAAAATACTTGCACAATAAAGAAAAATAGGAAAAAAACTCAGACCAATAAAAAACTAAGTTTATTTGTTTATATTTCAGTGTGATTAACCTTTCCGGTTTTCCTTAATTGTACACCTAGTTTTATTAATTCATTTTCTAAACTTGTTGGTTTCTGTTTGAAATTTGTTTAATTGTATTTTTCTTTTCAAATATTTGCATTTTTTGTTTTTTCTTTGTAATAATTATTAAGTCTATAAACTTGCTTTTATGTTTTATAATATATTTTAATGTATTTACATTTAGAATAACGAACAATATTGAGGCGACTGCGATTATTGACATGCACTCGGAATGATATTATTGGTTTGAAAACAATTATTTATTTATATAATCTTTTACCTTCGAATTGCAATGGATATGTCTTTTTTTTAGTTCTTTATTTATGCTTAAGTCGTTATCCATTTTTTTGTTTTAAATATTTATATAAATTTAACATGAAATTAATATTTATCTACGCAAGTGCATAGCAAGAACCGCAGTGGATCTATATCGTAAAGTCGTGGTTGGCAATGCTGTGAACATTGCAACCATTATCGACATTTTATTAATTTTTTCCTTTGTGTTACTTTTGTTTTTCACTTTCTTTTTTTTATAAATAATTAATTTATTTAAAATGTACTGATTAATTGTCTGTTTATACTAGTTTTTGTTTTTTTTTTTCAATTTCTGTTTTTTAATAATTTTAGTGTCTAGTATCAAACTAATTTCGTTTTAATTTGTTTTATATTCAATTTGTTTGTTTTGCTATTTGTTGTTATACTAATAAAATGATGTCACATGTCATGTTCTCTCTTAATAAATGATTTTGTATAGCATTTATATTCAACTCTAGTTTATTATTATTGTGTTTTCTTTGTTAGATTTAATTTAATTAAATTTTTGTTTCCTTTCCAAGTCGAATTGCTTTTATATTTTCATAGGTTTTGTTTTTTTTTTGTTTTCTTTGGGGTTTACTTTTAATTTATCTCTATGACTTGGAGAAGAAAGAGGAGGTGAAATAATTTATCGAGATGCACTAAAATGTTCATCATAGTCAACTACTTAATTTAAATTGGGTTAATTATTTTATATATATTCTTTTTGTTATAAGACTAACTATGTAATTTGTTCGAAAGGAATTTATTTTTCTTCTTTTCGCATTTAGTGTGAACGTGTGTAGTTGTTAAATTCCTTTTCTCTTAGCTTCTGTTGTTCTATGAATTTGTTTTTTTGTTTTTGTTTTTCATATATAATGTAGCTCTAGTAATTAATTGTAAATATATGTTTATATAAAAAAGTCAATACTGGCATTAATTAGTTTGGTAAGTAACGTTTTTATTTGTTTTTTTTTCATTGCTGTTTGTTTTAAATTAAAAATTAAAAGTGTTAAGTATTTACAAGATAAAAATGATAAATGTAAGCACTAACTTAGTGCATGGGTTATAATAGTTTTTATTTATTTATTTTTTTTTTGAAATACTGCTATGCTTTTGTTATTTTTACTATGTCTATGTTATGCTGCTCGGTACTTGTTTTTTTCTTTTGCTTTTCTTTTGTGCATTCTAGAATTATTTACATAATGCTTAACTTTTTTTTTTTTGATTTTTTTCTTTAATTTTTATAACAATTTTGCAAGTAAAAAATGAAAATGTACGTTTTTAGTTTTCCTTTTTGTTATGTAATTTTAATTAGTTAAAAACCGTTTTGGCAGTGCATCAAATATTATATATTATATAATAATAATAATATGTATTTCATTTTTACTCTTAATTATTTTTATGTTTGATTTTATTTTGTTTTTTTTTTGTTAGTTAAAGGAAAATTGTTATTATTTACATGAGAATATTCTACAAATAGGTACTTTGATTTGATGAAATAATTTACTAATATTAGACCTAGAGTTAGACTAGTTTGACTAAAAATAGGGGAAAAAGAAAGAGTTTGCGTAACAAAAGTCTTGAAGTCAGCATTAAGGAAATTGTTGTTTAAAAATGAAATAACACGTTGGGTAGTTCAGGCGACTTTGATCAGACGGCCATTGAGGGGTCAGTCAAACCAGGGACGACGATATTCGTCTGAACCACGTTGCTTTGGAGTATTTAAGGATCGTTATAAAGCTGTTTTTGAAATGACACGAATGCCTGAAGTTACTGCTGCTTTTCAACTCTTATTTCTTTCGAAAATTTCATTCAGAGGGGAACATAAAATGTTAGTACCTAGTATACGCTTTCACGAGGTAAGGGATAAATATCGGTCGACATAGCCGAAGTTAGCTATAAGTGATGCTGGAAAACAAAATTCGTAACTTACTGAATCGTCCAATTCAAGTTTTTATGTACCTAACCTTTTCTAAAATGCCAATAGGTGGCTTTACTGGTTAAAATACATTGTCGCCTTTAAGTTTAATAAGTGGAAAAATTTTGGCATTTTATGACCTCACTCTTTTTTCATTAGACACGCAGAAAGTCTTTAATGTAATGCAAAACCATATAGTTTTTTAAAATCCTCAGTTCTTATGGGATTTCTATTGAAACTTGTTGCTTGTTGCTATGTTGAAGTGTCATCAATGTTCAGAACAGTAAAAAAGTCAGAAAGGTTATTGAACCGATTCGACTAAATATATATGGGCCTAGATTGATCACTGACCAGCTTTTTTCAATTGGCGTTTACATAAGAAAGTGTGACAAAAAATCTAGTCAAAAAAATCTCCAATGAGTCCTTAGTTGATTTGTATATTTCGACGTAGTTAGAAATAGAATGGCTTAAAAAGATTGTGCTAATGGCGTTTCATATTTAAGAAAACTGTTGCAAATTTCATAGATTTTGTCTGAATCTCTGTCTTTTGCGTGAAGATCTTTTTAGAGATATTCGCTAATATCACGTCAACAAATTTCATATCAGCAGCAGCTACAATGACACAAAATCGAAAGCGATTTTACACTAAAAGCCTAGTATCCTGCTTGTGATAAGTTTAGCGAGGCAGTTTATATCCTGTTCGCACGCTAAATTCCTAACTTCATATAGATGGACCGACGAAAAGTCTCCACACATTTAACTCGCAAAAGAAATGTCCCGTAAAAGTTTGTTTTGTGTTTAAGCGTAGTACGCTGCTCAAGCTAAACTAAAATTTAACTGGTCTCCAATTTTTCTCTCCTAACATCAGCTAAAGTCCTAGCTAAATTTTGACATAGTACGCCGTGGATAAGTGCCAGAGAAAACAGCTGTTCTTTGAAAAAAAATTCCTTCAAAAATTTATTTCTCTCTTATTTTAACTATTTCCCATTCTAGTTACTTCTCGTTCATGTAGATAATAATTAAAAAAGCTCATCCTTGCATACTTTTCCGCAACAGAACAACAAATACACAACGACCTGTCACAATTTGGCTTGAGAAAATGTGCCGACCCATTAAATGGGCACGCTAAATTTTGACAGACACATGAAGTACATTCTGAAACAAAAGTTTGATTATTTAGCTCGAGCTCAGCTAAATTTTGGAGAGAATTTTGTATGGGAGCGAAAACTTAGCTCGAGCAGCGTACTAAGCTTTACTTGGGATATTTTTTTTGAGGAAACCGCAGAAAACATTTGCGTGATAATACTTTTCTTTTATCCATTGTTTTGGAGTTCTTGAAATATTGAGATGTATTTGCAATCTGAACTTAAAAATTCTTCTTCTGCGTATAATTAAAATTATCTTTACTGACAGAATGCCATACGAACATTATGGTTTTTGTCTCATTTATACCATGTTTGATAATTTAGCTGCCATGGTGTGGAAAAACAAAGTAGAGGCTAAAATTTAGCACGAGCAGGATACTAGGCTAAAGCTTTAAATTAAATTAAATGCTTCACGATCGTTACAAAAACTGTCAGTCTTCGACGTCCGGTTAAATTATTTTAAAATCGTGTCGAGCAGGAGTTTTTGGAAATTTACTTTGCAAATGTCACACGATTACACGAGCTTATGTAGAATTTAATCCCAAAATCCAGAACAGGGAATTCACAAACATCAAGAGTTCTGAAAGTGTCTAAATCTCATACAGAATATCGCTTAGCAATCTGGCTACCATAGGGTAGATTGTTCTCCGTAGGTAAGTTATTCTTTTACTTTCGACTACAAACGGGTATTTGCATTCACTCAGCGGCGATTGCCAAACAAACTGTCAGAATTATTGTCAGGTGAAATGCTCCACCATTTAAAATGTCAAGCGCTTAGTGAGACTGATTCGCTGATTGTTGCTTATTGACGTTTTTCTCTATCCTCCCATTTGATATCTGTTATTTTTATGTGCATTACAAAAGCATTTCACAAACAATAATGGCGGTCAATAAATAAATGAATTGGAAAAGCACTCACCCATATCTATTCCAGGTTCGATGACATTTCTTGATTTACAGAGATTCTCTAACTGTTGCGAAATGCAAATGAGGAACTATCCCAACGTTTAAATAATATGTAATTATGTGTAACCAAGAAAATTGGAAGACAATAGTATTTTTTTGTTTTCTTTTCTTTTAACAATTTTTTTGTAACTCATTTTCAAAAGAAAGAAACGGATACTTTTCTTTACAATATATCTATGTAACGTAGTTCAACTGCCCCATCGTCAATATCATCATCTTCTTCTTATGTAATTTACAAGCTTACTCTAGTTTCGTTATTTCGACATATTGTTATTTTTTATTTGTTTTTGTTTTTTTGTGCAAAGACAAAGCCACGAAAAATGTAAAATTTTTCACGAAAAATTTAACTAAAAAATTTCATTTAAACTTTATTTTTTTTTAATATCTATGTTTATGTAGTAAAATAAAATTAAAACGAAAATATTTAAACACAAATTGTTAATCAGTGCATAACTATCGGTCATTAGATTCTAAAAAAAAAATTGTGTTACTTAGGGTTATTGTTACTTTATGTTATTTGCGCAATTTTTATTTTTTTTTCTTTCATTAAATTTCAATCTAGAGTCCTTAACGTTCGTATATAAATTTAGAATTTTTTCCACCGCTCTCATTTTTGTTATATCGTAATTCGTCAATGGTTTATATTGTTATAGAAATTGCGTTTGATTTCATATACATTTATCTAATATAAAAAATAGTTAAAATTTATAAAAATAAAATCAATAATTCTTTTGTTTTTCTTTTTGTTGCGTGTTTTCTTCTTTTTTTTTCTTTTGTTAACAAAACTTAACACTAAAACAATGAAAATGTTTCTTTATACAATAAATATACGGATTTGTTTTGACATTATTTCACAGTAACTTTACGCACTATAAAAATGTTTTCTTTTTGTTTTGTCATAATATACTATAGATATATAGAATTGAGAGAAGTTCTATTGGTATTTGCTATAACGTAATCATCACCGTTTTCTTTGAAATCGTTAAGTTATTTATATTTTTTTTTTACTTTGTTTTGGGGTTTCTTGCTTAAAAATACAAAATTACAAAATGAAATAGGACTACGACAATTTATTTAAATTTTTCTACTTTATATCGTTTTTATTCGTGGATATTTTTTATATGATAAATACATTTTTGTTTTTTAAATTTTTCTAAGGATGAAAATTGGAAGAGTATTTTTTTCTTTTTTGGTTTGAGTGCCATGCGATTAATTGTGGTTTTTGGTTTGTGTTAGCAATTTATTTTTGTTGTTCCTAATCGTTGTGTGTGGTATATTGAAGGCTTGTGAAATTGTGGTTAAATGCGTTTTAGTTTGGTGCTGCACCGAATTGCAATGGTGTATCTAAGCGTTTTGATTGCGATGAAATTTTTTTTTTTTTTTTTAAATATGATTAAGCGTTACAGCAGCTGTCAGGGTTGAGGCGAAGATTAGTCGACGGAAATGCGAGTTGATGTGTAATGTTTTCAATTTTTAAACAAATTGTGATCTTCTATTGGTCTTTCTCTAGGAAAGGTGGTGAGCTCTCTGTATTCTGGCATAGGTGCTGAAAGGGCAGTTAAATCAGGCACTAGACGTCAAATAAAGTGATCAATTTAGAGACATTTGCAACAGCCGAATAATTATGTTTTGTACACATAAGACACGTTTCCATGGACGGCAGATGACTAGCGAACTTCAAATTAATGTCAACGCCATCTGAAAAAAATTTATATGTTGCACAAATCAAATGTACCTATACATGCCCACTTCCTTTTTATAAGGTTTGCCATTATTTTAAGATGCAATCAGGCGATTATCCACTTAACATTATTCCACTGACAACATTATCCAGAAAGACGTTCCAGGACGTTCAAGAATGCAGTTTAGCGAGTCTGTCAGCTGGCAGATTTAAGGTGTCTCAGTTCTGATTGGCCAAGATCAGTCAAACTGTTTTTTCAGTTGACGTTTATAGAGGGATAGCCGATTCGTGATTGAGTACTAAGTACTCGTACTAATAAGGAAAAGTGACGTTGCCGACTAAATCTGGGTTTTTCATGGCATAAAAACTCACGAAACATTTAGAAAAATTAAAAGTCACAAATGTGATCAATTTGCAGCTCTGTTATGGTAGTTTTGGTCTGCGATGACCATGCCTATAGATTTGTTTGTACTAGATTTGTGTAAAAATACTGGCAGCTGTAAAAGTGTACATACCCCAAAGGGACACGAACTCGATTGATTTGTCAAAGAAAATCATAAAATATCAAATTTGGAAGATTGGGTAGTTATTTTGTTTTTCAATATGGCTAATAAACGTTTAAAGGATTCAAATATAAAAAGGAGATCTGATAAACACTTAAATTTAACACTTCAGATTTTCTAACATCGATGGATTCATAAGATGTTTAAAGTGTGACTGCTAAAAGTCATTGGTGACGTGCTGTCAACTGTCAGTTTTCACGGGTTCAAAAATGGCTTTGGCTGTTTCTTTCCGACGAAATTTTCTGTTATAAACACTTTTGACGTTCTTTTAATGACAGCATAGATGACAGAATAATTGTCAACAACTTTTCGAACCCAGCTGTCAGTAGATCGATACAGCCTGAGATTTTTTGTATGAAAAATCTATATTTGACAAATTGTAAACGCACAAAGTTGTTTGAGGGTATTCTGTATTCAAAATAGTCTAAATAGCTTTTGTTAGAGCTTCTTTATTCGCTTCAAGCATGAGGGAGCATCGAACGTACTCGTCGTCGTCAGTAGTACGATTGTCGGAATTTGGTGAGTGCAAGTCTCTACGACACATTCACGCACGTAGTCAAATAATTGAAGCTGTTTTATAACCACAATTACTATCTCTAATCAATTTCATGAGCTACTCTCACTATTAACAGTCACACGATAAATTGATTTGTCTCATCAGTCACCTATCAATACATACCTATGGTTCTTGCCACAATAAATTTCGAAGATAAACAATTCAAAAAGATTTTTGATCTTGCCTAAAACTGAAACCGATTCACATCGCCAGTATTTTCGTTTTCGTACTCCCCGCCACAACCCTTAGAACTTCCTTTTCAGGACCCTTAGTGTATCCTAAACTCACACTTGCCCTACCCCATACTCTGTGTGTTACAACTACTTCTTTTTTAAATAATCCGCACATTTTCGCGCCCGCTTCCTCACCCTCTTCAGTGCATTGCTAAATTTGAAGTTCTCACTCATGTGCTGCCATCTGTGCTGTGATGATGACCGAGTAAAGTGATGATGATGGTAGTGCCTGCTACGCTGATCGCCAGTACGTCCACCGTTTAGTGCGGATATCGATGACGCCGCCGACTGCGGTGACCCCGGCGAAAACTGGTAGTTCACCTGGCCGTCAATTAAACTGTCATTGAACGAGCTTCTGTGTGACAGTAGATTGTTGTCAGATGCAGCCATTTCGAAGCTCTCGAACGTTGCCACCGCCGACGAGGTGCATGGCGCACAGTCAGCATCGCCTGAAGGGGCGATTTCGTCTATACCCAGCGGCTTGTCAAACAGCGAATTCGATGACATGTTCGTGTAGTCGTACGTAGGATACGTGTACGGAAGATACCCAGAATGGTGGGCCTCAGCTGAAACGACATTCTCGCGGGATGTGTTAATGAACTTCACTTCGTTGGCATTCCGCTCGAGGTAGGAATTGAACACGATATTGATGTTGTTCGACGACGATGACAGATTGATGTTTGTTGGCGACAGGGGTGTGGAATTGCGTGACGGCTGTGCGCTCTCCTCAGTTGAGTTTTGATTGAGGTTCGTTTCCTTTGTGGAGTTCCGGCGGGACTCCAAGGCGCCTGCAGGATTGTTGTTGAAGTTGTTTTTGTATTGGAACTCTAATGCGTTGCACGGTTGGAAAGGGTAGTTCTTGGAATTGTTCAAAATCACTCCTTGGTGGTTGCCCTTGGAGAGGTATTCGTGAATGTCCGCGCTGGTGATCTGCAGATCGTGGTCGAGGTATGAATTGCATTGAATGTAGTTGCTGCAGCAATTGTTGTAGGCCTCTCCCTCCTGATGGAACAGCACTGTTGTGGACTCCTCGTATTCATCGGATGTTCCTGCACCGCCTCGAATGTGTAGCGGGCTGTCACGACACTTGCGGCTACCTCCGGCATTGCCTCGATCATGCGGTTGCTGGTGATCGCTTCGATGTTCACCTCCGCTTGCTGCCTCGTAATCTGTTGGTGATTTGCGGGTAGTGCCGTCCGCTAGGAAGCTCCATCGTATCGGTGATGGAGAGCACGCGTACTCTGGCAGTTCCTTACTACTGCCGCCATCCTTACCCGACGCCTGATGCTCGATGGTCACTTTCGAAGGCGAGACGATCATTTTCCCGCTCTCGATTTCACGTGCACGATCGAAGATCGACGTAAGGGAACCCAGTTGGCTATTCGGCTGGCTAGCGTTAAGGCCTCGAAGCGATATCGATGTGTACGAGGGTTGCCGATGGTGCACACGCTTCCTACTACGCATGGTCACCGAACCGGATTTCATAGAGTTTTGGCGGCTAAGGGAAGATCGCGATCCGTACAGGCTGGTCGAGTCTGTATGATAGCAGTAATCGGAGGAGGTGCAGCACGATGATGGGCGCCGTGATGTTCCGTAGAGATCCTCGGCAAAGTACTGCGCCAACTCGGTACGCGATGATGAGCAACAAGTCTTGCGAACAAGGATCTCCTGCACTTCCCGATCGGGGCACGATGGCTCGTGGCACGTGTTAATCGATGTTGTCGAAACATCTGTTGCCGATCGATGACGTTTCGGACAGCCCGATTCGTGGTGCTGACGCCGTTGCTCACCGTGACCATGATGGTGGCCATGACCGGAACTAACTGTCGCACTCACTCCAGCACCACCATTATGATGGTGGTGATGGCGCCTTCTTCTCCGATGGTGATGGTGGTGTGGGTGGTGACCTCGTGACACCTCACCGCCTTCCCCCGCTGCGGTACGTTCGTGATCGTAGTGCTGATGTGCTGTCGCCTGGTGCGGTGACGAGTGCAAGCTGTGACTGTGATGACTGTGCGGTGACTGATGGTGCGGCTGCTTCTTGTGGTGACGCATGGTACCGTCATCGTATTCCGGCTGCTGCTGTTGCTGGTAGTAGTGAAGGTCGCCGCTGTGATGTGACACAGGATCATCGCATACAATGTCCTTTTCGTAGCTACAATGCATGTGATGATGCTGTGATGACGACGCCTGATGTTGATGGTGCGATGATTGTTGCGAATGTTGTTGTTCAGCGTTCGAATGTAGGCTAGCGGTCTCAGGAGGGGAGGCGTTCCTCAGTCAAGGCCCGCTGTTCTGGCAGGCAGGTACTTGCTGACGAAGGTGATGGGGCGCAGAGGCAGCGTTCCGGCCCTGCTGTGTATTTCGGCCGCCTTCTAAACAACGCTCGGATGCAGCTATATAAACGAAAGTTAGGTTAGTCAATCATCTTATCTCTTACCAGCGGTTGGGTTTTTATTTTTAGTTTTTAGTCTTGTGCAGGTTTCTCTTATTTTTTTAAATCCTTTTCTTTAATTTTTGAAATCAAAACACAAAAAAAATAAAGCCAGTGCATGCAAGATTAACATGCCAACAATGTTTATCTCTCTCGAATTTATATTTCATTCTGTCACATTTTTTGACACAACTTCTAGGGCTGCAAACACATGCTTCTAGGATACAGTCTATTTTGACTAAATTAGAGTACATGCTGTCAGAACAAAAGGTTTCACAATATCAGAACTGAATTCGAAAGAAAATGATACTGAATTGAAATGTTGCCTGGGAATGTGATATCGGTTTTATGACAAATGATGTTCCGTAATGAAAATGTTTTTATTTTATTTTTTGGCTCAGAAAATGATTGTCAAATTCGAATTTGTTTAACGATAATTTTTTTGTTTTTTTTCCATTTTGGTTGTTTTGCTTGCGCACATTATTGGCATTGTCTCTCTCGGAAAATGTGAGCTGTTTTGTATTTTTTTTATTTAAGGCATTTTGCAAAGAAAACAATGTTTTGGTGTACAAAATAAGTAAATAAATTCTATAAATTACAACTTTTTGCAGCTGTCGTTGTATACTCTGTAAGAAATTGTTCAAAAAGAAAATAAAACAAATTAAGTATTGTTATGATCGTAAAAGAAAATCTACCATGATATCGCTGGGGCCGTTGTTGCGTGGTAATTTAAAAAGTATTTTGAGCAGTGTTCCCACAGTATTTTTTTTTCTTTTGGCATACACGTGTAAGTATGCAACACAATTGTGGTGAATCGTTTAGCTAACCCATTGACAAACTAACTAATAAACTGATGGATTTCACTTTCTACTGCAAAGCGCGCTCCGATCTAATTGATGGACTTGTTCAGTAAGTGTCATGAATTCTTACTTTTTATGCATTATAGCAAGAACTCGTTTCATTGGTCCATTGCAAACAAATTAGGTCTATTCGCGTACTTTCCCGAGCCAAACACTACAAATGTGTCAAACTCAAAAAATTGAGCAAAACTCTCATAGAGAGCTGAAAACGTGGATAGACTTCGAGCTATTTTGAGCCGTTGTGTTAACTTGGTATTGGATTTTCTTGTCGCGGTCTACTCGGCATTGAATAATGGATGAGTTCAGTAGGTGACTGATTTTTTCAGTGAATGATTAGTTATTCTAGCCCTGTTTTTTTGAGCTTCGATCTCAGCAAAGCAAAGTAAAGTAGGATTTTCAGCACGCAATTACAACAACTACGCTCTACTTGACACTTCGAGACTCGCAGTAGTTGTTGTAAAATGTGTGCTGAAAATCTTACTTTACTTTGCTTTGCTGAGATCGAAGCTCAAAAAAACACGCCTTCTGTCGGCATCTGTTCTGTCCATTTGACAATAGCTAGACAACAACATTTACAAGTAACCAGCTAATACCAGGGATGTTAAATTAATAAATTTAAAAGTACCAAGTGACATGCTTGGCTAAATTTATGAAACCGCTATCACAAAGAAACTAAACTATCGAGATGTATGTCAAAAAAAAGACAATTTTTCCATAGTTATCGATAATTTCTATGAAAACGATTAAAAAAGGAAGACATTTAAAAATAATCGATCATTAGTTGTTTCTAAATCTTTATAAACTTCATAAAAAAAACAAAACTGAATACTAAATTAATGACTTGTATAAGTAAATGCATTTTTTTTTTTTTAAAGTGGGTCCTATGTCGTGAGGAGAGCGTTGACATATTTTTTTATATGAAGAAACAAAACGCAACAACATAAACAATAATCCGCTTAGTCGTTCATTTAGAAACATTTCGCACGTACTGGTCAATTTTTAGTTTTAAAATGACGTCTGGAACATCAGACGTCAGATAACATTGAACCAGCCTTTATTTCACTCGTGCGTTTTACATTTTTGGGCTTTAAGATTCCAATTTCCTCGGTGAAGTTTAGGAAATCGTTTTAAATCTCCGAATGACTTTATTATCCATGTAGAATGCGAATTTCTTAAATCGAAATTAGCAAACAAAAATTTTAGTATTTTGTACAAAGCACGAGCGACTGAACGGAATATCGTGATTCAGGCACACTTAAAACTATTTGTCAAACAGAATATTAATTTGCACTTATAATTCGTAGTTTTGCGAATAGAATTGTCTGAAAGATCAACCAGTTAGGGATTAAGTAGGCTTAAGCTAGTGTGTAATAGATATGAAAAAAAAAATATCCAATCAAGTGCTGTCAAAATCTTGAATTGGCCAATAAAGCTTCTTGTGCTAAAACAAACAATTTCAATTCAAACGCGGATGGGTTTAAGCTAGATTACTTCCATGCAATCTAATTATTGTGCTCTTTTAAGCGCTGTACAATTATTAGGGTGATTAAACTAACTGCAGGGGTCTGTTCATGAAGGTGGTTCATGAATGTACCGATTCGTCCGAGATCCAGCAATAAAGTGAAATGGTAACTAAGTGAAAACTGGAAGGAATTTTCTCTACCATTACTTTCCAAAGTTCAATGTTTCAATTGATTTTTGCAATTCGTAATAGAAATAATCGTCGTGTCTCAAATACTCGTATGACATGCAATTTCCATAGAGAAAGTTATATTTAGCATCCTAGACCTGCCACCCGTGAGCCAGTAATCATGTAGGTACGCCCGTTCGAATTTCATACATTTGTCAGCACTGTTCTTCGAAGACTAAATTTGTTAGTTACTCATTTTAAACGTATCGAGTAAGTTAGCTAGTAGACATCAGATAGCATACAAAAATTTTACGTAACTTCTGAATAACGAGTTGATAACTTTTACGCCGCGTTTAATAATAAGGGGGTATTATGTTTTAGCAACAGTTCGGCTTAAGTGGATATTTGAGAGATTACATATTTAAATTGTTCAAGTGGGAACACTGCCGGTGCAAGAATTTCGCTTCAAAACAAAACTTAAAATAATAAAACATTTATCCAACGCTATAGCAGTGACTTTTCTATTCTCATCTTCATTAAATTGGACATACATATGTTTTTTGAAAGAAAGTCACAACCATTACGTGAACGTAACGTGATTTATTGAAATGTTAAAAAAATACGGTGAGTCACTTGAACTTTACTTAAAAATCAAATAAAAGAACAATTTTTACATAAATGTCGTGAAATTCTTTTTCGTTTTTTTTTTCTCTTTGCTTCGGTGATTTGTTTTTTTTTTTGTTAATTTTCAAAATAAGAAAAATAAAATAGTTTTGCTGATTTTTTGATTTGTTTTTTGTTTGCAATAATACCTGAGGAACATATTCTTCCATGCGCTGAATGCCTTCGGAAACTGTCTCTATTGTAGTAACATTTTCGTATAGGAACTGGTGTGTTTATATTTGTACCATAGTTCGTATAGTGACAAGTTGAGCTGCCGGCAAAACTTGTTGGGCCCAATAAATTGGTGCTATCGCTTAATGGGTAGGGTCCCATTCCTTCAACCGTTAATGAAAACGAAGTGGTCCCAAAAACTTAATTTTTATAGATTTTGTTTTTTTTTTTTATATTGCATGCAGTGTTTTTTTTTTTTGTCGTTTATGGTGGTTTTGGCCATATTTTAGTTTAGTTGTTAAAATTTGAAATATATTTTGTTTTTTTGTTTTATTTCATCCAATATCCAGGGAAAGTGTTTGGTTTTATAAATATTATTTTTGGTTTAAATGAAAATGTAATTAACGCAAGAGGATTCATAAAATGGAAAGAAAAATTAAAGTTCTTAATTGATTAATAATTTGTTTTATAATTTTTCGGTTAAATCACACAGAAATTAATGGACACTAGTAACAAACAAATAATGCAGGACATGTACGTATTAAGTTGGATATGGATACTTGTTGGCTAAAGAGTAGGAGATGATGTCGTCGTTTTCTGCAGAATTTCATGGTCAAAATGTCAAAACATCGCCAGATTGAGTTTATCACGAAATGTTTTGTCAGAAATTGAGGCGGTATTTTGGCTTCAGCGAGATATCGGTGATTGGTAGGATTATTTCTGTGATCGTTTTTATAAGTCGTAGTTGGCCGAAAATTGTCAGCGGGAGTACCAGAGGGTTGCAACTGAGGTCCTATAGTATTCCGCTTGTTTCTTAAATGAAGTGTATCTGTTTATAAAGGGTTTTCCAATAAGAGGTGTTATATTGGTATGCAAAGAAAAAGGCCATTTTTTGAGATAAATAATCGGATGTTTATTTCATAATAAAGAGGAAGGTATGTCGTAATTAATGAAAAACAACATCAGCCAAATGTCCACCACGAGCACGCATACAGGACCATATCCTTTTCATGAAATTTTCCATAACCAAATCGCAAAGTGGCTGTCCTATATCCGCGATAGCCTCACGAATTTTATCTTTGAGGTCTTGAATCGACGCTGGGCTGTTGGCGTGGACCTTATCTTTCACGTGGCCCCAAAGGATGAAGTCGCCAGGTGTTAAATCACAAGATCTCGGTGGCCAATTGTGATCACCTCTTCGAGAGATAACACGGTCCGGAATTTTTCCCGTAAAAGATCAATGATTTCGTTGCTTGTTGAGCAGCCGGCTCGAGTTCTTGTGTTAACTGAACTTTATAAGCCATAAGACCCAAGTCTTTATGCAAAATACGGTGTAATGACGTTTGGGGAATGCCCAATACCAAAGAACGACGAGGAATGGACAAACCTGGGTTTTCTTCAACATTTTGGGCTACAGCAGCAATATTCTCAGTTGTTCTTGAGCGACGTGCACGGGTTTTATTCTTCACATCACTAACTTCTCCCGACAGCTTGAATTTTTCCACCAATTTCTGTATTGCGGTCCGACAAGGCGCTTCACGACGACCAAAAAATGCTTTAGTTTTGCGAACTGTGACTGCAAGATTTTCACCATTTTTGTAGTGAATTTTAGTAATTTCAATGCGCTGTTGAAGCGTGTATCGTTTCATTTTTAGTAATGGCGTAGTTTCTACTTGTCAAATGTCAAAGAATAAAAGCTTCAAAAGTGACAGCTACCGAAATAGCGGGTCATTCACAATAACACCTCTCATTATTGGAAAACCCTTTACAAGCAGATGAGCAAAACAATATTCCATATTCAAAAATAGTTGTTAATGGCTGTGAACTTGAATCTGTAACGATTGACACTTCTTTTCATAGCTGCTGAAAAATATGGGGATGTTTGTAGATGCGACATGCCTTAAAGTGCCGTAAATCCACCGAAACTGCGCTTCGAAACCAGGTTGGTGGAATTAATGCGCTTAACAAGCAGAATTTGCTATAGCAACAGGGCGCATTTGACAACCCTTCTTTTACCAGCATATAAATATGCTACTTCAAACAACACCAATAATTCATCAATTTTAATTTATTTTATGAGTATATGTATTATGCAGCACTCAGTCTAAAAATTCAGACACGGAAACAGATGTCCAGAGTTTTTTTTTTTTACAAAATATGCACTCCAATGTGACGTACAAAATAAAAAAGGATCAGAGCTTCATTAAAATGTAAAGCCCTTTATTTTTATTTTTCATCTTTAGCATTTGCTTGCAAAAATAAAAGCCTCCCTCATATCCATATTCAACTAATTAAAACAAATAACAACTGAAACTATTGCAACTAAATGCATTTAAATGAAGTTTATGCAGCATAAAAAAGCATTACAAAAACTAATTCAACTACAAAATGTCATGTTCAAGCCAATTGGGTAAACAAACAAAATCGATAACTTAAATACCAATTTTGGTTGAAAATTAAAACAAAAAAGGAAACAAAATAATTAAATGAAAATATTTTCATCTCGTTCAAAGACAGACAGAGACAAAAGATAAGACAGTCAATATTTATATATAAAGTAGTATAGACAAGTAGTACATAGAAAACGAAATGAAAACGAAAACTCATTGTTTAAGGATAGCACATGTTTATAAATAAAATTAAAATAAAAATAGTTTCATATATAAATATTTTATGGCAAGAGGTTAGACGGAAATGTATTAGCAATTATTTATTTTGTATGTGGTTGTTGTTTGTTAAAGTATGTTTATATATATTGTGTTTGGAAAAACATTTATAATATACGTGTTGTTGTATTAGTACTTTGATAATTTTAATATTTTTGTTTATTGTTTATATAAAACATTGATCATTTATAAAAAAAAAAATAGAAGATTTGTGTGTTTTTTTATTAGTAGATGCAATTCTTACGTGAATCATGTTGGGTTTTTTCCTCAGATACCATCAATGCGGCATGTTCGATGCCAGAATTCATACTTTGCGGCTCCAAACTATTTACGCAGTTTAGCATACTCCTGAAATTCGCACACTCTACGATTATGTTTTAAGTGTATTTTTTAAATGCATATTATATAGAATTGTTTTTAAAAAAAAAAACATATAGTTTGGCCTAGAATTTTTGTGTGTGACAGTTTATTCTTTAGACAAATGCTTTTTATCCGATAGGTAAGGCGGTATTTTTAAAGAGGAACTTAAGTTTCCTTAGCTTCAAGTGTGGTGACGAAAAATACATCTGGATATTTAATTTGAAAGTCTAAGAAGGTTTTTTTTTTCAAACCACTTTGATGCACTGAAAAAGTCATTTATCAACATGATTCGAGCCAGAACTACAATACTACGAGAAGGATTAATAATTTCGAGATATCTTTATGCAAAAACCTAACCGGGATTTATCGTAGTTTTCCCTAAACAGATGCCTGAGTCTGCGGTATGTCTGAACTAGATGACGTCGTTTTCAGGTTTCCGCTGACAAGAAAAAAAACTGTAGGTCTAAAATATCAACCATTTTTAACTAGACCTACACAATAAGTTCACACCTAGTTAAAAGAATTATTAGCTCATAAGTTTCGTCTTAAATTTTAGTACCGCAGTTTCTTCCAGCAGTATCGTAGTTCGGACGACTTAATATTGTGTAAACTATCTTAAGAGAAACGCTCTACTTCCACATTGCTTCCCTAAAAATACCGTATTACTTATGAGATATTGACACACTTATATACTTTGCCAAACACTGTTTAGATTGTGTTCCTATTCCTATTTATGGTCTCCTGAGATCTATTTGTTTTTATTCAAATATTTGTTGTTTAAAATAATAAAAAAAAAATAATGTTTCAAATGAAAATATTGCTTTTTATTTATTGCGAATGGGTTTTGTTTTTTTTTCTTGTATTTATAAAAATAAACTTAATTACGCAAGAAAAATATACTTTAAATTAAGTTTTAATTTAAATAAAACTTAAACATTTCATGTGCAGTATTTAATTGGAGATTGTGATGCTAATTTTGGGGGGGCGGTAAGGATAAATAACATTTATTTGAGACGTCTACAACTTCACCAAGAAAGGTGCATGGAAGCAAAGAAATTATACAAACAAAAATAAAATAAAAATTAAATTTTAAACTTAAAATAAAAATTAATTTTACAGCTCCTTGTTCCTATCTGATATTTCCATGTCTGTCGATGTGGCTGGGGTTAAGTCGTCACTAAAAACAAAATAGACACAAATTAAAAAATAAAATAAAAACATAAACTCAAAATGAATGTGAGACAATGAGTCTAGTGAGTTGCGGGGTTGTAAATACGAGGTTCGTGAGATTAACAATGTTTCTGTTGATGAATGCTTTTTCTTTTTTTTTAATGTACGTGATGATGGGGAACGGACATGTTTTGTACTGTTTAAAATTATTGAACAAGCATTCAAGCATTCACAAAAGATAGGTTTGTTTTTCTACGGTTTTCGAATCGCTCAATACATAGTATTTTATTTTTTTTTGATTAAATAGATGAAATTGAAAAGCATGATTTTTTTTTGTTTTTAATGACTTCGAATAGAAACTATTTGCTACAGAAGGCTGCATTAAAACTTAAACAAAGATTTCGTTTTTTCTTTGTGTGGTGTAGTTCATCATGCAACTTACCCATACAGTCTACTATCTCGAAATGTCCTTCTGTGTTACATTTGTATATAAACTCAATTACAAATTGAAGATATCAATATAAAAGGTTGGGTATAAATGGTCAAATCATATTTTTGATTTAAATTTTTTTTCAATGAATTTCTAGGACAGTTACACAAGTCTATATCACTTTTAGAAAGGGACGGGAAATGCTTTTTTATCTTAAAAAAAAAGTCGGAACTTTTGTGTGTATCCGTGGGAGCTTGTGCTTCGAATAATTTTATCAAAGTTTTATTGTTTCAACGAAGTTGTGTATTAGAAATAAATAAAAGAAAATAATTCAAAGAAATAAATAGGAAAGTTAAAAATGAAAAATCGTTTATATTTCTTTTTGGTTTGGTTGTTGTTTTTTTTTTTTATTTTTATATCTATAATAGTTGAACTGAAAAAAGATTTTCTGCACTTTGGAGTTATTTCGAAAACAATGTCCTATTCTGAACTAGTTTCGAAGAGGAATGTACTGTAGTTGATGGAAAAAACATTATTTACATGTTTAAAAAATGCTAGAAACCTCCCATCCCAGGCGTGTACATATGGCCATGAAAATTTCCTGTTTTCAGTTTGCAAATGCAGTTTACATTTTAGTACCTTAGTCTCTTAAGAGGTTCTTTAACAAAAATAGGAATTTTTCAACGCCACTACCTCTAAAACAACGAAAATTTAAGGGCCGTTAACCACTTGGTTACAAAGCATCTTACAACTGGTCGTGTGAGTGAGAATGAAGTGGTTTTTGCGTCGGTCGTAAGGGCAGAATTGAGAACCTCCTGCATGTGATTTTTTGGAGTTCAATTCAAAACAAACTCCATTCAAACGTAAAGAGATAGAGAGACATAGTATTTGATTTCGCTCAACGTTTCTGATCGATTCACAGCGACCGCTTACAATTTACCTATCTAGCTGGAGCGGTTGGGAGAATCTGTTGCATAAGCAAACTACTTTAAATAAGTACAAGTAAATAAACCTCTTTTCGAAACTAGCATCGAAGCAACATAGAATTTTATTTCAGATAAAAAAAATTCGCATGAAAGTCTTGAAATATGGAAATCATTTAACTTTTGTGTATTGCGTGAGTATTTTGTAAGTAAATGACAAATATTAATTTTTCTTAAATTTATATAAATGTTAAATGTAAAACAAAAGAAACATACCTTCCATTTCCGTGCCGGAACAATGCTAAAATTTCTTCGAATGTCTTATTTTTGGTCTCAGGAACCTTCTTATAGGTGAATATCCAAAATATAGCTAGAAATACGCTAAATGGCAAGAATGTATAATTTTCCAACGCAGTCTGAAAGTAAGAAAAAAAATTTAATGTCAAACAAAATTCGATGAAAGAACACTTGGAAACTGACCTTCATACGTGGGAAACCAATTCCGACGACAAAATTTGCCATCCAATTGACTAGAACAGCAATTGCCATTGCACTTGGCCGCGGGCCCTGCGAGAATAGCTCGGCAGTTATCATCCATGGTATTGAGCCCGGTCCGACGGCAAAGAAGACCACAAATCCAAGCGTCGACACCACAGACAGATATGACATCCAATCGATCATTTCCTGTACATAACCAAAAAACTCCTATACAAAACGTAATAACAGTGTCCTACTCGAGTTTGAAGGCTTTTCTTTCTGTTCTTTTCTATTATATTGGTTTATTATTATTTTGCTCTTTTTTTTATATTTTGTGTGATAAATTTGTAAATAATATCGAAAGAATTCGTTTAGTGGAAATTGGGATAAAAATCAATATAGAACTTAAATATATAAGGTCAGTTTGTTGGATTTTGAAAAATGTTTTGTGTATGGAATCAAATTTCTTGCATTATTTTTTTTTTTTACTTTTAAGACTATCTGCACTGCAAGAGGTTGGATCTAGCAATTTGATGTTCGTTATTGTGATAAAGATAAACATTCATAGTCAAAAGTGAGGGTAGATGTTGCTGCTTTGTTTGTAAGCAATTTTATTTTATTTGATTTTTTAACTTTGGATAAAGGGAAACGGATCGGAGTTGGGAAACGGTTGCTTAAAAAATATTTTATGGGGGAACTTTTTATTATCTACTAATGCGGTGTAAGCAACGAGCAGAAATTTTTAGCTTGCGCTCAAAGTGAGACTCAATTTTTTGCTGTATATTTGATTACAGTCGCCAATAATCGGTTTCGACATAGGCTAAGAGTAGGCGTTCTATATCATTGATTTCCATGGCTTGCAACAACAGTTGGACACATCTATACATATAAAAATTGAGCCTTAAAATTTGGTTTCTTTTGTCGCCGATTCACGCCTTAACGCATCTACCGATTTTAACAAAACTTTCACGCATCTTTGGTATCTTTGGTATATCATTTTTCTGAAGTTTGGTTGAAATCGGAAAACGTATGCGTTGTTGTGCGTTGTTGTGCGTGCGTGAAAAAACATATTTAACACATTTGGTTGTTTTTCCACATTGTTTATATAACAATTGCTGAGGGTTAGTCGGGTAAGAACTCAAGAACGGCTCAGCGGATTTGAATATTTTTTTTATTTTGTTTATCTTGAATTACGGATGGTTTAGGAGAAATAAAAATTCGTATCTTATCAGAATAAGTCGCATTGTGTTTGAACTGATGTTCTGCGTGAGACGATTTTGTTGTCAATCTCCGAAACCACTCAACTGATTTCAATGGAATTTTGTGGATGGGCATATTTGGTTCCAGCTAGGAAGATGGAATAGTCACAGACCCGATAGGTTGCGCTGCTGTCGATCTCCAAAAACTACTCATCCAATTTCAATGAAATGTTGTGGATGCGTATGGTTGGTTGCATCTTAAGGGATAGAATAGTTTTGGGCCCGATTGGTGGCGCTGTATCGCAAGCATTAAAGAATATGTGAGGTGGCATGTGGCCTATGTGTACGAAGGCCGTACGGCGCATATCGCTTGGTAGAAAGAAGGGGAGTTATATTGTATCTTACCATTTTTACAAGTTGACCACTCGCCCAAGTAGTCCAAGTGGTCCATACTAACCACTGAGCCACAAGTCACAACTACTGATATTTAATGTTCCATAGCACCTTTATCGAATGTGAAATGGTAAAAAAAATATCCGAACGGTGATTCTTACTTCCCGGGCAAACTTCGAGCGACCGCCACGACATCACCGCACGATTTTTTCAAACATAACCTCAAAACGATCATGGACTTTATCGTTAAGCACAGTGTTTTTGGACAATCGCGTTTCTGGATGTACTCAGTCGAATGGCAGAAGCGAGGATTGCCTATTGTCCATATTCTGCTCTGGTTCATTTGGTTAATTGAGAAAATCTGACAGGAAAAACTCGATTCAATGGGGACGTTCAAGTATCTAGTTTAGTAAGTCTGACAGCTCTCTCACCAAGTGAATCTCGGTTGTGATTGGTCGAAATCGGTCGAGAGAGCAGCTGTTTCAGTTGACGTTTATGAGCGGGTAGCCGACGAATCTAGTCGAGAAATTCGTGACTGAGTACTAAGTTGACAGTTCTCATATGTGGCTGACGTAGAAAACGTGACGTTCCCGACCAATCTAGTTTTTGCGTTCAGGTTGCATCTCATCCAGACCAATTTACTCGACTTAAGATGACTAGATTCTTGAATGCGGCCATTCATTAGCGCAAAAAAAAAAAAACGATCAAGAAGCCCGAAAATCTATGAAGTTTCTACGCATTCAACTCAATTCAATTACAAGGGAGTTTCAGTCGTTAAATAGAGAGGTTCAACTATCAAAAGGGATGTTAATAATTTAATCAATTTTAGGCGGTACGAAGTTCACCAGGTCAGCTAGTAATCTATATAGATCATGTGGGCAAAATAAAAAGCGCCTAGTTTAATAAAAGGTGGAAAAGAGTTTTTTTTTTTACATAGCTATTGAAGACATTTTTCAAACAACGTGGCTATAGCCGATAAATATTTTGGACAAAAAATACGGGTATGGAGCAAACAAGTTATAAAATATTGTGACAATGAACTAGACAAGTTCAACAAAATGTGTAACATCTTACATAAGTTCAACATAGAAAATTTAAGATCTACCCAGAGAAAGAACTTAGAGAGACTGAGGAAGCTCCCAGCTCTCTTAGAGGAACTTGAACGTACCACAAATATTATGAGTGATATATGTAATAAGACGGTTCATTTCTATATTGTTTAAAATAAAACTACGCTTAAAGTGTTAATTTAATCTTTTTAAGGCAGAAAATCGATGTAGCATTGATTGAAAGAGGTATGTTCTCTATTACGACCGCAAATATTTTGGAGGTCTCCAAGTATTCTTAATCCTTCAAGCAGGTAAAAGAAGCTTAGTTAAGGCTGTCCAAAAGTACTTTCCGTACTCTCTACTTACTTGTGGGACTTGCCATCTTGCCACTGTTATATTGGAGAAGCTTTGTAAGTTTGGCTGGAAATCAATCGGTCATACACTGGAAACGCAGCACAACGAATTTGAATTCAAGCATTCAGACCTAATGTAAGAGACTCAGCCTTAGCTCTGAACAACCCACGCACTTCAGCGAAAAGTCTGTGAATGACAGCCAGGTTCCAGTTGGCGTTGGTAGAGCTGTCATAAACAGGCAAAGTTCTAATCAAAGCACTTTGCTTATAACCATCTCGAAAAATCCCTAGTTTAGATTCCGTTTTACTTAAATTTAAATTATTTATTCTTAAATAATAAGCCAGATTTTTTTGAAAGTGATTCTAGTAACTGTACAAATAGATACTGAACCATTGCAGTCAACATGCTGTGCCTTCACTTTTGACTTTGACTGTAAATTAAATAGATTTTTTTGTATTTTCTCTTTGTCTACAAACCATTGCAAGTTCATAACTTCATATCTTGGGATGCAGCACACCTATGAAAATTATAGCTTGCCTCTAGAACGCAGTCTTTTGGAATGGTTAACCTTTTCATTCTATTGTCTCGTCAAGTGGAGAGTTTTTGCTCATTGTAGGTTAATTTTTCTTCTTAATAAACATTTTACAAAATAAAACTATTGTTCGGGCGAGTAAGTCAGTAGCAGTTGATACTCTTTTTGACTGTTTTGTAAGTTTTTTTTTAGTTTTTTTGCATTTGAAATTATTAAATAAATGCACTAATTATAAAGAAAGAAAAATTAATCAGAAATAAAAAAAGATAATGTGATATTCTTTTCACTCGTGTTTTAAAGTGTTTTGAACTAATTTAGTATACATTGTTGATTTATTTGATTTAGTTTTTGTTGGCAATAGCTCGCAGTGTGTTAAATTAGCTAAGATTGTAATTTTTTTTTAATTGACTTTCAATCGTTTAGTGGTGAATAGATGTGAGTTAAGATTCATTTGTATAGATACATGTGTTTTATTTTTTTTTTAAGAAATTGATGTGGTTCTAATTGTTGCACTTTTGCTTAACAAAAAGCTACATAAAATCATAAGACAGTATAAATGAAAAAAAAAATAATGGTTAATTTTTGTGTTAATTTTTTTTCCTCAATGTTTTTATATTCCAACCCAGTGCAGAATGTATACACAGTGCGTTTGTTTTTGTTTTCGTTTTAGCAAAGACTCTGTACACAATTTTTCAGATTTTTGTTGTTGATAGTAAAATGTTAACATAAAAGACAGTACAGAAATGAGGAGTGAAAAATGGAGGAATGTACCGAAATGAAACAACCAATTATGAACCAAATGATGTCTTGAAAATAAAATTGTTTTGAGATGGTTAGTATTTTTTTTTTTAGTTTTAATTTAAGTATATTGATCGTTTTTTGTATATTACGGGACAAAAAGCCTGGCAAATCGAGATAAGTTTTGTTTTAAAAAGGGGCGAGACAGCTGAACAAATGAGGGTTTCCAATTTGCTAATGTGGGGTAATTTATTCCTTTTGAAATAGTGCAACCAAATTGTATGAGACTAGTGTTCAGTTTGTTTTTAAAACCCTAAAAAATGTCAAATTCAAATGTCATTTCGAGCTGTTTCCTGTATTCCACAACTTTTACGAGCATTTTGGGAGATTTTATAAACCTTATTAAATGACTACTTTCACGAAATTTTAGACACGAACAATTTCTGTGATATATTTTAAAAACTCTATCAAATGCTGAAACTTTTCTGACTTTTCTGTATCGAAAAGTCAAATCTGTTTCTTTTCGAATACGAAATTTTATAAAAGACCGATCTAGGGAGAACGAGCAAACACTTTCTGAAAAAGACTTACAAAATGCGTCCACAAAAACAGTAGATTACTACACAACTTTTCATATTCGATATTTCGCAAGACTTAAGAAATGTACTGGAACAGATCGAATAAATATTGCGCAAAAGATCTCAGAAATTGACATGGTCTTTCAGTTACGAGTATTCAAGCGAGCTCCAGCTAAGCGCGAAGTACAAGCGTTCATTAAACCATATTCAAGGACCTCCCACCGGTAAATGTATTCGTTATTTTCACGCGTTTATGACACTATATCTTCTCAACTAACAAATGGCTTTTTCGAAAACAATTTTATTGGTGTTTAGCTATAAAATTTGACAAGATTACCAGTAAAAGCCGTAAAAATTCTTCGAACTCTTTATGGGAATTACTCGCTACTCGTTATTCTTTTAATTTCCGTCATATTTAAACTTAAAGTACACGTGAAATGGATGGAATTTACTTAAAAATTCAATTGAAACCGGGTTGGATTATGACTTTGGGTCAAAATAAACGATCTATTAAAAGTCCTCTATATACGAAAAGTAGAAAAGTCTACAATTAGATATTGTACCTGCTGTGGAAATAACAGAAAATCTTTTTGATTTGTTTCAGTGATCGAGTTGGGAAGTTCCGGAACTGTACAGTTCTTTGAACTATGTCCTATGTCGGAAACATTTCCTCTCTTTCCGTAAACTGCATCTTAGCATGTTCAACCATGTTCAATATTGTTCCGATTTCACAGAAATAAGTGAACGTGAACGAAAGGGAAGGAACATTGTCTATACGCAAGTATTAGTATAAACACATGGCCAAATTCGCGAGTCAATGGACTTCCTCGAAATAAATAAATTTATGTCCGCATACGACGTAATTGATATGCAGCGAATAACTTCCGATGGAAACGTTTCCCTTGTCAGAAATGTAAATCAGATTGCTGAATGGGAAACATTCCCAGGGAAATTTTATTCCCAAAAGGGGTGATGGTAACCTTAACAGCTCTCTGGTGCAATCCTTTCCATTCCTTTTCATTCAATGCAAATATGATATTTCTTAACGGAACTACGTTGTTCCGCTCACATATTTCCGGGAACTAGTTCCATTTCAAAAGAGAATAGTTCCATGTTCGTTCCATCAATGGAACTAAGTCGGTGGACATTGTGCAGCTATAAGACTGTAACTGCATTAATGATTTAAATGAAAAATATTAATTCCCAAAAACCTTGCGAGGAGTACATTTTGTGTACTTATTAAATTATCGAAAGTGTCGGTTGGTTCAGGCTGTGTTCGATTGGTGTCGTGATTTTGAAGGCGACGCTTCATCCATTGCTGTTAAATTATTTTTCTAGTAATGATGTGAATTTCACTGTTTGACCACCAAAATAATGCGAGTTTAGATCATTTTCAAAGCCTTGTCTGTTTCGTTAGCTTCTCTATTCCTAACATCCCTTAAGTCTGTTAAAATTATCTGTCTATTTTGTGCTGGAACACACTCTTCACTAACGATTCCTCAGCAACCGCGAAAACCAATAGCCTGTCCCAATAAATAAATTTATTCTAAACAGAGCCTCTATCTTTCTAAAACGCAGCTTGTCTTCTAAAAATACTCACAGGTTGCATATTTCAAAAGGGAACCTCGAAATTAGATTGTTTTGGTTGGAAAACGTTGTAAACTCATTTATTCAGCACCTTAAACCTAATCACAACACCAATAACTACAAATAAAAGCAGTGAAAGAAAAAGCATTTTTTTTTTGAAACACATAATACATAGACATATTGTTTGTTGTTAGTAAAAAAGTAAAGCATTTAATGTAATACCAAAGCTTATAGCATTATAAGCAATTATTGTAGTTTTAATTAAAAAAATTCTTTAGTGCAGTATATGTGAGTTATTTTTGTGGAAAGAAAGTTTCGTGTTTTAGTTTATATACAGAAATGTTTTTTTTAAAGAAAGCAAAAAGAGATTAACAAAAATTCATCACATATCTAAATTATTCAGTCATCAGACGTATTCATTCCAAAAAAAAGGTCAAATATATAGATTTAATAAAATCGGTCCAAAAAAAAAAACAATATTAAGAAACAGTTGATGACTCGTATGTTGAGTCCGAGTTTCAGTAAGTTAGAACATGCATGTGTCTTTACGTCACATCGAATATTATTTAAAAATTAACCAAACATTTTTGCAAAAACTTCAAACTTCAAAATATATTTTGGAATTTCTTTGTCGTAGTATTTAACTAGAAGAACATTTTTTTTTTGTCAAACATTTAAATATAGTAACTGGATAGATAAGGATGTATTGAATATTTTATGATACAAACCGTTGGCTGTCCTTCGCACTTTCTTACCATATAGTAACAGAAAATATTTATTATAGAGATTTGTACTTGCCTTGATTAAAAATGAAATCGTTATGAATATCGAGAATATGAACATTCCACCTAAACCGTAAAGATGGAGAGTTCTTCGACCGGTACGGTCCATTAGGGGGATGGATACTAAAGTCATTACAACCTAAAAAGAAGGGAACCATTGTAACTTAGTTGGGAACAAAATCTTGTAATTGAAATATTAACAAAATGTTGCGTATACGCCACAGTAGTTCGTAAAATAAGATGTTTCTATAGAAGTGTTGTGTACATTGTTTGGTTGGGGGATCATTTAGACGAACATACTTATGTCAAGCTTAGATTTGGTGGAAGATTGGTTTGTAGCCAAGAAAAAAAACAAATTCTTTAGGGCAATACCTCTGTCGGAAGAATTGCTTTTTTTATACCGCTTTTCCCAAAGACGTTTGACGATTTGTGCATTATATACAGTATACACTTTTTTCAGTCTACGGCGTAAAGTATGTATGAACGAAGTCATACCTCACAAATGTACACCACTACTTCTCTGTCAACAAAGCATGTGCGTATCAAAAATTGCATGTGATTGGGTCAGACTCTGTAAGGCGAAACGTTGAAACGTTTCCGTGCGCACGAATGATTTGCTGTTAGTTACAGAAGTAAATCATTCGTGCAAGCGAAAACGCTTGAACGTTCCGTCTTCCAGAATGCCGACCCTGGTTGATGTCGCATGTGAGCCTAGAATCGTCTCAAATCGACATGGATCTTCCCGCAAATATTCAGTGTGCATACTAAATGAACAGAAAAACAAAAAAATTACCATAATAGCACCAATGCCGATTGTTGCAAATTTAGCGCTCTCCTCCGTTAGGCCCGAACTCATAAATAGCGACGTTGAATAATAAAATACCGCATTGATACCACTAAATTGTTGACTAAGCTGCATAACAATTCCAATAACAAGTGGAGGCCTCAGAGTTGGCGAACAAATTAACTCCACAGTTGATATATGACTTTCGGCCTGTTGTGCACGCTCTTCGGCACGCATCTCTTCGATATCTTCTTCTACAGAGCTCGAAGCACGCAATCGCCGGAGGGCTGTTTAAAAAAGAAAAATGTTTGTTAATTGCTTTGGAAATGTATTTAAAATAGTTTTACCTTTTCGAGCCTCCTCTTCCCACTGCTTTGTTATTAGAAGATATCGTGGTGATTCCGGACAAACCGGCAACAATATCAACTGTAGTATTGCTGGGCATATGGCTAGGCCCAGTAGAACGGGCCAGCCTTCATTGGTTCCTAAAATTTGTTCTATTCCCAGCACTTGGGATAATAGTAAACCTACTGTCACAGCCAATTGATTTACAGTACCTAAGCCACCGCGTAGATTAAGTGGCGCTATTTCAGAGATGTACATTGGCACCAAAGATGTGTTTAAACCTTCAAAGGATTTCAATTGTGACAAGTTTGTTTGGTGTAGTCAAATGAGCACTTACCGCAATTAACACCAATAATAAATCGGCCGAGGAATAACATTTCATAGGAATGACTGACTTTGGTAAATCCCATTAGGCAAGCTCCCGATATGCCAAGAACGTTGTTTAGTAATAGTCCTCCTTTCCTGGAAATATGTAAAAAAAAAAATTGTGACGAAATGAAGATTGACATTTGTTCTCAATTTACGTAAATTTTATCTAAGGTAAGATTGGGCCTTACCAATAATCATTTTTAACATTGAACTTATATGTTTCGTAGGTCACAATATGCAATTTTGTATAGAAAATTTCGCCATTGTGAGTTGGAAAGCCTGGACACTAAAAATTATTATTAGTATGGCGGATCGGGTTAAATGGTTAAGCGTCCAAAGAATCGTTGCGTCGATGACAAAAGGATACAGTTTTTGTATCGCAAGTCTAGCTGTAGCACAAAGCCGAGGTGATAGAAGTATATGTACAGGGATAGTCCATTAAGAACTTGAAGTCAAGGGTTTTCAATAAGAGGTGTTATTGTGAATGACCCTCTATTTCGGTAGCTGTCACTTTTGAAGCTTTTATTCTTTGACATTTGATAAGTAGAAACTACGCCATTACTAAAAATGGAACTATGCACGCTTCAAAAATGCATTGAAATTATTAAAATTCACTACAAAAATGGTGAAAGAACGTCGTGTCTTTGCTGATTGGGTCCTTGAAATGCATATGAAAATGATCCGGTATTCCATCGAAAAATCATCTTGACTGATGAGGCCCATTTCCACCTGGGTGGCTACGCTAACAAGCAAAATTGTCGCATCTTGGGCACGGAAAACCGAAGAGTTATTGTTGATAAGCCTCTCCATCCTCAACGTGAGGCTGAGGCCATTTTGTTGCTAGACCGTTGTTGCCGTCGGGTTGTTGCTGGCATCCAAGTTCCCTTTCTTAGCTCGTCGGTGGGTGTGGGACTTGACCCTTGGTCTATGCAACAAAAAAAAAACCATGCCAGTCTTTCGCGTTGAGATGACGTTGACGCTGCGAGAAGTTTGCCTCTACCCTCCCTACCTTGGCTACTGTACTCACCTAAGTAGCCCCTTTTTTTTGCCATCTTTCACTTCCTACTCCGCATCATCCTTCCCTATCCGCACTTCCCCATCCTATTTCGCCCTTTTTAAAATAAACATAGGGCAGCCACTTTGCGATTTTGGTTATGGAAAATTTCATGAAAAGGATATGGTCCTGTATGCTCGTGGTGGCCATTTGGGTGATGTTTTTTTTTCATTATTAACGGCATACCTTCCTCTTTATTACGAAATAAACATCCGATCATTTATCTCAAAAAATTGCATTTTTCTTTGAATACCAAAATAACACCTCTTATTGGAAAACCCTTTATTACGTTGGCTGGAAATAAATATATCCAGCTCAATAACAGCATTGGGTGTCAATTTCCATGTTATTTGAACGGCTCAGTCATCCATTTTTTTTTAGACATCTCCTTACCTCAGTTGAAAATAAAAGCGGGAAACTTATCGCTTAAAATTCGAGTTTGTACTCAATCATTCATACTGTACATCGAATGCTCTCCCTTTGCAATTAAAAAAGGATAAATCGCAGTGCATTCATTTGACACGTCAACCGCTTTATTAACGAATTAAAAGCATCACTTGAAATGTGAGAACTACAATTAAAATTAAAAGAAAAAAAAAAGACCAGCTCGTAGTCATTACGACTCATCTGTTTCTATACGTCAACACTCCATCTTGTTAGAAACTCTGCAAATATTTGTGTCAAATATCGCCCTCGCGCAAATATTGTATCCCAGGATAATAGACGTGATACATTCAGTTCTCCCACATACACGAGTACAGTTTCAATAATGTTTCTCTTTGTTAGTGGTATTTTTTGTTAAACTCACCGTCCAAATCGATTTGCCATCCATCCACCACTGAATCCACCCAGCATACCACCGATGGCGAAAATCGACACTGCCACCGAGTACAATTGCTGTATGAACTCCTCGCTTATATCCTCCCCATATCGATCCTTGTACACATCCTTCATGAAATTCTCGATATTCTTCTCTGGTGCATTTATCACTCCGGTGTTGTAGCCGAACTGGAGCATTCCCAAGACGGCCGAGAATATCGAGTACGTCAAAAAGAACGTGAGTCCCTGTAAAGGATAGCAAATTAATATTTCTCATTCGTTATTTTTATGTGTTCCGGAAAAAAAATTAAAGTTCAATTAGAAGTTTTTTTTTTTTTTTTTTAATTTACGTTCGAATATTATTTTTCAATTTCATTCAATCGGTAAATAAGTAAAATGCGAAATAAAATTTTAAATCAAGTGTAAATATTAAAAAAAAAATGCTGGTGCGGCATACAGAGAAATGGGAAAAAATTGGTTTTCAATAAAATTTCAAACGAGGAATATAAGTCAAAGAAAGTAATTATTTTTAGTTAGGAAAACGCTCTCGAAATTGTGGACTATTTTTTGGGATGGAGTGCTCGTTATCCGCTGACAGAAGGTAGTTGCTGGTTAATCAAGTGGATTTTTTTTTTGAATTGATTCACTTTGACGGAAGAGGTATTGATGCTCATATAACGTGGTTCACTTTGGGTTATTTGTCGGGGGAACAGGTACCCTTCATGGTGGGTGTAGAACGCTTAATGGGAAAACTGCTGGTAGCATATATGTTTTTGTAAATCATCGGATCACATTTATATCTTGTCGTGTGGTTTGTAATTTAATTGGCTTGACCAGGCATACCCGCATGACATTGGTCGAAGCTTTATGCTCCAATTTCTTACGTTAAGTAGTCAAATGGCAGCGGCTAATTGGTTTTTGTACTTGATAACATTGAAAGTGTTAAATTTTATAGCAATATTGGCCGGTAAGGAAACTGGGAGTACCATCAAAGAAGAGAGAGAGGGAGGCATTATTTTCATTCGACTGCAAAAAAGATGTTGATAAATCAGAGCGTCTTTGCTAAGCGTGTCTTTGATAAATAGGGAGCGAAATTTGCATCTGGCGGGCTCACTCAAGATGCTTCTGTATCGTACAAGTTTCGTTATCGGTAAGAGCTCAAATGAAAATAAATTAAATGTTCCTTTCGGACAACGCAAAGCACCTTGACATTCTTAAATTTTTTTGAGGAAGTTCCCAGATTCTGGGACAATTTTTTAGGCGAAATCCAATTTCGGCAATTCAGATTAAGAATGTATGCTAGAATTGATGGACCAAGAGTGTAGATTAAAGACTTTATCACAGGTTTTATGAGAAAACCTAAAAGAACCTGACTACAACTTGGAACTGCAAAGGAAAGTTAAGAAATACTAAAAAAATTCAAGGATTGCATCACTTTTAAGAAAAATAACCAACGAGTCTGTCTGTCTGTCCTATAGACTCGGGGAACAGGTGAAGGTTTCTGCGAAATACTGTGCGCAATAAACCCACAAGTGGATTGCATTTTTGGATAAGAGAACGAAGAATAACTCCTTGGACCGTAAGTCGCCAATAGCTTCATATACTCATTCCGCTTAAGTGTTGAAACTGATCCGATTTCGTTAGCCCTATGTCATTTTAGTTTTTGAGAGGTCGACGAGCAATTGGGAAATGGAGTGATCGTCAAGCTTCTTACGAAAAAAGGTATACCCAAGTGTTTCTTGCGGAGGTTAGAAGTCTAAGTGTGCACGAGAATTTGCATATATCTACCCGAACATTCGACTTTGCCAATAGAAAGTTCAATGGACGTGTCTACAGCAAAAGAGTCTGGATAACGTATAAAGGGTAAATGTAAAAAGTTCGCCATGCAGGTAGGCGCCAAAGGCTTTTTTTTTAAAGAAAACCAGAAGCCCTAAGTCTGCAAGTGTCAGTGTAAAGAAACCTTGGCACTCATTCCGTAATTTTTGAGACGATTATCGTTGAAACGATAGACCTAAGAAAGTATCAACTGAGTGCCAAAATTACGAGTTTCAGACCTTAATCCGGTGAATTTTCCTCAAATGTAATGAAACCTGAAGATAGTGAAACAAATTCAGGCCGAATATAACTTCTTTTGGTCATCAAAGTTTCAAAAACGATATCGTCCCGTCGATTATTGTTAAACGGAATCTGCCCCCTTGTTTAGCTCTGGATCTTGCTTTTTTCATAATACTGCAAGTTGAGTAAGTAAGAGGGCACTAAATCTACAAAGGAAGGTGAAAGAATGTAATCGAATCTCCATTTAATCGCCTGATCTTATCAAGCTCATGAAATATTGTATATTATTTTTATCAATATTCAAATGAGGTCTCAAAGGAAATGACACCGAACTGGACTTCTACCTCATAAGCTTATAAATCAACAATTTACTTAGAGAGAAACCAAAACCACGAAAGAGTTCTTTACCCTAATTGAGCTGTTAAATAATTTGGTCACCTTATAATCCCAAATTTAAAGCACCTGCGAACAAGTTTCATATTTATTTGCCTTAAAAAATACATTCGATTTTACTATGCATTTATTCAATCAAATTAACTTGACCATTTTATCACGTAAAATAATAAACTGTGACAACATCGAAAATTCCTCCTTTACCTCCAAAACTATATGTCATGGGATAAATTAAAATCATATTGCGTATGTGCGGTTCTTAACCGTAATTATTTTCCCACCGCAATACACATTACTCTGGTTTCAGAGAGGAAATCCAACAATAAAAATACTCGCAAATTTAATTAAAATAATAAATAAATAAAAATAAAAAAAACATATTATTCTGAAAAAAATCTGTTTGTCTTCCTTTATTAAATAAAAATTTAAACCAAGAATAAAAACAAAAAAACGGTTTAGTGTTAACAGAATAAAATTGATTTATATATAGAAAATATTAAAAATCTACAAAGTTTTTATAAACAAAACTGTAAGTAAATTAATTAATTTTGTTTGTGGTGTTTTTGCTATTTTTTTTTTTGTTTGATTTTGATTAGTCATCATTATTTGGAAAGTGTGAGAAGAAAAAATGTTAAATATCTTTAATTACACAACATGGCAAATAATTTAAGCTACAAACTTGTTCTAAAAGTCTTAGCTTCCGCCTGTGCGTGTGCTCCTCGAGACGATCCACATATTCGCGAAGTTCTTCAATTTCCTCCTTAACTTGTTGCACTGTGTCCAATTCATGTTTGATAGCTACCATATCACGTTTCACCTAAAAAAAAAAATAAAACAGATTATTATTAGAAATGCGTTTATCAAGTGGGGGACTGCTTCTTTGTTGGTGTAGTCTTAAGGGACGTGTATGGTCCACCAGATAAATAGTTGCAGCTGTTTTTGTTTGCTGAGAGAACGAATTCAACTTTTGGTAAACAAGGACTTTGGTTGAAATTTAAGCTTTTTAACTGCAATTCATACCCTTTAGATTTCAGGGAGGGTTTGTTTCTTAATAGTTGTCTACCTCGTTCTTGTTTAAGAACTTATTTACTTAATATTTGATGCCACTGATTACATAGAAATAACCGAGTTACTTTCTATTTAGATTTAAAGCGACAAATGTAGCTCTAAGAAGTATAGATCTACTAAAATGACAATGGGCCTTGCTAATAATCATTTTAACCTTCACCTTAAATATTTTGTGGGTCACAATATGCAACTCACGCTATTGGGAGTTCGAAAAATGCAGCCTGGACAATAAAAACGATTACTGGTATCGCGGAGTGAGATGTATTCCGAAGACAACTGCATTTGCTTGGACCGCCATCTGTTAGTCGGATCTATAAGAAAAATTCAAAATCGAAGTGCCAGCCATATTCCGAAAATCCACGTCAGGATTGGAACAGATCTTGGACCTAGGGCTTTATTTAGTAGCTCTTAGTAGCTCCAACAGCGACATCTGCTAATAATGACAGAATCCACAGACAGACAGTCCATTTCGAAAGCACCCATTCCTTTCTTTCGCAATCCAAACCATTTGCATAAACGGTGGTAAAAATTTTATGTGATTGTATTTTTACAAACCTTACTGTAAACAAAAAACAATATTCAAACTCACCTCTGAAACTTCACTCTGACAGCTCTCAACGGATTTCGTTAGCTCCTGCAGCTGTGTTCGTATTTCACACAAGGCGACTGTCGTCTCCAGGTGTCTATCGCCCCTTTGCAGCTCATCCAGCTTGGCTGATAGATTCATGCTCATCACGCTAACTTGCTTTTGCAAACTAGGCAACGCATATGAAAGAAAATTCCAAGAAAAAAAAACAAACAAAAACAAACAAACAAAAAAATAAACAAAATTCTCCATTACTATCGTGAAATATTCTCAAAACGAACTTGTATTCAAACTCAACTTGTATTCAAAATAATGATTCAAATTTATTGCAAATGAAATAACATGAATAAATGTATTTAATGTATATTCCTAGAGTACTACTTACTACTCTAAGTTAAATAAAATAAATAAGCATAACGAAGCTCAATACAATCTTAAAAGGATAATAAGCCCTCTAGCGCACTACAAGTGAAAATCCTACAACTTACGGATAGCACAGGCATAAATTTAGCTTACAGCAGCACACAAATTATATGCAGCTGCATAATGCTACGTGTATATCCTTGGCGGATATACAAACAAAAATTGGGAATATCTTTTCTATGTATACAGCAATAGCATCCACTACTTAGCTAGCAAGTTATTATAATTTTCTGCTAACCATTTCGCGAAGAGTTAAAAAATGTTTATATAGAAATTGGAAAAAAAAAATCTGGGACGACTGATTGCAGTATATGTATGTATGGTGGAGAGGAAATGGAAAAATGATGGGAAATATGCCATGCAAATTATTAAAAATGAGAAATAAAATGCATAAATGCAATCATGGAGGCACGAGCCGCAGCGGAGGCGGTAAGACTGTGGTGATTTCGCGGACGGAAGCGGCTACATTATCCTGATGGATATGTTGCATCTATGACTATGGTTTATCTAGCTACTGGGATGATGTGGTTTGATGGTAATCTATGCACCTGCAGATGTACGGTGTCAGTGTGCCCATGTGCCCATGTGCACCCCGGAGGCGGTTATATTTTATATTTATTTTTTGTTTGCCGCAGTAATGCATTGCAGTCATGTAATATTAAACACTGCTTCCTACATGATGGCATATTGCATAGGCTCACGCGGAGTGAGGAATGTGTTAAGGAGCCTTTTGTCCCTTACCAGGCGTTTTGTGTTCACCACGCACACAAACACACACACACACACCCAACCGTCTGTACGGGGAGCGAGTGATATGGCAACTTGCATATATGGGAGACCAGGAGCGAAGCCATTGTGGGTTAATTTATTGGTGCCGGAGGAGTTGATTTTTTATGCTCCTGCTCCCCCTTATGAGAGTCATTTGTAATGGACGAGATAATTCTGTGAAAATGTGATGATTTATATTACGGCGGAAGAGTGGAAATGGTTAACGCACACAATAGAGACAACAGTCATTCGTTGATATATTTCATAGTGTCGCTCCTTAGCACATTGATTTCATCTAAAACATGAAATACTGGCTCCTGTCGATGGGCAAGTTGTTTTGATGAGGATTTTAGCAGAGTGGTCGAGGTAAGCAATTGAAGTTGATGCCTGCGTTAGTGACCATTAAGATAGCAAGCCTATTCTCAGGAGATACCACCTAATGTGGCGCACGCCGATCCCTAATGGGACGGAAAGTATTGACATTCAAGCATTTTGTTTAAGTACAGAGATAAGCAAAACAATGGCTGCATGTGCTGTTTGTCATAAAAGTAGCTTTTTGTTTTGTTGCTCAGTCGAAGAAAAACTGTAATAGAGTTGGGAAAACCATTGACTTATTTGTTATTTTTAATGGGCTGCTAGTAGCCAACTTCGCGTTGGTAAGCCAACTTCGCGTTCGTTCCAACTTCCAACATAAGTGCTTGCGCTCTTGGTTCAAAGCGGAATAAATTGGAAACATGTTATAAGAAGCAGAAATAAAGAAGTTTTTTATGAGGAAGTTAAAAATAACTTCTGGAAAATACATTAAAAAGACAAAACCAGCTTAAAATATATTTCGTCTGATAAGCTGAACAAGAAAGTTTGTGTGTTCAATGACCCCCCTAAAATTTGGAGGGATCCGATCCTGTAGCCTTTCCATCGTTCAGATCATTTGGAGCCTCTAGTACATCTTCCAGATTTATAAATCTGCCCAAAATATCATTTGAAAATTTGTAAAACAGTCTAAAATACTTTGTTGATTGAAGTATTATGCAAATGTGGTATTGCATATTTCCAAAAAAAAAACAAAAGCAACAAAAAAACTCATTTGCCATCAATATACGAGAATTGTGCAATTTTTGGGGCAATGAATGCCCATACGATTTTTAATGAAAATTTGTCATCATATAACATTTTCGATGCGACATCTATTGTTAAACATTCCGCAACAATTTTAACTTCAATCGTTTTATTTAGCAAATCAACTATCAACCAAAAGGTGTCTCTAGCATTCCATGGAGAAATCCAAGATGGTCGGCATTTTGTTACGTTTTTTATTGGCTTTGAACCAAGAGCGCTAGTTATGTTGGTGTCATTGGGGACGTTCAAGTATCTAGTTTAGTAAGTCTGACAGCTCTCTCACTAAGTGTATCTCGGTTTTAATTGGTCGAAATCGGTCATGTTTCAGTTGACCAATCTAGTCGACTTAAGATAGGTAGATTCTTGAATGCGGCCATTTTTGGGCAGAGCTTGTATGGAACTGACTCACTATCAGTCCACATATATAATGAAAACGTATTCTTTAATTGCGACTAACGTTGAAATTTGGCACTTAATGAGCCTGTCAAAATTGTTTGCTATTTTGGCCCTTTTCTAAGTTGGAGAAGGCACTTCTAAAATTTTTCAAATGCTGTTTTTTGTTACTATGCACTCTTCATTTTACGCAGAGTTTTTTGACAGCATTGATCAGTCACCGAATTGTGATCGAAAAGTTAGAAGAGATTGTATTAAAAAACGTGCAAAGTATTCGAAAATGAGTTTCTCAAGCCAAGTTCAAAAATTATTTTGGACATTGGAGGCTTTTGGATAAAAAAAAAAAATACCAATTATAGCTTGGAACGCCCGGTCCCTTTTTAACGTGGGAATTCTTCAAGTGTACAACAATCCGGCTTATAATCAAAATTTTGTTCATAAACGAAGACAAGTGACAAGCGAGTGCTGCATAAATTTGACAAACGGAGTAGACGAAACTGAAATTCACTGTCTATACGAGTACTCATCGGCGCTTAATAAGCTCATCACCGCTGGCTTAAATGCCAAAGTTTGATTAAAAAAAAAAACACAGGTTTTGATCGCGTAGTTGGAAAACATTGATTTTTATGTAACAGCAAGGGTAAACTTCTACATCGCTCGTCAACTTATTGACGGCCATAAAATGAAAGTTGAAAATCACTTAATACTGTCAAAACTAAAAGAAGTGCGGATTCAGTGAGGGATATTATTTTGTATTTTTGTTGTCGGTCACGCACGGCAGCTGTAAAACGAGGTCCATTATATACATCAAGGACAGACTTGCGGAAAATCCTGAAAGCGCTGCAAGAAGAAGGATATATGCAATAGACGTACAGAATCGTCGCGGTTAAAGGTTGTTTTGAGTAATTATAGACTTATAGAATATTAATCATTAGAGCTGTTATTTTCCGTCTTAGCTGAAGCCCGAGAGAGATTTCCTTCAGCGCTGATGATAATATTCAAGGAAGAAGCAACGCTCAATGAAAGAACAGAGAATTTTTAGCTTTCTCATTTACGAGCCTTTTTCTATAAGCGCTAATTTTTCGTTCGTCGTTGATACGCGGGCCATTGCCTGCCGCACCCTTAAGCTGGAAGCAGCTGGATACGGGGATTAGAGAAAGAAAGTGGGCTTCAATTGCTAAGACCAAATGCAACTCTTAAGATTTGGAAGACCAAGAACTAGGTGTAAACGACTTTTCTTAGTGAAAACAGCACAAAAATTATGAAATAGTGATCTGAAATATCTACAGACGGAGCAAGATTGAAGTTCTTGGTCGCCATCCTATTCGCCACCCTGGGTGAAGGGACACATAACCATATGATAACCATTGTGACTGTGATCTTACAAACATCCAAACGGACTCCTCGCAATGTTTAACCAGGGCTATTTAAATTTCCTTTGGGAGTCACTGCTGCAGAGTTATGGGCGTCATTTTTTTCTGTCGCAATAGCATTGTTAACTGCAGAAAGTTTACACCTACATGGGATACATTTCTAGTTTTAGGCCTAGACTTTGAAGCCTTGATAGCCCAGAAACTGAATTTTGTACATATCCTGACTAAAAATTTCAACGTCCTCTTACCAAATATAGATCATCCAATTTCTGACGTAGCTTGCATTTAAATTAAGCCCCCTTACATGCTCCATAAAGCCACTGCCTAACGACTTTTCCGTCATCAAATGCCCAAAAGCAACCAAATTTATTTTGTCTGCATTGACACCCATACACATAACGCTCATTCAAAACTACAAAATTCCAATCTATCTCCATTCCGATAGCAACATAAACATGTTCATCAATTGGCCCTCTCTATTCCAAACTCCATGCGAACATTTTGATCATATTTCATTGTCAATCATCACATAAATGTCACCCGATATCAGCACAAACTTCACCTTCTGCTGCACTGTGCATGTGTGCACTCAAAACAATAAATTCAAACACCTTCCCTGTCATCTCCAAACAGAGCTAAAAAACTAAACTAAACCGTAAGCTACACCTAACTACAGATACGTGCGCAGCACAAGTGAAAATATTTCTCGATGAACATTCAGGAATCATATCTAAATTGTATATCCCCAGCTCTTGTGTGCCTGGTGCACAGTTTCTCCCACCCCACTACACGCCCCCATTGAATTTATAGTCTCTAAAGCTGCAGCACAAAAGATGGCAGAGAGGCTATGGACTAGCGGAAAAAAAAACCTTATTTCGTCTATTTATCACTGTTACCACAATTGTCCTACAGCATCCTTTACAACCTCTAACACAATTTCCAATTGCAATCTCTCCTCCCACATATCACACACTGTGTGTGAATAAAAAAGAAAAAAAAAAACTACAAAGCACACGAATAATAAGTACGAAAAGGATACACGTACACAATATCCTTTTTTGTGTGTGGCGCACGAATTGAATGAGACTCATATTTTGGGTGCAAAAGTATGCAACTGAGGAGCATCTTTATGGGTAGCGCTGCCTTCCACAAACGAAGCAAAAAAAAAAACAGTAAAACATTCTTAATGCATGGGATATACATAAACATATTAAGAGTCCCGGTATGCAAAGAAGGAATATCTCCTCGCATTTGTGTGTTATTTTTTGTTTGTTTTGCAGAATTTTCATATTCATCTCGAGCTGCTTTGTTTATATCCGTAAATCTGTTTTGCCCACGAGTGTGTGGTTTCTTGAAGCTATTTGAGAATATTTATAGCGCACAGTGGAGGTGAAAAGTTTGCCCACAGCTTCGAAGGGATACTGCAAGAAAAAGTCGTTTAAGTTGAAATCTTGCCTTCAAAAGGTGGACTTTTAGAGTTTTATTTGCAGGTTTTTTCCACTTTTCTTCTTCGAGGTAGCGAACATAGTTTGATGATGTTGGTCAGCCGGTGGCTGTGTATCACAGTTGGGGGTTCAAAACGACTCTTCTTTATTCGCAGTTAAACACTCAACGCCGGCTGAAGGATGTTCCGTGAAATTCGAAGGAAGAAACATTCTTCGAAGTGGCTTCTCTCGAAAAATCTCATCTCAATGTTAAGGATCACTTTTGCACACGACTGTGTCAGTTGATTTTTTTCCAAATGTGGGAATGGATTTATTCGCATTTTTCCGTTCTTGCTCGGTAATAGAAGAGAAATTATGACGACAAGAGTGGAAATGTCCTTCGTTATGTATCACAAACACAGACGAACCGCTTTTTATAAACTATTCAACAATTCTCTTGATATTCGCACATAAGACGACACCCTCAAGCCCCATCTCAAGCAGTTCAGCTACCTACCCAAGAGAGCATGTCTAACAATTACATGCTTCAAGTTTCGGATGGCGTGGCGGACCCAAGTGCGGTGGGGGCTGATGTCAAACTTAGTCAGGCGTCATATGGGAGCAATAATTTATTATGGTGTATATGTGAAACATATTTAACAGATACCATCTGTTATATACGATCAAGATATCCACAGCACCCCGAACCACAAAAGCCACGATACCCGGCTGCCACCCCACCATGACCAGAAAGCAATCGTGGTATATGCCACCGAGCCGCCTGCAGTCATCCATTTTGTGAATGCTTGAGGAGGTCCTTTTTAGCAAATCAACTCCATTCTCTTAGATGTCTTTTCAAGTTTTCATAAAGCAATTTTTTACACACCCAAACATGTGATCATATCCAAGTATCCTGCATGCCGATACGCGTGAGTATGCATTCACAAAAGATACAACCCAAGTGTGTGTGTATGCTCCATTTTCTTATTTTAAATATTTGTCATTGTGATTATTGCTCCTTGGAGAAGCAATGAAATATGCTAGCGTGTGCAGCAACAGCTTGACAGCGAAACTGACTTTTGTGTGACTGTGCGCGGCGGCCTTCTCCTTTCACCTCGAATGATTCTTAGATTTCTTTTGTGGGGATATTTCTTATTGTCCTTCTTCGGGTGTCAGGAGTTTTCTCTCTTTTGCCCACATTTCTTAATGAAAAATTCTTTCGTAATCAATCAGAGGCCGTGTTTAATTATGCGAAAGTTGGGACTTTGCAAAGGTTTACTTTGAGCTTGTAAATTGTGATGTATGTGCGAGAGCGAGGGCTCTGGATTTAGATGTGCGTTAACTTTGCATATGGATATTGAAAAGGATTTATGTAGGGAAAAAAGCGCTCAAAGGATTTTTTTTTTTTTGTTTTTTGTGTCTCGGTTCGTTAGAAGAGGATTTAAAGAAGGACGTGGTTGTGGTAAAGGTCTTAAGATATGCATGTGTAACGAGGTCACAGCCAGCAAGGGGATTTAATTAATTTCGATCTGAGGAATCGGCAAGGACATCAAACAAATCTGACTAACTGATGTTTTGACTGATTTGTAATCTCATTTTCTATTCTCTTGCTGGTTACCCTCTAATTGGACTCTTAAATTTCTGGCCTTCTTGCCGAAAGGTATTTTGAAAGTCTGCATGGGACATTTTTTGTCGAAAGGAACATTTTTTAAGAAACTTTCGAGTCTTGTGGTAGTGGGCGGTACTGGAAACTAAAACCTGTAACGCCAAGTTTTATCGAAACCGACCTCTAATAACTTTGACAAAACTCGATATTTAGCATTTTGGAACTTCCCGTTAAATATTTTCAAGGTCACAATACATGCTTTGATTTAAAAAACGTGTCCATTGCGGGTTAGGTTACAAAAGAGCAGTCAACATTTTTCTACAATTATTTAAAGTTGCCCTGATCTCATAACAGGTTTAACCAAGTCTCTGAAGTCAAATTTCCACTTAGACGACAATAATTACTCTCATGGAAGAGTGGATTAGCTTCATGTTGGGACGAAAGTTTGTAAAGCTATAAGCTTTCTCAAAAGCAGATGCAACAATTTTTGATAAAATCTAGTTTAGTCATTTAATTCGGTCAAGGACATTCTATATTTTAGTCAATAACAGTATCGCTTGTTATAAAATGTGCAACTCTAGTCTTTATCGACATTGCCTGCAAACAATTTTGACAAAACTTGACGTCGCATGACGTTAGTTAAAAAGTTGCTGCGAAACTGCTGTTTTTTTCCAGGGACCATTTGTCTTAAACTTCAGATCTTTTTGACAAACCAATCCTCCATTTTGGTTATTGAGAAATAGTTTTTGGTACGAAAAACAGCTCTAAAAATTTAGACAACATTTTTGATCTTTCGACGAAATAAAACTAAGCATTTGCCACCTAATTTCTAAAGCTGATTAGGATTATTTATAAGCAAGGGCTTGACTGATATTTTCCTTTATTTTATATCAGACTTGCCCTAGGTATCGAAATTAATAACAAAAACCCTGGGTTTATAGATTGCACTCACTTTTATGACGTGAAATTTCTTTTATAGCTGTGGGGAACAATGGCGTGAGATGAAATAAGAGCGTAACGAAAAGTGAAGCGCGATTAAGCACCAAACTCTTCAAGAAAGAGCCTTAAAGTAAACGAATACTGAGTTAGAGTGGTTTAAAATTTGTAATGCTTTCACTTTTAAACAATCGGTTTGACGGGACACGAAAATGTTTCATTTTCCGGTAGCCTTTTCTTTTAATTTGTTTCGACACAAGTGTCTTATTTAAGTGCGTTTGAAGCTTGTCTTTGAAGAGTTCGTTGCTCTTACTAGTTTAGGGTAGAAGCTGCTGCAAACAATATTTCAAAAAAAGCTGAGTAACATACAATTTGCAGGAGCTCCTTTAGTTTCGAGGAAATATCACTGCATCTTGAAATCCTGAGAAAGAGTTGATTCTTGGGCTTTTGCGTTCCGGGTTTTTCTACTTTAAAATGTTGGCAGCCTTTTGTGAAACCGATTTAAAATTTCCCGGGGAAACCTATGGTTCCATACTCGTCCCTGGTTGATCGGCTTTTGAAATATTCATGAAATTCTTAGTTAACCTTCAAATTCACTCCTTTTAAAACCTTCTAAGCCTCTGAGTCAGTTTTGGTGACTATGAGCTGCATTTTAGACTTAAGTTACTGGATTGGTTCATGTGTGAGAGGGGTACCGGTGACTTTTCGTCATTTGCTGTCATTTCAGAAATCTTTAAAATATTTAAGCTTAGCCTTTTTTAAGACGTACATGAAGCATGGAAACAGTTCTTATTTTTGCAGAACTTAACGCCTTTAGGGTTCGCTGTGATGTCATATCATTTATTGAATGACGTTTAATCTAGTGTCAGCTGTCAGCATGGATCTCCGTGAATGTACTAAGTACTTAATGAATTAAAATTATTCTAGTATGTTCTTTCTTTAAAATCAGCCAAGTATTGATTTTGCGTTTCACTGATAGATGGCGCTTTCAACACAAAAGTTTAAAACGTTCTTTACAGTTGTAAGAGTCTTCCTCGCATAAAATGGTAGACATTTTTGAGGAAAGGCGAAGAAGACCCAAAACTATTTTGTACACCCATAAAACTGCACTGTGGTTGTGCAATTTACTCTGTTTTATTTCAACGATTGGTTGCCTAGAGTGGCCATCTCTCAAAATATGTATCGGCGCTTAAAAAGTGTTCGTTTATTGAATGGGATCACTTCCTGCAAAGGCAAGTATATATTCAAGTGCTATGATTCCTCATGTAAGGAGAATTAACCGTACGATTTCTATCGACTGAAAGCAGTCTGATCATGAAGTAGTTCAATAGATAGAAATAGCTATCATTCAAACCGAAGATTTTGTTTTCAAATTCTCATTCAGGATTCATAGCGGTTGCATTTAAGGAGTGAAAAATGTTCATAACGCACGAGTATTATTAGAAATATTTTCGAATTTATAGCTCTTCAACACCGTCCAAGATGCTTGCAGAAAGGTATTGCTCCTGCGGTAAGTCATAGTCCTCTGAAAATAACACCAACTTCGACCAACACATCTCTTGTCGCTGGACCTGCCTTTCAAGCTTGACACACAAAAAAAAAGTAATCACAAGCCACTTACAACCCCAATCCATAGAAATTTCTAGGTCATGTCTATCTCAGTCATAACATGGTCTACAACATGTACAAGTGCCTGGCTCCTTAAAAGTCTCTCATATATGTTGTTCTCTTGAGACTCAACGAGCAATGGCCGCAACTTGTATCCACCACCGCCTCATTTTCTGTTGTGTTCTTATTCGTGTATGTTGTACGCAAACAAGTGCTTCGCATCGAATGGGGGAGTATTGTGTGGAACTGGTCTAAGTAGCCACTACTAGCTGTTTTTCATTGCCTTTCTTAGGAATTGTCCTTTTTTTTTGCTCCTTCCGCAGCCAATGATGTGCATGTGTGTGTGTGTGAGTGTGTGTGTACTACTTAAGATGAATTGTCGTTGAGCCTAATTCACTACCCTCATTGCTTGACTTAAGCACTTGAATCTGGGCTCACTGATTTCGATAAATTTACATGGCACTTTCCTCTGTGTATAATGGGGACATTTATTTACAATGATATAGTACAAGAAAAAATTGTTTTTTTCGTTGATTTCACTTGACATATGACATTCACCAACTCTGCTGAAAATAGAACTGCGATTAAATTCCGATTCTTCGGTTTCAAACTCTAGTGATACTTGTGTCTTAATACCTTCCTATTTGTATGTGTGGTAAACAAAAGAGTTCTGTTTTAAACAATGAACACAAAACTAAGAACTTATAGGGGAAACGATTTAACTGAAAAATATAGTTGAAAGTACAAAAATCCTTTTTTGATTGTATGAAGAGACAAAAGCATGATTTGGTGAAGAGGCCATTATGCCAGTTTTTTTTTCTTTTGATTTATTATTGTGCCAATTGAGTTTGCTTACACTTAGTTGAATGTCAAAGGAAGATGGTTTTTTTTTACATATAATATAGGTATATACGAGTAGATGAGAAAAGCAGTAAACATATTGAAAGGAGATTGAACACATGTTTTTTATGGACAAACGAGAGATGGGCGATTTTAAGCTCGAATGAATAATATTATACTGGATACACATGAAGTTGTATTTTTAATATTTGTTATTAACTATAACTATGCATAAGTAAAAAACGGAAAAATCAAATAAGAAAATGTATGAATGCACTTGAGTTGGTTTAGAAACCTGGTTTTGACTGTTTTTGTTTTTGACGTGAATGGAAGGATCGTGGAATTTGATGTGCGAAGTGAGATAACCACCGTCAACATTTTCGATGTCCTTTCTATCCACTGAAAACGTTGCGGGTGTAGGATACGGAAGTAGACCCTCAATAGTCTTTTATCTTTCCCCACTGACTCTAAATCTTCGGGTTTAATCACCATTAGGGTAAAGGAGAGATGAAGGACTTCGCCTTGTCTTGGTCAAAAATCATGAAATGTGTTTTTTTTTTTTCAGCTCGTGCAATAAGTAAATGTGGAGAATATCGATACTTATTCAATTTTGGTTTATGGCCAAGGTAACCTCAAATAAATCGAAGGAGATCCAAGTCCGACAATGCTGAAATGTGTTGGTATAGGTAGGTGGAAGCATCGGTTCAGCACACGATCTGCATTTTTGTTACCACAACTCGCGTGACTTTAGTAACCCATTAGCAAAGATTCGAAAAACGTCAGATGACGTTTGAGAAAAGGGTCTTGGAATTTTTTTTTCAGACTGACTTGACAGAATCTCGAAAAATGTTGAAGCACGCAACAGATTTAAGAAAAAAAAAAAAAAAATGGGTTGTATGACATTGATGTGGCTCTTAGACGATGACTAAAACAAGGAAAGCCAGAGAACGTATCAGTTCTTCTGTAGGCACGCTGAACTATCGAATGCAATAAGCAAAGGCGCAGCGCAGTACCTACTGGTGCGTTTTAACACTGAACAGTAAGAACCCTTTTGACAGCACGAGCTAGAAATATATCTTGAAAACACTACGACATATGAGAATAGCACCTTCTTATAGCGGAGAAGAACTTTTTGCAGGAAAAAATCTGTTGTAGTTGGTGGTGCACAATAGTATGCAGTCACTGGCGGAGTATTCCAGGGTTCGCAACTAGGACCAGTACTATATTTTGATTTTTACTTAACTATGTACCTTTTTTGTTATTATTATGTATATTAAAGTGGCTCTCGGTGAGAGAAACACTTAGGCCGTTAATCGGCCCATTGTGCGTAACACTGGCGTTTAGGGGTTCCTTTACTAGTTACTCGTTGCGAACCATTTACTTCCGTTGATAAAGCCAAGAATGCTGGCAGCGCTGATGTAGCATAGATCGCTGAGATCATTGAAGAAATAGCTTCCTAAGTGCGCCATCCTTAGGTTGGATAGGGCAGGGCAGCTGCAGATGAGGTGAGTGACGGACTCGTCTTCTTCTTCATCCCTACAGCTTCTGCAAAAGTCATTATGTGGCAGCCCAAGTCTTTGAGCGTGTCTGCCCAGAACACAATGACCGGTGATGATATTACCGACTAGTGAGATACTACGTCTTTTGAGACGCAGAAGCTCTTTGGATCTTTTTGTATCCAGTGTCGGCCAAGTGAGCCTGGCAACGTCACAATATCCTAGATGTTTCCATCGGCGGTGCCTGCACGTTGTGCAGACTAACACTATCAACGCCGGAGGAGCCTAATCTAGCAAGTTCACCAGCTGCACAGCCTTAACTCAAGGCTTATATCATCAAAAAGATTTGATACTGCTTTCACTGTGCGAATCGCCAGTTTGGCAAAGTTCACTCATTGTTTGGATTTGCGCCAAGACTCGGCTGGAATGCTGACCGTCAACTTAAATTTAAGTCGAAGTTGAAAGTGGGTACACTTTTTTTTAATTAAATTTAACCTTCAATTCAAGATGGCGAATAAAGCCCTTGATAAATCTGGAAGTAGAAGTGTCGAAAGTCTGGAAGTAGACAAGTGGACCATGTTTCGAAAGGCGTCCCGCGGTCAATAATTTTTTTTATCGATTCCGACTGTGTTTTTGAAAGTATTTTCTAAATGAAAGTTTTCAGTGCACTTTAAGTTTTTCACAGCTAAAAAAGTCTACTCAGTGCGTATTTTTGTTGTCTTTGAATGAAATACTAGAACTTTAGTCATAGGGGGCTTTTTTCATACATTTGTGGACTAGATGAAGCTCTTAAACTAGTTCTAGTTATGGAGGTCTATCGTTTCGATGACAGTTGTCTCAGGAGTTACGTGACTAGTGACCAATATTTTTATTTTGAATTTTATTAATTTTTTCTAAGATGCACGTTATGAGCAGTAGGTATCTTAAACTTTCTCCCAAAAGCGGACTGATTTCCTTATTTTTTTTTTTGTTCTTTTGGTTTTGGTTTTTCAAGAAAGTTAAAAATATTTGACAGAGAAACTCGTTGTTTATTCTCCGCGCATGCAGTCATTAAAAGTACGTGAGAGAATTTATTCATTTTTATTGAACTTTTATAACTCCGAGACTTTCTATGAAAAGTCAACCAAAGGGTACGTTTAGTTGGAGCTGTGATTAAAGCTACACATTGTTTGAACAGCGATTTATCACGGTAGCAATGTAAAGAATTGTCTCGTGTATTCTCAGAGCACTTATCGATTCGAGATTTTGAATAGTTTGTGAGAGAAAAATTCTTGTCTACCGTTGTGTGATCAAAACGACATTTATTTTAGCAACTGCTTTGTTTTTGACAATTTGCTTAGCAGTTTTGCGGCCATTGTTAGTAGTTTCTCTCGCAAAATGGTAGTAAGAAAATCACACTTTATTCTTTTTGGATGTTGTCAGATTTTGTTTCCTTAAGTTTCTTTAATTTAAACTCACATACAAGGATGTATATTTGAAGCATTTTACTGGGTGTTTCATATTTTCATAAAGGATATGAAATTCCTCAAATATTGGACTGAATATTTTTCGCGCTTACTTTGCACTTTTTGCAAAATTTTGCAAAAAAATGGTTTTCCTTTGGAATTACTGACAACACACTCACATCACTCAATACTGAATATTTTAATAAAAAAAGGACCTGCCTTTCAAATTCTGACATCAACACATGAAATCAGAAAGCCAAACTCCGCTTTAATTATTTCAATAATAAATCTACCAACAAAGTTACCCATTTTAAAATTGTTTAAATTATCTATCGCAAATTTATATACGTAATACACAAACTATGAGAAAATATTCTCAAAGTCGAACAAAAATTATTTTGAGTTTGGTATTATAAAAACAAAACCAATTAACCCAACAAAAAGTCCACCTAAGCCGTTCAGACTATTCCAACACGTTTGGGAGTAAATTACTGATCTGAGTTAGATTGGAGCAATTATAGTTCGGAGATCCGAACTGTCATATATGTGGATTTAGTATCTGACAACACTGACACAATCAGCTCCTTTATGGTGTGTGAACCGGACCAATCAGGACACCAGTATATAGGAAATAAAACAAGATTTATAAAAACGGCGGAGTAGATACACCCCAAACTGGTGCGGCTGACAATAGACTGATGTGATGTTTCTGAGCTAGTTTTTGGTTCGACGCCCTACGTTTTTAAATTTCTTTTACCAACATACAGATTATTCTATTCCACTCTAAGAAGAAGCTGAAACTTAGGTTCGACTTTGACATTCTTTCAGGAAATCTCAATACGAAGCCAAAGATCTGCTACTTCCTATTGCTAAAGCAACCATCTGAATTACTATAAATGAGATGATGTTGTTACAAAGGGAGCAATCGCTACTTTTAAATTCTAAAACTGATAAATCTGTGGTCACAAGGAAAAACCGCTAAAGTCTGTTTTACTCATTTTTCAGGAGAACAGTTTAAAGTTTCTGTGAAATTATATGTGACTCTATGGACTCTAGTGACCTAAGCTGTTATGTTTTCTTGAAATTGGGGCCACATTTTTAAAGATATAAAGCTGAAAAAAATTTACAAAATAGATTTGAGTACGCTGAATCTAATGGCATCAAAATCTCAATTTCGTCTAAAGTCGAATTTAGCGGTTATGGTTTGTGGCCACATTTAATGCGTCCATGGGCAATATAATATTAAGAAAGAGCTCTTTAAAAGACCCTCATCATTACAGTCCCACTTTGCAGCTGTAAGATATCCTTGGTCCTTTTTTACACAAATTTCTTCAAGCTATTTTCAGCCCGTTTGCATTGATGGAATTTGGAGCAGGAACTCTACAAACTGTAGAGGGGCATCGATCTTGTCAAACAAATATGAATCTCTGCTGTCACAAAAGGATTCTCTTTTAGAAGCACCTCGGTAGGTCTTGGTAAAGGCGGAACTAGGAAAGGAAAAATCCTGCCTAGAGATGAATGCGAGTTTTATAAATGCTTGACAACATGCGGAAGATCTGAATAATCTCCTAGTTGTGTTCTTCAAGTTTATCATGCGAATTATTAAATGAACTCATTTTGTGAAGACATCATAGATAAACAAGACTTTGTCGTCCTCGATTTGCGAGATTATCAGTTAAATCTTGAAACCCCGAAAACATTCTTAAGCCCTCTTTGTCAACTACCAGGAAGTAGCTCTCCAAAAGAGCACAATATACAAACAAATGCCATTTTCATCAAAAATTGACGGAAACCTCCCAAATTGTTATTGAAAGTTCAGCTTTGAGGAGCTTCTTCCATTTGATTCTAATCGCTGATAGCGGAGAGCTATCTTCACAGCAGAGAAATTGCTTTACAAGTTGAATGTTTTGTTTTAATTTATAAACTTTAATCCCCTTATTAATAAACGCGGCGTAAAAGTTATCAACATGTTATTCAGAAGTTATGTCAAATTTTTGTAAGCTATCTGATGTCTACTAGCTAACTAACTTGTGCAGATTTGTTTATTACTACGGGGATAAGTGCAATAAGTTGTTATTTTACGATCTGGTATACCTGAGGACCCCTCGTTTGTTTAAGAGGGACTAGAGACTAAATACTTTAATGTGCATGAAACTATCTATATTGAGCGAATGCGGTGTCGTAAATGTAAGACGATTGCTATATGCAGATAGGTGCTTTTTTGTGTACATATGTGCGGCGATGACTACGTGCTTGAATGGTTCAACTCTGCAAATGATTTGACTATTCTCTAAAATACAAACTATCGCAGACCTAAAATAATAATACTCTCGTCGGAAACTAAATTGTTGCTTGCAAGCTCTAGTAATAATTTACTTAATATTCCCATTTTTATAATTATATACATCAGTTATTTGTTATATGGCATGCAAAATAATTTTACAAACTATTTTTTTAGATACATATTTCTGGTTTACTACCAAAATAAATGCTGACGAAACAAGTCTTTGGTTATATATTGTATGTACATAAACAATGAGGACATCAAACAGTTATAATGTTTGCAAGGCAATGATTCATGATTATGAGGCAATGAATGAGGGAGCAAAACGTGTTCAAAATCAATACAAATCATAGGAGAAGAAAATACGAAAATCAGCGAAAAATGTATAAGAAAGTTAAGTATTTTGTTTAAGTATTATATAGTTTGTTCAGAAAGTTTCATACTCATTCAGTGGTGTGAGAACCATCCGACTAAAAATTTGATTTTAGATATTTGTATTTTTTTTTGTTTAAATGTTTGTTTTGAGATTATAATATAAATGTTTATATATTTTTGTTTGTTTTTCGATATTATGATTTATAGTTTCGAGTTTGAGTTTAAGTTTTATTTTTTTTTTTGAGAGTAATTGGAGAAGAAGCGAAAATAAATAGAAAAAAGAAACATGAAGACGATGATTGTAAATATTTTTTTTTATATATGAGAATATATGTATAAGTATCGGTACTGCGTGTTCCAAGTTCCAAGAGTTTTTTAGTGGGATTTTCTTTACAAGTTTTTGTCATTTTTGAAACAAGAATTAGTTTTGAATATTAAACTTGGATTTTAAGGGGTTTTATAAAACAACATAGATCCAATAACATTTCCAATTGATTTCGTAGATATGATGACGGGCAGTTCTTTTTACCTCGCGGTTAAGGAAACGACGATTTTTATAAAATCAATTTGTCATTGAACAAATACATGTCGGATGTTAAACACACGAAGACAATTAAGTCGACGGCGAGGAGATTGCTATTTTATAAGGTAAATCAAATTGCAAATGGTTGAAAATACACCATTTCTGATTATATTTATTTTTTATGTTTTCTGATTTATAGAATTTTGAGCGAGTTCAAATCATTTTTGCTAATAATTACAAATCCTTGGAATGGGCTCAATAAAGTCAATAACTCAACAGTCAAACCACAGTTACAGTGAATCTTGAAACACTTAGTTATATATAACAAAAGGATTTATGCAAACGAAATGTATTTCATTTTAACAGTAAGAAGGTGTATTTTTTTTTTGTTAATAAACAGCAAGGAAATAATTTGGAAAAAAATATACATATATTGAAAAAGAAAAATCCAAAACAAATTTAAATTAAAATTTCATGTTGAAATGCAAACGATATTACAAATGATGATTAGTTACTTCAAAAATGATTTCCAAATATCTTCAATGTCAAAAAGAAAAGTGTATTTCTTTAAAATAACAAAATGAAAATGTTTGCATATACGAGTATAATATAGATAGAGAAAAATAATGAATTGATATGTACCTTGGTGGCATAGTGCCCATCATTTTGATGCTTTTTTTTTTGTTTGAATTTTTCTTGTTATAAATGCGCGACTTTGTTTCTTTTACTACAAGTAACGAATGATTTTTTACCGAACGCGTTTTTTTTTTAGTATTAGTTTTCAAAAATGTACTCTTTCTTATGGTTTATTTCTTAAGAATTGTTTTTTTTTTCTTTGTTTTAATTTGATTTTATTATTTTTTCTTTTTGCAGGTTGGTGAATGTCGTATGTGCCCAAACAGACTAGGCTATAAAGTGTGGGTAATATACACTTATTAACATAATCTGATCAATTTATGCATATCTATAAACAAAAATGAAAAGAAATTTGTTGCTATAATGGCGGTTTTGTTTTTGAATATATTTTTTTTTTGTAACAAAAATAAATAAAAATAACAACCGACTGTGCATTAAATTGTAAAAATAATTTGACTTCGAAAGTCTGTGTGTAGTGCGTATAAATCAGGTTGTGAGTTATTATATTTTTTGCAATTTTGTACAAAGAATTTGGTGCTTATACAGGAACATGTTTTTGGGGTAGACACAGTATGAATATAGCCAATTTGATTTGAAGAGTAAAAATCCTTCCGCATATCGATGGAATTAATAGTTTAACAGATGCCTTGGAAAAAAGTTCGGATTTAGTTTCGGGAATACCGGTCTTTGTGAGCAGAGTACGCATTTTACTTCGTCATTGGGCAATTTAAAATAAATTTACACCAAAGTTAAGACGCTGTTAAAATAGGCCAATGATTGAGTAATCATATTCCGGCGGTAACCCTGGAAAGTACCCGAGAAATCAATCGACCGAAGATGTTCAAAAAGGTAAAAAAGAATATGCTAGGGAAAGGAATTCCTCACGAAGGACAGGAAAATCTAGAAGTGGAATCGCAGTAAAAGTCCTACGAATATACTACCTGACCAGACAAAAACCAAGTTTAAACTTCGAATCATTCATTTTCGATGATTATAGATTGATTTGGACAAAAATTCGCTTTTAAGATCCACCGCACAGATTTAATTTTTACACTGAGGTAAACCCTTGAAAAACCCGAGAAATTCGTAAAAGCTATTATAAAGGGTCTTTCATTAGCGACTTGACAAATTCAAACTTTCAGTGCGAACGCACCCTTAAACCGATTACCGAACTGTCAATGTTTTATGTATATTAAGTCCGGCTAAAACAGCAACTAAAGAGCCGAGCTTAACACAACACAGAGCTATGTCTAATTTTGGCATTCCTGTCAAACCCGCCTTTGTAACAAGAGGATCAAATAAGACCATTGATGTTAAAAAAATATGGTTTGAGACAAGATATTAAACTCCTACTTGAAATACTCGTAACTAGGCTCAAAACTCAAAACTCAATTGTCTAAAAATTACAGCGTCAAAACCAATTTTTAAGCAGCTAATGTCGGCAAAATTTTCTCCATACTTATGCTGTCAATTAACAACCCAACATTGACAAATCAGAATCAACGTAAATGACACTTGTGGCGATTTCGAATTTTTGATCTGCTAAATTTCGGATTGGTTCTATCACAGTATGATACAGATGTGTATTGCAATTCTGCACAGCATACCTAATAGAAGTAAAGAAGAAAAAACACCCAAATTATAAATTATAGGTATATCGGAATTCGGCCGAGTTAAAATTCGAGGACGGGTTTTACAATTCTTGGCGATAACATTATTATGGTTGGGGCTCTGAATGTAGGTTAACTACATACGAGTAATTTCATTTCTTATACTAAGTGTTCTAAAATTGAAGCGTTCGATATATCTCGTTCGAATTTGAACTCGTGTAAATTTCAGTAAATAACTACGCACAGTAATGAATTTTCTTCGAATTAGAGTAGTGTGGATTACAAACTGGTTTCAAATAGTCACAGAAACCAGTACTGGATATTTGAAACTCGCACGAGTTTAAATTTCGAACAAGTTCGAAATTCACACGAGTTCGAAATTCACAAGAGTTCGAAATTCGAGCAAAACGTATGAGATATGAAATGCATGTAGGTATGAGGCGAAACATTGGCCTGAAAATGTTAGTAAAAAAATGTTGAAGGTGATAATTTCAAAGTTTTTATAGAAAAGATCGCAAATGCAAATGCTAAAAGGGTACTTGTACTGTAGTTCTACTAAAGCACACAGGAAAGTGGCGATTGATTACATCATGCGGGCTTTAGTCATACCAAGTAATAGAAAAGGAACAAATAGAACGCTCAACGTTTTTAGTAAACATAGTATTACCGTTAGTTAAGACATACCAAAAATTCAAGTTTGTACTTTTTATTTAAAAAATAAGCAAACACATCGATATTGAAAGGATTTTCACTCTATCTCATGCGGTAGGTGTTTTTTTTTTGTTTTTTTTTTTTTGAATGGCTATAATTAAGATTCCTGTGATATAACTAAAACGTAACACAAACACAAAAGCTGTATATAAATAGTTGTGTGAGAGAGAGCAACATTTTCAGTGCTCATGAGAATGTTTTCTTTAAATGTTTGTACAGATTGATTACTATTTTGAGTGTGAATGATTGTATATCTCATGTGTGTGTGTGTGTGGAATGCACCAGATGAAAACTTTCAATGCACATATAAACAGGACATTAGAGAAGTATATATATGTTATATATAATATTAAAAAATAACGAAAAACGAAAAACTCATCAAATATGTAAAATTGTGTACAATAAGAAAATTGCTTGTATACATACTCGAGAAGCAATTGTCGCAGTGTTGCTTCGTCCTCCCCATGGCATCTCCTCGATGCATTCGATTCTCCTATGTTTCTGGATCGTTTTGGTGCATAACTAAATGAATGTCGATATAATCTGCCATTATTTACAATACCATCACTTCGATGATGACCGGCTAAGGGAGGAAAAATATATATAATAAAATGGAAACGAGGTTAGAATGCAAGTGTTCTTAAACAATATCGTGTACGTGCCCTGGGGGTAAAAAGATGCATCGAGTGGTATTGCTTTTGTTTAAACTTTGCTTATTGTTTCGCAATATCTTGCACCTCTTTACAGTGATCGAAAGTTTCAACACAAATGCTAATGTGAATGTGAAGTGTTTCAGTGGATTTTCTAGGACAGATTAGGTGTGACAGTGTTGTGCATTGTCCTTGGAAAATTATAGAAATTTCGAAATGGAGGCCATGGAGATGTTATCGAGGGAAAAATTACACTGCGGACAAGGACTTTACGAGAAATTATTCTGCAGCAACCTATTTTCCAAAGGAACTATTTTAAGATCGAGAACAAGGCCATGGATTTCAAGGATAAATTGCTCACAAAAGGAATTGTGAAACTGTTTTGGAATGAATTAAGAAAGGCAGACTAATTTTGAATTTTAAAAATTCGAATATGTTCGAAAAAGTCGAAATACATGTTCGAATTCAATTATTTCGAATGTGGTATGTCCAAAATGAAAGAGGATATAATTTTCTACAGTAAATTTACTGTAGGAAGACATTTTCTAATATAAGAAAAGAAAGAAAAGAAAGAAAATAATCTGGAACCGAATTTTTAAAAAAATGGACCTGCGTAAAGAGGTCAAAAGTTGTTGCGGACTATTTAGCCTTTTTTAAAACTGTACGAAAAATCGACGAAACAAGTTTGGATTGTGTGTATAGGATGTTTTTCTTAGAGGTTTGTTTTTCGAACAGGCAGTACTTTTACCACCACAAATTAATTTGACAGTCGTTTTGGGTTCATTCTCATTTCCTAGTTAACCACGGCGCCATCTGCTCGAAAATGTAGTCGAAAATTTCACTTCCACAAACTTGATTTTAGCTCAAACTTGCGATCACAGAAAGAACTATATGCAGACATCACAATCACAATCACAATCGCATTTTCAACAGCCACCCCATTGTTTGTTCAGAAATTAGTGACATAAAAACAATCCACAGATTTAAAACAAAAATATACTTAATAACAAAATCAAACTTACCTTCAGATCTCAGTCTAATTGGAGGCGAGGTCAGCTTAAGTGTTGATGAAGGTGGGGTCTTACGTGGACCACCAAAAACATAATCGTAGGAGTCTTCACTCAAATTGGACACTAAATTTATTTAATTTGCCAGTTAATCGTCTTCCATCAATCAATTAAGTCATTTAACAACAAATTGTAAGCACTATTATTTAAATCAGAAACACTACTTGCTTGCGAAAGAAAAGTAACACAAAACTAATTCAACACAAGAAAGTATATTCAATAAAACAAAATATGAGTAACAAACTAAAATAAATACCGCTTAAAAATAATTTATTATTTTTTTGTATGGAAAATACTCACTCTACAACAAAATCAACGATAAAGCCACACGATTATTTATATAAAATTAGAACGAAAGGAGAAAAAAAACAGAAACACTCTTGTATATTTTATGTTTCCTTAGACTGTTTAGGTTTTAAAGAAAATCAATTTTCTTCTATTATTTTGAACAAAAAAGGAAAAGTAATTGTGAGAATATTTGATGGTGTGCGTAGGAATGCAATTTTGTTTTGTATGCTAAATAAAGTTGTGCAGAAATTATTTTCATTTGTATTTATCACTGGGCTAGTGTTTGGAGAATTTTTATCAAAGTAAAAGTGATAAAGAAAAAAAACTCAAAAACTTTTCCAATGCGTTTGCCCTCTTACTGGAAATACTATGAAAAATTACACAAACAATTGAACAAAAGAAAAACCTTTATTCATAAAACAGAAACAAAAAGAAAAACAATTGTCCAATTTGTAGGAAATGCGAAAAATGATAAAGACGCAAGAAACTCAAGGTAAAACTGAAACGTGAAAACTCAGCGCTCTATGACAACAAAAAAACAAAAATCTTAACAAAACAAAATAAACCAGCGGAAAAGGAACAAACTAGCGCACCTGGAAAAACCGATAGAGGTTGAATCACTTGTGTTGAACGCAGTGGCGGTGGCAGTGGCGGCAGCTGTCCAAAAGGATCCTGGCCGTTTGAAATGGAAGACGATGGAGGTGAAATCATCGAAATGTCACCGTAAGCCGCCATTTCATACCTACGGCCAGCTGGAAAATAAATTCTCAATAAGATGTCGAAATTTTTATACATAAAATTGGTGACAAAGTGTAGTGAAATAAAGTAAAATTCAAGGACTCGTTTGGCTGGAGGAAGGTTAATTCGAACGTTGAAATATGTACAAAGTGGGGTATAGATATAAGCAGGCTCTGACTTAACATTGAGGACCCACTTCAAAGACGGCAGACAGCAGTCATTTAGAAGGCATTAAGTGTCCACTCAGGTTTCACCAAGGAAATAGTAAAGGGAGGTGTTATTTTGGTATTCGAAGAAAAAGGCCACTTTTTGAGATCAATGATCGGATGTTTATTTCATGATAAAGAGGAAGGTATGCCGTTAATAATGAAAAACAACATCAGCCAAATGGCCACCACGAGCACGCATACAGGACAATATCTTTTCATGAAATTTTCCATAACCAAATCGCAAAGTGGCTGCCCTATATCCGCGATAGCCTCACGAATTTTATCTTTGAGGTCTTGAATCGACGCTGGGCTGTTGGCGTAGACCTTATCTTTCATGGCCCTAAAGGAAGAAGTCGCCAGGTGTTAAATCACAAGATCTCGGTGGCCAATTGTGATCACCTCTTCGAGAGATAACACGGTCCGGAAACTTTTCCCGTTAAAGATCAATGGTTTCGTTGCTTGTTGACCGGCCGGCTTGAGTTCTTGTGTTAACTGAGCTTTATAAGCCTTAAGACCCAAGTCTTTATGCAAAATACGGTGTAATGACGTTTGTGGAATGCCCAATACCAAAGAACGACGAGGAATGGACAAACCTGGGTTTTCTTCAACATTTTGGGCAATATTCTCAGTTGTTCTTGAGCGACGTGCACGGGTTTTAAACTGTTTGAAGGGTATTTTCTTGATAATTTTCGGTGGACTTGAAAAAATGATTGACTGAAAAAAAAAGTGCAAATGGTTGCAAATCAATGAAAACAAGTGTAATGATTGGAGAGAAATTAAATAAAGACACTGGCGACAATGCACATGATTGGAAAAGAGTCCAATGATTCGGTTTCGAAGGAATGCCAATATTTGCACGACGAAAAATGATTGCAAAAAATTCAAATGATTGGGTCGAATGCAACTAATAATCAGAAATAAATGCAAATGAATGAACATTATTCAACTGACTAAGAATGCTTGAGAGAAAATGAATAAAATGGCCAAATGGCCAAGTGATGATCGGAAAGAGAGGAAATCATTGAAAATCGTATGATTAAAATGAATGCTATCATCATGTGACTTCTTCAATTTCGTGCTGAAGCAGACAGTGCGCAGGACAGGCGTCAGCACGGAAGGCACTATCTTCAGCAGATCCGTCCAACTGCTGGGTTATTAGGACGATATCGACATCATCGGTCGCTCACAGAAGTCCGTGATAAAAGCTTTCACAGCGATTGAAGAACAGGCGAAATCTGTTGGCCTTGAAGTAAATGAGGACAAGACTAAGTACATGCTATCAACAAACAAACAAGCATCTGTCCACCGCCTAGGGCAAAACGTCACTATTGATAGCAACAATTTCGAGGTAGTTAAGGAGTTCATCTACATCCACCAATGACACCTTAGTGGAGAGCCGACGAAGAATTAACCTAGGAAAGGGTTGCTACTACGGTTTGGCAAAACAATTGGGTTAAAAAATCCAAACTCGAAGGACAAAATGTGTGCTTTAAAAAACCCTTATCCTGCCAGTTCTGCTTTATGGCGCTGAGGGCTGGACTAAAAGCAGGAAGGGAGAGCTGATACTGGGCTCCTTCGAAAGAAAAATTCTTCGACCGATTTTTGGTCCTGTGTGCCACGAGGGCTAATGGAGGAGAAGATACAACCGCGAACTCTATGAGTTGTGCCAAGATGTGGATGTAGTCCAAAAGGAAAAAAAAAAAGCGACTGCGGGCATATCGAGCAAATGGAGCAAATGGATGCTCCAGCTAAGAGGATCTTGGAATCCCAGCCGCCAGAGACAACAAGGAAGACCAAACCTCCGTTTTAAACACTAAGCCATGCCAGAAGCCAGAGCGCTTAATCTGATTAACTGGAAGCAACGTGGCCGTGATCGCGGAGGATGGAAGGCTGCAGTGTCTCAGGCAGAGACTCTTCACGGGTCGGGAGCCCGTTAAGTAAGTAAGTAAAATGAATGCACTCTCACTGAATTGATACTTCTTGGTAATTGCAATCCTTAAGCCCATGTGAAACTAAATTTTTTCCTCATTTTTGTCACATTAAATCATGTTGAAAAGTCAGCTGAGTGTAAAAGAGCCTAAAAGTGTACCACGAAAGAGGAATAGCAATTGTTTATAAAGCAACCGCACACATTTTCAAACAAATTTGTTTTCAAATAATTTTGAAATGTCCAAAAAAAAACAGCTCTGATTTTTTATGATTTTTTTTATATGTCTGGATTAATAAAGAATTTTCGTCGAAACTTTTCGTACTAACCCAATCACTTATTTAAAATCATTGAATGAGAAAACCGAAAATATCAAATTTCCAGACGATTCTATTCTTTGACATCTCTGATTGAAGACCAAAAAATTGAGTAAAAGCACCGTCACTTCGATGTTTTTTTTTCTAATTGATTGAGTTTTCTAAAGGCCAACACAAGTACTCCCAATTTCGGTGCGATGTGTCATTAACTGACAGGTCACAGTGCAAGCATTTAAAATTCGCATAAATATAACAACGACCTGCTTGCCTCCGGACAGCTATGAAAATTAAATATGGATGCCATTCAAAAAATGCCTTTCCAAAGATATGCGACTGCTTTATGCCACAAATATCCGTGCGCACCACTCCCCACTCCTCTCTCGCCCTTACTTAATTGCATTCCAGGTACTTCGTCGCTATATTTACACACCTGCGTGTGCCTCCAACAAACATTTTCTTTTATATTATTTAAAAAATCATAATCTCTGGCAAAAAATCCACTGAACGAGGAAAAAATATTTTTAATTGAATTACGGATTACTGTCAATAATACCATTCTGGCCGTTTACAATTAAATCTGAAGAACCTAAGCTCCATGCAATGGGAACACTGCACTGTCAACAGCATACGAGTACGATATATGCGGAATCATTGTCAGCATTAAGCATATTCCGAACATGGAAATGGTTGCGTTGTGCCACCTCAATGTCATTACATGCTCATGCATTTCCAACGAAATCCTTCACAGAAGCGGTGGTTTCCAAAAAGCAAGCACTGCGCCGTCGAGAGGCTGAGAGCTGTACGGTTCGTATGTATAGCAGCGAAAAAGGAAGAAAATTGCATCTACAGCCATTGAAAAGGCTTTGACTGCATTTACTTTTGATAAGAGGACAATTTTTAGAGTAGTCAAACAACCATTCAGCAGTTATCCTCCTTCAAAAGGGATATTCCACATAGAAGACTGCATCCATCCTGTGCCATTAATCCTTTTATGTATGTCCGTCCGCACATGCATGCATTTGGAGAAGAGTTGTGTTTTAGACATGCACATGCAGATATATAGGGTTCAGCGGGGTTTGGTCTGCCTATAATGGATGTCCATGTCCATACTCATGTGAAGTGCACATTTTACTGCGGAAGTTCCAGTTTGATATTCTATTGAATTTGCCGGAAGTGCACAAGTTCATTGACGACGAAGATGATGATGATGATGATGACAAGGATGGTTGAATGGGTTTGCTGAAATTTTGCATTTCATCATTATTATCAGCAGATAAGGACGAAACGTCCTATAAGTGTGTGGCTGTGTGTGTGTAGTGCATTGAAAATATTTTTGGAGAAAATTGCAAAACATTTGCCATTGTCTGTGGTAATTGGTGCAAGGAGATACGAGTAAAGCGAACGTGCGGTGGAATGCGCCCTGCATGACCCGTTTGGGTTTTGTTTTCAAGCCGTGCGCAATTTTGTTGCCAAACAGTGAACAGCCATTGAGTCGAACAGATTAAGGGAAGCCATCAAATGTAAACAGACCTAAATGTGGCGGTGCCTCAAAGTGGCAGAGGCGATAGAAAAGTGAGCCCGCGTTGTTGGAAAGCCAAATGGCAGATGGGTTTTTATGAAAGTTTAGGGATGAAATAAGTTCGTCAACTCAAAGGTTTCAGGGACAACCCAGTGGAGAAAGACCTCGCCTTAGGTGGGGCACACAAGTGGAAGGGGACCTCAACCAAATTAGGGTGTGCAACTTGAGGCACTTGGCGAAAGACCGCGCTATCTCGAAAGTAGTATGATTTGACGTTCACCTAACAAAGTAAGTTGGCTATTTTGGCCCGCGAAAATGCTCTGTATTTTTATCAATTGAATCGTGTCCATCTACCAAAGGCTTCTGTCAGTTTTAGGCTTCAATTTGTCAACCTTAGCCTCTGTGTCGGTGTCCAAATTTATCGGTGAAGACACCGCGCTAATGCACTTCTCTACTGACACACTTGGAACACTTCTATAACACCAGCAGTTGTTACCCTCTAATTTGAAAGTAGTTTCTTCTGAGAGCTTCATTGCCTACGGTGCCGATTCTGGGCTTGAATTCTTTTTTTCCCTTCAAATTTTGCTTATGTTAAAAGCGGTTCAAATCGACCACAGAATCTCAAGACTCAGAGATACATACATCCCCGTAGACACTGCTCTGTGCCTTTTATGAAATTTTTTTCCAGTAGAAAACAACTTTCTTTGACATCATTTCGTCAAGTCCACTTCTGACGGAGAAGACGCACCACAATGGCCTTCTGCAGCCGGTATCTGTGGCAGCACCGCCAGAGAAGTGTCCTTCTTATGGCAGATTCATAGCAAAATTCCAAAGTCCATTGATTTTTCTTCAAAGCCAACTGTCAGGGAAGTCGCTTAAGGAGCCATAAACTATCATAAACTGTCATTTTCCACTGTAGCCCGAGGCTCCTTTGTACCCTTTCCCCCCTCAGGCCTATTGCACCCTTCGGCATTCAACTTTATTGCTTACTCCCCCAGCCATCTTTGGAGGACTCTGCTCATCCCAGCCCCTCTGGCTATATGATTTATACCACCCTCCCGCCATCAGATATCAATTTTGCGCCATTAAAGCTTTATGCAGCCGCCGCACCATTCGCATTAATTTCCGATTGCAATTGCGGCTCACCACCTGGCTGGAGCACAAACTCCAATCGTTTACGACTTTCAGTCATGAATAGCGAAGCGGCGCGCAAAGAAAACAGTAATTCCTTCCGGGTAACAGACGGCCTTATTGTGGCATACGATAGATTTAACCATTACACGGACAAAAGAGTTCATTGAAATCTACTTCCGATTCCGAACAGCGACGCGCATAAAAATCCGCCTTATCAGAGCATTACACGGCGTGTGCCTTTGAATAGGCCAACCCCATCAATTGGAAGCACATTACACCGCGCTGAAAGGACGTGTGTTTCTTAAAAGAAAAAACCCCCCCCCCCCCCCAGTCTTGTACCACCTCCTTGCTTATGGTGTTTGGAAAGAAATGTTCCCCAAGAAAAGGGGGTCAATAGAAAATCTATCGAATCGCAGTTTCATTCAAATTCAAAACTCGCCGCGATGCTTCCTGCACCGCTGGCATACCAATGAGTGCGGCGCATACAACCAAGGGACACGATCCCAATCCCAACACGAAAAACTAAAGCGAGACGGAGAGCGCAAAACTATAATGAACCACTGGCGTTTGTCTATGAATAAAAAATTAGCGTACAAGGGTTAAAATCCGGGTTCATGTTGCCATATAGCTCCGCATTATCCTAACCGTTGTAAAGTAACCACACAAATACTAAAAACCCCATGTCCCGTAATGTGTTGTGTTCATGTTTCCGGTTTGAAAAAAAAAGGGACGACACACATAAATTGGCTGTGCCACTCTATTATCCCCGCGTGCGTTTGTATAGGTATATATGTTGATATAGATGTGTGTGTGTCTCTTGTGGATATAAGGAACTTTCTAGCTTTTCATGGACACCAAAGTACCAACGAAATGTTTGCAGAAGAAAGACATAGAAGACGGGCCACGGTATGGCTATGACAACTATGACGACCGACAGCCAATAACTATGACGATGACGGTCCTTAACCCTTGTGCTGCTGCTGGTGTGTGCCTCGTCGTCGTCGCTTGAAAGAAATATAAATATTTGCTCAACTTGTTTTGAGGTTAAAAATTTTGCTGTTCGTGAGGGAACGAGCGGAATGACATCTAAGATAGCAAAATACGAGATTTTACTTTTTTCTGTTTGTTTGGTTTTCTGTTTGACAGGTCTATTTGTATCTTTAGACGCAATGTTGACAAATGTGTTCGGGGGTTAAAATTTCCTAAAAGAATTCGAAATAACTTTATTATCCGTTGAGTTAATCTCATCAGCATGCGGACGCAAAGATGCAGAGGGGAAGGGCGGCCGATGGTGTGTGAGCAAGTTTATTTGATTAGACTGATGGAACGTGAGGTTTATTGAGACGTATCTTTGATTTTATGGCATGCATTGTTGTATGTGCGTGAGTTGTATCAGTGACTACGAGGGCAAAGAAAGCACCTTCCATGATGGGGCTGTGGCACGCGTTGTTCGTGTATCTCTTTGTTTCTGCTGGTTTATTTTGCCATTGAGTATGAAACTGTCCCAGTGGTTTATATGGCGGTTGAGCCCCCAAAAAGTTTCACGCCGCAATCCAACTTTAAGTCATGGAATCATAATTTATAGACCTATTTCAAGGATAGAACAATTATTCAAACAGATGCGGCAATGTTTGCCATCTCGATAGAACCAAGCAGAAAAGAGTGGGAGCATATAACGTGAATATAAAATCGAAGTTGCAGGACATTGGGCCTTTTTTATTAGGTATGCTCACATTATCTACATAGATCATTGATTTCCACGGTTTACAACAAAGTTGGATCTCTTATTTAGATCATGTAAGCATTATTAAAAATGCCTATTGTTGTTGACAGTTGAGGTCAAAAAAAAAATTGACAAAATTACAATTTGGGGAAAAATTACTCTGAGGAACCTTTCTGATTCCAAATATTAGTCCAAGATCTGTGACTTGTTGCCGAATCTTTGGCAGAGGCACCCACAGATCGAACTCAGCTTCGAAATACCTCATACTCATTTATAAATTTTAAACATAAGATCGGAACCTAAATACCGACACGAAACTTGTAAAAACTTTTTAAAAGAAACACCAGAAACACAACGTCATGAGCCCAATAGGTTTGGCTTGTCGTCTAACCTTTGCATTTAAAAACCTGACTTCAGACACTTCTCTTCTACTTAGATCATATCAACGGAAATGCAGAACATCATAGTGGAAACTGATCCAAATGTTGAGCATCTAGTACATTCATTTAATGTTAATATTGCTCATATCTATACCAAATTATTCCCATCCCTAACACAAGTTAGATGTAATTTTTTCCTTTGACATTTTTTCAATAAACTTTTGCGTTCACTTGAACTAGTTCGTCTTTTTCTTTTTCCATTTGTAACCACGTCGTAATCTTTAGCCATATCAATACCAAATCCGTTCAGAGACTGTTAAAGTTAGCGCTGTCATTTAAGTAAATAGATGCAAAAACAGAGAGCCACCTATCGGATTCCATTGAAATTATTCTGTAAACTCTGCCGGTAATAATATTAGAAAAGTTTTATATTTTCAGAGAAATACGTCGAGTAGGTTTTGAGTTTATGCGTGACATACGAACCTTGTCCAAAACTTGTCCTTGTCCAAAATTCGTGTAAATTGTGAGCGGCAAAACGGCTTCAATACAAATTTACAAAATTCAGGAGACGAAAAATCAACTACAAGAAATCCTCATCTACACGGACGGGTCAAAAATTTAAATGGGCCGCGTTAATCAAGTAGCGAACAAAGCACTAGTCAGTGAAACTGTCAAGTGAAAAACAGTCAGGGGCCCTACTCTGTATTTCGTTCCGAAAGTAAACTTTTTCGAAAACGAACCTTTTCTACTCTGTATTTCGAAAGTGGAATGAAATGTACTTGTATCGCATTTAGAATTCCGAAATTATTACAGAGAACCTACTATTTCGGGGAAAGCTATTTCGAATGGGACGAAATAGAGAGTAGGGCGCCAGATCTGGAACTGCCCCAAGAGCCTTGAATGAGATAGGTAAGAAACCGAGCATTAACCAGCCTACTGCAGGAGCTGTCAAGGTATAGAAGTCGACTGTGCTTTGTGAGAAACACACTTTTTGAAGACCTAGGGGACACAGGGCAAGTGCCTTTAATGGACACAATCAGGTTTTTTTCAAAAAGCACGAACTAGTTCAAATCGACAGACTTAAATCAAGGTTTCAAAAGACAAAAGACACGTAGGTACATTTGTAATATAACTTTTTATTGCCACAAAAACCATAACGGATTCCAATGGACCAATGGACAGTAATCGTAGTGGACTTCCCTTCAAACCTATCATTACTTCAACAACTCACCAAGTGTCGTTCCGGTCCAACAAAGAAAACGACACACAAATGTCTTGACTCAAAATTTTAGTAGTTCAGTGACTAAAATTTCGCAATTGTGAGCTTCGTAAATTTCAAGTCGAGAGTCGAGACTAAAATTTGTTATTGGAATCGCGCGACATCTATTTCTTGCCACTCAAAGTAAAGCCTCTGCCCACAACTTCTTCAGAAAATCGAAACGAATTTCCTGCAACCGCCAGATGGTCAGGAATGCTCAAACTCAAACTCCTTTGACTGAACATGTAAAGGACATACAGATACACAATCCGTCTTCCCTTTGTCTGCATTAACGATATGGGTTTAGGAAATACCTGTAATCACAAGTATAAACATTGGAATCCCATGTATACGCAAATACCCGAGTTATACGCTGCACCATCGAGAGCATTGAAAGCACTGCCTGTGAGCTGTGAATATCTCCGAGTGGAGTAAAGCGGTTTCATTGTATACCAGGACTTGAACTTTCCTTTGTGTACTCGTGTACACTATATGCGTCAGTTCTAGAACTGAGGTTTCGGTTTGGATTGTCGCTTCTATAGTGTGGTGCTGGCGGTGTCAGTGGTGGCCTGCTTTAGTTTTCACAAATTGCTTGCTCTGGTAAATTCTATTACCGGAGACACAATTGTCAAATGCGTGCAGATAGTAGAGATATTTGCCAGCAAAATGATTATTTGCATTTCAAATAAAACGTGCATCATAATCAGCATCAAACAAGAAGAGCATTCTTCAAGAGCTTTCACTGACAAATGGGGCAGCATTTGGTTGACCAAGATTTTGAACGGCGCCAAGACAGACAAATAGACAGTGGGGCATTGTTTTCGGGGCTTAAAGGGATATTTCCATATTTTACTAGGCAACTTTATGACCCTGTGACAGGACTTACCTTAATTCCTATGCCAGCCATTTCGTTGAACTACTTGAACGGAATTCTGTTGGTATTTCCAGTTTATCGAATTAAAATGTCCCGGTCCGTGGTGAATCGATATTGACGTGCCGTTGATTGGTTGATATTGTGTTGATTGTAACAAGTCGACAGGCAGATAGTAAAGAGATATACCTATAGCGTGTTCTCTACTCAATTTGCATACAAAATAAAAGAGGACGACACAATGAGCAAAGGTTGCCTGCGGTGTGGTGGTGTTGTGCACACTTTTATTCTCGATTGTTTAGCCGATGCTAGGCTTTCATTTTGATGCGATTGCTGTAGAATGTCTGCAAAGAAATTAAACAAAAAAGTGTTAGGTTCGACATTTAATGTGGTTCAATAAATTTGGGAAAGATTACAGGGGCAGGTGTACATGACCCAGAAGAACGGCTTTTCCATAATTTTGCTTTAAATGTAGCTGCTTGACAAATTGTGTGGAAATTTTCAGAAGACAGTTTTTTAATGACATTTGACAAACAACGTTCTCAATAAACAGAAAAATAAAAGTAGCATACTGGGCAGAGTATTTGTGAATGAAGGGTGTGGGCCATCAAGTGGCATCTTTTTTAATCATTAGTTGTTGTGACCCTGACAGCTGTTTCGCGCTCGAAATCTTGACAGAAAATCAGTTTCATACCTCCGAAATGAGTCGCTTTACGCTTGAAGAACGTTGGGAAAAACTAATTTCCAAAGTGAGTGTTGTGTAGCCCAAACAGTGGGTTTTTTGAAAATAAGTTTTGGACGAAATGAAGCACCCACAGCGCCTGCTGTACGCAAGTTTGTGCGAAAAGTTCGTGAGACTGATGTGCTAGTGGACAACACTCATGATCCCCATCGTCGAGAAGATAGTGTAGCCACAGAGAGTGACAGTTTGGTGCGGATTGTGGAGTGGTGGCATCATTGGACCATTTTTCTTAAAAACTGAGGCTTGGAACAACGTTCCGGTGGGCGTTCCGAAGCCATGTTAACCGACTTTGTTTTTACTGAAATTGAAGAAATGGACTTGGACGACCTCTAGTTCATGCAGGATGGCGCGCCATGCCACACAGCCCATGCCACACTCGATCTTTTGTTCACCAAGTTAACAAATCGTGTTGTTAGCCGTCTTGGCTATGTTAACTGGCCGCCTCGGAGCTGCGATTTGAATCCCTTGGACTTTTTTTTGTGGGGAGCCGTCAAGAACCGATGATATGCCAACAATGACAATCCGGAAACGATGCAAGCACTCAAGGCCATTACCATCCAAGAAATTTGTGAGATACAGCTCAAAACCATCTTGGAAAATTGGAGTGACAGAATGCACTACTGCGAAGCCAGAAGCCACCCAAGGTAGCCACTTGAACGTCGTTTTGTTCCATAATTAATGTTAAATAAAAATAAATAAATAGTTGGCGCAACAGGTCCGTAGGGACCCTGGGCCTACCTTCTCACAACCATTCCTATTGTGTGAGTTTGTTATTTTTGGGAAGAATGGAAGGGATCTACAGTTTTATGCCGAGTCCAAACGGCCAATTGAGAAGCTCTTTCATGACAGTTGTACTCTCGGATGTTTGTCAGAGGTGGCGCAGTGGAAAAAACCTTAAGTTGGGAATGTTTGCTCTAACTAATAAAGTCATAATACCTACACGGAAAAAAAATATGTTGTTCCTTTTATTGCATTTTTAAAAAGAAACTTGTATTTGGCCCACTCTGTACACCAATCCATAAAAGGCCAGCTACGAAGAAACGACATTAGGTCTATTCGCGTACTTTCCCGAGCCAAGCACTAAAAATCTAAAGTCCATAAGTAGAGCGAAAACCTCTCAGAGAGCCGAAAATATACTCAAAAGTACGCAAATAGGCTTCGAGCTGCTTCGACCACAACCGAACTTTCTAGGTATATTTTCACAATTTGTTTTTAAGACGGATTTTTCTTTTCGTATACAAAGTTGGGAAGTCCGTAGCTTAAGCCACCTCGCGGTTGACCGAGTATTACCTCACAAGCTGCAGACTTTTGTAAGGATTCACAAGAAGTTCAACATCACATGATATCGTCCTCAATCTTTCACCTGGAGCCTGCTTTATATATAGGAACCCACCCTCATCTGTTTAGCAGGATTGTAGCGCACATATTTGCACTTAATCTGGGAGTTGGCTTTTGCAGCCCTTTTTTCTACAAATTGTGTCCTCTCACCTCAAGCTTGTTAATTGCTGAACAAATTTGTAAAATGCATTGCCAACCCTCTGGCATTTTTTTTTTGAAAAACACTTTATTTGACGCTAAACTCGCACTCATTACTCAAAGTACTCACACGGCTTCGACTGCAAATGAAAATGAAAATGTAAATGGAGCACTGTCACGACAATGGCATGCCACATTAGAAACTCATTAAGGTCTAAGGTACCGCAAGGTGTCACACCTTATAAAGGCAACCTTGTACAGCTGTTTATTAGGCTGTCTAAGAGCTCCCATCAGAATTATATTACCAGCCATTTGCACAAGAACTGGCCCTCTCCGAACGCACACCTAATCCAATTACACATACCGTTTATCAAATCAACAGTAATATCTTGTATCTGCTCACGTGCCAAGGATTTCCCGCCCATCCTTAATCGCACATCGTACAGCACACTCAAATCAATGACCCAAAACATCTAAATCTAAATACAGGCGTGTCAGTGTTACACGCACCACATTCAAAAAGCGGGGACCATTATCAGTACACCACCTCTATACACAAAGCTACTTAGATAAGCTCGTTTGCAATAGATTTGTCGCCGTTGTTGTCTCTGTCTTTGTCTTCGTCTTCGTCGCCCCGTTGTCCGACAAAATTAAGTGCAAGTAAATGAGGATTTAATTTGTCTCCATTCCCCCGATGTCACTCTAATGTACACACATTTATACTGCGTTCGTATAATTGTGTATTTGTCAGAGGTCAGTATCCTGTGTCCTTGTTGAATCAATACACGTAGCGACTCACTGCATGCATATACAACGAGCACCTATATCACTGCGGAAACGCTTAGGGCTGTGGATTGTGACCGATGTCCTCGCAGTTCTGTTGAAACCATTTCCACGTACTTAATTTTTCATTTGTTATCCTGCAGTCTTAACCCTTTCCCTGGCTCTGCACTCGGCTCACTCTCAGTGGAGCTGGTGCTGCTGCCGGTGGTGGTGGTTATTTACAGTTTAACAGATTTTTAAAGCAGCTTTCATTTGAGAGTCCGCACCTCGGTCCCAAACCACTCGACGAGAAGCCTTGAATTTTAATGTCAAAGTTGTTCTTGTTCTATGCTAATATACGGAGGAGGTATGAAAAAACTCTGACGCTAACTTCGCGCCCACTTAAACACTGCGCCAGGATTATCATCAACACACGCAGCGCTAGGATCTCTCTATCTCTTGCGACTTGCGACACGACGACAACAGTCAATGGGTGGAAATCTCTCGTCGGACATTGGGTTCTTGTGTATTTCCTGGTACATTAAAAATGCAAAATGTATGCAGAATTATTTTTCTCCCCCTTAACTCTCTCTCACTCTCGCTGTCGTTCCTTCTGGCTGTCACCTCAGTTTTCATCTCTATCACTGCTTGGTATCTGGTGACTTATGCATTAACGGTGAATAAATGGAAACGAGGACGAATGACCCCCAAAGCCCCACTGCAATGACAACCTCGTCGACTATGGCTACGACTACGACGACGACGACGACGACGACGACGACGACGACGACGACATCAGAAGTTGTGGACTTTAAATCTTTATCCCCAGGTTGGTGGAAGAAGGATGAAACAGAAATGAAACCGAATGACAGTGTGTTGACAGCGATGGCTATGACTATGATGACATGAAATCGAAAGAGGGTTTCTTTTTCTTTTTTAAATCCATCGGAGCTTGGGGAAAATAGTTGGCAAGACGAATGTTGCAGTTGCATTGAAAAGTCTCAATTCCTGCGGTGTTTGGATTTCTTGCTTATTACATTGGGTTTGTGGGGAATAGAAGTTGTGCAGGAGCTGGACACAAAAGAATTTGTTGTTGGTTGGATAGATTATGGCTTGCAAGTGAAAATAAACCTGGTTTCGAGAGCTTAAGAGGTACAGGGCTCCGAAATATTTGGTAGTTACAGTCTGCTGGCGGGTGACAATAATCACTAAATACGAGTAGATTCCGAAGCGCTGTAGATGAATAAGAAGGAATGGAAAGGGGTTTTGAAGAAGATGGGACTCTCGAGTAAACATTTCTAACCTTAGATTAATGTGTTTGTCATTGTGAAAAACTTTGTCTGCACACTAAAAAGGGTTGAAAGTGACTTGCCAATCGCCTCGCTTCTGTCAACTTCCACTCATAGTTCGCTTCCCAAAAAACGTCTTGAAATCCCATCTTTACAGTTTTTTATATGTCACATTGACCTTATTTAATCTTTTCTAAGCTTGATTAAGCAAAGAGCCTTAGACATAACCTGCAAAACCTTCCACGCCCTAAAAGAGAAGCTACCAACAACCCACCTAACTGCCAAAACGGCGTAAGGTGGTTTAAAAATGGTTCCAAAATGGATTTGGGAAGACTCAAAACCTTTGGGGTCCATCCCATTAAGGATTGTGCGAACCTTATCAACGGTATAGGTATTAAGGGCGTGGACATACATACAATAAGTCAGTCACTGCTTCAAAACCCTAAAGACTCGACTCGGGAAGCAAAACCAAAACCTAAAGTGTCACACACTTTATTGAGATAAAAGGAAAAGCTGACGAAATGTTCAGAAACCCCATTTAAAGGACCAGAACAAGTCTATCGTGGTTAGCAAATCAGCTGTTAGCCCGGCCCTTAAAAGCTGGGAACAAGTGCATCGTATATTGGGAGGAAGTCCCGGGCATTAACCAGGCCAAAAGGCCAACTCAGTCATTCAACGAAAATGCCTAGAAGTCTGTAAATCTATGTGTCGCACGATATCAACAAGTTCGTAGACTACCTATCGACTCAACACGGTTTGCTATTATCGTCTTAGAAAAAATGTGCTTGGTCAACTCCCCAGGGTGCGGACTATGTCTCGAGGAAGACGAAACAGCTTTACATATAACATATAGGTATATGCAATTGCCCCAGCTCTGTACAGAATTGGAAGGAAGTTTTTCGCCAGGGAAATATTTTATGTCCAGAAGACTGAAAACATTATCAGTAGAAACTAAAGCTTTTCTAACCCTTTTGGCACGATAGATCTTTTAGATTAGATCGACTTGCCTTTACATCGATATAGCGTGCCAGAAGCTTAAATAAAAAAAAGTCTTTGAAGAAGTTTAATCTTACAGAGCTAAGGTACCGATGGAAGTTTCGTCATTTTGTACGTATCATCTATACAAACGAGAAAAATTTTTAAGAGTTTAAAGTTTGTATCGTAATTCAATCGGCTAATACGCCCGATTCCCCAATTGCATTTTGTGCGCGTTGATACGAGTATGATGTCTGATAAAAGATGAAACATCTTATGTATAGGCTACCTACATTTAACCCGACTGAAAACAGAAGAAGGGGTAAAAGACGTAACATCCTGTAGCCTAAACGGCTTTACCAATTTTGAAAAGTGAGCTGTCATTACAAGTGTAATCTTCCCCGGAGTGTCATAGGCTTAAAAGATAAAAATAAAAAGGTTATTAAATAAAAAAACACGACCTTCTGAAAAAGGACTAAAAAGATCTGAAGAAGAATCTTTCAGTAATAATTTCTTGACAGTCAGAAGCTAAGCTTATTTTTGTTAGTCTGTGTAGGTAGTCTCCGATTGTCAAACAGCTGTACTTGAATGTGCCTTGTTCACATCTTTTTAGTTCTTTTTTGGTCAGTCGGGTTTTCTTTTAAATTAACTCCTTTTCTTGTCGTACCGATTGCGGTGTTATTTCTAAACCGATTCTTGTGAAACATGGACCAAATGCAAAACGCATGTATAGTTATGCCACAAACTAATATAGTTTTTTATTTACACAACTATAGGTATAAGAAAATAAAATAATAAAACATCCTTAAAATATCTGAAAATCTAAATCGGCATTAATCAGGTGACGCGGAGTGTAAACCTTGAAAGACTGCAGAATTTTCTGAAGCTTATAGGTTAGGTTAGGTTAGCGGGTTGGCAGAACAGGGGAACCTGTACGTGCCATACTTAGATCAATGTAGATCCGTTGTGATGCCCTAGGGGTTTACTACCCCCATACACTGGAAACCTATGAAAAATCTACGGATTAGTAAACCAGTCCGTTTTATTTACAAATTTCAGTAGGTCGTTAATGGACCTATCTGAGAGTTCCTCTAAATCCTCGAAGAAGTAACTGCCAAGGAATTTATTTCTTATGTGACAGAGTGCTGGACAGTGACAAAGAAAGTGTGGGGTGTCCTCATGCACCTCCTCATTACCGCATCCTCTGCACAGGTCATCTGAACTGATTCCCATCTTCTTGGTATGGTATTTCAGTGTATTGTGTCCGGTGATAATGCCCACAATTAAGGACAATGATTTCTTGCTTAATTGTAGGATTTTCTCCGTTTTCTGTTTGTTGTAGATTGGCTACATTTTCCTGGTTATGACACAGGAGTCTAGTTTGCTCCATCTCTCAATTGTCGCCTTTAGTATTCTGTTCCCAATCACCTGTCTGAGATTACAGGGGGGAATCATTACTGTGGTGTCGGCCTGGTTTAGTTCAAGGGAGGATCCGTTTCTTGCCAGCTCATCAGCTTTTTCATTCCCAGATACACCTTTGTGCCCAGGAACCCAGCATAGTCTTACGTTGTGCTGCGCGCCAAGAACCCGCAGCTCTTCGCGACAGCGACTTACAAGCTTTGATTTTAACTCATCGGCCGCTTGACTGTCAATGAAAAAGGTAATATCTGCATGAGGTATTGCCATCATTGCAACCTGTTTAGCAGCTGTTGTCACTGCCAATACCTCAGCTTGGAATACGCTGCTATGGTTAGGTAGTCTGATTGAACTGGACAGTCCGAGACGTTCCGAGTAGAAACCCGCGCCAACGCCAATTTCCATCTTTGATCCATCCGTGTATATGGGTATGGTTGGTCCAATGGATGTTGGTTGGTCTTCATTCCATTCGTCCCTGCTGGGGAAACACGTGGTAAATGGTCTTCTGAAGTCTAGTCGGGGGGTGATATAGTCCGTGCATATATTATTGCCCGCGAATTTGTTTAGAATTTGTGCGTGTGCAGTCAGGCTGTGTTTCCAGTTTTTGGTCTGGCTTAACCGAAGGGCGCTGTTAGCAGCAGATTCTTGTACAAAGAGATCTAGGGGTTTGAGATGGAGTATAGCCTCTAGGCCTGCTGTGGGGCTGGTTCTCATTGCCCCCGTGGTGCCAATACAGGCCATTCTTTGAATTTTTGTCATGGTTTTTAGGTTGTTAGACTTTAACAGCGCTTGCCACCAGAATAAACAACCATAAGTTAGTATCGGTCTTACAACCGCTGTATAGAGCCACATGACTATACTAGGATTAGGGCCCCATGTTCTTCCGAATATTCTATTACAGGCATAGAATGCTATCGTTGCCTTTTTGGATCTTTCCTTAATGTTGAGGTTCCAGTTTAATTTCCGATCTAGGATAACTCCCAGGTATTTTGCACTATCAGAAATTATTAGCGGAATCCCTTCAATTGTTGGCAGTCTAAATTCCGGAATAGTTCTTTTGTTGGTGAAGAGAACTAATTCTGTTTTTTGTGGGTTTACTGCCAGTCCACATTTCTTTGTCCAGGTATTGACCGTGGATAGGGCTCTGTTTAGTAGTTCACTGATGGTGGACAGAAATTTTCCTGTCGCGAGCAGTGCTAGGTCGTCGGCATATGCAACTGCTTTAACTCCACTGACGCTTATCATTTCACACGCTGCTTAAAGCATTTTTAACCAACTTTCGATCCGGCACTCTGCTTTTTAAATTCAATTAACGAAATTGCCACATGAATATACCTACTTTCGGGATAATCTGCTAAAGCTGCTTTAAATTGAAAAACTTATTTAAAGGTCTGAGCACTTTTGAAGAGCAGTCCGATTTGACATTTCTCTTAAGTGCACGCCCACCCCGCAAGAGACACTTTCCGATAAAACGCCAACTCATCAGATCCGCAAATGGAACGTTCAACCGATTATTCCCGACGAAATGTTTAATGCAGAACCCAACCACTGATGCTGCCCAATCATCTAGTTTTACGTCCATCGAAGTCGTGCACTACCTGCTAATACTATTAGTTAACCGGGCGCCCAAAAGGGCAATAGTGTTGCACTGTAGATCACACGCCCTATCAACCGTAATCATTTTGCTTTGATTAAGCTTCGACATTAAGTGCTAATCGAAATGTGTGTGCATCCCTTCGTATAATCCTTTCAAATAAATTCGCCATGCACCTCCTGCTTGAAATGCCCCTCAAATGCATACACCAACGTATGCGAATGCACTGCTGCAACTCTGCTGGTGTTGGTGTGAGTCAATTTACAAAAAGAGATACTGTTCCGTTGGCTGTAATGACTAGCGCTGGGCTACTCCGATGCCAATGATGATGATGACACGAGGTCATTGACGAAACAGAAAACTAAAACGGACATCGGCCTTCCGTTCCGCACCGTGCCCGTTGCTTTGGACACACTCTGAACAACTCAAAATGAAACGAGCATCACTCTTGTGAGTCGCAGCAGTTCACAAAATGGAAACTTCCAGCAGTAAAAATCATAAAACGAAATTACATTGTACCAGGGGCAACAGCAATAGTAATAGCAATAGCAATAGCAATAGCAGTAGCAATAGCGGTAGTGCTTGCTCGCCCCAAAATGGCAACCAAACTATGGCCCATTACTAGACACAGCAGCGATTCCAGTGTAACAGTGTTAGCAGTGCCTTTTCGGTTAAGAGCAAAGGCAGCGGGGGGTTAACTTTAAATTGCCCAGCCATCCCAACGTATACCATATACACCCACATGGCGGGGGGTCCTCGTGTGGACAGGGTAAAGTATGTGTCGGTTCCGTAAACCACAATCCCATCATAGTCATCAAGAAGGTGGTCATTTTTGAATCATTCATGACATGAGCCTGATGAGTACTCTGTCCTTTGTTGACGGTCGGACTGAGCGGGGGTGCACGATGAACTTTGCTTCGCTCGTTCATATGAAATTATCCTTCGGTATTCGGTTGGTGTACGAGTATGTGTGCGCCCAGGACTAGGATGTGATGCTGTAAACGGGCCCTGTACTGCCTAAAGGTGGAAGAATCTCAAATTGGCTGCCACAGTAGAACGACGCGTTTCCATTTCTTATTTAACCACCAATCCTGGTACTATTGCCTTAATGAAAGCTGTCCCTACTGCTACTATACGTGGAGCGATTCATTTCGAAATCAGCTAAAATAGTGAACATGCTAGTAGTAGTAGTACGAGTGTAGTAATGCGGTGTGGGATTGTGGATTGCGGATTGCCAATCGGAATGTTCGGGCTCCTAGTGAGCGATGTGAACGAGTACATTACAAGTATAAAGCGAGGAGTACTCGTGTGCTGTTTGATTTCGTGGACGAAGTTGGGGGGTAGTTTGCCGCAGGAACCTTCTTGTAAACAAAGCAAATTCAAACACACGTATAGGTGTCTTGTAAGCGAAACGGTATAAGGACAAAGTTCAGGTTAATTGTAATGTAACATTAATTTAGAACAAATGGGTTCTTTTGTTTTTAGTTTATAGTCTGAGGGGGTGGCATAGTTGGCTTGTAAAACATTTTGGAAGCAAATTAGCACGTCTATCTGTATAATGTAAATCTAAGGGCGTGCGGTGCAAAACAGGTAGCTAGATCAACAAGTTACTGAAGTGGAGACTGATGTGCAGATTCCTTTAGGAAATCGATGCTCATACTCGAGATCTACAAAAGTTATAAATTTATAGATTTTGGGCCTTACTAATAACCACCACTAAATATTTTGTAGGTCACAATATGCAATTTTGTTTGGAAAATGTCGCCATTGTGAATTCGACACTAAATTTGTGTGTACATCAAGCGACAGTTTGTTGCGGGCTGCCCTGCCAGGCACAGCCTTGCTAGAAAGCAAGAAAATGGTAACGCGAAGTGGAACTTTGTGAAATGCAAAAGCAACTGTAGCAGAATCTTTAATGGCGTAAAATGGGTGCTACGATTAACTGAATCGATTCTTAAAGGTCGATTCTGTGGATTTTTGGGGGTGATGAGGTCGGCTATCTGGTCCTTCTAAAACTGTCTTTCATTGAAAGTTTTAAATGACCTAGGTAACGCTACCGATGAATTTTATAACTGTGCAGGTTATACTTGGGTGCTGGTTACTGCCTGATATTGAGGCAGTTCAAAGTAATCAGCACTGAAATTTGTTAGTAATACCGCGCAATATGTTTTCGCACTTTGAATGCAAAAGCCTTCATCGATACGTTGTGACAATTTCTTTTTTTTTACAATTTTTTGCGACAATTGTTTTTGTGCCAAATATGTTTTGTCACACATTAAAAACGAACATGATTTCAAATGCCGGTTCCGGTATTGCCAGTATATGGCGTTTTGTGCATAAAATTTTGACAGCTGATTGATTTGCACAGTCTTTCTCTACTATTGTGTGTGCTGTGCAGACGTGCGTTGCGATTTATCAAACATTTTTTAAGTGTTATTAAATTTTTATCAGCTTTCAACAGTTATTGTAATTCAATTTGATTTAATACATTGTTTTGAAACGATTTTTTATGACTCTTCACGCGTGTTCACAGATAGGAAATCTAAAAGCGAATTTAATTTTAAAAATTTGCGGCAAAATTGAGCAGGAGCGCTGGAGCTTAGTTTATGAACAACATTTGTGTAAGGTAAGGTGATAGTTATTTCAAAGCATAGTTTTGTTGTCAGTTGTCATTTGCACCAAAAATTCAAGGTAGGCTTGAATAATCTTAATATTATAAATGCGAAAGTCAGATTGTTTCCTTTTCACGGCCGCAAACCAATTTTTTACAAATTTTGGTACCTAAAGGGATAGATAGGACCTCTGAGAATGACATAGGCTACTTTTTGTCGCGAAGACAAAACGTGAAGAGGATGAAGTTTCTCAAGTTAGGGATAATAAAATTCATCATGGAAATCTATACTTTTGGTAAGAAATAAATATATTATTGCTGCGTATTTTACAAATGAATTTAAATGTGTAGGGCTGATTGGTTGGATTGAAAGATAGGATTGTTTTGGACCCGATAGGTGGCGGTGTTGTTGATATGAATATTTTAATTGAGTTACTCGAAGTACTATAATTCTACGCAGACGAAGTTGCGGGTACCAGCTAGTACTAAATAAATACATAAACCACAAATATTTGAAAACAGATTCGTATAGAACCTCCTCCTTTCAGGCCGAGTTTGAACGACTGAACGAGAAGGCTTTCCGTTCGCTAGAGATGGCGCCGTGGAAAAAACTTCATGTAGCTATTATTTATTTATTTAGTTTAGCAATAGTCTTAAACATTCCATAGTTTGAGTCGTAATAAGTCTCTCAATATTTTTTAATGCAAAGCAATTGAATATTTTACAAAGAAATCCATTACGAACCGGAATGAAAGTGCGGTAATTCGGCTCGAAGGACCAAGTGCAATTTGGTAAAAGAAAATCTCATACGGATTAATGTTTCCAGTTTTATTTTGTCAAATTATTGTGTCAAACAATTACCGCTGAACTTAATGGACGACCATATACAATAAGCCAAGAAGAGGGTTTTCTGACCAAAACTAGATTAAGGCTCAAGCAGAATGTTGCTATAGCTGCTTTTGTTGACGGTGTTGATATTTTAAGTGGCAAGCAAACAGTATGTGAGTGCATTACAAATACAGATGTGATTTGTGTATTTTGTAAGCCCCCTCGCTCAGTAGTCCAAAACACAGAGAATAGAAATTTTGCAAATGCATTGCAGGAGATTTTCATTTCAAAAGAAAAGATCGTTTTAACGGACTATACCCTAAAAGTGGTAAGCAGAGACAGTACTGAGACCACCAACTTCAGCCGATTTCCCGTTACTTAGCCTACAAGCTATATTTTTTCGGAGTGGTCACGATTTACTGCGCTAGTATTGATACATAGAAATTCGTATTGACAAATGTCACGTAACTTCAAAAATTCTGAGTCACCAATACCAATAAATATGAACCACTTCCGCTTTGGGCAAAGTGGCTTGCAGCGTTCATAGAATTTTATCAGTTAAATTTGAAATTGTTCGTTACGTGTGAATAATAATTTTTTTAGGAAAAAGTGTACATTTGCTTAAAATATTTACGAAAAAAAAAAAAAACATTTTGAGCAAATTTTCTTTATTATTTAAGAAATAGCATTCAGTTATGCTAAAAAGTGGTATTCCCGAACTCTTTCACATTTCCCCACGGCTGCCGAGGTTGGCAGCATTTATTTTTGTATTTTGTGTATGTTTTTGCATGTCATTCGGATTCCGAATTGACATAACACCGATAGGAATACAAAATGGCGAATTTGAAAAAAAACTGAGGGGGACAGCGGCAAGAGGATTGTGAGTTGGGGGTCTCAGTATGGTTTGTCTATGGTGGTAAGTAACACTTTTTCTATCGGACTAACGATGAATAAAAAAGGTTTCGAACATTTAATTTTATGCAGAATTTTTAAAAATTTCGACCTTTACAAGGGAGGCTGCCAGGCAACTCCTATTAGGCGGCTATTTATTATTTTGACTTACACTTATGTAAAAAAAAAAAAGTTCAAATAAAAAGAAAATCCTTTAGCCTAAATTCTACCACAGGGAAAAGTCAAAAAACATTCTCGCTAGATATTAGCCTAAGACTCAGATATACACATTCACTTTTGCTGTATGACGATATTTAAGTAAATGCAAGTGCGTTACATACATACCTTATTTTAAATATATTAGTTTCAAATAATGAAAAACGCAAACCGCAGCTAAGCAAATTAAAGTCATGCATTTTTTATTTTTCTTACTGTTTTTCTTATTGTCTAGATTAATGTAAATTAGTCTCGCTTGTGGTCGAAAATCTACCCTACCTTTTATAAGTAGGTATGTAAAAGGTACTAAAAAAACGTCCGGAATTTTCGATAATTATATTGTTTTTTTTTATAAAGGAAATAGCATCATAAGCAAAATAAGGTTTATTCATGATTTACAAAATTTGGAGCAAAAAATTTTGTGTCGAAAAATGGTCGTTTCAATCATTGACATACTAAATATAAAGAGTTTTTCAATAGGGACGCTACAAAAGTAGAGCGACAGGGACAACAAACGATGCCGAATTTCTTGCCGTTCTTTTGGCATTTCTCTTCAGTAAGGTTTGCCATTTCATGATGGAAAGATGTACGAGCCAACAACGAGTCGAAATTATTAAAATTTACTACCGAAATTCGGAGTCAGTGGCCTCAACGTTAAGAGTGCTACGTCCAATTTATCATCTTCAGCGATGAGGCTCATTTCTGGCTGAACGGCTTCGTTAATAAACAAAATATGCGGTATTGGTCAGGCAGCAATCCACACGTACTCCATGAGTCATCATTGCATCCCGAAAAAATTACGGTTTGGTGTGGTTTATGGGCCGGCGGCGTCATTGGGCCGTACTTCTTCCGTGATGATCAAGACCGGCACGTTACTGTGATTGGGAATCGCTACCGTTCAATGATAACCGAATATTTTTGGCCCCAATTGGATGATATGGACTTGGAGGACATGTGGTTCCAACAGGACGGCGCCACAAGCCACACACCGAATGTCACAATCAATTTATTGGAAACCAAGTTTGGAGAACGTGTTATCTCACGAAATGGTCCAGTCGCTTGGCCGCCTCGGTCGTGCGATTTGACGCCGTTAGACTATTTCCTGTGGGGCTACGTCAAGTCTGTGGTCTATGCCAACAAGTCAGCGACGATTGATGAACTTCGTACGAATATCGAACGTGAAATTGCAGCAGTATCGGCCGATTTATGCTTGAAAACCGTCGAAAATTGGGTTCAGCGTCTGGACTTCTGCAAGCGTGCCCGTGGTGGCCATGCAAAAGAAATCGAATTCCATACATAATGGCATCGAACGTACTTTCACAGGAATAAAGAATTTCATTGACAGCCCAAACCGTTTTTGTTTTATTTAAAAAAACTTTTGTAGCGCTCTTATTGAAAAACCCTTTAATTAGTCAATGGTTTCAATAGTAACATCATTGAAACAAAAATGGTTATCAACACCTCGCAGATATGCCCAGCCCATGAATTAAAATTAGTTGCTTACTTTAAAGTGTGGGTAAATTGCATTCCTCCGAAAATAGATTCTAATCTAAGATGATTTATACTTGAAATTTGAACACTTAACTATGGCAATATGACGGCGACAATTCAAGGTCATTAAAATGTTTTTTATTAACTGATAAGCATTTTGCATGGGTAAATTTTAACTTAATTTTACCAGCCCTAATTGTGACATATACCCACGATTTTTTGATTGTGTAGATCTATGGCATATTACCTTTCGAATGGTATAAGTTTCACTCCACTGATTGTATAATAAATACTAAAAAAATTGTAAGGAAACTTTCGATGTGCACGTATTCAAATAATGATTTACCCCCGTATTAATAAACAAATGTGGACAAGTTAGTTAGCTAGTAGACATCAGAAAGCGTACAAAAATTTGACGTAACTTCTGAATAACGAGTTGATAACTTTTACGCAGCCTTTATTAATAAGGGGGTTAGAATGTGTCTCAAAGACTTAACGAGTAAAGCGTTTTTCGGCAAACATTTTGTATAGAATTTCGTTCTATTTGAACCATTTTTAATTTATTTATTTAGCCAGTTATTGAAATTTCCATGGGAATATGCGTATACTTAACATATCACAAAACATCAGCTTAGTAAAAAATAAATTACTGCCCACAAATACTCTCCCACTAATTCGCCAGCTAACAGTCTGCTCGTCCATCAGTTATTTACCCAATTTCCCACCACAAAATTATGCAAATTCAAACCCCTCCGTTGAAGCCTATTCCCGCGGTTGAATTAAAACAATTAAAATTACGTACTATTCCTTGGCATGCACGATCGCTCACATATAATAACCTCAAATTGATTAACCACATTGCAATTATTGTTATTCATTGTTACACCGACAGTGCACATAAATTATAAATTATTAGTTTCATTTAATCCGCACCAAACAGCAATAGATCCTGGTCACTGTGGCAATAATTTATTTCACAACATTAACAAACAATTAAAGCAAACTCAGTTTTCAAAGTCATTCTGCAATTTGTATTATTGCTCAGATAAAAAGAAATAAAACTAAAAATCGTATCAGCGAATGATTACCATCGCACTTTGCAGCATGTGAGATGTGAGTGTGGGAGTGGTAGGTGGTTCTAGACGTATTGCCCGATTTTACGACGAAAATTAGTCTGGCAGGGAATAGTTAAAGTGTGGTTTCGAAGTGTATCCGACGAGATAATACTTTCGCTATAGTAATGTGCTCGTAAAATCGGTAAACACGCGCGAAAGCCAAACATTCTTTTATTCAATTAACTAGAACACGTCTCTTGGCGCACGTAATATGTGTATGGGAGTTAAACATTTTGTCGGTTAAACGGATTTTAATTAAAATGTTTCATAAATAAAACGGAATGTCGCTGTTAGGCGACGTGGACTTTCCAAGGGAATCAACTGATGCCACCTCGGGCTGCGGTCTGATGAATTACTAATCACAAAGTTAATTGAACAGTAATTGTTGTTGTTAAGCGTATTTGTGTTTAATTATTCAATATGTCAGCAAATTGCAGTTAGTTGCATATAGATACCTAGAAAATTCTTTACAAACTCTCTGTATAGTGTGAAAAGATGCATGATGGTTGGATCAAGGTTTGCCAATCCTATGGGCAATACGAGCGTTTCAAGAGAGCTTGCTTGACAGTTTGACAGTGGTATGAGGGTGGCTTTGGTGTTGTTGTTTTTTTTGTGTCATCGTGGTGGCGGCCGCTGTTATTAAGCTCAAGGAAACGCTTAGCTCTCTCGTTTGGGGGCGTGGACCATCATTGCGTTGCTAGTGATAGTTGTTTTATTTCTGTAAATTTTTCGACCTGTTTATGTATTGTGGACCCGTTGCTAGCAAGACTTTTGACAACTTGAATGATTTACATGTTTTCGCAGCAAACGAGTCTTCTAACAAATTTTTCTTTTCAAATTCCAGCCTTAAACGCGACTTAAACCCACTTTGTTATATGTTATACTAGACGAAAGTGCTGCCAAGTCTGTCCACAACGAGCCTCTTAATTCAGCGTAAAATTGGCAGGACCTTCCATTCCCAAAACCGAATGATTTTAATAAGCTCGTTCTTTACGTCACTGTCACAGTGATACCGATGACGTTCACTGATGAAGACGAAAGTGCTGCCAAGTCTGTCCACAACGAGCCTCTTAATTCAGCGTAAAATTGGCAGGACCTTCCATTCCCAAAACCGACTGATTTTAATAAGCTCGCTCTTTAGGACGCTGTCACCCGATGACGTCCACTGATGAATTTAAGGCCAAATCCGCATTAAACGAAGATTTAAGGTTCAATCACAATATGCTACAGCTGCATAATCAATTTATTTGCTAGTGCTACCGAGTGAGAGTGAGCAATATAACTAAATTTGTGTAGGTAATTAGTTAATCATGCGAGCACGGCGCGGCGCGTCTTAAGCTCATTACACGTAAGTGCTATTACAACAGGTACCTAATTATGTTGATGTCAATTAGAGATTCCGCAAATACATTCGCAACTCACTGTAAATGCACTTCGGTTTCAATTTAACTATAATTGGTTAGGATTTCAAATGAGCCGTGCATTAGGAGCCAGCAGTTGGTTTCCATTTCACGTCGCATATAGTCTTGCATGACAACCTGCGGTTGTGGCGGGTAGAATTTCCACGAATTCAGTAACAAACCAGTTGGCTGGCAAATGTGATTCCCATTTTGCATAGGTATACAACGCAAAAGCAATCTTCGCAACACTTTTTTGTTCGTTGACAATTGAGTAGATTTTTTTAAAGGGATCGGGGTATTGTCAACCAACGCCTACTGCTCAGAGACACGATCACTGATCTAACCCGAGGTAGTACAATTTCTGCCTTTTTTTTAACTAAGCACAAGCTAATCGCTGACTGATACAAGGAGACCAAATCGCATGTAACTAAAAATTAATAGACTTTAGACTTCTGAATTAAAGATTGAACGATCATCAATTTTTAATTACAAATTTTTAGAACGTTGTACATCGGCTTTTGTCAGCCCACCATATAGCTGGGCTCTACCACTGATGAATCCCATCAGATAGCGAACACGTTTCGCCTGACACGGGCCCATAAGCCAATAAAAATTAAATCGATCGAGATAACAAAATTTACACTCGCTGCTTGTAGACAGTGCAAAAACATTAATTACATTAACAAACGTTTTTATAGCGCTTTATCTCTGTACCTCTTATTTGACTGCGGAATAATATTCAGCGTTTAATGGCCGGATGAAAGCTGCTAAATCACAAAAAGAGACAAGATCACTTTGGAAGCATACAATGGCAGCCTTAGGCGACAATCGCTTTCACTTAACACTCTATAAATAGGTACACCTGTGCTGGATCTTGCATATACACTACAATTATTTGTTTTCACTATAAATAACACAAAGTGAAGTGACTTTTACATTTACTCTCCCGGCGCGCCGGAGACTGCAACAACAACGTAAACAACAATACAGCGTGCAATAGCCCGCAAGTCGCCCAAAAAATGCCACATTTGCAATGGATACAGGTTAATTACAGCAATTTGTTTATTTTTATATCTCCGAAAATCAACGATAAAAAAAAACGGAGTTTTTTATGTGGTTTTGTTGTACCGCCCGTAAAATTAAAGCAAGTGCCGGCCGACTTAAACTCACTCTCTCAACTGGCTTGCAGTTGGCACTTGGAATGGGAAATATTGGAATCGAATCAAAACATTGGGAGATAAGCGATCTGCCAGCCACTATGAAATACCGCCGCTGATCGTATCAAGTCCGTCGGAATCGGAGAACGACTGGGACTGGAACTGGTATGCGAAGACTGGTTTTGTAGATCTACTGCCATACATACAAATGTTAATGACATGGCTTTTCAAGGGTATACACTTGAGGGTTTAACTTTTGTCTAAGTATGGGGGAAGTGATGCGTACAGTGACTATTTTTTGGACGGTGAATTTGCCGCCATTTTGAATAAATATTTGTTGCACCCTGTACTGAGCGTATGTGTGGGGTTTTTTTTTTTAATTTCGGGACGTAGATGAAAAGCGTGTGATAGCATGCGATCGGAAGTGGTGATCGTCACGAAGATAAGCTATTGAAAAACTGATTTTTTTTTTTTGTTCTACTGCTAGTAATCAAAGACGTTAATTACTGCTCCCACATTCATATGTATAGAGCCATGTTTCCATTGACTGTGGATTGATCAAAACCGTTTATAAATTTCATCAAAAGAAAAGGGATTTTAACGATATTGTCATAAGCAGTAAAAATTTCAGACTGACAGATGTTGCGGTTTATAATCAAAAGACATCAAAAATCAGTGGTTCTAAAATCGGTGCTTCTTTCACTCACTGTTCTTAAAACAGAACTTCTAAGCATGCAATTCAAATTATCTGAAATGGTTTCGAGTCTGCTACATACATACGAATTTCCTCGAATTTCCAAAAGTTCCGTTCTGTCTCCAAGGCTCTTTCTGCTAATGTCAATCTTTATTCAAAAATAGGATACAAATTTGTTAAGAAGACAGCGATTGGCACCTCAAAAGGAAGGTGACTTACAACTCTGGCTGACAACACAATTTCATTTTCCGTCGCACGATTTTTAGTGGTAAAAAATGGAACAGATAACTAACAATACTTTGAAGGTAAATATATTATATATTTATTTAATAGCAGGAGTCACTGAAACAAGTTTTTCAATGAATATTGTTGCTTCAAATAATGAAAGACCTTGCAGAGTTTTTCTTTGCGATCTAGAAAAAGTTGAAAAATCTGTACCAGTATTAAAAATGCTCAAAGAAAATATTAAAGACTTACATATTGCTCGTAGGGCATTTTGTATAATCTTCTTCTACGCACTCACATCTGCTTCCTCTTGATGTTCGCATATTGTTCTTCTGAGTGGTTTTCTGGCGAATTTTTCATCGCTTTTCCATTTTCGCAACGACGTCAACAAATTTACACAAAATAGGTATATATCGCCTGGGATTGTCAGATGAATTCGCCCGCAAACGAAACCTTCTTCCGCGAGGAAGTCCAAGCGAACGAAATACGAATCGTCTTGAATTTTGTATGCAAAAGAATGACCTGCTTTCATGAAGCAATGAATAAAATTACATGGTTTGCACAATGACAGAGTTTTAATATAAATCTCAAGAAATATCTTAAAAACAGGCGATAAGAAACATGCTACAAAGTTGTACTCAATTTTGCTTAGATTTCAGTGCGTAAATTTACAAATAAAAAATAAATAATTAAATAGTTGGCGCAACTTGCCCGTATATAACTAGGCCTAGCTTCTCACAACCATTCGTTTTGTGTGAGTTTTTCATGATTAGAAGGGATCTGTACAATTTTATGCCGAGTCCAAACGGCTAATTGAGAAACTCTTACATGACAGTTATACTCTCGGATGTTTGTTTCAAATTGGATTCTTTTCGGAAACAGTTTGACAGCAGCTCCTAACTTCTTTCAGAAATATTCTATTATTTACGAATTAAGAGGTTAAATTTTATCCTCTTCATGCCCTTGTCATGGAAAACGTAAGCAAGATGAATAAACATACGGCCATGATCATATCCACCGCTAGATTTTTTAACGTTACACCCTCTGCTTATCGGACACTGTGATCCGTCAAATTGAATAAAGCAAACAACACTCAGGTTCTTGTTGCATCAGCTACATGTTACTTTTCGATAAATGTAAAGAAAACTGGTTTAACAAAAGATGCGTGACGTGACGTGCTCAAAACTTACATTTTCTTACTTTATCCGATTGTCTGGGTCTGGGTGTATTAATAGAAATGTTATCTTGGGAGGTCATTGAACGAACATCAACGACTAGTACCAGTCTGGTGCACACTGGAAATTTTGTTTTTAAATGAACGAAGAAAGAACTTAAAGTTGTAATATCCTTTTATTTCTTTTAATTTGCAATCGTAATTGGTATTTGCCGGTATTTTCTTTCAAAGGATATTAAATATTAAAACCACGTAAACAGCTAATTCTTTGAATCAAAATTTTGCAAACTTCAAATTTGCTGTCAGTCGCTTTTCTAAACTGACACAATTTATGTACATATTTCAATTGGCTATGGTACATCCCTTCTTTTTATAGACTTTGGGCCCTACTAATAGATAATAATTTTTAACCCTCACACTAAATACTTTGTAGGTCACAATATGCAATTTTGTATGGAAAAATTCGCTATTGTGAGTTCGAAAAATTTAGTCTGGACACTAAAACCGATTATTGGTATCGCGGTTTAGCTACAACAAATCAAAAATTATAAAATACTGCATAAAATATTATTTCTGGGTCAAAATAAATACTTCCTGAACGTTTAGAGATGAGGAGATAATAATTACAAAATGGCATCGTGCTTCATCTCTCGGGCAAATACCTTACTGGTGACAAACAAAATTCCTAGATTCTTTGACTTTAATGTGACATGTTTTGATTTTAAATTGAGGCAATACTTTTTGAGTTGCAACACGAAACTGCATACCCTGATTTCGTCATCAAAACTAAAATGAACAATAAAGGTATCTCTATTCGCTTCACAAGTTGTGGGAGTACCAATTATATTTTTTTTTGACACTAATCTATCCCTGTCACTTTGAGACGCTAGTAGTTTCTGATTCTTATGCGTGATTTACGCATACTGCAAGTAGGTATTGCCAATTTAAAAAAAAAACAGTAACTTTCACCATAACAACTATATCTGACAGATGTCAACTCTGTTGTCATTAGAATAGGGACGTTCAGGTGTCAAGTTTAGTAAGTCTGACAGCTGGCTGACTTGATGTGTCTCAGGTTTGATTGGGCTAAATCGGTCACAAGAACAGCTGTATCGGATGACGTTTATGGAAGGTTAGCCGACGAATCTAGTCGAGAAATTCGTTTCTTAATACTAAGTTGACAGTTGGCATATGTGGTTGACTTTGGAAAAGTGACGTTACCGACCAATCTAGTTTTTCAGGGTTTAGCTTTCATCTAGTTCAGACCAATCCAGTCGACTTAAGATAACTACATTTTTGAATGTTTCCAATGCTCCCATTAGTGCTCAGATGTCAAAGCTATGCCTCTCAAACTGGACTGTCACTTGGAGCAGTAAGTTAACTGCACGACCTAACGCCCGCCGTTGATGATAAATAAGTAAAATATAATTAAAAGGCATCGTCCCACAAAATAGTATGGGCAACTCTCTATAAATAAATAAACTGCGCTATTTTTCCAGTACCCACTCGGCGAACCACGAAGGTCGCCACTATTACGGATACTACACGACGCCCCATAGATTTGCACTCGCTCCATATCCTGATTGTATCACGTTTCATAGCCAATATCAGGAACGTCTCGAAATGGCTAAAAGATATCACTATACGACAGCGATTACGTTCGCAATAAAAATATAAAAATAAACTCCAGGGGCGAATTACATTTGCGTCCTTGTTGTTTTTCTTGTTGTCTGTTGTTGTTGTCGGTATATGCCCTTTCACTTTTAATATGCTATCTGTTCCGCAGAACGGGTATCCTCTTTTCGCCGTATTACATAATCCGAGGAATCAATGTCGGTACACGTATATCTGAGCGTGAGTATGCGGTAGAAGGTGTGCGCATAGGTGTTGTATCCACAGAATACAAAAAGGATCTATGGCAGATCCATGACACGTCTAAATAAATGAACACCATAAATCGTGTAACTATATGCAGAAATTCTTTTATGGGTTACTACTGTGCCTGCGGCCAGCACTCGCCACTGCTGTTCCTCCAGCTGTTGAGTGGGTCATGGACACACATGAATATACCTCGCGCCTACACTCGTATAGTGGAGTCAACACAAGTGCGGGTACTACAACTCGTATAAGAATTTATTACAATTTCTGCAAAGTTAACCAGAACTCAAGGAGATGATGTTGGGGTGGGGGGCGGTTGGGTGGCACAACTGCCAATCACAGAATCTGCCTACTTGCCTTGTGTGGCAGTGGCGTTAACAAATTATGTCCCTTTTCTCACACGCATGCATGTATATGAACACTGAGAGCGGAGCATATGTAGAACACTTGCACAGGGGGAAAATTTTCACAAGGCTAATACACTTGTGAGTAAATTAAGAAGACTAAGACGAGAGGAAAGGACGACCAACATCCTTCAAATAGCTCGGTATACAAGCAGTCATAGTCTAGTTATATCCATTTGGCAAGGAGCACCGGCATCGGCTTTTGTGCCATGGTTTTCGTGGCCATATTGTTGTCATCGCATCCTCTCGAATTGTATTGTGGTTATGGTGAACCGTCAGTTGGTCGTGCGGTTTGATGTGGCCTAGTGCAAAATATCCACGCACATTGACATTGGCAAAATGTGGTTGTACTTGGGGGTTTCAGTTTTTTTTTCCCACTCGTTCTACCCGTGCCATGCCAACAGCAATAAGAAGCCATATAGATACGAGTACTAAGTGCATATATGAGGCTATTGGAGCCGATAAGCATGGCAAGAACTCAAAATGAATTCCAATGAAGAGCAACCTTTCGACAGAGCCGGCTTGCTCTTGCTTTTTGCTTTGGTATTATGGTTGCCTATAGTGATCAGAGTGGAGATGGGATTGGCACTGCATGTCTGAACTTTGGACAAAGAAGCGTGATTAGGTCGCATGGTGCAAATGGGAAGAGATTCGCTGGTTTTCTGGTAAGGGGCAAGTGTGGGTACTAAAGGAATCAAGGGGGGAGCTGGGAATGGAAGACGCAACTTGGGTATTGCAAAATGTCAATTTAAGTTGGCTATGACGACTGTTTCCCTGCTTTTGGGAGCAGCGAAGGCTGTGGGCATTTTTTCAAATATGACTGAGTGATACGGAAAGAAATTTGAAAGAAAGAAAATTTGTAAGCCGATTAGCAAGCGGTTTTGAACATCATATATGCTGCATTTTAATCAACACACATTCCAAACACGGAAGATTTAAGGGGTGCTCAGTACTTATTAGCCAAGTGACTGAAAGGGACAGCAATACCTAACGCGCAAAATTACATGACACTTATTTTGGTCGGCCATCTTGTTTATAAGGTAGGAATTATGGGAAAGTTAAACATGTTGATATTTTTATAGCTATGGCTTACGCTTTTCTATAAAACTTTTCTTCCGGAAGTGATGAATAGACAATTCTTTATTTATTTCATATAACTGATTGATGAATTATTGGTTTAATTAACTGGAACTAGTTGTTACTCTGTTTTAAATCAGAAATGGAAATTTTTGTATGCGATTGCAGAAATGTTGTTCGCCGGAGCTGGTGTTTATTGTCGCTTTGCGTATCTGTAATCATGGGTAGAACATCCCTGACACTTTAGGCGTCTGATTTGTGATCTTTTTCTCAGCATTGATTGCGGGCAAACGGATCTCTCTGTCCCGTCTCGTGTGGAAAATACGTGTCATATAAAGTCACCAAATTTACTATTAAAATAACACAAAGAATCCAACACTTCCATTGTGACAATTAATTATGAACAAGTGTAAACAGAGTATGAAAGCTGGACTCTCATTCTGTAACTTTCCAGACGATTATCGTCGAAGCGATAGGCCTCCAAAATCTAGTTCATTTTCCACAAATATAGCGAAAGCTGACGTTTGTCAAAAAAATTCGAGCAGAATATGACTTGTTGTAGTGATCAAAGCTGCAAAAACGATATCGTTTAGACGATCGTTGATATACGAAATCTGCCTCCTGCTTATAATTTTATCACGCCTTCTAGTACTTCGGGTTGAAGCCAATTTTAAGTCAACAATCATCACAATAAAAGGCTAATTGAGTTTTCTTGTTCGAAAACTATATCTCTCTCTGCATCGAAATCTTAAAAGCATCCGCGGTTACCTACGCTACTCGTATGTGATCTAGATTGTCCCACTAGGTCGTTATCACTTGTACCGGCAGAAATACTTAACACAGTGTCAAACAACTGTCTGTTTCTGCTTTCTGACATTTACTTTTTGGCTATTGATTAATTTTCAATAGGCAAAAATAGAGACTGTTTGCCAGAAAGGTTGACAAATAAATTCTTGGCTGCTAAAACTGACCGGGTTTGCTGTTTTGAGAGTTTGACGTGACAAAAAAGAAGGAGTACTCCAAATATAGACTTATTCCCCATGGGAAAATATAATTCAAACTGAAAATTATTCTTAGTCCCATTATTATGAACGCGAACTCCACTTCAACTTTTGCTGACTTTTTCCACATTTATTTTCTTTCTATGGAATTGCATTGACAGCTCGTTTTCTCTCTCTCTCCCTCTCTCTCTATTTCTTAGTCTAGCGATAACTTAGCAAAGAATTGAGAAATTTCCTTTAGGGAAATTAAAGTATTTGAGGAAATGACATTTTTTTCTATAAAGTTTGCCACCCTGCTAGTCATCCACCAGTGGTCAATGGAACGCAGCCAATATAAAAAATATAAAACCGGTCAATTGAGGGACTTCGTGCTTGCATTAATGACGTTTCTTGTTATTTATTAGCCGGTTAGCACCTGAGCTTCGTAAGGGTGACCATTTTCTCTATTTAATCAGTTTTAGCCGCAGAATGGTGGACAAATTGGGCCTTGCTAATAATCATTTTTTTATTTAACTCTAAATATTATTTTGCAGATAAAAATGTGGAAAATTTCGCCATCGTTAGTTTTTTAAATCGAGCTGGACACTGAATATGATTATTAGTATCTCACTTTGCAAATTTATTATGACAGATAAATAAAGTAAGTATTTTTTTTTGATATGCACTTTTTTGCGTTAAAGACTTGACTTAAATTAAATTGATTTTGGTTGATTCTTAACAGCAGCTTAAGCCAGCATAATCCTATTACAGTTTAGCCTTTGATATCGATGAAATTTTTTGCAGAAAATTTAACAGAAACAATATCCCCCGTATTTATTAAGAAAACTTTGCAAAAATTAAGTACGCTAACCAAACTGACGTCTGGATAGAAAATTTGACGTAACTTCAGCGTAGCGAATTGAGAAACTTTACACAGCGTTTATAAATACGGGGAATACGGGGCTAATATTCAGATTGCAGACGTATGAAAAGATAGAAAACTTTGACTTAAAGGACGTGTAACTGTTGGGTAACTTTTATGTAGAATTTTTAAAACGAAGGTTACAAACGATACTCCTTTGGTGCATCTAAGTTTCTGGTCGCAGGTGGGTTTGCGTAGCGCATTAGGTCGTTAAAGATCGACTTATGTATTTCGAAATACTTCCATCTAGATTTTTAGGACGACTACGTGAGATTTTTTGAAGACAGACATAAGTCAGTCAGATCGGGTGAAGGCTCCTCGCAAGTGCAGAAGGTTCCTTTACAGATAGGTATGCATCTTCAGTGCCTTTCGATGATTTTTCCTTCCAGTAATCCTCCACAGGTAGATTGCAAGTAAGCGGAGGAGAGAAGGATTATGTACAGAAAATGCACTCGAAAGTAAACAAATTTTCACTTGCTATTTGCGTTGGGAGAGTGAGGTCGAAAAAAATGGAAGTCCGTCTTCGATTCCACCAAGGAATTGGTTTTTGTTTTCGTTTTTACTATTCCCTACTACTAAAATATCCTTTATTCCAGTGACGCCTTATGGGAATGACAATCATGTCCATGATCATGTAGCAAAGGACGTTGGTCAATTTTTAATCCAACCATAGATACAGACAGATTTCTCATCATGGCCGCCATAGCCGATTGACAATGACAAATGGTCCTCCTAAATTTCCAGCGCCGAATGTGAATCTGCTTCAATGTACCCCTATTCTTTATTGTAGGCCTCAGTTAGGGCATAAGGACTGGCTTTTGCTAAAACGTTCGACCCTTTAAAGCATCGTGGGGCCTACCTCTCACTTTCATTGAACAGTTTCTTTGGTGGGAAAACTTTTGCAAAAACTTTGGCGCCATTTCTAATGAAAATCTCTGAAATCTGAAGGCACTGAAATTCTAAGGTACCTTGAGGTTTCCGGCGTCCTTTTGCGTGAGGACAGGCGATTCATGCTTTTGCATAAAACCTGTTGTACAAAACGTGCATTATTCCGGGTAACTACTGTCAAATACTCGATCGTGGATGTTCCCGAACGCCGTTTAACGAAATTCAGTCTTTGGGCTGCATCGACTTGGCTACAACTGTTTTGGAGTAGCTTACGTGAGGCATCTGCCTTCTTGTCTGTCAACGACACCTTCGATTCAATCTGAAAATTTCATTTCCAGATACTCTCATTCACCCTTTTAATTCCTACAGAGCTAATAAAACACATGTGACAAAGTTCAAAATAGGATTCATTAAAACTGAACAGCGGAACTAAAAGGAAACCCCTTTTGAATGCAGCTTACGCTGTCAATCAGACAGAGTTCATTATCTCGCACTCACCTTCAAGACCCTCTGTAGGTACATATATGCAAATGGAAAGAACCTAATTTGCATTCGACATTTGCCAATCAAGTGAAACTGCATGTAAAACAAAGAGCGGGACGGCTCCCGCTCTATAAACAAATGGAAAACCTTATCCGACACACTCAGCTCCGGCGCCTTTTTGTGCAACCCACTTAGGATATTCACAGTAAGTCTTCCCGAACTTAATTCACCCGAAGAGGAATTGAATTCGTTTCCCGCACCCATTGCTAAGACGAAATTGGAGCAATACCCAGCTGGTATAGCGAATACCAACAGCCAGGTGCTTCCGCAGAAAGGCTCCATTTCCAACTCGAAACTTTGTAAATTTCCTTGGAAATAATTAACGTCTCACATACGCTCCCGCTGTGCAAATGAGGACCTATTACCTACCCGCGTGTTGGAGTGGAGAAAAAAATACGTTCTCGCTGGCAAAACAGTTTTCAGGACGAAGGCATGCACGACGCTATCGATTTATCGCCTCATTTCCTCTGTTTACGTCAACTTTTAATTAAAATCGAGTGCAAACACTATAAAGTATGCGCTACGCCAGCACGTTGTACCGAAAAATCCGAAATCCTTGTGCATGCACACTAAATGTATATTGTTTCGATTTTTCCCCGATTGGGTTGAGTTTCCGCTCAATTCAGCACCGACACCAAATGCAAAGCTTTCTCTGCTGGAAAGGATAAACACTCTTAATATTCAGACGCGACCCTCTGCAGAGATGTGCATCGCGCACTAGATTCACTTAAGCGATTTAACTTGTAAGTCGGCAAAACAAGAAAGAATACGCACAACAAAAAAAGAAAAAGAAGCAAAGTAGCAAAACAACGAATGTCCTTCTTGCAATGGAGCTCAGGAAGAAAAGTCTTTCCATTTGTGCAAGGGAAAATAAAAATAAATATTGGGGAAGCGAAATCAAAAGGGGGAAAGAAACACAACTCAACAGAAGACAAGAAGAAGTTGACTTTATTTTAAGCTTTAGAGATAGTTCTCTCCCGATGATAGTTGGAATGGAAGTGGGGTGGCCGGATCAGGTGCGGAAATGGGCGCTGAAATAGTATTTTTCTTTTTTCCTTTTCCTTTTTTTTTAATTATGATGTCAGGAGTGAAGTGCTTTCTCTGTTTCACATTCAAGTGAATGAGTAAAGTTCTATAATTTCTGGCAGTTAAGTGGGGATTTTGGATACCCTAGAGCGTAGACATACCAGGCGCGCGTGACACACTGCTTACCAATGAATCGTGAGCGTTTTGATGAATTTGCCACAAACTATGGGGAAGTATTGTGCTAGTCTCGCACGGGGTATTGCTTATGGCAATGGTACTCGTACATGTAATCATCCATAGTGCGAGGATATACACGAAATGGATCGATTAAGCAAAGAGCCAGAGAGGGTATGTTCAACCGGAGGAGGGGGTGCGAAAAGCTCCCATTGCTTACGACGGTGGAAGGTATTTGTTTTGTTCTGTTTTGGGAGCTTCCACAATGTATTTTTGACATAGCAACTTTGATGGAAATGAGCTGAGTGGCATCAGGTTCATTGTCTAAGTTGGAAGACATTTTTAAGGACACTTCGATTTGCCGTAGAAAAAGTGGCGTAAACTGCAAAACTAGTTCTTGTATTCAAGGAAAATCTAGTCCAGAGAAAGCAAATACCCTAACTCTTTTCACAATCCTACAGAAAAAGTTGCCTCTTTTCCTTTTCTTTAACCGAGTTCTCTTCATTATGTCCCAATGCAGCTGCTGCCCACTGTCATCAAAAACCAGCAAACAGCTCTTGTAAAGAACCACTCGCCCTTAGCTTGCAATTCAATCACCAATCGAGCAATCAATATACAAGCACTGACCCATCAGAAATATTTATTTTTCAATCGAACTCTCGTTCCACTCCCGCCTGACAGCTGAAGTGAAAATTAAAAATAATTCCACCGACAATTGCGACAATTAAATTATTTTTCTGTCAGTCGCTGGCCTTTTCATTTTCATTTTATTTATTCGAATTTAATTGTTTCTCGATGCAGTCAACACACACATCCACAGGCAGGCCCGTGCAGAAGTTTCCACTTCGCAATCGAGGTAACAACCGTCGCCCCAGTGACGCAACGCACGGTGGTGGCATTCGAAATCGGCCAGTAAAACGGAATCGCAGTCCACGCGAGATTTCGCAACCACAAAGGATGCAACGGATCTGTCAACCGACACCAGCTGCTGCAACACATCAATCGTCGATGACGACAACAAAGTCAACCACCGGGAAAATCTGCAGTCGAGCTTTCACCAAAGAGGCCGCCAATTTGGCTACCTGGGATGAAGTCCTCAGCGTGGGAAGTAAGGTAAGCGGTTTTGTCGGTTTAGTTGGCAGGTGCATCTTGGTTGCCCAGTCGACATTGAGTGATCTCAATAAATCAGCCTGCAGCGGCAATGGCGTTCAATGGGAATCCTCCTCCATTCACACGGCGGATTAATTCGCATTGTCTGACCACAGGTGTAAAGTGGCCGCCATGAAATGGTCACACAAAGCAGATCAAAATGGAATTATAGCGCCACCCGAAGGACTAGTCCGCATTGTCTCTCCACAAGTCTAAGGCGGGCTGCACAATGTAGCAGGTGGCACTGCTTTTGCATGATTAACCTCAGTTTGTAAAGCACTGGGAGCACTCTCTAAAGGTATAGGTGCTTGGTCCTTTTTCATTCGAGTGACCATTTCCAGGGACTTGTCTTAGCGTCTATAAAACTCCGAAATGAATACGACTTAACGGCAAAATTAGCAATGTTTGCCGAGCAAGAGCTGCCGAAACTACGTTTTGCCGACTTTTGTCAGCCCATAAAGGCCAACTAAGACTGTTCTCTGATCATTAAAATTTCCGCTGCACTTTCTGTCGGCCATTTTGTTGCCATTCCTTTATTGCACTACTCGGCAGGAGAATGTATAATTCCGAATGAAACATTAGAGAACCCCATTAACTGCCTAAACTGCTCTTTCAATAGTCTTTCGCACAATAGCCGCAACGATGTCAGGAAGCTGACACACTTTCACACAAACACACTCGTACCCACACTCGAACCCACACTGCTGGCCGATGAAAGTGAAATATTATCCATTTTAAATGGACACTTGAAAGGACGACATAGAGTTGACGGCTTAACACCTCCTCAAGTGTTGTATTTTTATCGCTAGTTTTTATCGTATATCGCTTCTCATTGAATGAGGCTAATGTCCATTTCATGTTGAGGTATCCTTCGTAGTTGTATATCCTCCGCGTTGTCGGTCGGTCGTCTTCGCCTTCATGCGGTGAACGTTGTCGCTTTCGACGTCTTTACGACTACCGACGACGACGGAAATTCTTATCTTTATCGACGAATGCTAGCAATGCTACTATTTACCACTATCCCGCCGCCCGCCCATCGTCGTCCTTTTGAATCAAGTTGTGAACAAAAAGAAAAACCCTGTTTTACAGAAGACAAACAAAAAAAATAAAGCACCACCTTCCAGTACAAGAAAATTAAATAAAAGAAACGACGAACAAACATTGAAATGAACTTTAACTGGCACCTTTATGTACGAAAGGAAGCTATTAAGATAGAAGAAGGAAAATAATGTCGGTCTATGTCCATCAACAGGCAATTAAAATGCCCGTTTAACTGTCTTGCTTTTTTTCTGTTCGTTCGCTCATTCGACCGTTTACACTTTTTGTATGTGAATTGGTTGGTTGGCGTTTTTTATTGACTCAAAAGGGCGGATTGGCGGTATAAAATTTTACATTTCGTCTTGTGTGTGTGTTTTTTTTCCTACTGCTCCTGCTGGCACACAGACAGACAGACCGAATGTTGAATGTTACAACGTTGCACAGAGTGGAGAGAGGGTTCTCGTCTTTGGTTATCCAGGAATAATTATTGGGGATTAAGACTGTTAGCCAGATTTTATTGACTGGGTTGCAGATTGTATCTGCTTCGAATTAATGAGGTGGAAACTAAATTTTAAGTTGATTTTAATCCCTTTTTGAAGAACAATTAGCTTATTGGGGGAAGCTTGAATGGAAATGTGCTGGAAAATCTGTATCAATAGGGTTTACAACAAGTCGCAGTGGCAGTTGGTTAGAAGATGTTAGTCGTTCGGAAATTTAAAAATGGCGGTTTATATTTTTGATCTTCTTAGCGAATTTGTGACAAAATGAACTGCTGTTCAATTTCAGCGAGCAAAGACTAGGAGAAGCCTGAATTAAATATAAATTTTATCGTCAATTTGTTGGCTCCAGAATTTCGGCTTGGGGGGCTCGTTCCGAATGTCAATGGTAAATAGTTTCTATAAATCGTATTTGCAGCTCAATTTAAAACTAAAATGTCAAATGGGAAGAGAAATTTTCTTATTATTTAAAACATTTTTTGTCTGCCTTTTTTTAAGAAAATTATCAAAGTTGCTGTCAATATTAAGAGCTAAGCGTTTCGCCATATAATTTCCAGCGTATCGAAACTTAAGCAAACAATTTTATTTCGTATTTGCATTTGTAAGTTTATCAAATCGAACAAACCTCCAAATAAATTCCTCACTTTATTTAATGACTTTTCAGTGCGCTGACAAAACAAGCACAGCTGTCAAAAACTTTTCACAGTGCTGTCAGTTTAGCGCATTTGGAGCTAGAACTGTCGCTTTTTAACAGTTTTAGCGCAATAAAAAATGATAACTGTTGGCGAAATTGCTAGCGCTTTTTTTGATTATTTATTTCAATAAATGTGCATTGATATTGCACTTTGACATGTCACAGTCCTAAAATTCATCTGAAACCCTGGTTAGAGCCCAATTTATGAAAAGATTGTCGTTGAAACGATTGAACAACACGACATCGTTTTTAGTTTGCTTCATATAACATCATCGTCGCATCGTTCAATCGAATCGTTCATCGTTCTCGTTTTCAACAGTTTGAGCATGACTGTAAAAAAACTTTAAAAATGTATGGAAATTGTTTAATAGATGACCACCATATCTGATCTATGCGCACAGTTTGCTCGATTTGTCACCGAGACAATGTACATAAATTATTAGAGTTAAAGCCTTTCAAATATCCTTATTCAAAAAATACGTTTTAGCTGATCAAAATATGTGAGAATTTTATTAAATTTACCTCTCAGTTTCCGATAAAATTAATTTTGCATACATAAACATAATCTAGCGCAATTTAGTGCTTTTCGTTAAGTTTTCTATCTCCCTGTGATTAAAATGACCTGGCAGCACTAGACCTCACACGGTTTCCCAATGAAAGTCTGTCCAGCGATAGGGAACGCTTTTAGTGAGAACGAGCGAGAAGGCTATATTTAGGCTACAAAATTTGTCTCGACTGAGTACTGACACTTCTTTCATTGCTTGCTCGACGTAGTGTCAGTCAAATCATAATGCGGACGTTCAAGTTTTTGGTTTAGTAAGTCTGACAGCTGGCTGACTTGATGTACGTTAGGTTTTATTGGCTAAGCTCAGTCACATGAAGAGCTGTTTCGGTTGAAGTTAATGGAAGGGTAGCCGACGAATCTAGCCATGACTGAATATCTACTTAGTTGACAGTTCGCATGTATGGCTGACGTAGGAAAAGTGTCGTTCCCGTCAAATCTAGTTTCAGCTTTCAGGTTACATCTTATCCAGACCAATCGAGTCGACTTAAGATAACTGGATTCTTGAATATGCCCAATTAAGTTGTTGCTCAACTACTGAACCTAATTGTTTTCAACTTTATGCATTAAGCAGCTCGGGGTCGTTTTATTGGTTGTAACAGTTTTATAGTACTAATACTTTCTTAAAAACGGCTCCAATGACGATAATCTTTTTGGATTTTACTTTGCTTACATTTTGTACTCGTATAGCCGTGGCTGGTATACCCAAAATTTTAAATCGAACCATAACCAGGGGTGGAAGTGTATAAAATGAAAATGTTTAAAAATTTTCGAATGCAATTTACGTTCAACTTTTTACTTTGAAAACGAAAGGAATTTCAATTTTCGCTAAAAAAAAACTCAAAACGAAAGCCATTTCGTTCGGTTTTGTTTCTATTTTTGCTCTATGTACCCCAAAATGAAACATTTTTATGTGAAAGGAATGCAAAGACAGCTTTTTTATTGACATTCCAATTTCCTTCCAATACTTGTACAGTAAAAGCCCCACTTATTAGACCAGACAAGCTGAATGTGCAATAAGGTATACATTCAGTTTCTTAAAAAAAAGTTCATTGAACTAAATTCCCCTAAAAGTATGTAATTTTCTTAAATGGTTGCCATGTCCACTAAAAAATGAACGATGTAAGGCGAAGCAACTTTTCGCCTTTGCATAGTTTTTTTTTTTATTTTATTACGTGAGAGCAAAGTAAAGTTCGTTTCTCACTTTCATCCAGTTTATTCGAAAATCAAAACCAATTTTCGATCACTAATATTCCTAATATTCACAAATTTCAACTCAAACTTTTATTTGTTTTCTTGTTTTTTTTGCGAAAGCGATTTATGTGTCTAAAAATATGTATAAACATTTACCCCCTCCAAACAAATAGGTCTACAGAATATGTATGGGAAAAAAGAGAAAGTACCGTCTCAATTCTTACAAAGCTGGAGTTAGATGGTTACCCTGATGTGTTGATTTTCAAATATTTTCAAGTCGATTGCTTGTATCAAACATACAAACTTTGATAATAAAAATGTCCTAGAACCAAAGCGTTCTCTTTTATTTGATTAAAAAAAATTGACACCGTGTATGCATACCCTGCGCTCGATTTTTTTTGTCGACGGCTTTGTTTCAAACCCGAATTTTTTTAAATATCAACCAAATGTAAAGTGATCTTTCTGGGATTCAAGTAATAGTTTTTTTTTTAAACGTTGTCACAAATTATAAAAATTAACACGCCGAAAGGTAAAATAAACGTAACCTTGGCCGCTGGATCTTCTTATCAAACCTCCAGCATTATAAATGGAACTTCCTACAAGGCTTGCAGTTGAATTGCCGCCCAATATTCAATGAAGATCCTGCGACTTATCAATTTTAAACTTCCGCTTAAGTAAAAGGAAACTCTCAATGACAGACAGAGTTTAGCAAGGCGCAGTCTTTCGTTTTTATTAATAAGTGCTATTTTGTAAAAGGCAAACCGCGATACTAAAAAATCATTTTTAGTCCCCAGGCTTCATTTTTCGAACTCACAATTGCTAGAAACATTTTTTATGCAAAATTGGGTATTGTGACCTAAAAAATATTTAAAGTAAAGGTTAAAAATGATTATTGGTAAAGACAGTGGCGAACTTTTCATAGGGAAGCTAGAGTCCTAATTTTCGACCAAAGAAATGTTTGAACCTTTTCGAAACTCACTTTTTTTGGTTCCATTTCAACAATTGCGGGTGTCTGCCATCAGCTTCAAGCTGACATTTAGGTTTTTAAGTCTTCAAGACAAATAAGCGCAGAGTCGAGGATTTTTAAAATTATTCTTAGCTAAGTCTAATTTTGAGCTTAAGTGGTGATGTCGTTGGCTCCTGTCAAAAGCATTTTTCTAGCGACCCAGTTATCCTTTAACCCTTTGAAAAAGAGAAACAAAACTCTGTGCTACTTCCAAAAAGGAATCCCATACTCAAACAGACTGGATACAGTCTAAGTCCAGCCCGACTTTTGCCAGAGTATAGCCCAATCCCTCTATCAACATTTCCTTGCTGATACCTAGACCTAATTCTGTTTTACACTTTTCACCCCCAAGAGAAAATCACTTGTAATCCTTCGATTAAAACAACTGGCCACCAATCGATAAGGATGTTTCAACTGTCAAATAATCCACAAGTTCGAATCCCAACCCAACTACAGACACAGTTGCCTCCCTGGGCGGGAATTATCATAACAAGCTTATCCGGGGCAACCAAAATAGGTAGAACAGTGGCAGCCATTCCGAAAACAGAAAACAATGTCCCTTTTGTGTGTCGCCCTGCAAATATGGCTAAGCCCAAATATTTGCATCCCTCTCACATATGAATATACAAACGTTTTTCACATTTCAATTATGCTAAAAGTAGAGATTAACCGAGAACGGATTAACAAGAACAACTCTTGCAACATCCATAACAACATCCAGCACACCACCACTAACCAACCGCACACTATACGAGGACGACAAAACAATTACATGATTATGTTTCATAAATTTGCATAAATTTGCAGTTTGCCATCTTTCCTCTTGCCGAGAAGAAAAGACAAAAAGCAGTAGCCCCCCGCCCAAACCGTCGCTGATGCCTCTCAAGCCGATTGCCATTTGTTAGAACCATTGTGTGACCTCCTTTGGCCATTAAACAGAAGGCTCTCTGCTGGGGCTTTCGCCCTCCTCCATCCAGCAACACAGCTAAAGCAGCACTATGCCGATGAAATGTAATAACAACTAAAACAAATGACGTCATTTAATTGAAAATATCCTTGCACCCAGAGCGAGAGAGAGAGAGACTGGCAGAGTCCTTCTGCAACTGCACAGAGCACACACACACAAACGCACACAGTACACAAAGCCGAGCAGACGATATTTTATTAACTTTTGCCTGCTCGTGCATCCGTGGAATGATATGTTGACTATGTATGGTGGTTGGCCAGCTCGCCACGGTAACTAGGTTACCCTGGACAGAGTCCTGCAGGGAAATGCATCGCATGTGCATTGTGTACCGACTGAAAACTTTTTAACAAATTAAATATTTAACATAATATCTCTGAGCAGGACAATATTTATTGGGAAAAAAAACTCGCACACACCCAAACCCATATTCGGTCTTTCTTTTTTTTAATAATAATTTTTCGTTTTGTTTCTGTTTTTTCGACTGACAGAGTAAATCCTTGCTGTCGCCTGTATCCTCCTCCCTGGTGGAATCAAATGCAGTAACGGTGGCGGCAACAACAGCCCGAGCACAAGGACCAGTGCAGCCAAAGTCGGCAGAAATATTAGAAGTGGAGGTGCCCAGCAAAGCAACTGCATCAGGCAGCATCATTGCCAACGGGAACAGGAACAAGGACGATGACGACAACAGGACAACAGCTCTGCCGGCTGCTTCTGTGAGGGAATTTATGACCTTTGAACGACTCAGGCTGGGAGATCAAATAAATTTCCTCCTATTCGATCCGTATCGCACGTTAAAGTTCTTGATTACGGAGTTGAAATCAAGATTGAGGACCGTAGTTCCAGGTAAGAGTCCGTGTGTGCGTGTCTGTGTTTGGTCTATGGCATCAGGTGATGAAGCCGGTGGCACATAGGGAGCGGGAGGTGGGGGCGATATGCTTGCGCTATGCATTATGGTTTTGTTGAGCTAGCAGCACAGCACACTCTGCCATTACGAGTGCTGTACCTACATTTATCCTTGTTTACTCATATTACGTGATTAAGGCGGGGGGCGGTTTGCAGAGCTGGACGACCGACGACGACCGACGACGACGGAATGAATTAATACTGGAGCATGAGCCGAGTTAATATTTGGTGTTTGTAACTGGGACTGGGACTAACCGAAGATGTGTGCGGGGCGAACAAATTAATTTTGTAATTACACAGGAAATGATGAAAGGCAGCCGCCTGGGCCTGGTGGGCTGTGTGTGACACTGTCACACACAATGTGCGGTGGGACAGGCTTCGTTAGGCTCTGATTAGAGCTAACAATGCGACGCATGGTGTAGCGATAGCTGTTGCATGGCAGGCTGTTAATTTAGATGGAAATTTCATAGATACGAGAAGTGATGGCACGCATCGGCGATATTGTTGCAACAATGAGGTGTTGCGAACGGAGTCGTATGCACTTGGAGTCACTTGAATGGGTTTTGTTGGGAAATTTCATGATATTTCTATACCAAGGAGGTGACTTTCTGTTGCGGTCTTCTAAAGAGGATTTTTCTTTATTTTGTTTGTGCTTTCTCTGTTGAAGGAACAGAAAACGAGCTCTCACAGGTACAGATAAAAATGCAATTTTGCGTCGTCAGAGTTTCGTGAAGATCGGAAAAAATAGTTAGGAGACTTAAATTCTTAAAAAAAACAGTTGAGAGTTGAGACAATTGGGACAAGCAAAAGCGTAAAAGTAGCTTGTTATAAAATGGCACAACATGTACTGAATTTACAACTTTTCGTCCAGAAGCTCGTGCTTTTCACATACTTCTCGTATAACTTGACGTCACACTTTTTTTGATTCAAACTTTGATTTCAATAAACTGGATTTTATTAGCAAAATATTTCCACAAACTAAGACCGATTCCATAAACTTCGGGGAAGAGGTTTCAGTCATTAAACCAAAAATTGAGTGTGACAGCTGACAAGCGAAATAGAGTCTTGCGTGACAAAAAGTACGACTGACTTTTGTTTGTAGCATTTCGACCCGTTCCCTGCTTGAAACAGAGTGAGTCTTGAAAAAATGTCATAACGCCCAAAAACAGAAAGTCAGAAAGTCCAAACAAAATGACAAATCTGACAGCAAGAATTGTGTCTAACATCATATAGCACTTAATTGAGAGAATTTTCTGTAGGTTTGTTGGTTGGTTTGGTCTGTCGGACTTGTAGGAATTCTAAACAACTTAACAGGTACAAAATTCCAGTGGTAGCACTTCTAGCAAACTTTAAGATATTCAGCGACTTGTGCGCAACTTCGCTTACAACCTACAACCCGAAAACCCTGGTTTGACGATAAATGCTTCAGAAGGCTGACAAAATCGAGACCTACTCAGCGAACAAGCATAAAATATGGGAAACCACAACAACACGAGTGAAAAAGAGCAGTGAAGTGGTCTGAAACGATTATCAAAGGGTGAAGAGCAATATCCTAGATCTCGCTACCAAGACGAAGCTTATTAAAGGACAAAGGCGAGGGGAAAATAATGGGTAACTAGGTCGCATTGTTGTCGTTTAGCCCCTTTAGGGAATTGAGTATTTTATGTGGAGGCCACTTTTTGGGGCTCAAACCCCTTTTTGAAATTTTTCAGCTTTAGCTTGGAAAGCTTTATTTTTCGCAATATTCAGGTAGCCCAATGAAATAGCCATTCGTTTGAGCGGAATATTTTTCCCGGCTTGGCAAACGACCAGAAATTCAACCACAAAATATCGAAATATATAACAAAAAACGAAAACCGGGACACAAAAGCCTTGATACCGTCCCGTCCCGTATTCATCCGCTTCACACGTTCTAGTCATCTTAGACGACCGACACGAAATTTTTTGACTAGATCTATGTCACCGTACAGGTTGTATAGTTCGTCATTGAATTCAGAGCACGTCAATGCTGAAACTTTTGCGGAGAGTCTTTCTCTTGCAGCAACCGAGATGTCTTCATTGACTTAAGATAAAGTAGAAGTTTCAGCGCCGTAAAGCAGAATTGGAATAATCAAGTTCTTATAAAGAATCTCCCTATTTCTCCAAAATTTGCCTTTACTACTCAATTGCCTTCTTAGCTCGAAGAAGCAGCGTTTGGCAAGAGTTAAAGTTCCTTACCACCTCAAAGTTATAGCTGTCAAATGTGACGTTTTTCCTAGTTCACCGAGCTGTCACTAGTGCATTCGCCATTATTCAATTGGAAGCTGCCAAAATGCAACTAGCGATAAAGCGATAAAACTAAGATTAAGCTGTCAACAAGAAGTGAAATACAATACTGATTTTGGCAGTTCGGACTGAATACTATAATGCGCCAGTGACATCTCTACGAACTAGACAGAAAAGCTATAACTTAGAGGTAGTAAGGGACTTTGTCTACCGTCGGTGCGCCTAGTAGTTGTGCAGGCTTTTGTAATGGATTGTTGACTTGTGAGTTACGCTCAATCCTTTCAAGTATGATATTGAAAAATTCATATAACAGCGAATACTCTTTCGACATAAAGGTTTCGGTGAGGTCGTTACCGATCTTGATAGACCACACAGCCCTCTCCATCATCTTACTACACAGACGAACGAAGTTGGCAGGGATAGCAAAGCTAGTCATGGTTCTATATAGATCGTCCCTACAAAATAATGTTTATGGCGCCCATGAAATCGATGAAGAGAAGGTGGGTAGCAACCCAGACTTTAAGGATCTCAAAGACTTAGGGATGTCAAAATTTGTTCGCGTGTGGGCTTTCCTGTTACCTAAAATAAAATAATGATGTCCAAAATATATATAGGTACTGGGTTTTAAAGCCTTTGTCGCTAGTGAAGCCAATCCAAGCCAAGTTAAGCTGGTCTCTTATTTCATTATCTTTGGAAGTGGGCTTTTCGAAACTGGGATTTGTAGGAAAAAAAAGTCCAGTCAAACGTAGCCAATCAATCACATCTTAGAAGGTAACCAAATATTTCATAAATTCGACAGAGCAGCTATATAAAAAGTCCCGAAATAAAGCCTTTGATAAGCTTCTTTAGTCTGCAGGCAGTGTTCCAAAAAGGAGTTTGTAATAAATGAGAAACAAAATTTGTATCCAAAGAAGGTTATACCGGGGAATGGAACCTTTTCCCTCAGCCCTACGTCAACAAATTGAATCGAAATTATCAGAGTTGCCTTACAGTAAATGCATAAATTTTGTGCCGCTATCTAAGTCTTAGGTATTCGAATATTCATAGTCTAAACGAAAACTTTTTATTATAAGAGGTTCTAAGAAAGCGGTTCAAATTCAAGCGTGGTTAATGAGAGCCAAAGACTAAGCGTACGCGCATTTGGACAGCAGAACTATAGAAAGTTGTTACAAAGGTAAAGCTAAAGCAGATCCACAAGACGCGTGACACTGCAGTAAAAGTAGAACTGAAACGGCCGACAATAAGAACGAAGTTTCAAAAATATTCCGCGAACTGACAACTACAGTACGAAAAGTCTTACAGGCTTACAGAGATTGTTAAAAATTCCCAACTTAAATTCAGCTTTTATCCATTTAAGGAATTTGAATGGTTAGCGACTCCTTTTAAGCTTGTGCGCCCGCATTCAATTTTCTAGGCCTTCCCAAAGTCACCCAACTTGAATTCAAACATTTTTGGGATCATTTGGAAGCACTCTCAACACTGTTATTCTTACCCCAGAATTTGCATGCCTAAATGCGCGTTCCCAACATGTGCTACAATTTGTTACTGATTTAGGTCGAGCCATCTAAAAATTCGTAGTCCCTGTCGCATGATGTAGGCACACATCTTCGTCAATAAAACCCACGTGGCCTGGCCAATTGTATACTCATTTCCATGGCCACCGTGCACCGTCACCACGAATTAGCAAGCAAAGTAGGTAACAGTGAATGCGGCCGCTGGAAAATCGTCATAAGCAACACTTTTGAATAATTCAAAAGTGGTGGGGGTTGGTGTGCGAATGGGCTCCCTATTTACCAAGCGCCTCGTGTTATTTCGCATTCCATTCATATGTATGTCATAAATCTGTAAAAAGGGACATTTTCGTTGTTGTCTTTCCGCCATCGGTGGGGGTTTTTTTTTGGACGAGAAGAACCTCCAAAGGCTGGCTTCCTTCCTTGCCCATCTTCTCATAAAACTTCCAACTGACTCACAGCCCCAGGGTAACATACTCGTATATCGCCGTGCAAATACCTCGTATACAAAAATGTATCTCTCTCTCTTTCGTTGTGGAAAATTCTGTAGGTGTATATGTCTTTTCGTGCCACAGTAAATCACATCCTTCCTGCACAGGCAAACAAGTGATTTTGAAAACATTTTTTACGCCCGTTCATATATATTTAAGTTTGTTTTTTTGTGCAACATTTTGACTGTAACTCGGTGGATATTTGTGAATTTTTGTTCTTCCTGTTCCGCAGACGATATAAATGTTCAGAAGATCCTTGTGGAGATTCAGCAAACCATGAAAAGGATACGAATTCCAAATGTAACCGAATCGCTGCCGCCACTTCTATTGCAAACGACCACGCCAACAGCCAACAGAGAGGAAGGACCAAAGACGGCAACCGAATGCATTTTGCCAAAAGAAAGGTGTCATGTAATCAAGGTACATATTTATGTTTCTCCCTTTGTATGCATGTATGAGTATGTTTTATAGTTGATAAAATATTTAACTTCCTGAGGTGTGGGTCGGGGGTATAAATATTGAATTAGGTTCGGTGGCTTGTTGCGGGCGAACTGAATATTTACGGGGGTGGATGTAATGCTGGCGCAAAAGAATGACCTTTCTTAAAGTGTGTGTGTGTTTGTGTGTGTGTGTGGATTGGAATGCCCTTCTAAAAACACAGCGATATTAAGAGCTCGAAGCGATGTTACATGTTTCCATGTTTGGAATCTCAACTTGATAGACATTGGCCTAGTTTGCATCGATGATGAAAGCCCATGACCTAGACGTAGTCTTTGTAGCCTTGACATGGGATGTGCGGATGGGAAGACGCTTCCCTTGAGTGTGTAATGCCAGCCAAGTGCTGGAATCAAAACGAACTCGCCACGAGCACCCTCCAAGCTGTAAGTTATACTTTATGACAATCTCAAAGTTTATGCGCTTTATGGAACTTTGAAGGTTCGCTTGACGTTGTGCGTAACTGACGTAGTTATTAGAAAACTTCTTTCAAGTATATTGTGCACAATGTAAAGAGAGATACTCGCACAGAGAGAGAGTGGACTTTTGAGCCGAATTTAAATGAAGCCACCACCACGACCAGATGGTTGGAAGCGTGCAAGTAGTGTTGGGACGCTTAAATCTATCATTGGCGGTCGTATAATCAGTGGGGAACAGTTTGCCACTTTATAATGTCGGGACGGGGAAGATTCGTTTAAAGTGGCGTTCAAATGAGCTGCCCCTTGGCTGACGTTAATAGTTTCGAAAGGTCAGCGACGTACATGGCGTGACGTATAAACATTTTAGGTGAGAAATGCTTCGATGTTTTCAGTCTTTCAAGACGAAGGTATTATGCCTGGCACCACCCAAACCAAAGAAGCTATTCGATTGAGATTATTTTCGGTCTTACAAGAGTAACTCATCAGCGGAAAACCGTAAATGGCTGCAATGCTCTCCTCAAACATGTTAAAATATCATAGACCCAACAATTGTGGAAAAAATTGCAACAGTTCCCCGAAGGCAGGAAAGGCTTTTGAACGTTTGCTGAAATTATTACGAATTTTTTTGTCAAAATAAACTCAATGGCTGGCTCTTTAGGCGAAACTGGTGGACTTGTCATTTTGCAGCTAGCTCAGTGCTCAATGATTGTCCTTTTATGCCTCCTACTGGAATAGAGTTCGTCGAAGATGCAGTGAGACTATGGGACAGAGAAAACTATTTTGGCACAGAAGCAAGGTACTTCATGATACGAGTATTTTTTAAAAATAAATTGGTATTTTGAAATACATTGTCAAAAACTTTGCTTTTTTAAATGCCCTTTCGAGTAGTTTTTCACCTACTTGCCCTAAAAGAAAGAATCTTCTTCCATCAACCGATAGCAATAGCTTCCATTCTTTCTTTGGCGACCGGAACTCAGACAAATTGTCAACTTTTGAAAAAAAGTTAACATCGCCTATAAGATCCTTTCTGCCGTACTGTGTGATCGCCTAAAACCATATGTAAATGAACTGATTGGACCCTATCAGTGCGGTTTTAGACCTGGTAAGTCCCCAACCGACCAAATATTCACATTACGGCAGATCCTGGAGAAAACCCAAGAGGTCCAAGTCGATACCCACCACCTGTTTATCGATTTTAAGGCCGCATATGACAGCATTTATAGAGACGAGCTATACAGAGCCATGTCTAGTTTTGACATCCCTGCCAAACTTGTCAGATTGTGCAGAATGACGATGGAGAACGCTCGCTGCTCCATAAAGGTCGGAAACAATATCACAGAGACCTTTGGTGTCAAAAAAGGATTTAGACAAGGTGACGCGCTGTCATGTGACTTTTTCAATATAATTTTTGAGAAGATTGTGCGAAACTCACAAGCCAACACCAGAGGCACAATTTTCCAGAAGTCTGTGCAACTACTTGCTTACGCCGACGACATCGACATCATTGGCAGAACACAGCGAGCTGTCACTGGTGCGTTTGCAAGTATTAGCACAGAAGCGGCAAAAATGGGTTTAGTGGTGAATGGCAAAACAAAATATATGCTGTCAACAAGAAGGGACACACAACATCGACGAATCGGACAGAACGTCACGATAGACAGCTTTAACTTTGAGGTAGTTCGGGACTTTGTCTACCTCGGCTCCGCTATTAACTCTGAAAATGACATCACCTCAAAAATCAAGCGAGGAATCACACTTGGCAACCTAAGCCATCTAAGTAAGTAAGTAAGAGAACATTTGACACAAATTCTAATAATCTCTGGAGCAGACGTGCTGTGCGTCTAGCTTCGCAGTTAAATAGGCTTTTGGTTAACTATCTGTTTTTAATTTTGAAATGTTTGTCAGACGTTTGCGAAAGCTTAAAAAATAAGTGAAAATATAATTCTATTTCTTCGTTTTCTAAAGACAGCAATCCTAGCTTTTCATATATATTTTCCAAGACCGGTCAGCAGCAAATGTTGGCGATTTTTTGATACGACTTATTTCGATCTAAGCTCTATGATGCCTATGTGCTAAATACTACTTGACATAAGAGTTTGGTTTTCGAACTTAAATCGCTATAAGTTGTGCCAAGAAACAGTTCAAAGTTGTGATTGTAAAATGCGGTTAAGTTATTCATTCATTCGTTTTCCATGTGCCACCTATCCCTAAGTAAACCCTCCTTAACACTCGATCTTTCGTCATCGACTCTAAGTCATCAAGGTCTATTTCTGGTACGGGGAGAAAAGTTATTCCGGATTTGATCCTACACACAGAAAAATAAAGATTGTTAAACGAAGAACTTTGAGATTTTTAAAAAATTGTAAGTTAAAAGTTCTTGGTTCAAATATTTTCGTTTTTATACCCTCCACAGGAAGGTATATTCACTTTGCCAATACATTTGTAACGCCAAGAAGAAGTCACCGGAGACCTCATAAAGTATATATATTCTGAATCAGGATCACATGCTGAATCGATTTAGCCATGTCCGTCTGTCTGTCTGTCTGTCTGCTGTCTGTCTGTTGAAAGCACGATAGCGCCCAAAGTAATTGACGTAGGTGAATAAAGTTTTGTGAAAGGACTTCTTTTATCGTCGTTAGGTTGGTATTCAAAATGGGCTATGTCGGTCAAGTAGTTCTGGTATTTGGCATGACTTGTATGCCGTGGAGGGTATCAAAGCATCGACCAGGCCGATGATAACACTTTTACTTGTTAAATTTTCAAGAACTCGGCGTAAGAATAATATACTCTCCATAAGTTTTTTATTGCATCATTGCCAACAATTTCATTCTTAAATCAAAGATTTTGAGAATTGGGTTCATTTTAACCAACGAAAATTGTTGGCATTATAATTTTGTTTTCTGAGTGTACCATCTCTTCCTGAATCAACCTAAAGGACACAAAGTGAAATTAATACTGGTAATATAGCTCCTATAGGTTTTATGGGTTGAAAATTACTGAGTTTAAAAACTCGCGTGAATATAACCGATTAATCCATTTGTTCTCCAAATTTTTGTCGGTCATATATAACAAGATAGCTCTGTAAAATTTAACCAAGTGGTTGCTGTTAATCAAGAAACTCGGTAGTTTTTAACAACGAATACTCGTTATTTTCAACAGAGATTAAGTTATTTTTAAACTAGACAGTTTTTGAGCGTATTTTACCACCCAAGCCGAAAAGCTCTCCACTTTCTAATGGGTGAATCATAACAACATTTGACGAAATCACCACACCTCTTCGGAACTAACTATAGACTGTAGAACTTTTATTTGACCATAAATTGAGAACTTCTTTAAAAATCTTGACATCTGACGCTATTTCTGAAGCGTAAACACAAGACCGCAATACTCGCTCACGAGTTTACTCTTCAATTCAGTATATTTTCGGCAGTACTATAGACAGGTATTGAAGGACTCGTTTTAAAGCCTAGCCAATCCACCTTTAAAGATCTAAGCTGCCATATACATATTTTTGGTAGAGTCTCTGCTTTCTGAATGAAGTTAGAGATTTTCTAATGTGATCGACAAAGGGCTGGACATTTCCGTTCCCCTTCTGTGTTCAGCTGTCTCGTTTTCTTTAAAACACTTGGCACTTTAAAGAGTCGAGAAAGTTCAATTTGTTAAGTTAATGTCGTCAAGTAAGATATCCTACAGAATTTTTTACCTACTTAAATAGAAAGATTTCTTGGCACTGCTATTAAAGGGGTAGCTTGGCCCATTCTTAACTTGAACCCAATTTGTTGCCAATTTAGAAGGTTTCAAGTCCAGCGAAAGAGAATTTAAAACCTCCCCTGATGTCCACGTTTAAATGAACTCATTTCTGAACTCTCCATCACTTGTTGGGTTCGATAATTTTCATAGGTTTTCACTGCCAAAATTTAGCAAAAATTGTGGTTCCTATTTTAAGGCCAGGTTTTGTCTTTAAATTAGTTCTCCAGCAAGTCGTCAAGGGCAACAGCCACGCACAAGGCGATCAGCCACTCACAGGTCCTTTCGTTATCGACAGCTGTCCACTGCACAAAAAGCGATTGCTTCCCAGTAAAAAAGTCCTTGCAAAATTTTTATGAAATCAGCCTACTCTAACCTCTAGCCAATCCCCATATTTGGAAAACCCCAACCCTGGCAAAGTTCAAAGAAACTTAACAACAAATTACAAGATTTGGCGAATCCTTTGTACAATTGGCGATAACTGGCGAACGTGTGTGTGCGTCCAATCAGCCAAAGACACAACGAAAAGGAGCGTTTTTCTTTCCCGATTCAGGCGCACATCCCTTTCCGTGTGTGTACAAGCGGCAACAACTTGGCTTTGTTTTGCCAGTCCTTTGCTTATTTTGCTGTTTCCTGTACCGATAAACGATAATTTCCAGGAAATTCGATGACGTCCTTTCCTTAGCGTAAGTGCCACCCCCACTTTACAGTTAGCTTCAAAGTAAAACAATCTAACCTCGCTGTCCAGTGCCAACTGAGCCAGAAACTACCCGGCTCCTTGCATAAACTGATTTGCGCCACTTTACAATATGCGCTAGTCGGGCGGTGGTAATGAGAGAGCATTTTGCAAGTTCCTTGCTGCCGGTCTAACGGCAGAGGAAACTTACATCCACCCAGTGACAATGCAACCCGTAATCCGGCAAGCCGCCTACATGCAATCTCACTGAGTCGTTCCGTCCTCCAGCAGCATTTTGGCGACTGATTGAATGATTATACCTGTGGTCCATTGGGCTGACGATCAGGACCGTTGCACACAGTCGCTGCTCCGTGCGTGCGAGCGTCCGGTCCGGCTCGGTATTTGGCACGCATATAATGTACGCTCGGATGTAGTCATGTGTGTAATGTTTATCGTGTACAGGACTGATGTGGCCTTTCTCTCGCTGTACCCGGTGAAGGGTGAAATAAGGGAATACTGACCGGGCCCCCCCATGCCACTCTTGTCCTGCGGTGTAGATTAATAGTTCATGTGGTGAATCGACGCTTTTTGTTATCCTCCCTGCATGGGTTAGTCGGTTGGTAGCTTTTATTATTTTCATTATTATTTTGGTTCTTTTTTTCCTGCTCTCAGCCTCTGTATGTTCCGTGTGTGTGTGTGTGTGTTTGAAGAGAGCCTCGCTTAGGGGGGTTAAATTGCTGACTGACTGCCTTTTTTAGCAATTTCGTTGGAATGTGTTTTCGGGTGGGTTCCTTTTTTTTCCTGTTCATGGTCAGTTTTTTGTGTGTGCCCTTTTTGTGCTGGCCCATGTTAAAGTGCCTTTATTTGGTAGGGGTCAGTGAGGGATGAAATCAGTCAGCTAATTGCCCGCAAAGTTCTGCTTTTTTTGGCACACGGGCCCGTTTGGTCAGTCCTGTCATTCATTAAACTACACAATCAAATAAATCTTTTGATGGGCTTTTGACCTCGAATGTTATTGCTTTTGCTGAATGAAAAATTGATGCTGAGCAGTCTATTGAGGCATGCAAATGAAAGGGTTATACGAGTGGACCGAGGATGTGTGTTGTGTGTGCGGATGAATTCAAATGTGAACTCGTAGCTAAAAGAGTCAGTGGATGAGAGTGAAAATATTGAACTGTACTACTTCCTGTTAGTCCAATTAGTTGCGCCTAGAAGTATGCAGCATGGGTTTGTAATTTCGAGTTTATTCTTTGGGAATCCTCCGTAGCTTTGTGACGTAAGTGCGTCGAGTTTGGCGCGATTATAGATACGACGTAGGTTAGAATAGGTGGCTGCCTTGAAAGACACTCTAACACCGGAGTTGTAGGTCCATTGTGATACGAAAGGAATAAAGGGAAGGGAAGATGGACAAATGTTTTAAGTTTGACACGGGTGGGAGCTTTTTTCTGTTGGGAAAGTTACCCCAGCTTTATGTTCAACATCGTACTGCAAGAGACATCACTCGGGGTGATTATGCAAAGCTCAGTCGCCGATGCTACCGCTAAATGAATAGTTGGCGCCATAGATCTGCATAGATACCCTAACCTAGCTTGTCACATTCGTTTGTGTGAGGTTTTCGTTTATTTTTGGGATGAATGGAGGGGACCTAAAATTTTATGCGAATCCAAAGGCTGAGGAACTTAGAAACCCGTTTTTTATTTGTAAGACGTCCCAGTAGAAAAAGTCCAAAGATGTTATTCGTGTTTTTCCAAGAATCGAACCCGAGACCCTTCGCCCAATAGTACAGCCGACTGAACCACAATGCTATCGGTCTTTTTACGATTTCGGACGACTTCAACACGTGTTGGTCTCGCAATGGGGGTGGTTCGTAAACGAATTAAAGAAGGGGCAGACTCCTAAAAGCAGTGGCTAAGTGGTTAGTGTGTTGGACTGCTAAGCGAGGGGTCTCAGGTTCAAATTCCGAAAAAAAAGATTCCTACTCAAGTTTTTTTCACTGTGTCGCGAACGTCTGACAAACTTCCGAGAGCATAACTGTCATAAAAGAGAGTCGGCATAAATTTGTAGATTCGTCCCGAAAATGAAAAACTCACACAAAACGAATATGGTTGTGAGAAGCTAGACTTAGGATCCCTATGGACCTGTTGTTGCGCCAACTATTTTTATTTTTTTTTTGTATACTCCTAAAAGCATTCTCTTCTTTAACAGTAGGTGGAAACACTTTTAGCGGCCAAGATCCGGAGCTATTATTGATATAGCTTTTGCAAACAGGGACCTGTTACGACCGATTCATTGTTCGAGACATAAGAGCTATTTTATTAAGCTCCAGCAACGGTACAGCGATCCATACTAACAAGACTACACTCGAGACTCAACCGGTCTAAGGGCTATATCAGTAAGCTAGTTGAGCATCTTCCAAGTCTCCTCGTAAGCAAGTTGACGATCAGGGCCAGAAGTAGAGCGAAGCTCGTAACCCAGGTTGGTGGCCAACTCATTGGGTTCGATTGATTTACCTCCTTTAGGCTGCAACCACACTAAGTAGCACAAACGTATAAATATTACAATAATCTCAACTAAACCTAATTGATGTAAGTGATTTTTGGTCATTGACAGTTTAGACAGAGTTTGTGAAAAACCATTCAGAGGTTTGAAGGGCCTCCTTAGGCACGACTCCGAAAAAAGAGCTAAAAACGTAAATTGTCTAACAAAGAAACAAGCTTTTTAAATCGGTATCTTGAAACGAAACAACTGACCCATAAGAAACCCATCTCCAGGCCCATGTCTGGGACCAACAGTCTCAGGTGAACCCTCTTGATGTGGATGCCAAAAACTCGACTTGATTCGAGCCCAACAAACTACAATGTCCTCTATCCACTGACACAGTTTCCATTGCAGCTGCATCAACCACCCAAACAAAATTTACATAAGCCCAAAGTCGAAAGTATTAAACGCCGCCGTGCCGTCTCTGGCCGTCTAGACACCACAACAATGTATGCGGCAAACTGTATGAAGAATTCAACAATTGTTTAATAGCTCTTTGCCAGCGCATCCTTCCCATTAGAATCAATTTAAATACACAACTCAGCAGAGATACAAAGCGCAAAGCAGAGTGGAAAACTATTTCTAGTTCTACCCAAATCCGGTCGTTCATTGCGCTGCACAATCTAATGACACTAGGTTTTTGCGCTTTCCTACCCCCCCACCCCGGCAGTCGCAGTCGTATTCGTATCGTATTTCTCTGCAGTTATCATGCTAGGCAAACAGAGAGGCGGAGGGTTGAAATTGGATTTCACTAGTTTTTCTGTTTAGGCCGCGTGTGTGGTTACCATATAAACAATAACACGCAGGACACACATGTTCGGCAAGGTGTACACCACGGGAAACACCATAGACCATAGTCCTTGGTACGTACAAAGGGGTTGGCTTATGCTTACACCCCATCTAAACTAACAGCGACAACATTTATCTTCGTATACAAATCTCGTTATGGTTCCACTCTTTGGAGCGCGAAAAAAAAACTTGCGGATTTATTTGTTACACACATATGTGTTGTCTAAAGTTTTCCTTTTTCCCCGCCGTTCTCGTTGTGCAGGCCTCAGCACGCAGCGGTGGGTATACATCTCTCTCTGTGGTGGCACAAAACTTTACTGAGAGATACATATGATTGTCAAAGTTGTCGCTAACTAGTCGCGACTATTATTTACCCGACAACGGCTTTTTTGCGGCACAAAGCCCGCTGTGCTATCATTCCATTCGCAGGAGCAGCAGGATGATGCTGGCCATCCATGACGAAATAGATAAACCAGCCAGGGATCCACTACATGCCACATGTGCCCGTGCGCTGTTTTATTTGGTGTTTACATAAAAATGAAATTTTTGTTCTTAGTGTGTATCCGTTTTTGTCGCTCTGCCGTTTTATTGGATTATTTTGCGCACTTGGCGCAGCATTAAAGTATTACTTCTCGGCCAGTGGAGTAGTTTGTGCAAACAGTTTCAGAAGTATCCGCTGAATAGTTTTTATCCATTTTCATCCATCCTTTCAGGATGCTGCTGTTACTGCTACCTCTGCTCGAAGTTCGCATTTCGTTGTTTTAGTTTTTATCCATTGCCGTTGTGGTGCTTTTAGTGGATGAACTGTTTTAGGTTCTTACAGCTACCACTCCAGCACCGTACCGATGCGCGATGGCCATGGACGAAAGTTTTCCATTATTCCTCGGCGCTGTGTTGGTGGCGGAGAGTGTTCAGTGTAATGCAACTGGCCTTAAATTTGTTGGCAGCAGTGGTTAACTTTGGAAATTTGGTTGGTTTTTTTTTTTTATTTTTTTTTTGGGGAAAAGTTAAGGAAACAGAGATGAGAGTAGTTGCGCGGTTAAGTGTTGGTTGCAGTTACGTGGATGAAACGGATATCTTATCTGTGAGTACTTTACTCACTCTTTGCGGCAGGGATGCGGTGAAGTTTTATTACGTGAATAGGACCACACCTTGCGGAGTAGATGAGTGGATCTCTGCGGTTATATTGAGACATTTTGGTTCTTGACCAATTTTCAATGGATTCCCCAAGGATGTTGCTCCGAAAGTGTTTGGTTTATAATTGAGTTCGAGAAATTCTTTTCCCACGTAGAAGGCAGTTAAATTTATTTTCTAGTCTGAGATTGGCGTTCTCCCTTGTGCAACTTTCTCCAAAAAACATTCTAAAGCGAGGCTTTAAAATTTTCTGATTTTATTCCAAGCTCCTTTCAAAAAATCATACAAAGTTAAAGGTCATGAGGAAGTAGGCCAGGGGTTTAGTTTATAAATACAACTATATTTTTATTCAAGACTCTGCCATATCAGCAACTTCATAGGACTTCAGTTGTAATTTCCAAATATTTTCCAATTTTCGCTTCTGGAAAAGCCTCCATCAGAAGTATTTTGTGGATTGATTTCAGGCTTCAGAGCTTCGTAGTTATGACACAACAGAGGTACAAACAAACTTACTTTTGGTACTATTATTCCAGCTGTGCGGCTATAATTTCCAAATTTTTGTCGTCCGAAAATATTATTTTTTGCATGTTTTTCTGAACTGCTTATCTTAATGAATTTATTTTAAAGCAGATCTACTTTGAAGTCTTCCTCGCAGTATGTGAGCACTTTGTTTTATGAGGAGAAGCAAAATTTCCCGCCTTTCCATCATCGTTGTTGACATTTCTGTTTGCCCTCTGAAGTTTGCGTCGCATTTTTCTATATTTACTAGAGTACCTGCTTAAAATTTGTATTTTTAATTTCCAAGTAAATAAATATAATATTTAGTGCAGTGCTGTTGGCCATTTCATAGAAAAGTCCCATCAATCCAGCTGAAAATTTCCTTTTTTTCAAAAACCATCTCTTTTTTTAAATTTTAAATTTCTATTAACTTGCTGTAATTAGATTTTTAATTTCATTTCTTTAAGATAAACACAAGATATAATATTATTAAAAAAGGGAATAAGTGGAAGTTCGCACATCGGAAATATTACTAAAATTTTTGATTTACGACATTTCGTTGTCGTTTTGTTTGTTTTGAGGGGAATATAGAAAAGAAAAGAAGAAAAACCTAGAATGAGCTATTTGATTCGTTACTTTGCAGTGCGTTTCGTTAGTCTTTATTAGCGAATGAGAGTATGCTAGTACAAAATATTAATCGATTAGCCTCAGTATTCTATACACCAAATACCTCTCACAAAATCAAATAATTCCCACAAAATCGTGAGTGGACTGCCTTTCTTAAGGTTGAAATTCCCGCAAAAAAGAATATTTCCCATAAATTAAGGTACTGCTTAAATTTGAGCCGAAAAAATTATGTGTTACTACTCGATTTTCCGCAAAAGACGTCTTGCTCTTTTATTTAACATTAAACTGATAATTCGAAAGGAGCGAAAAGTATTTTTCAAGTTTTATTGTTTATTTTGTTCTCCAAACATAGATTCAATTGCGAACGCAATTTGTAGCGAGTGCAGTCGTACAAAGTCGATACAGGTGCGATCCCATCTAAAATGACAGAAAATTAACAAAATAACGAGTAACGAGCAGATCCCCCTCCCTTTGCGAATAAGAAGCTGAGAATTAATTTTCCATATACTGATAAGTTTGCAAATACAAAACGTTGATAGAATTTAAAAAGGAAAGAGGTATATGGATATAAAAGGAGTGGCACCATAACATACATAATTATACATTAATAAAGGGTTTTCCAAGGAGAGGTGTTATTGTGAATGACCCGCTATTTCGGTAGCTGTCACTTTTGAAGCTTTTATTCTTTGACATTTGACAAGTAGAAACTACGCCATTACTAAAAATGGACCGATATACTCTTCAACAATGCATTGAAGTTATTAAAATTCACTACAAAAATGGTGAAAATCTTGCAGTCACAGTTCGCAAAACTAAAGCATTTTTTGGTCGTCGTGAAGCACCTTGTCGGACCACAATACAGAAATTGGTGGAAAAACTCGAGCTGTTGGGACAAGTTAGTGATGTGAAGAATTAAACCCGTGCACGTCGCTCAAGAACAACTGAGAATATTGCTGCTGTAGCCCAAAGTGTTGAAGAAAACCCAGGTTTGTCCATTCCTCGTCGTTCTTTGGTATTGGGCATTCCCCAAACGTCATTACACCGTATTTTGCATAAAGACTTGGGCTTATAAAGTTCAGTTAACACAAGAACTCAAGCCGGCCGGTCAACAAGCAACGAAACCATTGATCTTTTACGGGAAAAGTTTCCGGACCGTGTTATCTCTCGAAGAGGTGATCACCATTGGCCACCGAGATCTTGTGATTTAACACCTGGCGACTTCTTGCTTTAAAACCACGTAAAAGATAAGGTCTACGCCAACAGCCCAGCGTCGATTCAAGAGCTCAAAGATAAAATTCGTGAGGCTATCGAGGACATAGGGCAGTCACTTTGCGATTTGGTTATGGAAAATTTCAAGGATATGGTCCTGTATGCGTGCTCGTGGTGGCCATTTGGCTGATGTTGTTTTTCATTATTAACTGCATACCTACCTCTTTATTATGAAATAAACATCCGATCATTTATCTCAAAAAATTACATTTTTCTTTGAATACCAAAATAACACTGCAGTTTGCAATAGTTTTGTTTTATACAAATTTGTATTTAGCTGGAAGTGGCTCAAAAAATGTTACACGCAGTGTTTACTTGTATTTTTTAGTACACTTTCCGCTCTTTGGGGGCGCTTTGTTGAATTTTGTGTATTTGACAGTGAATGGGGCTTATGTCTGCCGACCAATTTATTTAGTGGCTGTCGAAAGCACCCGAAAAGCGAGTGAAGTTGTCACCCGTTGCTTCTATTTATCTGCAAGAGCATGTGCATTAGTGCACCAGTACGAAATTTATTACAGAAAGTTATTTTTACAGTTTAAAACTGTCGGAAATTTGCAAAGATATTTATTTTCTACAATTACTTATTCAATTTGCTACAAAAATAAATTGAAACACCCATGAAAACAATAGGCGATGTAGTCGGATTTAAGTTCATAAGTTTTAAGCAACATTTTGCTTTCTATATCGTTTGAGGCTAGTTGTAAGTTTTGACTCACAGATGGCAGCATAAAAAAATTATTTTTCTATATTGCACTTCAATTCAACCCATCTTTTCATACCCATAAAATTTATCTTAGACTTCAGGACAAATAATGCAAGTATGAAATTTCAGGGTTCCCAATTTTTTTTAGATACATGAAATCTAGTACCAACCAATAAAGAGTAACATAAAGTAATCACCCCTATTCTCATTGTCGCTTATCAAATTTCATATGTCGTGTGTACTTTCCAATTCGATTGTAAATTCATTTCCCTTTTCCTGTGTACACCGCAATTGCAAATCGATTGTCCTGATAACTACTTTAAACCCGGCACTAGACAATTGTATTCGTAAACGACAACGAAAATTGGGGTAAATATAACTAACCGAAACTGTATAGTACCGAAAAATGTATACAAATTTTGGGAACTTCAAGACAAACACTGTGTTATCTTGGCACAGCTTTGTAAATATGTACCCCGAGGGATTTTCAGTCAAAATAGAGTTAAAATTAAGATGATAAACTTGGAAAGTTTCGTGAGAAATACTCGTGCCTGTGCAATGTCGCCGAGGACAGACCCCCAACAGGCACTCCATGGGAGAGTTTTCTCTTAATTTTTGGACACATAAAATTTATTATTTTGCAGAGAGAAAAGAACGACCTTCCTCAAACATCAATCCCTCTGCAGTGAGTTGATATTGTAACGCTTCGTCCGGTGCAATTTAATCCCAATCCCCCCCCCCCCCCCCCCACAACAAAATCAACTAAACGATGAACTAAAAGTTTTAGCGCAAATCCTTATTTTGGTTCTTGTCCAGCAGCTGTTGGTGAGACAACTGTGTGCGTGTGTGTGTCCCTAGCACGGATTTTAGTCATTTGCCAAGAGGCGAAAGCCTCCTCGCTGCCTCATTCATTTTGCGTTCGCCGCTGCTGCATGTCCTTTTCATTTTGCAGTCAAGTGATTATAGGATATGCCCAATTATTTCTGCATTTCTTCGCAATGCCAATGGGGGTAACAGAGAAAAATAAAGGACATTATTCCATCTCATCACGAAGCAGCACCGAGTAAAGAGCTCCATCCAGCTGTGCATACACACTCAGTGCACGATAGAATTTTATGTAAAACAATTTTAACTGCTATACATTATCTGGGTTAATGCTGTGATGCTGCTGCTGCTGCTTCTGCTGCTGCTCTTGCTCCTGCTGCTGATGGTGAAGATGACGTGCAATGTACCTAACCTAACGAATAATTACGGCTTGAGTTGGTAATTGTGAACTGTCTTCCTTTTTCGTTTTTGGTGGAAGGGCATTTGGTTTTTCTGTTCTTCTTTTTTTTGGCAGCAGTTTGCATCAGCAGAGTTGGTCTGGTTCGTCGTTTTGTGGCCTCTTTTTTTTTTTGTAGCAATTTAGCAATTTTGTGATTTATTCTAAAGTATAAACGGTCATTAATTTGTTAGATGGGCTAAATGTATTTAATTGCTTTACTGCAATGGGAAAAATGTAACTCAGTAATAGGGGGAAGAATGCCGCAGAAGGACTACTCCACGGATGGGCGAACCTTGAAAGAGCCTTTGTTTTGGGGGGAGTTTTCTTCCGTTCCTTTGTGTTATTTCTTTCGAGTAATGAGGGTTAAGCTTAAGGTGAAACAAGGTTAGAGTGTTGTGTTACATACACGTGAGTGACGTAGGTGAATTTAAAAAAGAAAGCGATTGAAATGGACCTGACTGAGCTTTGGGCGGTTATATTTTAAATTGCAATCGTTCCATCAAGGGAAATTGGGAAAACTGACAGTTTTTAAGTTAAAGAGTTGTCCAGGTGTTTAAGGGTCTCTGAATTTGTTCTAGACAGCAAATGAAAGAAGACGCTACCAGATGGGCAGAGCATTTCTCTGTGGTTGTGCGGTTTTATGCAACCGGGAGAAACGTCATACCACACATCAATGTAAATCAATTGCTGCTTTCAATCAGGACCAAATGAAAGCTTGAAGGCTGGCTAAAAATTACTGCCACTGACTATCATAGAGCTAATTGCAACGAAGTGCATGGTCAAACTATCAATCGAAAGCGGCGACCCCTCAATTTCTGCAAGGCTCAGCAATATGTAAGTGATTATTAAAACCCTCACATTGCAATCCACAGCGTGATCATTACGCACGAAACAGATTGAAGCAGCAATTTTCAATAACAACTTTGACAGCCACAGTGCAATTTTTCGAATAACTTGTTCATAACGGCTTAGAAAAGATTGGCACCCTAACGTCGGTGCCCATTCATAAATTCAATGGCGCAGTGTAAAAAGTGCTACCAACTTTCAGACGCCGAAATTCTTCAACAGAGTTGCTAAATAACTGATTTCGTCAGCCTTCAGTGAATTCTAATTTATTTCGAAATTAACATTTGGTTTTCGAAACATTACTTGCGTATCAAGTACTTACTTCCAAAATTCGCATTATTACTTGCTGTTTCAACACTTAACAGGCTGTCCGGAATGGATCAAAATATTTAAATCAACTATGTAATTCTGTGCTGCTGTCAATTGTCATCACTTTTTTCCACTGTCGCTGTCAGCTTTGTAATTTTATTGATTAATTCCTGCGAAAGAGGTCTTGCTGTCAATGTGGGTTTTGATGCCTAGTGCCTTAGAAAAATCGGCTCTCATTATTTGTTACTGTAGGTTAGGCTGCTGCCGAATTTCGGGGTTAAAAAATTGGTAGAACTGAATAAAGCCACGTATTGGAAGCATTTGTTGGCGCCAATATTAAATTTAGGATTTGAGTTGAACTTGTTTTTTTTTATAAATAAGAGTGTAAGCATTCGGAAAAATCGAATTTAAGGATAAATTTTCTTAGATATGCATTCACTTGATTGTTTTACTATCATCGGCAAGCATACCAACGTTCAAGAGTGAAGTAGGAACAGATTTTCAGATCAAGATTCGTGGTTTTAACAAAAATCAAGGGGAACTTTTTTTGGAAGTCACAAAATTTGCGTGTTAAACTATTACTAACTAAGAAAAAACGGTTCAAAAATATTATTACTGACTTCAGGGGATCAATTCTCGTTCTACGAAAATGTAGAACCAAACTTCAAAAATGTTCACATGAATAATTTTTTTTCACATTCTCATTTGCAAGTGAATGTTTTTAGTGAGAGTTTGAAAATTGAGAACCTGATACCATACAACACAGTATACGATACTGAATTCACCACGATAGTTTCACTTATTGAACTAGAATCGCTTTTTAGTACCGAGGGAAACGAAAAAATGAAAGCAATGTGTGAAAGCGAATGTGAAAACGATTTATTCGATTCGCTCTTTCATGGAACGAGAATTGACAACCAGGATTGTTTTTTTACGAATGAAAAATATTTAGATAGGTATATTTATTAAGTTTTGGGTTTCAAGCTTAGTACGCTGCTCAAGCTAAATTTTCGCTCCCATACAAAATTCTCTCCAAAATTTAGCTGAACTAAATATAAGCGAGCGCATTTAGCTCAGTGGTACGCAGCTAGAGCTAAATAATAAAACTTTTGTTTCAGAATGTACTTCATGTGTCTGTCAAAATTTAGCTTGACCATTTAATGGGTCGCCACATTTTCTCAAGCTAAATTGTGATAGATCGTTGTGTATTTTTTGTTCTGAAGTATGCAAGGATGAGCTTTTTTAATTATTACTTGGACGAGAAATAAATAGAATCAGAAATAATTGAAATAAGAGAGAATTACATTTTTGAAGGAAGTTGTTCCAAAGAACAGCTGTTTTCAGTGACACTTTTCCACGGCGTACTTTATGTCAAAATTTAGCTTAGACTTTAGCTGATGTTTGGAGAGAAAAGTTGGAGACTAGATAAAATTTAGTTTAACTCGAGTAGCGTACTACGCTTAATCATTTAATCGCATTATTCGCATATTCGTTGAAAGTACAGTAAGGTACAAGGTTAAATATTGACATTGTAGTATATTTTCCTTTAAAATAGATATTTGCGAATATTTTTTATGGTATTTAGTTTAAAATGGACAGTGAGAATCAAGAATGAATGCCAGCTATGGAAAGTGTTCTTGTACTCACTGAGGATGGAGTGGCAACAATTGAAAAGCTTACCTAAAAAGAAAGAACAATACATAAAAATTATATAATAAACATATGTTGAAATATTAGACATGAAATATTAGGTTAAGAAAAAGACATTCCTCCTGAGGATGCCGTTTAGAGATAATTGTGTGTAAATTGGAATTTTGCATCATCATACTAAGGGAAAAGCGAATTTGTTACCTTTTGTTAAAAATTATAGCAAGCTCTAGCTTTCTTTTGCCTATATGGAAAGTAATGTCTTTTTTTCGGGGCAGTTGGAGATGTGCTTAGAAAAAATATTAGAAATGCCTGCAAGTGCTAATAGGTTATAAGTATAAAAGCATGGTAAAAGTACTAAATTCACAAATTTCGATTATATTTAGATGGCGGTAAAATAAAATGTGCATTCGATAATTTCGTACAATCTCGAAAACTTTGTTTTATCACTCATCTTGTAAAATACTGTGACATAAAACTTACAGCCCGATTCTGCCGTTAGAGGTTGATTTAAGTGAGGTTTGTTGTTATTCGATAACATTTTTCGTATTCTCTGATAATGCTCACAACAAACCTCGCAACAAATTCACCTCACATTGAATAGATTACTATCACTTCAGTTTTGTGGGATCTGAGCACGAAATATTTTATTAACACCATTAATTGAATAAAGAAAAACATATTTAGTAAGAAAATATGCGAAATATTGTTTTAGAAACAAAGAAAATAAAATATTAACGACATTTGTCACAAATCAAAATTTCCACATTGCTCAGTTTTTTGTTTTTTAAATATCAATTTTCCCCGAAAAGTTAATAAATATAGCGTAAAATGTCAGGAAACGAAACGAAAACCTCACAACATTAATTTTACCTCACCTTGTGAGGGTTTTGTGACTAGTGAGGCATCAGTGAGGTTTGCCAGAATAGGGCTGTTAGACAGATGTTTCATTCATTTAGTTTTATGTTTGTGTTTGATAGACACCTTTCCGTATTTCTACAAACATAGAAAATGTGAATTTCATTTCAGATAGGTACCTACTTTAGTTAGTGCAAATAATTTCTTTTTATCAGAGTGTTAAGCTTTGGAAGTCTAATTGTTAAACACTTATCTACTTTTAAGGAACCTTTTTTGGAAGTAGATTAATTGTTGATTTACAGCATCACACATATCTAACACGGAAGATTAAAGGAATGCCCAATACTTAATAGCAGAGTGACTGGAAGAGACAGCGTTATGTACCTAACACACGAAAATACGTGACACGTATTTAAGTCGGCCATCTTGTTTACATGGTAGAAATTGTGAGAAAGTTTAGCATGTTGACATTTCTATAGCGATGGCTTAGGAAATTTCGCTTTGCTATGAAATAAAATGGCTTCCGGAAGTGATGAATGGACAATTCTTTATTTATTTTTTATAACTGACTGATTATTTGTTGGTTTAATTTACTGGCACTATTACCACTTATTTTTCACATGTTTTAAATCAGAAATAGAAATGTTTTCGAATGATTGCGGAAATGTTGGTCGCCGCAACTTGTGTTTATTTCCGCTTTACGTATCTAAAATTATGGGTAGATCATCCATGACACTTTAGGCGTCTGATTTGTGATCTCATTCGCCTTTATTAGCATTGACTGTGCGGACAAACGGAACTCTCTGTCCCGTCTCTTGCAAAAATGGGCGTGCATGCAGCATAAGGTATGCACGCTTATCGCTTCCAAATTAAGCTCTCATACAAAGCGTTCTCACGAATAAAACGTAAGCAAAGTGTTTTATTACTTTGCAGTTAAATGTTACCAACTTTTGTTTCGGACTGTACATATTTTTCTTGACAGTTCTTCTCGCTCGCGTAATACCTAAATGCACGCGTTTTTTCTGAATGTAATCTTAACATATCAAAAACAACAGTTTTTGAGTTCAATTCGCATTAACAATTGATGTGAATATTTAAACATTAACCACAATTATAGTTGTCTGTAGGCTTTTTCTACACAAAAAAAAAATGGGCAGTCATTCGGCAACCTCGTAGTGAGAAAGTTCATATGCAGCTTAACTTCATTTAGGTTCAACACCTCGCGAAGCTTAAAGGTGTAAAAATCTTCCTATTACCTGTCTAAAAACTTTGTTTAAATTTTAGGAATAAACAAGAGAAAGCGAAAATTAACATCAGAATATTTTTCAAGGCTTTCTTATTGAATTGCGCTGTACTAATGACAAATTTAAATCTCGACTTTAAATTTACGGAAGCTCACAACTGTATATAAAATATATATCGAAACTATAAAATGTTTATCGGTAAGACCCATTTTCTCTTTCCTTAAAATAAAACAGAAACCATACATCTATTCCCATTTTGTACTTCCCCACCTACTCCTTGGACCGTAAGTCTTCATTTCCCACAACTAACCTTTGTGTAGATAAATCTTTGGGTAAACAGTTTGCTGAATAAACACCTCCTGCTAATTTAACAGTCTTAAAGTTTCCAGCAACCCTTTATTAACTGAAACAATCGCCGCAACACCTTTCGCAAACATAATTCCCCAGCGTCAACCACCTCGTTTGACTGCACTCATTTGATTGACTTGCGCCCAACTCTGTGAACTTAACCGTTGATTGCATTCAATATTCCAGCAATGACGTTTTCAAAAATTCCCCTCCCCCCGATAACCTGAAAAGTAATTCATTCGCCCACACTGTTCCATCTTCCGTATTGACTTTGAAAAAGTACTACGCCCTTGCACGGTATATTTACTCTCTTGATTGCACCACTCTCCATACCTAGTGTATCTAAATTAATAAATCGACATCCATTCGTCGTTGTACAAGCGGTGACCCCAAATCCATTACAAAGCATGACTCGCTTACTTCCCGACAATTGCAAACGTCCCCCGCGCTCGAGTGCTCCCATGATATCACCTCTGAGCCTCCGTCAGTAACAGGATTTCTTCCCGAACCGCAGCACCATTGACATTGTTGAATGGCACGCCGTGCTGATGTATTCCCACCACCCACCTGACGGACAGACAAGACTGTCGAATGTCGATGCTCGATGCAGGCTCTCAAGAAAAACCTCATCTAGAGGATGATATAACAAAAGCCACCACACAATCGGTGTATCGTTGCGCCACAGAGAGTGCAGAAATGATTGATTGCACTCGGATGAGGAGGGCAGACCGAGAAAGCCATTGTGCAATGGAATTTATAACTAAATTCCGTGTTGCTGCATTGTAATCGAGGGTATGGCAGGTGGAAAAAGTTGCAGACCCGCCACCGCACAGCATAACCTGAAACACTAAATGGCTGTTTAATTAACGAATGCATTTGAAAGTTTATCCCGAGTACGAGTACCTGCGATGGAGCACACACACACACACACATATACATGAACATGGAACAAAGAACAACGCCAAATGGATTCTCCTGTAATTGGGTAATTTTAAGTTGTGGCTCGAACTCTGTGACTATTCCCGGGGGAAGAGGAGAGGCGCGGTGCGCCCTGCTTTCCGAATTAGTTTCGAGTGTATGAGGCTGCAAACGTGTTAGACCACTAAATATTCAGCGGTCACATTTGGCTCTCTCTTTATTAGATAGTGAATCCCGTAAATTGATATTAAAATTGCATGTGTGTTACCTATACACGAGAGGACATCCAAAATTCCCAATTTTCCATTCAACTGAAAAGTTTTTGCACAGACCAGGAGACCATGAATTTGATTGCATGCAGCTCTGCAGTTATGCAGTTATGGCATTAATGGGATCTAGTTTGGGATAATTAAATACCCCTGCCTTCGAAATAGTCTATATGGTTCCAACGGGAATTATTTTCCTATGGCAACGTTCCTTTGGGACATGGGACTCCTTAAGTTGGCAGTAGTGGTTCTTCTTCTCTGTCAATGGAGGTAATGTATGCACGGCTTTGAAGTTTCAAAATGTCGCCTCGTGGAACTTTTTGTCAGCAGGATTTTGTATTCAGGATTTTCTCCCCAATTCCCAACTTTCTCAAAAGACCAATCGATGAAACCGAATTGTTTGAACTTCTCAATAAGATGATGGACCTTCGACAAAAGTTGTCAATTTCACTTGTTTTGATTAGGAAGCTGTCCACTCTTCGTTTCACTTCACTCTATATTTCCCTTCAGAAATCATCCCGCCAAAGGTTTATTTTGGACTCTGGTGGGTTTCTGCACGTGCCTCTGAAGTATGGCGTTGGAAATGGACCATTACTTCCAATTTGGTCTGATTTACCATCATGGAAGCTTCAGATGAATAGAACTCCATTTACTGCGCGGTAAAGTTCAATCTTAAAGGACCCAAGCTGCATAATTTAGTTCTTGAATCGACCGCGTTGTTGTATAAGGATATAAGTGCCGACGAGCGTCCGCAAGTTCCGTGCGACGCAGTCGTGCAAATTTTTGTATTTCTTGTACAGGGTGGGCCAAAAGAAGTCATCCAATGTTGTCTGGCTCTCATTATTTTTCGAAATAAAAATCTGCGATTCTGTTTTTTGATTATGTTTATCCAAACCTTTAGAATTTTATTGGTCAAGTCGAGAAGCTGATATCAGCCAAATGGGCGCCGTCACAATTGATTGGCATACGGGTATACTAGAACCTGTCTAACAATTTTTTGCTGCATCACTGCCTCATTTAAAACCACGTGACGTATAAGTCCCCCTCTCCAGATTTTTCAAAGAACTGTCATCTGGCTATTACACGACACCCAAATATTGCAACTAAGGGATATATTTCCAGAGAAATACACACAGAAACAACAATTTAAGCGAAGAACTAGCATCCCTCCGTTTAAGAGCCTTCCGGAGAAAAGTATTGCACAAAAAAAGAACTATCAAAGAACATAATAGACGAGATGATGAAGCCCAGGGTACCCAACCCAGCTATGTAAATTTGCACATTTGCAGGACGACATACCAAACGTCTGGATGTAATCTTATTTGTAATGCTGCATTTGTTTTCTAGTCGTGCACATTGGATTCAATTTTTCCAAATAGGTAACCCAATCCTTCTGTCTATATTCCCATTTGCTATCGCACCCTCCACATTGACAACTCGCCGGACATTCCAATTCACTAAAAGATAATCCGACCATTGAAATGCGCTTTGTTATTCACACTAGGGAAGAATTTAACTATTCGAAAGTCTGGTATCCCTAACCCCACCTAATGCATCCATATGCTCCGAGCTCCGAGCTCCGAGCTGCTTGCTCCAAGCTCCTTGCTCCTCGGTCCTCTTTATCCAACATCGAACTCGGTCATCTCTTCGAGTCCGTATTTGTTTGTGTGTTTGGCTGCTTTGTCTCCATTCTTCGCATGGCTAGTGTAAGCGTACGATTGTCCAATTGGGGCGAGTCTCAGATTTACTACCGGACCTGATTAACAAAATTTTCATTCGTTTTTCCATTTCACTTGGCTGAAATTCAATTCCACTTCCGAATTGTTCACCCTTTGTCTCTTTCTCTGCCGCTGTGGCCGCTCCGTGTGTGTGTGAGGTGAAAAAAGGGTAAATGTAGTTTTACAATCGCACACCTCCGCACAATTTCTTTGTTATATCCTCGATGTCGAGGACGGAATCCTTTTTTCTATTACCACAGAGAGAACAAAAAAAAAAAACTACTCTGGCAACCAACCATCGAATATCCTTTCGATAACCGATTTCTTTTCGAACAAGCACTAACAACACTACACTATCGCATCGCCACCGCCACATCCTAATGTCCTTTTTGTGAATATAACCAAAGAGAGTGCGGCTATAGAAAGAAACTCGAAGGCGTAATCCTATGAGGACGATTTAATGTCATTATGCGATGTGAATCATTTTTATTTGGTAGAGAGAAAAATATTGAAAAGAAAGCACGAGAAGAAAAAAATCTATCGAACTGCTGCCACTGGCTCCCGTTTCCCCGATTGTAAAGATAACGAATATTTTATTGAGTTTTCCTGTTCCACATCCGGTTCATTATAAAAAAAAAATTTTTTAAAAAAGACGAATGAGAGATGGAAAGGCATTTCTATTGATGGCGTTATTTTGTTCTCTCTCTCTCTCTCTTGGTAGGAGGATCCTTTGATAAATCATGCGAGGAGAGTTAATTCATCGTGCCAAACAATAGAACGACAGTTGGAAAATGTTAACTCTTGCCAAATGTGTGAGCATCAAGTCAAGCGGGCCGCAGCAGTCGAATACAATCAGAAACGAGTGAATGCAAATAGCAGCGTGAAGGATGTGATGGCGGATGTATATGGAACACGTCAACGATCAAAAGATCACGAAAAGGATGTCGAAATGGAATTGTTTCTCAGTTGCAGGTAAGATGGGACGGAATTAATTAGTTTTTACTTTCAAAGAGGTCTAGAGAGGTTTGGGGGCGGAGTAATGACGGGGATGGGGTGTTTCTTCCCCGAAATATTTGTGACCAAAAAAGCTGTTTTCTAAGTGGTTTTTAGTAGTTGGCCGCAGATTTTATTACATTTCTGCCCCACGAATTGTATTCAACTCAGAAAATCCACATCACCACAGAGATGGTAGCTCTCGAACTGGAGGTCTATAGACTTAACGGTAATCGACTTAAAAGTTGCATGTTTAGGACCTTTTAAGTTAAGAGAATAGAAATGGGAGTGGACGGGAGAAGTCAAAAATGTGATTGAAACGTGCGATAGGTCACCAAAGAACGACTTGTCGTGTGAGCTATAGCTGCGAGGTACAATGAATTGATGGTTCACTCTCTTTCGCGGTCCAGAAGCTTCGGCAGCGGGTATTACGGGCGAAGCTTCAACTTATGGCCGACATAATCAGCACCTTTTCTGAAATTATAACTTAGGCTGATCGAAAATCCAGATGTGGGTAGTCTTTAACCGATGAGTATCTTGAGGCAGCGTCTCCCTGCAGTCCTTAACGAGCTTGAACATGGTGTTGATCGAATCGGGGGCCTAAGTCACGATCTGTCAATCGACGAACACTTCATTTTTCGAATAATGTTGGTTGTTGATCATAATATGGGAGCGACTTAAAAGCTTCTCTGACAATGCGGAACTTCTGCCTGAAAGACGCTGAATGCCTTGAAAAGGGCTGAAGGGTTTGGATGCATTAAAATCTGTTAAAAAAGATAAAATGCCCGTTCTCACTCTACGGGCTATCTCAAACCCACCTGCTAAAATTGATACTTCGAGCGCCTTCGTAACAGTGTCCAACTGGAAATAAGCTTTAGGATGGGATGGATGGATTTGACAAGAGGATAGAGACAAATATTAGTCTGGGTGTTTTCGATTTTCTGATAATGTTGGCAAAAAGCATTAGTTCAGTTTGACTTCGGTTTTATATAAGTCTACACTTTGTAAGCCTAAGCCCCTTTTGTAGTTTTCCGTGGGCCGAACCGGAAGCCTCTCTGTTATTAGTCCAACTCCCTTAACACTGAACAACTGCAGCCGTAAGTTGTCTTCAAAACTTTATTAACAGCACAACAAGGGATCGTGACGCGTGACGGGCTTGTCTTGTGACGGCTCTCCTCGCAACCCTGAGTCTTACCTAACCTAACCTAAAACAGTTGTTCAGATATAAGAAGAGCTATAACTCTTTGGTAAAAGATTGGTTATCACGAAGATAGCCTACAACCTATCTAGCACAGTGACCTGTTTTTCAGCCACAGCCATGTGGTATCTGTCTGCCTGTCTGTCTGTCTGTCTGCCTGTCTGTCTGTCTGTCCGTCTGTCTGTCTGTCTCTCTGTTGAAAGCACGATAGCGCCCAAAGGAATTGACATAGGCTTATGAAATTTGGTGAAAGGACTCCTTTTTATCGTCGTCAGGTTGGTATTGAAAATGGGCTAAGTCGGTAAAGTAGTTCTTCTACCTCCCATACAAAATCGATATTGGACCCATGTGTCTCTCTCTCTGTTGGAAACACGATAGCGTCCAAAGGAATCAACCTAGTCAAATTAAGCTTGGCGAAAATACTTATTTTTATTGTCGGTAGGTTGGTATTAAAATTGGGCTATGTCGGTCAAGTAGTTCTGGTACCTCCCTCACAAAACCAATTTTGCATGACTTGCATGCAGTGGAAGGTATCAAAGCAACGGCCAGGCCGAGGATAACACTTTTACTTGTTTTTTTTTAACGACTGCCTGAAAGACTGCATTAAAAGTTCTTATAGAACTGACCTTTTCCTTCCTACGTACAGGGAGAACTCTATTATATACTGATACGATCATCTCAAGTCCGTGGTAAGTTTGAAATCGATTCCAAATCAGTTTAAAAAAAAATCACAATTTCCGTAAGGTACCTACTTCTTGATTTTCTGACAAAATCTCGTGTCTAGTGATTTGGAACGGACTGCAGTGTAAACCTGGCCTCTTCTTTTTGTGCAAGAGGTGCGCTGGAAGATGGTATACCCCCTTTAAAACAGCGGCACACTTTTACACATGAACCAAAGTCATCATTGATGGGACATAAAATCCTCACAAACGTCCAACTCTTTTTGTGCAATAAATCACAGAAATTGTACTAATTTGAAATCAGTTTGCCGTTTGCCCGCCTTTCAATCAATGTTTTCTTTTTTATCAGGACTTTCTGCGAAACCCATTTATTTTCGAATGCATATCGCATCCTTTCTATCGGTTGGCACCCAATTATCATTATCACCTCATCGTCAAAGGAATAATTAACATTTTCCCAAACTCTGCCGTTATCGTCCTGATTTGGGACAAAAGGAATACACGATAATGCCACTATCCAACAAAAGATAATTTAATTGCCATCTCTCAACCTTCTTAATAATCATTTCGTCATTAATTTCCCATTTGTTTGTACACCCCCTTCCGACTGTACTCCTTCCGAACCTCCTTCAACTTTCGAGTGTGTATAACTTCATGTGCACACACACCCGTCCGTCTGACGTCTGACAAATAAAGCACGTCATTATAATTCATACGAGTACCTACCCCGACTTGTCTACAATCATAATTCAACCATCAGGTAGGGAAAAATAAAACAAAAAAAAAATAAAAAAAAATTTCCTTAATATACCTTTTACCTCGCCCATCGGGAATCAGCCAACCCATATCATCAGTCGAACGAGTTCTCGTCCTCGACGCTGTCGTCGTCAATATCATTTATTGAGCGGCAAATAACTCATTTGACGACAAAAGTGACACGATTTCTCTTTATTTGATATCATCATCATAGCTCGCCCAGACACACAGAGAATTAAGGACATATTTATCATTTTATTGCCACTTTTTCGCCATCGGACCATGGCGCGTCTCGTGTCGTCGTTCGACGGTCCTTCGTTCGGCCTCAATAAAAATTAACGAGACGAATTAATTTCGATGAATTTGTGTACATGCACACACTTAAAAGTTGGATTGGAGCGTAGGATTTTAACAGATTGTTTGCCTGCTACCTTAATGTGTAACGGCAGTCGAACAGGCCGAGTCCATGTTTGCCTTTGGTAGGGGAAGGTGGGGTAGAGTGGGCTTTAGTCAGCAAAAAATAGATGTACTCGTATTTTTGAGTTGTGAGTTTCGGAAGTTTCAATTAGGCATGAAAAAAAAAATTTAGCAAATTGTTTGCTGACGTAATGAGTAGCAATCGCTTGCAACAAAATTTTGGTTTTTCCTTGAGGCATTTCATTTGGAAACATTTCTAGAAAGTAGGTGGACAGGGTGCATTTGTAGAATTTAGAAATAAAAAAAACAATGTCGGTGCCAAAAACCTTTAAATTTTTAGTCGTCCGTCTTACTCGGTCCGTCAATCACGCAGTGATATGGTAACTTGCTTCCACCTCCCACAAACAATCTACTCGGTCCGTGGGGACCCCAATCCTAGCTTCTCACGACCATTCGTTTTGTGCGAGTTTTCCATATATGGGACAAATGGATGAATGCCAAGTTCAAACGGCTAATTGAGAACCTCTTTGATGACAGTTATAGTCTCGGATGTTTGTCAGACGTTTGCGGGAGGTGGCGCAGTGGAAAAAAAACCCTTAAGTTGGAATTTGGGTCTTCCAACAAACTTCCATCATCCCAGGCGATTCCCAATTCATTCGCTTTTAGTTCCTCGAAAGTTTATTTTTTTGTTCGCTGGCGAGTTCATCTACGAATAAAATCGTGTGAAGTTGTTGAACGTAGAAGCATCGCTAACGATTCGCCAAAATTATCGCGAAAGACCAAAATGCGAACATTCAGAGGAAGATTATGCGAATTGAAAAACGATATGCAATTTTACGATGGAAGTTTTTGTTGGCAGGAAAGAGCAGTTCAGCATTTGCGAAATGGTAAATACTCGTGCTAAAATTTTCAACGCATTTAATTCCACATTCGATCAAAAATACTTTTCAAAAGACGGTAGCCTATTAACAGCTTCTTATTTTCGAAATTGGTATGGTGGTGGATGTTTTGCTTCAGCTATCTAACCCAGCACTTTTGAAAGTATGGATCACTAAAGTTAGAGAACTCAGAAAAGGAAAAACCCTGTAAATGACTTTCTAACCCATTTACAAGGTTGTTGGTGGCTGCAGGTTTATATTTCACTTGGTGGAGAATTTTTCTGGGTGAAATCAAAGGTGACGTCTACAGGTGCAGTTCCAGTTCCGGACAGATCTACAATTTGTTATACGAGCTGCTTTGACATATTTAAATCCTAGAAGGGGATCTCCACTATACTGATAAACCGAAGTAGTTATTGATTTGGGAATGTACAACCTTTCGTGTGTAAAAAGCAAATGGAGTTGTGTTCTTGCCCTTTCGCCAAAAAGATGTTCTTTTTCGAAATTAACATGCGAATATCAGAAGTAGGTACAACTTCATGAAGAACCCTTGAACTTCTTAATTTTTTTGATAATATTGGTACGACAGGGAGACCGCGAAGGTATTTGCTAGTATTGAGGTGAAGGCGATATAATAATGGATCTGTCTGTTATAATGAGGACAAAATGACGTATGTGTTGTCATCGAGAAAGGCTTTGGGCGAAAATCCACGATAGAGATGCATAACATCGAACTGGTTAACGGCTTCATCTCCACTAAGCCTCGTGCAATGCCTTCTGCGCAGAGGCCGAAGAACCACTCTCGCTGATCGCTGGTTCTTCTGGCTAAGAAGGCATCTCATAAGTAAAGCTTTCCAGGGCCCATGATCTGTAACTTATGCGATAAATTTTCGCATTTAAAACTTAGGAACAAGTTTTTCAATTTATTTAGTGATAAATAGTATATTGATGTGATGTGGCCCAGGAGCGAGTATTACCTGACGGAGTTTGATTTCGGTTCGTAGGTAAAATCAGCCTATTCCCATGCACTATGAGTCGTTCACGAAAGTGGCGATTCGCACCCAGATTTTGTACAAAAACCTAAGCATCCTGGTCTTTGTCGAAATCGGAACGAATTTTAACAGCACGCACCTTAGGAAGGTAGCTACCTAGAGACCGAGCTGTTTCTGAGCTCAGACCACAGTCCACCCTGGATAGTAAGAACTTTCTAAAGCAAAAGTAAGAGTTTCGCATATCCAGCTGTTCCACATAAAATCTCATTCGGGTTGGCAACTCTCCCTAAAATTAGATAAAACTAGGCTTGCTAGATGGAGCGTAAAAAACGCCCCGAAAATACTCCTATACCTATTTAAATACTGGGGGCAGATTCCGTATATCAACGATCGTCTAAAACAGTGATTCCCAAAGTGGTCCAGGTGGACCCCCAGGGGTCCACGGGAGACTCGACGGGGGTCTACGTTGGCATGAAAAAAAATGTGGGTTCACTAGTTATAAGTGACGAAAATTTATCTGGTTTTGATAGTAAAGAACAAATTTTTACCACTCCGAATTTAGGGTTGGAACTCATTCGCCACTCATGAGTTCACATTCACATTTTTTGACGAGTTTTCGGAATATGGTAAAGATGTAGCAGCAGGGGGTCCACCGAAACCAGGCTCATTTTGAAGGTGGTCTACGAGAAGAAAAAGTTTGGGAACCTCTGGTCTAAACGATATCGTTTTTGCAACTTTGATCACCAAAATAAGCCATATTCTGGTCGAATTTTTTTGACAAACTTCAGCTTTCATTATATTTGTGGAAAATAAACTGGATTAAGCTCTCAAATTTATAATTTTAGCAATTAGTTGCTAGTGTTGGCAGTATATCGTTTCGACGATAATCGTTTGAAAAGTTACGGAATGAGTGCCCTGAATTTCCGACTACCATGTTATTCCTTCTAAAACTTACATTCACCGACAGAAATAGTCAAAGCTGGCAAGACCCTAAATCCGATTTAGACCCCTTTTTCCCAGTATTTAATTTGTGTATGAGCTCGAAAGGCGACTCCTTGAATTGAATAGAGTTTATTGGGTCTTTGACCATGCAGTACCCTCGCTCATTTATTCCGCAACTTTAACCCACATCCAATTAATTATAATGCAATATCGCAACAAAAACTAAAACTTTTCAATTAACTCAGTATTTGCATTATTCGGTGGAATTTCCATTTCAAAATCACACTCGCAGCGCTGTCCCAAAAACTGATTATGTGATTATGCAAAATGCACCAGAGCTGTGATTAACTGTATACTGTATGTATGAATATTCATTGTCGTTCACTCATTGATAAGCCTCTTTCGGAAAACTGCAATTAGAGACCGCACTCAGCCTGCACAGGGCTGAACTTACAAATGGAATGCCAACAAAAATATGGGGGAAACAAATAGACAACAACGCATCCTTATCTATTCAAATTTACGTCCTGTGTGTCGAGTGCGGTCCCCTGCAACTCGCTCCCTCAATTGGCACCTTCCTCTTGCTTTATGCTTTTGAGTCTCAAAATAGAATTCCACAGATGTCATTAGCTACTCTCTCTCTCTCTCGCTCGGCAGACAAACTATACAACAATAGAAGAAAATATCGCATTACTAAAGCATTGTAAAAGCAAATAAAACTTTCCTTATCCACCCACACAAACACACACACACATACACATGCACAGATGTGCCGTCATCATCATCGTCATATGCCATCTACCCTTTGTATGTCCAACAACATAATTTATGGCTTAAATGTCCTTTTGAAAAGGCGGCGGCATGGTCGGAAGGGAGCGAGCTTAGTGTGTGTCATTCATTTTGTATTCATTACACAACTGCATATAGTATATCTCATTAAATTCCCTCCCGCAAATTACGTAGTCATATTCATTCATTTATTCAATGAATGGAAAACGCTTTGCTTTCAGATGCATTTAGATAGAAGACACCAATAGCAACCACCACCCCCCACCATCATCATCAGTCAGCCAGAGTGCATTCATGTTGGGGCCCATGATGAATGATAGCCTCACACTTGGCATCCGGTTTCGCTAATTTGTGCTCGCTCCTAGGATACAAGTTGTTTCAGCTTTTCAAAAAGAACGCAAAATATTATGGAAAATTATGTGAGCGAGCGGTTGACATATTCCATTTCTCCGCATCTAATGATACGTCCCATCTCTCCGTGTGTGTGTGCAACATATTAAGCATAGTTGTCCTACACTAAGCACATATGTGCCATTGGAAGGTGCATTTGTCCCGCAATCGCATAAGTAATGTACAGGAGAAAAAAATCCTTTTAGGGTAGGCAAATGAAAGGAACATGCGGGCCTGTTGTGCACCTCATTAGGTGGAAAAGAAATATCCACTGGTGTGAGGGTGGCTGACAGTAACTTTGCTCTACTGGCGGATGCGTGAACTTTATTCCATTCAATGTTTTCAATGGAACTAGGAAACTGTTGTACATACAAGTCCACATATTATATGCTTTTTCGTAATTAGTTGATGCGTAAAGTTAAATGTGATTGAAGGCGAAAGGGAGTTCATTTATTGCATAAAGGTTATTCAACTTTTTTCTTTTTTTTTTTTTTGTAAGAGCTTCCTCTTGAGTCAAGTTGTCAGGGTGGGGGGAAATGTATTTCCTGTTCGAAAATATCAAGTAAGTCAGGAATCTCAGTCTTAAATTGAGGAGTTTTGCAAAGTGGTATTTGGAGGGTTGTGCAATTTTGAGAGTGAGAGTGAGCATGGGTTTAAAATTTTCCAATCACTGCGCCGGCGTTTATCTATGAAGAACACAGCGTTTACAAAAATTCGTCAGCATTGACAAGTTTTAAATTAATGACCTCCCAGTGTAACCCCGTGCGGCAACAAATTCCCCAATCTCCTTAAAAAAAAAGGAACTTTTTAGACTGAAGACTACTTTACAGCGCCACCTAGTTGTAAGATTGAATGTAGACGCTTTTATGTCGCCACCTACATGTGGAACTATTACACAACTTAACTGAAAAGACATCAAACTTCAAGTTGATGTGTCTCTGTCTCTCTTCCTCTTTCGTTTTGTATTAAGAAACGTTTGGAAATAAAATCAAAAATAAAGGATTTACAATAAATATTTCTGGGACAAAAAGACCATCAAACGATCAAAAATTAAAATGTAAAGGGTGTTCCATAATCCACGCATAATTTGAATTTTGCGCCATTTAAAAGCACAGTGATGCAAACGAAAAAAAAAAAGATAACAATCTGACAGCTGAGAGTTCGGGGTTAGTAGAATTGGAACGCCATACGAAGGAACAACGCATTTTTATTGTTGAGCAATACTTTAAAAATATTAAAGGTTTGTCAGCTACAGTGCGCAATTTCCGAAATATGTCCGTCATGGTGATTGAAAACCATCAACTGCAAAGATGGAGAACGATGGAGAACGCTCGCTGCTCGGAAACAATATCACAGAGACCTTTGGTGTCAAAAAAGGATTTAGACAAGGTGACGCGCTGTCATGTGACTTTTTCAATATAATTCTTGAGAAGATTGTGCGAAACTCACAAGCCAACACCAGAGGCACAATTTTCCAGAAGTCTGTGCAACTACTTGCTTACGCCGACGACATCGACATCATTGGCAGAACACAGCGAGCTGTCACTGGTGCGTTTGCAAGTATTAGCACAGAAGCGGCAAAAATGGGTTTAGTGGTGAATGGCAAAACAAAATATATGCTGTCAACAAGAAGGGACACACAACATCGACGAATCGGACAGAACGTCACGATAGACAGCTTTAACTTTGAGGTAGTTCGGGACTTTGTCTACCTCGGCTCCGCTATTAACTCTGAAAATGACATCACCTCAGAAATCAAGCGAAGAATCACACTTGCCAACCGCTGTTACTTTGGTCTAAGAAGGCAATTGATTAGTAAGGCCCTGTCGAGAAATACTAAGGAGACTCTATATAAGACCCTCATCATCCCAGTCCTGCTTTATGGTGCAGAAGCATGGACCCTATCAAAGTCGGATGAAGAGCTCCTTGGTCGTTTCGAACGCAAAATTCTTCGTGTGATTTTTGGTCCCGTTTGCGTTGACGGGCTCTGGAGGAGGAGATTTAACAGCGAGCTCTACGAGCTGTACAGCGACATCGACCTAGTCAGAAAAGTACGTATCAGTCGTCTTAGATGGCTGGGACATGTAGAGCGAATGGACACCAACGCTCCGGCCCGAAGAGTCTTCGATTCCAACCCGGAGAGACAACGCAGTAGAGGAAGAAATCGCCTTAGGTGGCGCGCGCAAGTGGAAGGGGACCTCAACCAACTTGGAGTGCGCAACTGGAGGCAGTTAGCCAAAGATCGCGCTAACTGGAGAGGCGTATTGGTTGAGGCCCAGGTCCACCCCGGACTGTAGCGCCATCTAAGTAAGTAAGTAAGTAACTGCAAAGAGAATAATTTAAACATTCAGGGCGACTGGATCAATTAGTGATCTCGGGGTGTCCTGTCACAAGTCGTTCAACAGAAAATATCGAAGCAGTTCGCGAGAGTTATTGCTGACAGTCCAGAACAGTGCCGGCTCAAGCCAAACCAGCGCCCTGTGCAAGATTTACAGAAAGCGCCCTTTTTTCATATGGTAAGAAGTAAACTTGCATGGGTCTAGTGAAATTTTTCATTTTGCTTATTTTGAGTTAGATTTTCCTTGAAGTTGCAACATTGCAACTGATTGTTATTCTGGACTTTGAACAAGCTTTTTGTTTAAAATGCAAACGACAGTATTTGTTCTTTCCTATTAATGCGCCCTCAGAACTTGGCGCCCTGTGCATTTGCACATCTTGCACATATGATTGGTCCGGCCCTGGTCCAGAAACATCATTTCGGCACCGTAGTCAAAAGTTGGGCATTTCGAAAAGCTCACTACAGCGAATTCTCACAAAAGACTTGAGACTCCATGGCTGCAAAGTTCAATTGACTCAAGAACTGAAAACTACTGACCATGCAGCGCGAATAGAATTCGTTGCATAGTTTTTTTTTGGACGAACAACAAATGGATGCTGATTTTTAGCCATCAGAATTGTCATCCAGATCTTGCGATTTAACGCAATTGGACTTTTTTCTTTGGGGTTTTTTGAACTTAACAAACAAATGCAAACAAGCCCACGACTACCAACGCCTTGAAAGAGGAAATTGGGAGGTGTATTAATGAAATTCAGACACATTTCTGTGGCCAAAAACGATAACCGCTAAAGTCAATAGAGTCAATAGAGTCACATGTAATTTTGCGCGTAAAACAAACTTTAGCGGATTTTCCTTGTGACCACAGATTTATGTGAAACGGTCATAGAAAATTGCAATAAAAGTTTCCGTACTTGCCAGCAAAGACTTGGCGGCCATTAATCCATAACCCCACTCTATGAATCATTAAAAAAATTAAAGCTTTCTAAATAAAAATCTTCATTTTCTATCAAAATTACATATTGCGTGAATTATGGGACACCCTTTACAATCTTTGGAAATAGGTCAGTATTAGGAAAAAGTGCCAACAGGCGAGCCGGCTTGGTTCCTTCTATATAGCAAATTATTTCATACTAGGAGATTGCCCTGAAAGTACCATAATCAAAGAAGTCGCGCTTTAACATCAAGACTTGGTCTCAAAAGGGACGTAAAGTCTTGCAAACTCCTAGTACGCGAGTTTGCATTTTATTAAGTCAGGGCACAGATCTTACGACAAGTGTCTGTCTGGGAATAGTTAAGACAAACTAAGGCCAAAATTAGGTCTAAGAGGGGTGACTAGAAGACTTGACCATTCCTTGCTCTAAAATGAAAATTTATAAAATTCGCCTGAATCAGAAGGAGCTGACAAAATGCCATAAAATAAAAACTGATTGTGGCTCCATATTAGGCCATACCTTATCATGCGAAATTTAGACAAATTAGGTAAGTACTTTTAAGGTGAAGCTTGCACAAATCCACAGACAAACTTTACATTTTTTTATTCTTTGTAGGTTGTAAGTCTATTCTAAGAGATTCAGTTCAGATCTCTGTGTATCGGTTTCTTTTTAAAGCCAGACGAAAGCTGACAAAGAAGTCTACCTTCCATTTGTAGCAGACTTTGACAGTCCATTATTGGGTGCACACTGGTTTGCATTTTATTCCTCTCATTCATGGCGATAAAAGTGAAATGGAAAAATTAGAGAAATAATAGGTGTAAACCCTCTAAGCAATGGAAAAACCTAGCTTGCTACAAATCAGGCCTTGAGAATCAGTTTGAATGAAGCCTTCCATTTTTCTTTTGGCTTATTGGACTAGGATTCCTTTATTTCTTTCAAAGAAAACCCATCAAATAAGCGGACAATTTCCTTATTGACGATCTTCCACTTTGACTATGGCCTGCCTACCTACGTTTCTGACAAGAATTGGGGAGCGAAACTTTGGCAACTTATGTTGGTAATTGACTGCCGAGTTTTTTTTTATGAAATTCGGTTGAAACCAGCTATTTTGAAATAAACCACTAGTTCTTTTACCCTTTGAAACTACTTTATGCCACTTCACAAATCGCACTGTAGCAAAGTCTTGTGCCAGTCTAATGAATAACTGACACTATTACTGTTCTGTGCTGCAGTAAGAATATTTGTGATTTATTTAATTTTATTCACTGCAGTGTCAAAAGAAAAATATGCCCATGCAAAGGCAAAAGTGGCCTATTCAAACAACTCCAGAGATTCGCTTTGATCAGCAAAAAAAAAAGCTGAACACCTACCCGCATCTAATTAGGAGTTTATTCCCTTTCTGGTCCTAGGACAGAATGTAAGGATAAGACCCGCTTTGTGTCCATTTTATTCCCGTTTCCCTATCTTTGAACCACGATAAGTGGACGTATTTATCACAACACCCCTCTCCCTCTCTCCACTTAGTATACCAGTCAGCCACCCTCAACGATCCACCTCAGTAAGTGCATCTAATTTACTTGAACATGACTCGGGCGTATACGTAACATTTTTTCAGTGCCACTCCACGGCGATTCCTTTCTCCGATTCTACTTAATATTTCAATTGCAAAAGACATTAGCACAAAGCAGAGGGTTTTCTATTTCCTTTCTTTTCACTCATAGGTCCCTGCAAGATGCCGTTGCGAATTTAAAAATTAAAAGCAATCCATTCTCGGATGACACTCAAAAGATTATCACTCAGCTGGAGACTGAACTTTCAAACTTTCAGGTGAAAAAGATGAATTGAGAAACTGCATTAAGTTAAGATATCCCATTCAGTTAAAAACAACAGCATAAATAATTGTATATAACAATTTTCCATCTTGTGTTTGCACAAAAGAGAGAATGAACGAAATACGAAACAAGAGAAACAACAAAAAAAGAAAGAAAAAACGAAGACGAAAACTTTCTCAAACATTGTTATGCTATAATTGTTTTTATTTGTCTTCTCTTTCTCTCCTTCGCATTGTCTACGACAGTGTAAATTGCAAAGGACTACCTCCTCAACGTCCTCGTCGTTATTGCACCGGCCGCTTGGGATAAACTCGACAACAGAACTAAATTCAAAAGTGCAATGCAAACGTCTGCCAGATGAAGGAACTCCACAAGATGAAGACGAAGAGCAAGTTCTTCTGGATTTTATCGCGTAAGTATTTCACAAAGAAAATATGAACTCCGGATTCATTTCCTCTCCCTTTTTTTTTCCTTTTAAACCCTTCGCACACGAAACTCACTAAGGCAATAGTTGGGCCGAGAAATAAATAAAAAGAAAAAGTGTTACGGCGAAACTAGGGCCAAACCGACAACCGCCACCGATGGACGAAAAAAAAAAAATTCAGCTTATTGCAAAAGTTATTATTTGAAATCCCTTTTTTTCTAGTTTTTCCCTTTTACTATTGAACTTAAAAAAAAAAATGTATGTAGCCACCGATTTTAAAATCCAGTGAAAGGGTCAATTTTCGTTTGGCCTTTTTTCGAATTGGAGTAGTAGTTTTGTTTGCCTCTCCGTTTCTTATTTTTCCTATTGCTCGTCCGCTTCTCTGCGCTGATTATAATTTAAAGTTTAGCAAAAGTTTTACACAAAGTTGTGGAAATAGTTTTGATTGTGTTGGAATCAGTTGGCACACGAAAAGCAAAAAAAAATACACATAAAGTGCTGAAGTTTATTTATTTCAATGTACTTATCTCTAAGGAATGCAAAAACCAAGATTTCGTCCATTGCTCACCTGGAAATGGGAAAAAAAGGAAGGAAAATATTTAGTTTTGTATGCAATTCGTTTGGGCGTAAAATAGTGTTGAGCAAAATTATTTTGAATGCCTTCAAGGAGGTGTAAGCCATTGAAAGTAGAATGAACTTCCATTGCAGCGACTCCACTGTAATGGCTGTGGCGAATTAAAGCTTTCGACAGGTCATTTTGGTAATTGGGGGTTTTAGGTCAATTTGGTGTTCGCTGCACTACGCGTTTTAATTGGTGGGCAATATTTAAAAAAAAAAAATCTGGTTTTCTGCCATACTTCGCAATTAAAAAAAAAATTGGTTGTAATGCTTTTTTTCCCTCGTCAAGAGTGAAGAGAGTGAATTCTGGCATCGATTGGAGATGCTAAATGGGCTAGATGTCCAAAGGCACTCCTTTTGGGAACCCACTAGTGATTGTCGCAAAACAAATGCACCCAGAACGTGTCTCTGTTGTGTAACAATTCTTTTTTCTTCGAGTCCACTGTGGAAAACTGAAAACCACTCGCACTCGCGAACTCCACCTTCAAATGGACTCTTCATTCAGCACAGCTCTGTCCAACCTGTTCGAAGTTTTAATTGGATTTTTTTTTCTGTATTCCCAATTAAAAGAAAACCTTTCACTGGCTCTTTCTCTTCCACAGGAAATCGCCGTTGATGCAGAACACCGACTCGACGAACCAAGCAGCGACGACCACAATCTCAAAACCGTCGCAAACGAACTTACAAAGTCCCACTCAAATGTTTTGTCATTTGGAAAGGGAAAAGTTATTGGTAAGTGTCACCTACTTTTTTGTGGTGGAAATTTCTACAATGTTGCCAAATGCAGCTGCTCCAGCAATTCCGTACATCAGAAATGCAAACCATCCAGGGAGATCTTAACGAACTGCATGCATTCATCAAAGACCAATTGGATGGCATTTACCAGAGTATCACACTGGAGAATCAGAACCTCAAGTACCACTCGAACGACAAAGGAGGGCGACCCAACAAAGCCAAGAAAAATCATCGACGAAAGATCTCACGTACCTTGCTGGGACCGGAAAAAACGACCAAATTGACAAAAATGAATGAAACGACGGAAAACACACCCACCACAGTAGCGTCAGCATCATTGACAGTACCAACATCATCAGTTTTATCATTCAGCAAAGTGGGAGGCACCACCTCAACGGGCACGTCGTCCAATTCGCCAGGACATTACAAAAAATCACCACCAAGACCCGTTGCTGGCGACGACGACGACGACGACGACATCGGAAATGCAAACATCACCAAATCAATAATGAAGCCGAGGCAGCAGCGGCAGCACCAGAAGTCATCATCAAGTTCACTATCGACAGCGGATGCAAAGGAGAACCATGACATTAGTGACGTTGACAAGGCGAATAAAGCGTTTGGTGTGAAAAACTCTAACGACAGCTATTGCCGGCGACATAACCTCTGCTGTGCCGATGTAGACACGCCCATCTGCAGTGGCAAGAAAATTAATTTCACAGCTGTCGAATGTGAGGGTTGCTGCAGCTGCCCACATACTCGGATGGACGATGATGATGACGACGACGATGACGCCAACAACAACAAAGTGCAGAGAATGATGACAGCAGCGGATGCTGCAAGGACACCAACTCACTGTGATATTAAATCAGCGATGAAGACGTCTCCAGCTACCATGACCTGCCATCAACAGCCGATGAGGACTATGACGACAATGACGACGACGGCGAGGACATCAGCAGCTCAAAAACAAACTCAGTTAATATCGTCAGCAGCAGTACCGTCATACATTACGAGGCAGTCAGCGACTGATGAGACAGCACTGAACCCTGATACCGTGACGAATGCACGCGTCAAAACCATCATAGGGACTACTCGTAGTAGTCGTACCGCACCAGAGCACTCGGATGGCATTAGGTGGATGCACAAGCAGCAGCCGTCTCACCACCACCACCAGCATAGTCGCCGTTGTCAGTCGTACCAAGCCCACAATAGTTGGCAACGTGTTAACCTCAAAAATCCCACTGGCTGTCAACTGAAAAAACAAATTTGCGGTGATGGATACGAGTGCAGAATCAACAACAACAACAGCAACTCTGAGTCTGACAACCGCAGCAACTATACCGAGATTCATGATTGCCAAAAATGCCGGGCCAACAGCATCAATCCGTCTGCTGGATTACGTTCAGCTAAAATGCATGAAGTTGGCGCTGATAATGCTGCCGCTGCTGCTACTGGCGATGATGGGCACATCGGTAGAGATGATGATGGTGGTGCCGGTGGTGATGGTCCTATTTATTGGGATAAAGGAAACGGGCCGAGAGATTTCACTTGTCACACTGGACAGCGGAAACAGGCGAAGGAGCCACACAGCCGTCGTCATGCAGCAAAAGCAGCAATTCAAATGGATTTGGGAGAGTTTAAGCAGTTTCTGGGTAAGCGAGACGATTGTTTTTGATGCCCCCCCCCCCCTTTCCCGATTTTAGTTTTGTTCTAAAAAATGGGAGGAGGCTGACCAAAGGAGAGGGGACAATAATTTTTAAGAAAACCATGAGTCCGCTTAGAGATTGTGTCGTCAATTTGATGACAGCTTTGTTATCGCAGCAGAAGTACTTTAGTCACTGGTCACCCGAAGGCTTAAGTAGGTGTGCAAAATGTCCCACATTCAGCAGGCTTCATAAATGTCCTAAGAGGCAGACCGACGAGTTGTCGTACTAGTTGTTTGTCTACGGAGTTGCTATGTTTTCAACTGTCGCCTAGAAAACTTGATCAACGTTAGGAATATGTTTGTGTGTTCTATCCGGTGGCAAGGGAAAAGTCCCAAATTTGTATAGACTTCTTCTGTTTTAGCATACAAGCTTGGGTAGGGTCAGCTATAGTTTTAGAAAAGCTATCCATGTCCAACTTTTATGCAGCTTAGCTATGAGACAACTACGAGTAAAACGATCTACGAGACAAACGAACTATTTACTAAGCAACTGATAAACGAGGTAACTGAACTACGAAGCAACTGATAAACCAGACAACTGATCTACGAGACAACTGATCTATGAGACACCCAACTACAAGGCAACTGATAAACGAGGCAATTGATCTACTAAGCAACTGATATACGATACAAATAATCTGCGAGACAACTGATCTACGCGATCGATAGGACAAACGATCTTTAAAGCAACTGATCTACGAAGCAACTAGGCAACTCATTTTTAAAGGAGTGTACAACATAATTCCTTTGCAACAATCTCGCACATTTTCGGTCGATATTGCTTCTTAAGTTTACCACACACTGAGCTTAAGATGGCATGTCCATTGTGGATGTGTTGGTTGTAGTGCACTTGTCTCACAAATGAACTATTTGAGTGCAAACTAGCAAAAGATGTCTGCAAATGAAAAGCAATAAGACAGGTCAACTGAACAGATTTTCCCGCAGCCCGGGATCCTTTATGGAACCTTTTCCAAAAGACAATAATATAAAACAACAAAAAGTCTGAACTAGCATCTAACTGCAAGCATTTTCGCGTGCCGTTGAACCGTTTTAAGTTCACTTTGCACTGGAAATGCATTGGAAGAGCAGATAAGCAATCTTGAAAGTAACGAGTAGATACTCGATAGTTGAGTTTTCACTTAGTTTACGTCAGTTGGGCGGTTATTTGCTTCGAACAATGCTCAGAAAATCACAAAAAAACAAGAAACTTCTCTTCGATGTCTCCTTTTTGGAGCGCCTAGAACGCCTGTATGAATTCTTGTGAGGAATTTCGTAAAAAACGAAACGGAAACCACTTTTGCTTAAAAAAATATAACGAACCAAATCCTGTAAAAGCGAAAACTCTCTTTGTGGAACTTCTTTTGCTTTCTTCTTCACTTTCTTCTGCACTTTCGCTAATGTTTTGGTTAATGCAGTTTAAATTGCATACTTCTTGGGTAATTTTGACAGGTCGCTGAACTTTTGTTTTTGACAGTAGCTGTTCTGTATAAGAATTGTAACTTAATATGCACCGATGCTAATTTTATCCTTGGGCACTTAAAACGTCAAAGAAAACGAGGCGAAAAATTTGTGAAAAATATGTGACGCACACGATTACAACCAGCGACACCTGTCAGCTGACAGCTAGAGTTGTAAGGCTTGCGGGAATCAAAATGAGCTGACTGATTGCTATGAAATAAAAACTAAATGTTGCTCCATGGTAAGACCTACGTTCTTTTGAGAAATAAAGGGATTGGCTAAGTAGTTTCATCGTGATGCGAGCACAAGTCCACTAATAATTCAACCCCTGGACTTGCGACATGAGTCCTCATTGGGGAGACAACTTTTTTTTTAAATTGTTTCATTTAAATAGCTCGTCGCAACACCAAATTTTGAAGGTTTTAATTCGACTTGAAGATGCTTAAAGGTGGTTTTAGTAAGCACCTAGCTCATAATTTGAAGCTTTAAACTCCCCTCCTTCAGTCACAATATATCGTATCCTTTCAAATATTTTCTTCACCAGCGCTCTTTAAATCAGAAATTGCTGCGCTTCCAAAATAGTTCACAATATTAAAATCCGTGCACACTCCAAGTCCAGTTCCAATTAAAACAAGCCGTCCCGCAAATCGCATCCTTTTGAAATGGGAATTAAAACCACCCCAGGCTCGTATGCATATATTGCCAAAAATATTTGGCCCAATTAACATGCGGCCAAATTGTATGAACGAACGAACGTAACCGCAAACCTCAAATGTAAACCAAGAAATCTATACGAATCTATGGGAAACTCGATTCGTAATCCCTTTTCTGTCATTGTTCAACCGAAAACGGGACCGCTGCCGATTGCATTTTATTAATTGGCCGGAATACTACTACTACTGCATTCCAATAAATGCAATGCACCCCCTTCCGTGATTGCATTTAGCCATTTTGTTACCAAATTCTTTTCCACATCACAATGTATGCAATACTCCATACACACCGCATATGTAACGCCAGCGAGTGCATACAGCGACAGAAACAATGTGCAGTTTAGTGCATAAGACATTAGCACTTGAATGTAATAGAACGTCAGGCTGCATCCATTGCCCCCTCTGCAGTGTATCGAAGCTTTCAATTCAATGATTGATATTTACGGCATCAACAAGAATGGCTCCAGTACACCGGTCCTGGGTGGTCCTTTAACGCTGTGCAACACAGTCTGTTCTTGATGGTACTTCACTGCGACGAGGCGGAGAGGCGGAGGACTTCGGCAGCACACTAACCACTACCTGCTAACCCATTCAGTTGAAAATGGAATTCAACTTTTTAATTTGAAAACATCCTGCCCGCACCCGGCGCGCCGCTCTCCTGTATACAAGCACAGTTGAGTGAAAGGCAATACTCGTACTCGTACCCGTACTCTATTGAATTGCTTTCTTTCGGTTCAAATGCTGCTACTAGCCTCTTTATCCGCTGTTAGACTTAAGCTACAACCTACTGCAACCCATTGTAGTGTGTGTGTGCGTGTGTGTGTGGATGTTTTTGTTTTTTATTTTTATGTCGATCGAATTGAAGTGATTAGGTCGAGGATATAACTGGCATTTTGGATGCCGAAAAACGTCGAGTTGCGTTGCATTGGTGTAGCTGGAAACGCTTTTCAAATGCGGCAGCCTTCCGCCATTTGTCCTACTTATGGTGGATGGAGCGCGCGAAGAAAAAGACCCAAATCCATGCATACACCACGACTACGGATATATCCTGTTCATATTGAGAGAGAGAGCGATATTTTTCGCCGTTTTCATCGCAATAAAGGCGATAATTTATTAGTTGATTATGGGGCGGGCGGGTTGCAAGAACGATGAATGTGTTCTACTTGGCTAAAATGGTGCAATGTGGATATATGTGTCTTTTTTCTCTCTCTCCCTTTTCGCTAGGAGCTAACTTATGGTGATTGCACAGCATGGCAATGTAAATTGTTTATGGCCACGGTCTTAGGACTTGATTTCGACAGATTTACGACGTTATGGCTTTGTAAGAATCTGTTTACTACGTGATTGGCTTGATTAACTGGGTATTTTAACCAGAGCATAAGGCCAAGCAGCAGGGTAGGTATATGAAACAATTTGGAGTCGATTTACAAGCGCTGCGATAAATGGTGTTTTCGTGTTGTCACTGTTTGGTGTGACCTTTGATCTGAGGGCGGTGTCTGTCGATTGAGGGGTCGGCAATAGCCAAATTTGTGTCCATTATCGAGGGAATTGACTCTCTGGTGGTCCGTGAGTAATTTACCAAATAGATTCTTGATCGCATTCAGTTTGAATTGGGTGTCCAGTGGTTTATGGCCGAGATGATGCACGGGTGTGTTCAAAGAGAGTTATACAAGGTGGGCCAAACGAAGTCATCCGATGTTGTTTGGCTCTCATTTTGTTTCTAAATGAAAAACTTCGATTCTGTTTTTTGATTATGTTTATTTGAACCTTTAGAATTTTATTGGTCAAGTCGAGAAGATGATATCGGCCAAATGGGCGCCGTCACAATTGATTGCCATACCCTGTATAATGGTACCACCCGATTTTTTAAGTAATAAAGTGGTTTTGGCTTTTTTAAAAAACGAATAACATTCAACAGTTCTCTGGAAAACTTTCTTTTTGTAAGATGCACTCGTGGCTTTCGACTTCCGAACTCAAATCCTGAAATAAGTTAAATTTATTTAGAAATCTTTTAATCTTTTCTTAGATTTCTCTTGATAGGCAGATTTATAACAGTTTTGGTAGGTTTACACAGCTTGTATGGATCGGGGTTTGCACAAGGAAGCTTGTTTTTAACGCACCTGGTGCCATTTTTTTTGCTGGACACGGCAGTTTGACAACTTGTGGCAAAGCGCGGTCTTGAAAAGTGACCTCAACATTTGTTTAGTAGAGAGTTGGACAGATTTACCAATTTCAACCCTAAAAGGTATATCCAATCAGTGTTTGATCACATTCGATACGAAGTTTTATTTTATTTATTTTATTTATTTATTTAATTTAATTTGATCGCTGTACATTGAGAATAATTCCTTAAAATAGTACAGGTAGAGTATATGTTATATAATATTTAAAAAGAAAATTAATAATAAAAATTTGGTTTAGATGCTCGAATTTAACAAACTAAATTTTTGAAATTCAAAAGATTAAAATATTTGAGAACTATCCAGTGATAAAAATGAAAAAACGGCAGGTAAAAACTGGCTATGTTCGATTTTTTTTCTTAACGAAAGAGGGAGATGATTCCAAAGGCTAACGGAGTAAATGTAAAACTGACGACGCGTTGTCAGACAGGTTTATATACAAGGTCTTAGGGTAATACCTCGACCTGACTGACTGCGAAGATCTATTAAGCTATGTTTTCTAAAAGGTACACAACTGTAAAATCAAATAAAGCACACACAAGTCATGGAAGTGAAGATGGTATTGACAACATTATGAAGACTAGTTTATGCCATTCAAACTTTGAGCCATTGAGTCGGAAAAAACGCAATCCACGTCGAATGTTCGAAAAACACAGCTTTTTAGACTCATGGTAAAATGACAGAAGTAAAACAAAATCAGCAAAAACCGGCCGACAGCTGTCAAATTGTTTATCGTTTGAAAATGTGTTGCCAATTCGAAGAGCAAGCTTTTAGAAAATACACTTGATGAAGTGGCTTGCATGATGTGACAATTATGGCTTCGTCCGGCCTTCACCTAGTGTCTAGGAGGTTAGGCGCCACCCCTTATTTAAAACTTCCCGTTTAAATATGTTAGTCAACTGATGTCTGCACTCATTTTGTAATCTGTCTGCTCATCTTGGTTAATACTCCAAATTTTGTTATGCTTTGGTTTGCATGTTTTAACTTAAAGCAGTACGTTTCGCATTCACAATTCAGGGTGGGCATTCTGTAAGGCGAAACGTTCAAACGTTTTCGTGTGCACGAAGACATTTGCTTGTGTAACATAGGGCAAGTCATTCGTGCACAATCTCACCTCTTCAGCTCTTCATAAGTCTTATAAGGATTTCATTTTTGGATACCCACGTATACCTCAGATCTTGTTGAGCTAATTTGAATTCCCTGAAAATATTTACACTTTTTTTTATAAAAGGAGTATGTTTCATTGAACATCTATTAATGTCAAATGAAAAAGAAAGGAATTCAAAGTGACTTGCTCCGAATCAGCCTGTAGGTATGTCAGGCTTTCTATTTACTCTACAGTTTGTTGTATGTCTCGACTTTTGGCTTGGTTCTTTGACTTTCTAGTATCCGTTCAAAAAAAGTGTGATGAGCACATCTATCAGAAAGGTGTCGCCCTGAACGAGGTATACAATTATTTCCAGTGGCCAAAATTAAGCTGCTTCTATCTTCCAAGTTACTTTTTTAGCTTGGACAAGTACCTACAGTGAATCTGAGAAGTGTCAAGGAGAGTGTTGTTCGAATTTACTACGAAGACTAAAACTGGCCTAAAGTGTAAGTGTGTCTTATTAAAATTGGGATATGTTTTCAACTGATTTAGGCCTCTTTGGGAGTTGAGTTTTTTTTATAGAAGAAGGCATACAACAAAATTCGCCAAGTTTAGGTCCAAGTTAAAGTGGCGCAATGGCCAAATGCTTGTATGAAAGACTTCAACCTGAGAGCTTTCAAATCTGAAGTGCATGTTCGAGTACTGCGCCAGCTTTAATAAATTTTTCGATTGGTCAGTGTTGTCTCAAACTTCAGAACTTTTCGGAGCTTGGCGGAATATTTTTTAGAAAAAAGTATTCGCAATTTCAACCATTTTAACACTCGCTGAAATGTTCCATTTTGCATGGTTAAATACGAGCTATAACCGAAGGCAACGCCACAGACTGCCATTTGAAACATACCCACAAAAGGCTTTCAGATCTCGATAGGTTCATTTACCTTTTTGGAATCCCGACGCTGTTTCCTCGACACCCTGCCCGCAATTCCTGCAAAATATTCTGCATATTTCCAAATACAGAAATTACACCCACTGTGTCACATCTGTCCCACTAGTGTTCACTTGAAAATTTCCCTTCAATCGAATCCCCCTCACTGCATTCCGTCTCTGAACACGTACAAATGCAACGTTAATCAGTATCTAAGACCCCACCAAATTCGCTGTCAAATCAAATCCACCGCAAAGGATTCGCTGGGAAAACTTTTGAAAAGTTCCAAATGCCACTGACAATCTTGCATGCAAAGTTGAACTGGGACTTTGCCTGCAGAGTCGCGGCGCTGCCAAAGTTGAAATCCAACTGAAACTACCCTCCAATCGCAAACCACTTGAGAAACACAGTTTTGACAAAACGCTCACCGCTTCCCCGCAAAAACAGTTAGTTCTGACAAATGTCACGAATCACGACCATACGCCTGCCTAATATGAGTAATGTGATCCGAATGCGGAACTCGAAATCCTTTCTTTTCCTTGAGCAAAATGCAAAATTTGTCACAATCACAGTTTGCTGCTGTCGTGAGTTAATAATAAGCCGAGTTGGGCGTCCTTCACAGAAATGATCTACGGCACCACGGAAGATTGCGTGACACACGGTGACCCACCTCAAGTCCCACCGGCGGCGGCGCCGGATGTTCAAGTGGCACATGAGTACTTCTTTTCCTAATTATACGTTCCGCTACTACAGTTGGAATGAAATATACCACTTTGGGTATTTCTATTTACAGTGCAATTGGCTGTGTACGGGTCCTTTGTCCGGACACTGATGGCAAATAGTTTCGGTCGTCCGTCGCCAGCGGCCATGGCTATCTACAAACGGACTCGATTGGATTTACAGCGCAATTTAATGCATGAAAAATGCAAAACCCGATGGGGCGGAGGTAAATCACCTGAAATGTGTGAGAAAAGAAATGGCCCCCACCGTTTTTCCGGTAGAAAGTTTTCCTTCTCTATTTTCGTTCTCGCTGGGTTTTGTATCGTCAGGTAATAACCTCAAGTATGGGCACATGTGTATAGGAGGTATACAAGCTACAAGCTGGAACGGCTGTCATGCGGTGCTCTTGACAAATCATTAGTGACATTAAAACGAATGTCGTATGAGTGTGTTTAGTTGCCATAATGTCAGTGAATTTATACCAATCACACAAGAAAGCAAATTATAGCACTTTATTTTATTGGGTTAAAACGTTTGAACGACGCGCGCGCTCATTTGAATGCGGCGAGGTGGCACAGCACAAACAGATAGCTTGCGAGCAGCAGCGTGGCACACACAGAGCGACAGCCAGAGTGGGAAGCAAGGCACTTGGCTTTTATTGCACTTTGTCAGCCACATTCACCCACATACGCAATTATGGGCAGACTGTGTGGTTTTTACGGTTGGCGAACTGTGAGTAGGTTTGGCTTGGCATTCAACACAAAAACCGTTATGTATATTGAAATTCGATTATTGGTATCCATTTAATTTAGGGACGGTTTTTGTGTGTTCTTTGTTTTTAATGTGTGTGTGTGTTTGCTGGTTTTAAAAGGATGAAACGGTTGAATATTATAAGCACCCATTAAGAGTAGGTAGGTGCTGATTGGAGAGCCGGGCTATAAACCGATTTGTGCACTAAATACGCAGCGCTTTGGGGGGGAGGTTGATGGAAGGAAAAGTTTTTGCTACTCAAATGAGTTATGAGTTTAAAATTTGGAACAGGGATTTGAGTTTGTGAAGCCATATGTCTCTCCGCACGGAAGTGTATTTGGCATTCAAGTGGCGCCCAGTGTGGGGATTGTTTTTTTTTTTTTTATAAAACTCTTTAAAAAAAAATTGTTTTGATCAGGGGATAGTACATTTATTGATTCGAACTACCTAGTCAAATAATCCATAAGGAAATGAGCAGGGGATATTACTTGTATTGTTTCGAAATACATACCTAGTCAAATATTCCCCAACGTGATGGTGAATGTTGTTGACTTCTTTGACTACTCAAATTACAAGTACACTATACAGTACTTCTTGAATACTTTTTTCTAATAAATAAGGTACGCAATGATGATAGGGTCACCCAAAATTCCTAGAAACTCGCAAACCCTAGCTTATGGCTTCCACTTCTGCTGGACATGTTATTGACCTTTCAAACGTGTTTCAAGCTCCGACGTTGAAATCAAAGAGTTAAATCTTTTCCATAGCGAATTCTCATTGTGAGGAATCTTCTTTTGCTTATTTTAACAGCTGCCATTCAACATTTTTCCATATATTTCTTCAGAACTATAGTTAAACGATTAAAAAAATAATTTTACTAACTTTCTTTTCAGATGAAATCATCCTCTCAACTCCACGGCTCAAATAGGATACTGACCAATCCGGTAGCATTAAAAGCAATGTTATTTCTTAGCTTTAATTATTTATACAAAATAAAAGGAATTAATTCTGCCACAGAGTAATTGCAATAATTTAACAATTTGAGAAGCTCCCTCTCCAAAACACAAATCAATTAATAACAATTTGCAAGCCCAAACATCAGTTAAAGGAGATGTTCCATTCAACCATGAACTGTAGACCGCTTTCAACCGTAAAAGCAACACCATTAAACAATTACAACATAACTACCATGAAATTAGTTTCTCATAAAATCACTTCTGCATGAAAAGAAACCCACCACCACTCCCTAGAAAATATCAATAACCTACCTAATTATACGTCCTCATTTCCTTCGACCTAACTCGCTTACCCCTTAATTACTCGAAGAGCGAAAAAATCTTTCAAGCAAATAAAATATGCCTCAACTACAACAAAATGTCGAACAGAGACAGAGGGATTTTTGCCTGGCCATTAATTTTTAATTAAAAAACTTGAAAATCACTTGAGGGCAGAAAGCATACCTATAGCTCATGCACTCACCCCCGATGGAATATGAAAGCTGCGGACGGTCGTGGGGGGTTGTATACGTATCAGTAGTGAGAAGAGGCAAGTTGTAGACTTTCTCATCAAACAAATCAATGGTTGACTTTGCAAGGACAGCAAAATTATCTCTCAGTCAGATGTGATTTCAATTTCATTAGTGTTCCGAACATCAAGATACACCTTCAACAGCAAGCATAACTTTTAAGTTAATTGACTGAAAGCTGGCGCCCAACGAGGGTCCTATTAAAAACGCATCCGAGTTGTCACAAATCCCCGCCCGTCACATATACCTCAGCAAATTATTCAAAATCCCCTGAATTCATCAGCGTAAAATGCCAACACCGAGGACAAACATCACTCAATGTTGTTTCAGTCATAAAAAGGATACGGCAAAACGAAAACAAAAAAAAAAAACAACCAACAGCGAGTCATAATAAATATATGAATGCACGTCCATATGTGGAAAGAAAACTAATATCGCTCGTCACACACACAAAAACACAAACTTTCCAATTACATGTCTCATTAGTCATTATCATCATCATCTTCCTTAAAAAAAAAATAAAAAAAATAATGTGACGAAGAAAGGACAAAAATGACGTCGACAAGTATGACAACAAAAAAATACAAAAAAAAAAAAAACAAAACCTCTCACAGAAACAACACCGACAGTACTTATGGAATCCATGGATTTTTCATTCCCAGTCATGATGTCGCCTCACCCTTATTGTTGGCGACAACAAGCTGATACCGCACTTGGAATGAAACAGAAAAAAATAAAACAACAGTCACACAAACATTGTGAATTGTGAAAAGCTGGACGCATACATACAGACGGAAAACGGTTTTATTTTGTACTTGCTGTGCGGAGGGCACACGGAACATACTGCAAAGCAACGTCATGCCATCAACCAACCGACCGCCCTTACACCACCTCAAGCATCATTTAGAATCTTGGCTAAAGATTTCAAGGAACTCATTCTTTTATGTGTTTAATGGTTCCGCGACAAGGCAAGGTATGTCAGAAAAGGGCTCTAAAAAAGCCACTTGCAACTAACCAAAGCAATGACTGCTCTCCAGGCGAAAGAGAGAAACGAGTGGATGGATAATGACAAGTTTATTGCAAGGATGTCATCCTTTCTGTTCGCAAACAGTAAGCGAATTAATTTATTAACACAATGCGATCTTTTTTTCTTATTTTTGTTAACAACTTCTTTGGGTAGGAAGTTGCAAGAGGTGGCCCATGGACAAAAAATACGTTATGGTGTGGAATTCATCTACATATGGTATACTTGGATACCTCGAAGACACATGTGAAAGACTTGTCTAAAACTCTAATATATTTTTAATCACACATATCGGGAATGAAATATCCCTGGGAATGTTCTCTACTCAGCAATCTGATTTACATTGCTGACAAGGGACATATGTAATTCTCTCGGAATTTATTCGCGATAACCCTGAATATGTTCAATTTAATCCGCCACTAGATGGCGGTGACCAACACAATTTTCCAACTGTCTTCAGTTTGTGTGCATCGATAGTAAAGAACAAATATTGCAAATCCATCCATTTAGCAAAATCTAAACAGGTGGCCACTGGCACGTAGATGGCCTCAAGGGTCAACCATTACTGGATTATGTGAGCTTAAGCTAGTGTCAAATACTGCCAAAAAAAAAAGTATAATCGAAGGCTTCCAATTCGACACCAATCAAATTATTGCCACGCTGATGTTACATAAATTGTTAAAAAAATTCTGTGTGATCGCACTTTGGCTTAAGCTGGATTACGGCCATTTATAAATGGCAAGCCGGCGGATATTTTTGTCTATTTAAAGTACAAATTCATGCGTTCTTGTCAAAAATAAGAAAAACACTGGTATAAAATTGATTTGCGATCAGATTTACCTACCTTTTGACATTTGGCAATAATATTCGACACGTCACGAAGTTTTAAGTACGGTAGGTGGCGCTAGACATATTTCTTTGAATCATTGAATTGTGTCCCATTAAATTTAAGGTCGGCATTCTGTAAGGCAAAACGTTCAAACGTTTTCGCGTGCACGAAGAAAATTGCTTGTGTAACATAGGGCAAATCATTCGTGCGCACGAAAACGTTTGATCGTTTCGCCTCACAGAATCTGTCCCCAGAACTCACACTTTTTGAGCAACAAAACTCTGACTAAACTTTGGAAGTGAAGGTCGAGTTTATAAAAATGTAAGAATGCTGCTTATTGTAAAAGAACTGCATTATTATTGCAGAAGTTTGGCAGTACTTGCGTTGATCAAAGAAAATTGACAGCCAGCATGCTGTGAATGTGTTTTTGTTTTGTTGCCGCACTGCAGAAAAATGACAGGAGAGAAAATGGAAGTAAAGTTAAAGTGATCCTTTTCTTAGAGTGTTTCTGTCACTTCTTTAAGTACGGCAAAGCTCTCCGAGTAAAACCAACATAGCAAGTAGATGGGCCGTTTTCAAATGGAAAGTATCGGCGTAACAACTGTCCCTTGCGGTAATCCATTGTCCAATTTTAGGGATTGCTTCATTGAATTGCTCGTTCATTCTCATTCAAACCATAAACTATTTTAAAGACTTCCTTAGAAATAAATTGGAAATTGCTGTTGTGAGCTGCGCAACTTCAATCCAGATGGGAGTTCTTGTGCCAAAATTCTATGCCTCTACCGTCGAAGTCAGTGTTGAGGGAATCGTAAACATGATATCTCCATAGAGTGTGCTTATTCCGGCAGACGTATATCCAGATGTATTCTGATCCCCACAGGCTTATACGGAGCGTTTATCCCACAACAACTTTCGACTTCTTAAAACCAACACCGATTCCTACCGGCAACTGACTCAACCCAAAACGTCGCAGCTAAAAAACCCTTCTATCAATATTTGATTTTGACAAAAAGGCACGGTACCTCTGCATTGTGCTAGCAGCAGTCGATTTAATTATTTAAACTCCACTCCGCCTTTCGTAAATAAATCGCAAAAGTGGAAACTTCTTTTGTTACCTAACATCTGCAGTAGCGGCAGCACCAGTCAAAAGCGATGACAGGTAGACACGACACCTTCAAAAGCCACCCCAAACCAAAAGTAGAAACAAAAATCACCCAGAAGGATGTTACCTTTGCAAGAGCGCTGGATCCCTCCCCGTTGTTAATTTAAATGATTTTCAAGTCAAGTCCAAGACGATGCTCAACTCTGTCAAGTCACCCTCCGCCGCAACCTACAATTGTGTACAATGTTTAAAGGACATTAAAACTCTCTTTCACTTTGTTTCAAAGATTTCCGCATCGCACATTGCACTTCACCCTCAAAGAAGACCGCCCCCTATACGCCCATTCCGACAAACTTTGAGGTTAAATCGACATCTCAATCCCATTGTCTAGCGTCGATGGATTTTCATCTTCCTGCGACCCCTTCAGCTTTGGAAGCACCGCTACTCCTTTCACATGTACATGGACCTAAGAAATCACCATACCATTCCGTCCGTGGTAACCGCACCAAGAAAGGGGACTAAGAACACCATGCCGAAGAGGAAAATCCACACGAAATGGGAATAAGAAGCAACAGCAGGGAAAAGTCCTCATTCCTGATGATTTTTTCCTTCAGCCTTTGTGTGGCCCGTTTTTTCCTCTGCTGAAAGGGGTGAGATTTTTGTAGACATTTTTCTACACACCGCCATCAGTCAATTTTTCGCTCTCATTCACTCATACGTGGCCCGTCGCTCTTAGTCAAGGGTGGCGCTTATACGCGTGCGTCAGGCGTCACTTTGAGCTAATTATGTAAAATAAATGTTGCATACATGAAAGTGGATTTTTTTCCTTCTCTTTGGCTCTCTTTTATATCGAATTTCCTTGACTTCAGGCACGGGGGGGTGGAAGCCGAGTATGGTTGGATTAGCTTGCATGCTGCCTCCAGATTTTGCCAGCTGTCGCAACTGCTGCTGGCTGGTGGATGAGCTTGTGGATTGTGGAATCCTGGTCCCGCTGTGACAGTGACAGAGAAAGCAGCGCACTTTTTATTGGGTTCCTTTGAAATATAGATATGTATCGCCATAGATTTTTGTAGATGCTTTCGCTCCCAAGCAGAAATGAAAATATTATTTCTTTTGCATGTCACACGAAGCAGAGAAACGTGCAGCAATAACCAAGCGGAGAATCAAACGATAACATCTATCGGAAATATTTCAATGCCCGTGGCATTTAGATATTCTCCTCTGATGTGATTGTTTACCCAGTGTGATTATGTGTGTGTTTGCAGATGAGAACGAAGAAAAACATCGGATTTCGTTTCGTCCGCCTCCACATCCGCTGAGCAGGGGCACATGGCAGGAGGGTAATAATTGTTTTTGCACAACTTTCGTGCTCAAGTGCGGGACATGGCTTCTAATTACATATAAGAAGGTTCCTATAGTTCTATTTAAATTAATAAAGGACTCAAATCGCATGAAAAATAGTTGCCACGCGAGTTTTAATTTTGAACTTCAAAATGGCCACCTTGTCGATTTTTAATCAAGCGCAATGGTGGCACTACTTTAATTTGAAGTGTGGCCACTTCGCGAGGGCAAATAAAACGGAACAGACCATTGTTCGGTGTTGGCGACATCTATTACTTAAAACATCATTAAATCTGTCATCTTAGATGACACCGTGTTCTTTGACTCTTTGGAAACAACATAAATGGCGATAAAACAACATTATGAACACTGTCATCGTCGCTCGACTTAAAGAAAGAAAGCTAATGTTAGTCCACTTTTTTAATCACAGAGTTGTACTCAACTGACATTTCAATAGATTTTAACTTGAATATGTCAAAATTCAATCATCGAGCATGTTAGTTCTATGACATTTAAAAAGGCAAAAGCCTTTCGACTTTTCTGACTACAACTACTCATTTAAGGAATATGAGATCGAAGTGTCAAATTTATTTCCCATTAAGCTGTTTACGGTTGTCATTTTTTCAAACAAAAAGTCATAATAAAGAATGGACAACGAGCTGTCAATTGGTTTTAGAAATCATTATGCAACATTCAATGAAAAGTCAATTTCCTGCAGTTATTGCGAAAGTGGTTTTTAAATATTTTCGCGATGCTTAGACAGCTTAAATAAATTTTGAAAGTTCTGGTAAATTAAGTAGGAACTGGCCCTCGCCCGTAACAAAGTGAAACTAAGATTTACGTATTGTTCGAAGTATTGACTTATGTATCAGTTTCACCTGCAGAAGAACAATCTCATTCGCACTATTCATATACTTAATTTGACGGCTGACATTAAAGTAAATTCAATCTCATTCGCACTTTTCATACTTAATTGGATTTTATAAAAACTGCCGGCGAAACTACTTCACAGTTGCGTTCGTTCAAATATGCCCATTATGGACTATTTAAGTAAGTATGGATAACCAATTGACAGCACTTAAGGAAACTTAACATAGAGACATTCGCAAAACTGGCGTCTGTTTGACATGAGAACAAAAGAAAAACAAGAGATATACTGTTCATACTACTCCGGGTGCTGTAATCTATACTTCTGTAGGTCAACACGTCAGTCGTCAGATTTTTCCCGGTTGTCAGCTTGACAGGAAAAGTGTTTTTGACATTCTCAAGCGTAGAGCTATGAAAGTGTCTTGATTGTCTTTAGCCCGCTGCATTTTTCTGACATCTGTTGATAAGAGGGGAAGTGGGATGGTGTCATAGATATTTAGATTTATTAGATAGGTCTGTGATTGTTTTGACATTTGTTAATGTTACACTTAAATAAGGAATTGACTCTAAGTTTGCAGTTGTAAAGGTAAACAATGGCATTCATTTTATGTCTTAAACTGAATTTTACAAAATCACGAAAATTAAAAATCAGACCTTTAGTAGACGCATGTGTTTTTGTACTCGAGATTAACTGACGTATATGGAATGAAACAAACAAACAAAGCGAAAACTCACTAAAAACCTTTGCTAAAAAATTTAAATTTTGGTGAACTCTTCTTTTTAACACAGAAATGACAAAAAATCGGATAATTATTTAAGCCAATTGACATACGAACAAAGAGATACACAGCTTTTCAATTCACTCCCTTTTTGATACATTCTAGCTGAAGTGTTTTAATGATGGAATGGGATGATTGATCGCCCTTTTTCTCTTCATCAACTAATGACTTTACTGACATTGAAACATGTACATGTATATATATTTTTCGAGTTACTTTCTTTTGTAAAACAAACGATAAATAATTGTGTCAATTGCAATACATGTAAGGTTAATGTGCTGCCAATTGACATATATATTCCAATCGTGGTTGTCGTTGTATACGAATGTGTAAACTCATTGAGGATAGGACAATAATCCACCAATATTATGTGGACATAGACAGTCTTTCCATTTGACTAGAATGATTTGTTTTTGAAGGCTCGTTTTTCAGCTACTAAATTTGACACATACGAAAAAATAAATAATCAACTGGAACATTGAAATTTGTAATCATTTACAAAACTGCTAAAGAAAAAGTGCGACCAACTCGCCGATTTCCTAAATATAAGTTTGAAAGCGAAATACGGTGATAGTTAGACAACCTGACAGTTGCCCAACTGCGCGATGGATTCACTACAGAAATGGAAAAAATTACCTTCTGTAGACAGCGAAACACAAATTTTTCGAAATGAAATTTGACATGAAGCGTAGCTGTCAATTTGGTTTGTTTGATGTTCCGCTAGTGGTTTAGGGGTTTGTTGCATATAAGATTAAAAATAAAAACTAAAGTTTTAAAGATTAACAGCCTTATTTATAAACCCACCGTAGAGTCTGCTTAACTTTACACACCCTCTAAAATGCCCTTACGCAGGGAAATGCGATTTATAAAGATTTTTCGAACTTAAGCAACGTTGCTTTAAGGCTGCGTAATTTAAACGCGAAAATTTGCGTTTAGAGCCTGCGTAGAGCCTACGTAAATATGTTTTTGCAGCTAATGTCATTTTTGGTAGTGGTCGAATTGGAAATAATTTCAAAAAGTGAAACTAATTTTTGTTTGTGCATTCATTTCGAATGTGGTGTAAATTTGCACCAAACGAATTTCGTCTGCAAATGCAATTATAACATAGAATTTCAGATTTGGTGGTGGTTGATAGATGATTGTATTAAGTTTTCCATTGGTTTCACTCGGGGATCCACTCATTCTGAAATCCAATGGAACAAGAAAACTGCTTCTGAAAGAATCCACAAAAGTATTTGTGAAACGCCAAAAAATAATCTATACGGCTGCTGTCAACTGACTTGTATAAAAAACATAAATTACACTTGTGTGACTGATTCCTGAGTGGATTCTGACTTCAAATCGAGAAGCGAAATTCTCTTCTCAGAATCACCAGAAGAGTACGGACGCTTCTTTTTGCCCAATGGAAAACGACATATGATTGCAGGTAGATATTTCAGCAGTCCCTCCAAAGAAATTTCGGAATCGTCCCAGATAATTTGGCTTTTTGTTTGTATTATGTATGATTTTCTTACGAAGCTAATCTGCCAACCACAGCTAAGATCAGTTTCAGTTGCAAAAAGTAATAGATTTCAGTGTTTTCTGTAATAGTTTATCTAAATTCTTACCTATTTAGACACAAACCTCGATTAGTAAAGTTACCTCGGAAAAATGTTTATAAATCACAACTTCAGGAAAGCCACGTAGAGGCTGCGTAAATTCTTACGCGATGTTTAACTAAACAACATCGTAGAGGCGTCGTAAGAGAAACTAATAAATACGGCTGTAAGTTTAAAGATTGCAAATAGGAATTTATGGGACACGAAGAAAATTGTCTTCTTCTGCTTGCTATTACAGAAATTATTTGAGCTGCTACTGCAATAATAATATCTTCTTCAATTTTTCTCATACCCATTGTTTTGGAATGATTCAAATACTGCGATGTTTTTGAAGTTTGAAATTCCAAAAATGTAAAAATTATGTTTACTGATTACTGTTATGAAGAAAAAGTGTTTGTCCCATCTATATGGTGTGTAATAATAATTTAGCGAGCATTTATCTTTGGTGTGGAGAAACGAAGTGGAGACTAGGGACGCTAAAATTTAGCGCGAGCAGGATACTAAGCTTTACAGTGCAAACTAATGTAGGTGTAACTTAAGTCTAAATTTAATAGAACAGAAAAGTGTCACTCATGTCATAAGTCTATGGCGTTTGAAATGTTCATCGAAAATGGTACAAACAACTTGGCAGCACTAAAAAGAAAAGTTTGTTTAGCACCTAACCACTGCAAAACTTATATAGTTCTCAAAATGAGCTGCAACGGCAAAGCGAACAATAAAATAATTGTTTAACTATTCCCGAAAATAAATAAAGTTGTCAATCCGTTGACAACTGAGTAGCTATCTGTCCCCTGTCAAAAATACGAGTAGATAACACTTAAGTGCCCAATATCGGGCCGTTACTTTGCACTTAGTCATGAAATTAACTATGGCTGACACTGACAGCTGTCAAATGCTTCAGCATTTGTGTAATAATTCAAGAGTTGAACACAAAATTTAAATTGAAAATAAAAGGGCTTAATAAAAAATAGTTTGGCCTTGTCTGTTGTTGCAGGTAAATTATTTAAACGTTCCTTGAAAAACAAAATTGACTCAAACAATTGTGCTGATAATATCGGTCTATTAAAATTTATTGCTTGTTTTCATATCGTGGAACCTGAACTCGTTTGAATGCGTAATCTCCAACCGCGATTAGCGGCATTCACATTCAATAAATAATGAAACCGATACACGAACAGCAGTCCTAGCCCGGCTCTAGTTTCTATTGCCGTGATTATTGTTATTTGATCAATCATTTCGCAATAGACAACCCGGAATGTGTGGTGGTAGTGGTAATGGTGAGGATGGGGTTGAGTTCGCATTCCACTGCCGCCGCCGCCGGCCGCCATTCCTTTTTTCAATCCCCGCACAGATATTTAGATATTGGAAACGTTGGCATTCTCATGTTTTGCCAGGTTTTGCTTGTGTGCCCTCGAACAACTATACAACATATACGCCGATTACGAGTACAGCAAACAAGTTTGTTGCTCAAAATTGCATGATAAAAGTCCTTAGGATTTAAACGATGTGCTTTTGGCTGTGTGTCGTCCGTATCACTGTGAATTGCCGGAATATGGGTTCCTCCGAGTGCTCGTCTTCTTCGTTTTGTCTTCCCTTATTCTTTCTATAAAATTTATAGATTTGACATATGTGTGTCATGTCGTTTCCTTAATTTTCAGTGTGTTCTGATTCAGAATTTGTTGTTGCTTCCGTCCGTGCCACTGGAAAGGGAACAACGATGTTGCTGTCTATGCGGAAGGATATCATTTATATATACGTATTTATTTATTTATTTATTTTTTGTTCTTATGCAGCATGTGTGTGCTGTCTATATGTGTGCTGAGGATACTTATGTAACCGAAAGGAACCCATAATTTGAAGTAATTCCTCTCGGGCTGGCTCTAAGGGATGAGTAAGAGGATCTGCAGGTTAATACAATGTTCTCTAGGCTCCTGGACTGCTCCTTCTTTATTCGGCTTTTATTTCTACATACGTATTCGTTTTGTTATCGTAATTATGATCTCCTGGGCAATTCTGCCAGCCTCGACAATGACGACAACAACGAAAGTGATGGAATGTTGGCAAACACACACACACTCGCAGAGGAATTGGTCATTTAATTCAGATAGAAATTGAGTGATAAGGATTTATGCGCTTACAATAGGATGCCATTAGAATCTTGATATTTTGTGTGTGCCCCCCAAAGTCTCGGCGTGGGTGGCGGTGGCTGTATTGGCTATGAATAACCATACCAGCAATGGCACTGGCAATGTATGTGCGGAATGGCGCAATAAATTATTTATTATTCTGCCAAATAAAATATTATCCAGCTATATGTTGGACGGAGGCCGAAGCAATAAACTGCACGTATGCTGGCTGGTTGGGTGCACAACAGTGTACGTTGGTGGTTGGCTGTGCAGGCGCTCAGGCGAATCCGTGAAGGAATTAATGGGGCAAGATATTGATACTCGGCTAACGACGACTTTGACGATATTAAGGTAGTTGTGCCCTCACGGGTTCAAAAAGATTGGGTTCTGCGAGAACTGTTGATGTAAGTCGGTAGTCGGTACGCTTAGTTTTAACAGCATTCATCTCGGACTGTACCTTCAGAAATCTGACCGTAGTAGTTTAGCTTGCGTAGTTAATGCGCGTCACTCTTTTGTAAACTAGATTTCGACGGATAAAGTATTTTCCATTAGCAATGACAATATATGCAGTCACTCCAATACAACGGTTCTTAAGCCTCTATTTCTACAGAGAGAATCAAGAAATCTCGCAGAGAGAGCATTCGTACCAAGGTTTGCCTAACTTTAGCTCGAACAGCATATAAGGATTGTTATGAGCTACTAAAATTAAGAGTCGAAATTAAAAATGTTTATTCGTAAGGCCCTGAGACTTAATTTTTGTGGCTGCCGTCATTTGATATATCGGGATTGGACAAAAGAGAGTTGTCTTGTCAGTCTAGGAATGAGATTATCTCACCAAAAGATGCAAATACACAAAGCTCCATGTGAAGCCTGCAAAAAAAGAACCGAGTCCTGCACGGCCAGGAAAATTGTAGAAGTCACAGTTGATACTGAAAAACGGGAAGGAACTCTTTGGCAAACTGCTGAAGGGCGAAGACGATCAAAATGCATGACGCATCCCGTCAACCTGAACAAAATAAGCTGAAAGTAGCCACAAATGGAGTTAAATCTAACAAAGTCGTTGAAACCGCACGACTTTAGCGCTGAGGTTCTTAAAGTTTTCAAAGCAGAAAGTGTGATCAATAAGTGGAACCTTATTCGTCGTTTGGCAAACTACAGAGGCAGAAGTTTTCTTAACGTCGGATGAAAGGTTCGGTCTGCAAAAATCTAAAAGCCGATCGCCAATAACTTGATAGATAGGGCACAAAAGAGGTATTTTAGGCCGGAAAAGTCCACCGTCGAATAAGTATTCGCACTACGACGGGTCTTGGAAAAGACTTAGGAAATTAAAATCAACTCCGTCTACCCCATTTGACAGTCTTGTAGCTTCTATTAATAGCGTAGAGTAGATATATAGAGACGCGATTTTCTAGCTTTGGCATCGTCGCCAAATTCGACTTTGGAGAACTCTACTCCATATGTACCAATGAATCTGTTTATGCCAGAGGCCGCAGATAATTTTGTGTTTGTGCATGACTTTTAGGCTCTTCGTTGAGCTTAAGCGATGACATCAGTACTGAAATCAATCGAGGGAATCGCTTGTAAATCGCTCTTTGTCATACGTTTATGAAAATTGCTTCTGAAATTATTCAATTTTAAAGAAAATTATGTCTGTTCTCGTTCTTTTTGACGTAAAATTTTTAAAAAAGTTTGAAAAGCAAATTATGGCTTTGTTCAAAACATGTTTACTGCACTTTTAATGAACCACACGCAGCCTTTTAACCGTCAGTTTGTTCTATTTCACGGAATTTAAGAATTTACAATCAGCATCAGAAGTGTGTTCGGCAAACAGTTAAAAGTTCTTTTTAGCGATGGGATCTTTCTCTTGTAGGACATTTTATGCCAGAGTGTATAGCGAATAGATGTGACATGTTACAGGAAACTCAAGCGAATTTAACTAGTCAACTCGTTCTAAAAGTTGAAATAAGACTGCCGGAAAACTATCAAAAATATATTAAAGGCGTGTTTTATTGAACATTTAATTCGGGAAAAGTACACGAATTAGCAACAAAGCTGCCCGTCAGCCAGTGATGCCAACCCGAATCAAAGTTTTTATGCCTAAGCCCGAAAAATGATGCCTTTTCAAAAAAATAACTCCTTTTTGGTAAAAAAAGATACAAATTGCATGTTTTACAAAGAAAGTGCAACGAACGAACCCCATTTGGTCTCTGTAATCCAAGGTTTGTGCTTGGTGAGTAAATGAAGTAGAGAATTGCAAAATAAGCATGAAATGCAAATCAATGATGCGACTTTGATCAAAGAATGTACCAGGTTTACCAAATTCAAAATGTATTTCCACGAACTGATTTTAAAGAACAATTCCAAGAAAATCAGGCCTTTTTCTAAAAATTATTTCTCAATGCCTCAAGCATCGGTATTATGCCTCAGTTGGCATCACTGCCGTCAGCCGTCACTCTTGTGAAAAGTAATATAAACTGGCTTTCTTTGTTGTGTGTCTCGACTTTTAGTTTAATTCATCTGTCTACTTATTCCCGCTCGCTTAAAGAAAATGGTGCTGAAAGCAGTTTCCTAGCATATTCACAAACACACCTGTGCCCATGTTCTGTAATTATCACATCGATATATTTATCACAAAAACGATATGAATTGAAAGAAAATGCTCCTGAGTTAAATAAATAAATTTTCGCATCGATATTTTTAATGTATTTTCTTTCAATTCATATTGTTTTTGTGATAAATATATCGAAGTGATAATTACAGAACATGGGCACTGGTTTTCAAATAAGCCACTGCTGTCGAACTACTTTTGCAAAAACAACTCGCACCTAATGTGAATATCGAAAGTGTCAAGTAGAGTGTTGATGTTTTAATTTGGTGATAAATATTCAACGGTTCTTCGCTTCACTGAGATAAATGTTCAATAAAACCCAATTTATATAGAGCAACACCCTACTTAAACGCTTCCCTCAGTGGAACAAAATTTACGTTTGGCTTAAGCTTCTTTCTACTCAATATTTATGTAAACGAAATTTGAAAGATCCTACTTAAATTTTGTTGTCTGTAGTTTTGACGCTAGTTACCTAGTGATCAATGGAATGCGTCCATTCAAAGCGTTGTTGCACGTGCGCATTAAATTGTCGCAATTTTACATAAAACTTCTGTGAATATCAATGCAAAATGGAAAAATAAGAAAAACAGTGACAACCACACGTATATTTCACTACTGAAACAAAATACAAAATTTTGCTGTCGCTTCTTTGGCGCTTGACATAAGCTCACCGAATACCTCTTCCTTGGATTCCGTGTAAATGTAGATACATATATCAATATTTGTACCTCAACTGGCAATTTGGTAACTACTACTACCTACTTCAGACTGGGTTATGTAAGCCCTTTGATTACATGATGTGCATCCTACAAAAAACACATCCCTTTGATGTCCAATTTTAAAAAGGAACCCATCGTTGACGTTCAGTGATGTGTAACACCCTGCAAACGGCCAACTGAGGTAACTAAAAGAAGCGGAGAAACACTCAAAATTGCCATCAATCAACGATAAAAAATTGCTCTAACCTGTCAACCATACCGTTTCTATTTTTTTTTGCTGACAACTTCAAATTTGTTTCCCAAAACTTGTAACACACCCTCGTATACATGTTAACACGAATCTAACCCAATCAACTATGAATGGCATACAAAAAAATTACATTCCAACACGCTGAACAAATTGCCACTGTTTCCCAACATAAACACAAGTAAATCATCAGGCAAACACAATTTTTTTTTTTTTTTTCAAATAGTGTCAATATTCATCGGGAAAAAAATTCATCGCAAATTACCATCTCCATTCGGCAGACGACCGCTAAATCAACGCCGCTGATAGGTATACACAAATAGAAAACATTGTCGATACTATCTGCCCAAAATTGGCGCAGGGGGGCGTAGGGGTGGTGAATAGAAAACACCATCCTTGTGCCACAAAGTCAATCTGTCAAAAAATGAAAAAGTCTGTTTGTCAAATGACAAGAAGAAAAATTTGCTCTCCGCTTGACGGCGACAAAAAGGAAAAAAAAAGGATTTCGCTCCGCTGAACAGGATGTGTTGACGCTCGTCCTGATGACGTTAACATCACAGCCCTGATTCAATACGAAAAACCTAACCAAAAAGTAAACGCATCGAACCAAAATTCTATTTACAACACAAATTTGTGCGCACTGAGATTTGTTACACACAGCAGCATATTTGTTGGCTGATGGTGTGTAGTCAGTCCTCCACCGCCACCCACCAAAAGTAACATACAATTCGGGACCACTTTGATGCCGTTTTTTAGGGCGTGAAAACTCCCCCTTAGTTATATAACAAAAAAAAACACAATTATTATTAAATTTACAAATACAATGTTTGGGAGAAACAAAATCTGATAAAGTAATTTTTAATTAAAAAATCAACGTACCTTGATGCTTTTCAACACAAAAAAGGACCCCGTGCAAGTGGAAAACTTCACGAACACTTTTCAATGCCTGCTGCGAAAAGCTTAATCCTTTGCATAATCGTTTTCTTGTTTTTTCTTCTCTTTTTTTAGTATTTTTCTCGCGCAAATGTATTTGTTAGCAAAATTCTATTGTGTTCTTGTTATGATTTTCACTTTGAGCAAACATTTGAACTAAGGCGAAAGGAACGAAAAAAAAATAGAAAATATGAAAAACACTTCCACACACACACACAGAGAAGGCAAAAAGGCACAAAACAATCAGAGCGTAGTTTTTCTTCGGCAGCAGCAGCAGGATGAACCAAAAAAAAAAAAAAAGACGATAACGAAACCGAGGAACAAGACACACAAAAACTACACTCTCTTCTCTTTTGTTGTATTCTTTTTATCCTTTATTTCTCATTAGATTATTCGCTCTCGTGCTTCTTCTTCTTCTTCTGCTGCTGGCACACAGATGCAAACTCAGATGAGGAGGGCATAAATGTCGAACGAGAAGCTGTGCTGGACAACGACTATCGGAATTCGGAATCTCTTATCAAGGAAAGCACCGCTCAACGGAAGGGAAATTAATACATCAAATTCAGGACCGTTAAGCAGCCATGTGTATCCTTTAGGAGAAGGTTTTCCAAACAATTTTTCAAAAACCGAACAATCGAAGGAGAACACCAGCAGCAGCAGCAGCCCCAGCACCTCACAACACTTTCACACACTTTCACTTTGGTTTTCACTCTGCGATTTCGCACTTTTGCCTATGGTGTCGATGTCGGTGTCGAATCTGGAATATGTGTGTTGGATTCGTCGTCGTCGTCGTCGTCAACGGATCGGGTGAGCGAGGGAGTTACTATGTTAACTTTGCGTCTGCAAGACGATTACGATTAAATGCTAGAGAATGTGTCTATGTACCTGCAAAAAGGACGAAGGATAAATGGGCTTTCTTTAAAGTGGGTAACGTGTTTTCGACGCACGACAATCTTCGTCCTGTGTGTTTGAAAATATTCTTCTGTTCACTTTATGTAACTCAGAAAAAGAAAATTTTGATTTTCCTGATTTTTTTTTCGTCAGTTTTTGTTGGCTATTCAACTGCCCAAAAGGAGAACATAAATTAGGGAGATTCCTTAACAACGCAAGGGGATTTTTTTTCTATTGAAACTTGGAGATGATCTGGAAGTTGTGGTGGTGGAGGGGGGTGGAGAAAGGACGTGGAAAAGAATCCCTCACATACACACATATGAATGGACTTGAAATTTTGTAAAATTTTCTTTTCAAGAGGACAGCACACTTTTTTTCCAACACAATTCGCACACAGTAATGATTATCCCTTTTAGCACACGATCTTCGTATTTGCCCATCTTTTGTGACCCGAAACCCATTTAGGCATTTTCCCAGCACCAGGGAAATAGAAGGTGGAAAAAGATGATTTCCTCTCTTCTGTAAAAAATATGAAACGTCCTTAAAGTCTGAGTTTTCCTTGAACAGTAATTTCTACAAGCAACTTTGGTAACTTCTATTTTTTAACTTTACTATTATTTTTGGAGTACTATTTTTTTTTTTTTTTTTGTTTTATTCCGTTTTTGCACACGTCTAACTGGTCTGCCTGCCTGCGGAACCGCCCTAAACAGTCAGAGGAAAACTAAACGAAAAGATGGTGAATTTTAACGATACAACGAGAACGGCAACGGCAAGATGAGAACAACGACGACGAGGACGACTACGACGACAATATATAATGACACAAGAAGAGGAATTTTGGTTCCATTCCTGGTTTTGCTGGTTTTGCACAAAAATTGCCGTCGCCAGAATGAAAGAGAGAATCGGGCAATCAATATTTCTCCAAAAAGGACTCCCCTTTGAGTTGGCGGTGGTGTGTGTTTGATTTGACAGTTTTCTCTTTCTGGCGTTTTCGATGGGGCCATTTGGATGGGCTTATGGTTGATTCGTTCATCCCTTTGGCTAAAGTGGTTGTGCATAAGCGCGAATTTTTGGAGAGATTTTGTTGTTGTCAGCGGCAGGTAGTGTTTGTGTGTGTTTGCGGTGAGGAATTTTTCTAGGGATGCTGATGCTTTCCCGCTTTGGCTTGATGGTGGATTCGGTTGCGGGAGTCTTTCGTTAAGCTCAGTGTTGGCAACCTTTGATATACGAAAATGAGCTTTTTGCAGGGGATATTAGTGCAAATCGTCCAAATCGACAGTACGATAGTTTTTGGTTATTTTTTTAAAGCTTTAAGGTGCATTTTCTATTTGAAATCAAAGGCCAAGCAAAGTGGCGCCCGATGGCGGGACATTTCTCAAATACCTCTGCCCGATAGGAGGAAAACTTGAGCGAATGGAAAATGGTGTCATACCAAACTTTGACAGGTGCGTAACTTTTAGATTTTGTTTATAAAAATCAACATTTTGCACGAAATTCAAGCAATTTTAAGGAAGTGTAAGCAATTTACTGGAAGAGGTATTTTGCTCTGGCTCGATGGCGGACTCTTGGAAAAATCGATGGGAAATTTAGATGGCGCCCGACGCTTTAAGTTCTTAATTTAAAAATGCGCAGGCTGTATGGACACACAACGTAGGATTGTGAACGTTTCCATTCAATACCGAGTTTTATGGTCTGTCCCTTTCAAGACGAACATGGCAGCACTTTTAGCCTCAACTCACTGCTGCCACGTATAATTCTTATAGTTGACAGCATTTTGCTTTATGTTCCGAAGAGATTCTGGCTCGGATTTAGGTTTGAATATCGGCCTTGAGCTCCTGCATCTTTGTGCCCTTTCGAACCCTTGCTGTTTTTGCTGTTAATTCTGTGAACTGAAGGCTCCAATTCGACTTATTTAACGTCATCCAAAAGTGTCACTTGAGCTGTGCTGTGACCAATAGAGACCGTCTGGCCGTTCCAATCCCATTGGCAGGTCTTTCGATGTTTTGTTTGATGATTGAAATGACCCTCGTTAAAGTAGGGATGGACCAAGAAAGGAGGAACTTCTGGACCACGCCGTCAACTTCTTAAAGTGGGTTCTAAAAAGACGAACAAAAACATGAGTAAATAAAAGAAGATACATAAAAGTTGACATACAAGTACATGATGGGAAAAGAATTACAATCGATTCCACACATTGAATATCACCGGCTTAATAATCCTCTCACAGTCAGAAGACATCATATCAGCTTCAAAGATATTGAAACCTACAGAAACAGAGATGCAGGCTTTACCTCTTGCAATCTTTATCTGTTCTTAGGATATCAGCCGGAAAGTTTAGTTCAGTTGGCGCTACAACTTCAGCTTCCCAGAACCATTCGTTGCTGAGAGTTTTCAATGTTTGATTCGAATGGAATGGGTGAATTGGGCCGTTTTCTCATGACTCTCAAATGCCTATTGAATAGCAATCAACTCAGCTATTGATTGTACCTGATACGAAGTTCAAACAAAATAAAAATTAGGCAGAAAAAAACTCTCGAAGAAAATCTATCGAGTAGAAGAAAGTACCAAAGAGCCCAAGGCTGGTTGTCTCTAAAAATTTGCAATGCATGACTGAAATGTTAGGATTTGGCATAACACTTGCCATAGAAGATTAAGCTTCGTGTACTGTACTACAATTTTCAGTGCCATCTTTTGCGAATACCTATACTAAAAACAAAATAAGAACTGTCATTTTGCTTGTCACTTCACTTCATTGCGATTCATTTGTGATTGGGGACGTTCAGGGTTCAAGTATCTAGTTTAGTAAGTCTGACTGATGTATATCGGTTTTGATTTGCTGAAATCGGTGATATGAGCAACTGTTTCAGTTGACATTTATGGAGGAGTAGCCGACGTGACTGAGTACTAAATTGACAGTTCGCATATGTATCTGACGTAGAAAAAGTGACGTGCTCGGGAAACCAATCTAGTTTTTGCGTTCAGGTTACATCTTATCTAGTCGCCGATAACTAGATTCTTGAATGTGCCCATTATTTTCGCATTTTTTTGAGTTGAGTCTCGATTTAAGTGGGGGAGTTCAAGTGTCTAGTTAAAGTAAGTCTTTAAGCTGCCTGACTTGATGTGTCTCAGTTTTGATTGACCTAGATTTATCACATAGTCAGTTTTTTTTAGTTGAAGCGTCTATGAAGGGGTAGCTAGTCAAAAATTGTGTGACAAAGTACTAAATTGACAGTTCGTTTGTACAAGTTAATATATGTCGCTGACGTAGGAAAAGCGGCGTTACCGACTTTTGCGTTAAAATCTACATCTAGTACAAACCATAATCTAGTTGACTTAAAATAATTAGGTCTCTGAATGTGGGCACACAAATGTTGACAGATTTTCATAAGTGTCTCAAGTGATTTTTTTTTCTCAATCTTTTTAAGCTGAGAGTGATGTTTTCTGATTTTGATGTTCTTGATGTTACTTAGATGTTCTCGACGATCTTGTACGTTTGCTATCTCCTTTTCACTCAAAATTATGCGATGAACTGAACAAATCTGACAGTTGCTCTGTTATACGCTGTTTTCTTTCGCTTCGAATATATTCGCTTTTGACATTTGTTTCGTAATAAACGTAACGATGAAATGACTATAAACCTGCTTTGATTTGGCTTTCGACTGGCCGCACTTGTAGTTTTTAATAATAGGTACGCATAAATAATGGGTACTAAATATTACTACCAGCTCACGTTTCATAATTCCCAACTGATTGTTGCTCAGCAGCACAGATTAGTTGGTAAATTTCCTAGGACAATAATTGTCATTCACTCGATCACTGATGTGGCAATTTAGTTCTTACTTCGACCACCTGGCCTCCGCTTCTGTCCTCAATTAGGCATAAACATGGATGACGGATAAAACCGATTTGACTCGTAAAGACTTGATAATGGAAACAAACCAATTTCGAAAACGAAGACGATTCTTGACCGACATATCTAAAAATGCTTTCATTTTTCGCTGAAATCAACTTTACCCTTCTATTACTTTGTCGAAAATGTAATAGACTCTGCACAGCATTCCCTTTGCGGATAAATAAATGACTGAGAGGCCACTGCGCACAATTAAAACAAAAAACACGAAGCATTATTTTTTTATATATATATATTCAATCAAATATTTTAATTCGCCTATAACTTATAATAATCGTAAATTTTTATATTATTTTTGTTTTTTAAATATTTTTTTGTGTTTTTGCATTTCTTTTTTTTATATTCTAGCTCATACTTTGTATCCATTACATATAAATTATTACAGTATTCCATAAATTGTTTAGTAATTTCATTTTATTTATTATTTATGTTTAGTTATTTGATTTATTAATGATAAGTGCACTTGCCAATTGTTATTTTATTTTATTTAAATTATATCTGTTTGTTTATATTTATTTACTTGTTTTAATAAAAATTCTTTAGATTTAAATTAAAATTATACCTTTAGTTTGTCTGTTTAATTATTTGTTCGTTTTTAAAACATTCTTTATGCTGTAGTAAATGTTAATTTTTTATTTATTTGTTTAGATATAATATAATGAAGGCGTATATAATGTATGTATATTTATATGAATTATTATTCTGTTTGTTAAGCTTAGCTTTATTTTTATTTTATATTTCTAAACAAGTAATATTTTTTTTTTGTAGGTTACACTAAAATTCTATTAAATGTTATTATGCTCTTAATGGACAATAATTTGAACAATTGGTTTTTGCAAGAAAAAAAAAATTAAATTAAACAAAACATTAATAATAATAACAATAGTGGAGGTGTTTTTTGAGAACGAGAAAGAATGCGTCGGATTAAATTAAAATGTAACGAAGAAAAGAAAAAATCTACTTTACACAGCCTTAAACAACATTTGGATGATTGGTTTGAATTTGTTAACACATTTTTTTTTTGTGGGAAATAAAAACAAAACAAAGCATATACATAATATTCGTGTATAGTGATTGTCAAACAAAAATCAACATGAGTCCACAAATGGAATGGTATATCTTTTAGTAAATTATATGATTTCTCTGATAGAATTCAATCAAAACCACAATCACTATTACAAGGGACAAGTAACACTAGAACGTAAGCGAAAGTAAGTGTGTTGCAAAATTGCCTTACAAAATAAAAAATAAAAATAAAAATATATATAATATTTGTGTATATAACTGGTGGTGATTTAAATCGGTTTGAGGATATTTTTGCTTTCATATTTGATTAAAATAATTTGTAGTTTATTTGTTTGTTAGTTTCTATGTTAATATATCGACTAATAGAAAATAAATTTGAATATTTTAGTTGCCTAACATAATATAAACTAATCGTTATTATTGTTGCTTCTCAGATAAGTTAGAAACGCTTTTTAGAGGTTTTATTCAGTTCGTTTTGCACAAGTCGGATGCACATAATTTAGCCAGGGAAAACGTGTTGTATGAGAACGAGTGATGAGAATTTCTTTGCCAATGAAGGTTGATGTGACCACACGACTATGCATTAGTTCAAAGCCAGGCGAAGACGCCTGTCGATACTGTTTCAAGTCGAAACGCAATAATTTCCAAGGTATTTTGGTCTATCATAAGTCGTACAAGTGTCATTTGGATTTTCTCAACAAGTGGCAGCCCTTTCAGCCTCAACTCACTGCTCAAAAGATAAGCATTAGGTAGAAATTTGCTTGCACAATAAATTGTTATTCTGTCGATTGAATGTTAAACCAGAGCTGGGCATTAAAATGGTCGATATTTCTGCGACGGTAAAAATTGACAGCTGCCCTACAATGAAGTATGTCAGGTCATGGTCAATAACCAACAAACTGCGACCTCCACTTGCCACAAGACTAAAATCAAGTACAGCGATGCTCTGAGAAAAATGCCAGCTTGTTCGTTTGTCGAGCTTAAAATGGAATGACAGTCAGAGAATAAGGCAGCAGTAATGCTTCACTCATACCCATAAAAGTCACCTACAGACACAACTGACACTCGAGCCAACTCACCTGTAAGACATTTCGTGTAACCCAAAAAGAATGGCATGCTTTGCAACAGTTTGGAACTGTTTATCAGGGTTATCGAGAACAAATTCCGATGGAAACGTTTCCCTTGTCAGCAATGTAAATCAGATTGCTGAATAGGAAACATTACCGGGGAAATTTTATTCCCGATAGGGGTGAATATAATTTTCAGACAGGTCTAAAATGCACAGGCAATATTTCAAGTTATACATGTTTTTATGTCCATGGATGAGTTGTCCAGTAGTTCAAGTGCTTCGAAATGAAATGATGGTGCAACTGCTGCCCGAAACTCGGAAATTTCATATTAAATATGGACGACTCCGTCCCACATTTTTACAAATAATAAATAAAGACGTCCTCATACAATTCTTTTCGAAAGTAAATGTGTCGCTTATTTCCGCACGGCATAAAATTACATAAAAAAAAAAAAACGATTTCAACGAAAAACCCTCTATAAAACAATCTTTCGATGCGGGATGTCTTTCCATGTTATTACAGAACATAAGCGCAGCGCTTCGTATGGGACCGCAGTCCGTCCTTAAATTAAACTTACACCAACTCCATTAAAGATATAAATAAACTTATATATATATATATATATATTTCTTTCAACGTATTCTTTCATTTGTAACAACAAAAAAAAAAAACATAAATAAACATAAATATCCACACATTCAGCACGTAATCCATATATACTATAATTAACTGAATTCCATAGGTTCGCATTCTTATTGAGCCAACAAAAGAGAAACACTCGCTGTTTTCTGTTTTGCTTTGCTTCATTTTAGGAACGTTTATCTATACATGTACATATTTAATTAATAAATTGTTTTACTTGCATAATTTACTTCACGAAAAACGTTCTGATAAATTAGAGGACAACAAAATACGTTTTCTCTATTTTATTTACCTCCAGTTTGCGTGTGGGTTTTTTTTTTTTAGTTCCTTCAATTCATTGCCTTTATAGTGAACTTTTGCAGTTGCTTTATTTTTTTGTTTGTTTTGTTTTTCTATAAAAGTAAAAAGTTGACATGCAAATTTACCAATTTGTTATGTTTACAATTCTATGGTACATATATTGGCACATTATAGTTAATTGTTAATAAAATATGTTTTGTGTTGATGTTTATCTATATTATTACGACATACATGTATAAATATTTTGTTTCTCGTCATAAAACCATATTTATGCATTTTTATATATCCATTTTAGTTTTTTTTTTGTTTTGCTTTGTCAGCTCTTTTTCACAGCTGATATTATGAATTCTATAAAATAGTTTTATTTATTTAAATGTATTCCTGCATAATGCTTATAATGTAATTTATACTTTTCAAGTAGACTTTGATTTATTTTCTGTTTTATCTTTAATTATAAATAACAATAGATTTTGCTTTGTTTTTAATGTAAAAATAAACACGAGCTTACTAGTGCATGGTATTAACGAGAAGATATTGAAATAATGTGACGGTTTTAAGTTTTATCGAGGGCGACTATAAAACACATTTTCAGCGATGGACGCAAGTGAGCCCAAACAGACTTAATTTGTTGGGAGTGAATTTTGTATGCAAAATTGTCTTAATATTCTCGAGAACCGTGATCTGACACTGCACTGGACACAGAACACTTTTAGCTCAAAGCAAAGCCTATGACTGCAATTCTTTGATTTTGTGTTACTTCATTTGTGCAGAGTGCATTCCGAGCTTAAACTCCATTGAACGAGCATGAGCAGTCTCCTGATCAGATTGACAAACGAATAAACTCTGGTTACGTTCAACTTTCTTTTACAAATTGAGATAAAACGGACTACAATGAAACGACATCACAGTCACAAAACCAACATTCCGAACAAGAAATAATATTAAGCAGCCTATGGACAACATTTTCACAAGCTGGATCGATTCAAGCAATCGTTTATATGGCATTTTTTCGACGATTGATCACAAGTCGTCCTATCCACATGTTGTTTATCGTTTATATGGCATTTTTTCGACGATTGATCACAAGTCGTCCTATCCACATGTTGTATTTTGCATTTGATCGGACAGAGTAAGCTTATAGAGACTTTCCACCGTTTTGTTAAACCTAACCTTGTCTCAATCGACGACGTTTGCCGAAAGAGTTTGAGTATTATTATGAAGTTGCTAGCACACCCATTCTTTCTTGTTTTCGCACACCTCCAATGGAGGTCCTCCATTGATGTGAAAATGTGTAAAAGGAAGTTCTGATTCTCTTCCCTAATTCAAAGAATGGTCTAACAAATCTCCAAGCCAGTCTCCAAAGCCCGTATGTGTAATTATCATCTAATTGCTCAGTCGCAAAGAGTAGAGCATACAGCATTTAATGTCAACAGGCGCATGTCAGCGTTGCTATTAATAGGTGGATTAAGAGCTCGTTCGCATTGCTATGAGAGATAGATATGAGTGTTCTGTTCTATTTCTTGAGACTCAATAGTCCTATGCGGCTAGCGTAATTATTAAGGGTCAAGCTCAAGAAGATTTACTTAAGGGATCGTTCGCATTGCTATGAGAGATAGATATGAGTGTTCTGTTCTGTTTCTTGAGACTCAATAGTCCCTCCCGTAATTATTAAGGGTCAAGCTCGAATATATTTTATATCCATGCAATTTCCGTTGCCGGTTGTCGTATGTCGGAAATATTTCATTTCCATTTTAAGTTGTTTAAGACAAACGGTTCGTATTGAATCATTTAACGCTACAACAACGTTGACTTTTGGAGGAAATTACAATATTCGACTACAAAGTTTAAAATGTTTCTACTCACTGTTGGCGGCGATTCTCTTCGAGTTCAAACTCAGACATTTGTTTATTTTCTGGCGCATTGCACTGACGACGTTTCAACACTAGTTGAACTGGGTCTCGGTACCTCGGTGGTGATTAGTTTCACTTCTCTTATCCGCCTAATCTGTACAAAGTTTGCAAACTTTCACTTGCATTCATGGGAATATCTCCTGTTTTCCGACTATTTCCACACACTCGTGAGTTTCACTCGATTTCTTTACACTTTAATTTATTCACTATTAGTATAATTATTATTTTTGTGTTTGAAAAAACCTCTTCTACCATTCGTTTTATTTGCTCGTTCTAAATTTACATGCTATAAAATGTTTGTTTTTATGATATATTTGAATAGTTTTAACTTCTTAAAAACAAGATTACACACGAACAACTAATAAAAATCCCAATTATTGACAAACAAAAATAAAATAAGAGCTTCTCCCAAAAAGATGTGCTAAAATAGCGTTCCATATATCCGAAACGCAACTTAAGTCCTATGATATTCACGATTAACTCTGTTAGCATATACACATCGTGATTATAAAATAATATTTATCATAATCATAATCATAATAATAATAATAATAATGACATGAATAACCCTTAGAAAATAATTAAAAATTTAGTTCAATAGTCACTGTCTAAGTGTGTTTTTTTTTTTTTATAAAATAAGGAAGAAACAACAACTGGGATAAACAGAAAGTATTACAAACAAGAAGAAATAATAATATAATGCAAACCAGAATTCTTTTGCGTGTGTGTGGGGTGTTTGCTTTTCAAATTTCACTTTGACTATGATTAAATTTGTTGTTTCAAGCCGTTCTCCATGTAATTCAGCAGCCGTATTTTATACAGCATCTATTTTTGTTTTAAGGTTTATTCTCAGTCTAGTCGTTTTTTGTTTTGCTTCTAGCCACTCAAGTTATTTCAACAGTGGATATACCTACGTTAAATGAAAATAAAAAATGAATAGTTATCCTCTATCCTCTTGGCGGTCGGTCGGTACACGTATTCTTTTCCTCCTTCTTAATATTTTCTGTGTATGATATTTATTTAGTTTCTAGATATAGCTTGGGTTGCTTTTAGATTTTCCTTGTTTTCTGAATATTTACAGCATAAGTATAATAATTCTAAACCACATTAATGGGTATCCTTATATATTTTCTTAGTAATTCCCGGTATCTTTTCACTTCGTATTCATTCTTTTGTAATGACGTTTGTACACTTCATTGTTCTACTATTTAATAATAATAACTGATTTTGTTTTTTTGATTTTCTAAATATGATGAAAACTGAATAAACTACAAATTGAGTGCGCGCTAAAAACCTATAATTATCAACGAAAGGAAAATATATATATTTACGCCTATATGTTGTTCTGTGAAAGGGGCCTAACTAGTGCTTAAAGCATAACTAACTCTTCTTTGAATACACGTGCGTATGCTTTTCTTATATAAAATTGTATCGATATTACCAGCTGACAAAAAAAATTGATTCATTTTCTTTTTTTTTTTAAGTCCTAACAACGAATATTTAAAATATAAACTAACACCCGTTTATTTATAAAACCTACGTGTCCCCCATACTAATATAACTATGCGCGAAACAAGAAATACACGTACAACTAAAGAAATCTTATCTTAAATCGAAGTAATTGTTGTTTATACTTTTTTTTTGTGAATATTTCTAGCCTAAAAATAAACATAACCTTACTACTTATTCGCATTGGCATTGGTCTGAAGTGTGGTGGTTGTGGTGGTGGCGGTGGTGGTGGAGGTGTTGTTGGTGGAGACTTGTGGTGGATTGGGCATCGTGTCACACCGCCTGTAGTAGAGCAAGTAAGGTACGCGTGGAACTCGGGGTCGGAGCACATTGTGCTCGCTTACTGGCTTCACAGTGCTGTCGTCGAAACGCAACCAACTGGAGTAGCCGGTGTGGTAGGCGTCGGTGATGTAGTGACCCTTGGAGGCCTCTTTGCCGTCGTGGTAGACAACGGCGAAGAGTCGGTATACGCGTTGCTTTTGCGAGTACTTCTTGGATGCAAGGATTTCTGAAAGGAAACGAAAATTTCAATAAATAATGAATTTGTTAAAATACCCCTGCCAAATGAATAAAATATTTTCAGTCCATTACTTAGCTGGAAACTGTACTCACTTGGATCAATTTTCAGCTCCACTGGGAATTCGACAGTTTTCAGAATCTTTGTGCAACCATCAGACTTATAGTCGAACCATTTCAAGTGCAGAATCAAAACGACGGGTAGTTTCTCAAGAGTCATTTGCTGCCAGGCCACCACCTCCTGTTTGGTCTTGCTACCAGTGACACCTTCCAGTTGATCACGTCCGACGAGGATCTCCAGTGCCTCCTTCACAGATGCGGCTTTCTATATGCAATTAAATAGGCAAACATTAAGCAAGCAACTTCAACGCAAAACCCTTCTCAAACTCACCTCAATATTGAGTTGCAATGTGAAGAACGGTTGGATGACATCCGTTGAATGTTCGCCCTCGCGTTGCAAGCGCGACCGCCACTCTCCACGGAAGATATCACTTAGCGGTGTTCTGCCGAAATCGGTTTGCCTGGTGACACTTCCCTTATTACGATTGTTGCGTATCATCTGGAAACACAATCAAACTGTTATTGAATTCAATTTACTGGTGAAATTTGATAGTTCGTTACCTGCCACACAGCTCCCTCCTCACTCTCGGATGCTGGTTCACTGCCGTTCTGTTCAACGGTGGGTTTGGCAATCAACTTGATAACCTACGGAGAAACATTTCATTTGTATTTGTCACATGAAGAAGATAATTTTAATTGCCTACCTCCAGCATTTCATCGTTCAATTTATTTAGCACATAGCCAAGGAATTCTTCGGCATCTTCTTGTCTTCCTTCAACATGCTCCTCGCGGCTATCGTTCCATAGCTTGTAAATAGCGCTCGGCTCAAATGCAGAATCACAATGTAAATCACTTCCCATGTCGTCTTTGCCCTTTGGCTGTTTTTGTGGACGATTCAGACGCATTCCCGACGGCAGTAATGAAAATTCAGATGTGAATTGTAACCTAGACGAAAGTTTCAGAAATGTTAGCATGTGTCTTTATTGGATGTACAGTCCCCAAGACTACCAGTATCTTTCTTCGACAAGATACTCAACAGTGAGTTCGTTCAGATATTGCTTTAAGAAGGTTGGAACCGAACTAAGAGTCAACAAAAGGAGGTTCAATAGAGCTTTATTCATCTAAGCCGTATTTACCTCACCAAAGATTGAGAGTACAGGCCCAGAAAACAAAAAACTTATATCAAACTCTCATGGTTTGCGCCAGACCCAGTCGATATTCAAAGTTGAAACCTGCTTAGACAGTAACAAACGCCTGTATATCCCGCCTCAGAGGTCATAACATGTTTGCTTTTCAACTAGGAAGCGCGAGGACGTCTCTCGCCCTTCAACTCTCTAGAAAAGCTCGCAAAACGAATATCCATCAAGACAGACTAGAACAGTCTGTCATTGACTTCAAATACGCTGTCGCAATTACTTTATCACAAGTGTAACGCTTTTTATACCAGTTAAGAGTACAAACTGCTGACTAGCTTGTGAATACTGAAACGACAATCCGCCGATCTACTTACATCGCATTAATTGTTGGAGTTTTGACTTCGCTGCTGAGCGCGACCAATTGCTTGGGAATCGATTTGATGAGATTGTAAAACGGTGCACATCCCATCAGGGCCTGCAGAATCGAATTTATGTAGCAATAGTTCGAGGGGTTCGTTAGTCCTCTGGGCCTCAGGCTGACTGGTGAAAAGTCTGTCTTGTGTTTGGTGAGGAAGTCGGCAAATTTGAACGACCATTCGTCGATGTTGCTGTTGCGTGCTGCCGTTGACATGACCACGTCTGCGGGTGTCTTCTTCGATGCAGCCACACTAGATGGTGGTGGCAGACCCTGGGCTGAGGCGGCTGAATATGACATGGCACCTGGTGTGACCACGGGTAGAGATGGGGCCACTGGTGTTATACCCTCGTATGGGGCAACCTTCGCAATGGGTTTCTTTGCCGAGAATGATGGCGGCAATGCAGAAGACAAGCTGGCCGAACTAGAAGCCAACGATGTGGTAAAGTTGGTAGTATTTGCGCTGACAAAGAGACTTGCCCACGATTGAGATGACGACGAGCTGCCAGTCGTCGAAGCAGTCGACGAAATCGGAGGCGCCAAGTTGAGCACTTCGGCCTTTCTCACTTGTTGGACGACTGTCGGCTTTGTGGAGTCGGTAGACAGTTGTTGTTGAAGCTGTTGCGGGACTACGGTACTGGCGATTGAGGTAGTCGATACGGAGGCCTTATGCTCAACAGCAACTGCTGCTCCGCTATATTTTCTCTCAGAAGGAACATTGGCTTGTGGCGGCGGTGGCACGGTGGTCATCATACTGTTATGTGAGGTTGCGACGGGTGACGATGGAGTCTTCATCACGCCGTAGTTTTTAACCTGCGGTTGTTGTGATGAGTGATGATGGTGATTGTTGCTGCTACCCGACATGTAGGACGAGGACGACTTCACCTGATGATTGTTGTAGGGTTTGTGTGTCGATGTTGGAGTGGCAGTGACCGCCACCGAGGCGGTACTCTTTTTGGTATGCGAATTCGTCCAGGACATTGTCTTGTTGACCATCGGCGTGGTAGGCTGCTGCACAGGGGACTCATTGCTGTGGACAGTTGCGTTGTTGTTGTTGCTGTTTGCAGGCACAGATTGATTTTGCTGATTAGTATTACGATGATGTGGTTGATATTGTTGTTGGTGGTGGTGGTGCTGCTGTTGCTGATGGTGTTGGGGGTGATGCTGCTGCTGCTGCTGTTGTTGTTGTTGATGTGGTTGTGGTTGCAATTGTTGCTGATGGTGCTGCTGTTGATGATGATGCGATTGCTGTTGCTGCGGATGATGCTGTTGGTGCTGATGCTGTTGTTGAGGTTGCTGTTGATGGTGCTGATGCTGGGCATGCTGTTGCGGTTGTTGATGTTCATCACCCTGCACGTTGTATTGAATATTGGTATGCTCCTTCGACTGATTTCGTGGGTTTACGTGATGCTGCGGAGCGATATTTGGCACGTTTTGATTAAGATCACGCAAGTTATCCTTTGTGACAGCATTTGGGACTTGATTCTGTGCATACTGAGATGCATGCTGGGCCTGTTGTTGCGGTGGCTGTTGCTGTTGTTGTTGGTGTTGCTGGAGTTGTTGTTGTTGCTGTTGTTGCTGTTGCTGCTGTTGTTGTTGTTGCTGTTGTTGCTGCTGCTGTGGTGGGGGATGATGATGCGCTTTTGGATAATTGATTGGTGGCGGAGGTTGCTGCATCAGCTGTGGCACCAATGGCGGTGGTAGCTGCTGCTGTTCAATAACGCATTGCTCAGAAATGCCAGCATCAAGAGCATTTTCCACACTACTATTATTTGGCATATGCTGTTCATGCAGCGAATGTTCTGATCCTGCAAAAAAATAAACGAAACAAAAACAAAGTTGAATCAACTGCTCCAATTGAAATTAAAGAATAAACAAATTAATTGAAGAACACGCTTGTGTCATGGTTTATCTAGCAAATAAAATGCTGAAGAAAGCCTCAAACGCTCTTCAGTTGCTCTTTGTTTCTTTGACCAATTAAGAAGCCCGGTTCGACGCGATGGGCGATGATGAAATACCCCGATCAATTGGCTGAGATACTCTAGTAATTTGGAGGAGCACTTTCTTTGGCAACAACTTAATTAATACGATTGAACAGCGTCTTTCGGTTGCTGTCCACATGTTTAGAATACAAAACATTTAACCAATTAATTGGTTTTTTAATATGCCTCAGTGTATGGTTGCTATCCAGTTGTTGGCTAAGAATTACAACTCAGGTCAATTGATGGGGTTATGGGTGAGTAAACTTATTCAAACATTGTTGGAATGGGAAGTTAAAATACTGCCGCCAAGCAAATGGGTGCAGTTGCTGGCGGGATTGCTACAAGTGTAACGCATTTTACCGAATCTCAGGCGAATGCTGATCATGAACGTTTACAGGCGGATTCAACAGAAACTTGTGTCGTCGAGTCTTTGCTCTTTCATCGCTAGAGTTGCCAATAAACCAGCTGCTCATGTTCGCAGTAGTTAGCCATGGGCGTACTCATAGGATGACAGATGACTTGGCAAATGCCAACTTGGCAGGCCAAACTTTAACCCTTGACCTTAAAAATTCATAGATAGAAACAAGAGTCCCCTAGTCGATGCTACTCTGCCGTCAATTGAATTGTGATTTTGGATATTTTTAGAGCCCATTGCAATCTCTGTCAGAATTCCCAAACCCACCCGTCGCGGACAAGGTGGCCGCCGCGACGATAAGACATATTGCTGATTAAAGCTGATTTTATCAAAAAAAAATTCAGTCTTGACTTGTTTACAAGTCCAACGGAATGTGGGCCACCTATTGTTACAACTTTGATAAGTATGATCATTTCCCAAGACGCCTACAGTTTTTATTAGTTTTTCAAATACTGATTGATTTGTTTTTGAACACGATGGCGATCGCTTATACAGTACTTTCGAATAAATATTTATTTAACAGTCAGATTAACCTAATCTATATCGGACAAGTCGAACAATGCTGTGTGCCGTTTGCTGTTCTTTTCAAAATTCCGTCCACGGATTAAGCAAGTGTTCAAGTGGTCATACTTTTGTCACACACCCAGCGATAAGATTACAAAAACGAACATTATCGCAAACATTTACTTAATCGATTTAGCTCAGCAATCTTTTCGCTGGCGCGATTGTAAAACAATAGCAAAACCTGTCTCCTCAGCGAGAGAATATCTCCGATAATACAAATTTCGAGCCCCAATATCAATAAAACACAATATCTAATCAGCAAATGTTTGAAACCCTACACAACGTGTGTTGGTATTTCTTCTTTTCGATTATCTTGTGATCTGAATTTAAGTGAGACTTTGCAATTTCACACCACGATCAATTTCGATTAGGCAACGCTTATATCTGCTGTTAAGTAATTCATTTAAGACTAAAGTAGACAGATGCAGGCGCGTTGGGTGTCAACAAAAACGTGGGTACATTCCCAATGTTCACCACTTTAGCAAAAGGCGTTATCTTTTTCTGATTGCAAATCTTGTTTTTGTTCGCACAAGTCATAAGTTAGAGCTAATTTGTGAAATGAAATTAAATTGTTTTATCTTACGTCTCTTGGCCTCGACTGTTCCGTAGGCCGATAATGATGGATGATTTCATTATTCAAAGCTTAGTCAAAATGCACATGAATAAATGTGTGTTAAGGCATTTGCTAGAGTATTAAATAATAAATTGTTCGTGGCATATTTGGATCTGGCTTTGGGCTAAGGTCGGCGTTACACATATTGAGTGTCGCTGTCAAGTGACACCTGCACGGTTGAAGATTACTGGAAATATTTATAAACCATGTGTACAACGTTGGTTTTGTTTTAGTTTATTTTTTGGCGTACCTGTAGCCATTTTAAGCTTCTGTTTTACCGCGCCCTCTATGCGTCGACACATGTAAAGGGTGTTCCAATGAGAGGTGTTATTGTGAATGACCCGATATTTCGGTAGCTGTCACTTTTGAAGCTTTTATTCTTTGACATTTGACAAGTAGAAACTACGCCATTACTAAAAATTGAACGATACACGCTTCAAAAACGCATTGAAATTATAAAAATTCACTACAAAAATGGTGAAAATGTTGCAGTCACAGTTCGCAAAACTAAAGCATTTTTTGGTCGTGGTGAAGCACCTTGTCGGACCGCAATACAGAAATTGGTGGAAAAATTCGAGCTGTTGAGACAAGTTAGTGATGTGAAGAATAAAACCCGTGCACGTCGCTCAAGAACAACTGAGAATATTGCTGCTGTAGCCCAAAATGTTGAAGAAAACCCAGGTTTGACAATTTATCGTCGTTCTTTGGTATTGGGCATTCCCCAAACGTCATTACACCGTATTTTGCATAAAGACTTGGGCTTATAAAGCTCAGTTAACACAAGAACTCAAGCCGGCCGGTCAACAAGCAACGAAACCATTGATCTTTTACGGGAAAAGTTTCCGGACCGTGTTATCTCTCGAAGAGGTGATCGATCACAATTGGCCACCGAGATCTTGTGATTTAACACCTGGCGACTTCATCCTTTGGGGCCACGTGAAAGATAAGGTCCACGCCAACAGCCCGGCGTCGATTCAAGACCTCAAAGATAAAATTCGTGAGGCTATCGAGGACATAGGGCAGCCACTTTGCGATTTGGTTATGGAAAATTTCATGAAAAGGATATGGTCCTGTATGTGTGCTCGTGGTGGCCATTGGCTGATGTTGTTTTTCATTATTAACAGCATACCTTCCTCTTTATTATGAAATAAACATCCGATCATTTATCTCAAAAAATGACATTTTTCTTTGAATACCAAAGTAACACCTCTTATTGGAAAACCCTATATATTACGGTTTGAGCCTACGATAACAAAAACCTATCGTTTAAAATTTAGTTTGTTCTCGAAAGTAAAATGTTTCCTTCACAATTATCTGCATTCAAAAAGCCCCGATAGAGTTCTAGAAAATGCTCACACATCAGATGCTTGAACTGAAGAGTCTCTAATGCCAATTTCCCCCACTTACTTAAATTGCCTTTTAGTGGCGCCTCTTACTAATAGTACTTAACTCCACTATTGCATAGCTCTTAATTTCATCCGACAAACAAACTCGATGCACGAGCTCGCAGTTGTATCATCTTTCGCAGCGATATTACCTATTGTAGTCTGAAAATGTGCTAATCCATTAGCACCGATGAGATTTATAGTTCGACCTCGCTGAACGGCAAATTTCATTCCAAATCACGTTTACACATCAATAACTAAGTGTAAAGAAGAGCACACAATGAATGGATCTAATTTCTCTTCATCCCAATCCGTTTGCACATAGATAAGTAAATATTATCTCTGGCAGACCGCAAGCTCCTCTCTTATCATATGACAAAATAAAACATTAACAATATATTTAATATGCGCCAGTTAGCATTGGCCCAACAAAACTAATAGTGTTAAGCGAATTTGCTAGATTCCACAAATGGGATTCGTAATTGAATGCTAATTACGTGTGAAAAGCATCTTTGCAGTAATTGATCATAACAAGTTTTAACCTGTGAAACGAGCTACTGAGCTATGGCAACCCTATAGCCATTCTGTCATGGCTTGATAAACTACTCGTACGTACACTACAATGCACTGCTAATAAAAAATGCATTGCGTCAAATTTGTTGTTCTTCATTTTTGATTTTCCACCACACACATGCATTCAAGTTGTTTTTCATTTTGAAAATCACATCAGCTGAGGCTGAGTGTGTCGACAAGTCTCTCACTCTCAGTTTGTCTTTAGAGCTCACCACAAAGGCAATTCCAATTAGTTGGGGAAAAACTTCTATAATTCTAATCTGTGCTAATGTGGTTGTAGGTATATGTAAATTTCCTTTGCACAGGTATAATAGTCAAGTAGTTTTCGTTTAGCTTTTAGCGCAAGCTTTTCCTTCCCTCGATGCACATTATATTCTGTTGTTTACTCAAGGCACTCATGCAGTGAAAGCAAACACTTTTGAAGAGTCAGCGAAAACGCCTGTCAGCGCTTTGGTGCAACGAAAAAATAAGGCATTAAAAAATTTAAAACAAAAAACTGAGTTGTCGCCAAGGGGACCTGCCGGAGGTGTGGCAGTGGGCGTGTGGTACACATCGATTTCAAATCGTTTCTCAATTATTTTGTAGTGAAGCTGATTGGTTCCGGGTTTCTGAAGCTGTCTTCATTAAAACGAATGCAGTCACGACACGGAACCTTGTCCCATTGTGAAGATGGGGGAATTTATCAATATTTATTCCGTAGGATGACAATAAAGAGCTCTCCTTGTTGAAATTCTCGTCCACATTAATTTCTAAATCGATAGCATTTAGTATTTCGAGTTGAGCTCCACAAATAGCACAAGCGTTTTGGGATCGAAAGAAAAGCAATGCCTCGTGTCAGCTGACGGAGCTGGTCGCCTGAATGACCACCATTTGTTGTGTAGAACTGTGTGGGCGCATCATACGTTTTCGACGACCTTGTGCTCAATGCCATTATTCCAACGCGGACAATTCGTGTGAATATGCAGGGGGAGTTGATTTTATGCATTTAAGAGAAGAGCTCCGAAACTGGAGAGAGTGTCAGGAGGTGGTGGTTGATCTGCCGGGGAAACTTGCCTCCATCTTTTTTGTGAGACTTCTGAAACTGGAGAGATGGTGGTTGCCTTGCTATTGTCTTTTTCCCAATATAGAGATTATGACTTCTTCGATTGTGGTGGATGCCTGAGGTATGGACTAGCAAGGCTTTCGTCTCGTGCCGCAATTAAACATATGACAGCCCACTGTATTACTAGTGTAGTCGGGAAAGATCACGCGGTTGCATCTGTTTTTAAAGCAGCGTTGGAACTATGAGTTTTCGTCTTTTGAAACCCCACTTCTTTAGACCGCTTGGATGCTAGAGCCGGAAGAAGGATTTATACTAACTTAGCTATCCGTACTGGAGCTCTGGCATTGTAAGACCCTAGTAAAAAAGGTAAAAGGTCTCTCTTATTTCACATTTCATTTGTTAAAATTGGTTGAGCTTGAAAGCAGCAAAAGGGATCTATACTACAGAAAAACAATAAAGGACCCTGAACATTGCTTTACTGGCATACTAAAAATTCGAGGAAAAATAGTATTCTCCATTGTTTCCGAAAATCCTCTCTCATTTGACACTTCATTTATTGAAATAGGTGATCGACAAAGCCGCAAAAGTGATCTATTCTTCAAAAATGCAATAAAAGATCCTAATTTCGTTTTGCAAATCTGTTGGTAAATCAATAAAAGACTTTTTCGTAAGGTAAGGCCATCTATCGGACGTTTCATCCACAGTCAGTTTCTTATCCACCCTTTCCGGGACATAAAGCCATTCCATGAAAGCGGACGAATTAGCTAGACTAGGTTTGGCAGCTGTATCAGAACAAGCTGATCCCTCTGTGAACATCCCGTCTTGCTCACTCAAGCTTGAAGCAGGAAAAAAGGCCTAAAGAGAATCAAACGGCAGATGGACTCCACTAGAAACTTATCACACCACAAGAATGCCATGGCCAACCTTTAATAAAGCCAGAACCGAGAGTCTCATACGAAAGGATAGAAAAATCTCTTTCCAGCCTCGTAGGAATTAAAACGAGGTATAACACTCTGCGGTATCATATGAAGAAATTACGCTTGACGAAAGAAGAACTTTGTAGAGGATGCGGTGATGAGGACACAACCCACTTCCTATGTCACTGCCTAGGTCTCCAACACTATAGGCACAGCTTCCTAGGGAGACACTTCTTCCACGACCTAGACGAGCTTGCCAGCACACAAATCAAATCCACAGGATGGCTTGTATGCAACAGCATAGTGAGTACTTAATCCAGGTACTTATAGACAGGGTTATTATGGGTAAGGGATTGGATTTCATTGGTTAAGAAAACGTGTCTTTAATAGAGAGACTCGTACGGCAGCAGATATAGCGCACTCTGCTACTAAAGACTTATTGACCTTCGTTAGGGAGGTCGCAAGTCTCTTAGACTAACTATCCCCCATTGATACAACAGATCTTACAGGTCGCAGTGTCAGCCAAATGGGCATGGGTATAAAAAAAAATGGGTAAGGGACAACCTTTTCCCCCATCACGATGGGTCAATATTGACTTGAGAGTGTCACGGAGTACTCCCCGCCAACCCACATACCCAACCCAACCTAACCCACTCTTAAAAGTGCGTAGACAGTAGGAATGCCTTAGCGGGCGAATGAACTGTCACTGAATAGCTTACCGGGTGATAAAGACTCATAAGACTGCCATGGATGAGTTGTCCCATCCATAGAAACAAAGCAGACAATTGCATCTTCGCGCGAAAAACTTTGCCGCCATCAAAAACTGCTCCCAACTTTTGCTCCCGACTTTCCAAGGCTTCGTGCCACTCCTATTGTATAACGGTTCAAGGCTGTCAAATCATTCTGTTTACCACCCATTCTCAACTACAAAACAACATTAAGCCCGCAAGTTCCCCATACACCAACATGGCACGCAATTACTCGCCCGATGCATGTTCTTTTCTTATTTGCATGTACTATCCACTCTGATTGACGACCACTGTTAACGCAGTGTTTACAAGGTCAAGTGCAAATTATTCCATTCACGATTCACCACACAATCGCAATCTCCTCGTTCTCCCCATCAATCAATGAAAGCGCAATTTCCTACCAGAATAACCTGTACAGTGTTAACTGTACCCTGCACTGTAAGGGTTCAATTTTGCACTGTTCGCATCGCGAATCATTGCACAATAAATTTCTAGAATTTTAAGTGGGAAACATCAGGCAGTTTTTCTGTTATTCTCAGCCATCACACTTTTGGCAACAAAAGAGGAAGTGAATCATATGATTTTTTTTTGTGTATGAGCCATCGCCATTGTGTTCTTTTTTCATCATCCCGCAAACGAGACCGAACAAAGTGATTATACTGCATCGCGGAGATGTAGGATGAGTACAACACAAAGATAAAACGCTGATCGCTAAGTTGTTTAATTGATTTCCCAGAGGGAGAAAACCGCAAGCTCGGTGCACAGATCACGTACCCCCTGCAAAACTTTGCCAATAATAATTTAGAAATACATTTTCGTACTTAAAGGCTTAAAAATAATACTTGTACTACACAGCCATAGATGATTGATCAAAGTTAATGGAGTAGGTATATCTATGGCGTATAATGGATATTAGAGGTTGTAAACACCGGCCGATAACAAGTTGGAAAAACAAGCCCGACTGACTGAAATGTATTTTCGAAATTATGCGTAATTGATGTGCAATTTGTGTGTGTTCCCAATCGTAAGTTGGAGCTTTTTCCCGAAAGCCCTCTGAATATGTTGGATGAAGTGTTAGACCAACTCAATTGATTGGTATCCTATTCCAAGAGGACATGTATCTGTATCTTATACATACTCGAGGAGCACCCCTTACTGGGGTTTTTATGGCCCATTTTTACAACGTTACTGGCGTCACATTGTCTGACAGATTTGGGATGGCATGTCTTCAAAAGTTGAATGGTTAAAAATAACTCGTGTAGAGTCGGGGGCAGCTTTCAGTCGAAATTAAACTCAGTCACCTGATTGTCCAATGTGGTATTCTCGGATTTATTTGTCCTAAAAAATCGAAGAAGCCGATGAACGGGTAACCAGGGGTGATTTTTATTGGATTTGTTTTAGTGAACATTCATCTCAGAAAGGCCAACTATTTAACCATTCAGCTGAAGCAGAGCAAAGAAGACAAAAATGCCCAATAAAACAATGCACAGTGACTCAGCCTGCATGTATGCAATTATTTGCGATTAAGTTGGGATATTTTGGTGCATGGCTCGACTATGGGTTTGATTTTTTTTTTTTTTACTTTCCAACCAACAATATGAACTACACTCTTAATTTATTTGTTCCCAAGTCAGTTAGTGACGTTTGCTCATACGATTCTTAACGATTTAAATTCTACTTAAATACTTATGGGCTACTTTTTTCAGGTCATAAACTGTCACATAAGAGTTTATGTGGCACTTATGTGAAGTTGCGTTCTGAAGACTATAATTGATTTTGGTTGACTGGGAAAATGTTTATTAAAACAGGCTTATAGTTGAGCACAAATTACATCTTTAGCTTCTCAATTCCGCCTTTCGGGCTGGACCCATTCGTCCCCTAAATAATTAGGTACTTATATAGACCCCTTGCGCCAACTATTTATTTATTTTTTGTATTGTTGGAGTCCTTGAGAGTTAATCCGCAATATTATACAAAACAAATTTAACAAAATAGATTAACAATTGCATACGCCATCTCTTGCAAAGAACTTTCCCTAAAAAGACGTAGAGAAGGAAAAAACGATTTATGTTAAACCTACCTAGAAAATAAAGCTGTTTAGGGACACAAATGTCTTTTTAGACAAAATCTGTTCCAAAAAAAGGGTTTTATGCCAAAAAGAAGTTCCTCAAAAACGCCTGCTTCCAGAGCCATCTACTAGAATGGTTAAAGCAACAATTTCCCTCACCTGGAGAACGACTAACTTTGTTGAAAAGACACCTACTACTGTCTGCTTTGAAAAATACCAGTTTTGAGCAACAAACTTTGGAATTAAAGTCACCATATCGAAACTTTGACAAACGCTGACAGAAATAAAGGGTTTTTCAATAGGGACGCTACAAAAGTAGAACGACAGGGACAGCAAACGACGCCGAATTTCTTGCCGCTCTTTTGACATTTCCCTTCAGTAAGGTTTGCCATTTCATGATGGAAAGATATACGAGCCAACAACGAGTCGAAATTATTAAAATTTACTACCGAAATTCGGAGTCAGTGGCCTAAACGTTAAGAGCGCTACATCCAATTAATGGTCGTCCTAGCAGATCAACAATTGAGCGTCTAGTGGAAAAATTTGAATCCACAGGCACAGTACAAAATGTTCCCGTGCCAGTGAGACAAAGAAGTGCTAGTTGTGTCGAGAATATTGCTGCCGCTGAGGCTTCAGTTGAAGAAAGCCCAAATGTGTCTCTCATACGTGCGTCGTTCTCAAGCGGTGGGCATCTCTGTGACGTCGTTGTGGCGAATTTTGCGAAAAGATCTTGGCCTTCATCCTTACAAGATTTAATTGACGCAAGAACTAAAGCGCTTGACCACCAGAAGCGTCGTATGTTCGTGAATTGGGCTGAGCAACAATCCACACGTACTCCATGAGTCATCATTGCATCCCGAAAAAATTACGGTTTGGTGTGGTTTATGGGCCGGCGGCGTCATTGGGCCGTACTTCTTCCGTGATGATCAAGACCGGCACGTTACCGTGAATGGGAATCGCTACCGTTCAATGATAACCGAATATTTTTGGCCCCAGTTGGATGATACGGACTTGGAGGACATGTGGTTCTAACAGGACGGCGCCACAAGCCACACAGCGAATGTCACAATCAATTTATTGGAAACCAAGTTTGGAGAACGTGTTATCTCACGAAATGGTCCGGTCGCTTGGCCGCCTCGGTCGTGCGATTTGACGCCGTTAGACTATTTCCTGTGGGGCTACGTCAAGTCTATGGTCTATGCCAACAAGCCAGCGACGATTGATGAACTTCGTACGAATATCGAACGTGAAATTGCAGCAGTATCGGCCGATTTATGCTTGAAAACCGTCGAAAATTGGGCTCAGCGTCTGGACTTCTGCATGCGTGCCCGTGGTGGCCATGCAAAAGAAATCGAGTTCCATACATAATGGCATCGAACTTTCACAGGAATAAAGAATTTCATTGATATCCAAAACCGTTTTTGTTTTATTTAAAAAAAACTTTTGTAGCGCTCTTATTGAAAAACCCTTTACCTATATTTTCCCTAGCTATGACTGCAGATTTAAATGGTTTATTGAACAATGCTAGCAACAAATGAACACCTAAATGAATGGAAGCACTTCGGTCACGACCGCCTTGTAATCGAATGACAGCATTTCATTGGTTCGCATAAAATTGTATTGTCACTTCAAGGACAATGGGAAATTGATTTTTTTTTTTTCGTTCCACAGAACACTGTTTCCAGGGAAGTTCGCTCCACAAAAAAAAAAAAAGAGTCAACTCCATTGATTGAGTGTAATTCTTTAATCAAAAAAATCGAGAAAACAAGTGAGAAATACTGAACGAAGCTGCAAAAAAAAAATGGCTGAAAGCCGATGAATGAAAAGAACAAAATTAATTTATTCACTCGAGAAAAATGTTCCCAATTCCACCAGCATACAATAATTATGATGTCGAACAGAAGCAAAATTAATGGAATATTTCTGGAGAGACACATGAACATGAACATGCGTTTGCATACTTGTTTCAATTGAGCCAAATTCCACAGTACCACGGTGTGAATGTGTGCTTCTGGTTTGGAATAACATTTCAATTCCGTTTGACAACAAGAACACTTTCAGCTAGATTTCTCGCATTTAATTGATTCGTTTTATTGTGTAGATACGAATTGTAGAATAAACAACAACCCAACATATTATGCTGGGTGGCTGATAAAAATCCCCAATCAAGTCTAGATAACGCTGTCAACACACCCTGTTACTGGGCATTGGCAACAGGGATGTGACGGTAAAACACCTCAAGCACCACAATATTAATTGTGCAACTTGTTCAACGACCACTTATCAATGGCGCATACACTCGGACGTCATGTGCCACTAGGATAATAACACTTTCAAGGAATCGATTAGAATCGATTAATATAATAGATTTGAGGCGGCAGCGATAGCCAAGTTGGCCAAATTAAATGTCAACAATCTCATTTGGCAGAACACACGCGTGTGTGTTGATCGCTTGGCATGGATATTGCATTTTCGTAAACTGAATATTTAACAATTTTTACGTAAAAAATGAAAAGAAACTCTCGTAAATCGGTGGACAGTCATGAAGGTGAATGCGCTGAGGCAGAGAAAATGCACAAAGAGTCGAAAATATTGCTAAGTCGTAGTATTTTTGTTCGAAAAAAAAAAAATAAATAAATATACGGCGAGAGTGTAAAAATAGATTTGCGCGCGCCTTTGTGCCGTGTCTTAAATGCATTCGTTTCACTTCATCCATGTAGTTAAAAAAAAAAAAAAAAAGACCGAACAAAGTGAACAGACGAAAACCCATTGCTTGCGCTTGAACTTCCCTTAACCTCTGCTACAGCCTCTGGGGGTTGAAAACTGCAAGTCGCTCGTTAAACTCTATTCAAATTCATGTATACAAGTTTAACCCAGTTCTGTGTGTTGCGAATTCTAATACGAATGCAGTGCTCACTGCTCATAATCAAAGCATTATAATTCGATGGCGATCTGATGCTAAACAATTAGCAAAGGAATTTCGCATGCGATTCGGATTTTTATACTGTCGAGTGGAAGAACGTCTAGATATGAATGCATTCAAGTTAAATTGATTGGATGACCTAAACAAGTAGTTCATTCAGACAAAGGAAATGCAAACAGAGAAGAAAAAAACTTACAAGGAAGAAAAATCTGGCTGACGTCCAGTTTGCACGATTGCCAGATGGGCAACGGATGAACAACAAGAAATATTTGTCAAATTGCCGAGCGGAAAATTCATTGCCGGTTTTCTGGTCGCCCGAAAACTAAATAGTCTAAGTAATGGTTGAGGGTGTTGCCGAGATATACGACACACTGGCGTGAGCAAAATATCACATATTTGTCGACAATTATATAGAAATAGAACCATCAATGAGGTAACTGAGTGACATGTGCGTGTTTAGGTATATTAAATGATCAAAGGGTTCAATTTTAGCGGTGTTCGGTTTGCGCACATGCGTGTGCGCTATCGTTTATTGTGTGCGCATTCATATTTTCGCTACTGCAATATTTAGGCAGTCATCCGGGAATATGCGGATAACAATAAATGTTCCAAACTAACCTTCCTCCGTATATTGTAAGTTAAAATAAATACAAAATGTACTGATTTTTTCAATGCATATTTACGACATCTTTAAATCAGAAAAGGGGAATTCTTGCCTCGCAGGTAACTATTTTTTAATTGATGCTATGTCCACTCTAATACTCGTAGTGCGAAACGGAGGTATTAAGAGGAATTGAACAGAACGGACAGGATTACCTTTGTAAGTAACGTATAATTAGAACAGACTTTGGCAAGACATTAAACATTCTTCTTCGAAAATTCTTATTATTTGGTGGTCAGCGTCAAATGATTGACAACAACGTGCGACATTTCGTTTGCGCACATTAGTGTGCGATATCCAATATTACTCGTTTATTTTATTTTCTAGCTACCATAGATCAACATAAACACTATATCAGTTCCCTTTAGCGCACACAAGACCCGATCAAAGAAACAAAGTATATAAAAATCTACCCACATCGATACGCTTAGTGCGCACACGAATTATGCGGCTTACTTCGACCAACAATTTGAGCCCATTGTGCACTACCTTGGATACCTTTTGAAAACTCCGATTAGGAAAAGATAAGTACTGTCATTCGCACAGTGGTCGTTGTGCAGTTAGCCCACCCGCCATGCATGTACATTGTACACCTTTCGGGCAGTGATCTAGCTAGCCCTCCAGTCATGGCTCGAGTGTGTTCACAACTGAAAATGACAACTAAATCAAGCTCATCATAATCTAAAGCACTTGCACGAGCCTAGGATTATCCCTTAGCAATTTTCTTAGCGCACATCGGTGTGCGTTTTCGTATCGCTTCTCTGTACGAAAGTATGCACACGCTTTTCACAGCGGGGTTATGCTATTGCATCTTTGTAGTCGTGGGCTTATTTTTTCTTCCCTTGGATAGACGACTTCCTTTGGCTGACAAAAATGTTGCCAACGTGGCTGTCTGTCACTGAGAATAACACACGACATGGATAAGAAATCTAGTCCTCTGCTTATTCATTCTTCCCTTGGATAGACGACTTCCTTTGGCTGACAAAAATCTTCCCAACGTGCGTGTCTGTCACTGTGAATAACAGATGACAATGACAAGGACGAGGAATCGCGACATCAAAATTGCCCTATATTTGGGATCATGCCTTTGGACATTTATGGTTGATTGCTAGGTTCATGCATTAACTCCATCTGCAACCATTCGGATATAATGCAAACCAGCATTAGGTTCAAGACGTAAATGTAATTGGGTAGCCATGTTTGGTGACCAGTTTTTAACAATGCCATCGAGTACAGTAGTAGGGAGCAACCTTTACAATGGTTCGGGGCTTGCAATTGCAAATTAACCAAGAGTGAGCTAGTACGCCTTAGATAAAAATAACAATATACACAGACCCCCTGCAGGAATGGGACAGCTAATTATTGTGTGGGGGAGTTTCTGTTTCTTTTTTAATTATCCCCCACTGTGCATTTGTGCATTTGTGCATTTCTTTTTTGTTACATCCCTATAATGCACTTTGTGCTACTAGTATAAGACACATAAGCTTATGCCAAACACTTGTCGATTGGCTACAGGCTACGGAGCGCACACACAACACAAATGGCACGTGAACTTTCAGATGCATTTAAATTTAATGCACTTCTCCTAGAGTGTACCTGCTACCGTAATATGACGTTTCCTTGCATCGCTTTTATTTCTCCGCGTTCAGTGGTGAATGCGGAACAAGACGTGAAGAAGGAGGGTTTGTTGCTCTTTTCGTATTAAAAATAGACGCTTACATGATGTGTGTGGGTAGGGTGCATTTTGTTTTTCTCTAGTTGCGGGAAAAATCGTTCTTCAACACAAAGAGAAATTTGAATAATCCCGGAGGCGGCAAACACCCCATAGCAATGGCCTAGAGAAATTCTGACAGATTAAAATGAAATTGAAATTCATCGGGTCGGCAAAAGTTGGGTTGTTATAAATTGTGACGTCATGTCGCAATTTAAACAATTAAGTGATAGTTTGCTTGTAAATCAACGAATCTGATTTCTGCAGTCACGGTCAGCTGTGACTAATCCTGTTTTTTTTTTCGAAAACCAACTGCAGATATGATATCGCATGATATCCGCCGCTGCACGTCTTAAGCATTGCTGCTATCGACAAGCAGTGTTACAGCTCATTGCTTCTGAACATGACAATAACAAAAGAAAAACAAAATAGAAAGAATTTATATAAAAGCTGTATGCGAGTATGTCTGCCAGTTTGAACTTGAATGCATGCCTGATGTGTAAAACGATATTGAAAGTACGTTTTGTACATGTTTGTGTTTTCTGTATCGCATTCGGATTGCACAATTCATTGCCTGCGAGTAATGTACTCAAATTTCATTATACATTAGCTACACCCTACTGTCTCTAAGTGAATGAAGCAGCACACGTGTGTATAATAATTTTTTATCTAACAATGTAATTCGTTACAGCGAGTGCAGTGAATCGGTGTTGGGGCCTGTGCTTCCCCTTTGTTTGCAAATGCAACTGCGTGCATTCTTCTTGTCAATATAGGGGCAAGCAAAAACAAAAACAAGTTGAATACCTGAACTTGTCCCACTAACACTGTCGGCTGTCTCTAGGTGGTGTTTTGACATTCAGGCGGGTTTTTTTCTTTTTGCATTTTGCATTTTATAGGAGGTAGTGACAGCCTGCGGCATGTTAGAGTCAACAGTGCGACACAGTCGTGTTTTATGCGCGCCGCATCATGCCAGTTTGCCATGACTTTCGAATGCTAGGTCGGTGATGTGATGGTTTTTTTTAGGTGTCAATGGAATTGAGTTCTGTCATCGGGATTAGGGTTTGCATGTATGTTTACAAGCTGTGGCTTTAATTTGGGAGCTTTCACGTGACAAGGTACAGAATAAATTTACTTTAAGTTACTTTAAGGATTTTTTTTAGTAACACGCCGAAATATTGCAGCCACCCGTATATGTCAGAATATTGTTGCGTGACAGACGTCAGTGAAAACGCCATGTTTTTAATTAGAAACTATTTTCCAACCAGTTTAGCAGCAATATTATGACTCATTGTTTACAGCAATTGAAACCGGAAAGTGCACGCTGCACGATATTATAATGTTGCAATTGACTTCATTGATGTACTAGATTCCTACAAATTGATGGAAATTGTAATGCGAGACATCGAACATAATTATTGGACCCACGCAACTGTGAGAAAATATTCCCAGCGCGTTTGGCGCTTTTCGAGCTTAAAAATAGAAATAGAATTATACAAGCTTAAACGTCAAACGACTGTGCGTGAAAAGGCAATCAGGTTGTCAAGGGCGGGTCTGCAAGCTGTGTAGCTTGAAATAGGCTACAATGGTCGGGGAGACGTGAGGATAAGTTTAAGAGACTGTGAGCATTACTAACAAACATTTTTTAGTTTCGACTAATTTTTGCAGGTCACCACACAAATTTCGCAATTGTGAGCTTCCATAAATTTAAGGTTGAGACTAAAATTTGTTATTAGCACTTTGCTGAGTCTTTGTGTTAACACCTTCGCTATCTAGAACTGAAACGATTGAATATTTCTTGTTTGCCAACGAGTTTGAAAAGTTATCCTGTGGTCTGATCCACGAGAAATCCTTCAAACGTCACCATAACATTTTTGAATAAAACTAGGTGTCGATTGAGATTTTGAAGTTTAGTCCATACTGGAGTCCCCGATTTATATATACAAAGGTCTTGACTACAGCTTGTTTAACCTTCGTTTTGTGTAGCTTATCAATGCAGTCAGTGGTCAACCAACGAGCTTGTTGGTTGAAGTATATGGTTTCTGATTGACAAGCGTAAGTTTTGATTTTAAAAGCGTGAAATGAGACCGCAGCCTAAGGCTTTCATTGTATTTTCCCCAATCTTCTTGGACACGTGAGGACTTACCTGGCTTGAACCATTGACTACTCAGTTTACTTCGACTTGAATAAAACTCAAATACAAAGCGGACTTTTCTGAAGGCTTCATTCACAAGTTTTGTGGGTCTGTTCGGTTGGAGAAAATTTTCTTTCGATGGCGTACTCGGTCTTTGTACTAGGGTAAGATTTGGTTGGAGTTGTGTACGAGCCAATAATCGTTAGCTTTCTTATGAATCCTAAACAACTTAGGTAGAGGCATGGAAAAGTGAATGTTATGGGTCGATTCATCTACCAACATTTTACTTTTGGTAAATTCAGTTCCAACAAACCAGAGCTCTACTGACAATCAAACAGATCGAAAAATTTATGAAGACTGTGAAGTACCGGATCGCAGGGGTACTCACTCAGCATTATTGTCCAGTAAGATTTCAAGAAGATCGCAGCAACTTGGCCTCTTTCAGGGTGATTTATGACGAATTTTATATAATGAAGTGAACCAGTACCTGCATGTAAGTTTAAGCTCCTTAAAGAGCAGCAGGCAAGTGTTTAAAAATTTTGTATGAAAACTTTCTTCTAAAAACCGTCCTATTTTGGACGAGAGAATAAATTTCGTTACAAAATTACGAAAGCCAACGGTTACAGGCTGCTTTTATCAAGTAAGGGCGAAAGTTAATGACTTTTTGTAGTGAGAACTAGATGATTCTAGTTGGTTTTACTTTATTTAAGCTTTCAAAGCCTTTAGTTCGAAAGATATGTGGGGTTTTCACACCGCGAAGAATGTCTCTATTACTGGTCTTTTTACGTTCAGTTTGACATAATTGCGACTTTCTTTCCGCCATAGAGCGCATTTCTGTTAATAAATCTGCAAAATCTTTCCGTGAATAAGAGGAAACAAGTCGTATAAGTGACCAATAACTACAAGCGAATAGTCAGTTCTAGAATATTTTGAAAAGTTTCTTGGAATCGAATTTTTTGACCAAAACAAATATAGATATTCACGTTTTACTTAAAAAATACGGATAGTTCTTAGCTTGCCCTTAGAAAGATGTCACAACCAAGAAAGGAGTCAACATATTCATCCCTATCGTGGAATCCGTCGGAATTGAGTTTCACTTCACCTATTCGATTCCCTTTCACCTTCCACGCTATCGTAGAATCCGCTGGAAAAGTTGCCTTATCATTCACATTACCGATACAGGGAACTATTCACTTTGCGGATTTGACGATACTGAAATATTTTTTTAAGCGAATAATTCCCCCCGGCGGATTCTACGATAGGGGTGATTGTGTTACAGTTACAAATCAATCATGTAATGTATCCCATTGCGACATTTGATTGGTTTCAGGTTAATTCCATTCCATGCAAAGGTATTTGTGGAATAAAAATTACTGACAGCTTTTCACAATTATCCCATGCGCCTGCAGATTTTTTTAAAGCCACCAAGCCTTCGAGTAACGATGTCATCATAAATTTATTTAACTCCAAGTTCTAATCTAATTATTGCCCGCCATAAAAACAATCATATCAAGGTATTAGCGCCATTAGACATAAATAAAGCCTCACTCACAAGCTGATGGTAGTCCAATATTTCCTTAGAAATTCCAATCATGACCGAGGGAAATCCATGCAATAAAACTGGCAAACAGTGTTTTTCACTTGAAAGCGATTGTTCTGCCGTCAGAAATTGATTAAGAAAATATACGTACTACATGTTAGTATACTAGATTAAGAGCCCAAACAACTACGCCCAATTATAAACCAAATTTATAGGCGTGTTGTTTTTTTGAATGTTCCTATCTTTCAAACATGTTATTGCTCATTTAAGCACACCCGATATAAATCAATTGTCAATGTGAGGTCGATTTTGTTTCAGTTTGACATTTGATTAAATTTGTGAACGGCAAAGTTTGTTGTAGGTAAATAGAGGCTATCCGAGGTGAACTTTGCTGAGACTGTTCTAATCGATGAGTATGCTTAAACGTCACCTGCCGGGAAGACATTTTTACAAGACGGCGCTTCTGTATATATTCTCCGCGATACTAATAATCATTTTTAGTGTCCAGGGGTCGAATCGCGTCGTTCGTGAACGAGCTATACGTTCACGGAATTATGTCGATTTTGCATGTGAAACAAAAACAAATTCCGTCACGTAATGCTCGTTAACGGATGACGCGATTCGACCCCAGGCTAAATTTTTCGAACTCACAAAAACGAAATTTTCCATACACATTTGCATATTGTGACCTACAAAATATTTTGTGTGGAGGTTAAAAATGATTATTGGTAAGGCCCTCTGTCTTGACAGTAGGCCATTCTGTCAACCTGATTCGGCAGGAGATTTCAAGAGGTCCGAGCTCTCTTTCACGAATAAATCGAATCTTTATCGTTGCAGAATTGGCGGCACAACAAATGACGCCAGACTGAATGCTACAAATTTCCCACATCGATGATTAAGAATAAACCCTTTTCGCCATGGTGTTGTTGAAAATTTCTACTAGGTTACCCACGGAAATATACCTCCAAAAACAGTTAGGAAGTTTTTGCTTTGTAGTCCATCGAAACTGGCCTCAACGAAGCAGCGGATCTGCATCATCTAAGCAGAAGACACAAATCAACGCATTCGAGTGGTTATATATATTTTTTTCTGACTGCATTGAAATACAAAAAAGAATCATAAACTATTTTGGATACTTGAAAATAGTCCCTATTTTTGTTTTGCAGTGGTATAAAAGTTCTCTTTCGCCCTTTTAGCGAATCTTTTGTGATGTGAAATATGCTTACTTACTAACTTAGATGGGGCTACAGTCCGGGGTGGACCTGGGCCTCAACCAATACGCCTCTCCAGTTAGCGCGATCTTTGTCTAACTGCCTCCAGTTGCGCACTCCAAGTTGGTTGAGGTCCCCTTCCACTTGCGCGCGCCACCTAAGGCGAGGTCTTCCTCTACTGCGTTGTCCCTCCGGGTTGGAATCGAAGAAGATGTAAATTATGCAAAAATGGTAAATTACCCGCGATCTGTCATCACTGTCGTCAACTGACAGCTTCCCGCGGGTCAAGCAACTGACTTTAGTGATTTTTTAACAGCTCGCGTTGCAAATAGTGACTAGGGCTCATCTAATTCCTGGTAGAAAAAACACACAGATGTAAGTTATCGTGACCGTATGTTGCTTCAATTTTATTTTTCCAAGAAAAACGAGCCGCCCATACACTGAGTGCCAAGGACAACTCGCGTTTTATGTGCCAATCTCACAAACTCTGGCGTATCCTTTCAACCGAAACTTATTTCCCAAATGCACACTGCTTGTGCGAAGAGAAATTTGCAACATTTCGAAAAGTTGTTCAGACGTAAAGTGATCCTTTTTATACCGACGAGTTTTTGTCACATTTTTTTAGCGCGAAAAAGCTTTTCAAGACATGGACCTTATGGATACATAAAGTAACGTGTGGCAAACAATTTGCCCTCTTTATCTACGCGGGCAATCTTGATAAACGCTTTTCTAAAAGTTCCCAGAAAATGCAGTCATTTATTTAAAGCAAGTTCTTGTTATCGGTATGAGGCATTTTCTACCTCCATCCAAGGTAGGTACTGCAATTCCAAGAACACAATCTGAACACTTATGGTTGCTATAAGCGGTACAACATTGCCCGAAGAAATGTCAAGATGTAGCAAAATCTAAAACCAGTTATCAACTATTTATAGGCATGTACAATCACCAACTTCTTACATTCCTTTGATGGAGATATTGATCCGCAAAGACCTTCCGCGAATTGTGTTTTTGAAAATGTAAACCCTGAGCACATTGTCCTTATGGTAATTTCAAGTTCTTATTTTTTCCATTCTCTGACTTTGTGTAAATAAACTCCGCACAGAAATGTCATAAATAGAAAGTTTCAAGGGCTTTTGTTAGGACAACCAGTTCTCATATTGGGGTGATAGATGGGATAGGGGTGCTTTTTACGACCAACCAAGAATCATGTACAAATTGCAAAAAAAAAATTCCTGTTATCCGACAAATCCCAATACGCTTTCATATTTAATCAAACGACAAATTTACGGATGCGGAATATCTTTTACGACTCACATTTTGATGTTGTTCAACCACCCACCTACGTCTCATGATTATCAGGGTCATTTCTCATTTCTCATTTCTATAGAAAATTACTTGTTGACCAACCCTCCTGCAGATGGGTACCTATTCTTTAAAAACTGATTGTCTGCTTCAACACAGACAGGGCCTGACAGTATTTTGACAACGCATACGAGTACTTGGGAATTTTCCAAAAATCTCTGTTCCGCACCCAATCAACAGGCAAATAGAAAAAAAAAAACCGTGTTTGACGGATTTGGTAGAACCCACCACCTCGCATCGATTGAATCGTTCGAGTAGTAGCACTTTCTAAAGCAAAAGTGCGATGAAACTGATACCAGCCTGTACTTGTGTTGTGTGCACTTAAGTTTGTTCTCTGTGTCGCCAATTAGATGAATATGTAGTAAGGCTAAGTAACATTCAATTATAATTCTATGCACCTTCTCCCTCTCACTCTCGGCGAATGGGGTAAGGTTACCTGTGCTTCTTCATCTTAGTTATGCACACGTGACAACAAATGCAGCAAAACTTGGCAAGGCAACAACGGTCACACATTGACACCGATCCGCGCCGCGCCAAAGAGAAGCAGTTTTCCTAAACGAGTTGTGAGCGTCTGAAAAAAAAAATCGAATGACGGAAAATGATGACATATCATAATTTATTTACCCGAGAAAAAATAATTACAATTTTTTCTCCATGTGGGATGCGCTTTTTTTTCTCTGCCACCCCCCAAACTTATCTGATCCAATGCAACAAAATCCCCGTTGATATATAAGTCGAACACGGCGAATTGGGTTGAACTATAAATTCGAAAAGCTTTAGCACACTTTAGCAGACGGTAGGAAAGAGGGCGCGCGCACCTTCCCCCATACTCAGGTGTTAGATACTTTGCTTGGTAAAAAAAAAAAAGAGCGCGCATGTCAATCCAAAGCCGCACCGCAGTACCGCTACCGGCTGCGGCCCCCTGGAAATTTATGTGCTCTCTCAGCGCCGAATCGAAATCCAAATCCAATACAAAACAATATCAAAACCGCGAAATAAAGAACGAACGGGGGAAAAAAGAACAAACGAGAAAACTTGCAGACACATCAAAATGTACTGGTGTTCGTGTTGCGAGGGGAAGAGTTTGGCGGAATAATTTTCTTGTTTTGTTTAGGAGCGTTCACATGGAAACATGCATGAATAGATTTAAATGTCAAACAAAAAATGAGAGAGAGCACCTACTTGGACTCGTTGCAGTGCTCGGCTGCTCGCTGCTCGACGACAAAGTGACAGATGAGTCAGTAATACTTATGTAATGTAATCTGTGTCAGTTACATAACCGAGTGTGTATCTCTGAGGGATGTATACAGTGTACACGTTGCTAAAGGAAGCAATCCATACGGGCATGGTGGTGATTTGATCGTAGATGGCTGCAAAGGCGGCTAGGAACAAGAACTCACTCTTCCAGCGACGAAGCCTGGATTATTTGTGTATGCGGCAGTTTTTTTCTTGTTCATTTTGTAGCTGGCAGAAAGAGCTTTTATAAAATACACGAAATGCATATACAGATAAACGATATCAAGTGGCAGTGTTGCCATTGATGAGCGACTAAGTAGTAAGTTTGATAAGTTTCATGTGTAATCCCAAATGTACACTTTCTACGAGGTCATAATCCAGAACCAAGGAGCATAGTTGCAATAAATAAAAAATATCCATGACGTAGTATTGTGTATATTATTCCGCCACATGGGTTTCGTATTTTCTCTTATTCTGCGCAGATACGTCACAACTTACTACGCCCCAAAGATCACATACAATTCTGTGTGGCTGGCAAATATTACAACAAAAATTAAGTAATCATGCGAATGCCCCTTTATTTATTTGATTCACGGGGTTTTTGCTCGACAGAACTATAGACCGATAATCAAGTGGCAATAACTTTGTCCGATCTAATGCCTTTCCGCAGCACTTGTAATCATTTTTAGTGTCCACGCTAAATTCTTTGAATTCACAGTGGTTAAACTTAACATAAAAAATTGCATATTGTCACCTGCAAAATATTTAGTGGGAAGGTTAGGTAGGTAAAAAGTGTGCTCTTGTGGCTTCTGCCACAGCTTTACATAGACCATCAGTTGGGTCAGTGATGGTACATGTAGGGAAAAATACCTACACGTAGGGATTTTCGATCTAAAAATGACGCCGTAGGGAAAAAAGGACAGATTTGTATAACGTAGGGATTTTTCAATTCAGTTGATTTTTCCGAAAAATCGTACCACACATCCGTTTTTAGTCAAAAAATATTTATTATTTTTGTTTACCTATTTAATTTTGCTCTTACACTCGTCGATATTCGCTACGGAATAAAATGAGATGACAAGTTTGAAGAGTAAACAAAAAGGAAAAAATCATTTGTGGTTAAAATAGCGTATGAGAAGTTAAATTAAATTTTATTTGTGTAGGTATGGATAAAATAGTTATATAGAGAGATTGTAGTGAAAATTTTTCGACGGTGTAGGGAAAAAATAGAAAAAGTAGGGATTTTCTTTGTGTACTGTAGGGATTTTTTGTTATTTTATGTACCATCACTGAGTTGGGTCCATTGTGTCCTAGTGCGAAGGTTAAGAATGAGGCCCTTTAATACAAAACTACAACTTTACTTAGGTTTTTCATATGAAAGTGCCCGGCAAAAATAGCTTTTAGTGGGTGAGAAGATCGGCATTGAACTTCTGTAACTTCATGTTGCAGAAATGTGATAAGTACTAGAGCTCTTTTGTGAACAGCACAACAAGCAAGTGTTTTTCTTTTAATTGTACATCGTTCTCTTATCTATTGTAATGGAAAAAGGTGAGCTATTAAAACAGAACCTTGTGGGATCACCACTCAAAAAAGAAGGAATTAAATGCACCTGGAGCGACTGCCTAAAATGGTGACCTTCCGTACAAATCTATGTAACTTCCAACCGGAAAATTTGTTCCACTTGCTGACCTGAAACTGACATGATCACCATGCAAAATTTGTAACTCCAGCTCTAGTAGGTAAGCTTCAATGCCTTAGAAAAAATTCCGAGAAGAACTGGTACATCAAACACTGATTTTGGATTTTGGACAACGTTCACTGAGGCTCTTCTTCCTTTTCAATGTAATACTAGTACCATTGTAAAGCAGCGATCATTCTTTGAGATCTTTCCTAAGCAAAGCTATTTATAGATCTTTGTCTAGTCCAAGTGCATTCCTGGCAAGAAGCAAGTGGACAATAGACATGCCTAAAGCTGCCCTTTCTTGTCCCTGAAACTCCTGCAGAAGTCGGTGATTGTCCAATCTCTGCCCAGTGTCTGGTGGTGGGATTTATTAAGCTTCGAGGTGCCATCTCTACTGCCCGGTGGTGGGGTTTTCCTGTAAAGAAACTAGGGGTCGTTCGTAAAGGGACTGCCCCAGATCGTTATACGTGGCGAAGAACCACACCGCCACCACCTAACCCTTACCTAACCATCTCTACTGCCCTGTGAAGGTTATGTTCTACCTCAAGTCTGGGATTATCCACAACTGTTTTATCTTTATAGAGCCCAGCTTGCTTGTCCGTAACTAGGTTTTTCTTGAAGGCATTCTAAAACCTAGTGCGACAAGTGAACAGAAAAAAGTTAAGACTTGCTGGGATTTAGTAGAAGAAAGGACTAAGTACTCATTTTACTGCAGCCTCGATTTGGGCTTGATGATAGACTTTCTAATAGGAAACTCAATTATTTACTTAGCACTGTAACTTGCCGGCAACGTTTAACATTTCCACCCCGACAGAAGGCACACCCAATCGAAACAGTCTTCTTGTCCACTACTAACCTACAACTTGGGTAAAAAAAATTCCAATACCTTTTGTATCGTCAGAAATTCATTGCAAACACGTTTTTATGCACACCGAGTTCAAATATAACCACGACACTTCCACAAACACTATTCCCCTTGCAAACAATTATACAGGGAGTTCAAATACACATGAGAACGAGAATGCCATTCCGATACTGTATCTGTGTGCAAAATAGAAAAAGAGAGAAAGCGTTTCCTCCATAAACCAAAAACCAAAACCAACCATATCGAAGAGAGAAGGAGAGACTTCCACAAACAAAAACACACAACACAATTTCAAACAGCACACAACCTTCAAATATAAAGCATCGAGTCGAGAGAGAGAACTCAGTGAATTTTTTCGTGTTTTAGTATAACAGTTTTCCACTGATGTTACGTCGTGGTTTTGTTTCATTTCATAAAGTCACCACGGCCGAGAGAGTACTTAAAACAAAAATAATACAGAATATTCTTTTGGAAATTTTTTCCTCACAAAGAATAAAACGAATTTCAAACAAGAAAATCCCACAGTAAACGATTCTTCACCTTATTTCCTCACTCTGTATTATTTTTGTTTCCTATAATTGTTCTGTTGCTTTGCAATAAAAAAGCGAGAAAGAAAAAAAAACACACACACCTCGGGTTGGTTCTTTTAAATTCGATTTTTCCCTCAACCGTATATACAACTACTCTGTCCTGCGATAGTTAATTTCCCAAGTGTCATATTGTAGCAGAAGGCAAAACAGAAAAGTAACAACGACTGCGATTCCTATTTTAAACAATCGTCATCATCATCATCATCATCGTAAAATCGAAAGGACAAACTGCCTACATCCGTCTAAAAATATTGGGAAAAATTTTCCACTTGCTGTGTGTGTATATCGTGTGTGCACTGTGCGGTGGATGCAGTTCGATCGTCATTGCCACCCCTGGCGGTTCGGTATTTCGAGAAATCGTTAACTTTCAACAGCCAAAATGAAAATTGTTTAAACAATCCCAATCAAAACAAAACGCCAAGCAAAATATAATAAAAATTTATCAAATTGAGAGAGAGCGAGAGTGATTAGGAAAAAGAAAAGAGCGAGCTTTAGCGGATAATATATCCGTGCCGTGTCCATTGGGTGACACAAATCAAAACAAAAGCAGTTTCCATTTCCATTTCCAACACTTTAAAGTCACAACTTGACAGCAGGACGACGACGGCGAACAGATAACAATGTCACAAATTGTGACAGATACCAATCGGAAAGTATTATAAGCAGTTCGGGCTTCTGGATGTTGGTTACTCTCTCATCGACAGTATCGCTCGCACATTATCGTATCGGCGGCAACAGTCTACAACAATTTTAAATTCGCGCTAGATAAATTTACTGTCAAATAAATAATGTCAGTAATGAACAGCAGTCGAAACAACGACGACAACAACACCAGGCTCACCCCTAACAACAACACCGAGGAGAGCGAAGCAAATAATCTACTTCTACTCTACAATTAAACGTACAAGTACAATCCGGACAACAACAAAAAGAAAAACCGACAAAAGTCGCTATAAAGTAATAACAATCGACAAGAATACAAAATACATACTTTAGTGCTGTAGTTATAATTTTTATGATGAGTGTGTGAAATGTCGTCGCGCTGCTGAATTCGGTTCTTTAACATTTATTTATTTTTTCTTTGTTTCTGTCGTTCTTTGCAAGTGGTGGACACTTTAGTGGTGGACTCGGTTCGGTTTTATTTTATTTCTACAAATGTACCTACCCCCCTGCTCCTTCATATCGAATGAACTGTGAATTGTGAGAAACTACAGAGTTTTATTTTTTATACAAAAAACATTTAAAAAAAAACCTATCAAAATGGCTGATAATAGTGCGCGAGTTGCGGCGCATCTTCGAAAAATCGAAAGGACTGAAAGTGAAATCGCCTGCGAGGAGGCGGCCCGCCTAACAGCTGACCTGCAGGAGGGTGGCAGCCCCGAGGACGACGATGACATGAGTGAATATCAGGAGCTGCCACCGCCTCCGGACGGCGGCTACGGTTGGGTGATTTGCTTCGCGTCCTTCATGTGCAACATGATTGTGGATGGTATTGCCTACACGTTTGGTATATTTTTGGGCGAATTTGTGGAATACTTCGGCGAGGGCAAGGGCAAGGTCGCCTGGGTGGGCAGCCTGCTGAGCGGTGTGTACCTCAGTGCGGGTCCAATTGTGTCGGCGTTGGCGAATAAATTCGGCTGCCGGGCGGTGTGCATTGCGGGCAGTGTGGTGGCGTGCATTGCGTTTGTTTTGAGCACGTTTAGCACCTCGGTGGACATGCTGATGATAACGTATGGTGTGTTGGGTGGATTCGGCTTTGGTATGATCTACCTGCCGGCTGTGGTAGCGGTCGGCTACTACTTCGAAACAAAACGCTCTCTGGCGACAGGTATTGCGGTCTGCGGATCGGGAGTGGGCACGTTCGCCTTTGCTCCGTTTGCTACATATCTGCTGAACGTGTTTGGCTGGAAGAATTCGTTGCTCATATTTGCCGGCTTGATTCTGAACTGTGCCATCTTTGGGGCGATGATGAGGCCGCTAACGTACCCGAAAAAGAAGAAGGTCAAGCCGCTGATGCAGCGGATGTACGAGGAGAAGCGAATGCAAATGGAGCGCGGTTCGATTGGCGGATCGCATTTTATGGTGCAGCTGCCCGATGGCACGATGGAGAAGAAAATGAAAATGCCCTTAAACGCCGATCCAGGAGTTCATTCTAGTCTTAATTTAGATTTATTGGCATCGCAGCAGCAGAGTGGTACATTGCACCCTGTGTCGACGTTGCCGACAATTACCGAAGCCAAAGTGGCTGAAAATCAGCAGGAGCTACAGTCTCCCGATGGTCAGAGTCAATTAGAAAATCGTCGCGGACGACGTCCACATCGCAGCTCCGAGACGGAAGCCAGCAGTCCATACAACTCGAACGATATGGTTCGTAATGCATCGCAACCGGCGTTCACGATCGATTATCAGAGTCTTCCGAAGAATGGGTCGGTGCCGTCGTTTGACCGCGTTAGAAAGACATCGAGCAGCGAGCGCTACAAGCCATCGCTGGCCGCCATTCGCGCATCATCGAAGGGCGACATTGGCAGCAACGGCGTTGAGCAGTTCTCGTCCAAAATGTCGCTGGCCAATCGCTCCGACAGTGGGAAAATGGTGAGGCCCATGTCGAGGAAGGACATTTTCTATTCGGGTTCCGTCACCAATTTGCCGCAGTACCAGTCGCAAAAGTCTCTAACAAACTACAGAAACTCGGTTCTTTCCCTAACCAAGTACGAGAAAAGCATGCGAGATGTCCGTTTGGTGGACCCCCTGGCCGAGGCGGAAAAGGGACGCGATCAGTACGACCTGTGCCCATGCTTTTCGTTGCCAGACTCGGTGAAGGCAATTCTCAACACAATGTTGGATGTGAGCCTGCTCAAGGACCCCGTCTTTATGCTAATTGGAATTTCAAACGTTTTCGGAATGGCGGGACTGTACGTGCCCTTCGTGTACCTGGTGGACGCAGCAATGCTCGACGGAATTGACTCGGGTTCGGCCTCATACCTGATTGCAATCATCGGCATAACCAACACCTTCGGCAGGGTCATTTGCGGCTATGTGGCGGATTTCCCGCAAGTCGACTCGCTACTACTCAACAACATATGCCTGCTAATAGCCACAGTAGCTGTGACAGCAACACCTCTATGCTCGTCCTACATCTCGTATGTGTTTATGGCAATCTTCTTCGGAATCGCCATCTCTGGCTACATCTCGCTAACTTCAATCATCCTGGTGGACCTGCTCGGCTTGGATCGCCTGACAAACGCATTCGGCCTGCTCATCCTGTTCAGAGGATTTGCAGCCATCATTGGGTCACCTCTAGCCGGAGCGGTATATGACGCCACCAAGTCCTACTCGATTTCATTCTACATGGCTGGGGGATTCTTTGCCATATCGACGGTGACCAGCTTTTTGGCACCGTGTCTAAAGCGTTGCACAAACACCGACGAAATGCCAGTCCACATTGAAGTCCTCACCCCCATCGACGAGGAACAAGCCGAGGACCTGGAGGACGACGATCAGCCCATTACAATCGTGCCCAAGATTATCAAGACTCTGCCCAGTCCACAGCAGGAACAGTTGCCGGGAATAAAGCAGTCCGAATCGGTTTTATGAATACAACAGAGATTCTAAGAGCAGAGAAGACAACGCGCCATTTTTCTGTTTCCTCCTCAGCAGCAGCAGCAGCAGCAGCAAAACAAGCAAGTAAAAATCGCATAGCTTAGCAGAAACCAAATTTTATGAATTACCAATTGAAGACGAACTACATATACATACATAAATGTATTTAGAACAATAAGCGGTAAATTTAAAATATTTTTTTATTGAATTGTTTGAGCAACACTATAGATTACTCTCACTCTGTACACAACACTTTGTTTTTCTTTGTAACAAAAATAATATTGTCCGTGCAGAGAGAATGAGTTCTTTTTGCTTTTCGTTTTCGTTTTTTTTTTTGTAAGAGAGAAAGTGTATACAACTATATTTTGTACGTTAAGTAGATATTGTTTAACAAATTCTTTTAGTTTTCTTCTAATTAGTACGACGATGACGAATGTTGTTTATTTTTATTTTCTAAGGCTTGATTATTGTAGAATATTGAAGAATAAACCAATAAAAAGAAATTAAAATGAAAACAATTTTAAAATTAAGAGAAGACAATTAATAAAAGGGAGAACGTAACTAAGATAAGCAAGCAAAGGTATTATGTAAAAACCAAATTCAAATTGTTAGAATTAAAATTCAAAGCAAGAAAGTTATTTAACAAATTTATTGGACTAAGCAAACCAAAAAATAAAAACTACAACTGTTATTTATTATTTAACTACACGAGATAGTAGCGAATAAAATAATAATATAATATAGCTCGCGCTGTTATATATATACATTGTCGAAGATTGTTTATTAAATTATTGAGAAATTGTTTTGTTGTTAATGTTTTTCTTTTGACTTTTTCTTTTTCTTTTAATTTAACCAAAAATAATAATAATTCGTGTCAATCGAAAAAAAGAAGTATTATTTATAGAAAAGTAACAAATATCAGAAAAAGTACTAAACAAATTGTTATTGCAAATAAACCAAAAAATAAAACAACAGCAAGAGAATGAATGAAAAACAAAAAAAGAAATACAAAGAAAAAATCGCCATAAATTAGCAGAAAAAAAAAATAAATATCATGCTTGGTTGTTTTTATTTTTGTTTCGGCAAAGAGTTGCGGTTACATTTTCAGTCAGAAGGGGGTGGTTTCTTGTTGCGATGTTCAGAAGGTCAATGGAGTTTGCTGCTGCGTTGTCGCCCTGCGTGGGGGTGGTCGTGTCGAAGAGAGTGCTTATCTTTTTTAGGTGCGCAGAGATGAAAGGGGGTGGCGTTCAATTGTTTAGGGGCATTTTATCGGGCATTCCACCAAAGAGTGTTGTCGTCATTTAATTGCTCTATTGAATTCGAGCGGTTGACGACGCATTAATTCAGGGACTACGCATCGCAGAAGCACAGACGTAGCGTTTCCACAGAAACAAGGGAATGAATCATTTGTTGGCAACAATTCGGTGATTCTGGGTGAAGTGAATGAATTTAGCATCGGCCGACGTGAGTGGCCAAAAATTAAATTCAAGCTCTTTTCAGAGAAATTGCCGTGACAAGAGTGAATAGCAGAGAGTTGTCGTCTCCATAAATCGTATCAAAGACTTTCAGAGAAGTCAGAGTAATTGGAAGGATCACTTTAAAAAACGAAATTTGGAGGTCATTAGCTGTCACTTTTGAAGCTTTTATTCTTTGACATTTGATAAGTAAATAGAAACTACGCCATTACTAAAAATGGAACGATACACGCTTCAACAACGCATTGAATCATTATTAAAATTCACTACAAAAATGGTGAATAAACGTCGTGCCTTTGCTTATTGGGTCCTTGAAATTCATGAAAATGATCCGGAATTCCATCGAAAAATCATCTTGACTGATGAGGCCCATTTCCACCTCGGCGGCTATGTTAACAAGCAAAATTGTCGCATCTGGGGCTCGGAAAACCCAAGAGTTATTGTTGAGAAGCCTCTCCATCCTCAACGTGAGGCTATCAAGGACATAGGGCAGCCACTTTGCGATTTGGTTATGGAAAATTTCATGAAAAGGATATGGTCCTGTATGCGTGCTCGTGGTGGCCCTTTGGCTGATGTTGTTTTTCATTATTAACGGCATACCTTCCTCTTTATTATGAAATAAACATCCGATCATTTATCTCAAAAAATGGCATTTTTCTTTGAATACCAAAATAACACCTCTTATTGGAGAACCCTTTACAATTTTATCCCGAGTCCAAACGGCCAATTGAGAAGCTCTTTCATGACAGTTATGCTCTCGGATGTTTGTAAGACGTTCGCTAGAGGCAACGCCGTAAAATGTTTCTAACTTTTGACGGCGCTAAAGGGGCAAAGTAAACGTTACTGGTCAACGACGAAAGGAATCACGAATGCAGTTATAGAGATACGTAGGACGGAATACCGCACATGTTGTGGTGCAAACGTCAAAATGTGGTATCGATCTTCAAAGCATGACATGCAAAACATTTGACAGGTATTTTTAGTTTTACATTGGTTTCCATTGGCTTTTGCTCATCGCTGCTGTGCCGTGCAAAATTGAATCCCTGAACCACAAAAAGGCCCGATGTATATCAGCATAGCCAGGCAGCCTTTGGAAATGTTCAAGCACAACTCGAAGGAGTTTCTGTGTGGTTTCTTAACTGATGAAATAATGTAGGCCCACTAGCCATACAACAGAAATGACAAAATTATGGCAAACAGGCAAACATACCACCAAAGCAACGGCGTGTTTTTTGATCGGAGAGTTCTCATTCTATAGGTACATTTTCTTTTTCTGATCCGCAGGAAATAGCAAACAACGGATTCAATGAAAGAAAGTGTTTTTCCATTGCCACGATGAAATAAACTTGCAGTTCTGGTTGAAATCCTGAACCAAATCGGTTCTTTCCAACGAAAAGAAAGCACTCCTCAAGGCATTTAAAGGAATCGTAGCAATCAGCACAGGTCACTATCAAGTAAGTACACCCTCGGCCCAGCTGGACATTCGCCTTAATACCAACTGTCACATTTGCAAGAACTCATTAAAAGAGGAAACCCCGATATAATGCGGCAATTGTGCTCTTGGTCCCATCTAACCAGACAACCTACAACTCCCACGTTCGAGACAACAAATAACACCAGGTTCCATTTCAAACATCATGCTATCGTTGATGGTTGATGCCCGATGGCTTTATCTAGATAGCTCCAAGAAGCACGTCAGGGATCGCTAAAGATGGAATACTGAGAGACTCTTAAGAAAGCAATACAGCTCACGGCAGTGCCAAAGTAACATCTACCTGAAAACACCTTGAGGCGGGAATGCAACAAACTGATTGGAACTGTTAATAAATCTGCTTAAAAATAATTTACAACTCAAATATGAAAATTATTACAACCAAGATAACTTTAAAATCAACGATAACCTCTACAAAAGTTGCCATTCAACTAGATCACAACCAACCACCTCCCAGGTGCATCAGAACACCAGTTAAAATGCAAGCATTGGTCACGTGAAACACGCCAAAACTGAACAACACCCTTAGAGGGCGTTCCATGTGTGTCTCTATTCTGGAAACAAAAATATAGATAACAGGTTCGATATCAAAGTTCTTTGAACCAAATTCAAATCGTAAGCTAATACCTTCTTTTCGCCGGCGCGCGCAATGCCTTGACAACAAACAAACGCCATTCGGTCAGAATTCAAAATTATCAATTGGTTGAAACAACAACAAGAACGGGGGAAAAAAAAAGTATTCCCCGCTCTTCGGTTTATCTTTCTGTCGTAAAAATATTTTCACATTTTTATTTGTTCATTCTTTATCGAAACGAATAATATGAAGAAGAAAAAACTGAACAAAGCGATCCCAAGTCCAATTGGAAATAGAACAACGAGGCGGAAGACATTAGCCAACCAGCGAGGAGTGCATGAACTGCAGTTAGATAATTGTTTTTATTTTTATTAATTAAATGTGATTACGATGTGTATTTTGAAATAAAATTAACAAAAATGTGAGTTGCACTTATCAACTTTGTCTGTCAGTCACTGCGTGTGCAAGTGATTCATAGGAAATGTATAAACTCATACATCCATACAGCAACAGCATTTCTGTGATAAATGAGACATTTATATTGCAGCGATAAATAATTGTCGTGGAAAGCTCTACCAAGTTATTTCAGTTTAAAGCCGTCATATCTTCATATCTTATCTATTAATCAAGGTGCTAGTGCTGGCTAATCGCAATCAGCAACACGGCGAGTACAATTTCAATACTATCTGCATATCTGCTCTCTCGTCGACATGACTGAGCCAACCAGAGTAGTAGCACTAAAAAACAAGTTAAAGTCTCGTATTTCTCCCGCGATTGCTCTAATTGTTCGAAACACGTCAAATGGGTCAATAAATCGTGCAAACAAATGCCGCCGCCTCAGCGCCCACAGAGTCATGCGATATGGTGCCGGCGCGTCCCCGCTTATTTAGGTCCCTTGTCGAAGATGATCGCTGTTTTATTAATTCGCTGCTGCACTTCAGTGCTGTCGAATAGGTAAGGAGATACCAATAAAGACCAGCAATTCGAATTCGTAAAAAATACATTTGGAGGTCAATTGTAATTATCTAAAGCCCCCGGCACTCTGGAGAGTTTACATCTGCTGTGTATATTTTATTGAATTGTGTGTGTCTGCCTGTGTGGAGAGATAAATTGATCCCAATGTTCGGTTTGTCGATTCTTGTTGATTGAATGTTTAGCAACGGACGTTTTGCTTGCAATTGAGAGCACAAGCTTAAGGTGTGCGTCTGGAACAATCGATAAAAATGCCGGATCAGATAGTTCTTATGTGATTAGCTTCAATATGGAAATATTACAAGTTGTATGCCAAAGCGTGATGGTTACGAAATTAAATGGAATTCTAAAGAAGAAAAATACAAACGCGAAAGAGGTTTGAGCGTAGGACGGGGCTTTCAATGGTTAAGGACTGGAAGCACCCTTCGACAAGGCGAGCTAAACTGAAGGAAATATCAAGTTCAACACTAAATTGACAGCCGACAGCATATCTTATGTATAAATAGGCGAAGAGAAGTTGTTAAGAACCACTTTCACTGCCAACATATTCCCTTGGGAAGATTGTGAGGAGATGCAAAGCTGTATGCAACTTGTGCTCCAATATGCTGTGCATAAGCCAGGTCACTCTAATGGTGGAATTTCTACCATTGGGCGAACTCTAGTATAAGATTAATGTGTGCTGACCCCGGACATGAATTGCTATCGTAGTTTGGACATGGAAGCCGATAGAATTGGCAAGATTCTGGAAAATTGAACATATAGGGTTGGCCAAAAGTGATCACCCTATTGGAAGATGCTCTTATTTTTGCAAATGGCAGCCAATGTCAAATCTGTTTTGACATTTGTGGACTAGACAGATGTAGAATACAAGTGAACGAGCCATGGAGCGATACACTCCCCAAGAACGCGGAATAATCGTTTCTATTTTTTTGCGTTACAATTCGTCTGTAGTGTTGGCGCAGCGCGAATTGCGTCGCCGATTCCACGGCCGTCCGACGCCGACTGTGCAAACACTGCGCTGTTTGGCCACCAACCTTGAAGAGTATGGGACCACACGAGACGTTGCCAAGAGTGGCCCGCCCCGGAGCGCCCGTTGTGCCGAGAATATCGCCGCTGTTGACGAGGATGTCAAGCTGTCGCCGGAAACATCGACCAGACGCCGTGCCTCGCAATAAGCCATCAGCCGGTCGTCCCTAAGGCGAATTTTGTCATGTTGCGCATGTTCCCGTACAAAGTCCAGTCCGTGCATCAGCTGCTGCCTGTCGACCGCCAAAAGCGTGTAACCTACGCCCAAGCCATCCTCAATCTTGAGGACGAAGTGGACGATTTTTCGACCAAAATCATAATGAGCGATGAGGCAAATTTCCACCTCAGCGTGTAACGCACGAGGAGCCATTACAACCGTTCAAAGTTACTGCATGGTGCGCTGTTCACGCTGGAGGAGTCATCGGGCGGCACACACTGCGCGAGCCACAACCGATATTCTGAAGGCGGCGTTCCCGGGTCGCCTCATCTCTCGTTTTTGGCGATTTACACTGGCCCGCAAGATCGCCCGATTTAACCGTTCCGGATTTTTTTTTTGTGCGGTTTTTAGAAGTCCCGTGTTTACGTGAACAAGCCCGAGACCCTAGAAGCCCTCAAGGACAACATTCGACACGAGTGCGAGAATCTGTCGATCGAAGTTCTCGCCGAAGTGATGAAAAATGCCATAAAACGAGCACCCATTTGGCTTATATCATCTTCTCGACTTGACCAATAAAATTCTAAAGGTTCAAATAAACATAACCAAAAAACAGAATCGAAGTTTTTCATTTAGAAAAAAATGAGAGCCAAACAACATCGGATGACTTCTTTTGGCCCACCTTGTAAAACAGGCTGGAGGAGAGGATTCTACTTTCAAACAGTTTTTCGGTGAAAAGGTATCCTAAAAAAAAAATAGTCAACAGGCCGAGCTTCTGCGTGTTTGATTTAAATGCATGGTATGCATGGTCACCGCCAGCAACAAGCTTATAAATCGAATGCTATGCCAGGAAAAAGAATAGTTCATAATTCATCCTCTCTTTTGGACTTTTGGACTCATTATACTGATACTGAAGAAGTAGGTGTCTATCGCCCATCAATCGTCAATTGGAAACGCAGAAAACTTAAACCCTTATCGCCGTCAATTTAATGCTACCAATCGCTTCCCGCCGAGTGCAAAGTTGAATTGCTGCCATCGTTTTTGCAAACTGATACAAACCGGTCCAAGAGAAGTGTGTTTGGTCTTTCTGCGGATGGATGCAAAGCTCCTTTCTGGCCAGATCGATTCAAGTTGAGGTAGTTGGGATGTCATCCGATTCCTTTGCAGGAGCGTCCTGTCTCTACTTTCTCCAACTCTATTACTTCTCCACACCCATCAACTGATATAAGCAACCTCATATCTTTTTTCTCTAGCGAATGCAACTACATCGGACACTCACAGTTGCGAGTTTATTAGTTCCTGCCTCCAACATAACATGCAATCAACATGCAACCAGCTTCAAACATAATTGGACAGAACAAAAAGTGCTGATAGTTCATCGCCAGCTGGTGTTTACGTGTCCCTTCATTTCGAACTGACAGTTATTCGCATAAAGGACGCTTATGATGGAATATTTAAAAATGATTTACCCACAAAAATCGTTATAAAAACCTACAGGATGTCCGAACAACCACATCAATAATATTCATTATGTGGCGCATAATCTGCACATTAAGAGCTACTAAAGTGAGTAATAGAAAACCACAGTCACTGAAGTTAAAAAAAAGCTATAACAATCGACATGTCGGTTTCTGTGCAGTAAGCGGAGACACTCTGACCACTTAATGACACCACAAATTCTCTGCAACGCTTCGAACTCAGCAAAAGAAAACATTTCCTGAGAAATTGCCTGAATGATGGCACTCTCATATTTATTATCCATTAACACATAACTTATCAACTGTTACTTGAGACTGAGATGGGCATACGTTTCGTCAGAAATAGGTCACATCACTGAGAAATTTCTTGTGGATAAGTGTTCTGAAATGCGAAAAACATTACCAAGCAAGGCGTCTGATTAAATCTGGTTGGAATTGGATCTAGAAAATAAATATGTAGTCAAACCGTTCGAATGTTTGCATTAGACTTAAATCATTCCGTAATTTTTCCGACGATTATCGTCGAAACGATACACCTCCACAAGTAGCAACTTAGGGCCAACATTACGAGTTTGACACCTTAATCCGGTTCATTTTCCACAAATGTAATGAAAGCTGACGATAGTGAAACAAATTCGGGCAGAATATAAATTCGAATTGTCATCACAGCTTCAAAAACGATATCGTCCCGTCGATTATTGTTATACGGAATCTGACCCCTCTTTTACAACAAAATTCAAGCGAAGGCTGCGTTATTCATGAATTTAGTTATCTGTAACATCCACTGAAGGCGAAGGACTTAGACCATTCGTTGCGTGAAAATCAGCAAAGCAACAGTCAGTAGATGTTGAAAGTTTTATTAGTAGCGGCTGTTGGCTGTTTCCTGTCACTTGTAGACAGATTAAATCTCTCATGGGAAGCTTCGCTCCTTCTAAACAGAAGAAGGAAGTCATCTTCAAGCTTAAAAAAAAAACTTCACATTTGCGAACACCCGAGAAAGTATTTATGTGTGCTACCAACTGTGGTAATAGCGAAAATGCAAAAAGAACTAAAAGAGACTTAATCGCCGCTAATTAGCTAGCCAGTTTCTTTGTTAAAACCCCCCTCGTCGACCCCATAAACACAGTGCGGTCCATTATTAAATGAAAGGCATTGGCACAGCTGTTCATTGATTCAAAAAAGGCTTTTAACGTGTCAGCATTCATTATTGTAAAAGAACTGCATCATTGCAGATGTTTGGCAGTAGTTGCGTCCATAAAAGAAAATTTACAGGCAGCACGCTGTCAATAGCGCATGTGTTTTTGTTTTGTAGCCGCGCTGCAGAAAAACGGCAGGAGAAAAAATTGAAGTTAAGGGTTTTCCAATAAGAGGTGTTATTTTAGTATTCAAAGAAAAATGTCATTTTTTGAGATAAATGATCGGATGTTTATTTCATAATAAAGAGGAAGGTATGCCGTTAATATAGAAAAACAACATCAGCCAAATGGCCACCACGAGCAAGCATACAGGACCATATCCTTTTCATTAAATTTTCCATAACCAAATCGCAAAGTGGCTGCCCTATGTCCTTGATAGCCTCACGTTGAGGATGGAGAGGCTTCTCAACAATAACTCTTGGGTTTTCCGAGCCCCAGATGCGACAATTTTGCTTGATGACGTAGCCACAGAAATGTGGAAATGGGCCTCATCAGTCAAGATGATTTTACGATGGAATTCCGGATCATTTTCATGAATTTCAAGGACCCAATAAGCAAAGGCACGACGTTTTTTCACCATTTTTGTAGTGAATTTTAATAATTTCACTGCGTTGTTGAAGCGTGTATCGTTCCATTTTTAGTAATGGCGTAGTTTCTACTTGTCAAATGTCAAAGAATAAAAGCTTCAAAAGTGACAGCTACCGAAATAGTGGGTCATTCACTATAACACCTCTTATTGGAAAACAATTTACTATTTTGCAAATTATTTAAATTATTATTTAATTATTAAATAATTTGTACTATGTATTTAGAATTTAGAAATGAACAAGAGCGAACAAAAATATTCCGATTATGACACAGGACTCCTTAAATCATTTCGCCTTGCATTTACACCATTACGTTTGTCCGCAGTCAGTGCTAATAAGGGCGTAAGAATGAGATCACAAATCAGACGCCTAAAGTGTCATGAATGTTCTACCCATAATTATAGATACATTAAACGGAAACAGACACAAGTTCCGGCGAACAACATCTCTACAATCACTTGAAAACATTTCTATTTCTGATTTAAAACATGCGAAGGAGTGGTGTAATTAGTTTCAGTAAATTAAAACAACAATTCATCAATCAGTTATACGAAATAAAAAAATAATTTTCCGTTCATCACTTTCGGAAGCCATTTTGTTTTATAGAAAAGCGAAATTTCCCAAGTCATTGCTGTAAAAATATCAACATGCATAGCTTTCCCATAATTCCTACCACGTAAACAAGATGGCCGACCAAAAAAACGTGACACGTTCAGTAATGCCGTTCCTTTAGTCACACGAATATTTCTCATTTAGCATCCCTTTAATCTTCCGTGTTAGGTTAGGTTAAGTTAGGTTAGGTTGAATGGGGTTGTGAAATCGTCACAAAAGACCAGGCACTAATACGGGCCCATCGCCATCCCCGTGTTAGGAATGTGTGATCGTGTAAATGCGGCATTAATACTAAACACGAGTTGTCATTGACAGAATTGATTTCATTTCTGTCATTTATGAACTCATTTTTGTCAATGCATGACGGCCGCATTCAGGCAGCTGTTCTTTGCGTTCAAAACTGTATTCATGAATATTTGTTGCATGGTTTGGGCAACATTATCTACAATAATTATGAACTCACACAACGTATTTCCAATGGTTCGTTTGAGGAGTTCCGATCTGTGACTGATACAGCTAAGCGGAGTCCAAAATGCGAATTGAATGTGACGGGTATATATTATTGTGTTCACAGACGAAGATAATTCAAAAAGGAAAAGAGACTGGCATCCTTTAGGTAAGCACGGGATGCGAATAGGACAGAGAGCAGAAGTTATGCGTGCTAGGAATCCCTCGTGTGCCAATATGTGTGTCGAGTAAAGCAGTCACCTCTGCCCAGAATCATCTAAAATTACTGCTTCACTTGTTAGTTGTTCGCAGGATATAAAATGAATCTGTAGAACAATTTAATCATGTCCGACAATTGCCGAGCTATTTCAAAACAGTTTGAACGATGGGATTGGCATGTTTCTACTTGTCAAAAAGTGAACTCTCTCGCAACATTTCCAACGTATTTTATAAAGAGAATAAACAGTGAAATATGCTCCGGGTAAGCCTTCGAATCGAAACTTGTGTTGAGTATTCGAATATAAAAAGACAGTCCGATCAATTCAATTCAAATTTCAATTATAAATTTGTATGCTTTTTCGAAATCACTTACCACCACTTTGATCCAAGGCTGGAGGCGGCCCCTCAATGGGGATTCCCTGATTCTGCATGATATGAAGGTGTGGCTGTTGCGGTTCCAATGGCTGCAACAGTGGCTGCATCACTGCGCCACTTTGCATTTGCAATGAACATTCCGACATGTCATCCTCGATCTGCTGCATGTGTCCTGGATGCGGATGCATCTGCTGATCATTGTAAATATGCATCACACCCATTTGCTGTTGAAGGTCCAATGTTTGTTGCATTTGTGGATCGTACATCTGATAGTTGGGACTCAGCATACTGGGCGTCTCCGATGAAGCCAACGAGGGGGCGTTATGATTGATATCGTCAGGTCCCATCATCTCGTGATTGACATACTCCTCAGAATACATTGGCTGGTGCCACATTTGGGGCATCATGCCATCGTTGCTGCGCTGATCGTCGCCATTCTCATCGTACTGATACTCTGAATGAATCATCGATGGATAGATTAGGTTCGGGTGGTAGTTGTAGATTTGTTGGCCGGGATACATGGGAATATGACTGGCAACGTAAAGCGGATGTCCCGTTGCTTGTTGAGCCTGGGGATGGACCAATGTGTTTTGTGGCGGTCCTCCGAAATACTGTTGATAGGTGTAATGATAGCCGTACTGAGGGTAGCCCGCATTATTCATGACCTGTGGATCTACTGCGGAAGCATTTACCATCTCTTGGGGGGCAGGACTGTCCTGTTGTTGTCGTTGTACGTAATCGTTGCGACGGTTGTTATTGTTGTTGTTCCGTCCTCGGCCGCGACGTGCACTGCGTCCTGGATTTGAAGGGGCCACGGCTAACTGCGGCATTGGTTGCATCACCTGATTGGACTATAACAAGAAAGTCAGTAAAAGTAAAAAATAAAGATTTATCTACCACTCACCTGATCGGCGATGGCGGGCTGCTCGGGCATATAGTGCTGCGGTCCACCTTGAATGTATGTAGGAACTGGATGCGCCGACCAACCGTGCAGATTAACATTTGCAGTCACATTGTTCACATAAACATTTGGAGGAATGCCAGCCGGGATCATGGTCGAGTACATTGGACCGACTGGCTGGACTCCATGTGCGGGCACGTACAAGTTGCTCATCTGATTGTACACCGGTTGAGCGGAGCCGCCATGGTGTGTGTAATTATTGTTCTGAGACACCGTCGAAGCAGATGTGCTAACAATCTGTTGCTGCTGCTGCTGCTGCTGTGGGGGCTGCTGTTGCTGCTGCTGCGATGTTTGTGAAGATTGTTGCTGCTGTTGCTGTGGTTGGGACGGCGGCGGCTGCGCCTGCTGCAGTTGCTGTTGTGATTGCTGGGCAGGCGGCATTTGCTGCTGCTGCTGCTGGGTTGGTGCCTGATGAGCTACAGGTTGTGTATGCTGTGCCATTGTTTTCAAATTCGATGTTCCGGAAGATTTAACGTTAACTCGAACCTTAGCTTGTTGTTCAACATGAGACTTCACTGCAAAGGGTTAAAAATTCAAATGAATTATTAATACGGAACCAAGGCGAACGACATAGAGAAAAAGTCAAACAAAATCGGAACAATAAACAAATGCAAATGCATAATTGTTAATAAGCTGAGAATTACCTGCAGCACTCGCCGTTAAGATCGGCGCGCGCAGCGGTACAACGGCTAACTCTGTTAATTTTGCTGCTGTTGGCTTAACTACAGCGTAAAGGGGTAACGACAATGGTGCGATTAGACGTGGTAACATCAAATTGCGAACCACATGTCCGTATTGTGTTTTATCTAAATAAAGGGACGAGAATACACAAATTTCAACGTTATATCGACTGGTGAGGTGAACGAATTCCGTCGTCGTCATTAATGGTGCAAATTCGGGTGCAAGCAGACATAAAATTAAAATTAAATTACAAAAGCAAATTAACGAAAAGGGAAATTGTATTTGAATTTGACTACCAAGTGGTGTGTGCCTGTGTTTTTTTTTTAAACCCCCAAAATGCTATAGTTCTCATGTAAATTTAGTCGATGTTTGAATTTTAATCGAAGCCGAAAGGTAACACGAGTTTGAGAATTGAATTGAGTTGATGCGACCTGTAACAGTGACGTCGGCACAAATGACAAATACGATTTCAAGTTACTTAGTTCGACTTAAAGTAAAGATTTTGTAACAATTGAAGCAATGCACTTGAAGAACCAAGACTGAAGTCTGTTTGGAAGCAGTGTACATAAATTTGTGCGACAATTTGTTGCGGTTCATTGTACGTTTGCGAGTGTTGATTGTGTTCTCCGCACTTGCTTATTAAGCAGATAATTACTAAAAGCGTTTCAGTGGTTTGTCTCAAATTACCATAAACGAGTGGGCCTTTTGCTGGTTTCCTTTTAAATTGCATTTTGATGGCAACAACTGTATGGTCAATGAAGAGCGGTAGAGCCGCTTGACAGCATTATTTTGTTCTGTCCGAAATTGAGGAGGTGGATGGACAGCAGGAGTGTGTTCAGGCGTCGCCAAAACTGCCAATATGCTGCCATTTTTATTGGTACTTTTCAGATCGCTTTTATCCCCAAAATGAAGCTACATTTCGGAGATCAAATCTCCGTAGCAAACTGTCTCTTCGCGCCATAGGCAGTTGTGATATTTGATTAAAAATAGCAGAAACAACTTGTCTAACCTAAGGCGCAGGTAAAAAATATGCTCGCGTTGTACACCGCTTCAAGAGGATCTTCCAATCCCAAATGCCTTTAGCCACAATGGTTTCTCAGAAAACCAGTCATGTGACCGCCAAACTTGGAGTTAAAGGCGATCACGGAAAGCATACACTGTAAATGTGAGGCTAGGGTTGAAACAAAGTCCAACGAATGACGCTTGCTTGCAGAAAGGAAAACAGTAAATGCCGATTGAGAAAATATGTGCGTCCAAAACTCTAGCTTTGTTAGTCTGACAGCTGGCCGACTTGAAACCTTTGAGGGTTTTGTGACTGAGTACTCAGTTGACATTTTTGTAAAGGTATTTACAATGAGAGGTGTTACTGTGAATGACCCACTATTTCGGTAGCTGTCACTTTTGAAGCTTTTATTCTTTGACATTTGACAAGTAGAAACTACGCCATTACTAAAAATGGAACGATGCACGCTTCAACAACGCAGTGAAATTATTAAAATTCACTACAAAAATGGTGAAGCAACGAAACCATTGATCTTTTACGGGAAAAGTTTCCGGACCGTGTTATCTCTCGAAGAGGTGATCACAATTGGCCACCGAGATCTTGTGATTTAACACCTTGCGACTTCTTCCTTTGGGGCCACGTGAAAGATAAGGTCTACGCCAACAGCCCAGCGTCGATTCAAGACCTCAAAGATAAAATTCGTGACGCTATCGAGGACATAGGGCAGCCACTTTGCGATTTGGTTATGGAAAATTTCATGAAAAGGATATGGTCCTGTATGCGTGCTCGTGGTGGCCATTTGGCTTATGTTGTTTTTCATTATTAACGGCATACCTTCCTCTTTATTATGAAATAAACATCCGATCATTTATCTCAAAAAATGGCATTTTTCTTTGAATTCCAAAATAACACCGCTTAATGGAAGACCCTTTACATTTTTGTAGTAAGCGACTGCAACCACCAAAAAAGTTTTTGCGTTTAAGGTACATCTACTCCAGACAGATTTAGTTGACTTAACGCTCGAGTTTTGAAATGAAGGCTAACATCGGTAGCACTGTTGAGTGGAAGGTTATGTTTTCAACCAACCATAGAAAAGTGCATGAATTGCACAAAATTTAAGGCGCATGCTAGGAAATACTACCCAATGTGCCGGCGATGTAATTTTACAAATCCAAAACAGAAAACAAACAGAAAAAGACCTCAACCCACTTAGAGTGCGCAGCTAGAGGCAACCTCCTACCTCGACAAGAAAGAGAAAAAAGAGCATTTCATGAAAAATTTTCATTTCACTCATTTGATTGAAAATCGGTTCGATCAAGAAAGTAACCAAACAAAATCTTTGAGAAGATCCCCGCTCGTATTTTTGTTTTCATTACGATAGGCACCGACAGGCTGCAACCAACACAGAATTGATTGTAGGTGAGGTTCAAGACCTAGGACCCACCACAAGAAACAGCACATAAGTAGGGTTAAGAAGAAAAAAAAAACACCCATCAAGAGATGGCACACCGACTCGGTTTATAAAGCACAGCGCACATTATTCAATTCATGGAGCTAAAGCAATAGAAATTCTCTAGACTACTAAATCAAAAACCATTAGTATAACGAAAAAAAGCTGTTGACTAGAATCGAACGAAAACAGATTAAAAAGGAACAGAACAACAAACTGAAAACTGAAAACTAAAAACTGAAAACCAACTTTAACTACATAAAAGTGTTGTAAAAATCGCTTACCGGCTTTTGGTAATTGCTGCACTTTAACTAAATTGCCGTTACTATCAATAACACTCAGACTATTCTCAATCGCTGTGGCCGTTAGATTCGATACTGATGGCAGGGGTAGTGACATTTGAGCATTTACATCGTTGTTTGCTATTTTTCTAGTTGAACTAGCAGATCGCTTGTCGAAAACTAAACTCGAACCCGACGACCCAGACAAGGTATTCCGACTCAATGGCAAAAGGGGAAATCCGTTTACGAAGCCACCTGGAACAACGTTATCATTTTGGTGGTTCAATCTGACATCGATGTGGTGCTGCTGTTGTTGTCGTTGACGCTGCACAATTAAAGTGTTTTCTTCTATTGCAGTTAAACGCAACGATCGGGGAGATGTACAAGTGGTAGGCGGATTAGTACCACCAACTTGGCTTGGTTGCGATGCTTGTTCCGTTGTTAAAGTGCTTATGATTTCATTGCGTTCACTATCATTGACATCGGACAAATCTAGAAATTCGTACGGCTCCTTTACAATGTAGTTATAATTTTAGTTATTAAAAATGTTATAGGTATTGCTTTTTGTTTTTGTTGGTGTTGTGCAATAGTTGCAGCATACTTATGATAGAAGGTTATTTTTTTATTTTTCTATTTTGTTTGAATAGGATTCGAGGATTGTTGATGACGAGTAACGAAACCAATTGCAAAGGAATATTTAAATAAATAAAATGAATGGACAACGAAATAGAAGGGGGGAGCAACAGAATATACGATTTTTAGTTGGCATGCTTTTCGAAAAAGATACGATCATCGGTAAGCTACCAAAAACAACTCAACGAAAGAACAAAAATTAGGTGGACAAGTTCTGCAAGTTCGCATTTGGTTTTCCCATATGTCATAGCTGGGTTGGTAATTTTCCAACCGTCGCTTCACAAATCATGCTTTACCATCTTTATTCTGTAAAGGACTTGCAGCCATTGGAGGCTCTAGTGACGACAGTCACTGCTCAAGCCCGTTTTTGCAGCCAGTCACAGAACGTCACTATTAACAGCACCAATATCGAGGTAGGTAAGGCGTTTATCTACCTCGGAGTAAACATGAACTCCACAAATGACATCCTAGTGGAGATCCGGCGAAGAATTACCTTAGGAAACCGCTGCTACTTCGGTTTGGCAAAGCAATTGGGTTCAAAACTCCTAACTCGAAGGACAAAATGTATGCTTTACAGAACCCTTATACTGCCAGTTCTGCTTTATGGCGCCGAGTGCTGGACGATAAGCAGGAAGGGAGAGCTGATACTGGGCTCCTTCGAAAGAAAAAATTCTTCGGCGGATTTTTGGTCCTGTGTGCGAGGTGGGCGAATGGAGGAGGTGATACAACCGCGAACTCTATGAGCTGTACCAAGATGTGGATGTAGTCCAAAATACGTCGACTACATTGGCTCGGCCACATCGAGCGAATGGACAATAACGCACCAGCTAAGAGGATCTTCGAATCCCAGCCGAGACGACAAGGAAGACCGAACCTCCGTTTCAAAGACCAAGCCATCGCGGATGCCAGAGCGCTTGGTCTGGATAACTGGAAGCAGCGTGCCCGGGATCGCAGAGGACGGAAGGCCAAAGTGTCTCAGGCAGAGACTCTCCACGGGTCGGGAGCCCCTTAAGTAAGTAAGTAAGTATTGTAAAACCACGCAGCTCTATATATGATTCCGAAGAGTCACACTAAAGGACACTAAAAATGATCATTAGTATCGCAGTCTGTCTCTTGAATGTTCTTAAAGCCAGTTTTATGAATTTAGACTTTCCTTTGGCACTACTTGCAATCGAAATGCAAACATATCTCAACGTTAACGATAAGGCAAAGAGGAACAACCAGTTGGGATTTTCCCAAACCATCAAAAATTAGTTGTCAACTTTAACTTGCATTGTCAGTCACCTAACAATCTTGTTTTGATTTAGTACTGGCGAGTGGTGACTCAGTTTTAGCAATCGATACGCTGGCTGGGCATCTGTTTAACAATATTTTCCTAGCCTAGCTTTTTACAAAAACCCATTTTTGCAGCATAAAATTCTTATTTCCTCTACTAGCTAGACCCTAGAGCAGTCGCTGCAAATGGGCAAATCTTTTTTTTCTTCTTTTTTTAATAAACAATACTTCTAATAAAAAATCTGCCCACGTATTTTTGCACCATGTGAGGCGCTTTGTGTTTACCTTTAAAAGTTATGGATCAACTGAAATCCTATTCCTACAAATATTGTCTAGATTAGCTCGGTCTTATTAGGCGCCGATGTAAACATCACTGCCAATCAGAGACGCTATCTGTCAATATTGGGAACGATCTGTTACTAAACATAAATAAAATGCACAACGTTCCATAAGCATAATATCTTCGAAGCGCAATGAAAACCAAAAAGGTTCTCAGTTCTCGCTCGCTCATCGCCTTATCTCGCACAACGCCTTATCTAGCACAAAATTGCCAACACGTCAACATCGAAGCAAAGCAGAAAGCACACAAAGGCAGCCAAATCACTGAAATATGAATACAGAAAGAGTCAGAGCGAGACAGGCAGGGAAATAAAAAAAAAAAACACCAGCCACAGCAAAGTAATACAATACATTTAAACCCAACTCCCTTCGAATAAATTGAAGCACTAAATAAAAATCATCTGGCTCGAATTATTGCACTTATTTCAGCGCTGTGTGCTACTGGAACACAATATATTATACTCTTGTCCAATTTGGGAGCACACAACTCCAATTCGAATATATGCCCGCCCGGATATATTCGATTCAGTGAAATTTTCACTCAACAAGACCAGAATGGTGAGGAGAAAATATAACCGGCACAACAACAACAACGACAAACTATAAAATTCCATTACACGTCTTTGCCGTCAATGATTCTATTCCCCCCTGATACTGATGTACCTCCTCATATTATATTTAGACAAATAATATAAAAAAAAAAAAGAAGAAAAATAAAACAGAAAAAGTTCGACTTACTAAGTACTAACTCGCGACACTTTTTAACTTTTGCTTGGAATTAAATGAAACATCGCCAGTCGCGCACCGGGAAGAAGGTAAAATATTCAAGAGAAGGGAAAAAAAAAACACAAGTGCCGATTTGGTCTGCAGTAGTCGTAGTCGGCGACGTGTTCAACTGTTCACTGGCTCATTCAGGGGAATTTTCCGACAGTTTTCCTGATTTCTTCGATCCAAAACAAAAATTGCGACATTTATGGGAGATTTCTGGAATGGACTGTGGTACTTGGTGGTGGAAAACTAAATGAAAAAATACGAAAAAAAAAAAAAAAAACGTCTTGCGGATAATTTTCCAGGAGCACATTTTTCCGGTGGAGGTTCTTTTTTTTTATTTTCGAAATAATTTTGGGGGAAAATTGATTGTGGGTCCCGTAATTAAGTGTGGTACTTTTTTCTATGTTCTATAAATCTCTGCTTCAGTACTTACCGATTCAATGGGATCCATGACATTAGGCGTTCATCATTTTCTCAAATTCTTTTCTTTTTCGTTTTTTCTTCAATTTTTCACGAATTCCATGCTCTGGTTGCGAAACAATGCGTAGAAATTTAATTTTACGTTTCGGCTGTGTATTTTGAGTTTTGCGATACTCTGGGAGTTTGAATATCGCAGCGGCACACGAATATTAATTTATTTTGGTGAAATAATCGGAAAATAATCTTATTTTTATGTTTCACAATTCACGTTGCGACCAACTTCGCACCCGGACATACTTATTCGAAGGAGTAAATGTTGAAAGGAGATGGTTGATGGTGCCACTGATTTTTTGGGGAACGATTGCGCGAGCAAGTGAGATAGTATGGTGTAGAGGAAAAAATGGCGTCGTAGTGTGGTGGGAACTGGGATATGGTGAATGGTGGAATGATTTTCGTGTGTGATGCCAAGTTGTTGTGTCGGATCTAATAAGACATTGGCCCCGTAAAATAAAACAAAAAAGATTTGGTGTTGGTATTGTAATGAATCAATCATGCCTTAGATGCGGGTTAATTCTGAAGACATATATTCCGATCATACTTTTAACTTTAATTGAAATTTCGTCTGAAATTTGTCTGTGTATTTTCCATAAGCAATTCAGAGTGCTCTAAACTGTCATTTGCAGTTTTTCAGTTGCACCTATTTTTCCAAACTGTTTTCAATTTGATATAGGTACATAATCAATAATTCAAAAATTTATTTTATCATTCGCAGTAGCCTGTCAGATCGACCAGGGAAGATAATGTCTGTTATGCCCAAAACACATGTGCAGAAATTCTGGGATAGTTATAGCCAACGATGTTTGTAGTTGATATTTTAATGAAGCTTTATGATGTTTTATTTCGGTCTCTTGAATCAATAAAATGTATCGTGCATACCTATCAGTTCACTTAGATCCAGAGTAGCAGTCAACGCCGAGGCAGTTATAGACGTTCTAGCATCTTCCCCCCGATGAAGAGCGTCTCCAAGTATGGTTAGACATAACCAATCTTAAACAAAATGCGGAAAATGTCTCTAAAGTAAAAAAAATTAGTCTTCAGAAATTCACCAGGAACCACAGGATTTTTGATGGGATCCGGACCTTCAAGTGAATACCACAAACAGTTTGAAAGTCGCACACCCAATTCACATTGCATAGTTTTAGGATTGGATATCCGAGCCTAAAACCTCTATTATTTTTGTCATTTGCTATAGGACAGATTATTAAGAAGTTGATGAGATCAGTTTCGCGGTCACTTTTGGACGAAAATTTGCTAAAACAAACGAGATGGCAATCAATGTTCAAGCAAGAGACACAGGCGTAACGTAATAATCATTGACAAGAGTTTTAGAGACACTGATATCTCTTATTCACCTCAGTTTGATAGGTTATGAAAATCTCCTGAAATAGTGAAGTCTTAGGCGGCAATCGAACATGCATTCAAGACAGACAGCATTTTTATCAGTCTTTCATTGACTGTCTTTGTCTGTTTAAAGGAGCTTGGTTCTCAAATTAAAAGGCCGTGTTATTTCGAGTTTTCTTATTTCTATTTGGAAAATTGCATGTTGTTGATTTAAAATTACCGATGGGCCTAACATTCATCATAACCTATAATCAGGAATTACCCAATGAATTCTAAAACAAATCAAACAAAAAATTAAAAACCATATTGCCTAAAGAAAGATTACGACGTAATTTAACGAGATGGCACCAGCAGTTAGCTTTTTCCACAACATTTAGCCCTACCAGAATCACCACGAAGAACCAACGTTACAAAATAACCAATAAACAAATAGAGTTGCCAGAAAATAGCCTTAACTTCAGACTTACCAATAAATCAAGTACCTTCTTCACCACTGGTAGTACGAATTGTTCCGTTTTGCGCATGGCTGTTTTTGTCATTTCATGCATTCACCTTACAAAATCGCTGCGTTCTAAATTAAATTTCTGTGTGTATTTTGAAAGCGGGTATAATTTGAACAAGTAGGTATTCCGTACAATTTCCTGGGGCCTAACTCTGAAACTCGATTCTAAAGTAAAACTGTTCGAATTCGCAAAATCGCAACTATGTAATTCTATAAGTAAGTTATGACATCCAAATTCGAACAGCTCTAGTACTGCCAAGTTTTTTTTTGGATTCTTGGTACAAAACTGGTACTACCGTTTCCGAAAGTTAACGTCAAATTCGTTCGAATTCGCAAATAATCATTCTACATCAAATGTGTTTGCGAGAAGGTCGATTAAAGAAGTTTTTTTTTTCTCAGAATGAAAGTAAATAGAAATTATAAATTAATAATTCATGAATATTTCATAAACATAGTAATATTCACGTAAGATGTTTTTGTACCAGGGAATCATCTAAGTCCAAACACAAACGTGTCACAGTTTGAAATAATGGTGCAATATATGACCAGGCATCCAGATGCGTGCGTTTTTATGAAACAAAAGGTGATGAACCCATGACGGTTTTAATGAACCACATTCTTTCGTCGAAAATAAAAACAAATATTTCATTTTTTCCTTTTTTATTAAATCCATAAAAAATCACAACGACAACTTACATACAATCAGTACTTACCCCCAAAAATAAATATGTATTGCAGAAAAAAACACTAGTCCAATAGCTCCCACTTTCCGGCCGACGAAAGCACTGCAGAGGATGTTTTGTTACTTTCTTCGACAAGGTATTCAACAGGAATAAAGCTGAATTACTACTTTTAAAAAGTTACTTCTTCTATCACAAGTTGAAAGCATCGTATACCAACTGGACAGGTATAAAAGGAGTTTGCTTGTGAGTCCAAAGGAATGACCCAATCAGAATTATTAATCGCACATGTTTGCTTTTCAACTAGGAGCAGAGTTTCAACACCCTCCATTCAACTCTCTAGAAAAGCGAAGAAAACTAACCTTCCACCAGGGCAGGCTAGAACAGCATACCGATTGGCTTCCGGTTTGCTTTCACCATTAATCTACCACAAGTGTAACGCTTTTTATACCACACACGAGTATAAACCGCTGACTGCCTGTGATGCATAGTACGTTTTACATTTTGAAATTTCAGTTCCCCCCATGATGCAGCGAACGAAAACTGTCAGCGAATTACAGAATCAAAACGCTCCATTCGTAGGCGGATTGTAACTTTCTTCGACAAGGCATTCAACAGGCAATACGTTGAATTACTACTTTTAAAAAGTTAAACATTTTTCTATCACACGTTGAATGCTTCTTGTACAAATTAAAAAGTACAAAAAGGAGTTTTGCTGTGAATGATGGGCTTACTAAAAAAAAAAAATGATTGCCGCCTCAGAGATGACAGCATAAAAATCAGAGACTGGTTGGAACAAGTCCGCAACCAAACACAACGCTTTGTCCCTCCCATCCATATAGACCGCATACTCGTCGTTACAACTGAAAGTAAACAAAAATGTCCATCAGAAGGGATTTGATAAAAATGTAAACACCACTAGAGCAACTTGTTGTTCAATTCAGCACTGCAGGACACAGAGTGTCGCAACATGGTTATTCTTTTGGTGTGTTTCTCATCAATGAATCTTCTTTCCATAGGAAAATATATACAACTTTTTCTTCAACTCACCTTATGACGTTTTTGCCAGCATTTGGGCCTGTCCACTTCGACCGGAAACACTATTCTATATCAATCAATGAGGGACGCAAAGAAACATAGGCGCACTTTTGATTTGATTGACACAATTTATTACATATTCGTTTGAATAATACATAAAATTAAAACACTATTCGCATTCCAGAGTCCATTGTGAAAGTGCTGCAAATGAAAGAAACGAAAAGAAATCGTCGTTCGTTAGTTCAAAGTGTTCAAAAAGGAGCTCAAACTCTTTCACGTGAATCGCTTCAGTTGAAAGTGTAAAATCAGTTTAGATCATAAGTCTAACATATTTAAATCATCATAATGCCCAATTGATTGGCCAAAGAGTTGGCACTTACCTTATAAATATAAAGAATCGTGTACCGCACGCTTAGATAATTAGAAAATCCTCTGCAAAGAAACAAGGAAACACAAAGTTAGATAACTGAAGACGTGACTTTTCCAATAGGCAATCTAATCAATCGAATACTCAGTTCGATATTGTACACTAATCATGAGATGTCATAGGTGTCCCAAGGTACAGATATACTGGTCATCATGGTAAAATGTAATTCGCACATAGAAACAAGTTTAAGACAGTCAAATCAGGAGAGCGATTATTGAATGTAATTTCCCAAAGGACTACTGCGCTCATCATGAGGCTCTGGCTATGACTGCATCAAGCTGTGGTCTCGTTTAAATACAGTTGAAAAAAGTGTTATGTACTTACAAATGACTACAAGTTAAATAGTAAATGTACGTCTCATTCCGCAATATGGATCGATCGGCACCCTGCAAATAAAAAGCGAGAGCATTGTTAACAAAACAGTTACAAACAGCGTCAGACTGAATGTAGATTGTGTCGAAATCAGTTGTTAAAAATGTACACTAATCACTACTCAATCATAGGTGTCCCAAGGTACTAAAGCTAGTTCATCACTTTGAAAAGATCGACAAGAACGACGACTGTTTCAAGAACTCACCATTGGACAGGCCCGGCAGCAGGAGCAGCACACAGTCTCAACGGCAAACACGCTGCAAAAAGAGAATACTTTGTAAATACCACATCATTACGCACATGCACAACTAAAGTGCTCGTGGAGAGTACATTTTCAGCAATTCCTTTTCGAATCATTATGATTTCATAGTCTAACATATGTAAACAAGAATTGTTTCATCATAAACGAATCGATCTGGAGACTTCAGTCAAAACTCACCTCTAGAAGGCATAGCGCGTTCGGATGTCCTCGAGCTTTTTGCAAATCTGATTGGGTGTACGGTACATGTCGCCGGCAATGCTCTTCTGCTTGGCCGGGTCTATGGATAAATACTGCTCGCACAGGTCCCCATCGAGTACGTTCTTAACCGGGTAGTAGGCACTCCTGTAGCTCAGGTGGTCCCGACCACACAGTGGCGGATTCTCATTCCTCATGTGCATCTCGAGATGTTGGAAAAAGTCGAAATCTTCGCGACTAGTGAAGGGCACCAGCACACCAACGGTTCCGCTCAGTGTCGAGTAGATTAGAGATTCCGATCCACCCGGAATCAGAGTGGCCTTCTGCAGGGACATGATAATCTCTCCAATGTGGAATGTGCAAATGTTCTCTGCCTTTTGTGATGCACCGCTGAGCAGACCGCGATCCCAGAGGGATTTTGTTCCCGTGGGATCCTCATCGACATCATCGGTAACCGAATGCGGCAGTCGCAGAATGGAAATGTTTCCAAACTTGTCAGCCGTTGCTATGGTGTCATAGTCCAGCAGCGTGGTGGCTGTTATCCAGCGAGGGTGAGTATCGTCGGCGAATATGATCAGCTGGTTTTCCGCGCGCTTGTATCGCACAAAGAACACCGACTCCTGGACGTCTGAGACGTAAATGCGATGACCCATTGCTTGAAGGTTTACAATCTGGTAGGGAATGTGTTTGTTTTCGCACTTGCGGAGGAGTTTCTTCTTTCCCAGATCGTAGATGCGAAGAATTCGACCGATTCCGGCAAGCAGGCGTCCCTGGAAACCGCAAAGAGCGCCGGGTATTTCATCACATTCGGTGCGATGCATAAACTCCAAGAGCGAGCACGTTGGATCCACACGGTACACATCAATCGCGCCTCCGTTGGATATTCTGGGATTCAACTGAAGATCTTTGGCGACTCCCACGACAAGATAGTAGCGTCCGTCGGCTGCTGCGGCAAACTTCATGATAGCCATCGACATTATTGCATCGTTTTGTGTGAGCGGTATCTTAAACGTCGTCTGTCCGTGGATGGGATCAACCACGCGGATATGCGAGGCCCATAACCCGAGACCAGCTTTGGGCGAGGAAAACGTGTCCTCCGACAATACCTCGTTTATGAAGGCGTCTGCCATTTCGTTGGCCAACTCCTGCTCATCGTCGCCAGCCGCTGTGCGCATCTCCTCGGCCATTTGATTCTTGCGAGCGTTCTTCATCTCCTCCGTATAGGCGTTGTGGTCCGTTTCTGCGATTATCATGCGTCCAGTGTCCTGGTGAATCGCAAAAATACGCGGCGTATACTCCAGCGGATAGGACACCTGATTAAACACCGTTCCCAGCTTCTCCAAGGCCAAGATACGCAGGGTATTGGTTGAGATCGCAACAATGCCCTCGTTACACTGCTCACTCGAAAAGCCAGACGCGTACTCGAGCGTTTCGTACGACAACGGGGTCAAGTGGAACCGATTCTGGTAATAGTACGAAAGCCAAGTGCGGCTTGACATTGCCAGCACTGCCTCCGCGCCTTGCATCTTAATGCGGAAGAGTTTCACAGGCCGTGAGCCCAGGTATCGGGTTCGGGTGTCGGCCAACTCGCCAGACACCGGATCCAGCACTGTTCGCAACAGCACTCCGTTGCTCAATCCAATGTTCAGGTAGATTGTTCCCTTTCCCTGGGCTTGTCCCTCCTCGTTCAGCTCGCCATGACCCATTTCCACCAAACACAGAGACTCTGCCGGTGATGGCAGCGCTTGCATTGAACACGGCGACAGGCAGTCGTTCGGATCCAACGAGATTATTCGCACTGTTTTGTCTGCCAGTCCGACAGCTAAGAACCACGACCGTTGCTCTCCTTCAGGCACTGTTCCCAGTGCCATGCACATGATCTCCGCTGGCATCTCCGACCGCTCAGTGTATTCATTCAATTCGCCCGACTGCAACAAGACAAATGTGTATTTACTACGTGGACTTGCACTCATGCTAAAAGACACACAGCAGCGCAAGTGGTATTCAATTCAGCACTGCAGGACACATAGTGTCGCAACATGGTTGTTCTTTTGGTGTTTGTGTCATCAATGAAATTCAGACAAATGGAAGGAAAAAAATATCGTTTTCGGAACTCACCTCATCCATCTCGAAATAGACCAGCTCCCGGCCAGATAACGCAATCACCACCTGGCGCTGATTGACGGCGCACTTGGAAATTGACTTCTTGCCGGGTGCCTTCCATTCGTTCACACGTTTATCGGCGCGGATGTGACGAATGCCATCAGGATAGACCTGAACCAAGGCATCATCGCCCAACGATGAGCAACTCAAGGTCGGTGTTGTACCCAGGAAGCCACTGTCTGTGACTTCCTCTACGGTTTCGCCGATACTCAGCACAAGAGTGGCGTTGACGAAGGACACTATAATGTAGGCATCAAAGTCGTCTGCAAATAGAAACCAAAAGTACGGAACGATTCAATTAAAGCGGACCCTCGAACCACTCGGATCAGGTAAACCGACAACAAATTTGACATGTGATCAGTTAACCAAAGTTTAATCAAAGAAATTCAACTGAAACACGGTATTAATCATCATATATATGTCGCATGCCAAGTAGTGTGTCTTCTTTCTTAACAACTAAACACAACTTTCATCTCCAGCCATTGAACGGGTCTGGAGATCGCGTTGTTATCAGATTATTGCCGCGCAATGCTTCTTTCGAGCAAGTAGTATCTGTTCTCAAACATAGCAATGCGCGCGCGCACTTAACAACGATAGATTTCAAGAGTTGCCTTACCTATTACACTACTGTAATTTTATTTTATAGATATGCGTGTGCTTATCCAGGCAAATACCAAACACAATTGTCTTTCGGCCAGTTTAACCGCCTGAAATAGAAGAGAACCGGTGTTTGATAGATGGTCTTTTGATCGGGCTCACCAGTTGATGATTGGACTGTTTTTTGTTCTTGGCTGTGTCTATTCGTCCGTCAGGAACAGTGCATCTCAAGTCACTTGGTCGCCCAATTAGCATTGTTCCGGTCGGGACGAGTAGACACTATCTTTTGTAACCGTTACTTAAGCTATGAGTGAAAATACTTAAAGGCAGACTAACCGTCAATACGCTTCTTGACTGTCCATACAGCATTTGGGTTGCCGGGCAGTTCGGACACAGCCATCTCGGAGACTTCGAGTCCGTGGCGCAGCACTCTGATAGACGAGCGCGGACCTCTGCCGCAAAGCAAATACATCTGCGGTGTGTCCTCATTGGCCAAGTCGGCGACTTGCGAGGTAATAATCGGCGCAAACGACGGCATCTCATCGACCATAACCAGATTCTTTAGTGGACGTGGTGCAAAGAAGAATGTCTCTCCCTCTTCCAGCGGCATTGCCGAACTGAATTCGGGCTCGTCGTCATCATCCCCCAGGTGAGCAATCTGATATAGGTAGCTGCAAAACAGAAACAAACCGTCACTACTTGAAATGGGAAGAGATACAACTTTTTTTTTTTAACTTACTGGTTGCCAAACTCAGACGCCACAAACAAGAAGCCAGTCTTTAGGACACACATTGATGTTGCCGGTGGCACGGTATCAAAATACTTCAACTTGATCTCCGACACGACATCATCATCGGTCTCCAGGGTGACTTTGAATATGTCGCCCTGCTCTGTCTGTACCAAAAAGAAGTACATGCTCTTAGTCCGATGAGTTGCGGAGCATATGAAGATCATTCCCCTTTCCGGGTCGTCCAGGTCATTTCTTCGTCGAGGGATGGGGCAACGGATGTCATGCAGATCGCCATAAATCTTATATGTCAAGTAGTTCTCGGAACAAATCAACACTCCCGATGGGCCGTCACTGCCGCCAGGAACAGAGATCAGAAAGTTGGCATGCTCCTCAAGCGGTTCTGAGCGTTTTCGCACAACGTGATTCAAGCCGAGATCCAGTTCGTAGAAGGTGAGTGTCTGTTGAGTCTTTTGGGCAGCTTCACCTGCAAAATGAAAAGAAAAATGCGTTTTGTTCAATGAAATTGTGAAGGGTGTTCTTCTTCTGAGTTGGACAATTATTGGGAAAGATGTCGGCTCCGCATCAGTGAAGTGTTGACCGATATTGTATAGTCACACCAATGGTTCTGGAGTCCCCCTCAAAAGAGAGTCAATCTAGCACTTTGCCAAACCGATAGGAGGATGGTGATGCCTCAAACAGGGTTGTCTAAGAAAGTGCAAAATTCTACATTCACATGGGTTTCCCTAATGAGTAAAATTCTTTATTTATAGAACGGGCAGCTATGGAACCCTCCATTCGCATGAAACATAAGATCGTAAAGTTCTTAGTTGAAAGTTTGTCGACTCCGCATCAGTGAAGTGTTGACCGATATTGTATAGTCACACCAATGGTTCTGGAGTCTCCCTCAAAAGAGAGTCAATCTAGCACTTTGCCAAACCGATAGGAGGATGGTGATGCCTCAAACAGGGTTGTCTAAGAAAGTGCAGAACTATACATTCACATGGGTTTCCCTACTGAGTAAAATTCTTTATTTATAGAACGGGCAGCTATGGAACCCTCCATTCGCATGAAACATAAGATCGTACAGTTCTTAGTTGAAAATTTGTCGACTCCGCATCAGTGAAGTGTTGACCGATATTGTATAGTCACACCAATGGTTCTGGAGTCCCCCTCAAAAGAGAGTCAATCTAGCACTTTGCCAAACCGATAGGAGGATGGTGATGCCTCAAACAGGGTTGTCTAAGAAAGTGCAGAACTATACATTCACATGGGTTTCCCTAATGAGTAAAATTCTTTATTTATAGAACGGGCAGCTATGGAACCCTCCATTCGCATGAAACATAAGATCGTACAGTTCTTAGTTGAAAATTTGTCGACTCCGCATCAGTGAAGTGTTGACCGATATTGTATAGTCACACCAATGGTTCTGGAGTCCCCCTCAAAAGAGAGTCAATCTAGCACTTTGCCAAACCGATAGGAGGATGGTGATGCCTCAAACAGGGTTGTCTAAGAAAGTGCAGAACTATACATTCACATGGGTTTCCAGTTTCCCTACTGAGTAAAATTCTTTATTTATAGAACGGGCAGCTATGGAACCCTCCATTCGCATGAAACATAAGATCGTACAGTTCTTAGTTGAAAATTTGTCGACTCCGCATCAGTGAAGTGTTGACCGATATTGTATAGTCACACCAATGGTTCTGGAGTCCCCCTCAAAGAGAGTCAATCTAGCACTTTGCCAAACCGATAGGAGGATGGTGATACCTCAAACAGGGTTGTCTAAGAAAGTGCAGAATTCTACATTCACATGGGTTTCCCTACTGAGTAAAATTCTTTATTTATAGAACGGGCAGCTATGGAACCCTCCATTCGCATGAAACATAAGATCGTACAGTTCTTAGTTGAAAATTTGTCGACTCCGCATCAGTGAAGTGTTGACCGATATTGTATAGTCACACCAATGGTTCTGGAGTCCCCCTCAAAGAGAGTCAATCTAGCACTTTGCCAAACCGATAGGAGGATGGTGATACCTCAAACAGGGTTGTCTAAGAAAGTGCAGAATTCTACATTCACATGGGTTTCCCTACTGAGTAAAATTCTTTATTTATAGAACGGGCAGCTATGGAACCCTCCATTCGCATGAAACATAAGATCGTACAGTTCTTAGTTGAAAATTTGTCGACTCCGCATCAGTGAAGTGTTGACCGATATTGTATAGTCACACCAATGGTTCTGGAGTCCCCCTCAAAAGAGAGTCAATCTAGCACTTTGCCAAACCGATAGGAGGATGGTGATGCCTCAAACAGGGTTGTCTAAGAAAGTGCAGAACTATACATTCACATGGGTTTCCCTAATGAGTAAAATTCTTTATTTATAGAACGGGCAGCTATGGAACCCTCCATTCGCATGAAACATAAGATCGTACAGTTCTTAGTTGAAAATTTGTCGACTCCGCATCAGTGAAGTGTTGACCGATATTGTATAGTCACACCAATGGTTCTGGAGTCCCCCTCAAAAGAGAGTCAATCTAGCACTTTGCCAAACCGATAGGAGGATGGTGATGCCTCAAACAGGGTTGTCTAAGAAAGTGCAGAACTATACATTCACATGGGTTTCCAGTTTCCCTACTGAGTAAAATTCTTTATTTATAGAACGGGCTGCTATGGAACCCTCCATTCGGATGAGCTGCTGCCACGAAACATAAGATCGCAAAGTTCTTAGTTGAAAGTTTGTCGACTCCGCATCAGTGAAGTGTTGACCGATATTGTATAGTCACACCAATGGTTCTGGAGTCTCCCTCAAAAGAGAGTCAATCTAGCACTTTGCCAAACCGATAGGAGGATGGTGATGCCTCAAACAGGGTTGTCTAAGAAAGTGCAGAACTATACATTCACATGGGTTTCCCTACTGAGTAAAATTCTTTATTTATAGAACGGGCAGCTATGGAACCCTCCATTCGCATGAAACATAAGATCGTACAGTTCTTAGTTGAAAATTTGTCGACTCCGCATCAGTGAAGTGTTGACCGATATTGTATAGTCACACCAATGGTTCTGGAGTCCCCCTCAAAAGAGAGTCAATCTAGCACTTTGCCAAACCGATAGGAGGATGGATGCCTCAAACAGGGTTGTCTAAGAAAGTGCAAATGGGAATGTAAACTTAAAGGTTCTTCTGGGAGTAGAACTTCTAGAGTAAGGTAGCGAGTTCCGTTTGTAAATCGCTCTTCTTACTGGGTATACATGCATAGAAAGGTAAGAAGAAAAAATAAAACTTACCAGTTGGATCGTTGTCGGCTTCCTCGTAATCTATTTCCAAACAGGCAAACATCGGATTCTCGAAGCCGACATCCACTCCGACCATATGATAGGTGAGCGTGTTGGATTTGTGTGCCTCCAGCGGCGATGAGATCGTCAAGCGTGCCTCGGCATCTCGATTAAGAATGTACGCCAACTTCTGTTTCTCAACAGCTCCAATCATAATTGCGCGACCCTTCGGATCAATTGAGAAATACTGGCCGGGAACAATGCGACGGCATCCCGACTTTCCGAAAGTCTCCTGGTGGACTTTTTCCAAGATATTCTTCGTCGGATTGTACTCCAAAATCACAATGCGACCAGAGTCCGAGCCGACTACAATGTAATCTGTAACCAAGCCAAATCTACGATTACAACTGACTCACACAAGTGAAACTTATCTACAATAGTTGAAGTAGTTTGGTGTTTCTCTGAGTTTCAATTCGATGAGAAATGATTGATTCACATCAAATGCGACGCGGAGAATGCTTGCTTTAGCACACCGACCGTAGGTCTTACCGAATAGCTCTCATGTTAAGAGAATTCAGTGGGATGAGTGCTCAAAATGCTATAGCGACAAAAGCTTACCTTTGGTTCCTCCGGTCAAACGGAAAGACATTAGAGCCCTGACACAGCCGAACACTTCTGTGGTCAAGAGAGTGTGCACTTTTCCTGTATTCGAATCCGGACGCAGCAATTCCAAACTTTTCCCGCGCGACACAATTATCTCTTGGGCTTTGGTGCCGGAAAAACTACCGTGCACAGCGTGCGTGATGCCGGTGGCACGTTGCAGAGTTAGGTTATATAAATACATTTTCGAAGTTTTCTGCGCTTACTTCATGTACTGTAAAAATTAGAGAATAACCCAATTAACATTCGAATTCTACAGATATTTCTGATATTTTGTTCTGTCTCGGAATCCATGGCCGCAGTGAGAGAATCAGTGCGGTCAAACGATGCAGTTCAACAGAAAATTTAATGTAGCACGCAAAAAATGCGACCAAAGCGCAGACATTTCTGCGACTCTGGAGATACGTCGTGCAAAATGTTTTCAAAAAACATACGGGTGTTAATGGTGTTTGATTTGTTTAACTTACCTTTTACGAGTAATGATTCGGATGGGAAAGATGAATATGGATTGAAATTTCTATATTTTCAACAAGCGAACATCGCCATTTTGCATTTGTTTGATGATTGGAGGAGAACCTCCTTCTCGGCCGGTAGAAATAGAAATGACAGATTAGACATTCAAAATGGTTGAAGCGGAAATCAAATCCATAGAAGTGGGCTTTACTGTGAAGATAGATGGGGTTGATATTGTCAATGGCTCAATCCCATAAGCTGTAAATAGATTTTACCAGTACGTGAACTCAGTCACTTAGTTGCATCTCGAAATTGAAATATATATATTAGGTAACAAAAACGATTTATATCTATTTCGGTGTTATAGATTTGAAAACGCTTTGGTTTTCCTTGTAAGACACAAACGATTTTTTTTCCGTTCTATGGGATAATGGTTCAGCTGTCACTTTGTTTTGGATGTTTATTTGTTTTCGTGTCATATATCCACGCAATCACAACAATTATACTCTGAGTTCTCGAAGTGTCAAGTAGAACGTAGTTGTTGTAAATGCGTGATGAAAATCCTACTTTAATTTGCTTTGCTGAGATCGAAGCTGAGGCCTAATGTTATATCATGGGGAAAAGTGAAAGATTGACTAATATTTTAGTTGTCATTTGCTGTAATAAAAATTATTTTTTCGCCATTTTTATTGTTTTTTTCTAATTTCAAAATAAAGTTCCGAAATTACTAAAGGACTGTCCTCTAAAAGGTATTTTATTTTAACACTTAGTTGTCAATTCTCAATTACCAGGCGCCAATTTATTGTCGATGTTTATTTCTACGAATGGATGAGTACCTAGGTACACTTTTCCGTATCTATGAACGGATGAGTACACTTTTTGGTTGCTGAATTGTGCAAGTTTCCAGCGTAACTAAAACTGTTTATGCCTTTGACGGAATAAGGAAAGTAAACACAAATTAACAGAGAGACGAAACAGAAACACAATAAATTGCCAAAAATCTAAAGAAAATGGAAAGCGCTCCTTTGAATTTGGTAAGATTCTGGTTGTTTATGTACTTTATAAAAAAATATTTAACTATTTATTTTAAGGCACACTTCCATGAAAGACTCGCAGAAAGACATCTAAAACGCAATCGTTATGACGAAGCCGTCAAAGCAATGGAAACAGCACTAGCATACATCGAGGATGCTTATAAAACCATTACGATCCCTAAGGCTGTTCAAGTACTCGACGCTGAGAAGTGGACCTGCTCCAGAAAGCTGCGACAGATCAACATTCGCCAGTCGCAGAACGAAGGCTCAAAATTATCTTCTGTAACACAATCAGTAGATCCGCCGAGTTCAGAGAATTACCAAGACGATACGCCCGAAAGCGTGACCACATCAATTCATCAGGCCATTCAGAACTTTGACGCCAAGTACACATCGTCAAACTTGGAGAGCATCCGTGCTGACACTGAAGCTAGCAATAACAACACATTTGAAGAAGAGTCAGCAAACTGGATGGAGGAATTACAATCGAAAGACTTCCCCACTCTAGCACCACTAGAATTGCCTGCCTTTGACCTGGAACTTGACAACAACTCTGCATTTGAGGAACATAATTAATAAGGCATAGTTATTTATATATCAAATTTTTATTAATAGATGTAATTCTGTAAGTTATCTTGGAGTTTTATTTCGCCAGGAGGCCCTGCAATATGTCCTCCATGCCGGTTTCTGTCTCAACGTCCTTCAAAACAAGCAGAACCTGTGCCTCCATGTCACATAAAAGCTGCGGTTTCTTGTAGGTGATTATCAAAGTGTTGAACTGGTGATGGATGGAAATGTTATTTTGCACTAGCAACAGGTTGCACCTCTGCAGTTCGGGGACACTTATTTCCTTGAAGTATTTCTTGTTCGTTGTGCGGACTACAATAGCGTTCTTTTCCCGTACGGCTGTAACTATGTACGTCTCTATGGGATAGGGAAGATTCCGAACTCTCCACTCGATGTTGTGCTTTGTAACGCGCTTCGATAGAAATGGTTCAGTGTTGCTCTGGCGTAAGGTGAAGCCATCGGATTCCTCTCCTTTCTGAAAAGTCGGCACTTCTCCGAGTTCCATCTCCCAGTCCGGTTCACCCATCAGAGTCTTGGATCTTTTCCAAGCTCTTTTCTGGATGACTCCTGTGTCGAGGCTGTACTCCTCGGCCATTTGCCGACCGTCTGCGAATTTATAAAATACTTTCCTCATTTTGCCACTAATCATAGAGCTTTTCTCCGCGTTTCGGATATCGTTTAACCAGTCAGCGAACGACATTTTGCCTGAATCTTTCGAGATATGGAATATTTTGTTTCAAAGGGAATCTATCAATCGATTAAACATAATGCACGTTGTTTATTTTTTCGGCTGCTACATATGTTTTGTGTCAATGTGGAATATTTCTGGGTTGAGTAAGGGCAACACCACAGTGGTTGTGGATTATGTTTACGAATTTTCTAAATTTTACATTTCACAATTTATTACTATTGCCTAGTGCTACGATCGCTAAAAAATTATATCATGATGCAATTATTTTTAAGCCATGCCTAAAGTTGTAACTATTGTCCACGTACATATGTAAAAAGAAACTATCCGTCATGTTAAGATCTCATATAAATCTTTTTTAACAGTCATAGCAGAGCACTATTTATAAAATGTAATCAGCCATTATTTATATAACATCTCAAATTCTAATCCAATCGTAACTTCAGCTTAAACTTCACAAACAAATTTTATTTTTATTGACATAATAGACAATACTTGTCAAACTGAAAACTAGCTACCTTTATAATATTACCTACCTCGGCTGTCTTAGAATTTTTTGCACTCTTTATTCTTTTGCTAAAAAACATGTTTCACACATTGAAATCTACAAAATCGTTCACAAACACAACACAAATTAGTCAATAAAAATAATTATATTCTTTACTTCTTTTTCGAAAAAAAAAGTTAAAATACCCGCTAGATGTCGCACTCAATCTAACACAATGAAATGCATCTAACTTCGTTAGCTGTGGATCATAATTCCATTCGAATAAATCCTCCACATTGGTGTTTTTGTGTTGTCAAAAACCGTTGAGAATACATTGGAATTGGAATATAAAGCAAAAAGAAAATAAAATATTTCAATAAATTTCTGAGTCAGAATCGTGTTTCTTTCTCCGTCGCTCACACTAAAGTGGATTCCACTTCGAAGCACCACGTAAGTCAAAATAGAAATTGCTTCATTTACATCTATAAAAGGCAACCATTCTAACCAAGCAAAGTACATAGTACAAAATTTTTCCAAAGTAACTGTGCCGATTTTCTTAATTTTTTCGGTTCAGATCACATCGCAAAAGGGAACGCTGTTGAATATTCTAATTGGAGGGCAATTTAAAACGCAATAAATATGAGTCTTGTCTGGACTTTGATCGCAACTTTTCTCTACGCAGAAATTGCAACTGTTCTGTTGCTGGTCTTGCCCGTCGCAAGTCCATACAAATGGAACAGATTCTTCAAGTCACGTTTCCTAGCTATGCTGGGAAGGCAGGCGCAAACGTATTTCTTCCTTATCCTGGGAGTACTCGTACTATTCCTGCTCGAGGCCATTCGCGAGATGCGCAAATACTCCAGCCATGAGCAATCCGGTGATGTACATTTGAACGTCGAAATGCAGCACAGCATGCGGTTGTTCCGGGCTCAACGCAACTTCTACATCTCTGGATTCTCAATTTTCTTGGTTCTGGTTATCCGTCGTTTGGTGACTCTGATCTCGGCACAGGCAAACCTTTTGGCCCAGAGTGAGGCTTCAATGAAACAGGCACAGAGTGCCACAGCCGCCGCTCGTTCTTTGATGGAAACTAAGCCAGTCGAAAAGGGCAAGGAAGCCAAGGAAGTCGGCGAGGATAAGACACTCGTGGAGGTAAGTTTGTGTTTAATTTCTCAAAGCTTTCCACCCAATTACACTAAAAGTGTGCTGTCATTCGCAGATCTCTGGCCTGAGGAAGCGTGTCCAGGAACTCACCGCCTCCCTCAACAAGGAGCAAAAAGACAAGGAAGCCCTCAAGTCACAAGCCGAATCTCTGAATAGGGAGTACGACCGTCTGACAGAGGAGTACAGCAAACTGCAAAAGAAAGTCACAATTTCTGCAGATAGCTCTGGAGAGAAGGAAGACTAAATAAAAATGTTTCTATATATCCCATTGCACACACTGTGAACTCTTAATTCCCTTCAACAAGACTTTCCTTTTGAACATTTTGCACGCTTCTCTGTCTCACACCCGAGTCGGATGTTGCCTTAACCCTAAGTTTAGTTACGATGATGTATGTATTTTTCTACAGTTTCAGGTTTATGTGGTATTGAAGAAAATTTTGTGTATTTATTTATGCGTAGATTTGTTTAAGCAGACGAACAACATGAATAAAACAGAACTGTGAGGTCGTCAATGACACAACTGCGAGTGGTATTTTTGTCTCAACTGAAAAATCGGTGAATCATACTATTGCCGCTGGAGATTACTCAAGTTTTCACAATCTTACTATACACAGACTGTTGCCGGCATCTGCAAACAATCTAATCTCTTGGGGGTTCTTGTTTAAAAATAGCAATTAGCGCCGGGTGTGGTGTATTCGCTTGCTGCACGTAGCTCTCATACATAGGTACCCCTGCTTGGTGTTTATATCTCCCAGGAGGGTGAAAATAAATCGACAACTGCTGCAAATTCTTTGTTGACTGGATTTTGTGTGCTGTTTGGTGAGGCTGTGCTGTTTGGCAGATGCTTAAAAAATCGACGATGTTGTGAAATGGCTTGGTTTTTGTACGTAAGTGGGAAACCACGTAGAAATAAAGCGGCGGCTACCAAAATGCAAAGATAAGAATGACAAGAATGCAGGGATATCTTAAGATCGGTGGACTGAAACTAGAGATTATTGGGGCACGTACACCTGGCATGTCTGGGAAAGAAGTGTTTAAGTCTGAACGGTCTCCTTCCATCAAGAGTGTGGATGCGTAGATTTCTTTCTCCCTTTATATAGACATAAATAAAAGGCTTAGGGCGAACTAAGTGCACTAAATAAATGATACTGCCTCGATTTAATAAATAAGTTCTATTATTAGTCAAATAAGTAGCGCTACAACAATAAAACATATTTTCCCCTTAACCTCCCAACTACTGCCACCAAAAACTGACCGAAAAACTTTTACTCTTCGATCGCACATAGTGCCACCACTTCGGTGGAATATACAAGCATTCGCCCTCTTGCAGTGTCAAATGGCAAAACTTAACCTTTTCCACGAGGGGAAATTTAAGCAGATCTACCTTTTCTGCGTTTATCTGCGAAGTGTTGTGCAGAAATTCAGTTTCGTGTGGGTACAGCGACTCTGTATCATCCGGCGATGCCAATATAACCCGCTTTATTCCAAACACCTGACAGAGCAGGTTGTGTTTTGGGTCCTGGTGCATCGGAGAAATTGTTCCTTTTGGTCCTAACCAAGCTTTTATGTCGATTTGTTCAGGATTCTCCCCCAGGCAACAATAATCCGGCAGTCGAATGTCCTCCTTCAGTTGGGGAATTTGATCGAATAGCTCATGCTGCGCTAAATACTCCACCTCCTCGCCGGGTTCCTCGTCAAATTGTCGTTTCAAAAAGTCACGAATCTTCATCAGTTGTTGGGACCAATCGTCTGTTGTATAATTGGAGCCGATTTCAATGGGAACTGTTCTGTTTCCGGCAATTCGCAATATGTGTTTTAGATCCCTCCATTTGTTTAGAGCCGGCCAGTGGGTGATTGTTTTACGGAGCAAAACTGGTTTCTGGGTAGCAAAGTGGTTATCTTTAAAGAATTCAACTGAGGGACAGTCGAGGATGGGAATATCACATTGGTAGTCCTTGTGCTGTATTACAGGAATGTAAGGGAGGTCAATGAGGTCAGCTGATTTGCCTAGAAATTACCCACTTTATAAGATTACTAAGGTTAGGTTCAGAATCTTACCCAAATTTGTGTCTAAAAACCTCATCAGTTCTGCTTTAAACAGTTCGCCGTTAGCGTACAAGTCCTGGGCACATCCAATCAGAAGTGCTTCGTCAAGAAATTCGCTACATTTCTCCAGCTGTGGCCGCTCAATGCTAGAAAACAAATTGTAAACAATCTTGAAGATGATTTCATTGGATTGATCCTCATCGTGATACTGGAATATATACTTTAAAATAATTTGCTATTGTGTATAGTCTGCGTATTTCCAATGAAACAGCACTGAAGTGTCCTGTGTGTACTTGCTCCCAGAATTTAGAGCTCATAGCTTCGACTAGGAATGAGATCTCCTCAATTTGTGGTGATGTCGTTGGTGGTTCTTGGGATTTTTCGTATTCATCGACAATGGCGCAAATATTTGCGGTTGCCAAAGATAGAATGAAATCCGCCTCCTTCTCATTTGAAGTGTGTTTCGTGATTTCATTGTATTTCGGGAGGTACTTTAGCAGATTTATCACTTGGTCCATATTTTATTTTTGTGGTCAGACAGCAATATTTTGTAAAACGTCAGACAGTTGTAGGTTTTCTTATCGCAGAACTGTATAAATTGATGGAATATAGAGAGCAAAAAAGAAAAATCTGCAGATGGCGGTGGTGAGCACTGATTGGTACCACTGTAGTTTCAGATTCAAATGGTCGGCCGGCACATGACAATTAAAAATAAGAACAGTAGGTAAATAATTGCCGAAATAGTCAAAATCGAATTAAGGGGCGTTAACGTGTTTGTTAACCAAATTTTAAAAGTAAGCACTTGTTTAATTTACCCTGAAATTAATTCTAGTAGTTTGATTCATTGTTTTATCTATCCTGGGGCGCCTTCAGATGGCAGCATGCACCAGTAGAAAGAAACTGCATCTCTGCAGGTGATATGGGTTTGAATATTGGAAAATGGGTAGTTATTGGTTTTGTTCAAATTTAAGGTCAAAGTCTTGATACGGAATGCAAATGGAATTAATCCCAGTAATGGGGTACGAACGTTTTCAAACCAAAACTGACAACGAGTTGACGTTTTGCCAAATAATCTTATCGTAGCGTTAATTTGACAGTTGACAGTTGTTATTTGAGGACTGAAGGTTACGACGTATGTGAACTTAACCCGCTTACGTATTTCATTCAAATGACAAATTCATATATTTGTTTATCCTGTTAAGGTAGGATCATTGCTCATACACTCAAATACTTACATTCAAATTAATTAAGTGACAGTTGTGCCAAACCAAAATTAGCCATTGGAATTAGCCTGTTCATCGGATCAGCCTGTGTATGCCTTCACCCATTGAAAACTTTGATTATGCGTCTTTAAATTATTTGAGCTAATTCTGCCAATGCTCCCGCTCGACTATCGTACTATCAATGAATGAACTGTTCGAAGCATGAAATTTCTTTCCGGCTTAGGCTATTCGCTGGCTTGGCAAAAATAGCAACTGCCTGCTGTTCTATACGGCTACTCTGACTCTGAGTTTGGAGTCAATCAATGGAACATTGTTCGCTTCGGTCGCCGTCCTGCCGATAATAAGCGCTCTCCCACCATCGCGACGAATATAACTCTGAACTGAATGAAAAGCGCCCCCAATTGCCCCCAAAACTGCGGTGTCTACTGTGCCGCGTAGTGTGTATTGTGTATATGTGTATACTTTAGCATTCCGCAAACCGGACGCACGTGTGCAGTTTCTTCTTTCGGCACAGTACGACGTCGTCAGTGTCCTGTTTTCGGTTTCATCATCATCGCTGTCGTCGTCAGTCTCATCATCTTCATCACACAACGCTATACTCACTCTGTTGCGGAACGAAGATATAGCTAACTAGAATTGGATCACGCTGAGGAGTGAGTGCAGGGCTGTGGGGCGGATCGTGGATCAGTGGTTAAGATCACTCTTTGGTTGCTTAGATTAATTTCACAGTACATTCAACGGAGGGTGTTAATGGGAGATTACTGTGGGTGCTGGAGCTGGTAATGTTATTCATTCATGAACAAAGTATTCTGATGAAGTGTGCAGCTGGCCAAAGCTGATTAAAGTGGAAGTCGGTGACTCTAAGATCTTTTCACAGCGGCTGTGCTGTTGCGTGCCAGGGGCTTATAAGAAAATAAAAAGCCGGAAGTTTATCGGCCTAAGATACTTGTTTGTGTGCGGCAATCGGTCAAGGGGGCACTCACTCATGTGATTCGTATTTATGAGATTGGTAATGCGGTCCTAAGTCAAGCTTTAAACTTAATAAGCTTCTAATTTGAGGAATTATAAAATCTAAATTAATTTGCCAAAGTACAGGGGTTTTACTTTGTTTCGAAATTTATTCACGAATTCTAACCTCACTTTTGTTTTCACAAATTTCGATAGTTTTAATCGAATTGCATTGAAAGATCGTATTTTGACCTGCTCTTTGTAACTCTAGCGGGTAATTGTGCGGTATATCGAGAGAGGAAAGCGCTACAGTTTGACAAGTCGCCATTGTCATGTGTCATCAAATACCAATCAATGGAACGCAGTCAAGCTAACAGAAAAAAACCGAATTTATCTATTTTCTCGCCACTTATCTCACTTTATCGTGTTTTTACAGAATGTTTGTTGACCTGATTTGTCTGAACTAGATTTCTCCTAAACGCAAAAAATAGATTGAATAGATTGAAATATTAGCAAATCGAAATGTCAGTTGAATGCTCAGCCAAGAAATTCTTGACTTTTTAGTAAATCTTCTGTAGAGTCATCTAAAAAAACTGTTTGAGTGAATAATCAAGGTCAGTACAAATTATGACAGCCAGCTGTCAGACTTAGTGAAATATTAGCAAATCGAAATGTCAGTTGAATGCTCAGCCAAGAAATTCTTGACTTTTTAGTAAATCTTCTCTAGAAGTCATCTAAAAAAACTGTTTGAGTGAATAATCAAGGTCAGTACAAATTATGACAGCCAGCTGTCAGACTTAGTGGAGTATTATTTTGGACTTTCGCATTTGAACTTAATTTTATGTGTAGCTGTAACATTTTTTATCAACTACTTTGAATAAAATATCATGTTTGTCCTCTCTAGAACAAAGGTTATAAAGTGCAATGCGTATTGTTTAAGCTTTTGCAATTACTGAAGCGATGCAATGCGAGGTATCGTTCTCATTTGCAATGGCTACCAGTGATCTTCACTTGCTCGTCAATAGGAAAGCGCAGCATAAATAGTTTTCCATGAGTCAGTAAAACAGTCAAACAATTTTTGGAGATATAATGCGAATCTGATCTAGTACAATAAGGCACAGATTATGAGCGTTGATTCTGGTAGTACGACCTAGTGATTGTATTTTGTATTATGTGTAGCGAGTATTATAAAAACAATCAGTGATCGAGTTGTCATACTTTCGTTAACGCATCGTGCTGGGGAAATTGTCTCCGTAGGGGATCTCCTGGAACACAAATCGTTTACATTTCTATTGCTCATTTACAGGCGCCATCTAGTTTTTTTTTAGCTCTGATTCAAAACGTGTACTCTAATCTCGCAAATAATGCTTTCAAATTCGAATCACAAAAGCCGCACACATCGAAAACAGTTATTTGATGGATTTTTTTTATTGTCAAGATCCGAACATATGTGCGCATTCGGTAGCTCTCCCAGGTACCAATCGCTGAAGAGAAAGGTTGCAGGAGGTTATTGAAACACTTGCGCTCTATGTACACAATTTTTCTGTTTTTTTCCTCATTTTCTTTTGGGAAAAAATAATGCAACAAAGACCACGACGACGATGGGGACGACAATATATAATAATAATTGAACACGTGTGCGACAATTTCAGAATCACTGCTTCTATTCTTGAAAGTATCTATCGAGCGTATCTGTCTATCAGCTGTGTTTGAACGCTCTATTCAGTTGGCAGGGGAGCAGCGCAATTAATACAGAGACGGCATTGCATTTGGACGAGTTCGCGGTTGGCTTTGACTCTATTAAAAATAGCAAGGTAAACGTCTTGCTAACAACAATCCGTCTCCCGTAGTTAGTGGGCGCACATTCGACATAATGCTCTGCGCTTTATGTGTGTATGTAGTGCGGCATCTGTGGATCTGAATACCGCATGCATTGCAGACGACAATTGAGATGCTCGACGATTGAATGATTGATATCTTGTGGCGCGGTGAATTGCGTAGCCTTTCTGGTAGGCGAACGGAAGACAGATGGAGGTCGATGATAGGGAGAGTGCAATTGGTACATTATTTGCGGTCACATATACCTACACAGTGTGCGATCATTTTACGCCAGGCTGGGCATGATGTATGACAGAAAAGATTCACTTCCTCTTACGGTTTTGTTGTAGATTATCAGCAGATTTGATCAGTGAAAGAGCAGCTATGGTGGATATCTAGAAAGTGGCTTTCAATTGCGGCTCTGTCGTAATAATGGGTGCAGTTTTTACCAACTATTGCCATGTACCCATCAGATCAACTGCGTTTGTAAGACTCATGTGAAGTCTTGCAATTGGATAAAATATTGAGCTTGTTCATGCGAACGCTCTGGGAGTCCCATACCTACACCTCTAGTTAATCAACTTGTATGCTGTTTATGAGAAATTCGGAAGGCACACGCAGTTGATCAACTCATTCAGTTGTTGATTAGCCTCCTCCAATGCGGTGTACGGGTCGAGCAAAGTTTCGCAAATAATCTTGGACACTAGAAAAAGCATCGGATGATGATTAACACGTTGAATGTATTTCGTACCCAGAAAACGATGTCAAGCACGGCTTCAAATGTTTTTTGGTATTAATGGGAGAGACTAAGGCTACGATTACATTTGGCATTTTGACATGCTGACGTCCCAAAAATTCGGCCATTCGGTGGTCACTCGTGTGTCTTTCGTGAGAGTGCACTGCGATGGCCCGCGTGACCAGACGCTTGACACGTAGTGACAAATTTAGGACAAATGTTTACGTCGTAATGTCGTAGGTATGTTAAAATTTGACATGACAAGTGGCATGTGTAATCCTGGCTTTAGAAAGCCGTACTTTAAATCTCTCCTGATGCTTGTATATTTCTTTGCATCGAATATAAGCCAGCCAGCCGCCTAGCGGCAAACAACAGAAACAAGAACAAAACAGAAAAGAAAGTTCTTTAATTCTGTAATAGATTCTGCTTCTGTTTGCGTTGTTCGCTCAGCAACAGCACAAAACTGAAACAGAAAAATATGGCTGCCGAAAAAAAGAAATGGCAACTATTTTGACAAAATGTAGTGCGCGTGTAGTGTAGGTAGTGGTTTTAAATAATTTCAGCAGACTTCTTGAAAATCATTGTTCAAGGCGATGCACAACTAAATAAAAATGTATTCCCAATTTAGCAACGATTTCCTGCAACGCACTGGTTGAACAGAGTGAAGAGCAGGGATGTTAATACTAGCATTGGAAAAGAAGAAGCTGAAAGTCAAAAACAGTGCGGCGGACTGTCAGAAGGTATAGTGGGCATTGAGAAACTCAAAAAAATGTTTCTTACACTAAGTATTATTTTGGGATTATAATATTAGTTAACATTAAAAAGTAATAGATTTTACATTTCACAACGTATATTCAGCAAAATCTGCTATATTTTGAGTGTAGTAGACTTTGAGTAGTAGTAGACTTTTTGCATAAAAAGCAATCCTACATCCCTGGTAGAGTGACAGTGGAGATGAATGTTTTAAATTGGAATCGATAAGCAAATTGAAATTGATTATAATGACTAATACTCGTAGTATCGATCAGAGAAAGAAGTTCTTTTACTTCAGTTTTAGACGGTAATAAGTAGTAAACAACTGGACACATCCCCTTCAGGAGACTTAAGCCTAAACTCAATAGCCCGTTTTATGTGGTAATGCAAAACGCCCTAAGAAAGTTAGGTAGGTAATGAATAGACTTTTTTTAGAAACGAATCATTCAGTTTCAATTTAGACTTAAGGGTGCGTTTTCGTTCTGGAAGTGGTATATCGACTTCAAAATAATCGATCTCAAGAGTTTTTAACTACATTGGAGGCTTACCTTTGCCCCATTTAAGTCCATAAGTACTTTTGTCTAAATAAACAATTGACAATTCAGCCATTCCCTGGGTTATGTTAGGTTAGGTTGAAATATTCAAAATTTGATTCGCAAGATTAGGAGGATGTGCCAACGATCGCAATTTAAATCAAATTTATTTCAGTAACCAGAAGGCTCACTTATGTCGTTTTCCATTGGTTTCACTCGGGGATCCACTCATTCTGAAATCCAATGGAACAGCAAAACTGCTTCTGACAGAATCCACCAAAGTATTGGTGAAATGCCAAAAAATAATCTATGGCTGCTGTCAACTGACTTGTAATAAATACATAAAATTGCACTTGTGTGAGTGCTTCTTGAGTGGATTCTGACTTGAAATCGAGAAGCGAAATTCTCTTCTCAGAATCACCAGAAGAGTATTTTTGTGCCAATGGAACAGCATTTTTTCGATTCCGGACTCTCCCGGACGCTTCTTTTTGTCCAATGGAAAACGACATTACTCTCCTTGAGCGGCTTAGTTTTTGACCACAAAAATAAACCAACAGATGGCGCACACCTTTTTTACAGTCGCTGTCATTACATTCACTAACAATCCATTTTAGTGGTTCATTCTATACTCAGAATTAGACTTGATTCATGAAATATATGAACGTGTAGCACCTTCAAGACTCAACAGGTGCCCTCACTCAAACTGATTTCATTTTAATAAGGTCTCTGTTTTCAAGGTAGACTTTTAAATACCTCAACGACGTTTGTAATATTTCAAAAGAAGAAGCCAACTCTTCCACGCCACTTGGACATAATTAATAACGCCATCCGATCATTTAAAACAAAATTTCACAACGGTCCCGCTTACGGTGGGAATATTTTCCAAGCAATCGGAGACGTCAAGTTTCTACCACTATTCACTTATTCAAAATTCGATTAAGCTCTTCATCAATCAACTGCTCGCACACAATGCGATAGTTTGTTTGTTCCCATGCCCATTAACAAAGTTGAGGTCATTTCCACATCAGCTGGAAGCAAAAAAAACAATTTTTCTCACAAAATCACTGAAAACCTGTTGCATCCATCAAAGCCACCACACCCCTCCAAACTAGCTGTCATTTGTATGCCTTCCACTAGCCATTGACCAAATTTGGGGGGAGATTTCTGTTTGATTTTATTTTCCCAAAAAACCGGTACTTTCCTCAGCCAACGTATGCGCCGCCTTAATTATGTGACAACGGGGATAACACCTGCACAGTGATTAAGAATTCGGTGACCCGGAGCGGGGCGCCGCCGAAACAAACCGATTTACATACAAATATAAGAAGAGCCACAGCATTCTGCTTTTGTTTTATAATGGAGAAGACGCAGCGCTGCGCCCCCTTGGGATGGGGCATATCCATATCGAGCAGCCCAACCCAAGGAAGGCAGCGCGCAGTAGTTTCATAAACAACAATTCGTCCAAGTCCATTTAAGGAGTTCCTCTCGCTTTTTATTACCTCGAGGCTGGATGTTGGATGCGTTGCGGACGAAGGCGAACTGCAAAAACATTTTCTCTTCACTTACAAGGTGGTCCCCGCCCCAGACCCGGCATAATGAAATGCAAACCGAATCCGCCGATGTATACGAATCGCAATGAAATATTTTAATAATAATTGCTTCAGCTGCACCGAGTGCTGAACAAGACCATAAACCATGGGATAGGCCAAGGAATGCATTGCGAGCGATCGTTCGCCCTGTACCTATGTCTGGTTGACGAATATGAATCTACCTGCGCATGTGTGGCGCCATTACCTTGGCGTTCCTCGGCGGATAATGTCCAACCGGTTGCGTCGCGGCCGCTTAAGGGACTACAAAATTGCACGGCAGGATAATAGAATTTTATTGCCGGCAAAATTGTAATTGCGCTCACAGCAGGTCCCTAAATGGAAGTCGGCCGAGGGCATTTTCAGCATTTCTGCGATAGCTTTTGTCTGGCGCTTTAATTTCGGGCGAACTGCAATCCACTGGCCTGCAGCTATTTCCCAAGCTTCGGACGCCATTTATTTCCATATAAGTGCGTTGGAACGCTGGCCGGTGCTGTAAAAATGCTGTTACGAGTATTTGTCGGGAGATTCGAGTGCCAGTGGAGTTATGGGCGCCTAAGTGTTTTGTCACAAACATGACACATGACTTGCGGGCCTTCTAAAATGGCCATTTGTATTTTCTTATTTCTGCCAAAGCGATTGTGTTTATGGTGCTGGTAGAATGCGTCTCTCGGTTTGTGCCAATTGTGGATAAGTCAAAGCTGAAAACTGACGCATGTGCGCACCTGCAGCTGTCAATATATGCTGTGTGTCGCTGCGCACGATGATTGTTTTTGCGTTTCAGATTTCTTTTTGCGTGCTTTCGTTGCGTCGCAATGTAGGTACCTATATTTAAATGCGGTGACTCAGAGAAGCTGCATGTGAAGACTGACTGCGTGTGTGACAAAATGTGTTCAGTGGGGTGGGTCGAAATTATGAAGCTCACCTTTTTAGCAACTAAATTCAATTTTCCCACCTTCATGATGTAAGTGCGTCTTTGTTTAAGAAACTTCAACCTAAAAGGTGTTTAATTTGACTTGGCCAGGGTTACATCTCTTTGCAACCCATTCCCAGTTAAGGTTAAAATACCTTGCTGCAGAAATACCTGCAGCAAGGTTCGAGGAAGTGAACTTTCTTTGCGTGCACCTTCCCCCTAGTCTATATGCGGAGAAAGCTGGAGCACTTATCCAACACAAAAGCCAACAGTACTGTGTGTGAACGCAAATCACAAGCGCGCACACACAACACTTTCGCCAATTATTCCGCTCAGCCACATCGTGCTCCCAATCATCTCGGATCGGATCTCTAAACTCTAACAACAAACGGAATAACCTGTACGCATATATACAACAACTCAAATCGCCGTCATCGTAGTTGGTCGGATGTCGGATCTGCGGATCTGCGGATCCGACAACAGCGTGCACGTCCATAATGTCGGTCAGAATCGCGCCCTCAATTATGCCGATCAGAAAGCCGCAATTTGCGAGATCGCTCCGCAACGCCAGCACCGTTTACTATTAAAAGTCTTGTGTGCTAATAATATCTACCGCTCTCATACGAGTTACAACTGTGCGATTAACTCTGCGAGCAGAGCCTCGCCAGGAGACAGGCTCTCTAGTTAGGCGATTTATTAACTTCATTTCTGGATCATTAGATCGAGTAACATAGACATTCATCACTTGGCATGCGTTCGTATGTAGTACGGCGACGGCGGCGGGCCGATACGGAGCGGATCCTTCCGAGTGTGGTGCTCCACCGCACACAAGTGAAATCGTAGTCAACGATGATGGCGATGACGATGACGCCAACAGTGAAAAGAGATTTATCACCGACAATGGGCGGACGGATTTCATACTCAGCTTATCGCAAGGCGATCCATGCGTGATAGTGCATCTACAGCGTGCGCACACATTGCGCTGAAAGTATCTCGGAGTAGATCGACGATTTGCGAATCTGCACTAGTTTCGATGGCGCGGCGGTGCACATGCATCGCATGATGCATGCACAAGTGCAGATTCGTGCTGATATCCGAGTTCGAGACTGCCTTTAAGTCGAGTAGAGGAGAGCGCACACCCGCAGATAGATGTATGCGGTGTAAATTACCACCTATGGATGTGTCAGCTTATGCAGTTGGTGCGGCAGGAAGTGTAGGAATGCAATGCGTGCTGAATTCCAGAATCGAGATAATAGATTTGTATTTGCACGCCATGTCATTCGTTGATGACCAGGATAAGAGTAGCGGGTGCACGCATGACGAGGAGCAGCCGTGGGCAAAGCGTGTTCTCCTACACTCTGAACTGGACCCATTTGACTCCATCAGTTACGGCCATTGGCAGATGTTTGTCTATACTCGTAAAGGAAGGCTCCAGCACATACCTAGTGTGGATTTGTTACCTTACACACCGAAGAGTTGAACTTCCACCCATCCTACCTCAAGCTTCTAACTCACCCATCGCAGAATAATGTCAACGGATTAGCCTCCCACCCGGCAGTGACTAAGTGCTGTCATTTAGCTCCGCCAGAGGACCACCTTCCAACTACTAAATAAATATTTCTGCTGGCAAAGAAAACGCATTGGACGCATTCCCCAGAACAAAATCTGTTCTCCTGCCAGCCCCCACAAGGACAGAATGATTTACAATTCGCATCGCGACAGACGATAAATATTCGCGAGCGACTAGATGTTGCTGACTTAGGCGACCTAGGCGGCTCCATTTGGAATCGTCCTCATAATTAAAACAAACGCGAGTAGCTAATGTTTGCAGAGTGCATGCAAGCCACCCATTGAGAGTAATGCACATCCGCGCCCACCAACTCTCGCATGTGTACAAATATTTCCACTTCCAGGCCAATTATAAAGAATTACATTCCGATCCTGTGTGCTCCCAATTTAACTCGTGCGACACTTCTCCGCATGGGCGTCATCTGTCTCTCGCATAGGCAAAAGGCAAGACCAACCAACCCTCGTATGAATGACACTCACCGGCTGAGGAGGAGGACCTGGACGATATCTATACGCTATGCGCTATAGTCAGTTGCGTGTGCGTGAAGTCTGATGCGATGTGTTTATGTAGCGTGTGGGTGCCGGGTCTGCGGCTTAAATAAATGCGATTAAGATAGATGTGAAAACTGTAAAATTAATAAGTAACACGCAGCCGTCTAAATGTGTGTAGGGACCACTGCGCGCCAGAGTGTTGCTCTGTCCATCTCAGTCTGACCGTTCGCAGACAGACATCAGACTCTCGTGCGGCGATTAAAATCGCGTTGCTATTGCAGCGCGGTGGCCGCACCGCAAATAGTGAGTAATTTATGGCCGGAATGGTGTGGCCCGGTGTGGCCTACGGACTCGACCTCCTTGTTATCCTGGCCTGTGGCTATCGCACCGCTCAGATATACCGGGACTTGTTTTGTCTTATAGTTGGCGCGCTGGTGCCAGCGACGCGCGATATCTCATTGTAAACATTTTAATTTAATAATTTATCGGCGAATTTGCGTTGTGGACAAACGCCTGACAACGGTGCCTAATTGGTGGTGGCGTCGCGTCGGTCGACGTCGTCGTCGGTGGTGGTGGGTAGGCGCACCGTACGGTGTGTACGACAGTGGTGGACTTATTGTTTAATTAGCGTGAGTTACGTTTTAATTTGGATAAGGACTGGTTAGAAGTGATCGCTGAGCTTTCACACACTCCAGGGATGTCAGTGTCGTTAAGAGGTATAGTTAGCTGTTCAGTTATAAGCTTAGAGGGATTGATGTTTCATAAGCGGAAGAGGCAGTTAAATAGTCGAGTATCAGTTAAAAGGAGATGATGGGACGAATTTTGACGTTGACCGCGGCATTTGACACAAGCTATAGGTTGTAGACAGGTGGATCTGTCCCGTACTCAGCAAGATAAGACCACATCAGGCCATAGGCTCCGTGAATAAGTTTTGACAAAGTTTCGGAGTTTGACAGTTGGGACAAACATTTTAATAATTCGGAAAGAGGGAAAGATCTAGTCACAAATTCATTGAATGTGCTAGAGGTTCAAGGCAGCGATATTGTGAATCCATTCCAAAGAAAATAGTGGTCCCGCTCCTGCTTTCCACCTTTAGTCGAAGAAGATGGACTTTCACCAATAGCCCTCAATGAAAAGGCTGATCTTGTTGATATGCACGTTTTCAGAGAATCCAGCCCTAGACTTTGCGCAGCTGTAGGTTGCCCAGTGGAATCTAAAGGTTTCATGTATGTTTTTGGAGGTTAGACAAGTGAACCATTGTTCAAGAGACGTAAACATCATCGAAAGCCTTTGGTCTCGTGCTTTTCGAAAAACTTATGACGGTGATACAGAATCTTAAGAAAATCACTTGAGCTGTCAGTCTTCGACAAAAACTCTTTTAAGTTGGAATTCGCAAAATCTAGCCTGGCCACTAAATCACCCCTATCGGGAATAAAATTTCCCTGGGAATGTTTTCTATTTAGCAATCTGATTTACATTGCTGACAAGGGAAATATTTCCATCGGAATTTATTCGCGATAACTCTGAACAGATTATAAGTTTCTCCCCTTGTCTATAGCTGTCACCTGAGCCTCACCCATCTAGTACAAATTTGTGTAAACTATTCGAACTGACAAGCGAACCAGCGCCAGTGTGGGCATTTTAGCAAGCAAATTCCCAAAGAATGAACAAACATGTCTGACAGTTGTAAGCTCTTTTAAAAAAATATGAAAAAAATGTTTCTACGACTTCCGCGAAAGAATCCATATGCAAAGTATCAAGCTCCATTCATGGTACCGCCACCCGGGAGCCGTATAGGTACCTCCCCGTCGCGAAGTAATTTACTCTGTACTGTTCCAACATGCTGCCATCAGTTGACAGCAAATCCGCCCCGAAATCCCGTGTAATCTCAATCTCACCCGATACACCTCTCTCTCCTCAAAATGGCTGAAATTTTCTACGCTCTTTACGATGACATTTATGCGATACAACACATGGAATTCTGTGGAAAAATGTACTCGAGTTCATAAAAGTGCTTCCGTCGGCGGCGCGCCGTTTGCCGCTTTCCCAAGCTATTTCTAGACGCGCACTAGATCGACAAACGCACACGCTCTTTCCACTATATATACGAGACGACTATACCCTTGCCTGCAATCAACGAAGCCATCTGCATCGCGTATGCTCTGAACCACATTTTCAAAGTTTCAAATAGAGAATCGGAAGTAGTTCAGCTATGCCTCGAACGATTAACACACAGCCCGTTCGCACGGGGCGAGTGCGAGAGCCGAGGACGTCTGGGTGATGATGGGTGATCCATCCCACGGAAGCACTAATTTGGTGTCGAACAACTCACACCGTATGCCTGTTGTATCTAATGGACTCTTGATCCATGCGAGAATGGTGGAAATGTTTACGACCTCGTCGATGGTTGTTACACATGCTGGCGCACACTCTTAAATCAGTGACCACACGCATTGAGCCCGTCCCAGTCATCCAGTAATCAAGTTAATTGCGATAAATCGCACTCGGATCGTATTTCACCAGGCAGAGCATGATGAACGGAACGACCCCGCGTTTGACAGGAAATCTTCAATTGAGTGGACGATATACTCTTTTGAAATGCAATTTAGTCAGCTGCCATTGCACAGTCACAGCTCACAGTTGATGCGCGATATCGCGCAGTCGTTGACTGCAAATTGCTGGCAAAAAAAAATGAGAGAAAAGAAACCAAAACACAACTTATTACTCGTATACTTTGTATCTAGGGAGTGCCAACTTCCGCTTTGAACACACAAGCTTCCCCACACATAACTCACTCTCAGAAGTCGACAATATTTTCGTGCTACTGCTACAGCAGTGCCGCTGCCGCAGCCGCGATCATTGTTCCCTCAAATTGAGGTGGGGGCCTCTTTCTGGCATGATGCATGAGATTGGAATCACTGCAGCAGAACGTTGCGATAAAGTGGTGTTCCTCTCCCTCGTGGTCGCTTCGTTGTGTTGTATATGCGCTTGGGCATGGGTAGTACCCTGGTAGTGCGATCAAAAAGTCACAACAATCATGCCATTCATTTGGATGACTTTTGTAAGCTGGTTCGGTGAGCGTTGAACCTATTCTCACGATATGGCCTGCTGATGATGGGGTATGTGTTGTTGTTGCGCTGCAAGAGGAAATCATTGAGGTGCGATCGCAAGCGAGTGTCAACCTGGGTGCATGTTGTAAATCATCGAAATTAATGCGGAGCAGCTCTGTCTGTGCGGGGGACAAACGAACTTGGTACAGGAAGCACCACCTGAGACCCATGTGTTAGTTGGCTGGTAAGTGGATGGGCAACGGGCTGAGCTCGGCGAAAAGAAATCGATTGCCTTCAACAGCTGAGGAACATGTGGTACCTACTTTGGGGCGATGACTTTCATGTGAACGTGGATGGAAATGACATCGAACGACATTGACGGTTAGTGTGCGCCCGAAATGAGGAAACGTATATTTTACATTGGAAGGGAAGTAGCTCGGACTTTGAACGTTGAAGGTTATGGACTATGCTTTTAACCTTTTTGTTAATAGGTATAGAAAACAGAAATACAGTTCGTATTTACACCTTTTTTATTGTCACATGAGCAGTTTTGCGCGAAAGGAACTTTGACACTTCTTTACGAACAAATTAAAACAGAAAATATGCTTAGATGGTGCTCTGTCTTTTTTTTGGAATTACAATTCTCTACAATTGAAAAAATCAAATTAGAATTTATGACTTTCACCGAAAGATGTCACTTATTTTATTACGCTGTCAGTAAGGCAGTGTATTATAGTAATTGTATGTCAAAGTTTACCCACACATTTCACTGCAAAACCGTATTCAGCCCAAAGTACGAAACCAATATCTTTGCTAATGTAGTCTAACCCTCAGCTTTCTCTTGTGTATTTATACCAATTAAAGTAAATTGTCCATATAAAGGTAGGTACTACAAACTTTCGTTTTATATCTTTTTAGCTTCCGGCTGTCAAATTATTATATTTTTGCTTTTTGGAAATAAAGTGCGCTTTGCGCAATCTTAATCTGTCTTCTTTTACCGAATCTGTAATTAATCCGTATTTTAACTTTACCAAATTGAATAGGGAAACAAAAACTTTAGCTTTCTCTCAACAAATGAATACAAACTATTGTCAGTAAAAATGCAAGTCTGCCTCTCTTAAAAGTGTTTGTATGATCTACCTTCTAACAAGCAATTTGTATTAAAAACTAGTTTGACGTTAAAGTCCACTCCATGGTGTATCGCATTATTGGACCAAATTTGTATTTACAGCTCTACTAAGCTAAGATGGCGCGGATGGAGTCTTTATCTCCTTTCTCTTCGCAAAACTTATGACACAAAGTCTTGCAGAACTGAAAGAAATAAACGCGAAATAGGTTTGCACTGAGAGTGTACTAGATTTGAGAAAATCACGAGAGACTCTTGAAATAAAGTATACAATCGGTATTGAATGTGTACACCGATACCAAGCAAATAAAACGAAATATATTACAGCACTGACAAATCATGTAGCAAATTCAGTAGAAATTTGTAAAAAGTCAAACATCGTACGCCATTGTCAAACAAACTATATTTGACAACTAGTTATGTAAGCTACATTAAGTATAAGTTTATGTATTTTACATACAAGTTAAGCCATTGCTAGAGAAAAACAAACCCGAATCTTGAAGTTGAAAAATGTTGCAGGGATTTTTCGAATAGGTATATCTAAGAGTGACATAACGTTCCTTTGTCAATAAAGGTGGTCCCAAAATTTACTGCCAACTACTGATAAACGTTCGTAAAGATGGTTTGTTCAATCACATTATCGATTTGACAACTAGACAGAAAAACAACTTAATCTAGTACAATGGTTTTAATGTCGGCAAATTCTTATTGAAAATGAACACCCTGTATAAAATTAGAACTAGCTAAATAAAACCCTTTGTGTTCTGTTTATTTTTATTAATCGTTTGTATGTATGTATTTATTAACTACTTGTTCTGTCAAATTGTCACTGTCAAATTGGTACGATCAGAAATGCTGTGTCGAGAATCATTTCCGGAGAGTCAATGCATAAATCTATTTTTATTATGAATTGTAATATGTAAATCAAAACATATCAGGAAATAAAATGACAGCTCGGAAAGAATAAAACAGTTTTGGAGGAAAAAAATCTACTGCAATTGTACTAGATTTGTACTAACCGATTAATTTAGCTACCTGATTTGTTACACTTCCTCTGCTACTGTTTTTAGTTTTTAGAAATAACAGACCTAGATTCCTCTTTCTGAGAACTAAACGATAAACCGGACGAACGGAAAACAGAAATATCACAATGACTACAAAGTTCCGATACATAAACTGTTCAAAGTTAAATTTAAACTCGTATCACTTGGAAAACCACGATCCCTTTCAGCTAATTTAAAATGCATCCAACGTCAACTGCTTGTCCGCCAGGGGAAACGTGTTTCCTATTCTTCGTCGCCGTTTGTCTCGTGTCACAATTTAAAAAAAGACATCAAAACCCATTTGTCCGTTCATCTTCTGCATTGTTTGCCTTCTCTAATTAAAATCATTTCTAATTTTAGATACCTACCACTGCCTATTGCGCCACACACACGCAACAGAACACGAGTTTGACATTTCCGGTTCCTGCATTGAATGCAAATTAACAAAAAAAAAAAAACAACTCCGCACAAATTCATCGGAGACTTATGGAAGTGTGTATCCATATCCACATCTCCTTCTCCATGCAACCGAAGCGAATAAAAATCCAATCCACACCCACTCCACAACAATTATCACTCAATTGACGCGCAGACAAACAAACACACACACAGTCATGCATATGCACTCGCTCCTTTTGCATAAGAGTTCAGGTTCTGCTTCAGCTTCAGCATGCGTTTACCATATCTAATCGTATCTATTTTTAAACTTTAACCAGACCCCTGGAACATGGCACCAACTCGTGTTGTTCACTCCAGCAATGGTCCCTCTGAGCTCGAGTCGAACTTGAAGCCGTGTCAACGGCGTGTTTCGTAGAGGTGTCCAACAGAGCCCAGCTAGGCAGTGCTAGCGCAAGAGGCGACGCATTCGTTGTAAATAATCAGCGCTAATCACCGCCAATCAACGCTGGACTTTGAAGCCTCATCACGTACTTTGTGTGCGCGCACAGGAAACGTCTCCGCCGCAACCGCCACCGATGTTGTTGTTTTCGTCGCGAACGTCGGTCGTCGTGGAGATGTCGTTGTTGTCACAGTTGTAGCAGGCAGTTAGAGCCTACTCCGATCCGAGTCCAACTTGTGGCCAATGTTGTTGTCTTCTTGGGGGCAAAACGTGCAACAGTCTGGGGGCGATAAATTTTCATTCGCTCGATAATAGGAATTTATGTCGACATCGACTGACGTCGCGTCTTGCGCTGAGACACGGACGACACTTGGGATCTATTGCTTGGGCTCCGCATTCATCCACCGGGGTTGGGGGGTGAACCGCCACAAATTGTGTGTACATTGTGTGTACTCGTACAGTGGTCTATTTTAAAAGGTGCGCTATTGGTGGGCAACGAACGTGACCACATTCGGCGGCAACGTGAACGTAATCGATAATAATCGGCATATTGACGGTGATTTGTTGGAGACATTTTTCCATCTTTTGTTCCCCAACAGCCTTAACAAGGCGGCGATAATGCGAAACAATCAATTAAAACGAGCCGCCGATGATGGTCACGACACTGATAGTGTAGGTAAGGGTATGCCTGTGACTCTATGCTTTGGGTGCACTATGACTGCGAATGAGAACGCAACTGCTTGTTGTTGTCTTGTGTAGGTACATGTGCCGGGACTATAGAAGCCTCAAATCAAGTAACAGCGGCTCAAAGCGGTGCGAGCTTAATTGGACGGAGAAATGGTTGATTTGAATAAGAATAGTATTTAAATTGGATTTTGTAATGAGGTCGCTGCGGCGAAGGTTTTGACGTTTTCATGACGCTATGAGTCTGTCACAGGAATTCGAGATCCGGGATTAAAGTAGGTAGGTAGGTGTAGATGAGTTGGGTTGATGGATTTTAAGCTGCCTTGGAATCAAGCATTTATGGTTCATCAGGCAATTTTTGTACCATCCCTGTTTAAATAGATTTGAATTCATTTACTGCCTAAAATCTTCGTTAAAACTTCAAACAGCCGTCAGTATCGATTACGTGTTGGTTAATTGTGCTAAACACACACTTGCGACTGACAAAAATGTTGTCTAATCACATTTTAATTGATCGCGACGTATTTGGTTTTTAGTACATTTCTTTAGTACACTATGCAGAAAGGTAATAAACAGCATCAGCCCGATTGCAGACAGATGTGGTTCTACCAAAGCTCATTAGAATTACTTAAAGATTTGGGAACTTAAATCAATTCCCCTATCTCTGACCGACAGCGGCTTTTAAGGAACACACTACTTTTCCAGCTGCCAGCCGGATTATTGTTTTCATTTCGCTTACATTTTAGCGGAACTGTCGCTTTTTGGGCTCCATTTTTGAAATGGTCAAATGGACATTTCCCCCTTTGTATATGTATGTTGGATTTAGATTTTTTTTTTGTAATAAATCTGATTGCCGTCGGCTGTTTGCTGCTTTAATTTGGCACATCCAATCACAACCATAACCGTCTACCTTAGCTAATCTTGTGACACCCTAAACTACGTTTTCCTGGTCCGACAAAAAAGAGAACCGCTTGCCCTCCACTGCGCGGATAACACTCTACTCCAAGTGAATTAAGCCAACTGCGCCGCCTGCTACGTAACTCTTCGCATCTGCGAACGCTGTGATTCATGTCCGCGAACATTTTTGTGTTTTGGCCCACAATGGAATCAGATAGTTTATCGCCCGATCAGAAAGGTTTTAAATCATTTCGTTCCGTCTTATGTCTTGTACAATACAAACGCAGAGTTGCCATAGTAGTTGGCGGCAGCCATACACGTAACGAAACCTTTTCCCTGTGCGCGCGTCACAGTCGCAACCGCGCACACAACAAACACTTCGTGCCCAGCAGGGGGGGCGACTCCGAGTCCGGGAGAAACTCCACTGCCACTCCACTCCAGCCAGCAAGGATTATACACTATGAACTGCTTTCTACAGCGTGCGACACACTTTGAATAATGCTGGACACAGATAAGCGAGTGCGACCGCATGCGCTTACATTCCCGGCCGCAGAAGGAGCCAGCTGCTGGGCTCTTTTCAGCGTAACAATATTGTTACTCTGGATTATTTCATATTGTTGATAAAAATCGCAAATCACGAAACAGTCACCATGTCCAACGACGACGACTGTACTGTGGACAAAGTTTTGTCTCCATGCCTGATGCTGGAGGAGTGTAAGGAGCTGCAGAGAGAGAGAGAGATCCAGTCGTTTCGGTTCGCAATCTCGGATGATTTGCATTTTCTCTCATGTCGCTCAGCAGACGCTGGAAAGTCTCCCGATTTGAATCTCCGCCGGTATACAGCAGCCCTGGCCAGTTGTTGGGAGTTGTTGTGGAAAGTTTTCGAGCTTCTTATCGATGCACGTGCTGTAGTTCTCCTACTACGGTTGGGTATATCTGAGATGGTGCTGCATGCAACCCTGCATGATCCCTGCAACAACCTTTAGTGTCCATTTCAACTGTCGGTTGTAGGATTTATGGGCGCCGGCCGGCCGTTGGATTCTTTAGCTCTCTGTCGTGTGCTGATTTGTATCTGCGACTGCGAAATACTGAAACTGTTCATCCTTCCGATGGTGGATTCGGATTCGGGAACATGCGCGCGTCATGCGGATAACGAATAACTTATTCGGGATTAGTTGACGTTTTGTGTATAATTCGGGTGGGGTGGCTGGCGGATAATTGCGTGAATCAGAGATTCATATCGCCGAAGGACACGTGCATGGAGATATTTAATGGGAAGATTACAAAAGGATTTCTGCGTAATGAAACAGGAGCTTTTGACAAGGGGAGGAAGCTAAACATTTATCTTGAAGTTTTGATGCTGTGAAGCAAAGCGCAAGGGAAACAGATAGAAATGGTGGTTGGAATGACATTAAGTATACCTACTCAGCAGGTATTGCGTTTTAATTATCTGGGGATTACTGTTCAAACTGCGGCTTCGAAGCTAAGGACGTACCAGTCAAAAGGCTCTATAGGTAACAACAAATTTTTAATCCTAAGGTACAGTGATAGACCACGTATGGTGGTCAAACTCTGCAAGGCGAACAAAGCTGCGAGAAAGCCCCTCAGAAAATCCCTCTAAATATAAAACAGAATCACCATATGAACAGTTCTCACTCTTTAACGTCAACGCACATTCAAAAGTTTGCACTATTTTTGCAGCTTACATTTCCTCCAGTTTTAAGCCAAGCACACCCCTCATGGCAGCACCTTATTGTCGTTTTCTAGTGCAATGTTTCGAATGATCGCCAACGGTGCTGTTTGAAGACGCTCAAGTTGTTGTTGGGTGTGTCATTTTGACACGTTTTTGCATTGATTTTTGAACCAAATCTGACGTTTTATGACCTACAAGGATATATTTAACTTTTGCTGCGTTTTTTGAGCAGTTTTTGACATATTACGGATCTTATTTGAGCTCCATTTTTATTAATAGTTTTTGACAGATTTATGAAAATTTCGAAAGCAGATTTTGACTCGATTTTCAAACGATATTAGGCCTGTTTTTTGAGCTTCGATCTCAGAAAAGCAAAGTAGGTAAGGCAGGATTTTCAGCACGGGATTAGAACAACTACACTCTACTTGACACTTCGAGACTCACAGCAGTTGTTGACTTGTTGCAATCGCGTGCTGAAAATCCTACTTTACTTTGCTTTGCTGAGATCGAAGGTCAAAAAAACACGCTGATTGATATTTGTATAATTTATTTAGTTCTGGTGCTTATTTTGGAAAACTTCCTAAAACGTTTTAGGTTCGATTTTTACACGTTGTTTCTGGTTTTTCTGACACATTTTCGAATCGATTTTTGACGACTTTCGTTGCTATTTTATTTTGCGATTCAGTTTAAGTTCGTTTTTGAATCGTTTTTTGAAGTGAATTTTGTCTCAAACTTAAACTTTTCAAAGGTTTTTGCACCTAGTTTTAGGATAGCCTTGAATGCTTTTTATTTGAGTTATGTTGCGAGTTGAAGAATAGGCGAAATTCGTTGGTCTTGTAGTAAATGAGGACCAGACTAAGTACATGCTATCAACAAACAAACAAGCATCTGTCCACCGCCTAGGACAGAACTTCACTATTGATAGCAACAATTTCGAGGTAGTTAAGGAGTTTATCTACCTCGGAGTAAACATGAACTCCACAAATGACATCCTAGTGGAGATCCGGCGAAGAATTACCCTAGGAAACCGCTGCTACTTCGGTTTGGCAAAGCAATTGGGTTCAAAACTCCTATCGCGAAGGACAAAATGTATGCTTTACAGAACCCTTATCCTGCCAGTTCTGCTTTATGGCGCCGAGTGCTGGACGATAAGCAGGAAGGGAGAGCTTATACTGGGCTCCTTCGAAAGAAAAATTCTTCGGCGGATTTTTGGTCCTGTGTGCGAGGAGGGCGAATGGAGGAGAAGATACAACCGCGAACTCTATGAGCTGTACCAAGATGTGGATGTAGTCCAAAAGGCCAAAATACTACGACTACATTGGCTCGGCCACAACGAGCGAATGGACAATAACGCACCAGCTAAGAGGATCTTCGAATCCCAGCCGCCAGGTTCGAGACGACAAGGAAGACCGAACCTCCCTTTCAAAGACCACGCCATCGCAGATGCCAGAGCGCTTGGTCTGGATAACTGGAAGCAGCGTGCCCGGGATCGTAGAGGATGGAAGGCTGCAGTGTCTCAGGCAGAGACTCTCCACGGGTCGGGAGCCCGTTAAGTAAGTAGTATGTTGCGAGTTGTTTGAGAAGTTCAGACACATTTTAAGCGGTTTTTCAATTCAATTATGAAATGTTTTTGATTTAGGACAATTTTTTCAGCGGTTTCCAACTGATTTTTGTGGTCTTCTCAAAAGCGTTTCTAAGCAGAGATTTGCAGTCATTTATATATACCTTTAATTGCCGGAATTTTTCACTCGATTTTGAATTCTTTTTTATCACATTTCCCAGTGTTTTGCTCGACTACATTTTAGTGCTACTTTTAATGTCATTTTGGGACAGTTTTAAACGTTTTTTGAGACAATTTTGATATATCAGGACATTTTATAAGACCTTTCGGGACAATACGGTCAGATTTTTAAGATGCTATTTTAGATCTCTTTCCTGGTCGTGATATTTGCATAATAAGATTTATTCCGTCGCCACCTATATGAAGCTAATTTTAGACCTGTTTTTAGTACAATTTTTAACGTTTCATATTAAGACATTTTTAAACATTTTTTAGATCAATGCGGTCAGTTTTTTTTTAAATGCTTTTCCTTGGCGTTCCTTTTGTGGCAATATTTCTGTTTTTCGACTATAAGAAGATGTTTAGAACTTTTTTATGTACAAATTTTTGACATACGTTTCTAAGGCAATTCTAGTATGAATTTTAGGTGTGATTTTGTTATACAAGTTTGTTATGTTTGTACTCTTGCCTATGATGCTTTTTCTGAGAGATTTCCAACTTTTTGTATGGCGGTTTTCGATTCAATTGAAGTCCAACACTTATGAGAAAATTTTTGACAGTTTTGGTACCAGTTTTGTTTTGTGCGAGTTTTGCCAAGCTGTTTGAGAGAAAGTGCGATTTTTCGATTTTTCTAGCTTCACCGATTTTCAATGCTCTTTACTTGTTTGTGTTTAACAAACCACGTTTTTGTGACATTTTTATGACCTTTCTTACGACGGAATTAGAACCCATTTTGGTGCGCTGTTTGGAGCAATTTCTGATATGCTTTTTATGGGAAGATTTTTACTCATACCTCTGTTCTGAGTCCAAAATATTTTCCAGAAAGGTCAACAGCAAAGTTTCAAACCGACAAAATAATGCAAAAGATAAGAGATATTTGCCCCTATATTTTAAAAATGCCGACGGGACTTTTTTTTTGGCGAATACTTTGGCTAATACTTCTAAAAAAAGAAGGTCATGCAGGGTTTAGTGAAACAGTACATTCTTTAAGACCTCGAGTAAGACGACTTATACAAGACTATGCAGCCTTTTTGCGGCTGAACATTTTGCATCGAATCAACTCAAATCAACAAATCAATACAAAATAGTTTATACCCAGGATACTGTGACATTGCACCTAGGTCAATCCATAAATTCCACAATTCAACACTTAATTTGCTTGTTTAAATTTTTCACTATTAAAAATCATTCTGATGAGCAAAGCTACCCAAATTGTGTTCTTTCTCTCTTAATTTCCCCAAAATTGCTATGCAAAACTCCTCTAGGCATCGGCGGCCATTAAATTGGTACAGCGCAGGTTTTCGATCAATATCAGCAATGGTCAGCCATTTCTAGTGCAGGCGCACACACAGTGCGAACACTCATCGTGGCATCCTTATTTGGGCGCCATTAACAAAGCCCCCCAATTGTAGTTGCGTACTGGTAGCATGGGGAGACAGACAGAAAAAGCGGGGAACCGACTCCGAGTCACGCCCTCGCTCTGTGCACTAAGAAATCCGTCGACGTTGTCATGGAAATATTCCGTGCTTGCCAAGCTTCGGGTGGGTTACATTTACTCATCCCCAAGCCACCCACTCGCCCCCATCCATTTTGATTACCTGTCTCGCAGCGGCCATTTTGGAATTCCGAGCGATTTTTGAATACGAAATTTATATTGACAGACGTTTTTTGTGTTCGGTTTTGGGAAGCTCTGAATGGGGTTTGTACTATGTACTGGGTTTATGTAAATATCTGACTAACTTGCATGTGGTTGATGGGGTTTTTATGTAAATGAGTCCAACGGCGCACTTACTATTCGCTACGGATGTGTTTATTGATTTTTCAAACGGCTTTGTTAGTCGAACTTAAGGGTGCCGCTAACGGGGAGAGGGAAAAAAGCACTTAGTTCGATGAGTGGAATTCAAAATGCTCGCCGAATCAATGTGTAATGGCTGTAAACATGGTTTAAACGTCTTCCATGCGTCTTCCCGTCATTGTTGGTTTGAATTCGAGTGCTTGTTTTCTCTTTCACGCTTTATCACAAGTTGGGTACATGCTCATCAAAATCTCGTTAGCCATGTCAGAGAGAGCTGTTTTCTTTCAACACCTTTTTGTTGGGCTCAGAATCAGCGTTTATAAATCAGTTTCGCGGAGATAATTACTAAGCAGTGCTCAAGCAGAAGCTCGTTGAAGTCGATTATTCCCTTGCACGTCTACCTGTCCCTTTAATTGATGCTAATAAATCAACGCGCCAGACAATTTATCATTTTCTAATTGCGCCGAGCTGTGCGGGTTGCGGGATTGTGAGGAGGAAAAAGAGGAGCGCTAAAATAAAAGTAGTAATTAGGATGTGCGGTGTAGAGGTGGACGTAGGTAACTACTTATGTCTTCATAGTCTCAGAGTGTAGCTAGTATAGAAAAAAGGTTTGGGAATTGCGAGGAATAGCACTTAAAGTTTATGTGTTTTGAGTTCACGGTGAATCAATGGTGCCACATGGTGCCTTTCTAAAAGCTTTAAAAATACCTCTTCTGATGGCAAGTTCTTTGACCTCTTGAATGCAGAAAGACTTCTTCTTCTTTGGCAGGTCATGGACAAAACCCAGGAAGTGAAAATCGATACTCATCCAGCCTTATTGTGAGTTTCGCCCGAACAATATTCCACCGGAAAAAACAGAATTCAGTTCTGAAATGTCATTTTTTTCGGCTGGAATATTGTTCGGGGGAAACTCACAATAAGGCTGGTCATCTTTTTCTTTATTTTAATGGCGCATTTGTTTGAACTACTTCAAAGTGTCAGAATATACCTACGAATTCTTCTCAGGTTGGTGTTTTGCTGCATTATCGATCGACAATGGTCAAGTCAGTTCCAGTCATCTGGGTAATGGCTCTATTTGGGTCCTAACAGCCTCCAGTCTCCCCCAACCTTGGTTTTATTTTCAAACCGCACTTTTAAAGCCTATCAACCTTCCCGATTGGATCAGCGTCAACTCCAAGAAAGAAATCGACTTCTCCGTTCCCACATTACGTTGATACCTTCTTTTTTTAGGAACTATACATTTTAAGAAGTCCACCATCTTTGGAAATGCACCCCAAAACAAAACTAAGACTTGAAGCCTGAAACTTAATTCCAAAAACACCCCGAAAGTCACATTTGAACACAAACCGTTCCAAATCGTTTCCTCTTAACAGTTTTCAATTGAAAATCGTCCTTTCTTCCCTCCTTCACAACAGATGTCCTCCGAGGATTCCATTCGGTCTGTCATCATCCAACATTTGTTCAATATTTGCCCATCAGCATTCGCATGCAACTTCAATCAACACTGAGTCAATAAAAATTCGTATTCCACTTCCATACTATCTTAATCTGGAGTGGAATTTTCACTTCCATTTAGCTTTCGCAATACATACTCGTAGACTTATGCCAAGCGGCAGGAATTCGATTAAAAACGAAGAATTTCATTCTCATTCTGGGAATTCTATTTGCTAGCGACTTTCTCGAACACGTGTCCAAATTTTCCGTTGAAATTCTATTTTTCAATCCTTGAGCACGCAGAGATGTGTGCACACAGCATCCTCCAGTGTGTGCGTCGTCGCATGAAAGGGGGAGAACGGAGCTACATTTATAACTTTTGCATTTTACAACCCTGCAGATAGAGAGGCCCTAGTTTTGTGTGAACACTTGCATGGATTCGAATCGAATCGAATTCGAGATCTTGAGGATATTTTGCTGCCATGTGCGAGAGTCTCTCGAACGTTTTATCGCGCGACAAAATCACGGGAAATTGGATTTGTAGTCAAAGCGGTGATGTTTCACATTTACGGCCAGTGCAACAGAAGCCATTACAATTGTTTTATGATTGGAAAGGATATGAGCAGCTTTATGAGTGCTCCCTTCGAGTGGCACTTTGGTTTACAGCAAATTGGACGAGGGTGTGAGTGACTTCCTGTTCTCGAAATCGTTCCCCAAACTCTGATGAAATGGATTTGAATTTCCTTACTGTGTTGAGTGCATAATTTGCTATTGTTGTAGGTAGGTATGTTAAGGATCAGGCGGTGTTGCCCACTTATATATGCCTATAGGCAATCGCAGCAACAACAAGGAACAAGAGCAAGAAAAAGTGTCTCCATGGTTTGATGGCCACGTGCAAGTTGGATTGGAAACAATGTGTCACGGCAACGCCAACAGCTGGAGCTTACGAGAGTGTATACGAGGTTTATTAAGTAGATCGTACGAGTAGTGTATCGCTTATATTATTGTTTGACTGCGACTATGGCGAGTGGGGACATGACCTCAAGTGTGTGCGAGAAGGGGGTGGGCCGCCCCTGATGCATTATTCACCGCACTGTGACACGTGGCTTCCGATCACGAACGACGGTTCGTTAGTGGCCCAAAACGACAAAGTATACATGAACCCATGGCGGCTGCCACTTTGTTTGACAGCAGCGGCAGCCACCAGCAGCAGCAGTATGCATATTCATTTGAAGAGTGGGAGCGTGTGTGTGTGGGGTGGAATTTGGTAGTTTCGTTTTTAGTTTCATCTATACCCGAGGACTTATTCGAATTGAGTGGGAATATTGACTATTAGAGGCACATAGAGGCACATTGTATGCATTGTAATCAATTCGGAGGACACGTGTCAGCGAGTTTATTCGTACTAATGACTATTGTGCCCAGAGCGACAATTGTACGGCTTAATTGGAAGATCTTTTGATCCCTAAAGGAATCGGGCGTTTGTAGCAATGTATGGCTTTGAAAAATAAAGGAAGAGTAGTCTCATTGGTTGTGATACTTGAGGCATATATTGTGGCGAGATAAACAATCATTGGGCGTAGGAAGTGTAAGGTCCTGTCTGTAATAATTGTGAATTGAAAACAAAATGCTTTGAAGACCCAATAATCGAATTATCTGAAGAGAGAACTATGCGCAACGCACCCGTGAACTAATTTTTGCAGTCACGCATAGTTCCTTGCTTCCATTAATTTATAGATCTCCATACTTAAAGGACGTCTAAGGAAACATTTTATAGACCCCAACGTTTTTTAAAGCACCAAATTATGACAGCACTGGGACTTCTTCTTCCCATCATTAGGACCGAATACCACACCAAAAGTTTGGTACCTACTCGCTTATTAGAAAGTCGATGAAAGGATCTTCAACATAGCATCGTTTGTACTGCGCTTTTGCTACTGCATTATTTTAAAGCTGTGAGGTTACCATTTTACGAGTACCTACTCCTCGTGCGTGTCGCTTTTAATTCTTTCAAGATGCGCGGCTGTTGTCGTTATGCGTTTGTTATCGACTGCAGTCTTTTACAGATGAATATAAAAGCTAACAGACGCAAAATATCCAATAGCTAGTATTCAGCTGTAAGCTTTCGCGATATAGAAGGAAAAGGAAAAAAATAAAGCGATAGTTACATCTATTTGAGTGATTTACAAACGCCTGCATCACCATCAAATTGATGTAAAATAATCGAATGTAGCCGCTGTAATGATTCTTTTACACCTGAAGATCACGTCATTTTATGCGAACATAATGCAATTTATGTAGGTACCGCTGAACAAACGTCAGATGTCAGATATAACATTTTAATCTCTCAATATATTGAGTGCGTTCAAAACTGTAGTCTGTCGTCGAATGGATTTGTCTGGACGCAATCGAAATGTCAACGAAACATCAACTGAAATAGAAAAAAAACGTTCACGGATAAGAACAATTCAGAAATCATATACCTACATCACCGCCGACAACTGTCAGACTTTGTGAAATAGAGTTTTGAACGTCCCATTGATGGGAAAATTGCTCACAATGTCGCAAACCTTAATAAATTTTTGCAGTTCATATTTCTATGCTGGAGTCATAGGTAAATCAACTTTCCAGTGTTGAGCGGATTAAACAAAGCCTTCATCGACCTTTTTTAGTTTCAGAAAGTGGTAGCAGTTATCGAAATGTTCATAAATATCGTTGCAATTATTTCTGTATTCATTTTCTACTTTGCCAGATTGTATTCACTTTTTATGTTTTATCTACGAAATGGCTTCCACTTTTTCGTACATAAAACTTCTCGCTGGATGATTCTAAAGACATTGTCGATTTAGGTTAAAGTTTTCTATCGATTTGAACACTTTAGTTGCCGATTAAAGAATGGAACCTAACTTGTGTTACTTATTTAACACCGCCACCATTGTCAACATTTTTAAGAAGTATACAATTACCTGTTTAAATCAAAAACCAAAAATCGGTATCAGTAATGTTATATCAATTATTGTAGCAACTAGTTTGATGTGATCTGACCCTTATCTTGTAACTACTTAGCAATAGAGGGCGATCTCACCAAGCGAAGTTGGTTGTAATTTTGATCGTGGTTTCCTTAGTATAAAACCAATGTCGCCATTGTTCTGGGCTTTCTTCCTTTTTGTTCGCCGGCACGATAACTGGCCGCCTTACGCTATATTGGGCCCATTTCTATCACTAAACAACAAAATAAAGTTGTACGGACTAAACATTACTAAGAGTTCTCTTCTTTATTTTAAATTGCTGTGAGTTTTTATCGCGATATAAAACAACCTATTTAATAGTTTCTGAACACGCCCATTCACAAATGTCAACCAACTTCACATCCAATGAAAGAAGAACTTTTTAAAAGAACTTCGACCGAGTCTCAAATGTGAATTTGCCGCAAAATAATTATTTAGGTTTTCATCACTGCATTAAAAATAATTATACTAAATGGAAAGGATACAAAAACGATAACAAAGAACAGAATTGCATGTGATGGTTGGAAGTTATGGCATTCTTAAGCTTTCTACGCAGTTCAAATTTATTTCACTCCAATGTTTCTCTCAATCATTTTCCCCCTTAAATTTGACAGTGCAACGTTCAGCGGGTAAAAAAATAACAAAACCGCGTATTGCAGCTAAAAATCCACCATTTTGTGGTTTTATGAGTATTTCTCTTATGATTTACTCTACATCTGGATTTTACTTCACTAAAGTGTCCTGCAAATATTTCCAACTAAAATATTATTCTTCTAAGAAAGTTTAGGGAATGATGAATCAAAAACTTTTTGTTTATGAAACACCTTCCTCGTGAAAATATTCTCCATTGGAAAAAAAAATGTTTCTTTTTGAGGTTGTGACATGAACAAAGATCGATTGATTTGTCCAAGTTTTGTTAAGGAAAATGTACTTTGCAATTATTCGCCAGCTTAGAATTTTGAGGAGGCCGAAATTACTTTGATTTAGCAGCATCTGCGCAGTGCTCAGCTAAACTAGTTTTTTTGTTTATCTCTTAAGTTATATTTTTCGATGACTGAAGTTGGCTGCGGTGGGTGAACATATATTTGGTTTGCTGAATGCTGAGGTGGAAGTGAAATAAATTCATGAAACTTTTTTCTTTCTTTTAAGTTTACCTACATGATATATTTTTGCATGCGAATTGTACCTTCTTCGGGTCCGATTACACGGTTACAGTACGAGTAAAAATACCCACATTCTGACAGAAGACTGATCAGCATATTTCATATTTATCTACCTAGTGCTTTTTGACATTCTGATGATAAAAACATCGATAAAGAGTGGAAATTTTGGAAAAAGGAGCATAATGGTTGGGGTTTACTTTTCGACTACTGGCGTCGTGACTGTTAACTGGATAGCCTCAAAGGAAAATGTGGAAAGCTCAAAGTTGGGCATTTCAACAAGACAATGACCCAAAATACACTTCAAAGACGACCAAACAGTTGTCAAGAGACAGCGAACTCAACCCGCTTCAAAACCGCTTACCCAAATGACAACCTATGGGAGATCTATAAGCGATTCCGAAACAAAGATGTTCTCTTCGCACAGTTTCATAAGCCATTCCATCCACTAAATGTTAAATCAACGCCAAAAGACGGCTTAAATCAGTTTCTTTGAGCAATCCCTGCTGAGCGGAATATAAATCTCAATTTGCATTGTGAGTCGCTCAACCGCACCGAATTCATTAGACCAAAACTAACATACGCTCCTAAATCACAATCAAAGAACGCAGAACAATCTTCACTCCAGGCTTCCCATATCGGCAGTACCATACCCAATCCTTTCTGCATTCTTGGCCAGCCTATAAGCCTATGCCCATCCCCACAACAACGTTCGTCCAAGCGTCTCTGCAATTAGTTAAAGTGTAATAAAATCTCATTCAAGAATGCCACGCCAGGCAGAGAACACAAAACGCCATTCGCAGCGTCTACAGCTACAGCTATACACAAACGCCCCCAAGGGACTCCATTAAAAAATATTAAAACGACCATGTCGCGCATAAGGTCGCAAATCATTTTCGTGTGCGTCCCCCGTAGGTGCGCACGTGTGCTCGGCTGGCGTGCACTTAAATTTGTACACTGCAAGTTCGCATATAGCCCCCAGAGTGAAACTATGTAAATAAGGACATTGTGCCTGTGTTTACGTGTCGAAGAAGCAATTTCAAATTTCATATCCCAATGAAGACGAAGCCACAGCAATGTTGGAGAATGGAAATGGAAATCCTTAATAAGAAGAAATCCAATAAATGTCCTTTTGCACGTGTTCAATGATCGAATCCCCCCGCGCGTATGGGTATCTAATTCCGGTCACGTGGACGCCGAGTTATAATGCAAAGAGCGCTTTAATGAAATACTTTGACAGCGAGCGGGTGGGTGCAGGACGACCGGATCTTAATCCAATAAGGGCGCAGTGAGTTGCTGTTTTCATTCTCTCTTTTAATGGTTTGTAATCGCAATGTCAGCCGGAAATGGCTACACAGTGGGAAATGAGAAAAATCGATTGGGCACTGACGTTCACTTTCACGACAGGATATCCTTTGTAGACGGTTTCCACGACAGCAACACAGTTGGCCAGCCGTTGGGGTGTAAGGACTGATGACGTGGCAACACCCGCAGGGTCTGATGTAATTGGATGCGGAGTGTCGCCGTGGAGATTCGATTCAATTACGGCAGCAAAATGTCCTCTCATCAATTTGGATGAGAAGCCTTTTGGTTGACTAAGTTGCTGACAAAGAAACTGAGAATAATGAATTCGAATTCGTTTCGAGGGTGTAGTTTGTGCGGTGGAACCTGAGAGCTGGTTCTGGAGCTTCCATTCGGCCACTTAGGGTAGCTCAAAATGTCCATGTAACCCTTTTCAGAGCTGGATTTGTCACTTTCTGCCCAGATCAGTTTGAAGTTTAAAGTTTGAAAATCTCTCTTTTAACGGGTAGCGGGTAATCTACAATCACCAGCTTACTGTTCAAATTGTTCCCCACTCGTCATTAATGTCGTACAAGCGGGACAACGACAAACACCTGAAGCCCCCCATGCCAAATGAAGCCGAACGATTAACAAAAGTTTGGTCACCCTAACGGAAACCTATACCTACAGTCCCCGCCGAGGAGCTACCACTCAAATTCACTCTCAATAATAAAACATAAATATTTTGCCACCAATTTCCACTTATACGAGTACTTCTCGTCGGTTGAACAATAAATTCGATCGTCTTATATGAGAGGGAGAGCCGGTGTGTCTTGACCGCGAAGCAATTTCCTCTGAATTATGACAATTTTCACTTAGACCAGTCACCTAGGACCCAAGTTGGTCAGCGCACTGGGAGCAGCAGCGGTCTGTCGTGCGCCATTAACAATCGCACCAGCGAGAGAGTTCGGTTCATAAATTGCAACTTGGTCGTGGAGCTGTTGCCGATTACCGTGTAAGTATTCTTTATGACCACGGTAACTCTGGTCATACGCATTAATGACCAATAGCCATGCCAATGCCATATGGGCGCCCCGCAGCCAATGAAACATGGAAATTATGATCCGAGTGGACGAGGAGAAATCCGATCAGGATTCGACACAGCGACTGACGACCGAGCAGTTGGTAGCTAAGGCTGCTGATTTTGTTGTAAGACTGCGCAAGAGATGACGTGGGCTGCGTTGCGCATATGGAAAATGAACGTTTGCATTAATTATCTAGCTCCCGGTAAAACGGAGCCTTAATTAAGACTTACCGGCGATGGTTATCTCGCCGAGTGTTGTTCTAAAGATATCACGGTGCTCCAAGTTTATGGTAATTAGGTTGTTCGATGTTGATTGCGGATAAGACATGCGCGACACATTCATGGGAAATGTACGTTTTAATCAGTAGCTAATGTTGTTTTAGATAAACGCATAAGGATACTTTGTTGCGAGGGGATATTTTTTGTAATTAGCAATTTTTAAGGGCGATGCTTAGTATAAAGTTGCAAGACGAGACGAGAGGGACAAAGCCAAGAGGTGTGTTCATCACTGAGGACGAGGAGTACTATAGAGAGTTCACTGCAAGATGAAGAGCTTTGCAGATTTTCCAATTAGACCACCGAAATTACAGATTACATTTTGGAAACTTGTGACTAACCCTTAGGAAGATTGCATTTTTAGGAATACCACCTCAAATACCAGAGAAACCTTGTAAGATTCATTTGTCTTTTACAGCTTTTACAGCTACTTAGCTCAGCGCTCTTCAATGTTAGGTTAGGTTAGGTATGACGCAGGGTTGTGAGGAAAACTGTCACAAGATACGAGGCAGCTTAGTGAACCTATTATTACCCGCTGCCATTCAACTAACAAATTTGAAAACATAATTTCTGCAAATGTGGTACCAAATTTTGCGAATTTTGAATACCAAAACCTATGAGAAGCATGCAAAAGCACGTCGAAGGTACGACTTACAAACTTAGCTTACCAAACGCACCGAAAAGAACTATAAAAAATAAAGTATTAAAAAATAAAGATTTTTGTAATAACCTCAAATACATGAAACTTACTAATCGGGGCGTCAAAAGTCTCATGCACACTCAGATATACGTTGAGTCAAAAACGCAACAAAAATTTCCGAAAATATCATGTCGAAAATCCTTCGGTAAGGCCTGTAAAAATTGGTTCAAAAATTGTACCGGAAACTGCTACATAAACGGGTTGAAAAGACGACGAAAACCGCTCTTTAAATGTGTGAAATGTAGTTCAAAATAACTCTTCAAAATTATCCAAAGAAAAACATTGGGGTCGGTCGGATACATATTTTATGTAAAACGTCAACTAGATTTGCCTGGACTAGGTATCCGAACGCGGTGACTATAGGCAACTTGAACTGTTTTACTATTCTCGCTGTCAGCGTTCCCATTGTTCGACTAAAGTCGAATTTTGACACCTATTTCGAGAGCTGGTCATAATTTTTAACTATTTTGCTCAAACATTCTTATATCCAAATGAGTACGTTTGAAATGTAACAGGGTGATAAATACCGTGCGAGAATTTTAAATTTGCAGAGTAGCTTCAGAAAAGTCCGTAACCTGATTGACAGCTAGTTCAAGTGAGAGTTGCATATATCGCCCGCTATCCTAAGTGGTTTTTTAACTTTTCAGAATTCTTTAGCAGTTTATTTGAAATTTTACTTTTCGAAATGTCAACTGAGTATGCCAGGCATGACTTTCTGGACTAGATTCGTGGGTTTACCCACCGCATAAACGTCAACTGAAAAAAAATACTCACGTGGGCCCATAAAAATTTAAATAAATCTAGTTAGTCAGCTGTTAGACCCACTAAACTATTCAACTATTCATAATTCGTATAAAAATTACCGCAAACAAAATTTTTTTATATGTCAAAAATTGCAAAATTAAAATTAAAAATGTCAGACTAATGCCCCTATTATCGTTAGCGAGTCGAACAAAAAAAAAGCGACTGTGACTTATTTGTATCTATTATGGTTAGCGAATTGAACAAAATTAATTCGCCTGAACTGTCAAGCCGCTGGCGAATTTAAAGTCGCCTTATTGCGGTTTGCGAATTTATGAAATATCATTCGCCTAAAACTTCAAATTTAGGCGAACAAAACTATTTGGTGAAACCTGAGGCGAATGTAACTTATGAATGAAAATTAAAGAAAAACGTATAAAACCCATTCAATTCATATTTCTACATACATATGGAACATTCGACTCGCTAACGATAATAGGCCTATAAACTAGGAATCTTCATTGAAATTTATATCAAAAATAATCGCAAACAAAATTTTCTAAAATGTAAAAATTACAAACGTCACAAAAACGCCGCCGAAAATGCTTCACAAAAGTCCCTAAAGAAGCCATAAGACACGTCAAAATTAGCTCCGCAAATGTGTAAGCAGAAGTCTCAAAAAAAAGTTCTCCAAAGTAGCGTCGAAAAAACAAACAATTTCGTTAAAAAAAACTCAGGAATCTATACAAAAATCTGCTTCATTTATAAACAAGTCGTTAACTGTCATAAATATGTCAAAAATCAGCAGTCAACAAAACAAAAACAACCAAAAACTTTGAAAATTTTTCCAATAAGAGTGACAAAAAGAAGTCCGCAATCGCTGCACTCGATGCATCATCATCAAGAAGCCACTCAGGGGAGCGGGCGATAGATGCAACTCTCACTTTGAACTAGCTGTCAATCAGGTTACGGACTTTTAGAACATTGAAACAAAAGTAGTAGGAACTTCTTTAAAAAGCCGTTTTAAAGTGACATCATAAAAGCTGTCAGGATCCAGTTTTCAAGGTTCGTGCGTCAACTGTCAAAGGAAATGTCTGAACAAATAATTTGAATCGAAGTCTCCTTCACGATGTATTGTAGATTCAACGCAGAAATTCCCCACTGCCATCAAAACGAAGACTATAATTCCCATGCAACAGTGAAGATGTATGCGTTTAGCTGCAGTCAGCGCGTCACATTAACCTGACCATCAGTCGTGATCTATCAAAATCATTACGAATGACATGTACAACAAATGCAACTCCACCACGGAGCACTTGAGTCATTCGTCAAAAAGGCGTCGCGTCGCGCCTCCACTCATATATGTAGCATCGCACGCAGCCTCCACAAAATTACCGCATATAGGTACATAAGTATCCGTACTGGGTTGCGAAATGAGACATTTTAGCGATTGCCCCAATCCGAAAGCGCTTCTCAGTTGTGTAGATCATAGCCAAGTGATTTGGCCTGCTGCAGCAGCTGTTAGACTGCTGCTGGGCTGCACTCTGCACAAGTGCGCGCTCTCGTATCCTTCGCCGGTGTCGAGCTGTGTTGTCAGTTGCAGGAAAATACATCTACGAGATATTTTGATCGTTGCACTAAATCAGGGCCAACTACATATTATGTGCTGCTGCATCGCATGAGTTGTCTATTGCGTGTAATTAATTACAAGACGCGTGCCACATGCAACCGGCATGTCTCTCTCTCTCTATCGCTCTTTATAACATCTTTAGCTGGCTGTGGCAGATCGTGGCTGAAGGATCGCTCATGCTGCTGTTGCCCATGGACTGGGGAGACAATAGCATGTGTTAATTTGCAAGTTGCAATTCATTTTCCATGAAATGAGCGATGCGACGAGCATGCCGCGTCTGCGATTAAAAATGCGTTCACATTTGTAAGCAGAGATGTCAATCAACTCACAAATTTGTTCACAGTTGTGAAACAAGCGGCGAACGGACAACAGAGTGCACTTGCAGTCTGCAACAAGAGCACGCGCATGTTAACCCGAAGTGTACAAGATGGATTGCACGTGTTTGCCGGCAGATGCGAAGCTATTTCTGTTTCAAGATGCTTTTGTCCATTTGAAAGGGGGACTTCCACCTCAACCGAGTATTAACTTTCCTTACAGGTGTATCTCCAGTCAATGTCCTGTTTCCATCCCCTATGCCAAGATTGCACGGGCCAAATATTTTTCTACATAATCCACCCGGCTAAGGCAAACCAACCCGAGGCCGTAACGCAATACCAGGCCATTTGTATTCATATCAGCACCTCACTCCATTCGGCCCATGGCGGGTGGTTGGGTATATAAATGAATACCACCAATGCAGCCGTGTGTAGCCACCCTACCCCCAACTGGCTTTTTGGGTCATGAATATATAGACGACAGCTCGTTAACTCTGACACACCCCAACATTTGTGGGGTTGTTTCAAGCGCTCGGCACAGGGATGTTTGTGAGAAGATGGAATTCAGTGCGAAATGGGCGACCGTTTCGTATAACATCTCTGCGCTAAAAGTGCACGTGTTCAACTTGAAACTTCAAAAGAATGTTTGCGAAGGCGGGGGGGCTGACTTTTATTGGAATTCCTCCCTTTGTGTGCTCTGCTCCGAGGGTGAGTGTATGAATGAGGGGATTTGCCGTACATATTTCTGCCTTTTGGATGCTTTGTGTTTGGTTAGATGTGTATACACTGTAAGGCAGCTCAATAATGACTCCCCACAGAGCTTAAGGCGGAAATTGTAACTTTAAGACTTTGACTGGGGAGATAAATTGACTCGTGATATACGAGAAGGGATGTATAGCAAAACCGAGGTGAAGGTTCGGCGATTTGGATAGGGAACGGTCTTTAAAATGTTCGTGCAAGAGAAAAGTGCGTTCTTCGCTCTCTCATGAATTCTTAAATCATATTTCAATTAGAGGGAACTTTAGGGGTTGCTTTCTGTTTGCTTTTAGTGAAGACAGTTCGACGTTTACGTAAAGAGATTTCTGCTTCAAGTTTTCACAGGGAAGCTGCATGTACCTACCAAAATGCAGCGAAAAGAAACTATGGTCCCACTGCAAGTTCGACTAAGGGCGCACGGCAATTTAAGTTGCCTATTTGCTTTTTGAGGCATTTTTAGGGATGTGGCACTCAAGTTGTTACGACTCGCAAAATGCGTCAAAAAACTCCTAAAAACGCATTGAAAAATCGGTTGAAAAGCAAGATCTTTTATCCGTGTAGGAAACTGATTGGAGAAAGGCGTTAAGAACCCGTAGAAAACGCATCAAAAACGAGTAGAAAGACGATTGGAAAATGCGACGAAATACGATTCAAAAAATGGAAAAACACTGATAGAAAACGTGTCAAAAACGCCCGGAAAACTATTGAAATATGAGTCAAAATATGATTCAAAAAGGGATTAGAAAAACACGTTAATAAACCGGTGGAAAGCATGTCAAAAAATACGTCAAAACGCTCGGAAAAACGATTGGAAAAAGCGTCGAACGATGATTCAAAGACCGAATAGAAAACACGTCTGAAAACCCGTGAAAAGCGCGTCAAAGCAAGTGGAAAATGGTTCGAAAAACGCGTCGAGAGATGATTCAAAAAAGGATGGGAAAAACACGTCTAAAATGCACGGAAAAACGATTGAAAAACGAGTCGAAAGTCGATTAAAAAACGATTGAAAAAACATCTCTGTAAAGCTCGAAAGAACGATTGAAAAACACGTCGAAAGATGATTCAAAAATCTTTCGAAAAAACACGTCAAAACACCTGTGAAAAACCTGTCAAAGAATTACTCAAAAATTCGTCAAAAATGCTTTAAAATCCGTTGAAAACGTGTCAAAAACTCATCGAAAACTCATCAAAAACTCATCAAAAACTCGTCAAAACATTTCGAAGAACGTGTCGAAAAAACCCGTGAAAAACGGTTCAAAATCTGTTGAAAAAACAAATCAAAAATGCATCACGCGTATTATAGAGTCTCTTGAAAGGATCAATCATAAAGTAGACATAGCTCTGTTTATGACCAGTACTCGTGCACCAAATGATTCATCGGCTCGCTCAGCGTTTATAGATGCAGTTGTCCAGATCCGCCAGAAAATTGCTTGTGCAGAAGTATAGCTGAAAAACCGTTCGGCTTTATTGGAAATCTAATTAAATCCTTCTCTCAACGGCAATTTTAATTACTTTCCCCATTCGCCCGAGCCGATTTTACATCTTTTCACGCCCCAGCCGCGCAATTTGCTGGCGCGAATCCCCAAGAATGCACTTTTTCCACCAGCAACACCTTCCAGCTTTTGTTATTCCACCGCCGCTGTCAGCAGCCACAAGATTCCCACGCCTGCAATAACAATTTCACATGTTGTGCACTGTGCGCACGGACGACGACGACGCGACGCAAAGCAATCGCGCTGCACAACAAATAGCTGCAAAGATCAACAAAAGCTAATAAAAATAATGTGTTCTGCTATTTTTAAACAGAAAATTCAATTTTCATTCCGATTCAGCATCCGTGGCCGCACCATAACCAAACTCGGCAGCATCGGGAGGAAAAGTTGCACCAACTTGGTGGTTCTGAAGCGGGGAGGGGGTCGGACCAAAGCGATTATTGTCTCATAATTCTCCGTTTATTGCCCGGACATGCCCGAAGGAGAAGTATATTGGCACATGGTGTGGCCCGCCGAGACCGTGTGCTCCGGCAACAGCTACTGCACCTTAACGTTTAGCAGCAGTTACTCACTCCCCCTCGTGCGCTGCAGCTATACAGCTACTGCATCCAATTTGACGACGAATTGGAAATTTATGACGCCATTGTTTCTGTAAAAAGACTCGCGACGACAAATTATCCCCGCGCGAGAAGGCAATTTGGGCGCGATCGGTTCTTTTTTTGTCGGTTGGTACTTTGTTTCGGATGACACTCACACTGGATCATGTCCGTGCAGCAGCTGTTACGACAAAGATGGATGATGCAATCTATCGGCTAAAATCTCACCTTCCTGGGAGAAGCGCGAACACACCTACAATCGAACATTTGACACAATAAATCAGAGGAATCCGCCAACAGCCGGACAGGTGGTAATTTATGAATAGACTTGTCGAAAAGAGAGGCACTAAGTGTATGCGAGTGTGAGCTGGTGCCAGTGAGTTCCGTCGGCTAAATAGATTCCTTTGCCAAAAGAAACAGTACCAGTACAGTCTACAGTATGTGAAGAAAGAGAGAGAAAGAGCGAGAGTATAGTGTCCAGCTGGCGGTGACACTTAACAGCTTTTCGGCTTCGGAAATTTATGTGAATTGTTTCTTTGACACTAAAGATTTAGGACTGTCATTGGAGTTTATTTTGCCTAATCAAAGGAAACAATATAAGAGTGCAATAAATTTCATAAGCTTTACAACTTTTAGTAAATAAAACGGAAAATTAAAGATTTTTATGGGCGGCGACTGTTTAATTTATCGAGACACCTTTTGTCCTCCGCAGTGGAGAGATATGCATGCCAACTAAGGGGTAGGCGTTTCAAGATGAAAGTCAGATGATTTATGCTTTCTATAATCGAACTGGTTTCGACGAAACTTATTTTGGAAAACGTCTGGGTTAAAGGTGATTTCTTTTGACAGGCGAATTTGAATTAAAAATTTTGTTAGCCGGGAATGTAGGCAGCGATATTATTATGCAGGAAGATGTCGTCGATTCTATAGAGCTTATTAGACTTAGAAACTTGGAGATATTTTCGAAAGGGCTATTCGTTGGGCGCCACTTCTGAAAGCCCTTTTTTGAAATGGATGAACAAGGGCAATGGACATTGTGGGAAATTGAGAAGATATGGGGTAGCCTTATCTATGCGGTTCCGACGGAGTAAGCGCTGCGGAGAATTTTTTGGATATTTCGCTAGCGCCGAATATGAAAACTCTTGAAGTAAACTTTAAACGATTACTGCGCCACCTATCGCGATAGTCTGACAAAATTCCGAGAGTATAACAGTCACTCTTCTTTCTAAATTTATAGTAGTTCGAATTCGGCATTGAATTGGAGGTCTTTCCCATTGATCCTAAAAATAGAAACTGACTTAAATGAATGGTTGTAAGAAGGTATAGGTCTAGGGTATTATATGAGCCTTAAGAAGAAGCTATTTATTTGTTTGCTTTTCAAGCAAAACGTAAAAACATCGCAGATGTTGTTAAAGGTTCAAGGCCTTCGAAAAACCTTTCTTGCAGTTTCGTGTGCATATTTGATGAGTTCTTGACCTCGTTCACCATCTATAAACGATTAAGCAAGGCCTTAAAGGTGCAGCCTTTAGTTCTATCTAAAGGACTAATGAATGTCTCCCTAGCTAATAGTGACAAAGAAAACTGTAGAGCTAAAACGCCTACGAGATCACCGGTTATACCCAGACGACCTTAAAAAAATAAACCATATTTCTTGTCTAAAGCACAATTGAATTGTTGCAAGACGAGAACGAGTTTGAGGTTTCGACTCGAGATTTTTAGTGTCTCATCAAAGAAGCATGCTAACGATTATTACTCTGATATATTTGTTATTTGACCTTCCTGACATTTTTGGGGTGAAGCTGACTTTTAATATTAAACACGACAGAGCAGTCAACTTCCTCATAGTTCCCCTTAGAACGACTTTCGTCTTAAGAAGATTGAAAGCTCAATTTTAGCTCGCCATTCATCGATCATGTCGAAATCTTTTTGCGTTTTTGCACAACCGATCATAAGACATATTTGAACCCATATTCACGGCTAAATAATTCTGAAAGACGTGAGAATAAAGATCTGTATAGTATTGCGGGCGGTTTGCAGATATTCAACCTTAGGCAAGGCTCGTCGCTAAGTATGATTTTATAAATAAGAACAGAACAGATTTTCGAAGAAATTTTGAAAGATGCACAAGCATTCTTAAGGTGTATGTCAATTTATGATCATTTGTCAAGCAGAATTGAGATTTATCGACAGCGCAGAACTGTTAATGACAGCACGGTTGGAAAGTCATCTTTTTTGGAAGACTGTTCAGTCTAAAAGAGTACCCTTTCTAAATCGATAGGATAAAATCTATTTCTTGTACAGAACAATTTCTAAATCGCATCAGAAACTGTTTTGAAAGGTGTCAACAAGTCGCACTGAATCGTCCAAAAAAATGCTTCTAAGTCGCCACTAAAATGAACTTTGAAATCGTCAGAAAAAAAAACCCAAAATGTGTCAATGACATAATTCCCAGAGCTACCAAAATCCATATGAAGTCGTCTCATAAGTCAAACAAAACATTTTTAGAAACATGAAGAGATGTGCTAGGGAAAAGCCAGGATGTCTCCGTTTGCGATTTGAATCATTATTTTACAAGCAACTACCTGTCAAAGACACATTAGGCTTGTTTGACGTGGCTAGCCCTAGTGCCCACTAGTGTGCACTAAGAAGTGTCAGATAATTTTCAGGTCTGTCAAAAACCCTGCACAACCCTGAAAGTGCGGCTACTATATCGAACGCAAAATTGTTGCCCTGAAGTCTGTCATACAAAGTAAAGAAGATAAAATTTTGTTTGTTGTTAAAAGTTCATAAACGTTGTTGTTTTCAAACAATTATTCAAATTTGTTGTATTTACCTTTATCACGATACCTCAAAAAATAAATGACAACAAGCGAAATGACATCGAAACTCAGCACTGAATTCTAGCCCCGACAAATTAACTGGGGTCAGTTCAGGGCACAACTAGGGTGCCATAGAAGTCATGTCAAACACAGGTTTTTAGTACCAGGGCGAGCTCAGTGCTATATCGAACGCATTAGGGTTAACCCAGTGTGCATTAGTGCGCGCTAGAGCCCACGTCAAACAAACCTATTGAAAACATTCAAATGTCTAGCTTAAGTCTTAAGTCGACTAAATTTGGTTGGATGAAAATTCCCCTGAATGCAAAAACCAAATTGGTTGTCAATTTTGCTAAATCAGTCCAGCAGTAGAAATGTTAGCTGAGTACCTATGATTCTTCACTAAATATGTCGGCAAAGGAAGCTTGTTGAAAACGAAATGCTAATTTCAAAATTCTCTCTTTTCACTCGAAAATTCTGCTTTTCTGCGCGTTTTTGAACATTTTCCACGCCTTTTTTTATCGTTTGTGTAAATATTTAGTAAAAATAATTTTTAACTTTTCCGAATTTTGACCCCAACCTATCAATAAACGTCAACTAAAAAATGTGCACGCCATCAATTTTGGCCAATAAAAGCTCAGCCACATAAAGCGAGCCAACTGTCAAATTAAGTCAAGTCGAATATTGAACGATTTCGTTTTCTACTTCTTACAGTTTTCAACGTCGGTTGCCATCCTAAAAGCGGGATGGGTGCCAACTTGCTCACAGCTGGGTAAGTATTTCTTAAAAACCAGCAGGCGATAACCGATAACGCCAATGTTTACCAAAACATATCCATCGCAGTGCTATACAACTTTCCGCCCGGTCCCCTCTTATTGAACAAATGTGCGAATTGTAACATACTCGAAACAAAACGTACTCCTCAGCACAAAGCAACGCCAGGTCGCCGTACTAGATACACAACATGTAAATTGCTCTGTACGGACCATTTGCTCGATATTTGCACTAAATTAGACGCAAGTCTGTTCGAATTTTCATACACCCAGCACCCACCCTCGGAGGGCAAAAAGAGAGGTTTCATCGACATTTGGCTGATTGAGTGCACGCCATATGATGACAAATGATTGTGAGGTATGGGTATGAGGTTGTCCCGCACTTACCGTGGTGGTAAGCAGCAGTCTGCCGAGTGATGGCGACCGCGAAAGGGAGCCTCCTTTAATTAGCTTAATTAAATCGTACAACAACCGACACTGCAAACGCAACTACACTCATTCGGGGTGTGACACGCACACTCGTCGTCTCCTCGTCTGTCACTGTCGCAACATAGCCCAATGAATGTGTAATCTGAGCGGGTTTGTGTCGGATTAGTACCCGCTCATGAAAATGATTACCACGACCAAAGTCTGACGATCTATATTTGCACAAAACTATTTCGTTCCGTGCAAATCTGTGCACATTTTCCGTCCGACTCTGTATTAATAAATATTGCCTGACATAAGGTGAAAACCTTTATTGACAATCGAAAGCAGCCATCAGAAATAGGGCTGGAGACGGAGAGGTGTTCCCTTCTCTCTGGCCAATCCAATTGAGTAAGTAAACAGGGGTTCTGTTTCAGATTTATTTCCATCTCGAGAGTTAGTGACAAATGTTCAAACAAAAGTAACAAAAGCCATACAAATAACACAGGGGTAACAAAAAAAAAAAAAAAAACCGAAAAGGAAACCCTCCCTCCATTAGAATAGTGATATGACTATGTCCGTGGTGAAAGGGGTTGCAGTCAAGGGTTTTAAATAAATTTACAAATGTTGTGTTTTCTCGTTTATTAGGTTTTTATGTCATCATTGTGTATGCTAATGCAGGGCTAGACGCCGCACACTATTTGACAGTTGGACAAAATGTTTCACGGGTGTTGGGAGAAGTGTTATTATTTTTTTTCCTTTGTTTTGTCGGGCTAAGAGGTTTTTAATGAAAACGCGACAGAGGGGAGTGGGGTAGGGGTGGATTGATGCACTATTCGATTGCGTGAATACTTCAGAGGACTTGTTCAACTAGATCTACGAGAGAGATAGGAAAATATGACAAGGATGCCTCCGAATGAGAGGTAAGTGCTGAATCGTGTTAGAGGATGCATGCCAGTGATGTCATTGGCAGCTTTTGTCAAGGGACGTACGAGCAGATACTTATCAATTCATGATTCATTGTAACTTCTTTCTTCCAATTAGTGTACAAGCATAAAATATTTTAGAAAGGAGTGCGAGTCTTGTAAGGGTATTCATGTTTGAGTATATCTTTCCTATGCACACTTTTATGTTGTAAAAGGAAAACATTTTTGAACATACCCAATACCCATTAACGAGTTTGCATTTTAAGATGAACGTTAAAAGTGACAATCGGCCTTACTAATAATCAAACACTAATGTCGACGATTAGCTGGTTGCCAGATTTAGTAAAAATGTACAGCATTAGTGAAACGGTACCAATAAACAATTAGACCTCCACATTTGCTAGTGCGACAACTTTCTTAGAAACTATTACATTTTTTGTCATCGCAGAATTCAAATTTCATAATTTGTTTTCGTGAAAAACAAGGTCAATGGTTTATTTCACAACGAGGATTTTATTCTAAAAAGTGGAATATTTAAATTGCAAATAAATTTGCCCAACAGATTTCTTTTGAAGGCTTTCTGAAGCTTATTATAAGCAAAAAACAAAACAGAAAATAGGAAATGCACAAAATATCCGCTGATCTGTCAAATATCGTATGCAAATCAGTATTGCCCTATTGTTCGATCGGACACAATTTTCGGTACTTTTTATAGTACGCTTTCCTTTGTTTTCTAATACTTCACGATTGATTTATGAGTGAATTTGTGTCGTAATAAGGTCTCTTTTAAATTATACAATAAACGGAACACAGTTTATTAGAATGCTTTGATTTATTCGTTGGCTGATAATGCAAATCAAAACTTATTGGTAGTCTAACGATCACATTTAGATCGTTAGCAAGTGAATATTTTCGAAAGAAATATTAACCTGCTTATTCATTTTCGTTTGCAAAACAGTACTTGCAAAAGTATATGGAGGTGTGAAAATAAATACAATTTGATCTTTTAAAAATTGCATAGCGTTATTACTTAATTCGGGAAAAAACATATAAAGCCTTGGACATTCTTCTGCATATCCATAAACTGTCATGTTTTCTCCTAGATAAATTCGCACCAAGTAATACAGAACTTTGTAGATCTTAAATTCGCACATACTACCTGATATTCCTCCAGCAGTTCCCAAATTTATTATTTCGCATGGATTTTGCTGAATGCTGACAATTCTTCTATCTATATTTTCCGCGAAGTCAACCTTTTCACAACAACCATTTCCACACTAATATTTGAGATCTTCATCCAAAAACTACCTGCCGCCTAAGGTACTGAGAATTGTAAAAAAAAGGTATTCAGGTATGAGCTGTCCAATATTAAATGAACAGATATTTTATTCTTTTAGCGACTATTCTCAAGAAATTCTTGGAAAGATCCCAAACTTATATTAAATTTATTTTTTACTCAGCATGCATTCGTTACAAACTAAAATGAAAATCAATCACAAAGCAAGCACTAGCGGTTAAACAAGATAAAGCAGAGAAAAGCACTAACCATTTCTTTTAATAAAACTATTCGAAGTACATATTTTAACCTAAATATTAATAAGCGCTACGTAATAGTTATCAACTCGTTATTCAGCAGTCAAATTTTTGTTTGCTAAATATTGTAAAACGGAGGTAAGTGTTTAGAAATAAAACCAAAATGCATTATTTTTCAATTATGTCCATACATTTGTACAAATTTGTGTTTGCTAGATTTAAAAACCACTTGCATTGTCGTATTCCAACGAATAAAATCAGAAAACATTTACAATTTACTAAAACTAGTTTATAATTATAAACGTTCCGGCTGAACAACAGCGTATGTATATGTGCTCCTATTACGAAATTCCATACCATCATTTAGGAGGGTGGGGCAACACTCCTCTGCAAAATGACATTTCGGGAGGATTTATTTAGCAAATGCCCGAGATAAACATGGGTTTCTGAACATTAACATTTAACCCTACAGTTAGCGATATTCTGGCAACTATATTTGTTTATTGGTAAAGGGATTTTGGAAAGTGTGGGGTCTTTGCATAAATTGCCAGACTAAAGTTGATTATTGGTAAGGCCGAATTAATTTTAGAGGAACATTTTGAGAAAAGGAAAGCGAAGAGAAGAGAAGAATAAAATTGTTTCCCTTTTAGCTTAAGTCGACTAGATTGCCTGAATGAGATGTAACCTGAACGCAAAAACTAGATTGGTCGAGAACGTCACTTTTTCTGCGTCAGCCACATATGAAAACTGTCAACTAAGCAATTAGTCAGGAATTTCTTGACCAGATTCGTCGGCTACCCCTCCATAAACGTCAACTGAAACAGCTGCTCATTTGATCGATTTCCCCCAATAAAAGCCGAGATACATTTAGTCAGACAGCTGTCAGACTTACTGAACTAGATACTTGAACGTCCCCAATGGCTCAGCAGTGATGCCATTCTCACGGTTTTAGTGCTTGATCTAGCGTTTTGAAAGACTTGAATGGATTTTTTTTAAAGAAAAATGTCAAATGCCAAATGCTTTTTAGAATTTCTTGTTTTTTCAGATTTTTGGTCTTTGTTTTCAAAGGAATTTTGGTCTTTGGTATGCATTAAGCTGATACCCAGTGCATCGAAGTTTTACCACTTTCCCCCGTATCAGTGGAGATGTAAAAATGTCAAATGTGAGACCTCATACGTCAGAAAATAAAATACGACCACTGCAGTTAGATTCCTCGAATTGAAGGTGTATTTTTTATTTTTCGGTAGATATGTCAAAAATAGTTTGTCTTTTTTTTTCTGAAGACTGATGCTTAAATTTTCAATAAAAGTAAAGTTTGTTGTTTCAAAAACATGTTTTCTATCTGTCATTATTTTTTAGGCATGGAATTCCTTACTAAAGCCTAGTATGCTGTTCCAGGAAAGCTAAAATTAAGCGCCTCTCCAATGTTTCTCTCCAAAACTTCGCTTAATATTTGCTTAATTTTGACAGTGTAAGTCCGTGCGTTGATTGTAAATTTGCTTTCGTTTGAAATTTGATATTTTCTCTGATCTGTCAAAATTAAGCTGTTAAAAAATGTATTTTGCATTAATACCCTTACTTAAATTCTGTAGAGATTTTTCATACATTTCAACATAGCTTAAACTGCGTACTGCTTGGCTTAACCGCTTTGCTTAATTTTATCCTTGGAGACATTTTTGTATGGGGGCTTAGCTTAAGCGCGACCAGCATACTAGGCTTAAAGAGAGAGTTTTTTTTATACAGATAGGCAAAGAAAATACATTTAAATGAATGTGTAGTATAAAAGACAAAATAAAATTTAATTTTTTTAAAAAGCCCTTAAAAACTGTTGAAAAGCTGTGGTTATACATTCTAAAAATTTTTTGTTTGCAATTTAGCATTTTTATTTTTGAGTTCTGGTGTTGCCAGTGTCTCTGACTTAATAGAGAGCGTTTTGGAGCAGCATTATTTAGTTTCTGCTTCATCTTGCCTGTCATTTCATACAATCCCCGCCAACGAATTTTCCAACAGTGGAGACCACAGCCAACTCAGTGGCTAAGCTACCCTTTACCCAGTGCGTGTTGGGCTTCACTTATCCGATATAATTTTTAAAACCATGTAAAATAAAGCTTAAAATATTTGCCTCAATTGTAAGAATAGTGAAAAAATTTAGAGATATAAAGTGGATTTTATTGCGTTTTAAAAAGACTAAGCCGCACCCTCTATAAAGTCGACCGTTTGTTTGTCCTTCATTGACTCAAAAACTAATCGATCGATTTTGCTTAAAATCTTACAATTTGTTCATATTAGAATCGGCAATGTTTTAAGTGTGAATTAAGAAAATCCGCTGGGTGGCGCTGTTCTTTTTAAAGTGTTTCCTTTCTTCGTCAGTAGAATCGAAGGACTACCTGTTTGTCTGCGATAATCTCCAGAACCACTGGACCACTGGATTTGGATCCGACTTTTAGTTTTATAACCAGCATTTCTCAGGAATATTTATAGGCTTGAGCTGAACTGATTTTATACTTAAAAGAGCTGGACATTCAAGGTCTAAGGGGCTTAGAATCAAATCGGTCATTTATTCTGACTTTAGAAAAATTATTTCCGAAAACCTGCCGCATATTCATTTGACCTTAAAACGATCCCTCTGCTTGTGGTAAAGTAAAGCAATGGCCAAAACAAATCAACCAGCAAATCGTCGCAAATATGCATCAATGGCGACCACAGCCACTCATCAGTAGCTAACGTCAAAGTGTCTTTGTTTGGAAGCCAATTCCAACCGCAGTCAGCTAAGGAATTCGAAGCTGGTTACACAAATAGAGTTTGTTAACAGAAGTTGCATCTCGAATTGTATCCTAACTCACATCGTCTTTTTATAGAATGATTGTGGAAGATTTCCCTAGCCATCGCCACCCCATTTCTAATTGCACCCATTCAACTCTCAGGCACTTAATCGGAATTTATTGATTCAGCGCGCGTCCTCGTATTCGACCTCATCTTTGATTGCCTGTCAGAGCAATAAGCTCCGCGACAATTTAGCCTAATTTATCTGATCCAGGCGATGTAACCAGCTCACGCACACGCCTCTAATTGAAATTTATCGACGCCGGGACCCGCGTGGAAGCTTTAAACTGATTAAAAACGATTTCCTTGCGAGGAAAATCGTCCCCGAAGCCCGAACAGCTGAACCAACACATTTGTTCGTGCTCCAATTGGTCGCTTATAACTTTGCCCGATCGTGGCAATTGCCTGTCATTTCTATATCTCGCGCTGTTTCACATGAAAAATGATCGCACGAAATAAGGCAATACCACTCTCTCTCTCTCTCTGTGCTCTGTCTGATGGGGAAAGAATTCCTCGGATTGAAGCGCGCCAAACATTTGTCCCGATAAATCATTTATATACACGGGAAAAAGTCGAGAAAAAAAATCAAGACCCGACAGCACCATGAAGAAGACGTTCCCTTGCACGGTATCGCGATCTCCGAATGTCCCATCGTAAGAGAAGATATTTACAAGTGTAACCCAAGCTAGTGTACGACAAATGATTGCTCTGGGGAATGCTCACCTGTCGTTCGGGCCGCGCGAGAGGAAGTCACTCCTCGAACCGTACCCGCCGGCATGTCCCTTCAAGTGGGGCTATAAACAATTGAAGGATGGCCGCGCGTTCTATATATACGTTCTGCCCCAACAGACGGGCTTGTAGCGTCTGATGTGCGGTTAATTTGTTCTGCATTTGCTAAACGCGTCACGCTCGCACAGTGCAGCTATGCTGAGATGTTGATGCTAATGCTAATGCTAATGTCTGTGCCTGAAGCTGATGCCTTTAATCGCTCCTAAAGTAGACGAATGCGACATGATGCCGTGATGGTGGTGATATATTAATAGATGGCCGCGACAGTCACCGCCGTGATGCATAGTTGTCTGCTACAGCGACAGCCAGCTGCATTCAATTATTTATTAGCAGACTGCATCCGCAGCGCAGTAGCAGCGGCAGGAATGCGCGCAGAAATTTGACTTATACGCGAAGCTATATAGGCTCCGATGTGCTGGCCTTGTGGAACATGCGGCTGGATGGATTAGTGGCATCGTATGTCTACTCCTTTGCCACGGCGGCGCTTAGCGTTGTCAATGTGGCAATATTTGCCGCAAATTGATGCCATTCCAGCTGTGGGACATATTCCAATTTAAATGCAAAACTGTTGCCTCAGACACTTGCGTATGTCTGGTGCGCAGCAGCAGGTGGGAGATCTTGGCTACGACTTGGTCCGATAGTAATGTACCTGCAACATTGTAGAAGTGATGTACAATTTCTTCTCGTGGAATGTGGAAGCGTTTCTTGTTTCGCTAGTTGGAGGTAATGAAGTGTTGATGTTGAATCTCCACACACGATTGACATTCTAAATGAAGAAATACCGCCAAGCACAAGTGGTTTCGATCAATCGGTGGGGATGTTTACCTACATAAATCTTTCGAGTAACACGGAGGTAGCTTGTAGCTTGTCGTATACCACCGTTGTCCACACAATGTTGCAATGCAGAGGCACTTGTCCAGGAGTACCCCTATAAGGCGGTTGAAGCAACTAAAAGAAAAGATTTTCTATCTGTACCGGTTGCGCCTCCCACTGAATTGGGCGTGCTGTTCAATTTGCAAGCGATCGAACAAGCACACCATACGACTACTGACTCTGTTGACAGCAGGTTTAAATAGTTGTCAAAGTCAACGCAGAGAAATGAACTCAAAAGGAGATAATTGGAATACGGAAAATCTAAAATTAACTGAAGTCTTCAATGGAATAAAAAACCAGTCACAGGCGGCATGTTTTGTGATTGAGCTGTCATCGGCTTGTCAGAGTTTCCGCCACTTAAGTGAGCTTTATCTTCATTCATTCAGGTTCCCTCATCCTCTCAATATTTTCACCAGTAAAAGTGCCCTTAAAATTTAGTTTTTCACAAACGCAGCTGTCACGAAAGTACACACAGCGAAGAACTTTGACATTTTTAAAAAATTGTAAGTTAAAAGTTCTTGGTTCAAATATGGTACCAAGAACTCGTTTTTAAATTTTCAAGAACTCGGCGTAAGATTTTATTGCATCAAAGAGTTTTGATACTTGGGCTCATTTTAACCAACGAAAATTTTTGGCATTACAATTCTTTTTTCTGGGTGTAGAAAGCAAATCTACGCTGCTAATGGATCACATTGCAAAACTTGACGGATTCTATTATTCTATGGGTTCTATCTGTTATCGTTGGCTAACTGCACCCTTTCGACACCAACCTCTTGTACAAGTTCGGTAGAAACTTACACCAGATAAGGCGAGGTTGCATTGCAGGTTGCAGTCCCATTGCAGATTCGAATCATTCATTGGGAAGAAATAACCGGGTTAACCGTATAGGCTTCTTATTTTTAAAATTTTTAGGTTAAGGACCCTATTTGCTATTTTATCTATTAAAGTAAGGGCGCCAATTCCGTATATCAACGATCGTCTAAACGATATCGTTTTTGAAACTTTGGTCACCAAAATAAGTCAATTTTGACAAATAGTCGTCTGAAATGTTACGGAATAAGTGCCCAGGTCTCTGAGTAACCGTTTTTGGATTTGCTAGCACGACTTTTTCTACGACATTTTGCAGCAAAAACGTTCTCATACACAGATCGTAAGTGTGGTCTTTATTGTATCTTGTGTGGTCTTGTTGTTAGAGCTGGCCCTCTAAACAGTGCTGCCACAAGGGAAAAAATTTGCGTAGCAAATTTGCGTAGCAAAACTTAATTTGTGTAGCAAAACTCAAAAGTCCAAAATATAAATTTGTTTTCGAAAATAAACAAAAAACACTTAATTCTTTATTCAAAGTAAATATTTTTTTAAGGACTAGTACAAGTATAGTTGGTAAACTATATATTTTACAAAACTATAATCAAACAAAAAAAAAAAAAAAAAACATTAAAAACTTCACTTAAAAGGCGCTTAAAAGGCGCTTTGCATGTAAGCATTGCCTTAAAAAAAAAGTAGCAAAATAGGCGTTTTTAGGGAGAGTGCGTAGCAGCGTAGCAAACGGGCAATTGCGTAGCAGTTTTGCTACGATCGTAGCAAAGTGGCAGCGCTGCCTCTAAACTACGAGTATTATAAGAGGCCTGGCAACTACAAAATTTTGATAGAAGCTACTACCAGCTCTTCAGCCTTTTATGCCACCAGAATCAGTTTCGGTACAGCAGTGCATTCAAGTCTTACAACTGTCAAAATTGCTTAAATTGGTATACACGTTGATCTAAAATGGTGTCGGGACTCTACGGACTTTAGGGTGCTGACAAGCATGTCACCATTAGGTATTTTGTTATAACCTCGAGTCTTGCACCTTTTTAAGTCCCTAAGATTCCGAATTCTATTAACCACCATAAAAAAAATATAGTGGATCCCGGAAAGGTTTTGAAATTAACGAAAAGCCTCACGAACTGACGAACTGAACAGAAGTTTTTCAAAAACTCCCTTTACAAGACTGAAGCCCTTCCTATAAAAATAAATACTTTAGCGCAACAGTAGTAGGTACCCTAGGCTAAGCTTCTTAAACCGTTCGTTTTATATGAGTTGTTATTTTTGAGTAAAAGGAACCTATAGCTTTATGCCGAGTCCGGACCAATGTGACCGTTGCAGAATTTCTGAAAAGTCTCAAGAAAAAGGGCCAGAAGCGGAACAGCTTTTTTAAAATTTTTTAACGATATTTAACAAGTATTGGTAATAGTATTGTGATAGGCAACTGCGTTAAATTTTTTTTTGGAATTAAGAGCATTTAAAAAAAATTTCCACTAAAACAAGGCCAAAAATTGTGGCACGTCCTCGAAAAAAGTGCTAAATTGCAACTTTAGTCGCACAACAGTCACACTCGTCCGAACGGCAGAATTATGAAGCTCATTCTTACTTACAGATTGTCAGACTTTCACGAGAATTGGATCGAGTCGGCATGTCAAAATTTGACATTGAAAGTGACATCTTAGCTTTGGAAAAAGAGAATTTATTAGAGAAGTCGTTCGTGGGAATAAATTCAAATAATAAAGCTGGGTGCACAAGTGCGGGCCTTTTCTTAAAGAGTCTACAGCCATAGGGCAGGTCGAAGAAGCAGGACAGCAAGCTCAAAAACAAAACAATTTGTCCTGATTGAACAAGCGAAGTAGAATGTCTTACATTAGGCACCACTCCATGCGATATTCCTAACCTCAAAAGTGAAGAAGGCAAATCGGTTAAAGTGATCGCTTTGAATGTTCCATGAGCTTTTACAGACCTGTGGGTGCATTAGAGGGAAGATCAGAATCCAACTTATTCCGAAAAAAAAAACAGTTTCCACTGATGGCATTACCATCCCCATCGAAACAGAGAATCTCCTCGTTTCCAACCTTTTTATTTAAGGTCGACGAGCTATCTATCGTCTAGGAGTGTCAGAAGTTAGAAAAAATAAAAATACCAAAGTTGTATGAACTGTCAACGAGCAAAGAGCTCTCAGCTTTTATCTTATAACTAGAAGGCTTTCAGTTTTAACAGTTGCTGGTGTTTTTACCCATCTTTGCAGCATGCTCATGCAAGTCTTCCAAAAGTCGATATCCCATGCTGATATATTAAAAGCCTTGGGATACTTTGTATAATTGTTAAACATCTTTTAACATATTAAAAGGAAGCTTCTTTTTGAGCCATACCCAGCTCTTTTTAAAAAGCCTTGAGATCACTTTACTTGACCTATACATATCTCTCAGAAGCTCACAACTCAAGCAGTTACATTTTCGCTTGATTTTCTCCATTCGCACGTATTGTATGAAGCAATTACCCACAGATATGCACACCCCTAGAGCGATTGATCAATTTACCGCAACTTCCGCCTCACGACAGGAGCTCGACGGAAAATTATTAGCCTATAACTTTCACTTGTGCGAGGAAGAGATTCAATCGCGCAAAATAACACTACCCAGTACACACACCCCCACTTGGTGCATGCCACATTCACTAAGCCAACGATCGCTTCCAAACAATCAACGGGCTACATCACGATCCCCATCGCATCATGCGGTTATTAGGTGTATACTCTATACCTGCCATTGTGTTGATCTGAGCAAATCAAGACGAAATAAAATGCAAACACGAAGATTCCCCACCCAGTCGGTAATTGGCTCAGATATGATTATTGCAATGTATTATTAAATACACATCATCAGCGATCAGTGAGTAGAAGTTACATCAAAGTATGGGTTGGGAAATGTTTTTCGCTTTCTGAATTATGCCCGCCCAAGTGATGGGAACATTCAATCTAGATGCCATCATTTCACGCCGGGATACTCGAAGAAGATAGAAAATGTGGCCAGGGGCGCATTCAGTGTGAACTGATCATTCAGCAAGCAGTTTTCGGTCCTTTTCGCATTTGAATTGAAATTATTTCAGTGAATTTTATATTAAAACATTTGTTGGTTGATTCTTGCTTGTGAATGAGTACGTTCAGGGCGTTGCCCCATGTCGCAATAAAAAATGTAGCCCGCTTGCAAAAACATTGCAGCGTCATTGATGGATGTCGTAAGCGATGGGTCAACCGTCCGCGAACTGCTGATCGTGTCGAAATCATTGAACTCGTTTCAACTATCGAAGCAAGTTCAAAGGCGAACCAGATTTTATTACCACGAATGTGATTTTTTATTTGTGTTTTCATTGATTTATTATTTTCGCAGCTAAAAAATGCAGATGCGCCTTAATTCTCACGAAGTAATTGTTTGTGATCTGCCACTCTGTAAAATATGTGAGCCAGGACCGTCATTCGACACCCCCAACAACTTTTAACTTCATCTGTGCCCCAATTCTGGTTGCATTTAAATAGCCGCCGAGCGAATTTCAAGAAAAAGTGTGAAGAACAGCTCCAAATTTTGCTTGCGAGGTTTGGATTGGAAGGACTTTAAATGAGTCACAGTCACGGGTTGTCGATTATTCGTTATTTCACACATAAACGAAGAAGACAAATAAAATTTTAACTATTTTGTGAGTGAATAAGTTGTCGTTGTACTTGACGAAAGTAACTTTTTCTCACACTGAATTGAGTACCTATAGATCTTTCAGAAACTTGCGAAAGACTTGGCAGTTGGCACGCATCTTCGCATTTCCTCACGAAGAAAACACTCTCGCTCTTGATATTCTCATTCCTATTGGTCATCGCATATACTTTTCACTCGTTTCGCTCCAACAGTGAAAGCGACACAAACGAGCACGAGTAGTTCCGACTTTCCAAGGTTCCGACTTCCGACTGAATTTGAGTTCGTGCGGTATTCAAGTTTCCGGAGTGCTCAGTTCGCTTTTACTTACAGACTTAGTTCCGTACCTCTTAACCAAAACAAATAAATTCAATAAATTTAGAGATCTAAGCATACGCCGAAAATTAGATTTTTGCACGAACTCACAACTCGTCGGAATTTGGTACAGAGGACAGAGCTCACCGACAACAGTCCAAATCAGAACCAAAAACAAGCCCCTGGTGATATTGTTTGATTAAATAAAATTAAATAAAATAAATTCAGTGTTTCTTATGTGTTGAAAATTAGAGGTCCTTTATAGGCGCCCTAAGCCTAGCTTTTCAAAACCATTCGTTATGTTTGAGGTCCTACTTTTAGGACGAAAAGAATGAATTTGTCAGATTTTAGCCCGAAGCTTAGCTTCTAGAAAAAAAAACTGATTGATGGCTTAAAATGTTAAAGACAGAGTTGGCTTCTTTTTTATTGATGAAGAACTACCTAGGTTAGGTTAGGTTGAGTGAGGTTGTGAGATCGTCACAAAAGACCAGGCACCAAGACGGACCCATCGCCATCCCCTGGAAGAACTACCTAAGTTATGACAGGTTAAGAAAGGAGAAGTCAGAAGTCAATTTGGTCAAAAAACTCTTCCAAAAAGTAGGCGTGGCAATGAACGACGAAGCTTTCAGACTCAGTCTCAAGAAACATTGCGAGTTAAAGTTTTAACGAAATATGTCCAGTTTCCATAAGCGAATTGCTAGAAAACGCTTTACGGATACTCAATATGTGGGCAAAACAATGCGGTCTTGGAGTCAATCCACAGAAGACTGAATTAGTCTTGTTCTGTAACAAAAGAGTGATTCCGGACTTCGATCCTCCAAATATTGAAGGCATACCCCTCAGGGTCGCCGGGAGTGCTAAATATCTGGGTACAATCCTAGATAGGAAGCTTAACTGGAAAATGAACGTCAATGAAAGAGTAAAGAAAGCTGCAAACGCTTTCTACGCATGTAATCGAATCTTCGGCAAAAGGTGGGGACCAAACCCTAAAATAATTTTGTGGATGTATACGGCTATTGTGCGTCCAATACTCACGTATGGAAGCTTAGTTTGGTGGCAAGCCACAAACAAAGCATCAAATCTCAAATTAATGACCAAAATACAAAGACTAGCGTGTATTAGCACAACCAGTGCAATAAGGACAACACCTACGGCTGGAATGGAGGCAATCCTCAACCTGATACCGTTAGATCTTTATATGCAAGAATCTGCAGCCAAAAGTGCCCTTAGGATCAGCCAATCCAAAAGCTGGAAACCCTATAAAATAGGACACGCACAGATTCTGAACAAATATATGGGAGATGCTGTCAGTTCTGACTACTTGTCTCCCTACCTTGACTTCGATAAACCATTCTCTTGCTATTTTCCCAGCAGAGAAGAATGGAACACAGATGAACCCACAAAAAGGAAATCGATATCCATCTATACAGATGGTTCTAAGATGGACTGTGGAACAGGTGCTGGAATTTTCTCTGAAGAATTGAATATACATCACTCGATCAGATTACCTGACCATAGTAGTGTGTTTCAAGCGGAGGTTCTGGCTATCGGCGAAGCTGCCCACATGGTGTCAATGTTGGAAATACCAAGGGATGATATTACCATATTCATTGACAGCCAGGCGGCTATAAAAGCAGTGTCTGCTATTGAAATTAAATCAAAGCTAGTTCACCGCTGCCGTGAAGAGCTTAAGGTTCTCTGCTCGCAGCACATCACGCGCTTATGCTGGGTTCCTGGACACAGGGATAAAACCGGCAACGAGAGAGCTGACGAACTGGCTAGGAATGGATCCGCTATGGATCAAGATCGTGCGATCAAATTTATCAGGCCACCACTCTGTAATCTCAGAGAGAGGGTGGAAGATAAGATCCGAATGAAAGCCAACAACAGGTGGAAAGAATTAACTACCTGCGAATTATCAAGGAAGCTATGGCCGGAATACAATTCAAGTCGGACTAGCAAACTCATGCAGTTTGATAGAATGTCAATGTATAAACTGGTAGGGGCCCTAACGGGTCACAACTTCCTAAGAAACCATACAATGAAACTGAAACTCAAGAATGACGACATATGTAGGGGGTGTGAAGACGAAGAGGTACATGAGGATACACCTCACTTCCTCTGTCAATGCCCCAGTCTTTGTCACTTGAGATATAGAACACTTGGTAGATACTACTTCCAAGACGTATATGAACTTTCGAATGTCTCTCTATCTGATCTTTCCATGTTCATAAACTTATCAGGATGGCTGGACAAAGTCGAGTAATGTGAGGGAGGAAAATTTCATCGCCAACGACATCGGCTAACCCCTCAACAAGGGTATCACAATGGGTCCACAAGGACCTAAGTGGGGTGCTGCAGGGTTACTCTGGAGCATCCACCCATCAACCTAACCTAACCTAACCACAAGACAACCAAAAGCCCGCTGCCTTTGGGTTATTATGTACAGATGCCCTAAATGTCAATGACCGGAAAGCCATCAGGCGAATCAGAACTTCACAGATCGATATAGTCGATTGTTCAACCTCTTTTATTGACTTTTGCTTCAGAATAATGCTCTCAAGTGTGGGACAATCCGGAAGCATTGCATTTGTCTTTGCTTTTATACAAAGGTTCCAAATTTAATATTTTGTAAATTTTACGAAGGCAAAGTACGGAAAGCCGCAAGATGAAAGCGGTTTTCAAGGAAGTAAAAGGGCGGTTAAGAACGGTTGTCATATTTTTACTGCATTGGAAAGTGGCTCCAATTTGCTCCTTTTTCTGTTTGATTTCATTTTAAAGTTCTGTCTAAACCTACACCGAGAGAAAAATAGAGTGATAGTAAGCAAAAACAAGCTTAAATTAATCAATTTTCGAGTCATATTCATCGCTATCCGATCTGTGATTAAATCAAGTACGGCGGTTTGAAACTGGTAACACGGCATTCTTACTTGTGGAATTCGCATGTTTAATTTAAGAACTTTTCAAGTAATTATACGTCCTTAAATTGATACCGATATTTTCTTATTCTTAAAGCGCAGGATTATTGAATTAAGAACGATAAGTACTTAATATAAGTATAATCATTATTGTTTTAATATACTTGTCATTTTTAATGTGATAATGATTTTGATTATTATTAGACCGCCTGCTATTGATTTCGGAACGCCCTTTCTTAATTTAAGTGAAAACAATCCATATTAGATTGATTTGACGTTCTCACGGTAGTAATTATATTTATTGTTTCTATTACAAAGCATTATGGATTTAAGAAGCACGTTCTTAATACAAACCTTTCATTAACGGACCTGCTATGTAAAAAAATACTACATTCGTTTTATAAACAATTTCATTTTTTATTAACAAAATTTTAAAAACAAAACAGTTCATATTCTATAAAAAAAATAAGAAAAGAATGAAAAATTCTGACCACCTGTTGCACCAGCTTACTGCAAAATACCGTCTCCAAAATAATTGAAATCATATCATCTCTTTGGTTGTTGTTGAGCCTTTTTTGTGTTTTGTAAAACTCTAGCAGAGCTTTACCTTTCACGTTGTTTTGAAGCAAATTGTTTAGATCCTTAGAAAGAGGATTTTTTTTTTAAGTAATCGAAATACGTATGTACAATTAGGTATATAAGATTTGCAAAAAAAATAGGTAGGTATATCGAATAAATGTTTTTTCTTACCAAACAACAACAAGAAGCGGTGTTTGATGCACATTGGCTGGTAGAACTCTCCTTCCCATTGGCTGGCTTCCGTATTAAGCCAGGCACTCACCTTTGAGCTCGCTGATATAGTGTCGTCGTCAATATTGTGCTAAAAAGGAAAAACATGGAAAAATTATTTTTTTATTCAAGAAAAAAAATATATATTTAGATTCTTACCACTTTTTTCTTCCATATAAACAGCTTTTGCCGAAATTCAGCCCTCAATCCTACATGTGGAATCACCAACAGGTCGTCTTTAGAAATATATAGAAGACTTCTAAATGTTATATTGCCACCTAAATTAAAAAAAAAATATTTTTGATTTGCAAATTAGAGCTGCAGGTCAATGATAAAGGTACTTACCCAATAAATATTTGTAGATATCTTCAATATCAACTCCTTTAACAGATTTAAAAGTCTTTCATTATCTACTTCGTAATTATTATAATTTTCACAATTCTCAAGTACATATATGAAATCACTAGACTGACCAAAATTATTGTTATCCATTGGACTGGTACGAACACAACACGACGCGACACGAAAACAAAGACAGAATGAGCTGAAAAGATCGAAGATCGAATGCAATTAAAATTGAACTATCAACACGTTCCACCCTTAAATTCTAAAATTGCATACTTGATTTAATTCAACACATTCTTAGTTTACTCTTAAACAGAGTAAATTTGATAGCACAAAATATTACTTTTACTCTCAACATTTTTAACATAATAACGTAGCTGTAATAGTGAGAAGAAATAGAGTAAAAAAATCATATTCACTCCGCATCTGCTCATAAGAGAAAACGTATAAGGATGGATTATAACTGTAATTTAGGAACGAGAAATAATTTACTCATACTGAATCCAACTTTCTTAATGTGAGTATGTACGTACTTCAGAATATTTTTTTTACTCTGTGCATTCTTAGATTGAGAATGTACGAACTGTAATAGCTTACAAAACAGAGTAAAAACCAAAGAGAGTAAGAGAAATATTTACTCTGAAAACCCTTAATTCAAGTATGCAGTATATGACGAAAAGTTGATCCACTTTTAACACTTTATTTCTTACTTTGAACCTAAATGTTTTTAGAGTTAGAATCACTGCGTTAATTTAACTTCGCACGTTTTTAGATTAAAATGTTTTTGATTAAATAAAGAAAAATCTGTTTGAATTGTAAGAATTTTGATTAAAATGTGTGCTTTCTAAATATAATCTTAAAAGTACTTAAATTCGGGTCGTGGATTTTCCCTCAGTGTACCTCTAAAGAAGTTTCCCCTCTGATTCTTAAGCAAATAAAAGCCGTTCATAGTTCTTTGCCTCTGATTTCCTACTTTTACTAGGCTTTTGTTCCTAAGTAAGGCTTTTACGAAGCTTGATTTTCATTACATTCTTCCACTCTTCGAAATTATAGCTTTTCAGACTCTCTCCAATAAGTAAATGCCGAAGCCCATCTTACCGACTGATTTGGCTACGTTTGACGCGAATCCAAGACCCTGTTTGCAAAGGTCTCTTTCGAAAATAAAAGCCCAGAAAATAAACAACCGGGTTGCTATTAATTTGAAGAGGGTGCCTATTAGTTTGGAGGTAGCTCGCTTCGCTCCCGACTTAAAACTCTGCCTATAATATTTTCGGTCAGTATACTGTGCCATCGATTAGGAACTCAACTTGCCTAGTTTTTGAAAAAATATTTTGCGAACCAAATTGTTGGGCATTTTTACAAAGTTTCCCAGATTTTTGTATTTCCGCTTACCTCGAAACGTTGTGATTCAATTTTCGGTCTTGCCCCTTTCTTCACAAATTTTGCAGCTAAAAACTATAGGTCTCCGCCTCACCGCTTTGTTTTTGGTGACGGTATAGTGATCGCATCCGAAAAATGGGATTTATACTGCATATTCGGGCATTTCCCACCTTTTTGTGTCATCACGATTACTCGGTTTAGAATAGTAGCAAAGTGATTCTTCCCTCTTTTCCTTCTTCAACAACAACAAATTGTCTAAGGCGTTAATAGGAATTTTAGCAATCTGAATCACAAGCAGAATTAAATTAGAGCCAACTCGTAATGTTATAGCACGTATTCTACAAGGTAGCGCAAAATCATGAAGATGATATCATTTTTGCAAATGGCGCCGCACGTCAATCCTATTTGACATTTTTGAACAAGACAGCTGCAGTATAAAACAAACAAATAATCGAGCGCTATACTTCGCAAGATCGTGAAAAATTTATAAGTTTTGTAAAGGAAGCGTGTCCTGGTCGCGTAATCTCCCGTTATGGTGATTTGTCATGGCCAGCAAGATCGCAAGATTTAACCATCCCAGATTTGTTTATTTGTGGCTTTTTAAAGTCGTGTGTTTATGCCACCAAGCCTCAGACAATCGCAGCCATTAAGGAGAATATTCGACAGGAATGCAAACAGTTATCAACGGAAATCTTGCGAAAAGTAGTGGAAAATGCAACAAAACGGGCGCAAATGTGTATTAACACTGAGGGCAGCCATTTGAAAGGTCCAAATAAACATTTCCGTCACTCAAAACCATTTTTTTTTATTTAGTAAAAAAAGTAGGTAATTCAAAAACAAAATTGGGTGAAATTTTGAGCCTGTATGTACCTTGCAAGTCGTCTATGTACCTACTTCTCAAATCCAAGACGAATATCAGGCAGTGTTCCCAGACTTTGAAAACAGTTTTCCACTTTTTTTCAACCATATGCAATATTTTTCTCCTAAATTCGAAAAAAGTTCCCTTTTTTTCCACTGAGTGAAATTTACATTTATTTTCAATGAAAAAAAAATTAAAAAATGTAAGTCGTCTTTATTAACAAACATACAACATAAAATATATAAATATAATATACAGGAATCACTATAAAAGTTTAAATTTGAAATGATTTCCTTTTCTATTAGACAAAACGTCAAAACAGTTGAATGCATTCACATACACAAAAATCCTTTCGTAGACGTTCGATGGGCTGTTTTCTTTCATATTTAGTAGGAACATATTGGTAATAAAAATGCGTTTTAATTTGACGTCTAAGCAACTGAAGTTGACCAGAAATTTTTGATATTTCCCTTTTTTATTATAAAAGCGCCAAAATTGGTGCTTTTCAAGTCAATCTCGGATAACTGGTATAAGTTTATTTAAATAAATGAAAAATAAAAACTGAGCCCCCCAGTGTTCAACAATCCTTCCTAAATCCGCCCCTGGGTTGCACCACCCATAAATAGATGATTTGCCGAGTTATTTCAAACACACTAAGGTATCCGAATCGGTTTTCGAACGTCTGGCACAACAGTCCGCGCGAAACTACACGAGTGGTTCTTATCAAAGAACCAGATGCATATAAACACGATTATTAATGTTTTTGGGGTTTAAGTTTACACACAGCATGAACATGTGTGGTAATCTCTTTGCACCCGCTGTGCAGAGATACGCCAAGGCGGGTGGCCCAGTTCCAGTGGCTGTATCTCTGCAATTTGCGTATGGGAAATTTATGTTTTACGGTGCGACTGTTGCTATTTTTCCCCGCGCATCCAAAACAAATGCTCGTTATTATTGATGCGATGGGTTTAAGGTGTTCTGTCTAATAAAGTGTGGAAAATATATTTTTTAAATCGAGGCGCTGTTGGCACACAATTCGAACAGATGTTGCGAACATTGAACAGATTTCGCCCGCCAAATACACAGAGACAGAGATGTACTTGTACATGTACTCCCCCGCACCGCCGAGTGAATCAAAATTCTCCATTAAGACATAAAACTCGGCAGCGTACGCACTTTGGCAATTCATTGCCGTCACGGTATATAAATCGCCACAAATCTCAGAGTCATCATGTCTGCAAGTTCGTGTTCCACTTTTAGTTCCCCACCATCGAGTCAATCCTATTGTTCCACGAGAGTGCGTTCGGCCTCATAAAATCACATCTAATCAAGATTGATTGCAGTTTGTTGGTGGTAGTATACCCCACAAGGGGTGGTTCTCTGGGACAACAGCATTTACCAGATCATTCGATTGTCATATAGTTGAAGAGAGTGTTCCTCATTCCATGTAGATGACGTTGGTCGACCCCATCAAAACAAATTAGAAATACCCCGTCCACCGCCAGCGGATCCCCTCTCCTCTGCTTCGCAACCCTCATTTGTCTTCCTTCGTCCTGGGCTGAGGGTGGACGACCGAGACAAATGAATGGAGGGGTGGACCGGGCACGCAGCAAAAAACGAAGATGAGCACTCGTACTCGTACTCGTACTCGAATCGCCGAGGAGATACACCAGGATCAGGGTTGTCGTTGTCTATTCCTCTGGAGTGTTTTCCTTCTTCGCGGTCGGGTGTTGATTGCAGTTTCATCCTGACAGATACACAAGGTGACTTTTTGGCGGGCACATAAGTCCGCTATTATTGAAGTTGTTCGTTTTTTTCTCCCAAAGCCCCTTGCCATTGTTGGTAGGCGGTTAAGCCGGGATGGGGTGACTTTTCAAGAGGGTCTTGTGTTTTTTACGTCCCCGTGTACTCGTACATGCGGCTGTCTCTATGGCGGAAGGGACAACAACCAGAGGAGTGGTGGAATGATTACGTTTGGTGATGGCTTTTAGGAAAATTAAACGACACATGGATGCATTTGTAAGGATTGAGAGATTGCTGTTGCTGCCAGCCGGTTGGTGTTGTTTAGTCCTTATGGCAGTATTTAGTAAGAACATTAATGTGAAATAGGATAACATACGGTTTGAGGATTGTGAGTGCGCATACCACGGACGGAGAATTGGATTAATGCGCCGCTGACGAATTGTGCGCGCCGTATGGTGGGTCCTGTGGGAAATTTAAATGTCGGTACATCTTTGGTATTTGTGTGTGCCACTGATGGACACTGTTGTGAGAGAAGCCTTTTAGTTTAATTGGGTTTCTGGTCGGGCGAGTTGTGGAGGAAGTCCTTCTAAAAGGCTGTCAGAATTTAAGCTCTTCGAATGAAAACTCTAAGGAGTCCGATGATGGGAGAGTCACGTAGCTCGAAATAGCTGCAGCTCCGAGGGAAGTGCGTTTGTTGGCAAAATTTTTGTTTTAAAAATAACATTTTCCATTAGAAACTTTAGAGTGCTGCTAGGGGAAGAAATGGGTCTTGCCATCGATTCCTGACATACCTGGCAGTAGTCTTGTATCAGACCAATATATGATTGGACCGTTTTGGTCCTTTTTGGTAAAAGACGAAGTACAAATGAGTGAATCTCTTACACCACGCTACGAAGACATTTGCTTTAAGAAAAGAGAATAAGTCCGCACCTATCAGTAAGCTCACCTCGTAGACCACTTCCAATACCGCTAACCTGTCAGTAGAAAAACCGCCACCAAAGTGCTGGGTTTTATCAAGTGGCCTCAACGAAGTCTCTGGTTCGAAGAGGAGTTCCCGCAGCAAGACTAGGAAACTAGAATCTACAATATATCCGCAGGTTCTCTGGCGGTGCAAAGGCTTGAAGACAAAATACTTCTTTAGACTTACCTGCAGTGTTTAATGTCGTTTATAGCCACAAATCCGCTCAAACTTGACAATGATAATGAAGGTTTCCATCAAACAATTCTTCACACTCCGTCTACTCTTAGAAAAAATCCAGGAACTGCAAATCGATACTTACCATCTGTTTATCGGATTTGAAGTCCCCTTTAGGGTTGGGTTCCAAAATAAGACCCACAGCGACCAATGGGACGAGTAATAGATTTCCATGCCCAGTTTCGTCATCTCTGCCAGACTTGTTCGTCTATTCACGGTGACAATGGAAAACTCTCGCTGCTCTATCAAGGTCGGTAATCACACAACTAGAACGAACCCTGGAAAAGTTGAAGACAAAGGGCCTTACAAATCATTTTTAGTTTCGACTCAAAGTTTTAGTAGTTCACAGTGGCTAGATTTTCCATACAAACTTCGCAATTGTGAGCTTTCGTAAATATAAAGTCGCAAAGTCTTGTAGCACTTTCAACATAATTCCTGAAATAATTTTATGAAACTTACAAGTCAGCAGCAGAGGTACAATTTGCCAAAAGACCGTTCAACGATACTTACCATAGCATTTATGGCTGATGATTACTTACCTATAATTATTTTTAGCCTTTACACTAAATATTCTGAAGGTCACAATATGCAATTTTCCAAAGTATTAATAAACAAATGTGCACAAGTAAGCTAGATAGTAGACATCAGATAGCATACAAACATTTGACGTAACTGCTGAATAACGAGTTGATAACTTTTACGCAGCGTTTATTAATACGGGGGTTTGTATTTAAGTTCGAAACATTTATCCTGGACGATGAAAGATGATTATTAGTACCGCGGATTGACCTGATCGGGTAAACGTGGCTGGCAGTGGCGCGAGGATTATATTGAAATGTAGGTGGCGGATTGGCTGTTGACGAGGACAAAACGAAAAGTGTGGAACTTGGGAAAATCATCACTACGGAAAGATCACTTAGGGAAAGTTAAAGAGGCTACCTGGGTTCCACTGTTACCACACACATTGTCTCGGCACAGAGTAACTCTTCCAAATTGCTGTCTCTGTCTGTCTGAAAATCCTTGCTAGAGAAATGGCAAACGATAGGCGTGTTTTTTTGAGCTTCGATCTCAGCAAAGCAAAGTAAAGTAGGATTTTCAGTATACATTTTACAACAACTAATGCGAGTCTCGAAGTGTCAAGTAGAGCATAGTTGTTGTAAATGCGTGCTGAAAATCCTACTTTACTTTGCTTTGCTGAGATCGAAGCTCAAAAAAACAGGGCTGATATCAAAAAGGAAGCGAACAAGTGACTCTTTATTTTGAAATATAAAAAAATGTTTCGCAATGCCGGGGGGACTGTCACTGCCTTCGGTCTCGGTCACCACTTCAATAATCGAATCATTTTGAATGGAACTTGGATTGAATTCGTTCTTCGTTGTTGCCGGTCACAACCAGTGGTCCCAGATTGAGGGGGAAAGCGGCAATTTTGGAGCTTTTTCAATGAAAAAGTATAAAAAAATGGAGAAAAGGGTAAATAATCCAAAATTCTCTTTGAAACTAAAATTACTTAGACGTAAAATTTAAACGCATTTCCATTACAAATAAATTTCTAAGTTCACTCAGAATGAAATGTTCACAGTAAATTTGACATTTCTTATAAAAATAAAGGCAAATTTCACTTAGGAGAAAAAAGGGGAACTTTTTTCGAATTAAGGGGAAAATTATTGCCTTTGATGATAAATAAAAAGTGGGAAAAAGTATTCACAGTTCACAGTCTGGGACCACTGGTCACAACTCGCAAGTCGCAATTACCGCTAATTGTGAGCGAAGCCGACGATGATATTATACACACGGGGTCTCTCTTTGGAGTCTATTAGCAGATTAGCACTGACAGTGACAGTCGGCATTGTCTGTCCCTTTTACCTTAAACCACACTTGGGTGCGTCGATAACGGTGACTGTGCTAGACATTGTACTTGCTCATTGCGTTGTCACAGGGCAGCTTGTTGTCGGTCGCAACTACCGCTATTTGGGAGCGGCCGATCGATGATGTAGATGTTGCTTGATGGATATGGCAATGGCAAGTGCTACACATTGGCAAGAGTGCATTGAAATAAGTGCCATTGGGTTGACATTTGTTGTGTAGAGCGCCACGATTGCGTGATATAAGAATGGTTGCGCTTGGTTTGGTTAATACAGTTATATGCCACTGAATTTTTATACGGTGATTTTAGGTGATAGCTTGGCGCAGTTGCTTAGAGGTTATAGTCTTGCACTACTAAGTCAGTAGATCCCCGGAAACACATAAAATTTCAACTCAATTTTTATTTTTACCACTGCGCCACCTCTCGCGAAAGTCTGACAAACCTCCGAGAGCATAAATGTCATGAAGGGGCTCTTCAATTAGCCGGAATAAACTAAATTCCATTTCGAAATTTTCTTTATTTTCACATGAAATAATTAAAAAAAAATAAAAATTTTCATTAACAAGCTTAAAGTAAGCATATAATGTGAAAATGGAAATGATTTCCTTCTCCATTAGATAAAATATCAAAACCAGTGAATAATACATTTGGATACACGAAAAATTCTTACGTAGACATTCGATGGGCTGTTTTCTTCCCATAGTTAGTGTGAAAGTTTTATTCCGAGTAAACTTTGACATTTATTTGACTTCTAAGTTTCATAGAGTTTTCATAGAGATTTTCGATTTTTTCCCCTTTCTTAAGCTCGAGTTTTCCCCTTTTTACTATAGAAGCGGCAAAATTTTAAAAAGACAATTCTTTGGGCTAAATTCGGCCCAGTTTGATTCGAGGGTATGGAGCCAAAGATTCAAAGAAGGAGCTCACAGGCTGTGGAACAACAGAAGCCTTGTGCGAAAGATTAAAGTGTAACAACGGCAAAGGCATTTGTTAGGTTATGTACAGTACCCCACAACCAAGAAAGGTCATACCTTTGGCACATTTGGTTAGTGACCTTAACCAACTTCGGCGTGCGTTTAATTAAAAAAAATATTTTTACGAACCGATCTGGTTGGAGAGACCTGACTGTAAGTGTCATCTAAATTAAGGGTGGGGAGTTATCTTTGATTCAGAAAAATTATTCCATCAGTTTTCTATGCGTGTTTCAAATTTCAAAAGACCTATACTTTCAGAAGGTAGGAAGGCATTTTTTTATTATACAGAGACTGGAGTACCTCAGGTCAGAACTCAGAACTGAGAGATATCTACGTAGTTATTGTAAGGGAGGGGCCCTGTAGATGTGTTTGTATTCAACGGCGAACACCACATCAAATAGGTTGACATATTTTATGGCTTTTTAGGTACAGGTATGTCGACAATAGAAAGAATGGCTTGTTTTGATTAAAAAATCCGTCGGGCGATATTCGCCACAGTTTCTACTGAAGGTGGAGGAGATAACAGTCAGCGAAGGAAGCGAAATCCACATTCACGAAGTGGTGATTGTTTTCTCATGCAGAAAATGCTGTTGTTGTGTCCAAAATCGATTCGTCAAGAGCCGTCGGTTTAATTTTCTACAAATTTTGCTGCACATCCAATCGAATTCTAACAATCTCTTAGGTTTGCGGAAGTTATTCCGAAACAAGTACCTGGCAATCAAAACAGCTCTATCAGGACAATCTAAACCCGCTATCACAATCTAACACGATTATAAGTAGCGTATGCGTAAAATCGCCACGTCCGCGTGAGGCGCAATCGTATACACACCCGCGCACTATCTAAATTGGCCAATTGTTATATTTTCGTCATCGTAATGGCCTAAAAATATCCATCCAACCATCAGAAAAGAGTAAAACATAAAAACAAAGCCAAATAAACAAATCACCACCACCTGTGGGCCTGTGGCCGTCATCAAAGTGTACCCGTAGTATCGGATCGTATGTCTGCTTGTTGTTCGTTTGTAGGTATGTCCCAATAAATTTGATTACTTCCCGTTATAATGGCAAACAATTGCTGATAGAGTACACGCCAGGTGAACAACAAAAGACAGCGATTCTCGGTGCAAATGAGTGGCCCGTGTCTTATCTGGATCCCAGCCCCTATCGCTGGTCTGGGTACATTTTCGGTGCAGGCGAACTCATCTTGAGGCTTGAGTGTTTCGGGTTTTTTCATATACGAAGGCTGTTCAATGAAAAATTCTTAAGATAAGTCCAACACAACAGGTGGGTGCACCTTACTTCCATGCGGTGTAATCTTGAATCGAGCTACGAAGGCAATAAAGTCGCATATCATACTGATAACGCGCAGTTGATATAGGGTACGCCGGGCCACTGCGCGCACCTGGGAAGTACCTATGGTAAACGTGTTGTGGCTATACTTGTGTGGGAATGTACTCGGCGCTGTGGAGTGGAGCCTTATCTGCGGAGGAATTGTCATGTTGGATTGTACTTGAAAGCCTATATACTTTGCCCTCTCTAGGTGGGACGCAGAACAGCGCTTGTACAGGTATCAGGTGTTTGCACCCAGGGTATCTCTGAGTCAATATTGTGCGCTATCGCGCAATGGCGAAATGTGTCGCGATGTTCGCGATATCTTCGTGAAATTATTATCTCGAATGTACCGAGAAGCAGTTGGGAATTTGCAACTTAAGACTCGCAAGGCGGACAGGTTCAAGTACATATTTTGATTTGTTTAATTCGCGGAGATTTTGATGAGGTAACGAGGTTTTTTGTTGGACCAGGACTTAGTTTGAACAGTTGATAGTTTATTTCAGCAAGCTTGTGGTACAGTTGTGCAAAAAATGATTTTTGTTGAAAAAACTTTGTTTGTTCAAAAGATCAAAGTTGGAAATAATTTCTGACATAACCACCGCAGATTGTGGAGGTCAAACTTTGGGACACAATGCACGAATATTTTTAATAATGCTGAAGTCTAGTGCAGTGGCTTCATATAGACCCAGCTCAGAGGTTCGAAATTGGAATAATTAAACTCAAAATGGCCTTCTTCACACTGTTCTGACCGCACAAAAGGGGGCACGTTAAAACCATATTTGGCCATAATTTTAAACAAAAGAGCAGAATAACCAAGAGTTAAGGCCGTCAGCGTGTAAACCGCACCAACGGAAGCGTTTTTCTATACAAGTACATGAAATGGAGTCAAGAATCTCTCTTGTACTGATCAGACATCATATGGGTCTATTTAGTTCTTTACCAAGCCTACAAACCCACAACTCAGCCGCCTACCTCTCTATAAATATCACAAACATCCTATTAGCCAACAAAACCATTACGATAGTCTAATGCCAGTCGTCCACTACGTGCGTCGATCATTAATATAATTTAAATCGAACATTTTATTGCTGAACGCATTGCGGAATCTGTACACTTAATGGACGAACACATTCAGTTGCTAAGAGTCCTGAAAACTAAGTTGATCAATACGACCACTTATTTCGGCAAAAGAAATAAAATTCCTCGATCTTGCCAACTGAGTTTTTGATTTAGTGATTGCTCAACAACTTGGTGAGTGCCACAGACCAATACCCTTAAGCATCATTGGTTGGGCAATGCATTGAATACACACGGCAGCTGCTGACATCTACTTACACTTTTATGAAATGAGGAAAATGTGCACTGAATTTCATAAACAGATGTGGAACGATCGATTTCAATGGCTCAACTGGCACAGGGACAAATATTTTTTCGCAAAATAAGTAAAAAAAGAATCCAATAAGTTGAGCAACGATTTGAACGGATAATATGCATCACCTGACTCCTGAAATCATGAGATTGTTGCTCAGCGCGATCTACAATCATATTCAACGGCTATCCTATCCCTGCACTTGTTGAGCAACCCTTTGAGCATCCGCCTCAATGCGTTTATTGCACAGAATTACCGTACATATTTGAATTCGAAATCGATGATTTGCGCACTAAGTGGACGACGGGCATAAAGCGTGATTGGAATATTAAAAAAGTACTAGAGTATTCTACCAGTGGTACGAAAAGAGTTTCAAAATTCACTTTAAAATCTGAGAACAACTTGCTTTAAAAACTTTTAACCAATATATCTAGGTACATACTTGGTTTGAATAGCCAAAGCAAGAGCTTACTCTGGCATCTAAAGTTTTCAGTTTAAAAGGGGGGCCCACATAAATTTTGTTGACAGACAACTACTCCACACATGAATGACAGCGTTCTAGCGTTCTCTTTTATACATAAATGTCAGCGTATTTTCTAGGTTATATGGGAATGAGAAAACTGAAATTTCGGAGCTATCTCTTTGGGACTCCTTTCAAAAGTCCAATATTTATGTGAGCTCCTTTGAGATTTTGATTCAAAATCCAGTTTTTCAGACTTTAATATTTAGTTTTGCAAATCCTACAGGTCGCAGTAACGCTTCAGTTGGTTGGTCGTAAGTTGCGCAAGTCACAAGTCTTTTCGCGAGAGTTACGCGGCCATCAGCACAATAAAACTTTGACTTGGGTACAGATCCTCAAATTGCAGATATATCGCTAACTTGCCAATATTCAGACAACGATATTCATATCATCAATAAGCGAAGCAAAAAGTTTTGCACTTAAAATGCAGCCCTGAGGGGAGCCTTTTTCAGTCTTTAACACCATTTGACGAGGTGCTACCATTCCAAATGAGGTTGGTACACCTTACTAAAGCCTTAAAAACTTGGTTGAGAAATCTAGACATTTGGGTTCGAAAGTGCGGCTTACTTAAACCTTTGGTTTCAAGCTTACATGTAAGAAACCTTTATATGGGTCTTTCTCCCTCCCGTTACTCGTAAAGACGCAGATGTGATTTAAAAGCCGGGCGGCAGCGAGCTTGAAGAAGACGTTAAAACGTTTTTTTTGGGTCGACCATATTCCATTGGTATAAGTCTTGCAAATATTGCCGACTTTACAAAATAGCTGAACAGGTAGCTAAGTCCAGAAAAGCGCCCAGCAAACTGCGATCCAGTCAACTGAGGAGTGTAAACATATTTCCTTCAGTATTGGGATAGCTAGTATCAAGATCGATCGAGCTGTGACCAATTTAGTAAGTCGCAGCGCTCCATAGCCCTGAATCCTGCTTAGAATCGGTCTTTTGCAAACGAAAACACTGCTATTGGCCCTTTTATTTTGCATGCTCTGAAGATCCGATTTGATTTTCTATTCAAATTTATGCAACAAGTTGTAATTCCTCTCGACATCCAGCAGTAGTGGGAAATTTACAAACGAAAGGCACATTTTCCTTATCTAAGACTAACCTTCTTCAGACATTTCCTACATAAAATCAAACTCCAAGCAAGCACAATTGGCATGGACCTTCCAAATGAACTTCTTTTTAGACATCTGGTCGATAAGTCAAGCCAATTGACTGTGGCAGGGAAACACCGAATCAAAAAGTGCAATTGCAATTGAATTCGCCGCACTGCATACGTGTATCAAAGCCGCCACTTGGAACTTGGCGCATAACATAGTTAGGCAGCCCAGAGCCCAGTCTACGTACAGCCGGCACCAACTTTTAAGCAACTTTTGACCAACTTTTATTAGCTAACAAATTGGCGTAGTCGTTTGCTAATTTGGGCCGATTTTTACAAGCCCCCGAAATGGTGTTGACTCGTTTTAGACCAAGCAAATAGTAATCTGCCGGCTGCGTGCGGCTTAAACACCTGCCATCCCACCTGCCTTTCGCAATTAAAATATCTCGGAAAATAGTTTGCAGTACATAGACGAACCAGGCCACATCCAGTTCCTTCTCGTCCTCCACTCCATCACATTGCTGCGGTGACTGACTTTTATCGATGCCACCGTCAGTGCGCTGCTCTTTTGCAAATATTTGCATTCCGCTGACAGAGGTGTCTGGCTGCAGCGGGACACACACGGCTGCTCCAAATTCCGACACGCAGCTCCACATAATGTAAGAGGTGTCTTGCTCGCGCCGAGAAAAAAGATTCAACCATTCGAGTTGGCCTATCTAAAGCACTGGGCTCTGATAAGACGTGTACAGTGTACACGCGGGCCGCTTACAGTTGACACAGGTGTTTTGCACCTGATTTCAGCGGCGGCGTCACCGTACACACCGTCGAGTGAGCGCGTAAAAGAGTTCAAACGTTGCCCGTAGTCGTCGGACGGAACTTTAATTAGTGCTAGGGGAGCGCTAGCCATTGCACATGTATTTGCTTTCATGAGCCGGCGACTGGGCATAAATCCGAATGTGGGCATGGGAAATCGATTTTATGATCGATCAATGCGAGCAAGTGCGCTCGGTGTACGCTGTACACGGCGTGGCAGCGGCAGGTGTGTACTTTTGCACCTGAACGCATTAAACCGGCCGCTATCGGCTGAATTGTGTCGTACACAACTACACAATCTATCTTTGGACAGTTATCTTGATTTGTACTCTTTTGTTTTACGAGCGAGTGTGAGTGTGGATTTTCAATCGCGCTGCTGCTGTTTTGTGGTTTACTTTAGAGGGGCGGTTGGGGTTTGGGGGCGTTCTGAACACTCGCTGGTAATGGCTTGTTGTCTAATTAATTAAACCTGGCCGATTGCTGATTGTGGTGTTTATGATTCGATACGATCGATTGATTTATTCGACAAGTGATTGGCTTTGATTTGGGCACACACTCGCACACAGCGCACTTTGAAGTGCTCTTCGATGACGATTTCGCTTGCACTATACTGATGTAGTGATTAACGTCGGGATGTGTTTGCTAATTTGGGATCAAAGCGGTTTAAGGAACTCGCCGCCACCCCCATCTCATTAGGGCGGCACTGCGATGACTCAAAGAGGAAGACGCACTTCCACTTGTAACACGTGGCCAGCGATCAGTCATCCTGCTTGGGGATGTGGCAGACGCAGATTTTATTTTTGGACAAGATTCCATTGGAGCACACGTGACCGTGTGAGTTTGAGTATAATTTTTCATTTATGAAGCATGCAATCGCTTTTGAAGTTGTATACCGTTTCCGGATGGTTTTGGGTTCTCTTTCCGTTAGTGCAGCGCTGCCGTGAGCCTTGCGCACGTGTGGTTCATGTGTGGGAAATGTGAAGGGCGGGGTGTAGTACTGTAGGACACATGTGCCGTGAGCTTTGAAGTTGACACATGGCATCAGACTTGCTCGGGTGACGTTATAAATTTGATTGGATTTTATTGCATTTCCATTGAATTTGGAGCAAAATGTGGGTCCTGCCAAATGACGTGTTAGCGCTATGATTTATGCGGACAATATGTGCAGAGTCTTTCAGGGACTTGATGTGAATGGGAATCATTGCCTGAACTTGTCAGTTTTACAGAGTTTCGTGCGGTGATAATATTTAAGTGTTACCAGATGGGACATTGGACGGACAGTAGCTACGCCGTCAGTGAGTCGCCGAAAATAGCAGGGAAAGGGAAAATATTAACGCTCCAATTGCATCCAAACAAAAGGGGAAAACGCAGTAGAGAACTACCTCGCTTTAGGTGGGAATTGAACTTTATATCGAAGAAGGAATATAGAGGCCTTAACTGGAGAAGTGTATTTGTTCAAATCGAGGTCTGTAGAACAACCTAAGTAAAGTATGTTATGTAAGCATTCATTTTTTAAGACTGAGGGGTTTCGCACTCGAAAAGCTGTAGAGCTGCGGGAGCATTAGCAAATGAACCAGTTCAGTTTTATATACAAGAACACTAATCTGCTGAGGTCGTGCTCGTTATGCCAGAAAGCATTTAGAACTACATCAAACCAACAATGAAAACGGCGGTTCACTTATACCTAGGTGTCGTCGTTGCCTCTCTGCTGGTGACCAGTAGGTAGGTTAGGTATCCGTTCAAAGAGCTGTTAGGGCCTCTTCGGAGATTGAGAGTGTCCATAATTGAGGCTGTCCTTGGCCTTGCCTCTTAGAATCTTTAAAGCAACCACGCTGTTAGCTGTTTAAGATCTCTTGAAGATCTAGCAACAGTCATTGCCTTTTGAAACTTTGTCAGGGCCTACAAGCTTTGTTATCTCTTATAGAACCTTCATGAAAATTGTAATAGAAGCAAATGCAGAAGATATTTCTAAACAGAGAATAGAGCTATCATGACCGCAGGTCAGTTGTTGTATAGCGAGCTCCTTGTATAAGTACTTGATATATGCTAGCTTGATCCTTGTTACTAGCAAAAGCCTCGATTACAGGATAGCCAAGTGAAAGGTTACATAAAGTTAAGGTTATAAGTTCTAAGTAGAGCAAACAAGTTTTTGGGCTTGCTTTGGTATATTTTTCCTAGTGAAGCTTCAATAACTCTGGGCGACTTCTATACTGGACGTCTTGCAAGTCTCCAAGAAATATAAACGGTTTAGGAATGGCATAAACTTCGGATCCCTAGATTACGAGAAACCTAGAACAGATGCCTCGGACTAGATTTAATCAATTCAGCCCGGATTAACCAGTGGACGCATACCTAAAGGCTCACTTAAAAGCCGGTTCGGGAACAAGCGCTTGTTGTGAGCAAACCATAAAAGTTCGAAACGCATTCTTCGTGGAAGTAGCTGCCAGACATTGAGTAAGAATTCACGTGCTCCTCACAAGATCTCTCTGAGTTGCATTTTTGCGGTCTTATTTATATATAAAGTTAAGGGCTGAGGCAATCGCACTTGGTTAATGACCAATAACTTGGCTTTGGGTGAAGTGGCTCTGGGGTCTCAATTTCGATCTCCAGGCAAACCAAAATCAGATCTGAAGGCTGTTTCTCCTCGGCCCCCTACTGCGAACCGCCTGGCAAACATCCCACAGTATGACTGCCCTTAAAAAGCCTCTTAAATCAAGCATTTGAACTCGGCAAACAATTGTTGGTCTCTATCCTTCGTCTCGAGAAATAAGAACCCCATCAAGGAGGAGATAAACCTACGGTCCCTATTCATACAGATTGCGCCAACTATTTTATTTATTTTTATATTTTAAGCCTACGGTTCTACAGGATTCAAGGCCAACTTCTTACATCTCCATTTCCCTGGGAGACTTAAAAGTGGCGTAGGCCTAAATTGCAGCAATCCGTTTTATTCGTTGTAAAAAGGGACTCAATCACCTCGGTTTTTATTCCACTCCCTCAACATCTTGAGCAGTTCTGGCCGCAGCAGTTCTATAGCGCCAAACTAAAGTGGGACTACTTTCCTACTATTTTCCACCCTGCCATGCCCAGTAGCTCTGAGCTCCATTCGCAATCGTTAAATAACATCCTGTCCCTCCTGCTATTTTATATTCATTAATCACACATCCACGGCGAATTCATCACTCGAAAAAATAAAAGCAAATCCAAACGAAAGTCTCTGAGGAATGTGGGTTAATGGTTCGCAGAAGAAAACAAATTTTCCACGTACAAACCACAGACCTTGCAGATTCGTATCGCGCGCTCTCACATGATCCAAATGCACAGTGGCGCAGTTGTTGAGATATTTCACGTTTCTTTTTCGTTTTTCTAGCTCAATCCATTGGCAGACCACCTGTGTGGCCATAATATCAGCGCAACTGCCAAAAAGCAATTTTTCGCTTTCGCTCGCATTTCATCGTAACAATCTGGCATGGCACTTAGCATCTATCGGCGGTGGCCACTAACTCTTGCGAAAAGGCCGCCCAGGAGCGTGTTGTGTTCTGTGTGTGTGCCTATGGTTCGGCGGGATGGTTTCAACAGCAGACCATTGGCGTATATCAATCTTGACCAAATATTTTTGGCTTAAATCATTGACACATAATTTTTAACACAGAACAGGTGTGAACTATTTTGGATGGGGCGGCCGGCCGGTGGAGGAGCTCCGACAAATGTGTGTCGGATATAGCAGAGTGGAATTTTTGTAGAAGAAAACATTTTATTTTCGGTGAATTGGTGTGGAAAAAATAGCTTCGGTATGCTCAATTGAGAAGCTGTGTAGAGTGAAGATGGAGACCCTGGGACAGAATGATTAAGTTGGGACCGGCCGTTTAGGTGTCACCCAACGATGTTGGCAGGTGTTCGGATTTATTTCTGGGCGAAGATTTATTGAATGATGGTGTGTCCCTCTGCGTGAGTCGCTACAGGGAGTGAAGAGCATTTTTGAGAAGCTGCGAGACAAAAGTGTGCAAATGACGCATAGTTGTCTGATGATGAGTCGTCGTGTGGTTGAGGTGGTGGTTTCGAAATGATGCTTTTTTTGTGAGTCCTTTGCTTATATTAATTGGTCTTTACCCGAAAAGAGCCTTAAAAGTTCTAAATAAATTCGAAAAACCTAAAAAAACACACAAAGGAAAATCGCCTAAGAAACTCACTGGTAAATTTTACAAAACAAGCCCGAAAGCTTCAAGTTACTCAAAATAAAATCACTCAATTGTCCGAGCATGTCCCTAGAAAACTGGCCCACAAAAACCTCGAAAGCACACAAAATAAGCAACCAACAAAGCGGTCCGAAAAATGTCTAAAAACGGTTGCCAAAACACCCAAGAAACGGCTCAAAATATGGCTCACTAAAAAACGAAAAGAAATTTCAATAACCAACCCAAAGTACGTAGGTACTGAAACAATGCGTCAAAAGAGAACTCTGCAAATTTACACATAGAAAAATGGAAAAAAATCTGAAATTACGTCCGAAAAAAGACGCAAAAATTATACCCTAAGACGAACCAAAAATGGCTCTATAATCAGTACTAAAAACGTAAACACAACACGAAGAAAATGCCTCAAAAAGATACCCGAGAAGCATCAGAAAAAAGCCGAGGGAGTGTTATATTACTTTCAAAAAAGTACCTTGTAAAATACAAGAAATAAATAAAAAATAAACAATTGGCGCAACTGGTCAGTAGGGACCCTAGGCCTAGCTCCTCACAAACATTAATTTTGTGTACGTTTTTCATATGCCCATAGAGGGCCTAAAAACGACCCAAAAAATTATACAAAAAATGCCCACAAATGACTCCGAAAACAGGCGAAAAACATCCAATATGCGCCCCGTAAAAAAAAGGAATAGAGTAGTAAGAAATACACTCCGAAACACTGGGAAAAAAATACAAAAAAACATTTCAAATAATAGCCCAAAATACGCCTCGTAATAATACCTCAAAAATCCAAGAAAAACTCCAGAAAGAAGCTCAGAAAAGGCAGAAATAACGTCAGGAAAAACCACAAGAAATATATCCAAAAACGCCAGAAAACAGACTGATAAAAAACCTAAAAAACGGTCAAAGTAAAAATAAAATACTCCTAAGCCGAACTGAAAATTCCCGTAAAACACTAAAAAAAAAAAAACAGCCTAATAAAAACCAAAAAATCCTCTGAAAAACACTGTAAGACTCGCAGAGAAATCTTGAAAAGGCCTTAAATTACTCTTGAAAAAAACCCCGCCAAGCGTCCAAAAAATGCCCAAAGAAAACGAGCACAAAAGTGATGAAATTATCAACTAGAATCTATTTGAGAAGTTGAAGTCTGGCAAGTGTGGCTCCCACTTATGTCAATTGTACTAAACATAGGTATTGAGTTTATTCTCAAATAAAGTTAGTTCTCCTTTAACACTTCATAGAAGTCGGTCGGTCTTTCTTTTTCAAAGTAAACAAAAGTCACAAAAACGCTTCGATAAACGACCCAGAAAAAGGTACGAAAAATGGTTTTCGAACGGTTTGAAAAATGTGTCAAAAAACGTTCGTTTAAGGTTCCAAAAGCATCCGGAAATACGCTTAAAAAAACGGCCATGCGAGATCCCCAAATTTCAGGATTGTATCTCTTTAGTACAAAACTATATGTCTCTAAAAAAAACACCTTAAAAAATCGCGAGAAATACGCAAAAAAATGCTATAGCCCCACAAAGAAATTCCGAACAAAGTCACAATTTACTCTCGAGAAACATTAAAAAAAACTGAAAAGCGGCAGTAAAACGCACCGAAGAACGCTTTAAACTACGCCGTAAAAATGTCCCAAAAACCGTCTCGAAAAGAGCATTGCCTCAATAAAAATAAATTTTTCAAACACATTTAAACTTGCTGAACGAGCAAAAGTAATCTACTATTAAAAACTGTGCTCTATTAAAGTTTTGCTCTGTAAAGTACTTACTATTACTATTTGTTGAACGAAATGAAGAATTGAATAATTTTTTAAATTGTGCTGAAATTTGTTTCTTTTCCTATCGTTTATTATTTGGAATTCAACAAAAATGGTCACCATCATATTTTTTGCATCATCATCATCTCAGACAGTTTCAACAAGATGGCGCTACTGCATTTATTTGATACTCTGACTTTTCTTCGAGAAATGTCTCCATACCGAGTGAGTGAAAAATGGAAACACTGTGTGGCCACACCTGACAGCCTCGGGTTTCTTTCCTATGTGGCTACTTTTGAGCTCTACTTTCAAGCCTTAATAGGAATATCGCCTTCGATTGAACTGCATTTTTCGGAAGCCTCCACCTGCCTAACTCGTATTAGTTCAAAACGTAAACCGTCCATTTAATGGAGCTTCAATGAACGAAAAAAAAAATCCATTACTATCCCATTCAACGAAACAGCATCTACAACTCAATTTGTTGCCTGCTCCTGTAAAGCCCATAAGCCGCCACGGAGACCATGAAAAGGCAGTAAATCTCTAATGAAACCCAAAGTAAGATTTCTTCAGGGAATTCACTGACAGTACGTGACGCTAGGTATACACCTCGCATCTAAAATTGCAACATTTTCACTACTCCACTGGGAGTTTGTCTTCCCCCCCACACCTCCGACCAATTACTGCAAGGAAAACCCTACACCAAGAGGTGTCATATTTTATTCATAACTCTCACCCCGTATTTTCTGTATGGGTGTGTGTGTGTGCAACCTAATCCAATTCCATGTAGCCATTGAGAGAGTAGCATGTAGCACTTATATGGGGTTCTTCTTCTGGCTGAACCCCGGATTCACAATTTCACATCGCGCTGATGCGATGGTGTGTCCCAATCCGAACCGTGGCAGCGACGTGCACTAATAGAGTTGAGCAATTTTCTATGGGGAATTGTGTGAGCAGTGAGCCTCGTCTCGTTGAGTTTGTTGTCATGTAATGCGTGTCTGGCATTTTTAAGGTTTTGCGAGCTTAATCGAATCGAACACGACTACCTATCCGACGACGGATGACGATATGACAGATGGCGATGGCGAAACGAAACAGGGAGAGTGCCTGTTCTGGTGGTGGGTTCATGTTCAATGGCTTTCCGATTGGATTTCGGGCACATGGCAGAATTTTCAACTCCACTTTCAGACTTGAGAGTGTTCTCTTCATCTCTGGGCGATTTGGAAATATGAATTATGAATTAAGAACCGGGGATGGGTGGTACTGGTGGATGGGGTTAAATTGGAGGGTGTGTTCGAAACACTTGCCTACTAAACACGGTTATTACGGTTTTATTGAGTTGGGAATGGTTTTTTAAGTGACTGCCTCCGATTTGGATGCAGTACGCACTGAGAATAGTGATCGGCTTTTAGTGGCAATATTGAGAAACTCTCTGTCGGTTAGTTAAGAATAATCGCTCGATTTAGTTTTGGTAACTTTAGCGTTTCTACAGTCCCGGATAATTCCTGTTGGGGAATTAGCCGTAGGTATATGAGAGAGTAAGAACATTGCCGACAATCTTTTCGAGCTACGTACCTCAAGCTCAACGTCAGATTCCTTTAGATAATAAATAAATTATAAATTTCCATTTCGCATTCAAAGAATGTAATAGAATTTTGTTATTGCACATTTAACCGAAATGACAAATGATAGATTGAACAGTTGACTGTCATAAAGACTGACATCAAAGGCAGGCATTGGCCGCATTCAAGAATCTTAGTTATCTTAGGTCGACTAGATTGGTCTGGATGAGATGCAACCTGAACGCAAAAACTAGATTGGTCGGGAACGTCACGTTTTCTACGTCAGCCATGAGAGCTGTCAACTTAGTACTCAGTCACGAATTTCTTGACAAAGATTCGTCGGCCACCCTTCCATGAAACAGCTGTCCTCTCATGACCTACTTCGACCAATCAAAACCGAGATACACTAAGTGAGAGAGCTGTCAGACTTACTAAACTAAATACTTGAACGTCCCCATCGTTGTCAGCGTTAGGTTGCGTTCGAGAAGCACCTAGTTGCTGGCTGTCAATGTCTTGCTGTGTTCGAGATGGGAGGAAATAGAAAAAAGTATCAAAATAAAAAGAGTTCGGTATAAGTTTCGGGATGGATTTTAGTCTCTTCCAAAAAAATATGTCTTACCTTGACGGGTGTTGAAAAAAGAAGAAAGTACAATTATAAATTGAATTTGAATTTGAAGACATCGAGTATTTAATACATTTCAAATATGGAACTTGTGATCTACTACAATATGGTTAAGTGCACATAATTGTTACCTTTCACATATGAACAGTCAGCAAAGTGAACGGCCAGCGTTGTTATGTCATTGGGATGGCTCTTCCCTCGGTTAATTAGTTTTACCCCATTTTCCCTTTCGTATCTAGTCGAAACTCCCACAATTTTCGCACTTGAGTTATTTTGAAGAAAAGAAAAATACGCACCTCATTTTTAAGATAATTATGAACAAGAAATTATGTAGTATTAAAATAAGGGCAACAAAATATTATATAAGGAATCTAATTCGAAGAATAAAGGAAAGAGAAAACAACAAAAATGTGGCATTACAAGTACGATTTTATTTTGTAGTAGATTTATTACATAACAAGTAGTTTAGATCGGCTTGTTTTGTTGAATAGGATAGTAGAAATATGATCTAAGGTTCAAATTGAAGTACAATTTTTATTAATCAGTTTACAGAATTTCCCACAAAATTGTCCTTTTTCCGCTTTTCCCACGAGACGATTTCTAAACATCGAAATTTCCCACGAATTCCAACTCTGAGTGAACCTTGAATTCGCCATCAATTAACGAAGAGTATATAACACCACTTGTGATAAACAAAAGGACACAAATGTTTAAGTGCACCGAGAGGTTGATCACATTTTTAGTGTAGCTTGGAAGTACTGGTCTTCCTTTTTTTTCTGTCTTTTCCGGGTGTTGAAGAGAAAACGACTCCCAAAATGGTGGCAATTTGTTAATTTGCTCGGATGTTATCCCGTCTGTCTGTAAAAAGAAAGCGCACAACAGCCCACCGGCCATTATTATCCAAGTTACCCACTCTTTTCAGGGCTCTTTGACCTTTTTATTGCGTCATCAGAGGTAGCCCATGAAAAGAGTTTTATGAAAAGCTAAACATCCGTGCTTTCCATGAAACTCCTCTCATCTGTTGAGCGATTGCACTCTTTTCTATATTCATTGACATAAAACTGAAACTCGATTCGCTCTCTTGCTAGAAAGAGAGCAATTCATCAATCTCGGTCAAAAAACAAACGTCCAAGAAGCGTATTGTTCAGGGGTACAGTCAAATCCCCCCATAAATCAATCACTACATGCATCCACTCAAAAGCTTCGCCTCTGAATCACAGACGCACATTAGCCCGCAACTCACACAGGTGCCACTCTCATATCGGACATAATGGCGGCCATTTCGCAGCGTACTGTGTACTTTGTGTAATCTAATTAACGGGGGCCCGCACCTATAGCTCGCTGCAAAGCTGCGCTAAGTGCTCTTTTGACTAGCCAACGATCAGGCTGGGAACTAATCGCATATGCGTGACCCATTCAAACCCATAAGCGCCACCTGTTCAACGCAGCTGGCCCCTGTTAACACATTCAATCCACACACTTGCGATCAGGCGAAAAACACAATTGCCCAACCAATACCAATAACCAATAGATGGCAATATTTAATTAAAGGTTAGCAGAACACATCGCGAACAGGCAACTACTCGTACGATGATTGTAATCTTGGCAATAACCGCATCAGTTGTTTTCCTGGTGTTGTCAATGCTCGAGAGTGAGAGAGAGAGCCCAGCAGCAGGCAGCCGCCACTACAACACACACCCGTTAGGGGAGGGCAAGAAATAGGAGAACCCAAAGCACACCTAACGCCAACCGATCGTAGTCAGCAGCGATCAGCTGCTGGACAAGCTTGACGGTGGTGGCCAGCTCTCTAACGGATTTGATTTCGTTCCAAACGCCACACACGGAATCGGCGGCAGCTGCTGCACCTGTTTCTTGGATTTCTTGCGCGTAGTGCTAGTGAGCCGCTCTCTAGCCTAGAGGAGTGCGAAACCTCCTCCTCTGCCATATGCATGCGATGATGTGGATGTGGTACCGCGCAAAGTGACTCAAGCAAGTATACCGATACCCCCATGTGGCGACTGGCGACTGGCTGCATTTGATCGACATTTTCGCTTTGCCACATCAAACACGATCGGTGCGGCGCGGTGCACGCGCAGCACGCACGGATTGTAGAACACAACCGTCTGTGGCACTCATACGGCAACAACAGTAACCAACGGTTGAAAATTAGGTCGTCAGTTAACACCTGATTGCGGTCCGATGATTTGTACGGTTGCACAAAGTTTTTTTTTTCTGTTTTGTTGTTGGTTGCCTCGCCAACTGGTACTGGTAGTCCGTCTCCGGTTGGGTTTTCTGCTTCTTCTTCTTCGTTGTCGTTGCGTCGTACCTTTTTGCCGGTTATATAGACAACGCAACGCAATCCATTCGTCATGGCGAATTTTCTGCGGCGAGTACGGCATACGGCTGCGCGCAATCTCAGATTGATGTGGAATCAGATTCGCACAATCGGCCGGAGAAGGTTGGCTGGCTGGCTGAATGACTGGTTGACTGGTTGACTGGTTGACTTGGTCTGGGCCGGATGGGTTGTAACTTTTAATGGAGCTTCTGTTGAAAGATTAATCAAGTCGGACACTCATTCGTGCTCATTTGAGTTTCTATTTAGTCGACTGGGTAATGAATCATCCTGAGATACAGTGCTCGCCGCCGCGGCAATGGAAAGTGGACGCGCAGATCGTTCGTGGTTTGAAATGAAAGTAGCTGCCACACGGCCGCATCATCATCATCATCATCATCGCAAGAGGTGGAGAGCAGTAAGTACGCCTTTTCGAGTTTATAATTTTCACCCTTCAGGTGGATATTACGACGATGAAGAGGAAGACCCATTAAGGTCTCTGTCTCTCTTTCTCTTTCGGACGCTCTGCCTCTGTCAAGGTATAGTTATGCTTATGCGCACGATGATGGTGTGCCACATGGGAAACGGTAATTTTATAACTTTCTACAGATGCTGCGCAGATAATGCGCAAGAGGAGGCTTAAAGTTCATTTGTATATTGTAACGCGAAGACATTGTGTTGAGGCGATAATTTCACATTTTACGGCCGAGATTTGGCTTTGGCGGCGAATGGAATTATTTACAGCCGTGCGGTAATCAATTTGATGGGACGCAGCTACATGTGTGAGTGAGGAAGTGGAGTGGGACTTGTGTCGGCATCTGATTACTCGAAGAAGTCATTAGTAAAACTCACGACTTGTGGTCGGTTTACGACGAAGGTATGTAAGGTATACCTACTCTAAGATGGGAATTTTTGGTAAGATCGGTAAGAGTGCCAGTGGAGTCATGGAGTCAGTCCAACTCATCAATCTTCAGGGAATAAAAGTGGAAAAGGGGGCACAGGCATTGACTGTTGCTTGTTGCGTTTCTTGCAAAACAGTTGAATATAAGTTGGAGTGAAGCTACCACCTCAGTGGTACTAATAATTGAAGGACTGGCCACCTTAACTGGAACCAAAACAGAAAGCAGGGGTCAGATTCTGTAAACGATCGAACGTTTTCGTGCGCATGACTGATTTGCCCTATATGTGACACAAGCAAATTTCTTCGTCCACACGAAAATGTTGGAACGTTTCGCCATACAGAATGCCGACCAGATCTGCACAGCAAGTGAAATAGAGCGAGAAGATTATTCTAGCGATGTAAAGGTTCACCCTCCCAGCACTAACTACTGTTTTAACAGAAAAAAAAATAGGCGCACGGAGCTGAAACTATCCACCTTATAGGCAAGAAAAGCGGCTTTAAAGTACTCTTTGGTCAAGAAGACGGAAATCCCTGGGCTGCCCCCTAAAGAAAGTCATGGTGCCAGCACAACCACACCATCAGCCCTTAGTTAGGATAATTTCTAAAGCGAGGACCAGCAGATAGTTGAGACTAGAGCACCACATTAGGATGTAATATACAGAAAATCGCGCCTTCGGCAAAACAGAGCTCAAAGATGTGCATAGGTTGAAGGTCTTTAAGCTTCTCATCAAAATAAATACGAAAACATTTATAGAACTTGGCTACAGCAGGTTTTTTCACACTCTGGTAGCAATGGTAGGCGCAGTGGCTATAGTGTATTGGACTACTAAGGGAAGGTTCGAATCCCCGAAAAAAAAACGAGTATCATCTGAAGATTTTTTCCCACTGCACCACCTCTGGCTTCTCAATTTGCCGATTGGACTCGTCATTAAATTAAAGATCCTCCATTTGCCCTAAAAATAAAAAGCCTCACAAAACGAATGGTTTTGAAAAGCTAGGTCTAGGGTGCCTACGGGCCTGTTGCGCCAATTATTCATTTGTCTTATTTTAACTACTGACCTAAAGAATCGTTCCACTTGGTGGAGCTTCTTCCTAATGACTGTTAAAAAAAAAACAATACTGGAACGATATGTACTCAACTGACGAAGCCGAAGGTACACTCGAACCGACGCTACGGATTCAGTGAAGACCATTCTACGCTGGGAACCTTGACTCGGATCAGGGGCCCTACCCTGTATCTCGTTTCGAACTTAAATCTTTACGAAAACGAAGGTTTTGAACTCTCGGAAGGAAATATACTACTGCCGGATTTAGAGGTCCGAAGGTGGAATTAATGTTACGGATTATTACAGAGTTACCTACAAGTGGAACGAAAATCGAATGGGATTGACTTTCTGAACGAAATAGAGAGAAGGACCCCAGAAATTCAAGAGAAAGGTGCCTTACTCAAATTGGACCCCAAGACAACCAGGGCGATTTCAAGTCACACATATCAAGTTCGATGAAGGACAGCGAAACAAGACGGCATGTCACCAGAAGACACGAAGCCAGTCTTCGAAGGGAAAAGAGACCCAGCTTCTAATACCGCACATTCAACAATGGATGCACCCTGGTCGTGGGAGAAGTTGATCACTCCCTTTACCCAGTAAAAAGATGTATATCAAACAAAAACTCCAACACCGGGTTCTTCTCATCATAATTCAGACGCACCGAGTTTGATTTGGCTTTCCATTTAAAAACGTTGACATCTACTGAAAATTATCAATCCCTCAAGATACCACTCTGATGGCAAAAGTTTCTAATGGCAACTTTCGAGATCAACCCCAAATGGAACATTAAAATTGGAACTTGTCGTATACGCACTGCTTTTGTTTTGCTTTTTCACTATTCATGGTTCGTGTCCGGGGTTAGTGTTCCGATTTCATAATCGGAATTTCGAGTTTAGTAACTTTTTCCATAACAAAGTTTGTGGCAACTTTTAGGGCAAAATTTATCTGATGTACAGGACGATTTTTGAAATGTCTATGATGCAGTTTTTGGGAACGCCTTGAGGGGTAATTTCAGAGGCTATTGGCTTTATAGGCAAATTTTGGTTCCTTATATTCGTGGCACGGTTAGCCGTTGATTTGGAGGCTTTTTTCCAAGTTTTTTTCTAGTTGGTATGATTGAGGTGATTTCCTAGACTAAGTGGCAATTTTGAAAGTAATTTTTGGGTAAATTTTCAGTTGCTTAGTGTCTTTGCTTGAGGTGTCTTCGAAGGCTGTAGATCATTTTTATGAACTTGGGGGACCACGTGGTCGTTCTTCCATTCTTGACGTGTTTTTCAACTATATTGGAGATAAGCGATTCGTTTTCGGGCTCGAATTGGAAAAGCTGCTTCTACTGCGATTTTCGTGTGATTTTAAGCGAATTTTGGAGCGGTTTTGAACGAAATTTAGAGTAGGAATAAGCTAGGCATAGGTGACGCCCTCGTGATCTGCTATCAGCGATCGGGGAAATTAAACCAGCGGCTGAGACTTGAGACATGCACCCAAAAACCATCGGTCTTTCTCTCTACTACTATATTACAATTACGCTTGCATAAATTATCCAGTTCAACTTTCCGACCAACAATTATCTCAATAGGACTCGCGAAGAACAGCAAAAACTAATTTTAGAATTATTTTAAATTCTGTCGAGCTATTTTTAAAGCAAATTGAAGGGTTATTCATTTTAAGCGACTCCCCCAACCGCTGAATAAGATGTTGTTTGAAATATCGGCGTTAACTTTTCAGAAGCCAATCGACTATTCAATTCAATTGTTTAAACACCTAAGCCTATTAGAGACGAATTTGGATCTACAAATGCCCTAAATGGAGCTTCAGGATGTGCGCAATTGTTAAGAATGGTTTGGGGTTCAAGAGCCTACGCGCCATTGTCCACAGGGGCACTTTTGACGGCGATAGTTTTAAATGGAGCTTAAATCTTGACTCTTTTTCCGAAAAATTATATTTTTTTTACATTTATCAATGTTCCGACTGATACAATAATTTTTAACCTTCGCTTCGACATATTTTCCAGGTCAAAATCGGTATAGCCAGACCAATTGCTGAAGCTACGACTTTGACACGAGCTCAAGTCGACTTAATAAGATTTAACCATTAAATTCCACATGCGTAAAACTAGTCACGAAAACTACACAAACCGAAATCAAATGCTGCAATAAAATGAATACAGCTGTCAACTCAATTGTGATTCTGACTATGACTCCGTATGCCAAATATACGCAAAAGTTGATGCAGCCTTGTCAAAAGGAAAAAAAAAAAACTCCATTATGTCTCCACACCTCCATTACTGTGCCAGCCAACTGAATAACATCATTAAAACTGACAGTTCTGACTGAACAGCTTGATAGACAAATGTCCCCAACCAAACGTCAGATACGTAACGTATTCATTAGCGAGTGACACATCCTCCCAGCGAGCAATGCAGCCCACTTGCATAATGACTCGCTCTGTCAACTGTTGTTATTGTTTACAGTTTTTACAGTGCAGCTGATCTCTGCCGCACGGTGCATCATTAGATAATACTATGCACACGACTTCCTGACTTTTCGCTGCTCGCTCCGGTGACATCGATCGACAACCGAGGCACATTGACATGTCATATGAGCCAATGCCAGTAATTTATTCACCGTAATACCGCCGGGCCAATTTATTTCATTATCACAAGCAACAGCAGCATAGTTTCCAATTGTATATGCACGACAAGTGCGCCCGACATGTACGAGTACGAGTATTTGGCGATTCACTTTTTTTTCCTGTGCTCGTGGGCAACACCACGGTGGAAGTCCAAATCCAGCATCCGTCGCTGGAATAGCTGTTTGTGTCACTGAAGCTGTAAATCAGCCGACTTGTCATCGACAGCGGCAGATCTCAGCGTAAATTGGAAAAAAAAATCCGCAGACAGTCGCCAATTCAACCTACGATCTAATGGCGCGGCGGCGGTCCATGGAAAATTGGTGCAAGCTCAACTCACCGTGGGCCGTGTAATAATGATTCAAGATTAACAACTGTGAACGAAGCGCAATTGACATGAGTCGATGAAAATTTTTGTGAAAGTGAACATGTGTTCGCATGATTTAGGAGAGCGACTCCACTCCATCGACCCACATGATGTGAATGGGCATTGGGGAATGGGGAGGTTCGCACAGGTGGTAATTGCGCGCCAACCGAAGAGATAGTGGCAGGTATTTTGCGGCGAATATTTTAACACACATCGACGGTTGTTGCACTAAAGACGCAGTCGCAGGTGAGGTGCGCAGGCATTCCCATGGAACTAGATGGGGTACAAGTGGCATAGATGTTAAAAATAAAAATGTGAATCTGACAAAAATCAAGACAATTTCTAAACACAGCCCGATGGGAAGCGCAGCCCCCAGTCGGCGCCGGATGTTCCTCAAACGCGCAGTACCCACTTGAAAATTTTGATAAGTCGCACAAGTTTGTTAGTAAACAAATCCCAAAATCCCATAAATAATACACACACGCACACACAAACAGCCAATGCAAGGAATCAACTTGAAACAAAACAGTGACACGGCTGTCATTCAGGCATCACATCATCCACTCTCAACGGAAATTCAAATAAAAACAACGAGAAAAAAAACCAAGAACGACGATCAACTCAAAGCAAATATTCTAATGAACTTTCAATTCTCAATCGCCACCCAGCAATCAGTGCGGACCTCCATCGCTGTTTACACATTGTTGCCTCCAGATAGACACACACCCAACAGATGCGAAGCGAGTCCATAGATATTTCCGATTTCCCCCTCGCCCGGTTGATGGCGGGTATATGTACTCGTACTCAATCAGCTGCAGAACTGAAATCGCGCTTAAACAAATATTTAAAGCTAAAAACAACATCCACACATCCGCAGAGCGATAGACAACATAGATGCGCGCATCTAGCTAGAATCAGGGCAGACGAGGCCGTCGTCGTCGCGCCATCGAGATGGTGCTGATGTTGCACCCATTCGGAGACCACCGCCACTTTGGTGGGTAGCGTGTCTTGAATTTCTTTTTTTTTTGTAACGAAAGGAAACCCCCATAAGAGCTGCAGGTAAATGAAAAGTCTTCATCGGCTCAAGGCGCGCATCATCAATATGACCTGCAATCACTCTTCGCGCCCGTACACCGTGCGTACACTGAGCGTCGATAAATGTGGGCCACTTGGAGTCTGGGCAGAGTCACCTCGAATTGATCGAACTGTCTTAGGCGTCTTTAGCACCCAGAAGTTTGTTTTTCGCGTTCGTCGGTCCGTCGGTGTGATGCTTGTTGTTTAGAGACTCGGGTGCCAGACACCGCAGTCGAAATTCAGGCCAAACGACCGACAATGCTTGCACTTGGCTATCGCCACACAGAAACGAGTGCACACCGAGACCGAAGAGCCGACTAAATTGTTATAAACGAGTGCGTGTCGCGTCCGTGCGTCGAATGTTTGTTCAGATGTTCGAGGCTGTTATGCTTGGAACTGCATTAAGGCGGCCAGATTGTATATGCCTGGATCCGTAATTTGTTTACGTTGACTAGGAGATGATTTCAATCAGCGGATTTTGATATTGTTGCGGTGGCACAGTTTGAGGGAACTTTAAGTGAATATGGTTGGCGACAAATTGCAATCAAAAGAAAACAAGACAAGTCGTCCGAAAATGTATGTTTGAGGGTGCTTCGTTAGCTTAGGGTAGACCTGCACCGGTAGAAAGGGTGAGAAGTGAGAAAAAGCCGTCTGAAAAGAGCCTGAAATCGAACGGGGTATACTTGTAGGTCGTACAACCCAACTATGGTCATCTCATACCCATACAACTAATCTAAGAGGCAGATGAGCTCCACGTCACCTGATCTTCAGGTCAACTGATCTCTTTGAAATTCAGTCCACCATCGGGTCATCGTTCTTTGTACGATTGGGACACAACTTTTCCCTTGAATTGTAACGCTGTGTGACAGTTAAGTTGGAGATGGAATATCTTTGGATGAGTTGTCCTAAAGTTCAGTTGTGTCGTGCCATGATTTTCTAAGGGTTTCCTTGACAATGATTAGTTGAACAACTGGTTCAACCAACTGAAGTATAAAAGAAAATTGCTCTACTTGCGTTGAGCAATCCAACATAATGCGACTAAAGTTTCATTTCGAAAAAAACTACCAACATCTTGATGACTTGAACCGTGTTGATCAACAATACCTAGTTGCGTTTAACTTTGGATCAACATCCAGTTGATCAACTCATTCGGTTGCGAAATAACCTCATGCAAAGTATATCTGTTGCTAAAATCGATTGAAAGCGTTATCGACTTTTACTTTGATATTAGCGAGGCAATCATAACAGCAGCAGCGACTTCAGTCGCAGCATTGGCAATTTAAAGGTAACCGACATGAGTTGATCAATGCGTGGCTTTAAATCGGTCCGCAACGTATTTTTGTCGGACTCAATACAACCTAAGAGCCGTTTCCGAAATAAGCAAAAAACTTTGTCAATTCTACCTTTCCCTGATTGAATAGAAATCACGCCAACGAAAAGTTGAAAAAGGGTGAAAAACGCCTAAAAAAGTGCGCTACCCTATGCAATGTACATACCGATGTCTAACGAAACCCTACACTACCCGTTCAGGGGTTCAAAAGTTCAAAAGTTCAAAGGCTCAAAAGTTCGAAAGTTCAAGGGATCGAAGGTTCAAAGGTTCAAAGGTTCAAAGGTTCAAGGGTTCAAAGGTTCAAAGGATTAAAAGTTCAAAGGTTCAGAAGTTCAAAGGTTTAGAGGTTCTAAAGTTCAAAGGTTCAAAGATTCAATATGGTGTTGCCCTCAATAAAGGAAACGTAAGTTCTTTGACTGCTATAAACAAAATTGTTAAGGCAACGGGTTTCAACGACAAGCTTCCCTGAACTTATTTATCGTGAGAGAGCCTCGGCACGAGGCTGTATTATTGTTTATTCAATTTAAGAGTTGAAGAAACAATTCGCAGTAGGTTGAAATAGGTGCAGACCTGATGTTGGCTGATAAGGATAAGCTTGACCACATGTCACTCTCCGTTTGTCGGCTACTGTGACCGCGAATTTATTTGAGCAAAAGCCAGCATAAGACTAAATTCTAAAAATGTGCAACAGGCAGCGAGAGGGTAAGTACAACTTAAGAATTCATTCTGCAAGCGTGCCATCTTCGGGTGGTGACATTAGCGACAATCTGGCGCCATTTTGCACCCATCATGTCGAAAAATGAAAACGCACGACTTTTAGATAGAAACCTCTCGACTGTCAGACATATGCCAACTTATACGTCAATTTGGCAGATTTATGCGCCAGTCTAGGTGCAGTTAACAAATTGTTGGGCCATAAACCAGTCAGCAGCGTGCAGCCAGACTTAGGAGTCGAGCAACGTGGGCAATGCATTCACCTTCCATTCGGTCGACCGAGGCGGGCGAAGCCACCTGTGACTTGACTCTGACTGTCTGTCTAAGTTGGACTCGAAAGTCATTTGCAACTGAGTGCGCGCCACGTACAAATCCACTCACTGTGTGTTTGTGTGCGAAGCTAATTAATGCGATCAGAGAGGTTGACCTCTACGCTTGGGGGTTACAGTGACTTATTCGCGCGCGCTGACTAAACGCATTTGGAAACTAATTTGACGCCGGCTGACACTCGACAGCGAGAGAGGCTCCGCTTGCTCACCCAAACAACAGAAACATGTTGCGAATTCCATTTGGACCACACACACATATGGGCTCACTCTCTGGGTGCATGGATTTCACATTTGAGAATGCGTGGGATGAGGATGCAGGTGGCCTGGCCTTTTGTTTTCGTTCGCCCCATTATTCCTGTCGTTCTTACATCATCACTCACAGATGCGCGATGAGATTTATTGCACGTCTATGTCGGAGTGCAACAGAAATAGCGCTGCCGCCATATGCAACTACTGAACAACGCAACGTTGGCAATGCAGCGGCAGCCGTTGCAATCAATAATGTGAGACGATCTATGGTCTTTGGAATGAACTCGAAAATCGTATTTGCTGTGTTGCCTGCCCCTCTTTCGCGCTCAGTTTTTGTTCTCGATGGGCATTTGCATAAAAGTTGAATTGGATTAATTTTTATTTTTAAATCCATGGTGCGATGGAAAATTGAGGGAAATGGAGTTGCGCTTGGGAGTTGGGTGAGTGCGCGCGAGTGGACATTGCGTAATCCCTCGAAGTAGTACCAGTTCTAACAAATGCCGGTGGTTGGCTTTTCCATTTCCGCTGATTATTTATGAACGGCTATATGCAAGTGTTTCTAAGAACCGGTGCTGCAAGTGCCGTTTTTTCCCAGGAGCCTGTGTAATGATGGCAATTACGCAAATGATTACAAGTTTTTATCCAGCCTAAGCACTTCTTAAAGGCGGTAATGAGTGAGAGGCGATACATTTCGGATATAAACTCGCATTTGGCAAATGATCTGAGAGTGTTTTCCATGGCTGATCAAGTGATCATGGCGAACAAATGTATCCTGACCGAATCGAATCATCTGCTGTTGAATCCTGTTAAATAAAAAAAATGTTTACCGATTGGAAGGCCAGACTCTCCAGATTTGTCTTTCCATTTTTGTTAAAGGGATCCCGAGTTGAAATGGTGTCGAAAACTAAAAACCTAGGACTTATATTTGACAGCATACACCCATGAAATACTTGTAAAGGGTGCCTCATATAATTAAAGCAAAATTTGAGTTTGGCGCCATTTAATAGTCGACAGTGATGCCAACGGAGAAAAAGATAACAATGTGACAGCTGACAGTTGGGGGCTAGTTAAAAATTTAGCGCTATAAGAAAGAACAACGCATTTTCATTGTTGGACAATATTTTAAAAATAATGAAGGTTTGTCAGCTTTTTCGAACAAAATCATCTTCAGTAGTGACGCTCATTTTCATCTTGATGGCTTCGTTTCCTCAAAATTGTCGCATTTGGGGTTCAGAAAAGCCAGAAGTAACTGTTGAAAAACAAATGCATCCACAACGCGTGACTGTTTGGTGCGAATTTTGGACTGGAGGCATTATCGGACACATTCTTCTTCGAAAATGCAGCTGGTCAGGCAGTAAAAATTAATGGTGTTCGTTATCGTGACATGGTAACCCAGTTTTTAGTGCCTAAATTGCAAGATATGGATGTGACCAACATGTAGTTTCAACAAGACGGTGCCAAATGCCATACAGTCAGAGAAAAAATGCAATTACTGAATGAGTCATTTTCTAATCTTGTAATCGGCCTTTCTTGCGATCAGAATTGGCCATCAAGATCTTGCGATTTAACGCCATTGGACTTTTTTCTTTGGGGTTTTTTTTTAAGTCAAAGGTCTATGCAAACAAGCCCACTGCCAGCAACGACTTCCAAATGGAAATAGTGAGTTGTATTAATAATTAATAAACATTTATGAGAGACGGCATAGAAAATTTCAATAAAAGAATAAATTTCAATAAGCAAAGCCGTGGCGGCCATTTATCCGATGTGTTATTCCATACATAACCCCAATCTGTCCTACTCTACGAATCAATGAAAAATGTAAGGTTTCATTTAAAAGATCCGTATTTTCTATCAAAATTACACTTTTGTGAATTATGGGACACCCTTTATAATGGTTGTTCCTTAAGTCATCGCAGTTTGCACGATCGAGTAAAACCCAAAAGCCGACGTTGCCAAAATGTCACAGGGAACTAAATTCTAAATTAAAAGACCAAATTATGTACCAGAAATGGTTCAGCGACATAATATGAGTACCTGGCGAAAGTTTCGCGTACCTAGTTGTTGTTTTGACTTTTGTAAAATGTCATTCATTTAGTCTCGCACTTTTCTACTTCCTACAAGTTCTCAATTCCTGGAACAGAACTGCAAGCCCAGCCCAACATGAACGATTTGAAAGTAAAAAAACTCAGGTTCCAAAACTTTGTTTGGAGAAACCTTTTTCAGCAGCACTCCCCAATTGTGAATGACTTCTGGTGAACAGTTCACTGCGACCTTCTAGTCATAATCGTATCCCCTTCAAATGTGTTTGCTTGTTAGCATGATTGTTAAAAGCCCAGCAGTGTCATACAACAGCTGTCTTTCATAAACGGACAGCCCACATAAATGTCAGACATCAGAGTTAACATCAGTGCGCTAATGAATCCTAAGCCGCACATTTGTGTAAGCCGCTCCCAACCCCTACCCCAAGCGTATGCGTTGCGTATGCCATATGCCATATGCCAATGCCAGCATTCCACACCATTGACTGAGTAACGAGCCCATGACATAATCCACATCCCCGAACCAATCAATTTGACAAATCACTCCTAATTCTTAGTCATGTTCCGTTCTCGGCTTTCAAAAAGCGCTGCGCTGGCCAGCTAGTTAACTGCTTTGGGACAGGGTGTGCAATGTGCAATGTGCATGTTGCCAATTCTCGACACGCAGCGCGCACCAACCGACGAGGATCTCTTTGCAAACACACACACACGGACAGTATACGAGTACCCCCCTGCGCCTGTATCTGTCACTGTCAGTGGAGTAATCGCGTCAAGTTGTCCACGTTTTGCAAATCACTGTTCGTACCGAATAAAGCACAAAACAAATAAAATCACAGCACAACAATTCAATTGACACCGTGTCGCCGAACAATGCCCCATGCATGGCCATTTGGAACGAATTCAAGGCGAAATGATGTGTTCAGTGTGCCCCAACGCGAATTAGAATCAAACGCCGAGCACATACGTTCGGTGACAGGCAATCAATCCGCCATTCCGTCGTCGTCGTCGTTCAGTCAAAGTCAATGCACCCATTCGCATACACTGCATATGTGTGTGCTGCACTCGATCTGACAAGCGCTAAATTCGTGCGCAATTCCGCTCGATTGATTGCGCGTTCGGTCGCACCCTTTGCACCTTTGCGGGCAGTGTCCAACCCTTTTTTGGTGGCCCCGGCCGCCCACGTGTGACATAAATCTCCGGAGAGCGGACAAAGAATGTTGAGTCGCATTCGCGTCTATTCGCCCCGGTGAACCGCGCTCGGTACAGGCAGGAGGCAGCCGCAGCTGACTGGCTAATGACTGACTGGTGACTGGCGGACTGTCACCGCGCCCTACAACACCCAACAGCCGCTGCGCCGCTGACCCGAGCTCCCACCATACAGTGCGGTGGTGACACACTTTTGTTTGTTTGTT